>CM046724.1:20310159-23086906 GCA_025584915.1 Monochamus saltuarius | reverse complement strand
AATTTGGTCCACTGTAAAATCTGACAAGCCAAAACGTGCAATCGGCGATAAAAAATTAATTCCCAAGGAAAGAAATGATTAACATTGTATGTGACTCATTTTATACATGATTTTGCCGCTATTGTTATTAAATATTAATAGAATTAATTTGAGGTGTTAATTAATAAAATAGTTTGACATACCTGATGTTGGCCTCGTCTTATCCAGATTCTACAAACTAACAGAAATATGTCTGTTTTTTTGAGCATTTCGAATACGCCACACTGCGGCAATACGATGTGGATGCCCTGGACCTCCATCTCTTCCATGATTCAGTTTCAAATTTCCTGTGTCACGCTCGCGTTGCGCTACACTTACAGTCAATGCACACTGCTACATTTGGCATATGTTTACCGGGAAATCGTTCTGTTAAGGCATTTTCACATCACCATAAATTAAATCGATATACATCAACTCCAAGTCGCTATACACGTAAGCCATTTTGACACTTGAACTGATGTAATGATGATGCGAGTATCATAAAAATGTTAATATCTACTATAAGTAATCGGATTTTAGAAAACATCTACTTCTTTGAAGCAAATAATTAACATTCTAAGAGTTGCGCATTTGGCTAAGCTAACACGTTGTATATAGAAAAAACATGAAATATATAGGAACCTCCCCAAGGCAATAGATAATCCGTTATTATAAAAAGCCTCCGGTGTGTCCTGGTCAGGGAACGCTCGAAAATGTACCTTTGTATTTTCTGAAATTTCTTTACGTTTCCTGAAGGCTGAGCTTAGTGACGGACGGTTTCAAGGATATAATAAATGGTGTAAAAAGGTGGACAAATGTTATTTTAAGTGGCGACCTTTCCTATATTTTTTATTGTTGGATTTATGGTATTATGTGAGTGATGTCCTATCTTCTTGTATGCGAAAAGGCAATTTAAAGTCGCGTACACACGAAGACCAAAGTTAGATACAGTGCTGGGAAAATGCCTTAGAATTAATTTATTATACTTTATACAGTCACTATGTCTGCCTACTTTTGTAGGTTCGTTTGGAATTGCTACATACAATCATTGAGTAAAGAATAGTAGTAGTTGTTACTCAATGATATAACTTAATGTCATTTCCAGGATATTTTTGAACAGTTTCAATATTCAGAAGATCTGTATGTTGATATATTTGATTTCTATAAATTCAAATAATAATGCCGAGACCACATAACGTTTTTATTAGTTAATTATACATTGAATAAAAGACCTGGAACGTTGTAAGGTGCATATACGTATTCACATAATATCCCTTATCCGTTTTACCTATAGATTTAAAAAAAAAGTGTTAATCGATTTATTTCTTACGAAGACTTCTGAAAGATGAATTATATAAAGAAAAATTAAATATATCATCATTAAATGCTTTTAGTTCATCTATTGAATTTGCAAGCATTAGCATTTTTACTAAAAAATGAGAAAAGCAAGGCGGGGAAACATTTATACAGTACGATGATGTGGTAGGTACCTTTTGATTTTGAGTAGTAATGAGTAATAAGTTACAAATATAATCACTAACAACCGGGCCTTATTGCTTACTTACCAACTGATCAATTTATTACATTCAGTAACATTAGAATATACTGGCTATGTAAATTATATGCATATCTACAAATTACTGTAAACGCGTAAATGTTACATCAACATCAGCATTAACGGCGGCGCTATTTGTAAACAGCGATGTTGAGGCACTTTTGAGTTTGCCTCTCTGAATCGTAATAACGGTAATAACTAATGCAATAATGCGTATAGACAATATTTAATACGTTCATGAGCACATTACAATAAGATAAATAAGGATGCATCTGAGGCATGCCTAATATCAATAACATATAGTTAAGAAAGAGATGGAGAACATGGAATTCGTTGTAGCCAATTGCGAGAGAGAAGGGAGGCCCTTCAGAGGCATATCTCTATCGCAAGTCTAATATAGTTTGCCATATTGTAAAGTCATTTTGTGGTTCCTTTTCCATTATTAATATATTATATTTAAAATTGCAGTGCACTATAATTAAAATTTTATTGTCGCTTCTGATTCGATTTAGTTAAGTTTCAGATGTGTATACTGTACGTGTGTAATGTGAAATGGCAATGCCCAGGGCCTCAGGTACTACCAAAGAACAAGAAAACGTGAGGAATATGCTGAAGATATTACTAATTATTATTCAATAATTCAACATTGGCAAAATTGGATATATTATTTAAAAAGTTGGCTATACACTGGGTAATAGCTATTAATAGTGACGATCATTATACCAAATTTCAAAATAATTCATCTATCCGTTTGGGATATATGAGAAAAAACTTATTATTTCCTAAATTTCCACACCTTGTATGTTAGAACAAAAATGTATTTGCATAAAAACTTTGTTTTGGCGAGAAGAATCTTCAATTACAATTTTTTACACCTACTCTTACTCATCTTGTACATCGAACTATAAAGCAATGTCATGTTCTACTTTTAACTAAGCTTCTCTTTTACTTCATTATGATACAAACCGCAAGGTAATTTTATGTAATAAAATTTAAGAGTATTTAAAATACCAAGTGGTAATAAGTGTCATAACAGTGCTTTTTAATACAGACCGTATTTTGAATGTTCTTCTTCTTTTCCTAGTATACAAAATATTAAAACTTGTTTTGTAATCCCCACATATGATACATATCTTTCCTAATCTGTTTTTTTTTTATCTAATAATTGTTTTTGTTTAACTACCTGTGTTCATTTTCTATTTCATAATATGCAAATTTATTTATTTTTTATATTTATTACATATAATCATTTTATTGTAATCTAATGATTTCTTTCGAAATTATTTACTTACACTAAAAAGATAAATAGACAATTTTGTATTTGAAAGGATAAGTCACTTAGTTAATTGTATCAAGTGACAGCATACGTCGATGACATGCCAGAGCAAAATCATTTACATTAAGACAGTTGCGTGAATTGAGTGACAACTAGAAATCAAAACTTCTACATTCGAAAATATATTAGAGTGTAAATGCAATAACGGGAAAGTAAAAAAATAAATTTGTTTGTAGAAACATACAGGTTTAGTTTAAAGGTTGAAATTAAATTATATCAAATCATAGCTTGAATGTCATTGGTTTGAATCTAAATTCAATGTATTAATAGTGAACCCGGCGAACCTCGTTCCGCCTAACAGTCAATGAATGAGCAGATTTAGAATACAAAATTATTAAGTTTAATTTTTTATTATATTAGTATAATAAAATATATGGGAATTTGTGGGTTGCACTCTTCAGTGAAGCACCCTGTGATATACGGCATTTTTCGTTTTGTTATCGGGCGCAAGAACAAATAAAGGAGTTGGTCTTCAGACTCGTGAACATGCCACGTACCATTGACCTTGAGAAAAACATGCATTTTCTAGATTTAGACCACAAACATTCAAGGATTGGCCTTATGATATGTAGCTGCTGATCGAGCCCAATTAATGAGAGCTGTCAGTTGCGTTGCTGTCAGAATGAATGAGAGCTGTCAGTTGCGTATAACATATTATTATCACTGATGTTTTCCCTCTTTTATTCTTATTTTTTTATTGATTAATATCATATTTTAATACTTATTATCCTATTCCCGACGAACACAAATCCAAAAACATAAAAATCATAAAAATTGGTTCTTGAATTATAAACGGTGTAACCATAGATATACTAAGTCTATGGGTGTAATTCACACGACTTTGTTTTATATATAGATTAGATTTAGAGTGCAGTGCAAAATTGTGGTATCTTGGTGATCAAAAAATAAAAGTTGTTGATTGTTGGTAGCACAGTATACGTTGATTAGTATACTGTGGTTGGTAGAAAAGGAGAAGCCACGTTAAAATTTTGCTCCTACATGAGGAATTAATTAAAATGGAGTATATAAACCAAATTAAAAATTAGTGAAAGTTATCTAAAAGTATATCAAAGTCAAAAAGTATCAATATCAAGAAAGTAGTTGAGTCTGGTATTGATTTACACAAAAGTTAAAAATCAAGGAAATTTTTACCAAAACCAAGATTTAAGAGGAAATAAAGAAAACTACGGAATAGACTTCAGTCAAGAGCCAACCAACAAACAAAACAAGGTACGAGATAAGTAGCAGACAAAGCAGGTTTGAAAAGGATAGGAATAGCAAGCGAAGAAAAGCGCGAAACAAGGAAGAGTATAACGCCAGCGGAAGAGCGGGAACAGCATATAGAGAGCAAGGATCAAGAAAGGAGTGATTGGACTTAAAATAAATTTTTGCATCAAGGTAAAGGAAACTATTGTATTTAGTATAAGAATTGTACATGTGTGTAGAAATAAGATAGCGCAGGGTTAGGATAGATAAAATTAATTGTTAAAAAAACACTAAGACCTGTTTAGAATCTACACAGGGAATAGGTGTCTGATATTAACAGTTTTTGAATTAATATTAAATTTATTTTTTTTTAAATATCAGTCATTGATTTCATGGAAAAAAATTAAAAAAAGCTTCAAAGTACTTTCTGTCGAATAGTTCTTGGAAACATTTAACACATGAACACAGATGCGTCCAGAACAGAGCTATCCTGGTAAGAAATTGGAATTTCAAGAATTTAACAATGCTACTTAACATAATAATAATTAACAAACAATAAAATAGTAAAAACAAAACACAAATAAAATATAACAATACATATGTATTTGTATACTTTTATTGGCGCAAAATAATAAAAGAGATATTAAATATTGTTGGCGTTGTTGGTTGGATCGGTTAGTGGACGCGCGGTTTAAGGCGTCAGTACTTGAATCGAGGTGACTAGATCCCTGTGGGTTCGACCCCTGCAGCCGGTAGACCCTATATAAGCTATATTTGTGGAGAGGATTAGCACCCTCTCTGCGGGTATGGTAGGGTGAATGTTGGCTTGGGTCAATGTGAGAGATTGATACCGGTTGACGTTTGACTACCCCCCTAATTAATGAGGTTTTCCAGGTTTTCCTCATTCCTTCACTGAATGGTGGTTAGGGCTTACCAACGTAAGTCGTTCCTGGGCGCGAATGCGGCCTGCTTAATAATAATATGCCGCCCCCTCGCCCGCACAAGTTTTCGACTTCTGGTCTAATCCTGTGATTTTTTTTATTATTATTATTTAGTTAAGTTGGCATAGGATTATACACTTTCTTAATGTTACTATATTTGTGCTATTATTGGATTGTAATCTGTTGGGCAATAAATTGTAAATTATTATTATTACTATTATTAGAATGAGGGGTAGAGATATTATTATAATTATTATTATTATTAGTATTATTGGCGAATTTAGTTAACAAATGTCCCTCATTACGTTTTTGTATATAATAATGATCCTAAATTGCCTCTAGCAGTGTAGTTAAACAGCTAGATTTAGTGTCACATGCATTTTCATAGACAAGTTAGCCATTACTTTTTATCCAAAGCGCCGCGAAATGTACACAGCAGTGCGCCTTCTACTTGTGCTATAAGTGAATAAATTTAAGATTTAACCTCACTCCCAGGCGTATAAACTTCCTACGTATTTACAGAACTACCCTATTTTCAGCGAACAGATTTTCTTGAAGTTTTCCCGAACTTGAATACAGACTCGTATTACCGGTAGCTTTAAATCATTTCCCTAGGATTATAACAAGTGATCGTTCTAATTTTGGCAGGGTAATTAGGAAAGTTGGGGGCTTAGCTGAATGTATTTGCTGTATTAATGATACATTGGCTGTCGATGTTGGTCGGCTGTATGCATAAATGTGGAAAAGGTTATAGGATAATTGGCTATACATCACATTTGCGAGGTTATTTGCATACTACATTAGTGGTAATGAATAACGTTTATATCTAATTTAAAATTGGCACAAGAAAATATTTAATATGCTGTTTAATATATGTGTCTAGTTGGAGTGAAAAGTAATTTAGAGAAAAAATAACATGCAGGAACAAAACGTCGAATACGGAAATTATATTGTCTGAAGCTATTTATTTGTGGCATAATTTTAGTTTTTCTTTAGTTTTATTAGGTTTTTGTCACACTTCTGTAAAAATAATAAAGATTAATTAAATAACCCTTGCGCCAAACGGATCAGTCAAGGGTTATTTTTGAAACTAAGTTTGCCTAACCAAGAAATCTCACAGTAAAAAAAGCAGATAAGTAAAAAATAACAAAAATCACATCGCTATCGCGCACTTCCGTAATATTGACGTTTCGAAAAACTCTCTGTTTTAGTTCTCAAAATAATAGTAAAAATATTAAACGTATGTCAAGTTTGACAGTTTCAAATTTGTTTAGCTGCTTCCACAGAGATGTTAAATGATTTTCATTTTATTGTTACTTACTTCTTCTTGATGCAACTATAGCCAACAATGATCGATGTTTACTGAACAGTTTGACACACACTTATCTCCGTTCAACAAAATAATCGCGGTCTCGTTTAATTTTCTTTTTGTTGCGTTATCTTCCTTCTCTAAAATTTTTGCCGAATCCCATTGAATCAAATGACCGTTTTCCCAAGCGTGTTCGCAAATTTTTGATTTTTCAAATTCCCGTATTTTTATGTAATTTTTATGTTCCTCAACTCTAACATTCATAAGCCGAGACGTTTCTCCAACATAATGTTTATTGCATTCACAAGGTATACTGTAGATGCAATTTTTTGAATTTTGTATATCATTTTTTGGACGCGTTTTAGACTGAAATAATCGTAAAGTATTAGTTGTCTGAAAAACTGTTCGAATATTAAATTGATTACCGATTCTTCTTAACTTTTCTGATAAAATAGGAATGTATGGAATTTTTATTGTATGATTAATTTCTTTTATTTGATTTTTGTAATTTTTTACTTATCTGCTTTTTTTCAGTGTGAGATTTTTTGGTTAAGCAAACTTAGTTAAATTGAAACAATTGGTTATTATTATATAGGTATCAACGTATTCACAAAGGTTCCCGCTAGTGCGTGAGATAATTTTTATTGCTCATAAAATCACAAGAATAATTAAAATAAATGTTAAAATACCTCAATTTCAGCCACACAGTTACTACGCCAATATGTCACAATTACGGCAAAATTATCACAGCCACAGCCACCAAATTACTTCACTCACTAGCCAGGACCTATAGGAAATCTTGTCTTTCACTTTCAGATTAATATTTATTGCTAATTTTACATTGTGTGTCCTCGAGTAAAATCATATCATATATCACGGCTTCCATTTTTATGTACGTCAAAATGCACGATAAACTTCAGGGAACCGTGTGGTTCGGGCCTATACGGTTTGTATACTGTCTCATAGGTCTGATTGATTCGCCGTTTCCCTCACTCAGGCTGTGCAATTCCTTTTCTACAAAACCCCCGCCTTAAGCAGGAATCAATTGATTCAGAGTATTTAACTTTAATCTAAACAAAATCCATAAAAAAATAAAAGATCAAAACGATTCCTGTAATAGCCGGTTGAGCAGAACACCCCCTTCCCTATCATGCCAAAGAGAGTTTGATGTCGAATAACGCATTAATAATCCTTCTAAAAGGGGACTAGGATAGAACGGGACCTCAAGGATCTCTTGAAATTTCTCTTCCGGGAACAGGATCCAGAATATCTGTGATAAAAAATGGTAATGATAATAATAAGAAACTAGAAAAATGTGAACCGCAGACTGATGACTTAAGAGGGGCATATCTTCTGCTCTAACGCGATGGAAAATATATACTACACGTTAAAAAAATGAGGAAGCTATCTATCATGCAGCATCCATTTGTTTAAATGATGGGCTGAGATATACCTACGTTAAAAATTGCAGTTCGTAACTGCTTCACTTGCGGAAGTTAACTCAGGCTTAGGCTATACAAATTTAACGTATTACATTATTGATTATTTGATGTCGCACATTAATATAATAGTTATTTATGCATAAGTACTAAAAAGTGACGTTTTGTTTTATGAGAAGAGTACACGAAGCTGAAAGCGGTGTGTGTCTTCGAACAAAATAAAATCACTTTTCGCACATACCTACTATATCATACACAATATTTTCTACAAACATAATTAAAAGCACAAATCAACGCATTTCTTACATTATTAAATTTACAAAACATTATTTTGAAATCCAATTGTCCATGAAGTATATTCTTACCGACGTAATGAGAGTTCGATCGTTTGCTGACAAGTAACTTCTTCTCATGCCATGGAAAGTGATCAAGAAAATGAATTTCTCCCGGCGGAAATCGAAGAAGCTGCTAATAAAGCCACTTTTAAGTTATTGTCTAGTAAGTCAAATAAACAGTACGAGTTTTCGTACAATCATATGTTAGTGGCAAGTTCAGGGAAAAAAGTTTTTGGAATATTTCGAAGGGAAGTCCAAAATATGAAAATGGTCAACGCTTTGGTCAAATTACACCAAGTTGAAGGTGATGATGAACATAAAGAACATCAGAACATAAGCAAATAATACAAGGTTGTTGCTTTTTTGAAGTCAAAGGACGAAGGCTATCGACCGAAAATCGGAAGTATTGTCCAGGGAACAAATCGACAAATTTCTCGCAGAAGCGCAGGATAAATCAGATCTCTACTATAGAGGATTTGGGAATTTCACTAGTTGTGCATATACCAGACACAAAAACTAATGTCCAACGAATTTTTGTTGTATTTTGAACTATTATAAAAAAGAACATAGGCCTTCTTTCAGCGAACACAAATCATTCAAGAATTTTCATAAAATACGTTAAGAATAGATGTGCCACGACTCCAATTGGAATCAACACATTTAGTAAGATGCCTGCCAATATTACTGAATTTCTGAATTTGCCTAATTCCCATCTTTATACTGAGCAATACTACAATTAAGAGACAGAGTGAATGCAAGTACAGTACAGTAGCGGAGGGTTATATAGAAAGCTCGTTATAAAACAAGAAGAGCATCGCGGGTTAAATTTTGGATAATATTGTCCCTGTCCTGGTGCTAGTTTTACAGAAATAATTATTACTACAGCTACTAATGATATTCATTTTTAGCACGTGATAAAAGTAAATTACTTTTAACACCAGCGCGATAAAGTGACATTTAAAAACCGACACAGAGCATGATGTAGGATGTCCCAAGATATTGGAATTTAACCATACATACCTATATATACAAAAGTTACAGGTTTTCAAAGTGGAGCTAAATATTTCGAAAAAAATGAATATCTGAATTATTTTAACTTGGAATAACCAAATTTGGTACATAATTTAGATTTATTTTGGTCTTACTTGACTATGAGTTCAAGTAAATTGGAAGACTACATGGTTTTCATTGAAGGAGAGACAAATTGTGCCTTTGTTTTTCAATTCATCGAATTTATAAAGAATGACAAAATCCCGCGCAGAATTTAATTTAAAAAACTCTTTTACCCTTGTTAAATTTTAATAAATATTAAGGTTTTCAAATAAAAATGTATTAATTAAAACAAGATTTTAATAGTGTTTATTAAAATAAATCAAAAATTCCTTGATTTTAAAATTTGACAATAAAAATAATATCTCTACCCCTCATCCTAATTACGGGGATTAGCCCAGAAGTCGGGAAACAGGTACGAAAGGAAAGGCGGCATATTATTATTAAGCAGGCCGCCTTTGCATCCAGGAACGACTTATGTTGGTAAGCCCTAACCACCATTCAGTGCAGAAATGAGAGAAATCTATAAAATCTCATTAATTAGGGCGCTGGTCGAGGCCAACCGGCATCAATTTCTCACATTGAACCAAGCCAACCCTATTCCACGCTACCATATCTGCAGAGAGGGACCAATCTTCCACAAATCTACGGTCTACCGGCCGCAGGATTCGAACCTGCGGTGGGTGGCAAACACGATTCAAGATCTGATGTCTTAAACCGCTCGACCACTGACCGTTAGTAATAAAACTATTTTATTTCTGCTACTATTTGTTGTTGAAAATGGCTGGAATATTTGCATTTAGCGAAGTTGGCGTACTAGGTTTCTGTGAAGTAAACTGTAGAAGAAATGTGTATATTTATACAGGGTGAATCTGAAGTGATGACTTTAATTTCAAGGGGTGATTCCTTGTCATATTTTAAGCAAAAAAGTGCATATGAACATCGGTCCGCAAGTGCTTCGTTACCGAGATACAGGGTGTCAAAGTTGGGAAAATAAATCGCATTTTCTTAGACAAAAAGCGTACAAACCAAAGTTTGTAGAGAAGTTCTAATACAGAAGACTTACTATAAATATGATCAATTATCACAAAATGTATGTTGTATTATTTTCTTCATTAAGCTCTTAGACAAAATTCTAAACTCTGATGGTTATTATTTTCATTAACGTCTTTAGACTAAAGTGATATTATATGGGTGAAATTGATGGTATTTTAATATCTATTGAACGGTTATACCTACGTAAAACGTGAAAGCAGGAAATATCTGACAGTTTTCTTGTATTCGGAGTAGGTTCTATGACAATGTGGGCTAAAGCAATAACTTTATCTACTTCATTTCTTATGGGATTTTGTAACCTTTTTTTGGTTATAGATCCGGTTTCTTGAACTTTTCTCGTTAGTTCGCCGACTTGAGCATGGGAATATGGGAATATCCGAATATTGTTTACTAAATAAATTTGCAGCAGGTTTATAATTTTTCAGAAAGAAAAGAAAAATCATTACAATTCTTTCTTGAATAGTATACCTATATATCATTATCATTATTCGAGAACTCATCATCCAACATTGTTGTTGAAGATATAAATTAATGCTTTTTGAAATGGTATATTACGAAATACTAATTCCATTTAAGATTTTAAAGGTAAAGGTCACCTCCATGTAGAGTAGAAATTTGGGGAACTATTACATCCATAAAATATCTCCCCTTGAAAACTTAATTGACGGATCGTAGCGCTTTTTTAGTTTTTGTATAGAAACAAAGAAAACCTGGTTGACACGTTTGGGTCTCTCACACTGTATGTTAAAATTAATATTTCATTTGTATGAAATGAGTTAAATAATTTTTAGATTTTTTTTGTGATACTGACTTGCACGCAAATGGCAAACTGTGGTGATTAATGATTCTTTTATTACAATTTAATATAAATTTATTAAAAATGACATGACAAAGTTGGAAATGCAAATGAAATATCACTTGTGTTGACATGAATTCAAAGATCTCTAATTACTGTTCTTAAATGTACTCTAAAGATTAAGAAATGTAATTTCCGAAATAATACAGTTCTCAAGAAATGACATTACCATTGGCACCTTCGCCATTTTATCGAATTTGTAAATGGCATTATGTAAAGTTAATTTATTATTAAATCGGTAAAAGATAAAATTTGAGGTGTTAGTAAATGACAATGAACGTATTAATAAAACGGCAACAAGATTTTTTGAAAATAACATCAATAGCATTTTTTAAGTCGTTTGTAGAAAAAGTAGAAATATTTTAGAGCAGTTTTCTCGAAAACGGTAGAAATTATCAAATATACCTTTCTTATGTAATAATGACATGCATAAGATTTTGTAGTCAACCGAAAATTGCGTCAACAAAAACTGGGAATGGACTAACAAAACAGACATTCAAACACTACCCACTATAACAGCCGCAACAATATTAACATTTTTCCAAATGATGCTAGAAGTTTAGTATAACTAAAGTTTTATTTGCTTTTTAAAATTTATCAGATGAACGACGAATGTCGTACGTAAAATTAAGGTGTTTGACAGTTTTGAATGTTATGCATGTTTTTCAGGAAAAAAACTGCTAAAATATTGTTAATAGTCGTGGATAAAGTATAGTAATCTATTTGCATATAATGGCTGTAATCCACTCGAGTGATTTGCGACACTCGCCAACGGCTTTCTTTCCCGTGAATTGCAGCCATCAACATATGCTTGTTGAATAATAACAATAATAATTATTATTTTTGTGAATTCATAGCAGCACAAACTTGGTAAGAACTATAGCACGGTTTATGGAAGCGTCAAATCTGGTTAGACAAGATGTTGGAGTTTTGTTTAGGGCATGGAAATCTTTTCTACGACGCACAGCTTTAACATAACATACGGTTGACATTCTCGTGCACAAATTTTGAAAATGTTATCTTCAGCATAATTAATAAAAACCGTCTTAAATGTAACGACTTCAATATCCTGTATTTAGGAATCCTGAGTTTGTAATGAAAATTGTTATTTACTTATTTATTTAGAGCGTACATTTAATCGAAATATGACAAAAAATAACAATATATAAGTACATAAATTTGGACGCAAATAAAAAAAAAACAATAAACAAAGAAAATTAAGTTAAAACAAAAACATAATGATATTGCTGTATAGTAGCACTGGGACAGCTAAAAATGTTAAAATGTGCTTGATAACTCAGATACTCAGTGCTCATTCTATAAATATTTAAGCACGTTAGACTGATAAAAATTTATCTACAATTTCACATAACTTTACGTTGGCAATTTTTGACCAGCATGAAGTTATGTAAAATTACATAATAATTTTTTTAAATGAAATAAGTAAACTGTAATATTACACAAATAAACATGGATAAAATTCCATATTATGTGATTTTACAACTATTATGCTAAACTCCATCGTAAATTTGAGTCTGTATAATTTGTATTGATTTATACATTGTAATTTTTAGGTTGGAATTGTAAAATATAGATATGTACTTTTACTTAGATAATTTAAATTTTCTTATATTTTATATACATTTAACCAACGTAGAAAATCAATCAATCATCAATCATTTCAAATAATTTTTTTTTGTTTACCCTCAATAGTGTAACAGAAGCCAATTTAAAAATGTATTATTTATTATTAGAATTCAATAATAAATACACTATGTGAGTCATATTTCTAAATAGATAAGCAGGCCTTGTCAGTAGTGGAAATAACTTCTGAGTAATAAGATTTTTTTATCCATCCATGTGATTATGTTCGGGTTTACGTTAGAATTTATAATTGAAGCTCACCTGCCTCTTTAGTGTGTTAATTACGTTTATGTTTATGTTAGAATATATAATTTTTGTGATGCCTTTATTTTGACGTTTTCTGGAACATTCTCGGCCACTTTCTATTTGATTGACCGCCGAATACTTCTAGAACCCTAAAAACCTATATAAGCGGATCGGTTTCGCCGCTGGAGTTCAGTTTATATTGAACAGTCAAACGCGAATGACTGAAACGTCAAAGTAAAAAGTCTGACAGTTGTGAGTTTGTTGAAAGATATTTCTTGTGTAATCAAGAGTGACAATAAAGTTTGTTTGTCTGCGTGACGGGTTTCTACGCTAACCCAACATAGAGGTTGAATATTTTTGCTGAATATACCACATATTATTCTTGAAACATCAGTACTTGGTTTTTGCAAATATTTGTAGATGGATACGTATTTCTGTATGAAAATAAATATTTTTATCTTGAATTTTAGTTATAGTAAATTTTTAACTACAGCTAATGTTAATATCTGTTGTAAGCAATTATTATTTTTACTCAATAAGATAAATATGTTTGAAATGAATATTATATGGTAAGACACATGTAATGGCGTAATTTTGATGCAAAAATTTGAACAACCTACCACGTCAGTTCATATGATATGATGAATTGTATAATATTTAAATTAGCACAAGCTGCACACATAACAAAATATAATCTCATAAGTTTTATGAATATCCTACAAAAAGTTGTTATTATTGAACAGGATATGTTCGTCTGCTACAAATTAACAACACAACTAAAACGTATTAGGTTAGAAGTTAGGTTGATGTGCCCCTGCGCATGTGCAAAGGAAATAACTTCTGTAAAATTTTATAAGTTTAGTAAAAGTAAATAGTTCTATTGTAGTACATTGTATTATCACACTACTTCTGAAATTTTCTAATTTTATTACGTAAAAACACATGCACTTGATCATTCCTTAATATGTAATATAAATTAAAATATACCAATAATGTAAAAAGAGCAATTGGCAAAAGAAAAGTGCATGATAATGAGTTTGAATGCAAGGGATATTGAAATTAAAATCACTCAAAATATCTGGAAAATCAATGACCGTAAACAATAGTTTATATAAAAATAATACTGAAAAGTAAGTGCGATGTGTGGCTAATTCGTTAAATCCACAATTCTAGTTCTGATTGCGGAATCCTGCGATATGGATAAGTACCATCAATTTAATATACAGAATATACAGATTCAGAACTTATCTAAAAAAAATTCTGAGTGTAGAGGGGACTCTTACAAGTACAATTTTGTAAAAAAAATCAAAAATGCAGTTCGAAAATGATTTAAAAATACACTTCTACACGGCACTGAAAGAAAATAAATAAATAACTTTTGATAACGTCCATTTTATACAGCAAATTTATTAATCACTGATAGATTTAATTTGTGGTTTTAATTACTAAAATAGTTTGACATAACATGTTACACCAACATTTTGGGCCCGTCTTACCCAGTTTCTACAAACTAACACAAATGTTTCCGCTTCTTATCTGTTTTGTAAGTTATTGGCAGCAACTATGATACGTTTCCGTAAATCATCAATAGTATCTATCCACTTCGGTGCGATACACTTCGTTTTTTAAATATCTCCACAAAAAGAAGTCCAATTGTTTTAAATTCAGGAGATCTTGGCGGCCATGGTACCTGTCCTCTGGTCCAATCCCTTGGTGTTAATACTTGGACATGCTGTATATGGTACGGATATACTTGAGCCTGGTGTATGATACGTCACAATGCTGCAATAGGCCGCGGAAGTCCAGGACCTCCATCTATTCCAAGATTCAGTTTCAAATTTCCCTCTCGTTGCACTACATTTGCACTCAGTGCACACCAGCTGCATTTGGCACATGTTTACCGGAAAATCGTTCGGCTAAAGCATTTTCACAGCGTAATAAATTAAAACGATTTCCATCAACACGTAAGCCACGTTTGGCACTTGAAAAACTAATGTAAACACTGGCGTCACAAAAACTTTAGTGCCTGTCGTCTGTCTAGAGACTACAGTGGGCCTGCAATGTAGTAAATGTTGAAAATACTACATCAACTTCAATAATGTTTTACTCGGGAACTATAAGGACTTTATAACATTTTTTTACGATATTGACTCCATCTTTCATGACGCATCTAATCCAAAATTATTCTAGATAAGTTTTGAATCACCCTGTATAGTGACTTTCCAGGTTCTTATACCGTGACCGTGATTGAGCCCAGTCGCGGCTAAGCTTTTGCGAAGTCACCACTGAAGATGCCCACAGTGAAGAACGGTGAAATGTTTGGGAGCATGGGATGCCACCAGTTACAGAGGCGGCTGCCTGAAGTCTCGGAAGACCATCATTATCCAAGGAATTGTTCCGACCATAGCAGTCGTAATACCAGTAAAAGTAGTCGATATCAATATATGGACGGGCCCAGAGATACCGATAGCGGATCTGCCCCCACAGCGCCTAGCCCGAGAATAACAAGAGCAAGTCAAAGAATTCCAGCTGTAGCTAGGGATGTCCACTTTAATTCTGTTATTAACAGGTACCAGTTACCGAGGTCACAGTATAACAACCCGGAAAGTCACTATATATCAAATGATGGCACCGGCCGTGAAGGCATAAAAACCACTATAAATACCATCAAGTATAAAACTATATACAGGGTATCCCAACGAAAATTTGACCCCCCCCCTATAATTGGAAAACCGAATAATATTTCAAAATTCGCCAAGACCCGTCGATTTTTGTTCTTGGGGGGAGCTTTTTTGACAGTCAAGCCAACTCGATATTTTCATCCCCCTAATGCCTAGCAACCCCAACTTAAAAATTTCAAATGCAACTACCCCACTTGTGGCACATCATTTTAAAGCCCTTTTCATTGCGAATATAGTGACGTACCGTTTTTAGAAATCGGTTGAGATTTGACAGAATTATTGGTTACAAACGAAAAGATGACAAACCAACTTACGCGTAGTAATTTCTACACAAATGCCCACCACTAATAAGTTTTGCGTCTACTACACATGACCGCATTACCTAATTGTTATTGATGTGTCTATCAGTTTACAAAAAAGTCAGAAATGAAATAAAAAAGCTGAAGCAAATAGAACTAGATACTAAAATAGTTATTAGTAGAAGATACTTAAGTTTATAGGAATTCAGACCTTTTCAAAATAACAAAAAATTAGTACTACAAAAAAAGTCGGTGTTTTTTGCTTGTGACCTAGAAATCGTTAGTTTCAGCCGTTATTGAAAGTATTAACGTGTGTTCGACATGGTATATTCTATCGTGGAAAGAGTAGAAATTGTTGCAATTTATTATCGAAATCACGATTGCGCTAAAGCTACAGCACGAATTTTTAATGCCAATCATCCTGAAAAAAATGTAAACCACCAGTACGTGAAACACCTGATTGACAAATTTGTTGCAACAGGTTCGCTTTTAAACAAGAAACGTGAAGTAATTGGGCCAGTTCGAA
The DNA here is from genome assembly GCA_025584915.1 of Monochamus saltuarius. Lineage (NCBI taxonomy): Eukaryota > Metazoa > Arthropoda > Insecta > Coleoptera > Cerambycidae > Monochamus > Monochamus saltuarius. The sequence continues at coordinate 23,070,409 of CM046724.1, read as the reverse complement.
ATGAAGCAGTTGAAGTGGCAGTTTTGGGTCATGTACAGATGGATAATAAGCAATCGATTACAACTGTGTCTCAAGCTTCTGGCGTATCCCCTTCCAGTGTTCATCGAATTTTGAAAAAACACAAGTTTCGTCCATTTAACATGACGCTGGTTCAAGAGTTACATGAAGATGACTTTGATCGCCGTAACCAATTTTGCGAATACTTTAGTGAACAACTTCTACTGAATCCAAATCTTCTCTACAATACATGTTTCTCCGACGAATGCACATTTATGTTGAATGGCGAAGTGAATAGACACAATTGTCTTTATTGGAGTGATGCTAATCCGCATTTAATCAGGGAATCTCATACTCAGACACCTCAAAAATTGAATGTTTGGGCAGGCATTTTGGGCGACCATCTTGTTGGACCATTTTTCATCCAAGGTAATCTCGATGGAAACACCTATCTAGAATTATTGGAAAGTACAATTGATCCTAGGATAACAGAGATTTTAGAAAGTGACGACAATTTACTAGAAAATGAAATAACCTTCCAACAAGATGGTGCGCCCCCACACTATGCTGCTGCTGTGCGACAATTTGGATGACCATTTCCCGGTGCATTGGATTGGCTGAAGAGGTCCCGTCGAATGGCCACCAAGATCTCCGGATCTGTCCCCTTTGGACTTTTTTCTGTCTTAAAATTACGAGTGTACGCCACTCAGCCGGAAACATTGCAAGTACTACGTCAGGGAATTGTAGAAGAATGCCGATTAATAACTGCGGATGTCTTTAATAATGTTCGAACAGAATTTGAAAACAGACTGTATTATTGTTTGGAAGTTAACGGGGGTCATTTTGAGCAATTCATCAAATAAATCTGATTTATTATTTGCTTCAGCTTTTATTTCATTTCTGACTTTTTTGTAAACTGATAGACACATCAATAACAATTAGGTAATGCGGTCATGTGTAGTAGATGAAAAACTTATTAGTGGTGGGCATTTGTGTAGAAATTACTACGCGTAAGTTGGTTTGTCATCTCTTCCTTTGTAACCAATAATTCTGTCAAATCTCAACCGATTTCTAAAAACGGTACGTCACTGTATTCGCAATGAAAAGGGCTTTAAAATGATGTGCCACAAGTGGGGTAGTTGCATTTGAAATTTTTAAGTTGGGGTTGCTAGGCATTAGGGGATGAACATATCGAGTTGGCTTGACTGTCAAAAAAGCTCCCCCCAAGAACAAAAATCGACGGGTCTCGGCGAATTTTGAAATATTATTCGCTTTTCCAATTATAGGGGCGGTCAAATTTTCGTTGGGATACCCTGTATATATATTTCACATATTTCCTCATAATGCTTTCCAAATTGTTTAGGTATATACACCTCATATCTAGGATCCCAAATAATTATATTCCAATTTTGGTGTAACAAACGAGTTAAAAAGTACATTAAGGATAGACACCTCCGTAAAGTGAAGTAAATTTCTTATAATAGAACCCAAAGCTTTGTAGGCATTAGTGGCTCTGCTGTGCTATATGAACTACCCTCACTACTCCAGTTTTTTTAAGTATAAACGGGATATCTGTATTAGATAATTTTTATATTATTTACTTGGCACGTATCCATGTAGTAGATATATAGGAAAAACTTGTCCATCAATCACGCTCTAGAAGCTAATCTTTGGAAAACACACGTAAATGAGTATTTATAGCCTTCTGTATTCTCCGAGTTAAAGATGAAAAAACTTCATCTTTCTTAGTTATTTTAAGTTCAATATTGATAAATTACCAACTGACACATCTACTTACCAGAAAAGACAGATGGCGTAACAAATGAATGAAAGCCTTTGTGAGTGGGGAGGTATTGTTACGCGTTGCTGGAAGTTTCACAGCTACCCATTATTTTAGATGCATGCTTAACCGAGTATAAGGTCAAATCATTCATTCCAGTAAACGCAAAAAATATTAGGTCGATGACAAAATGATTTAAATATGTATATGAAAAGCTGCTGTTGTCAGGTGCACATTTTTCTTTCAAAACAAATTCATTTTTCGTTTAGCTGAATTGTGGCATGTTTTAGGTGTATGTAAACTTGCATTATGTCTATTTATTTGATATGGAAATATGTTATACAGAATGTTCTACAAGCTCTATGAGAAACTTTGGACATTGAACATAGGTCCGATTTGTTTTTGTTTAGTTACAAGCATTTTAAAAATTATAATTTCATATTTCAATCAAAGTCAACTGATAAATAAAACTTATAGTTGCTATAGCAATAATTATTATTTGTGTTTAAAGTTTAAACATTAGTAAACCTTTATTAACTAAAGTAGCAAATCTTAAGATTTATATAATCATAATAATACATATTTATTTATCCTTTAAGACATTTGTACAATGAGTAGGACAAGTCAAAATATACAGTGTAGGCAAACCATAAAAGTATATACACATGCACATACAGAAATATGGCTAGACAATATATACAAACACATATAGACTGTATGGGCAGTTGATGTCTATTTGGGTATATTCATCGGTATTCTCAGGAAGCTTGTCGGGCGCTCTCATCGGAATATTTATTTATTTATGGCTTACACCATCCAACAGTACTAAAACCATTTATAGGATGGAAAAAAACAAACATAATAATTGCATATACCTTCAAAAACAAATAAACAAGAAACAAACTACATTAGACGTATAATGTACAAAGAACAAACTAGCTATGAAATAGAATTAATAGACTTCAAAAGAACCTTTTTTAAATAATTGTAGGAACCGTTAAATATGTCAACTCCTTTCTGCATGTTGTTACAGTTACAAATTTTAATACGTTAGCGCGCGGGGAAGATAGAACAAACTGTCACGTCGGGTTGCCGTTGAGGGAACGCGAAACCTGAGTTGCTCAAGTAATTGAGGACAATCCACTTTATTATTTATCAGTTTATTGATAAAAATCAGTAATTGAATTTTCCTGGGATTTTCTAGGCACTCCATAGAAAATCTACTAAGGAGCTCATTTTGAGGAGTTCCAATTAAATGATAACTATCATTCAGCTTGTAAGAAACAAATTTTAGAAAGAGTCGCTGAATATACTTTTCACATACATATTGCACCCAGGTTGCCATACCAGAGACGCGTATTCGAGTTTGGACAAAGACGTTGAATAGCAGCATTAAAGTTTGTGTACCAGTGAAACCTTTTGAGTTACGGATCACAAATCCCAAATTCCTAAAAGTCGTTTTTATAACTTCATTTACATGCAAGTTAAAAGTTAGCTTGGTGTCAAACATAACCCCCAGGTCTTCAATAGAATCAGGTCGATTTTAAACTGTGCCACCGATACTATAGTTATAAACAAATTGAAACACTTTTTTGTAAATGTCATATAGTTGCATTTGTGTTATTTAAATTACACCAACCGTCTATTCCATTTAAACAGTGCTGAAGCCTCAAACAATCAGAAATAGTATGGCACAGTACATTCTTACATCATCCGCATACAGTACATAAGACACATCTGTTTCCTCAATTAGATCATTGATGAAAACTATGAAAAGCGGTGGTCCAAGAATCGATCCCTGGGGCACTCCTGATGTTACAGATATTTCCTCAGATGTAAAACCATGGCATTCAACATATTGCTTCCTCCCTTTTAAATAAGAATAAAAAACTCAAGAGAGACAGGAATAATCCTACATGTTTATGTTTCTCAAGTAAAATGCTATGATCCAATCTGTCAAAAGCTATGGAAAAATATGTATGAACATTGTTGTCCATGTTTTCAGCAATAAATAGATTTACACAAAGCGGGTCACTTGTTGATCTATTTACCATAAAACCATATTGGTAAATAGAAATTTGTCCGTGCAGGTATGGATATATCTTATTATATAAAGCAGTCTCCATAACTTTGGCAAAGTTATTTATAATAGTAATAGGCCTGTAATTATCAATATAGTTTTTGTCACCTTTCTTAAATATTCGTGAATACTTCCAAACATTGGAGAGTGAACACGTGCTCAACGCCAAATTAAATAAAATGGAGAGTAATACTACTAGAACATGTGCGCAATCACGAATAATGAAAGCAAGAATATTGTTGGGACCTCTGGTATGTTTAGGCTTTAACGTCAATAGAGTATTGAGGACATCAGTCTCAGTGAATTGAGTAAAGTGTAAATAATTATTATGGACATACTTTGGCATATTCAGAGTAGTACTAGCAGTAGGTTAAGGTTTTGAAAAAGCAGTGCTAAAAACATATACAAAGACAATATCTGCATACTCTTCAGTTGTAAATAAATGGATTTTTTATTAAGCACTAAGCTAAACAAAATGATATAAATAATAATTATTGTTATAGAAACCAACATTTTTATCAGGTTAATTTGATTAAAATATGAAATTATATATATTAAAATGCTTGTAACTTCCAAACAAAATCGAATTGGACGTATGTTCACCCAACTACCATCTGTTAAAATTTGTCGTATAGCTTGTAAAACACTCTGTATTTCAGCAAAAGAATCTATTTAAATTTTTCCCCCTACCTTAAATAGTTTCGGATTATCATTGTTCCAATTTATATTTTTATATTAAATTATAATTTTCAAGTAAACAATGTTTTTATTGATACATACTTAAAAGGTAAATTTAACGAGAAGCGTATACTCTAAGTATACTTGTAATTAAGTTATCCAAAGTATCTTGTTGCAAATTTTGCAAGCATATTTCAGGCATGCATAATTATATTGAGGTCGGGAGCTGGTAACAATACAAAGAGCATTGCTTTCTACAGCATCAGATACGCTGTGCCAGAAAAAGAACCAAAATTCTTAAACTACTGTCACAGGATAGCAAAAATAGTAGTAACTGTATTAAATAATAATGACAAAGTGATCCCCCTTTATACCTTCAAATTAATAATTAGTTTGGTATTTTATCGATATCCTTTGAGCTTAAATTAAGTGTTTCTGTGGCGGCTCGTCGTATGAATCAACTGAGGCCGGGCCTCACTGTAAAATTTGGCTTTCACTGTATATTTTAATACCCCATAATTTTCAATACGATTGCCTACTACATTTATCAGAAATCAATGTAACGAACTAAAATAATTGCTTCAATGTTAGCCCTCGTATGTTATAACGTACCTCTGGTTTACATTTCAATATACCGCCGTTTCTGTTTCTACCCGCGTGGGGAGTCCGGATCACCCACCAATTCCACCACAGTGAGGCCCAATTTTCCGAGCTTCAAATTGCGTTGCACATACCTATACGTTATGGTTTCTCCCACCATGCGGGACGGTTAAAATCGATGGTTTTCTCTCCATGTCCGCTCGAGACTGAGGCCAGATTTATGGCGCCTCAAGTTTTTAGTTCAATGGCAAATGTTGATGTGACCGTGGGGAAAGTGTTAATACTTTTATTTATGTGTTTTGAATTTGCAGTGGTTAGTCTTAGTGGTTGATTAGTTGAATTTAACTTCTTAAATATTCTGAAGATTAGATGGTAAGCGCGATGGTAAAGTTTTAGGGACAAGGCAGGTAGGATTAATTTAAAGAAATAAAAACAACTAACAGAATAGGAACTTAATTTAAATATATATATGGATAGGCTCGTCGATAATTATTTATAATGAATCCCTCGCACGGTATTGTTTTATCTCTATTTGAACCGCCTTTTTGTAATACGTAATGAAGTAGAGAAACAACAAATTTTGAATAGCCGGCCAACGGCAACGCTTTAAAATATCCCGAATATGCACACAAAGTTCCGGAAACATCGTTTGATTGTTTACTACAAATGTATCTAAACATATTTAACAGATAAGTTGAAAAACAAACTTTATGTTTTGTACAGAGATAAACAATTTTATAATTTAGAAGTTCAGAAAACGGTAAATTTATTATACAAGGAATTTAAAATGATATTTTCGGAAACATACAAATTATTTTGCTTAGTTTTAACAATTCCTGCAACAAGTGTTTCAGAAGAACGAAACTTTCGTGCCTTAAGCGCATTAAGACTTAGTTAAGAAATACGATGACACAAGAGCGCTTAAACAATTTATCGATGATAGCTATAGAAAAAAAACTGTTGCAAAGTCCGCCGATTCCCAATTTTATGAAGACATTATAAATAAATTTGCGAGAGTAAAAGACCAACGACCAACTTGTTTTATAAGAAGTGAAAGTATTAAATTTTTTTTGGTAAAAGTGGCTTTGTTTTGTATGTAAATAGATAAGTAGTTGAAAACTGATTTTTATATTTTTTCATATTTTTTAGTGTTGTAAACATGTAGGAACAATTTTTTTAAATTATTAGATGCTGTAACATATTTTTTCTATTATTTATATTGTAAATAAAAATCGAAGTTCTGATGTTATTTAGTTTTTTAATTTATAGTTATAGTTGGGCTATTGGCGAATACCTCCATAATAAAAAATGGTCAACCCGTCAAGGAATAGGTATTACCTCGGGGTGACGTATAAATTTATTCCTATGTAGGTATTATTTGGGCCTCACCTCTTGCAGCTACCACGAGCCGCCACTGATGTGTTCTTATTAATTTTTTACATTTCAAATTGATTTAAATTCATAAATAAGTGGATTTATTTTACTGAAATTTCGTTAAGGGTTTCTATAATAGAATATAACAGAAAAAGTTTATTTCTGTTTAAACTTTAACACCCTGTATCTGGAAAGTAAAATTTCCTAAAGCAAAACATTATACAACAAAGTGCATTCATTTTTCTGCTACGAGTTTCTGTATTTAAAGTGAAACCACCCTGTATAACCAATGGTTATGTTCACAACAATGTAAACCGCTCGACACTAAGAAAATTCCTGCGTTTATCAAACGGTCCTTAAAATTTCTGATCAGACTTTATATGTTTTTCTAAACATGCTACTAATTAGCAGTGATATAATCATCATTCTCTAAGTAATGGCCCATGGAGAAAATGTTGATAATTGTTTATTAAAACACACGCATGCAAATTAATTTGATATGTATTTTTGAAGAAATTGAAGAGAAGAGACACATTACGTGCCTCCCTGCACATAATGAATGAATATTATTTAAAATACTAGAATGTGCCCGGAGTAGTATATTCTATAACCACATCTACGTGACGTGAAAATAAAGCATGGTTGGGTTCTATTTATTTCTAATTTGGGTCAAATGCCACATGTAGGGCAGTTTCTTTCAAAATAATGTATTCTGTAATACGAAAGACCCCTTCAAACAGTGATTGTACGTTTTAAATTTAAAACCGGAGGAACTATTCGCATTTAGTGAAACACGTTCAATTAGCTAACTTTCTCGGGAATTTAAGTCTCAAGATGTCAAGCAAGATACGAGTATTACAGTTTGTATCCTCGATATTACTTCCTAACTTGTTGAATTAGCATGGTAAATAGATTCAGGCATATGGGGCAACAATGAAATAGGTCAGTCCGCCGTTAATGCTGACATTAAACCCTACATCAGATGTTTTTACTAGAAATATGGTGTTTCAGTGTCTCATCGGTTTACATACAATATATATATAACTGCGATTAATAAAGCTTACTGTCAATTTGTTATTGGATATTAATCAGTAGTTGGTTTATATTATATTAAACACAGTACCGGTAAAACGGAGTTGGCAGTTTTGAAGTGTACACTGGAAATAATATGTTGAATAAAGTGCAAACATGTTTTGTATTTTCGTGATATTAAAAACAATAAATTGCGGGTAGGATAATTTATGACAGCTAAAAAATAATGAGATTTATCATTTGTTAAAAATACATCGTTTTATTATTTTTTTTTCAGAGTATTGTATTATATTGTACTGTACTGTGCTGTGCTGTGCTGTACTGTACTGTACTGTATTGTATGGTATCGTATTGCGTTATATTATATTAAATTAAATTACATTACATTATATTATATTAGGTTAAGGCTAACGGTAAGCACTCTATCCAAAGGGATATAGTTTTCGCTCAGTAGCTCCTCAACAAAAAATGATAAAAATATGCGTGTTTTTTTAATAGACTACAAATATTATTTTACGTCGACGCTGTGTTTTGAAATTTTGAAAATATGCAAAATTAATTTAAAAAAAATTAATTTTACACTTTTTCAAAATTTCAAAACACAGCGTCGACGTAAAATAATATTTATAGTCTATTAAAATTTTTTATATCCGTTAAGGAGTTACTGAGCGAACACTATGGGTTTGTTACAACACAGCAAGAATCGATTCCAAACCGTCCAGAATTAGTCAGTCAGTTCAGTTGTTAATGTACTCTCGACGAATGCGACGTAGGACGGTGTTGGTCAAACATTTCTCACGGTTCTGAACCAGTTCTACGCGGTTGTTGGAACAGACCTTATATATCGTTTGATATAGCGCTCACCGTAAGCCTTAAGTCGCATTACGTTACATTACATTACAGATATTATATTTTACAGGGTGTTATTACTATATTGTATTGTACTGTACTGTAACGTAATATATTGTATAGTATCGCGTTGTGTTATTTTGTCTTGACTTGTATCGCGTTGATTGGATTGTATTCTAGCGCACTGCCGCATTGCATTTCCCTGCATTGTTTCCATTCAATTCCATTGCATCACGTTACATTACATTACACTACATCAGATATAGAATAAACAAAAGGAGAAAATTACTCAACCTTAGAACAGAACTGATAATAATTGATGCAAAAATGGTAAACTACATAAAACAGATATAGTGACAATAAATGACGCTAAACAGTTTCAGTATACTATTTCCGAGTATTTTTTATAAATTATGTTAATATTTATGCATTTCTACAAAAATATCCACAATCTTCACACAATTTATTCACTAAAAATAGTTTAGTATTGGAAGTTGGCTTCTTTTTTAAACCATGAGAAAAGGCAAAATATGGTATTTTTACAATTGTTATCATGCTAACACCAAATGTATCTGACCTTTTCTGTTTTAATTTCATTTAATCATTGACCACTAAGCAATACATTACTACCAAAATATTTGTAAATATTATTAGGAAAATTTATGTTTAATTAGAAATTTTCACATATTTATTGCAGGCTGCAATAAATTAGGTAAATAATTTGTTTTATTATTTTTTCTTTTATATGTATGTTATATTTTTTATAGCTCTGAAGATGGTTTTAAATAGAAAGTCGAAACGTAATAGAAAGTGATAATTTGCTGTTTGTTTTATTATTATCATTTTTATTTTGACTTGTGTACCCCACTAAATAGCAAGTGTTTTATTTTAATTAACAGTCAATAAAGAAGAAAATTTATAATAATAATAAATGTCATTTATATGGCTATATAAACGCATTATATGTAGTACTATGAATTCAATTTTAATAATGAACGTTTATTTTTTGTATTTGTTATTAATAATAATTATAGTGAAAGTACAATTGTAAAGATTTACATCATTTAAGAATCCTCCACTTCTTCCGATATCACTACGCATGACAATATTTCTAGAGTCAACTGCTTTTAAAAATCCATTACTTGTAGATATACCAAATTTCAAAATTATATACCTGAAAAAGTAAGAGTCGGTTAGCACTATACGAAACAAACAAATTGTAATTTGATTACTTTTATCGCCAAATACCTTGATCTGCAGCGTCAGACAAAAATATATGGAACTGATCCCTTGCTTGTTGCAAATTATTGTATTTTTCAATGTTCACAAACTTCAAACTTAAAACAGACTTTACCATTGAATAATGAACCTACAAACTAGAATTCTTCAATTTTTGTGCCATTTCCAAAAAGTATGCTAGTAAAACGTTCTCAGAGAATTGCGTTACGTTTTTTCCAATACATCATTTATCGAACTTGACAAAGGCATCTTCATATAAGTATACTGCACCAGATTTCGTCAGCAGCAAATGTTCTACAGCCGTTCTGAATTTTGATACATGCAAGTACGTATCTATGGTAACGATAAGTGAAAAGTAAAGGTATTACAAATAAGTTAAATATTCAATCTTTTGTTTCGTTTTTTTCTTAGTTATTTTAATAATTTTACCTAGAATTTTAAAGTTTAAAGAAAAAATAGTATTTCTTTAGTTTTATTGGGTTTTTGCCACACTTCTGAAAAAAATAAAGATTAATTAAATAAGCCCTTGCGCCAAACGGATTAGTCAAGGGTTATTTTTAAAACTAAGTTTGCCTAACCAAAAAATCTCACACTGAAAAAAGCAGATAAGTAAAAAATAACAAAAATCACATCACTATTGCTCACTTCCGTAGGATGTATAGTGGAATTACTAAGTCTATGTATAAAGACAACATATTTCCAACTAAACAATGAATTTTATCAACAAAATTTCGGAATGGCAATGGGCTCATCATTATCACCAATTTTAAGTAATATTTTTATGGATTTTTTTTTAAGAAAATTATATTCAAAATATAAATAAAAAACCAACTATCTGGTGGAGATATGTAGATGACATTTTTGCACTTTGGCCTTTTACTGTTACAGAATTAAATGAATTTTTAAATAATATTAAAAGAACCAACAATAAAATTACCGAAATTCCGTAGAAACAAGTGTTTATAGAAAACAAACTCACACCAATAGATATTTAAATTTTAGATCTAACCATCACATATATGTTAAGAAAGGTGTTGTTAAATGTTTATATGATAGAGCAAAATTAAGTTCATCAAACAATGACATTTTTAAAAACGAACTAAAATTTATTAAAAATATTTTAATAAATAATGAATACCCTCCAAATTTTGTTGATAGATCATTCTAATACTTTACGATCATTTTTGTCTAAAACGCGTCCAAAAAATGATATATGAACAAAATTCAAAAAATTGCATATACAGTAGGTATACATTGTGAATGCAAACATTATGTTGGAGAAACGTCTCGGCCTATGAATGTTAGAGTTGAGGAACATAAAAATTATATAAAAAGACGGGAATTTGAAAAATCCAAAACTTGCGAACATTCTTGGGAAAACTGTCATTTAATTCAATGGGGTTCGGCAAAAATTTTAGAGAAGAAAGATAACGCAACAAAAAGAAAATTAAAAGAGACCGCGATTATTTTGTTGAACGGAGATAAGTGTGTATCAAACTGTTCAGTAAACATCGATCATTGTTGGCTACAGTTGTATCAAGAAGAAGTAAGTAACAATAAAATAAAAATCATTTAACATCTCTATGGAAGCAGATAAATAAATTTTAAACTGTCAAACTTGACATACGTTTAATATTTTTATTACTATTTTGAAAACGAAAACAGAGATTTTCGAAAAGTCAAAAATACGGAAGTGCGCGACAGTGATGTGATTTTTGTTATTTTTTACTTATCTGCTTTCTTCAGTGTGAGATTTTTTGGTTAGGCAAACTTAGTTTCAAAAATAACCCTTGACTGATTAGTTTGGCGCAAGGGCTTATTTAATTAATCTTTATTTTTTCAGAAGTGTGGCAAAACCTAATAAAACTAAAAAAACTAAAATTATGCCACAAATAAATAGCTTCAGACAATATCTTAACAAAAATAGTAGATATTATCACTTAATATATTTGATTTTCTACAGAAAGAACCACTCCAAAAAAACGCTAATTAATGTTAATGTTTCATTGAAAATTGTTCCTTAAATAAACTTCAAATAATTACACAAAGCTTACGTTATTTTTGTTTTGTTTATTTTTTTATTTATGGTGAATATAATCTTCGCGTAAAAGTCGTTTTTGCTAGCTAAAAACTTAATTTCAACAGTAATTCAGTAATCGCTTTCGCAATGTTTGCAATATGTTATCGCTAACCGCTAATAATATAATTAATCACTTTTCAATTAATGATTTTTCGTGGTTCCAATGTTGACAAATTTGGGCCACACAGCGCACCTTTCACATGCATTATAAATGACATGGATAAATTGATATATTGGGGTATTCCAATTAAGCATTGAAATTGGCCCGAGTCATATACCTGCATGGGTGCTCAAAAATCGTGTTTTTCTCTTTTTACATAATAAGGGATAAATGACGTTATAATGGGGTAATATTTTATAAAGCTTGGCATTTAATTTCGTAAGTAACCAACAGCAAATCTAGAATCAAAATAAAATCAATCTTTCAAAATGAAAGTGGGTAGGTGTGTATGTATCTTTAACATTATAACTGGAAAAGTCTCATTTGATAGTCGCACAAATACAATTAAAATTTTGTAGATTTTTTCCAATTGTACATATAGAGGGTGTCCACAAATATTCATGACGATACGATCTACGAAACAAAATCTAAATAAAAAAATGTTGGTATTTAATGTAAAGCAATCTTTTCAATGTTGCTGCTTGTTTAAAAAAATACGATCACTGTAAAACTATTGACTGCTAAGAGGGGGTACTAACCGGAGAAAACTACCACGCAGTATATCAATTTCACTAATGTTTTGAGACATAACACGCAATAGTCATATAAATAAATGTCCCAAATTTCAATGCGATTAGTAAAGGGGTTATAAAGTAATTAATTAAATTAATTTATTTTTGAAAACTTAGGCCAACTCAGAAACTTTTTCGTAGATCGTATTTACTTATCGTGTGTGAATATACAACCAAACGTTGTCGCTGAAATTTTTGGACTAATGAACATCAATATATTTGACTTATTTGAATGTGTGAAATATTACTTGAATTTTGAAAACCAAAATTCCACTTTTGTCCCTATCTGTTTTGGACGATTTGCAAAAAATTGCAAAATCGATATTCACTTTCAACAGTGTCATTTTCGGATTTTATAGCATTACTTAGTTGTTTTCCATTTCTATATTTTGATTTTAAGTGGAACTAAAATGAAAGATACGTAGATATAGATATATATGAAATGTTAATGTGAAAGACTTAAACCCAGTGTATTTCTAGATTCAGTATAGTAATACTCGATAAAGTAAGGAAATGCAGTCGCAATTTTACAGAGTCAATCTTAAGTAGCGTTTTAATCCGACATATATTACAAAAAATAAAGCAAATTCTTCAAGTAACGTTCTTTTGAAATCTCAAAATGAAATATGTTCAAATTAATCTATTAAAAAAAAGTCAAGTTGTATTTTTGACACTGATTTTATGAATACCGACCACCATTCGATGACACTTTTCACTAACATGTCTGAGAAATAAACGACGTTCTACCAATGTAGATGGACGTAAGCAACATATTTTCAATAAATATTTAAATAATTGTCTCCAAACACGACAGTAAAGGAACGTGGTCTCTTGTCTTTTTTAAATTTTGTTCTATTATTTTTAAAACTTTTACCATCATCCTCAAATATAAATTATCAGCTATACTATTCAAAAAGCAATCAACTAGCTTCTTTGTAAATACTCGCGATATTTTCGGTATATACTCGCGTCAAGAATTCAGACGACTTACGTCAGACGAACCAATGAATAATTCATTATATTTTCATCAAAATATTTAAGAAACTGCAACTGAGAGTAATGAAACTATATACTACACTAAAAGTTTGCATTATATATTGCACTAAATTACAAAAAAATATTGTTTTTAACGCGACCAAATATCGAAACTTACGTTAACAATAAAAACAAATGCGTAACGTCAGTCATGACGTAAGACGTCTGAATTCTTGTCGCGAGTTTACTTCCCTCATTTTGTCTATTGAGAAAAGAACAAAACTTTTGTTCTTTTATTTTTAAAACGTTTACCATCGTCATCAAATATAAATTATCAGGTACACTATTCAAAAAGCAATCAACTTGCTTTTCTGTAAATACTCGTGAAATTTTCGGTACATATCCCTCATTTTGTCTGTTGAGAAGAGTACCTATCTTTGATTATTTGCTTACATCAATCCCCTTGTTTATATCCAACGTTGACCGCAACATTGAATATTTTCACCAAAGCGTTAACGGTTTCATTTTATTTTCTAAGTTTCAGAAATATATCATCAATATATCTTCTAAATACAACTTAATATTTTTTTCTTTGCGTCAATTCAGAAAACGTTGAAAGACACCTTCATAAATTTCTCAAGATTTCTTTGGGAGAAGATTCAAATTAACCTTTTTTGCACACGCCAGTATTTCCTCAGGTACACCTAAATCTTCATCAGATTCCATTTTTCTAGACTTTTCAGCAAATTGGACCATACAAATTCACAAATGAACTCAATTAGCAGTATGGCAACTGATATTTGACAATGTATTCATAACTACATCCATATATCCTACTTACCTACTTTGCTTATTATCTAAATTTGTTTGAATAATTTCATAACACAAATTAATTTAATAATTAAATAGGGATGATATATATAGTAAACGAACCTTCTTCATCTGATTTAATTTTTGCAAGCGTATACCAAACGCATTCAAATAAAATAAATAATTTGGAAACTATCTGTTAATTCAGTTTATTTGACGTGATAAGAACAAAACATACTTAAGATTCATAGTTTTCATGAAAGATTAAGAGTTTGTAAATAAATACATAATGGTTGAACTTCCCGCACGTGTTAGGTACAATATTTTTCCTACGATCATGACAATTCTAATGAAGCAAAACAGTATATTTCAATTACCAATTTATAACATTAGAAGTAAATACTAAGTAGTTATTTAAACTAATAGAATATGTTAACGAAGAATATTGAGGGAATAGCTGCTTGATTCTGTTCTTCAGTCGCGAAACATACTCTTACTGTTGATGTAGTACGTACCTCAGCACGATTCTCTTGAAGTTCTGATGAGGGATTTGAGACTGCTGTGGGCTATTTTCTTTTTTTATTCAAACAATTATTGTCAATGTATGACTCAGCTACCGTTGTGAACTTCCATCCACCATTCTGTTTTCTGTTTATAATATGGAACCCAAAGATGACTAATAATGTGGCAGAAGAGCGCCGAAAACTCCTGTATACGCTTCTTAGATGGCCTGAGATGAGATGACATTTTCCTGAAGACTGGTGACACCCATATACATTACATTTACCCCTATAGAATAAATACTATAGTTATTTAATCATAGAATATGTTAACAATTTTCTTATTTAATCGTTGTTCACCACAAATTTTCTTGAAACATTGGTTCGTGTTTTTATCTTCTATATCGTGGATCATCCCCTTTGCTATATCTTTCTAATACCTTTGATTTATTTAGCTGGTAACCAACATTTTATTTCTTCAAATATGCCATTAGCTTGAAGTATTTTCCAATATCAATGTCCTTCTTTACTTTCAGAATAGTTTCAACATCGAATACTTCGACCGAGTTGACGGAGAGTTACGTTTTGGAATAGTGTGGAAATAGATCAAAAATACCTTTTCTTTTAAAGATGAAGTGTTCTTCTCCATGCGCCATTGGTCGAAGGCAACAAGGTCTTTTTCAGAGCAAATTCTTGATTTTGCAGAAATTAATGCATTACTTGCATCATTAGCGGCCTCCAATATCTCTGTGGGTACATCATTGGGAGACTCCTCATTTATTTTGGGTAGTTTACGACGAAGAAAAATGAAAAATAAATCAAAATAAATCTTCACACTGAACTGACATACATACATCGTGAAATAGTATTCCATGGTGTAGGTATACAAATAACTAATGCCTGGAATTAAAAAATAATAAAAATATAGTATTTATTATTATTTCTTTATTTGCATCTACATACATATTTTTGTTTATCAAAATGTTTTGAAAAAACCATTTACTTCTTTGGCATCTTTGCTAATTTCATCCAATATATTGTGTTTTTTTTTCAGTTACGTGTTTGGTTTTTAATTATCTCATGCATTGTCGTTTATAATAAAGTAAATATAAGAAGTAGCTAACATTGTGTCAGAGATTCTGGCATCAATGTTTCTGTGAACAAATTAGCTTAAAAAAGGAGAGTAGTTATCCCTACTTTTTGAGAGAAGAAAAAATATATTTTAGCCATATTATAACTGAAAAAGTTTTGTGCTACATTGTCATTTCTCAATGTCCGCATATTTGTGGGAAAGTTACTAACAAACACTACATTTTTCACTCTAATGTTAGGGCGAAGTCGCAAGGTGCTGAATTTTATTTCCATCAGAATGCTAATATAAAAAAACTTCTTCGTGGGGGTATTACTTTTTTTTAACAAATGCAATACTATGATAAATTATATTCCATCTTTCTACCTTACTGCAGGTTTCTTAGAATTATCATTTCAAACGTGGAATTCATTATTATTTTGCCTCAGCGGGAAGAATGCGGAAGCTGACTTTCGCAATTTAAATAAGCAGAGGATCATCGCAGAAAACTAGTTTTAATTACTTTAAAATTTACAAGCGGCAGTAAATTAAAGCACGTCTTTTAAATTGAAAGCATTTTCATCCTTGAACTAAATACCTACATCATAAGAAACGGTTTTATAATAATAAATATGAATGCGATTATTTCAGGTTGACCCTGAACGATAATATTATATTATTATGTCTTTATTTGTTTTCAGTAATAAAAACAAAGGGCGAAATTTAGTTGAAGCTAGCTTACACTTAATCCTTAACTTTAAAGTACCTATATAACAGTATTAGATATTAATAAAGTAACAAATACACATACAGCTCCATAAAAATAGTGAACACATAAAAACATAAGCATATGCAGCAGGAAATAAGAAAAGAAGAATACGTATAACATAATATACAAACAATTTGAAAAGTAATAATGGTAGTGGTATTATAAGCATGGCATAATTACGAATTTACAATGACATCCTTTATTACTGTTTTAAAATGTAGTGGTCCAGGAGCCTGAGGTTACCTTTAATTGAATTGTAATACTTAACTTCATTGTACGTAAAAGACCTACAAAATGTGATGTACAAAACTAAGGTAAGTATTTTTTTGTTATTATATGAACATTATGCAAATGTTCCTCTCATTTGCAGTTTTTTTTTTTGCGAGGTAACTAGGAATACCAGTATTAAGCAATTGGTTGGCAAAAACTAAATAACGCTGTTTAACTATATTTTCCATATTTAACCAGCCCAGAATTTTTATTTTATCCGCAATATGGTCAAATTTTCTCAGTCCAAATATAAAACGACAACATGCATTATGAATCTTTTGAATTCGGTTCTTTGTTATTTTATCTAAGCATGGAAAATAAGCCAGGTCACAATAGCTGAAAATAGGCAAAATTTAAGTTTCACACAGTTTTTTTCTCGTTTTAAAATTCAAAATGAATCTATTTGAATATAATAATTTCAAAAAATGTAATGATTTTTGGATTAACTTATGGACATCACAAATCTCAATTTTTATTTATTAAAATGCTCATAGTTTAACAAACTGCAAACTTTGACCTTCAATACGAATATCCAAGATAGCCTTAAATAGTTCACGTTTGTTGTTGGAACAAATCAACATCGCATTACTTTTCTGAGGATTAATTTTTAAGTTATATTCTTTAGAACAGAAATTTTAAAATCTTCAAACATTATTTTCTTAAAATTTTTGTTATGTAACACCATAATTTTTCATGATGTATGTACGTAGAATGACGCTCTTTCAAATGGCATGGTCAAAATTGGGAGTTGCTATTTAAAAAAATTGTCGATGACGTCATATCGGGAACAACGATGACGTCATAAATGTGCGTCGTATGTCAAAAAGTGCCTTTTTAAAAACAAAATCGACATGCCAGGGGATTTTTTCGAAAACTTCTCAATTTCAAAAATAATGAATTTATTCGTTATTTTTCGAAAGCACTGTATATCTTATATTATAGGCGTAATTTTTAAACCCTATTTCCTAGCTGTAAAATTTTTAAAGGACTTTAAAATGACATAAAATGGTTATGACTGGAAATCAAAAAAAGAACATATTTTTATGATGACCTGCACATTGTAGCTACAATTTGTAAGTGAAATATGTGTTATGGACCAGGTGATAAATCGGTTATTATACATAATGCTCTGGCAATTTGCTAATAATTATTCAAATAATCTAATTGACCGGCCATAGCATAGCATAGCATAAAATTATAGGTTAGGTTAGGTTAGCTTAGGTTAGGTTAAATTGCCCAATTGTCACGTAGCAATAATTATTTGAATAATTATTATCAAATTGCCCGGGCATTATCTATAATGCCCGCATTAATCACCTGGTCCATAACATATATCACTCGATTTTTATTATAAAATGGCAAATTTACTTATTGGAATATGGCCTATACAACTAGTAGAACAAAACATGAAGCGTAGGCGGAAAAGGTAAGTTGCATGTTGGTAGGTATCTATATTGTTCCAATTTTCATTGAATTTATTTCTTGAAACTAATAAGTACTTACCTGTATGGCATGTTTGGCGATAAGTAGATACCTAACTGTAATACATATTTTATGTTATTAGGAATCAGAGACGTATTCAAAGAAATTTACGAAATAAGAGTAACTCTTTGCCCAGTACCCTATTCTTAAAATTGTTTCGCTTTAGCAAACATGCGTGTCTACAAATAATATATCAAATTGAATTACATATGGATCAACGACAACAAAATACGGGTATACCGAAATTATTAAGAATTCTAATTGTTTTGCATTTTTTTGGTCATGGTAATTACCAGGTATTGACCATGACTATTCATTTTCACATAACATAATTACTACACATTTTTTGCATGAATTCCATAAAATAATATACAAAAAGATTTTTTTACACACGGATCCAATTTACTAAATCATCGTTTTACTAATGTAATTGGCATAGTTGATTGCACGCATATTAAAATTGTTTCACCAGCAAAACAAATACCTATTTAAAGTTAAGAAATATGTTCATCGCCACAAAACTTGTCACTTTGCAGTTGAAACATTCTATGTTACTAATAGTCAGAAACTAAATTCGGGAGATTTGAACTACTCCAACACATATTTTAAGAGGAGTTTAAAATTAGTTTTGCATTAGAGGTTGCCTTAAATCTTACAATACAGAATAGACATGTACAATTACATTTAAAGGATCTGTTTAATATTGAAATTTTAGCGAACACGATACAGAATCGATTCCATAGCACGTTTAGAATAAATTTCTTTCTTCGAATTTTTATATGTATGAATTTCACACCACAAGTTCTTCTTAGGTGTGATTCATTAATTTTTTTGTTCAATATATAATTTAGTTATTCTTAATCTACAGGATATTATATATTATTGTATTGCTGTATTGTATTGTGTAATTCCTTGTGTACTCAATATATTGCTACTATTACTACTACGTCTTTTAAATTGAAAGCATTCTCATCCCTGAACTAAATACCTACATCACAAGGAACGCGTTTCTAATAATAAATATGAATGTGATTATTTCAGGTTGACCCGCATTCGGTCATTTACGGAATATGTTATCGCCACCATTACATGTTGAATTGCTGCCAAAAATTTAGGCCGACCCTACGATAGTAAATGTTGGAGCCCAGTCCCGTCCTTTGAACAAATTGTGGATGAGATTAATATGTCAAAATCAAGGGAATTTCCTGTTTCACAGGGATGTGGTGACCCATAACGCAAAGGGGACTTTTCAGTTTCAATTCAATTACATTGAGGCACAAAATAGCATGTGAAGTTTTATCTAACGAGGAACTGGCCCACATTTAATTACAGAATACGTCGACATTATGGAGAAACAGAAGATGAGTACACTGTAAAAAAATAATTACACATTTTAACATAAAAAAACACAATACTGTGTTAATCGAGGTCTACAGGAGATTGTATATTTTTTACATATTCCTCTGCAAGCAGTGTATTAAAGGTTTAACACAATCCACTGTGTTAATATAGCCAGTGTTATATGTAACTTTTACACAATTCATTGTTGTTTGTATCATCAAAGGTGTAAACTTTACACATTAATGTTTATTTTATTGTATAATAGGTATTGAGGTAGGGTAAATGCTGGAGAGTTGCCGCGATGGGACAGACACCGCTTTTAATGTATTTTGATAATTATGCCAAAAAGGAGGAAGCAAAGTGATGAGAGTCGAAATGTTTAGTGAATGTGTATGACATCGGACGTGTTTGTTTTTAAAAATATCGCTTGACATCTTCGAATTTACGAAGGTAAGATTAAATTTACTTGGCAAAATTTTACGTACTGTTCTAATAAGTGTGGTTTTTCGCAACGTGGTAGTATTATTTAATATTCGTAAGTTCTTTCAAGTATTGTGAGGTTATGTTTAGATGTTTCATGAGATATTTTGCTGCGTTTTAAATTTGTAATCTTGATAAGCGGGGGCGGCATCTCTCCCAACAAAAAGGACAGTTGCCGCATTTTCAGGAAGGATAGATGCCGCATGCCATTTTTTCAAGGTTATTGTTTTGCCATGATTTTTGTTAAATTGAAATTACATTTCTGTTAGAGAAATGCCACGAAATTATCCAAGAATGGCAAATGCACGTCCATGGGCCTTGTGGACCGAGGAACAATGGCAAGAAGCCATTAATAAAGTTAGTTCCGGTGAGAAATCCAAAAGAGAAGTTTATAGGCGTTATCAGGTGCCACCAAAGGCCCTTAAAACGCAGAATGGCTAGCGGTAAACTTCGAAAAGGGAGCCTCGGACCAGAAGGAAAGTGATTTCTTAAATTATATGGCGGAAATGTCCTATAATTTATTTTACAGGTGGAAGAAACTAAAATTACCAGTGGAAGAGTTAAAAAAAAACAATATAGCGACAGCGATGATGAGCCTTTCGCTAAAAAGAAAAATGAAAAACAGGAACGCTGCGTGGAATGCTTTGAAGTTTATGAAACGACAACTAAAAAAGCGGATTGGCTGCAGCGCCTAAAATGCTTAAAATGGCTACATGTCACTTGCACCATGTATGGTGAAGTTTGTAACTGTTCTAGACTCCACTTAGAAAAAATAAATAAAAATTAGGCGTTATTTAGACATGTAGATAGTGCGGTATCTCTCTCAGTAGTGTGGGAGAAATGTCGACTTTAGTAAAAAAAATGTTTTTTTACTGTTTATGTTTTCTTAGAATTTAAGTTTATTTTTGTATTTTAATAAAGCTTAAAGCAATACCTGTGTATTAATTTATTTAAAAAAAAATCTTAAAAAATACGAAAATTACAACCATTTTTCAAAAAGTGCGGCACCTCCTGCATTTACCCTATAAGCTTACCTTTATAGTTTGTTAAGTTCTTTTTTGCTTCCAAAATAATTTTAAAAAAATATAATTTTTGTAATATCTTTATTTTAACGACTTTATTTTGAAGTTTCCAGTCATCGACTATAGCCTGGAATGTTCTAGAAAACGTCGAAATAAACGTTTTACAAAAATTATAATAACATAATTAACAAATTATATTTTTTCTCACAATTTGCTGACCATCATTCACAATAAAAACAAAAAATTTTCCTGGGCTGTTGGTCATTTATTACATCATAAAAACCATGAATTGAAACTACGTACGTTTCGGATTATACCCACTTACAGTGTTCTTTATTATGGATTTGGTCCGAAATGAAAAAACTACACAGGAGCAAATAAACTTTATTGCATATTCTACATTATAAAGTTCACTGTGTTAATTGAACATACAAGTACGAAAACAACAACACATTCTGCTGCAATTTTAAAATGAATAGAAGCAAAAAATTCAACTTAAAGAATCACTGCTCGACGCTTCTGCATGTATGCCATCAAACTTAATCTTGGAGAAGGAAATGAATACTTCACTGGACTTTGCATTGATATAACTTCCTATTGAGGATCCCCATCAGTCTGATTGAAGTTTTCCCCTTTATTATACTCTTTTGCGATGGTCAGTTGTGAAATTCACGCATGCATAAACGTTAACAAAAGGATCGAAGATTTGTTTCCACAATAGAAGGAATACTCTTTGTTAATTGCGGTGGTCCCTGATGAAACCTTTTCAAACATTGGATGTTTATAGTGTCTTATTATGAATGAAAAAAGATAGATCAGATAATAATAATCCTTATTCCAACAAAATTAATTTATAATAGCCCAGAGTTTAAAATTTACATTAAATTAACATTATTTTATTAAGATTATGAATAGTGTATTTATGGTTGTTAATAATATTTTACATTACTGATGATGCATACAATTATTTTGAATCAAAAATATATTTATATTTCATCTTTATTCATGATATCATGATTGATGTTGAAAGACTTCTGAGGGTCATAGATTAATTCTTTGGCGTACGTGTCACTTTTCGGAAGAGTCATTCCATTTGAAATCGTCTAATTAGCAAAGCCGACCCATTTTAGATATTGGTGTAACTTTGAAAATCTCTTCTCTAGGGTCCCAAACAACAAAATTTACACGAGTTTGATTTTTACAAGCGCTTGTTTCCGCCTATTTAAATAAAGACTCTTAAAAATTGCTATTTTTAAGCTTTATTAATTTTTCATGTATATAATTTTGTCGTTGAAAAATTGTTTACAGGTACTGTCATTTTCGGTGATAATTACTTTCAGAAACAATTTTACACCCTAAATATCCATAACTTTATTAAAACTTGTAATATTTTTCATTTTTATAATTATTCTTGATGGTAAGTAATTTTAATTCATTATTAAAAACGTCCAGATTTTGCTGTAAAAAAAAACGGCTCGTACATGCACTAAACATGAAAATAACAAAACAAGTGATATAGTCATTTAAAGTTGAAGGTAAGAAAAGTAGATTCTGTGAGTATCAGATTTTTATTTCGTAGTCAACACGCTCGTTTCATAGCCTGAATATTGGGATTTTTAAAAATTTCAAAATTTCAAGCAAAGTTTTCTTCTATAAAGAGTAGACTACTCAGGTCAACTTGTGGCTGAATTTTGTCTATGATATGTATACTTAATTTCCGCGGAACATGAATTTTTAACTCTCAACAGTTGAGACGCTAGAGTCGATTGAAATTCACGAAAAATGACTAAAAATACTCATTTTCAGCACGCTGCTATTATTCAAAGGGATCGTCCGATCCAATTATCTTAATTTACACTGAAACTATTATCTTTCCCACTCTGAATTCCGTCTTGATCATTCAAATATCTTCAAACAGAAAAAATTGACAGCAAAGTTTAATAAAGCTTAAAAATAGCAATTTTTAAAAGTCTTTATTTAAATAGGTTGTTTGGGACCCTAGAGTCGAGTTTTTCAAAGTTACACCAAAATCTAAAATGGGTCGGCAACAATTTTTTTTATTTTTAGACTATTTTATATAGAATGACTCAAATGGTTCCAATTTATATTATTATGTTTTAGGATATACATGATTGGAAACTTTTTGTTTTAAAAATATTTCGATAGCACTACCTTTAGCGGTCATTCTCTACTCCATGCCGGACTAACAAGCCGCAAACACGAAGCATTCCACACAGCAGTAGAAAACCATTGAAAGCTAGTGACCTGTATCGCGATTTGGCAGTTACGATATGTTACAAATACGGAATACTCTACGGGTTAGTGCCTCGACCAGCATTGAATTACACCTGGAAAACCTATAGCAAACAGCTAAAGTCACTCGTCAGTAGTCCACCAGACACATACCGGTTTCGAGCTTATTTGCTCTCATCAGTATGCCATAGGTGAAGTAACCGACGAATAGCATTAGCTATTTTAAGTCTATCTATGCCGATAGTAGGAACCATGGACAACGCGGAGTAGCATAGCTACCCCTAGCGGCCATTCGCTACTCAATGCCGAGCTAACAAGCCACAGACAGAAAGTGGTCCACGTGGCAGTAGAAAATCATTGAAAGCTAGCGGCGCCTTTATTTCGATTCGGCAATAAACAATATGTTGCACATAAAGAATTACAGGAAAGAACTACTATGCAGGCTAATGCCCCGACCAGCATTAAATTACACTTGGAAAACCTATAGCAAACAGCTAAAGTCACCCGTCAGCAGCTCAAATTCGGGAGATGCGATAATTAACAAGGCCGTATTCGGTTCACTGTCTTTATGAGTTTGTTTGTTTATTTATTTATTATTATTATTATTAAACACTGTTTATAGACTGTCATTAATGAGGGCATAAATTACTTAAATATCAAAGGAGAACAGAAATAGCTGGGAATTACTTAATTTGGTTTCAAAGTTACTATAAGGACATTCACATACGATGAATTGACTTGTTCTGATATTTGAATACTTTAGTCTGTAACCTTTATTTTAGTTATAGGTTCTATCTACTATGATCGGAATTTGGACGTTGAAAATTAAAAACCAAAATATGACACTTCTTGTAACTGTCACGTTCGATTCATAAATGCGCTCATTTTCTTAAAAATACTTATGCAGAGTTGCATATTAAAAATATATAGGTATGTAATTGGTAGAGGGTGTTTTTGAATAAAGTAGCAAAAACGAGACTACAGATTCCTTATGTTAAAATAAATCGATTTATCCTAACATACCTATATCCCAATATTCATGTATATATGTATGTTTATATGTATATGTATGTATCTATGTTTGTTTCAAATATGTTTTTTTTTATCAATTGTATATACCTGGTTGGCACATGAATAGTGTTAAATTGACAAATCCTATAGCATATCTGTACTGCTCTAAATGGATAATAAATGATCTATCTATCTATCTATCTATCTATCAAATCGCATAATAAAAAAGATACAGGATGTTAAAGTTAAAATTGTATTTTCGATATTTGTAAATAACTTCTTAATAAATTCAAATTATTATTATTAGATTATTTTTGAAATAATCCTATTTGAAATGCTCAGTGCACCGAGTAAAAACTATTTGGTTTCAGGTAAAGTGCTTTTTCTGCTGATAATACGGCAAAATATTACTTGAATGTTCAGAATGGTAAATTATGGAGACGTGCAAAATTTCAAGAAGATCGGTGAGGTTTGATGAATCCATTTTTCAACAAAGCACAAAGATTTTATCAAAGCAGGCCGATCTTTTTGAATTTCTCCACATCTACATAATTCGTTCTAAACAACTATTTTAAGTAAAATTTGTCTGTATTTGTAGTAGAAAAGGCACTTTACCAGAAATGATAACAGTTTTCAATCGGTGTACTGAATATTTCAAATAGGATTATTTCGAAAACTGTTAGTCTTAACGACTTCAACAAGGTATGCCTTTTTCAGATATAACAGGTAGGAAAATCGATTGTTTCAATAGTCAGATGGATACACTAAGCAGCAAAAAGAAACAATAAAAGGAAAATAAAACTTACAGCAAAGTGTCAGTTATTCATTAGCAGTACACCAGACATACAGGGTTAACTATGACTTAGTACAAATATTTTAAGAGGGGATAGGGAAAAACAAGAATTAACGGAATCACCCTTCAAAAAAATTCCAAACTTATTTATATTATAAATAATATATATATATTATAAAGCCAAAAAAAATTTTTTTCAATATTATTTAAAATCCTTATTTAACGCCGCTTGCTTGTTGGTTGCCTACTCTACAAGCATGCAACAGTCGCTCAGTCGGTATGGCTGTCATATCATAATTCAATTCCTGTGTTTACGTTGTAATTTTTTGTTCTTCTTCAGTTTTCAGTACCTTTTTTAATTTTTAAACGTTTTATAGTTATTAAATAAAGACATTTGTGTTGGGTGCAGATACTTTCCCACAATATAGTTCGTCGGTTTGGTTTTCTAGGTTATGGGACAAGACTGCCGCGGTTACATTAAAACTTGTCTATTATATATTCTTTTCGTTCGA
The DNA here is from genome assembly GCA_025584915.1 of Monochamus saltuarius. Taxonomy (NCBI): domain Eukaryota; kingdom Metazoa; phylum Arthropoda; class Insecta; order Coleoptera; family Cerambycidae; genus Monochamus; species Monochamus saltuarius. The sequence goes on along the minus strand of CM046724.1, from coordinate 23,044,681 downwards.
TTTTGTTATCTAATTGTACCTACGGGAAGTGTCTTTTATCGGTAGTGAGTGGTTGTAATGAACAAATATGTAGTTTTACCGGTTTATAACGAAATAATGAAAAACGAATGCAAAATACTGGAGCTAACTGGATTAACTGTTACCTATCTATCAGGTATTATTACTAATAAGAATGTAAATTTTTGACGTTTCTACATTTAGAAACGCTATAAAAAGACGACCGCATGGTAGTTGACATTGTTGACAGATGTAAGCTTTATCTATGAATCTGAGCCATCTCAGTCGATTCTTATTATAGGCGCCGACTTTCCGTAAGAAAAAAGGGTTTTGTCCCATTTTTTAAATATCGAGCTAAAATTCTGAAATATTTTTTTTATTGTCTTTTAGGCCTCCCTGAGCACGTGGTTAAATTTTTTGTACTTAGTCATAGTTAACCCTGTATACCGCTTTTGAACTTATTAGCTCTCCTCAGTATACCTTTAGGAGGTAATGCATCCGACGACTTATCCAATAGAAGAGAACATGAGTAGGTGTGAAGCAACATTCTGTGGGTACATGCTGAATCTGAACCTGGCGGAACAATTTTTTAAGAAGTTATCTACAAATATCGAAAAGAAAATTTTAATTTTGACACCCTGTATATTTTTGATTATGCGACTTGGGATATATGGTCTTATTTTTGCTACTTTATTTGAAAACACCCTGTATATGAATATTGTGTTTTATGTCTGTATCTTTATTATCTTCTTTTTTTTTCTTCCAAACAGGAAAACAAAATAATCTTGACTACGAAACACATGGTAACAATAAAAATGCACAGAGTCCTATTCAAATTCAGAACACCCCTTTTCACTGTATATATACATATTATGTACTTGGTTGATATCGGCAGTGTATACGAATATTTAAACTCCACTGAAATTCATATTCATTCATACAGAACTTCAGTGACGAAATAAATAACAATTTTTCGAAAAACTTGAATGTGGCAAAACGTAAAGTTTTTAATTTATTGTAGGTAGTGAAAATAACGAAACATAAATAACATGTAACGTACTATGGAGATTTAAGTTAGAAATTATTTATTGAGTTTGGCAAACTTTTCCATATGTTGGAGGGTATTAAAGCAATTTATTTTAATCCATATATCGCTGCCCTATCTGCAAAAGGTCGAACGGGACAAAATTGTTAATCTGAGATAATAAGATGAAGATATTTGTTAATGTATTGGAAGTAACTAAGCACATGTATTTTATATTAATTTATGTTATTTTATTTAATTATAGTCATAATTACATGTAAAATATTTGACATAATTTTCTCGCAAAAACAAAATAATGGGTAAAATAAACTTTTGAAATCTTGAAATTTATGAAAAATACATTTCTTCTCTTAATATTTGTAGAACGGGTTTGTTTTGAAATTGGTGTATTAAATGCCACAATTAATTGCGCAACTGACTAATATTGGAAACATATAATTTTTTAGATTAAATTTTCATTGTACTCCAATGAAGCATCTTGTTGATTTATCAAAACAATCGAATAATACCTCTCTATTAAAATAATATTTGCTAAGGTGATTCTAAAGTGAAAAGACTATAAACATGTATTGTAAAACGCTTCGTTTTTGATATACCGGGTGTGGAAGATTAATTCTTGATGACAGTTTTTAATTAATAGGTATTTCCCAAACTACAAAATGAATATGAATACAATTGAAAGAGCAAAAATAATATAAAATGGTACAGTAAGTGTCATAAGATTTTAAGAAAGGCTATTGGGTTTACAAATTCTTTTGTGTTATTTTATGTAATATGTTTAGTTAAGTTAGCTTAGTGTATTGACATAATGCAGAGAAATGCTTGTTCCAGTATTATTTACAAACATTTCTTAAACGAATTCTGTTTGTAAAAATTTAACCAATTCCAAAATGGTGAATTTTCACCTCCTTTTGCGTCGATACATTCCCTTAATTTATGTGAAAAATTACAGGCGCTATCTTTTTGAATATATTAAATTTTATCACCTAGAAGGGAACATGTACCCCAGAATTTTGTACATTTATTGAAAAATTAATCATTTTACATACCAAATGCAGAAGACAAAAACATTTCTAAATTCAATAGATTTTTTAAAATCTGGTGGTATTTGCTGTACGTTTGTACAATATCTTTTATCAGAAAATAGGAATACAGGATACAGGGTGATATATAACACACTTCCGCTACCTCAATTAGATCCTCATTATTTATGGGCTACCTACAGTTAACTAGGCCCTGAAAATTTAATTACGCTTTCTTTTCCAAACAAAAAGTTGTCATCAAAACTACTTTTGTAGTTGCACATACTTTACGGGACACCCTGTATAAAGATGTCTACAGAATAAAGTTCATTGTTATTATTATCTTCAGGAATACCGAAGAATATTACGAATAAATAACAACAAAAAAAAAACGGTTGAAGTAAGTTTTAGTTTTTTAGTATAGTTTTAGGTACAAAAAATTAGGAATATATATTTTAAATTTAACTATCGATTAAAATATTATTAAAGCATAAACTTAGTACCTACTAGATAAAAAAGTGTTTTCTTTTATTTATAGGTTTGTAATAATTGCTAAAATCTGATGTGTGAATATAATAACAAAGGCGTATCTTGCAAACGCTTTTAAAAAAATATTTATTTATTTGAGAAGGCTATAAATACACTTAAAAAAGGAACACATTTGAATACAAAGAAATGCAATTCTGTGCTAATCGAGGTCCACACGGAATTGTGTATATTTTTACATATCTCTCTAGGTCTATCTAGCAATGTCTTAAAGATGTAACACAATCCACTGTTATTTATATTATTAAATGTGTAGAATTTACATACTAACATGTTCATATTATTGTAATTAATAGTATTTACAGAATTATAGTATTACAGTATAATACGAAAATAAAAGACATTTTACTTTTTATGATTTTGATAAAGATATATATATATATATATATATATACATATAGACGTGTAATAATATATATATAATGAACAATGACCAAGACTCCTGGGTTCAAAATAAGCAGAATTAGACCAATTTAATTATTTCCAAAATTGCTTCGTTTAGCCGCCAGAGCGTCAAAGTTCGCGAAAAATTTTTGTTTATTCCGAATATCTCGAAAACGACTTGATCGATTTTAACCATTTTTGGGCTACGCAGTTATAAGTATAACCGACACTTTTTGACGTTATTTAAAATCTTTTGTAGTAATTAGAAATATAAGAAAAATCATGTATCATGCAAATATATGCACATATTTTTTTAACCCCCTGTACAATTACTCTCAATTTTTTTCTATTAGTAGATGACTTTATTTGGAAACTTTTTTTATACTTTCAAAATTTTGAACAGATGAGCAGTTTAGGCAGAAAAAATATTTTTTGTATGTCAACAATATCAGCATTCGTTCTGCAACAAATAACGAAGTACCAGAAGCTGGCTCTGATATTTTAAGTATCAGTTGTGTGTCAAATCTAATCAGCTACTGAAATTAGTCTCTCGGTTTATTCTTCTTGCTCAATTACTTAGTTACTTTAGATCTTACTTTATTTGTTGTTGTTATTGTTGTGTTTGCTTCTGTTCGTCATTTTTCAATATTTCATCATGGATACGTATACATATTCCGAACAAGTAGATATGCTTTTGGTTTATGGAGTTTGTCATGGTAACGGCCGCAAAAGTGAAAGGCGTCTTCGCGAATTTGGTTCTTTCCACCAAATGAATGCGGTTCAAGAGCGTCAACGTACCACGAAAACTATAGGTGGAGGAACAAATGCTAGATAAGATAGGAGAGAACCCAAAAATTAGTGCCAGACGCATTGGACATGACATGAAAACCCTGAAAAACGTTTAGCATTTTGTAATTTTATCCAAGATCAAAAGGCCCATGATATCAATTTCAGCAAAAACATTTTATTTACAATTTTGCTAGGTCAGGAATTATTAATAACCATAACAAACACGTTTATACTGATGAAAATCCACACTGTACTGAAATTAGACATTTTCAATATGAATTCAGAGTAAACCTGTGGACGGGAATTATCGACAACTTTATTATTGGCTCGGTTGTGAGGAGGAATTTTTTACAGCAAATATTACCTAATTTATTGGACGATTTGCCGTTACTACTTCGTCGTAACATGTGGTTTATGCACGATGGAGCACCCCCCATTTTATAATACCCGTTCGTCAGTATTTAAATAATCTGTATCCTAACAGGCGGATTGGAAAAGGAAACGACGCCCCTATGAAATGGCCACCTCGAGCACCAGACTTAACCCCTTGCGATTATTTTTTGTGGGATGCAGCAAAAACCCAAAGTATATGCAGTTAATAATGAAGAGGAATTTTTTAGGCGAATCCAAGACGCAGTTAACATTTTACGAGGTAATCCAGAAATCATGGATTATTTGTTGCGTACGAGAATACGGTGGTCACTGAGCATTTAATGTAAAGAGATCATAACTCTTTTTTATTTGTTATACTAATATCTTATTATCTTGTATTTATTAAATAAAATATAAATGAGAGTTTTGAAATTTTCGTTATTTGTTGCAGAACGAATGCTGATATTGTTGACACACGAAACATATTTTTCTGCCTAAACGACTCATCTATTCAAAATTCTGAAAGTATAAAAAAAGTTTCTAAATAAAGTCAGCTACTAATAGAAACAAGCTGAGAGTTATTATATAGGGGGTTAAAAAAATATGTACTTATATTTACATGATACATGATTTTTCTTATATTTCTGATGACTGCAAATGATTTTAAATAATGTCAAAAAGTGTCGGATAGACTTATAACTGCGTAGCTCAAAATGGTTAAAATCGATCAAGTCGTTTTCGAGATATTTGGAATAAAAAAAAATTTTTGCGAACTTTGACGCTCTCTAGCGGCTAAACGAAGCAATTTTGGAAATAAGTAAATTGGGATAAATCGGCTTATTTTGAACCCAGGAGTCTGTGGTCTTCCGTTGTATACGTCTTTTCCGGACACCCTGTATATATATATATATATATATAATTCAGCTCCAATGAACAATGACCAAGTCTGCTATTATATTTAACAAAATTAGTAATAATATTAGTACATATTCTAATTAAGACTATAAAAACAAGACAACGAAAGAACCAAAATTTGAAGGGTTAAGAGGACCGCCAGGTAAAATTAAATTTTTTCATTGTTGTTATTTATATGTACATTATTACATTTTCCATTCGTTCATGTCTCAACAGGCGATGAAGGTCCTTCTGGATTTACTGGATGTAAGGGTAGATCAGGATCCTCAGGAGTTCCTGGTCCTATTGGCGAGAGAGGTGATTTAGGTTTTTAGGAAGGCCAGGATCCCCGGGACCAAAAGGTCTTATTGGACCAGTTGGGCGAAAAGGAATGAAAGGGGACGTGGGTTTACGCGGATCACCTGGATATGAAGGTGAACCCGGTTTACCTGGTCTTTGAGGTGATCACGGACTGCCTGGTACACCCGGACGAAAAAGGAGACTCTGCTTTTAGTGGCGAAAAGGGTGAACAGGGAGAACCATGTTTTAACGGTGCACCTGGATTTCATGGAAGACCTGGCTTACGAGGGTTACCTGGGTCAATTGGCAAAGCAGGAAAGGATGTTGTTGGACCTGCTGGCTTTAAAGGAGAGATAAGTGAACTTGGAAGACCAGGTTTCAATGGTTCACCTGGTTTCCAAGTGTCTAGTCATCTGAACAAGTAATTTTCTTTAGCTGGAATTACAAAACACAGTGTGTAAAGCTATTAAGACGGAAATTTTACACATAGTAAATTATTACACTCTGGGAAATCTCATTTACACAGCAACTTTTTTTGCAATGTAGTCATAAACAAAACATTAAAAATATTATTTTTGTGCATTTTTCATTTTTCCAGATTTCAGTAATTAAATACACCACAAAAATTTGTCAAATTTTGCACAAACTTAATTTTTTCTCGATCCCAAATGGTTCAAGTTTATGGTTAGTTACCAAGCTGTAAAATTATATTTTAAATATTGCTCATTAATGTAACTGGGAAATAATCCGGAACTTCCTGAGGGCAGGATGTTCGCTGAGACTGCACTAAATAATTAATAAGATTTTGTTTTCACGACTCAGAAATTCCTATTATATAAGTTGGAAACTTGAAATATATACTGTTAGGAAATAAATTTTGTTGGCCTACTGCCTTAACCCATTAAATTTAACGCAGTAGCGTTCAATTTAACGGGTCCTCATCGACTCATCACTTAATACAATTCGAATGTGCTCGGCATTTTAGTGACTTCGAGCCTTGCAACGACTTGATTTTATGTGCCACTGACAGGGAGTGTTAAAAATGCGATTAGATCAAAGATTAAATGGAATTATTTGGCGATAAATTAGTTCCCTTAAAACTTGAACAATCAGATTCAGATGTGAGATTTGTTGAACTCTTGGTAGAACTATAAAACTAAAAAAACTACAACTAGACTGTAGCTTTACAATAAAATTTTACTTCTTTGGGTTACAATTATGTTGTAAATATTCCGGTAAAGCAAGGTCTAATATAATTTGGTAGAATATTTTTGTAGACAGTAGACACTTTTAAAATATTTTATATTTCTTTGTATGTACAGGATGTATGTATTTGTATATACAGTATATAACCTTCTCAATGTGGTACCATGAAAACATTGTTTTAAATATAATTTTAAAACAGTTTATTTACAAACCGATTGTACCTACCATACTAAGGATATACCTCTAAGACTTTCAGTGCGAATATCTCAGAAACCATTATAGCCAGTTCGACGAAATTTGGTGTACAGACACTAGATGGCGCGGAGAATCTGATGATAATATCAATTCTTATAAAGGATGTTCCATTTTTCAGAAAATCGATTTTGTTTTGATTTTTTGGTAGTCAACCCCACTAAAACTTATGTTTAAATTGTAATATACTTAATAATAAACACATTCTGATAAATAGACATTTAAAAATTTTAAAATTTAACATAAAGGACGCCTCCAAAGAGTACCCAAATAATTTACAAAAGTGTGTAAGTACCTGAGGAATATCTCTTTTTCCAACTGCTGTAATTATTGATTACTTATTTAGCAACAAATAAATTCGAACAACACAATTCCTAAAACTTTTATTATACTGTGAACGTGTTTACTAAGCTTTATATTAGTTATGTATCACATGAAATACAGCTATTGTAGTACATTGTTTGCTATTTTACAGAGTTTTTCTTAAACATAATTTATCCATCAGAAACATAAATAAAGTGCTGAAATATATGGACATTGTGGCCAAAGCAAACATCAATCTTTTCTAGGTTATGCTTTAGTAACAGGTATTTATTTTGTGAAGCTGGGGTAGGTGCAGTGTTCAGTTCTGACTCAGCGATAAACACATTCACATTATAATAAAAAAAGTTTTAGGAATCGTTTTATTCGAAAATTACGGGTAACTAATAAGTTAGTAGATCGTTATGATGTTTAAATTCATTGACATATTAATCAGTTTGACATTGTCGACATTTAATTTCAAATAATTTTAATTTATTGGTATAATAATTTTTAGAGTTAGATATTTGACTCAACTTAAAGGAGGCCACCTGATGAAGCAATCCTAAAAATGCAGAAATAGGTCAGATCTCATCTATTGTGGTTGAATTTCGAGTTCCCACTGTCAGAGGTTAATATATATAGAGTGTTTCCATTAAACCAGGTTAGTAAATTTAGATAGATTAATTTCTTTAGATAATTATTGAATAGAGCTTTGTCTGTGGAATTGTTCATTAGCATACCTAAATGTTTGGTATCAGAAAACATACATATGACTTCATTGATACGAATTGTAGATTTAATTTATATTAGCTTAAAGTATCTTTCTAATACAGTAAAAAACCATTTTTCATAGCGACCAAATTCTTGTTCTTATATCTTCCGTAATTTCTCAGGCACGTGATTCAAAACAACACGGGAAGCTTCATTCTCAATATCTGATAGCATATCATGGTTTCAATTCATATTTACACTTTGACCATACTTACTAGAAAAAATAATACAATACAAGCTATATTTATGTCCGTTACTACGGCAACTTCTTCTTAATAGACGATTTGTACTATGTATCGTAGTAGAATAAAATTTACGTATAGCTAATAATACTTATTATTACTCGTATTATTATTACCTTGACAGTTGTAGATAAAAGCCGTATATTTCGCAAACACGGAATTCCAGAAAACAACTACTCTGCGGGCTAATGCCCCGACTGGCATTGAATTCCGTATTTGCAAATTATCGTTTCTCGCCTAACGCGATAAACGTCGACAGCTTTCAATGATGTCTGCTGCATGTAGAACGCTTCGTGCTTGTGACATTTTCAGTCCGGCATGGAGTAGTGAATGGCCGATAGATGTACCTAGTTAGTTCTACACCGCGTAAAAGCCGTATACTTCACATGAGTACGGTAATAATGGCATTCTACTTATTGCGTAAATAATAACTGTCATTCATTATTTCTAATCTGCAATTATAATTTATTTCACTATAGCGAATTGTAGCTAATAATTTTGTGTATGCCTATCAGTTTAATAAACAAATCTGACAGCGCAAAATCGATAAATAACTGTTTCAATTTTTTTTAACCTCATATTTTCTGATGTAATTAAAAAGTTGAAAATTACTTCACTTTACTTTTTAAACGACTGTTGGATTATTATATCGATTCTGGTATGTTTAAGGTATTTGTAAGACTATTCTTAACTTGTGCTTGGGCAAGCAAGAAGAACGGAACAATAAAAAAGGGAGTCTGTCGTTTCGGATTACATCGGATATAAAGAAGGGTCTAAATTCCTTTTCAAATGTGATGTATGCTGTATAGCACGCTCTCTAGTAATGAGATCTGAGTAAAAAAAGTTGTCTGACAATACGTAATTGACATTACACATCTTCGATAACGATTTCTAATCTATTTTCTGTTCAAAATACAGGATGCGACAAAAGTATGGAATAAATACAATAAAAATGAAACAATTATTTTTTGAGAAAAATCCTCGAACAGGTCGATTTTTAATTTAAAAAATACATATTTTAGCGTAAAATGCGATTTTCAAATGTCATTTGTTTTCGAGTAATGACGTCATCGATTTTTTTTTAAATGGCAACACCATATTTTTTTCCTTGATTCTGAAAGATCGTTTAATTCTCTATCAGACAGTACTAAAATGTTGCCCTCTTACATAGGAAAGTTTTCGAGTAAACGATTGAATGTTAGAAAACGTAAATCAATTAAAATAAAGCAAAAACGTTATCAAGTTTAGTTTTTCGAATTCCATAGTTCTTTTATGGATCACGTAGGTGAAAATCTTTGCAAAGTGTCATTGTCACACCGAATTATTGTAAGCGACATAGAAATTATTATTCAATTTAAAGTATTATGGCACATTTAACTGTTACTCAAAGAATTGAAATTTTAATTCTTATCGGATGTGGGAATATGACTAGAACTCAGCAGGAAGTTTGCGATTTATTTAATGAAAAATATCCAGATCGCCCTATCAGTCAGTAAGGTATATAGAGTCTAAATTTAGAGAAACTGGCAATGTTGTAAATATTCCAAAACCTGGACGTCCAAGCATGAATGAAAATCAGAAACAGAACATTTTGATAAGTATGGTGGATAATCCTCATAATTCTTCACGATTGGTTGCATTAAACAATGACACTAGTCAGAGCACAGTGCTACGTATCTTGAGGAAGGAAAATATCATCCCTACAAAATTCAACTTGTGCAGGAACTCACTGAAGACGATCCCGATCGCCGCTTACACTTTTGCGACATTCTAATGGATTTATGTCAAGGAAATAGAAATTTACACCGGCAAATACTTTTTTCAGATGAGGCCACATTTTGTCTGAATGGTACAGTAAACCGTCAAACTTACATATATTGGAGTCGGGAAAATCCTCATTGGATGGCAGAGGCACCCAACACCCTCAGAAATTAAATGTGTGGGCTGGAATAGCTGACGACAGAATAGTAGGGCCTTTCTTATTTGAAGGAACCCTTACAGGACAAAGATATTTAGAGTTTCTAGAAAATGACCTTGTTCCAGCCCTCCAGTAATTTTTCCTAACGATAATGACCCTGACATTCCTGACGATACCATATGGTTTCAGCAAGGCGGTGCACCTCCGCACTATGTGCGCCCTGTACGAGATTTTTTGGACAACTGTTTTCCTGGGAGGTGGATCGGCAGAATGGCCTGCAAGATCGCCAGATCTTACACCTCTTGACTATTTTTATGGGGATACTTGAAGTCAAAAGTGTACATTAATAAACCACATAATTTAGAAGAACTTCGCATTCGGGACGAAATACGCAGAGTTACCCCAGAAATCATTCATAATGTGCAAGGAGAATTTCTTCACAGCCTTGCGCATTGTCAAGAAGTTGGTGGATGTCAATTCGAACATTTCATTTAAGTATAAAATTTAAACAATTGTATTTTATTTTACATACCTCAAAATTGTTACTTTTTTATGGATAAAATTTACGTTTTCTAACATTCAATCGTCATTTACTCGAAAACTTTCCTATGTAAGAGGGCAAAATTTTAGTACTGTCTGATAGAGAATTAAACGATCTTTCAGAATCAAGGAAAAAATATGGTGTTGCCATTTAAAAAAAGTCGATGACGTCATTACTCAAAAACAAATGACATTTGAAAATCGCATTTTACGCTAAAATATGTATTTTTTAAATTAAAAATCGACCAGTTCGAGGATTTTTCCCAAAAATAATTGTTTCGTTTTTATTGAATTTGTTCCATACTTTTGGCGCATAGTGTATAGTATTTATCACATAATATATTTTCGGATACGAACATTTTATTTACAAAAAATTTGTAACTACTCATTAATATTAAGTACCTACATAATAATAATTTGCTTTATTTTTATTTTATATTATTTAATAATATCTTACTTGTACATATTTATTAGTAATGTTAGCATTTGTACGTTTTTACTTTCCTATAAGGTATTAATCTACACATGATAAAGACATAACATTAAAAATCGAGTTTTGGGAACTGAATTGGTATAATACATCTACAATAAAACAAAAACAAAACTGTTGGTAAAATTAACCATATTACATTATCTTTATTTAATAAAATTTGTTGTTTCTATATGTTTGGTATAACAAAACTTGACACAAGAAAATATCAGAGTACGGATTAATAAATTTGTATTGTACCTCAAATAATATCTCAATACTACGAGTATAACATCAAAAACAATGCTACTTAAGCCCAGTAATGTTCTGCAAATCTTCAGTAAGGTCATTGTCATACTTTATTTTAAAGTGGCAAACTAAAATGGGCATGTAGTAACTAATATGAATTATAGAAATAATTTACTATGTAAAAAATATATTATGACATAATTTGAAAATATTCGGAAATAATTAAGAAAAATTTTCTATATTTTTCTTAAAGGTTGAAAATATACTAAATTCTTTAATTTCCTATATTTTTCATAAACGACTAGTGCAATGACTCCTAAAATCCTATAATGATCCTATAACCATTTTAACAAATAATAATAAATTTATTTTGTCATAAATTTTTGTCCTATATATAGATCGGTAACGTAGTATAAAGCTTAGTTAATTGTTAATTTCATATTTAGCCTTTTTTTCATTAACTACAAATTAAATGAATTATGAGGCATCTTTAGGTGTTTTGAAATAGGTTTCAAAATAGGTCCCCGTAATAATGCTCCAATTTCGATGTGGCTTGCACTAGTTGCCTAAATCATATTTTTGATGCGAACAAACTAGTGTTTAAAACGTAAAGGAAACAAAATAAATGGTCATTCTAGTAGCGGCAAATTATTTTATTAATTTATATACAATCTGTTTCTTAATATATTTGTATATTTGCAACTCACCGCTTGAGTTCCAATAGAATCAGACGATGAGAGATACTATGCAGGCAAAGATAGAGCATGTATCATTTTGCAATACTATGCTGTTCAGTGCTCATATTTACGTGCAAAAGATATGCAACTTACAGAAAGAATTGCAGACTCTAAAGTGGCTTTTAAGAAAAATAGCATTTATAAATCTTGCAAGTTTATCCTTGGCGCATTCGCCATTTTATCGAATTTAACCATAAATTAAAATAATTAGTGTAAGTATCAAAGTAAAATTATTAGCAATGTCTTTATCTGCATCACAATGAATTAATTTCAGTGTAAGTCTGTAAATGTCAAAATGCCGCAAACTACAAGGTTTTAACTACTACGTGTCTTTATTACTACATTTACATTTTATACACTGTCATTAGTTCTGTAGACTTTTTTACCTCAATTATTTGAAATTAATTTCTCTAATAAGTAGTTTAGATGATAGCCTTCGATCTTGAAAAAAATTAAGACATTAGCTCCAACAGAGCTAGTGAGAGCCTTCATAAGTGGCAAAAATCTGTTCTGAACTCGCACAGCTTTTAGCAACGACAACATATGAAGAATTCTTTGTTTCTTGAGGAAACAATTAGCGCTATGAATTTGTATGCGGAAAGCCTGAATTGGATTTATTTAGGAAAATAGAAATAACAGAACTCTGAATTTTCTTTTTAGAAGTTTTTTACTATTATTTGGAAATAAAATATTTACAATAACATGGCATTTCTTATTATACCAGAACTAGACGCCAAATTATTTGATATTATATTTTTTATTTTAATTTCAGATTCTATGTTCAATTTTTTCAAGTTTGTTAAATATGCCACATGTGAAAGCTCAACAGTTTCAATTTTATCCTATTGCATTATGACCATTACTCCAACTCAGGTAATTCGAAATTAAAAAATTAATAATTTTACGAGAATATCTATAATACTTAAGACAAGATATTGTCATTTGTCTTATTTTGAATTAATAATAATAATTTATTTAATCCATTAAAATAATAAAAATTACATTGGAGAAATATAATTATACAGCAGTTACAAATAATATTCAATAAGTACAAACATCGACAAATATTAATCGAACATTTGTACATTTTAAGACAAATATTGTAAAATTTGTTACAAACGATAAATAAACAATGTTGCAAACGGCTGCTCTTTTAGACGGGGCACTTTTTTAAGTCGTGGGTTCTTGAATAGCAAATTGTTTAAGAGGATGTTATATTTGGGCGCCACCTACAGAATAATCTGTTCGGTTTGCCTTTTTACCCCTGTAGGAGGATAATAAATTTTGCTAAAGTCAAATGGGAGAAGAAAAATAAAAATATAAAAAATAAACACAGTTTATTGACTTGCCCACCAGTTGATATACAGACGTGGAATTGTAGAAGTTGGAAAGATCATCCGTTGATAACGTTGGAGATGACTTCCAGAAAGGCAGCTTTCCTGTCGTACTTGGATTAGTGCCGCTTACAATCTTGATTTCAAGGTAGTGCTTCGAGAAGAGCAGCCTTGCTGTCGTACTTGGATAGTGCCGCTTACAATCTAGATTTTCAAAGCTTTAGAATGGCCTTCTTAATTCAATTTTGATTCTTCAATTAATAAACTTTAACCAGCAAAGGTTGAACAAAAATATTCCAACTTGGGAAATGGAAAGATTCTCAAAATGTACGTTAATCGACGTAACACCAATACAATTTCAATTGGTTATTTATTTAATTGTTCAATTATTTTGTTTGATTATTTATTTAATTCAAATGTTCAATTATTTAATTGGCCTCTAAAGTTAAGAAAATGACAAAAGAAAAGAAAAAATAATTAGCATGTGCTTTAGCAAAGATCAAGGTCAGGTTAGGTATTTTATATTCTTAGTTAAGCAAATATATTACCTCCATTTTTATTGATGACTTCAATAAATTCAGATTTATTTTCAAAATGTGGCTTCGCACTATAACTAAATCTGAAATATGGAAATACTTCAATCGACCAAAATCAGAACGAAAAGGGACTAGAATTTAGGTTCCTGTAGGTTTTATACCCTACAAAGATCTAAAACTCACTGAAATCTGATTGGTTCGGTTTCTATGAAATTTCGGGCTAATGCTCGTTCGAGATCTCAGCACATAATTTAGTCCGAATAGTATGTGGTCTGTGGTCCGAATCGAATTATTAATTTTTATGACAGTTACAGTTACCTTAACCTTGCTTTTTGCCAAAACAAAGCTTAATACAACAAGTGATAATAATTAAATAATAAACTGTTAACAAATTACTCCAGGATGTTATACAGAGTAGAAAAATAACATTACGATATACATCGACGTAACTGGTTCACAGCAATGGTAAGTAAATAATTAATAAAATATTTATCGTACAAAGTGTTTACATTTTAGGCTTACTTGAAGAAATCTAAAACTACATGGTATACTGGATCTGGTTTACACTTACTTAAACTACAACTTATACAGGATGTGCAAAAAATACCTAGTTACTAGACGTTTCATATTGAAATTGTGACATTCTTAATTTTATAATAAAAGGAATATTACAATAGGTAATAATTATGTTATGTGTATAAAATAATAATATTCAGAATCACTATTACTAGGTATACATGTCTGACACTTCGTAGCAACACGGTATGTCTTAAGTTTAGTTTTGAGCAAATTATTTTTTTTTTCATCTTTTATGTCAACAGGCATTCATTAAGTTTAATACCCATATAAGAAAACGACTTTTCATACAAACTTGTAGCATGATGTGGAAGTTTAAAAAAATCAAAAAAATAATAATATATAATAATTTTTTTTTAATAAAAGTTCTCGATTCTTATAGATTGTTTCCCATTGATGTTAATTATAATTCTATGTATGGGTACCTATACAAGGTTAACTATGACTTAGTACAAATATTTTAAGAGAGGATAGGGAGAAATGAGAATTAACGGAATCACCCTTCAAAAAATTCCAAACTTATTTATAAAGCCAAAAAATTTTTTTTTCGAAACTATATTAAATCCCTATTTATCGCCGTCACTGACCTGTCAGCCGCGAGGTTAAGTATAATCTGCCAGAGGTTAGGCTAGGTATAATATGCCAAAGTCAAAGGTGTCAAACATAGTGACAGGTCACCGCATTGACACGCTTCCAAAGAAAAAGAAAAACTACAAAATGTAGATTATTATTTAATGAGAAATACGGTATGGTAGCACAGAAAGGCAGCACCTATCTTACTAATATTTATTTCCAGGATTGATACTTGGAGAGATTTGAAGAATGTTTAATCATCTGTTTTCTTGCTTGTTTAAATTAAAACTTGCAAAGATTTTTGTACTTGCTGTGGACCTCTCCTTCCCTCGATCGTTCTTTTGTGTAAATCGAGGTAACTACTTGGTTTGGCGGTCTTGACCAAGTCCTATTACTTACGTCGGGAAAAAGCACAGATGATAACAACATAATACACGCAAATGTACACAAATACATAAAAACACTGCCACACGTTTACTGCCACGGCATAAAACAGCTGTTCGATGTGGTTCAAAAAGTATTCAGCATAATATTTTGTATACTCGGGAAACGTCTTTGACGCTGTTGCACGATAATATGCATTTGTCACACTCCCATAAATCAGCACCTTATCCGTCATCTAGGCATTTGAATACATGTTTGTAAATACACAAAAAATACGCAAATTAAATTTTCGAAAAACAAGTACTGAAAAATTATTTCAAACTATCAGACTGTAACCGTATACTATACATCTACAGACGACATCTGTAGGTCACTAATGCCAGGTGCACTCTTCTTCTTTTTATGGCCTACTCACGGCACATAAACAAGGAGAAGAAGAAGAAGAATTTTTTATTTTCATGTGTTAATACTAATAGTAGCAACAATATTAACAGTAATCGACGATGTTTGCATAAAATAATTAGTAATACTTTAAACTATAACATCCCAAGATGTTCACAGTGTTCTGTAAAAATGACCCTTAGATTATAGCTAACTTCGCGTTTCTGCATTGTTTGGAGCATGGAAAGTAGGCAACTAGCAATGCAATACTCATAACCTAGAATTTACTGTTACTTTAAATCAGCTAAGTGACTAATTTTAAACGTGTTATAGTAATTAAATAAAGTATTTTATGTCGGATATGTTAATTATGATGAATCTGCAAGGAATGAAAATGTGCAGTGTGCAACGAAAGAACCAAGATCCAATACAATATACTGCAGCTAAGCGGATTAGCTGGTATCTATCAGGTACTTAGACATTATTATTTTAATAAATATGTTTATTTTCGTCGTTTCTACACTTGACAATGTTGATAAAAACGACCGCATGGTTGACATATCTAGCCATGTCGGATGATGATTAATTGTCATAGGCGCCGACTTTCCGTAGGAAAAGAGGGTTTTGCCCCATTTTTTAAACATCGAGCTAGAATTCCAAAATAAATTTTTTATTGTCTTTTAGACCTCCCTGAGCACGTGGTTAAAATTTTTGTACATAGCCATAGTTAACCCTGTATATTGTAAATACTTTTCACTTGTAATAGACACTGTTAATAAACAATTAATTTTTATATTAAATTAGACAAAGAAAAACTTAACTGCAGAGCCCTGAAGATGGCTTAAATATAAGCCGAAACGTAGGCAATTGTAAAAAATTGGTTTTTCTACTTGAAATTGACCTATTAGCAGGCTAAGAAACCACATCAATTTAAATTTTTAAATGTGTATTGTTCATAATTAAGTATATCTATTTCGATTTAAACATAAGTTTTAGCGGGGTTTACTACCAAAAAATTAATATTATATTAATTTCCTGAAAAATGCAACACCCTGTATAAGAATTGATGTTATCATCAGATACTATACGCGCCATCTAGTGTCTGTATACTAAATTTAGCCGCACTGGTTCTGAGATATAAGCACTGAAAGTCTTAGAGGGAACACCCGGTATAAATGCATATAGCAGTACAATGCCATAATTTACCTATATTGCTACTCAACGACTGAAACTATGGAAAAGAGTCTGTTTAAATCAATCATGTCAATTTCTTCTTTTGGAAAATTAGTTTTACGTTTAATTTCCCATTGCTTCGTCCGGATCCTTCTAATCGCCGTTCTTTTGTTTCCGACAAATCTCTCATCAGTTCCTAGCCAAATTACGGCCAACGGAGCGAGAAATGAACAGGGTAAGACTAATTGAAATTGCCAAAATGCGATAATGATTCCAAACTATTATAATTCCGTGCCAAGTGTTGCGGGAATAAAATTACGTTACAATCTGTGGGCCTCGCAATGCTCATTGAATTATGAACCGTGGGGTGTCTACTCGAATTTAAATGTCATTGTTTACCAATTCGATGTTCGTAGAGGGCTGCCTCAGAGCCGACAATTCCAATAGGCGTCTCCGTATGAGGTTTCTCTGTGTGAAGATTAACGCAAGAAATATTGCTTTTACGAGAATGCCGGATACATTATTCATGTTTTTTATTTCATTAGGTATATCAGGGAAACTTAGATATTCCTGGAGGTAATGTTCGCATCTTTCGTGCTCAGTTACAAATTTAAGGTGCGTCGTTTTGTGACGAATATATTATTGTATTCAAATATGATTAGCTGCTACAATAAAACAAATGAGAGTTATAGAGAAAATAATATAAAAAATCCTCACACAATATTTCTGTCTCCTTGTGAAATCACAGACGTAGGAAATTTTTATACTTATACGATTAATAGACTGGTAAAGCTCTTGGATGTGATGTATTTTATAAAGGTTTTATGAAGGTTGTTTGTAGATTAGTTAGTTTTAAAGCAGGTTTAGCAGATACCAAATATATTTCTAGAGTGAAATAATTTATCGAATAGCCTTGTAACATAGACAATAAAACTTTTAAGGCTTTCTGTCACTGTACTATTGTAAGAGTTTTATTATAAACCAAATGGGTTTAATGAAACAGTTTGGTTTTAAGAAAGTATTTTATTGAAAATTTCATCTAATCAAGTAACTATAAAATCACGCATTCTTCAAATGGTTTAAAAACTATTTTATAAAATACTTTATAGAGTTCCTATACAGGGTGTTTCATAATATATGCATATTACTTCAGGATGTGATAGCTCGTGCAAAAATTTGAAAAAAAGTTTGTATTAACTTACCCTGTAAAATGCACAATTTTCGAGATACAGGGTGTTGAAATTGTAAAAAAAATTTCATTTTTTGCGAATATCTCCGGAACCGTTTATCGTACAGGAAACAGCTATTGTAAGCATTTACTACTCATAATACCTAAGCTATGTTCTGTGCGAGAACATTTTTTTAGTTATAATTGGTGAAGATTTTGAAGGAAAGTGGGTGTCTTTCTCAACTTCTACGCCACTGGAAAAGTACGGTTTTCAGGCGCCCATTTGAACCACCAATGCTTTCTACACAAAAAATGTACTCTTGGTCATAAACCCCAAAGTTGACCGTTTTCGAGAAAAATCTACTTTTATGTTGAAAAACATGGGCAATTTTTTGAAATAACGGAGGACATTTCCAACATTTAATTTACCTGCGTACGATTTTTTTTTAATTTTACAACTACGAAGTTAACGTTTGGTTTTGTTACTTGTTCTAACGATTAAATAAATTTTGTTTAATTAGTAAAAACATTTTTTTTTTCAAAAAATTGACCATGTTTTTCAACATAAAAGTAGATTTTTCTCGAAAACGACCGCTTTACATTTATGCAATTCTTATTGCATGCAAAGAAATATTAATGACCGACGCAATTTTCAGTCCATTGCACGAATATAGAGCCTGTTCTAACTTGATTGCATTGCATGTGAAATTCTGGTTCCTTTTCTGGTAATATTCGGTTTTGCCATCCTACATAAAAGGAACTAACAGCGAGGAATTAAGTAAAAAGTGAATTAACCTCAATTAACCATAATAATTTTCTTTTTTATTTTATCGATTGAAACTCTAGAATGATTTAAACGTCACACCACAGTACACAACATCTGTATGTTTTGATGGTTTTGAAGTAGACCAGCAGATCGAAATCATTTTCGTTTTACTAATTTGGCAATGGGCAATATATTGCACAAATGTAAAACAAATGACACCTTACAAAATTGCATGAAAGATTTTGCTGCAATATAGTTTTCATTGCATTGCATGCTTCATTACCTAAATGTAAAGCAGCCTTTAAAAGAATTAGGCTGATGGCATATCATAACCTATGATTTCATAAATTCGTATGCAACATGCACAGAAATGTCTAAGCATTAAATATTATAGATAAACCATGACCAATAATTGTTCCACAAGATTCGAGGACTCTTTTAAGTACTTGTTAAGAAATTATTACTAGTATCGGAGAAGGGCAATACCTACTGGTATCAGGGATTTAGATTTTGAAAATACTTTTGCCCATATTTATAACCACTAACCACTCAAATTTGGTTATTCTACGGTAAAGTGTCGCATAGATATTATTTTTTCGAAATTTAAAGCGTCACTTTGAGGGCTAATAACTTCTCAGAGGTGCAACAGGTAAGTTTGGTTAAATTACAAAATTTTGTACCTGCTCTGTGTCGGTTCTATGCGGGGCACCCTGTATACTGTCTTACGGTGACGGCCCATTAGAATATTTCAGAAATTTTGATTTCAATCTTGAAAATTTAGAATTGGGAATTTCTAGGGTGCTCCCTATAAGAAGTCACCCTGTATATTTTAGCATATTTGGATTCTACGCGTAGTTTTATGAGAATTTTTATCAAGCTTCCTTATATCTATCTCTAATAGCCTAAGAGATATTGCACTTGTTTTTGATAGACTAACTGAAAACTGACTAGTTTTTATATCATGCACCACAAAACTGTCAATAATAGAAAAATAAAAGAGATAGGTATAGGAAAGTGTAATAAAAAATTAATAATAATGTCTCTACCCTCTCATTTTAATCACGAGAAATAGTCCAGAAGTCCGAGACTTGTGGGGGCCCCATAATATTATTAATATGCGTTAATAGGCTCTAACCGACATTCAGTGCAGGAGTGAGGGAAACCTGGGAAACCTCATTAATTAGTGGGGTGATCAAATGTCGACCGGTATCAATCTCTCACATTGACCCAAGCCAACATTTTTCCATCCTAATATACCCGCAGACAGGATGCCCATCCTCTCCATGAATATAGCTGGTATATGGTCTACCGGCCGCGGGATTAGATCCCACAGCAGTCTGACCACATCGACTCAAATACTGACGACTTAAACCGCTTGACCATTGACCGATCGAATGTAATATGGATAGATAGGAGATAAAATTTTACAACACTTTTTGATTAAACATACAGGTGTTCCGTTTAGAAAAATCAAGTTTTGGCGGTTACAAATGAAGCAAATTCGACAATAAATTTTCACCACCCTGTGTAAAATTAAACTGTTTTTAAAGCATCTGTAACAAATAATAGGCCTCTCTTTTTCAAATATCAATATTTCAGCTTGCATTTTTCTTGATAGATAATTCCGTTAATTCTTATTTTGCCCTATCCTCTCTTAAAATATTTGTACTAAGTCATAGTTAACTCTGTATAGAAAAATATACAGGGTGTTTCATTTAAAACAAGCAAGTAGATGGCGACTTCCGGTATAAGCGGAAGTGCTACAAGCATGGCATTATTTTAAGAGAGCATCACCGAAAAGCCTAAATTTTCAAAATTGAGATCAAAGTAGTGTCTGAAATATTCTAATAGGTCATCCCGTAAAACATTACTATTAGAAAATTTAGAAGATATTAGATACATTTAGAGATTATCCACTAAAGTATAAATAAAACACATCCACAGTTTTGTTCACTAATATAACAAAAAAATTCATCAAATTATTTCACAAATTCAATATTGGTAACATATTTCTATAATATTTAAAGCTGCTTTGTCACATATTTTTATTGAGTGGTATATTCGGTACGTTGAATTGTAAATCAATGTAAATCGGAGCGGATAAAAATCAGGCTGGGATGACGCAGTATAGAAGCAAATCCAGTCGGCTCAGTGCGATTTCACTGTGGAGGATGTTTGGTCTGAATTTTTTTCAGTTAAATATTTTGCTCGAAAGTCACTGTAAATACCGTGCTCAGCGAACCCTTTAGAAAACCAGGAGAAGAAAATTCCTTTCGCTGAATAATGTCCCAAAAATCTGGCAATTAAAATTATCTGCTTAGTTGCAAGGCTAAAGCACCATTATGTAAATATCTGCAAACAACGAAAATAAAAATATCTTAAAAATTTACTTTTGTATAGTCGCATCTTCTGAAAAAAAAAATAATTAAAAAATATGCATTGGATATTAAAAATATAGACTTAGAATAAAACCAAGAGGAAATATATACATAGTGTTCCCATAAAACACATTTCAGATGCGCATTTTCCTAATCTAATACTTGACTACAGTTGCGGCAAAAATTAATTCAGACGACTTACGTCATATGAATAAATGAATAATCCATTATATTTTTATCAAAATGTTTAAGAAATTGCAACTGAGAATAATAAAGCTATATACTACACTAAATGTTTGCACTATACGTATATTGCACTAAATTGTTTTTAACGCGACAAACTATTGAAAATTATGTTGGCAATGAAAACAATTGCGTAACGTCGGCCATGACGTATGTTGTCTGAATTCTTGCCGCAACTATATATTTTTGTTATTATTGAAAATAGATCTATCAAACTATATACACTGTATAAAAAATAGTTTACTGGTCTTCAGGAGGTGGTAGTACAAGCAATCAAAATAAGAAAAGAGATATACAGGGTGCCGAAAATTAGTAGGTCAATCCGTTAACCATAGATAGCTGATATGAAAATAATGGGACTTTCATTATGCCACTTTTCATTTAGGAGCCCCATTTTTAAAATACAGGGTGTCAAAACGTAAATGTCAAAAAGGAAATTTGTCGATAACTCCGGTAGAATTAGAGATATTTGTTCGAAATTTCGCTAATATTTTTTTCTTGTAGAGACACACTTTCGGTGAACTTTTAGTAAAAAAAATCAAAGCACGAGCAGAGGTGAGGAGGTTAAAGTGCATTATGACCCTCAACTTTTTCATTCGCACTCATATTGTAAAAAAATATATTTTCTTATATAAAGCGGCTTTTATTTTAAATTTTCTTTTTCTTGCAAGATTTTGATTTGAAGCCTGGGTTACCAGATATTGTAACTTATTTTAATCAAGTTTAAAATCCGTTTTGTACTATAAATTTTATTTAACATTTAACAACATGAAACAAACTGCATATATTTTATATTACAAACAGAAATTAAATTCAAAAATTATATTAAATGTTCAACATGAGAACCACCTTCGCGGACGCACATCCTGCATCTCTTTATAAACGAGAAACGAATATTTTGAAAAATATGTGGTTTCACCCTAAATTGCTCGGCTCCTTCTAAAATGGGTTAAAAAATGGGTCTAAAAGAAAAATATCAATTATTCCTGCCCATATGTTTACTTTAAAACTTACTTGATGATGTGCCTCTACAATGATTTTCGGATTTTCAGCAGCCCATGTATGAGTATTATGAATATTCGTTACTCCGTTACGAGTAAACGTGGCCTCATCGGAAAATAAAATAAATTTACTAAAATTAATATTATCATTATTTTCTTGGCATATCCAATTACAGAAAGTGACTCTTGCTTCTGAATCTAAAGGTAGAAGTGCCTTCACTTTTTGTACATGATAAGGGTACAGTAATTGCTGTTTGAAGACA
Source organism: Monochamus saltuarius (assembly GCA_025584915.1). Taxonomy (NCBI): domain Eukaryota; kingdom Metazoa; phylum Arthropoda; class Insecta; order Coleoptera; family Cerambycidae; genus Monochamus; species Monochamus saltuarius. Next base: position 23,021,869 of record CM046724.1, on the reverse strand, counting down.
CGTCGCACATCATCTGACTTAATATTATTGTTGCCACCATTATTAATTTGATTAGCTAGTATCCTCGTACTTATACTCGGAGTTTCTTCGACAATTTTCAAGATTTGCTCCTCTTCGTTAGGACGTAATTTGAGTTGCCGTCCACATTGGCCCACCCTCCTATGTTTAAAGTTGCCAGATTCTCTCAGACGGTTGACTAAGCTTAAGAAAAATCTCCTTTTTGGATGGTGCCTGTTTGGAAATTTGTCCGCATAACGCCTAGTAGCTAAACTAGCATTAGAGTTACATTTTCCTAAAAGCAAGAGAAATTAAATTGTTTAGGTTCGAGATTATAATTAACACTTATTAAGAAAAAATCCTATTCCTTTTAATACGTACTTATTTAGCCATTATTAAAATCATATCGGTCATTTCAGAAAATGATAGCAAACCTTCTCTGTTCGCCAATTCTTATTGAACACTTCAATTAAAAAATGTCTAAACAACGTTTTTTCTATTTAACTTATAAATTATTTTGACAACCAAATGTACCTACCTATTTGACTTTGTTTTCAAAGCCTACATAGAACTTATTACTTGAAACACTAGTTACCAAATCCATAATATCCGTCCAAATAAGTTACAATATCTGGTAACCCAGGCTCCAAATCAAAATCTTGCAAGAATAAGAAAAGTTAGAATAAAAGCTTTATCTAAGAAAATAAATTGTTTTACCATAAGCGTTCGTATGAAAAAGTTGAGGGGGGTCATAATGCACTTTAACCTCCTCACCTCCGCTCGTGCTTTGATTTTTTTTACCAAAAGTATACTGAAAGTGTGTCTCTACAAGAAAAAAATATTAGCCAAATTTCAAACAAATATCTCTAATTCTACCGGAGTTATCGACAAATTTCCTTTTTGACATTTACATTTTGACACCCTGTATTTCAAAAATGGGGCTCCTAAATGAAAAGTGGCATAATGAAAGTCCCATTATTTTCATACCAGCTATTTATGGTTAACGGATTGACCTACTAATTTTCGGCACCCTGTATACTAAATTTTTTTATAAGAGCATTGCAGCTGCTTAATGGTGGACAGAAAGAGTGCCATACATTTTTGTGAAACCTATGGTGACATTGAAGCCAGTGGTATCCATTCAGAAAGGGCAGGCACTAATTTTCACAACGCCTTACTTAATCAGAGATGGTATTTTTTACGTCATATTATGAACAATTTTAACTTCTTTTCAAATAAGACGTTTACTAATTAACAATGCTAGCTTGATAGCTATACGAAATACTTGTCTTTAAAGTTTGTAATACATATTAACTGTAAAAAATAGCTTGTTAAAATTTAAGCAATTAAAACATATTTAACTGATAAGTGATAGTTCTCGACCTGACTAGAAATATCATCGCTGGTGTTGGCGGAGATAATAAATCATGCATAATTTGGAAAACAAGACGAGAGTTTGTTTAGAGTCTTGTTCTTGCTTGATCTTGTAAGATCATGTCTTGTATTGCCTTGCGAGAGTCTCTATTTCTTGCTTCGCAATTTTACAAGACTTTTCCATGACTTTTGCATATAAACGAGAAACATGAAACTTTATTACGAATTTGGATACAGTGTTGGTTACTCTCGATATGGTCAATCGTCAACATGGTCGATTGGTAGATGTTACAAAGCACAGAAACGGCGAGTTTTACATATCTAATAAGTTATAACTAATGGACGAATTAAGCTTTTTCAGTCAAGTGGTAGTGAATTCACAATTACTTCTAGTTGAGCGAATCTGGACCTAGATTGAATAAACTTTGATTTTAAAAATAATTGTATATGCTGGATGTCCTTTAAATAATATTTGTAGGTACCTGCAATGTAAATGCAATGTTTATTTTGTCAGCTTATATTTGCAAGATTTCTTGCTGTAGCAATATTTCTTGCATTGTCTTGCAAAACTTTTTTTAAATCTTATCTTTAAAACATTCACTCAATATTATGACCAATTCCCAGGAAATATTTTATACATTAAATCTTATAATTGTAATTCGAGCATTCAAGTCTTGTCTTTTCTTGCGAGACCAAAGCAAGATCAAGAACAAACACGACAAGATGCCAAAACTAATAATAATTATTTATCATCAGTGACCAAATTACCTACGGAATTTTTCTGGCACCAAGAATGAATTTTCCGAAAAAATTTAAGCACGATAAGAAAATTTTATATATTTTTAGGTATTAATAATATTGTGTGAAACTAACTACTCAGTGGACAAAAGCCCCAACCTGCGTTGAATTACACCCACAATATCTACCCATATATTCCTTATTATTAGCTTTTGTAACATTTTTTACTGTATTAGAATATATGGGTAGATATTGTGGGTGTAATTAGCTTAAAATACCTTCCTAATACAGTAAAAAGGAAATTTTACACCTGAATTCCAAATAAAATGAAACATTAAATCTGACATTATAGAAATCAAATTTGTAAAGAAAGCCGTGTTGATTTGTTTTTGCTGTCACATTGAATGTGAATTATTTAGTCGACACAAGCTTGAATTATGCTAGAGATGTTTACTTTGACAAGGAAAGCTAATTAGTTAGTATTATAGATGGACACCATTTAAGTCCTATAAATATTTAAAAAAGACACTGTCGAGAAAAAGGTCCAAATACAAATTGTTTCAGATCTTCCTGCGATAGGTCAAGGAAGGAATCCAGACTGGTTTCAAACTGTGAAAAACGTTCATTCAACTACTAATTATTCATAACATTGAGTATATAATAACCAATGTTCATAATTTTACTGGTCGAATATTTCTGATAGTTTGAAACTATTCTAGATTATTTGCTTGAACGGACCTAATATTATTAGAATGTACTATATATGTACTATGCATTAACTACAATTTGTCTTTACATTCTGGTGATATTGTAGCAAGATATGACACAATTTGATTTAGGCCAATATGTGCTATTTGTAAATTTTTGTATTTTTTCCGCGCACTTTTTATAAATCATCTGTCCGAAATTGGGTAACTAATCGAAATATTGTGACTTTCCTCTACCTCTATTTGTAGGCATTATACTATATGATTTTTAAAATTAATTTTCACGTTGCTTCTGCAGATATATTTAAAATCTGTTCCGAAATTTCCATAATACAAAACAATGCAAAAGTGGTGTTATTATTTTACTTGACATGATAATATTTTTTTTGTTTTAATAATTAAAACTTTTTATTCATTTTAAAATGCATTATAAAGACAGTAGGCATATTATACGGTACACATCTATTAGGTCTTGTTACAGTACTCGTTTATGTTATTCAATTCGTACTGTAGTCTCTCGTACTTATAACGTAAATTATTATTATTTTAAATGTTATAGTCTGAATCGTAATATATTTAATTCAGTTTAGTTCAGTTTAGTTTATTGGTGCCTAAGTATACAAAGTATTTGCAAAGTAAAAAAGATAGAACAGTACACACAGTAATATAACATTAAGACAATTTTTTAGTAGATAATATAAAAACAAGATACAAAATAAAATAATAGAGAAACATATTCAGTTAAAACAAAGATACATCATTGTTGGCAAATTGCTGTATAAAACTTCCTGAAGATTGTAAAATGCATTGAGTAGCAGATAACTCTTTAACTTATACTTAAAGCTCGAAAAATTCGGATCCTTAATTTCTTTGGGTAGGGCGTTATAAAATTTTATTCCCCAATAACAAGTACCATTTCTAGTTTTTCCAAGTCTTGAAAACCCCACTTACAAGATCATACTATTTCTTGTATGCTGTGCATGAATCTCATTCCTCATAGTATAACTTCTATTATTGTTTCTTATGTGAAGTAAGCAATGCAGAATATATACCTACACAAGGCAGTGTTAGTATCTTTAATTCAATAAATTCTTGCATGCAGTTGTCTCTATATTTAAAACTGGGTATACTTCTTATCGCTTTTCTCGGCAGAGCAAATACATCAGCAGAAAAAGCAGAGTGACGCCAAATTAATATGATATATGATAATATAGAATGAATGAGACTATGATAAGCTGTTATCAAAATTTGTGATGACACTTGATGTCTCAAACTGCGAAGGAGGTATAAATGTTTTGATATTTTTTACCTATATAATTTGTATGACAATCCCATGTTAACTTAGAATCTAGATGCACTCTAAAAATATCACAGATTTAGGATTTAAAACGTCTTTAGCCTGTCTTAGAGTAAATATTAAAGTGTCTGTCTTACTAGAATTTAAATTAAGTTTGTTAGAGAGAAACTCTGAATCATTAGTTCTGCTTATCGCTCCTCTTCCAATAAGTCATCGGCTACGATTTATTAAATTGGTATCATCAGCAAACTGAATAGTTAAAACTGAGTTGTTGAGTCCTACACTATAGGCAATATTTATAAAGATTCAAGCGCACTAAGCCGTAGAAACGGTAATCTCTGACAAAGCAAACGTTTTATTTCCAATTATTACTAGTAATTTTGTTATTAAACTGCGATTCCTTGACTTTCATGTGCTATATCATAGGTTTCAAATATTTCATAAATAAATTTTAAGGCAAATATTTATGTCTGCCATATTCGTTTTTACATTTCAATTTAATGTAGATTTTTTTTACTTTATCACTATGAAGTTATCCTTTATGAAATATATTTCTTATTTAAATGCCAACGTTGTATATCAGAGAACTGGGCAAAGTGATTCCAATTAGGAATGTATTCAATATATCTACAAACTACATAGGGCTCTTATTAACAACCCTCATGAAATTCAGTGAGTATTGTCTATCGACAATAATGAAAATCTATAAGATAAACATTAATTAATTAACTGATCTGTACTCTGGAGTTTGCATCTACATTGTACATTCATCAATTTTCATTATTACAGAATTTCATGAGTATAAATTTTATTGAAAACCACATTAGCAATTATTACATTACACAAAAAAGTCTAGTTCCCGAAGTAATCATGATCTTTAAAATGACGGGAGCAGACATACATGTATTTTGACACGGATTTTCCAGTTTTAAGACTTAATATCCATGATTCTCTTCCATATATAAGTTCTCGGTTTTCGGATTTTGTTGTCCAGTAGGTAAACTTTATTTCTACCAGCTGGCGGAAAAGGATGAAAACTTAATTTTGGATTTTTCGTGGACCATGAAGAGCGTCCATTACGACAATAGTTCGACACTTTCTTCATTTTGTCCATACTACTGAAGTTTTTCTAACACTATTTCCTTAAAATAACTAGTATACATAAAACAAAGAGTAAACACTCAGTTTTCAATAAAAACAAAACAAACTGTTTCATATTTTCAGTTACAATAGCAAACTACGTACATCGCAAGAAAAACGTTATTACGCTAATATCACTTGTCACCGTCAGAGGGCGAGTTCTTAGCTTCATTCGCCTATTGCAAATGTATTATATACACTTATTCTGAAATACCAGATATTACATTATCAGATTTACATTACTGATACGTAACTATTTCGTATAAATGAAACTTTAGTGTTCTAATTTGGAATAAACTAAACTATAATAGTTAGTTATGCAACAAGTGCAAAAAGTAAGTGTCAGGCCGAGTAGGACAACACGTCGAGTCCAATAAGCACTTTTTGTACGAGTTGCATACAATATTTTTTCTACGTTCATGCAGAAACCAAAAAATGTTATTTAGATGACACTAAGTCTAGGAAAATGTGACATCGATTTGAACGTTTATGTTTGTCATGATGACAAAACGCTATTGTAGAGTGACAGATGAATGCAATAAACACTTTATTGCACTAGTGCAATAAAGAACCACTTTTTCCACTAAATATAGTTCAATAAAGTTTTGTTTTTGCATGAACGTAGAAAAAAATACTTAATATCACAAGGTTGGTGCTATATACTGGAAAAAGTTTGAAGGCAGACAAAAGGGTATATCAAGTTTAACATATCAAGTGTTTTCCTTGCTGATACACGTACAATCTGAATTATGTAAATTTGGAAACAGTAAAAGGTACAAAGCTGATTAAATAACAAAAAAGTTGTGCAACAATAAACTCTTTTAGATGTTATACCTACTGAAGTTTTTTTTCTAACTTTTGTAGATCACTGGGATGTTTCCTTTGTAAACGTGACTACAAATACAAATTTGTAATTTTTGTTATAATATTACATTGTCTTCATTCAAATGTAACTGAAAATTTATAAATGCGTTTGAAAAAAGTGTTTCATATTTATAGATGCAAAATTATTTAAAAAAAAGAGTAAAGTTTTAGCATCGTTGTATAATTGTTTTATAACCACATTGGACAGCTTAAGCAAAAGAAACATTTATTCAGGGTGTTTGGAAACTTCTCTCAAAAACATTTGGGGGTGATACTACTCAAAAAGTAATGTGTAACATTTTCTCGAAAAGGCAATATTTACGGAGCTACGTAACTTCAAACAACTTTTTTTATGTGTTTTTTGGCTACAACTTTTTTAATAATGGACGATTTTTTTTCAAATTTGACAGACTTGTACTTTTATAGAGATGCAGTTTCAGGTAAAATATTTATAAAATTACGGCTCCCTAAAGGGTAGAAATGGAACATACTAGGTGAATAAATTGCCATAATATGATTCAGAACATTGTAGAGCAAACCACTTGAATATCAATACTTTTCTTTCATTAATATTTTTAAATAATTACGTTTTATTTCTGATTATCATTTCATCCATTATCATTCAAATTGCCATAACTTTTTTGTTTTCAGTTTTATTGAAATTTTGATTGCATTTCCTTAAAGACTAATGATTTATCTTAAAACTTATATAAGTTTTTTGAACATACTGGTAAATCTCTCATAGTACTGCTTTGACGGTAATTTTAGACTTTATGCTTCATTCATGCAAAATAAAAGCAGAAACCCAACCTTTTATGAGAAAATAGACACTATACCTACTAGTTTATTTTAATCTTAGATAGAATAATCTGCGGACTGGTCGCCACGTTGTCGGTTTGGCTTCCTTGACGTTTAACATAGCATTCTCTTCCTCAGAAATAATAAAAATTATTATTAGTTCAAATCTTTTTGTGTAGATGGCGTGGCGATACCATACAAATTCTTGATTCCTGGAACGTGGGAATGTGATTCATCTGAAAGATTATTAAATTTTGAGTATGTTTCGTAACAGGAAAATCTATTATTTTATTTAAATCACACGGAGACAAAATATTCTTAATATTGTTATAATAGCTTTATTCACATCATATATTAACTAACAAACAATAAATTATAAAAAAAAATGGGCAACCACAGAAAAATCTGATAAGGGGCAGAGACGAACCGTATTTTATTAAATATTATTAAAAAATTCAGTCATAGGTGGCTCATTTAGATCGTTACATTTTATTAAGAGCTGTAATGTCGACCTAACCAAAAAACTATCATTATATATTAATGCTAAAGAACGTAATTTTGAACAATTATTATAATCTTTGTTTTAACTTACTTCAGTAACACATCTTTATTATTATTTTAAATACTTTCTGTTACTTTTTCTGTAGTTGTTCATTTGTGTTTTTTTTTTGTAATTTATTGTTTGTTAGTTAGTATGTGGTGTGAATAAAACCATTACAATAATATTTTAAAAGAATATTTTGTCTCAGTGTGATTTAAATAAAATAATACATTTTCCTGTTACCATACATTGCATATTGAAATTGACATGTCCCTAAAACAAATAAATATTGGGGAAAACTTTCTAAAACAAAAATTACTCTAAATTTAACGATCTTTCAAACAGATCACATTTCGATGATCCAGGAAAAAAACATTTTTTTAGTATCGCCACGCCATCTATACAGAAAAATTTAAACTAACAATTCTAACTACAATTTGAAGATATTCGAGGAACCTAATAATCCCAGTTTGAGGACCTAAAATAAATGTGTTGAATGGCACAACCTGTATAACTAACGTTAACGACTTTTTGAGAAAATGTTGTATGAACTTGATATATTATTTATTTAAAGTGGTGCCTCCCTAAATTTTCTACGCGGCGTTTCCGGACACGCTGTAGTTATTACTTGTATTTTTCTTACTATGCCACTAAAATGATAATACAAAATGAAACGAAATTATGCGCCTAGGAGGCCCATGGCTTGGTTGCATATTTTCCTCCATTATATTTTATTTCTTATTTTTCTCCTCCAGTCTCTTATTTCCATTTCTTCTAAGTCTTTCTCCACTGCTTGTATCCATTTGGTTCGTGGTCTTCCTCTCCTTCCTGTTATTCCCCCTTATAAGTACTTTTTTCGTAAGTCTCTCTTCTTCTAATCTCGCTACATGTCCCAACCATCTCATTCTTTGTGTTGTAATGATATTTGTTATCGAAGGTTCTCCATACATTTCCATCACTTCAGCGTTTGTTCTCCTTCGCCACACATCTCCCTCTTTTTTCCCCATATATTTACCTCGGAACTTTTCTCTCAAATACTTCTGATGTTTTCTCTTTTATATTCATCTTCCAAATTTCACTTCCGTATGTAACTACTGGTATAATTATTGTCTTGTATCTTTTAGCATTGCTCGAAATGTTATTTGGATCGGTCAGTGGTCGCGCGGTTTAAGGCGTCAGTACTTGAATCGAGGTGACTGGATCGCTGTGGGTTCGACCCCTGCAGCCGGTAGACCGTATATAAGCTATATTCGTGGAGAGATTGGCACCCTCTCTGCGGGTATGGTAGGGTGGAAGAATGTTGGCTTGGGTCAATGTGAGAGATTGATACCGGTTGACATTTGACTACCCCCCTAATTAATGAGGTTTTCCAGGTTTCCCTTATTCCTGCACTGAATGGTGGTTAGGGCCTACCAACGTAAGTCGTTTCTGGGCGCAAATGCGGCCTGCTTAATAATAATATGCCGCCCCCTCTCCCGCACAAGTCTTCGACTTCTGGGCTAATCCTCGTGATTAGAATGAGGGGTAGAGATATTATTATTATTATTATCTAAACACATGATGTAAACTATCTAGACATGTTGTTCCCTTTGTTATTCTTTCTTGTATTTAAATTTTTTCTCCTCTTCATTGTCAGTCTTAAATAATTAAACCTTTCCACTCTATCAAAATGATATACTTTTTCTTCTGTTAATATGGACAACCCTATATTTGCTCGTTCTTCTTTCCTTTCTCATACTATATACTGTTATGTTATGAAATTTTTGTTGGGCGCCAATTAATATTTGTGTTGAAATTGTATTTGTGTTTCTGTATGATTTGTATTTATGTGTTTTGTGTGTAAAAGAAAATTGTATTTATTGGACTACAAACCTGTATCTTATATTTTTTATGCTTATTCAATTACCCTGGCTGCTTGGAGAACATAGACTCTGGTAGTCGGTTCGCTCGTCAAGTCAAATCTTTTTTAACACACTGTATCTTACTTTCAAATAAATATCAATTTAAAATGGACAATTTTTATTTCATAAGATATTTGTTTACTACTTATTCAAGAATATTTAACGTTTTATGAACATTTAATTAATAGGTAACATATAAATTTTATTTTAAAGGCAGTTGTGTATTAAAAGTTGCCTATCTTTAATATTTTAAATTTCTTAATAGGATACAACATTCTTAAAATCCGTGATTCTATGGTATTCTGCTAGTGTATGTTCATTGATGGTAATGTATTATATTTGCAAATCATAACTTTTGACAGATGTTCCACTAAATAACGAATTTTAATATATTAAATAGAAAAGTAAAGATTATTAATTATACTAAGGTAAGTAACTTATTGTTTTAATAAGTTTTAGAGTCTGTGACTGTCTATTTTGTGAATTTAATAGCTAGCTAGCGTTTATTTTCTCTGATAAAATTTACGTAAATTTCTGTGAATTTATGTGCACATAAAATACCTTTCTGTAGTTGATTTTCTTTTTTTTTATAAGACTTCGACTGGAAATCCTTTGGAACTCCCTCTGAACTGGTGATTGGGCTGCAGATGATTGGTTTTCCCACTATATGGTACTGCCAAATTTCTGTCTTGGATCTGGATCTCTGTTTATATTGTTGTTCGACACTTTTCTTGCAACGTGAGTATTACTTTTGACTATTATTTGACTTTTTCTTGCTAATTTCTAAATTTTATGGAACCTCTGTTCAAAACCGACGCTGCCTGTTCTTACATTCTTTCGTATCTCTAATCAACAAACTTTTGTTTTTCCACTCTTTTCTACCAATTTGATAACTTGATGCCTTGTTGTAAAATTTGCACACATATTATGGTCCATACATATGATCTTATATAGTTTTTCGATGCACTGTTTTTTTTATGTTTTCACTCCACTACTTAAAACTATGACAAAATTTTTAATGTTATTACAATTTTCCTTATATCTAATTATTAAATATTCTTCAATATTACTCTTTTATGTACATTGTTATATCCCTTGTGAAGCCAACTTTAGACTTGACATTTGTCCCTGTCTATGATATTTATTTGACATTTCTAAATATTTTACTAATTTTATTTATTTAAATTACTAATATTTTAATTATCTTCACTTGACTTATGTTGATATGTGTATGATGTTATTAAATGATCTTTTCTTTTTTTTCTATATACTTTAATCTTGGTTTAAGTCCTTTTTTTTTATGTACTATACAAAAATGTGATATCATGTCCCAATATTTAATGAATTTTAACTATTTTTTTCTTTCAAAAATGGTAATTTATTTAATTTACTCTACAATAACTGTTTATATGCTCTGCATTATACCTTTTTTTATATTATTTTGTTTAATTTTTCTATATTTTAATTTTACTAACAATAATAATTTCTTTTCTATTTTATGGTTTTTCAAAATAAACCTGTAAATTCTCATAAGTATTAAAGCTGCTATTTCATATTGTCTCAATACTTTGTTTTATTTTCATTGGTTATTATCCCTTATTCTTGGCTGCTTTCTCTAATTTTTTCAATGCATTTTCCAAATTATTCTTTGTTCTCGCCAGTATCACGATGCTGTCACCATAAGCTAGTATTTGACTCGTCTGATTATACACTGCCCCTCTTGTTGGTTGATATTGTCCTATTTTAGTTTCTATATCTGCATTTGTCCTGTTCTTTATTGCTACCGTCAAAATGTGATATACCAAATCCATAAGAGCAATTCCTCTATAATTTTCACAATTTGTCTTTTCTCCTTTTTTATATATGGGAAAGAAAAATATTCTATTCGTGCGGTTTGAAGTACAATCTTCTGAATCGTATTTAAGTAAGAACCATTTATCACATTCAAATCTGATTTCCACCGAATTCGCGGTTTTTTCAATAAAAATCAGCCACGTCGTGAACCAAATACGTTTTATTATTTCGACATGTTTTTCAATCAAAATTACATTAATCATCGCCTTAATCGTGTAATGTAATCGAATGGAGATACGTTTTCCAATACCCTGTTTGTGGATAACATTGCAAAAACCGTGTTCTTTCCTGTGTTCTAGATTTCGGATAGATGTCCGGACATAAAGAAGACATCATTTAGCTGAAAATTATAGGGGAACAGGCATTGTAACTGGAAAGATATAATTTCCTGATGCATTAAAGATACTTTTTTAATTTCCTCAAACCTCAGTCAGAGCAAAGTAATGCGTTATAATGTTTATCATACTTTGTTAATGCATAAATCTTAGCTTGTACACTGTAAAAAAAGGTGTTGCGTAAGCGAGATTTTCCAGTGTGTAATTTAGGATGTGTAAAATTTCCTTGTTAATAGTTTTACACAATACGTTTTTTTAATACGTTTTGCACAAAATGTGTTAAAAATACTAATATATAAAATATACTGAATTTGAGTAATATACCACTGATGTGTTAAACGTACACCATTTTGTGTAAACTTAACACGCACACAACTTAATTGTGGTCTATATTCCTACTCCTGACTGGTTGAGCACAACTGCGAACTGCAGTATATCAGCTGATCCAATACACGTCACTATGCCATATTGGTCATGTAGCGGTGTTGTGTACAGTTACCTCTTGTTCAATGTGTTCAAATGGGGAATATTTAAATTTAAATTGAGGTTTAATCAGCGAAAATGGTAAGTACTTACCTAACTATAAAAAATATTGATGATAATTGTAATAAAGCTAAAACAAATTAGGAATATAACTCCTAACAATACTTTAACGTTTTATATTACTTTGTAATATGATCTTTTTTAACTTTAGAGAAAGATCATTATATGTTTAGATCACTACCAGTTAATTTTCGTAAACTCCTATTTATGTAGTGCCTAAATACATCTTTGTTTAATGGTTACTGTTTCATTGTTTATGATTTACTAGAACATTATTAGTCCCTTATTAGAATAATAATAATATGTAATACTATACTGCTAATTTTAATACATACATATTTTGTTAGAAACTTACTTACTTCTTCTCAGTATACCACAGTATACCATAGGAGGCGAGGCAACCGAAGACTTATTCAATAGAAGGGGACCTGAGTAGACGTGCTGAATCTAGCCATCTACCTGCACACACAACTTTAATACCATTTGTAGTATATAATATTACAACTGTGTCTCTACGTCTCTACAGTGTTGGTAATGATGTATCATCTATAAATATTATTATTTTGCACTATAGTCGACTTTTAAATTTTAGAGTATGGCATTCTCTCTCGAATTTGGCGTAAAATGTTTATTCTGCATGGCAAAAGTGTAATAATAATATATCTACCCCTCATTCTAATCACATGGATTAGCCCAGGAGGAACGACTTACGTTGGTAGGCCCTAACCACCATTCAGTGCAGGAATGAGGCAAACCTGGAAAACCTCATTAATTAAGGGGGTAGTCAAACGTCAACCGGTATCAATCTCTCACATTGACCCAAGACAACATTCTTTCACCCTACCATACCCGCAGAGAGGGTGCCAATCCTCTCCACGAATATAGCTTATATACGGCCTACCGGCTGCGGGGGTCAAACCCACAGCGATCTAGTCAGCTAGATTCAAGTAGTGCGACCACTGACCGATCTAAATAAGAATAAAATAAATACTATAACATTATGCTGTCTTGTTCATCAGTTCGATAAGGTTGAAATATGAAGTTGGAAATATTTTCCTAATAAATAGTTCACGAACATAATAACACATAAATTCAAAATTAACAGATTAACTAAGGACGCATGCTGTGTATACTTATTACATTTCCAGCTGGGAACCTTATAACGAAGTAGAGTAAAAATAACAGGGAAATAACTGGCAGCAACGGCAAGTATAGTAGTTTTCCTGATTTAAAGTAATTTTTATCCTTAAATCAAGAATATGTAATCTTATTGTAAAATAATAAGTTAATCTTTAGAAAGAATTACTATACTTTAGGAATAGTGAAACTATTAGTTAGTTAGCATTGGAATAAGTTTATGAATGTTGAGCTTTCTTTTCGTGCAGTAATTTGATTTGGGGTTATTCTTCAAATATTATCTATTACTGCCAAGATGGCGCCCATATGAAAAACAAATTGAATGTTATATAACTGAAATTAGTGGCCGTAGCCAAATTTTTCGTATATTCTTATTCCTCTGTACCAATTTTCATCTCTTTCTGTTAAGAAATTGATGGCATTTTCTAAAATGGCTATTTTCAGTTATTTTACAATATTTCAGCAGCGGCAGCAGATATCTTAGATCTATTTGGTGTATTTTAATGTCCATTAAGGGACCCAACTTTTTGTTTAATTTAAACCACGCTGTATAGCAAGATACTTCATTTTGATAATGAAAATATACATAATTGTTACAGACATTAATTGAATATTAATTAATTAATTAATTAATTAGTTGGTACATAGGTACCAATTTTGCGAGAAATTAGTAAATTTCCATATTTTGTATAAGTAAGTAATTTCCATAGTAAAACTACAAATAATTTTACATGTATTATCTGTTTAATTACAATGAAATTTTACAGCTCTTTAGTAACTCTACAAATCGTCTGTAATTTTACTATGCTAGCCAATATTCATAAAATAGTCAATGATAGTAATGGTAAATTTACATAAACTATTTTTCAATATGGTATCTAAATATATCTCCCCAATTTTTTTGTCACTTTTGCAGAAAAATGTCATATGTACCACATAATTTTGTTTGTAATCAACAGTCTTAGAAAGATGGCCATACACATTTTGCATTTCGAAGAGACTATAAATTTCTGTTCCATCTTATACAGGGTGTCTTAGGTATTACTGGAATCCTTGGAATGGGTGATTGTACAGTAAAATCAATGAGATTTACCCTAATATACCTATATCTAACCGTTTCCGAGATACAGGGTGTCAAATATTTCAAAATTTTTATTATATCTTTTATTTACTTGGAAACCTTTCATGATAAAACAGCAATGATTCTAGGTTGTAATGAGATATCTTCAGTCTAATTATTCAGTATGTTTAAATATTCCCATTATTACCAGTGGCGTAGAAACCCTGTGGCATTCTTATCTATTTAAAATAAAAATGCGACAAATTAAAATTTATTTATAATTTTGACGTTACGAGTAGAAGGCGCCACTTATGACACATCATGCTTCTTTTAAATGGTATAACTTTTTTCGGCTCAGTGTATACATCTGATTATTAAAACAATTCGATTCTTCTACCTTCTCTATGCGAAAAAGATATACATATATATTTTTGAAATATTCAGTACACCGAAAGAAACATTGTTTTGTTTTCAGGTAAAACGCCGGTGAAAATAAAGCAAAATGTTACTTGAAGAAGTTACTTTTAACAGTAAATTATGGTGATGTGCACAATTTTAAGAGTAGATTTTCAAGTTTCCTTTAGTTTTTAATACAAATATGCACAAACTACGAAATGCAGAAATATTTCAAATGAACAATTACTTAAATATAATGCATTTAAAAGAATAATAATTTGTTAAAAATATTCAAAACTTAAAGTTTCTTATAATTAAGACAGTGGCGTATTTCTATTGTAAATAAAAGAAAAGTGATACAGAATTTCTACGCCACTGGCTACAATGGGAATATTTAAACATAACAATCTAGAATTATTGTTGTTTTATCACGAAGAGTTTACAAGTAAATAAAAAATATACTCCATCCACTCAATTTCAGAGTCAGCTCAGAAACTTATACAAGAAGCATATTTTAAAAACGTTTTTGCATCCAAAAAAGTACATGCAGGATATCAAAGAGCTCTAAAGCAATTGCGCAAGGAGTCTTCTTTTCGTAGTCATAGAAAAATATGTTAAAGAAGCATCTCTGTAAGCATCCGCGGTGTCAATTATTATTATTGCGAAGGAAAAAGGAATATTAAAATAGCATATTCTTTTTCTTTACATAATTCTCGCCTTGTGTAAGTTATTTTGCTTAGAGTACTGTTGAAAATATGCAAATTCTAAAGGTTACAACTTAATGAGGGTGCGGTCGTAATGGAGCTCTTATCTCCAACTCAAGACCGAATAAATTCAGTGTTTATTTGATAAAAATATATGCAATTAAAATATTTTTATTAATAATGTAAAATTTGTATTGCAGAGCTTTCTATTATTCAGACATTCTTTAATTATTGCACTGTTAAAGACAGTTGCTGTGTAAGTGAGGTTTTGCAGTGTGTAATTTAGAATGTGTAAAATTTCCGGGTTATAATTTTACACACTATGTCTGTTTTATATGTTTTATACAAAATGTGTTAAAATTGCTAGTATTGTAATAAAATATATTGAATTTGTGTAATATTTACCAGTGATGTGTTAAAAGTACACCATTTTGTATTAACTTAACACAACTTTGTAATCTATAGGTGCAGTATATCACCTGTTCCAACAGGCGTTACTAAGCCATGTTGGTCGTGTAACGTTGTTGTGCTCAGTTATGTCAAATTGAGAATATTTAAATTTAAATGGAGGTCTGATCAAAGAAAATGGTAAGTACTTATCTAACTATAACAAATATTGCTGATAGTTGTGATAAAGCTGAAACTATAACTCTTAAATATATTAGGAGTCCACTCTGACGTTTTAGATTAATATGTATTCTGATTTTCTTGAACTTCTATAGATAAATAAAATGGTATGTTCTGATCCCTACCTGTAAACTCCTATTATGTAATGCCTAAATACATCTTTGTTTAAAGTTTGGTGTTTCGTTGTCTATGATTTACTAGAATGTTATTAGTTTTTTATTATACAGAGTGTCTCATAATTAGCTGCCAACCCTGAACAGGCCGATTCTTGGTATTTTGCGTGCGTAACTTTTTTGCAGCTTAGTGTATCCATCTGACTATCGAAACAATCGATTCCCCTACCTGTTTTATTTGAAAAAGGTATACTTTGCTGAAGTCGGTAGGAGTAACCATTTTTGAAATAATCCTATTTGAATTGCTCAGTGCACCGAGTAAAAACTGTTTTGGTTTTAGGTAAAGTGCCTGTTTTGCTGAAAATATAGTAAAATGTTACTTGAAAAAGTTGTTCAGAATGTTAAATTATGGAGACGTGCAAAATTTCGAGAAGATCGGCGAGGTTTGATGAAACCGTTTTTCAACAAAGTAGGTACCTACAAAGATTTTATCAAAACAGGCCGATCTTTTTGAAATTTTGCACGTCTCCATAATTTACCATTCCGAACAACTTTTTCAAAGTAACATTTTGCTATATTTTCGGCAGAAAAGGCACTTTACCTAAAACCAAAACAGTTTTTACTCGGTGCAAATACATGTTGTGTCAGAACTTGCAAAGAATATTACTAGAATATAAACTACAAATCGTAGTTAATACATGCATTATAGTACATTCTAGTAATATTGTAGCAAGGTCTGACACAATTTGTATTTAATGCTATACAGAGAGAAAACTAGTTGTTCATGTCAAGGAAATTTTGATTCCATTAACCAAATTATTTGGTCATATATGCACAACAAAATATATGTTTCAGCCAATTGATTATTACATATTTGGCTAAGACCATGGTTCTGTTTGACTGAAGTATTTATTTAAACTAACAAAATATTTGGTCAGTTAGTCAACCTGACGATTTTATTTAGTTATACAAATGCTGTTAATTTTAATTAATAGCTATTTATGATATACGTGTTAAAAGTAAGATTTTATTTTGTAAGTGAAGATGATTAAAACGAGCGTAGCGAGTTTTTTAACTTCACGAACAAAATAAACTCACTTTTAACACGTATATCATACACTATTTTTTCTACAAAACAATCGGAAGAACTTTAAACTCAATAAAAATAAAAAATCAAAAAATACCACAAAGATAGAAAAGTGTATGAACAAAAATTTAAGTAGCAACCAGTGCGGTTTGATGCGTGTCAAAAAATTACATTTTTAACATCAAAACTGACAATTAAAAAGCCCACTTTTAACAGTTTTGTAGAAAAAATATATTTTGTTCAAATCAAGACTATTCGTTACACACAGCAATCCAATATTTTGTTATATTAACAAATTATTTTGTTGGACTAATCAATTTTAATATTCACTTGATTACTCGTACAAATTAAATTAAAAATTTATAACTTTTAATTTAAATACAAGAAATACTTCAAATTACAAAATAATATTGCTACTTAGCATAGCATAAATTACAGTCTAGTTAAAATTGTCTTACTTGTTTCAATTTTTTCATTGATGTTAGTATCTATGTATCCTTCAGCAACTGTAGAACTCTTTCATCTTCGGTGTCGCTTCAATTGTATAATATCACTTCCACCATAGACCAATAAAGAGCTGATGTTCGGCGAACGCAATGCTCTGCGTATAAATTATACTCTGGTAGGTTAATATAATTAGCAATATCGTTTGTTATTTTAGCAATAACATTCATTCCTCTACCACTTGAATAAAACATTTGCCTTTATTAAATTTTAAGAATAAACGTGCCGGTGCGTTTTCGTTTCTAGGCCTCAAGGCTACATACTATATAATAACAAAAAGTTGATAGAATTATCTTGAATGTTATTTGTCACAGTAAAAGTTCGACTTCTTCTTGTCTTTGAATCAGGAATACTAACTATCACAGTGAATTCTTTGTCCTCAACATATTTAATATCCATTTTTACTAAGGCGTCACAAGTTACAGATTTTACAGTAATCAATATGTACAGAATTTATTTTTTTAATGAGTATCATCGTTGGCTTCGCCCAAAAATCTGTATATTTCCGCGTGCGAAAAAGTATTTGATTTCTTAGGCTTATATCCAACTCCTTGCTTCTTTAAATATGCCGACAATTTTTTGAACTTACTTCAGTCAATACCATTCTTGCTAGATAATGTGGATTTTAGCATAGAGTAAATCGACCACAATGATGACGATTTTTGTGTCTTTGCCTTCTCACAAAAATACATGTTTCCTATTTAGTCAGTGACGAATGTTGAAAAAACAGTTTTTAGCTTTATTGTGGATCAAAATTATCTTCATAACACAGTTCAGTTTTAATAAAGACACTTGATGTGTGTTCGTTCACATACCGTAAGTGTAAAATCAACTTTATGGAGAATTTATTCTACGTTGAAGTGTATTCTGAGCATACAAGAAGAGATCGATGTTAGGACATTTTTAAAATTGGTACTTTTCCTGAAAAAACAGATAATACATTATCAGGCATAGAAATAAAATGTTATATCGCATGAGTATATTAATATATCGAAACTAGTTATAAATATTATATATTGTGGAAGTTAAATGTTATAAAGATTACTTGGAATAAATAATTATGTTATTGTAATTGTTGCCGAAATAATAATAATTGTGATGCTCTTTTATATTTAAATTTCATAATTCTTTTATTTTTAAAACATAATTACGTTTATAGTACAGGGTGCTAGAGATTTGATTGCCATAAAATTAACAGGCGATAGTATACACAAAAAAATCCTTATATGGCAAGGTCCGTAATCCAACAATTTTCGAGAAAAAAAAACAAATATCCAATTACATATGTAAAAATTTTGAGCATTAAATGTAATGTTTACCTTATCTTTCAATTTATTTATGTTTAGTTTTAATAAAACAATTTTTTCGTTAATCCATAAAATTATAATCGTTCCACATTGAGCGGAACAAAATACAAGCGTCTAATTGATTAGAAAACGATGGTGTGAAAAATGTTCACTTTTAGTAAAAAAAATAAATACTTAAAAAATATGTCTCTTATTTGTCTAGTATCCTGCGGATCTTCTTTTTAATTGTGCCTGTTTAATGTAATTAGTCTGCACGTTGCAATACAAAACATACATTGTCGTAAACGTAATAAACTTATTTCTTATTATAGGTTTATAGATTTGCACGAATTAAAATTATTAATATTTTGTAATAAATGTACTGTAAAATTTAAAATGCGGCTATAGTGCAAAATAATAATATTTATAGATGATATTAATACAAGACTTGTGGCGATCACTACCAAAACTATAGAGACACAATTGTAGTAATATATACTACAACTTATGTGTGCGGAAAAACTGCCAAATTCAACATGTGGCCAAACAATGTAGTTACATGTTGCATCACTTGTTTATCGGATAAGATGTCGGTTTTGTCGCCACTATCGCATACTTAGAAGAGCAAACCAGCTCAAAACCGGTATATGTCTGCTATGCCGCTAATGGATGATTGACAGTTTGATTTATATAAATAATTATTACCCTTATAAGGTGGGTATAGTAGTAACTACTCTAATTTTTCTTTAGTTTGATTGGGTTTTTAATAACAAAAATCACTATCGCGCACTTCCGTATTTTTGCCGTTTCGAAAATCTTGTTTTCGTTCTCAACATAGTAAATGCATTAGTATGTCAAGTTTGACAGTTTAAAATTTATTTATATGCTTCCATAGAGATGTTAAATAATTTTTATATTATTATTATTAGAATAAGTGTATTAACTTTGATATTAGTATAGCGTTCTTTCCGTGTATAGCTTTAGGAATTTCGAATTATATGTAATGGTGTCATTTGCGAGACCTCACTTCAATTCTACTTGTTGCAACTAGTTACCCAAACATTTGTTTTGTTGCAGTTGACTGCAACTTGACTATAATTTTGACTCCTTGGAATATATAATTCCTTTAGGAGCAGGAGGAGTGTCTTTTTTTGTAAAATGATGTCGAGTAACATATGGTACATCTATAACTTTTACACCCTTACTATTTGAGTCCTCTCTCTCTTTAGTTCACAAAATGTTACCCATACTGATGTACAATATCAAATCTTAATTTTTACTGCGTTGGCTCACTTGTAGGTAGGTAATCATTTTTGAGAAGACTCCCTCACGCAATATTAAAATCATTCCTACGCAATTTCTTAGCACACCATCTCACATTTTAATATGTTTATGGAAATATTCGTTGCTTATTAACATTGCGTACACGTCGCGCCTCAAAGTAGATGGATTGTTTTCTATATATAGCACTTTACAGTGACTTGACTATAGAACTGTGCGGTCTTATAACCAATGTTAGTAATCATTGCAGGAATAGAACGCGAGTTATTGAGCCATATAAAAACTATTAATTTAATGGAAACGTTTTAATTTTAATGTCGATGGCAGTGCTACTGTTGCTATAAATTAAAGAGACGCGGTATTATAATTAATTGCACAAGCACAATCTACGTTTACTTTTATAGGGATCGAACAAAGGCGTAAATAATTTTTCGATTAGCTTTCGAAAGGTGTCGATACTACGTGACAAAGAAAGAAAACATCCACTATATTCTGTTTTAAAAGTTTACGCTCGCATTTGTCTTGTGAGGCTTGTTGCAAACGACATTTTTTAGAGCTGATTATGCCTAGAGTACGTAGATTTGGGCAACATTTCCCAGCTTAGGGAATTTGAGAAAAGGCAGATTGTTGGGTTACGTGAAGCAGGTTTGTCGGTGAGAGAAAATTCTAGAAAAACTAACAGATTCTTACGTGAGAGAATTTTGAAGAACTAACAGATCCTTACGTACCATGTTACCAGGCGTGCACTCAGGAAGGCCGTGGATACAGAATGAGAGACACTGGCCGTCGTAGAGGAGCGACATAGCATGAGAGACAGAGACCGATTTAGCAGCAGCCGAATTATTGCAAATCAGATCACCATTAGTTTTCATTAGAGGCAACAGGATAGCCCAACGCCACGTCCAGGAAATGGTGGAGCCATAGGTCATTCCAGTTCTTCACACCATTAAAAACGTAATTTTCCAGCAAGGCAATGCTAGACCTCATATTGCTAGACAAACAATAGCTTTTATGGATCAACATCAGATCAACCGTTTACACTGGCTACCAAGATCGTCGGATATGTCACCTATTGAACATATTTGGGACATGAGTGGCCGTATATTGCTGCATTTACGACACCCCCACAGACTTAGCAGCTATTATCTATGAATTTCAGATAGCTTGGAATGACATACCCCAAGACCTTATCGACAACTTTATTAAATTCGGGCCCAAGCGTATCCATGAGCGTATTAGAAGTCGTGGTGTCTAAATTATAGCAATTGAGGTCCTATTAAAATTTATATCCGTGATAACTTGCCTAATTAAATGTCTGGGATTGTCTTCAAAGTATTGTAATACTGGGCTGTTGCATATCACTACGAGCTCTTTTGCGAATTTATTTTTTTTTCGATTATTAAATGCACATTAGATTTCTCAAAGAGTCTTTTACAATCTAATAATTTTTTTGTGATCAGGAAGTCGAAGCTCAGGATATTTTTACTGATAAATTGTCGCACAGTTCTAGAATTTGTTTGAACTTATCCGTAAATTAAGATCATATCAACTTTTTTATCGTGCGTTGCTATATTAATTAAAATACACAAACAAATTAGTTCTATATTAACAAGTTATTTGACAACTTGCTTCACAATAGTCAACTGTCGTTTTCCATGGAGACCGAATTAAGTCATGGCTAATTCAAGATACCTATTTAAAATAAACGCTCTTTCACCTTTCTGCTTGCAACTTTTAAACGAAAACAGACAGAAAAGTTTATTAATGAAAATTTGTCATACGATTTCTGTCTTTCCAAATATGATATGAAATAGGTATGATTCCAAGAAAAATATATTTCCTGAGTCTGACTGATCCTATTTGATACCCCCAAGCGATACTTTTTATTAGCCAATACTAGACCTGGAGATTCAAGTTTAACACACCCTGTACATATTAATGTTCCACTTATGATTCTTATTCTTATGTACACAAAAAGGGACGACTGAGGCTACATGACATGCCGATCTTGATGTTGTTCGTTAAATAGCTGAGCTGTTCTCTTCGCACATATATTGTTAAAAAGTAAAGCGAAATGATATATACCCTTTCCGCAATGGAAAAAACGTTAGTGTTTAATTTTCAAAAACACAATTAAATAAACTACCAACCAACGCTGCCAAATAATACTAGAAAATAAATTTGGAATGCACTAATTTTACGTTCGTTGTGTGTATACCTATAGTAGGTATTCATTTCTGTTTTTTACAATTGTGTTTTTTTACGAAAGTAATAACAAATCGCCAAAAACCAATGTAACGCAAGAAATACTAAATTTATACCATTGGCGTACTTAACTCGAATGAGTGACGTTTTTACCGTTTACGTTTTGTTTATACATAAGTTTCAACTTTAAAATCAAAATTTTTATTAAGTATTGGACGGAATTATAACAATTAAAGTCTGCTGTAAAGAGAATTGTAAGAGCTTTCAAAATAAATATTACTCAACCCCCAATGCCATTTAAATATTTTGGGGTGATGCATATCAGCAAAGAATGTCCTCCTTTAATCTAAAATCGACGCGTTTTTCTACAATCTTGACGTAGTTCCTGAAAGTGGCTCTTTTCGTTTTCATCTGGCCATCCTGTATTTATTCTAAAACTCCATAGTGATATGATATTCATTACATACATATTGTCCAGAAACGTAACTGAAGAATATTAAATCAAAATGTGCGTGTTTTTATTTATGCTGCTCAAAAGCTGTTTGCAAGCTTTATTTACTGCTGTTCATACATTACGTTTTCTTTGTTAAGGTTACCCCTGAAATAATGCTTTTCAGGGCGTACTTTTAACATGCTCGTATTGCCGACCTACACAGATAAAAATTACGTGAAAGCTGTTTTTTTTTTTAAATATAATATCAAATCAGAACAAGGCGCCTTTGGGTTTAAAAAAACTATACATGGTGGTCCGTTTTTCATGGCTTGTCATTAACATCTAAGAAACCGTAATATATACAGGGTAGCTTAAATTACAAAAAAGGTGTGCTTTCTGATAGCCATTAAAATAAACCCAACAGATCCAAGATTTCTGCTGCTGTTGCCGAAATATTGTGAAAGAAATTGAAAGTAGCGGTTTTAGAAAACGCCGTCTAGCGTCTTCATTTCTCAACCCAAAGAGCTTAAATTTAGTACAGGTGGACAAAAATATATGAGAAATCGATTTTTTTGTAGAAAGTAAATTTCAACGGACCCTAGTTTTCGCTATGTATTATTCAATTCTTTGTTTTTTTTTTCATATGAACGCCATATCGGATCTTGACAATAACAGATGTATATGTAATAATATTGTTTAATTTGATGAATCGCCTATAAAATTAAAAATACAATAATTTCCAAACATGTAATTGGATCGGACTCAAGAATCTGTTGCTTGGCCTCCATGATGTCCATGTCTCAATCGACAGTTTTATTTCCTTTAGATAATAATCTGAAAGATAAAATTTGTTACAGCCCTTGTGAAAATATAGAAGACTAACGCGACAGAATTTCTGCTGCTTTTAGGTTTATTTCACAAGATATTCAGAAACTGAGCTTTATGTGTACGATAATGGGCGCCACTTGGAATTATTTATGTAGGATTTACAGAATATTTGTGTATTTTGTATTTGCACTGTGTTAAAGTTTCTGTTTTTATTCCTTGCTTTTTTCTAAATTCAGAAGCCAGTTAACGGATTTGCCAAAATTTGCTGTTGCTTAGTTTCTCTTCATATCGCAGGCAGCCTTCTCACACATTGTTTGCTTCTTTATTCACCAGATTGGGAGAAACTGGGAACTTTAGGTTTAATTCACGAAGATACGTTCAAAGAAGGGTACAAGACAAAGAACAAATTCTTGAAAGAGTAGAATTGCCTTTACAGATAAAGTTGTTTTTACCCGTGTTTTAAATTGTAGAGAGAAGAAAATCTACACGCAATAATAGAGCATCACTTCCAACACGCATTATTAGTTAACTCCTGGTGCGGGATTATAGGAAATTTTATTTTGGGGTCTATGGTTCTACCTGCGAGATAGAATGGCCAAAATTATTTAGAATTTCTTGGGCAAGAACTTCCTTGCGCTCTCGAATAAGTACCTGTTAATACTAGACGACAAATGTTGTTCATGCACGATGGTGCCCATGCTCATTACAGTGATTTGGCGAGAGGTAATTTAAATCAAGCATTTCCAGGCTGTTGGATCGAAGTAGTGAATTTTCTTGGCCTTCTTGCTGTCCGGATTTTAATCCGTTGGACTTTTACTTTTGGAATCATTTGAAAGGGATTGTTTATAACTCTGTAACACCTAATACGGGAAGAACTTTGGAGTTAGGCAAACGTATAATTCGTTTCCTATTCTCAATAGTTTCATAAAACGTTTAAGGAAATGTGTCGAAGAGAAGGGGGGACACGAGGAACATTTATTATAATTTTTTTGCTGCCACCTTCTAGTTTATTATGTTATTAATTATGTTTATTATGAATACGTAGTTATTTCCAAGGTTACTAATTTCTAGGGTTTGGTAAAAGAGCGAACCATCCTGTATACTAAAATATCTTCCATTTAATTACTAGATTGACTAGACAGAGGCGCTTTTTCTCTTTACTTCTAAATTAAATAAGTCTTGTTTTGTTCACTAACATTTCCATTACATTCCACTTGGCTTTCTAACATCCCTTCAGAATTGAAATTTAAGCAAATATAGCGAGTAATTAAGGGTTCGTAGAAAGTACCCTAAAAAAAATGAGGGCTTTAATAAAAAACAGCAATTTACAGAATAATCACCCTTTTAACTGTTAAACAGTTGGGTATTTTATTACCTTGGTTTAGGTTAAATACTTGTATATATTTCAATTGTATCCCAAATGGAATGGCATTAAATAACTTGGTGTGAGCGAATAAAAGAAAACATTTTTTAAAACAAAACCACTGTTACATAGAAGATTAATTATACAAGGTGTCCGCGTTTTTGTAGCAGGACTTTCGCAACTTGTACTAAAAGTCCTTTAAGAAAAAAAGTTTGTATAAACATATATGTATAGATGCGTCGTTTTCAATTTGCAGAGTGTTCAAATTTAAAATGAGAATTGATTTTATTTGTAAAACGAAAACCCCTTTTAGACTGTTGAATCTTGGCAATTTTGTTCGTAGTAATAATACTCATTTTCTCACATAAATTAATTTGTCCTATTTTACCTAGTAAAGCCACAACATGGTGCCAGCTAGAAATAGAAAAATATATGGAACGCCACTGTTTTTGGTAAGTTTGAAATTTTCTCAGATTTTTTTATTACATTTGTTTTCCTGTCTAGCTTTGTTTAGACAGAAATAAAACTTTTTGTTTCACACCGTTTATTGTAAGATAATAAAAGAAATAAACAACACGATAAGGAAAAACAACTTATTACATAAATAGACCTCAAAGGAGCTGTTCGAAATGCCGGTAATTTCGTTCTATACACAAATTACAGCGACGTATCAAAGACTGTCTAACGTCTCTCAAATGATGTGGAGTTATTCTGAGAGCAGCGTTCCGGATTCGTCATACAAGTTCCTCTTGCGAGTTAACAGGCGTAGAGTAAACTGCATCCTTAATCAATCCCCAAACAAAAATATCCAAAGGTGTTAGATCAGGCGATCGAGGAGGCCACCCAACTGGACCTCCACGACCCACCCATTTCTGTGGATACTCTGTATTCAGCCAGTTTCGTCTATTCTTTGTTGAAGAGGATCATCGTCGCATGTTATCATGCTGGACAGTTAATAATTCAAGAAATAATTGACCGCTTAATATATTGGGCAGGATATAAGGTCCCTACAAAAAATCGCTACACTCCCATCAAAACGTTTACACTAAATTCTTGTTGGAACCTCATAGGTCGAATCAGACGTGGATTTCCATTATCCCAAACGTGGAGATTATGGAAATTTACTACACCACGTCTTGTGAAACAGAACTCATCCGTCCAAATAATTTTATTAAAAAACTGGATTTTTCTTATCTAATTAAGTACCCAATTACAAAAATTTACGCGACGTTGTGCATCTTCAGGTTGTAATGCTTGTACAGGCTGTAAATGGTACGGATGCATACCATTTTGTCTTAAAATTTTCCATATCTTGCCTTGAAGCCCGCCGAGTTAATTGTCGGTTTCTTGCAAACATATTTAAAATTCGTTGCTCTTGTCTCCCACGCCTTTGCCGAATTTTTTCACCTACTACTGGTCGGAACGGTTTTAAACCTTGGCTTCTAAACTGTTGGTATCTTTTTACTAAAACGCTTGGATGGGGTTGTCTTCTGTTGGGAAACCTTCTTCTGTATTTGCGAGCAGCACCAGCATCTCAAAATCCATACAAGTAACGCATGTTTACATGAGAAACAGAAATGTAACCGAAAACCGTCAAAAAAACTTAATTAAAGAACGTCAGCAAATGTCAAATCATTACTACAATACCTTGGCAACTCAAAAACAGAAATATTCACCCACCCTTTGTAACAAGTAAATAAATAAATTAAGCAAATCTCGAACCTATTCATGAAAATGTTTTATTTCTGTCTAAACACAGCGAGATAGGAAAAAGAAAAATAAATAACAAAAAAGTTGTATTCTTGATAGCTAAATCTGAGAAAAATTTCTTACAAAAGCAGTGGCGTACGATATTTTTACTATTTTAGCTGGTACCTTGTTGTGACGCCACTGGAGAAAATAGGTACAAATTAAATTATGTGAGAAAATGAGTATTATTAGGTACTACAAACAAAATTGCCAAGTTTCAACAAAGTCTAAAAAGGGGTTTTCGTTTTACAAATATAAAATCAATTCTCATTTTAAACTTGAACCCTGCAAATGAAAACGACGCATCTATACATATACCTACCTATGTTTATATGAACTTTTTTTAAAGGAATTTTAAACAAGTTCTGAAAGTCCTGCTACAAAAAAGCGGACATCCTGTATTAGCGAGTAAAATATCAGTCAACTGCTTCATTTTATAATATTTATTTTTGTTTATTCAATTTCTTCAAGTTAGCTATGAATTTATAACGCAACTCAACTAAAATAATACCAAAACATTTTCTCCACATTTTAGTTTTTTTTTCCATTTATAAAAGACAAATTATTTCATTTGGATATTATCTCGCTTAAATTATTTTCAAACGGGACACATTTTATAATATTACATTTTATTTTTTCAATTTGACATATTCCTTAATAAATTAGATATAATGGTATTGGTTTGTAAAATTTGATATCTTTAAAGAAAATGTAGTATTCTCAACAATATCAAATATCTCCCAAACATGATCACAATATGCGACTTTCATCATTTAATGAAATACATAAGTATCTCTTACATTAACTGCTAAATATTGATTACGTACTTCATAAGGTCTAAGTTCGATATCTTGATATTTTTAATATAACCCTATATTAGAGGGGGTAGAGATATTATTATTATATTATTATTATTATTAAATTTAAGCAGGCACATGTAACATTTAATTTCCTTTCGAACAAAATAAAATCACTATTAGCACATATATCATACACTTTTTTTCTATAAACACTATCAAAAGTACAAATTAACGTATTTCTAAAGTTATTAAATTTATAAAATATTATTTTGAAATCCAATTGTCCATGAAGTTTATTGTTGTTGTTATATGTCGTTTTCGATAGACATACAAATAAAAATTTAGACAGTTTTATATCTAAGGGTAGCTGTATTTTATTTGTCAGTTGTTGTTTTTATTGATTATTTTTAAATAAAATAATTTTGTATTTCTCAAATACTTTTTATTTGCATATTTTCAATATATTTTGGATTGTATTTTTGTGTTTACTTTTGTTCCACATGTTATATTTTTCGAGATTTTGCTATCGAAAGCCACTACTATACTATATTTATTATTCGTCTTAGTTACAACTTTATGCATAACCAGCAATATACAGGGTTAACTATGACTAAGTACAAACATTTTAACCACGTGCTCAGGAAGGCCTAAACACAATAAAAAATTATTCCAGAATTTTAGCTCGATATTTAAAAAATGGGGCAAAACCCTCTTTTCCTACGGAAAGTCGGCGCCTATGATAAATATCGACTGAGATGGCTTAGATCCATAGATAAGCTTACATCTGTCAACAATATCTACTACCATGCGGTCGTTTTTTTGCAGCATTTCTAAATGCAGAAACGACAAAAATTAACATTCTTATTAGTAATAATACCTGATAGATAGGTAGGTAACAGTTAATCCAGTTAACTCCACTATTTTGCACTCGTTTTTCATTATTTTGTTACAAACTAGCAAAACCACATTTTCATTCATTATAACCACTCACTACCGATAAAACACACTTCCCGTAGGTACAGCTAGATAAAATGCCTATTTATTATAACAAAATCGAACGAAAGGAATAGATAATAGAAAACTTTTAATGTACCCGCGGCAGTCTTGTCCCATAACCTAGAAAACCAAACCGGCGAACTATATTGTGGGAAAGTATCTGCACCCAACACAAATTTCTTTATTTAATAACTATGAAACGTTTAAAAATTTAAAAATGCACTAAAAACTGAAGAAGAACACAAAACTACAACATAAACACATGGTAAACACAGGAATTAAAGTATAACATGACTGGAAGTTTTAGAGTCGTGTTGCTAGTTGCCTACGTTACCTACTCTGAATAAGGATTTAATATAATTTCGAAAAAAACATTTTTTCTTTATAAATAAGTTTGGAATTTTTTTGAAGGGTGATTCCGTTAATTCTTAATTTTCTCTATCCCATCTTAAAATATTTGTACTTAGTCATAGTTAACCCTGTATAAATGTCAATTAAACCATTCAAGAATTATTGTTGTTCTTGTTAAATTTTCTTACAGAAAAAAATCAAATCCTGCTGACTACTTATAAATTAAGTAGCTAATACGAAAAATATAATTTTCAGTTTAGTTCAACGAATAACGACAACTGGTACCATAGTATCAAATAACCAACGAAATAAATACACTCAAGGTTTTCATCAGCTTCCTGCTGTGGAAAAAACTTCCATTTATTTGTCTGCTGAGAAAAATAA
The DNA here is from genome assembly GCA_025584915.1 of Monochamus saltuarius. Lineage (NCBI taxonomy): Eukaryota > Metazoa > Arthropoda > Insecta > Coleoptera > Cerambycidae > Monochamus > Monochamus saltuarius. Next base: position 22,992,476 of record CM046724.1, on the reverse strand, counting down.
TTTACATTTTCTTTTAAAATAGGTACAAAATCTCCTGGAAAATATTAGTCCGCAAAAAGCTGTCTGTCATTATTCATCCAATGTTATGAACATGTCTACAGCTTGGCAATTTGTTCTCTTATTCTTTTCTAAAGAGTACCTACGTTTAGTCCTTTTGTGTAGCTGGCGCCGGTGATCAGATCTGAACGTATCCATCATAAATAGGAGTTCATTTCTTGATTTATGTCTTCTTGATCATATCTTGAAAAGGATAATTTTGTTAAAAGAAATAGTAGCCTGCAGTAGACTTAAGGAAAGTCAAGTATCACACAGATATAAATGATCGAAGATTGAAATATACCTAAAAATTGCATTTGCAACGGTTTTACATACCTATAACTCATATTGTAGCCATACATTGACAAATAAGAAAGTATACAGTTGATCCAAAATCGACAATTAAAAAATTGTCATAATAATTCTATGGTACCATTCCTTGTAACCATCCTGTTTTTGAAATTGCTTGTCAATGACATCTCATATTTCTTTGCAACTTCTTTGTCTAATAATTTATATGATAGATAGATAGATTCGAACTCGATATTTTTCTTGGTTTTATTTTATTCATATTTTTGTACTTTTGTTTAATTTTTGTTACTCCTATATAATGATCGCTATCTATTTCTGGTCCTCGTCTTACTCTTAACCATAACCAAGTTCCTGTAACATTCTTCTACTAATACATAATCAATTATTGATTTATTTTGTCTACTTATTTCTTTATGTTCAAAAACGTTATTAGATTATTCATCATATAGAATTCTAACATCTTTTTCCATTTTTACCATGTGGCTCTATTACTTTATCATACATTACGTCTTTTCCCCTATTGCCTTCTTCATTATTCGTCTCTTCCATTTTCTGCCCGTTGCTCATTTCCACTCTCAGTTTTTGGTGACCATTGATTTGGTTTATTTAGATCTTTGATGTACTTCTCTAGTTCTTCAGTTTCTTCATTCCAGTTCCAAATTTCCTCATCAACTATTAACTTTCCCATTTTAACATTTTTACCTTTTGCTATTTCTTCTTTTACAGCTTGTTTGCACCTTACGTTCATCTTTTATCAAATCGTCGTTTATGTATACTTCACTATTACCTAATTTACTTTTATTGCTCATTACCATACTCTTATCCATTATACTATTTAGTTCTACTAAATAATTCGCCCTAATCTTCTTGCCCCACTTTTAAGTACTATGTACACTATGGTTTAAATTTTAATTGCGTTAGTTGACAATTTTTGTCTTATGAGTGATAACAGATGACTTATGGTAAAAATTAACTATCATGCCATGGTTATCGGGCCATAATAACAGGCACGGATAACTGAGTGTTCGATCATAGCGATCTTTCCACTTTTAACAGTTCAGTTATGTCCACCCACTTATGCTAACTTAGCTGCTATCGGTTACGCTAAGCTAAATGTTCAACCATAGGCCTGATTACAATTTATAAACAAAGCATTTTTGGCAATGCTCACTTTGTTTCAATTATTTACAAAGAAAACGCAATCCTCATCTTAAAACAATCATTCTGTACACAAATAGCGTCAAACAAACCAATATTTCAGTTTCATGCTTATACAAAATACAAATATATGAATGAGATGCAATTCGTGGGTTTATCTAATTTGATGCGCGACGAAAGGAAACGCGATACCCATCATTATCGGCTAAATAAAATCCTACACCCTCACCCGTTCGGTTGTCCGCGACAGGGATGGGAAGTAGCACCCTTTATTAACCTCTTTTTTGTTCTGAAACGCCGGATCTCGTATAATATAATCAATAACAAGCACCGACAAAAAAGTTTCAGTAAATTTTATTCCGCTGTTCCTCAAAGTCGATCGATATCTACCATCTCTTTGAAACGTGCAAAATAAATGAAGACCGCTCAGGCATGTCGAGTGGCTCGTCGGGTTTTTACACAATCATAAACAGTACATGTTATGATAGATGCATTAGAAAATAGAGTAACTTATTTCTTAATGAAATATTTACCATCTTGTAGAGCATCTAAAATAGGCTTCTACAACTACTCTGCTTTTTCAGTAGGGTACTACTTTTTATTTTCAATGCTTCGGACGATATTTGACAATGAGGAAATTGCATGATTTTTCCAAATACAGGGTTAACTATGACTAAGTACAAAAAAATTCACCACGTGCTCAGGGAATCCTAAAAGACAATAAAAATTATTCCAGAATTTTAGCTCGATATTTAAAATGGGGCAGAACCCTTTTCCTACAGAAAATCGGCGCCTATGATAAAACCGACTGAGATGGCTTAGATCCATAGATAAAACTTACATCTGTCAACAATATCTACTGTCGTCGTTTTTTGCAGCATTTTTAAATGTAGAAACGAAAATTAACATTCTTATTAGTAAATACCTGATAGATAGGTAACAGTTAATCCAGTTAGCTCCAGTATTTTGCATTCGTTTTCCATTATTTCGTTATAAACTGGTAGAACTACATATTCGCTCATTACAGCCACTCACTACTGATAAAAGACACTTCCCGTAGGTACAATTAGATAAAATGCCTATTTATTATAACAAAATCGAACGAAAGGAATAGATAATAGACGTTTTAATGTAACCGCGGCAGTCTTGTCCCATAACCTAGAAAACCAAACCGGCGAACTATATTGTGGGAAAGTATCTGCACCCAACACAAATGTCTTTATTTAATAACTATAAAACGTTTAAAAATTAAAATAAGGCACTAAAAACTGAAGAAGAACACAAAATTACAACGTAAACACAGGAATTCAATTATGACATGACAGCGATACTGACTGATGAGCGACTGTTGCATGCTTGTAGAGTATGCAACCAACAAGCAAGTTAACATTGGCGGCGTTAAATAAGGATTTAAAACAATATCGAAAAAAAATTTATTGGCTTTATAAATAGGTAAGTTTTTTGAAGGGTTATTCCGTTAATTCTTATTTGTCCCTATCCCCTCCTAAAATATTTGTACTAAGTCATGGTTAACCCTGTATATGCAGAACAAAATATGTATTATTTTAATCGAAATGGCGTTTGTCATAGACAATTTCGAGAAAAAATATAAGCCTAAAAACGGCATTTAAAAATTTATTCTGGCCCCGCCCCGCCACAACGAATATCTCTGACATCAGAACACGTTCGCACGTGTATACCAAAATACAGCATTGCGCTTTATATCTGTATACAATTTCGGACAGCACAGTACATAAGCTTAGAGTTGAGTAGAGTTAATTTGTCATTTGTGATAATATTAATTGCTATTGTGTTAAAACCATTCGTATCGAATAAAATTGCAAAATAGACTCATAAAATGAGCACAGAAAGTGCATCTCACCGGGCAAATGAAGGAAGTATTGCATTATGCTATTATGTACTAATACAGCATAAACTGCGCAGCGCCTAATAAAAAATAATGAAAAGAAAAATGGGGTTGTATTGTGATAAGCACGACGAAAGGAAAACGTTAGGGTCTCCATCATTGCAACATTGTTTATTTGTGAAGACCATTTTGATGGTCGAGTTTCATTGGAAATACATAAGTAATAAGGTTTAAGTGCATCGAAAAATTAAACTGTAATGTATACAGGGCGTTTAAAAAATCAATTGTAAAGATAAATTTTTTCTCATTTATTGTATTCAACACTTCATTCAGATTCGAAATAACATTTGCCCCTATCATTGGCGTGATGTAGAATGTTATTTGAGGCATTTATAATATTTTGCTATCTGGCTTCACTACATTAAATTATCTGTTTTTTTTTGAAAACATAATAAACAAAAGTGCTAAATAAGAATTTAGAATAGAAAATATTTAAGGAGAAATGAAATCAGAAGTATTATTTTTTAAATTAAAGTAGTTTAGTGTGAAATCAGATGGTATAGTTATGGTATACCTCAAGTAACATCCTCTATCTGGACGTAATCAACAGCATTGCCGCCGTAATTTTCAGGAGTGAATCTATATTGTATACAAAGAAATAAGTAACCTTTAACAATACAGCATGGTTTTATAAGGGTCGATCAACGGTAACTAAGTTATGCTGTTTTACTCAGTTTGTCTCAAATGCACGCAATGATCAAGAACAGGTACCTACTTGCTGTACCTATACAGAGGTCGATAATAAAATCATCTTACATAAGTTAGGCTGCTTGGGATTCAGTGACAATATGATTTCATTTCTTAATTCTGATTTACGAAATAGATGCCAATTTGTAAAGTACATTCGTTATAAATCATTATAGTTCATGGCCACGTCTGGAGTTCCATAGGGTTCTATTTTAGGCCCTTTATTTTTACAATTTTTATTAGCAATTTGGATAAACGTTTCACGGTTAATTCACTCTTTTGTGCAGACGACCTTAAAGCACAGCTTAAATAACAATCAGCTCACAGACTCCACGGCGGCACCTTTGAAGTATTAAAACCAGAAAATCTGTCCTTGAAGCTTGTCCCAATTTAGAAAGTGTTTTAACTGCACTGTATACCTACTTGAATTTCAAAATAGTTTATTTTTGTTTTACTAAAACAGATACAGAAAATGTTATCTAATTTTGGGAGCTTGATTAATATAAATACCACATCTACGTGGATCTATTATTAACATAAAATGTTCAATTACTTTTCAAAGTACGTAATTGATTAACATTACGTTGCTAATAACGAAAAAAGAAAACAAAACAAAAGTGAAATTTATTAAGCCACTTTTGTTTTCGAAATATTGCATTATACAGAAACAAAAAAGTACAGAAAACATATGTATTACAGCGGTATACCTACCTAAATGCAAGAATAAATTGTACATTACTGAATGTCCAAGATAGAGTTGACCAGTATTAATCTTGAGAACTGTGGCAGATATAAAAAAGGTTTTTATATATAAAAGTTGTATGTACAGATATAAACTACAAAATGCTGAATCAATTTTATGTACATGGCTCTAACATACGACATATAAATTTGTTTTACTTGAAATTGTTTAAAAATAAAATAACATAACAGTATAAAATACAAGAAAATCAACAAACCACAAAATACAGCACTTGTGCGCCAATAAATCAATTGCCGAACGGTATGGCTATAAGTGCATATTTTACAACCACACATCCCTGCCGCTATTTCAATATTCTATCTTCAAATGGCGGCATGCGCGAAGGATCTGCGTGAGACGTTCCCGCCATACGAGTCTGTGAGCTGATTGTTATTTAAGCTGTGCTTAAAGTATATGGAAAAGTCAGTAGCACCCAAGATTATATTGAGTTACAACAAAATCTTGATTGTTTAGTTGAATGGTGCAGGCTGAATAGACTTTAACGGTCTTTAAATGTAAAAAATGCAAAACAATGATATTTTCGAGAAAATCTAATACGATACCATATGAGTATTCGGTTGACTCCACTATACTACAATTATAAATAAATAACATAAAAATAAATACCGTAAGTTCACCATATGACCACTAATAATTATGGTAATGTTAAATACAAACAATAATAGACAGCTGCTTGCTTTGACTTCTCGTATTTCTGCACTAATAAAATTGGGATTAGCACCAATGAAATTCATATGAAAAATTAAATGAATCCATTAGTGGAAAATTAATAATAATAGTCCGATAATGCTTATACAGAATCCGCATCAGTCATTGTTATTAAAAATTGATGTATACTATTAGAAACGCTGTAGTTTTTTATATGTTGAGAAAAAAATTATGAATATAAGTATCGTTACGCGATGTATGTTACGCAAAACATAATTGTTAAATAAGGTTCGAAGCAACGAAAATTTGATGCTATAAAATTCGGTCCTATTGAAGAAAGTTGTACAAGTTCATATTAGATGCCTAAGTTGTCGCTCTACAAGATGGTTAAGGTTTAATTTAGTTTATCTGTTCTTATAAAAAAAACGGCATAATTGAGAACCTATTTTACTCCACTATTAGTTATAATTTGGCCATGGAACCAAAATGCTTTCAATTTAATACTTCAGTAGATAAGTGTTTGCTGCCTTACTCAATACGTAATTCATTGAATAAAAATGATGATTACAGGTTTTTTTTATACCTTTTTGGAACTAGAGCAACATGTGTTTAAACGAAAAATAGTAGGTAGTTCGTTCTTTGATGAATCCCGATTACAGTCAAAACGTGACCTAAACTTGTGTTAATATAATAATAATTATTGTCACGATGCTAAGAAACAAACTTTGGATGAAACATTTTTTTCAAGAAGTAAGGGAAACTGTGATGAAGATTACGTAACTTCAAACGCCCATAAATATTAAAAACTTTGTTTTCTCAGGATTTCAGGAATCAGTTTGCCCACAGGGGCTATTATATTATTATAACTATTATTTCCCTTTTAAAATTCACAAAAGTACTTCTCTGTTAAAGGAATTAACTTTTTTTTTTATAAAATATATCAAAGTAGTCCAATTACCATAACTAAATTTGACATTATCTATCCTCAATTTTTTATTGACTATTATTTCAAGTACTCTAAATACAAATTAAGTACCTACAAATAATTATACAGTGAAAGAAATATGTTTTAGGCATACACAAAAATTGATTATTTGGCTTAAAATAACTGCATTTAATAGGCAGACTACTTTACTATCGAAACAAAGACAATTTTGCCAAAGAAACACTAGTATTTTTCACATTTTTTTGATATTGAATAAAATTAATGCTCCGACCAACGCTGAATTACACCCACAATATTTACCCATACATTCCTTATTATTAGATTTTTGCACTTTTTCTCAGTATACTCTCACTGTAAGATACAGTACGAATATTGTATAATAATGTTGAACGCTATCGTAAGGATAAGCAATAGAGAATTACATCGAATATATTAATCCCACTGGAACGTGTCGTTTATCACTGGGCTTTGTGGTGTCACAAAATTGGGGTGATGTGACCTACACAAGGGATTTCTTGACTTGATGTCTTAAGCTGAACCCGGAAATGTGCAGCCTAATTGTCACTGCGCTTTGTAAACTGCCCACTGAAGATATACACTGTTGGCTTACATGCCTACATAAGATAATTTATAATTTTCTAAAGTTACATTTTTATCACTTTTGCTATTGACGAACTAGAATAAACATAAAGGATTCATAATTTTATTTTGAATCATACGGTATTAGAATATTGATGAATATAAAATCGCTTCTTTATGACACAAATTTTTACTCACATCACAGATATAAATAAATTAATCTCTAGCTTAGAAATATAAAATTAAACTAGAACTACTTTTATTTGCTCTGGGATATTATAGTTATATATTAGGTTGATACTTTGCACTTGCACTTGCACTTAGCAAGTAATGTCCAACAAAATCATTTGATTAGAATAGAACCAATTATTTGTTTTAATTTACTTGGCTGTTTGGAGCAAAATTGTTATTTTGTATTCTAATTTGTCATTATTAAATAAATTTTGAAAAATTGTAAAAATAAATACAATAAGCATTTATCTCATGCAATATTATTCATTTTCGTAAAGAAATACTTTTATTTGTATTTCACAAGTTTGTAGCAGGGGGGCCAACCCGCCGCTCGCGAGCCACATGCGGCTCTTTGAAGGATTATTTGTGGCTCTCGATAAGTGTCTTGTGCTATTATATTTAAAAAAATTATTATCGTTCCGTGTGTGTTTCAAAATTTTTGTAATACCTTTTAAATTCGTATTTAATTGCGGCTTGCGAAAAATTTTAAATTTAAAAAAATGGCTCGGGCTATCAAGGAGCTTGGCCACCCCTGGTATATAGGGTAGTTATTTCATGTAATATCAATACTACACCGTAACAAATTTTGAGTGAAATTTCACTCAACATCAACACAATTGGTTGCTAAAACGAATCCACACCCAATTGTGTTGAAATAATAACACAATTCGTCATAAGCCACTTAAATAAATCTTTTATGGGTAACATCGAATAATTTTTGAATTAGCTTACTGAACTATGTGTTACTACAAACACAAAATTGTTGTTGTTTTTCCACAAACCATCTTTCTGAACAAAAATTGTGTTGATAAGCTCATGTATCAATACTTTTATTTATGTCTATATCCGTACCTGACCAATTTCATGGCTTGATTATATGTAGCACATTTTCGGGATTCTGTGTACTAAATTAATAGTTATGTAGCGGATGCAAATTGGAAAATAATTTAAAAATTCCATAACAACACATATAATAAGATATATGATTAGAATTGTCAGTGGTACGTCAGCATTTTGGTGATACAGATTGTTATTTAATATACATAGTTAAGTTCTTCAGTGTATTCCTGCTGCGACCCTGCAACCTTAAACTGGCGACCCCGACGTGATCCGCACGGCAACGAGGTACTGAAGAATAGAAATAGTGAAGTGACGTGATCCAAAGCCACACGATGCAAGACCGCACGCAATTTGATGAAAACACAGTGACACAAGTTAGTCGCGTAGCAATCAAAATACCGCCATTCTGGTAGAAACACCCAACGAGGTGGTTTTCACAAGTAGAGGTACAATTTGCACTTAACAAAATTATGCAGGATGAGACGAAATTTCATTACATCGTCGCGCATCTAGACCCGCACACCGCCGAAGAGGTCGGTGACATAACTGACTCAAAAAACTAAAAATTGAATTGACTGCCCGTCTATCGGCAAAATATAATTTTTAGAGGATATGGAATTTATATAGATTTTAGTTTATTTTCAAGTAAAAAATAAATTATGTAATATAATGTTGATCGTTTCAATTATCACGAAAATGATTCAGAGTTGAAAGTTATAATAAAATTTTAAAAAATATATATTATATTTACACCAATGACACCAATACGTTTTATGAGATTTCGTCAACAAAAGGCTAAAATTATTTATTTATAACAAAAATTCAGTATAAAGTTGATTTTTCAAATTTGCATTTCCACTATACATCACAAAGATATCATCGTAATCAAAAACAATAAAACAAAGGATATTACAGAAATATGTATTTAGGTAGATATTACTACGAAAGTTAACTCTCAGTGATCTGAACATATCATTCTCTTTTTTAAAATGGCGAGATGAACAAAATGCAGAACGAGTAATCTGAACAGTCAGAGATAATTTTTGTAAACCTATAATTTTTCGCTCATATAGTCCCGATTAGCTTTAACTTCATCAGATCTATCAGCAATATTTATTATTGTCAGGTAGGGACTTTACCATTTGTTTCGTATATTGAAGCAGCACGCGGCCTGGCAAAAATACAGATACAGAACACATAGGTGTCTTAAGTTAACACGGAATACATTTGTAGTAAACATTACTTAGAATCGTTACTACTAGCTGTGTGATTATTGGCTGAATATGTTTTGCATGTTCTAGATAGCAGAGGACAGGTAGATGTTGTATACTTATACAGAGTTTTCAAAGGCTTTTGACAGGATTGATCACACGGCTTCTTCAGCGACTTTGTTAACTTCATTAAGTCCTATTTGTACCCCATATGTTGCAAAATAGCGCCAAAGTAACACGAACTGGTATTGGAACTTTCAAAAAGTAATTATCACGCAACCTCCACCAAATTTGCTACTTTGTTATATAAATAACTTCCTACAACAAAGTTAGTCCCTACTATGTATTTTCAACTACTCTTGATTACTTTAGAGTTGTGACTTCTAAGTAGCTCTTTTGGTTTTGGGGATGTCTGATTTACCAGTGGGACAATCTTTAAATTTTCAAGTATTGAAAGTGACCAGTGACCGTAGCACCGACTAACTCATGTTCCTAAAATATGAATTCAAGGTCACTTTCAAGTATCTTTGATAGTTGCTGTGATGTTTAGAAAACTTTAATTAATTGGACACAAAAAAAATAATAAGAAAAGGTAGATCCGAACAGTCAATTATGCTATGCAAAATTTTGTATAAGAATGTTAATGACGCACAAATTCTTCATACTTCTAATCTAATAACATTAAATCGGGTAGTTAAAAGACTATATTGTATACCTGTTTTGGGGTAAACACCACCATCTTTGAACATTAAATACTTTAAGAATTTTCTCTGAATATACCTTCTATAAGTATCTTTTGGTTATTGTAAAAAGATACCATATCAACGAAGCATATTCCAGCCTTGATCGCACATATGCAAAATATAAAATTTTTATAGCATTTCCATCAGTAAATTTCTTACCATTTCTTATACTAAATCCGGAAAATGTCAAGGCTTCATTTGTTTTAGAAACTATATGTTCAAAAAAAGATTTTTTTATCACACCATACGGCCAGTGGTCGCGCGGTTTAAGGCGTCAGTACTTGAATCGAGGTGACTGCATCGCTGTGGGTTCGATCCCCGCAGCCGGTAGACCGTATATAAGCTATATTCGTGGAGAGATTGGCACCCTCTCTGCGGGTATGGTAGGGTGGAAGAATGTTGGCTTGGATCAATGTGAGAGATTGATACCGGTTGACATTTGACTACCCCCCTAATTAATGAGGTTTTCCAGGTTTCCCTCATTCCTGCACTGAATGGTGGTTAGGGCCTACCAACGTAAGTCGTTCCTGGGCGCAAATGCGGCCTGCTTAATAATAATATGCCGCTCCCTCTCCCGCACAAGTCTTCGACTTCTGGGCTAATCCTCGTGATTAGAATGAGGGGTAGAGATATTATTATTATTATTATTATTATACGCGTAAGTCTTTACATGAATTACAGCGAAATAAAACATCATTACCAATTCTATAATCAAATTCACAAATAGATATTTTATTTGAAAAACTAAAGATCTTACATTAGATGAATTGAGATGCAATTTGTTTTCTACACACCACGAATGAATATTGTCAATTTCAATCTGCAATCTATTACAGTCATCCAAGCAAGCTATATTTGAAAATATTTTTAAGTCATCCGCGTAAAACAGTTTACAGAATTCAATTACATTACTAAGGTCGCTTTTAAATAAAATAAATAGCAAGGGGCCAAGAGCTGGACCCTGAGGTACTCCAGAAGTTGCAAAATAGTTATCAGAATCAAAACCATTGTAACTGACATACTGTATTTTATTGTACAAATAGGGCTTAATGAAATTAACAAAGTCGCTGCAGATGTGCAGTGTGATCAATCCTAGCGAAACATATTCAGCCAATACCGCTATATTTGTAATAGTTGATCTACCACTAACAAACCAATGCTGGTATAAATAAATTCTGTTGTGAACAAATGGGTAGATACGATTATACAAAGCTATCTCCAAGACTTGAGGAAAATTTGAAATAATTGATATCGGTCTGTAATTTTACTTAAGATTCATTACCACTTTTAAAAATGGGGCAAACTCTGGCCACTTTCCAGCGACTTGGAAAAGTCTTATTTGTTATAGCAAGATTAAATATTTTGCATAAAGGAGCAGCTAAAAATGCAGCACAATCCCTCACAATAAAAGATGGAATATCATCTGGGCCAGATGTCATTTTATTTTTCAATTTCAAGTAATGAGGGAGTCTCATAATTTAATTATATTAGATTTATCCAATACGTCTTTATTTAGGTAAAATATTTTTAAGATACAGTATTTTTTTTGTTAAAAAGGTAACTTGATTACCAAATCGCAATTGATCATCAATTCGTAGGTCTAAACTTTTGACTTGTTTTACAAACGTTAGCAATTTATTACACAAAAATAATTCGACACATTCGAATTTGAAATCAAAAAACACTGTGTCATTAATTCAAATTGCACTACTACCTTGGATTACATGTATCAATATAATAATTTACTTGTGCTTGGTTGGAAGTCTAATATCTAAGTGCTTAGTTTATTTTGCGGTTTCATATCGTATTCGTGGAATTTGCTCTCAAGAGAATTATTCTCCTGGTTTTATACACACGTCTTACACGCGTTTGGGAGAAGATAAGTAAATTACTACGAAATTTTGGTAGTTTAGTTTGCGCTAGAAATGCACGGATTCCATTAGTTGAACACGTTATTAATTTACCTGAAATTTATTACGTGTATGAAAAACGTAGAAGTAAGTATAACTAGATTAAGTTTTATTTTAGGTGTTTATGGAAACCAAATCTGCCTATGGAATTGACAAAGAATTAAATTATTACATATTATAATCAATTTCAAAAATATTTTTGATGCAAAAATCATTATATCGTAATATTATAAATACCTAATATTTCCATTAAAAATGTAACTAGTCAATATTCTATCTTTAAAATAATCTTAATTTAGATTGTGGTTTTGCTATTAATTATTGTCAATTGTTTCCGCATAAGTTGTAATATATGTATAGTTAGTGAGTTAGCTAAAATAATCGTTTTTATATGTTCAGTTAAATATGTCTCTTTTTGACAAACAACAGTTTGATTGCTAGAAATAGGATCAAGTGATGCTTACTATGTTCTAGAATATACATATTTGGCTGTATTTGGTTTGTGATTGTGTGAAAATTTCAATATGAGTGATAATGTCACTGTAATCATTTTATGATTGGATGGATGTTGCCACATGACCTGAAGTACAGAAATTTAATTGCTAGCTATATACAGTAAAAAATTATGAGCTATAATACATCAAGAACTTTGATTGTACCGAAATAATTTTGTCATTGAGATTGCTGAAAGCTTGTTGCTGGGTAAAACTCAGTCAAAGCAGCAATAGTAAATATTTTTGTTTTGTGAATATGACAATTTTTTGTAATATATGTATTACTTTTCTTTCACGGTTGATTGTTCAATAAATAAAATTTACTTTTCAAACAGAATTTCATATTGTAACCTAGAAATTGGGTTAGCGTAGAAACACGTCACGTAGACACACAACTTTATTGTCACCCTTGATTACACAAGAAGTATGTTCAAAACATATTTCACAACTGTCAACACTTTACATTGACGTTTGTCAATCGCCTTCGACTGCTCAATATAAACTGAACTCCAGCGGAGAAAATGATTCGCTTATATAGGTTTGTAGGGTTCTAAAAGTTTTCAGCGGTCTCAAGAATCAAATAGGATGTGGCCGAGAATGTTCCAGAAAACGTCAAAATAAAGACATCACAAAAATTATAAATTCTAACATAAACAGAAACGTAATTTACAAACTAACGAGGTAGGTGAGCTTCAATTATAAATTCTAGCGTAAACAGGAACACAATTAACATAACCAAAAAGGTAAGTAAACCTCCGTAACAATATATTACACAAATTTGAAATTTATACAGAGAAGTGAATAGTCGTAATCAATGTTAACGTAACTTACCTAATGAGAATTCTCTTTACTGTGTTAATTTTATCAAACTCGATCGGTTTTGTTAATTTATCATTTGCAAATGATAAGTTTTAAATTTATTATTAAATGATTAAATTGGCCAAATTATATCATACGATTTTTCCTTTGTCTGTTGTCCTCCAACGCATAGAACTGGTTATAGACTCCTCTATTCAATTTTCCTCGTTCCAGGTTGAATGTGATGCACTTACGCTTTGTTTTCTCTGGTATTCCGCACTTGGAATCGATGCACTTTGTATTCTTATGAATTTATTTATTTGAATTTTGAAACTTAATTTATTTACTTGTCGCAACCCTGCCACTGTTTAGTGAGTTGGCAAAACTTTTATCTCCGCTGAGGTGAGAATGACACTTGACAGCAGCATTGAAGTATTTACTAACTTTGATTTACTAATTTCTTATTTTTATTGATTTATAACTTTGTTTTAGCTGACAGAGGTGATGTGTGCCCTTGCACGTTTAATTACCAGCTTACTCACAATTGTTTTTTGGACTCGTATTTATAAACCTCTGGGAAATTTGAAATTGGTTGCTATGACAACATAAACTGACATACATGTCATTCTTAAATTTGGAAAATTTAAATTTGGAGCTAATTCAAAATAATTTAAAATTTTATCTAAACTTGATTTTTATATTTGTATTCTGGAAATTTTTCTGAACATTTTGATATGCCATTCTATACTGTATGTTACATTTTTAGCCAGTTAAGGAAAAAAAAATTAATAAAGTTTTTAAACAAATTGATATAATATTCTAATTCTAAGCATGAAATTATGATTATTAAACTTCATTTCATCTTTTTCATGACTGAGCCTTACTACTGTTTTACAAAGTTCTAATTTTGAAAATTTTTGTAGATCACTTCGGATGGACATATTATAAAGTTTTTTACACTACTATGGACCTTACAGTCTGTGTTCTGATATCAATACTCCCCACTAGAAAAGTGCTTTACAACACACATATGCCTTTTTACAGTACAGTTCACATATAAATGCATAATTTTACAATTTTATTTTAACACATGCAAGTGTCATTATATTTTGCATTTTTGCAAACTTTGTAACAATGTAAACTCAGTTCTAGTTACTAAAATATACTTCAGGTATAGTATTCTTTACTTTCATCTATATTTAATCTAACATTATTCTATATGCACATTTCATTTATTGTCCAGCGGTCACCGACATCTATTCAAGCACATTTTACTATACATATTACCAAATTATGTAGCTAATCTTAAATATTACATTTTTCTGTTGATTAGGTATATTTATTGTTGTACTATATTTTTTAACATATTTTAAGTTTAACTTTTATTTTACTTTCATGTATTTCTATACATTTTACTCTTGTTAACGTTTGTTACTGACTTTACATCACTACCTAAGTTTCTAAGTGTACACACCGTGTTTCTAAGGCATTTTATTTACTTATTGAACAATTTACTTTTTTCAAATTTTATTATTCACTATTCTATTGAAAATTTGTTTGACCAATTCAAATTCTATATTGCTAAGAAAATGCAACTGCTCTTTTGTTTGTATTTTTTATTTTATTTTTTTTATCTAGGGTGTATTGGGCTTTTCATTTTATATTGACATATTATATATTTTATATACGATATTGAAGTACTATATTTAAAATTGTTTAAATAAATTTGAAAAAACATGAGATTATTATTGACATATTTTGATAAATATGTAATATGCGAATGTATCAAAACAGTTTATCAGTGTAATGTTCGTATTTCAGTCATAAAAATTTAACAAGTGTACATAAGTGTCCTACAACATAATAATGTACATTTAAAATAATCCGAGAAAATGGCGAATGCGCCACTGTAAAAATTTCTGTGCTCTCTTTTATACTAAAGCTCACCACCCTAGCTCGCTCCCTAGTTACTTAATTAGATATATTCTTGACTGAGTATAGGCGTGTTTATTTTGACGATTACGAGTACTAGGAAATTCCGGGTTATAGGTATTTTATTTGGTTCAGGTGCAGTCCCTAAAGTCAAAGAAATTTCTAGAACTTAAAAAAATATATTTCTGTCAGATGTGTACTATATCCCCAATTGAATTAGTCATATTAATGAGTTTATTTTACAACAAGGTAAGAACTAAAAATGATAATTAATATTATAGTTACGTTAATGAAGTTTGTCAAACGATTCAAAATGGTTCATTCTACATGTAAAGTGTTATGTTTTTATATTCATACTGTAAAATTAATCATAATGTAATAATTATTGTGTCTATTAAAAATATGAATTCTAAACTGTAATCTAGTAGATTTATATTGTCAGAAAAAATTAAAGTCTAATTTTCAAAGAAAAATAACTTGTAAAAAGTGTCACTTTAGCATGTGATCAGTATATAAAAATATTTCAATAATACCTTACTTATATTTTGCATTATACATTGCATAGTATGCATAGTTTTTGAAATTGTGACCTACTTAATTATCGTTATTATTTATGTTATATGTATAAGAAAATGCCTATATGGTACCTACCAAAATTAATACTTAATTTGTTTTCTAAAATATAGGTAACTTACAAGTTAGACTACTACCGTAGCAATATAGCATATTCAGATACTCCAAATAGAATGTTCCAGCATTTGAACTGGTTTTCAGAAAACTTGATTTAGCTGCTACAATTAAATTGTTGTTTATCTGTTCTTTATTTTATTTAAGTTTTTTTTGCTGTATTTTTCACCACAAGTGATTTTTTTTCTCAGTGCATTTATATTTTTTTAAATGTATTTGTAGTGTCAGATCTTTTCAAGATGTGACTGGCCCGGTCTCAGATGTTATATAGTGGGAACTAGATCGTGGTTCGAAACAAATGTATGAAATAATTTTATAAATTTTATTTAGATGTTAATTGTTGAGCGCCACCAACCGTTAAAATAATGTCAGAGTTTTCAAATTGTGGTTGGCTAAAAAAATAACCACTCGGGCATTAATATTCTAATTTAACAAATTTTAAATATTAAAACTAACAAGCATCTAATATTTTCAGAAAAAAATAGCTATTTTGTCCTTTACACTGTTTAAATAATAAAATTAAATAGTTAATTAAGATAGGTTTTACAAATGGCTCTAAGCCTCAAAAAAACAATCTTAATCGTAATGATCAAAACGTAATAACTGTTGCAGATTTTCAATATGGCCCAAAACCGCAAAAACAAATAAATCCTTATCTATATGAAAAGCTGTCTAATGTTAAAATTAAATAATCATGAGGAAAATTGGAGCGTCTCAAACTGTGTCGATCTCACCAAGACAGAAGCCATCTTGAAAGTTCCTTCCGCTTAGGCAACCATATGGAGCCCTTCAGTAGCCTTCGGAAGGGCCTTCACTACCAGCCTTATTGGTTCATCAGAGTTGTTTTTTCAACTAAGACCCAAAGTCCAATTTGAACCAATAATGACAAATATATGCCCAGCATTAAAATTCCAAAAATCTGAAATTACAACCTACTTACAATTTATCTCACACTTGTTGGATAAACCTCCCCGAACTTTTAATTAATAATCGACAAAAAATCAATAATAATTCGATTTCCTTAAATTGGCAATTGACTATGATCATAAAAAACTTTAAAATATGACTCTATTAATGGAATATGAATGTTTTTTTCCCACCCTGTAACCTATAACACATTTATTTTAATTAAAAATTCCCAAAAATATTCTTGAAATCTGAAAGTAATTATTATTTTATGTTTTATTATTATTATTATTATTATTATAATTATTAGAATTTAATATATTATTTTAGATGGATGACTTCTATAAAATGTTATTACATATTTTTACCTCGTGATTTTGGAGTTCCCAAATCGTGCTATAGAGGTTAGAAAATCACGCTCGCCCCGCGTGCCTGCTTGCAGAAGAAAGGGCTTAGCGTTTCATTTCCCTTCAACAGGTGTACCTATCGTGCCAACTTAAATGAAATCGTTATTACCAACCTTAGAAATTTAAATATTTATGTGATCCGTACTGAACTGATTGTAAATATAAACAACTAGATAATTAAGTTGACATGTGTGTGAAATAAATTTTAACCAACTACCTGAATGAACCAATAAGATTTGATATTAATTAATTATTCTTAAGGTATATTTCTGAAACTGATATAATCGCTGATAGAGACAAAATGCCTGCTGCTTAAGGTGATTTGTAACATAAAATAAATATTTTTAAATATAATTCTCATAACAATATCTATAATTTACAGTAATTATTAGAAACAATATTTTACACTGCAGGTTATTATACAGGGGAACGTTTCATGTAAAAATGAACGTAACAGTAAAAGAACCATTATTTGCACTTTTGGGAAACCTGTATAGAAAGCACTTGTTTATACGTATATCTAAATACATACAAGAGCGTGGAAACAGCAATCTATTTGAATAGTTCAGAAGTTAACGACTTTGGATAGTTCTCTTTTTGCAACTTTGAATTTGGAGCCGGATTAGATAGTCTGACAATAGCGTCAGAAGTTGAAGCTGTGAAATCTGACATATGACAGATATAATTTATCATATTTGGTACAAGCCTTTGCTAGATAGTATAAAATGTACGAATTCCCATCCTTCTGGCTACTGACCAAGATTAATTGATATTAATGCTGACATAGTTCCAGTATATCTGGTTACATCGGTATAAAATCAACACTGATATATACTCATGCAGATGATACACCCATTGTTAGAGTATACAAAGATTTATTGAATGTTCCAATGGTAAGAGTGATCTAATATATATGGTGGTATATAATCAAGGAAAATATAGAATAAAAGTAAAGTTAAAAGTCAAATTGAAATTTAAGATTGCAGACAGGATTGCAAGACAAGATTGCACGTTATAATAAACGACACATTTTATGTAGAGTGATTAGGAGACAACCCCCATTATTCGAAAGAAGTATGTAGGAGGCAAAAGTGAACAAAAAGCCTAATAATCATATGGTCAAATATCATCGGCAATGAATATATTTTTATTGATATTTTTGCGAAAGATGATATTATTTGATATTTTATTTTGAGTAGGTCATGGATTCTAAATCAAACTCATATTAGTGATTACTAATTGTCACATTTATTTTGACGTTTGTGATTTAAACATGTGCGTTCGTTTAGTCGGTAATTAGCGTTTAAATCACAAACGTCAAAATAAGTGTGACAATAAGCAATCACGAATGTGAGTTTGGTTTAGAATGCATGACCTACTCAAAATAAAATATCAAATAATAACAGTTTCCGCAAAAATGGCAATCAAAATATTTTCATTGCTATCTCAGCAACTGTTGCTATTTGATCATATGTTTATTAGTTTTTTTATCACTTTTGCCCCCTGAGCACCTTTCGAATATCCCAATCACCCTGTAGGTATATATTTTTTTCCAGATGCACATAATATGTTTTTTCCACGGTCGGGAGTAGAAATCAGTTTCTATGACATTAAAATTAAAACAGAAGTAGTCGATTATTCCCAGAGCATAATGCTCCCAAGGGAGTTACATTATGGAGAACGTTTTTCATGCAAAAAAAGATAACATTGAAATTATTTATTGACATTTAAATTAATTGTTACATTTGTACAATTTTCAAAATTAATATTAGAAGGAATATTACTTTCGCTTACATTTACAGTTTTTTTTGATTGCGCTAGTATTGGTACCTACTAAAACCTGTCGGTTTGATTGAAAAATGTCAATTGTAAAAGTGATTGAAATTATTTATTGACATTTAAATTAAATGTTACATTTGGACAATTTTCAAAATTAATATTAGAAGGAATATTACTTTCGCTTACATTTACAATTTTTGTGATTGCGCTAGTAGTGGTACCTACTAAAACCTGTCGGTTTGATTGACAAATGTCAATTGTAAAAGTGATGAATGACATTTGACTTAAATGGTTGTTATTGTTAGAACTTCATAATGACAAAATATGTGTTTTCAAGTTAATGAGACCGTGGAAAAAAATAGTATATACCATTCGGGAGAGATGCTATTTTGTCCTCGATGCATTGTAACCCACGGGCTTCGCCCTCGGGCTTCAAATTGCACCTCTGCCAAAATAACGCATTTCTCTCCCTTATAGTATAATGTACTATTATTAACGAAATAAACACATATACCATTGACCTGTAAATTATAGTAAAGAGAGACTTAATTCTTTTTATTAAAATGGGACGGCATAAGATAAAAAAGGAATGTGTTATAAAACAATAGTGTTAATTAGTAAAAATCTCTTATTCAAAGCCACTACTTATACAGTCCTTGTCCGCATGCATACATACACATAAAGGAAATAATAACGCTCGTTTGACTTACACACTAGTATGTAGATTAGGTAAATGTCAGTAACAGAAAAAAAAAACATTCTCTGTCGGTCTTGGTATTAACTATTATGTTATGTTTTCTTTGTGTATCTCGTCCAGTTTCATTTTTATTAACCCATCTTGTCGCAATGTTCTTGATATTCCCATTATCAAACTGCCTACACAAATAATTATTGCAGCAAACAAACTTTATTACAAAAACTTTTTAAATATTTACTTTTAACAAAAAATAATATTACTATTTAAACAGTTTAATTTGTTTGCACATCAATTTTTTTATTTCTTTGCTTGACTACTAACTTTTTTTCGAGAGTATCAGTTTTAAAAGTGTTTTCACTTCGATCCCGTTTCGTATGTTGAGCATATGCTTCAATATAGAATATATCTCTCATAAAATGAAACTATTTACAACTTTTGACTTCTCCATCAAATAAGACAATAACATGTTCTCGGAGACGATTGCTTTCACATTTTATTTATATAGCACTATACTTTGAACTCGCTATAACATGTTTGTTTAATTTGTTTAAACGGTCATTTCACGTACTGTTTAGCGGCCGTAAAATCTAATTTCACGGCCGTTGTCAATAGTAACGGCTGTTTCTATTGATAACACAGATATAGCACATTCCTCCTATTCATTCCAGTTATTATTGAGACATGAATATTTTAAAAATAGAGAAATTTATTTTATTTTGAATTAACAGATTATCAGGCTTATGATTGAATATTCAGGTTAGCGTAACCGATAGCAGTTAAGTTAGGATAACCGGGTGGACATAACTGAGCTCGTAACCGAAATGGAAAGATCGCTATGATCGAACAATCAGTTATCCGTGCCTGTTATTATGGTATTATTATTAAGATAACCCTGTCATGTCATTTTTTACCATATGTCATCTGTTATCACTCATATGTCAAAAATTGTCAACTAACGCAATTCAATTTTTAACTGTTTAAGAAAGGTATTTTAAGCTAATATGTATCAAATCTCCTACAATTCCTATCATTGATTCTTAAACAGTTAAAAATTGTTACAAAAGCTAATAATAAGGAATATATGGGTAGATATTGTGGGTGTAATTCAACGCAGGTTGGGGCTTTTGTCCACTGAGTACTTAGTTTCACACAATATTGTTAATACTTGAAAATATATGAAATAACGCAATTCAAATTTAAAACATAAGTACTTAAAAGTGGGTAAAAATGGCAAGAAGATTAGGGCGTACGACCCAATGACAATATGAAAAAATGCTAAATTTCATTAAATGTAATAAAATATTGTTAGGAGGCAAAGTAAATCCCAACGCATGTTAATATAAGTACTTTGGCAAAATTTTGAAGTACATATAAATTTTTTAATGTACGGACTGGAAATAAATCCCCATCAGTGGTGGCATGTACGTTAAATATTTCATATTAACTTATGGACAATTATTTAAATTATTTTAGCTTCACGCAGAGTGGAAGCAGAATGTTAAAAAGAGGAGCAGGAGCATCAGGAATCAAAAACTGGATACAAATATTAAAGATGTATACTCAGTTCACGTAGGTAATCAAAAATGTACCTTTAGGCATGTGATCTGTGCTAATTACAATTTACAACGCCTTGGTGGAGTCAATGTTGCAATATAGTATAATTGGATGGGATGCAGCCCATCAGTGTTTTCATTATGCCTTCCCCTATTATTGTATTCATAGATTAAATGTTTAGTTATTAATAATATTAGTTAATAAAATATATTTCTTTTTGTTTGTTAATATTCATTTAGGTATCGCTATCATACTCAAAATAACAATCTTAATTGTATCTACAAAGTAGTAATCTGATGTAGAACAAATTTTAATTTTTTTTAGATTGTACTGTCAAACTAGTAATGCTGTATTTTACTTATTATGCAAAACTATGATATGACAATAAATTGAAACTGAATTGTGCTATAGACAAATAATAATAAAATTATACATTATATTAATATGCCAAATGTCATACGTCAATTATCAGAAATAAAATTAAAATTTTTGACCAATAAAAAGCTCCAGTTACATTCAACGGCAGGTTATTCCAAGCAGTTTCATAACAGGGTCACGTGATCACTGTTAAGTTAAGTAACTGGGAGAAATAAACTTGACAGAAGTGCCAATCATACGAATTTCTGATTAACCTACCAGTTACCTTTAACGGGCCTGTTAATGCGAACTGGATGTGATCAATTATAGGCCCGAGGGTAGTTGAAATTGGTCGGTAGGCGAAATCTTTTTTTTATTGAAATAACAATGGCGCAAACGGCATGATAGCGGTTTCTAGTAACAGGATGTTTCTCGATTTTTGACTAACCCAACTGGTGCCCTATTCTCGTTTCTTAAAATGGTTTCAACCTTATACATGCACCATTTTGAGATACATTCGATGGCATAAAAATAAATGTAATAATATTTTTAGTTTTTGTCATATGACCAGAACTTGTGTTCTTTTTTATATAGAACATCCTGTATTTTATTTCAAAAAAAGAAAAGAGTAGCTCTTGAAATGCATTTCAAAAATATATACTATATTTTTATTTGTTTGGTAGATTTACGAATAATATAACATTTTCAAAATACCAACGATATTTAAGTTTTGTGGCATAAAAACTGGAGTTCTAGTCTGTATGTTCCTTATTAAAGTATTTGTTAAGTTTGGAGGATGATGTGAATATCGAAAAATACAAAAAATTGCGTGCATTTTTGAAAAACAAGGAGAAGGTTATACGCCAAAGAAATCGAGTCTTGTTAAGTGAACAGTTCCATACATTTTTGTCTGATGCTCCAGATGAAAATGATTTGGCGACAATAGTAATAAAATTACATTTTGTTTGTTTTGATATTTGCTATATCTGGGGCATGCTGTTGCGACGAACTAGTGAACATGACAGTTGACATATTGAAGACATGGAATATTTGCTGCTAATGAGAACAAAGCACCGTCTTGGGAGATATAGAAAGTACGTTTTGCGTCCTCCCAATTTTGAGGAATGACTTTTTTCCTGAAGTATCAAAATGGGAAATGTAAAACTGTTATGGGTATCCATAAATTTGGTAGTGTAGCAAAGGATGTGGCAATGTATTTGAATCTTCCAAATTAGTATTAGTAGTATACAGGGCATTGTCTGAAAGAATTCTTCAACCTAACTCTGTAGAAAATGTCGAATAATTTTCATTTAACGTGCCCACTACAAGCAATGGATCTTTAAAAGAAATTGACTAGAAATATTGCCATGAGTACTATTTTTCGCAAGAAGTGGAGGATTTTAAAAGATGTAAATCTTCACAATTGTACTTTTGTTATAAAGATTAATAATAAAGAAAAACAAATTGTTCACTATTTAAATTGAATTCATAGTACTATAATTTGTTTATACGCTTAAGAGTATAAGTACTTATACTCTTAGCCATAGAAATGAAACTTATTGAGTAATGTCACATAAGTTGTCACATATGGCGTTTGAAGAAAAAAATAGATTAAAGTTGTATACAGTCTTCATGAAAAAGCTATAAATGAAGTAGTCGTAGTGTAGGTCTAGTCAAGCCAATTTGAATTAGTTTAATTCTGCCGAGCAAAACTGATATCGTAAGTGGCTACTAAAGTAGAAATAAAATATTTCCGAATTACTGCTTTGTAATACACCACCCATTAATTAGACTAAAGATATTTAAAACAAAATCTTAAATTTTCCCAGTTAGTATTTCTCACGACAGAATACCTGCATATGAATAATTTGCAGTTCACGTTCTTTAACTCATTGACTGTAGCGCAAATGCAATAGTAAAACCAGTACATGTATCATTTTCCTGGATTAGTATACATTTTCTGAATAGCTATCTGCAACAGAACGTATTCAACAAAGAATTCACTTATTCACATTCTGATATATCCACTTAAGTTTATGACAATACCACAGAGGATCTTTCCGTACAAAATGTTGTGCTGAAGTCGTTTAGTGTATACGATAATGCTAAATATGCCTCAATGTAGAGATACGGAATGGTGGAAAGGAAAATTGAGAGATGTCTGGCAAATTCGAGCTACATAACCGTGCAAATTAAAAGCAATCTATCTCACTCGTTCCAGGCAATATTCTGTATAATCACTGTTAACTACTTTTATTATACTGCATTATTTCCCTAGAATTCTTAAATAATTTTCTCAGCTTGTATTTTACACTTTACATTGATCATAAGTAATTATTCTTGTATATATGTTTCCTTACATTAGAAAATATTTCTAATTTTCTATAGGGGCAGATGGGGTAATTGCAGACATTTGCCCTGTGAAAGTCATTAACTGATTCTTATTAGGGTGGTTTAAAATTCTATAAAGTCTTACCTAATAACTGTACCTACCATCCTCAAATATTATTATTTTCTGTTAAAAGTTAACAGGTCAAAATATATGAATTATTTTTAAAAATATGTCGGGTGTCTACGCTTACCCCGGTTTTTGGGGTAAATATAGACAAGACGAAATTTCGTACTTGAATCAGTAATAAAATTAGATGGGTTTATTGAAGACAAAGGTAATGGGCTATAGAAAAGCGTAGAATTTTTTTGATTTTATTAAAAATATTTTTCTGTGTAGGAACAAGGTATTAAAAAAACATTTTTCTACGTTCATGCAAAAAACAAAACTTTATTGAACTATATTTAGTGGAAAAAGTGATTATTTATTGCACTAGTGCAATAAAGTGTTTAATGCATTCATCTGTCACTCTACAATAGCGTTTTGTCATCATGACAAACATAAACGTTCAAATCGATGTCACATTTTCCTAGCCTTAGTGTCATATAAATAACATTTTTTGGTTTTTGCATGAACGTAGAAAAAATATTGTATGCAACTCGTACAAAAAGTGCTTATTGTACTCGACGGGTTGTCCTACTCGGCCTGACGGCCTCGTTGGACAATTTCACGTCGCGTGCAATAAACACTTACTTTATGTACTTGTTGCATAAATAACTATTTGTTTGTCACTAAACGTCTTTAAAGTAATGTAACGCAAAACAAAATTAAAAAACGCCTCGAAGCTAGAACGGTAACTGATGCACAAAATAAACATTTTTACATTTTAAAATAACAAATAAACTAATTTTCATTAATATTTTTTGACTTAGGTATCACACAAAAGCAACTAAGACATAAAATACAGATTTCTTAAAGATATAATATCAAATAAACCTATGTATTTCTAGTATTATCCTACTTAGGTGTCACAAAACGGTAACAAGGACATGAAATAAATATCTCATAAATATAAAATAACCAAGAATGTGTAACAAAGGGATATAGGTATGGGTATCTATGTTATGCCACTTGAATGTGAAATAAACAAAATTTGGTAACTTATGTTTGTATTTTTTTGTCTAAAATAAAAAAACATGTTACGAGATCTATCTCGTAGGTAACTTCTATACCTAATAGTCATGATTATCTAAATTGCTTTTCTAAATGTTTGCCACATTACTACAACAATTACCCCAACATGTCTACAATTACCCCAATGTGTTGTCTACATTTGCCCCAATAGAACTACAAGTTGGAGTAAATATATAGGTACAACCAATTTTTTTAAAAACCAAATAAAACAGCAAAACAGAAAAAAACACTAAATAAGCAATAAAAGCTGAGCGATTTCCTCACAAAAAAAATATTAGCTTACAAAACAAAAATAATAATAAAATAAAAGTTAAACAGGTGCAGAAACTGTCGCAAAAATTATATTACTCTGTTGCAAGTTTTGCCCATAATATTGCCACACGAAGTCATGGAACCCTGAAATTAAAATATAGATTACATTACTATTATATAGTTGATATGTAGTAGAACTTACCTTGATCCATCATCACCATGAAATATTATATGATGTGTATCCAATTACCTCAGTTTACACTTACTCCACCCTCCCCTGTTATTTGTTTTCGAAGTAACAAAGTAAGCTCTAATTTTATTAACATAAATTTTTTTTTTCCTTGATGTATTTTTTTGTACCTATACACTCCCCAACACTATTTAGCTATTTTACAGATTCATTCGAGTCCCCAAGGTGAGCCCTTTCAAGATTCAATCCCAAAAAGTTGCCATAACTTTATTTTATACAAAATAAACGTCAATAGTTCAGTGATTTTATGACAAATACAAATCAAGAAAATCAGATCATCTCTTATAAAGCTGGTTGACATGTTTCTGCTTTTATTGTTCTGCTTCATTTGCATAGGTATATTCATACCTATTTAATTATGCAACAAAATTATATAATATGGCGAATGCGCCAATGTTAACAGTTTCAAAACTCAATAATACTGACAAAAGTTAAAACGGATAGTAGGTAACGCAGATCTACAAATGTAAGATGGTTGTTAAACGTTTAGTTTGGTATCAATTTAGTCCATGATCTTGATCGAGAATGATGAATGATGTCAAACTCTTTTATATGTTCTGTGTGTCAAACTATAATCATTCGGCATGACGATTACATGCACGATAGTCATGACTGGCATCAGTCGTTGCGGCACGAATAGGAAACAATTATTGTTCATTCAATTAAATATATATGTAATTTAATTAATGCATTTAATGTGTCACAATTTAACAAAATATTTCTCTTGTTTCTCAATATAATATTTATTAAAATGGAAATAAGATTATTATTAATACATTTCACATGACAAATCAAATTTATTATTATAAATACATATTGAATTAAACATATTCTTGTTTTTAACATGCTTGTTTAAATAAATAAAAATTATAATTTAATCGAAAACAGAATACTTTAAATAAACAAAATAATTTTGTTCAGTTTTAAAATATAACCAATCACGAAAGAGCGAGCGCACCGCTCATTGGTGCACCTTCAATGGACGTTTATAAGCTTTTCTTTGCAAATATCATGTTGCTTATTGTCATGGAAACAAAATCGCTTTTCAACATACGTTATGCAATCATTTTTGTACAAAAAATTCGCACAATTATGTAGTATTTTAAAATTTTACAGTATACGTCACTGAATTACCTACTATTATTGAAAACTTACTTTTAATATTATATTATAGAAATTTGTGCAATTTTGAAGAAACAAATTATTTACATATGATTTTTTATTTATATGCACAAATAAATTGATTTAAAAGTACAATTGTGCAATGTTCACATTTAGGTACTATTTTTGGCATCAGTAAATATTATTTTACTAAGTAGCTAGTGACCACTAGATGTAGATACTTACATCTCGCGCATTCTTGTCCATTCGTCAGTTATGACACCGGTGAATATCAGACAATCCAACAGCTACCTATTAGCTAACAAGCCTGAAGCCGATAAATGTCTTTCGGGATGTAGGGAACAGCCTAGTATTTGTATAATGCATAAATTACGTTTAGCTTTAGCATCGTCGGCTAAATCGCAGCAGCCGTGTTTTTTCTAGTCCGCTCCTTTGCCCGTTTGCACCGCGCGTGGCACTACACTACATCATAAATGACGTAGTCGAACATAGTCGTCAATTGTCTCATAGAAATTGTGACAAAAGGCAAATATCTGTTAAGGTGTACGTTTCTGTTTACCTCTCATTTTTTAATTTACAAATTGATACAATCTAAAATAATGTCTTTTTATAGTGCAAATGCAGGAGTAGCAGTCTATTATTATTACGTATGTACCCAATTTTGTAAAAAATGTAAAATATTTAGACACGGAAGCTTTGTGTGAAGTATTAGAACAGTATTAGGGCTGCGTATTTTAATGTTTTAAAAAAGTAAATAAAAAATACGGATATTTTTGCAAACCAAGCTCTATTAAAAGATAAGCTATAGTGTATGTTTTCAAATATTAACGTTGGTGTCGCCACACCACAGCATATTACAGAATTCTATATTGAAATTCAAGTGATTCGACCATAGATTTATTTATAAGTCTATGGATTCGACAGATAAATATTACAAAGGTAACGCGATTTAGCAGACGATGGTTTTAGTGAGGTGGTAATCTTACCACAGGTATGATAATATGACGTGATACAGAAGATAAAACCAAATACCTATAATCTCGATGAAAAAATAATAAATTCTTATGTGGTACTTACCAGATCTGAATCAACTAATCTTCAAACAAATATTACTCCGTTAAACATGTTTCTGTGGCTACATGTGTTTTAAAATATTTAATAAAGACGTTAGTAGAATACTTACTGGTTTTAGTTCTTATATCGATCTATTTTTGTAACGAATGACTAAAATACTGCTGCACTTGACTTTTACTAATAGCACTCATGGTAGAAATGAGATTTACTACTTTTTTCAGTTTCAATGAATTAAAATAATGGGTAAATAAATAATTGAAATATTGTTTTCATTATAATTATTTATTTATTTATATTTTTCTACATTCAGTATACTACGATAAATACAATATTTGTGTGCCCATTTAAAATGAACTTAATAAATAAACATTGAAGATTTGAAAAAATATTATTATTATTGATATTGAATGGATTAAAACGATTATAAATCAAAGAAGTTATTATTACTGGTATTATAATAATGATTGTAAATTATCAGGAAAATTAGCATGATTATTATTAAGAAAGATTATAAAATGCTATTTAAAATATAGAGACAAATTAGAGACAAGAATAAATTACATCCAAGGACGGGACACATAATATTAAACAACATATAAAAAACAAGGTTATGAGTTTATAAGTAAAAATGATGAAATGTTAACTTATGATGAATATTAATTTATTGTTACAATTTCAAACTGTTAATAGAAAAACTGGAAAAGTTATACAGTTACAAGATGTTAATTAAATTAAGTATAGTAAAATTCCATTTAAAAATAATAACAAATAATTAAATCATCTGAAGATAAAACCAATATTATGATACATATTGTATAATTTAGTTATAGAATTAAAACCACCTTCACAGAACGACGTAGTGTTGCCAGCAACACTAAGTCACGTGACTTTCAGCCAATGAAATTAATTGTATTCGTTGTTGAAGTCGAATGAAGTTCAAAATTTCCAACTTCAACTATGCAGATGAGCAACATTTGTCCATAACATAACCAACATAAACAAAACCAACTTTATAAAATCTTTATTTTACTGAAATTAAACTGGTGGTGGGGATGTTGCCAGCAACACTACATTGTTCTCTGAAGGATGCTTAATAATTAAGGTTAGTAAATAGTAGGCTTAGTTGAGTGAATTTAATAAACAAAAGTGCAATCATCAGACATCAGTGACAAAAATAATAATACACAAAAATAGATAAAGTAGTTTGTGGTAACCAAAGATATGAACAAAAGAGTTTGTTTATGTTGAGGTAGAGAGAAGCTGGTAGAGCATCTAACAGGCTGCAAAGTGTAAAATTCCCATTTAAAAAATATAAACACTGTAGCTCCAAATGTAAACTGTATCACAACAACGAACCAGGTAAATGTTGTCAGCTGTCAAAAATGAAAATTTCAGTGACAAGAAGCACCGAAGCACATGTGTGTGAAGTTTTTGTTCAGAAACGTTTCTGCTAATCGCGGCCAATGTGTCATTTAGAGGGAGGCGGCAAGTGCTCGATTTGAGGAATAGACCTTTTGCGCCACCCGTAATTATAGGAAAATACTACAACACTATTACTTTCTCAAATTTTTCACAGAATATAAAAGTTATTACTATTAGCATCAGAAATAAATTTTCGGTCCATCTTGTTTTATCAAAAACTATGTCGGAATTTTGAAAAAAAAAACTAATAACAAGGATCAAAATTACATATCTTTTTACATATTCTATGAGAATTAAAGTGGCACACTCTATAGTTTTTGGGAAGAAAATATTTATTATGGAGCGAAAATTCGTTTCTGATGTTAAGTCTAACTTCTAAGTCTCGTACGGGTTTTTAAAAAAATAATAGCAAGGATCGAAAGACATGTTTTTACATAATCTATGAAACATTCAAGGTGGCACACTCTATAATTTTTGAGAAAAAAATTATTTAATAAGGAGCGAAAATTTATTTTTGAAGTTCTTCTAATATTAATCTTTATTTACCAGGCGATTTTACATAGAAATATTGGTTTGTCAAAAAAAAAAGAGAACATGTCACCTATAAATAAGTAAAATATATAGATATGTAACATAAATATGTACGTATAACATAAATGATAAAATACAAAATAGATACAAACATAGATACAAACATACATCAAGATATACAAAATCGCATACAAATAATTTTGTTAATGAAATCATGTTTCATTTAAATATTCACCTATGCTATACAAGGGCCGACTGAGAAAGTATTTCTTTATGCGATTTTTGAAAATGCCCCTAATATTTATTTTTTTATATTCGAGTGGTAGCTGGTTATAGAGCTTGATACCCATGTAGTACGGACCTTTCTCATACAGTGTAGATGAATGTTGGGGTATGCTTAGCAGGTTTGCATGACGGGTGTGTACGTGTGAGGTATTTAGTGAGCCATTTGTGGAAAATTTGTTTAGATTGTCATAGACATATAATATTGTGTTATAGATATACAGAGAAAAAACCGTCATAATACCTGATTTTTTAAAAAAGGGTACACAGTGATCATTGTAATCAGCATGATTCATTATGCGAATTATTTTTTTCTGAATTATGAATAATCTATCAGCTTCGCTGTCGGTGCCCCAAAACAATATTCCATAAGAGAGATGGCTCTGAACGTATGCAAAATAGAAGGTTCTACATGAGGAGAAGCTTACTAAATTTCTGATATTTACTAGGGCAAATCTAGCACTGGATAGTTTTGATACGATTGAGTCAATGTGTGTTTTCCATTTACAACAGTCGCTGAGCTGAACACCTAAAAATTTTACAATCGTCGCTTGTTTTATGGAAATACCATTATGTTTAATGAGTAGGCTATAATTATTTTTATTAGGGCCATTTTTAAAATTAATTAGATTTGTTTTGGTGGTGTTTAGTATTTGACCATTATCGCTGCACCAATTAGACATAGTTTGTACGGCAGTATTTGCTAGCAGAACTATCTGTTCTATGTTCTGTCCACGTATATTTATCGACACGTCGTCTGCGTATTGACAAAGATCGATGTTCGGAGAGAAGTTAAAAGATTCTTTTAAATCGTTACAGTATATCAAAAAAAGCAGTGGAGCTAATATTGCCCCTGAAATGCCCTGGTTATTGCTTTACTGTCTGATAAATAAGAGAAGTTTTCAATATGTCCATTAATACCTTTTATTTCAACGACCTGTGACCTGTCGGACAAAAAAGATCTTATCCAAGATCTTGCCAGGCCAGTTATACCATACGATTCCAGTTTTTCAAGTAGGATTGAGTGGTCCAGCAGGTCAAAGGCCTTCGAAAAGTCAAAGAAAATGTGCCCACGGTGAGAAGACCTCTATCCAGGAGTTTAGGATACTACAGAGAAAATGGTGGACTGCTGTTGTAGTCGACCTATTTTCCCTAAAACCACGTTGTGATTCGCTAAATAGTTTTAGGTGTTTAAAATATGATACGACTCTGACATACATGGCCTTCTCAAAAACTTTGGAGAATATTGAGAGTAAAGAGATAGGCCTGTAATTGTCTACGTCTCTTATGGGTTTTTGAAAAAAATTAATAGCAAGGATCAAATTGGCATGTCTTTTTATATATTCTGTGAGAATTTCAAGTAGAACACTTTATAGTTTTTGAGAAAAAAATATTTATTATGGAGCGATAATTCGTTCCTGAAATTAAGCCTAAATTCTACGTTTCGTACGGTTTTTTCTAAAAAACTAACTGCAAAAATGGAAAGGGCATATCCTTTTACATATAATCTGAAAAACTCAAGGTGGCACACTCTATAGTTTTTGAGAAAAAATATTTATTATGGAGCCAAAATTCGTTTGTAGATAAGCCTAATTTCTGCGTCTTGTACGGGTTTTTCAAAAAAAAAAAAACTAATTATAGAAATCAAAAGGGCATATCCTTTTACATGTTTTCTAAATTATTAAATAATAGACCGAAAATTAGTTTCTGAAGTTAAGCTAATAACAATGATCGAAAAGACATGTATTTTTACATATGCTGTGAAAAATTTAAGGAAATATTAATGTTGCAGTATTTTTCTATAGTTACGGGTGGCGCAAAAGGTCTATTCCTTAAATTGAACACTTGCCGCTCTACCTAAATGAAACCGTGGCCGCGATTACTGGAAAAGTTTCTGTAGGAAAACCTTTCTAACTTCACATACATCCGAAGAACCGAAACCTTCAATAGGCGAATAAGAGGTATTCTAAACTGGACCAATCTAAGAAATTCACATAAGAAAACGGGAAAATGCAGTTGGGTCAAATTGTAAAAGTTCTATGCAAAATATTCCAGGAGAATATGAGAATAAGACTATAAAATTTATAAAAATAAAGCACAAATACAGTCAAAAATAAATAATCAGAGAAGGACTTGCTTTAATTTGATTGTGGGAAAAATTTAGAATTAATTGGGTCAATATTATCATAAGTGTATTTAGATATAAGTATAGAATAGCTCATTTTGCAGTGGTTCCCACTTTGGAAGCATAGGGTAGAGTTAAGAAATCATCATATTTGGAAAATGATTAAAGAGATTATAAAAAAATTGTAATACTTACCCATTTGATCAATTGAATTTATAATCATTTTTAATTTAAAAAACCCACTGAACCGATCTTGTTGGTAAGAGGTCTTCAAATAAAATCAGAGTCTAATATAATAATTTCAATTATAAATTATCTTTTAAAATCATTCCATATTTAATATTATAAACTTTATTTATCTATGTGCAATAATAATAATAATTGGTGCCTAACTAATAGAAGTATTTAAATGTGCTAAGATAAGTGCAAACAATTCAAACATCTAAACACATTTGCTAGGCGTGGCCAAAAATACAAATTTTATCTAAAATAAAACATTAACAAAATTATAAATAACAAATTCAAATTATAATACATTATAGATATTTAATATACTTATAAAGAACATACTTTTTTATATACCTTGTTTATGGATCCACTACATTTTTTATTTATTTGAACGTAACTGGTTAAAAAATAGAAGTATCTTGTATCCAGTACTAGACATCTGAAAAATGTACAATTTCTTTCACAAACACTTTTAAGAGATTATCAAAGTATACACTAGTTTTCAGTTAGAAAAATAGTATATTATTTCGGACAGTGATGGGTAAACAAAGGATAATGAATTTTTTTATGTAAAAATTATTCGCGTTATGTTCGGAAAAATTATAGGTGACATAATTTTTTAAAAAGGTACCTATCTAACTCGCATCGTTTTCAAAAAAATTGTGTATATTAAATACATGCAGTGTGTTCACAAATTACTGCCCAAGGAGGTTTTTTTTATTGTTTGTTTTATTTGCATTAATAATTTATTTTTAAGTAATACAATTTGAAAACGAAGTAAAATACTATTATAAGTATTTACTGCTACATATAAATGGTGATTCAGTCATAACATCATTAATTTTAGCCACGTATTCGGAAGGCCTGATAAGGACAGAAAATCAAAAAAAAATGTTTACTCGACTTTTCAAAAAATAAACAAACCACCCTATAACAACCGGTAGCACGACGCTCTTAGCATCTTGCCCTCATAATGCAAGTTCAAAAGCTCCGCAAAATTTTATACAGTTAGTAATTTAAAAACCTATTTTGTGTCACCTGTTCGTTGTGTTCTTGAAAGCCGAATCATATTTTGAATCATATTGATGGTCATCCATATGATTCATATGATCATATTTGAATTTTTGTTATTTTTTCAAGTAAATGTGTTTTTTTAACTTAATGGTAGTTCCAACAAAATTAAAAAAAATAAAATAAAGTAAACATTTTTATATAAAATCAGGTATTGTACGCTTTATCAAACAGTTTACAGATAATGTAAATAAACTTGACAAGAAATCGATTTCAATGATATGTTTAGTATAGTTTTGGAAACCAATAAACCTATACAGATGTGGCAGAAATATAAGGATTATTTAAGAAGATTAAAACAAAATAAAAGAAGAAAAAATCATACGGCTTTTAATAATAAATCATTTCCAATATTCTCCGTTAAGAAACATTTAAACAAATTTCATCAACAAAAGCAAAAGATAAAATTAGTAAGTAATGATGCCAAATATTTATGGATTGATCAAAATTTGGTTGAAAATATGTAGGTATTTTGAAAAATAAATAGTTTTGTCGGATGAATCAGTAAGTTACACAACGTGCCCACAAATTACAAACTTTCGTATCCATATTAAAAGACAATATTTGAAGAAAATAAAGAGTGCTTGGCGGATATTTAAAATAAACATCATACTTTAAAATGCTAGAAAAGCCAAAAATAGAACATGTTGGTTGCCCTTCAATTCAACTCCTATCGTTTAAAATTGGCTATATTGTGTGACATTAGTTGAATAGGAAGGTATGAACCTAACCGTTAATTTAAATAAATATATATAATTAAATTGTATTATTTTGCTACCTGAAATACAAAAAGTTAAAGGGAGCATTGAGAACGATTGGAATTGTATGCAGAATAGTTCTTGTTTCAGTACTTATTTAAACTGGAAAAATAAAAATTAATAGAAAAGTAGAATTTTAAATTTATTCCAATTTTTTATTTCAACCAACTTCTTAATCATTTTATTTTTGTTAAATTATAAAAATAAAGTCATTGCATTCTTCAACTATCAAAATCTATTGGTGACGATGAAAACGTTTATGAAGACTAACCTATGCGTTTGTTACTATATATCTGTTACGACATGTTAGTTCGTTATGTTATCATTGTGTTATAATGAAAGGATATATGTATTTTTCTTGATCATTCTCTATGAAAGAGGAGTTTACATTTTTTATTGTCTTCTTCAGTTCACTGAGTTTTAAATATGACTGTACTGCCCCACTTTTTTATTTGAATATTTATCAAAATAGAAATTTATGTATGGCAATACGATTATTTTGGAAAGTAAACATTTTTAAAAAGCATGTTTTTTTTTTATCAAAAAAAAATCAATATACAAAACTATAATTAAAAAATAAATGACAAGTTGGCTTGGTTATTCTTTGATAACTTGTATACTTACTTTAATAAGCAAGTCTGAATTGATATTCACCAGATTGTAAGCGGAAAATCTCACGGGATTTTTGGCATTTGTTAAAAACATGAGAAATATCCTCCTGTTGCTTGTATTCCAAACAATCCAGGAACACTGAATTAGAGCAAGAACTAATTTTTCTGTCTAAAAATAGAAATCTAATTGCATGGATAACATGTGTACGTATTTAAGTACCTACCTACTACAGTTGAGTGAAGAAATGCTATTTGTTCACTCAACGTTACTACGTTCGCTATACCCAAGAGCCCTAAACAGAGGAGGTTGCCTACAAACTCGTGATTCCCTTCACTCCGGCCGTCCCCAAACATACGAGTGGCGTCAATGGTAATAAATTTGGTTTTTATTGTATTTTAGAAGTATTCCTGTGTCCTGTGTTATTATTTTTGTGTTACTGGAATTATTTTCGTATTTTGGCGTAATAATTGTTATTCTGGTATTTGTCACCGTTACGTTTTGATTGTTATTTCAGTGCTGTTGAGAAAACATACTTTTATGTAACATCTCAAATTATGTTGCGTTATAATTCAAGGGGCACAATTTATATTGTGGCTACTTGTAACACCAAAATAAAAAAAGGAAATTGGCGAATGTATTACTTTCCATAGTGTCTTCTTACTTAAGAAGGGAGCAGAATCGAAGGTGCTAATATGCAATCGAAAATATACTGTCACATAATTTGCCCCGCTCGCACCCAATTCGACGACTGTGGTATCGCAAAACGCTAGATTGCCCCGATCGCCTCTACGCGATGCTGGTAAACAAACAAAATAATGCCGTGTATCGAGGCGCGACTGGAATATTGAGAATCGTTCGAGAAATGGATCTAGAGCTGCTAGAAAATACCTGGAATATTCGTTTGGTCTATAAAAGAAGATTAAAAGGCCGAGTCAGTCAGCATTGAACTGGAGTGTTTAGTTGGAAATCTCCTGGAGTTTCAAAGTGAAATAGTGTTTAGTTGAGTTGTAATTAGTATTCAGTAGTGTACGAGTGTTTAGTAAATATCGGTAAAAATTAACGGTTTGTTTTTGTGGTAAAAGAAAAAGTCGGATTAGGAAACCTGTGACAATACTTTTTATATAGACAACCAAAGAATTTTCATGCAGAAGAATGTAAAGAAAAATGAACGCAGATTCAAAGGAAATTATAACGAACTTGTCATGTGACGTGCAGCTATTACATTAGATCAATCAGTTTAGCATTTTTTTGCGCTTAATCTGAAGTCTAAATCGTGGAATTGCTCTGTGAAAACTGGTAGTCTGGAATTATGGAATTGAGGGGAGGGTAGCAAAAAGGCTACAGCACTTAGGCCCCAAAAAGATGGTAACGTTGCTCAGGGAGATCTCTCTAATGTAGACCATAGAAGGCCATCGTTCTCCCAACACGGATTCTCTTATTGACGAGATGGCAGTGCTTTCAACGAGTGCATGAAGTATTGTCTCATCTTCCTGTTTGCAACTCCTACAAAGAGATGTTTCGTACTTCTTCATAATAGAGGTGCTTCCTTAGCACAATGTCCAGTTTGAATACCTGTCGCCAGACGATGATTTGTCCTAGATATAGCCAGGTACTTTTTGGCTGTATTCTTGCAGGGGTACTCTAGGAACTCCTTAGCAAATTGACAGCCATTTGTTTCATCCGAACGTTTCCTAAACTGCTTGTGGGCGTCCTCTTCGATAATTTCAACAAATGCTGACAACGGAAGCATACCGGAGGGACCAGGTCCAAAAATATTGACACCCGATGCAGTCCTAGCCAGCTTGTCAGCTATACTCGCGACAAGACTTCAGACGACTTACGTCATACGAACAATTGAATAATTCATTATATTTTCATCAAAATATTTAAGAAACTGCAACTTAGAGTAATAAAAGTATATACTACACTAAAAGTTTCCATTATATGTTGCACTAATTTGCAAAAAATAATGGTTTTTATTGTGACCAAATACCGAAAATTACGTAAACAATAAAAACAATTACCTAACGTCAGTCATGACGTAAGACGTCTAAATTCTTGACGCGAGTATACTTTATTGCCATTGCACCGATCGGTCCCTTTACCCAGCATACAGATACGCTGTTGTTGGTTGACGCCACTATCAGTGCCTGATGGCATTCCCATGCTGATCTAGTTGTTATCTTATGATTACGTAAGGTCAGTAGTGATTGGCTACTATCTGTGTAGATTCTAATGACCCGTTGTATGTCTACATCAATTTCTTTAGCGGCTATGGTTTTACTAATTCTGTTTGTACCACGGTAGCATGCCTATCCATTGTCCACCGGTATCGAATATGTAAGGACCTGGAATAGATCCCACATTCTGTATTTTCTTTTTTGATCAGTCATCCGGTCTCAATAATACTACAATGCTATTGCACAAAAGTTTGTACTCAATCTCCTCTGTTTAGGGATGTTGGGCTATAGGTACCTACATGATGTTCCATAAGGAATGTACCACCTAGTAATAGTTAAAATATTAATAATAGACTGCCAATGCCATAAAACCAACAATAACGTCATCAAAGTATTTATGAGAGTGCCTAATTTAAATATATTAATTTTTAGCTATCTTGTAAGATATAGTGCGTTAGAAAAGTAACGCATAAGTTTAATATTTCTTAATAGTACCCACCCTCAAACAGGTCGATGACGTCATCGATATATATTTTTTTAAATAGATAATTTTTTCTGAGTTCTGATATAGCACACTTTATAATTTTAGAGATAGAGGTTTAAACAAATCAATGAAAGTTTAATGATGACACCTCTACGGGTACACAAATATTGCTCCTTGTTTCAAACAAAAGATTAAAATGATAGTAAATAATGTTACTGTCAAAAGTGCTGTTAATCATTAGAAGTAAAAAATTTATTCGAAAAAGAAAGAATTGAACTATTAATTATGATAGACTGTGTTCATTGTTTACTGTATTCTTGTTGACTCATATTAAATTAAATGTGTGTAAAGATTATACTGAATCTTCCAATTGTTATTTTTAATGCAGCAATATGGTATTTTTGTGTACCCGTAGAATTGTCATTAAACTTTTATTAATTCGCTTAAATTTCGTCTTTTTCAAAATTATAAAATATGCTATATTGCCGAATTCAGAAAGAGTTCACCTACAAGATTGTAACTAAAAAATATATTGTTGTTATTTAAAAAATTATAGATGACGTCGGATCCGGAACACTTGTAGCGCCATCTCATTGTATATTATATCAAAATAAGCGGATATAAAAATAAAAATCGACCTGTTCCAGGATTTTAAACAAAAACGTCACTCTTAAGAAATATTGA
Organism: Monochamus saltuarius; assembly: GCA_025584915.1. Classification (NCBI taxonomy): domain Eukaryota; kingdom Metazoa; phylum Arthropoda; class Insecta; order Coleoptera; family Cerambycidae; genus Monochamus; species Monochamus saltuarius. The sequence continues at coordinate 22,954,276 of CM046724.1, read as the reverse complement.
ATTTATGCGTTATATTTCTAACGCACTCTATACAGAGTGTCTGGGAAAATAAGAGAAATCTCTCGGGTGCAGATAGAACATGAAAAAATAAGATAACGAGTTCCTATTTTTTTTTTTTTTTACCTACAGGCCCTCTCGACGAACATATGTGTCCCTGAAGGACTCCACAGGAAATCCGTTTTCCTTGAATAACTTTTAAAGTACTGAATATAATTTAATAGAAATTGAATGTGATGGACATTAGTAAGGACGTCTTAAAATAGTGTCATTGAATCATATTCAGCTTCTTTAGTTCACCAAGGACGGGCTCGCAAAAATGTGGGTTTAGTAATTTATCAGCACCAAGAAAAAAAGTATTGTTTTTATTAACGTTACTATGGTACAAAATAAATGAAATATCCTACATATAAGAATTTGTCATCTTTCACATCACTGACACATTAATCTTTCGTTATTAATTTACCGATTTTTGGATTTCGTAGTGAATTTAATTGTGAATTAATTCGAAATATGGAAGACACTGTTATTGAGTATGGAGATATGCATCTGAAGTATGGTCTTGCGTTTTGCAATGCTTTAAAAGATAGAAAGTTAAATCACGACAGATTTTTTAATCGTGCTCTGCCAAACCAGAAGGCATTTCAACGAGTTGACCAATGTCTAAGGGAGAATGGTGGGCGATTCAAATTAATAAGATACAAGTACATATTATTGACTTTGTTCATATTTGCAGGAAATTTTGAAAAAAATAGTACTGATGCTGGTCTGAGAAGAACCGCCTGACCTCCTCGATCTCCCGATCTAACGCCGTTGGATTTTTACCTGTGGGGACACCTCAGAAAATTGGTGTATTCTATTCCGGTCGACACTAGGGACGAACTTCTACAGAGAATTACGTTTCATTGTGATGTAAGAAACAATGCTGGGTTATTGTGACGGATACATCAGTCATCAATTCGTCGTGACCGCGACTTCACGGAGCCCATGTTGGACCCTCTTAGACATTTAAGAATTGAATAATATAGAGGTTCGCAAATAACAAGAATGTTATCTCATTCCATCTGCGAATATTCAAAGATACCGAATAAAACGAAAAGATAACGGCTGAAAGCGGTTTAACCAACAAATTTTTAGGTACAGAAATCTTTCAAAATAGGTATTTTTTTTAAATTCAACTGTAGATGTAAATATTGTTATAACATAAAGTTACATAGTTCTGTATATAAGATTGTTCACTTTTGTTTGTAAGTATGTGAAAATAATTGTTACAATGTGAGGGTAGAATGGCAAAATAATGCGTGTCATACAAATGTATTTTAAAAGTTATTATATTATTTTAGGAGAATTTAAATAGTAAAAGGGGATAAACAAAACATCAATAATTTTATTATTGATATTACTTTGCTCTAAGTATTTTATTTTTCGAGATTCCTGTATCCAAAAACACCACAAATTTGATCATTTTACGGCGAGAAATACGGCAACCTTAAGATGCATTCTGGGGCACCACTTTTATATTTTGTCGGATTAAACATCTTAAAATGAAACTTTCCTGTTATTTGAATTACTTTCGTATCGCACTTTGTTGCCGAGAAAAAAAATCGAAATCATGGCCCTTTCTATTAAAAATAAAACATGAATTCGTTTATTATTCTTTTTCTCGTAAATGCTTCATTTTATTGGCAATAAATCAAATTACCTTTTTTAGTCTAAGGCTGGAGCTATCCAGATTTATAATTTTAAAATCTTTATCATACAGGCTGTTAAAAATTTAGGCATTAAGTTGGAAAACTTAGCCTGCCCTTGGTAAACTAAAAAAAACAAAATATGTTTCGAGGACACTATTTTAAGAGGTCCTTACTAGTGTCCAACACATTAAAATTTATTAAATTATTTTAAGTATGTACTTTAAAAATTATTCAAGAAAAACCGATTTCCAGCGGCGTCTTCCAGGGACATATATCTCCGTAGGTCCTGTAGGAAAAAAAATATAGGAAATTGACTTCTTATTTTTTCATGTTTTATCTGCACCCGACAGATTTCCCACATTTTCCCGGGCTCTCTGTATATAAAATATCCCTGAAATGTATCCGCGAACCACCCAATATTCTTAAGGTCAAAATACGATGATTTATGGTAATTGCAAAAGTGTATTGTGACGTTTAGTCGCAAAAATTTCTGTTCATGCAGATAGGCATAGATTTATTGTAAAGTGAGAAGGAGCATCATCGCCATTGCGTACTTCCCTTCTTATAAGTAGAGATGTATTTTCTAGTTAAGTAAGTAAACTTGTTTGTAAGAAATTCAGACACATTTTTTCGTTAAAAGTGGTTGCTAATGTTACTGTGAAATTTGATTGACCCACTATACTCGCGTCAAGAATTCAGACGTCTCACGGCTGACGTTAGACATTTGTTTTTATTGTCAACATAATTTCCGATATTTGGCCGCGTTAAAAACAATCCTTATTTGCAATTTAGTGCAATATATAATGCAAACTTTTAGTGTAGTATATAGTTTTATTACTATCAGTTCCAGTTTCTTAAATATGTTGATGAAAATGTAATGAATTATTAATTTGTTCGCATAACGTAAGGCGTCTGAATTCTTGTCGCGAGTATAGCCACTATAAATGGAAAAATGTATCTTATTTTTTATGATGAATAATTTTATCTGTTGAACTAAAAAATGTACCTACCCATACTTATGGGAAGAAATTGTAGTTCAGGTATGATGGTCCTACTCTACATGTTACAATAAATGTTAAAACCTATCTGCATGAAAATGTTTGCAACTAAGAGGTAAAAGTTATCAATATTTTAAATTTTAAGAATGGGCTTTAATAGAGCATTTACATGTAGGCGGCGCTGCGATCAATGTTAGGTATTAAATATAACCTCACAAATATTTGTTATTTAATTTTGTTGTGTTTCAATTTGTGTAAATAAAATAGCCATGTAACTGTTGTGTACCGTAGTGTTTATATGTTGCTAATAAAAATAAAGATTTCATGTTTCGTAAGTTCCCCAATAATGCTGAAAAAAATGGTTTATAGCAATTGCATCCAGCAAGAAACCAACCCAGTACACAAAGATCTGCTCAAAACATTTTACAGAAGATTGTTATATAAATATATAACAATCCCTTGTACTTACCCATGCTAGTAAATACGAGCATGGGTAAGTACAAGCATACATGATCTATTTTTGGTGTATATTTTTCATTATTTGATAAGGTTTTTTCATTATTATTTTTAGGACAATGGAGAATTATCAAAAAACAGCTGTTTCAACATTATATTTACCCGTATACGAAAATACGATACTAATATTATAAAAAATAATGAACGCATGAAAAAGTACTTGAAAAGGCGAAAACATGATGAAAATGTAGACAAACTTACAGATGGAAAAAAGTAGAAATGTGACATGAGTTCATAGACTTCTAAACTAACATGAGTTAAATGTGATAATACGGTTCCTCGAACTGAAAATTACTTGAATGATAATAACGCCGGTAATCCTGAGAGTATAGCAAGTGCATTTAGTAGTAACAAGTTATTTAACGATATGGCGATTCAAAATCTTATTAGTTACAAAAAGGCACAATTAATATCACTCAAATTTTTAAATGAAAACTATTTAAAACACCTATCAGGGTTTTTAGCATTTTCTGTTTTGTACTTGTACTGTAATAAAAATACCAAATAAAATATATATATAATAAATACCAACTGCATATGTTTATTATTTATTTGTCACATGTACATTATTTAAAACACAAATTTTTTTATATATTCGTATTTAATGTACTTTTTTATTTACTAGGCATATTACATGCAACATTTTTGCAATCTGAGCGACAACTAACCATTTTTCTATCGATTCGTAATACATATATAAAATTTCAATTCTTTAAAAACAAAGAGGTTTAAATTAAGAATTACGAGGAAATAATTTAGGCACTCCAACGTTAACAATGTCTGTGTTAAATAACGTTTTATTCTCTTTCCAAATTGCTAATGTAAAATGCAAATAAACAAGGTTATGTGAGGTTAACATAAATAAAATTTAATATATCTTTTCAAGTGATTTTTTCCTGTTGTCTTTGTGTGTTTACAAACATTTTATTGATTTATTATAAGTTTTATTTTTATAATACGTATGCTAATTAAATTTACAATAACTATTTGACTTACACAAATTCAAATAAAAATTATCTAATCATGTTAATAACAAATTAAATATATATAAATAAGAAAAATCATGAACTACACCATAGAACATTAATATTAATACCTAACTTTGACGCTAGCGCCCCTAGAGGAATTTAATGACACTGAGTTAATGTAAATGCTCTATTGCTTGTGCTATGCTTTCAAAGACCTTGGCAGGAAATTAAATCTCAACCTAATACATTAAATATTTTTTTAATTTGTTATTGAATTTGTCAATATATACATATTAAGTAGGCTTTTTTAAAAGCAAAAATTGAGAAGAAATAGGAAAATATTCAGAATGGTCACTTCTAAGGCGTACAATTGTTTGCAATAATAATGACACCCATTAAAATGAATTTCCTGATTTCTTTTGAACTGCTGACGTATTCGTAATGAAATCTAGTTTCAATATTAGTTCTTAGTTGTTTCACTTACCAATAGAGATTTAATGAAATTTCTACTCGGAACTTCCAGAAGTTCTAAAACTGTTTTGAGTGAGTGTCATTATTAGGTATTGCAAAAGTATGTACATATTTTGATACAGTTTATTTGTTGAAAGTTTTTCTACGTCTTTTTCAGAATTCAGCAATGTTATAATATCTACTTGGACCATATTTGGTATAGATTTTATTATAAATGATACAGAAATGTCTGTAACATTTATTTACTTACTAATTTACTTAATTTGATCGTAGTTGTTCTGAAAAATAAGTGAAAATTAATGTTGACTTACAATAGATAGAGCGTGTCCATTTATGTACACAAACAAAATTTAATTATTAATAAAAGTAATAAAACGATAAGAAAGAACTAATAAAAGTAGTTTTTTATTCTTTTGTTAAGATATTTCAGGAATGATTTGAATTACCTGATCTTCAACAAGTTGACCGCAACGGATATATATCGTTAGAACCATTGTTGCTTCAATTATAAATAGGCCAATTCCTTCATATGCTTTTGGGTATAATTTCTACAAAAAGATATATTTTGATTTCAATTTTTTATGTAGTAACTTTTATTACCATTTGAATACAGTACAGAAGGGAGACAATGCCAACTGTCCCTAAAGCTGTAATACATATTATAGCATCAGAACCAATGCGTAAATATTTCTGAGCTAATCTGAAATATTACATGTAATAAATTTAGGTGGTTAGTTGTATAGGGTGGTCCAAATTTGTATACTTTTTATCAGTTTTAGAGGTGATGAGATTAGAAAAATTGGGGAACATTTCTTAATTAACATACCGCTCAACTTAACTTAAATACAGGAACAGAGTTTGATGAAGCAAAAATTTATAGTTAATCTAAGGAAAGATAAAAGCTATCCTAAGATCATTTCCAACCTTGGAACACTACGAAACGCCACTGTGCCACTCAAATTACTATACACCCCTTAGGGTTGGGCCGTTTGAGGTGACTTTTTTTTAAATGTTCGTCATAAAATTCCTTATCGATCCCTTTTTCTCAATTTTCGCTTTGGGTCTTAATTTTCGCGGAATTTGACTTCAAAAATGGATTTGCATGGAAAAAAACTAGATTTTTCGCACAAAAATGACCCTACGGAACACAAGATTGAGATTTTGCCGGATTTTTTTATGGGGAAATGCGCGTCTTAGAAAGTCCTACAAGACACTTAGATTTCGAGGAGAAATTTTCCGTTGCCCTTAAAATGGCCACAATCATCCAAAAATGTTCACATATCAGAAATCGTTCTAATGAAAACCTTACTATATAAATAAAATAAATAAAATGAAAAAAAATTCAAAAAAATTTAAAAAAGAAAGAAATAAGCCACAATACTTCCTACGTCAACGTCATTAGCAGGGTTGTAGTTCCATAAAAATTTGTGAACAGTGTTATTTCCACGTAATGGCCATATTTTGGTCATTTTTTTTACCGTAGCGCGCAAATATGGAACGTCTGGGCTATACCGACCCCGGGATCGGTTTCGGGAGCCAAAAATACATGGGGAACCATAGGTCGGAGCTCGGGCACAGAACTTTTTTTTTGTGTGCCCGTGTTATTATTAAGGCTATCAATATTTCCCTTTTTGAGAACAGGAAGAATTTTTGTTATTTTAACAGGATCAGGCTAACATACCTACCTCACTAATAAATTTATTAAATAGAACTGTTAAAGGTGGAACAAGGAACTCAGTAGATGTTATTATAATAATACTATTCAAACCATAGCCATAATCAAAACTGCTTGTGTTTTTTAACTTTAAATAGCTTGATGAACGTCTGATTCAATAATAGCTGATGCAGAAAAAGATTATGAAGGTCTAGGCAAATTATAAAGAAATGACATAGCATTTAAATGATTACCTCCAATTGACTTTGCAAAAACATTTGAGACAGTAGCAAAAAATCGTTAAATTCAGTAACACTAATGGCTGAAACGTTATATTCTCTCTTACGAGGTCTCTTTGAATTGGCTATCTTCCACACAGCTCTGCTTTTATTATCGGCATTACAAATGATATTACTATAACAATTACGTTTTGTCTCTTTTAAAGCTTTTCTATAGATCTTTTCATTATTACAATATGTCGTCCATTCAGCCATAGAACCAGATTCATCAAACTTATGTTTGTTTTTGTTGAGTGTTCTCCTCATTTCCTTGAGTTCCTTGGTGTACCATTTAATACCCGTTGTAATGCATTTGGATTTATAAGGAAAGCACTAATCAACTTTTAGTAAATAAGCATCTAAAAAATTAACGTAGATCGAGCAGCATCAAAATGATTAGAATACAAATTAGACCAATTTAGTGTAGCCAGTTCTTTAACAGATTCATTACGTTTAATCAAATCAATATCTCGAATATGAACTTTTGTTATGGATAACCTCTCAGGCGTATCATGTAAATGAAGGAATACAGAAAAGTGGTCGCCTATATGAGTATCCAAAACACCAGCTGATAGTGAGTTGTAATCAATGTTAGTAATTACATTATCTAATTTGATTTACTGTGCAATGTTACTCGAGTAGGTCATGAATATAAAATGTTGTAATCCATACATCACAAATATGTTACATATTTCATTTCAAACACTGTGCTAACGTCAAAGTCTAGGTTAATGTCACAAATAATAACGAGATATTTAAATTTATTTGAACAATAGCCAATTAAATTAAGAATACTAAATTTAAATATTGAGGGATCACCATTAGAGGGTGATCTATATACAGTACCACCACCACCAATAATTTTTTTGTCTTATATGAACATAGGTCTGATTTGTTTTTATGTAGATGTTACAAGCATTTAAATAATTTTAATTTATTATTTCAGTCAAAGTAGGCTGATAAATAAAAATGAGTGTTGCTATAACAGTAATTATTATTTACCTTAACCCTATTAATTAAATTAACAAATCTTAGGACTATAAAAATTATTCAAAATGTCCACCTTCGAATGCAAGCCTCATATCGACCAACTAAAGATTTCGTCACCCGACGGATCATTTATTGCCTAGTGCATCCTGAATTATTTCACGTAACTGCTGTCGGGTAGTGATTTCAACAAGCTCCTTCATATTTACCTTTAAATAATAGTTCAAAGGATTTAGATCTGGGAACGCAGTGGCCATGCTATGAGACCTTGTTGACCTATTCATTTATTCGGGAAATTATTATTTAATCAACTACTTCCTCTATGTGACCGGTCTGAAGACAGCAGCCAAAGATAGCAGCCAAAACGAACGGGGATGACCATAGACGCGCATGTGACAAAGACAAGGATTAGGCAACGGCGCATGCGCGCCGGATTCACTCGTGGTTGTTATGGACGAAATATACATTAGATTAATACCTAAGCCTGACTAAGTATGCGCCGGAGCACTTTTTCTCTTTCAGGGTCCCTAAAAATGTCCAGTTAAATTTTGAACGACTTAAATTGGCTTCTAGGGAGTGAAAATGGAAGAAAAATTCGTATCGCCGGAAGTATGCTTCGGTGCACTTTTTCGCTTTCAGAGTTTGTTAAAGTCTTCCCTAGGAACCTCCAGTTAAATTTTGAACGACTTAAATTGGCTTCCAGGTGGTGAAAATGGAGGAAAACTCTTAGAAAATTGATAGAAAAATTCGTATCGTCGGAAGTACGCGTCGGAGCACTTTTATGCTTTCAGAGTTTGTTAAGATCTTCGTTAGGAACCTCTAGTTAAATTTTGAATGACTTTAATTGATTTTCAGGGAATGAAAATGGAGAAATACTTTTAGAAAATTGGAAGAAAAATTCGTATCGCCAGAATTACGCTTCGGAGCACTTTTTCGCTGGGGACTGATTTGTCTCAAATTAGTTCAAGACATATGTCTACATTAAATAAAGCCATTTTGTGATGTAGGTATTAATCTAATGTCTATGTCATCCACAATAACCAAACGCGAGAATCCAGCGCGCATGCGCCGTTTGCCTGACCCTTTGTCACATGCGCTCCTATGGTCATTCGGGTATCCCCGATCGTTTTGGCTGCTGTCTTCATACCGGTGTCTATGTGATAGTTCAACATTGTGCACGTATTTTGAACAATATTAAGCCTTACGTCATTAATTAAATCAAGAAAGTTCTATACAGATCTACATTTAAACGATCATTTATAAGATGTACAGGCAGTAAATTATTGTTGAAAATGCTACCCCAAACATTGACACTCAAACATTGCTGAAATCGTTTTGATCTAATTGCATGCAGATTGTGTAATGGCCAAATATGTTCATTATGATTATTATTGATGCCGTCCCTAGTAAAACACATTTCATCAGACTACATGACAGGCGAAGTGAATATATCACTTTATGCATGTTGTTAACTAGCAACAAAGTTCTAATCGCTGAGGAGCATCTCCAGTATGTGACCGTTATACATTTTGGCCATGAAACGGATGTATATTTCTATGTTCAATACACGCCAAAGAAAATTGATTTTTTACCAAACACTAATTGAAGCGTATAGATGCAAAAGCAGACATTTGACATTTTTACCAAAAATTAGTTAGCTATGGATATCATACGTAAAAATTGCCAGGAATATGATTTTCTGACCCTCAGGACCATAAACAAACATTTGAAGCCGTTATAGGCGTGTTAACTCTGGTCTTAAATGCAAAAGCAGATATTTGCACACACGAGTTATATGCAAAAGCAGACGTTTGCCTTTGCACAAATCAGGTGGCGGTTTTCAGATCACGTGATGTTCCGATTTCGGATTTTATGTTCCTTGGCCTCCACGCATTTGCGTTGCGCTGTTCGTACAATAATACAATAATAATCGTTTTTTATTGCAATTCCACATTTTATTACCATAGTGGTATTTTTATCAATATTATAGGGATGCAGAACATGATATTTTGCAGTTCAGTTAGATGCAAAAGCAGACATTTGCAAGACTCAGATGCAAAACCACACACGTGTCAATTTTTCAGTAAAATATCTTTTTAGAAAAAAATGTAATATTTTTGGATAAAGCACGAATTTTATTATTAATGATATGGCAATTTTTTGTTAAAACTGCAAGTTGATTCATTAGCTTGTAAGATCTTGTGATTTACTCAAAACTACTTATGCGTCAAATGTCTGCTTTTGCATCTATACGCTTCAATTGAAGAGTTGTTAATGACAACATCTATTATATCTTCTTCGTTTTTACATTCACTTTAGTAGGACGAATGGCCTTTTTGCAGGTTACCTTCTTCTTGAAGTCTACGAAATGATACACTAAAGACTGTGTGGGGTGATGTATATTTGTGTATCTTCGTAGGCATTCTTGGGCTGCTTGTCTGGCTTTCCCATTGGAACGCCCATATACAAAGACAATATCTACATACACTTCAGTTTCAAATAAATGCATGTTTTATTTAGCGCTTTAATGCTAATTGTTAAATGAATAACCAAATAAATGAATATTTTTGAATTGAAATATATTTTTTTAAATGTTTGTAACTTCTAAACCCATCTGCCAAAGTTTGTCATAGAGCTTGTAGAATACCCTGTATATTGTACCAAAAATTAAATAGTGCTATTAACAAATTTATACTTGGATTATATTTGTAACCTTATTTTAGAGCAATAATATCGGATACAAAACTCACCTTTTAATATTCAAATGATGTAAAATACTTTGTCTTAATATCGTTCTAATAGTTTTCTGATACTTCTCATTATATATTAAGCTGAAATCGCCAACATCATGAGACGCTCTTGATAAGTTAGCCTTCAATAAGTCCATCTGTACTTTTATGTGGGTTACACAATATATTAGGAATATCGATAAGGTAATACAACCATATGATACAAAAAAATATGAAACAAAAGTGATTTGTCGGAAAAATAAAGATAGTTTATTAAAATAGGTTGCAAAAACCAAACTAATTAGGTTCACGCTAGGGTCACAAATATCAAACCAATAATAAGCCACAAATATATTATGGAATGTTATCATTGGGACAACAACACATAGCAGTTTAACATTTCTACAACATTTTAAAATTGTATTTTCTGTTTTCTTATCGAAAGCATTTATAGACAAAGCATTGTCGAACATACACTGCTGAATTTTATCCATTTTGTCTTTGGTAAAGTCCCTTACTACAACGATAGTCGAGTATATTGCCTAAAACAAAACATAAAACTATTGCTGAATGACGAATGTTTAATTCCATTGTAAAAATTTTTAGTCAGCACTCCAGTAGTTTCCAAGTTATTATACTACATGTCAAACAAAGGTAAACATTTATACATGTTTATTAAATTTTAATATTTTTTGGTACAAGTTCAGGGTCACATTTTCAGCAAGGTCAGAGAATTTAGTGCAAAAACTGGTTCATTCATTAGGCCCGTTTTCACGCACGGTTTTTTTTACAGTTTTGGAGCGTACACTCCAATCGCAAGCGCCAAATATGTAAGTCTATATTCCCTGGAAGACAGGCCAAGACAGTGTTGCCAGCGGTTTGCAAAAAAATGTACGCATTGCTGAGAAAAAATGTACTTCTGTCATTACCACCTTTATAAAAATAATTCAGGGATTACCCTTTGGCTCAACGATCTCCCTATGGCCCATTAAGCTTTCGTTTTGAAATTTTTTCCCATAAATGAGCACAAGGTGCACTAATTATTTAACATAGAGACAGTGACGTACCGAGAAATTTCAAAGGACATTCATTCAGCCGAATTTTTTTCGAACACATTCTCCATTTCAATGAAAATGTTAATAGCGGTATTTTTTTAGGAATGTTTTTACTAAAATATACAAAATAATGTCCGGGTCGAAGGATAAATTAGAAAAGTTTATCAAATTGCAGAAACTTTCCATGATATAGAAAATTAAAAGTGACGACTACGAAAAAAAAAATCGGGCATATGAAAAATTAATTAGGCCCATTTTCACATAAGTAGAAAATTTTAAATCTTGAAAAGATCTCCAAGTTATCAAGTACCATAAAGTTGCTATTAATTGTTCTTCTGCACGCATGCCGATGTGACATATAAGCTCTAACTAAATTTAAAATGAAATCAAAAGTTGTCCATTCGAAAGTAATTTTTGAATTGTTTTTCGAAGTGGCGTATGGCTATAACGATTTATATTTTCCTGCCACTTTTTAAACCAAATTTTTCTTGAAGCTTATTTTTTTCTGAATTAAATATAAGCCAGCAAATGCGCAACTTTTTTCTATTTCTTTTTCGAAATTTATGAAATTAGCAGAAACTAACTACAATCCGATATGAACATGTAATTTGGCTATGGAGAACTAAAGAGGAGTTGACGCATCATGTGTAACTTCCAGTTCCACTGCAATACTTTCAACTTTTGCATTTACAATGACATTTTTGGATTGGATGCTCCAAATCTGCAATGATAGACTCTAGGCTTGCAGCGTTATTCTTTTTAACAACACACGCTTGGAGCGTACGCTCTAAAATCTAGCTCCAGCACAGCACTCCAATCCGTCGATGTTTTACTAAAATATACAAAATAATGCCGTAGTCGAAGGGTAATTAAAAATGACGGCTACAAAACTAAATATCTAAAAAATCTAGAATCTAGTAGAAAATATTAAATCTTGAAAAGACCTCCCAGTTGCTAAGAACCGTAATGTTGCTATTAATTGTTCGTCTGCACTTATGCATTTTCTCATTACTGTGTCCTGTTTTGAAACTGAAATAGTTTTAGTATATTAAATGTGGCACAATCCATTAGAAGGAAATTTTGAAAGTCGTAAGTATTGTTTTTCTAAGTTGTATTAGAAGTGGTACATGGCCATATAGTGCCCTTTCTTGCAACCATTTCTTTGTCCAAGGAAAGCTTTTTCTTTTTATAGTCAACTGACAGATAAAAGCATATAACATACAAAATACAGTAGCTTTTTCGATTTCTATTAGGTAATGACATTATTTATTATATATTAATTTTACACAACCCTTTTAAAGTAGAATCACTTAAAATGCAAAAGTTTTCAGATTTCTAAAATGCTACGTGCCACTCTAAACCTTCCAGATGTGAAACACTTTTAGCCCACTAACAGACTCTTTTAAATGTGTGACTTCAAACTGCCGGCTTAATTCGCCTGGATATCACTGAAATGTACGATGTGGAATGCTCTTAGTTCCTCTGCGCATCTATATAAAGTGACAAATCTAGAAGCAGACAAAAGGAGGCACATGAAACTCAGCAAAGAAATACTTCATTGGTTATGTATGTGGGTGCGAGAGAGACAATCATCTGCACGTACGATATGAATTGTGTTCTTAGTTTCCCATTATTTTGTTTGTAAACATTGGCGTCATTGGCGTACAGTGTGGATAACCAGTACATTCTTTTATCTTGTATCTCGTTAGTGTTATTCCTTGTGTATTTTTGTGGGTGTTATTGTTGGAACATGTCATGTTTTATAAGGGACTGTAAAATTAACCAGCATATAGCACCAAATAATTCTTCATATCCAGAATTCAATTTCATTTCAATTCACATCAGCTAAATCTTTATTGCTCCGCCATTGCTAGGAGGCACACAACAAATATGGCGCTGACCACGAGTAATCAATTCGCGCATCTTGATGAACATTCCAGTCATCATTTCAGTGGTGGATACCTTGACCGTTTGTGACACAGCGCGCTGACGCGGACCATTCCAACACCTCGCTCCAGAACGTCTCGTACTTTACACGCACTTAGAAATCTTGGCGTGCGTGGCTGGTTAAAATCTGAAAACTTCTCTGGCGTTTGCTCTTTGAACGTCACACAGCAAACGTGCCAGAAAGTATTTGTGTTACGCTCCACTAATCAACACATTTGCATGTGATCTTGGAATAGCATGCATCAAACCTTCCCTTCGTAGTTTTCGTGTGTGGCTACTTATTGATACGTCAGGGAATGAATATAATAAAGTTGTCAATACGTTCTTAGGTTATATCATTCCAAGCTATCTGAATTTCATGAGTAAGAGCTGTTAAGTCTGTAGCGGTGTTGTAAATGTAACAGTCTTAGGCCAATCATGTCCCAGATATGTTCAATAGGTGATAGATTCGGCGATCTTGGTGGCCATGGTAAACTGTTGATCTGATGTTGATCCATAAAAGCTATTGTTTGTCTGGCATCATCAAGTCTAGCATTATCTTGCTGGAAAATGGCGTTTTGAAACTGTTTCTTAACTGTCTGTCTGTTGGTGATCTGCTACGATACGCGATAGCACCCCATACCATAAAGTCTACTGTGTGAAGGTCATGACGCTTTCTGTCAAATTGTCGATCGCGTTTTTCACCACGTTGCCTTCTCACCCTTGCACGACTATTGTGCATCAACAGGCAAAAACGGGTTTTGTCACTAAAGATAACCTGATTTCATTCTTGGCTCCAGTGAATCCTGTTTCTACAATATTGTAACCGGTTAGATTGATGTTGACGGGTGAGAGGCTGCACTGAATGTGGATGATAAAACAAGAGGCCATAACTTCGTATTTGGCGATATACTGTACGCATACCGACCATTCCTTCATGTTATTCAAACCACTGATTTGCAATAGTCCGAGTGCTACTAATTCGGTCTCTGAGAGCTAAAAGTCGCAATCGACTATCTTTACACTCTGTGGTTCCTCTACGACGACTGGTGCTTCTCACTCTGTGTCCACGACCTTCCAAAGTCCACGCTTGGTAACACCATACTATGGACGTAACGATCTGTTAGAAATTTCTCTCACTCACCGACAACCCTGCTTCGCACAACCCAACAATCCGCCTCCTCTCAAAGTTACTAAGCTGAAAAATCTGTCCAAATCTATGTCTACGTAGACATAATTAGCTGTAAAAAATATACTTTGCAACAAACTTCACAACACAAATGTGAGTAGAAATTTAAAACAGAATGCTACGTTATCAAAATAATGCAAACTTTATAAAAAACTTTCTTACTTTCATCGAGAAGTAGTATAATATATACAGTATGTTATTATAATTTACAACGCAGAATAAGATTTCAAGGTTCACAATATTATTATTACTTCAAAATGGGGAAAGAGGAAACAACAGAAATAAATAAATTAATTATTAAATCAAAATTTACTAAATTGTAAATAAGTTTATGCAAAGCAATATACCTTTGTTTAAAAAATTGCATAAAAAATCTCACAATAATTATTAAGATTTCCTCTTACAAGATAACTAATATCTTTAAATTTCATTGAACGTCTTTAATAATAGGTAGGGATTCCATACTGTACAGGTTGTTCAGTAAAGAATGGACCATACTTTAAGGCTTTACTTCCGTGGACAAAAATATTGTAATTTAAATCTACTCACAATTTTGCATCCTTAAGAAGTTAGAGGCATGAGAACGTACTCTGCTTTCCTTATTTAATTTTTTTACGATAATTTCCTTATTTGTTGGGTAATTGTACACAAATGTTACAAAGGAAGTTGTTTTTTTTTTGAGATAATCACAAATATCTGATTTAATTTTGAATTAAATGTTCATATCGTTATGAGCGCCCGTGCCACTATATTATTTCTTTAAGATTTTTTTAAAGGGTAGAGATTTTTGGAAAATGATTACTTCTTTTGAAGCAAGCTTTGATTATTTATAAAAAAGTGTACTTATTGCGTGCCACTCAAATGCACCATTTTAGAGAAAATTGCGTTTAATAATCTATTCGTTAAGCCTGGAAATCAGAGATATTCTAATTTATTTATTTATTTATTTAAACTTTAGGGACACAAACAGGATTAACCGATGAACAGTATCCACAACTAACACTAACAAAAATAAACACCATAGTGATTAAAAAGCACAATTACAATTACAAATTGAAGAAGACAAAACAACAAATTATTAGTTTAAAAATAAATCAGTTAACAAAGACTTCTATGATTTATCAGAAACCACAAACAAATCAATATTAGAACAAAATCGGTTGGAAGAATGCATTATTCTACATCTAGGAGAATTACTAGTATAATTTGTTTTAAATTATTATTTTTTTAAATTTTGTCATATTTCTCTGTATTGTGTGTCATGCTGTTTTCTAAAAACAACATTACTAACTGTAATAACTTATTAAATTAATATTTTGATGGAATTTGACTGATTTCCAACATATTGTCTGTAGTCTTTAGTTGTGGCATTTTTTGCTACTTTTTTTGTTTAACTGAGTATTCCTGCCACTGATTTCCAAGCTCAACAAATACGTTAAACACAATTTTCTCTAAAATGATGTAATTTAGCGGCATGCAACAAGTATACCTTTTTAAAAATTAATCAAAGGCTGTTTCAAAATAACTGATAATTTTTCTGTCCTAAAAATAAATTATAAAAGAGATAATATGGTCCCACAAGCGTTCAGAACGCCCTGTACCTTAATTAAAAAATCAATTAGATATTCGTGTTTACACAAAGAAAATCGTATCCAAAATTTAAGTACAATTATCTAATAAATAAAGATTTACCGTTAAAAAAAATAAACAAAAAAATGACTTTCTGAGGCCTATAACTTCTTAAGGAAACATAATTGTACTAGAAAACTAGTAAATATGACCCATGAACTTAACAGCTTGTATACCTATACAACCATATTCAATGTTCGAACACACTAAAGAGAAGTAGTGTGTGTGTGTGTATGTGTGTGAGAGAGAGAGAGAGAGAGAGAAAGAGAGAGAGGAAGTTATAATAACTTCACTGGGCACTAATACTACGAGCTAAAAGTATAAGAACATTTTTTATGCTAAAAATGTGGACAGAGCAGAACTGGTAGTGAGGAGCAATCTTATATCCCCTTTTGAATGTATTGTTATTTATTATTATATCATTTCGAAACCATTCATGTAGCTATAAAGGAAGATAATGTTACTTTTAATTATTCTGAAGTGCTGGAAAATGTAATTTTAGTAGGTACTTACTACTTGAGGTATGAACAGTGAAGTTATGTAGTCCAAAGGCTCCTTATCTTCATCACTAAATATAATGAACAAACCAAAGACACTAAGCAGCTCGATGTAACATATTGACAGTACCATTATTACTTTCATTGCAATATGGCTTGTTACATCTCTAAAAACTGTCATTAAAATTTGCAGAGGGTTTTCTAAAAAAATTTATTCTTGTTTATTATTTTACAAATAGACTATAGAATATCATAATATGTTTTTCAACAACACTCATGTGTATTATGCGTTCAAATAAAATTGAAACTGTATGTCTAGAAAGAAATACATAGGTCTAAACCTATACAGGGTGTCCCAGTTCAATTCTGATTTTGATATATAGGGTGTCCGCAATATGAGTGCCGTGATTTTAAGGGATTATGCAGGGTGTCTGTGAAAGGTTGGGAAATCTCGTAGCTAGAGATACTGGTGACCAAAAAAAGTCGAATAAGCCAAATATGCCTTATCTGAATGTTGCTGGTTTAAAATATACAGGGCGTTCAATGCTAGAATTTTATTTTGAAATCTCAGTAACTTTGAAATCTGTCGGAGTATTAAAAAAAATTGGCACAATTATGTTTTTAGCACGGCAAATAAGAATTTTTAAGTAGTAGTAGTATTTCAAAATGCACCGTAACTAATATTCTTAAAGAACAATTACAATTACAACGTGTGAAATAAACTAAAAACTTATAGCAGCAGTCTCATTGAATACCCAAAAGTGAAAGCTACGATAACTAACAGCACTGGATCTGACATAAATTTATCTCATTGCAATGCAATTGCAATATCGGCACTTTTCTCAGAAACTTCTTAAAGCTGTAACGTACTGTAACGTTCTACAATATTGTAATCTGTCAGCTGCTGCTAAACTTAAAAATTATTAGTCATAGTAGCATTGTGGCTAGTGCATTTGGTTTTCTCTAGTGCTTCTGCTGATACTTGTGAGTGTACATAAACAAAAATGAAAAAATGTATACTACTTAAGTTGTAAAGGCTTTAAATGACAATAACAAGACAATCTCCCCTGGTAGAAACTACCGTAGGTGACGTGAATCGACCGTAAGTTTCTAAGTTCTTAGTTCTTAGTTCTAAGTGAGTGGGCCAAAAGCTAGCCCTCCACTGCGACCCTGTGGTCTATTGTGGCTCACATACTTGTTATACTTCACCCAACAGGGTCTTTATGAAGCCAATAACCTTGTTGGGTGAGATTCTATCCAGATCTTCTGGCATGAGATTCACTTTGCCAAATATAAAAATAAAATAAGAAGTATAAAATCTGGTCCGTTCTCCAGCCGGACAGTGACATAAAATGTGTTCTGCCGATTCGTCACTTTCTAAACACAATCGGCACTCGGCCTCCTCAGCCAGGCCCAACTTGTGCATGTGACTCCTTAACCGGCAGTGCCCAGTATATAGGCCAACCAGAGTCTTTAGGTCAAGCCTATTTAACTCTAGCAAATTTTTAGCTCTCTTTGTCGAAGTGCCCCCTATGAACGCCTTCGAATGAGCTAATCTTGGCAGATCTCGTCAGTACTCCCTTATCTTTTCCTCCGCCCAGGTCGAGATGACTGCGTTGGCAGTAGCCGAAGCTAAGCCAAGAGCCGGTTCCGGACCTATAAAGCTGGAAGAGACCGTAAGTTTACTCTACGTACATATAGTGTGTATGTAACTTTTGTTTCATTCAGAGAAATAAAAAAAAAACAATTAAAACGTCATAAAACAAAACAGAGGAAAATGTGACATTCTACTTTATTTTATTAATCTTTAAATTTCATTAAATCATCAATCATTTAAATACAGCTTTTACTTGTTTATCTTTATTTTAAATTAATTTTTCGAAAACAAAAGCATTTTTCTCAAACATTTAATTATACAACCTACATAACATTATATGTGGACATTAACAGAAGCAAAAATACATGACGATTCCACAAGAGGCAAAAAAATATTGGTTGCTATTTAAAAAATTAAAGTTTCGCATTCTCGCGCTCCTACCTCATGACGTAATAAAAATTCAAGGTCACAAGAATGTAACCTATCTGTCTCCTAGCAACTTTTGTTTGGCACTTTTTTATGAAAACTTAATAACTAACAAGTTATAACCATATTGCATTATTTTTTCCTCATCCTGTATACCTTTATATAAAAAAACAATTAATGAACATACTTCATTAATTAAATATGTGCCAATTATTATTTTTATGTTTCAGTGGCAAGAATACCCAATTAAACAAAAATAGTAAAATTTGAACCTACTTCAGTTAAAAAATATTTGATTCAAAAGTTATAAGATACTGTAAACTTATTACTAGGTACGTGATTTAAATTTGGTGTACTTTATAAAGACGTATAGGAAGCAGTAAAAAATTATATTCTAACATTGCTTTCGGCATCAATATGTTGTATAACAACTATTTTTGAGACGCCCTGTACATTACTCTATGTAAGAAACGAGTAATTTAAATTTTTCGTCCATTTATACATATATCTATCTGCACAGCTTATTTTGAATAAAGTTATAAATGGTGAGTCATTAATAATGGTACATTGCTTAAGGGCAAATTGTTAACGTCAAAATAAAGCGATTGAGCCCAACATGCCTTCAATTCAATTGTTGCTCCTTTTCATTCTACAGGGTGTTGAATTTGAAAAAATGTTTTCGCTCTTTTGCTATATTTTAAGAATGTATGAACCAAGAGAAGTGAGACTTCTCTATCAATATTTGGTGTGGAATTCTCTCCGATAATATTGTGGAACCGTTCGTCTACTTAACGGAGAAAATTATTTAAATTTGACTTGCCACTGTTTCTTGATGACATTGCCTTGAATTTACGGCAGAACTGGTTTGCATGATAGTGCACCTGCACGTTACCCCCGACGAGAAGAGAATTTTCCGCACCGTTGGATTGGTAGTGGTAGCAATGTTCCTTGTCCTACACGTACCCCTGATTTAACTCCGCTGGATTTTTACTTTTGGGCCTATATTAAATCTTTAGTTTACAAAACATTATTAATAGTTAAGAATAACTGCGGGAAAAGATTCAAGAATCGGGTAATATTATCAAGCAACATAGAACTTTATTTAACGTCAGATTCGCTGGCAGTCACTTCGAGAATCTTTTATGATTAACAATTTGTTAAGATATACATAATAATATTTTCAGTTGTTGTAACGTCCGTCTTATTGTTAATTCAACTTTGATATCTTAAGACTCCCTAATTGTCTAATTTAATTTCCGTCGAATCTCAAAAACTTAAATCGTCTGCTTCTCGAAAACGGTTGAGTTTCTCAATTTGTAACTGTTATACCTTTTCTATTTAGAATTGAAGGTAGTTCAGTAGTTTCTTATTAAAAAATTTAAAAGTGTAAAATACAAAAAGTTAGACATCGACAGTTACAGTATAACTAGCGCCTTCTATTTAGAATTGAAGGTAGTTCAGTAGTTTCTTATTAAAAATTCAAAATTGTAAAATACAATAAGTTAGACATATTTTTACATCGACAGTACAATATAACTAGCGCCCCCTAGTCATGACCGCAATACTGTTTGCATATTCGTAACTGTCACCTCAAAAACAAAGGACTACAAATTTTCAAAACAATCCAAATATACCAAAAAATCAAAAACATTTTTTTCAACTTTAACACCCTGTAGAAAGAAAAGAAGCAACAATTGAATAAGGCATATGTTAAGCTCAATCGCATTGTGACGTTAACAATCTGCCCTTAAGCTATGTACCATTATTAACGACTCGCCCTGTGCATTATGATTAAATAATATACTTTTTCTACGTTCATGCAAAAAACAAAACTTTATTGAACGGCCTCGTTGGACAATTTCACGTCGCGTGCAATAAACACTTACTTTTTGTACTTGTTGTAACTATTAAATCCTTCCTATCTAACCTAATCTACATATATATCTTTCAAGTGTATATATGTGTACTGTAACTGCAACAAGCAGAGCTTATACATATAACCAATGGTTTTGCTTAAGCATGTGACAATAAAATATGAATAACAAATCTGTTAATTATAAATTCATTAAGTAAATCATGCAGCATCTGCCAAAATACAAAAATTCGACTAAATACCTTTCATTTTATGCTCTAAGAAAATATTTTCGTCATTCCAGTCTGCCATGCTTCTAGTTTTCTCTAATAAATTTATTTGCTGTTATTCACTTAAATATAACTAAACTTGATAAGAGTGCATTTTATTCCCATTACCATCCAATAAATAAATTATTTATGAAGATTATATACTATTAATGCTTAGGCATTAACATTGAATAACCTCCACCTGGCCTAGTGGGCCCCACGCTCTTTCTCGTCGATTTTCGATATCTAAATCTTTGAAATCGAAAGTCTTAACGACATTTTTTCTTTAGTTTTGTTGGGTTTTTGCCACACTTCTGGAAAAATAATAAAGATTAATTAAATAAGCCCTTGCGCCAAACGGAACAGTCAAGGGTTATTTTCGAAACTAAGTTTGCCTAACCAAAAAATCTCACACTGAAAAAAGCAGATAAGTAAAAATAACAAAAATCACATCACTATCGCGCACTTCCGTGTTATTGACGTTTCGAAAAACTCTCTGTTCTCAAAATCGTAGTAAAAATTTTTAAACGTATGTCAAGTTTGACAGTTTAAAATTTGACATACGTTTAAAAATTTTTACTACGATTTTGAGAACGAAAACAGAGTTTGGTCCGTTTGGTGCAAGGGCTTATTTAATTAATCTTTATTATTTTTTCAGAAGTGTGGCAAAAATCCAACAAAACTAAAGAAAAAGGTGCTTTTACTTAATCTTAATTGTACCTTAGTCTGTAACTTCCTAACATAGTTTTGCATATTATTGCAGTTATATTTTAATTTTTGAAATATATTTCTAAACAAACAATTTGTTTTAGACATTTTTTTCATAAAAGTTTTTATAACGTTTAGTCAGATATATAAGCCCTTAAAATTACGGCCCTCATATTCCGGACACCCTGTATTAATAATTTTAACTCATGTTTTTTATGTTGTGATTTCATTTTCAAGGAAAAATGGAAACAGTAATAGATTAGTTAAACACACTTATATACTAAAATTTACTCATAGTAGAAATTAAATGATGTTGAAAAATGTAGTCAAAAACATTAAATTTTCTCTAAATACAGGCGTGTTTAACTAATGTGTTTCTAAGTACTGTTTTAATTTTTCTTAGTAAATGGTAAAGTTGGCTAGCCCCATGTTTAGAAACGAAGCAATGATAATTTGCTAACTTTGAGGATTCGGCAAATTAGAGATATCAATGTTTTCGTAAACTGAAGAGTTGGCTAAGTATTGAATACATGGTCTTGTGTAGTTCAATATTGTAAACAAGCAAAACGCTTTCGTTTATACCATCGTCTTTAACTATTATCCAGCCTTCAAACGCCTTGAACTTCTTAT
Organism: Monochamus saltuarius; assembly: GCA_025584915.1. Classification (NCBI taxonomy): domain Eukaryota; kingdom Metazoa; phylum Arthropoda; class Insecta; order Coleoptera; family Cerambycidae; genus Monochamus; species Monochamus saltuarius. The sequence goes on along the minus strand of CM046724.1, from coordinate 22,932,209 downwards.
TGTAAACGTCACAAGATTTTTACGGTCAAATTCGCAATGCAGTCGCCAATAAGAAATTATTGATGAGTCAGATCAATAATTATTTTTCTTGCGGAAGTTCTTCCTGATCCATTTTGGTATAAAAACTGGTTTTTCGTATTAAAAATCCACTATTTATCACCAGCAAATTAATAAAATGACAGTGTTGTTTATTACTTAAAAACGCAAATTATTGTTCCACAGTAACATCAAGACACCCTGATAATTTGTGAATTAGCAACAAAGACATTCTAAATACACTGCTAGTAAAGGAAGTAACATTCTTTTGAGATAAGATGTGTTACGTTAAGGCTGGGATTTTGTATACATATTTTTACCGTCTAACAGGGCTTCAAGCGAGGACACAGAACTCCAAGAAAATTTAAATAATTGGTTGTTATTATATATCAAAGAATTCACAAAGGTTCCCGCTAGAGCGTGAGATAATTTTCATTGCTCATAAAATACCTCAATTTTAGTCACACAGTTACTACGTCAATGTGTCACAATTACGGCAAAATTATCACAGCCACAGCTACCAAATTACTTCACTCACTAGCCAGGACATATAGGACAACTTGTGTTTCACTTTCAGATTAATATTTATTGCTAATTTTACATTTTGTGTCCTCGAGTAAAATCACATATATCACGGCTTCCATTTTTATTTACGTCAATATGCACGATAAACTTCAGGGGACCGTGTGGTTCCGGCCTATACGGTTTGTATACTGTCTCATAGGCATATCATTGATTCGCTGTTTCGCTCACTCAGGCTGTGCAATTTCTTTTCTACAAAATCCCCGCCTTAAGTAATTCACCTGGAAAAATTTGCTCAACATTTCCCAGCGTCATTTATATATAACGTAATGCACTTGTATCATAAATTATTTCATTGGCAGGAAAACCAAATTAAACGAAAAAAATTATTTCGTGTCAGAACAGTAGATAACTATTTTTTCTTATTTCTGATGCTGTCGCTAAACTAACAAACATGAAGGCATTATCTTAAGAAAAACAAGATTTCATATTAAGATACCTTCCTTAATATCTTATTTTTTAGTATATTATGCTGTAAAAAATTATACTATTAAGCAGAGAAATATGAGCTTTGTATTTACAAGTACTTTTCCAGACATTTCAGTAAACGTTTGTGAAGCTCACATTTAACAACAAAAAGAAAGCAAAAAGCGGATTGCGGATTCTTAATAGGTCATAGTGGAAGTGGTAGGACAACCTCGACACCGAAAGTAAAAAAATAAATGAAGCAAAGAATTTATCGCAAACAAAAGCCTTCAGAAATTGGAGTTAATTAAATTCTCAGCAAGTTTTAGTTGAAAAATATTGTGTAGGGTGAAATGGGAATCCCTCTTTCTTAGGATATTAATTCGTCCTATTTTTTATAAACACGAGAAACAACATTATTTATTATATATTTTTTATAAGAAAAGAATAAATTTAAGGAAAAATATATCCTATATTTTGGCGGATGCGCCAATGGTAATTTTCGCATGCTTGCCGAAGATGTTTGCACTAAAATAAATAAGAAAAATTTGAAATGTACCATATTTTTTGCTCTTGAATGTCTATAGAGTTTCTATAAAAAAAACAAACACATACAAAATATGTAGGCTTTAGTTTATATAAATCAATAATCGAATATGAGCTTATATGGGGATGGGTATGAAACCTGGGTTCTCACTCACAATCATAAACTATTCAACAACTGGAATATGAGCACCTATAAAAGATATTGAGAAAGCTGAAAATACTTTCAAGAAATATCTCATTTTATATAAATTGCTATTTGCTTAATAAAAAAAATTCCATGATTAAGATTTACTAAATTAAATTGAAGTTTGTAAATGTGTTTAATATACCTCAGTTAACTGAAGCATTTTTATTACGAGGCCTCTTTAGGTATTTTGAAATTAGTGTCAAAATAACTCCCGTAATAATGATCGGATTTCAATAAATCATATTTATTCATACGAATAAATTGAGGTTTAAAACTGATATGTATTTAAGTATAATAATATAATTAAAATTTTAAACTTTATTCAAGTGTACCTAAATGTATTAATTCAGTAATAAAGTATCTTTGATACATACAATTACATATTTTTGACCTACAAGCATTATTATACGTAATTCAACACGTTTCTTTCTTACAATGACACTAAATTTAAAATTTACTCAAAAATATGAATAAAATATTATTAATTGTTTAAATATAGATTTACAATAATTAAAATTATTAATATTTTGTAATAAATGTCACAGTAAAATTTAAACTATGTGCAACTATAGTGTAAAATAATTATATTTATAGATGATTTTAATGCAACAGTTGTGGCGATCATTATCAATGCTACAGAGACACAATTAATTGTAGTATTATTAACACAAATTGTATTAAAGTTGTGTGCGCAGATGGACCGCCGAGTTCAGCATGTGGTCAACAGGTGTAGTTTCATATTGCATTACGTCCACTCAGGTTGCCTTCTGTTGGATAAGTCGTTGGTTGCTTCACCTTTTATGACATACTGAGGGGAGCTAACAAGCTCAAAAGCTGATATGCCGTTAATGGATGACTTTGACAGTTTGCCATAAGTCTTTCTTTATATAAATAATTAAATTCTACTGAGTGAGAAATATGCATTATTTATATAAGGTTTGTAGAGAGTAGTAATCATTCTAGAAAGAAATACAATATAGCAAGAATACTGAAATAATAATTATGTATTTTTCATATATTTTCAGGTATTAATAATATTGTGCGAAACTAACTACTCAGTGGATAAAAGACCCAACCTGCGTTGAATTACACCCACAATATCTACCCATATATTCCTTATTATTAGCTTTTGTAACATATTTTTACTGTTTAAGAAAGGTATTTTAAGCTAGTATGTATCAAATCTCCTACAATTCCTATCAATGAAGTCATATGTATGTATTTACTAACCTGATATACTCTATATCTATTAACCTCGGGAGTGGGAACTCGAAATTCAACCACAATAGATGAGATCTGACCTATTTCTGCATTTTTAGGATTGCTTCATCAGGTGGCCTCCTTTAACTTGAGTCAAATATCTAACTATAAAAATTATTATACCAATAAATTAAAATTATTTGAAATTAAATGTCATTAAATGTCGACAACGTCAAACTGATTAACTGTCAAGTATCATAACGACCTACTAAAATAAATTAAAAAAAATTACCTTTTATGTATAGCTTTTTCATATATTTTCAGGTATTAATAATATTGTGTGAAACTAACTACTACTCAGTGGACAACAGTTGACAGTTAATCAGTTTGACGTTGTCGACATTTAATGACATTTAATTTCAAATAATTTTAATTTATTGGTATAATAATTTTTATAGTTAGATATTTGACTCAAGTTAAAGGAGGTCACCTGATGAAGTAATCCTAAAAATGCAGAAATAGGTCATATCTCATCTATTGTTGTTGAATTTCGAGTTCCCACTCCCGAGGTTAATACCTAAATATAGAGTATATCAGGTTAGTAAATAGAATAAATTCTTTAGATAATTATTGAATAGAGTTTTGTCTGTGGATGTTCATTAGCATACCTACATGTTTGGTATCATAGAACATACACATGACTTCATTGATAGGAATTGTAGGAGATTTGATACATATTAGCTTAAAATACCTTTCTTAAACAGTAAAAAAAAATAATTATGTACTTCAGTTTATTTTTTTCTTAATGCAATGTTATTTATTTTATTCAAAATTATTTAATATTCAAATATTTGCAGTAATTCTCACTAGTCACTAAGACTTCTAATAAAGAAAATGTCACTTTATTTTGAAAATAACAATTGTTGAGTAAGAAATCTCAAGTAATTCATATTATCCAAATAAAACAAAACAATTGTTTAAACAAACTTAACTATCTCATATTAAGTACAGTACTTAATGCAAACACACAGAAACATGAAGAATTGAAAAAAACGAGTAGTTCGTTTTTTATTATTCAAATAATAATGTTGATTATGAAAATACATCAAACAGGCTTTAGAATTTTAAAAAATTTTTATTAGCCTTTAAATTAAGACAGTTGTAAATATGAATAATGTGAATATTAGATATTATTTATTGTTTACATCTTCCTCAATTCTATTTACTTTTAATTGTTTTAACATGTACAGATTCTGTTTATTTTTTTATCAGTTATGATTTAAATTTAAATTAGGTATAAGTATTCATTTTACATTTTTATTACCTAGTAAAATAATCTTATAATATATTGCAAATTTACTACTTAGTGAAGTAAGTAGTACATTTGCAATACCTAAATAATGGTGACCTAAAATAATAGTTTGAAGGAGTCATTCTTGTGTTACAAATACAAAGAAAAGTTCGGATAGCGTGCACAGAGGTTTTACTTGTACAAATACTCACAGTATAAAGAGTTTCTAGGACTGACATCCTTTTATAGTAAAGGCACCGTATTCCACAATCCAAAGTTTTACACAAGTAGGTGCTGCCGATATTTACTCAGGCAATTTTAACTTAATAATCTGGAAAGTAAAGCCGTGCTTTGAAAACATTTATATTTCTATATTCTATTCAAATATAAGATATAGAAATGCAGTCATCCCATGAACTGCATATTTTTGGCGATGTAATGCAACTCTATTTACCTATATACAAAAATGCGTTCCTTAAAGGATACAAATTGAACCTTTAAAATTGTTTCTCCACAATAACTTTGCCAGTTTTTCACGTATTATCTTTTGAAGTTAAGTAGAGGTATTTCTTCGTGGTAAATCCTTAAGGGTATTATTGTAAACGCAACCAAAAAAATAAACATAGAGTCTGAGGGAAGACAAGTTTCTCCAATGTCGTAGTGCAATTTTTTTAGAATATATTATAGCTCTTAATAGTTTTTCATAGAACAATTTTTAAAAGTCATGTAAGGTTGGAAATAGCCACAGAAACATTTTTAAATTTTAATTTCTAAATAATGTTCTAGCTGGTTTTATACAGAGTATCTTAGAACATAGACTTAGTCTGATTTACAGATTTTTACGCAAATAATAGGTTTTTTTAATCTATGTAATTTTGTTTACCAAAAAAATTAAAACAGTTAATTAAGAGAAAGAGATTAGTTAAATACATAATACACTAAAATAATTTAATTTAACAGTAATTTAACATTTTAATTTACTTATTAAATATTTTAATTTTATTAATTGCTTCGCATGTCCACCTGTCTAAGAAATGCATTAGTGGATATTTATAATTCTAATATTTTGAAAAAAATCAATCGGTTTTATAAGTCTTTTCATTTGATTAATATTTTCCATTGATTCAGAATAAACATAGTTTTACATAAACCACAACTTAACTGAAATCCATTGGACTAAAATTGGGCCAGTCTGATGGCCACTTAAGCAAATTAAGTAAGTTTAAATCATATGTTTCTGAAATAGTGGTTTAGTTTTTCGTAGTAAAGAAAATTACATAAATATGAAAAGAAGGTTTGCGAAAAAATTATAAAACTGGCTAGCCCTATGTTCACAAATATTCTGTATATCAGTTATAAGATATTTAAAACCTCGATAAATTATTTGCAAATTGTACCTTTGGTGTTTGTTTAGAATATGCAATTTAATAGTATTATTAAGTGCAAGCCAATTCTTTGTGATTGTTTCTAACGATGCATGACTTTCAAAAATTGAAGTTGTCTCAAAAATAGGAGTTTTACGGAAACATATCGATATAAAAAAATGCAAATAAAATATTACGCTAGGATACTGGGAAAACTTATCTATGGGAGTAAATTTTAAAAAATGGGGAGATAAAGTTCCCCAGTTTCTATGTTTGTTTTTTAGTTGTCGTATACAATAATAATCTTAAGGCCATCTTAGCCACAAGGAGTATCTCTATTAAATCTCAATATGATAAAAAATTGACTTGTTATTACAAACTAAAATATTTTAAAAGTTCAACTACAACACCATGTATTTTTTAAGGAAGACATTTCTGTGTAGATGGTTAAATAGTCATATTTTGTCGCAAAAAATACATAGTTTATGGAACGATCTGTTTTTTTTTAAATCTGCATATATATCTATAAGTTTTTTGCTGAGATATGTAAGTTCTTCTAATAACTAGTTGTTTTATTTGTTGTCCCTTTCTGGATACTTAAAAAAATTTAATTGAACGAATTTAGCAAATAGACACTGGATTTTTCTTGTTGAAATAGAAGAAAGACTTGTGAGATTTTTTGGATAAAAACAATTCATTGATCGTAAGATTAACTTATTTTTTCATATAGCTGGCAAATATTCAAATAGAAACGAATTAGGGATATATGTATTATTTTAATGGAAATGACGTTTATCCTAGACAATTTCGTGGAAAAATAAGCCTAAAAATGTTATTTAAAAATTTAATCTGACCACGCCCCCACAAAATGGTCTACGTTACAGCGAAACTAGAGACGTCAGGCACGTGTTTACCTAAACAAAGCAGTGGGCGTTAGCTCTCCAGCGTTGCAACATTGTTTGTGAAGACCATTTTAAGTATAATTGGAAATACATAAGTAGGTTACTTTAAGAATTTTTGAGAATTTTGCGCCATGAGGACCGGGCTTTATTCTGAAATATAATAAACAAAAGTATTAAATAAAGATTTTCTTTGAAATGTTTAAGGAGGAAAGAAATCAGTAGGAAATAGGAATAAAAAATAAATAAATTTAAATATCATTATTCATTACTTTTATTTGTTATTTTTCAAATTAAAACAATATCTAATATATTATTTTAATGTGAAATCAGATGGCATAATTTTATAAATACGTCACGTAAAACCATCTATAAGGACGTATCCAACAGCATTATCGCCGTAACGAAGGAATAAGTAATGTTTAAGAATAGCGCATGTTTGCCACACCACCACTAATAATTATTGCATTACCTACACAGTAATTACACTATCTATGACCCAAAAAGACCACATAAACACAAGAAAAAACGTCAGTTTACATCACCAACACCGTAACCTGTACCTGTATCTACGGAAACAAACCGCACCGAACGGCATGGTTTTATTTACATTCTCTGATAATGGCATAGTCCGATACCACCTTATTTATATCTTCAAATACCCTTAGGTGTATCATGTGATCAATCATCTTCTCCGCTACACTGAAGTCCGCTTGAATTCTATAAAGTCGATGATCGTTCGTTATTGTTCTTTGTTTAGGAAGACATGTTTCACTTAAAAACCCGAAAAATGACTTTCAGCGTACAGTACAAGAAAATAACTACAACTATAAACAAACAAAACACTAGATGGTAAAAATTAACTTGTTTATATTCCACACTATTAACTATTGCCTCTGCTCGTCCCAAATGACTCAACCTTCTTATATACGCGCGCATGACAACTCGAGTGTTCGAGAGCGATCCAGCGATGTTCATTATTCAAATAACTTCGTAGTGGTGTTCTATCGAGCGCCAGTGGCATCACATAGCGTATGTGTGTATTAATTTATTTCATCGCTAATGTAGGAATCACCGACTTGTGTACATTTTCGTTCTTAAAGCATATTTTTGCGGCGCCCTCCGTGGGTCGCAAAAATGTCATACCGGGGCTTATGCGGCCTGCAGGTCTCATGATGGATAGCCCTGATATATGTATAAAAATATAATTGCAAATAGAAAGGCGTCTATATGGAAATTTAATCCTTTTACAAAAATATGTTCTGTTCTTACTAAAATTTGATCGAACTCAAACGGTTCCCTAGCCTTTGTTGCAGGAGAATAAAGCTCCTCAACTCGTTAATAGCTGCGGAACTTTCCGATCAGATGATTTTTCTCTATTTTATTTAAAATCATAAAAGACTGGTTGGCGCCAGGACAAAATAGTTTCCGACGAAATGTTTAATGAACAGATTTGTTTTACTAAATTGAACCATTAATTGAATATTGAATTTTGATAATACAATCCCAACAAAATTAATAAAAGGTAAGCAATCTATTAATAATGCTTTTCATTAATGTTGGAAATAATAAGCTTATGGAAATATTAATTATCTGCAACTGAAATGTTACTTATAAAAGGGATATTTTGTACTGTTCTAAATAATATGTTCTATTCGTATTTTAATCAGATTATTAACAAGTTTTGTAGTTTGTTTTTTGTTGCAGTTTTGTAATCATGATTTTAAAAATATATGAAATTTATAAAAAAATGTTTTATAATCTAAAAGAAACTAAACATATGAGTACTAAGGAAATAAGTCATTTTACAAGTTCTAAAAACGTTATCAAACGTATATGATTTGTTCCTCTCACAGGCTAGGAAAACTTCTTTGAATAATCGCAGTTTTCTAGAATTTTAAAATCTGAGGTGTAGGTAAGTGAAAACTTGTTAAGCATTTTCATCAAACTTTATAATCACAGGCATACGTAACCAAAGGGAGTAAAATACGTAACCAAAGGGAGTAAAAGGCTTATTGCAATTAAAAAACTCAAGTAATGTTCGATTATTTCTCATGTTCATTTTCTCATAAAATCAAAATTTAATAATGCCTGGTCAATGTTTTATGCTTTATTCTGGGAACAAATTATTAAATAATTTTAATGATGAAAATCTCAAAATACTTACTGTTTGATAAATTCGTGGCTTATTGCATAATTAACGCCCAGTGTAACACATACCTGTCAAATCAATGTGTTAGATAATATGTTTATTTTTTAGGAAATATAAGCAATATCTATTAAAAGTCCGTTCTCTGTATACTTCTCGGGTAGCGCTCCGGGGTCGGGTGCACGGGCGTTACGGCTGGAGGCGGAGATTATCGCTCTCCCACTACAATGACTTTACGGTGGACGTATTTAGAATATTTAGATGTAGTGGAGTAAAATCGGCTAGCAATTATGCCGTTTTGTTTTCAAGAAAATATAATCATCTTGTAGAAGGACATTATTAGCATCCAAAATGGACTTGTACAACTTTTCTTAGTAGGGCCGCATTTTATAAAAATAAAATCAAATTATCGATGCTTGCGACATTATTTGACAATTATTACGTTTTTCTTTACATTGCGCTTGTAAATCAACGATTGTACTTATGTTCGTAGTTTTTTTACAGCTTATATAAAAAACTACAGTACTTCTCACGGTACACACCAATAAATAAAAACAGTATAAAAACAAAAACTAGGTTTAGCGTCGGCATTTCCTTTATTAAACATGGGCGGACATAGTTAAGGGTAAGTTAATTAAAATTGTATTATTAAATTTCATTTTCTTCACCGATATCGAAAACTAATAATAATTATTACAAACAGTGCATTAAAACTTACTACAACAATTATTTTCAAAAGTTTCCGCTACAAGAAATAACATTGCCTGGCTGTACCGCACTGTTTTTCTCAAAATTAACTTAACTTATATCAATTTCTTTTAATATTGCCTCATGGGGTGCAAATACTTTCTATCAATGAAAATAAAAGCATTGAACTTCATAAGATCGATTAATTCAATACTGTGTACAATGTACAATTATTTCTATACACTTGCTTTTGATTTTATAGTGTCATCTGGTATTAGGTTTTGAATTTCTTCTCTAATAAATTGTTGATTTTCTTCAAACGCCTCATAGGACCACCAGTATCCGAGAAGAGGTTCCGACCGTAGCAGTCGTAATACCAACAGTAGAAACCGAAATCAATATATGGACAGGCCCAGAGACATCGATAGCGGGTCTGTCCCCACAGAGCCTAGCCCGAGAACAACCAGGGCAGGTAAAAGTATCCCAGCTAATGCTAGGGATGTGCATTTTAACTCTGTTTCTGGCAGCTACCAGTTACCGAGGTCACGGCATAACAACCCGGAAAATCACCATGTATCAAATTACAACACTGGCCGTGAAAGCCTAAAAACCACACATGGGATTGACTTGACATCCCTTTTTAACTATTTTGCTGCACTATACCACATAACTTTCATCACACTCACCTTACAATCATCTGAGCTCTGTTTCTTCATGTCAAACGCATAATCTTCTAAATTAGACTCTGTACTTCAATCGAAATAGATGGATTGCTAATATCATAAGAATTTTCATAGAAAACTGCAAAAATTGTCTCAACACACTCTTACATCTCTGTATTTTATGGTACTGGTACTTTCCAAAACGTAACACACTCTCTTTACACCTCTTTGTATTTTGTGGCACTGAATTTTGAACTTCTTTTCTAATATTTTCTTGTCCAAAATGCAACATTTATTCTTAACACATCACTCGACCTTGCAAAATGAGAAAATTTAACGTGGTGTACTTTTTGACATACCAATACATATCCATGGTCAACTAACCCCTCCTTTTCCATGTCTCTAAATAATCTTATTGTCAAATAAACATTGACTATATTAAAAATTTTTTTAGGTGTGAAATTTTCTTACTGAATCCCCCACTTCCTTGAATTGAAGAAATTATTGCCTGGCCTTCGACTTGAAATAATTTTCAAAAAAGTTTCCGGTAATAATCCAAGCATTAGGGCATAAACAAGGGAAATCATTTCCTTGTCTGTGCACTAGGGAGATTACACTTGTAATCCACATAACACTAAGTGTCAAAATTTTTTGACATTTCTAACAGCCAACTTGCTGATAACAGCATTCAGGGATGTTTTGTATCAAGTTTGACAGCTCCAGCTTCATATTTAAAATAAATCTCGAAATGGCACGTTTTGACAATGCAAATTTTAAATCTATTAAGGCACTAATTAAAGAAAACAATCCAAAAAACACCACGAATACACGTGGGGAATATTTATGGAGTTTGTTGTGAACAAAAATACAAGTTAAATGAGCATAGAAGCGTTGAAGAACTGGTATTGATACTAAAAGCAGCGGTGAGGAATAAAGATGAGTCAGAATTCAAAGAAGCAATGGTAAAAACAATGCTAACAAACTTTTTTACAGAAGTGCTATAATGACTAAGATTATGATTGACCTGTTTACACCTGCCCGAGATGCAACCAGGAAGAAACTGCAAGCAGAACAGATCCACAGATCCATGTAAACGTAAGATCACTTCAGTTTTGTTAAGTTTGTCAGAAGTAAACCGAGTCGTTGTTCTGGGATGAAAATACCCTGAAGGTTTACGCGCATATTCTACCATGTTGCTGCTGTAGAATTAGCGTGGAGAAGAGGTGAGCCAGTTGCCTGTCTCTTGGATTTTTTTTAAATCGAGAAAAATACGATGACTCTCCAACAAATCGCATTGAATATAATCCGGTGTTCAGTAGAACTTGCCAAAAGCTGTACAATTCAAAACTAAATGGTTGATTGTCCAATAGTGCAAGTCAAAGCTGCCCTGTGCGTCTTTTTTATAAACTGATATCAAAACGAAGCGACATGTTACCTCACCACGGCTGTTCTTAAAACCTAATCGACTCTGGAACACGGAAAATGTCCCTGTTGGAAAAAATACTTTTAACGTATGAACTAAATTATTTGTTGAGGTTATTGGCCTGAATGTAAAGAACAGGTCAACATTAATTTCAATCTCAAAGAAAACTACTAATTTAAAAATTAATAATTCCCCAGTTACATTTTTTAAAGAGACTGCTTATTGTATCTCCTTTGTGTTGCAGTTGTATGCCTTTTCCTTATAAAACCAATTATCAACAGGCCTGGAAAACTATCCTTGCTAAACCCCAACTTTAATCAAGTTCACGCTGTAGAATGCCCAAGTGGATTATTTTACATCGTCTGGTCCTTCGAAAATAAATCGTCTCTGTTGGCAACAAAAACTAGAAGGGAGAGTTTATTAGATAGAGTTTAACAGGCAGTTGTGTGGTAATAATATACGTACAATAATAGTTAACTAAAATTTACGCTAATATTATCTTCTCATGAAGATTAACTTGAAATCAAATTACGATTGTATCTATTGGTATTCAATTCAAATTATGTACTTAATAGTTATTAAATTTAGATTGTATATTCATTTATAATGAAACATAGAAGTAACCAATTCTAGTAAATTTATTTACCTAATTTTAAGTATTATGAAAGTTATAAGAAATTAAATTATGTACACATTATAAATTATACAAAAATGTGTCTTCCACGCTGCTGTCAATAAAATTTAATATAATTAAACTTAGTCTATTATAAGTTAAAATTTAACCAGGATTAAGACATTAGGTACTTCCTTGCAAAATATCAGCATCTGATGATGAACTGATCGTTATGGATTCTGTAATTACTAAGTCAAACAAACAACATCGTAATAGAAGAAATTATTCAGAATTCATCGTTTATTTCAAATGTTAAGGCAAGTTCTTTTCAATATACAAGGATGACACAAGAAATCTTTCACTGCATTTTAGATAATGCGGAATGCCGTATAATGAACAAATGGTATAATCTACATAAGCAAGCTATTCTATCGGAAGAAAGTCTTGTTATTTGATTTAGTTTAAAGGCACCTCTTTAAGAAAATTTGAATCAATTTTTTTATAATTTCTATTAATTAAACCGTATGTATAGTTGCAAGATTGCATACAATAAATATCTAAATTACAAATTAATCTAGCTAAATTTTCTGAAAAAAAAAAATATCTGGCATAATGAAATTATTAAATGATTTTCAGAATTCACTTTTGAACCAAATTGCACCAACATATCCAGCAACCTTAATAAAAAAATGATTTTGGAAACTACTGTATTATTAATATACAGGATATCCGGAATGTAAGTGCCGATACTAAAGGAGCTTGTATATTTGCCCAAAAGAAGCAAGAAACTCTTACGAAAAGTGTCTAAAGTTACAAATACCTTTCAAAAATAAAAATACAACTGCAATACAGAAGAAATCCTTAAAACTGTAACGTACTGAAACGTATGACAACATTGCATTCATTACCTGTTGCTGTCAACCTCGAATGTTGTACGGTAAACGGTTTTCACAAGCAATGACATTAATTTTGAATACTTATAACTATTTCACATTTTATGCCATGTTGTGAAAAGAATTTTAAGGTAACCATTCACACTAAGTATATTTACTACGTGTATTTGTATTTATTATGTACAAACATCTGGTATGGTAGGTGTGGGACGTTGTCGCATATTCAAAATCTGTTTGCTCTCATATACGGTTGCTCAGAGAAAATTGTTAAATTAAATATGTTTTATTTGGTACAATTTATCATACAGCAAAATAAAGCCATTCATATTTCGGACACCCTGTATATTTTAATATTTACCCCCTTCATTAATGACATTACTAATCTCTCTCCAATATTTGTCTACTATATATCGGTTGCTGTGGATTTTGTCCTATAAAGATCATAGAAAAACTGACGAAACTCAACTTTGTAAATTAAATTTGAATTCTAGTAAAAGCGGGCTCGCAGGTTTCCGGCGCCGATCTGCTTCAACCTGCTTTCACTGTTTATGTGTCCATTTAAAAGTATGTTATAATTTTCATAGCATATACGGGGTGAGTCATAATGTCATTAATTTGAAGTGGAGATAGGAGGCAATAATGAGTATAATGCTAATACGCGATTAAAAAAATCTAAATGCATATTTACGCCGAAAAAATATTTTCAAATCATTATTTAAACCCCCTTTTCAGACTGTCACTGACCGCTCACAGCCTTGGTCGTTTACAGCTCACAGTTCAACTCGATGTCGACCTGATGCAATGTTGTCAAGTTGAAATATTTTTCTAGTACCTACCTACCTAGGTTTCAGACATCACAAATAAACGGTTGTACTGACTATTTTAGAATATCATTTTTTCTTGCTCAGTTCAGCTTCAGCCAATAATAATAATTTAAAATGTTAATATCCAATGAAATCAAATAATAATAATCAAATAATTCTATTAAAAATTGCAAGTAACGTGGTCCACTCAGGTTTTCCACCAAATACGGCCCAATCAAACGATACCCGTACCGACAAGTAGCGTGTGGATTTTTCTTTGAGCAAATGTAGCTGTTGTGACTGCAACAAAACTCCAACGTGTCTAATAATAAACCAAGTAATAAACCATTTACGTACATTACATAAAAAACCTACACCCAATGGGTAAATTATTAAGAGAAGTTAAAAGTGTTTCGTGTTTATATACTAAGTAATAAAAAAAATCATCGTGTTGTTGACAAAAAAACTGTCCAAGACCGAAATGGCACCCCGATTTAATGCTTATAAGTTATCGAGAGTGAATCTTGAACTATTGTGTTATTAGGTCAATAACGTAGTTATCTAGTTTTTGTACTGTTATTTAACGACAAGGAGTAAAACTATTTTTTTAATCTTCTGACATGAATGAATTTTCCTTAAATAATATTGATTTCTTTGTTAATAAAAACAAATGTAGATAATAAATAAATATTTTCGAATGTTAAGTTATTACAGTTTAATAATTTTGATATTACGTTTTCACTACGTTTTACAAATAAATATGAATTTTAGTATTACTCATAATGGTCTAAGAGCCAGTGGCCGGCAACCTATAAGTAAATGATTATACCTGAAATTTTGCACAGTGAGTCTCTTATACCTATCAATCATGAGGTGATGACTCGCTAAGCCCGGCGAGGCCGACCTAACTGTTACTCAGGTGCGAGAGGTATGAAAATTTAACCAACTTCGTTATTAAATTAACAAAGCTGCCGTTTGAAAATTTTAAAATTTCAGATCTAACAAATTAGACATTTATTTCTATTATTTATCATATTTAGCACCTTTTTATATAACCTCTATTTCTGGCACAGGTTCTGAGATTTGGTAATGTCGATTACAACGCTTGACATTTCTGACAGTTTTTTTAACGTCAAAAATCAGATTTAATCAAATACCTTTCAGATTTATAATTTTTGCCAATTTCACAAGTGTCTGCCATGACTTTAGAAGCACCGTAATCGTCTGCCTTTGTTATTTTTATATAATAATAATTGTATATTTTAAAATTTTCAAACAGCAGCTTTGTTAATTTAATAACGAAGTTGATTACATTTTCATACTTCTGGCACCTGAGTAACTCTTGAGTCGACCTCGCCGGGCTTAGCGAGTCCCCACATCATGAGTGATAGGTATAAGAGAGCCACTGTGCAAAATTTCAGGTATAATCATTTACTTATAGGTTGCCGGCCACTGGCTCTTAGACTATAAGTACAATTAATTATTCAGTTTGTAGTTACGTACATCTAGCCTAAAAATTTATTGTTTTTTAAGTAGTATGGTATAGTACTAACCTATTTAAAATTCCAGTTGGAGTAAAACTGCACTCATCCGTCCATAGCCTTTTATTAATAAAATTAGGGTCAGTCGCATTTCGTAAACATTCTTCTTATAACACTACTATTTCTGCATATTCGGAATTTGTAAAATTATGTTGTGAATTTACAACAAACACGGGAGACCGAAATAAACAAACTACTGCTTGCTGCTTGTATTCTCTTCACCTCCAAATGTGTGACGTGATCTACAAATTTGGGGGAAAGAAAGAAATGAAGAGTGCTAAACGCTGATGTGTTAGACGATATTATGTATGTAAACATGATGTGGCAACGATGTTTAATCCGGTATTCGATTGTTGTATGGGTGCGTCATCAGAAAGTTCGTAGCGCACCAGGAGCGTCGTATTACCGATTTTTATGGGGTGATTAGTTTAGTTTTTTAAAGGTCGAGTTCTGCCTTTATTAGGCCTCCCGAATACGTAGTTAAAATTAATGACATTATGACTGATTCACCCTGTATATAGTCGCGGTTCGGCGCTGGTTACCAGTAAGCGGAAAACCTGCTTCCACATTGTTTGTATCCTATGATCAAAAATGAGGCGCTCTGCGCACCTTCTCGATATAACTCTATAGTTCTTATTGAATTTTTTTGTGTAGAGATTGGCACCCTCTCTCCGCGTATGGTAGGGTGGAAGAATGTTGGCTTGGGTCAATTGGGAAATTGATATCGGTTAACATTTTACTACCCTCCTAATTAATGAGGTTTTCCAGACAGTCCGAGACCGGTCGAGCACGAGTGTGGATGCAGCACTCGGCGAGTATCGCTCACGCTATAGCACTCTGGCCTACTCTCGCCGATACATCTCGCCGAGAGTGTGAATGGGGCATAACGAATCACAGTTAATAATGAATTTCGGTAGGATTCCCAAATATATTGGATTGCACAAACAGCACAAACTCATTCATTCAATGAACGACAGACAGCTTGCCTGAATACTCGGCAGAAAAATGAATCGCGCCTCGACCAAGAAACTTTTTGCGCCTCCAAAGAAAAGAATAGCTCACGCGGAAAAAAAATATGCGGAAATAAAAGGATTTATAATTTGACAAATTTTATAATTGAATTGAAATAACTCATAAAACTGCTGACTTAATTATGGATTCATTTTGTTACCTAAAACTTATTATTTAACCAATTGCAAATTTAATGCCAACTGTAAGAGTGTAAAAGGGAGGACCACTACTATAGCTTGTTTCAGTTGATGATGGAAAAATGAACGTAACATCGTTTTGAAGTTATAGACCTCAAAAAGTGTAATTACAAAAGTTTTACTTACATTTTTTGTATCCTCAAGCCGGCCCATACTATCGAGTTTGACACACAATGTGTTACGAGAACGACGCTGAATTTTTGACACATACTTAAGGCTTACGGTGAGCGCTCGATCCAAAGGGATATAGTTTTCGCTCAGTCAACGGATAATGATAAAAATATGCGGTTTTTTTAATAGACTACAAATACTATTTTACGTCGACGCTGTGTTTTGAAATTTTGAAAATATGCAAAATTCATTTTAAAAAAATTTATTTTACACTTTTTCAAAATTTCAAAACACAGCGCCGACGTAAAATAATATTTGAAGTCTATTAAAAAAAACCGCATATTTTTATCATTATCCGTTAAGGAGTTACTGAGCGAAAACTATGAGTTTGTTCCAACACAGCAAGAATCGATTCCGAACCGTCCAGAATTAGTCAGTCAGTTTAGTTGTTAATGTACTCTCGGCGAATGCGACGTAAGACGGTGTTGGTCAAACATATCTCACGGTACTGAACAGTTCTCGACGGTTGTTGGAACAGATGTGATATATCGTTTGATAGAGCGCTCACCGTAAGCCTTAAATAGTTGTTTAATATTTGATCCTATTTCCAACCTTTATTATCCCTACATTAAACAATCTTTAGCGCCAAGTTGGAGTCATTCCAACTATTTGCAACAAACATATTTTAATTGTTTTCTCTCACGCAAATTCTCTCGTCTATTACTCGTACAGTCTGTGGGTAAATTAATTTAAAACACCCCTTACGTGCGAGATTTAACGAGCGTGTCGTCGGTAAAGTTCTACTTATTTAGATAGTGGAGAAAGTGATACAGCATAATGCCCAAAATTACAAATATGTGCGAGCAGTTTCTTCTAATCTAAGATCCCCCTGCCAAGTATCAATTTGTTTCTTGTTGTTGGATAGAATGATTATCATTGCAAACAGTAATGAGTAGCTCTTTCTTTGCTTTATCGTCATTTTGTAGCATTAATATATAAGATAATAGACGAAAGCAAGAATATTCCCTTGGAAGCCGAAAATATTCCCTCAACATCCAAAGTTATTTCATCAACATCTAAAAGTTATGTTCAGACTCAAATATATTTCCACCTATTCAAGAACATCGTCAGGCATGTCAACATTTGGTATTAATTTATCCAATTGTAAAGATTTTACTGTCAATCTACTCCTATTAATTTATATATTAATTATTCAACTGCTTTTGACCAATTAATAGTATCAATAAACAAATAGCGTGGGTTTTTATAGTGAGTTATTATAACTCACGCTGGGCTTCTACAATGATAATTCGGTATGTACGAGTAAATAGTGTGCGCAGTAAATTCTTGGAAATTTTTAAGCCGATAAATACGTTCCATTGGTGTAAAATGGAAAGAATTTTTAACAAGTGGAAAGGAATGAATAATTAAAAGATTTTAAAATTATTAAATTGCCAACGCCTGTCAGTAGGCGGAACTGTCAATTATTATCATTGACTAATGTCATTCGATATTGTAACAAAATAATTTTGACGTTTTCTTGATGAATTACAGCAAACTTCATCTGCGTGAGTTATGACCTGCATTACCACTCGTTAAATAATATACTATTAATAAATGAATGTTCATATGATCTTGTTTATTTAATAAATGTCTAATTTAATTTACAATGTCATTATCGCACTGAGAGCGTTAATAAGTTTAAAAAAGTATGTGGGATAATGTTAGAACATTCGAAACAGTGTCGAATCGTAGTCATTATGTGACGGTATACAGGGTGAGTCAGAAAGAATGGGTCAACACGAAACTGGTGATACTAGACATGAAAATATTATGTTTGAGCTCATCATGCCTTTATATGAATGTCGCTGGCTTAAGAGATGAAGGGTATTCAAGGTTTAAATTTTATTGAAAATTGGTAGTGTTAGGTTTTTTGGATGAGAATTATGAATTTAAAGCTTATTTTGACGTTGCTCCTAGATGGCGCTAGTTTCACCGTATTATTTAGATCAATCAAAACATATTTTTTTTATGTGTTGAGCTACGCTTAAAAAATGTCTAAATGAACGTTGGATTCTACATAAAAAATGTACTCTTGTAGAGATCGCCTAACTTTATCAGCTTCTGAATTATTTGCATTTAAACGTTGCCATGTATTTTGTGGTGATTTCAGGCGTTGATGTTGCTATTTTTTTTTTCTTAGTAGGCTTGTGTCAAATTTTCATGTCAATAAATATTAGCGTATTTAGCGTGCGTGTGATTTATTATTCGTGAAATTATTGAGAGATTTCAGAATAAAATTTAAACATTGAACACCCTGTATTTCTTAAACCGGCGACATTTCGTGCATGATGAGCTCAAACATAACAGTTTGGTGTCTAGTATATCCAGCTTGGTGTTGACCCATTCTTTCTGACTCACTCTGTATATTAAACCTTCCTGTAAATTCCCTTTTATAATTATTTTCTATAAATATAACAAAAACTCAGCTAGCATTAAAGAGATCCTCCGATACCAGCTTTATTTAATAAAGTATGGAACTGTAATAATTAATTTAAGAAAATATATATTTCACTTACTCCAGAATTTTCTTTTGGAGCGAAATAATAAAGATACTGAATAACGGAAAAGGAAGCAAAAAATTATGTGAAGGGCTAAATATAGACGGTCGGTTCAAGCAAGAAATAAAGAGCAGGGACCGATGTTGAAACAGAAAAGTCTAAAATTAAAACCCGTAAATTTAAATGGAGTGGTCCTCTGAAAAATGATTAGGTAGGTAGCGCCTTTGTTGAACAAGTTTAGGTCGGTATACGTATCCCGGCCTGAAACACCTACATCGTGAAAAGGTTTTTTAATGGACTAAGTCGACTAGAATAAGATAAACTGTGCCGATTTCGACCTAATTTAGAACAAAAGGGTTGCCTTTCTTGCCGCAAAATCCTTTACAGAGAATGATAGATAAACAAAGAAGAACTGTTAGGGCGGTGGACAGGACAACCCAAACAGTGAAAGACAAATTAGAGACAATTCATTTCTCTTTTGGTTTAGAAAGCTAGATTATAATCTAGCTACTCAACTGTTTCACATCTCTTTCGGCTTATACCGAAGTAGCGATTGTACAGGGTGAATTGTAATAGGTGTTAAAACACTTTGGTTTTTTGTTTGGAAAGTCTACTTCATCGTGAATGTGTGTCAAACAGATCAAGTGTAACTAATTTGACTTATACAGGGTGTCCGATAAGTATATGGCATACTTTTGTGAGTGTATAGGGGAGGTCAAAATAACACTAGTTTGTCATAATTTTTTCCCTAAAGTAGTCTTAACGGAGATACAGAGCCCTTAAGGGGTACCCAGCGATTTACCTTTTCGGCTCTAACTTTTGAACCCACCTGTATAATTTAATGAAATTTTAATATTTTGTAGTAGTTGAACAGAGAAGAACACATATTGTTTAAAAGTCACCAAATAGTAAGTTATGCAGATGACGTGGCCATTATTGCTAGAAATAGTAGGGAATTAGAAGAAGTAACGAGAAAACTTGTGGAGGAAGCAAGTAAAGTGGGATTGCAGATAAATCAAGAGAAAAGTAAGCTTCTGAGAATAGGAGAACAAAAAAAAGATAGAAATTTTAAATTGAGAACAGAGCATGGAGAGAAGAAGTTAACAGCTAACTGTGATGAGGAACAAGAAATAAATAGGAGAATAATAAAAGCAAACAGAAGTTCGGCAGCAGTCAACCACTTATTGAAATCAAAAATTTGTCCAGACGAGTAAAATTTAGAATGTATAAAACAATTTTTAAACCGACAACGCTGTATGGTAGTGAAACCTGGGTTCTCAATAAGAAGTCAAGAGAAAACCTTTTAAGGTGGGAAAGGAAGATCTTAAGGAGAATTCTAGGGGGTAAGAGGACAGAGGAAGGCTATGTAAGGAGAAATAATGTGGAAATATATGCAATGTACCAGGCACCAACAATAGACGAATTTGTAAAAGCCAGGAGAGTGCCGTGACTAGGGCATCTAGAACGTATGGAGGATGAAAGGGCAGAAAATAGTAGGGAGTAAACCTAACTACAAGAAAAAGAGGTAGACCGAGGAAGCGATGCACAGAGGCAGTGGCAATAGATCTAAGGGAGAAAAATGTAACGGATTGGAAAAGAAAGGCGAAGGACAGAATGGAATGGAGGAGAATAACACAGCTCTGGGCCTAAAAGGCCTGTAAACAGCATATATATATAAAGCCCCATAATACCATACTACAGTAGATGTTTTACACTGTCAGGGAAACCAGGAACGGACTTGCCACCATACTCGCTAGACCAAAATTTTGACAGGTGTCATTTCATAGATGTGAAAACTGAATTTTTAAATACATTGGTCATTTCTCTTTGAAAAAGGTACTGTACATTTGTTGATCAAATTTACTGTTTTCGAAAAAAAAGTTTTTATATAACATGTCATTGAACTAATATATCAGAATAGGTAGTGCAATAAAACACCACTCGGTTTTACGACGTTAAAAATGTGTTATTGACAACACTTGACAAAATTGTCAGATTGATTGAGTACACAAGACTAAAATGGAGCATTATTCCTACAGCAAATATGCTGACATTCTGATACATTGCCAAATCGACGTTTACTGCACCGAAGAACTTTTGAGCTGCCATCACTATTATAAATTTCAACATAAATATAAATAACTATAGCAATAAAATATCTCCCAATTATTCACGTTACTACAAAACTACAAAACTAGTTCATTTAATGGTAGCCCTCGACGAATTTTCTTTGGTTTTTTATTAAGTTCATAAGGAGTTGAATATATTGTTGCCATATCTACATCTTCGAGAACCAAATAGGTACATAGAGAAGTGCTTTATTTTATTTTCTCTAGTTACATAAATTCTTTAAGTGAAAAGTGAAAAGTGAAAAGTTGAAACATAAATATTTAGTTAGTTCATCCAAGAGACGTTATTATCAGAATAAAATTAGTTGCTCTGTCAGTATGGCAGACAGGAACTTAATAACAAGACAAGAACAAAAAAGAATATATCAATAAAAATTAATGATAAAATAATTAATAATGAGAAAGAAATTGCCGATGCCTTTACATTTATTTTAAAAATGTACCCATTAATATCATAAATCAAATTAAATCAAATAATAACTACAATAGGAAATGTATAAATAGTACTATGAGCTTATTACCTTACGATGACGTTGAGATTTATAATTTTCTCATAAAAAAACTTAAAAGCAAGTATTCCTCTGGTTATGATGATGTGCCAGATTTTATCATAAAAAAGATACTAGATATAATAATCAAACCACTAGTTTACCTTATAAATTTATCCTTTTCAGTAGGTAAATATCCAGAGTTGTTAAAAATGGGTAAAATTATACCAATACAAAAAAAGAATAACTCAAATCTTATTTAAAATTATATACCTGTTAATATACCTAGTGGTTTCTCCAAAATATTTGAGAGCTGTTTTTTGAATAGACTATTACCATTCTTAAAGTGCCATAACATTGTTTCACCTAATCAACATGGATTCTTATTAGGAAAGTCAACAGCAACTGCACATTACTCTTATTATGAGGAAATAATAAATACGTTGAAGCAGGGGAATGTCCTGTTGGGATTTTTTGTGATCTCAGCAGGGCATTCGACTGTGTAGACCAAAATATATTGCTTGATAAGCTGGCTATGTATGGAATCCGAGGTAATGCTTATAAATGGATAGAGAGTTTCCTTTTTCAAAGAACTCTTCTGTTAACTCACAATCAACAGTTATTAATGTAGGTGTGCCACAGGGTTCCATATTGGGCCCGATCCTGTTTCTACTGTATATTAATGATATTAATGATTTTTCATCTTCTGTAAAATTTACTATGTATGCTGACGATATCTCTGTAGTGGTATCTGATAAAGAGAATGATGCTGCAAAATAAATGTAACAATGTTCTGTATGAACTCAATGCATGGTTTTGTGAAAATAGGCTTTTTTAAATTCTGAAAAAACATTAGCTTTAAGGTTTCATAATTGGCAAAAGACTTGTAGGGTACTTGATCTACATGTAAATAGTAATTGTGTGGCAAAGCATGCAGAGAGTGTTAAATTTCTAGGTCTTTATATTGATGAATGTTTAACGTGGAAACCTCATTGTGAGCATATAGTTATGAAATTAAATTCCGTAATTTATTAATTTAGAAATCTTAGAACCGTTTTAAACATTAATCAACTAATAAATTTGTATTATGCTGAAGTTGAATCTCGACTGCGGTACGGAATATGTTTTTGGCTATCTACAATGTCAAGTAATGTTTTTATTGCACAAAAAACGATACTGAGAGTGATGTTTCATCTGTCATATTTTGTTAGTTGTAAGGATGTATTTATAAAATACCAGATTTTAATAGTGCCATCTCTTTTGCTATACGAACTTTGCATATATATACATAACAATCAGGATAAGTTTATCAAACACGACAATATCCATGCTATAAATACAAGACAAAAGAATAATTTTTACGTGCCTTATTCTAGATTAAATGTTACTTGCAGCTCACCCAATTATGTTGGTCTTAAAATATATAATAGATTGCCTTCTGAACTCAAACTTTGCCCATCGACTGAACTATTTAAAAAACGTCTAAAGCAACATTTAATATTCAAATGTTTTTTTAAAAGAATACTTTACTCCAGAATGTTTGTTATGGTAGTGTTATTTTATGTGTACGTGTATAGTATTATACAATTTTTATGTAGACTTGTTTATTTTTGTGGACTATTCCAATACAATGTGTAAATTGTCTAATGGAAATAAAGAATTTATTATTATTATTAAGTCGGGGGTGTTTTAATTATTTTATCCTTTTTCAATTACATTTAACCGTGGTGGGTTTTTTCAAAATTTTTAATTTTGCTTTTATGCTATCTGAATTTACTACATTATTTTACTTGCTTTATTCTGAAAATATAATAAACAAAGGTGATAATTAAGGAGTTTTTAAAAATGTTATGGAGAAATTAAATCAGTAGTAAATAGCAATTAATAAATTAATTCAAAAAATAAATGCTAAATGTCACTATTTACTATTAAATAACAACAATTAATTAAAACAAGTAGTTTAATGTGAAATCAGATGGCATAATTTTATAACTGCTTCAAGTAAAACCCTCTTTTTGGACGTAATCAACAGGATTTGCGCCGTAATTTTCACGAGCAGATCTATATTTAACAATACCGTAAATTCAGCACATCCCCATTAATAATTATGGTAATGTTAAACATGGAAAATAATAGACACCTGCTTCTTTTGACTTGCCATTTGCTACACTAATGAAGCTGGGATTAGCATTAATGTTGAAGTTCATAAGTACAAAATTAAATGGATGAAATGGAATTAATATCCACTCGTAGCATTACCTATAGTATTTACATTATCTATAACACAAACATGCCACAAAAACACAAAAAACAAGCAGGAACAGAGTAAGTATTAAAAGTTAACTATCTATATCTGTATCTACAGAAACATAACTCCTGCTGAACGTCGTGTGACGTCACACTGATGATATCGCGTTTTCCGCCACGTGGCTTTATTTACATTCCATGGCAATTTATTAATATTAATATTTTAATTATTATGTAACTATTGCAGCCAGACACATATTTTGTAATACAACTTCCCCATCAAAATTTCAATGTTTTTAAATCTAATTTAATTTGAATTGCATATTTTGGATATTTTTCGTTAGTAGCACCCTTACTGTATTAGATATGACATAAATATTACTAAGAAAACTTTATGAAAATGAAAAATTATGTAGATGTGTGCAAAATTTTAATGTTGCTCCTAAAGTATGTAATTACTCAATATAATTACACAATAACACAAAATATCCTCGGTAAAACATTAAGGATGCAATTGATTGTCTTGTACAATATTCCGTACGGCAATATGGATTAGTTTGGTGTTATCTGACGGGATGGGAATACTAATTTCTGGATTATCTTCAACACGATTTAATATATCTCGCTTCTAACGATGCCGGCGCTTCATACGGATTTTAGAACGTTAGAACGTTCAAATTACGGTGAGGATGAAAATACACTAGGCGTATATTTCATTCGAGAATAATTTTCTGCATATTGTTGAATGTGATTTGGATATTTGTCTGCACATTTTAATACTGCAGCTGAGTTATTAAAATTTTCTTATGTCTAGACAGACGATATGGACTATAATAGAACTTATATTCATAACAATGGAACAATAGAGAAGCGTTTATTTAATATAGTGTCACGGAATTTGCCCCACTCACTCCCAAACCGACGACTGTGGCACCGCGAATTGCCTAAGATTGTCCCGATCGCCCCTACGCCATTCTGGTAAACAAACAACATGCCGTTAATCGAGGCGTTGCTGGAAAATTGTGGAAACGACGAGAAGCGTTCCAGTCGTTCGAGAAAATGGGTCTAGAAATGCTCTGGAACATTCGTTGGGTCTATAAAAGAAGAATAAACGGCCGAGTTAGTCTTGTACTAGAGTCTTGTATTAGTCTTGTATTACAGTCTGAAGTGAAGTGTTTAGTTAGAGAGATCAAAGCGATTTAGATAGCGATTAATTAAATAAGTGTTTAGTTGACCTGTAATTAGTAGTCAGTAGTGTACTGAGCAGTTAATAAAGAAGTAATTAATTAACGGAGTGTTTTTCTGGAAGTAAGAAAAAGACGGATTGGGAAATCCGTGACAATAGTATGTGCAAATTCTGTAAATTGACAATAATAACTAGAAAAATGTATGTAGATTCGGAAAATACAAAGATTTTCTCTGCCGTACAATAAGAAAGGAATAGATTTTTTCCTG
The DNA here is from genome assembly GCA_025584915.1 of Monochamus saltuarius. Lineage (NCBI taxonomy): Eukaryota > Metazoa > Arthropoda > Insecta > Coleoptera > Cerambycidae > Monochamus > Monochamus saltuarius. The sequence continues at coordinate 22,906,729 of CM046724.1, read as the reverse complement.
AAATCGTTCGGATTCTAGTATTTTTGGTCGTTGCTATGTATCCATTAGCAAAGTTAGGCAGAGAATCGACGGAAACACTGTCCTGCTTATTTATCTGCATTGAAAATGTGGCAACATTCGGAGTTTTCTGGGTAATATGCAATATATTTTGTATACAGTGGCATATCACATATAATCTCGGTTTTTTCGTTTTATTATCCGATATTTTAATCAAAAGTTTTGATCTCAAATCTTCTAGGTATATAATTCAATTTAATTGCTACAGTTCATCATGGCGTCGTACACCGGCAACACCTAATATTAAGGTTACTTAAACTACTAATATCTTTTACAATTTTCACATCTGCACGTAGCGTATTCGGTAAGTATCTATATACAATGTGTCCCACTTTTCATGGAGCCACCCTGACATCTCACTCACCTGATATCCGAATACTTTGAAACATTGGTGGTGAATATATATCTATAAAGTGAGTCTTTAGACGTAGCCATATTTGATTATAGTCAGAGGCGTCCGATTCTAAGATGGAGAAAGGGGGTAAATTAAAAAAAAAGTATTAGCGATTTTTTTTAAAAGAACTATACTCGCGACAAGAATTCAGACGACTTACGTCATACGAACAAATGAATAATTCATTATATTTTCATCAAAATATTTAAGAAACTGCAACTGATAGTAATAAAACTATATACTGCACTAAAAGTTTGCATTATATATTGCACTAAATTGCAATAAATTATTATTTTTAACGCGACCAAATATCGAAAATTACGTTGACAATAAAAACAAATGTGTAACGTCAGCCGTGACGTAAGACGTCTGAATTCTTGACGCGAGTATAGTAAGATATTCTTAATCAGCACTTTTAGAAACCCCCTTGTACAAGATTACATCATTGTGGGTTCAAAGGTGTTTGAGATATGGGTCGTCAAAGAACAATTTTTTTCAACTTAAAATAATTTGTATCTGTAAAACGGGCTCTCAATTGAAAAAAAATGTATTGTTTATTTTTTGTTCAGAATAGTGTATTGTACAGGTATGAGATAATTCTACAACAAAATAATTTTTTTTAATAAGGCAAAAATTCTAATTTGTACATACAAATAAATACATTTTTGACGTATTAATTTATTTACATTTAAGAATACATTGACACTTGCAATAACTTCTGTTTCCATGGCTTCCTTAAGTTTGTATTAAAGATTATTTGTTAGAAAAATTTAGAATGTTTGCCTTATTAAACAAATTATTGTATTGTTTTCGAATCATTTCATACCAGTACAATACATTATTCTGAATAAAAGAAGAACAAATTTTTCATTTGAGAGCCCGTTTTACAGATACAAATTATTTTAAGTTGAAAAAAATTGGCTAATATCTCAAACACCTTTGAACCCACAACGATATAATCTTATACAAAGGGGTTTCTAAAGGTGCTAATTAAGAATATCTTACTAGTTCTTTAAAAAAAAATCGCTAATACTTTTTTTAAATTGACCTCCTTTCTCCATCTTAGAATCGGACGCCTTTGACTATAATCAAATATGGCTACGTCTAAAAACTCACTTTATAGGTATATATTCACCACCAAAGTTTCAAAGTACTCGGATATCAGGTGAGCGAGTTGCCAGGGTGGCTCCATGAAAAGAGGGACACATTGTCTATTGACTTCTTCTTGACTTCTTTGGTTTGTATTTGTCACCTTAACATTTCAGGAAAACACTTAATTTAAATACTATATCAATAGGCTTTTTTCGCAATTGAATATGCAATTGCCTACTGTCTGAAAATTTCACCCATCCACTGAATGTGCTGTTGATATATTCAGCCAGTGTTTTGAGTGGTAGTGGGGGTATATGTGTGTTTACTTTGGCAGTTATGCCTCTAATTAGATTTGAATTCCCGGTTGTATTACAGTTGTGTTCGGTTATCAATACACATCTTAGTCAACGTTGATTTAAGAAACATTATGTTAAATTATAAGTGTAATATTTTTTGCAACACATTAATTTATTTATGTTGCTTCTCAAACATATGTGAAAGAGGTACTTGTATCTCTGGGTACAACAAAGAAATTAGCAAACATAGACAGAAGCTTATCTTAAGTAATGTGAAAAGTGAGGTTAAAATTTCACTCTCATTCCAACACATACTATTTAAGTCAATTTTACGCTTTCTTATTCGAAAGAGAGTAAAATTAAAAATTGATATAGTTACTTCGCTTCACATATGTTAAATTTTTCACACATATTCAATCGCAAAAAAGCCTTTTGTATTAAGTTTTGCTGTTACATGGAGTAATTTGACCATAACGTAGATGCCTTCAACTTTGTAGATAAATAGGAAGAGTACGCAATTCGGGAAACGGGAGGTCGTATTTTTTCAAATCTTAAAACGTTTGTAAGTGAGCTAGTACTTTTTGCAAGATTTATTTGGTAATAAATTTAAAGTCTCATTTTCTGTAGTAGCTACTAACTCTAGTGGTGTCCCGGACATCTGAACATCACCAGTACTGCCCATTTCATATATATTTTTTAATATACTGTAGCACTTATAGGTATTAAAACAATCTTAACTTTTATATCAACAATAAATAAAAATTTTACGTAAATTTCAATTTTAACGAATTAACATCTTACGTAAACTAGTGCTACAGTGCCTTCATAAATGATTACAAGCCACGTGACCAGGACTGTGATTCTCGAAGGACAACTCGTATGCAGATAGATTTCTTGTCTTTCTCAATTGCCGTAGTGAGGAAAAGGATATTCGCATATGGATTGCTCTGCGATTGATTTGAAAATCTCGACCCTGATCACGTGGCTTTCAATCATTTATGAAGGCACCGTACTTATATACTTTAGCTAACCTAAATTTTTGTTAACGATTTTCAACTTTTATTACTTATAGATATTTAATTTTTGCAGATATCATTTATAATAATTGTCTCTACAGATATTTGTAGATAAATTTAAAAATATTCAATCAAATTTAAACAAGAGCATAATTTTGCATGGTTTGTTAGCCATAGGCAATGTAACAACTACAAGGAGTTTACTGGCCCAATCAATACAAGATGGTAATTTATGTTAAGTTTTTAAACATAACTAATGGCATTATCTAAATAATTTAAAGTTACAAGAGGGCTTATAATTACAAGAAATTACAAGGCATCACTGAAAAGTAATTGCTGTTATGCAATTTTTGTATAATTGAATAGATTTTGTACCTCTTGGCATTTCCGAGATTGCCATTCTTAACTCACTCTGTACAGATCATAGTCAGTCATAGGTACCAACAAGCATGGACATTCTATCATAAACTAATTAATTTACTAAATAAATAAAGGTACTTACTTTTAGATGCATCCTCTACCTTTTCAAACATTTCGTAATGCCCATTATTTTAAGAGAGAGCCGCATAGCACATAAAAGAACAACAAACAAAAATATCATATAATATGTATATTTTCAAATTGAGTAATACCTAGATAATAATATCATATGTAACAGTAATTATTTCAGAAGTACTGCTACAATGAAAAACAAGTACAAAGTAATGCAGATTATATAACTCGAGTCAAGAATTCAGACGTCTTACGTCACGGCTGACGTTACGCATTTGTTTTTATTGTCAACGTAATTTTCGATATTTGGTCGCGTTAAAAACAACCGTTTTTTGCAATTCAGTGCAATACATAATGCAAACTTTTAGTGTAGTATATAGTTTTATTACTATCAGTTGCAGTTTCTTAAATATTTTGATGAAAATGTAATGAATTATTCTTTTGTTCGTATGACGTAAGTCGTCTGAATTCTTGACGCGAGTATAGGTTCTACAGTTAAACGCACAATGCACAATAAAATAATATAGTTATACTGTTTCTACATTGATGTAGCTATTAATATACTTTTTGACAAAAAATACATGGTGATTCATTAAGAATGGGCAATGCTAGAATTTTATTTTGAAATATCTCAATAACTTTGAAACTTTGATAATTATGTTTTTTGGCACGGGAAATAAGAATTTTTAACTATTTTGGCGTCACTAGTAGAGGGCGCCACTTATGGCACAGCATGTTTTGGTTTCAAAATAAAACCTCGCCGATCTTCTTGAAATTTGCACGTCCCCATAATTTACCATTCTGAACAACTTTTTCAAGTAAAATTTTGCTGTATTTTCAGTAGAAAAAGCACTTTACCTGAAACGATAACAGTTTTCAATCGGTGCACTGAATATTTCAAATAGGATTATTTCGAAAACTGTTACTCCTAACGACTTCAATAAGGTATATCTTATTTAGATACAGCAGGTAGGATTCGATTGTTTCAATAGACAGATGGATACACTAAACAGCAAAAATGTTCTGCCATTTAAAAAAATGTGATGTACCATAAGTGGCGCCCTCTACTAGTGACGTCAAAATTAGTTAAACATTCTTATTTGTCGTGCCAAAAATATAATTGTGCCAATTTTTTTACTCCAACAGGTTTCAAAGTTATTGAGATATTTCAAAATAAAGTTCTAGCATTGAACACCCTGTATTTTTTAAACCAGCAACATTCGAATAAGGCATATTTGGCTAAATCGCCATATTTTGGTGTGTAGTAACTCCAGTTCAGAGATTGTCCATTCTAAATGAATCACCCTGTATATCTTAAGCAATATCAGACATTTACAACCTGATACAAAATTGTATCCTTTGTGAAATAACAGTTGCGGTTGAAATGTGTAATAAAGAGACACATAATATAAGTTTTACCGTTTTAATTCATTTGCTTGATCCTAATTGGAAATTCTCATTTTACAGGCCTAAGAACATGCCAGGGAGACGAACACGAAGCCAGATTGATGCGCTATCTCATGGCAGACTACGATGCCGCCGTAAGACCCGTCTCGAACTCGTCGTTACCGCTGAGCGTTATATTTGGAGTGTCCCTTCACCACATCATTGACGTGGTAAGCAGGAAACTTGAATTATGACCGAGAAAAGGTGTTTGGCGAAAGCCGTTAAAAATTATGTGAGACATCTCGTCTAGAACAGTATTTCTATTTCCTAGCATACGAGATGTCCGGTTTCTTTGGAGGGGTGGTTCTAGAAAATATGAAAACATTAACGTGAACACTCATTCGACGGTGATCATTTTGAGATTTCACTTGTTAAAATATCTCTACATAAGTTTAATGTACTGGCAGTTCAAAATCCTTTCTACTTTAATACCTTCAGTGCCAGTGACGGAAAAATCCGTCGGGCTCGCTATCACTCTGGTGCCGCTGACGGAATTTTCCATTGCTCCTCTGGTGACATATATAGCTGGTTATTTACGTCGGCACTGCATTTGACGAACGGTGATTTACATAGGCATTATGAAAAGGTTTTATGACATAGTTTTCTGCGTGCGGTTTCTAAATTTTGCTTGTCTTTTTTTAATTAAATTAGTAAAATGATCAGTTATAATATTAAATTAAATATAACATATTTCAAAAAAATTAATGCGGACAAGCTAATTTTTCAGAGTGAATGAAAGGATGTCTCCAACCAAGAAATCACTCTTGACACCCTTGTGGTTTTTTTGCTATTTTGCTTTTATTTACTATACTTATTATGGCTCGGTAAAGATACAACAAAAGGCTGACCATCTGGTTTTTGCAGGTTTCTTCAAGCACTGTCTTCTTCGACCCCATCCAAAAAAGCACAGTCCAACCCCTTCGTTGTTTTGCGCAATAGGGGTGGTTTATTATTATTGTGTCATCTTTTAAATATTTTGTGTACATGTACATAAAAGTCATTACCGCTGTTCTGGAGGGTCTATTGTTTTAAAAACATTCAAGCATATTTAATAGGATTGAACCAGTTTGAACCAATGGGATGTAATATCCAAGTAACTTTGTGTTTTCAGTAATGTGAATTGTTAGTTGAACTCATTTCCACTCCACCACCCACACCACCACCAAGAAACCACCCTTATTGCGCAAAACACCGAAGGGGTAGACTGTGCTCCTCTAAGAACCCTCCAAAAACCAGCTCCTAAGCCTTTTGTTTGTATCTTTACTGAATCATAATAAATAAATATCGTTTTTTTTTTTTCATATAATGGGCGGTGAAGCGTCAGATATGTAAGTTACGAAAAAGTTTATATATTAATATTATTATGTACAAGTTGGAAAACAAATCCAAAAACATAGTAAATAAGAAACTACTCCTATTGCAAAAAACGCACAAGGGTCTCTAGTGTAATTTTTTGGTTGAGACAGCCCTGCATCCACTCTGAAAAATCAGGTTGTGTGCAAGTATTTTTTGCACTATATGAGTACTTTGTGCAAGTACGGGAAGTTTATAGAGGCATTCGGAAAAGGCTTTAAGAGATAGATTTACACGGCTGAATTCCTTCCTTGTCTTTTATTAGAATAAGACTGGAAAACTGGCAAGGCTGGTACTATCTCAGCCTCAAAAAAAGAGCCCGAATAAACCATTACCATACAGATGAAGGTTTCCTGCAAATTTCAGAACATAGTTGTTCAACGGAGACGAAAGCGATACTTGGTAACCAGATGAGGCAGATGAGGTGAATAAGCAGGTTCAGGGCGACAAAATAATGCAATTTAGCCAACTTACCTTTGTCATAAGACACAGGATCTCAAATTTAAAGATTTGATCTAAAAATTATTAAAATGTTTAGAATGTTTTCAATGAATTACTTTGAAAAACAAATCCGTACTTTGTTCTAAACACTAAAAGGCGCTACAAAATGTACTCGCGGATAAAAATTGGTCATAACTTTTTTCTCACTGTATGTAGCAAAGTTTTAAAGAATTATATATCGCTAAATTGAACCATTTTCTGTTTGTTGTAATTTAATTGTCATGACATCGTGGGTTTTAATATATCTAATACAAATTTTACATTTTATTTATCACAACTTACTAAATAAGTCTAAACTTGAAATTTAATAATAAATAAAATAATTTTACATACTCTTCAACATTAAATTACATATAATAGAAAATAGCAAATAAATTGAAAACGGTTAAATTTAGCGACTTGAAATTAGTATGTACTTATATCATATTTGTGTACAAATGCTAAGAGAATAATACTATTCTACTTTGATACATACAATGAGAGAAATGTTATGTTTATCCACCAAGATTACTTACCTACATTTTGTAACGGCCACTAGCGTTCAGAACAAAGTTAAGTACAAATTCGTTTTTCTTCTCTCAGATAATTCCCGAATCCAAATTTTCAAAGTAATTCACTGAGAACTTGATAGACAAGATTTGCGACGTAAAATACTGTCACTGGTGTATAGCTTTCAATTTAGTTAGACGTGTAGTGCCACTGACGGAAAATGCCGTCGAAATTAAAATTACAGTCCAGTCAGCAAATTCGCTATTACAACTCATATAGACATAACTTAGTTAATTTTCAACAATCAAATCTCAAATTTTATAGAAAAAAACCAACGGCATGGACAACATGTTATCGAAACACCCGGCAGCGAACCTGTTAACGAATGCAATATAGTCTATAGGATATTTTTAATTGAAAGAGTCTTGCTGGTGTTTTACACATCTATGGATAGCATGGAATTAGTAGAAGTAATAATGTGGTTAAAAGTGCACTGGATCGTTTAACGATATGAATGCTTTCTTTGCTTGCTTGTTCTAATTAAAATAAAGTCCTTAATCTGCGAGAATACGTTCACATGCGCCTACACCAATCTGTCAGCCGTGCTCTCTAGAGCAGGAATCAATTAGCGCACTCTATCGATTTTATGCCTTCTTAACATAACTTCCGTAACTAGGTGTAATTAAACAATTTTAAAAGATCTTAGAATTTGCTAGTCAATTAATAAATGTCATGTAATTATATAAATATGTCATTTCCGAAATTTCAAATAAATGAGTATTATTACGACAAAATTTGACAATTTGACCCCACTTACCAATGTACAAAAATGTTTGCCTTAAAAGGTACAGGATGTCAAAGAGGAACTTTTAAAATTGTTTTTTTTTTAATAACTGTCAATTTTTCAGGTATCAGTTTGAAATTTATTAGGGATATTTGTTGTTATTAACCAATTGCCTCGGGACATTATTCTGAACGACGCCTAAAAAGAAAACTCAAAAACTGGGGGTACTTGAACCCCCCCTCCCCTCATTTTTTCTGGCGAATGACCATGGACAAGTTCTACCAACATCTTAGTGTAAAATTTCATTTAGAATGTTTTATGCTCTTGATTTTTCGTAAAATTGTTTTCAAAATAACCTCTATTTTTAAATGTCGCAAAACAATTTTAAATTTTAATTTCCAAAGGAACAATTTGTATATAATTTACCGAGGTTTTAAATATTCTGATTTTATACAGTGTTTCTGAACATAGGGATAAGCATATTTACAGAATTTCAAACTGATACGAAAAACGATAATGTGAAAAAACAAGGTTAAAAGTTCAACTTCAACATCCTGTATTTTTTGAGGAAGGCAAATATAGAGTAAGTACAAGATATCCTAGATAATAGTATCAATAACGCCATACAAAATATAGGTGGTCAAACATTTTACAATATGTTCAGCGATATTGGCAAGTGGAAATTGAAGAAGACTATAAAATATTTAGTCTTTGTAGCACAGGAGGCATAACTCTAAGACGATTTTAAAAAGAACAAAATATTTATTACGCAACAAATAAAATTAAAATTTGTGTAACTAAAAGAGGATATGGGTGAATGCCTCCAAATGAAAGAAAACAGTTTTTTATTTTGATTTAGAAACAAAAACATTATTTATTAGAAAAATACTGAAGGAAAAGCTTCAATTATCAATGTTTATTTTTGCAACTTTTTTCAATTTATTCTGTTTTTTCTTAAATTTGGCGACAGGGAAATGACAGTATTTCCAGAGAAATGACGTAAATAATTCAAACGATAAACAAAAATGAAAACTTTTCATTAGCAAAAAAATCGATAAACAAATACTACTTATCATAGGAATTGTGTAGATGCCTACTATTCTAAAAATATTACAATAAACAATATTACTGATTTTTTTATTTGTAACATAGTTAGAACAAATGGTTCTATCTTTATATTTGTTTCTGTTATGGCGTTAGATAAAATTGCATCAGCAGAAGGATGATAACCAGATTATTCTGGAATTATTCTTTCAGGGGAATGACAAAATATGAATTTATGTTCAATTAAATTCTAACGCATCAACACGTATATTCAAGCTAATCCTAGTTATTAATTCCAAATGCACAAGAAAATTTTCATATTTACTAGAATTATTTACTTACCAAGGGAATGGTAGTTTTTGTGTGGCTACACGAAAAAGCGGCACAATTTATATTTTAACATAAGAATAAGTGCATTTATACAACAAACACTTATGGGTATGAAACTGAGCAATAGTATCAATTTTTTTCAAACTGCTAAAATTAACGCCTGGCCCCTTTTGTTAGACATTAATGGTGTTTGTGTAAGTGCAGGGAAATTGCACGTAGATTGTGGGCACGGAAGTTATCAATTTTTTTAGACAGTCTAAACAACTTTTTTCATTCATTTATTTATTAGGATTTGTAGAACGAGTTAGGTATTTGCAGCATCTCAATTTGTAGTTGTTTAAGCATACCTAATACACTTTCCAATTACGTTTAAAGACTGTAAAGCTAAAAAGATACAACCCAGGGAATGAAAATTTACATCTAAAATATTTTTAAAAAAATAGGACTTTTATATAATTATAAAAAATATAATTAGCCATCAAATAGAACTAAATCAAAAAGTGTTTAAATTACACATCTCGGTATTAGAACTTAAGCCCAAGCATAGTGCTCTACTGATATTCTATATTTTGCAGTTTACAGGCAATCATCCATATAATTATTTTAACCTAACTGAAGTGGTAGAAAATTTTGAATATGAAATGTTTTCAAATCAAATTTGACATTGTTGTTGACACAACAATTATTGTAAACATAAATAAGATTTTATATGTTTCTCCTAAATAATAACTGTTTATTTTTTCCTTATTTAGGTGGGTTGTTGTTGGTTGCAATAGGTATACCTACCTGAAATATGCGCAATCAAAATAGTTTATCTTTCACTAATGTAATAATACTTTCAAATTATTTTTACGAAAAATATTTTAATTTACAAAAAACACATCATTGCAAAAACGTCATGACAGGTAAATTTATGTTTACCCATAGTGAGCAAACAACTTGTATCTGCTGTAAAATAATAATGTTCTTTGCCTTAAACCGCCTTCGTTTAAAAATTGGTATCGAAAACAAATGGCAACAATCTAAAGTAATACGTTACTTCCATACTCCAAAGCCGTTGGAGATTGTTTACACATTAGACATTTATCTTTCTAGGATGAGAAGAACCAGATACTGACAACAAATTGCTGGATTACTCAAATCTGGATCGACCACCATCTACGATGGAACTCTTCAGACTTCGCTGGAATTACAGTCATCAGGATCCCGTACAATAGGGTTTGGAGGCCGGACTTAATCTTATATAACAAGTTAGTAGTAGCCATTTTATCAAGGAGTTTGCATGTCGAAAGAGGGATAACAGGGCCCTTATATATTTCATTTTAGATCTTCCATACTTTACGTTCTCCTTTATATTCGGGTTGAAACGAGTTCAAAAACCTTTGTATGTTTCATTCGTTTCATTTAATTATAGTTATTGACTTAACACTGAATGAATCACCTCTTTTGTATACCTACAGGGTGACTTTATCCTGTGGGATTAAAAAATACAAGCTGAGCATTGATAGAAGGTTGGAACGAGTTCAAAAACTTTTGTATGTGATTCATTTGTTCCATCTAATTATTGTTATTGACTTAACACTGAATGAATCATCTCTTTTATATACAGGGTGACCTTATCCAGTGGGATTGAAAAATACAAGCTACAAAGTGATTAAGGAGACTAGTATCTAGATAAAAAACTACCAATATTACCCATTGATAAGGACAGAAAGTGACACAACGGCTATGGTAGCAAAATAATGGCACATATTTTACTTTGTATATAAAAGTGGTACCTTATTATAATTTACTTAGTATTTAATGTTGAAAGCCTCTATTTTGTATGTGAATGAATAAGACGGATTTTCTCGAAAAGCTTTTTCTTTTTTCTTTATTACACTATTCTACATGAAAAACCCAATTACAGAATAGGAATACAACACAAACCTTATAACCTAATATTCATAATTAAAAACCAAAAACATAAATATAAAAAGTGATGTCAAATCTTAATCTAACAAACATATATCCAGGGCAAAAATTAACTATAAGTAGTATTCTTAATGTCATTAAAATTGCCGCTGAAAAGAGAACAGTCTAATATTTGTTCTAGATATGGCAAGGTAAAACAGCTTTGATTGACGTGATACAGCTATATAAGCATGAAAATTGAGCAATTGCAAAATTTGACTACAGTCAACTGTGTTATGCACTAGCTTGTGAAGAAAAACGAGGTAGGAAACTTTGCGACGATCATTTAAAGACTTAATTGAAAATCGTGAAAGGAGTTCACTATGAGGGAAACCAATAGCAGGATAAGCACCATCTGTTTTATAAGCAACGAATTTCAGAAAACGACGTTGAATCCATTCAAGACTGTCAATATGGATTCTATAGTGCGGGCACCAAATGATGGAAGCATATTCTAAATTAGAACGGACAAAAGCAAAATATAGTAACTTCATTGCATCATAATTCATCAAGTTCTTCGAATTTCGTATTATAAATCCAAGATTTTTATATGCTCTAGAAATTATGTAATTAATATGAGGTATGAAGGATAATTTTCTATCAAAGTAAACGCCCAAATCCCAAAACGTCTCCCGCCTAGTTAGAACAGAATCGTTGAGTTTCTAATTATAGGATAGTAAGTCACGTTTTGTGGATATTGATAACACGTTGCATTTTGCTATATTTAAATTTAATTTATTTTCTATACACCAATTGTCGATAACATCCAAATTATGTTGTAAAAGTATACAATCTGATAGATGTGAAATTGTTGAGAATATTTTCAGATCATCAGCATACAAAAGGCAACTTACGGTGAGATCATTTACTATGTCATTAATGAAAATATTAAACAGTAACGGGCCCAAGTTTGAACCCTTGGAAACACCTGACGTATGCTTAACCGCAACAGAATTATGTCCACAGTATAATACATTTTGTGATCTGTTACTTAAATATGATTCAAAAATTCAATAAGTTCTCTACAGAGTCCAAAATTAACTAATTGGTGTAGTAAAATATTGTGGTCCAGTCTGTCGAAAGCTTTGGAAAAGTCTGTATAAATGATATCCGTTTGCATACCCTTATCAATGGCCTCAGATATATAATTCGTAACACAGAACAAATTAGTGGTGGTAGATCTGCCCTTGTAGAAACCATGTTGCACTGGACTTATTTGATTTTTCATAAATGGAAATATATCGTCATATAGAAGTATTTAAAAACTTTTGCAAAATTCCTAATTAGAATGAATTAGGTCGGTAGTTTGTTATATCGTCTTTTGCTCCTTTTTTGTGAATAGGTATAATCTTGGAGTGTTTCCACATGGACGGAAATCTAGATGACTTTAAGGACTTATTAAATAATACTCTTAATGGTTTAGCAAGTACTGGACAGTCCCGTAAAACAAACGATGGAATATTATCGGGCCCGCTTGTTAATTTAGGTTTTAATTTTTTGAGTGCCATGGTTACTTGCGTCTGGGAGAAACTATGGATGCTTAAGCAAATTACTGTTAACCCCACACTCAAGATCGTCATACTCGTATGTAGGGTCAATTACGGTGTACGATTTTTGGAAGAAACTAGCAAACAAATTGCTTATAATTTGTGGATCAGATACCATCACCACCATCATCTACAACCATAGTTTTATTGGGAACATTCATTTGCCTTTTAACATTTACATAACGCCAGAATGCAGTGGGATCGCGACACATTGACAATCCTAAAGATGTAGTGTAATCTTTATGAGCCCTCTCAGAATCAGTTTTTTCGCGATAAAACGATACAACAATTAATTAACTAATTAATGATACAAATAGTCAATTATTATAAAAATGTATGTATTTTTGTTATTATATACGAATATGATGAAAAACCAATGTTAGGTGCTATTATCATTTAATAACTAAGATGGATTATTTTAAAAAAAAATTTTCACGATAAAAAAATTAATAAACTCTGATACAAATAGTGAGAAATTAAATTTTTATCAAAATTTAAAAATTTTGTTATTTTATTATATACCTACGTACTGACAAAATAAATTTTATTTGCTTATCAACACACAGACAAAACATCAAAAAAACTTTCCAGGAATAGAATAAATATCTAAATTTTACACGGGCGCCTCCAAAATATTGAAAATTTTATTTTGCAAATATTATCGCTTAATTCTTGATGCTGTACTTGAAGAAATTATATTCAGAAAAGGCCTATATCTCCATAATGTTTAATTAAAAAAATAAAACATTCAGTTTGCCGAGCCATTTAGACACTGTGCAAATTTCAGTACTATAGTAAAAACAACTTTTGTTGATTTCTTATATACATAACATCTTTTCTGTTCAAATTTAAGTTTCGTAAAAAACTTCTGAGTAGTTAATTTGTCAGTCTTTCTAAATTGAAAAATAAGACACATACATTTATTGAATAACCCCATGTATATTTGAATTTTACATTTCAAATTATTTCTGTTTACATTTATATGTTACTATTCAATTTTATTTGATTGTAATACAATACATTAATACAAAATACGTCAACTTTTGTTCCACATTATTTCATTTTATGTTACACAGGGTGCCCAATATGTATGGAATAATGTTTATAACATTTCGAAATCATCCTATATAGGATGTTCCCGTTTTTTCATTCTGAACGTTGAGAAAAAACGACATGAAATAATAATAGGGTACTTCCTATAATATTTTTATCTATGACATTCCGTTTTTAGAATATAGGGCCTTCAAGGAATTTTCTTATTTACTAAACAAATAAATACTTTTCTTTCAAACCTGGTATGCATTAATCACAATAAAAGTTAATATTTTGACGCGAATATTTTTTTGAAGTAATACCAGTGGCTTAAATATGGGGTTTTGTTCACATAAAATACTTAGGTGTCTTGTTTGCCCATATCTCCTATTCACTAAGCAAATTGATGAGATACTAGGCTGTACTATACACAACTGTCAATCATTTTCTAATGAAACTGCTTTTTAAAATACTCTTAATAACTCTTACATAAGATCTAAACTGAATAATATTGTTCATTGGATCGGTATCCGCGACATGATTATTTAAAGCCTTTTTGGAAAATGTCCACAGAAGAATTTTAAAATTTATGTCATTTAAAGTAGATAGCTTTTATCCAGAAAGGGGTTATAACCGTACTATTTTACTTACTTCGTTTCGCTGGAGTTTTGTAAGGTTCTAGCCAGTGTCAAAATTTTATTCAACATAGCAAATTAGAATGTCCGACTTTGTTGTGCCAGTTTTATTTCCATGTTCCTCGTGTAAATGTCAAAATCGTACATTTGCCTGTTCTGTATCGTGACGTCACAGAGCTTTTTTTGCTAAAATATAATGTGAAAGTATGAAAACAGTTACCACCAACCATTTTTTAAAACTTAACCAAAAAAACATTTACCTGGAGAATTTATTTATATTTGGGTGTTTTTAAAAAGTTATAAACTTTGTTCCATACATATTCGACACCCTGTATAATATAAGTAAAGGCTGCAGACATCCTGTTGCATGACCTTAAAACAGAGACAAATTTTGTAAAACATAGGCGTTAACTAAAGATATTTTAGATATTTCATTAAATTTGTGAATATTATTCCGCTTATTATTGATTCAGTACATCTGGAAAAATTCAGAATTTCAAAGCTTTCGTAATGGCGTTAAAATTTTTGCCTCCAGACTTTTTTTTTGTTCTTGATGGAAATTGATTTCAGGATTTCGCTACCCACATTATTCCGTGTAAAGAACCCATATGTTTTAATTGAATTTTTTTTAGTTAAAGTAAACTTTAATACTAGCTTCAGTTTCAATCATAAAATTGAATTAAAATTGTTGAGATGAATTTCGTATATTACAAATAATTTTGTGACTTACTTTTGAATTATAAAACAATAAGCAGTAACTAAATATCGTCTGTAACTAATGCTGTAACTAGATTCAATAAAAACTAAGTAAGTATAATAATGTTTTTCTATACAGACTTATTTGTAATGTTTCTATGTATATATTTAGAATGATACTCGCCTAGAGGGCGCAGCAAACCACATACGATATTTCAAAAATCTGTTTATATCAGGTGGAAGGTATCAATTTTCCAATAAAAATTTATTACCGATAAGTTTCCTCTATCTCTTAAAATAAAAAAGTTAGATAGGCTTAAAGTGTGGGCACTTTACAGGTTTTTTTTTACTCATAAAGTTGGCCATGTATCTCAAATTTGTTTTTACGAGCATAAAGGCCTCCAAAAATGCAACAAAAAACAATTAAAGATTTTTGACGTGTCTCGCATATTAAGCGAGATACATGGGAGTGACACTCTTATGTGATACAGCCTGTATATGATAAAAGATTTCTGAAATGGAGAAATATTAATTATTTTATAATCTAGAAAGCATCACTTTTCAACAAATTGTACGTAAGTTTTCCTTCAGAAATTTTGTATTATTTGTATTTAAAAATGTTAAAATATATATTGGTTTGTTGTGATATTTATTAAAAAATTTAGTAACTGAAATAAATTTTCATTCTAATTATATAAAGTTAATGTGCAAAGCATTTATTAAAGAAACTTAAACTAAGATATTGGTTGTAATTTCGAAGCAACTAAAATATATCTGAAGAAACAGCCAATATGTAGATTGGATAGAAAGCTCTGTATCTAAAAGTTTTTCACAATAGTAGATAATATAATAGTATGACATCAAACCGCGTGATTACTAGATTCCTCTGTTTTTTAATCAAAATGTAATTTTAACAGATGATTATTAATTACGGAGAATACATTTCCGATGCATTGCCGTTCAAAATTAGGCCGCATGTATTATTTTTTTAATTCTTGTATTATTAATGATAGCGAACAAAGGTCAGGCGAAATGTAAAAATTGATCAAAAAAAATTTTGTATTCTGAAACATTTTTCTGGTCCTTCACGAGGAGGGTTGTTATTTTACCTTTCGGGACCTACACAGGTTCTTTTTCGACAATATTACTGTTTTAAATGTTAATATAAACATGTCAAGTTTTACAAATACGCGAGTTAAGGCCCCGACAAGTATTGAATTACACCTGGAAAACCTATAACAAACAGCTAAAATTTCGGTTCCGAGCTTATTAGCTCTCATCAGTATGCTATAGATAAGGTAACCTACGAATATGTGGCTTGTTAGTCCAGCATGGAGTAGTGCATGTTCGCTAGATATAGCTTTGCTAGTTTGCATTATTTCAAGTTTTGTGTACGTTCATGAAACACTGGTAGTAACGTGCTTAGTCAACCTAAGATTGGTGGTTAGATTCCCGAACAGGTCGATATTTTTTATACATTTTTAATGTTTATTGATGCTTTTGAATAATTGTATATTTATCAGATATATACATTGCTAATTAAATAATTAATTGGAACATTCTTTTCAAAATTAATCACTGATATATGGAATTTACTTTACTTGATAGAGTAGAATATTATCCAGTTTTGATACATAAAAATTAATAAATTAAAAGATGTAAACGAAAGAATTGTTAAAATTATTATAACTCAATATTCGGATAAAAAATATTTAAATTACTTGATTATCATATTTTATTAAGAAGGCTATTATTACATTTTTAATGATTTTCCTTTCCAGTTCTTTAGCAAATTATACAGTCCTAAAATACACCAGCGAATAAGAAAAATCAGGGATATGCAACAGACTCATTTATTTGGTATGTCTATTTAAGCATAGGTATATATTTTTGAATTAAGTGCATCGTTCTGTCAATATTTATTTATTAACGGAAAGCAATTTTAATTAGTTTAAGACGCTTGTATATTATTTAATTTATTATTGTATATGCTTAAATGGGCATTCCAATGAAATATGAATCTAGACATTGAAAATACTTCTTTTTATCTGTTTTATACATTACATCCCCTTTATTTCTTAAATGTATGCACTCCTTCTTTTATGGTTTTGTAAATCCTAATAGTACCCCTTCATTACTTAGCAAAATTAAATTAGGAACAATTCTCCTTTGTCTTAGTAAATTCTCACAAACTTGTTTCAAGTGAAATTGTTTTCAATACACTTCGGTACTTAATGTAATAACTGCTTGTATTGTTTTACTTGTGAAACATGTTCTAATTTCACTTAAGTTTTTAGTCAAAAATAACAATTTTTGCACAGGTTACCCAAATTTAAATATAAGAAATTTTTCATTTTTCTTCTGAGTAATTATTCTACAAATTCATTAATGAAAATTGGTAGAGTTTAAAACATTTCTTATTAGAATTAAATTAATATAGCACTTAAAGTAATTAAATAAACTCTCGATCGTTAACAAATATACAAAGTTGCCCAAACGTTTATTTTAAAGTCGGATATTTGGTTTAATTTCAATATTACACCCACAGATATCCTGCTGTAGCACTTCGACTCCAAAATTGATTAATAACGACAATTTGTATCATATGTATGGAAAATTACGTTATTTTAGTTTTAAAATCTGATTCATATTTATTACACAAAAACTGTTATCTGGAATATTGATATAGAATAATGCAGGAGATTCTAAGCTACTTTGGAAAAAGAATTTAAAATCTACAACCTTAAATAAACTGCTAGATATTAACACACACACACAAACAATTTTTATGTACATCTTTAATTCATACTGCTACAGATCTAATTACAAAACACGTTTGAATTATTTTTTCTACTTGTTCACTGGATGCAGTTTTCCGCTATATGACTGAAATAAATCGTTTGTTACTGGTATTGATCAAATAAATATAAAAATGTTAATTTTATGCTGTCCACATATTTGATATTATTTGACTAATTTTATAAATTCTAGTATAATTATTCTACCTGTTATATACAAAGTCTTGGAAAAAAATATGAATTTTCAAATCAAGCATGAATATAACAAATGACATGATTCGAGCTGCAGATAATGGTAACATAGTACTGATATTGTTAGATTATTCAAAAACATTTGACACTATTAAGCTTTTAATGAGTTACGTTCTACATCGGGTGCAATTTGTTGAACCTGATGTTGGAGAATCAGCTAAAGAGCATGTACAATGTTAGTACCGCAGGGAGAAGTTGTCGACTATATTTTATTTAGTATTTATACTTAGAATTTAACAACAAGAACTCTTTTATACATTTATATGTGGACGAAACACAACTATGCTATTATTTTTTTCCAAATGATTTACATATAGCAAAAATACTATTTGCCAAAACTTGGATCATTTTACTGCATTTTCTGAACGTCATAAGCTTTACTTAAATCCGCTGGTCAAATGTATTGAAATTTGAACATGTAGGAAAGATATTGAAGTAAAATTGCAATAACAAATTTACAGTGCACTCAGAATGAAATAAATTTAGGTATAGAATTAGATATTGATCTACGTTTTAAAAATATGTTATATCCCAATCGTCATTTATCCTTTTAACATCTTAAGGTAAAACTAACTGATTCTCTAGTTTTGAGCCATTTTACCTACCCTGATGCCATTTACGGACCTTGTTTAGTAAACGTGGCGCTAATAAAATGGATTGAAACGCAGTACAGACAAAAACTTCATTTCCTGGTTTTGTTTCATAACATTCTTCATATTGAGCGCCCTCCATATCTGTATGATAAAATAAAATTCAGTGCAGCAGATTGATACATTAAATTTAAGGTTTAACAGACTTATATCACCTCCTCGACATATAATTACTTTTTAGACGAAGCTTTTTGCAAAGTATATATACATCCTCTCTATAGTTACCTATATTCCAACATTGGTAAAACCATTGAAAACTGCATCATTTAAGAAAAAAAATAAGGAACATCTTTATTCTACTTCGTAAATACTCTCTAGAATCATTCCCTTCCTATCACATGTATGTTAAGAATATTTATACTATTTCTTCGAATATATTATTGTATAGTTAGTTAGGTACTGTTTAGAGGCTAATGAACCATGTTCTTTTTATATTGATTCCTGCTACTTTTTGCATGGATAAAATCAAATTTTATGTATTATATGCACGTGGCAAATAAATATTATTAGGTGATAACTATGTCTTGGGCTTATAATATCTTCAAACGGAAATACGAAAGTAAAAGAATGCTAAAATTTTTACTGAAATATTTAAAATCAGGAAATTTTATTAGATTTATGTTAGCAATTCTTCACACTTCTTGTTGCTGCTGGCAGTACTAACAACTACTAATACTCGTAGTAAAATAGCTACTTAAGGGTAAACCTACAAAACACTGGGCAAATCACAACGAAAAGTCCAATTTCACTTTATTGGCGAAGAATCGTGAGAAAGAAGGTGAGATTTATGTCTTCTGAGTCGAATAAAATATGTTGTACCTCTTCAGAAAAATGTTTTAAAAATATGCTTAAATAATAGAAAGCAACATAATCTGTGAATTTCACCTACTCATGAAATGTCTGGGTATCTGACAGCATGTTAGTTATTTCTAGTGGGTAAAGTATTACCAATACATATTTATATTTAAGTCTCGGTTCAAACATATAAGATGTCTATATCACTTTTTTACATATGTCTGTAACAAATACTTCAAACATGAATTGACTTAAATTGGGAATATTTCTTTGTTCTCCTATAATAATAATAAGATCCCAAAAGCTTTGCTGAAACATCAATAAGCGAGAATATTATTGAAATATTCCTTTTGATTTGAATTTCTGTTCCTCGTTCTAACAGATCTTCAACAATAAATTTGTATTGATATGGCGACACTTCATTTATCTGATTCTGATTTTATGGCATGCTATTAGATGGTAATCTGAGTAGAATACATTATTAGTCTTATATTTAGACCAACCCAAATACGCAAAGCACATACCATGCATATTTTTTGAAATATTTGCATATACATTTTCTTAACAAATTGCATATTGTGCATAAAATTTATGAATGAAAGGATTTAGAATTATATAGATGTTTGGCAGGTATTTTAACTGTTTTAATTTTGGAATAAATCGGTCTACGTAGAATATATGGTATTATGGTCAGGTAATAACGGGTGTGAGAGATTTATTAGCCCTGATCGCAGAACATTTGGAAACGTCAGACGTATGCGCAATGCATAGTTTTGCTTGAAATGTGCATGCACCTGACGATTGGAAACTGAGGCAATTAATCCATTTTCACTTCAACTGTGTTTTATATGAAAAAGAAATTATATTTTATTTATTTATTTGGATTATTCAAAGTAGGAACCAATATCAGTTTTCTGTAAATGACTGGGTAGTCATTGTGTGTGATTTCTTAATTGGTCTCGATTTTCTACTATGACTTAATGGTGATACCTTACAGAAAATTCTTACAAAATCAGAGGAATGAACTCGTGGAAGATGTTCCAATTGCAGTCAGATAATGTTTTTATGCAGGACGGAGCACCAGTTAATTTCAGTAGAGTCGCCAGTATCTCTTTGAATGACAAATTTTCAACCGATGGGTCGGAGGATATGGATCATACCCACGGCCTACTAGATCTCCTGACATAAGCCCGCTTGCTATTAATATATACGCCACTGTATTTAAAACAGCAGTAGATAAAAAGGTAACGTATTTGAGACAACGAATTATAAATAGATAATAGCAAGTCAGAGAACTGCCACGAATGCTTTAAAATATACGACAATATAGTTAATGTATGTGCGGCAATCGCTGATGGCAGATTTTCAGAATCGTATATAAACATTTGTTTTTTCTTAAGATAATTAAGATATAGTTGACTTGTACTGGTACTGTTACGAATTTTTTGGATAAAAAAATAAATAACATTTTAGAAAGAAAATGTGGACGATTACTTATTAGGAATATGGCAGAGAATAAATGTTCCTATTATTGTTTATGTAAAAACAGTGTCGTAGTTTTTCTTGAGGTTTTAATAGCAACACTTCTTCAAATTTCTGCCACTGACGGCACTGGCTGACAAATAGAATATACCTACCAAATTATTCCCTTTAATTAGTTATATTCCCTCAATAATGTCAGTCTAAGTCAAACAAACTTCAGATATAATTGTAAATGTAATATTTTTCAAAAACATTAACGCACCACAAACCAGGATGTTTTCTTTAGTTTAATTGAGTTTTTGCCACACTTCTGAAAAATAATAGATTAATTAAATAAGCCCTTGCGCCAAACGGAACAGTCAAGGGTTATTTTTGAAACTATGTTTGCCTAACCAAAAAATCTCACACTGAAAAAACAGATAAGTAAAAAATAACAAAAATCACATCACTATCGCGCACTTTCGTATTATTGACGTTTCGAAAACCTCTCCGTTTTCGTTTTCAAAATCGTATTAAAAATATTTAAAGTATGTCAAGTTTGACAGTTTAAAATTTGTTTATCTGCTACCCATTAGAGATGTTAAATGATTTTTATTTTATTGTTACTTACTTCTTCTTGATACAACTGTAGCCAACAAGGATCGATGTTCACTGAACAGTTTGACACACTTATCTACTTTAAACAAAATAATCGCGTTCTCTTTTAATGTTCTTCTTGTTGCATTATCTTCCTTCTCTATAATTTTTGCCCAACCCCATTGAATTAAATGACCGTTTTCCCAAGTGTGTTCGCAAACTAGTTTCAAAAATAACCCTTGACTGTTCCGTTTGGCGCAAGGGCTTATTTAATTAATCTATTATTTTTTCAGAAGTGTGGCAAAAACCCAAAAAAACTAAAGAAAAACTAAAACTATGCCACAAATAAATAGCTTCAGACAATAAACCAGGATGTATTCCAGGCTTTATCAACTATTAAGGATTACTTTAAATACAGTTCCAAACCCAACATTTTAATTTTACAAGTAACACAATTTTTTCTTACCAAAGTAGTAATGCAAAAATATCACCAGTAACTATAAATAAGAGTAAACTAATAAATACTGATGTTAATTTTGTTCAACACATTGTCGTTAATATAATTTATCTAATCTTGAATTAAAAAAGCATTAGGCATTGGTTTTCTAAAACATAGTAGGTACGACCTTTATTCCAAAACTGTATTTTCTAAGGATCTCATATAAAAACAAAATAATATATAATCTTGTATCGGTAGCTGTCAATATTATTCAGCTACAATATACTTGTATATGTAAAAGATAAATGAGAAGATACATTTACTCTACTTCATATGTATTTGGTAGCTAACTTCATTAATCAAATTGAACAAGTTTCGTAGGAGATAATCTAAGATAGCTCGACCTAAAACTTTACTTAAATTATCATATCAGATACGATACGATACAGTTAATACTCTCTTGAGATTCTTCACAAGATAAAAAAAGCATATGTAGACAGAGCAAACTCCTTCCGGCATTTTACTTAATAAATTATATATGTTAGATGAAACAAAAAGGAGATGAGGAAAATAAATGATTTAGTAGGTAATCAAAGTTATATAAAAATAAGTGACGTGTGGAATATTCGCAGGGGTATTATAAAAATCTCACATAAAATGTCTAGAAAAATGAAAGGGCCGCTTAAGGCCATGACTTCCAGTATAGTACATAGTGGATCATAATATTCAGTTAAAAGAAAATACCTATACAATGTGTCCAGAAACAAACGGTCAAAAATGATATACAAGGGGGTCAAAACAATGTCATTAACTCATGTACATGGTTGTCCTATCTGGTTTTCTTGTATATATAACAATTCAGTCTGATTTCTAAACCGTTACGTGGCCAACCTTGAAATACAATTCACTATTTAAATTGGAATTGGATATGCTTTATCATACAGGTGCGGTCAGAATTAAATTTTAGAATATTTACAATTTTGACGGTGCTACCAAATTTGACATTTTGCAGTCGCAGATCCATCAGTCTGGAAATGCGTTATTTAGGTAAATGCTGACTCTGCCAAAGTGTGGGGCAGCTCCATCATACATTATCCATATGCCATTTCTAACATTGAAAGGGACATTTTCCAATGAAAGATTTAATTCTTCTTATACAAAAATTTAAGTATTTTCCTCTCGTTAATGTCCTGTCAAGTTCATACGGTCTTACCAAGTATCCACCAATTATTCCCAACCATATGTTAACTAAAAATATATACTGTTGTTTTGTTTTGCTTATGTGAATTTTCATTGCTTCTGACATGTGACTTAATTACTAGTAAATCTAGATTAATCAGTAAAAAGCACCTTGCTCGCAGAAGACTATGTCTAGCTTTGACAAAATCTTCTATGGTGGAAAATTTAAAGATTACGGTTTCATCATACCTTGTGCGTCGTCATAATAAACCATTCTAGATAACTTTCTCTAGTAATATTTTGCTGTATTTTCAGCAGAAAAGGCACTTTACCTGAAATCAGTTTTTACTCGGTAGCCTTCAGCGGTATACTTAGGCTTCTGTCCACTATGTCTTTTTATATCAAAAGATCTGCCCCACAAGCAGCTAAAAGGGAAGTTAAAGAACCCCAAAAATAGTGACCAGTATATACATTTGGATTAGGCAGTTTAAGAAATAGGGCAAATCAGTTTTGGCACATTGTCAATAGGTTGTTTGGTACATTTATCCTTATATCGAAGAAAGAATCGAACATGATCACAATTTTCTTCATTTGGCGTATTTTCTTACCAGTTCTACTAAATTCAAGCCATGAATATTTCCGGATGTTACAAAAACCTTTCCATACACTTTTGTTTTGTTGTTGGATATCATGACTTGAAAGCATAATCCTTCATCATTCACATGTTCTTCAAGCAGATTTGTGAATTATTCCCGCCGACATGTGTCTGCCAAACCAATAATAAAAATAAATATTCGTTATAAAACTGTTTTACTAAACCTATAGTTACCTTTATTAGCATACATTCATCACCGTATGCATTAATTAAATCTGGACATTTTTAAGTTTGTACGTTTGTGATTTTCGCTTCATGAATGCAATCAAATTTAAGTACTTTTTGAGTGAGATTTTTGTTCTTACCATTGAGTAATAGCACCAAAGAGATAAAGGTTTCTGTGTTTTGCTTAGTTCGTTGAAATATGCTAATAAGATATAAGATGATATAAAAAGTTATACAATAAACAAATATTAAGTAAACTATAATAATATAATAACATAAATAAAAGAACAATAAATTAAATAAGGCTAAAATCACATGTTAAAACTGGTCAATATTATTATTATTATTATTATTATTTTATTTTGTTTTTAATTGTTTATAATTTCTTATGTGCACCGGAATAACATTAAAAATATGTATACCAATATAACCTGTTCCGGTTCTAATATTATATGTATACCAATATAACCTGTTCCAGTTCCAGTGTTACTTAAACTTAAATAATGTACAGATAAGTTATTCTTAGATCTAGCGTTACAGGTGTGCACTTCACTCCTACAGGGTGTTCCATAATTATTGCGACAAATTGATAGGGGTCGTAGAGGGAATGAAATTAAGCAATTTTACCTTATAAACCCCTGTCCGGAAATATGTCATTTAGCCGCTACAGCGCAGGTGTTTACTTTTTTCTCGGCCTAAAGTCGCCACACCGACTCAGTTCAATGGCTGGCTATCATATCAAAAAAAAGACACACACACACACCAATTCAGTTAGTTACAGTGACTGGTGTGCAAAACGTAAATAGCATTAATTTGGTGGTACAATGGAGCATTATGCGGAACCTGCTGATATGCATAAGATTTACGGAGAAACTGGTGGTAATCGGGGCAGGGGCATGGCAGGGCGGCCCTTTGCCATGCGGACAGTAGAGTTTGAGGAAGAGGTTCTGCACTATGTAGAGACCAATCCGTCCACAAGCTTGCGTGCCTCTGCACATAATATGGGAGCGGCACGAAGTACTGTTTGGCGGGTTCTCCGGGATCAACAACTAACTACACCCGTACTGCCTGTTCAAGTGGGTCTGGAGGACCATCTGCCGCGTCGCCGTTTTTGTCGTTGGTAGTTGCAGCAGGAGTTGAGACAACCACACTTTGGTCGCTGTTTTGTTTACTGACGAGGCCTGTTTTACAATGGATTGTTATTTTAATAGCCGTAATAGTCACATTTGGAATGAGAATCAGTTTGTAATTAACATGTGGGCGAGCACTGGTCCATATTTGCTCCCACCCCATTTGAATGGACACGTTTATGCTCAATTCCTGCAGCATGTGCTTCCAGAACTATTAGAGAATGTACCACTGGACATAAGAGCTAACATGAGGCGCCCCAGCCCACTTTGCTTTGCCAGTGCGGCACTATTTGAATGAAATATTTCCTAACAGGTGGATAGGCCGAGGTGGCCCTGGGCATTGGCCTGCGCGGTCACCCGACTTAACCCCCTTGGATCATTTTCTGTGGTGCCATCTAAAAGCTTCCAACCAACAAGAGCTACTGGGAAGAGTGATGGCTGCGTTCGCACAGGTTCAGGCCATACCGGGGATAGTCCATAGAGTTCGCCAAGAATCGTGCTCGGCTGTGCACTGAGCAACGTGGAGGACACTTTGGGCAATTACTATAAGCTCTTTCAATAAACTGGTACTTTTTCAAATGCTTACTGAAACTTTACTTGCAAGGCTACTTGACTCAATCTCCCGTAATGTAAATATCATGGGCTCGATCTTAGATATATTTAAGGATAGCATATTAGTAGTAAACCATTCATTAATGGTTTAATGTTGTTGTTTGCGAGACCTTATTAATTAAATCTAACAATATCTTACTTCTTACTGATAAGCTAGTGTCGTCAGCAAAAAAAATATAATAACTATTATACTATATTTGTATAGGGTAAACAGAAATAAAATGATGTAAATGGGTGATAATTGGAGAATAAATAATCGAGATATATTTGGAATTTCCTTGTTTAAAAATAATAGAGAATAAATCATCCGTAAGCAACTCCCGTCGCCATTCTATATATAGGGGTATCTGCAACGGGGTTAATAGCTTCAAACCGCGTCATGTAGGTAGTCTAACTGTTGTATTCCAATTTCAGTGCCGACCCCCAGTTCCAGTCATCCGTGATTAACACCAACGTGATCGTGTCCAGTACGGGGGAGGTGGTCTGGCTCAGCCACGGCATCTACCGCTCGTCCTGCGACATCAACGTCGAGTACTTCCCCTTCGACTTGCAGAGTTGCCACTTGAAATGGGCGTCTTGGACGTACGATGGCTATCAGGTAAATGTAATGGCTGCTACACACATGATAATAAATCGCGACGGTTTTTGGTTAGATGACACTGTACAGTGTCTAAATTTCGTTGTAATTGCTGGGTATCTTTAACACTGAATTATTTTCCGAGAAAGTTAAGATGCTGCAATCAGAATTTTCATTGACCTGTTCGTTTTGAAGATACAGGCCGAATTTAAAAAAAAAATGCTTTTAAGAGATTCTTTCTCATCTGAGGTAATACCTGAGATATCGGAGTTCAGTGGCGTACGTGTAATTCGTCTACAGAGATCTCTTTTAAAATATGACCCAAGCATACATTTTCTAAAATGGAACACTCTGTGTATTTTTACCTCGTTCAATTGCATTTTTTTCCTTCATAATGATATACAGGGTGTTACAGATTGATGCTAAGAAAATCTAGGGCAGGTTCTCTATAAAAGGAAATATAGGGAGACCGGGTACGAAAGTAACACGGGTTGGTTGTAACAGTAAGCCTATTGTCTTTCTAAAGAGGTTTGTCTATGATATTATATCATCATAGAGTCGGCAGTGAAATCTACATTAACTTATTTGAACAACAATATCCGTAGTGTCTATTAGTTCGAGTTAAGACCTGCACAGTGCAAAATGATATGCAAAGTAAGTTTTAATTCTTTATCTTAATCTATCATAATCCTAGAACTGAACGTTATTTTGAGTTATTTTATTGGTTTGTTCAGTTAATACCAATATTGGCTATAACCTAAACATGGTATTTTAATTAAAAGTAATCGTTAAAAAAAGTTTTAAGCAAGTGTCCTGTCAATCGCGGGAAAAATGCGTAATGGGACGATTGTAACAATGCTATAGGGGGACGATTGTAACATGTTACAACCGTCCCTTATATTTAATAGCTATGACCGTATTTGTTGTATTTAAAATGATAATTCTGTACATATCCAGATAATTACTTCAGTATTTGTTATACTGTGTGGGAATATACAAATTCATTATCTTTATTTAGGATGTCTAACAAAAGACAACGAACAACAGATCGTGGGAAAGATTGTTATGGATTGGGAAAAACTTGGTCCATCCCAAATATGGAATATGGACGAGTCTGGCGACAGACAACCGTGCAAAAGCCAAATTGGGATAGGATTCTTTGTTATTACCAAAAAAAAAATATTTTTATTTTATATTTTTATATTATATACCTGCACTACAACTTACTTTTATATAGGTATAATCAATAAACAAATACCTTGTAAATACTAACTTTCTATACCTAGTTATTACCTATTATTCATATGTTACAAACGTCCCCATGTTCTGTTACTTTTGACCCATACCATTGGCTAGGTTGTAACGACGTACACTCTCTACTTTTTTACTAATTGTACATCAATATGAACTTTAATTACTTCAATATTATATTTCTTCTATATATAAAATGCCAAGGAAACGACTTAGAGTAAGTACATTTATATAACTTTGTTAATTTTTTATTTATCCGGCTTTACAAAAATGTTACTTTCGTACCTGGTCTCCCCTATAGATGGTGAACCATAAATAAGTATAATTTTAACCAGCAGTACAGTTCACTGTGTAAAATACACAATTAATAGTCTTTTTACAAACAAATCAGGAATAACAATGTCGAATTTTATGTCAAATTTCGTGATTTTTCAATCGAAAATTTGTTGAGGACCGCTGATCCGACTTCCATACTAATATTTTTAAATCATGGTGGATTTCGATTCCACGGCGTTACCAGTGTTACACTAATGTTTTCAACAAAATTAAATAAAATTTTTAGACATATACAAGAATGCCTGAAATATGTTTATTTATGAAAATATTAATGGCCATCTCCTCCCCTTTGCCATTCCTATACCTCACCAATAAATTTAAAATATAAACCAAATTCTCTACTTACAATCATAGTTATCCAGAATTTATTATTTATTATCCATTTTGCTACACTCCAACAGCTTTATCACAATACGTTAGCGTTATCACTGTCACTGTTTGAATAATGCGCCATATTTTTATTTAATCACACTGTATTTTACGGAAAATATTAATTAAATCTATAAGATACTTAAGATAAAAACAGTGCTCGTGAAAATAATAAGATGATTTAAATAAGTTTCACACGTTAGTGCCGCAACTCTTAAAACAGATGCGTCAAGCAGTGCATTACTTAAAGAAACCATTAGCCTAGTTCGGCTTCAAAAGATGCAAAAGTATTTCATATCAACATTTCAATTTACGTGTATTGAAAATCCCTTTCCAAAAATATTACATGTTTTGTGTCAACACTTTGCCACAGCTTAATCCTTTGCCCTGGACCACACTGATGCACTGGCATCAACATAACCTCTTCCTACTGCTCATGACACCTACCTGTGCCTATGACACCATTTTCTTTTGTGCATGCGATTAACTCTGCTTTTAAGGGTATAATGTTCGGCCAAACAGTATAGCTTTTATCAGGCTCGCCCATCAGCACCCTGCCCCTGTAAGTTAGGCAATTGTATGCAGAAATTTAGCGAAACATGTCTTCTTGGCGGACAGATTTCATGAGTATAAATGCAAAAAATTGAAATCTGAGGCAATTGTCTGTTATATGAAGACTTAATTTACTAGCCTACTGCTTTCTTTTTTTATACTCGTAATAGTGCCTAACAACGTCTCACCGCAGTCCTAAATGTGGAATATTGCGGCCGAAATATTGTTCAGATCTATTTTTTTTTTTTTTTTTTTGAAAATATGGCTCTGCTGTCTAGTAAAATAGACTTTTATTAGTTGATTAAAACTTGCTCCATCTTAATACGAATTTCCATTGAGGAGAAATATAAAAGCGCGTGGACGTCTAAAAACGGCTTTGTAGAATTGCGACCATTACAGCCTTATTTTGCCTTCTCTTGATATTTAACGCATACATCAAGCTAGTTATTTTGTTGTTTCATGTTTTGTGTTTATTTTTAAAGACTTTCACCCACTACAAAGACTACGAAGTACGAAATTGTTAGCACTGTCATGTTGTTCGAGGTTATGTGGCGAAAATTAACTCAAGATGTGTGAAAATCATAATTTTATGTTATTCTTTATAAAATAATTTAAGGGTATAATTTGTTATAATCTTTCTAAGTGTACAATGGTATCAAATGGATATGGATAACTGTTTAAATAGTTGATTTTTCAGTAAGTAGGCGAACTTGTATGCACGTTTATGGATAATTTTTGGAATTATTGAGCAAAGTAACTTCCTAAACACTTCAATTGATACTATCGAACTCGTTTATTATAATTTTACTTTACTTATAGCTAAAAACAAGTGTTTTTAAATTAGATACAAAGGCAAAATTTGAATTTACGTTAAAAAATTATTTATCTTACAGACGATATGGCAAACTCGCCTTCAGTAAATCATATGGTTTATTTTATTAGAATCGTTCTGAGATAAAAATTAATTTCCGAATCCATGTTTATACAGGGTGTCCCATAATGATGTGCGCTCCTTTGGAGAGTGTGTTCCTTGGGCCATTTTAGGGTGGGTACTTTCTATAAATGTTTTTCTTTTGAGCACTCCCTTACAATACAAAATTGGTAATATCGAACAAATATTTGAAAACTGTTTAAATTTTTACTCTGGTGACAATTTTAAATATAATCGTCATCAGCAAATTATAAAATATGAATAAATAGAGGTATGTATTTTGGGCTTTAATTTTTTTCAATATTAATGAAAATTATTCTTTAACACATCATATTATTATATAGTATTTATTAATTAAGGTGCCAAAGATAAATAATTAACTATTTATTATTTTTTTAAGTAACTAAAGTAGACTTTATGTACGAATTTTATATAATTATTATATACAAATGTATGGCCAACTATACAACACCAAGGTTTTTAACAAGTAACGTAACCGAATGAATAAAAGTATACAGGGTGTTCCATTTAAACAAATGTATATTTGGGTCATATTTTAAAAGAGACGCTCTGTAGAGAAACTACAAGTACGTCACTGAACTCTACGTAAAAACTTCCATAAAAGCAAATTTCATATCATAATTCCGATATCTATTATTATCCGAGATATGAAGAGTCTCATAAAAGTATTTTTTTCAAATTTCATCCTGTATCTCAAAAACGAGGTCTTTAAATGTTATGATTACGGCTTCTTAACTTTCTCGAAAATATAGTTCAGTATTACAAAAAACGCATTCTTCTATCTCTTGTAGTTTCCAAGATATCCTACAATTACAATGAAATTGGGACACACTGTACACATGCTATGCAAATATGTACCTGCAGATTTGTCTGTAGACAAGTCGTTACTACACTCCGCAATTTTCTGTGATACAACAGTTTTGATAAATCTGTCCATACGTCAGATAAAACCGAACAGTTTTGTCTAAGCAGACAAATGATTACGATATATTTCATTCACGATACATAAATATTTATAGGTACAGAGTAATTGATTAATCATAGATCAAATTAATCTGCAAATTTGTGTTTGAGTATTGGGATCTGCAGGCTTTCGTCGCACTTGTCAAACTAATCGATGTTTCTCTTATTTAGTTACAGAGCAACAGTAGAGATTTATTCGCTGTGTGGATAAAACAAATCTTAATTATTCTCTGAATCTCTCTATATGAATAGACGAAACTATGTAGGTTCTTCTATCGTGTGGAAAGAAAATATTTTACTGTATACATACAGAGTGTTCTATAAGCTCTATGACAGATGGTAGCTCGGCTTATATGAACATAGTTCCGATTTCTTTTTGTTTAGAAGTTACAAGCATTTTAAAGAATATAGCTTTATATTTCAAAATAGCCTGATAAATAAAAATTATGGTTGCTATAACAATAATTATTATTTGTGTCATTTTCTTTATTCATTTGACACTTAGCGTTAAAATGCTAAATAAAAAATGCATTTATTTATAATTGAATAGTATGCAGATATTTTCTTATTGTATATGGATGTTTCAATGGAAACAAGCAGCTCGAGAATACCGACTAGGATACCTAAATAGACATCAACCTAGCCACACAGTCTTTAGGTCATCATTTTGTAGACTTCGAGAAGGAGTTAACCCTGCTCCAAGAATGCCATTCGTCCTACTGAAGTGTAATAGATTCTTCCATTCCATTCCTACCAAATGATCTGCACAAATAAAATCGTGCAAGTTTATTCGCCGTATGTATAGAGTGACATTTATATACAATATATTGTTTATCTGCACAAACCGAACTGTGCAGATTTATCTGATGTACGCAAAAATAATCTATTATTGGCCCATATACCTGTGGATTACGTAAGTTATCATTTTCTGTCTGTGCAGATAGAATAGTGCCGTGTCGAACGTCTGAGATGTGCAGTGTGTAGCCTTAATAAATAGGTAGGAGTTATTGATTGAGAACTGCTTGATTTGCACGCAGTGTGTATAAAATATACAAAGCATTTATGTGCACAGATAGAATTAAGATCCATTTAGACACATCAGTGACGTATTAGTTCAGTGTCAATTCAGTATCAGTGTTATTTGTGATATATATTTAATCTGTGGTTATTTGTGGTCGATCACTGATGCCAGTTTACACATATCCGTCCATAGTCCATAAAAAGGAGTTAGTAGACGATCAAATGAAGTGATTTGAATATATTTATCATGCAGTTGATGGTAATTTCGTACCAGGTCGATAACCTTTTCATCCATTCTAAGCAATATAAAAATCTGGTCAGTTTGTCAGCAAAATTTAAAAATATCGTCGTCGGCGTATTTAAAAGCCACTGAAGCAGCACTGACAGCACTGATACGGCACTGTGACAGACGTCTGCATATCTGTTATTCTATAACGGTTATCTGTTCAACAACGACAACGACTGTTACTTCTCTGCCAAAATAACAAGTATCAGTTTTCAACAGTAGAGTAGCGACCAACCGTTCACAGTCTTTAGAATTTTCAACAGCGACGGTAACCGATAACAGTTCAAGTTCACAACAACGACGTTTGGAAAATAACGTAACGGTCTAACAGTGGATTAAATAGGACGGTGAATCATAGAACGCAGTTTTAGGGTTTTCAACAACAACGATAACCGATAACAGTTTCAGTTCACCGCAACCACGGCATTTAGAAAATAATGTAACGGTGAATACATTATAATAGTATAGCCGCTTCATTTATAATTTTAAATGTTTTCAAAAATACTTAACGATGTATGTGAATAGCGGCAGAAAAATTAGTTTCATTTTATTTCAGTGTAAGTATTTGACACTTTTATTTTGGTAAAATAAGAGAATTAGATGTACTAAATTTAAGGCTGGATTAGGTTTCTAAATTGTATTTGTTTAAACAAACAAAATTAAAAAAATAAAACGTTCAAGTACATAAATATAAATGTTCGTTACCTACTGGTAAAAAAAATGTCTAAATAAAAAATAACAGCATAAATATTTAGAAAACAACAAATCGCTAATATTGTAAGTAAATACTAATTTAATCAACAATTCCCTTCAGTTTTATGGACCGTGATCAACGCGTACATACATCCTGTGACCAGTCGATACTATTCACAGAAACATGAAAGTCAATACCAGTTATCTGTTATTTTGAACTGTTATTTAAAAACAACGATAACAGTTGCGATTGTTATTTGAAAATAACGGTTTTGCGCATCACTAGTATAAACACGCCAATATAAAATCTAAGCAATGATTTTTTCTTTTTCACTGATACTGATACGGACCTGACACGGCACTGATGTGAGTAAATATACTTTTATATACTGTGTGCATGTAGACTCGTAGATATTTACTAGGATGGTTGAGATATACTGTCAATACAGTAAGCATAGGATTGTACAGATTTATCTGACTGTGGATAAAGACACGTTTTATTTGCACAGATATTTGCGCGAGTGGATACAATAAATATTGACAATTTATCTACACAGACAAAAATGTGTAGGATGTCCCAATTTAGTTGTAATTGCAGGGTATCTCAGAAACTGCAAGAGCCATAAGGATGCGCAACACTGGACTACTTTTCCGAAGAACTTAAAATGCTGTCAAAACTTTCGTAGAGCTTTTTGTTATTGATATACAGGGCGGATTTAGGAAAACTGCTTTTAAGGGATTCTTTGTATCTCAGCGAATAGCTGAAATATCGGAATGGTGAAAATTGCTTCTGATAGATTTTTTTACATTATTTTCCTCCTTCTTAACGATATTATAATAGCTGCTACTTTATATTTAGGAAACTTTCAAAAAACATTAAACTGACAAACCGATGTTTATTGGTGCATAGTTGACCATGCATTTTTATATAATTATACAAAATTGGTTCATGAATTAATTCACTTTAATAATTCTAAAAATAATTGTCTCTTTAATAACTCAAAAAATAATTTAAACAAGACAAATGGCAATCTGGGGTTTATTAATGGAAAGACTCATACTGCTAATAACAGCATAAAATTTAGAACTAAAGAAACTCATTTGATATTAAAGCAACCAGTTTTAAATTTACATTGACCTAAATTGGAATAATCTGTACAAGCCTGTTTTTTCTTCAACTACCTAATTTTTAAGCAACAATCTATAGTTGACCTTCACTTTTATGAATTATCTAACTATTTAAAAAAAAAACATTTTTATCTATACCTAATAAAATGAAAGTTATGATCCATGAAAAGCGGCGATTAGAAATTCTAATAAGTTTTTTCATTTCCAATTATCTTGTTTTTTGGATTGTGTCACTCTCTTACTAAGGGTGCGATATGTGAATGAAGAATCATTTGATTTGCAATGCCAACTACGAATATATCTATTTGTCCTACATACGAATAAAGTCTCCTTTCGTTTGGACAGATATTTATGCAGAGGATAATAGTATCAATTTGTCTACAGACAGAATTGTGAAAATTTATTAGTATGTATCTGTGCATTTTTATTCAGGCAAGTCGCAAAGCTTTATACATCTATGGAAATTAAGTTATAAAATTAAAAAAGTCAATATATGTTTTAAAAAGTTGCCATAGGCAATTAGTGTAACTACTGATTATTTGATGGAGCTATCAAAAGCTGGATGCTGATTATATATGATGTTAACATTTTTTATATAGGTACTTATAAGAAGCAGTTGTTTCTCTCCTCCGGAATATGTATATTACTAAATTTACTAATTTATAAAAATATATTTTAGAATGCGAGCATTTTCTTCAGAAAAATATTTCACTATTAAAACTGTGCCTAACGAAGTACTTTATTGTGCAAATTAGATTATTAAATACATAATACATTTATTATGTCAGAAAAAAGAGGAAAAGCGAAGCACATTGACATTCAGAGTTGAACGAAGCGCGTTGCTTGTTTGCACGCAAGGATGTATCCCTTTATGCTCTGAAAGGTATGTTTAGGCACAGAGGAACAGAAAGGGTTATTTTAGAAAATAAATTTGTGTGAATCCTTTTATTTACCCACGTAAATCCTTCTAAAGGAGCAGTGGACCAGATTGGAGCATGTACTTCATTTTAGGTTTTGGTATATCTATGTAAAAATTTAATTGTGATAGAATTTCGATTAAACCTTTTCTATGCGTATAATCCTTGAGTATATACACTTATAATTAAAGGTATAATGTAGAGTTGATTATATTAAATTATAAACACAACGGTTCCACCTTAATTAAATTTAAGGGAGAGTTGATTAATATTTATAATTTTTATAGCTTCTAAATACAGTTGCATTTAAGATAATAAAGAAGAAGGAATTGTAACTGATGAATTCCTATATGTATTAAAGAACGACAATTTTCTCTCTCTCCCACTCTCTCCCCGAAATCGGTCTGTTTCCATTATCAAAAGACTTTCCTTCCGATGTGAGTATTTTGGTAATGGTCTTTTCGCTTTTTCATAAGTAAATTTTCATTTTTTTACCTCCTCGATGACCGTCGATGTATTTGTTTGTGGAACAAGGACACAAAAGTCGGGAACGCCTCTTTCGAAAAATCTGAATAACGTCGCGTAAAATTAGCTACTGGCCTTACAATATAACTTCCAATTTTAACGCCTGAAACGTCAAACGGATTTTACGAGTTTAAGCTATGTTCAGAGAACGATGTAGTGTTACCAGCAACACTAAGTCACGTGACTTTCAGCCAATGAAATTAATTGTATTTGTTCTTGAAGTCGGTCAAAATTTCCAACTTCAACTATCAAGAGGAGCAGCAATTGGACATAACATAAACAACAAAACCAACTTTATAAAATCTTTATTTCATTGAAATTATACTGATGGTGGGAATGTTGCGAGCAATATTACATTCTATGAAGGAGGCTTTATTAGTCTCAACTCAAACATAACCTACAAACTAAAACATCAGTATGCATAAAGTTAACCTTACAGTGAAACGTCAGAAGCGTCAAACGGATTTTACTAGTATGTAGGTTAAAAGATAACCTACAAACTAAAACATCAGTAGGCATGAGGTAAAATCCCTAAACAGATGAAGTTGCCTACAAACTTTCGCCAAATAGCATTTCAGTATTTTTGATAGGATAGGATACGATAGGAAGATGTCGATGGTATTTAATTAGATTTTTACCATCCAATTCAGTGTTAGTTGATATTTGAATTTTCAGTTATTTTAATAATTTCTGTGCGGATATACGTTGCTAAACAATACTTACTATTACAATATTATTAACAGTTTAGAACATATAACAAAGAATCTCAAACAGACAGTTTATTCTGTAACGTATACTTAAATAGTTAGGTATGCCAAGTGTTTTCGATGGTGCGATTTCAGTTCAAATGCGTCTACCTTACAAATCATAACTTAATGACTTAATATCATACATAACTAAGCAGATAGTGCAGATACAGTAAAATACCATAAATATTTTTACCCCTAAGCGATAAAATACCAAAAAACCTTAACCCAAAATTGTCGTAGCACGCTTCTTCCATTTTTGTTTTTATCTAGATCGAAATATTGATGACTTAAAAATATTTTAAAAACGCCCTCATTACAAATTTGTACATAAACGTTATGCTCGGTTTTAAACCTGTAATTGCCCTAAAAATGCATGGACTTTTAACAACTGTTTGCTAGAACACTCATTAACTAAAAAATATACAAAGTGTTTAAAAAAACTGAACTATTCTTTCGAAATTCATGGAATTAAAGAAAAATTATGAAACTGTTAACAAGAATCTATTAGAACACTAATTAACGAAAAAAATACATAGTGTTGAAAATACTGTACCAATCCCTCCCAACTCTCAGTCATACAATTTAAAAAAACATATTGATCAAACTTTCAATGTCAAATAAAGGCAATCCGTTTCAACTTTTAAAATACAGGGTATTGAACAAAACGTAACAAAACTCAATACTAAAATAATCAACAAGATGCAAAAATAAACAATAAATAAAGTAGGTAAATAATAAAAAATATTTTAATAAATTTTGATTTGGGAATTTCAACTCTTGTTGTGTATCGTTTATTTATCTCTTATACCATTAGATACATTAGATTCGTTTTTCTAAAGCGGGCATTACACTAACAATTTCTTCAAGATCGCACTTTAGTTTTACACATGTTCAGGGCTTTGTCAAGTTTCTTAACAATTTTGCTGTCAGATGTCACCCGTCCCAACCTAAAAGTAATTTTAACTTTTGGCATTATATTATTCCCATTTGTATACGAAACAAAAACTGTTAATAATGTAAAGTAACTTTACTAATTATATTTTAATGCAAAAAAGAAGTGAGAAACAGTTAAAAAAGCTTCCATTGCATTTATTATTGCTGCTGCTCGGTTACTGGTTAAATATTTACATTTATTTTAGGTTGGTACTCGTGAATTGAAGTAAAAATTGACGAAAAAGTTTTAAGTCGTCAATAACTTAACGAAGTTTTTCATCAATTTATTTGACGTCCAAGTTTTAGTCAATTGACTTGACGAAGCCACTTGATCAATTAATTGACAAAGAAATTGTTAATGTAAAGCGGGTTTCAGAGGTGAGTTAACTGAAAATTTTAAAAACAGAATATCACAATATATTTTTTTCAACTACGTAGTATTTATATAGTGTAGTGTTTCAGTTTTTTCTTCATATTCTATTTCTATTTGTTTTTTTCCATCCCAACCCAACTACTGGAATACTTATATATTTTTCAGACATATTTATAATTATTTAATATGAATATGTCTCACAGCGTCACTGAACACTAATAATTAGTCATTACTCCATTCCTCATTTAAAACTTTAAACTGGTTCGAAATGTTTTTAATGCAGCAGATGGGATCTAAAGTATTTTATAACGTAAATTCAAACCAACAGCGAAGAGTTCCCTCGCATTTGTGAGGCGAAATACCATTAAAATTTATGCTGTATGAACATATTAGAATATTTTTCTTTGTTTCTCGAAACAAAAAGGATTAGATGTATAGCATGCAAGGAACACAATGGCTGCTGCAATGTAATCATGCATTCTACATGTACCTACATTTTCTCAATTTCAAATATTTTTGGATTCACGTATAACAGTAACAAAACAGTAAATATGTGACAGCTATTTAATATAGACTATCTCCAAAGTAACAACATTAAAATGCTGAATATAACTGCTTAAATTTGGAATCAGAAATGATGTGTTAACTAGAAACAAAAAGTTTATATATATTATTCATATAATATATTCAATATGTTTTCAACAAAGTTTATAAGTACTCTGTTTCTTTGTGATTTTTTTATAAATAAACATATTCTAAGTTTAATAAAATCATAGCTCAAAATAATTTATTTTTCAAATAAAATGGAAAAAACTTTTTTTCTTAGAAATGAGTTGAGAATCAACAACACTTACCAATCAATGTATGTTCTTAATTCATTAAGGATTTTTGTTCCAAACTGAAAACAAAAGCACATTATGAACTTAGGAAACACCTTGTATACAAGGTGTAGTCGTGTTACACCGAGAAAAAAACCTGTTAAATTTACTCAAAATCTGTTGGATTAACAGTTTTTCGTGGTTATATACGGCAAATTCATAAACTACATCACTTAACCTTTTAAAAATATCAACAAATATTTGTTAATTCTATATTCCATTATTATTTTAGTTCTATGTAAAAGTATTGGTTAGAGAAATATAAAAATATATTTATTTAATCCATGATTTTGATTCTATAAATTGAAATAAAGATTTTAAACACCAACTACGAAGCTGTTCTACATAAACATTATATTGTTAATCTAACGTTCAAAAGGGTTCAATTTTGTATTTATCTTAACAGTTTCTAAATATTATAGTGCGCGCTAATATTCTTGGCAGGATGCCAAGAATATTATTATCTTGGATCGTCACCCACATTATTGCGCTGTAGGGGACGCCTGCATCTTGTAGAGGTGGGCCCCCGGACCCCTTCTCCGCTTTACGGCTCTGCGGCTGTATTAGGGGCCTCCTTCTGTCTCCTGTCCTGGAAAACCTCATAGGTAAGGATTCCGGCGCCCTACAGGGTACGCGAAATGTAACAAGCTATATCTAGCGGTCATTAGACTTCATGACGGACGATGCAGTACAATTAACGGCAATGGATATCATTGGCCAACAAAAATTATTTTGAAGTAAAACGTAAA
Source organism: Monochamus saltuarius (assembly GCA_025584915.1). Taxonomy (NCBI): domain Eukaryota; kingdom Metazoa; phylum Arthropoda; class Insecta; order Coleoptera; family Cerambycidae; genus Monochamus; species Monochamus saltuarius. The sequence goes on along the minus strand of CM046724.1, from coordinate 22,867,588 downwards.
GTACGTGGTCTACGTAAAACGTAGATATTTGAATAAACATTAATTTAATGTCAAACAATAATGGAAATAAAAACAGTAAAGAAAACCATTGAATTAAATCATTAGAAGTAGTGTGCAAATGAAAAAATACTTAATGTAAAACAATAACACGTAGAAGGAACATTTTATTGTTAGTTTAAATAGTCTGCGTAATTTTGATAATCTTTGTTTTATTTCAAGAAAAATGGCAACAAATAAAAAGTTGACATCAAGAAAACTGTTGCCCCAAGAGTTTGTCTTTTCTCAATGTGCAAATTAACATGTTTGTAATTATATTTTACATCTCTGTTACCTACTATCAAGATGCAATATGGCGCCCATACGAAAAAAAAATAATTGAATGCCGCTTATCCATTTTTCGTATATTCTTATTCCTCCGTATCAAATTTCAGCTCTTTATGTTAATAAATATGACGCAAGATGGTATTTTCTAAAACCACTATTTTCAGTGTTTTCGCAATATTTCAGCAACGGCAGCAGAATATATTTTTGTTTCATCATTATAGCCATCAAAAGGTGCAATATTTTTTCTAATTTGAACCACCCTTAACATTTACGGTTTCCAATGGTGAGTCATGAAAAACAGACCACCCTTTATATATTTTATTAATTAATTTAGCATAATGTTACTATATTTTCTTTGAAATGTCAGTACGTAGGTATTAGCTGCAAACTGACAATACATTTGTTCTGTTGTCTTTTAAGGATATTGATTACTCTGGGAAACATTTGGAAATGTACAAACGATTAATTAATTAAAGCCTTTCAAAATAATAATGAAAGAAAGCCATATCGCGTATACCAGAAAGGCGACCAGATTTTGAAATTTCTGTCCCACCATTACATTTATTATCCATTACGCTTGATAACTCAGATGAAATTTAATTAACTGAAATAATTCGCTGAATTCGGATTTAGGGAATAGAAAGTAAAAAATGTGGGACTCTAAATAGCTTATAAAGATAATTAAATGAATCCTTACCTTCAAAGTGGGGCCAAATATTTCGAAGAAAAATTAATATCGCTGAATAAGTTTAAGTTGGAATAACCAAATTTGCTGCATGATTTAGGTTCATTATTGATCTTATTTGACTTCAAGTAAATTGAAACACTACAAGATGCTCATTGAGGTTGAATTACCTTTAAAATTATAGCAATTTTTTTCTATTGATCGAATTTAAAAAGATGATAACATCCCACGCAGAATTTAATTTAAAACACTTTTCTACTGCACAAGATTTTAATAGTGTTTATTAGAAAAATCAAAAAGTCAGTAGTAGACCTTGTTTCTAAAATTTGACAGTAATAAAACTATTTTAGGTATTTCTGCTTATTACTGAAAATGGTTGTAAAATTTACAATCTGGCGAAAAAGTTCACGTTACTTGTGCTAGGTTTCTGTGAAGGATAAAGTAGATTTCCAAATCAAGTAATTCCCCATAGAGAAACTGTGAAAAAGGTGGCGGCAGCTTTTCCGAACACCTGCAACAGCGACCATCTCCAGGGCCCCGATGTGTACAGCATCCCCTGCTCCTGTGGAAAGGTTTCTATAAGACAGACAGGAAAGCACATCAACACAAGGTTAAAGGAACACAAGAGTCACCTCAAAAATAACAACTGGAATAAATCGGCAGTAGCAGAGCATAAAGCCGACGCGGGACACACGGTGGAGCTAAGTGAAGCCAGCATGCTAGTAAGAGAGAGAAGATTTTGGCCCCGACTATACAGAAAAGCTATAGAAATTCATAAAAATCCGAACAATTTCAACAGGGACGGTGGCGTGGATCTGCCCGGTATTTGGAAGCGATTAATCCGTGAAAGCAATCCACCGGAACATCATGGATGAGTAACCACCCTGATATAAATAGTGCGACGACCACTAGATCTTCAGTTTCAGAGTAACTTCTGAAGAAGAGAGCGATATGTCTCTCGAAACGTCAAGAGTTCTAAACCGACGACGTAGCCCGGACCAGCTCGGAAATCACCGGACCATTAACGACAGCCACGGAAGCCTATAAACTAAACTAGTTGAAGATGAACCTCAAATACTTAAGTACTAAACGTTTATCTCGAGAAACTAGATTATTAATAACTTCTGTACACCGAATGCTTAAAAGTCTTCTACTACATCCACGTCACATTCAAGAAGTGCAAGAGCTATTGTTTCAAGATTTGGATCGAAATGTGATCTTTTGCGAAATCTTTTCATTGATGCGGCTTGTTTCACTGGTAGAGGAATTACAATTGTTCACAACTTTCATGACAATTCCGATGTGAATCTCTATACAATAACTCCTAGACATTTTCATCCCCGAGTTTAGGATAAATGTTTGAGCCGGTATTATTTATCGTTATTTGATTGTACCAGTTATTTTGCCAAATCGATTAAATGGTGAAAGTTTTTGAAATGTCTGCAAAATACTACTATAATAATACAATTTAATCGAATATTTATCGTTACAACTGAGACTAGAGTTTTGGTTTATGCTTTTTGAATTTTAAGTTCCCAAATAAATGGTTAGGACGAGGATATAATTGTCCTCAAAACCACGATCACCAGACCTCAACAAATGTGATTATTTTCTTTGGGGAACGTTGAAGGATTTTGTTTATTCCTTGCCATTTGAATCTCTAGAGGATTTCGGGAATCGTACTACCAATAAATGTAATGTTATAGTAAATTTATATATCAGAGAAAATGGTGTCCATTTTGAACAATTTCTTGAGTATTAATTTTTTTTATTTTTATAATTTTATTACTAACTGTCAAATTTTAAAGATAAAGCCTACTATTGATTTTTTGATTCCTTCTAATCAACACTATTAAAATCTTGTATCAATTAATTATCATTCTTTTTAAATTCGATCGATAGAAAAAAATGTTGCACTGTTTCAATTTACTTGAACTTATAGTCAAAGAAGACAAATAACAAACCTGAATCATGTACCAGATTTGGCTATTCCAAGTTAAAGTAATTCAGAGATATACAGGGTGTCCGGAAAGTAATGGGACCCAGCTTAAACATAGCTTCCTGTGATCAAATAGAACCGATTTAGACAAACTTAGCTTAGTCCAAAAGTGCCTCATTTAGAAGTTACAGGGCTTCAAAAAAATTGTTTTCTTGTTATGGGCATAATTAAGAAACGAAACGTCCAATCAAGTTGAAATTTGGTACAGTTATGTTTTAGATAAGTACAAGCATTGTAAAGCAGTAAGTATTGCTGTATATCGTAGGGGGCGCTCTTGGCAGTTTTTTTGTAACTCATTTATAGTATCTTTTTTGTTGGTCCTATTCTGATATGCTTGACGGAAAATTATGGTGAAGAAATAAATTTTGCGTAGAAAAACTATACCTGTTCCATGTAATTGTACCTTCTTTCTGCAGCTCCTCCATTAAATTGATTGACAATAAACAGCGAACATATCTGTCATTTCTGAGTTAGAAAACTGATTATGTCAAGGTATGATTTCAAAATTTTACAAAATACTACTAATAATTTGAAATTATTTACACATTACATTTACACTTTACACAACTACACTCAGTACAACAATTAATATTAATCTGACAGGCTTTTGATCAAATTTTTATCTAATTTAAGCGTATCAACGTCAGTTTGACAAGTGGTAACTTGATCGAATTAGGAAATTTATTTCTATTTTAATGTGCCGAAATTTTCAAACGCGTTTGTACCGAAAACGGTGCATTTTATCGACATGGAACAAGTATAGCTTTTCTACGCAAAATTAATTTCTCCATCATAATTTTCAGTCAAGCTTATAAGAATAAAACCAACAAAAAAGATACAATAAAAATTAATTGTAAAAAAACTGCCAAGAGCGCCCTCTACGAGATGCGACACTACTTACTACTTCACAATGCTTGTAATTATCTAAAACATAACTGTACCAAATTTGAACATGATTGGACGTTTCGTCTCTTAATTATGCCCATAATAAAAAGCAATTTTTGTCTTTGAAGCCCTGTAACTTCTAAACGAAGCACTTTTGAACTAAATTTATCTAAATCGGTTTTATTTGATCACAGGAAGGTATGTATATGTTTAAGCTGGGTCCCATTACTTTCCGGACACCCTGTATATTAATTTGTTTCGAAATATTTGGCCCCATTTTGAAGGCCTGTGTGCAACTTTGTATATGTATATGCATGTTTAGTTAAATTGCAATATTTTAGGACCCCCTACATCACCTGATCTGTGTCGGTTCTATTAGCCTAAAGTTTTTCTCATCCGTTTAATACAATATGAGATGCCATACTCAATTCACATTGCAAAAATTGTCTATCAGTTTTGTATATAAATAACCTTCGGCATATCAATATATCTTTTCCAAGATCCACATTCTCATACATATTGTATATTATCATCGGATATACTTCCATCTTGGCTTGCTCTTATCGTTATTATTTATATGCGTTGTCTAGGATGTGATTCGCTAACATCACTGACAAGTTGATATCAAAAATTATTTCAAAATTAATCAATCAATTTATTTTTAGCGACTTATTTTTAGTATAAAATAAGCACAATACGATTCAATAAATAAAAATGTTAATATATTTTTAATATATCTGTAGGAATCGGATTTCAAAAACAGTTTTAAAAGATGGTGTCTTGTACTATTTCAGTCACTGATGTAAGTAAATTCAATAAAATTTTAACAGATGAATTCTAAATTCGGATCCTACAATACCATTTCCATATCTATCATTCAATGTGACCTTAGAATGACATTGACGTTGACCTGAGAGGGTTAAATAATTAACCATCGGATCCATAAACCCCATAAACATAAATATACGATGATCTGGTTCATTTGCATATCTATCTTTCTATTTGACCTTGAAATAACCTTGAAGCTGATCTGATGAGGCTAAATGGATCCTGGATACAAATTAAACGAAAAACGACCCGAAAAATATAAAAGGATGATAGTCTAGCCTCCTTTCTATTGACTTTGAAATAACTCTGAACGTCGCACTCTGTGGTGCTGAATTTTCATTTGATAATAACATGACTTTTTGACAGATTATAAAGCTATGTTTTTATAAGTAAAAAATATTATTTTACAGTTAGTTCTACTTCTCCTAGAGGGCACTATTTACACAATTTCTTATCCTCTGTCACATTTTTAACAGCATCATTTAAATTATAGAAAAAGCGCTATTTATAAATAACACCCTTGAGTATAGTCAAGGGTAACACTAACAAAAATATAGTACAAAAATAAATTATATAAAACATATTATACCTCATTCGGTTTATCAAATCGTTCTCGAGTCATCTTGAGGATCCAACGACCTCAAAAATATAGATGGAAGATGGTTTTGCTCATTTGCATATCTATCTTTAGATTTGACCTTAGAATGGCGTTGAAGTTGACCTGATAGGATTAACTGAATCTCAGATTCAAATTCAGCAACCCCAAAAACATAAATCAACAATGGTCCGATTCATATGCATCGTTAACGATTTGACTTTAATATAACCTTGAAAAAGCCCTAATGGGGTTAAATGAATTCCGGTCTCTGATTCAGTGACCTAAAACATAAACGTACGATAGTCTGGTCCATTTGTATATCTGTATTTCGGTTTGACCTTGAACCTAATGCGATGTGGTTAAATGGACCCTAGATTCGGATTCAGCTTGTGAAAATTCGTAAGAATATATGGATCTAATCCATCGCACATTCACTTTTGTTGTTGTTCTATGTTATAAGAGATTAAGCATAATCGACCTATTCTCAAGTCTACTTCTTGCTGTAATATGACCCATTAATTATGGGGCTCCCAATTTATACATCAGACGGTTACGAATAATCGAAATTATATATTTTTACTAATTTGCAATATTAAATATGTGTTCTGCATAAATTACATTTTTTTCTTTATACAGGGTTTACTATGACTAAGTACAAAAAATTTAACCACGTGCTCAGGGAGGCCTAAAAACAATAAAAAAATTATTCCAGAATTTTAGCTCGATATTTAAAAAATGGAGCAAAACCCTTTTTTCCTACGGAAAGTCGGCGCCTATGATAAGAATCGACTGAGATGGCTTAGATTCATAGATACCTAAAGCTTGCATCTGTCAACAATGTCAACTACCATGCGGTCGTCTTTTTGTAGCGTTTCTAAATGTAAAAACGACAAAACATTCTTATTAGTAATAATACCTGATATATAGGTAACAGTTAATCCAGTTAGCTCCAGTATTTTGCATTCGTTTTTCATTATTTCGTTATAAATTGATAAAACTACAGATTCGCTCATTACAGCCACTCACTATCGATAAAAGACACTTCCCGTAGGTACAATTAGATAAAATTTCTATTTATTATAAGAAAATCGGACGAAAGGAAAGGGTGGTACTAATAAGTAGGTAATAGAAAACTTTTAATGCACCCGCAGCAGTCTTGTCCCATAACCTAGAAAACAGACTACACAACTATATTGTGGGAAATATCTGTAACCAACACATATTCCTTTATTTAATAACTATAAAACGTTTAAAATTAAAATAAGGCACTAAAAACTGAAGAACACAAAATTGCAAAGTAAACACAGGAATTGAATTATGACATGACAGCGATACCGACTGAGCGACAGTTGCATGACTTTCTTGTTGGTTGTCTACTCTACATTGGCGGCGTTAAATAAGGATTTAAAATAATATCGAATTTTTTTTGGCTTTATAAATAAGTTTGGAATTTTTTTGAAGGGTGATTCCGTTAATTCTTATTTTTCCCTATCCCCTCTTAAAATATTTGTACTAAGTCATAGTTACTTATACATATATTTTCAGGTATTAACAATATTGTGTGAAACTAACTACTCTATGGGCTAAAGCCCCAACCAGCGTTGAATTAGACCCACAATATCTACCCATATATTCTTTATTATTAGCTTTTGTAACATTTTTTATTGTTTAAGAAAGGTATTTTAAGCTAATATATATCAAATTTCCTACAATTCCTATCAATGAAGTCATATGTATGTTCTCTGATACCAAACATCTAGGTATGCTAATGAACAATTCCACAGACAAAGCTCTATTCAATAATTATTTAAAGAAATTAATCTATCTAAATTTACTAACCTAGTTTAATGAAAACACTCTAAAATATCTAACTTCTAACAGTGGGAACTCGAGAATTCAACCACAATAGATGAGATCTGACCTATTTCTGCATTTTTAGGATTGCTTCATCAGATGGCCTCCTTTAAGTTGAGTTTAATATTTAACTATAACTATACAGGGTGTCCGGAATATGAGTACCGTAATTTTAAGGGCTTATATACGAGTAAATCTGACCAAAAACAATAAAAAAACTTTTATGATGATAGTATGTCTACAATTACATTTCGAAAATAAAAATACAACTGCAATAATATGCAAAACTATATTACGAAATTACAATCTAAAGGACAATTAAGGTTAAATAAAAGCGCATGTAACGTAATTTGTTCGTAATTTGATTTTTGGATCAGTATCAATAAAGCAAACAATTAAAATTTCCGAAAAACTCGTTAAAACTGTAGCGTACTCAACGTTTCACGACGTCGCAGTGTCAGGCTGCTGCTGATAACCTAAAAGTAATATTAGTCATATGCACTCATTGAAATTGTAATTTTTTTAGAGGTATAAAATATGTTACTTTTCGTACCTGTATGGTGCTTCCCTAGTAAAAATAACTTTAGCATGCTGGAACTAAGTCATAAAGTTAGGATTTGTAAAGCAAACGCATAACCGAAATCTTGTGCCATATTTTGTAGCAGCAGCGAAAACATTTGACATACCTATTTAATAGTTTACAGAATAAACTGTCTGTTTGAGATTATTTGCTATATGTTCTAAACTATTAATAACATTGTAATAGTACTGAGTTGGTTGGCGAAATTCAAATAAAATACCATCAATGTCACCCGTCTCAAAAATACTGCAATGCTATTAGACGATTAAGCAACCTCCTCTGTTTAGGGATCTTGCGATCAGACCACCTCTATGCCCAGCGATTGCCACTGAACATTCCTTACAGTTTGTTTTTATACCCTCCCCATAATGTAACATTACACTACCGATTTTTATATATTTAATAATAACATACCAACTTGCCTAGTACATGTTTAAAAAATATTCCAAACCTGATTCTGAAGGCCAGTAAAGCACTTACGTGCTTGTGTCATCGTTATGCTTGTCAAAGCTTTCGCTGACTCCCTATAATTCAAGGAGTCGGCAGAATATTTGTCACTTCACATGTGTAATGGTCAATTAAGAAAATGTTGAAGGGAATCGTTCTGTTTGCTCAGGTGTAATAAACCGCGGCGTCAAAAAATACTGATTTCTGCTCTAATGTTTCAGGTTTTTTAACTTATTCATTCATAATATCGGTAGCAGTGAACTCGTGTTTCGATGACTATTATATCTTATATTTCCATTGAACCGATAATAAAATTGTGCATAATTATAAAAAGTAACAAATCAAGACTTTCACACTGATATAATACAATCTGTGAATGTTTATCCGCACCGATAAGTGTAAATATATTTTGCCTAAAAATGAAAAGCGATTAAGATCTTCGGCTTTTATAACTCTAAATTATTAGTTTTCTAATCCACGAAGCAACAACCAGAAATAGCATAGCACTCGTACTTTATTATAGGAAGTATTGATTTTATAAATTTTAATTATTTTGTATTTTTTTGTTTGTGATATATATTTTTTTTTTATTTTGGTTAGTCGGAATATGTAAAATATTGTTGATGCTTAGCTTACGTTTGCTATCAGCTGTTCTGCTTTGTTATTGAAACAGGTGTCAAAACGTTCTACTTTATGTAACTAGTTACAATTAAAAACACCATACACGTTAATGAAAACCATTATGCAACTGGTTACGAAAGTTCGTTGTCACTAATTGCAAAAAAATAAACAAAATGCAACAGAAGAATAATAAAGTAACATTTATTTAAGGCAGTAATTTTATAAATACTACTTCATTTCATTTTAATATTGCTCTTCTACGATTCATACTTTATTTAATAATAGCATGGCTAAAGTAGACCGATATACTATAATGTAGTAATATGTGAAGTAAAAACTATATGGAGCAGATGTATTAGTCTTTTGTGGGACAACTCGGTGACTAGTAGAACAATAGCCTGCATTTCCTTCTTTCAAACGGTCTTACTGAAGCTTTGCCTAAAAATTTTTAATAAAAGTTTAACGAATACTTATGCGTTCTTTTAGGGGATTGCAGAAATTCTCTGACAATTCTTCAGCACAAAGTACATATATACTCATGTACGAGTTGATTAAAAATGTGGTTTATATTTAGGAATTTTAGTGACTTGTTCAAAGTTCTACGTAATATATTGAAATAAAAACAATAATTATCATGTCCATGAGATGAATAAAATAAAACTTTAATTTTAGCCAGATACCTACTAAATAAAATTCATTTAAAAAAATATAATTATATCAATTTCATATAATAAAATATTATGCCAGATTCTCTCACAAATTTAAGCAAAATATTAAGATTAAAAAATAAACATAAGCCTAAAATGATTATTAAATTTCACCAGACAATATATTAAAAATTTATAAAGATACGTTAAATAAAAATAATGAACACATTTGAATACAAAATAAAGTTGATAAGAAATTGACTTAAAGTAAATAAATACAAGATATTACTTAAATTCTAAATTTATAAACGAAAAATATTGCTGAAAATAATTGAGACATTAGAAAAAACCTAGGAAATAATATTAATACATAAGATGACGTTTTGAAGATTTATAAATTTAACTGAATTTATTTTAAACAAATTGTATAATAGCTATTTATGTAATCAGTTAAGAAATGTACGATTTTATGTCACGAGTGCAAGTTTGCGGGACGAGCGAAGCAAGATTGCACGAGTTACATATAATTATGTTTCATAACATATTACATACAAGATATTTTATAATTTAAGTAACAATTATCTAGTAGATCAGTGTCAGTTTAAATTCTCTTGACATTTGGCTTGATACTTAATAGACGCTGATCTATTCTGTGACGCTAATCGCTACTATTACCATTTATTACGAATAGTGTGATTTACATTCAGATTCTAACGATATACCGAGCGAAGAAGCGGCAAGACATGCCGTATGGTCACTGATTCCTGACAAATCCAAAGCGGTATATGACTAGGCTTATGAAAAATTTGAGAAATGGCGTGAACACAAAGTATAAACTTATACTTTGTGGGCGTGAACAGAAGAAAGTAAAACACGTCAATGAGCAAGTAGGTACTATTGGCATATTTTGAAGGTAAGAAGAATTTGAAGATTTCTACGCTATGGACAGTATTCCATATTGAAAACTGAGCTGTCTTTAAAAAAGGTATAGACATTAAAACATACAATAGTTTGATAGCATTTTTGAAAAGGCAGCCCGATGGATACCACGTTAAGAAATCAAACGGTTTTCAACAGTAAATATTGAGAAATATTATTTTTCTGTTGTATTTTATTTAATTTTAGTGACATAACGAACTTTTCGTAACCAGTTACATAATGGTTTTCATTATGTAACTATACTCGTGGCAAGAATTCAGACTACTTACGTCATACGAACAAATGAATAATTCATTATATTTTTATCAAAATATTTAAGAAACTGCAACTGAGAGTAATAAAACTATATCCTACACTAAATGATTTCTTTATATATTGCACGAAATTGCAAAACTTGTTTTTAACGCGACCAAATAGAAAATTACGTTGACAATAAAGACAATTGCCTAATGTCAACCATAACGTAAGAGGTCTGAATTCTTGACGCGAGTGTAGTTACATAAAATAGAACGTTTTGACACCTGTTTCGATAACAAAAGATGTTACCTACTTGATATGTCAAAATTAGAAGAAGAAAAAATAAAACGTATTTGTTAAAAATTATTAAAAAACGGAATGTAAATTGATTTTAGTTTTTATCTAGGCGACTATAAACAGTAATTATATTTTTATTGTACTTTTCACATAAAAAGCAAATACAGATACATAGTGTTAACCCATCAACTTTAGATATATCTATGTATGATAGTTATTAGTATTACTTTTCCGAAAATAAAATAGTCTAGTCTGAAATATATGGATCAGCGCTACTGTATAGGCTTTGATATAATCGAACATACAGGGATTCCTCTTATTCAATTTAGAATTAGAGCTCTTGTAGGATTTCAATCTTTTCATTCCAAATGTTTTATTCGGGTCCCCTTTCAACAGACATCTCTATGTGGTCCTGATGACCTATTTGTAGCTTTTCATAGCGGCATGGTAACTGCTAAAACATTAACGTTTTGATAGTTTAAAATATGTTAGTACGTAGTACGTTTGCTTTGCTTTCATTAATATATTTATGGTAAGATGCTATGATTGAAATTTGTTCTTGGCGCATTCGCCAGAATTTTAAATTTATAACGTTGGCTGCAATGTACAGGACGATTCTTACTATACGAATAAATTTAACTGCGTTTTCAAACCTCAAAATAAGGCAAAAAGTTTATATAAATATGTATCACAAAACGTTCCGCTACTGACATACAGAGTGTGAAACTTTAATTGTTAACGACGGGTTTTAATTAGTATTTCCCAAACGTATAGAGATAAATAATTATTAATGAAATTTGGCACAATCCCATGACTTTTATGCTCTTTTTGAAATTATAAAAAATGAGTAAATACTGTTTCTCCAGGGACGGGTAAATAAGGGGGTAGTGCTTCAAAAATACCCACATTTTTTGTGTATATTTTTTTTTGATAATTTCAGTAAAAAATTAAAATTGTAAGGATTTTAACATAAAAAAGGTACTCTTGTTGAAATTCGATATTAGCAATAGTCAATATTTACTCTTAGTTTTTATAAACAGAAAATTAAAAATATTTTACTACATTTTCTTCTCTATTCGTATTATTATTTGTCCTCGGTTATGATTTCCCAAGTTTATCCGTATAGGTTAAAAATCACCCTATAGAGGATAGTTTCTTAATCTATTTCGTAGTTTCATGTTTACAGTTGTAGCTGAGCGATCTTTTTAACAGTTTGTTATGATCACTACTCTCCATGTCAACCTTTTCACTGTTTGAATAATGTGCCAAATTTTACCTTATTACGCTGTATCTCACCAAAAATATTAATTAAATACACAAGACATTTAAAAGAAAATGTGGCTTCGACACCGCTACCTTGCGCAGAACCTTTAATAATCTGTGACCGGATCGTGACGTAAGACCAAGCCATCTTTGTTTACGACTGAGTTTTAGTCCGGAGAGAATTATTTTGAACTTCTATATCTTTTACAGAAAAACTATTAGTTGAAAATATAAAATTAAATGTGGCAACTGACTCTTTACGATGTGATGAAAGAGAATAAAAAGATGTGCAACTTCCAACGTTGTCTTGAGGTTATTTGAGGGTTATTTATGTATTGTGTGAAAATAACTTTGTATCTCTTTATAACAATGGTATTAATGTGGGTGAAATGGCAAGTAGGTAACCTTTTACGTATAATTTTTGAAATCATTGAACAAAGTAACTTCCTAGATACCTTTTTTGGTAATATCAAACTTGCGGAATTAAATTTTTAAATCGTTTATGGTAGTAAGGTCAGTTAAGAAGTTAAAATGTGGATCGATTAATATTATTGCGTAGAGTACTACCTACACAATTTTACTTTAACTTTTGTTATTGGTTTAAAACAAGTATTTTTAAAATAATAACAATCTTAAAGATTTAATTTACGTTAAAGTAAAAATCATATATTTATTTTAGAGGCGATATAGCAACTAGGCCTGATCAAAAATCGATATCGGAATATCGAATCGGATCAAGATATCGCATCGAATCGAAACGTCAGATCGAATCGGTAGTATGCCTGAAAATCGGTACATCGATTAAAATCCATTTATCGAAAAATCGAATTAGAATATCAATTTGAATCAAATCCGAACATTTGTGTGTGGTTGCTCGATTTTTTATTTACTTTACTGGTATATCGCGATCAACTTTATTACATAACATTACAAGATTATTAGTAGAAACACTCGGGCCGAAATAATAAGTCGCGCATAGCAGCTCGCGCATCAATTTCAAGCTCTGGGAGTGTGAACATCGGTTATACAGAGCCGTTTTAAAGCAATATTTTGAGTCTGATCGAGGAACGAGTCGCTGCGCAGCAGTTAGATGTTTAAACATATCATCTATAAATAGTAATTTAAGATTCATTAAGATTTCCGAAAGACATAAATAAGTAATAATAAGTAATCTGTAATATACTGTACAAACCATAAATGATATTTTACTGCTATTGCCTTACCTATTAACTTATTTCTTAAGTATAACATTGGAATATAAATACTTTTCATGAAAGCGAAGTTTAAATTATACATATTTATATTTTTCACAAATACAAATTTTTATTTTAGAGAAAAGTTCTGAGCAGTGGCTTCTAATAGAGAAGATTTATTAAAAAAACTGCTCAGGATTAGTAATAGTTCATACAAACTATGTCAAATACTTTGCAAACACGGAATTCCAGGAAACAGCTACTCTGCGGGCTAAGGCCCCGACCAGCATTGAATTACACCTGGAAAACCTATAGCAACAGCTAGAGCTGCTAGAGCTCTAGCTGTTGCTATAGGTTTTCCAGGTGTAATTCAATGCTGGTCGGGGCATTAGCCCGCAGAGTAGTTGTTTCCTGGAATTCCGTGTTTGCAAAATATCGTTTCTCGCCGATCGCGATAAAGGTCGACAGCTTTCAATGGTGTCTACTGCATGTAGAACGCTTCGTGTCTGTGACATTTTCAGTCCGGCATGGAGTAGCGAACGGCCGATAGATGTAGTTAGTTCTACACCGCGTACTCATGGTCCCTTCTGTCGGGTTAGACAGACGGAAGCAGCTAGGATTATTCGTCGGATACCTCACCTATGGCATACTGATGAGAGCTAATAAGCTCGAAACCGGTATATGTCTGGTGGGCGTCTGACGAATGACTCTAGCTGTTGCTATAGGTTTTCCAGGTGTAATTCAATGCTGGTCGGGACATTAGCCCGCAGAGTAGTTGTTTCCTGGAATTCCGTGTTTGCAAAATATCGTTTCTCGCCGATCGCGATAAAGGTCGGCAGCTTTCAATGGTGTCTACTGCATGTAGAACGCTTCGTGCCTGTGACATTTTCAGTCCGGCATGGAGTAGCGAACGGCCGATAGATGTAGTTAGTTCTACACCGCGTACTCATGGTCCCTTCTGTCGGGTTAGACAGACGAAAGCAGCTAGGATTATTCGTCGGATACCTCACCTATGGCATACTGATGAGAGCTAATAAGCTCGAAACCGGTATATGTCTGGTGGGCGTCTGACGAATGACTCTAGCTGTTGCTATAAGTTTTCCAGGTGTAATTCAATGCTGGTCGGGGCATTAGCCCGCAGAGTAGTTGTTTCCTGGAATTCCGTGTTTGCAAAATATCTTTCTCGCCGATCGCGATAAAGGTCGACAGCTTTCAATGGTGTCTACTGCATGTAGAACGCTTCGTGTCTGTGACATTTTCAGTCCGGCATGGAGTAGCGAACGGCCGATAGATGTAGTTAGTTCTACACCGCGTATGTCAAATACATTTTGAAAATAATATGTTTTTTAACGATTCGCGCAATAGATTACGCAGAGGCCGTACCAACGTTTCCTGCAGAAGACGGCTCATCTTCAAATTATGAAGATCATCATATTTCTTGTAGTGAGTCTCAAAACAAAATAATAAAAAATATTGTTTTTCCAAATTTACATTTTACTGCAATTTTATCTCCAATTTAACAATTTTCACAGTTAAGTAAACATATTTTTTCTGTTCTGAAAGATACTTGTCTTCTGGTTTACGTAGATCATTTAAGACAAAAAAAATCATAATGAATTATTTCCACGAAAGTTCAAACGGCAAATTTTAAATTAAAAAATCCTAAAAAATGTAATTATCACTAATAACACAAAAAGTAAGTAAATAAATAAAAATGTTTTGTAGTGCAATAATATATATTTTATACTCTTTTTTTTAAAAAAGAGTCCAAAGAAGTAAATCAAATTTTCACAATACGTTATTAGCAGTAAATGATAGTATATAGTACATGTTGAATTACCCATTTATAACTGTATAATGAATTATTACACAATTTAGATAGATATAACGTTAACTTTCATGTTGAATAACTACGCTTTCATGCGCAAATAAAAAATTCTTATTACGGTCCTGATCACCGATTCTGTAAATTCCATCGGATGTGCTATCGCACTCATATTTCGAGGTCACCGCAGAAAACTGAAGACAGTTCAAAGTGCCGACAACGGAGTGAAACTGCTGGTCTACCTATGCTGTGATTATAACATATAATAATATTTTAGTGTGAGGTCAGGCCCCTTTGCACAAACATACTCGTACTCTGTGTCTTGCAATCCCGTGACACGATACAATTTCTCACATAACAGTCTACCACCATCTTAAGTTATTTTATTACCTACGCATATAAATAACAAAAATAAATAAACATTTACTAGACATTCTAACAAAATTAACAACTTTTAATTGAAAATATTATAATAAAACAAAAACATTATTAGATGATGAGAGAGATCAAAGAAAAAAATTTAGACAATATATTTTTTATTAATTAAAACCATGACTAGTTGTTCAACATGCTCTGATATTAATGATGTTCGAAAGTCTTCCACAGTTGAACTGCCTCTGCTAAAAACTTTCTCAAATGGAACACTAGTGGCCTGTGCAGAAAGATATTTGTAGCTAATATAGACAAATTGGGAAATCTAGATTCTTTCATTTTCCACCACAAAAGTGGGTCTTGGTCCAGGTCTATGGCAGGTACTTATATGTATGCAGCAAACTCCTCACTTTGTGTTAATGGGATCTTTTCCTTTTTGAAGCTGAGAATAAATGCCAATACCTGCTTTGGTTTTGTGACTGCCTAGCTAGCATTAAAATTTAACTTTCTAGCTTCACCTTGGAAAGTCGCATGAATTTTATCTACCAAAGAAATGATATTGAATGAAAAATCTTCCAAATAGGTACATGAGTTATTTATTTATTTGCCTAAATTATTGGTAACAAACTTATTGATGTTTTAGTGTTTTGTTACAATTTAATAATTTTTCCATTTTATTCGATTCAAAAATACAAATCGAATCGAATCGATTTGCAATTTTTTCCACACCTAACTGTTGATTCAAATAAATTTGACTCGACAATTAAATGTACCGATTTAATTTAGTTCGATTCGAAATAATCAACCATTCGATCGGACCTTTTCGACGAATCGATTAAAAAATAGAAATCAATTTGAATCGATATATCGACATAATTAATCGATTCGAATCGATTTGATACTATTCAAATAAAATTATACGATTCGTGTGATCGATAAGAATCGTTTGGTTATTTCGTGATTCGCATATGCCTAATAGCAATCTCTTCTTTAGCAAATGATATGATTTATTATGTTCGTCGGCGTTGTATCTGGTCAGCAAGTTTTTTAAAAATTAATTTCTCTAGACTATTCAGTCTGGAAGAAAAGTATGGAATAAATTCATTATTTCTAAAACAACGAAGTTTCATGAAATTTCCTCGGACCCGTCGATTTTGCTTTTTAAAAAGACTCTATTTTCTATACCAACTCATTTCCGACGTTCATTTGTTTTCGCGTGATGACGTCATCGGATATTTTTTTTAATAGAACCCCTATATTTTTCATCGGATTCTTGTAGAGCTTAACTTGCTGAATGCAAAAATATATAATTTCAACACTTTATTCCCTCAACTTTCCGAGAAAAATAATAATAACCGATCCAATAAACGCTGCAGTTGACAGATGTCAGTTCTGATTAGATTTTGTTTAGCTGCCAGAAATAGTTTCTCAATTTATTTTTTGATAAATTGTGAATCACCCTGTCTGATTTTAAACATATTACATCCCATGGGTGGGACATTCATAAGGGTCTTCCACTTACGCATTCTTGTTCTACTTTATGATCCTTCTTAGTACATTTATCACTCTGTACATGTTTGAATTATAGCATCATGGCAAATGAAGTATTCACAATACAATAACTAAAGCACAATATGTCTATACAAAAGCTCTATCAGAGTCAAGGACAACGAGGACAACGCCATGACGAGCAGAATGGAAACTCACGAAGCAAACTATCTAATTTGTTGTTGGGTAACAGCTAAATGTGTTTTGATCCGTAACAGAATCTAGTTGCCTGTTTCTGTTGGTTTTGACAAACTACTGATAATGTGAAATGTGCGGTTCTAAACAATGAGAGCGTCATTAGGTAGGGTCATAAAAAGAAGTGAATAGTTACAGAGTTTATTTGCAGATCAGTGTTTCATTTAGGATTCAGCGAAGCGTGATATATTTAGCGGATGGGCATATTTTCTTTCCTAACTGTACAGAGTCCTTCATTTTTATAATGTGGTTGTAACTATTAATCAATTGTAAACCTATACTTAAAATGTATTACAATTTTTTCTTTGGTAAAGAATAGTAGGTATGCGCTATTAGGTGACTGGAATACCTTTTATTTTGCTGTATCATAAATTATTGTACCAAACAAAACACTTATTGATTTATTTACTTATTTTTATTTATTTACTATCAACTTCATAATGACAATATATGCTGATGACTCATCCATAATAATGTCCGATATTAATGATAAAAGTTTAGAAGCTAACAAGCCCGAAACCGGTCTATGTCTGGTGGTGTGGCCGGCAAGGGTTCTTGGTTGTTCACACAGATACTGCAGGAGTAATTCAATGCCAGTCGGGGCATTCGTCCGCGGAGTAGTTGTTTCCTGCAGCATCAATTATAGATTTAATGGCTCGTCGCCGTCGCCCAGGCTGCAGCAATGTAGGTCGCTTCCTCTAAGTCGAGCCGCTTAGGCCGAGCAGGCCCAGTAAACACGTTAGAAAAACGTTTATAATGTCCATACAACGTTTGAAAACGGCGTGTCATTTTTACGTACAATCAAGTTAAAAATGTCGCGGTTTTACACGTTTCCGGTAACCAAAGTACAAATGTTTAATATTAGTAAATGTGGAACGATCATTTTTAGTATTAATAAGCTTTAAGTTTTACGTTTAATAATGACATTTTATTAAGGTTTTTAACTAACGTAAATTAAACATTGTTATTTTAATGTCCAAAAAGATGTTTTAGAGGCGTGTTTTTAATGTATTTTTACAATGTTGTCTTTGGATCCTTCTGGTAGCATTGTATCAGGTGGTCCAGAATTATGTGTCATAAATGCTAGATTAGATAGTACGTTAAAAAATAAGGGTATTATATGTAAATATTTCAAAACTAAATAATAAGGGACATTTAATCCTGTAAAACCGCAAAATAAAAATCACTTTTTAAATATCTATAACACTTAACTAACTATAATACTTTTATAATGAATTTACTATTTTTAGGTTTTAGTACAATTAATTTTATGTTACCACTTATTCCATCCCTTAAGGTTAAAGCGTTGTTTTGAGTGGTAAGTAGTTTTTTGAAATACATAACATCAAATAAAAAAGTACTATCCAAAACTACCCTTTAATCATAAATGATTGAATAAGTGGTAACAAAAAATCCTAATATCATATACTCACCCATGAACCCATTATTCAAAAGTATCTGAAATGCATTTAAAAAAAATGATTTTTATTTCATCCCTCAGAGGGTTGCATCTCTCTTATTATTGAGTTTTGAACAACAATTTGTGTAAAATAGTACCCTGCTTATTTTTTTACGTGCCATATGCTCTAGTATTTACGGTACATTCTGGGCCATCCTTTATTAAATAAATAATTATCAGGGAATTAATATAATATAAATAAAATAGAGTCAAAATGTTCTATCATTTAATCTTGTTCCTATTAATAATTATTATGGATTTTCCAATTGTGTGGCTCGAATGTTGAACTCACTATATGCCTATAAATAAGAGTAATAAAAAATATCAATATCTATTGTTTAATTTCAAGTTTAGGTAGGTTAATAATAAATAATTGGTTTTAATATCAATAAAAGTTTATTAAATTAATAATAAAACGTACATAACACAAAAAAATACCAAAATAATATATCTAATTTATGCTACTGATTGGAACCTAAAAACAATGAAATTAGGTCTGAACAAGTTTCATATTAATAATTCACTTACATTGGATAATATTGATAAACTTTAAACATGTCTAAGTTTAATCTATTATAGTTATTATTATAATAATAGTGATAATAATAATAATAACAATAATAATAACCTAATATACAATTAATATGACCACGAAGCAGATAGTCAAGAAAGGAAATAAAATAGTTTAAATCATTCCCAATAATGATCAGAAATGTATCACTGTATCTTAAATTTTAATGTAAAGTAAAAAAAAATACCAAGTCATAATAATTGTTACCCATTTTACAAAGTAATTTAACGTAGGCATGTACAAGTACAAAATTCACGCGCATACTTTTATTAATTTTGTCATCGCCTTTGTAAGTATTTTGAAACATAAGTAGGAAAAGTTATAGTGGAATGAATTTAGATTCTTTATATAATTATTTGTAACATGTAATGTAAAAAAAACCTAATACGCTTATATTAATAAAATAAAATTACATACTTATAGAAGTAGGTATACTTACCAAAATAAAATAGGGAAATATTTCATGGATCACGGTAGGTACGTACAATGATGAATATGCAACTGACAAACTTTTACAAGAAATAACTCGAAATGGTATGTGTGTAACACGTGATCTTTATCTACCAATAAGATCATTAATATCGTACATAACGTTTAACGGCATTATACCTAATTGACACGTGTAATAAACGGCAATTCGCTTCCTTATTTCAACAAATGATTATAACGTATAATACAAGTTTGAATTGTACTATTTTTTAACACTTGTGAGGTTTATTAAAAAATGATTACTATCAAGTTATTTGTATATTTTAGTAGGTACCTATATATTCTTAATGAAATATCTTTTTATTAAATTATAGTGTATAAAATTTACTTAGAATTGGTATTGTTCAGAAACATTTATTAAGTGCAAAACGTTTATGATACGTTTTGTAAGCATTACTAATGCCTGTTACTCTAAAATGTTACAAACACGTTTTTGTTCAATGTCAGTATATTAGTCAGTTGACACAGACGTTTTATAAAGGTTTAAATATAGTTTTATTTAAACATTATAAAAAATGTTTATTTAACTTTACAAAAGGTTAGCTAACATTTTTTGTTAAAAAAGTACGTATTTTAAACGTTATGTTACTTTTCTAATCATAAAAATAATGGTTAAGCAGTTTTTAAATTATCTATAACAAATTTCAATACTCTAGCGAGCACGATGGATAGTCAATTGGTCAACATGTAAGTGGCCCTGAATCCTTTCTCTACATCATTGTAAGCGGTTAGCTCGATGTTGACGTATAAGAGGCAGCATCCAATATGGACGATAAAACAAGAGGCCAAAACTTCGTATTAGGCAAAAAACTCAAGAGGGCTCTTATTTTTCAAATTGAACGGGGAATTCAAAAATAATTTTTATCTGGGAGAAAACCATTGGCGTACCATTTTTTTCTTTAAAAATATTAAAGTCAGTGCTCGTGCGCACGCCACTGTTAAAGATAGAAATTATGTTTATATGCACCTTTATTAATAGTCACTACATACCAAATTTTATGGATATATCTAAAGCGGTTTCGAAAATATTAATTATAAAAAATAATAAATAAATAATTAATAATAATAAATAATAAAAAAAGAAAAATAATTATTTTTCTTTTTTTTCTAAAACTTTAACACCCCGTATTTTTGTAACGGAACATTTTTGGGCCATAAAGCAAACTTTAATTAATTTTCAATGTAGAATTACCCCCTTAAATATTCGCATGTCATTAAGGAACACAATGCATATAAGCAGTTTCAATGATTCCATTACAGTTGTGTGCCGCAATGATAGCATTATTACTATGTTTATAGTAAAAATAGTTATATATTTTTTGAAATAATGAACTATCAAAAATGATGCTAAATACGTATCCGCATAAGAAAATTTTAAAGGTTAAATTATTAAATTTAACAACGTTAATACCAGCAGAGAAGCGATAATGTCTCTATAAAGCCTAATAAGTATTGCAGCTAATACGTCTTCTATACGATCGTTTGAAATACACATGGATAAAAATCTCATATCGCTATACCATCAGTGCGTCATTCGCTGAGACTGATATTGACAAGTACCTCTGTGGCATTCCATAATTTAGATTCCCATATCTGAATATAATTTAACTTTAATGAGTTCAAAGTGAACGAAGCCTTGACCAACACATTTAATTGCAGTATTCTGAATTCAAATTACTCGAAATATTATGGTCAAACTAAATCGTAATCAAAATTACAATTGTTTCAAACTACCCAGTTTTAAGTATTTTGTACAAGGGTAAAAACATCTCAAATTTGTTCTCTATTTTCTTAAAGTAGTTAAAAAATTCAGCATTACACGCTAAAATACATAGCGATCCCTTATAGGATGTTCAAAATTAGTTTTTGAAGAATTTGAGACCTATTTTTGTACTCTACACGGAAAGAAAGCTATACTAATATCAACATTAATACACTCATTCCAATGCTAGCTTAGTAATAGTAATAGTAATTTATTATTCCAACAGGAAATATCCCAATTACAGGAATAAACTGATACAAAATTCTAAATAATACATCGAGTAAGTAAGAACATTATACATTACATTATACATAATACAATAACAAAAGCAAAATATATTCTAGAACAAATAGAAAATTTTAAACTAGTTGCGAAGCACATGGCTACAAATTGCACTTATATTATCATTAAATATATCACAATCCGATGCGAGTCTGTTATAAATACTACACATTAGAAATAACAGAGATTTGGCTAGGACGTTGGTTCGAGGTACACTGCAATAAAACAGTGCTTGATGTCTCAAGTTTGCAGGTGATACCCGAAAGCATATTTTACTTAAAATATCCGAACAGTCAATCCTATGATTCAGGATTTTAAAAAGATATCGAATCAAGGCAATATTGCGTCGTACTTCAAGAGTTTGGAATCCAAAGCGATTTAAGAGATCAGCATGATTAAAACCTATTGGCGGATAAACACCATCTTTCAAAATGCCAAAAATTTTAGAAACTGTCTCTGAACCGATTCTAGTCTTCTATTGTGTACATTGTAAATTCGATTCCATATTATGAAACCATACTCCAACCTAGAGCGAACAAGGGAACAAAATAAAATTTTTAAAGTTTGTACATCCTTAAAGTCCCTACAATTACGATAAATAAAACCATAAGACTGGACAGCATTACATTATTGATATGCGGAACAAAAGTGAGTTTCTTGTCAAAGATAATCCCTAAATCTTTCAGTGATTCAACACGGCTAATGACGTAGTCATTAATAGTATAAGTTAGTTAGTTTCACTATTCCTCAGTAATAGTAATACTTTATTCATATAATAACTTATTCTTGTATGATAAGATTATATATTCTTCATTTAAGAATAAAAATTACTTGAAATCAGTTAAACTACTTAATACGAGATAACGTTATCTTTGTTTAAAAAATTGTTTGTTGTACTTAGATTACTTACTACTTATTGCTTATTATGAATTACTTGAGTCAACAATTGTTATCCTCAAAATAAAGTTATTTCCTTTTATTTGAAGTTTTAAGTGACTTGAAAGAATTACCGCAAATATTTGAAATAATATTAAATAATTTTGAATAATAAAAAAAAACAATGCACTAAAAAAATAATAAAACTGAAGTACATACATAGTTATTTCAGTAGTCTTGCTCTAAAGTATTCCTTTCTAGAGTAGTTACTACTCTACCCACCTTATATAAATAATTAAATACTACTCATTCAGAATTTTTAATTGTTTATAGATATAACATATAAAGAGAGACTTATTGTAAACTGCCAAAGTCATCCATTAGTGGTACATCAGACATATACCGCTTTTGAGCTTGTTAGCTCTCCTCAGTATGCCATTGGAAATGAGGCAACGAGCGACTTATCCGACAGTAGTCCATCTAAGTAGACTTGATGCAGCATGGAACTATATCTTTTGGTCATATGCCTAACCTGGCGGACCACTCGCATACACAACTTTAATGAATTTGTAGTAAATAATAACCTAGAGTTTAAGGAATAATTTTTATTCTATAATTAATAATATTTTATTCATTTTTTAGCCGAATATTACTCTTTAAGTAAGTCTTAAATTTAGTGTCATTTTAAGAAAGGAATGTGTTGAATTAAATATAAGAATGCTTGTATGTCAAGGATATGTAATTAATACATACACGCTTGAATAAAGTTTAAAATTCTAAGTATATTGTTATATTTAAATACAGATTAGATTTTTTCTTTATTTTGTATATGGTTATATAGATCCTCTAGAGAAATTAGCAGGTTAAAGGCAAATAATATATAACCTGTAAATGATACTGCAAGAAACAACTACTCCGCGGACTAATGCCCCGACCGGCATTGAATTACTCCTGCAGTATCTGTGTGAGGGTTCTTGGCTGTTCAGATTTAATGGCTTGTCGCCCAGGGCGAGAGGTTTCCGTTAAGTACCTGCTGCAATGTAGGTCGCTTCCTGTAAGTCGAGCCGCTTAGGCCGAGCAGGAAGTAAGCAGACCACTTATATCTCAAATAATATATAACTTCACAATATTTTTGTCTTGTAGTTGCCAACGCTTCAACACCTTTAGTGCGTTCTTATGCGGTATACACATCGTTATACAAGTGTTATGCAATTTTAGAATAAATCTGAGATATGAAAAAAACTTATGTAAGAAACTTTTTCAAATATGTAGGTACATACTAAACGAAGCACAATTCACGCGCTGTCCAATTGAACCGCTCATCTTACTTGTAGAAACGACGGGCTCTAGTCATAAATTGAATTGCTGGTATTTAAAATCATTTCCAAATTTGCCATTATCGACGCTCATTATTTGGGCTTCCGTAATGAATAACTGCAATCAATTTCCCTATTAAATTATCGTTTGGACGTCGGGAATTAGCAAACTTGGTACTGTAGGTGACATTAGCGTAACCTGTTCTAAATCGTTAGTCTAATCCTAAATAGATTTCACCCTAAATTTCAAACAAAATATCTAAAAGATCCAAGTATGCCTATGTTATTATAATTTTGAGTGTTTGTGTTTATTTTCACGGCCTTCCGTGCAAGTGACGGAAAGATCCGTCGGGCTCGCTGTGACTCTGGTGCCGCTGACGGAATTTTCCGTCGCTTCTCTGGTGTCATTTATAGCTGGGTTATTTACGTCGGCACTGCATTTGACTAACGGTGATTTACATAGGCACTATGAAAAGGTTTTATGACATAGTTTTTGCGTACAGATTATGATTCTTCCTTGCCTTTTTTTAATTAAATTAGTAAAATAATCAGTTATAATATTAACCCAGTAAAGAGTGGATGAAAGGCTGTCTCCAACCAAAAAATCACTCTCGACACCTTTGTGGCTTTTTTGCTATTTTGCTTTTATTTACTATATTTATTATGGTTCAGTAAAGATACAACAAAAGGCTGACCAGCTGGTTTTTGCAGGTTTCTTCAAGCACTGTTTTCTGAGTCTCCATCCAAAAAAGCATAGTCCAACCCCTTTGTTGTTTTGCACAATAGGAGAGGTTTATTATTATTGTGTCATCTCTAAAATATTTTGTGTACATGTACTTAATAAAAGTCATTACCGCTGTTCCGGAGGGTCTATTGTTTTAAAAACATTTAAGCATATTTAATAGGGATGTTCAAATTAAATAGGTATTTTGAGGTACGCCAGTTTGAACCAATGGGATGTAATATCCAAGTAACTTTGTGTTTTCAGTGATGTGAATTGTTAATTGAACTCATTTCCACTCCACCACCAAGAAACCACCCTTATTGCGCAAAACACCGAAGGGGTAGACTGTGCTTTTTTGGGTATCCACTCAAGCGACAATCCTTTAAGAACCCATCAAAAACCAGCTCCTAAGCCTTTTGTTTGTATCTTTACTGAATCATAATAAATATATATCGTATTTTTATACAGGGTGTTAAAAAAAGATTGTAAAGTATTTCAGGAGGTAATAGTATGAACCAAAATAAGCAGAAAAGTCTTAATAAACATGGGTCCGCCAAGTAACGGTAAAGTTTGGTATAAATGCTCTCTAACGGCCATGGAAAAATGAGATGGAGCACCATCATGCTGGAACCACATTTGTTGCCTCTGATTCAAAGGAATGTCTTCCAAAAACTCATACAGTGTGTTCTGCAGAAAGTTGAGGTAAGCAGCACCTGTTAATCGGTTTGGTAAAACAACAGGACCTAGAAACCTGTCACCTACAATACCTATCCAAATGTTTAATGAAAAACGTGCCTGATGTCCAGATTCTATTAGAGCATGAGGAATTTCGTCGGCCCAAATATGCGTATTGTGTCATCACTAAAAAGAATGTTTGCAAGAAAACGAGAGTTTTCAGCGTCATGACGTAGAAACCAGCGGCAAAAAATCAAACGTGCTTGATAATCAATTATTGGATTTAAGGCCCGTACTCGTTGCACATGGTATGGATAAAGCAGTTGCTCGTGAAGAATTCTCCAAACAAGAGGACCACTAATTCCTACCTCGGCTGATATTCTCCGCACACTCGTATCTGGATTCTGCTCTACCAGTGCTAGAATTTCTTCTTCTGATCTAGGAGTGGATACCGACCTTGGTCTTCCGGATAAATGGCACTGTTTGGTCAAGGAACCGGTATCACGCAATCTTTGGTGAATTCTTCCAAACATGCGTTGTGAAGGAATCTGGCGATTTGGATAAGCGTCAACATAAAGACGTCGCGCTTCGGTGGCGTTCCCATTAGCACGACCATACATAAAATGCATGTCTGTTAATTCTGCGTTAGAGTAACCGGCCATAGCAAAAGAAAACTTGTGCACTAAACGTCAACCAACTGTTATAAGAAAATACACAACGTTTTTTCAAATTAAAAAAGGGGCTAAAAAACATAAAACATTCCATATCTCCGCAACCGTTACTTTGCGGACTCATGTTTATTGAGACTTTTCTGCTTATTTAGGTTCATACTATTACCTCCTTAAATATTTTACACTCTTTTTTACACCCTGTATAATGAGTGGTAAAGCGTTAGATATGTAAGTTACAAAAAAGTTAATATATTAATATTATTATGTATAAGTTGGAAAAATAAATTCAAAAACAAAGTAAATAAAAAACTACCCTTGTTGCAGAAAACGCACAAGGGTCTCTAGTGTAATTTTTTGGTTGGGGATAGCCCTCCATCCACCCTGAAAGAATCAAGTTGTATGTATGTATTTTTGCACTATATGAGTACTTTGTGCAAGTACGGCAGTTTATACAGGCTTTTTCGGAAAAGGCTTTAAGAGATAGGTTTACACGGCTCGAATTCCTTTCTTCTCTATTTTTATTAGAATAAGATTGGAAAACTGGCAAGGCTGGTACTATCTCAACATCAAAAAAAGAGCCCGAATAAACCATTACCATACAGATGAAGGTTTTCTGTAAATTTCAGAACATAGTAGACAAAATAATACAATTTAGCCAACTTAGCTTAGTCCAAAAGACACAGGATTTCAAATTTAAAGTTTTGAATTCAAAATTACTAAAATTTTTATAATGTTTTCAATGAATTGCTTTGAAGAACAAATCCGTTCTTTGCTGTAAACGCTAAATTACCCTAGAATATGTACTCGCGGATAAGTACTGTAATTAATGTTATTACATCAACCCTTTCATTTTCCTGTTACTAGTAAATCACCGTTTGAAAATTTTTATTTATCAATTTTAAGCAATAATTCTAATTTTTCAAAGTGAATGATTCTATCTTAATGTTGTGACCCTTATTTTTTTATTGTTGGTACACTTCTATTCATCACAGTATATTATCTGCATAAAAACTGCACCGTATAAATATTCCAATACAAATAGTTTTCGTTTCTAAAGCGTAATGCAATTTTCATCTGTAATATTTTTCGGTAAAATGAATGCAGGGATTGTTTGTGGTTTATAGATATAAGCCAATATAAGTATCCATTAGAGCGTCCATCATACTAATCGAATAAAACGAATTACGAAACTGACTCGTTGGTTTAAAATCTTCGAAAGCATTTGAGCGTTATAATAGAAAATGCAGCCATTATTTAGCCAAAAATTGCTTACTTAGATTGTTTCAGGAACTGACAGCCGAAATAACTCGCTATTTGACTGAGTAGTTGATAAAGAATCTAAAGAGATATTAAGTTTTAGAATAAAATGCAAAATAATAGTACACTTTTAAAATGTTCAAAATAATTAGTTCTTTCTTCAGGATCGGTTTTACAATCATGATATAATTCAAGGAATAATTATTCCAAGTATACAGGGTGTTAATTAAGTATGTGCACAAACTTAAAGGGGTTAATTTATGATTGATTTGAGACAAAAAGTTCATATAAACATGGGTCCGCAACGGCTTTGTTTTACAGATACAGGGTGTTAAAATTTGAAGTAGTAAGAGATATTCAGTTGAAACTTGGCACACCCTAATAGGTATTTAGAGACTACATTTTGCGGGTATCAAATTATTTTTAATTTAGCCATGAGCGCAGATATGGCTAACCTTCACATAGTTTTTTTAAGAAAAAAATGGCACTTCAACGATTTTTTCAAAATTCCAAATCTCTGTCGATTGAACCAATTAAAATTACACAAAAAATGTTTCTTGGTTATATTTGATACGATGAACCGTTTTCGAGAAAATTTCTTAATTTCATTGTTATGCACGCAATTTAAGTTAGAGCTACAATTGGTCAGAATTCAACGCAAAATTATTGCGAGGTAAGTATGTAGGTCTTTCATGAAAATAAAATAAAAAACATGTCCAGGAAGTGTTTAATCTCTGAGATGAAGAGCGGGTATTGAAATAATGAAATACATTTATTTTTAATTGAATTAATAATAATGATGGCAATTTCAACAAGTAAATACTAAAACGTAATATAAAATTAGTAGTAACAATTGCTAGAAACTAAACAGTAACATTTCGCTAGATTAAGTACTGGAAATACCTGGTGTATTTTAGATTATTACACATGAATTCACTATTTTATTTCGTAGGTCTTCTTCATTTTGAACAACAGTTTTGAACACCAATGATTTAAGGTGTCCTCATAAAGAGTAATCCAAAGGATTTAAATCGGGCGACCGAGGAGGCCACGGTTGTGGACCTGCTCTCCCCATCCAACGATTAGGGTAATTATCGTTCAAAAATTGACGCGCAACTAGACTAAAGTATGCTGGAGCACCGTCGTGCATGTACCACATATTCTCTAAGTGGAACTTATTCCTCTAAAAGTTCGGGGAGAATGTTCCCTAAAACACATTGATATTGTTTTCCATTAAGTCTAGGTGGAAGAAAAGAAGGCCCAATGAGGTTGTCACCAACAAGTCCAACCCAAGTATTGACAGAAAACTGTTCTTGGAAATTATTTTCTATCATGATGTGTGGATTATCTGCGGTCCATACGTGATTATTATGAAAATTCATAATTGAATTTCGAGAAAAACAAGCTTCATCCGTAAACAATACTTGACTTAAAAAACCTGGATTTCTTACGATTTTATTTCGCTACCAATAGCAAAAGGTTACTCTCACAGGCAAATCCCTAGGCAATAGAGCTTGCACACGTTGCATGTGATACGGATATAGCTGCTGGTCTCTTAAAATTTGCCATATTATTACATGGCTAATGTTCAGTTCCTGCTCTATTTTCCGCATACTAGTTTCTCAATTTGAACTGTTCTTACAGTTACAGGTCTTCCTATGACTACCGTAGACCTCTTAAAACTGCCTGTTTCATAAAGTTGTAGGTGGAGATTTCGTTGTTGAAATCTGTCAGCATATAATATGCGCCTTGCAGCTTGAGCATTACCATGAGCTATTCCATAGAACAGAAATGCATGTCTGCTACTTCACTATTAACAAATTGAATCATTTTTAATGGAAAAGAATCGCCAACACTTTATAAAAAACTACAAATCTTTTAAATAAATTGACAATATATTATAATTCTTTTCCTTATTCCAAGAATAAGAATGAGTTTTACAAGTAATTTTTAAAGATTGAATAGCTATACCTACTTGGGACAATAGTGTATTATGTTGTAAGAACGGTAAGGGTAATTTACCGTTCTAATACAATGTCCCACGATGGTTAAAATGTAATTGGAAAAGGATAAAATAATTAAAAAACCCCCGACTTAATTTATGTTACTAGAGATAATAAACGTAAAAAGGTTTTATAAGTAGATTTGATCTCTCGCACATATTATGAACAACAGATTATCAGTTTTCATAGCACTTCCCTATGAACCTGTTTGGTTGTCGAAGATGTAGATATGGCAACAACATATTCAACTCCCTATAATAAAAGACCAAAGAAAATCCGTCGGGGGCTGCCATCACTGTTTTAAATTTCAACATAAATATAAATAACTATATTACTATAGCAATAAAATATCTCCAAATTATTTACGTTACTATAAAACTACAAAACCAGTTCATTTAATGGCAGTGTATAATTTTTATCTGATTAACACTACCTTATCAGATTTTAAATTAAAAAAATCGTTAAATGTTTTTATTGAGGTACGGGGGTATCAAAAAAATAATAGCAGGTCTTGGATCGCCATCTTAAATGCCGTGGTAGGGTCAGAGGAAGCGGTTTTCGATGTCATATAAAATATAAAAAAATTATTTTGATTAACTTGAAGAATAAAGTGTTTACGGATTTGTACACAAATAAAAGTAGACACCCTATATATAGCAAAAATATGTTTCCAAAAAATATACAAAACTCACAAACTCGTTATATAATATACTTCAAAAAAATTTTAAAAGTTATGACAATGAAGCTAATGAAATAAAAAGCGTCATAGTTTGACAAACACTCTTAAAATATATTTGTTACAGCAAATAAGTGATATTTTAGAAAGTATGAACAGTATTCTATATTTTGTATAGTCCAGGGAAGTTAGGAAAAATAGCGGAAATTTTTAGGCACAGCAGATATCGAGATGCGGTTTTCTGCATTGTGTTCAGGAAGGTCCCAGGAAAAAAGTCTATATCGTCTGGTTTAGCCATTTTTTGAAAAATGCCTTCTGGGCCGGAAAATGCATTACACCATTATAGGAACGACTGGAAACTCGGAAAAATTGCTTGGAAATCGTTACTCGGGAGTTTTCGGGGCTGCCGAACTCGATTCTGGCTTTAGAATTACCCGGGGATGCACGGGGGTGGCTCTGTGGGGGTGCGCGGAGGTGAATTGAGGGCGAAATGGCAGCGTGCATGAAAATCGCTTCAAACTCATTACTCGGGGGGTTTTTGGGGGATGCCGAATTCAATTCTGGTATTGGAATTACCCGGGGGCGCTCGGGGCGGCTCTGCGGGGGTATCTGGGGGGTCATTCTAGGGGGGGGGGGAAATTGCATAGTCCATGGGAAGCGCTCCAAACTCGTTACTCGAGGATTTTCGGGGATGCCAAATTTAATTCTAGTATTAGACTTCGCCGGGGGCGTTCGGGGGTGGCTCTGTGGGAAATGGTAAAGGAGAAAGTGAAAAATTACAAATTATGAAAATAATACTTCAGACAACCCCACAGAGGGACCCCTGAGCGCCCCTGGGGAAATCTAATGCTACAATTGAATTCGGCATCCCCTAAAACCCCCGAGTAACGAGTTTGGAACGATTTTCATGCACGCTGTCATTTCTCCCCCAATTCACCCCCCGCGCACCTCCACAGAGCCACCCCGTGCATCCCCGGGCAATTCTAATGCCAGAATCGAGTTGGGCAGCCCCGAAAGCCCCCGAGTAACGATTTCCGATTTTTTTCGAGTTTCCACTCGTTCCTATAATGGTATAATGCATTTTCCGGTCCAGAAGGCATTTTTCAAAAAATGGCTAAACCTGACGATATAGACTTTTTTCCTGGGACCTTCCTGAACACAATGCAGAAAGCCGCTTCTCGATATCTGCTGTGCCTAAAAATTTCCGCTATTCGGTCGATTTTGATCTAAATGCCCTGGACTAGTACTGAAGTTGTACATTTGGTAGTTTCAAGAAAAACATACTATATCTGCGCTACTGGTAATTCAAATGCTGAATTACCATCGTGAATTTGTAAGCATTAAGTCTAGCTCTTGTTATTTTTTACCTGTTGTTAGTACTTTTTTGAGTTTTCTAAGTGGACCTACAACGCAAAAAAAGTAGGGCCTACTAACAAATTAAATCTAACTATAGCTGTATCAAAATTTGTATAATGATCAGGCGTTGAAATATTTAATGACGTGAAGTCCTATCTAAACCAGAATCGGTACATTTATACTAAGATAATAAAACATTTTTTGCTAAAAAAATATTTCTTTATCTACAGTTGTACACTAACATCTTGTATATCCATATTTCACAGTGGCATAACAATGATGGTGTTAAATAAAGATATTTGAAAAAAGCTGAGAAATTATGTCAAAACTTTTTACATCATTTAACAAATCTTCTTCCAAAATTTGATTTCTTTAAATTTTCTTACATGCTCTGTATCTAAAAAATGAGTGACTTTAAGACATTCGACTATCAGGCCTAGTAATACTGATGTCTCTTTTTTTAAACAACCTATATAAATTTTCATACACCTAGCAGAAATATTTTATGAAGAAGATAATGTAATTCTTTATAAGAAAAGCTTTTCTCATTCTATTAGAATTTATGCAAATGCTGAGGATTGTGAATTATGGAAGCTATTATTTCGTATATCTAGAATAATGGTGTTACATTTAATGTATACTTACTCTACTGCTTTAGAAATGAGCAAATGTTGAGATAATTATCTTGCAAATTGAAATACATCTTAAGAACAGGTGGCTTATGTATAGGCATCTATACATTATTTCCCTATTACATCAAATTATGAATAATGCTGAACGAATTATTGAACAATGTTATAATTAATAAATATATTTTCTATTGTTCCGTGTGACCAAAAACTAATTTTCACTAATTGTGTTTAGATCCTAAATCTAAAAATAATTTCGTATGTTCAATTTACAGGAATATACGACAAAATATATAAATGGATTAACATCTAAATATAAAATTATAGTCTATATATTTATAAGATCTTAAGTTAAGATAAATCAGTTAGTAATTAAATTAGATGTTTTGTTTTTACAGTATGGTAAGATAAAGCGGAATATTGTCAAAAGATTTACCCTACTGTGATGTTCGTTAATTGAAGCGAGATTTGCTCCGATCGCTCCCACTGTGAAAATGCCTAACTATGACGTGCCTACGGTACAACTGGATAAGTCGAATCCACGCCCTGGAACTATGCAGAAAATTCGAAATGTAGGTTAGATGTTGAAGCTATAATGCAGAAAGTATGACTTTTTTAGCGCCAACAAGGAATACTGAAAACTAATAATTAATAACGAGAAGAGTCATCAAATTTTTATTTTGTTATTACACATGATGTTTAAGATATTACTAGCATCCTTGGAAGGGGTGATTTTACAGTCAAAATAAATGATATATACCTATATCTAAAACTTTATAGTTTACGAGATGAAGTGTATCCAAGATTTAGAAATTTGGATTATATTTTTTAAGTACATGGACACCCTTTGTGATAACACAACAATAATTCTAGGTTGCAATGGGATATATTTGGTCTAATTATTCAGCATGTTTAAATATTGCCATTATTACCAGTGGTGTAGAAACCCTGTGGAACTTCTTTTACTTACAATGAAAATATTACGCCACTGTCTTAATTATAATAGTTATTTATGCAACAAGTGCAAAAAGTAAGCGTTTATTGCACGCGACGTGAAGTTGTCGAGTGCAATAAGCACTTTTTGTACGAGTTGCATACAATATTTTTTCTACGTTCATGCAAAAACCAAAAAATGTTATTTAGATGACACTAAGTCTAGAAAAATGTGACGTCGATTTGAAGGTTTATGTTTGTTATGATGACAAAACGCTGCAGTAGAATGACAGATGAGTGCAATAAACATTTTATTGTTT
This sequence comes from Monochamus saltuarius, assembly GCA_025584915.1. NCBI lineage: Eukaryota > Metazoa > Arthropoda > Insecta > Coleoptera > Cerambycidae > Monochamus > Monochamus saltuarius. Next base: position 22,834,252 of record CM046724.1, on the reverse strand, counting down.
TTTATTTTTTATTGCTCTAGAGCAATAAAGAACCACTTTTTCCACTAAATATAGTTCAACAAAGTATTGTTTTTTGCATGAACGTAGAAAAAGAAACATAAGATGCTTTAAGTTTTGATTATTTTGAACAAATCCTCTGTATATAATTAGTACGTCTGATACCACTTACGACTTGATACCGCGAGGAAATAATTGATAATCATAATTTTTTGAAGTCTGTCACTTAATTTTACAGAAATGTAAGGATAAGAATGACGAATTTAACATCTACATTGAAAAACACTAAACGAACAAAAATATTATTTGGAAATAAAAGTGTAACTATTGCTTTAACAAGGTATAAAGTTGAAATCACGGAAAAGTAATAATAAGCTTTCTACCGTCATCTTTCTTGCCTTTTCCTGTAGAGACTATCCCATAACAAGCGTGCGTTAACTATTTTTTTGCATCAGAAAAAACATAAATATGAATTTTTGTTTCTAGAGGTTTTCGATATTGCTGATGTAAAACAAAATGTTTGCAGTTAATGGCATTTCCAGTTATAGCAACAATAGACATCAATTTGCTTACTTTAAAAAGAATATATAGAAATGTAACACCCTGTATTATTTATTTTTACCATCTTTACATAGATTCTATTTCATTTAACCATAAATAATAAAGAACAGGATGTTCCATTTACAATAGTTTTGAAATAAGTATATAAATAGTGAGTAGAAATTACTACCTGAAACTCTGTCTCAGTATAAAAAACAAGCTGCATACGTATAATTTTACCTACATACGTTTGTGGATGACGATCTAAATTGAGTATAAAATGTTAATGAAATAGTTTCCTTATATATTTTTTTAAATTTAACATGTATCTTGAAAATAAAGTATTTCCAAACGTACGTCAACAAAAACTTTTTCTTTAATTTATAATAGAAACTGACTGGCATGAGTAATATTTTAATTACGTCCTGTCTAACAAACACCTAATAGATATGATTTTGATCAAAACATGCAGACACAGAGTGATATACAGAAATTGTAGAAACAATATTCGGTATTTAATCATCTGTACTATATAATTTTCTCGAATCGAAATTGGGCCCATATTTTTGTGTTTTGCAAAATATCTCCTAAACTGCTAAACCAGAATCTGGTTTAGTGAAAATCGTAAAGATAACATAGCCTAATTGTAGTTCATTAACAAGAATATTCGTAATAGCCTAGTATATCGTGTTATGAAGAATCGCAAATAAAAACATACAACTCCATATCGAAAATAGTGAAAGGAAGAAGAGGTTGATGACAACACAAAATATGCGATTCGTAGGAAAATTCATGAATGGTATTTAAAAGTGAACTACTGGAATAAAAAAAATAGGTTGCTATATCTTACAAGATGAAACATTGCCTAGAATATGTAGAAGGGTGCTTTGCGAATTATGCGTGACATATAAATTGCGATATGTGAATTTCCATATAAAATGAAATCAAAAGAATATACTGATAGAAAAAGAAGAAATAATTATATAGGATCGAAATCTGAATCGAAAAATATATTAAATTGTGACGAAACATGACAATTAAGGTCATACTGAATAGTGGATAATGTGTATGTATAGTGCCGTGCATTGTAAAGCCTTGTTCTCATGGACGCAAAATTCGTAAATATTCACGAGAATTATTTAATGACCAAAAAATCTCAATTTTAACGAATTTCACTAACTGTATAACATTTTCTATCATTTTCATCATGACTCTGTCATGATAGAATGGTAGAAGCTCAAAACAAACTTATTAGCATTACATAATAATTAAAATAGCAATAATATTTGTACTTTTTTACTGTTTTGCGAAACTGGTTAAAACTTGAGATTTTCCCCCCGTTAATAATTTAAATTAAAAGTTGTGAATTTCTTTACCTCGCGTACTCATGTACTGTGAATTAGAATGAGAAATTAATCGTTGTTTATATGAAAGCATGCACGCAAAGGCAAAAACAAAAAAATAAAAGTTACATAATATTTCAAGTTGATTATGCCCCAATTTTTTTTAGTATTTCTCGCCCTGTGCATTTCAAATATATCTCTTGAAAATAATTTGTCTTTACTAAATGGATAAAAAACAGAACATAATGATAATTGCGCCCTTATAAAGAATACCTTTCCATTTCTTTCAGGTAGAGTTAGTGAAGCAAACTGAAGAGGGGGATGTCAGCAACTACCAGGCCAACGGCGAATTCGATCTGATAAGTTTTTCATCTGTAAAACACATTGAGTTTTACTCGTGTTGCCCCGAACCTTACCCTGATATCACGTATACGATTAAGCTAAGGAGGAGGCCTTTGTTCTACGTATTCAACTTGATACTGCCTTGCATCTTAATAAACGGAATTGGTAAGTGAATGTTTTATTTAGCATACGTTCGGCATTTCAATTATGAATAGGTACCCATCCTTAAATAGTTATTTTTTATACAGGGTGTTTCAAATCAAAGGCAAAATATTTCAGGGGGTGATTCCTTGTTGAAAATAAAAGGTAGTTTGTTATAAGTATAAACGTTGGGTCACAAGTCAACCATTAGGGAGATATCGCGTTGCAAAGATGGCGGAAAAAAAGAGTGTTTTTATTGTTTTTCTAGGAAATGAAGAGAGTGGGAATGGTAAAATTTTGTGGAAGTGTTACCATCATCGAAAGGCACTTGTGACATATTTTTTCACTTTTTGAAAATAAATGGAAAGGGTTGAATTAAACTACCCCTTTCAGTTTTTTTTAACTATACTTTCAAAAAACTTCCTTAACGACATAGAAAAAATAAATTAGGTTAAGCCGATTCATTTAGAAACTTTTTTTTCTCTTATATTTTGTTGATAAAATTAAATGTTTCGACGTTAAAAAATAAAATGTAAAGTATTGCACGTCGGGAAGAGGCAGTTTTACTACACCCATTATTAGGAAAAACTAGTTGGCTGCTGTCAATTTCCGGATGTTTCCATTGTTGCTTTGACAGATTTGACAATAATTTTACAAGGAAAATGTCAATATGCAATAATACCGTAAACTTCCTATGTAATTATAATATAATGTGTACATTTATAGAATATATTGTAATACCTGCATTCACAATTAACAATGTGAATTCTATTTTTACATTGTAAAATTACTGAATATACCAAATTTACTATATAATTGACTATAAAAATACGCTTAATGTGTGTGTGAATATATTACTAATTTTAAAAAGCACTACCACTAACAGTTGAGAAAGCTGGGTGGTGACGCCTTCATTATTTATTGCTTTATTTCGAAGGAACATTGGTATTCTTGCATCTACAAAAATCAGGTAACAACTGTAGATTGAACTCTGTTCATCTTATTTATTTATTTATTTATTTATTTATTTATTTATAATTTAGGAACACAACAGGTCAAAGACCCACAATAGTTTCCACTAATTCAGTAACAAAATGAAAATTCATGGTATATAAAATTACATCAACTATCAAATATATATAAAAAGAGGGATAAACTAAAACCTAGTAAAACAACGGGAAGAAGTACAGTACTAAACCTTAAGAAAAAAAAAACAAAAAGAAAACAACAAAAAAGGTACATTTTAAAATAAAAACTTACTCATAATTGCATGCGCTTAACAAAGTATTTAAAAGAGTTTAACGATAAGGAGGCTGAATGAGGCCTACCATCATCATTTGAAATATAATTATTGTAGGACGAAGTCATTCGACAAATAGAGCTGTTCATGCCTAAATTGGTTCTGTAAAAATGTATGTTAAACATATAATTACTCCTAGTGTTAATAGGCGGAACGTGAAAGTTTAGCAAGGACTAAAGTTCTGGACAATCAATAATGTTATTTAATAAATTTGAATAAAAATATAAGGTCTGCATGAAATCTTCGGTTCTCTAACGTAATAATTTGGAATGCTTGTTTAGTCCCTGCGATGTCTGGAACATTATATATATTATGCATTCTAAAATTCAAATAACGAGCAAATCTATTTTGCAGTCTTTCCAGTCTAGTTAGATACACATTGTAAATGGGATTCTAAATGACGCATGCAAAATTCAGTCTACTGTAAACATAAGCATAATACAACGATTTCATTGATTTCTTCTGTTTAAAAATTTACATGTTCTTATTATAAAACCTAACATTTTGTTGCACTTATTGCAAATGTGATCTACATGAGGGCCAAAACTCATCTTAACATCAAAGAGCACTCCTAAATCTTTTACAATTGTAACCCTTTGTAACATTTGGTTATTTATATAATAGTTAAAATCAAAAACGTTACATAATATATAAAAAATATATTATTTTCTACGTTATAATTATATTTTATACATATTTGAAGAACAGTGGGTTCTGGAGGATAAACATTAGATCTCGTTTGAATACTATAAAATGTTAAATTTATTTGTTTTTTGTGTTTACATGTACAAGAAACTTTATTGTTTGATATATACAATATATAGTTTTACATTGTTATATACATGTATAGATACCAAATTAAATAGTAATAATATCGTAAGACCTTAATATTTCATTTTTCATCATTTTACTATATTTATCCTAACATTATAAACCCTTATTCAAAATTGCATAACATTTGTGATAATAAATGCTATTAGAAAAATTAATAAAATTTTTGTTGGAGCTGTGAAACCAGAATTTGTGTAGTGGACAATATTATGTATTAGCGTATCACTTAGCTGTACCTACATGTCTTTCTAACTTCAAAAAAGCCAAGGCAGTTAATTTATGGAGGATGTAATATAGCTGTAACTACGGATTAGCTAACTGAGCTGAACTTATATAATCGATAAGGAACAGTGCGATTTTGTAAATGTTTCTCACCCGAATGGTACTAAATTTTGCCATTATAAATTTAAAAAGGTCTGCAGATGTCAAGGTATACGGAGACTAAAATAGAAATAAGTATTATTTTTGGTATATACATCTGCAAATGAAAGAAAATATTTATTTAAGCATCTAATTTAATGAATTGAATGTTTAATAGAATGAATACAGAAAAGCCTATCATGTCACGAAAATAAGTAACAATTGTTAATTCCTTCATCTTATAAAGGAACTACTGTTCAGAAAATGTATTAGGTATCTATACCAAAACACTGTTAGTGATTTCGAGTGTTATAAATAAGATCTCATTAAAGTAACTTTCTTAAAATTGACTTTAGATGAATAAAAAAAATAATAACATGTGTTTCATTTAAAAAATGTGTAAGTTTGTTATAATGCAAAACTAGAAGTTATAAAAAACATATTGGGTAAACCGGTAAATATTTTCATAAGTAGAAAAGTTACAGAGTTATCATAGAAAACAGCCAAAATTGAAAAACATTACGTAGGTATTTCTTAAACAAATCGAAATGTGATTCTCGCAATTCAACTTTTCTCTAAAATTAAGTCCGAAACATCTGCCTGACCTTTTTCTGTCTTTTCGGAAAATAGGACAAACCTTCTATACCTAAGTACCTAAATTGGGCCATCCTGTACAATAAATAAAAATTACATTGAAGTTATGGTAAAAAATTGCAAATTATTACAATTGATTAACCAATTGACAGTAAAGTTACTTTGTAATTTTAAAAGTAATTATGTAACTTACATTGTAAAAATTTTTGTATTGTGAAATTACAAAGTAATAATTCAGTTACCTACTAAGCGTAAAATTACACCGCAGAATAAATTTACAACGCAATTTTACATTTTAATTGTAAAATAGCAGTCTATAAGAGAATTACAGCAATAATAAATAACCTATTTTTACTGTAATTATTTTTTACAGTGTAAAATACGTATTCGATACTTTGGCGAATGCGCCGATGACAATGGTTTTATCTTTTAAACTTCTGGCAAACGGCATATAAAATATTGAATAACTATATGGCTATGGCCTCTATTAGGAACTTTAGAATATAATTTTGATTTGAATAATATTTCAACTGTTCATGATTATACAAAATAATAATTTTATTATTCCCCTTATTTCTATAAATTATATCAAATCAAACTATGCAGGAACTTCACTATTTATCGTTTGAAAATTCAATGTGTCTAATTACCCTCATTTAACTACTGTGCTTTTACTGAAATCATGAACAATTGTTTACGTTCTCATTGTGACATGTTTCCAATTTGCCAAAATTTAGTTTATGAAATCAGTAATTTCATCTATTATGTAAACGTTTAAGTGTTTTAATATGTTTTAATAATATTCGTATTTTTGTTATCAATGTGAAGTCAATGTCACTATTATTAAAGTAGAAACTACTCATTAAACCATTAAGTACTAAATGTAAATATACACCAACAAGAAAAGTAATCGTACTCAAGATGATCACCTCAATTCGATACAGGGGAGCCCCGAGAAAAAAATATGATAATTTGAAGTTTTTTTTTTCAAATTATAACTCCTGAGAACAATAGGTCAAATAAAAAAACTCAACACAAATTTTCAAAAACTGTATTGTTTTACGCACGTTTCGGACCATTTTTTATACCCATCTTCACAAACAATTTTAATCATACTATAACAAAAACATATTGTAGAAATTTAAACAAACAATTTTGAGAAATACGTACCAATTGAGTAAAGGACAAACATTTCGAAAAGAAGAAGATTTCTCATTTTCATTTTTCAAACAAATTTGTAGAAATTTTTCATAGTTCTGAACAGAATAAAATACTAATTTTAGAAAAATGTAACATGCTAAGCGACCAACTCAAAGGAACGTCGCTAAAATATTATTATTTTTTTAAACATACAAACAATATCGAAAAAAAAGGAATAATATACAACTAAATATGAAAGGTCAATTTAATAAAATTATATAGGTAGGTAATGTAAAAATCTGCTAAGGACTAAGGATATTAATTATTAATTAAGTCAAACTATACATGGAAAATACCGTCAATATCAGTACTATTATTAATAGAATTAGTGTTTCTTTTAATTTCAATAATTTCAAGAATGGAACGTTTATATAGATTACATTCATTGAGGATTTCAACATTATCAAAATCAAAATTATGGTTATTTTCTATTGCATGTTTAGACAGAGCAGAGGAATTTATATTTTTGGTTGATATATTCTACTTGTGGTTATACATTCGTTTATGCAAATATTGTTTAGTTTGTCCAATATTATGTTCCATTATAATTATTACAATTAATTTTATAAATAACGTTAGAGGAAAATTTTTTTGGAATGAAAGGTTTCAAATTGGTGAGAACTTTTGGGTGTTGGCTTTTTTTGTTTGACCTATTATTCCCAGGAGTTATAATTTGAAATTACCTATATTATTTACATGGTCGGGAAAATACTACTAATTTTCGATAATTTAGATGTAAATACCCTGTGTTTTTTAATATTAGTATTTAACTGCAACTGTTATTAGCTGTCTAATACAATTTATTAATATTTAGATGTCAATATGAATTAAAAAAATTTATCTGGAAAACATTGCTGAGGCAAACGTATCACATAAATATATATTTAGTCAGAAGGTAAAAATTTAGAAATTTTTCAGAAATATAGATATAGAGCGTTTGCCATTTTAAAAAGCATAAATTGTATGTAGAAGTTGCATTTGCAATGTTCGAAGTTTTTAAGTTCTTTACAACTTTTACAGGAATAACTTTCCTTATGACAAAACTAAAGAAGTTGCCGAGGTGGAAAATAGTGTACATAAGAGTAAGCTTAGAGACAGTTTTATGTACTTTACCTTTGTCATATTGTTTCGAAAAGAAATTTAGAGAAAATAGTTTTTATAAGAAAATGCTGAGAGGAAGCGATGAAGTAAATCTTTCCCGAATATCTAATTCGGCTTTAAAAACCTTTTATCCACAATTACCTTATAGTCGGACTTTTTTTTACTGTTTAAGAAAGGTATTTTAAGCTAATATGTATCAAATCTCCTACAATTTCTACCAATGAAGTCATATGCATGCTCTCTGATACCAAACATCTAGGTATGCTAATGAACACCCACAGACAAAACTCTATTCAATAATTATCTAAAAAATGTATTCTATTTACTAACCTGATATACTCTATAATTATATCGAGTGGGAACTCGAAATTCAACCACAATAGATGAGATCTGATCTATTTCTGCATTTTTTGGATTGCTTCATCAGGTGGCCTCCTTTAACTTGAGTCAAATATCTAACTATAAAAATTATTATACCAATAAATTAAAATTATTTGAAATTAAATGTCAAAATGAAATTAAATAATGTCAACAGCGTCAAACTGATTAACTGTCAAGTATCATAACGACCTACTAAAATAAATAAAAATGTACCTTTTATGTATAGTTTTTTCATATATTTTCAGGTATTAACAATATTGCGTGAAACTAACTACTCAGTGGACAAAAGCCCCAACCTGCGTTGAATTACACCCGCAATATCTACCCATATATTCCTTATTATTAGCTTTTGTAACATTTTTTTACTGTTTAAGAAAGGTATTTTAAGCTAATATGTATGAAATCTCCTACACTTCCTACCAATGAAGTCATACTCATGCTCTCTGATACCAAACATCTAGATATGCTAATGAACACCCACAGACAAAACTCTATTCAATAATTATCTAAAAAATGTATTCTATTTACTAACCTGATATACTCTATAATTATATCGAGTGGGAACTCGAAATTCAACCACAATAGATGAGATCTGATCTATTTCTGCATTTTTTGGATTGCTTCATCAGGTGGCCTCCTTTAACTTGAGTCAAATATCTAACTATAAAAATTATTATACCAATAAATTAAAATTATTTGAAATTAAATGTCAAAACAAAATTAAATAATGTCGACAGCGTCAAACTGATTAACTGTCAAGTATCATAACGACCTACTAAAATAAATAAAAATGTACCTTTTATGTATAGATTTTTCATATATTTTCAGGTATTAACAATATTGTGTGAAACTAACTACTCAGTGGACAAAAGCCCCAACCTGCGTTGAATTACACCCACAATATCTACCCATATATTCCTTATTATTAGCTTTTGTAACATTTTTTTACTGTTTAAGATTTGATACATATTAGCTTAAAATACCTTTCTTAAACAGTAAAAAAATGTTACAAAAGCTAATAATAAGGAATATATGGGTAGATATTGTGGGTGTAATTCAACGCAGGTTGGGGCTTTTGTCCACTGAGTAGTTAGTTTCACACAATATTGTTAATACCTGAAAATATATGAAAAAAGTCGGACTTTTATCCACTCATATGAATAAAGTAACTTTATCTACTCCTATTAATTATTCAACTGCTTTTGAGCAATTAATAGTATCAATAAACAAATAGCATGAGTTTTTATAGTGAGTTATTATAACTCTCGCTGGGCTTCTACAATGATAATTCGGTGTGTAAACAGTGTACGCAGTAAATTCTTGGAAATTTTTAAGCCGATAAATACGTTCCATTGGTGTAAAATGGAAAGAATTTTTAACAAGTGAAAAGGAATGAACAATTAAAATATTTTAATAGTTATTTATGCAACAAGCACAAAAAATGTTTATTGCACGCGACGTGAAACAACAATTCCCTTCGATAAAAAACAAAAATTTAGAAGAGAGAAAAGTAAAAAAAATATTTGTTTATACGAATTATTTTTAATTGAATTTGTGTTGCATACTATTTAAGATGATGTTGCTTTATATGTAAAATATGTTTCTCAACCCAGAAACTATTAATAATAAGAAAAGAAATAACAAGGGAGATTCATACCTAATGCGATAAATCCACCAGATTTGGAAATGCAGTTTCGTGTCTCCTTCCTTCAGGATGATGCATTCTCGGTTTGGCTACATCCATATAATTAATAGCAGGAAGATATGAAATGGGTACAATTTGAATACCAGAGTACCGAGACCTAACAAGGGATTTATTGATTTAAGGGGAATCATCATTGTTATAAAATATTAAAAAACTAGATTCATCATATTTTTTAGCTGAAGGATGACATCTTGAAACTAAATATCTTAATTCTTGTATATGTATATATTTTATTCACTTGCATTTATTTTCATATTAAATCGCTTTTGTTTTTGTTTGTTTTGATAAAACTTTCTTTCTTCACATAGAATGTGAACTGCATTATCCTCTCCGAATTCGATAGAACGGTAAATCGTGGCTGACAGCCATAATGACTAGAGTGTGTACGGCAACATGTCAAATAATTTAGTTAAGGAGTTTCCACCGTGATCTAAGCAATAATTGGACCCCTAACAGTTGCACATCATTCAATTACATGTAGCTTTCAGAAAAATATTTGCTTCTACTATGGTCTAAAACACTTAATTTTTATTGAAAAGTTGCTTAACATGTAAAAAGTGTATGTCATAAAAGATAATCATTATCTCTGAAATATCAGTAAATAATAAAGTTATACAGTGTGTTTTTAGAAACAAGGAAACATTTTTTATGTGACTTCTTTCAGAAAGCAGATTTGACTTGCGTTTTTATTCTCCACTAAACCCAGCAGTTTCTTTTCTCTCTCTTGCATGGGGTCACTAAATTTAGCCAAACATAACATATACAGGGTGGCGCATCCAAAACGAAACAGAAGCATTTTCTGGCAGCTCAGTTCTGTTTTTGAAAAACGCTCAGACCCGTCGGTTTTGTTTTCGAGGGGGACACAAAATTGGCATAAAATCACGTTTACACGTGCAGCCCCCTAGGCGGGGATGGCACCACCCCTAAAATTTTAAATGGAGGGGTTTTCGAGAAAAAAATGCATTAATTAAAACAAAATTTTAATAGTGTTCATTAGAAGAAAATCAAAAAGTCAGTAGTAGACTTCGTCTTTAAAATTTGACAGTAATAAAATGAAATAATAATAAAATTAAAACTGTAGAAATTGGGAACCATTTTCTCTGAAACATAACTTTTACGCAATCTAATAAATGATGATTGTTTCTTATAATCTTACATTTATTCGTAATACAATTGCATAATTTTTCACGAGTTTCAATTGATGAGGAATAAACAAAGTTTTTCAATGATCCCCAAAGAAAATAATCACATTTGTTGAGGTCTGGCTATCGTGGTGGCCTATTTTCAAGACAATTGCTTCCTCGTCCTAATTTTTTATTTTGAAACTTATAATTCAAAATGTCTCCCATCATGCATAAACCGAAACTCTAGGCTAAGGTGCAACGGTAAACCTTTGATTAAATCAGAATGAGTATTTTGCAGAATTCAAAATAACTTTCGCCATTTAATCGATTTGGCAAAATAACTGGTCTAATGAAATAACGTTCAGTAGGGGAGACCGGGTACGAAAGTAACACGGGTTGGTTGTAACAGTAAGCTTATTGTCTTTCTAAAGAGGTTTCTCTATGATATTATATCATCATAAAGTCGGCAGTGAAATCTACATTAACTCATTTGAACAACAATATCCGTAGTGTGTTTTAGTTCGAGTTAAGACCTGCACGGTGCAAAATGATATGCAAAGTAAGTTTTCATTCTTTATCTTAATCTATCATAATCCTAGAACTGAACGTTATTTTAAATTATTTTACTGGCTTGTTGAATTAATACCAATATTGGCTATAACCTGAGCATGGTATTTTAATTAAAAATAATCGTTAATAAAAGTTTTCAGCAAGCATCATGTCAATCGCGTGAAAAATGCGTAATGGGACGATTGTAACAATGCCATAGGGGGACGATTGTAACATGTAATCCTCATATTTAATACCTATGATCATCCCAAATATGGAATATGGACGAATCTGGCGTGACAACTGTACAAAAGCCATATAGGGATAGGATTCTTAGTTATTACCAAAAATAATTTATTGTTATTTTATATTTTTGTTTCATTTGTCTATTTTTTTATTATTATTTGTAAATACTAACTTTTTATACCTAGTTATTACCTATTATTCATATGTTACAAACGTCCCCATGTTCTGTTACTTTTGACCCATACCATTGGGTAGGTTGTAACGACGTACACTCACTACTTTTTTATTAATTATACATCAATATGGGCTTTAATTACTTCAATAATATTTTTCTTCTATATATAAAATGCCAAGGAAACGACTTATAGTAAGTAAAGTAACATATAACTTTGTTAATTTTTTATTTATCCGGCTTTACAAAAATATGTTACTTTCGTACCTAGTCTCCCTACCAATACCGGCCCAAATATTTATCTTCCACTCACGTTGAACATGTCTAGAAAACATTTGTAATTCCTCTATCAGTGAAACAAGCCTCACCAGTAAAAAGAATTTTCTTGTGAAAATTAATATCCTGATGCAGGATAAACTCGCAAAAGGTCACTCGTCGATCCAAATCTTGAGGTAATAGCTCTTGCACTTTTCGAGTGTGATATAGATGTAGTAGATTACATTTAATTATTCGATGTAGTAAAGTTTTTGATAATACAGTCTCTCAAGATAAACGTTTAGTACTTATTTGCCGTACATCTCCAACTGTTTGCAAAATATTTTCTTCAAATTGTACCGTTATTACACTAGGTCGTTCTCGGATATTATTGAAAAACGTTCCTCTCCCTCGAGCCCGTCTTTCAATATTAGAAAATGTTTCTCTATGGGGAATCACTTGATTTGGAAATCTCCTACTATATTCTTCCACATTTCTTCTACAATTTCCTTCACAGAAACCTAGCACAAGTAACATGTCAACTTGGTAACTAAATGCGAATTTTCTAGTCATTATCAACAATAAAGCAGAAATAAAATAGTTTTATTACCAACTAATACAATCTTGTTTTATTATTGCATTTTTTTTTGAAAATTTATTTTTTTAATTTACCAAGAGTAAAAAAGTGATTTACATTAAATTCTGCGCAGGATACTATCATTTTTTTAAATCGATTAATGGAAAGAAAAGTTTGATATAATTTTAGGGGCGATTCTCCCTCAATGGACACCTTGCGATGTAGTACCAATTTACTTGCACTCATAGTCAAAGAAGACCTATAATAGTAAACCTAAAACATGTACTAAATTTAGTTATTCCAAGTTAAAGTAAATTAGAGATATTACTTTTTTTCGAAATATGTTGCCCCATTTTGAAGGTTTGTAACTCTGCCTGTTTGCAACTTTGTATATAGGTATGTTTGGTTAAATTCCAGTATTTTGGCACCCCCTAGATGCACCTGCTCTGTGTTGGTTCTTATGCAGAACACCCTGTAGATATCCAGGATTACATTATTAGATATACAGGGTGTCTCCGTTTTTTCGTTCTTAACTTTGGGAAATGATAGAGCGTGAAGAAATAATAGGAATCTTTCCTATAACATTTTTCCCTATAGCGCTCCGTTTTCGTGATACAAGCTTTCAACTCTCAAAAAATATGTTATTTTCTTTATTATCTACTAAACAAATAAATATTTTTTGTTGAAACTTGGTATACAGTAATCATAATAAAAGGTTAATATTTTGACGTGAATAACTTTTTCCGGCTATGGCCAGTGGCGTAGATATGGGATTTTGTTCTGTTTTGAACCCCCTAAACTTCAACGCCACTGGTGAAAAGTATTTTTCAATACAAATATTAACAACTTATTTTAATTTTATGAAAAACTGCTCTTGATAAAATTCGCTAGGAAGCTTCGTTCTTGAGATATTTAGTCTTTACGAAAAGGCAACTATTTGAACATTTACGCAAGCTGTTGTGGATTTAGTAGATCAAAGAAACTTAAACTGTCGATAAACCAACGTCGTCTTGTAGCTGCAATTCAAGAAAAAATATGTAGAAGATTACCGTATCTTTCTCTCTCTATAAAGCAACATTCGAGGAATCCCTTTAATAACAGTATCAAGCTTCAAAACTAGCTTGATAAATTCACCATTTCTAAACCAGTTTCTTCAGGCATGAAATTTAAAAAGTGCCAGATGGTTGATAGAATCATAATCACTGAAAGATAATATGTATATCATTGATTCATTCATGTATTTTGTTTTAATAAAAATAAATGCATATACGTTCAATTCAATTACACACAGTTCGAACTTATGCATTAACCCAATAAAGTTGACCCTTTTGGTAGATATTTTTAAGCTCATACAAAAGCTGTAATTCAAGTTGTCGTTGGAACCTAAAACTATATAATCACTAATCGTAGTTAAAGTTGAGTGAAAGAAATATAAATTAAGTAGCTTTAAACTCCTAGTTCTTTTTTTTACAAAAAGCTCGTTTATTATATGAACTTTAATTTTGATGTCATAATCTTCTACCAGTTATCGAAATAAACCATCAATTCGTTTGTATTTTCCAGCGTTATTAGTTTTCTACGTTCCATCGGAGTCGGGAGAAAAGGTAACACTTGGAATTAGCGCTCTTCTGTCCATGACAGTCTTCCTAATGACTATTAGAGAGACGTTGCCGCCCACGGAGAAAACTCCATTAATCAGTAAGTATTTTGTGATTTTTTTATATCGTTCTATCTATGTGTACGGATGATTTACACCGTGAGTGCAAAAAGTCAAAGGAAGGCAGAGTATAAAAACTGTTGCAAATTTGCGTTATAAAGCCATTTCCAATTATTTTACAGAAACTTAAAAATACAGTTTGTAGACTATTACTCCAGAACTAAGACAAAAAAGGCTGAAAGAACACAAATGCTTTTGTTGGAAATAGTTTAACTAAATATAGCTGGATATTACTTCAATACATTGTATTCAATACAATACTTTTCCTGAAATCTGGAAGCCATTCCAAAGTCTGTCCGATATATAAAAAGTAAATAATCAAAATATTACTAACTTTCGGCCAATATCTCTCTTCCACAAATTTAGTAAGGTTTTTGAGTGTCTACCTCATAATCACATTTATTGCAACATTAAAAATATACGAAGAACTGATACTTTGTCAAACAGAATCAATTCTAAATGATTTTTCGAAGGTTTTCGGCAGACTGGACTATGGTATGTTACTGACAAAATGTGCAGTTGGTTTCTCAAATTCCCTATAACAATTATTTAATTCTGATTTAACCAACAGACTTCAGAGGGTGTAAGTCTGTCGACTACTTAACCACTCTTCTTTATGCTGATGACTTGAAAGTATTCTCGACTACTGAAAGCCTTGATGATTGTGAACATCTTCAAGAGGATGTGACACGAACTGAGAACTAATGCAAATAGACCACCTATGAATATTCAGTACATAATGTCGTATACTTGCCGTATAATTGACGAAAATTATGTTTGACTAATAATATTATTATAACATACACTTACATAGTTCTGCATATAAGATTGATCTCTTTCATTTATAAGTATGTGAACATAATAATTGTAAGTTGTGTGTCACAGAAACGCTGTTTTAAGTTATTTTTTAGTCGATTAGAATTTAAATAGTTGAAGTAGATAAACAAAACATCGAACATTTTATTTTTGATAATACGTTTGTTCTTCGTGTTTTATTTTCTATACCAAAAATACCACAAGCTATTTATTTGCTTGTAATCAATTTATTTTAATTGAATATTGAAAATGCTACCACTTTCTTTATATTCTCAATTCTAAGGTAGTGTCACTCAACTAATTTCTCCAGTCCCTAATTACTCAACTTCCATCACTCTTTTTTTTCCATTGTTATTTAGAACAATGGAATGTCGAACGCTCTTAATAAAATTGCGTAAATGTGCTTTAACTTTAGCAAACTTCGATCAGAGAGAACAGAACAATTTGTGAGTCTTACATTAAATAAAATCACGGAAGTATACAGTCTGATTCACTTGAAGACGCACATCGTGAACATTTTTTAATACAGTAAGAAGTACAAATAAAAGTTGCGAAAGGAGAAACGCTCTTGTTTCGTTGAACCTTTTATACTCGTAGATGCAACTATAATTTTTAAGAAACTTAAATTTTAGGTACCACATACATTAACAATATTTATGAGAAGAAAGACTATGATTATTCAAAAGTTAAAAGGTTGATATACATTTGAACAGCGGAATCGATATTATGCAATTTCTAGTAATCTAAGTCATAAAAAACTAAACGCATTATTAAAAGTATTTTTCACTGTAATGATAAGTAGAAAACTTCTAAATCGGTCAGTTTGCAAAACTTCTGTAATCATCCTTGGCCTATATTAAAAAAGGTGAACACAATCCAACAACACATTATTTTCAGATGTTATGAAATCAGAAATGACAACAGTTCTTGGTTTATCATTACCACTATCATCTTTCAGAATTCTTTCGCAATCTTTTCTTTATTCAAAAGTGAGTCTTCAATGTAGACTGCCGCTGCAGTGCTCGATCTCCATCATCCGTGTCTTTTAAGACAAGTGAGGTCACCATCGCCGTCAACTAAAAGGGTAGCAGACGTTCGTTGTAATGCGTGTCCACTAAACTCTTTCCAGCTGTCCAGCTTCAAAAATGTTGCCACTTCTTGCGAGACGCCACTGATTTTATGAATACGGACCACCATTCGATGACACGTTCCACTAACATATCTGAGAAATAATCAACGTCCATCGATCCGGGTGGACGTAAAGCATGTTTTCGATAAAAACTTAAATAATTGTCTCCCAGCACAGTAAAAGAATGCGGTCTCTAGGTTTTGGCATTGGAAATTTTTATAATGAAGCTTTTAAAAATTTAGTTTTATTTTAAAGCGTTTGCCTTCATCATCAAATATAAATTATCAGGTGCATTATTCAAAAAGCAATCAACTTACACCTTCGTAAATACTATCGATTTTTTCGGTACATATCCCTCATTTTGTCTTTTGACAAAAGTAAATAACTTTCAATACCTATATGTTTATATCAATCCCCCTTCTTTTTACCGTCAACGTTAACCGCAATATTGAATATTGTGACCAGTGTTGACTGCTTCATTTTATTTTGCTAAGTTTGAGAAATACGCCATCAACATATCTTCTGAATAGAAATTCATATTTTTTTCTTTACATATTCATAATTTTCTCGAGATTTGTTTGGGAGAAGAATCAAATAAATCTCTTCCCTACTCCAGTACAGGGTGATTCAGGTTTAATCTTGATAACTTCAGGAATCGATAGAACAGGTTAAAATAATGTTCATTCGTGATATAAACTTATTTCCTAAAACGCATCGTTTCCGAGATAGAGGGTGTTGAGGTAGGAATTTTTTTCTGGTTTTTTCCTCATAACTTTTTAACCACATCCGATTTAAGTGAAATTCGGAACACAAAAACTCCTTATGATCTTACATAAGCTTCTTAAGTTTGAACTACCTACCCCTCTTAGAAGTGTATTTTGTATGCTTCCCCCCTCTTACTTTATTTCAAAACTACAAAAAAAATAATAATTTCTATAAAATATTTACACACCACTTTGACCTGATTAATTTCGAAACTTTTTCGTCTCCTATTTTTTTTCAACGTTTGGTCTTGTTTCTGAGATATTCAAAGAATTTGGTGACAGTGTAGCGCACCAGCCGCGTAAATTAAATTTAACGTTATAGCAACCCATGAAACCAAAACTCAGTGATTTGTGTAAACTGACGTTTTGGGCGGAAGACGACTGCTCGTGGAACCAGTCTCGATCGGCTATTTCGGTGTGGGTTCGAATCCCACTGTAGTACCATGGATGTTTGTGCTCGTCGAGAGATGCACGATCAACTACTAAAAAAATTACAATAATTGTTCAAAGTGCATTCCTCCAGCCTCAATACAATTTTGGCATCGACAAACTAGTGTATTAACCACAGCTGCTATTTGAACAGAATTGTTTTTTATGTCATCACAAGCATGTCTTATTATTTGGACCAATTCCTCACGGGTATGTACTGGCGTATCATACACAATTGCTTTTAGATGGCTCCAAACGAAATAATCCAAAGGATTCAGATCTGTCCAATCCATCGACGAGGATAAGTCTCAGCCAACCACTGCCGTACTTGCCTTCCGTAATGTGCAGGGGCACCATCCAACTGCATCCAGTTCCCTTGGCGTAAATTTAAGGGGACATCGTCAAGGCCCACAGAGGTTATTACTTAAAACACATATCCACACATTTCCACTAAACTGTTGCTGAAATGAAGATTGTCTGCCACATCGAAGATTGACTTCACTCCAAATGTGAATGTAGTGGTAATTCACAATTCCAGCTTTTGTGAAATTAGATTCGTCGGTCCATAAAACCTTATCCAGAAATTGTGGATTAATTTATGTTGAATCTAAAACCCATCTACAAAGATTTAAACATTTTTTAGCATCTCCTGGCAACAAACCTTGACCTGGTTGGAGATGGAAAGCCCTTCGATGATCTTGTTTGAGTGCTCTCAGTACCTTTGATTGAGATAAATGGAATTGCCGAGCTGCTTGGCGTGTGCTTATAGTTGTATCGATATCAAAAAGATTAAGAATTCGCTGATTATTTCTTGGCGGAACATTACGATTATGACCATTGTAGCGACGCAAACCATATTCCGAAAGTCGACAATGTACATAATATATACAAAAACTTGTGCATTTGAAATTCTTCTATTAGAGAATCGTGTTCGGTACTCTCGAATTAACGCGTTGGAATTACCGTCACAGAAACCATAAACATAATGTATATCGGCATATTCAGCATTTGTAAATGGTCTTGGTATTTTTTCTTGGAACTGAAAATGCTCTTTAAATAATACTTTTGACAATTATTTTCACAAACGTCAGTTTACACAAATCACTGAGGTTTGTTTTCATGGGCTGCTATAACGTTAAATAAAATTTACGCGGCTGGTGCGCTACACTGTCACCAATTTCTTTGAATATCTCAGAACCAAGACCAAACGTCGAAAAAAAAACAAGAGACGAAAAAGTTTCAAAGTTTCGAAATTAATCAGGTCAAAGTGTATTTTATAGAAATTAATTATTTTTTTTTTTTGTAATTTTGAAATAAAGTAAGAGGAAGGTAGCATACAAAATACACTTCTAAGAGGGGTAGGTAGTTCAAACTCAATAAGCTTATGTAAGGTCATTAGGAGTGTTTGTGTTCCGAATTTCACTTGGATAAGTGGTTCAAAAGTTATGAGGGAAAAACGAGAAAAATATTCCTACTTCAACGCCCTCTATCTCGAAAACGAAGCGTTTTAGGAAACAATTTTTATAACACAAATGAACCTGTTCTATGGATTCCTGAAGTTATCAAGATTAAACCTGAATCACCCTGTATATCCTCAGGTATACCTAAATCTCCATTAGGGTCCATTTTTGAGAAAATGAACCACAACCAATCACAAATGAATTCAGTTAGCAATATGGCAACTAATGTTTGATAAAGTATCTATGACTACATCGATATATCCTACTTATCTACTTTGCTTTATGCTCCAAATTTGGTTTGAATAATCTCAAAGCACAAATTAATAATTAAATAAGAGATTTCGGTTGTAGAAAAAGTTGCAATTTTACATCCTCTCTGCTACGCTACGCCTAGCCCCGCAAATGCAAAATTTGCTTACCACAAAAGTGACACTTTTAATCCTAATATAATAATATACTATTTCAACATTTTTATAATGACACATTCACAAAAAACGTTAATCTTATTATGATCAATATTTTTTGCCTACAAATGACAAATACAGTTTTTCATTTTTTAATAAGCTTTCCATCTCTTACTGAGAACTCAAGGAAAAAAATTACAATAAAAAATCATTACTACTTATTTCAGGTATGTACTATGGCGTAAGTATCTGCTTGGTGTCGTTTGCGTCAGGATTGTCCGTGGTAACTTTGAACATTTACCACAGAGGAGTGCGAGGTGCAGCAGTTCCAGGTGTTTTAAGATCCGTCGTTTTAGAGAAGCTTGCTCCATTAGTCTTCATGCAATTCAATAATAACAGGCTGAGGAATCCCCAAATCCAGGTAAGGAATAAATATTTTTGCAGTGCCAAAAATTGTATTCGTTTAATAGAAATACTCGAGGCAGATGTTTGATTGAAGGAATATTAATGACTTGATAACAGAATTAGTCACAACGATCTCCATATACAGGGTGATCCAGTTTTTAATGAACAAACTTCGAGGATAAGTAGATCTTTGAAAAATAAAGGCAGTTTATTATATAATAGTTACAATGTTGGAACTTTATAAGGAAGATACGGTGTCAAAGTTTGAATAAAAAATTTGATTTTTTGGTATAATTACTAAATTAATGGAGATATTTAAGCCATACTTGGTACACAGTACAGTTAGCTAAGCTGTCCTAAAATGTGAAAATATCAATTTAAACAACCAGTAGCGGAGATATGGGCAGTTCGTATTTTTAATTTAAAAAAAAGTTGTATTGCCCTTTATAATGTTAAAGTTTATGACATTTTTAAAAGCATATTTTATTTCCAACAAAAATCCTAACTTACATTTTTTTTGTATATGCTACGGTTACATAGCTTTGATTTTTCAGTTATTTCACTATTCCTGTCGGTAAATCACTTCATCATTATTAGTAATATTGTTTGATGGTAAATGATACCCGATACGAGAAAATGTGTTCCTATGATTAAATTACGTTTTCAACTAGTTAAAAAACTGCGCTAGAACTAAAGGAAAATTAATAATTTTCGGATAAGTAGTTATACTCGCGACAAGAATTCAGACGACTTACGTCATACGAACAAATGAATAATTCATTACGTTTTCATCAAAATATTGAAGAAACTGCAACTGATAGTAATAAAACTATATACTACACTAAAAGTTTGCATTATATATTGCACCAAATTGCAAATAATGATTGTTTTTAACGCTTCCAAATATGGAAAATTACGTTGACAATAAAAACAAATGTGTAACGTCAGCCGTGAAGTAAGACGTCTGAATTCTTGACGCGAGTTATATAAAAAAAACTAATAATATTCACAATACAAACATTTAATAAATACAATTTAACTAAAATAAAATATTGCAAATTACATCAACTATAATACTTACAAATTAGAGTAATTGTTTAAAATGCTATCCTTGAGCGTCAATAAAAGAGTGACAGCTGTCAATATACTGCAATAAGAATTAATAGTCATGCATTCCGAAAACCAAGATAGGAACAGTGAAATAACTGAAAAAAGTCAAATTTACTATGTAACCGTAGACGAAAAAAATGTATGATAGGGTTTTTGTTCGAAATTAACTTTTTTCCTAAATTAAAGATACGAACTGCTCATATCTCCGCCACTGGTTGTTCAAACTGCTTGATATGTTCACATTTTATGACGCCGTAACTAACTACACTGTGTACCAAGTATGGCCTAAATATCTACATTACCAAAGTTTACAGAATAAATATACAGGGTGATTTTAAATAAAGTAGCAAAAATGAGACCACATATTCCTTAGATGAAAATAAACCGATTTAACCCAACATACCTATATCCCAAGTCGCTTAATAAATAAGATACAGGGTGTCAAAGTTAAAATTTTACTTTCGATATTTGTAGATAACACCTTAAAAAATACAAATATTTACTTAAAATTTGTAATCGGGGGTTTTTGCAGATGAGAAATTCAAATTTGCTTCTAATTTTGACGTCACTAGTAGAGGGCGCCACCTATAGCACATCATGTTTATTTTAAATGGCAGAACTTTTTTGCAGCTTAGTGTATCCATCTGACTATAGAAATAATTGATTCTCCTACCTGTTTTATTTGAAATTTACAAATTTTAAGTAAATATTTGAATTTTTTAAGAAGTTATCTACAAATATCGAAAATAAAATTTTAACTTTGACACCCTGTATCTTTATTTTTATTAAGCGACTTGGCTGGGTATGTTAGGTTAAATCGGGTTATTTTCAACTAAGGAATATATGGTCCCATTTTTGCTACTTTATTTAAAATCACCCTGTATAAGTTATTTCACTCTCGAACACGCCCCGTCCTACCAATTCCGCTCTCCTCACTCGTCTCGGGGAACATTCGGTACCCAGGATCCTACACGGTGGCCGACGCTAGAACTGTAACGTGTTGAGTGCGATCGATATAGTGTGAGGCAAAAAACCTTGAATATCTTTTAGTATTTATTTTATTTTTCTTCTAAATATGCCCGTGATATATTGTACTGTGAATAATTGTCCCTCCTTTTCCATTGTCCAAAGGATAAAGCAAGGTATGTATTTTATATTTCATCAACTAATATAAAGAAATAGGCCACGATATAAAATTTTACGCGGTACGGCGATAAAAATTAGAATCTTCATTTGAAAGATTGTCCTGGTAAATGCTATAAAAAAAATAGAATTTGTAGCAAACATTTTTCAAATGAAACATCAAGCATTGTTTTTGTATGAACCAACAAGTAACTTCTTTGTACTGGTATTTATTAATGAAAATGTAATATGCAATAATTATGTAAGTAGGTACTTAATTGTGTCTTGTAAATTTTACACTTAAACATTTTTAGTCCAAGCAGAGTTTCTAATAATACCAAAACTATTTTGGAGCCAAAAAAACGATTTTAAGTGATACCTGTGCACAAACAGTATACCATAAAAATGGTATGCACAGTAACATCTTTAAATAAATTAAAATAATTTGTTTCAAATTAATTAATATATGTATAGAAATACCCAAATCACTAAAATAATATAAAGTACTAAAAATGACCTGGGCATACTTATACATTGGGTTTTCATTTGAGTATTTTTTTACTGAAAAGAATATATAGTTTATTAAATTACAAAACAAGAATATAAAAAACTTCACAAACACTTTCGTGTAGGAGTCCAAGAAAAGCTGCATTAAAAGAGCAAGAAAAAAAATCTATACCGCAGCATTTGTAACTTGTAAACAATATAGATTATATTATTTCCTATTTTAGTTTTAAAATAATGTATATTGTCTTTTTAAATATTTAAATAAACATTGCAAATTTTCCTCACGGCTACATTATTTTTTATATAGTAGAGTAGGTACGTATATATTTTATTTTAGAATTTACAAGTGAATATATACGACTTCCAAGATTAACTAACAAAACTGTATACCTTAAACTATAATCGTTTTATAATATTTATATTACAATATAAATATTTTATTTATACAGTAAGCAGCCTGACGTCACACTTTTGGAATATCCCTCGTATATAAATACTTCCCAATTGGAAAGAAACTACTTTTTTAAGTCCCTTGTACTTGGCCATTTTTTGCGACAGTATTTACGTGCGGCTGAGATCTCAAAACATCAAAGTGCCTACAGAAAGTGATATAACTTATATTTATTTAGTAAACGTTGACATGAGTTTAGTAATTATATCAAAAAACAAATTTTTTCTTCAAACTTTAACACCCTGTCTTCCTTATAAAGCCCAAAAATTATAACTACTACGTAATAAACTGCCATTATTTTTCAAAGTTCTATTTTCCCTCGAAGTTTGTTCATTAAAAACTGAATCACCCTGTATACTAGATACAGCGCAAATCATTTGTTCCAAGCAAATAACAGAGAATGGGTATATGTAGGAGGTCCCGACATATTTCAATTTAACCAAATATACCTATAATATACAAAACTCAAAGTGGCGAAAAATATTTCGAAAAAAATTAATATCTCTGAATTATTTTAACTTCAAATAGACAAATTTAGTACATGATTTAGGTTTATTATTGGTCTTCTTTGACTATGAACTCAAGTAAATTGAAATACTTCAAGGTGTTCATTGAGGGTGGAGGTGAACTTTTTTCCATTGATCGAATTTTAAAGAATGATAAAATGTCGCGCAAAACGAAATGAAATTCTAAGATATCTTTGTTTATTCAGAATATATTTTGTCTCTTAAAATAATTTCATACTCTAATTTTTGAGAAATTTTTCTTTTTAGAAAAATACAAAATACTATTTCATATTCTTATAGTAGGCTGTTGTCACTAAAATTATTATCTAAATTTTAAGTACACTACATTTATCACTTAATTATTATGAAAATTGCTCACTGTTTGCCATAATTAAGAGAAAGAAACTTTATTTTGCTAATTTGATATAAAGCCTAATAATATTAATCTCCATCATCAGAAATCTATATAAATATACAAATCGTGTGATGTGCAATACTAAGTTTTAAAGGGCTGTAATATCTGGAGAATATTTTTCTTAAAATTTGTCTGTTTTCTTGAAACATAATATCGAATATTCGTTTCCACATTAGACATTTCATCAAATGATGTACAGAAAAAAACAAGTAATATTGCCACCAAAGGAAATCTGGGATATGAAAAATATATTTCCATCGCATCGAACTAAACGAGAAAAAATAAGAGTACACCGAACATTTCTTCTTATCTGGCTCATTTCTATAAAACTTGTTGAATATTTCATGAATCTCATGATTTATAACGACAACTTCAATTGTGGAAACGGAATGGTATCGCTACCTACTGAAAATGATTATGTACACTGAATATCCAGTCCGATTTGCTCTACCTATATTTTTATTTGATTCAAGGTAAAGCCATATCGTAAATAAGCTTTATTCGCGAGCTTTATATAGAAATAATTTTAGAATTCATGGTAGCGTATTTTAAAATCATCCAATGGAGTGCTAGTTACCGTCTTTATTTGTATTTGGAGAATAATTCAGTGAAGATTATGATGCCAAATTTTCCAAAGTAATACATATTATTGTAACATGTGGAACAAGTTACGCAATACATACAAATCACGTATCATATTTTACGGAGTCACCAGTGAAGATGCCGACAGTGAAGAGCGGCGAAACGTTTGGAAGCATGAGATGCGACCTTTTATAACGGCGGCTACGGGTCGTCTCAGAAGACCACCATTATCCAAGGAATGGTTCCGATCGTATCAGTCGTAATACCAACAACAGAAGCCAAAATCAATATATGGGCGGGCTTAGAGACACCGATAACGGGTCTACCCCCCCGTAGAGCCTAGTCCGAGAACGATAAAGTAGGTCAAATAATCCCAGATAAAACCCGGGATGTGCGCTTTAATTCTGTTACTAGCAGCGACCAGTTACCGAGGTCACGGCATAACAACCCGGAAAATGTCTATATCAAACCTAAAAACCACTACACTAAGTTTAAGTATGTTGAAACTGAATGATTTCCTTTAACTTTTGGAGGAAAACATTATAGATATCACAGTGAATTGTACTGTTTCGCTTAACATACACTTAACAAATACATTTTGGTCACTGATGAAGCTCAATTCACTCATGATGGAGTAAATAACTGTGACAATGAACATCGTTAGTCAGATGAAAATCCGCACGCCATGGTGGAAAGTAACTTTCAGCATCGGTTCAGCACTAACGTGTGGTGTGGCATGATTAATAAACAATTACCTGACCCAGTTATCTTACTGGAGCTAGATATGTAGAATTTTTAGAAAATAATTTGGCACCGTTCAAAATTCAACATGCTATCCACAACATGTCAAGACTGCTCTTAAACTCAATTCAGTCATGATTTGAATGGTTTAATTCGTGATTATTTACGTTTATAACAAATGTGAAAAATTGTTTTCAGTCGATCATCACATTTACCTTATATAAGTTCAAAAATTGGATGTATACCTATATGATAAATATTTTGATCGATAACAACAAAAATTGTCTCTCTTTGCTGCTTCGTCAAAAACATCCACCATTTTTATCCCAGATTGTTAGTTGTGACATAAAATTATGGAATTACATCAGTGGCAAGAAAGAGTAAAGAACGGCCTCAACATAAAAACCTTCAGCAGAATGTATTACTAAGTAGCGTAAACTGTATTTGATGAAAGAAAAAAGACAATTAAAAAAGAAAAAGACCAAGAAGATGTTATCGAGTAATTTTGCAGTATGATATCACTTTCCCTTATATTGCTAATATAACAAAAGCGGCTATTAAGAGACTTGGTTGGAAGGTTATTTAACATCTATCCTGTTCTACTGACCTTGCTCCATAAGTTTTCCATCTTTTCCGTTCTCTATCAAATATCATATAATGACGATGTAGCTCTTCAAGCGCAGTTTGATTCTTTACTTCCAAATCATATAATTTTTTTGTGAAGGAGAAAACTGGCGAATTATTGGGAAATGTCAATCATAAAAAATGGAACAAAGGATTAGGTATTATTATTATTCACATAATAGCTTTAAATTATGAATGAAATATAATAATATAGTTTAAAACAATTGAGGTATATCATAAACACATTAAACGATTCCTATAAATTTGTGTGTAGATCAGCTGTATATAAGAAGAAACAGCGAAGGACCGAGCACTGAGCCTTGCAGGACTCCATTTTAACAGAAAAATATTCTAACAGACATCTGACTTTTACTTATCTTTGATTAGATATTAGCAATATATAAATGTTGTATTCGATAGCCTGTAATTTAACCTCGTCCTAACACAGATTATTTTTTAAATTTAATGGACTAAGATTGTTTTATTTTTTTAATGAAAAATTAAAATTCCTTCTTGTAACACTCGTTGTAGAAATTTGAACTACTTAAGTGGTGAAACGACAGGTCGCATTAGGCCGCTGAACTCTTTTTTTAAATAAACAGACTATAAAATGCTTAGACATCATTAAAGCGCATTAAGTACGGCGCAGTATCATGATTGATTGATTGAATGAGTGTTCTTTTTAGAATTCCTTGAAAAATATTCAAGTTGGAGTGAAAATTCAGACCGCGATTTTATTAATGAACTTGCGAATGAATCAAAATATTTACTAGCTTAGATAAACAAAAAAACGTCTGTTGGATATTATTTTTTACCATTCACATTATTTAGGGTTGTTAATCAGCCCAAGTATGTATCCTATTTTGGTCATAATAACGTTTAAGTTATTTTAAGGTTAAATCTTGTGTAACTGAATTAGATGTCGCTATAGATAGATATTTAATTCAATTCAGTACAAATTTTCGAAAAATACAAATTTACATAATTGTTACATATTGCACTTATTTATAATAAAAAATAATAATAATTTTTAATAATAGTAATAATAACAATAAATCCAACGTTAATAAATGAAATAAATATAATTTGAGGACTATCAATACTTATCATGTTGAGATGAACCGTCTAAGCATAGCACGTTCTATGTACTTCATCTAAACAAAATACACTTTAACATAACTAATTATAATATATACTTAAATATCAAAACATAAACCAGAAAATAATAACAATAATAAGCAAGTATGATGAAAGAAAACAACGATGAGAAAGAGAAGAACAGGTTTAACATAATATGTTATTTGAATTGTGAAAATGGACGGCTTATTAAATTTACATTTAATTCACGGTTTTATAAATGCACGTCGAAAGTAAGTTAGTTGCAAAATTTAAATCAAAACATCCAAGAAAGAAGGATAAAAAGTTTAAGTAATCCATTTGATTTGTCTGATGAAGAATTTATAGAAATATTTACATTTAGTAAAGGTTTCAACTGCTTTCTGCAAGTTCCTTGAATGTCATTCATGTCACGCATGTGAGTTTCCTGTTTAAATGATTGTTGAAAATTCTTTTATTATGCGGTGTAGAACTAACTACATCTATCGGCCGTTCGCTACTCCATGCCGGACTGAAAATGTCACAGTCATTATGGTCCCTTCTGTCGGGTTAGACAGACGAAAGCAGCTAGGATTATTCGTCGGATACCTCACCTATGGCATACTGATGAGAGCTAACAAGCTCGAAACCGGTATATGTCTGGTGGGCGTCTGACGAATGACTCTAGCTGTTGCTATAGGTTTTCCAGGTGTAATTCATTCATGGTCACGCAGAGTGAGTTGTGTTCCTGGAATTCCGTGTTTGCAATTCTTTTATTGTTTTTTTTAAATTTTATATGATATACATATGATAATTAATTTAATTATGATACAACTAAAGCTGCTTAAACTAAACTGTTCTTGATACAGCTTATTCAGTTTTTATATGGTTCCTTGTTTGCTGAGTTTATGGAAACATTATACAGATTTGGAAAGTGAGGATCTTGATGGTAAATTGTGTTTTGCCGCTTGCGTGTATTTGGGTCATGCTACACGCATACTTCCACCACAGCGTGCTTCCACTGTTCACATAAGGCAGTGTTGCCAGGTGGGAAAAATTTAATGCATGAGAATAATTTCAAAATAGCATGAAGTTTGGAGAAAAAAGCATGAGATGGCTTCATTTATCAAAAAACACCTCTTGACACACCTTAATTTTTAATTACTTTTGTAATGCCATTTTTATTTCATTAAAAAGCATTATGTTATGCTATTTTACCATAATATTACATTGTAAGTAGGTACTTACAGGTACTTACTTAAAAGTTATTAACCACGTAACCTTTCTAATTTATTTTATTGTTAGGCCGGGCGAACGTTGAGGCGCAGTTGACGTGACGCAGGGTGACTCACGGGTTGTTTCCAGAAAATGTAGGTACCATTACGGAATAGAGTTAAGAATCACTGCAATACAGCGTGAATACAGCACACACACACCGCATATCCGTAGACTGTCATATCCGTTTATGTATTGCTAATTATTAAGAGAGCATTCTACAATATAGGACATTTCAAGTACCCAAATATTGTAGATACTTACCTCTATCTATTCAATTTTGCCTGCGATTTTGCCTTTATTTCTCGTTAGGTCTTTGTTTTGGTAGATTTCAAAGAGTAATTTTAATAATTTTATTATTTCTTTTTGTGTCTATTAAAAAGCATGAGATTTTGTAATCAAAATATGAGAGCATGAGATTTCCTCGGAATGCATGAGATCTCATGCAAAAGCATGAGACCTGGCAACACTGGCATCAGTTGACCGGACAGTTAGATTTGCAATGGCGAATTGGCGTTGGCGATACGGAACCGATTACCGTAGTAGTGGGGAGTGCTAGACCAATGCACGTCGCCTCGCCTCTTATACTTCGTACCTTCCCTGGGATGAAGCGGCAATTTCTACTTTCTCTGTAAAGATCCACAATTTCCGATTCGGTATATCTCTCTAACAAATGTTCGGTAATAGCATTGGTAACCTGTGTAATATAATTACTGATTTTTGACGGTCCTAAATTAAAATTGTCGCCAATACATGTCTGACAACTACCTTATGTTAAAAATAATAATGTTACAAATACTAGAACCAATTCACCTATAAAAAAAATAAAATTAGAAAGCAGTAACTTTACCTTTAGCTCTGCCTAATAATTTTTTATCTCTGAGGAACTGCCAAAAATGGTCTTAATCCCTTAATAAATTGCCGTATTGCTTTTACTAAATCTAAATAACTACCAATACATGTCTGGCAACTACCTTATGTTAAAAATAATAATGTTACAAATACTAGAACCAATTCACCTATAAAAAAAAATAAAATTAGAAAGCAGTAACTTTACCTTTAGCTCTGCCTAATAATTTTTTATCTCTGAGTAACTTCCAAAAATGGTCTTAATCCCTTAATAAATTGCCGTATTGCTTTTACTAAATCTAAATATTTTTTTTTAGTTTTTCATCAGGCAAATCAAATGAATTACTTAATTTTGTATCCTTCTTCGTTTAAAAACAATTTACACTACTTAACTTATATGTGCATTTATAAAACCACGAATTATATGTAAATTTAATAAGCCGTCAATTTTTCATAATTTAAATGACATATAATGTTAAACTATAAGGGCACCCAATTCCTTGTCTTTAAGAAACTCTGTTAAAATTCTATATAACGTGTAAGAAATAACATTATCTTTTAACAGTTACAGGGGGATACATACTATAAAAATTGAAAGTGGTGAAATATAACATATAGCCTTGTGAACGTGATATTAAAAAAATCATTAAGCAACGAGTGGTTTAAAATATCATATTTTCAATAGTAGGAAAATCAAACCCAAGAAACGATATTTAAATAGGCATAATAAAATGTGTTTCGCACACTCATTTAAGTAGTTTTTACTGTGGTAATTTTGTAAATTTGTTGTTCTTAATTAAATTATTTATTTAAAATTTTTGCAGTAATTAGTTTTAGTGAATATTGTTGACTGTTATCATAAATTCAACGTGCATTGAAGTTCGAATATCTAGAAAAGGGATGATTTATCGAAATAAAACTAGTATACCTTTTTTGCTTAGAAATGATTGGGGATTTGTATTATAATGAAATGCAATAAACATACCTACAAAAAAGTTTAATCCGATTATATCGGCAAAACAGCGCCCTGTATGTTGCATATTGAAAGTGGGCTTACGATATGATATCCATCAAACGAACCAGTCTATACTGATTTCAAAGAAAAGTCCCTAAAACTTTTTGAAATATTGAGAAAAATCAATTTGAAAATTTTCGCTTCTAGAACCTGTGTTTTTTAATATTGACAATATGGTTCACACATAGATTTTAATATCTAAAAACTACAGTTAGTCACATCAAAACAACTGCTACGATAGATGACAATGTGACCAATGTTTCGAATTATTTTTTAAAAGCAGCATGAAACACTTGAACATATAATAGGACTAAGTTACACTTCAAATACAGCCTGTTAGAGGGAGTTTCAATAGGCAATAAATATTATGATACATTTTCATAATTAGCAAGACTGAAATTAAAAATTGTAAGATTTTCTGTCACTTGATATTTGACCCATCTGATCTTATAGATATAATTAAAGATTGATGCGATAAATGACAGTTATGTAAAAAAGTTATATGGAAACAATGCTTTAAATGAAAAGTTACTTCGATATTCATAAAAAATGGCATGCTTCTAAGAAAATGGAGCGCACGAAAAATTTCTTATGATAAAACAAACACCTTGTACAAAATAGTGGTGAAATAACTGCACTCATAATACCCCTCTCACAATATTATTTGAAACGCTCATTTTTCATACATTATCGCGCGTTGGAATTTCCTCGACTAGGTGTAAAATATCTTTCGCTATTTAATACACGTTGCCCTCTTCTTTGTCTACAGCCGCCATGCATTGGAGTCACTCTATTAGTGCCCCGCAGTCTTTAAATAACGTTTCAGCATTCAGTTGTCTTTAAGGATAATGAATCACATATAAACAACTAGTCACATTTATTTATGTTCGCATTCTTCATACACTAATACCATATCTGCTAATGCTTGGTTTGATTAACGCGTTTTGGAACCAATCAACGGAAATTGATCTACACCCGACCAGAGGAACCTACTCACGTTTGCGCTCAGAAACACTCTATATTTACTACTATATCTTTAAAATACCCGATACGTAAAATTCGACTTTTATATGTATATTTTTATATCTCCGCGATTTTTTTTATAAAGAACTTCCCACCACAACGGATGTTCTTCTCGAAGTTCCGTAAATATCCCCGCACTTCAAATCACTTCAACTCACAAGAGCACCAGTAAAATTGGTCTTGTTTGCATATCTGTTTGTCAAAGACTAGCAAACGTCCTATTGGTACAATACTTCACGCTAAATTTTATCAATCCTTGATGTCACTAAAATTTAACGATTCTGCTGTTGGGTCAGATATAAAGGGTATCCACAATATGAGTGCATTTATTTTTCTGTAAGATAAACTGTACGAAACAAAATCTATCAGACTTAACAATTTTTCTCTCTGACCAACGGGAACAGAACATTGAAAACAAATATGTTTTGAATATATGACAATATGTTTATACACAATATTTACTAATACACCAAAACATACTTACTGTGAATGGTTCTCTTAGAGCTCTTTTCATAACAGAAAATAAAATTTGAAATAGTAACAAGTGTTCAAAATTACTTTTGTTGTTTGCGGAAAGTGTTTATCGCACAAACGTTGCGTAGCCAGTGAGTTTTGCCAAGATTCGTCATAAACTAACATGCCATGCAGTTGTTTATGGTCTAAATTGTTTCATTTTTGCTTATGTACACTTATAAATGTCAAGCAAGCACTAGGCACAGAAAAACCAAACGCACTAGCTACAATACTACTATGACTAATTATACATTTAGGTTAACAACAGTAGCTGATGGATTGCAATGTTACAGTACGTTACAGTTTTAAGAATTTTCTGGAAAACTTCTATTGTTTACTTCCTTAATACTGATACAAAAAATAAATTAAATACCAACAAATATGTTACAGGGGCCTTTACTTAACCTTCGCTGTACCTTTTATAGTATAGTTTAGCATTTAATTCCAGTTGTGTTTTAATTTTTGAAATGTATTTGTAGAAAAACCATTCGTTTTAGACATTTTTTTGTGTTTTGTTGGCTTTGTCCCTTTAATATCGGCACTTATATTCCGGACACCCTGTAGATACAAGTCGCCTAAAAAGTGGCGTACCAAAATAAAAATCATTAATTAGACATATTGTTATCATTATCATTCGAAAGACGGGAAGTGTCTCAATATTTTCATTTCTTTGCAAAAAAAATCTTTAAAAATCTGTAACTTCTTAAAATAGCAATTATAATCTAAATTCGCTTATTTACCCAAGGAAGCTATAGTATGTTTCGTTATTTTTCAGTCATTTAGTATATAAAACAAATCTTAAACAGATTTGACGACCTTTTGAGAAGGAAAATGACTTTGCTACTTCTTGAGCGTCGTGAGTTGTATCTGTCATATAATGGATACTGTTATAATATTTTCATAGCTCCTTCAGGGCTACCACAAGGGTCTAACTTGGAACCATTCCTGTGTATTTCTTATATAAATGATTTGTCGT
Source organism: Monochamus saltuarius (assembly GCA_025584915.1). Classification (NCBI taxonomy): domain Eukaryota; kingdom Metazoa; phylum Arthropoda; class Insecta; order Coleoptera; family Cerambycidae; genus Monochamus; species Monochamus saltuarius. The sequence goes on along the minus strand of CM046724.1, from coordinate 22,801,566 downwards.
CAACTTTGCAATATAATCACCTTTTTTCGCAGATGATATAAAGCTTTTTCGTTGCATTAACTGTTATGATGATTGTTAAGCATTGCAAGAACTTTGGAAGACAATACAGGTGTGGTATAAAGAAAACATGGTTTGTATAAATATTGATACATGTAAAGTTTGCTCTTTCAGTAAAACGTATAATTCCATTTGATTATAATCTAGATTCAAAGCCACGCAGCAGTAATATTACATATTAACATAATATCCAGTACCTCCTTTAAAACTTTAGGCTTTATTATCCGTAAATCTACATCGTTTAACAATATTAGTGCTCTGAAATGTTTATACTTTTCCTTAGTCCGTTCTAGATTAGAATATTCTAGCCTTATATGGTACCCGTGCTATCAAGTTAATATTAATCATCTATGACATATCGTGTTGATAATATTTATCCCGCTAGAGGGTTTGATAATCATAGTCTCCTGTTACAGATTTTCGATAATAATCATTGCAGTTCAGGATAGTTCTCACAAGTTTGTTATTTTTATTAAAAATATTTTATAACCTCATTGACTGCCATAATGCTAGAACAAATGTCCTTACAAAATCCCCTGTACACACCATGTCAACTGATTTTGATCAAATTTCTCGCTTATGTGGTTTAACTGCCCTCGTTTATTCTGTGCTGTAGCTTTCAGTCTGATTTAATTTAATAAATCTAAAATATTATTAGTAATTAAAATTAAGTACACTGTTAATTTACTACCATTACTTTGTTATAAATATGGTTTGCCCTATAACTGGAATGTTTGTTCTGTTGGGCAATAAACAGAGTATTATTATTATTATTATTAAATGTGGACGACAAATACACTAAATAATGTTTGCCATGGTGTTGCACCCTATATAAACAGAGTTAATTTAGAACAACACGGCAGCAAAACATTTTTTATAGCATTTTCATTATCTCTTCGTCGTATCTCGATCAAACTCTTTGCAGTCTAATGCGGAAAAAATATTTTAAGTGAAAACAGGCAAAATAACATATCCTAAATTAAAAAATATACTAGGAAAAAGTTTAAATTATGCTGGAATATACGTGGAACATTATTATTATTATATTTTGATGATCTGGTAGTGCATTTATTGTAAAAAAAGTAAAAGAAATATGAATTGAAAAGTTTTGGCTTATCCTTGCCCAAATCTCTAAACTTAATAGATTGCCTACAAACTACTTATGAGTGATTATTGGTATGATAAATCAACCTGCTATTATTTGCTAATAGACGCGGTTTTGATTTGACTTCATAAGTGTTCATGAGTCTTTGTTATCATTTTTGTGTTATTAGAGATATGTTTGTGGTTTACCGTAATTGTTTTGTTCTGACGTTTTTTACCATTAAGTTGTTATTTACCTTAAGCCTCAAACTATGTGGTATTACAAAGTGCTATCGGAGAAATCTTTCTTTTTTGTCCAAATAACCAAATATACAGAAAAAATGGGCCAACACTAAGCTGGACAGCTAAATATTATATTTGAGCTCATAATGCTTTACACGAATGTCGCTGGTTTAAACGACGCTGGTTTAAATATAGACTGTTCAAGGATTAAATTTCATTCTGAAATTTCCAAATAATTGCACGAATCATAAATCGCACGCACGCAAAGTGCGCTAATGTATATTAACATGAAAATTTGACACAAGCCTACTAAGAAAAGAAATAGCAATATCAGCGCCTGAAAGAAAATCACCACAAAATACATTGAAACGTTTAAACGCGAATAACTAAGAAACTGATAAAGTTGGACGATCTAAACAAGAGTGCATTTTTTATGTAGAATTGAACGTTCTTGATTAGTACCAGTAAAGCAAATACACAGTACGACCACCAGATATTCTAATAACCAATATAATTTTAAATTAGTAAATTAAATAATGTCAATATAGACACAATATTGTACACATAAGTACCTACCATGAACAGTAACTCACCCGATATTGTACCACTAATAGGTATTATTTGTTTGTCATGAATATTGTGTATCTGTTTTCATACCGCATCCCTTTTCTGAAAAATTACTTAAGCACCTGAATTATTTTTGTTGCAAAATACTTACCTTCTATTTATTTTCTGAGAAAAATCTGAAATCGAGCATTACACAAAGTAGGCCTAATAGGGCATTAAAATTTTGCACATACCTATAGTTTTTCATTTTGAGAAGCTTTTCTTAATTATATTTTGTCATATCTCGTACAGAAACAGCACTTTCCCAGCGGAAAAGAATCTGAAAAATTGAGCAAAAGTCAGAGTAGGCTTAGGACATTGAAACATTGTACATATACCCAGTTTTTAATTCCGGCAAGCTATTTTTAATGACATTTTGTCGTATATCATACAGAAACAGCACTTTACTGGTGGTCCATATTTCGAAAGCATACCTACTGCAGGTTTTTATAGATTTGAAATCATAGCAGATTGTGTTTCTTAAACAAGCAGAGGTGAATCGCCAAGGCCATTTTTCAACAGCAACATTTTTTGTCACTTACTAGAGTCGTTTCGCTTATCTAGGGACACCCTGTATATTTCTTTCTTTCTAATTAGGTATCAAAATATAAATAAACATCTTGTTGTTGACAATCTACTTAATATTTTTAAAAATTGCACACGCAATGATGTTCAAATATTACTTTAAACAGTCAGATGATACCTATGATAAAAACTTCAGCTCTGGAAATTTCATCTGATGTTTCCGTACACTTTCCAAATTATATACACGCGTCTGCTACCCCTGTATTTTAAAGGATCTTCAAGCGAATTAGGCTCGTTAAGCGTAACATTGCTGATTTGATCAAATATTAGTTCATCCGAACTTTTACAAATTTCGCTTTACTTTTAACATTGGAAGACAATTTGAGGTCATTTACTCAAAGTTGCATTACATTAAAAAGTTTCGTCAAATTACATAATGCCTTTTGACAACAAGTTTTTTACAATGTGGAGACCTAAAAAATAGGCGCCTGTGAAATATTTGATATATTTTGTCCACGACTATCCTAAAAAATGTGTTATACAGGTGTTTTCTAAATACCTAATCATATTCATTATTCGGGAATTAAGTAACAAAACAAACATTTTCGGGTATAATAACAACAATAATATATAATATAATAATAATAACCCCTAACCACCATTCAGTGCAGGAATGAGGGAAACCTGGAAAACTTCATTAATTAGGGAGGTAGTCAAATGTCAACCGGTATCAATCTCTCACATTAACCCAAGCTAACATTATTCCACCCTACCATACCCGCAGAGAGGGTGCCAATCTTTCCACGAATATAGCTTATATACGGTCTACCGGCTGCGGGGATCGAACCCACAGCGATCTAGTCACCTCGGTTCAAGTACTGACACCTTAAACCGCGCGACCACTGACCGATTCAATGATGATAGAAATTTACTAATTAAAGTTCTATTTGTTTTTGTTTAAATTTATCAAGTAAAACAAATAACGTGTTTTAACAGTTTTTAATTGTATGAAACGTCATGTTCATTGTTATGAGTATCAAAATATTGTGTAATGTTTCCAGCAAAAAGTTTGCTAAAATATTGACAATAGTCGTTGACAAAGTATTATATTATAATGGCTGAAATTCACTAGGGTGATTTACAGCTCGTGTCGTAGCCCTCACCTTCGTGAATTACAGGCATCATTATATGCTCATTGAATAATATACTATTATAAATTGAAATATAATAGTACAATACAGGGTAAAAAAAAATTGTAAAATCCATACAGTTTCCGAGTAAAAAAATAATGAAATTGTTGTATTTTCAACATTTACATCGCTGAGCTACCGTAGTCTCTAGCCATAGACTATTCCGAATATAGATGCGAGTCTGCATTAGTTTTTCAAGTGTCAAAAATGGCTTACGTGTAAAGCAAATCGGAGTTGATGGATGTCGTTTTAGTTTATGGCGATGTGAAAATGCTTTAGCAGATAGCAGAACGGCAGCACAACACTGTCAACGCGAGGGAAATTAGAAACCAAATCGTGGGAAAGATGGAGATCCAGGACGTCCACGGCGTATTGCAGCAGTGTGGCGTATCATACACGAGACTCAATTACATCCGTACCTTGTACAGCATTAACGCCAAGGAATTTAACGAGGAAGACCGGTACCATGACCGCTGCAATCTCCTAAATTATTTTTGACTTTGTAGCACACCCAAGTCAATACTACTACTTTACGTAAACGTATCATAGTTGCCGTCAATAACTTACGAATTCAAAACAAACAAGAAGTAGAAACATTTGTGTTAGTCTGTAGAAACTGGGTAAGACGGGCCCAAAATTTTATTGTAACATCAGGCATGTCAAATTATGTTATTAACTAAAACTACAAATTAATTCTCACAGGCACACAAAAAAAAAGTGCCCGTGAGCAAAAAATACATGGGGAACCATAGGTCGGAGCTCGGGCACAGAACTTTTTTTTTGTGTGCCTATGTAATTAATAATAAGAACGGCAAAAGCAGTTGAATTTACTGTATACAATAGATATTATAAAATGTTATTTATTTCTTTCCTTGGGAATTTCTTTCCATTTTTAGTTTTTAGTAGTGTTTAGTCGCTCATTACATACTTTGCCGCCTTATTAAGTTTTACAGTGGATCAGTTTTTAGTGCCGTGCAGAAGTGTATTTTTAAATCATTTTGAAACTGCTCTTTTTGATTTTTATTACAAAATTATATTTGTAAGAGTCTCTTGTACATTCAGAATTTTGTTTAGATAAATGCTGAATCACCCTGTATATTAAATTAACCATAATTTCAAATAAAAACGAATGTTTAAAATGATAGATAAATTTAATCTATGACAAAAATCTCATAGATATTTTTTCAAGTTTATACGAATTCCTTGCGGGAGGTTATAGTACAAGTAATTTGTGATATATTTCCTTAATATACCATATTACAGAGTGTTAATGTTTTAATAAGAAAATGCAAATTTACTAACATTGCAGAAACTGCTCAGAATATTTTAATGAAATTTTTACTGTAACAGTTAACAACAATATATGTTTTGCGATAAAAATATTTTTTTCAGTTTCACCAGTGACGCGCACACAGGCACTTCTGGATATTTTTAAAGAAAAAAATGACCTGTAACTAATTTTTCTTAAAATAAAAATTATATTTGAGTTCCTTGTTCAATTTAGAAGGGAAAAAGTCTGTCGACTTTTTTATTTAGGACGTAGTAAAAGAAATATAATCGATTTATAACCCAGGTTCAATAATTTAAAAAATAGCAGAATTTATGCACTTAGTTATGATTACGACTCGGTTAGTTAGTCGCGATGTTAACTACGAGTAGTAATAATTTTGTGTGATAAAATCGGTACAAAAAGAATAGACGTCTTCCAAATTGAACAAGAAATTCAATAATAATTTTTATTTGTAGAAAAATAAGTGACAAATCATCTTTTCCTTTAAAAATATCAAGAGCAGACGTGACTGTACGCATACGACTAATGAAACTGAAAACAATATTCTTATCACAAAACATGTATTGTTGTTAACTGTCAAAGCCTGTAAAATTTCATTAAAATATTCTAAGCAGTTTCCGAAATATTGGTATATTTACATTTTTTATTAAAACTTTAACGTCCTGTAGACCCGAAACTAAGCGTTTTCGGAATATGGTATATGAAGGAAATATATCGCATATTGCTTGTACTATAACGTCCTGCAAGGAATGCATTGATTTACCAAACACCCTCTATACTATTCTAAAAATCTATTAACAATGCCGATAACAAGTTGCGAAGCTTTTATGTACAATAAAAATAGTACGCCACTGTCTTAATTATAAAAAACGTAAGATAATTTAAGTTCTGATTATTTTAAACATAATTATTTACAATTTTCTTTGAAATGTATTGTATTCAAGTAATTGTTTATTTAAAGTATTTCTGCAATTCGTAGCTTCTGCATATTTGTATCAAAAGCTGAAGGAAACTTGAATATCAACTTTTAAAATCTTACTCATCGCCATAATTTACCATTTTGAGTAACTTTTTCAAGTACATTTTGCTGTATATCCAGCGGGAAAGGTGCTTTACCTGTGCATTGAATATTCCAAATAGAAATGCAAACACGGTTACCTACTCCTAATGACTTCAACAACGTATACCTTTTTCACATAAAGAAGATAGAAGAAGAGATGGTTTTAATAGCCAGATGTGCACAGTAAGCCGCAAAAAAGTTCTGCCACTTAAAATAAGCATGCTGTGCTATAAAGTAGCGCTCTCTACTTGTAGCGCCATAATTAGAAACAAATTTGATTTCTCGTCCCCAAAAACCCCCAATCTCAAAACTGTATCCAAATATTTGGGTTTTTAAATAATTGTTTACAAATATCGAAAATAAAATTTTTACTTTGTATCAACTTTTGACTAAAGTAAGTTGAGTTTTATATCGCATTATTTTGTCATCAGGAAAATACTATTACCCTATGATGCATTTTAAAGAAATTTTTTAAGAATAATTATTTCAAAATAATCAATATTTAAAGTATCCTTTACGGTTTTATAATTAAGGCAGTGTCGTAGCATTTTTATTTTAAATAAAAGAAGGGTTTCTATGCCACTGGTGCTAATTGGAATATTTAGACATACTGAATAATTAGATTGAAAATATCTCATTACAATCTAAAACTATTGCTGTTTTATCACAAATGGTTTCCAAGTAAATAAAAAATATAATAAAAATTCGAAATCTTTGACAGCCTGTATCTCGGAAACGTTGAACTTTTAGATATAGGTGTATTTGGGGAGATCTCATTTATTTTGACTGTGCATCCAAGTAATACCTGAGTACCTAATATATTATGTTCCATATCGGGTCGGTCAGTGGTCGCGAGTACTTGAATCGAGGTGACTAGATCGGAGTTGGTTCGCGCCCAGCTGCCGGTAGACCGTATATAAGCTATATTCGTGGAGAGGATTGGCACCTTCTCTGCGGGTATGGTAGGGTGGAATAATGTTAGCTTGGGTCAATGTGAGAGATTGATACCGGTTGATATTTGACTACCTCCCTAATTAATGAGGTTTTCCAGGTTTCCCTCATTCCTGCACTGAATAGTGGTTAGGGCCTACCAACGTAAGTCGTTCCTGGGCGCAAATGCGGCCTGCTTAATAATAATATGCCGCCCCCTCTCCCGCACAAGTCTCCGACTTCTGAGCTAATCCCTGTGATTAGAATGAGGGGTAGAGATATTATTATTAGTATTATTATTATTATTATTATATCTTAGTTATTGGCATTCCTCCATTGAACTATTATATTTTGTTAACATTCACTTTGTATATTGAACAGTTTCTCTCAAATGCAAAGAAAATTTGTATTCAGAAACTATTTTCTTACTTTCTACACACACTGAACTTATTTTATTTTGCAGGAAATAAACCCACAAACAGGCACCAGATTGGATTGCCCGTGGCCATGGTCTGATAAAAGGACCCAAGAAGACGGGTACTGCCTCCAGCAGCGTCAACAGCGCTCTCCAAGATTTGTTCCTCGTTCACGAGAGACGGAGTTGGGTAATAATAACAATATAAAAATAGTTTGCGGTTGAATGAAAAATAAACTTCGAGAACTTATAAAACATTTCCTGGGAAGGTATATGAAAAATAAACATTGAAGTGATATGCTTTTGAAGAATATTTGTATAATGCAGAATTAAATTTTACATCAATATATGGTGGGTTATTTAACAAAACTAAACTATACCCAACCGCCAAAAATCTAGAGAGTGACTCAATTCTGGCTTGTAGACTAGTGCGACGGGCGAAGCGTGCGAGGAGCAACATTTCATAGGCGTATTAAATTTAAAGGCAATCAGATAAAAAAAAATACAGTAAGAAAAAATATAATTGCATTATATATGCATTCATTATTTTTAGTGCCAATTTCAAGACGTTTGATAATAAAAATGATAGTTATTTCCAAGATTTTATCTTGTATTATCAAGGTCAAAAATAATAGAGAGTGACTAATTCACAGCACATAGATAAATACGGGAAGTGGGGATTGTATGATTACCTAGGCGTGCCACTTAAGAAGGGTTCAAAGCATATAAAATTATCAAAGATTAGTTGACGTCGAGTGAACCTAGCACATTAACAGTTTACTTTAAATGTCCCCACGAATTTTTGTACGAATTTTGCAAGTTCTGTTTTAATGATTTATGACGGGAAAATGTCAACTTTCCACAAATTTTGCAAAAGTTTATTTTGAACTTCTGACAATGTCATGATGAAAATGATAGAAAATGATATAATTGACAAAATTCGTTATAAGTAGAGATTTTTTACCCATTTAATAAATCGAGCAAATATTAGTGAATTTTGATATATACAGGGTGAACCTTAAATAAGTACAAATATTTTAACTAGCAGTATAGTTCACTGTGTAGACACATAATTAATAGTTGTTTTACAAAAGAATCAGAAATAAAAAAGTGAAATTTTAAATAAATTTTGTAATTTTTCTGTAGAAAACTTGTTGAGGACCGCTGACATTCATACATTTATGAGTCTAGCGCTTCAGATTGAACGTGTAGTTCACAGTGTTGCCAGTGTTACACAAATGTCTTTGCTTGAACAAACTTTTAAATTTAATATGTTGTGTGAAAATTATAGTTTTTCGTTAGTCATAAAATAACTTAAGGAAATTGTGTCTTGTGTCTCTTTCTAACAGTGTACAATGACATTTAACTTGCGAAATGTGGATTAATGATTACGTAGTTAATTTTTTAAGAAACAGGTAAGCTTGTGTGCACGTTTATGTATAATTTTTGAACATCGAACATAGTAATATCACGAAATATCTTCCTAAATATTTTACGGTAGTATTTAACTTGCGGAAATTCATTTTTAATCGTTTATAGTAAGGTTAGTTAATCATTTAAAATGTATGTTAATATTGCTGCGTAGCATACTACATACCCAACTTTACTGTACTTATAATTCAAACAAATATTTTTAAAATAAAATTAACCGTATTACTTTACTATTACGTTAAGGGAAACGTAATATTTATATTAGCTTGGTTAAGCAGCGGTTCTCAAAATGTGGGTATTTTAAAAAAAAAAATTAATATCTCCGTAAATATTAGAAATTTTTAAAAAGGGCTTTCACTAGACTGCTCAATATGACGAACTACACCAGCAGTTAAAATATTTGTACTTATTTATATTATATAAACTCAACTGATAATATACTGTATGTATTTGCTCAATAGATAATTATTATTTATGTTAAAGTCTGATGCTGTAGCAACCATGTTTCGTCAAAAGGCAAAGTTTCATCTTGTAAGATATATAGCAAACCAATTTTGTTGAAAACTCACTTTTAAAATACCATATTCTATCCGTTCAGTTGTACTTCTTTACCACACTTTTTTGCATATATGCTATTCGCGTACATTCTTCTTAATGAACCACATATTTCAACATCATTTACGCTCATATATCATTTCAAAATGTGTGAAAAAATAGTTGGATAGAGAGTAAAGTTCACTGCAATTTTTTTATATGTATATTTTTCTAATTTCTGAATGGAAAATATGAAAACTTAGTGTTTTTACATACATATCTTATTTCATATCGAAAAATGTTCCCGTAAGCGTCTTTCAGTACTATAATTTGGCATATTTCTGTTAAATAAGTCATTATAATTAAACGTCTTATAGCAGCTTTTGCGCTTCCATGAAATTCACATAAATTCAATAGCATATTTACCTTTATCCATAGACAGAAAATGCGTTTCTTATAGGTTTCTATTATTTGTATTTATAACAATACTGATAAACTATTCTATTTTAGGTGAGATCATATCATTATATATATCATAAATATCATTTACACACTGTTTTATTTTAGTTAAAACTACTTGAAAGCTTAACAATATTTGACATTATGTTCTCACAAACCTCTAAAGAGAGGATACACCAATAGAGAATGGTGTATCTATTTCTTTTGATAGTGAATGACGTTCTTCTTCTAATTGGAAAGCTTGTTAATAAGTAGTCAAATCTTACAAAAACAAAAAACAAGTGTAACATTTATTTATACTACGATACTTAAATGATCCTTTATGAGCCTTTATATAGCAAAATTAGAAATAATTTTTTGGTCAAGAACCACTTGGCGATTTTTGAAATTTAGTGCAATGCAGTTTCTTTGTAGTAACTAGATTCACTACATTATTGCACTAACCAGTACTGTCACAATTAGGAGAGATATCAGTAGAACTAGATTTTGATACCATTGCCAATCGAAAAAAGTATAATTGCAAATTATCACTTTAACTTCAGTTATTCCTTTTCAGTTGAACGTTTATTAATTTTACACTTACACTTTTACAATTATTATTGTCATCAGATTTCCATTGTGTTTGACTATTGCATCTACAAAATTGATTTAGTGTTTGCTTATCAGGTATCCAAATCTTTACGAACCCCAATGTTCTCGTGGCCATTTAACATAAAATATTCCCAATGTAATAAATCTGCACTATATAATAATAATAATAAGGTCTTGAGGAATTGACGAAAAACTGTGTTTTGCATCCAATTACTGGTAAATCGCATTGCAAGTGCTCCTCTTAAATTTTGTTTGTTCTGGCAAAACGAATCATCCTGTTATATTGTTGCAACGTCATTATGACACCTTGTATTGTAATTAACTATTGCCGTACAAAGAGGACATTCGAACCGGGGATTATAAATCAAAAACTGATTTCAAAAGTACGAGAAAACATGAAAAGAGAGCTGGTCCCCCGGGATCAAATTAAAAAACTCATTAAAACTGGATAGGCTCGTGCTTGTTGTTTTTTTAACGGTTTCTTAATTAGATCCCTCTGCCAAGTATTCAATCTGGCGTCAATAAAAAAACGAGTTGTTAATTTAAAACTAGTTTTGTTAAGTCCAGTGTATCACCCCAGGCTGAATGCTCCCTAGGTGATTTATAAATGACTTCTGTAGACGTCATTCCTTTTCAATTACTTACTATTTCTTGGTTCTGAGACCACAAAGGATGTATGTTTGCATGAGCGCTACTTGTGTGGGCGACCCCTCCTTGTTAAAATACAATAAATTCGATACCTTGTAAACTCGTAAATATTGGTACATGGCATACAGAACCACATAAATATTGTGATATATGAAACATATAATCAAGAAGAATTGGAGATACAAATTTATCTAGTACCAGATTTATGCAGACCATGCAGATGATTTGCATCATAGTAGCTACTTACTTATAAAATTTGAGCAACTGTTTAGTGTCTGTAAATATAAACCCATACATTTTCACACACTGCTTGATAATATAGTCAAGATGAGAACTGTATGTATTTGCTCAATAGATAATTATTATTTATGTTAAAGTCTGATGCTGTAAAATTATTGTCCATTACAGAGGTCACTGCTTCTCATTTTGAGATAATTTAAACCGAAATTATTCTTCAAATCCTAAAAGTACAAGAACATAAATCACAGTTAAGCTCAAGGAAAACTCTGAGGAACGCATTTTGTTGTTACATACAACTGTGGCTTGCATGCTTTTTATTACACAGAATTGGTTCTAAGGGTGATTGAAAGATAGAAGTGCTAGGTTCACTCAGTGTCAACTTAATATTGGTAATTATGTGTTGTTTCAACCCTTTTCAAGTGATACGTGTATGGAATGTTGTCCCTTGCAACTTTCACCTACATTATATACTGTAAATTAGTTATTTACTTTTTAAATGCAAAATAAAGACCAAATTGATAATTAAACTAATCTGTGCATATAGTAATGGCAAGGAAATTATTTAATAGGGACTATGAAATCACTTCATTGAAATAAGAAGAAATATTTACTAATATTACTAGAGAATTAGTAATTCCAAGATGAAATGAGAGTCCAAATATTTGCTATGATGAAAAATTACAAAAGCTACTGAAATAAGAAGGTGGAAAATAAAAAAGCCTATATAATCAGTAGTAGGTTTCTCTAGCAAAATTGTTTCTGTTATGATAGCAATGTAGCCTTTCTCAAGCCTATTTAATGCAGATACTTTGATGGAAATAATCAATTTCTACTAATAACTAAAATATATTTTCCTCAGTGTAACAATTTCATTCCACTTCATAATTACTTACCTTTTACAAAATTTAGTTTTGCCATAGATGTGTTCGAGAACCAGATCATCCGCATCCTCAACAAGGTTCACGCGAGCATTGACAGGAACGAGCAAAGACTGACGGAACAGGACAGAAGGGAACTTACCGAACTGGAGTGGAAGCAAACGTCCATCGTCCTCGACAGGCTCCTCCTCGGCATCTTCCTCTTGATCACAATCATTAGCACCACCACAATATTATGTCGCAGTCCGCAGGATCAACCCTAGTTGGTCTGAGTTGTACGTCTGCGTCAATTGACAATGTGACTTATTTAGTGTCCGATTCTAACGGTTAATGTTCGTAACGAATGGGAAAAATAACATCGAATAAGAAAGTTGCATGCCTGTGTGAGGAATGAAAGCCGCTGTCGTGTTGTTTCATTAAAAAGTGTTAATCTTCCTTTAATGTAACAAAGGGAAATAATTTAAAAGAACTATAATTACTACGCGTCAAAATAAATGTTTGTATTAGAATCTCTCTGCGCTTACAGGGTGTGCTTATTTCCAAGATTTAACAAAAGTTAAAACATTTGAACAAAATACGTATAGACATAAGACTAAAGGTATGCAGGGTTAACTTTTGTACTATAATAATAATAATCATTATATCTCTACCCCTCATTCTAATCACGAGGATTAGCTCAGAAGTCGAAGACTTGTACGGGAGAGGGGGTGGCATATTATTATTAAACAAGCCGTATTTCACCCAGGAACGACTTACGTTGGTAGGTTCTAACCACCATTCAGTGCAGAAATGAGAGAAACCTGGAAAACCTCATTAAAGAGGGGGGGGGGCGTTATCAATCTCTCACAGTGAGCTAAGCTAACATTCTTCCACCCTACCATACCCGCAGAGAGGGTGCCAATTCTCTCCATGTATATAGCTGATATACGGTCTACCGGCTGCGGGGCTCGAACCACTGACCGACCAATTACTATACTGTACTAATTACAAATATTTTAAGAGGAGATAGAGAAAAATAAGAATTATCGGAAGCATCCTTCACAAAATTATTATTTATAAAGCGATAATATTTTGTTGAAACCATATCAAATTTATTGACGACTATGGAGGTCTGTCTGTCGCGAGGTTATTTATTTGGCATGCTTGACGTTTGAAGAGTACAGAAACCAGCAACACAATTACGGAGGACAAAATTAAATGGTAAACTTTATTGCTATCGGAAAAAAATTTATAACTTAAGATTTCCGCGGGTGCATTCGAAGTTTTCTACTGCCTATTAATATTTCTTTCGTTCGAAGCAAGCACAAATGGCAATTTATTCTAAGTTTCGTTAGAATAAATTGCCATTTTATTTAACTGTATGCGGAGTGTGTTCTTATGTAGTTTTGACAGTTTAGAACGAAAAGCAAATACAGAATACTGCAGCTAACCGGATTAACTCTTACCTGTCAGGTCACGGATTTTGTCTAATTTTTTAATCATCGAGCTATAATTCCGAAATATTTTTTTATTGCTTTGTAGCCCTTCCTGCGCTTGTGGTTAAAATTTTTGTACTTAGTGGTGGTTAACTCTGTATAGATCGAGAATCAAGTGAAATTGATAGATTTGAAAATTGTTGTTCTGGAAATAACGTAGTCGTCAACTTCCTTATTCCAAATAGAATACCCTATACTATTTTGTATTTTTAGAAACGGTCGGAGATTTTGACTCGAAAACATGTAGTATACTCTATAGCTAATCCCAATCATTTAGAAGTTATGTGACATTTAAAGAAAGACATATTACTGTTTTTGAGAAGCTTAATATTTTATTGGAAACAAAATATAACAATTTTGTAGTGTAATTGCGCAATTTATTTTTTAAGAATGCCAAATTGATAAAGTTTTAACGAACATTTGACTGGTAAACTATAGTTGCGGTAAGAATTCAGACGACAACGTCACGGCTAACGTTACGCAATTGTTTTTATTGTCAACATAACTTTCGATATTTGGCCGCGTTAAAAACAATAATTTTTTTGCATTTTAGTGTGATGTATAATGTAAACATTTAGTGTAGTATGTATATAGTTTTATTATTCTTAGTTGCAGTTTCATAAATATTTTGATAAAAATATAATCAATTTTATTTATTTCTTCGTATGACATACGTCGTCTGAATTCTTGCCGCAGTTTTATGAGAGGTAGAGAAAAATTGTGAAAGTGTGAAAATATTTTCTGATTGAAATATTTTGAAAACAATTTCAATGGCGTACATACAATGTTTCACCCTTTACGTCAACCTTCTTTAAGGATGCTGTACTTATTAGCACTGAATAATGCAGTACATAATATTTTAGTATGTGTACTACATATACTAGATTTGAAACTTTTTGCTTAATACAAACTCAACAAATTTTTGGTAACGATTCCATTCAAATAGCTGTATCTCGGAAAGAATGCATATTTGGATAGATGTGTTTACCTAAATTGCAAAATTTTCAGTAGTCAATAGTCTACATTGTCCTTACATTTTACTGACAGTCTGTATATAACGTGATTCATTTACTACTTCTTATATTCCCGTAGCAAAATGTTAAAACACATTCAAATATATGCAGATATTACTTGGCTCTGTATATTTTTAGTCAAATGTCGTCCTAAGTTACTCTGTATGTCTTAAAACATTCAAATGAGCAAAGGGAGTATAGATAAATATGGTTTTATTTAGAAAAGATTTGTCATATTTTATAACAAAATTTTATTAAGGGCATGTTCCGTTTCCAGTTTTCGTTGTACGTTCTATAAATACCGGTTTTATCTCTGAAATCTTGTTTTGTGATTTAACCATTTAACATCATTCAGCAAATAACTAAGCTTTCAGTGGCCATTCTAAAACCGCTGTGAAAATATAATTTACCATTTGGTTAACCAGGTTAGGAAACAGAACTGACCCTAAAACAGAAAGTCAATTCTTAAATAGAAAAGTCAAAACGTCAGTTGTAATATAAGAGCGGTTTGTCTTTAAGTTAATTATTAAATAATTCATTTATATGAATAAGAGATGACTTCATAATTATAATCAAATGTTGTTTGCAAATACTAAAACATATTTCCCTATGAATCTAATGGGGATACTATTTTTTTTATTTTTTGTAAATATAGGAGTGTTGTAAAAATGTTCTTAGAATTGGATATGGCACGAGCAAATATGTTATTTAGAATAATATATATGAAGGAATCAGATGAACAACTTTATTTGTAACCATTAAAATAAAATGTCTATGCAAAAATATGTTCTTCTATAGACAACAGAAATTTCAAAAAGCTATTATTCATAATAAACTAGAACTAGAAAGGAGTATAAAATGTTCAAAATATACAGGGTGTCCGGAAATGATAAGAAAAAAATTATATTTTCGATATTTGTAAATAACTTCTGAATAAATCCAAATATTTACATAAAATTTGTAAATCGGGGGTTTTTGCGGACGAGAAATTTAAATGTGTTTTTAATTTTAACGTCACTAGTAGAGGGCGCCACTTATGGAACATCATGTTTCTTTTAAATGACAGAACTTTTAAGCTGCTTGTTATATCCATCTGACTATTAAAACAATCGATTCTCCTACCTGTTATATCTGAAAAATATATACCTTATTGAAGTCGTTAGGAGTGACAGTTTTCGAAATAATCTTATTGAAATATGCAGTGCACCGATTGAAAACTGTTATCGTTTCAGTTAAAGTGCCTTTTCTACTAAAAATACAGCAAAATGTTACTTGAGAAAGTTGTTTAGAACGGTCAATTATGGAGATGTGCAAAATTTTTAAAAAATCGGCCTGCTTTAATAAATTCTTTGTGCTTTGTTGAAAAATGGTTTCATGAAACCCTGCCGATCTACTTGAAATTTTGCGCATCTCCATAATTTACGGTTCTGAACAACTTTTTCAAGTAACATTTTGCTGTATTTTCAGCAGAAAAGGTACTTTACCTGAAACCAAAACAGTTTTTACTCGGTGCACTGAGCATTTCAAATAGGATTATTTAAAAAATGGTTACGCTTACCGACTTCAGCAAGATATACCTTTTTCAAATAAAACAGGTAGGAGAATCGATTGTTTCAATAGTCAAATGGATACATTAAGATGCAAAAAAGTTCTGTCATTTAAAAGAAACATGGTGTGCCACAAGTGGCGCCCTCTACTAGTGACGTCAAAATTAGAAACATATTTGAATTTCACGTCCGCAAAAACCCCGATTTACAAATTTTATGTAAATACTTGGATTTCTTAGGAAGTTATTTACAAATACCGAAAACAAAATTTTAACTTTAACACCCTGTAACTCCGTTAATAATCAGTTTTGAAAAAAATGTTATAGAAAGAGGTAGCATTTATTTTCAGTCTAGAATTATCACCTGCATTTTTTGCTCATCATTTCCGGACACCCTGTATTTTGAAATTTTAACTCGAAAACTGCTTAGGTTAAAGAGATTTTTTAATATAATTTTGTTTTGATACGGAATATTGAATGCACGTTAATGTGATGTTGTTAAGAATATGTTGAATCATGCGGTAATACATGCAAATTCTGTAATTAATAAATTCTGTTAAGTAATTTTATGTTTCATTTACCTCATTACTACAATACACTAGAATACTATGATTATTACACGTCTCGTTATGAAACCTAGGTAGAAGTATAAGCTATTGTTATTCATAGACCACTCCGATTACAATTTTGTAATGGCACTATCAGTGCAAAAACACTTAAAAAGGTTGGCAACACTAAGTCAGTAGCCTGAAGATAGTGTAGTGTGCAAGTGTGATGTTAGTTTTTGTGTCATGTGCATTTTTCTACTACTATGGTATCTAGAAAAAGTAGTTATTTTCAATTAAAATCGAGTTTTGATTTATGCATGTTGAGGCCTCATTTTAGTGCTATTGTTAGAAACTTTTTGAATTTTAAGTTTCCAACCAAATGGTTATTGTGTGATTATTTTTTTTGGGAACATATTACGAAAAAATGTAACGTTATAAGAAACGATAATTTATTAGGTAGTGTAAATTTCAATTTTCGACGAGTAAATTTATGCTTCAGAGAAAATGGTGCCCAATTCCTTTAGTTTTAATATTATTTTTATTTTATAGTTTCATCAGTCTAATTTTAAAGACAAAGCCTACTACTGACTAATAAACACTATTAAAATATTGGTTTAACTGCATTTTTTTAAAAACCTCAAATGTTTTTCAAATTTAACAAGAATAAAAAATTGTTTTAAATTAAATTTTGCGTGGGTTTTTACCATTCATTTTAATTTCGAACAATGGAAAAAAGTTTGGTATAGTTTTACGGATCAACCTCAATGAACACCTTGTAATGTTTCAATTTGACTATGACCAATAATAAACCTAAATCATGTACCAATTTTGGTTATTCCATGTTAAAGTAATTCAGAGACATATTTTTTTTAGAAATATTTGGTCCCACTTTGAAGGCCTGTGACTAAGCCTGTGTGCAACTTTGTGTATAAGTATGTTTGGTTAAACTGCAATATTTTGAGGCCCCTCACATGCACCTGCTCTGTTGGTTCTTAAGAGGCATATCCTGTACAGTTCAATAATCTGAAATAACTTCTCTCAACTCCATTATCACTTGTTTACAGTGCAAACCCCTTGGAAAGCGGCCCTCAGAAAATCAATAATATTTCGTCAATATGTTCAAGAAACCATGGCACGACCAATATTGGTATCAATATACATATTTACAGTTGATTTTTGCAAGAAAAGGATTGAAATGAGAACAGTAGGAAACGCGTGTATTGCTAGTAATATAGAACAAGTTATCAAAGATATTTATAAAAATAAAATAAATGGACCTATACATTTCATAGATTACATTAAGGAACACTTCCGAGCTACACTCAACTAACTACTTGAAACGATTGCCATACATAACCTGCACAGAGTTGCTAGTCCGTGCAGGCATAATATGCGCCATATTTTATAATTAAAAATGCTCATAATCTTATCCTTGTCAGAACTATTAATTTTATCAATGGGGAATGCATATACTTCATTGTTTTATCCAATGCCAGATTGTTCCCAGCATTTCTTAGTTCAAAGTTGCTTGTTTTCAAAGCTACAAGGTGTTAAAGAGGAAATTTAAAAACTGATTTTAATTTGTATGACCATACCAACCAAAAATTTTAGTCACAGTGGCTTGACCCTTTTTACGCAAAAAAAAAACATTTTCTGCGAATTTCAAAGACCAATTAATATAACATTTTAGTCAGTAGCGGTCAGTAGCATCATCTCTGTTTTTTATAAAAGGCTAAATAAAAAAGTACTGATTCTACGCCACTAAAACTAGATATTAAAGTAAAATTTTGCGTCATACTAGAGTACTACCAACTAATGGACTGTGTTTGATTCGCAACAAACTAATTCATTTATTTCAGAGATATATACATTATGAAATCGGTTTCTTAAATTTGCCCTGTAACACCCTGTA
This sequence comes from Monochamus saltuarius, assembly GCA_025584915.1. NCBI lineage: Eukaryota > Metazoa > Arthropoda > Insecta > Coleoptera > Cerambycidae > Monochamus > Monochamus saltuarius. The sequence goes on along the minus strand of CM046724.1, from coordinate 22,782,891 downwards.
ATTAAAGCAAAACAAATTTGAACTAAGGTATATTTAGCTCAATCAATACATTCGAAGTTCCCAATTATCTGGTACCATTTGTGCCCCTTCATTTAAATATACCCTGTATAAATACATATTGTTTAATATACTGCTGTTACTTATCTGACATTTGTCATTATTAAGACTTTAGTGTGACAGCTTCTCGTTCTACATGTGTATAAACACAACTGCTCAAGATGATGGAACAAAGTACTAAGAACCACTTCTATTTGCACCAATCCTTTCTAGAGTACTTTCTTTTCCAGCGGATAAAAAGTCCGACGACCCCAAATGGGAGATGACCAATGATGTTATCAGGGAAGATGACGCAGAATGGAAGAAGCGACGAGCTGTTCCATTGCTGGAAATGAATAATAAAGTAAATAACGGAAACAGTGGAACTTCGTACTTTACACTTTACGACGAAGGACACACGAGGATTATGGCCTCTTTGGTGCCGGATGAGATCATCTACCACATCGGCGACTATTCTAAGAGAGAATTCGATGCATGTCTACTTTTTGGAGATGTTTCCGGTAAGATGTCAAGACTGTTATAAATTCCTCTGAATGAAATGGAAATATTTTCTATAAAACCTCATCAGGTTTCACGGATTTGTGTGAAAAGTACAATAAGTCAGGTAAAGGTGGTCCGTCGCGTCTCACCCAAGTTCTTAACAACTACATTGGAGCCATGGTGCAGGAGATCATGTCACACGGAGGAGATGTCTTGAACTTTTCTGGAGACGCTTTCATTGCTTTATGGAAGGAAACGGACCAAGTGAGCATGAGAGACGCTGTACATAAAGCCATCGACTGCTCGTTGGTTATCCAGAAGTCTTACGGAACTTACCAAACTGACGTGGACGTAGTGGTCAGAGGTAAACTTGTAAATAACTTGAGAAAATGAAACAACCTGGTAGGCTGCTTTTAAGTAATATTACCTTCATTGGAAGGATTTTTCTGATAGCAACAGAACCAAGCGAAGTATATTCATTGGTTGTCGATCATAAAAATCGATTTGGTTTATTCTGAAAATCTTGTAGGTTGACTTCCAAAAATATACCTAGTGGAAACATTATATTATTAGGTACGCTAAAGCGTTTAAAAAATTTAAAAAAAGATTTTAACTTCTAAACCGGTGGAAATAATTTAACCAAATTGGGTGTGCATATTTAGTATGACAGTAGATTCGAAGTAAAACAAATTTCAGCTTTAGAAACTTACCAGTGGCGGAGGTGTGGGTATTATCATTACTTGCCCAAAAAAATATATCACCCTGTATAGTATTACAAATAAAATAGGTCATCATCTTCATTGTCACTCTTGATAATACAAGAAATATCCTTCAACAAATAACAAATTTCGCAACTGTCAACGCTTTACTTTGACGTTTGTCACTCGCGTTTGGCTGCTCAATATAAACTGACTCCAGCGCTGAAAATGATCTGCTTATATAGGTTTTTAAAGTTCTGGAAGTTTCTGAGATCTCGAGAACGTGTAAAGAAACAAATAGAATATAGCCTGGAATATTCCGGAAAACGTCAAAATAAAGCCATCACAAAAATTCTAAATTCTAACATAAACAGAAACGTGATTTACAAACTAACGAGGTAGGTGAGCTTCAATTATAAATTCTAACGTAAACAGGAACATAATTAACAATCTAAAAAGGTAGGTGAGCTTTCGTAACAATATCTTAGGGAGGCCATGCAAAACAATAATAATAAGAATCCGCCATATTAGCGTTCAGAATTCAGATTTAGTAATCACAAGATCTGCAACAGAATTAGTGTATTTTAAAAAACAAGCAACGTGATTGGCTAATATAAAATCATGATCACAAAATCGTGTTCGAAAGAAAGTAGCTCTTATTTAATATTGTCAAATTAAGCTTATTTTTAAAAAGAGAAGTGGTTGAAATTGCCAATATGGTTTACATTTATGGCCTTGCAGATGGAAATGATACTGAAACTAAGCGAATTTATATGGAAATAATGTCCAGAAATGTGTTTCAACGTCTTTCGGAGTTAAGGTAATTTCAGAAATGATTTCTGGAACACCCCTGAGTGTTAGAACGGGAGTTGGAAGAAGCTATTCTACACGAAATTGAAGAAAACCCAAATACTAGTACTAGGAAGATCGCTGCAAATCTTAACGTCAATCATAAATTTGTTTGGTACTTTCTGAAGCAACAGTTATACTCGTATCACATACAAAGAGTTGGGTCCCGCTCGCCTACTTTCCCAGCTAACAATTTCCTATTCCATAAAAATCGTAAGAACGTTTCCAAAGCCACATTAATGCAACAATTTAGTATTCTAAATACAACTATAAAATATTAACAGAATATAAAACTTCTATTACTCTAAATTTATAGAACTACTTTGCTAGCTGGGTTGCCACTGGATTTTGCAAAAAATCGAACAAAATGTTGACTACCTCTGGCATATTGTTTACCGACGAAGCCAATTTTTCCAGAGATGCTATAATGAACTTCCACAATAAATACGTTTAGTCTGATGAAAACCCTAACGCCATAATGGAGTTCTCGATTTCAACATTTTCATCAACATGTGTGTATGTGTGGGTATTATTGGAAATTTTCTTGTTGGGCCTTACTTTTTTACCAAGAACTTTAACCGGTGCCTCCTACAGATATTTTCTTGAACACGTTTTACCTGAACTACTTGACCATGTTCCCTATGCGCTAAGAAAATAATGTATTTTATACACGACAGGGCGCCTCCACATTTTACTTTAACTGCTCGTGAATTTTTAAATAAAAGATTCCCTAATAACGTGATTGAACTAGGCCTTCAAAAACCAGGTCAACCTTCATCATGAATCCTTAATTGATATTTTGGATTGGGGACATTTCAAGACAAGGTTCCCATTGAATCTACAAAGCAATTACGTCAACAAATTTCTTACTCTTGGAATTTTTCCACGTGTTCGACCGAAATGGCTCAAAATTTGTTATAATATGTTTGGAATACAGAAAAGTGTAAAGAAACAAAGAGTGAAGAAAATGCAATGGCGCATGTGATGACCTATTTTATTTGTAATATTATACAAAGCGATATATATTTTTTTGACAAATAATGATTGATAATACCCACACCTCCGCCACTGGTAAGTTTCTAAAGCCGATAATTTTTTGTTTCGTATCTACTGTCTACTAAATATGCACACCGAGTTTGATTAAATTATATCAAGCGGTTTAGAAATTAAAAACTGATTTTTTTATATTTTGACACGCTGTAGCCCATTAATATAACAAAAAACCCTTATTTTTCACCAGTCAGTGCTGTCAGTAGAATAAAAAGTTTAATTATACATTTCACAAGTTATTTGGTGAGCTTCAGCATTCTTTTTCTAAACATATTCACAGCATCAAGTGCCCCATACACGGAACAATCCATCATTACGATCAATCTGAAAGGATATCGTGATGATTGAGTGCTCAAAACTCACCACTCACACGCGAAAGGATTGGTCGTTACGATCGATCAGTTTACTTGTTTTGAAACGGAACGATAAAGACGTGCGCAAATAATTAAATACGTGCCCTACAATAATACTAAAATGGAACGATATTCACGATTGCATGGGTTTTTGTTGCCATGTCCAATATCGTCTTCGATCAAGTAAATCATTAACGATTTTGACCTACACTATCGATTCGTCGCGTCGTTTCAATTGCTCTGAAACGACGTATTCGAAAGATCAATCGTACCGTGTGTGGGGCCCTTTAAAGAGTCCTTTAAGTAGCAATAATCTGCATTCTAATGGTAGGCGCTCACTACGGCGGGGCGGATCGGGACGCATTGCATATCGGGGCGGTTTAAATAAGTGTTGCAAAGCACATTGAGGCGGATCGCATTTTATATCAGTTTGTTTTTTTGAGATGGACACGTCCGACGAGGAGTTGTTTCTTTTTTCAAATGTGTTTTGAAGAAAAAGAGAAAAAAAAGTTAAACGCAAAAAAGTGGATTCATGACATATGTGCTAAAAGAAAACGATTTGGAGAATTTCATACACTTTTTAATGATTTAATTACCGATGAAAAATGTTTTCTGCGTACTTTTGAATGTATTTTGATAAATTCAATGAGTTACTAAATATTCTCAAAGAAGATCTACAAAAACAAAACACAAGGCTAAGAGAGTCAATAAGTCCAAAGGAACGCTTAGCTATTTGTTTAAGGTAAGTTTTATTAATAATAGTATCATTACATATTTTATATACATAAGTACGTAATACATAAACCAAAATATTATTCTATGAACTTAAATTTACTAAGATAATTAGTAAGTATACCTTATAATTAATTTTGCATGTTTTGAAAAGTTAAAAGTTCATTAAGTAAATGTTGTTCTTCTGTATGTACTTGTGATTGTGTGTCCCTTATTGGTGTTTGATGTCCGTTGTTACTGTACTGATTTCTGACTATTAATGTTTGTGGCTGAGATAATGATTGATGCTTTGGTTGATATACAAATTGTGCAAAGAAAGGGAGTTATTTGTATCATTTTTGTTAAACCAAAAATATATAACTTTTTATGTTGATCATACCTGACTGTTTTAATACACCACCAATTTCTTCCCAAATATTGTTTCTTCTCTGGTTGTCGTCATATTTTGGATGTTGCAGGTCATAAAGCTCTTTATAATTAGCAACCATATAAATAAGCAATTCCTCATCCATTTTATTACAAAGAATCATGCAATCAAAATCTACAAACAAATTTTAACGTTAAAAGAAAAAAAAATCAGTAAACAAATTACAACTTATTTATTAAGTTTACTACGAAACCCTTAACCCCACTTCTCCAACAAATTAATTTAAAACTAAGCATATTACCCCAATTTACGTATGTACATGCAATTGCATTAATAATTATTATAGGTAAAACACATGAGAGAAAGAGAAAATTCAATTTGTAAAGAAAATGATTTATTTTACTTACCAATAATATTTTCAACTAGGTAGTTAAAATCCGTCTTCGGCGTCAATAATCTATCGCTCACTTTGACGGAACGGAGAGAGTCAGGCCGGAGAGGCGGAAAAATACGCTCAGCTGACTATCCGCTGATGCGACCCGTTCCGATCCGTTCCGTCCCGTCTTCAGTGAGTGCTTTCCCACAAGAACAAATGTAAACCGATCGCGATGGATTTTTGCGTTGCGGTCCGACCCGATCCGCCCCGCCGTAGTGAGCGCCACCTTAATACTTATTTGTTATCAAAACTTGGAATTATTAAATAATGGATATATCTTAGTAAAACTGGCGGTAGCTTGTGGTCACTTGGTATTTTCCTTGCTTGGCAACAAAGAGAGTTCCCATTATATTATGACTGGCGAGCCAATTAATGCAATAAAAGCTGCCGAATCCAATAGTTCAGCAGGAGAAATAGTGATAACAGCTAGAGTCGCCAGGCACTTGGGCGCCAATGAGTACCTTATAAAGGTTCTTCCAGATGGAATTCATGTCAAGGTAATGTACCACTTGTTAAACTTAATGTACAGGGTGGGCAAACTTTGATGTTTTTATAAGTCTCGTTAACATTACCCAACACTTTCGATATCTTTTTTTAAGAGAAAATTAATGGTCAAAACCAAAATAACCTATCGCCTTTTGTTTTCGAGTAATAAATAAAATTTCAAATTTTTCACTTTTCGTACATGTTTGTAACTAGGTTGTTTATAAAGAGAGAAAAAAATAATGAATACGATCAGACACTGTCTTTAGTAAAATCCAGTGGCGTGCCTAATTTTGTTGTAACTTTATTATTTTTTGAGTTATGTTTGTAAAGTTGTGCAAACCATAGGTGGCCATGAAGCAGTGGAAATTGATATTTTCTTCTTCTTCCATTAATATACGGGTGTATGTGAAAGGTTGGGAATTTTCGGAGCTGGAGATACTTGTGACCAAAATAAGTCGATTGAGCCAAATATGCCTTATCCGAATGTTGCTGGTTTCAATGCTAGAATTTTATTTTGAAATATCTCAATAACTTTGAAACCTGTCGGAGTATTAAAAAAAAATTGGCACAATTATGTTTCTTGGCACGGCTATAAGAATTTTTAACTAATTTTGGCGTTGCTTATGCAGGGCGTCAGTTATGCCCTGTTCATTTGATAAAAAGGGATTTTTTTTATATTCAGAAATACGGACATCATGTATTGGAAATAGGAAAAAACGTACTTCGTTCAATAAAAAAATTACTCCTGTTCGATTTCGATATCTCGCTTGATTATCGAGATATTTGCATATACAAATTTCAATGCATTTCGTTTTTTAGCAACTTGTAATTCTTAAATTAAATTAATGCGCCTTGACGGCTGGTGTGAAGCAAATTATTTACAGTTTTTTAAATAGCAATTTAAAGGGAAATTAGAATAAAAAGTATTTAAGGAGAAAATACAACAACAAAACAGAAAAATTTGGAAACTTAAGGAATATCTACTTATGATTAAAAATTATTGCCTACTATAAAAATTGTTCAAAATGGCAACTTGACACTTTAATTGTATCATAACAATGGAAACCATAGTAACGCTATATGCAGATATTTCTCAAAACCACTTGATTAATCCGTTATAATTTTTAAAACACAATTTACGGGTTTCCACCATAGCCAGGAAATAAAAAATAATAGGTATTCAAATCACTGTTTACTTTCCCTTTAAATTGCTATTTAAGAAACTGTAAATAATTTGCTTCACAGTAGCCGTCAAGACGCATTAATTTAATTTAAGGATTACAAGTTGCTAAAAAACGAAATGCATTGAAATTTGTATATGCAAATATTTCGATAACCAAGCGAGAAATCGAAATCGAACAAGAGCAATAATTTTATGAAACAAAGCACGCTTTTCCCTATTTTCAATACATGATGTCCGTATTTCTAAATACAAAAAAAAAATCCTTTTCTATCAAAGGAACAGTGCATAACTGACGCCCTGTATAAGCAACGCCAAAATTAGTTAAAAATTCTTATTTGCCGTGCCAAAAAACATAATTGTGCCAATTTTTGTTTTAATGCTCCGACAGGTTTCAAAATTATTGAGATATTTCAAAATTAAATTCTAGCATTGAACGCCTTGTATTTTTGAAACCAGCAACAAACGGATAAGGCATATTTGGCTCAATCGACTTATTTTGGTCAGAAGTATCTCCAGCTCCAAAATTTCCCAACCTTTCACCCTGTATAATATGTGCGGTTAAATATGATTATTCACCATTTTCCTGAGGAAACAGTTTATTCCAGAGTATATTGACAGCGTTTCGAAAAAATCATGACATAATCAGTTACTAAACAAATAATAGTTTTATTAAAATGATATATTATGATTATAAATTAAGTGTGACAATTGAAACGAAAGTGTCAAAGATTGGTAACAGGCAATTATCTCGAATGACAAACGCCTACGTCAAGAAAATTAATGAAACAATATGGTATAATAAATTATTGTCTCAATAAAATGTCAAATAATCATATTTAACTCTACATATTACTCGTATATATTAATGGAAAGAGAAAAAAAATAACGATTTCCTTATACCCATAGCTTGTAAAACCAAACTTTAGGTTTTATTTCAAAAATTAACAAAGTCACAAAAAAATTGTGCACGCCACTGGACTCTACTCAAAAAGTGTCTGAAGACCGTATTAAATATTGTTTTTCTAACTTTACGAACAACCAAGTTACAGACATGTACCGTATGTAAAGTGGAAAATTTGAAATTTTGTTAAATAAAAGACGATAGGTCATTTTGCTTTTGACTATCAATTTTCTCTTAAAAAAGAGATCGATTGTGGGGGGGGTCATCTCCTATAGTAGTTAACGAGCCTATAAAAACATCGAATTGTACCCACCCTGTACTCAACAACTAACACTAGTTAAAATTGTATACTAGTGTGTCCCCGGATGGAGTGCTGCACTGTTCTAATCTTTTTTATTGTGATAGTGGTTTTTAGGCTTTCATGGCCAGTGCTGTAATTTGATACATGGTGATTTTCCGGGTTGTTATGCCGTGACCTCGGTAACTGGTAGCTGTCAGAAACAGAGTTAAAATGCACATCCCTAGCATTAGCTGGGATTCTTTTACCTGCCCTGGTTGTTCTCGGGCTAGGCTCTGTGAGGACAGACCCGCTATCGGTGTCTCTGGGCCTGTCCATATATTGATTTCGGTTCCTACTGTTGGTATTACGACTGCTACGGTCGGAACCGTTCCTCGGATAATGGTGGTCCTCCGAGGCGTTCCGTAGCCGCCGCTGTAACTGGTACTGGTAACTGGTTACGGCATAACAACCCGAAAAATCACCATGTATAACATTTTTTATTGTGAATTTTTCGAAAAAAGTTATTTTTGATAAAAAGATTGCTTATCTTGGAAAGCTATGACCAGTAACCAGACATGCAGGACGTTAAAAAAACTTCAAAATATAAAAATCTATATAAGCAAAGTGCCTTTATTTTTTATTAAAAACTGTATTTAGCACAGTTATAGTTATATGAGTACACCACACTTTTTTAGCATTCAGTGACATCTATTGGAAATTTTTCTCAAACTGAAGTTACAAAACACATCTAGAACGGCTAACCATCATATATTTTTAAACTTAGCTGCTAGGTGGACGTTTCTGCAATATGAGTTCTTATTTCTATTGTGCAAGCACGTTGTAACAAGAAGTGTGTTTTTAGGCGTCCTTTTTAATACTTTATGAGTTGATATATTTAATTAGGTGATCTAAGTTAGTTTCTCTGGTATGTATTAAAGCCATTCACTTACATTTAGTCAAACTATTTCATAGTTTCATTAGTATGAAAAATATTTATTGTACTCATTTGAGTACAATGGGAGGATGGGTAAAATAAAATAAATATTTGATTTTAGGTATTTTCGATATGAATTCTGAATTCCAATCGATTAATCCTTCATGTTTTTACGGAAAACGTTTTAAAACTTTGGGAGAAGCAATTGAAGATATCCATAGTGCTGGAGATCACGATGTTGAAATAATTGTTATTCCACCTTATGTTGATTTGCAGATAGATGAGGAGGATTTTGATGAGAATGATATCGGGATTTCTTATTTCCCAAAGAATGTTCCTGGAGAAGTAGAAGTATACTACGATTCAGATGATGATATTCCTCTCTCTGAACTAGCAGCTAATAAAGATGCAGATTCTGATGATAATATGCCATTATCGGTGGTTGCTACAAAATTAGTGAATAATTTACAAGGCAAAAATATAACATCAAAGGTTACTCCTGACTGGACAAAGTATTATGTAGACATTAGCATGAATGACGGTAGAAATGGCTATGAAGATAGGCAAAGAATTGTGGTAGATGACTTAAAAAATAATAGTCCGGTTGAGATATTTGAAAAATTGTTTGATCAAAACGTAATCAAAATGATCGTCGATCAATCAAATCTGTATGCGGCACAAAAAAATAACCATACATTTGTGGTAAGTGAGGATGAAATCAAAATATTTATTGGTATATTACTCCTCAGTGGTTATCACAAACTACCTCGTGAAACTATGTATTGGTGTGTTGATGAGGACGTATCGATTCAGTTGGTGGCTTCCAGTATGTCTAGGAATCGCTTTCAGGAGATAAAGCGATACATCCATTTTGCAGATAATACCAAACTGAACAAAAATGATAAAATGTATAAGCTACGGTCTTTGATCGATATCCTAAATAACAACTTTCGTCAGTGGGGTATTTCCCACCAAAACCTTTCTATTGATGAGGCTATGGTGAAATATTTCGGACACCACTCCGCCAAACAGTTCATTTCCGGTCCGATTTCGATAAAGAGTGGATGCTCTGCAGTTCCAGTGACTATTGTTACAATTTTGATATCTACTGCGGTGCAAAACCAAGTATATGCCAAGGAAATGGGATGGTAGAGGCAGTAGAACGCACTCTTCCTTTAGGATCCATTGGACCATATTGTTTATTTTGACAATTATTTTTCAAGTCATGATTTGATGAAAACCCTGAGAGATATGGGTTTTAGGGCAACTGGAACAATACGTGACAATAGAACGAATAAGTGTCCACTATATTCAATAAAAGACATGAATAAATTGACTCGTGGTGCGTTTCAGCAACTATATGACAAAAATAATTCACTCTCATTCGTCAGATGGAAGGACAATAATATTGTTACCATGGTAACCAATTTTGACACAGTTGAGCCACTGGGTAAAGTCAAACGTTGGTCAACGGTAGAAAAACAAAAGATTGATGTCCCCCAGCCCAAACTGTTTTCGAATTATAATTCTTCTATGGGTGGGGTTGATCTTCTGGATCAAGCTGTCAACAATTACCGAGTATGTATTCAGGGAAAAAAGTGGTGGTGGTCGCTTTTTACGCATTCAGTAAATCTTGCAGTTGTAAATGCATGGCGACTTCAGTTGCTGGCTTGCGAAAGAAAACTGGATTTACTAGGTTTTGTTAGAGACGGCGCACGGCATTATTTGAGATCTTTCAAAAAAGCAACTTTTACTAAAAGAAGACCTGCATCTGTTCCTCGAAGTATATCTCAAGATAGACTAGGTCATTTTCCTAAAAAACTTGAAAAATAGTTGAGATGCCGGCAATGTCATCAAAGATCTAGATGGAGTTGTCTTAAATGTATTGTAACTTTGTGTATCGAGCGTGATTGTTTTGTAAACTTTCATTCTCAAGTTTAAATAATTCAACCTTACTTTACAATAACAAAGTCTTAGATAAAAGAAACGTCTTTAGTACTATCTAAGTTTAGCATTAATTATTAACACTTCCTCCCATTGTACCCAAATGAGTACACCTTGTTTTTTTTGCAAAAATACCTGACAATTTTTAATTTTGAAATTTTTTTCATATTTTAAGTCTTATAAAGCTCGGAAATTGGGCAGAAATATCTAAATTGAAAAAAAAATACTTCGTGGGAGGTAATGGGTTAAATATAGGGTTTCAAGAATGAACAATAATCATATTAATTTCACAAATAAATAGACGTCGCGATTCTTAATTATATTACTTATCATATAGTTATCATGGATATTTAATTGTCAATGTTAAAGTATTTATATATATTTAATCTGTGGTTAAAGTCAAAATATTTATTTGTTAGTGCCCATCGAATATTGTTTATTAATAATGTTAAGGCTAGAACAATGAATTTACCTTGTGAAGTGTTATAAAATCGGTAATGTTTCGGATCGACATGCCATAGGTATAAAAATTTGTAACTCACATAGTAATTTTCAAGTTTACTCAAAAATTCAATGCCAGTGATGATGTTAAAAATATTAAATAGATACTTCTACTGTTGTAGTGATGGACTCTGTAGAAGAAAAAATCCAAAAATGTCACTAAGGAAAAGATCAGGAAACATAGGTGTTAGCAGATCTCATATTCAAATAATTTTATCACACGACAAAATCAATCCATTTAAACCATTGTTTAATCATAAATTGATTGACGGAGATGATAGTCGCCGTTTGGACTTTTGTTAAATAATGGGCGAGATGGAAAACAGATTATTCCATCAGAATATATTTAGTGATGAATCAACATTCCGAATTAATGGCGCGGTTTCCTCACAAAATTGTAGGTACTGAGCTAAAGAAAATCCAAATTTTCTATTGATTCAATAGTTAAAAAAATTTCAAAAATAAATGCCTGATGTGGTATAACGTGCTACTTTTTGGAAGAACCTTTTAACTAAATACGTATTTGGAAATTCTTAACAATTTTGTTAACTATATAATAAAACACATTCCACAATTCTGGTCAGAAACTAGCTTGATGAACACTTACCCAACAAGTGGATCGGAGCTATGAATCAATACCTTGACCTGCACGGACACCTGACTTGTTCCTATTAGATAGAATGATTTTGACAACATTAATTTACAAACAAAAAATTTGGGAAGCTGTTACCACCATAAGCGCAGAAATTATTGCGTCTACATACAAATAATTTAGAAAAAGATTAGAAAAATGTGTACTTATTACTTGGAGATCTACAAATTGAATAATATTTAATTTTAAGCTTGTTTATTCCAGTTCTAATTTGTTATTTAGAAAAATCTGTTTTTATAATTTGATTAAATTACATTAATTAATTCATTTGATAAATTAAAAGTTAATATGTTTTTACAATTTCAGTCTCCTTAAAGTAAGTGAGTTAAAATCGACACGTCTATTTATTTGTGAATATTGTTCTTTTATGACTAAGCTCGATATTTAAGCACTTCTAAAGTTTTCAAACAACTTTGTTAGATAATGTTTTTAATAAATATAAAAAGTAAAGTTCCTTTACTCAAGCAAATTTTTACATTTTGAAGTTTTTTTGAACACCTGTACGTTTCATTGCATATTTGATTATTGGTTATGGTTTCTCAGGTTAAGAGACACACTGTACACATATGCTGATGTTCAAAGAAATCAATTTCTACATTTTCTATTGGTATAAAGTTGTATCTACTAACGATGCTGGAATAAATAATCTTTGCACATCCAAAATTAACAAGAAGCGACATTTATTTTAAGAAGGCAATTCTTAGGGCATGTTATGTGAAATACATACACATTCTAATCAATTACCCAAAAAGAATTAGATACAAACTCGGACATGGGGCAACATAATAGTTACATACGTGTTCAAAAACGCTGTCAGTACTAGTAACCATCACGACTATCAGATGGCAGCCCATTATTTTGCTTTACAATTTCAGCAATATCATGCGGATTCACATAATTCAAATACGCATTAATCTCGTTATGGTGACAGTATTCATACAGTGTCACGACGGATCTTGTTAGACATATCACGAATATTAATCCAAACTGAAATCTAAAAATTTGTATACGGGGGTGTTAGTTTATCCCAGTGGTTCTCAAACTGTAGTCCACGAACCCCTGGGGATCCGCCATCTCTTCTCAAGGAGTCCGAAAGCATTAAGAAACATTTAACTAATAACAAATAATAAAAAAATTCACTTTCTTATGTCAGAATGTAAATTTTGTGTTCTTTAGTTTTATTGAGTTTTTGTCAGACTTCTGAAAAAATAAAGATTAATTAAATAAGCCCTTGCGCCAAACGGATCTGGCAAGGGCTTATTTAATTAATCTTTATTTTTTCAGAAGTGTGGCAAAAGCCCAATAAAACTAAAGAAAAACTAAAATTATGCCACAAATAAATAGCTTCAGACAATATCAGAATGTATATGTATTGTTATTTTATATTTAAATTTACCGCACTTATTGCTCAGTGACACCTGTAGCTGAATTCTAAAATTTTATGGAATTGTACAGTTTTCTATAACGACGGTTGAGACACAGTAAAATATTGCGCACATTATGCCTGCACGGACCTGGACAGTACGGACCTGCAAAGCTGGTTCATGAAGGTCCCCATGTTATTTAATGGAGCATTGCACACTAGACCAGCACCTGCATGGGCCGGTACCTGTAACGACCGTCACTACAGGTCGTATCGGTGGCTTGCAATTTCTATGCTTGGCTGCGCTAGTCCAACGTAAGTTCTGTTCCCACAAAAGTCAAGGACTGGTTTCAAAGTGTTAGAAATATTCGACCAGTTAAGTTGTGAATGTGCCGCTGAACTGTCGGACACCCTCGCTTATCAACAACCTCTATTTACTTATCTTAAAGTGTTATCAAAAATTTTTTTTGTGATCTTCGGAAATACTGAAAACACTTTTGTTGTTCCCTCTTCAGTTTAGAAAATAAATTATAAAATTCACCATACAGCCTTCTCTTTTTATTGATAGGGTGAACCCAAAACTTCTCTCTTTTTTTTCCTCCTCCGCTTCATACAACATCGTTAAAATAAAACTAATATTACACTCAACTACTACTTAAAAACATCAAAACGTCTGTCCGTGCTGGACAAGTGTGCGAAGTCGTGTAGGTTTGCAGGTCCAAGCTGTGCTGGTCCGTGCCGGTCCGTTCAGGTCCATACAGGTGTAATGTGTGCGATCTTAAACAGATAGCGTGTAAGTGCCGTGATGCCAATGGAAGACAGCCAAAGAAAACTTCTCATGGACTCCTATTTTATTTAGTTACTCATATGTTGCATATGTTCTGGTTTCGGCAGTCGTTGTTATTGAACTATTTCTTCAAAGCAAAATGAAGCTTCTTCCAGCTATCATAAGAAATTCCGTCTATTTCAAATTAGTGCTACTACAATAATTCATTTTGTTGATGTTAAACTCTATTAAAAATATGTATGGGTGCATTCCACTGAAAGTGCCTATTTGGAACAAATACTATAACATTGTCAAAGGAAAATAATATCTAAAAATGATATTAGATCGTAACATTAAAATTTGTTTGTCACAAAACATTGCGCGCAATCAGCAGAGAATAGCAATGAGTGATCGATTACACATAATAATCACGTGATGATTACTACTAATCGAACGCTTTCTTCTGAATAACCTTTTTTGATGTTTTCATTTTTCAGTTGTCAGCTGATTTATTTTAGTTTAGATTAGTTATAATTGGAGTAGATTTAAAATCGAAATCCCATTGAATGTTTTTTAATGATGAATTAGATATGAATATCGTTGAAAATATAAGAATTAATCTTGCTAATTCATTTTGCAGAGACTGTTAGGTTATGTCATGATAAACAAATCACTAATCGTGATTACTAATCGGTCCCGAAGAGCGATGCAAAAAATGGCGCCCGATTACCAATCGCCCGATAACTCATCGCTTCAGTTATGCGCATTCAGCCGAAAATTGGTAAGCGATGAGCCATCGAGAAAGTAAAAATTCAGGTTAAAATTAGGTAAATTACTTTATAGGTTTAAAACTTTATTGTTTTAGGAATATTTCACATTTTGTAAAATTTCCAAAAAGCACGTAATATCTTTTATATTCTGAGATTATCCTTTGGAAGAAAGGAAAACCTTAAGGCTTAAATGTCACAATAAATTTAATTTATACCAAGTATTTAGCGTTGCACGTTACATTATGAAATCTTTATACTACAATAACATGTTTTTTTATGGTGCATTATTGGATATAACCACAAGTTCAATGGATTGTGTATTGCGGAAAAACCCCTTCGGAGTAGATTTCATTAAATATCAACAGGTCATTGTCGGAACACACCGCATATGTAACATTTACACAAAAAAATTGTCAACTTTCCATCAAAAAGAGATACAGAAATGTTAATTTCTATGTATTTTCCAATGTTCAACAGTTATTGATGATTTTAAAATAGTATTATTTGCACTCTACATAAATGTTCTTATTTTGTAGGTGCTTGGAGTTGGTCCTAATTGGAGGAATATACAGCGACAATACGACGATAAAGGTAAGAAGATAGATAGATAAAGACGAGTAAGTTAGATATATGAATTTCAAATTTAGAAAAAGAATAGTGAGAATTGAATTATTACGTCAATACATCGTAATTTTTTTAATAAATTTTTACTTAAAATAATAATTATGCTTGTTATTATTCTCATTAATATATTATTAATATATTACAATGTTATGTTATATTTTATCATCTTTACTTAAATTATATACAGTGCTTTCGAAAAGTAACGAACGACGTCATCGACATTTTTTTAAAATAACAACCCCCAATTTTGACCATACCATTTGAAAGAGCGTGTCATTCTACATATATACACCATGAAAATTTATGGTGTTACATAACAAAAATTTCAAGAAAATAATGTTTGAAGATTTTAAAATTTAATTTTCACAATACTGTGCACCTCCCCATTATGCAACACTTGTCCGTGCTTATTTAGATGAGCGGTTCCCGAATCGTTGGAAGGGGGCCGATTGAGTGGCCAACCAGATCGCCTGATCTGACACCCCTAAATTATTTCTTGTGGGGATACTTAAAAAGCAAAGTATACGTTACTAGACCAGTTAATTTAGAAGATTTAAAAGCAAGAATTCGTCACGAGATACATCGTATACCTCCTGAAGTTATTGATAATGTCCAAAAAGAATTTATTAATCGTCTTAGCTACTGTCAGGCAGCCAACGGTGCACAATTTGAACATTTAATTTAGTAGATATTTTACATAATCATTATCATTTTCAGTATTGTGAAAATTTCAAAAATAATTAATTTATTCGTTACTTTTCGAAAGCACTGTATATGATAATTCTTAACCTATTTTTACCACTGAAATGTAATTTTATATTATGATGACTGGAATGCGCTAAAAGCTGCGCGAATGGATTACTCATGATCAGCGCCATATTTGTTTTTGTGCCTCTAGCAATGGCGGAGCAGTAGGGGCTTAGCTGCTTGTGAATGGGGAAATTGAATTCTGGGTATGAAAAATTACTTCGTGCTATATGCTGGTTAATTTTACAGTCCCTTTTAAAACATGACATGTTCCAACAATAACACCCACAAAAATACACAAAGAATAACACTAACGAGATACAAGATAAAAGAAGAAACCACACTGTACGCCAATGACGTGTTTACAAACAAAATAATGGGAAATTACGGACACAATTTATATTGTACGTGCAGATAGTTGTCTCTCTCGCACCCACATACATAACCAATGAAGAATGTCTTTGCTAAGTTGCATGTGCCTCCTTTTGTCTACTCCTAGGTTTGGTACCTTTATTTGGATGCGCAATGGGACTAAACGCATTCCATATCGTACATTTCACTGATTTTTACGCATAAACTTGGGAAATTATAGCTGAGGATAAATTAGTTTATCAGATACGAGGATACCAATTTATTTCAAATAAAAATAAAACCACGTGAATGTCATAAAGTTGAAAATATCATAGTAACTATTTGAAGTTATTTTCGTGATTTTCAATACGACGTTAAGCACGCCTAATTCATGAGTTCCCACATGCACGGCCTAAACCAGGTTATAGTTGAATTGCCTCAGCGGCAGTAAGTCTAAGTAAGTAAGCTATTTTGCAACTCTAGTTCAATGTTAACTTCGGTAACACAGAAATATAGTTTTTATGTGACCATAAAAATAAAGCCAAGCGGATTTAGGTCGGGCGATCGAGACGACCACCCAATTGAACCACCTCGGCCTATCCATCGTTCGGGAAACACGATCCAAATGTTGTCGCACTAGTCGCGCAAAATGTGGTGGAGCATTATCGCGAAGAAACCACATATGTTGTCTAACGTTGAGATTAATTTCTTTGAGGGGTACTGATAAATTATTACGCAAAAATTGTAAATCAAGAGCACCAGTTAATCGATTTTCCAGAATCAAAGGGCCAATAAATCCTCCGTTCACAATTACAGTCCACACATTTACTGAGGCCCGTTTAGCGGCATGGGTGCTTTCCGGTTCCTATCTCTCTCTCACATTTAACAGGGCTGTATTTAACAAATATTTAATACAAACAAGACCGTGAGTCTTGTTGTTTGCAAAGGTTTAATTGAACATATTTTAATTACGTTCCTTTACATAAAATGCATTAGAATGCAAATACAAATAATTTATAATAATAATAAAACAAGTTACCTACTATTATTTTATTTTCAGTTATGTCTCCAAATTATTGTTTTCTGGTTGTATTAACAACTTTGAAATTTCTACTTACACATTTTATTGTATAATATAAACCTAGCATATAAATGATATATATATTTAGAGTTAAAATGTTTACAAGGATGTACAAAATGTAAAGGTTTAAATAATTTAACAAACTTTTTCACAACATTGTTTTGAGCAGAAAGTATTTCAAAATTTTCTTGGAAAAGGATCTCCATGGTTGTTATAAATTTAACGAAATTATTATGAGGCATATATGGATTTCCAAACAATCTAAAATTAATGTGCAAATGTCTGAACATAGTAGAAAGGCAAAGGGGCGCAGCTATTTCAAAAATTTCAAAAATATTTGTTTGTCACTAAGTATATATTCTCGGTCCCAAATTGTATAAAAGAAAACTTGTTAAATTATTTTGTTTACTTAGTGCGTCAACTTTACAGTTATTTATAAAGCATATCAAAATTGCCCTTGAAGTTAATGACGTTTTCAAAGTTTTAGAAACGCAATTTGAAAATTTTAATCATATAAATAAATTATATATGGTCTGTGTAGACGAAATTAGTCCGAAAGCAAGTTTACTTTATACAAGAGACATTGATAAAATTTGTGGATTTGAGGATGCAAATTTTCTATTTAATGGCAGCATCGTGTATGAATCTTTATATTATATTTAAAGTGCTTCATTTAGAAGTAAAATAAACGGAGAAATTTGTCAGGAACATCAGCAACCTATTTGACCCTTTAAATTTCTGGAGTTAATTTGGAAAACCATAATTTCAAAATGCGTACATATTCACAAGTGACGAAAACGATCTCTTTAGAACCTATTTCGATATGTTTCAGAAATCACAAATAATCGATTCAAAAGCAAAAGATATAACATCTACAATAAAATGTATTACTGGGTGGAAAATAACAAAATTAGGTTTCATTAAATTAGGAGAATTAGCTAAAAATGAAGGTATGAATTTTTTATGAACTAGAAGCATTAAACAGGACTGTTTAAAAATTGTTTTGGGGCAATACGCCAGTGCCACAAAAGGCATTTTCTTGAACAACAAAACAATACTGAATACGTCTCTGATATCTCAGTTCCTCTCTCAACGAACGTTCGGTTATACTGACAATTACATGGTGCTCCACATGCTGAGAAAGCTGCGCGCCATATCCTGCGCATCTGAAACTATTTGCCCGAGTCCGTTTGCTGGTTTGGTTATGCTGTGCTACTGATGTAACAACCACTCGCAAAGTTCACACGAAGCGGAAGATCCCTAGTAAGTAAGGCTTGTACCTGACGCATGTGAAATTGGTAGAGTAAATCGTGCCTTAACGTTCGCCAAACTATGATTTGTCATATCTCTTCGACGGTATTTAAAATCTCTTCCTTAAGATTCACAATTTGCCTAGGCTCCTCCATATTGCTCAGGTCTCGGCCGCAAATTGTCAGCTTCACACATAAACAGGCTTCACGTCTCGGATAATATCTTTGAGTAAAACCTTTGAGCGTAAAATGAGCTGCAGCCAATAAATTTTGATGTGATTCCCCGCCACACTTTTATAATTGCGTGAAAATAAACTCGAATAGAACCACAGTTGATAACAAAGTGATGCTAGGAACACCTTGTTTACTTCTTAATTTTAACAAAAAATTTCACCTTAGGAATTTTTGTAAACTTCCGAAATTAAAAATATTTTACTACATTCCTTTCACTGTTCGTCATTATTTGTCCTCAGCTACAATTTCCAAGTTTATGCATATAGGTTAAGAATCACTCTGTATGTATACATTTTTTACTAGATGCTGTGAAGTGGAAAACAGTAAATATCTAAAGTACCTACTTATATGATATTTTAAAAGGTTTTAAACCAAGTTATTTTTTTTAGAGAGTTATGGAAAATTAGGAAAGAATGAAGATGAGCCATCGATATCGTCTGACCTTAGTCTTCGAAGTGGTAGTCTCAGAATGTCTTCGGGAAATGAAGAAGTAGTTGCTGCTATACCAACTGATCAATATGCTTGTAAGTATAGTTTCTAGCACAAAGACATTATACTTCCAAAATGGCAAAAAAATGTACTATAGTCTAGATCCTGAGTTGATTTTGACACTCGTATCTTATTGAATATTTAAACAATATTTCTAGTGAGACCAGCAGTGAATCACGCTGCTCGAATGAAGCTAAAAGATGAGCTCAGGCGGTTCATAATACCTCCAGTAGTAAGAGGAATCGAAGCCTCGGAACCCCTAGAATATTTAACGGAAATTAGACAAGTGGCTATTTTGTTTGTGAATTGCAAAGTATCCGTTCTTGTAGGACCAGTGGAAGGCATTGACGTCGCTGATACTGTTTACATCACTGTGTACAAGTAAATCTCACATTATCAAGCCATATTAAGTAAATTATTGAGACTTTAGCGTAAGGATTTTAAATTTGATTCTAATACTTTCAAAGTAGACATAGAATATATGCACTTCAGCCAATAAAAAAATAATATTTTTGTTTTGCTCTTTTAGTTTTAGCCTTTGTCAAAGGTAGAGCCTTACTTTAACTCAATTGATAACAAAAAATTTACAGAAACTAGTGATAAAAAATAAGAGGGTACACAAAAAAAATCTAAATAGTGTCACTATTATACATATAGTCGCTTAATGTATTTGAATTGTCTTTTATCAGCCGGTTTAATACAATTGAAAAATACAATAAAATATTTTGGGTAGACGAGGTCTACCCATACACTTCGCCACTAATAACTTCTTATATATACTTGGAAACACTGTATATCCGTAAGGAAACAAGATAGGAAAACAATGTGGGCAGGTATATGAAGTACAAACATTATTTAGTGTGTCCCTGTATGCGCTTTAATTTGGACCACTAGCTTCTGGACACCCTGTATAACCAATGGAGATTCTCCCATAACATCCTTGTGGTTCTTATTTAAACTATAAAATATATTATTGGCGACATTATCTGTTATTTGGTCATGAATATATTAACATTTCCCTAATTTTTTTTAGCATAGTAAAAGACCGATATGGTTGTGTCAATAAAATCAGCAATTTCGACAAGGACCTAATGTTGTTAATAATTTTCGGACTTCGGGGATTCAAACACGAACTGGAAAGTCAGATAGCCCTAGACTGTGCCTCAGAATGCTTTGAAGAAATAACAAATATTCGCGAAATCGACGAAGTTGCAGTAGCAGTTACAACAGGTAAAGCTAAAATTATCTATAATAAGAACAAAAATTCTGTCAAATTAGATTTCTGTGCCTTCATCTTCCAGAAGCGACAACTATGCTTCGCCTCAAAAATACTGGTATTATAATCTGTACCTGATGTAGGATGTGGAGAAGTTAGGAGTCGTCATGGAATGGGGCCGTCAGAAAGATGCCCCTTTTACAGGCAGCATGGTATTTATCAGGAATGAGGAGACCGCCAGCGAAGATGTATTCAACATCTTCACAGAGGAATCAAAAAAAGGAAGGTGCCGGATGTGGAATTTATTCCAGATCCTTACATATTCGATACCAGTGGACAATGGATAGGCATGCTACCGTGGTACAAACGGAATTAGCAGGTATAACCATAGCCACCAAAGAAATTGCCCGTAGACATACAACGGGCAAAACTATTAAAATCTACACAAATAGTAGACAATCACTACTCATCTTACGAAATCATAAGATAAGAACTAGATCAGCATGAGAATGCCATCAGGCACTAGTAGTGGCCTCAACCAACAACAAAGTATCTGTATGCTGAGTAAAGAAACACGACCGGTGCAATGGTAATAGAGTAGCTGACAAGCTGGCTAGGAGTGCATCAATATTTTTGGACCTGGGCCCTCCAGTATGCTTCCGTTGTTAGCATTTGTTGAAATGATCAAAGAGGACATCCACAAAAAGTTTAGGAAACATTGGGATGAAACAAATGGCTGTCAATTTGCTAACGACTTCCTAGAGTACCCCTGCAAGGATACAGCCAAAAATTACCTGGCTATGTCTAGGACAAATCTTCGCCTGTTGGCAGATATTCAAGCTGGACATTGTTGGCTAAGGAAGCACCTCTACTGCATAAGAAAATGCGAAACACCTCTTTGTAAGGGTTGGGAGAACGATATCCTTCTATGGCCTACATTACAGCGATTCCCCTGAGCAACGTACCACCTTTTTCTCCTTATCAGGTTAGTTGGCGCCTCAGGTAGATTGATCTCCTAATGATACAAGGGGCCCAATGGGGCCTAAATGGTGTAGCTTTTCTACTACCCTCCCCTCAATACCTTCAACCTCACCCTTAAAGTAGCCATTAAAATTGGCTTTCTTGGAAGCGAGGCGTGGCTAATTAATACATCATAAGGTCCTAAAGACAAAAGCACATTACATATAATTAATTTAAAATCAGCATAAGACACTAAACAGAATATCCACCAAGGGGATTCATCCACTATTAATGAAGACATTTCTTCAGTGCACAACATTGCTATACCACCACTAGCCCTCCCTGTAGATTTTTCTCTTACGGCAGGTATATTGTGAACATGAAATGATGATAGCAAAGGTGGTAATGAGAAAATGTTCGTGGAGAGCCAAGTTTCAGATAGACAAAGAACATGAAAAGAATTCGTATTTATATCGCTTAGGTTTTTGAATCCATGGCAGTTCCAGAAAGTCAATTGGAGTTTTTTGTAGAAAAGGTGGATGTTTTTGCAACTTTCAATCCTGAACTTCTCCTAGGTGAATATTCCTCAGCACGTCCCCGCTTAGATGTTTCTGAAGTTACGCTTGTGATCTTGGGTATTCCATTAATAAATTTTATTGGTTAATTCTTTTCCGATTTGGATCTTAACCGCAATTCATCACGTACACTGTTTAAATGTTGTATTTACTTCGGAGTCATGTCTGATTCTAATTCTAATAACTGGATAAGTGACTCTTACAAATACAATTTTGTCAAGAAAAAATAAAAAAGAGCAATTCAAAAATGATTTAAAAATATACTTCTGCACGGCACTGGAAACTGATCCACTTTAAAATATGACAAAGCAAAGAATGCAATTGGGAGCCGGACAAAAAATTAAAAGAAATTCCCGAGGAATAAAATAATTAAAATTTTATAACCTATTTTATACAGCAAATTGAACTGGTTTTACCGCTATTGTTATTAATTATTAATAGAATTAGATTGAGGTTTTAATTAATAAAATAGTATGATGATGTTACAACAACAAAATTTTGGGCCCGTCTTACCCAGTTACTACAAATTAACACAAATGTTTGTAAGTTATTAGCAAATGATAAGTTTGCGTAAATCATCAATAACGTCTGCTTCGGTGCGACACACTTATTTTTTTAAATATCTCCACAGAAAGAAGTCCAAATGATTTAAAGCCAGGAATCCGTGGCGGCCATGGTACCAGTCCTCCTCATCCAATCCCTTGGTATTAATGCTTGAATACGCTGTCGTTTTAGATGAGCGGCCACCGCTCATTAAAGTACAATTGAACTGAAAGCAATACTTTAGATACAAATACTATGCTAGATACAAAAAGAGTTATTGATAAAGAACAAGCCTACAGATAGAAACTATAAACACTATATTACTGGCTTATCATTCACTCAGCACAGAAGAGCGAAGTCGCAAAAACGCAATATGAAACCAGCCACCAACTTGGTATTACTTAGTGTTAAACCACCAAGCACAGCAATTAAAGAATTAAGCGTTAGATTTCTCAGTTCTGGGGAATTTAAACCAACATAAAGAAGACACTCCATAAAATTATGATCTATGCTCTATTGTTTCTATTTTGCGCTGATTGTACAATGTACAGAATTCAGAAGGATTGATATAGTATGAGATGCCATTAAAAGTAAAATTCACACGAACTTACACAGTTACAAAGGGGGGTTGCAATATAAGTCTAATAAAGTAAATTGGCAATTGCACCTTCAGATAAGAAGCGGTGTCTCTTGCCATATTAAAATTTTTATACAAAATAGGTGTTGTAGACATCATAATTAGAACTAAGTCTTTCTGATAAAGCATTTTTTACATTTTTGTAACATCATAGGCATAATATGTCTCTTTGGACATTGGATTGAAGTAAGTCAAGTTGTCAAAGCCATCCACACAGTCTATACTGTGAAGCATCTGTCCGACTTAAAGAAGCCACTTATAACGAGTGTCTATATTTAGTAGTTGCCCAACAAAACACGCACGTGCATAACGATTGGTTTCCATTGCCAAAAATCTAAGTAACTAGTTTAGAGCTATTTTAAAAACCATTAAAGACAGACTGCTAATTCCTACTTTAAGTCTAACAATATATCCAGACGTGTTTAGAGGCAATAATAAAAGTCTTTTAAAATAAACTTGCATCTTTTCCAACAAGGCAGTGAAAAACAATCCCTAAACTGGTAGAGTATTGGTTAAGGATTTGATAATGATTGAGTTGTACAGAACTAAACGGAATATCTATCCGACGTTAAACTGTCTATACAAAAACCAATGGATTCAATCTTACAGTACCTACATTTGGTCGAAATATAAAGGCTGCAATTTCATATCATATAATTTTTAATAAATTGTACACCTCACGGCTTAATTTGTTTTATTTCAAGAAAGTTTGGCGGTCGTACAACAGACAAAGTGATTGTTGAAGAAGTTTTTTATTTAATACAACCAGATGCCTGTATCAGAAAAAAAGATAGAAAAATGATCAGTTTAAGAATACATGTGGAACAGATGATCTATAAAGTTCCAAAAATCTGATTTTAAGGATAAACATGTAACTATTTATCAGATCAGAAATATATTTTACTGTTTAAGTGAATTTGCAAGAATACATTATAATTTATTAATTTTATGTTTTGGGGTGATTACCGCCTTCAGTTCATAAGAATAAGGTTCTTGTGTATATCTTCATAATTAGGTCCGCCATTTTTACTGAAGGCAGAATTAATTATTTCAATCTCTTGCTCTCATTGTCGTACATTGTTCATTATCTTGAGTTTTCGCTTCAGGACAATGTTACTGTGGAGCATTTGGCCACACCTTAAGAAGAGAATATACTGTTATTGGTCTAGTTGTAAATAAAGCTGCCAGACTTATGATGGCTTATCCGAACAAAGTCACATGCGACAGAGAAACTTTTCTTTACAGTAAATTAGAGTCCCGCAATTTCATCCTGCAAGAATTCAAACCGCTGAAGGGCATTGCGTACCCAGGCCCAATATATGAGTATAAGGCAGTTGAAAGGTAAGTGCCTCTTTAAAGAATTAACTAAGCCTATTAGTTCATAGATAGTTTATCACATAAGAGACTCTTTTTTCGCCCTTTTAATAAAAATGGATGTCTTCAAGATGTTCTACTAGAAAATACACGTGTTTATATTATATCTCAGAAATTCTACAACTGTGTTTATATGATTATAATCATATGACATCCTTGTAGAACACGCTACTATCAAAAAGTAACAACAAATTAAATATTGTGAGATACTAAATTAAAAATGAAGATAAATGTGGTTTTTCTTTTTTTTTCCTACAATTTTTATTAATAAAGTCATGTGTATGTTCTTTGATACCAGGTATATAGGTATGTCGAGTAACAATTCCATAGACAAAGTTAAATAATTCAATAAAATAATAATTAATCTAGCTAAATTTATCAGACGAAATAACACAAGCCACAATGAAATCATTAAATTATTTTCAAAATTTAAATTCACTTTTGAGCATTATGAACATGCAAACAGCCACAATAGATGAAACCTGACCTATTTCTGCATTTCTACGATTACTTCTTCAGGTAACTTTTTTAAATTAAATCAGTTTAAAAACACCAATGTCATTAGTGTTTATAATCTGTCTAGATAATACAAATTAAAAGCATTTACCAACTTGATTTAAAGATTTGCTTTTTATGCAATCGTATTTTATATAGGGTGTTTCATAATATATGCGCAGGACTTCAGGATGTGATAGCTTGTCCAAAAATTTGAAAAAAAGTTTGTATTAACTTACCCTCTAAAATGCACAATTTTTGAGACACAGGGTGTTGAAATTGTAAAAAAAACAGCATGTTTTTCAACATAAAAGTAGATTTTTCTCAAAAACGGTCAAGTTTAGAGCTTATGACCAAGAGTACATTTTTTGTGTAGAAAACATTGGCGGTTCAAATGGGCGTCTCAAACCCGTACTTTTTCCAGTGGCGTAGAAGTTGGGGAGAAAAACACCCACTTCCCCTTCAATATCATCACCAATTATTACTTTGAAAAAAAATTTTCTTGCACAGAGCAGAGCTCATTATGAGTAGTAAATGATTACAAAAGCTGTTTTTTGTACGATAAACGGTTCCGGAGATATTCGCAAAAAAACGAATTTTTTTTACAATTTCTCGAAAATTGTGCAATTTAGAGGGTGAGTTAATACAAACTTTTTTTCAAATTTTTGTACGAGCTATCACATCCTGAAGTCCTGCGCATATATTATGAAACACCCTGTATATTTTTTTATTAGGTATTAATAATATTGTGTGAAACCTTTGTACATTGTTTACAAAAACTAATAATGAAGATATAGCGCGATTCAGAACTTAGCCGAAAACAAATTTGGGAATGTTCAACATACATGTAAAATCTATTGCAATAATAATAGCACTTTTTCAAATCAGTTTTTTTTCTACTGGAAGTTCTGAGTAGAAATTTCATTAGACCTCTATTGCTGTGTGGTCCACTAAGAACTAATGTTGAAAATTGAAAACAGATTTCTTACGAATACGTCATCAGTTTGAAGTAAATCGCCGCGTTCATTTTACAGAGTGCCATTAATATTGCAATAGATTGTACAAATATGGTAATGCAAAAAAATAATATACGCATTCTGAGAACTTTAAAAATGTTTAATTGCACGCTGAAATCTGGTCGACTGTAATGGAGTGACAATACAAACTGTGATTAAACCGGGGCAAAAAAGATTTGCAGCATTTTTGCTTTAAAATCAACTTAAAGATAGATAGATCTGACCAAAATGATGTGTCTCTAAAATGAATAAAATTTTGTTACATTAATTTTGAATTGTATTGCAGTACTACGCACTGTTAGAAACATAAAATTTATTAAAAAAATTGCATATACGTTATCACTACAAAAACTGTTCGAAATTTTGTCCCTCCACTTGTACATATAGTTGTGTGCGCCTTATTCCATTTTGGCGTATTAAAGCAAATGTTCCTCCTTGTTGCTGGTCTTATAAATTATTCGCGGCAGCTGTGATATGCGATTAAATGGCCCCACAAAAAGAAGCCAAGAAGGTTTAGATCGGGAGACTGCGGAGGCAATGCTACCGGTCCATCACATTCAATCCACCGTACTCCTTGCACCTGATGGAGATAATCTCGAACATCTAGCCGAAAGTGAGGAGGTGCCACATCACGTAAAAACAACATGTGTGGTCGGGCAGCTAGGGGTGCATTTTTAAGGAAGGCGGGCAAGACCTTGCGAATAAATTCGGGATATTGTAAACCATCCATATGATTGGACAATATTAATTAGGCTAGGGTGTTGCAAGTGGTCCCTTCAATTGTGTGCGGATTTCGAGTTCCTAAACGTGTATATTGTGAATGTTTTCTATTCCAGTAAATAGTTCGAGTAAATAGTTTCATCTGTATAATATATCAGCAGTAATATGGGGATTTTCAACATTTTGCTGCAGCAAGCACTCACAAAACCTAACTTGTAATGGATAATCTGCTGGATATGATATGGGTATAACTGAGCTTTGTGTAGTAAGCACCATACCGTTGATTGGGATACTCCAGGCACCTGTCTAGCAATCTGTTTATTCGCGAATTTTCAAGGACCATATTCAACATTTGTTCTTCAGCTGCTAAAATACATTGAGATTGGCCGGGGCCACCATCTCGTTCACGATTTGCACGTAAATTACTAGTTGCACTACTGCCGTAAAAGTCACGATTCAGCATGTATCGATCGGGAAAACGATCCACATACAAGCACGAAGCTGCCAATGCATTTTGTCTAACTTCTCCATAAATAAGAATCATGACCATTAACTCAGCATTGCCGTACACATGGGCCATTTTGAAAATTTTAAAGATTAACGCTATAAATAAAAGAACACTACTGACCTCGTTTGTTTACCACCTAGAGAGCTTATCCCCACTCCAACTCTATTCGCCAGACTGGTGTGTTGACACGCGCCCCAGACGCAATTGATTACCATATGGGTAAATATTTTGGGAGTAATTCAACGTTGGTCAGATTATTAGTTGGCAGAGAACCTAATTGGTTTTGCACAATATTATGAATATTGTTTTATATATTTTTAGGTATTAACAATATTGTGTGAAACTAACTACTCTGCGGACTAAAGCACAAGTGAACTTAGATATTTATAGAATGTTTTCATTAAACCAGGTTAGTAAATTTAACTAGATTAATTTTTTTAGATAATTATTGAATAGAGTTTTGTCTGTGGAATTGTTCATTAGCATACCTAGATGCTTGGTATCAGAGAGCATCTAAAGAAGTGTTGCAACGGAAAACTGTAAATTCCTCTTGAAAAAAAAACATTTTCTTTTCCATTTTTCTCTCAAGGCTTTTGGTTTTCGATATACACGGTGTCAAAACTTTAATTTACTTTTAGTTTTTTTTCCAGTATCTTAGGAACCGTTTGAACTACAGGACTGAGCTTTTGTAAACACATTACTACTATTAATAGCTACTTTTTCGCACCCTTCTCGAATTCATTGGACGTGCCAGTGGTGGAGATGTTATGGTATCGGAAGGGTTTTTTTCCCATAACTTTTACGCCACTGAAAAAATTGTCATTTGACAGCAAATTCAGAAGCACCAATGAATTTTACACAAAAATAGTTCTCTTGGTTCATTGCTCTAAAGTCAACCGTTTTCAATAAAAATGACTTTCTATGAACAAAAACAAACATTTTGCTAACGTTTCGAAAATCTTTTATAATTCAAAGAATAAGTAACGCTAACCCAATTTACAGTTTACTATACCTTTCTAATATAGTAAAAAATTATGAATACTTGATAAAAAATTTATAAAATATTAACTTATTATATTAGACACAATCTGTTTCGATCTTCTCTCTGGCATCATTTTTCAATATTGATCTTTCAAGACGCTCTTTAAGGATCTAAAGGCACTATAATCAAAAGATCAAGGTTAAGAGCGAAACATATTGCTGTTTGTATTGCTATTCACTGTTCCAAAATATCCTTGGGTTGTGTACCACGATACAAGACAATTTGGACAGTATCAGAATTTTATCTAACAGAGTTTCTTCTTTCCCACATTTCAAATATTTGAGAGATTTATCATGAAACACTATTAGTTTCCTGTTACTTTTAGGACTCACGACTTAACATTCTCCATTAGCCCCTACCCTTTATTAGGAAGAGAGCAGCAACTGGACCTGTACAAATCGCTTTTGAAGAAGGCTTATGAATTGTTCCAGAAGAAGCCTGGCTCTCAAATTTTTAACATGTTAATAGTCCGAGGTGACTTCAGACAGGGAAAATCGAGACTGGTCGAGGAAATATTGTACGGTTCTGATCCCAACATTCCCATTAACGCGTTTGCGTTGACGCCAGAAGATAAAAAAGTTTGTATCTAAACTTTGTCCCTTTTCCGATGGGGCGTAGAAAACGCCCACGTCCTGCGCCGCGCGTTTCACAATACGTCGATTTTACTTTCACATGAAACTGTATCACAATGAATACGGAGAGTAATATCATAGATACATTTAATCTATGGTAATATGTTAGTCACTAACCACGTATGAGTACCATGTCCACACGCCTGATGTAGACGCACCATGTGCAAGGGCTTGACATAGAACCGTTCTGGGTCCGTGTTGTAAAGGACCCCGCACAAAAAGATAGGAAATGCACTCTCGGTCAAATTGTCTGAATTTTTGATATGTTATACATTTTGTCATCCTGAACAAAAGTCTCAATGGGCATTAAGCTCCAAAGTCCATGGTTTGGCTCCTATGGAGCTCAGAAGCTCCGTGACTCCACCATAGTATAGAAACCTCTAAAACGCATGTCACCTTTTTGAAAATCATATTTTAATTATTTTAATGTATGCCGTTAAGTTTTTGAGGATGCTGAATTTGAATATGATGTCAAATCGATAATATTGACAGTTGACAGCTGTCAAATACCTGTCAAATGCTTTAAAGAAAAACGAATCTTATATTAAAGAATGTTATCATATGTTTTTGAGAACGCTGAATTCAAATAAGATGTAAAATCGATAATATTGACAGTTGACAGCTGTCAAATAGCTGTCAAATGCTTTAAAGAAAACAGAAATCTTATAATCAAGAATATGATAACATCCTTTAATATAAGATTTGTTTTTCTTTGAAGCATTTGACAGGTATTTGACAGCTGTCAACTGTCAATATTATCGATTTGACATCTTATTTGAATTCAGCGTCCTCAAAAACATATGATAACATCCTTTAATATGAGATTTCTTTTTGTAGCATTTGACAGCTATTTGACAGCTGTCAACTGTCAATATTATCGATTTGACATCTTATTTGAATTCAGCGTCCTCAAAAACATATGATAACATTCTTTAATATAAGATTTGTTTTTCTTTGAAGCATTTGACAGCTATTTGACAGTTGTCAACTGTCAATATTATCGATTTGACATCATATTCAAATTCAGCATCCTCAAAAACTTAAGGGCATACATTAAAATAATTAAAATATGATTTTCAAAAAGGTGACATGCGTTTTAGAGGTTTCTATACTATGGTGGAGTCACGGAGCTTCGGAGCTCCATAGGAGCCAAACCATGGACTTTGGAGCTTACTGCCCATTGAGACTTTTGTTTAGGATGACAAAATGTATAACATATCAAAAATTCAGACAATTTAACCGAGAGTGCATTTCCTATCTTTTTGTGCGGGGTCCTTTCACGCTCGCATATACAGGGTGATTAAAAAATTATCTAAACAAAATTTTGAATGTATAGGAGCCAATACAATTTTGTAAAAAAAAAATCAAAAAGGGCAGTTCGAAAATGATTTAAAAATACACTTCTGCACGGCACTGTAAAACCTAAGAAGGCGGCATAGCATGCAATCGGCGACCGAACAAAAAATGGAAAGAAATTGCGGTCAGGTGATTTTCTGGTTGCCACGTCGTCGGTTTAGAACTCTTAACGTTTCGAGAGACATATCGCTGTCTTCTTCAGAAGTTACTCTGAAACTGGAGATCTACTGGTCGTCGTACTATTTATATCAGGGGTGGTCACTGATCCATGATGTTCCGGTGGATTGCTTTCACGGATGAATCGTTTCCAAATACCGGGTAGATCCACGCCACCGTCACTGTTGAAATTGTTCAGATTTTTATGAATTTTTATAGCTTCTCGGTATAGTCGAGGCCAAAATCTTCTCTCTCTTACTAGCATGCTGGCTTTACTTAGCTCCACCGTGTGTCCCGTGTCCGCTCTATGCTCTGCTACTGCCGATTATTCCCAGTTGTTATTTTTGAGGTGACTCTTGTGTTCCTTTAACCTTGTGTTGATGTGCCTTCCTGTCTGTCCTATATAAACCTTTCCACAGGAGCAGGGGATGCTGTACACACCGGGGCCCTGGAGATGGTCGCTGTTGCAGGTCTTCGGAAAAGCTGCCGCCATCTTTTTCACAGTGCTGAATACTGTGTTGATATTTTTTTCTTCAAAAGACGTCCGATTTTATCTGTACAGCCTTCCACGTAAGGTAGATATGTCGTCGCTAGGTACTCCATTTTCTCCTTGGGCGTATGTCTCCTCCTGATAGCTCGTTCAATATTTCTTTTCGTGTGGAAAGAAATTACGCCTATTTTATATAGCAATTTCAACTGCTTTTGCCGCTTCTGTTATTAATTATTAATAGAATTAATTTGTGTTTTAATTAATAAAATAATTTGACATACCTAATTATAACAAAATTTTAAGCCCGTCTTACACAACTTTTACAAACTAACACAAATGTTTCTGCTTCTTGTCCATTTTGAACTAGTAAGTTATTGGCATCAACTATGATGATACGTTTGTGTACATCATCAATAGTATATATCCACTTTGGTGTGATGTACTTCATTTTTTAAATATTCCCACAAAAAGAAGAATGATTTAAAATCATTAGATCGTGGCGGCCATGGTACCGGTCCTCCTCGTTCAGTCCCTTGGTATTAATGCTTGATCACGCTGTACGTGATACGGATATAATTAAGTGATTAATCGTGGACGACCTGGACCTCCATTCTCTCGCGTTGCACTACACTTGCACTCACTGCACACCGCGGTAAAAGTAGCGGCACATTAACTATATTTCAACACGGCGCCTGACTGGTTTGAAACCTGTCTGCAGTCAGTCAATGTATTAGATATAACTCCGCTGCAGAAAGTCGGTGAACGATTTGGCTATCCACTTGGGACAGGTTTCCAACAAGTCTAGCGCCATGTTGGAATAGAGCTATGTTTAGCGTGAAATCGTTCTGCTAAACCATATTCACATCGATATAAATTAAAACGATATCTATCAACTCCAAGTTGCTGTACACGTAAGACATTTTTGACACTTAAAATACTAATGTAAACACTCGCTTCACAAAAACGTTTTTACGATATTGACTCCATTTTTCGAGACGCATATATTCCCAAATTTTTCTGAATCACCCTGTATGGTAGAGTGTAAAATCTCTTCGCGATCTCGCTTATTTCTGGTCGATTTATTTTTAAGGTATAACCAAATAAAACGTTTACCATCTTGCAGAAGGGCAATTTGGTCGTTGTAAATGGTCTCCAAGTAAACTTTTTTTTTAAACTTTTTTATACTTTTGACTACATTTGCCTCGATATAACTATAGATGAATTTGAATAATTAATGTAGCTCTCCGCATAATGAAGTTTTTAATACACATATTTACCGATGCCGACTTTTAAACTAATTTTCTAGAAAAGGCTGTTAACAAAAATTGTTGTGTACCATTAGAAGCGCTGTAGTTATTGTAAGTATAAGTTGTGAGAAAATTATTAACATAGGTAAAATCGTTGATTTACCTCTGCGGTATACAGGGTGTTTGTAAATGAAGTAACAAAAATGATACCACAGATTCTTTAGGTGAAAATAAATTGATTTATACTGTATCCTATATCCCAAGTCGCATAATGAAAAAGATACAGGGTCTCAAAGTAAAAATGGTATTTTTGATATTTGTAGATAACTTCTTAAAAAATCTAAATATTTACATTAAATTTGTAAATCAGACGGGCGAAAAATTCAAATTTGTTTCTAATTTTGACGTTACTAGTAGAGGGCGTCACTTTTGGTACATCATGTTTCTTTTAAATGGCAGAAATTTTTTGCTGCTTAGTGTATCCATCTGACTATCGAAACAATCGATTCTCCTACCTGTTATATCTGAAAAAGCCCTGATTTACAAATTTTGTGTAAATATCTGGATTTCTTAAGAAGTTATTTACAAATATCGAAAATAAAATTTTAACTTCGACACCCTGTATGTTTTTTATTATGCGACTTGGGACATAGGTATGTTAGACTAAATCTGTGGTCTCATTTTTGCTACTTCATTTAAAAACACCCTGTATGTTACGAAAAACATAATTGTCAAATAGCGTCCGAAGCAACAAAAATTCAATTTCAAAAGATTCGTCTCTGCTGAAAAAAGTTATAGAAGTTCATTTCGGATGCCCAAATTGTCCCTCCTCAAGATGGTAAAGGTTTAATTCAGTTATACCTTCTTTAACAAAAAAACGATATAATTGAAAACCGATTTTACTCTACTAACACGCCGCGCTGCTTGAATACGCTAGTTTATGAAAAGTACATTTAACCCAATGCCAATATTGATCTGGTGCAGACTAAATCGTTCTATTTATCTTTGCATTAATGGCTTACGCCAGTTAGAATCTGGGGACAGATCAAGTCTTCGGCAATCCTCCCCACCAGACTTCTTCCTTTGAAAAAATAGGATAACCTGATAAGACATGTTTTATCGAGGATTTTGCATTGTAAATAACTGAGGAATGGATAAAATATTCTACATAAATCTATCGGGTGAAATTTTTTATTTATAAAACTAAGAAATTATAAATAAGTCAGGACGATATGTTTGGTATTTGTAGCAGTATCTACTTTATTTATTTTCACGCGGTGATAAAAGTATAAAACAAAATTTTTCAAACGCGTGTTACTGGCATACTATGAATCACATCAAGATTCAATGGCTGGCTGGCTGCATTCGGCAAACACAGTTTCAATAACGATTTTCAGTAAATGTGTGGGCTGGAATTGTGGACGGAGCCATTTGATTCCGAAAAATCGGTCAACAGGTGCTCTTTATTTATAATTTGTGAGTAATAATTTACCAGAACTGCTCGAAGAAGTTAATCTCAATGTTAGACAGCATATGTGGTTTCTTCACGATGGTGAACTAGTGCGAAAACATTTGGATCTTATATTTCACGAACAATAGATAGGCCGAGGTGATCCAATTGAGTGGCCCCCTCGATCACCCAACCTAATCCGCCTGACTTTTATTTTTGGGATCACATGAAAGCCATGGTGTATGTTTAGGCTTTGCGTATAGGGACAAATAGGTTCCGCGTACTCAACTGTATATTGAAAATCACGAACAGTTACTATAATAAATTAAATGCATATTATTCAATTTTATAAAACTCACGTTCATTCACATTTTTTTTGCGTCTAGGTTAAGAATCACTCTTTATAGTTAAATCATTTCAGATGCATTTTATTTCATCCACTTCATTACTAAAATCTTCAGTGAAAACTTATCTAGTTACACCAGTTAATTTTGGGAGAAGGGAAAAGCCTAGCGACAGGAAACTGCCGAAGATCTGATATTTCCACTGACTTTGACCATCCATCAACGAATTGATCTACGGCAAATCAAATCTTTCGAAAATCACTCTTGTGTGTGTCCTTCTATTAGACATTTACGTTAGTGGCGACTAAAACGATCTGTCACCACGACGGACGCGGTATGATATATTTAGACGTAGGGACAAACCGATCAAAAATCCATCACATATATGCCCAGATATTCTATTTTCAGGTGTAAGACGTAGGGCGTGTTCTACGCACCAGTAACATAATTACTATCACAGAATATATAGCTATATTTTCTGTGTTACTATGCATTTCTCTAGCCATAAATAACTACTCTTGTTATTATCGGTTTGTACGAGGTGAACTCGTTCTAGGGCTGTTACGGTCCGAACTGCTCCTCAACAACATTAATACGAGTACCTACTCTGAGATATTCAAAATGAAAACCGTTTCATCTCTTTCCACACCCGGTATCTTCAGTGGTGACTTTATAAAAGTTTCGCCATAACAGAGGGGAACTTATAAAATACCTTAACATTTAGTAAAACTATATTTGTTGTGTTTTTTAGATTCCGTTCAGGACTATCCAGCTTATATTCGTTAATTTCATTGGCATGCCTGGACAATCCTCCAGAACAAGCAGAGAACGAAAATTATCAGTTCGACTAAAAGAGAAAGAAGTTCACGAATATCTGTTCATTTTCAATAGAGTATTTGACGTACGATTCAAAGTAACTACAAAACTAGAGACTGACGAAAAGATATTGGAATTATTATCTAAAATGTTTTCTTTGTTATGTAGTATGGTAATTACGAGTATATACAGTGAGGGCCAACTAAAACTTACCACCCACGTTTCATTCAAATATTAAAAAATCGCTTCGTTCCCTCAACTTTTGTATTGGGTGGGACGAGAATGGAACGTAATTTATAGATATACTAGTTCCCCAAATGTATACCCTTTGCCTTTCACCCTTCATCATTGAAATCTTAAATAGAAAGTGGTAAATAGTATATCACTTAATCAATCATATTTGAGTGTCTCTTTTAATGGGAGTAAATCATCATCTTAACCATGAATCATGGAGTACCGCAAGGGTCGGTGCTTGGACTTGTACTGTTTCTTATTTACATTAATGATCTACAAAACAGTGATGATATTTCCACTTTCATCCTTTTTGCGGATCATACTGCCATTTTAAACAGTGCAGATCAGGTCAGTGTCCTTCAGCAGAATGTACAAACAACACAAAATAACGTAAAGCAGTGGTTATTGGCAAATAATATGTAAGTATCCAATCAAGTAAAAAATCTATTTTGTTTAGTTTGCGTCATATGAATGATGAGGATGAGTTACCTAATTGTACCTTTCAAGTAAAGTTTCTTGGTGTAAATATTGACCATCAGATGACTTGGAAGCAACATATTTATAAACTGACTAAAAAATTTTCGAAAATGATGTTCTGGATTAGAAGCCTTGTTAATTGTGTTTTGTTAATAACATTTCAGACAACCTACTACGGTTTTTTTTTTCATGCAAATTTGTGCTATGCTATCCTGAACTATGGTCATTGTTGTCGCGGTGATACACTTTTTAAATTGCATTATTGCAGGGTTACCCAACAGGGCGGACTGTAGGCAGTATTTTAAGAGTTACGGCATATTTACACTACCAAGTGTGTACATTTTGGAATGTCTCATGTACATAAAGAAAAATATTCATGTTTTGCCAACACTGTATGAACCATGAATATTCTACTAGATACAGAGGCAATATTAACCCCGACTTTCTTAGGCTAAATAAGACTAGAGAAAAACACACAAAAAGTTCAACAAAAGCAAATTTGGTGCATGGGCCATTCAATAGGCTCTTTCTTTTCAATCCATTCTTGACATATTTCGCATAACGTGGAGAACCTTTGGCTTGTTGGAAAATTAAGTTTTCGGCATGCTAATAGTAGTTTTACTTTAGTATGTCAGTTAGAGGGCGACATTAACGACGCTCTCAATATTGTTTTTGTTTTTTGAGACATGAACTTTGATAAAGTTCAATTATCAAAAATGTAACAAGTAGTAGCGGGAGGGGGATAATGTTATTTTTTTAATAGCAGCCATCTTTATTGCAACTTATGAACGTTTAGGCCTTTCTGAATAATTTGATGAGCAACATATTGGGAAAATTTTGGAGAAATATGGAAGAAACTCCGATTTTCTTCATTTCGAGGAGATAACTGAGCTAAACAGTTTATTTATTTATTAAAATAAAGTATCCAACGGGTAAAACCCAATTATAGGATAAGTTACAGTCAGAATTCACAGTTAAAAGTAATAAAATGGAAATAATTAAAAACACACAATATGAAATCAAATTTAAGAAAATTAGATAAATACACATATTCATAAGACAGAAAAAGAACAGAATAATAAGAGACTACATAAAATGCTGCTTTGCCGGCTATTAAAGGTAGACACTCGAAAATTCAAATAACTTAACAAAGAAGTAATGTAATGAATTAATTTAAAAAGAAACATTACGGAATGCATTTGACGCCTAGAAATAAGACTTTGTAATGTAAAATATGTCCTGTGGTGTACCATCTAGGATAAATGTTGCAGATTTAACAAATTTCCTCTGAACCTTTTCAAACAGAAATCTGAGTATCATATATCGAGTTCTATATCACAGAACCATATTCGAATTTGGACCTAACAAAGGTATTATATAACAGGCAAAGCGTGGTAAGATTTGTAAATCCTTTGGAGTTCCGTATAATAAACCCCAAGTTTCTATATGCCTCAGATATGCAGACCTCCATGTGACACGAAAATCTAAGTTGAGGATCAAATAGAATATCCAGATCTTTAATAAATTCAGGCCTCTCAAGGACAATACTGTTAAGTGTATAATTGAATATTAGAGTGCGGCAAAAGTATATAACCATAACACTTGGTCGAATTTAAAGGCGATTTAAAATTATTATCAATACACCAGTTGCTAAATGTAATAATATTGCTTTGTAAATTTTGACAATCAGCTAGACAGGCAATTTCACAGAACAGTTTTACATCTTCAGCATACAGGAGGTAATGAACATTAAAGTCACAATGTCGTTAATAAATACTATAAATAGTAGTGGGCCCAAAATAGATCCTTCGGGAACACCAGACATCTGAGGGGAAATGTTAGATTTAACCCCTACTGAACAAACTGAGCGATATATTAGATAAGACTGGAACAGTTTAAATAAGCCATCGCAGAATCCAAAATTATTAAGTTTCTGCAATAGTATTATATGGTCAATTCTATCAAATGTCTTAGAAAAAGTCAGCGTAGATAACATCTACTTGATCCCCCCCTGATCAAGGACATTAGAAATAAATTGCATCTTGCATACAAGATTTGCAGTTGTCGAATGTTTCGGTATGAAGCCATGCTGCTCAGAAATAATCATGGGAGGAACATAATGTAATATATAAGAATGAGAGATTATTTCTAGAATCTTACAGAAGTTAATAAGAATTGAAATTGGTCTGTAATTTGCAAAATCGTGTTTTGCTCCTTTCTTATGAATGGGGGTAAGTCTGGACAACTTCCAAGGAGTAGGAAAATACCCAGAAGTCAATATAAGATAAAATAAAATAATCAATGGTTTACAATACACAACTGCACAATCTTTAATAAGAAAAGCCGGGATTAAGTCAGGACACATGCACATATTGGCCTTAATTTTGCTATTGCAGTTGCTGGAACACCCTCTCATAAATAAAAATAATAATAATAGAGGTTGATTGCCCAACAGAACATTCCAATTAGAGAGCAATATACAAAATTATATAAACTATAATTGTGACATAAACATCACCTGCTATCAAAATAAAGAAATGTACAAAAAAAATAAACAAATAAAAAAGATGAAGTTGTTATTACATTGACTACAAACTTTACTGTAAGTATTTATCATCAAATGAACTGGAGGATTGAAAACTTGGACAAATGAAATTGGAGTGTATTCGTACGACTAGGTAAACTAATTTTTAGTTTTTAATTAGATTCCAACCTAGGTATTTTAAAATTCACTTTTGATAACAGTCCACTAAATTGTTAATGAGTTTATATAAAAAACAGGAGCAGCTAGACGTCTTTGTTCCAAGGATTGCATAGCTAACCTTTCCAACAACAATTCATTAGGATATCCTGTTTCAGAATAATGATTATGTGTTTTAAATTAAGTATTTCGTAAATTTCCTTTCAACGACCTCAGTCATATGTTTATTATGTTCAATTTTTCATTGTACCAAAGAAAAGAACCCTCAAGATTACAATTTCTAATTATAAATCCTTACGCTTTAAATTCCGAATTACTTGTTGCAATGATATAATCGTTGAAAGTTGACTTAGGGCCGGTATTTTCACCTCCCGTTGAAGTTGCCGATAAATTTAATCTGTCGTTAATATAAAACTGAATCTTTTCATCAATTGGTAACCCTAACCGGCGGATAAAATAGCGTTATCTGGAGTTTAAGTTATCCTGGTGCTTTTAGCTGGAGAGATTAGTATACTGTAGCTGGAGATAACTACTTATCAAGAAGTTTAACCTATAAAATTTGAATAAAAGTTTACATTTCTTGTCAGTGACATGTAATAATAAGTAATTAGTGGACCAAACTTTTGTAAGATTTTTTAATTTTAAACAATTATTTTACATACAATTAATATAAAAATAGATAATTTTGAAGAACTGGACAATTTATTTGATGATTTATTCCATACTGTGTTAATGATAAATCGCACATATCAAATTTTTTAACAAAGTACAGTTCATTTATTCAGACCAATTATGGGAGACGCCATTTTATCAATAATTCTAGATGCTACAGAGAATAGAACTTAAAGGTAAATAAATATAAGTATGAAAATTTCAGTTTTTCTTCTCTCAATTAAATTTCATGAAAATAGGATAAAACTGTCTAATCCGCATATCCATTTCTCTTCAAATGATTAAGAATAGTCCCTCAGCTACTTCTTCACTTGAGTGAAGTTTGATACAAGTACAATAAAACCAATTTAAGTGCCTTAACCTTCGGTTAGCTACTTGGACCTTAAATAACATGAAAAGACAGATACGTGTTATCTTATGGCAACTTTATCAGAAAATACCGACCCTTTAGAATCAAATAGAATAATTGAATCTCTGACTACTTGATGTCTATAAAATTCAGTCTGGTTAAGTGAATATGAAAATTATATACTATTTGTTTTCCGTACGAATGAAACAATTTTACACTTAGAAATGTTCATGTCTAAGTTATTAACAGAACACCAGTTTCAGAGTTTGTCCAGCTCAACTTGTAATAATTGACAGTCGTCTACATAAAATTCATATATTAATCATCATAAATACAAAAAAGCGCATGCACGCTGCCATCGTAAGAATCTACCTGAATCATCAATTTCAACATTGTTGGTTTTGTAGAAAAGAATAAAATTAGCGGTCTGCAAGGTGTCCTGATTTTCCTCCTGGCTTTTTCTTATAGGCGTACTTGAAAAGTAAGGTGTAGACCGAACAACACTGAAAACTTGAAGCAATGCATTCGCCATGAGGTCAGGTAAATACTACCTGAAACAATCAGAAATATGCAGAGACAGTTTGTTGATTGGCTGAGTCATTGTCAAACTGCAGACGGTCGGCAATTTGAACATTTTATCCATTAAAATCAAATAGAAAGGAGTTTTTTTCAACAAAAATGAATTATATTCAGGCGCTTAGACTTAGCTATCCAATGAAAAAGACATTCTTTGTTTACGGTTCTCTCAATGTTTCTTCAAAATTTTCTCTACCAACACTTTGCATGTTGCAACCAAATTAATCAGAAATACCGAAAGGCACGCGATTCAATAAAAAAAAGTGGTAGCTATCAAAGTTCATGCCTCGAAAAAATAAAGTT
Organism: Monochamus saltuarius; assembly: GCA_025584915.1. Taxonomy (NCBI): domain Eukaryota; kingdom Metazoa; phylum Arthropoda; class Insecta; order Coleoptera; family Cerambycidae; genus Monochamus; species Monochamus saltuarius. The sequence continues at coordinate 22,742,424 of CM046724.1, read as the reverse complement.
GACATGTCCGAGTGATTTTTCCAAAAATTACAACCTTCCGAAATGCGCATGACTTTAACTTTATTCCAGAAACTCTCCATAATGTTAGAGAACATTTTGAGTAATGTGTCTACTACTGCATGGAGGTTGGTAGTGGGCATTTTCAACATCTAGTAAAATTGTGATAAGTGAATTTTTTGATCGGTACTTTTCACTTTAAATTTCAAGAGAATTGATCACCCAAAATTAAAACTTTTGATAGCGATGGTACTGCTTAAAACGGTACAACACAATGCCACTTTCCGTTTAAAATGGGTTAAGGGTGCTTAGGAGTACAAATTTGAGGAATGAGTATATCCACAGTCAAAACGAAACCCTGGCCACCCCCTGCCACCTGGGTGGCAAGTCTTCGGGGGCATAAACTATTTCTTACTAATAATACTAAAATTATTATATGAACTTAGTTAACTTGAAGAAGCAGGTACTTTCTTTATTCAATTTATTCTTATGACGCGTTTCCAGTGTTTCTCCACGTTTTGGATAATGGTAATAGACGACGTTGACTATATAGACGACGAATCCTGGATGTTGATACAAATAATGTTAGACTTAGGTTTGATTTTCATACTGGCTACCATCAGCACTCAGAAAGAATTGACTTCTTATGCTATCCAAGTTCTACAGAACGAACATATAAAGATCATCGATCTAAAACCAATTGACCAGTGGTTTCATGGTGGGCTGGTTTGTCAAATGCTTGACGTAGCAGGAATTCCACCTGAATTAGAGAAGTAATGTTGTCAAATATATTCTACTTTTTAGATACTATATTGTATTTAACTCTGAGGTTTACAAATTCATCTGCAAGTAGTCCGATATGTGGCTTATTACGGTACACGGTATCTCAAACAGAGTATGGGGATGGGCACTGTGAGGATAAAAAAAAGTTAAATTGAATTTGGGGCATGTGGTGTTAAATGGGATGCGGTAAGCCCCATTTCCAAGTATTATCTTTGGGATTTGACAGAAACGAATAATGACATTTTCAATTATATTTTTTCCAGAAATATGCCCAAAATTATTCCTGTTAAAAAGCTATCTTTTTCCTAATAAACTTTTATTAGAGACATTTTTCTGTATTACTTCCCGTTTAAAAAATATAAGCATCATATGCCCTCATACTATACAGGGTGTAACTTTGAAGGGGGTCCGGTTTGGAGGGGGTACCCGTGACCTTTACAAACACATATCATAAGTTTGTTAAAAACTTATTTTTTGTTGCCTTTTTCGCAATTTTCATAGTACTCCATTGGGCAGACAAGCGCTGAGCATATCTAGTTGCAGCGTCGCCAGCATTGTTGCCATATTTAATTATTATTGAAGTGGAAGATGGGAAAAGAAGTTGTATTAGAAAAGAAAAGGCCCACGCCACTCGTGAGGCACTGCTTTTTGATCATTTGTTTGTAGTGGTTGTTCGTTTTATTATTCCATATAAACAAAAAATAAATAATGTATTCTTTTACGGATAACAAACCATAAAACGGAAACAAGTCAACTAACAGAAAACTCAATAATAAATAAATACATACTACTTACTTAGAGTCTTCTTCTACGGCATTTAAAATATTTGGTTCAAGATTATTACTTTCCGAGTTTGTTTTTACTCAACATTAGAGTATTGGCGTTCATAACTCCCATAATCTCTTAAATGTAAATGTTCTTATGCGGTACGTGTCTATCGCAGTAATCCATCTGATATCGTTTTCTTGCAGCCGCCGTCTAATTTTGATAAAAAACGAAGCTTTAAAAATATTAGCTCTCGTATTAGCTCTTTCTTAATTTGTATACTTACATATTTTTTCATATATCATACATTTGGTAATGAAAACTGACCTTTATAAGGTTATTATACACTTGCACAGAATAACACATTCCACAAAATACCACTTTAAATTATTACGAAATTAAACTTGGCAAAATACAACCCTGCATTAAACAAATTCTAATTCGATTTCAGTAAAAAATCACGCAGATAACTTGCTTTCTCTCTCTCATATCTGTATATTTTTTATATAAAACGACCTAGTCTGGTTTCATGTATTGTGTGCAGTATTTATGCGATATTTTTATTTTATAAACTAGGTCAATGTCACGGTTATTGAAGGGACATTGATAAAATCCTTAAAAATAGCATCAAATCCTTTGTCCTGAAACGGTTTTTTTTAAACATTTTAAAGCTATTAGACTAATAATTTGCTTATTTTTAATGCAGCAACAATTATTTTAAAACATTAAGTTTTACTGGCAATAATTATTAGTAGGTAACGTATTGAAATCCACCTACCAATACTATTATTTAATAATAATAATTATTTTATAGATCAGTAAAAATTGTATTTTTACGTACTTTTACATTACGTACTTTTTACAACACTCGAAAATGGTTTTAGGATCCATACTTCATCAGAATCGACAGAAAAGTATAATGACTGAAGAGTCGCAATGTTATAAAAGCATATTTAAAAGATTATTCATTGCAGTTATTTCTTTGTATCTCCGTTACTTAACATCTAAACGTCGGAACTTGTATCATTAGCAGTTGATTAGGATCAACTGTGTATACTCATACATGCAAAAATATGTTAAACATAGGTATTTACATTGAAATGGTGCTCTGTTATTTCTATTGACTCGCATCGCCAAATCTCATAACAATAAATTGGAAGCTGTAGTATTGCATATACAGACTATTGTCTTCTGAATTCACATTACCTCACTAAAAAAATCCTCACTTTCACATTTCACGGCCTCACAATTATGTCAAACTACCACTATGCGCACACTATCAAAGCTACGTATGTACTGAATTCATTATAAAACATCAGCTTCGGTCGCGCCGCGCTGCCTGGAATGCGACCCTGAAATGACGGGATAAGTTCCGACGTCTAGACTGGTAACAACTAACTGGCAACACCGTAGACATGGTTCTGCAGTGAAACTCGGACGCTGTACAGAGACGGCGTGTATAGCAATTTGGGTGCAGTTTACAAAATTAATTATAACTCGGCTATTTATTTGATTTTAAAAAACTAATTTCAGATTAGCAATCTAGGGAACACGGACTACCCCCTCTCCAAACCGGACCCCCTTCAAAGTTACACTCTGTATAGGTACATATTACAATCAATTCTCTATATGACCTCCTCTCATTTCAAGACACATATCCCATCTTTGCCTAACCTCATTGTGAGCTGCATTTATTAACATTTCGCCATTTAAGTCATTACAAGCATTTTTGATTTTGTCTTTCAAATGATTAATATCTCGCAAAAGGTGTTTTGCAAACCTTATTTTTTAAAACCCCCCATAAATAAAATAGAAGGATGTTAGATGTGGTGACCTTCCGGGAAACTGAATAGGTCCATTGACTTGTGGGATGGAGCTCGTCTGCTGAAACCATAGGTTTCTCTTAGCTGCAAAGACACATTCTCCAGAAGCGCAGGAAGTTGTGAAATTTAAGTAACTCACGCTGTTCAATTCATGTTCATAAAAATAAGGCCCAGTTAAATGTCTACCGATGATGCCGCACTATATAATTACTCCAAAATAGCCTTGGTTTTGGACTGGATTTACAATGGATTGTCAATGGACCAGTAGTATTTCATGGCAAACCATTACTGACAAACCCTTTCAAAGAATGTGCCGAAAAAGGTTCTGATCAACAGTTTCTACATTTACTATAATTTGAGCTATAAAGTTAAGTCTGTTTTCAATATCAGGCAAATACTTCAAATTGTGAATTTTGTAGTCATGATACTCATTTGTCTTTAAAATTCATTGAACGATTGATTTATCCAAATTCAATTCCCAGCTAACCTGTCGTATAGAATTTCATGGATATTGTTCGAATACTGTAACAGTAGCTGTATTGTTTCTTACCATTCAGTCAATGATTTGATTCTTCCGAACAGAAAATGCATCTTCATTTCGTCGCAAGGTCGCCTTCATTCTTGTAAAGGTTCTATGAGGAGGAATGAGGCGCTCTGAATATCTTTCGATATAACTACACAGCTCTTTGAATTTCTTGGTAACTTGCCGTAAATTAGCAACATATCAACTTTTTGTGAATGAGAAAACATTTTATAAGCACAAAAGTTATACATGGTGATTTTCCTCCGTGACCTCGGTAACTGGCAGCTACCAGTTACCGAGGTCACGGCATAACAACCCGGAAAATCACCATGTATCAAATTACAGCACTGGCCGTGAAAGCCTAAAAACCACAAAAGTTATACGTTTGACATTCTTATTAAGTAATGACATGTGATATTTATGCACTGAACATTTAATTATTTTCCAACGATTACTTGATCCTTCCACCGCTAATGTGATGTTTAGGTGGTATTTCTTTTGAGGCTCTTTAAGACGATCTAAACTTATAACTTTTAACTGGGAAGTAATACAGAAAAATTTCGCTAATAAAAGTTCATTGGATAAAAGAGTTTGGGTATGTTTCTGGAAAAAATATAATTAATGACGTCGTTAGTCGTTTCTGTCAAATCCCAAATAAAATACTTTCGATTGAAAATTGAGCTTACCTTATCCCATTTAACACCATGTGTCCCAAATGTTATTTAAATTTGTTATATCTTCACAGTAGGCCTATGCTATCGAGTTTGAAACACCCCTGTAGTTGCATAGTGTGTGGGCTGTTTTTTTAGAATTACCCTGTAGAAATAGTTGTCTGTAATAATTATTTACTTTTACGCAGGCTATCACAATTTAGTCTGGTTTGCATTGTCAATGATTGATCAATGCCATTAAAACTGATGCGATTAAATGATCAAAAGTTCAATATTTTTTAAAATAAAATCATGATCATTATGAATTATTTTCTTATCAGCTTAAGTTGAGGTGTTTAGTTTCTCTGTTGTTTCTTCCAGGATGGTGCAACACAGAAGTAATGGCAATCCGGGTTGGATCGAGAGTTTTCTAGTGACTTTAATGCAATCTGGAGCAATAAAAATTGTAGAAATGAAAAGAATTGACGCTTTCGATACAGGAGTGGTCATGCCGCCTCTATACATGATAATGAGGTAAAATGCTAATTTTTTATGAACCAATAGATAATGTGCTCTTGAACTATCAATTAAAAGATTATTTTGAGACTTAAAAAAAATTTTGATATTTTTTGTATTGTATAATTGTCACCTAGACGAATGACTTTTCACACAATGGGGAAAGTGCATGACTTTTCCAAATATGTGCAGAAGAAAAAATGTATTATTTTAATAAAAATGACGTCCATTCTAGACGATTTCATGGAAAAATAAGCCTAAAAACGATATTTAAAATAATATTCTGGCCACGCCCCCAGAAATCTGTGACCGCCATAGCGACCTGTGACGTCAAACGACGTTCACACGTGTATACCTGATACAGCGTTGTGCTTTATATCTGTATACGATTTCAGCCAACATAGTACATATGTTTAGAAAAGTTAATTTGTCATTTGTGATACTATTAAGTGTTATTGTGTTAAATAGACAATGGTATTGAATAAAGTTGCGAAATAGACTCGTAAAATGAGCACAGAAAGTGCATCACAAATGGAAAAAGTATTGTATTACGAAATTATGTACATACATAATGAATACAGTATATAGCGCCCAATATACAGGGTTAACTATGACTTAGTAACAAATATTTTAAGAGGGAATAAGGAAAAATAAGAATTAATGGAATCACCCTTCAAAAAAATTCCAATTCCAAACTTATTTATAAAGCCAAAACAATTTTTTTTCAAAACTATATTAAATCCTTATTTATCGCCGTCACTGACCTTCTGTCAGCCGCGAGGTTAGGTAAATTCTGCCAGTCAAAGGTGTCAAATATAGTGACACGTGTATCAATTTAAGCCGCTTTGAAAGAAAAAAAAATCTTTACAAAATGTAGATTGTTATTTATTTAATGATTTAATGAGAAATACGGTATGGTAGCACAGAGAGGCAGCACCTACCTTACTAATATTTATTTCCAGGATTGATACTTGGAGAGATTTTAAGAATGTTGAATCATCTTCTGTTCTCTTACTTGTTTAAATTAAAACCTGCAAAGATTTTTGTACTTGCTGTGAACCTCTCCTTCCTTCGATCGTTCTTTTTTTGTAAATCGAGGTACCTACTTGGTTTGGCTTTCTTGCTCAGGTCGATTACTTACGTCGGGAAAAGCACAATAAATAACAACAAAATACACGTAAATGTACAAAAATACATATAAACACTGTCACACGTTTGCCACCAGGGCATAAAACAGCTGTTCGATGTGGTTCAAAAAGTATTCAGCAAAATATTTTGTATACTCGGGAAACGTCTTTGAGGCTGCCGCACGATAATATGCACTCCCATAAATCAGCACCTTATCCGTCATCTAGGCATTTGAATACGACATGTTTGTAAATACACATAAAATACGCGAAAAATTAATTTTGCAAAAAACAAGTACTGAAAAATTATTTCAAACTAATCAGAGTACTGTAACCGTATATTTACGTTATTTGACATCTACAGACTACTTCTGACGAGTGACGACATCTGTAGGCCGCTAATGCAAGGTGCACTCACGGCCTCAAGTTTTTAAACAACTTGCGTTGTTGTGTAATTAAATTCTGTTAATACTAATAATAGCAACAATATTAACAGCAATCGACGATGTTTGCATATAATAATTAGTAATATTTTAAACTATAACATCCCAGGATGTTTACAGTGTTCTGTAAAAATAATCCTTAGATTCTAACTAACTCCGTCATTTCTGGATGGTTTGGAGCATGGAGGGTATGCAATTAGCAATGCAGTATGGCATAACCTAGAACTTACTGTTACTTTAACCAGCTAAATGACTAATTTTAAACGTGTTATAGTAATTAAATAAAGTACTTTATGTCGGATATGTTAGTGGATAATTATGATGAATCTGCAAGGATTGAAGATGTAGTTTTGGCAGAGTGCAACGAAAGAACAAATACAAAATACTGCAGCTAACCGGATTAGCTGTTATCTACCAGGTACTTAGACATTATTATTATTAATACAAATGTTTCGTTTCGTCGTTTTTACACTTGACAATGTTGAAAAAACGACCAGTAGTTGACATATCTAGCCATGACGGATGATGATTGATTGTCTCATAGGCGCCGACTTTCAGTAGGAAAAGAGGGTTTTGCCCCATTTTTTAAACATCGAGCTAGAATTACGAAATAAATTTTTTATTGTCTTTTAGACCTTCCTGAGCACGTGGTTAAAATTTTTGTACTTAGTCATAGTTAACCCTGTAAAACATTTCACCCTGCCTAAAAAAATAAAAGAAAAATGTAGTGAAGGGCGATGAAGCCCGACGAAAGGAAAACGTTAAGCTCTCAAGCATTGCAACATTGCTTGTTGATGGCCATTTTAATGTAAGTTTAATTGGAAAATCAATGATACAGTAAACTTACATTGTTTTCTTCATTTATTGTATTCAACACTAAATTTCGATTCCAAATATTATGTTCTGCTTCCCCATTGGAAAATGTAGTTATTTATTACGTTACTGGAAACTATATATTTTACATTACTGAACTAAAGTAATAATTTTCTATAAATTTAAAATTATACAGGGTAAACTATCACTGTGTACAAAAATCTGCCACGTGCTTAGGGAGACCTAAAAGAGAAAAAAAATATAGTTTGTTTTTTCTACGTGACGTGATTCCAGACTAAGTCAACGTAGATGTTACAATATAGTTTCATTTTGGAACAATGAAGTTAAAAAATATTTTCTTTAAAACGCTGATATCTGAAATGCTTTATAGATATATGCAATTTTCAAATCTTTATTTCAGTTAGTTCTTTAGCTTAAGGTTGTAAATGATACATGCATAATATGTGTTATAAACTTTTACATCTTATATTATTAAAATAATAAGAACATCTTCTTTGTTAAAGATTATCAGAAGAAGAAACAAACTTATGGATGAATATTATGGAAGAGAAAATGTTTGAAAAGAAGGATGAGGACGCCTCAAAGAGATGGAAGATATATGTTGACAGTTGTAGGGTGAGATTTTTTTGTGCGAAATTTTAAAAAGATATTTTTAAATGGTGTACATAAACATCAATATCAGCAGCATCACGACTGGAAAATGAAATAATGAAAAATGCAGAGGCAAAAAAGGCTATTTAAGGTAAACGTTGCCTCGTTAAAATTAAAGATGTATCTCTAGTTGAAAAACAGTGTTACGCGGTATCGAGGGTGTGGGGTTGTTAGATTAGAAATAACAAGTCCACGGTTTGTAGTACGTTAAATATATTAATAAAGATATAACAACTGGGAAAGAATGTTCCACCAATACAGAAGTTTGGACGAATGTTACGCGGAAGACAAGCGACAAGTAACTACCGTGGTTCTCACCGTACCTCTCTAGGAAGGTCTCGGGGGCTGGTTAATCTGACCATGTCTTTATTTGATTATAATTGGGCTCAGGGTATTTTAATGGTTTTATTGGCATTGATTTGTTTATTGCTTTAATGCAAATGTCAATAAATTGTAATTGTAAGGATCACAGATGTAGGTCGGTGACCGGTGTCGGTGACCACTACAGAGAGAAAATCTATCTTAAAAAATACGTCACGGTATATAGATAAACTTCGCCAAAAAATTACGTCACGAGATAATTTTATTTTATTCGTATAGAATAATTTTACGAGTAATTTCGATGATGCAAGTTACATTTAAGTGTCTCCTAGTATAACATGGAAAGGGGAGCTGGGGGGTAGCGGACAACGTGGCGGCTGCCGCCGATTGCTTTGGCCGCCTCCAAACGATCCATCGTTTCTCCTCCGCCGGGGGAGGCGGTTCTCGACGAGGGCGACGCCAACTACGGTTTTTCTCTTTTTCTAGCAGCTGGTCTTCAAATGATGCCACAAATGTTTTTTCAGCAAAAATCCCAAACAATTAGGGCAGAGGCCGTATTCCAGGTAATCATGTTTTTCCGTGACGGTCGGTCTTCTCACCAGTATAAATTTTCCCTTGCGCGCCAGTTAAACTTCGCAGTTATATCTAAAATCCCCGGCCCTGTGTAAGTAGACAAAACCGACTCTTCTATATTTCGACCCCTTACGCCACTGCAGTACCTTGGATACGTAGAGCTCCTTTCCGTGGACGTTCACATAATGTTTCGCCGGGTTGGCGTACTCTTATTGACAAAACCAGCACGCGTGCTTGTTATTCCTCAGTCTTTTTCCCCGATTATCGTCGCCGGCACGATCCTTATACGTGAACTTCCATCTTCGAATTCGTCGTCGTCGTCGTAGAAAGGTAATCGATACTACTGCTTTCGCCGCCCATATAACGGTCATCACTATCCGAACTTGAATCGATACTTCTTTACGATATGCTCCATTTCGTTATTTTGACTTTTTACTTCGCCCAATTGGTCCCTGCTAATTTTTCGTTGAATAGAATTATTATTGTGGAAGCCGTCCATCCCCACGTCGTTCGGTGGAAAAATAGAGATTGTTTCCTTTCTTTTGACATAGTCCTCTTCACTTGCGTAGTTATAAAAAAACGTACCAAAATATCGCGAAAATTTTACTGGAATTTTCCGTACGAACGATTTAAATAGCGACGCGGCGGGTAAAATACTCGACAAAGAACTGAGTATCTCGCAAAAGCGCCACCGTATTTGGTATAGTCAGAGGCTGCGCCGTAGGCAATGCTTTCGATTGTTCGATATTTAGAATTTTCTTAACTAAATAGATTTCTGAAAAATAAATTGTATGGCTGGAAAACACATTTAAAGAACGTAAAAATGTTATGTGATTTGTGGATATTAACTGCTTAATTTTGAAGAAAATTAAACTCTTCCAGAAATTCGATGACGTTCGAAATTGTTCTAATGTTAATAGAAATGTTATTTTGTAAATCGCTTGATCAGTCAAGTTTTGAAATATGTTAAGTGACGATCTGTCCCAAAAATGTCCATAAAAAACCTATTATTCTTCGAAAAACGAGTTATTGCTTAGTATTTCTGTGATGAGAAAAATAGCGATAATTTGTAGCAAATTGAAAATATTTTTAAAAAGTAACTATTGTTTCGGACTTTCTAAAAGCGCCGTGTACGCATAGCTAAGAGTTATTAGATTTCCAAAAAGTTAGGATTTCCTAATTGGAAGTATACGAATCGATAGTGCCCTTCTTCCACATCATTCTCGTTATGTTTGAGATACTATCGTATCGCAAAGGCCCTTCTGGCAGCTTTCGGAAAAGTTGTGTTTGGTTTCGTTCGGTGGGCGTGACATGTGAATTTCGAGTTTCTCGGTATAACTAAAATGTATGCTTTAAAAATAAATGATATAATTATACTAAACCCCATTTTATCGCCGACGCTGACGGCAGGTCAGAAAGCGCGCAAGTGTGACATTTAAAGAGTTAGGCAACCTGTTGTATTGTCTTAATGATTAAAACGTTGTTTACCATGGTGTTTGCGTCGGTACGCCTCGAAGTTCCCTACACGTCGGTACTAAGCACGCGACAATCGGCCGCCGCGTTTGGAAGTTGTCACAATTGAGAAAAACCCTTCGGTCGCCACAATTGAGACGTGTCGAGTATACTAGCACATGAACAGAATCCAAGTATCTACTTATTGTCGGTTCTTTCCTTTCAAGATTTAAAATTTCCTCTTCATTGACGATACTTATCTTGATCTTCCTGCAAATTATCAGTTTTTCTAGCACAAGCAAGGTTAATAATTTTGATTCTGATCTATGTAGTTGTAATGGATTCATTGGGAAGATTGTTCTTTGTATAAACAAAAACTAGCAGCCATATTTTGACGACACTCTCCATAAATAAATAATGTATTTACTAGTTCTTTATTGTCATAAACATTTTTACTTACTAAACAATAATTCAGAGTTTAAATTTCACAACACGTTAATACAGCCATTTAATAATTGTGAAATACGGAGCAGAAACCTAGAGCTGAATTATTGTAATTATTATTAATTTAAAAGTTGTATGAAAGAGTTTCTTATTTTAATGAGTATAGAGTAATTCATAAAATCTTAAAATCACCTTGTTTGTAATATTTGATTAGTCTGTAAATAATTTGCATAAATAATAATTTGCTATTTATCCAATGCGATGAAATAATTGCAGTTTACAATTACAAATACAGGGTAATTCTATAGCCTCAATACAAACTTTAGAAATGAAACGTAGATGTAATTTCATGAAGAGGTTCCCTATTTATTCGGTTAAAAGTTACAGCGGTTTTTAAATTTTTAAGCTGAAATAAATGTAGACATAATTTTACAAAACAGGATTTAGTAATTATCATTTTAAATAAATTATCTGTCAAAAACAATTTATTTTAAATACTGTAATGTAGCAATTTGTTAAAATTTATGCAAATTTAATTAGTAATGAATCCATGTAACATGTAATAAAGAATATGCTGACATTGTTTTGCGTCTGGACTTTTCAAAACTTGTTTATGGAACCAGCAGTGAAGATATAAGAACAAAAGATATTAATTGTATTATATACGATTATGTTTCGATTTTATTATACTCGTATAAAGCGATCTTCAAATCAAATTTATTGCACATGCAATAGATATGCGGTAAAAATAAAATTATGTATTTCAGTAATAGTTTTCTAACTAATATACCACACAAAATATAAAATAGATAAATGCCATGTTTTAACTACTTTGACATAATTTTACTTTTATCGCATATCTATTGCATGTGCAAAAAATTGATCTGAATATGGTTTTATATAATGGATGTGATAAAATTAATATTTTTTTCGCAAACACGAACACAACTACTCTGCGGGCTAATGCCCCAACCAGCATTGAATTACACCTGGAAAAGTTTTAAGAAACAGCCAAAGTCAGCCTATCAGACATATACCAGTTTCAAGCTTGTTAGCTCTCCTTAGTATGCCATTGGTGAGACATCAGATGAATAGCTCTAGCTTCATGAGTCTGTTTAACCCGACAGACCATGAATACGCATTGTAGACAAGCTACATCTATCGGCTATTTGCTACTCCATGCCGAACTGACAAGTCACACACACTAAGCGTTCTACATCACAGTAGATGTTGCAAACACGGAAGCTATTGTTGAAGATATTCCAGGTGTAATTCAATGCTGGTCGTGGTATTAGTCCTCAGAGTACCTAGTTGTTTCCTCGAATTCCGTGTTTGTAACATATCGCCAAATCGTGATTATATTATAACTTTTGAACAAAGAAAGTATGACTTACATTTATATGAACATTTTTTCATAAATTTAAATTTTCTAAATCTAAAGTTTGTAATGAGATTAATTATAACTTACCTTGTACTTGTATTGCTTTAGGAAAGCTATCCAGACCTGTCGGTAGCAAAGACATTTCAAGACTACGCCAAGGACAAACTGATCAAAATATGCTACCTAAGCGATAATTTCAACCTGGAAGACGTCGTAGCAGCGCAACACATGGATGTTGTTATTTTGCAAACTTTCGATTCCCTCACATCGTACGAGCAGCTTCTCTTGAAATGCAGTTCCATACTTGGGGATATTTTTCCCAGGGACATGCTGTTATACATTATGTCATCGGCAGTTAATCGACTAACTGCCCAAGGTTCGTGTCTTACTGATTAATATTTTAAAATTCAAAACTGGTTATTTACTGAAAAGTTTTAATTTTTAGCTGTACAGAAGCTATTCGAAATTCAGGTGTTAAGTTGCGCAAGAGGAAATTTTCTCGAAGGTGGACTTAATTTCTTTGAAAGACTGATGGATCCCAACGATGATTTGTCTGTGAAATGTGACTGCAATGGACTGGTGATAGGTGGTCAGTACTAGAGTAGTCATCTTGAAGTACATTCACACATGTACCTAGACAAAAACAATTAAACCATCTACTAATTGATGCTTCCCAAAATTTCTATTTATAGTTCATCTACTCACCACTTTAAAAATGTATAAGTGTTAAGTTGGAAACTTTCATCGATTTAGTAGACAATGTTTGCATTATATTGATTAGAAAGTTGACTATGAATTCAAAACTTGGGAAAACTACATCCAACTCACAATTTTTCTTGAAATTGAAAATACCACCCAACTGTAATTGTCGCATGTATGTTGAACTAACTATGAAATTTTTAACATAATATGTTTTGACTTAAGAAGTTGACACCATACTTTACTAGATACTTTCTTTTCTATACATTCTGAGCAGTATTGTTAGTATACAGTGTGTTACGTTTTTCATATCAACCACCTTTGGAAATGTAAGAAGGCTGTGAAATTTCGTCAAACCATTTTTTACAATTAATACCCCCAAGGGAGGTTATATTCTACTATTTTATTGATGTGACAAAAGCCTGGTCTACTATGATTTTTTAAAAGGATTGTTTTTCCAGAAAGTGGTATTAGGCATTTTTATCAAAAAGATAATATTATCAGGCTATTCAGCACCCAACAAAATACCCGTATACCAAATTTGATCAATAAATATATATAACTAAAAATTATAATAAACAGGTGAAAGATGAGCATGAAAGTGAAAACAAATACCAATCGGACAAAAACACATACCTACAAGTTTAACAGTTTAAATTGTGACCACAGTAAAAATTATTAACAAAAAATGTAATAAATTATGAATACTAAATAGCATAAGATTGGAAAAGGTTAATCCAAATTAAATTTCTTAAATTTAATTTATATTAACGTTTTGTAAATTTTTGTTTAACAATTTTGTATTCATAATTAATTATATTTTTTCTACGTTCATGCAAAAAACAAAACTGTATTGAACTATATTTAGTGGAAAAGTGGACATGTTTATTGCATTCATCTCTCATTCTACTACAGCATTTTGTCATCATGACAAACATAAACGCTCAAATCTACGTCACATTTTCCTAGACTTAGTATCATCTAAATATCATTTTTTGGTTTTTGCATGAACGTAGAAAAAATATTGTATGATACTCGTACAAAAAGTGCTTATTGCACTCAACGTGTTGTCCTACTCGGCCTGACGGCCTCGTTGGACAATTTCACGTCGCGTGCAATAAACACTTACTTTTTGTACTTGTTGCATAAATAACTATTGTGTACGTTCTTTATTTTTACTGTGGCTGCAATTCAAAGTGTTAAACTTGTAGTGTATCTGTTTCTTTCTTTGTCCGATTGGCATTTGTTTTCACTTTCATGGCAATCTTTGACCTTATTATAAATTTTAGTTTTCTGAATTTTCGAAATTTATTACTCCATAAAAAGCATACAATAGATTTTTTTGATCAAATTTGGTGTATGTGTATTTTGAAGGGTGCTGAAATAGCTTGGTAATATTATCTTTTTGATAAAAAAAATGCTTAATACCATTTTCTAGAAAAGTGATCCTTTTAAAAATTCGTAGTAGGTCAGGCTTTTGTTACATACAGGGTTAACTATGACTAAGTACAAAAAATTTAACCACGTGCTCAGGGAGGCCTAAAAGACAATAAAAAAATTATTCCAGAATTTTAGCTCGATGTTTAAAAAATGGGGCAAAACCCTTTTTTCCTACGGAAAGTCGGCGCCTATGATAAGAATCGACTGAGATGGCTTAGACCCATAGATAAAACTTACAGCTGTCAACAATATCTACTACCATCGTCGTTTTTTTGCAGCATTTCTAAATGTAAAACCGAAAATAACCATTCTAATAGTAATAATACCTGATAGATAGGTAACAGTTAATCCACTTAGCTCCAGTATTTTGCATTCGTTTTCCATTATTTCGTTATAAACTGGTAGAACTACATATTCGCTCATTACAGCTACTCACTACCGATAAAAGACAGTAAAGACACTTCCCGTAGGCACAATTAGATAGATTAGATTCCTATTTATTGTAACAAAATCGAACGAATAATAGACGTTTTAATGTAACCGCGGGAGTCTTGTCCCATAACCTAGAAAACCAAACCGGCGAACTATATTGTAGGAAATTATCCTCACCCAACACAAATATCTTTATTTAATAACAATAAAACGTTTAAAAAGGCACTAAAAACTGCAGAAGAACACAAAATTACAACGTAAACACAGGAATTCAATTATGACATGACAGTGACACTACTGACATTGACTAATGAGCGACTGTTGCATGCTTGTAGAGTATGCAACCAACAAGCATTGGCGGCGTTAAATAAGGATTTAAAATAATATCGAAAAAAATTTTTTTTGGCTTTATAAATAAGTTTGGAATTTTTTTGAAGGGTGATTCCGTTAATTCTTATTTTTTCCTATCCCCTCTTAAAATATTTGTACTAAGTCATAGTTAACCCTGTATAATAAAATTATTAGTATAATATAACCTCCCTTCGGGGTACTAATTGTAAAAAAATTGGCTTGCGAACCTGAAAAACGGGACACACTGTATATAAACTCGATGCTATTCATAGCAACAAAAACACAAAATTGTTTTTTGCCGATCGACACTAAAAGGCGTAGTTTTAGGGACAACTGTCAGACATTAAATGTCATATTTACTGTCTAGTCATTAGAATAATTTTTCTCCAACACGATTTTAGAAAGTACACGTTCCACAACTAAAAATTAGATTGTAATACATGTCATTCCAGCATACTGTGTTAGAATGACATTCGATCACAGTGTGTTATTCTAACATACTGTGATGGAATATGTACAAATAAGAAACTTTTTTGTATGATTTCTAAAATCTTGTTAGAGAAAGTATAGTTTAAAACACGTTAAGAATGGTATATTCCTACAACTTGTTGTAGAATATACTATTACTGCTTCCAAAAGTATTGACACCGACAGGCTGGGAGGTACATTTTCATTGTCTGTAGAATGCAAAAGAAGCAGAGGACGAAGTTTACTTTTTTTATTTAAACAGTTGATACAAGCTACTGTTTTTCTGTTACTACAAATTCTCGGACAATTTTTATATAAAGGTCATTGTATTGAAGATATTCCAACATTAGTGTAGTTAATTTTTCGCGACGACAAACCCCAAAAATGGCGATTGCCATAGCAGCCTTCACTAGTAAATATTATGTTTCATCATCTGCAGTACTTAGCAACTTATACACTTCTTCCTTTCCTAAAAATTCTAGACTTTTTGACCTTGTAACTCTTTGAACTTCTCTTCAAATATGCTATTGTTACGTAGCATCTCTACGCACAAGGGGGTAGCTACAGATGTAGATTAATCACACAAAAAAACAGTAACAAAATGGTTTATTCAATAATTAGAAACATAAGGGCGAGAAGATATTGCCACCAGCTGGAGGTTGTACAAATATCAATATAGGTCTTACCTATTTCCAACTTCCATGGTCTAGGGGAGATACTGCTATTCCAAAAAGGGGGAGAACTTCCACGCTAACTACACTGCCACCGACTCCCTTCCGTTACCTCCACATTCCCGTTCAAACCCTTGGTTCATGATTTTTGTCAGATCAGCAGTGGCCTGAGGGACCACCGCCAATCAGAGCTTTGCAGTAAAAACGTCATTGTGGTCAACGTACCTGGAAGTGTTGTAATCTGCCGACTGTACATTTTTATCCACAGTAAAGAATATAGTTGCGAAATTGAAATAAAATATCGTTTATGCAATGATTTTAAACTAGGTTGGAACTGGATTGCTTTGGAGTTTTAAAATGATTTTATTTTTAAAATATATTTACTAATTAGACTTATTTTCCAATAACTAATTTTAATTTTTATTTAATTAAATTTCCATTCTTGACACTATTAGTTGAGGAAATCTATATACTTCATAGTGTAGATGGTTTCTTGAAGTGTTGCTTTCCGGAAAAATAAGCCAAAAGGATTTCTTCTGGCACATCTTTTACCTTGTTAACTTTGCACTAATCTTAAAACTTTTGATACCCCAACTCATACCGCAATTTGGATTTTGTGGGAACTAGACTTGAGATCCCTCCATTGCCGCTGCTTCTATATTACAGTAAACATTAGAATCACTCATTTTGAAAAACGCTTTATATTTATGGGTTGTTTGAAAAGGTTTTGACAGGAACCAACGAAATATAACATAAGAAAACTTGGTCTGTAAGCAGCATTTCTAATAGCAGGTATTTTTTCTATTCATAGAAAATACACCAGTTTCTTTTCGCGTCATTTAACACTTTTTGACAGATATATTTTTTAACTGTTAATAAATGAAAGCACATAAAATTTTGTACAATATTCTTGTTGCAAATTCATATTACTACACTAGATGTTTTATCAAACAACTTTAACATGTCCATCTCGTGTTGTAATATGAATCTTTGACACTTTTACACTTATAGATAACTATTACCATTGCAGATAGCTGCATAGATCTGCCTAAATATGCTTCTTGCGGCTATATGCGATTTAGATCTTCCGAGTTCCGAGAAACGACATACAATCTCTTAACAGACAATCAGAAGAGAGAGTTTCATGGCAAAGCTATAAGATATATGGAAAGAGAGACTCGAAGATGCCGAGCATGTGGCAGTGGATATTTTACTAGATACTTGGGAACAGGAAGACTGGATGATGTAAATTTACTTACAACTTTCATACAAACGCTTTAATATAGTCACACACTGAATTATATGTTGTTATGTCTGTAAGTTTTAGAGCAGAGTAAATCAGGGGGGAGATGCTGAATTAAATTTACGCTTATAAGTTTTTTTACTTGTATTTACCGAAAGAAAAATAGGTTTTGCGTAAACTACTTGTATATGTATTAGGAATGTAATACATTATCTAAAAACAAATGAAATAAATAAAATTAAAAAATATATACAGGGTGTCCCGAAATTAATGGGACACAGAGCAAGAGTAGATTCCTCACATTAAAATAATGCGATTAAGCCAAACTTACCTCGGTCTATTTGTGGCTAATAAAAAAGTTACAGGGAGTTAAAGTTCAAATTTTGAATTCGAAATTCTTAAAATTTTTAGAAAGTTTTCAAAGGAGTCTTTTAAAAATTTGGATTAGGGGGCTTTCTGGGACGAGAAAAATTAATCTGTACTTAATTTTGCTGTAGACGCTAGAGGGCGCTACGGAATGTACTCTTGGTTGATAAAAACTGGTTATAACTTTTTTATCAGCGTGTGTACGAAAGTTTCAATAGAAAATTATTGTTCTCCTATCTATTTTTCACAAATAAGGTATACTTGTTTTATATCGATAAATTTAACCGTTTTCGATTTACTTCCTGGTTTTCTATTGGATGAATTTTAAGAATTTCAAATTCAAAATTTGAACTTTAACGCCCTGTAACTTTTTTATTAGCCACAAATGGACTAAGGTAAGTTTAGCTTAACCGCATTATTTTAATGTTAGGAATCTACTCTTGCTCTGTGTCCCATTAATTTCGGAACACCCTGTAGAGGGTGAGTCTTTAATAATGGTACATGGCTTAAGGGCAGATTGTTAACGTCAAAATAAAGTGATTGAGCCCAACATGCCTTAATTAAATTGTTACTCCTTTTCATTGTACAGGGTGTCAAAGTTGAAAAAATGTTTTCGATTTTTTGCTATGTTTTAAGAACGTATTCCGATTGTTTTGAAAATTTGTAGTCTTATGTTTTTTGAGGTGGCAATTACGAATATGCAAATAGTGTTGAGGTCACGACTAGGGGGCGCTAGTTATACTGTACTGTCGTACTAACTTTTTGTATTTTATACTTTTGAATTTTTTAATAAGAAACTATTGAACTATGCTTAAGCTATACCATTATTAATGACTCACCCTGTATATTTTTCCAGTACTCCACCCCATAGAGCCGAGTAAGATGGTGAGATCAGTAAGGGTAAAATGGTGAATGTAATATTCAATAAACAAGTTTTTGCTTTATGTTCCTTCCACACACACCACATATTTCCCAGAATATTTGTTAATTTCTAATTAAAATATCTTTAAAATAACCGGAGCTATCAATAAAAATCAATTTTAAAATTTGATTTTTTGACACTTGTTCAAAATGAGTAGAGAGATGAACTAGCATAAGAAAAGTTTCATTATTTTGGTCCAAAGAATATGTTGTTGACGGCTTGACCTACTAATTTGCAGCACCCTGTATATGCTGAATAATTTATCAAATTAGTTTCTATAGATTTGCTACGTAAAAAATCATGTTGTTCTTCAATCACAATGACTACTTTGCTAAGATTGATTGTGTGCACTATTGTGATTGTGGTTATATTGTGTGTAATTGGGCACTGTTTTTTCAAGAATTTTACTGAAAATATTTATCTTACTATTAAGTCTATAATTAGTGATTAAATTTATATTACCATTTTTCATAAAATACCTAAAACCTGCTCATCCGAGAAGCCAGCTGTATTCTCTTGATGCGATCCAACATAGCCTTCAGTGTGAAGTTGGCTTTAGCATTAAAGTTTCTATTTACATCTATTATGTGTTATTGCATTTTGTTATTCATTTCTTTGCACTAGCTCTAGGTAAGTCTCTATGTGTGATATACATCTGAATATTTGATTCTTATTAAAGGGGCTCAGAATTACTAAAATGAAGTCGAAAAAATATTCTGTTATTAGCCAGGAGACGTATTTATCTCAATCCGACAGAATCTCACTAGGAAGATTCTCGGCTACGTCGGGTTCTCACATGTCCCACACCAGCACCAGTAAGGTTAGAGACTCCTCTCTTAGATCTTCCAACACTCCCTCAGGATCTGAAAGCATATCCTCAAATATAACCAGTAAGTATTTCAACTCTTTGATAAAATATTGAATTTGAATCCCTCTTACTAGCATCTGCTCTACCCACTCTATTGCATTCAAATCAAATAAAAAAAGTTTAGGAATGTTTAGATTTGTACGAATCTCTAAAGTTAAAGTTAGTGATTTATAACACGTAATCTTCCTTTTGACATTGTAAGTTATATTGTTAAGTTCTTAATGTAGCTTAGTGCTATTAGTAGGTATGAAGGTATGAATATAAATTAGTTTTACTGGCAATAATATACTATAGAGTTAACAACCACCCAGTGGCGTGCCAAGGTCTTCGGGGGCCCCCGCAATTTTTTTCAAGGGGCCCCCCTCTACATCAAAAAAATTAATATACTGCCTATACTGGGTGACAACGAAACTACTGTCTGCGGTGATATTTCAAATCGGTTTATAGATAGAAAAAATTTGGTGTGACCTCACCTTTATATTTTGATTTTTTTTCTTTTGACTTTTTGAATAAGAATTCTAATTAATAAAATTCATATTTCATAGCGTCATAATCGTACCAAATTCCAGCGATAGTATATGGCCAATATGAGTTCTGATTTAGGTTTGGAAAATTACAGAGCATAACATTATAACTTTATTTAATAAACATTACTAACACAAAATTGTAACAAAAATAAAACATTTATAACTAACACAAAAATAATCCTTTTAATATAATAAAATAAACAAATAAAACACATTAACTCTAAAAATATTATTATGATTTGAATCGCATTTCAGACTTTTTAAATATAGAAAAACTATTTTCTTGTGTGTAAAGCAACATATTTATTAACTATTTGGTCTAAGTCTATGTTTTTGGATTCTACGTTCGACTACGTTGTCGTGTTGTCGAATTTTACCATAAAATAGGTACTGATAAGGCAAAATATATTTAATTTGATTTTGGAAAATTATGAGGTATAGACATATTCCGCCGCTACAAAATTAATAGTTATTTTATTACTATGTAAAAAGCTTGCTGGAGGTAGTCGAGGTCGAGGCTGAGCAGGGGCCCCCTGGATTCCCGGGGCCCCCCCGCATTGCGGGCCCTGCGGGCCCTTTCTGCACGCCACTGCAACCACCATTGAATAATAACAGTTATTACTCAATGCTATCACTAAGTACAAACATTTTAACCACGTGCTCAGGAAGGCCTAAAAGACGATCAAACATTATTTCGGAAACGACTCCTAAAAAACAAACGAAGAAACTGGGAAAAGAGGGTACTTTGCTTCCCCTATTTTCTCTGTCGTACGCCCATGAACAAGTTCTTCCGATATCGTAGTGTAAAATTGTATTTAAAATATTTTATTACGCTTGATCACTTTTCCTAAAACTTTTCTTTTTCCATATAAATTCGATTTTTAAACGTCGTCCAACCTTAGAGATAGCCGCAGAGAAAAAAATTATTTCTAAAGAAACACTCGAAGGAACAATTTGTTAATAATTTAGTTTTTAAATGTTTTAACTGATTTTTTTATAAGGTTATCCGCTTTTTTTGTAGCAGTACTTTCACAACTTGTACTAAAAATCCTTTAAAAAAAAGGTCATATAAACATGTGTATTGTTTTCGATTTGCAGAGAGATCAAGTTTAAAATGAGAATTGATTTTTCATTCGTAAAACGAAAACCCCTCATATAATTTAATTTGTCCTATTTTCTCTAGCGGCGTCACAACAAGGTGCCAGCTAAAAATAGAAAAAAATATGGTACGCCACTGCTTTTTGGTGAGTTTGAATTTGATTGGTTTTTCTCAGTTTAGTCAAATACAACTTTTTCGGTATTTAAATGTTTTTCCTATCTCGCTTTTATAATTATAAAAGGCCGTTTATGCATTGCTAATACAAGCGGATATGCAGAGCAATTACTGTAAATATGTTTAACTAATATGTTTCTTAAATAATATTTTAATTTTTTCGAGGAAAATTGCATAGTTAAATAATATTTGTTTGCGTAAATATGGTCAAACAGGCTAGCCCTACGCTCAAAAACACTCCATATAAAATTATATATTTAAAATATTGGTAAATTATCTATCTACAAATTGTTTCTTGGGTGTTCTTTAAAATTTGGAATTTAAAAATGTTATTAAGTGCAACTCAACATTCTGCCTCAACCGTGCATGACTCAAAAATCGAGGTTATACTGAAGAAAAAGGATTTTACGGTAAAAATTATCAAATTTGATAAAATAATCCAAATTAAATATTACGCTATGATATAGGGAGACATTGTCCATGGGCGTACGCCAAACAATAGGAAGAGCAAAGTATCCCTTCTACGTTTTTTAGGCGCTGTTTACAAACAATATAACATTTTTAAATGTTCAATCTTAACATCATGTACCTTTTAAGATATGAATTTTTATATACAGGGTGTCCCTAAAAGGTTGAGACAACGTTTCGTCACATAAAGTACAGCTGAAAATAAGTCGATTTACCTAAACTTGCCTTAGTCCAAAAGTTGATAATCACGGAGCTACAGGGTGTTAAAAGTTAAAAAATAAATCGCGTTTTCTTTAATAACTTTCGACTGTTTCACGTTAATTTCACGAAATTTTATATCCAAGAGTTTCATGGGATGGTAAATTCAATTTTATTGTCCATTTCGGTGTATCTTCTACAGCACGCCACCGGCGACGATTTACAACACTTTAAACCGTTACAACTTTTTTGTTCCACCCTGTATATTTTTTTAGACTAGGAAAATCTCTTCCCCTGCCGTCTTTTTTAGTTAAGAAAGGTATACCTTATTGAAGTTGCTAGGAGCAACGATTTCCGAGAAAAACGGATCTAAAGCTGATGACTTATTATTATTATGTATCTTCAAAATCCTCTCAAGCAACACTGGTAATTTTTCTTGAAGAAAGTGCAAATATCTCTCTGTAATTAATATTATTTGGTACAAAAATAGAACCTATTAAATTTGATTATATTATACCGCTTTATTCTAATTTTATGTTGAAAGTGTCTTGGCCTTATAGCGGGTGCATTTTCTACAGCGGTGATTATGTTCGTTATGGAAGTTAGTTGTGCCTCTTCTTCTGAAACACGCTTCGTTAGTAAGAGTTTTTATTTTGAGAGTGATTATCAATCTTTCTTCTTTCACAAATAAAATGACTAAATCTCAATCTAAGTTGTTTATTGTTCTGTTGTTTGTCTCTTAACATCTAGTAAATACAAGAATGACTGGAACATACACATTTGAAGAACAAACAGACATGTTGCTAGTACTAGGATTCTGCTGAGGATATTGTAGAAGAAGTGTTACAGTTTACCAACAAAGATTCTCAAATCGACGGGTAACAAATTTTAAAACTTTTGGTAGGATTGAGAGAAGCCTTCGAGAAACGGAAGTTTAAAGTCAAGTACGGTGAATTAGGGACGTCCTAGACAAATCTGCAATCGACAAGTAGAAGGCGAATCTTGGATATTATTGCGAAATATCCCGGAGAAAGTGTACGTAATCTTGGACGTCAGCTGGGGGTTTCCAAAAATATACCGAATAAAGTGTTGAAAGAACAGTTGCTGCATCCCTTTCATGTACAACTAGTTCAAAAACTATTGCCACTTGATTTTAATGCCCGATTGAGATTTTGTCATTTTATTCGTGAAAGAAGAAACACTGATATTCATTTGCAAAATAAAATTCTTTTCTGACGAAGCGTGTTTTACAAGAAGAGGCATAACTAACTTATAAGACCAAGACACTTCCAACATGAAAGTAGAATAAATGTTTGGGCCGGTATAATAGGATCAAATCTAATAGGTCCTATTTTCCTACCAAATAAATTAATTACAGAGAGCTATTTGCATTTTCTTCAAGAAAAATAACCAGCCTTGCTTGTGGACTTACCCTTGGATAAGTGAATAATTTTTAATTTTGTACATAAATTATAAGTCATCAGCTTTAGATGTGTTTTTCTCGGAAACCGTTGCTCCTAGCTTTACGTTTATCTTTCTTCGTCGTTCGAAATCGTGGCCGGTAGCGTACTGTAGAGAATTCACCGAAATGGACAATAAAAATGAATTTGCCATCCCAAGATACCGCCGGATACAAAATTTCGGAAAATTCACGTGAAACAGTCGAAAGTTATTAAAGAAAACGCGATTTATTTTTTAACCTTTGACACCTTGTAGCTCCGTGATTATCAACTTTAAGGCAAGTTTAGTTAAATCGACTTATTTTCAGCTGTAATTTATGTGGCTAAACGTTATCCCTACCTTTTAGAGATACCCTGTATCAGTAAGTAGATAGGGTTTTGTTGTAAAAAATATGCAGTTAATGGGATACCTTGCTTTTTTGTTACACCCTGTATATTTCAATGTTTGCACCGGGCAACCCAGTAATATTTATCAGAAAAGGGAAGACAACCTACATGTTCCTTATGCTCTGTACTTTCGATTGGTATTAAATTTGTTTGGTAAGCAAGCATATTTCACTAGGCAACCCATTTGCAATATATTTGTTTGCATATTATGTTTGATAATAGTATATTAGAAAACGAGGTTTGAAAACGACTCGACTCGACTTGTGGCAGCAATATGTCTCGCTCATGTGCAAAGAGGTTTTCAAACGAGTTTTTTACGATACTTTTTATACGACTGCAAACAGAGACCACAAAAATTAAATTTTAATTTAAACTCAGCCAACTTGAAACATTGCATAATTTGGGTGACAACATCAAACAACAATCACAGCGTGTGCAAAGATGACATAACCGTGTGCAAAATCCTTAGCACACGGCGTGTGCAAAATACCGTTTTCAGAGCGTGTTTTCCGTGTGCAAAACCCCCTTTTGCAAGGCAGTCGTATAAAAAAATACTTTTCATCCGGTAGATATTTCTTCAGATATTATTAAAAGCTTACCTAAGCAATGCTCTGTCAGTTCTTAGGAAAAGTTTCCTGATAAACATTCTAAAAATTAGGGAATTTAATCTTACGGCGTAAAAAGAAAAAGTAATGTTTCTATTAAATAGCTTGGTATCCCATGAGAATACAATTGTCCTAACTCTCCATAACTGTAAATGTAAATCAACTGTCAAACTATACGTTCGAATCTCAGTTAAAGTGTACTATTCTTCCCTAATTTTTAGAATGTCTTTCAAGAAACTTTTCCTAAGAACTGAAAGAGTATTGGTTAGGTAAGTTTTTCATAATATCTGAATAAACCTACACACAGAGATTTAAATAAATCCACGTTTAAATATGACTGTTCGCTTTTAAAAAGTAGAGAAACCATATTTATAAAGCTATAGGTAAGTAACGAAGCCACTGTGGATTTTCATGATCCATTTATTCCTAATAAAAAGATTATAGAAATATTTGTTAGAAAAAGGTTTATTTTTCTTCTACACTTCAATAATTGTAGAAATGCACGGTTAAATTAAAAAATATAAAAAAATTAATGATCACAAATATTGTAACACTTGGTATATAGGTACGTTCGTTTCAATCGACTCAAAATCAAGTATTTTATGTCCTCCTAAAATTATTATAACGACTTGCAATACCTGATAATTAACAGTTAATCCGGTTAGCTACAGCATTTTACTTCAGTTTTTTGTTCCAAATTCTCAAAACTGCATTATCACTCATTATAGGTCCAACAGGATAACCTACTAAAACACACACTTTGTTTAGTACAGTAATAAAATTCCCATTTATTGTAAGAAAATCGAACGAAAAGGAATATTAATAGATAATAGAATTACACCTGCAGCAGTCATTAATTATAAAATCTTGTTCGATGACCTAGAAAAGCAAATCGGCTAACTTTATTATAGGACAATATCTGTACCCGATAACAATTTCTTTATTTATTTTGGATATAATATGGATCGGTCAGTGGTCTCGCGGTTTAAGGTGTCAGTACTTGAATCGAGGTGACTAGATCGCTGTGGGTTCGACCCCCGCAGCTGGTAGACCGCATATAAGCTATATTCGTGGAGAGGATTGGCACCCTCTGTGCGGGTATGGTAGGGTGAAAGAATGTCGGCTAGGGTCAATGTGAGAGATTGATACCGGTTGGCATCTGATTATTATTAATAATAATTACCACAATACGTTTAATTTGAATTTGAAATTAAAAAAATAAGCACAGAACAAAAAAGAAAATCACATACACTTATAAACACACAGGGTTTTAACACGGTTTCAATTATGGCAACAAGTTATTGCTAGTTGCCTAACTTTTTAAAAGACTAGCCGCCAGAGTCGAAGATAAATTAAGGTTTATTATGGTTACAAAAAAATCCCTTTTATAAATAATATTGGAATTTTTTTAAAGGGCTTATTTTTTTCTATCTCCTCTTAAAATATTTATGCTCAGTTCTAGTATAAATTTCCAGAAAAGTTTCGATATTATATGTTTGTTGTTAACGAAATCCAAGTATCTGAAAACTTTTATTCATTCCTACAAATATTTATGTTAATCTGTACTATTATGCCTTTCTGAAGACATTTTTTAATAATTATGATTTGTTATTTCAGACGCATTCGAATTTTCTGGCTTAGGAATCACAACAATAAGAAAACTGAAAGACAATTACAATTTAGTGAAAACTTTTTCTTCTTATGATTATTCCCAATGTACGTGCCCTCAAATATTAAGCACCATGTATTCGCAATTGATAGAACACTGTAAAGGAGCAGGTATACTTTTTAAAATATTTAGATGTAGAGTATTAGATGCATTCCAACCAGCAAAACGATTTTATAATTTTCAGGTTATATGACAATTGTTTAGTACCGTAATGTTATGGCATTTGAAATGCAAATTTGTTTTATTCATAGATTTATTAGTAAAGCTGCTTTTAACTCTATAGTTTTATTATTGCGGCAAGTACCATTATTTTGTTGTCAGGAGCTGAAATATTTTATAAATTTAGTATCACAATAACGTTTTGGCAGCTAAATAATAAAACAGATTATACAGAAAATATATAACTATTTTATAAATATTTCTATGATAAGCTCATAAAACATTTGAGGTAGTAAAACTAAAGTATTTTATAATATTTTTTTAGTATTATTCCGTAATATTTCTAACTATGCTATGAAAAAATTATAATTTTTTTAGATGTGGGTTGTCAACTTATAAAATTATTTTATCCACAATCACATCAGACTTTTATCCACATATTATATGAACAGTCTAGAGTGATACTTTATCTGAAAAAATATTAGGGCCATTTTCATAATCAACTTTAGCAACACTTTAATAATTTAAGGGTGACGACCGGTTTCATAATGCACTTTAATATTCAAAGTCTTCTTTAAGATAAAGTCATCAAATGAGTGGCTTTAAGGCAACTTTAGTTTTTTTAAAATGACAGTTTTTATTTGAAGTGTCATAGTGATTTTTTGCAAAGAATAAAAAGATGGATAATTATACATCGGACTCCGAATAATTACTCTCAGGTGATTCTTTTAATTCAAGCTCTTCTGATTCTGAGTTAGAAATTGTTGTGAGGAAACCGAAAGTTTACAAAAAAAGAATGGAGAACTTTGATAACTGGTAGGATGGCGAATCTCCTACAAACAGGTAAGTATAATAGGTATAGGTATTTTATAAACGTTCAAACGTATAGTTAGATGTTTAATTTTAGAGGTGGAGCTATAAAGGCGACAACAAAGCTTTTATTAACACTGCGTTATTACGCAACAGGAAATATGTTACTCTCAGTTTCGGATTTTGTTGGAGTATCTGTAGCGTCAGGTAGCCGAATAGTTAAGAGAGTCAGTCAGGCCGTCGCATCTCTGACACCTCATTTTATTAAAATGCCAAAAACACAAGAGCTGCAAGAAGTCGCACAGAACTTTTATGAAATTTCAAGGTTTCCACGATGTTGTGGAGCAATAGACTGCACACATGTTAGGATTATATCGCCAGGTAATTTAAGTACATACTTTAAATTAAGTAATAAATATTTATTCTTCTGAAGGTGGTGAAGATGCCGAGATATATAGGAACCGAAAAGGGTATTTTCCTTTAAATATACAAACTGTATCAGACTCTCAGTTAAAAATAACAAATATTGTTGCCCGATGGCCAGGTAGCTGCCATGATCAAACAGTTTTTAATAATTCAAGACTGAAACATGGTTTCATAAATGGACAATTTAGAAATTTTCATTTAATAGGTGATAGTGGTTACTCTCTTCAACAGTATTTGTTAACTCCCCTTCAGACTGTGAACAATGAGCCAGAAAATGTATATAACGAGGCATTAATTAGGACTCGCAATGTTGTTGAAAGGCAATATGGTGTGTGGAAGAGAAGATTCCCTATTTTATCATTATGGATAAAGCTAGATATTAATACTGCAATGATAATTATAACTGCTGTGTTACATAACATGGCTATCGAAATGAATGATCTGAATGAAGAAATTGAAAATGAAGTGGAAGAAGACGCACTAAACATAAATTATGAAAATTTAAATGTAGAGGTAGCAGCGGAAAATATTCAGTACAGAAGAATATTTATAAATGAAAATTTTCAAGACCTGTAATTTTAATAAATAAATAAACACATGCATTTTTACAAGAGTATTTTTTAAATCCTTTCTCAAAGTATCAGGAGGATCACTATATTTTCATATTTTTTAACACTCATAATTTGAGAGAAGTCCAGGGAGACTATACAAAAACGTTGACTTTGGTTGACTTTGCTACTGTAAGAGATATCGGAAATATTATTTATATATAATCAAATGATAAACATCAAATTAATATTTGAGATTGTCACTAATGTCACAGATTAAACAAGAACTAATGTGACAAAACAACAGCAGTAAAGTTAGACACTTACCGTTAAATAAGTAACCAGTTGTACCACCCACAGCGGAATTTCAACAAAATTAACTTTAACAAAATTATCTGTCAATATTTATTATAAAAATGGTTAATTTTAAAATTCACTTTAAATACTAAAGTCACTTTAGTTAAAGTGACTTTAACAGGTTGATTATGAAAATGGCCCTAAGCCTATAATAAATCAAACTTAATTTATTTCATTTACATTTATAGTAATGAACATTTCGTTTTTTGTTTTATCACTTTTAACTTCCGTTTCCGTTAATAACAACGCTTATACCCCTTTTATGCACGCGTTTTTCTCCTCTCAACGCGGAGTTGACAAAAACGCCGCGTTTCAAGATACCCTGAGGGCCGGTTGTAGAAAGAGCAGGTTAAACGAAGTTTACAAAAACTTGGGTTAATTCTTAAACTTAAGTTATCAAATGGCGTGTTGTACAATACGTAATCGAAGGTCGGTTACCTAAACGCCGGTTTTAGGAAGTTGGTAGTACATTTTCATTCATCCTAACTGCAGTATCCGGGCATCTGAACTACTAAAAGAAATTATCACGTCTTTGTAACAGTAATGTTGTGTAATGTTAATTAGTTATCTGTTATTTATGTTTGAAAACTTTGAAAATGATTTCCAAAAAAATACCTTTGTAAGCTAAATAAAACTCCTTTTTTGTATACAAGAGTAGAATGTAGAAGTTTTTATGTCTCTCTTCGTGTTGAGTGGAGAAAAACGCGTGTATAAAAGAGGTCTTTTAGCATTGTTGCCATCATTGTCGAAACGCATAACATCTGCCAAAGATTGTGAAGAATTTGCACAAGTTACGGATGTCAATTCTTGTAAGGAGCGGCTATATTTTCCTTGGATTTTCTTGCAATATCAAGTTTGTGTTTCATTGCGTACTAAGAAATATCAAGCTGTGCGTTAATTCCAATAATTCTGACTCCATAAATATGATTGCGATGTGATTATGGATAAAACGTTGTATTACATTCGTGTTTTAATTGCCTTTTACCTACTTAAGAATAGTAAACGCTCAAACTACGTTCTCGCGTTTAAACATTCTTGCGTGGATACAATGCTATTTAAAATACTTATACAATAAGTAACTAATAGTAGTATTATAATATAGTTATTATGTTAACATAAAAATGTTTATTTTGACGCAAAATTATGTCGACAACTCCTACTTTTATCTCACCCGTTTTATTGAAATGTCTTGGAAATATGAAAAATCCATGACTTTGAATGCCTTCATATAATATTTACCATTACGATACGGTTCTGTTGTGTTACATTCTTTATAGAACCATATAATTTTCAGTATTTTCTAAAAATCGCTCATTTAGTTTACTTGTCATTTAACGCTAGCGTATACCTAACTATAAAAATAGGTATCACAAATTTATCCGGTTTCCTAATATTGAATAATAATCAAAACCATAGTAATTGATTTATACTTACTGTGTTGAAAACGAAGACAATTATGAAAAGTTGATTATGATGATTGGCGCCAGTTTTAACGTCGAAAACCAAGAAATTTCAAAAAATATATATTATTTTCATTATGATAATATTGTAAATAATAATTTAACACGCGACGTATGCAAACTTCACTAGATATGGGCCATACAAATCACAATAAAATTTTTTCCTTAATAGAAATTGTTTTCACAAAGTTCAGTAAAACGCGAGCAATAATATTGAGTAATACAGTATGCGCCAAAAGTATGGAATAAATTCAATAAAAACGAAACAATTATTTTTTGGGAAAAATCCTCGAACAGGTCGATTTTTAATTTAAAAAATACATATTTTAGCGTAAAATGCGATTTTCAAATGTCATTTGTTTTCGAGTAATGACGTCATCGATTTTTTTTAAATAGCAACACCATATTTTATTCCTTGATTCTGAAAGATCGTTTAATTCTCTATCAGACAGTACTAAAATTTTGCCCTCTTACATAGGAAAGTTTTCGAGTACCAAATTGTTAGTTGGGATATCGCTAGCATTAAATAAAATATTTATAAATTCCTAGTTATGATTAATATTGCTACCTATTTTTATGTTTAACGCCTTAGGTCTTGTTGAAAAAATTATGACGGCTACCATAGAGTACTCTTACGTTTGCATACAAAGCAACAATGCGCCACAAGCTATAAAAGTACTGGAAGAAGCTTTAGAACTATTAGAGGTAAGAGATAAAATTTTTATAAAAAAAAAACTATTGTAAAATTCTTCACAACCATTGTGTTTTACGCGAAAAAATTTCACTGAAATATGTGCATTTTTTTTTTTATTTTTAACACATTCAAATATGTAAGTATACCTACGAAGTGATAGTGAAGGAATTTATAATGCAGAATAAACACTTTTCTCTAGTAAATAGTAATGTTCAGTTTTATTACTTGAACACCTCCAAATATGTGGAGGTTCGTCCTAATCGCCATATACAGGGTGTTAAAAAATATATTACAAGCTTTGGGAAACAGTAGAGGAATTTAAGACCTGAAAATATAAGATGTTTTAAATCATTTCTTACCATTACTATAAATTGTAACTGTAACTTTATACAATTGGTTATGGAAAGCCCTGCTTATGTATTTGATGAAGTAGAGGCCGAGTTTGTATTTATATAGATCACTCTTTCACCCAATATTTTTGTGGCTACTTGTAGTTACTAATTAACTTTTGAAAACACTTACAAAAATCAAGTGTGCAACTCATAGGAAAAGTGTCTTTTCCACATATGGCGTAAAAACCTACGCCTTAGCGTCACCATGACATATATGCGAAAATGTTTAAAAAAATGTTACTGTTCTGAACCATACATTATTAAAAAAATAATTATTTCGAATTAAATTACGCAAAATTAGAAAAAAGTAGACATTTTTTATTTAAAGGAGTCAATTCATTAAAAAATAATATAAAGAAAACTACCCTTATTTATAACCGATTTTGATGAAACTTATGTTAAAGATCCTTATGGTATCATTATTACCTACAGTTTTCATTTCATTATCTGAAGCAGAACATAGTTATTTTAAAAAATATCCAAGTGATAAGATCACTTTGGAGGGTCATATTTCAGTAACGTTGCTCCGGAGATCCAATGTTAAACTTTTTTTGGCTCTACCTTTACCGTCAAGGTCGCCGTATTTCTCACCGTAGAATGATCAAATTTGTGGTGTTTTTTAGGTACTGACATTTCGAAGAATAAAGCACGTAGAGTAAAAGTAATATTAAAAATAAAATTACTGATGTTTTGTATATCCACTTTTACTATTTAAACTCTCCTCAAATAATATAATAACTTTTAAAAGGCATTTGCATGACGCACATTATTTCGCTATTCTAACCCCACATTTTAACAATTGTTTTCACATACTTATAAACAAAAGTGAACAATCTTATGCAGAACTATGTAAGTTTATGTTATAACAGTGTTTACATCTATAGTTGAATTTAAAGAAATACGTATTTTGAAAGATTTCAGTACCTAAAAATTTGCTGGATAGATCGCATTCTGACGTTATATTTTGATTTTACTTCGGTACTTTTGAATATTCGCCGGTGGCATGAGATAACATTCTTGTTATTTGCTAAACTCTATATTATTCAGTTCTTAAATGTCTAAAATTACTTGTATTTGTAGACAACACTATTTCAAGAATACGGCGCTCTTAAGTTTTATACCAACTTTTCCAAACACTCTGTATATGCTCTTATCTAAGTTAATGACTGGCTCTGAATACATATAGGGAATTTAAAACAAAATAAATTAGTATTTGTTGTTAGCAACTTTTACAAATTAGAATGCAAAAAAAAGTAACAAATTTATTGTTATAGGGACCAATGAAAGATCAAATAGAACTAGACTGGATGGTGTCACTGAAAAGAGCGAAACTTTTCACCCTCATTGGCCGAGCTAGGATGAGTTTGGAAGACAAGAAATCATATTACTTTCTCAAAGAGGCATTAAATTGTTATGGTACAGCAGAGGTGTCTGTAAAATATATTTTCTCATAAATTTGAAGCAGATAGTTATAAATATGGTATACATTCATATTTTAACTATCTCTTCAATAGTCAACTACATGAAATGTTTGAAAAAGAATGAAGCCTTTATTTTTGCAGGAATACATTTTCCTACAACAGGCATAGGAAAATATCTTTTGAAAAGTCGCCTAAAGTTGAAGCAGAGGATAAAACTGTACGTATTTTCAAATGTTTTTGATAGAAGAAGGTTCGATGAAGACCTAGCTGAATATTGCAATAACGTTTCGGAATGCTTACACTTACTTTCCTCTTATTTTTCAGTAAGAATAAACTACGTTCATCAGATTTCCAATTAATGCTTTAGTGTAGTCATGTAATTATTATCGTTATTAATTGTAATCATTTCAATTCATTAAGAACATGAAAATCGCGCAAAATCCTGAAAAATCGCGTCTGCCCTAAGACCCCACATTTATATAACAAAAAACCCTTATATAACAAAAATCGAACTGACTTGATGACACATTTATCACACCTTCTTTTGTAGAAGAAAAACAAATGGGAAGAAGCAGAACTGGCCGCCATTTGGAGCTTAAATAAAGCCATACAAACGCATTCCGATTTTGAAATAATATGTTTGGCATATTCAACTATGATTTACATATCTACCATTACAAAGCAACATCATTTTTCTACTGCTCTGGAAGTATTTGCACTAAGGGCGTGCCATAGAAAAAAATCAATAGTCGAATTAGATGAGCTGAAAGCTGTTTCTGAATTATATTATCAGATTGGCTGTAGTAGGTACGTTTTTTATTATTATTCGAGCCTTGATAAATATTTGTGATAGAGTTTAATTAAGGTTTTATGTGATTTTATTCTGATGAATTTTTTAACATCTTGTACATAAAAGGTTAGTTATAAGTAGCACTTGGGTGAAATAACTGGAAACACACAAAATTTGGTGTACCAATAATGCTTGTTCCAAAAATAGTATCGCCGACATTGTCATGTTTCACTAGTCTCTTAAAAATACTATTTTTTATACTTAGATAAACGGTTTTTTTTGTGGTGCTTGTTGGATTAATCTCCAACAGTGAAGGATGTCATAAGAGCAATACGTCAGTGAAAACTATCAATGTCTTTAACAAATTTTTATGTACATTTTAATTTTACTGCCATAGATCACAATTCAAAAAATCAAGGTATTCCGTCAGTGAACGTATTATTGTAAAAATATGTTGAGTGCAATTTAATATCAAATAGAAATATGGGAAGTGATTTCTTCCACAGTTTACTTTCTTTTAATAAAAGAAGAATAGTAGGTACAAAAGAAAAATCAATGATGTGCATATCTGCTAATCTTGGTCTGTATATTGATAATATAGAAATAAATCTGTATCTAAAATCAAAAGAAGGTACATACGTAGCAACGCTTGATTCATTTTTAATATTTAAAGGATATTTTTAAAATACAGCTTTACCCTCATCTGGATTTAGTTCTCGACCATAAGTACTAAAAAACTGTAGGAGGCAAAGACGTCACGTCGTCTCGCGGGCGTTTAGTTCCAATTTATTATACAGGGTGTTCAGCATAGGAAGCCACACAGAGCAGGTGCATGTATAAAATTATTCAATATGAGCATCATTTCCTTCGAAACATAAATTTGCTGAAAATTTAAATTTATTCGTTCGTTGTTTCTTATAACATTACATTATTTATTCATAATATGATTCCACAAATATTTTCGGGATTCAATTGACGGGGATAAACAAGTACTTCAAGAAAATAATCACATTTATTGAAGTCTGTGCTAATCGTGGTGGCCAATTTTGAGGACGATTATTTCCTCGTCCTAATTTATTTGGAAACTTAAAATTCAAAAAGCCTCTAACATTAGCACTAAAATTAGGCGGTGCCCCATCATGCATAAACCAAAAGTCTAGTCTAAGTTGCAACGGTAAATCTTCGATTAAATCAGGGAAGAGTATTTTGCAGAAATTCCAAATAACTTTCGCCCACTCGATTTCGCAAAATAACTGGTACAATCAAATAGCGATCAATAATACCGGCTCAAATATTTGTTTTAAACTAGCCTTGAAAATATCTAGAAGTTATTGCATAGGGGTTTACATTCATGAAAGTTATGAACATTTGTAATTCCTGTCCGAGTGAAACAAGCCTAATCAGTGAAAAGAATTTTTTTGTGAAAATTAATATCCTGATTCAAGATAAACTCGCAAGAGGACACACGTCGATCCAAATCTTGAAGCAATAGCTCTTGCACTTTGTGACTGATATAGAGTAGTGGTTTTTAGGCTTTCACGGCCAGTGCTGTAATTTGATACATGGTGATTTTCCGGGTTATGCCGTGACTTCGATAACTGGTAGCTGCCAGAAACAGAGTTAAAATGCACATCCCTAGCATTAGCTGGGATACTTTTACCTGCCCTGGTTGTTCTCGGGCTAGACTCTGTGGGGACAGAACCGCTATCGGTGTCTCTGGGCCTGTCCATATATTGATTTCGGTTCCTCGGAGGACCACCAGTATCCGAGAAGCGGTTCCGACCGTAGCAGTCGTAATACCAACAGTAGGAACCGAAATCAATATATGGACAGGCCCAGAGACACCGATAGCGGTTCTGTCCCCACAGAGCCTAGCCCGAGAACAACCAGGGCAGGTAAAAGTATCCCAGCTAATGCTAGGGATGTGCATTTTAACTCTGTTTCTGGCAGCTACCAGTTACCGAGGTCACGGCATAACAACCCGGAAAATCACCATGTATCAAATTGATATGGGGTAGTAGATTACGTTTAAGAATTTGGTGTACAGAAGTTAATAATCAAGTTTCTCGAGATAAACGTTTAGTACTTATTTGCGGTTCGTATTCAACTGTTTGCAAAATATTTTCTTCGTCTTGTACCCTTCTTTATGAGTAATCAATCGATTTGAAAATCTCCTACAATATTATTCCACACTTCTTCTACAGGTTTCCTTTACAGAAACCTAGCACAAGTAACGTGTCAACTTGTTCGCTGAATGTAAATTCGCCAGCCATTTTCAACAACAAACAGTGGCAAAAATAATTTTATTACTAATTGTCAAATTTTAAACAACAAACTACGACAAAGTATACTACTGACTTTTTGATTACTTACAATAAACACTATAATATAAAGATCTTGTTACAATTAATGCATTTTCTTGAAAACCTTAAAGTTAGCAAGAGTAAAAAGTGATATTAGCATTCTTTTAATTCTATCAAAAAAAAGCTTGGTATAATTTTAGGGGTAACTCATCCTCTTTGCAGTGTTTTAATTTACATAAGGTCATAATAAAAGAAGACCAGTAGTAAACCTAATTCATATACCTAATATAGTTATTCCAAGTTACAGTAATTTATAGAGATATTATTTTTCCGAAGTATTTGACCCCTCCGCCTGTGTGCAACTTTGTATATAGATATGTTTGCATCTGCTCTGTGTCGGTTCTTATGCGGAACACCCTGTATATTTCGAAAACTACTTGTCAGGTCGATTTCAAATTTTCTGAGCTGATCATGCATCATAAATGCTTCACTGGCAGCCAAAAGATTTCGATTATATTTTTACATAAGATAATTAAAAATGCTTTAGACTGTCCTGTAGCAACGATATAGCAACGATTCAATTTTTGTAATGTACCCAGATCTTCCTCACGTTCAACAATAACATTCCGTTTACCTGTTCCTCGTACAAACTTCCTTAAAGCAGCTCCACTATCGTAAGGATGTTCCAATTATGCTAAGATCAGAGTAAATTTAGATATCTATAATGAACATACAAATTCGTGAATACTTAGGTACATATAATATTTTACCCAGGCATCAATCGGGTTTTCGCCCTCATTATAGCTGTACTACGACATTACTTAATGTGACTAATGAAATACTCAAAGTAATTGACGGTTCTAAGCTAACATGTTTAATCTTGCTGGACTTCAGCAAAACTTTTGATTCCATACATCACAATGTGCTGCTTGCTGTCTTAAAATATTTAGGATTTGATAAAACGTCAGTAGGTATGTTATGCAGTTATTTATATATTCGTACACAGTATGTGAAAGTTGATAATAGCAGATCTGAGTTCAAATCATTAGGTAAAGGAGTCCCACAAGGCTCCATATTAGGTGCACTTTTATTCTCTCTCTACACGTCACGCTATGTTGCGTGTTGTAATATGTGTATGTATGCGGATGATACGCAGTTGTATTTTCGTTTCCCTTCAAGAAGTTGGATGAGTCTGTGAATAAAATAAATTCAGATTTAGAAGCTATTCTATGTGCGGCCAAAGATCATGGTTTAAGTTTAAATGCTGGAAAAACAAACATTATGCTTTTTGGTAACCAAAATCAGTGTTCCATTATTGGTGATAGTAATGTTCCCTTAATAATGGATAACACTTAGCTTACTCTATTTAATTAAGCCAGGAATTTGGGATTAGTATTTTATAAATCTATAAGGTTTCACACTCATGTGTCTAAATTTGTTAATTCTTCATACGGATCATTAATAATGCTGTACCCACATCAACACGATTTGAGCATTGATGTTAAGGCCATGTTCTGCCAGGCATTAGTCCTATCTAAATTTAATTATTGTCTTCCTGTTTATGGTTCATGTATGGATGCTGCAGATAAATACAAAATTCAAAAGGTTCAAAATTCTTGTTTGCGGTTTATCTTTGGCATCGGGAAGTTTGATCATATATCGCATAAATTACGAGAGGTGAACTGGCTTAACATGGAGAATCAATTTATTCAGCAAATAGCTTCACTAATACACTATATTAAAATAAATAAAAACCTGAGTACTTATATGATAATTTAGTCACTCACGAAAATATCCACAAAATAAATACCCGGCATAAAGCAAATTTTGCAAAATTGTTATCCCTTCTCATGTCTCCGCCCACTATGAGAGGTCTTTTAAAAATTTTAAGTCGTACAGTTTACATAAAATTAAATCTTTTTATCAGAACATTCTTCAAGACAGGCAAAATCAACAAAATTATATCATGTTTTATAGTGCTGATTGAATTTGAAATATTGTGTCTGTTCCTTGCACTGTTGTTTTGTATTAGAATACCGGAGTTAAATGGAAGAACAGATACAGCTCCTGGCTGTAATCTGAATTTCGCTCCGTGATTTTCATTTCCACATATACAGGGTGTCCCGGAAAGCATGTCACAAACTTCAGGGGATGATAGTACGTTTAAAAATAATATTAGTTTTCTCTATAAGCTTGGGTCCAGAAAGGCTTTGTTTTCGAGATACAGGGTGGTAAAGTTATAAAAAAATGTTTTTCTGAGCTATCTCAGTGACCCAGTTGAAGATTTTAATAAAACTTGGTGTGGTTCATACCTGCTAGGAGGTCTTTTATTTAGTGTAATTACTGGTGCCAAACTGCTAACCAGTGGCGTGCAACAAGAGAGGTGACGGACCTTTTTTATAACAAAACGTACGCCACTGTTTTTTTTTAAAATTTTGTTAACAATTTACATTCTACTAAATAAAACAACAAAAATAGGTATTTTAAATTTTTCTCGTAAAACTCACCGATTCAAGTTATTTGGCTTTTACTACATTTTAGTCGTTATTTTTATTTAATGTAGTAATTTATAATTGTGTAATTTATAGTCTAAATTTTATTATCATACTCTTGATTTATGCCATTCGTTTTTGAGAAGGAGTGTTGAACAATATGTCAAAAAGAATTCATAATGACGCATTCGTCAAATCATCTCGCCTTAAAGTAAAATAATTATTGAAACTATTTTTAATTAATAATTTTAAAATTGTTAAATTAAATACATAAAATTAGTGTAGAAACAAATTGTTATTTAATAACATTCAGGAAGAAGGCAAATAAGATATTCTGTATTATAATAAATGTTCAAACTGACGTCCCTCTGCCTCAATACATGCTCGCAATCTTCTCATAAAATTAAATCTAGTTCTAGTAAATACGTCATGATTATTTCTAATACTGTTAAATGCACTAAAGTTCTTCTTCTGAGTCAACTAATCTGTTATAAACAAGAGATTTGGCATAACCCCATAAATAAATATCAGCAGCATTTAAATCAGGTGAGCGAGACGGCCAGGATATTGGTGCATAATTTCCTCGTCCAATCCATCGATTGGGAAAGACTATGTTTAAATGTCTTTGTACTTGACGACTAAAATGGGCGGGTGTCCCATCATGGAGGTACCATAGACGCTGTCGTAGACCAATGGGAACATCTTCCATTAATTCAAAAAGATTGAGATATTCGCTAGCACCCAGTTCTTGGTAGAAAAAAGGTCCCAGAATATGATTGCCTACAATCCCACCCCACACATTAACTGAGAAAGTTTTCTGATCATGACTTTCAATTATGGAGTGTGGATTTTGTTCCAACCATTCATGCATGTTGTGCAAATTGAGTACGCCATCTCGTGTAAAAGTTGCCTCATCCATAAACAAAATCTATATCCTGTCTATAAAAATCCAACATTAGCCGGCAGAACTCCATTCTAAGTGGATAATCTTGAGGTTGTAGACTTTACACCTTTTGAATATGATAGGGGTGCAAAAATATTTAAGCTCTCTATCTCGGGGTAAGCATGAGGTGATTTCATTTAATGTAAAAGCCAAATAACTCGAAAACGGTGGGTTTTACAAGAAAAACTTAAGATACCTTTTTTTGTTCTTTTATTTAGTAGAACGTAAATTATTAACAAAATTTTTTTAAAATTCAGTGGCGTACGTTGTGTTTTAAAAAAGATCCGCCATTTCCCTTGTTGCACGCCACTGGTTAGCAGTTTGGCACCAGTAGTTACACTAAATAAAAGACCTCCTAGCAGGTATGAACCACACCAAGTTTTATTAAAATTATCATCTGGGTCACTGAGATAGCTCAGAAAAACTTATTTTTTGTATAACTTTACCATCTCGAGATCGAAGCCTTTCTGAACCCAAGTTTATAAAGAAAACTAATATTATTTTTAAACGTACTATCATCCCCTGAAGATTGTGACATGCTTTCCGGGACACCCTGTATATTCTATTTTCATTATATTTTGTAGTTATCATATTCTGTTGGTATGAAATAAAGGCGTTATTATTATTATTACTATATTTTTAATTGTCATATAGGTGAAAAGTTTTAGATTTTGAACATTTAGTAGTATGGAACTTGGTATGATTATATTGTATATTTTGTATAGGTATATATTCAAATACTAGATAAGTACGCTATATTTCAATTTAAAAAAATACGACTGTGGGATGTATGAGTGGGCTTTTATTAATCAGGTAATCAGGTAATTGCTTGAAATATTTCAATTGAAGGTTCCTGAGAGGGGAGATTGACAAATCCATGCTGATTAGCTTTCCCATATGGAGGATTTCAAATGCCGCTAAGAACACTAAATTGCTTTTCCACGCTTTGAACATAATGGCTTACCAAACATTACTAAAGACGCAACTACATGAATTTGGAAATATACTGAACGAGATGTGGTATATGCTTGATCAATACCTTGACAATTCAGGTAGGCAATAGTTATTTGTGTACCTAGGCATTAAAGTTCACCTCTTTATCTCGAATATGGAGCTTAGTACTAGGAGTAAACCACGTGAGTGATATAATAGTTATTAATAAAATAAGGGAATTAAGAAGCCTTTAATC
This sequence comes from Monochamus saltuarius, assembly GCA_025584915.1. Lineage (NCBI taxonomy): Eukaryota > Metazoa > Arthropoda > Insecta > Coleoptera > Cerambycidae > Monochamus > Monochamus saltuarius. The sequence goes on along the minus strand of CM046724.1, from coordinate 22,702,110 downwards.
CACGAAAAAAATTGACACTCGAGGCGCATCTGAGAGTTACATTTTTTCGAGTGGATTAAAGGCTGGTTTATTTCTCGAATGTAATTCAACGTTTTATCCACGACCACGGCGGAAACTGGTCAATTAGGGTAGTAAAAGCCGTGTAAGCACAGGTGAAAAATTATGGTTTTGAAAAACGTCATATTTGATAAAATTTGAATCAGATGGCAACTGCTGAAAGAATCCATATCCTACCTGGCGAAATTGTGGGCTCCTCCAGTCCTTCAGAAACTCCTTATCGAGTGTATTTAAATAATCCCGGTCACAATGACAAAATCGTTCTTGAGATAAATTTTAATGTTAATAATAATAATTCTAAATAATATGCTATAAAATCGACGCATGGTATTATGAATTCTAATCCACTATACTTCAGTTTTAAACTAAGAGTGATTTAAATTTCTCACGCTTATTGGTTAATTTGTCGCCTAATTTACACAGCTTCACATAAATTCAGGTCATTTATTGACAATACTGTCAGCTACTAACATTTAAAATGTCAGTTATATTTGGCTAAGATTAACGTTTGCACTTCGTTGATTATTTTGTGTTTATTCTCCCTCCTAGTTAATCATAAAGCAAATGATATAGTTCTTTTCATAACTCAGCAACAAATTGTACTGTTTTTTGTGCATTTTCTCTTTTTTTTCAAATTTATGGCCAAAATGATCTAGTTATATTTTGTAGTTACTTTTCCCTGTGTATATTTGACTTCTTCATTTACTCCTCTTAGTTTATAAATAGAGTATAGTATGTTAAAAGGCCTTTAATGCACTGAAAACAGACACATTAAACCTTCTTAATATAGTAGTCGTGGATAAAGGAACTTTAGTGCCGAGGGGCATATTAAGATTTTTTTAGAAATCGGGAAATCACTAAATTTTAAAAATTGAATTAACTCTGTTTAAATAATTACATACTTATTTAGCAACACTAATAACGGTTATTTTGATTATTCATTGTATTGGAATCGGATTGAATTAACATTGCAATCGGTTGTTAAAGACGAAGTTGATGCTATTGGCTCGTGTCGTACTCTTCCCTCTATCGTGTGATTTCAGGATATCCTTCTGCTAAGATAAAGACAGAGGTTAGTTGAAAAGCATGACCCGTGTACGTATCTGCATTTGATATTTTCAAATAAATGGCGATTAGATTAGAGCTGTTTTTTTGTGACGAACCGTATTCATCGACTGTTTCAAAACGTATTCATTGGTGACGTCACTAATGTTTGCACCAAGAAAATGTACAGTTTCAAAACGTAACGTCATCAAATATTTGTTTCTCTTTGATACCACCCTCACACTTTTTAATTATTGTTTACACTATTGTCTACACTAGATTTGTATTAAAATAGAACGATTATTAGCGGTAGAAATTACTAACAATACCCATATGATGACTAAATACTCATATACCTATTTCCGCATGTTTTTGTACATATATTTTGAAAATGTGTGAATTTTGCAACAAAAACATAGAAATTGATTTTAGCAGCTGCAAACCAAAAACACATATCTAACATATTTATATGATTGACCGGTTTATAGAAAGGTAATTGGATTATGCTTTTGGATTATGTAATTCAGGATGTCTAAAAATACGTTTAAATTTGCAGAGGTACTCGTACATACAATAGTCCACAACAAAAGATCGATATTTTATTTATAACCATGCGCTTTAATGAAAGTGACGGTTTCTGTAACGAAAATAATTATGTGAGAAATTAACAAAGTAAGATCCTAGTATTACCAGATAAAGAAAAAACGTTAATTTGGCATTTTGACAATGGTACTAAAAAAGACAAACATACAAACTTAAATTAGTTGCATTTTTGATAGATTTTCATCAAAAAAGTGTTTTCGAAGAAAGTAAGAAGAAATTATTTGTACGCCTCCTCAACTGAGAGAAACCGCTGAAAATTTGGATAAAGATTTGTTACCTAAAAAGAGTCGTGCAAGGGACGATAAAGTTTATGATGTTTTCAAGAGCTAGTGCTCGCAGACAGGTGTTCGGAAAGCTGTTTCTGAAACTATTGTGCTGGCACATTTTAGCCAAATTGCTAAAATCAAAAAGCCGTCAACCCTTCAATGTTGCGTACTACTTTAAATATTAAAGATAAAGTGGATATCTCAACTTTGAGCATGACAGAATCTAGGATATATATCCAAAAATCAAGCACTTTCTCCAGTGAAAACATCGCGGCGTTTTTGAAGAATGTACCTGATGATATACTACCTATAAATGTTGCACTCATAATTCATGTATCAGGTACATGTCGTTTACATCTCAAATTTTCAACATTAGAAACCTATCAGTCAAAAGTATTTATAGTGAGTAATGAAGAATGGGGTTAACGTTAATTAAATTATGTTGCATTTTGTTTAGACCTTCTAAATCAAAACTCCTTGTTATAGTACGGGATCCGGCTGCAAAATTACTACATTCATAATGTAGTTAACCGAGATTTAATTTTTATGTAATTTTATAAATGGAGGAACCCATTTCTCATGAGGTGCCAATTAAAAAGTGCCCGCGATTATTATTAATTAAAATACATTATTAATTGGCTTTTCGTGAAACATATCGTTCACGTCCTATGAAAATAAAGCATATTCTACTTCACGGCAATGTATTTAAGGACTTTGAAAAGGCACAGTTGCCATTGATCACTTAGCCGTAATCTCTCCACAGCCAGGTGTAAACAGGTATAATTTTGTTACATTTTTACGTTCATGGCGTATATTCATTTCAATTGTGCCACATTAAAGCTAATTTTTTTCTGTACGTGATGTAACATGTCTGCCTATAAAAAATAAGCCGCAAATAGGAGTTGCCTGCCGTTAAAGATGGTAGGTACCTAATTAAAATAAAGTGACAGAGAGTGAGCGTGCAACGTTACTTGTTAGACGAGGATGCTAAAGGCCAACTGTACGGGTTTTTTAAGCTACTGCGCATGCCTCAATAGATAGGGTCCTCAACCAACGAACTAAGTAGTATTAAGAGCTACTCAATTTAAATACTCCAAAAAATATTGAATAGATAAAATAATATCAAAAATTATTATGAAAAATAATATTTTGGTTACTTACGTCAAAGAAAATTTATTATGTAGGCCGTGTTTAAGCAAATGTTTGATTTTATTGATGTTTTCAGCGTATACTCGCGTCAAGAATTCAGACGTCTTACGTCACGGCTGACGTTACACATTTGTTTTTATTGTCAACGTAATTTTCGATATTTGGTCGCATTAAAAACAATCATTTTTTGTTATTTAGTGCAATATATACAAACTTTTAGTGTAGTATGTATATAGTTTTATTACTATCAGTTGCAGTTTCTTAAATATTTTAATGAAAATATAATGAATTATTCATTTATTCGGATGGCGTAAGTCGTCTGAAATCTTGTCGCATAGTCATGAGTTACAAATTAATTACAGTAAATTGATAATAGTAATTATGAGTTACAAAATAATCAACTATTCATACAAAAACATTAGTGTTAGACAAAAATTAATTAAAATTATAAAAGCTTATATTACGTTTTTTCTCTCAAAGTCAGAGTTTGCATTAACTGAAATAGTAGTATGTCAATATTAATAAAACAACAACAATAAACACTGCTGCGTATAGAGCAATCCAACCTGCTGTCACCTTGCTGTCAAATCACTTTAAAAATGACGGCTGTAGGACAAACAACTTGAAACTTGATTTATGATAATAAGTAGAAAATTGTGCTTTTCTGTAGACCTGTCAAGTGGTGTTTGCTCTTTGTATTTTATGCCTATTTTGTAATACCATGAATAATTTAGTTAGTGTGGTTAGAATAACAATAAATGTGCATAGAGAGCCTTTAGCATCCTCGTCTAACAAGTAACGTTGCACGCTCACTCTCTGTCACTTTATTTTAATTAGGTACCTAGCATCTTTAACGGCAGGCAACTCCTATTTGCGGCTTATTTTTTATAGGCAGACATGTTACATCACGTACAGAAAAAAATTAGCTTTAATGTGGCACAATTGAAATGAATATACGCCATGAACGTAAAAATTTAACAAAATTATACCTGTTTACACCTGGCTGCGGAGAGATTACGGCTAAGTGATCAATGGCAACTGTGCCTTTTCAAAGTCCTTAAATACATTGCCGTGAAGTAGAATATGCTTTATTTTCATAGGACGTGAACGATATGTTTCACGAAAAGCCAATTAATAATATTTTAATTAATAATAATCGCGGGCACTTTTTAATTGGCACCTCATGAGAAATGGGTTCCTCCATTTATAAAATTACATAAAATTAAATCTCGGTTAACTACTTTATGAATGTACTAATTTTGCAGCCGGATCTTAGACTATTACAATTAAGATTAAGAATTAAGTCAATTTCTCAAAAAATTGCAGTGTGTACTTCCGCATTGTAAAACATACACGAGACCGTGGTGTTAGGATTATAACACCACGCACGAGACACTGCTTCCGAAGAACGGCCCCACACTATTGGTAAATAGCGGTGGTGACATTCTGCAGTTGATAATATTAGGGGATGGAAATCTTCCACCGCAGCGAAAGGGTACGTCGATAAGTCTACAGATTTTCAAGTTAAAATTATCACAAAAATATCTGGTGAAATGCCAAATGCCAGCACTAAAAATGTTACCAATTCTACGCAGGATGTTCAGCATGGACTAATAATTTCTGTTGCCGCTTATAATCAATCGAATGTTACAATTAATTTACTAAAATAATTTGTAATACTTAATGTGAATAAAATTTGTTGAAAATGTTTTAATGTACAATAAGATATTTTTTTAAACAAACAGTTTGGTTATTCAATGAATATTGACATTTACCTGGGTTGAAAGTGACATTTGTCTGGATGGAAAGTAATCACTTTCCACTATGGTAAATGTAATTTTCCATCTGGATATGTCAAAGTCAGAAATATGTTTCTTTCACTTACTGTAAGTTTGAAATATCAGCATTACATATATGGTTGTAAATACAAGTAATATTTAGTACAGAAAAATAATTTAGATACGAAAAGTAGTTACATACTTAAGCTTTAGTGCAATAAAATTCTGTCACAAGCATTGCTTAACTTAACTACTTTAATGCCGATTTTAATAAACATTGTTTTAAAACAACGAACATTTAATTGAAATCTCTATGAATCTTTGATTTTGTTTAAATAATCAGGTCTATACCTTGGTGCTATAATTATTTAACTTTTTTAACAATGTTTTTGACGTGTTTCTGATACTGCCTTGCATAATGACAATTTTATTTCTTAGGAAAAATGTGGTATTTTGCTCTTTGCATGGTAATTCATCTAGAGACTGGATTCATAGCCCAACCCCTGATGAAATGCAATCAGTTTATTCAAAGTGGCGCATTAGGACAACTCGAAGTCATAGATTCTGTGGGAAAAACGAGGCTAATGGTTTGCAAGTGGCTTTGGTAAATATACACATTTCTAATCAGTTAATAGCTTTAGACACGGTATTATGTGATGTATGCAGGGTGGTTTTTAACCTATTCCTTCACATAAATTGGAAAATTATAGCTAAGAACAAATAATGACGAATAAAAAAATGTATTTTTCAGTTACGGATCAATTTATTTCAAATAACATTAAAAGATCGTGAATTTCGTAGAATTGAAATTGCATTTAATTTATCAATAGTAAAATCAAAATTTTGAGTTTAATAGAAATTTATCCATAAAAAGAAAAACTCGAGTGGTTTTTGGCAAGATAAATAATAATTAACGACCAAATATTTGAATGAACAACAGAAATAAATATCTTTTTCTACCCCCTACATGGAAAATACTAATTTACTCCCTCATTTCAGTAAGAAAAGTAGAACTTTTCCTCCCTCGGGAGGAAAACACTTTAGGTCTCTCGGGAGACAAACAAGTAGAAACTCCAAATAGCTGAAAGCTTCTTTTATTGATACACAAACTTCATAAAAATTTATAATAATGCGTTCCATGTACTTTGATTTTCTTATTTAAATACCTATTATGACATTTTGACATATTTGGTTGTGTGATTGTCACGCATAAGAAAATATAATAAAATATATGTAAAACCAATGTCAAACACTGTGAATAGTCGTAGAAAAAATCATATGTATTACAAAGGAGCTAAGTGCCATTTGCCCTCGCGGATAGTTTATATCCATGCGCTAATTATGCACTTTGCTCCCTTGTTATACAAATAGCTATATTATTAGTTTAGAGGAACAGGAGTTTATACTCACATTTTAATGGGAGTTAATTTATCATAGTACTTGTTCAATGTTATTTCCGTGATTTTCAAAATACAGTTGAGCTTGCCGAATCCGTGAGTCCCCACATGTAGGTACTCTTTAACAAGGCTGTAGTCGAATTGCCTCAGCGGCAGTGTCTATGTATGAATTCGCAACTTTTGTTCGGTATTAACTTCGGAACATACACCATTATGTAATCTCAAAAATAAAAGTTCAGCAGATTGGATGTGGATGTGGAGCACTGTCGTGAAGCAATCACATATGATGTTTAACGCTGAAATTAACTTCTTCGATGAATACCGGTAAATTATTACACAAAAAATTATAAATAAAGAGCATCAGATCACCTACCATTCAGAATAAAAGGGCCAATTTTGTCACCTAGACTTCATTGGTCAATTTACAACTGACAAATTTTGGGGGAAGACAATGTCGTTGCTGGTGCCCTTTTATGTGTTGAAGAACTCGGACACACCATCGACTTTGAATCCTTGGCAGCTTCTCAGCAAAACGATGAAGAACTCTAAAAGTTTCTGAAAGAAGAGTCTGCTTTACGTCTTAAACTAGTACACATTCCAGGTACTAAAGCATCGCTTATGCATGATACCCGTACAAAAGTAGTGCGTTCTTTTATCACAAAATCATTTCGCAAAGCAGCATTTCACACCATCCACCGTCTGTCTCACCTAGGAGCTAGAGCAACCATGAAACTTGCAACTCAACGCATTATGTGACCTTCAAGAACGGGCTGCAGAAAATAGGCTTGCAGTTGTCTACAGTGCCAACAATCAAAGGTCTCACTTCACGTTACCGCACCTGTTGATATTTTTTCATCACCATCAGCCAGATTCCAACACATTCACATTGATAATGTCATCCTACTACCATCAGAATGGTATTGAAATTGCCTTACTGTGGTGGATGACTTCACACGTTAGCCAGAAGCTGTACCCATGAATGACCAAGGGCATTAATAATTGCACGAGCCCTCTACAACAACTGAATCGCAAAATTTGATACACCGTTGAGAATAACTACCGGCAGACAATTTGAGTCACCTTTTCAAGCAACTAAATCGCTTGTTACGTTAAGTTAGAGTCACCCTTCAGCCAATGAAATGGTAGAACGCCCTCACCGCCAGTTTAAGGCGGCATTCAAGGACCTCGCTACCATTACGCACGTATTTGCACTTCCAGACGGCCAAAAACAAATGTTACAACAATCTTACAACGGCCTATTTAAAGTGATTACTAGAAATGAAAGAGCATTTGTTGTGCATGTCAATGGCCGCGAAGTAACCATCTCCATATATAGACTTAAAGCAGCGTAGATAGACTATCAAGTCAGGCAGACGTGTTCATTTTCCAGACAGATTACAGTGCGGTTTTTGACAGTGTCAAGACTCAAGTTCTAACAAGGGCGTACTGTGGCGGCTCACATATTTCTGTACACCCTGTATAAGGTTACATATCTTTTTCTATATATAAATTCACTCATATCTTTTCGTTAGTTATGTGTGTTAAAATTTGAACGTCTGTTTTAAGTGCCAAATGTACATATCACGTTTTGTAAATATTATATAAGTAGGTAGACGACCGGCATCCCTATAAAACTTATCTTAGGGTTCTAATAACTACCTAGATTATGTGGACGATGGCAGGCACAAATTCGTAGTCAGTCTATAAACATCGACTCATGGTGTAACATTGTGGGTGCTAACCAACCCCAAGTAAATAATAAATATTAGTACACAATACACTGTTCTTATTGAAATCACACTCCCCCACAACCTTATCGACACTAGCAAATGGAAACCGATAAGTGGTATGACAACGTACCTGTTTGAAAAAATGTTATTAATGAATGGTCTGCTGGAGCTATTGGTCTGAATGTAAAAGATAATATTAGCTAATTTTTTATCTAAAGTGATCATAAAATCTCGTGAAATTATTACATGAACTTAGAAAACATCCTATACATTAAATAAAAATCGTCACCTTAGGTGGAATTTTAATAAATTTAGTTATACAGAGTTTCCCATAACTAATGAGCCATACAGCAACAGTGTATAATAGGCGTAAAAATAGATAGTTTGTGTTTAATTCCGTATAATAAAATATTTATAATTAAAGAGATACGGGGTGATTCAATTAAACCACATCGGCAATAACGGCTGGCTATGAGTCAAATTCGGTGTAGTCTAAAAATTTTGATTGAACAATTAGTTTTAAGAAATGTGTTATGCTTTGTAGACAGACTATGCGTGAATTCGCGATTCGTGATGCGCGGTTTGTAAGAAATTCGTGCATAGTATGTCAGGTTTTTATGAATGCATTTTTAACGAACAAGACCCTACACACTATTCACGAATTTGTTGCATATCATGAATCGCGCACAACGAATAGCAAATTCACGCATAGTGTTTAGCAAGCTTTATGCTTCAATCCATTCATAAAAACCCTACGCAATATGCACGAATTCATTAGGTCTGTTCCAACAGCCGTTGAGAACTGGTTCAGAACTGTCAAGTGTTTGACCAACACTGTTTTACGTCGTAATCGCCGATAGTACATTAACAACTGAACTGACTGACTAGTTCTGGACGGTTCAGAATCGATTCTTGCTGTTGTTGGAACAAACCTATTATAAATCAAGCATCGCGCATCACGAATTACTAATTCACGCATAGTCTGAAACCAATATTAGAAACCGCTAATTACACAATATGGATTGCATATTCCTTGCAGACTTTTTTACCTCTAACATTTTTAACCGCTTGACTTTAAATTATGAGAGAAAATATTTATAAATATAAAAGTTGTACTTCATTCATTCATTTAAATCGGTCAGTGGTCGCGCGGTTTAAGGTGTCAGTACTTGAATCGAGGTGACTAGATCGCTGTGGGTTCAACCCCCGCAGCCGGTAGACCGTATATAAGCTATATTCGTGTAGAGGACCCTCTCTGCGGGTATGGTACGGTGGAAGAATGTTGGCTTGGGTCAATGTGAGAGATTGATACCGGTTGACATTTGACTACCCCCCTAATTAATGAGGTTTCCCTCATTCCTGCACTGAATGGTGGTTAGGGCCTACCAACGTAAGTCGTTCCTGGGCGCAAATGCGGCCTGCTTAATAATAATATGCCGCCCCCTCTCCCGCACAAGTCTTCGACTTCTGGGCTAATCCTCGTGATTAGAATAAGGGGTAGAGATATTATTATTATTATTATTATTATTATTATTATTATTATTATTATTATTATTATTATTATTATTATTATTATTATTATTATTATTAATATTATTATTATTATTATTAAAGTAAAACGACCTCAAACCCCAGCGCTCGGGTACGGGAAACTTTCTAGAAACTTCATTAAATTTATTATAAAAAATTTATTATAAAAAAAAGTTGTTCTGTGAGGGAATCAAACCACCGTCCTCTGGACTGATAAATAATCTAAATGCTACCAATCGAGCTACTATAGTCTTTGCACATATTGTTGCCATATTATTTCAGCTTCTATATTACCACATAATATGTAAACAAAAATATTTAAAGATACCAATTCAGTTTTTGGGCTATAAAATCATCACCAAAGGACTCAGATATATCTCAGACAATACAATAACAACTTCTTGTAGCTAGAAGCGCCCGAAATTTGTTCCAGAACACATAATCTGTTTTAATTCATTTTGACGTTTCGTTTGAGGTTTGTTGAATTTCTACAAAAGGGCGTAAACAACAACAAATTAGTTTGACAATTCTGACGTTTATGCCGTGCAAAACGCATTTGTCGAAGGTCTAGAAAGGGGCGTAACCTACTCGCTCTATCTCCGTTCCACTCAAGAAAATCGCTATCTTCTATAAAGGGGCGTAACCGACTCAACTATCCTCGTTCCACATAAAAAATCCGCCGTTTTTGGCCGAGGAGCCTCGGGAAAATGAAAATTTAGCTAGGAAAACGCGAAAAAATCGACATCAAAATACGCCGTAGGCAATCTAGAAATACGGCGAAAGGCGTAGCGGTTAGCCGTTCGGCTCGCAGAAAAAGCCTTTGTGGCGGTAAAATGGGCAATTTTCGAGTCAAGTGTGCGAGCGAGAGTTACCTACTTTTAATATATAAGAATAGCAAAAGTATTAACGGGAAAAAATCTGCAATAATTTAAGTAATCCATATTGTGTAACTAGCGCCCCCTAACAGTTTTCTTAAAACTAGTTACAAAGTCGAAACTGTTACCTTCTAAAACATATCTCGACCGAATTGACTTATATCTACCCAACCTTTTCCGAGTTAATGCCAATTTTCGATAAATTTTGTTTAATTGAATCTTATTTCATTTTACTGTAAATATTTTATTATAAGAAATTAAGAAGAAACGGCCTCAACATCTACGATACGCTGTATGGACCATTAGTTATGGAACACCCTATATAAAATATTTTAATAAAAAATAAAATCTCTCAGGGAAATAAGAAACGATAATTGGGAATATTCTGACATCTGCGAGGATTTAGTTTGGAATTTCACCATTAAAGATAAAGGAGAAAATTTTCAAAACCTCATCACAGCTTTGTACTTCCTGGAGGGCCTAATTATCTATATGGTTAACAAGATGGATACGAAGAACATTAAAGCTTCCGAGAAGACTGATCAATTCATTTGTTTATTAATACGGAAACTAGAAAAGGCCGCAGTTATTGCTCCGGTATTACAGCCCAGGTACAAAAGTAGTTAACTTTTGATAATTGAAATTCTCGCGCGATTTTGTGTTACGTGTTTTTCAAGGTGAGAGTCGCTGGCTGAAACGTTATCCTGGTTTTCAACTCTCTGAGATATGAATAAAATTTGAACTTCAACGTTCTGCGTATCTCGAAAACTTGTTTATATTTTGAAATAAGTTTATGTGTAACCTATATCAAAGTACCATATTTTAGGTTCCTAGATTCTTTTGGAATTAAAATGGGTCATCCTGTATAAATGATTGCATAACTATAGATTAATTGACAATATTTATTTTGCTGGATGATAAATTGTACCAAACAGAACATATTTTAACAACAACAACAAATACCTGACTGCTGTATTGAATAAAACTCTGCTTCTACACTTCTAAATACATATACAGTGTGGCCCATTTAAGATGGAAACAACTCTGTAAAAGTTGCATTTATTATCCGATTTGGTTCGGGTTTTTTTAAAAGATAGATAATTTAAAACTCTATTTTGGCTCACAATATAAATTTCCATTGACTATAATCAAGGCCTACTTTGATTTTTTATGTCAAAATTGGCAAAAATTGTTTAGAGATTTCATTATCTAAAATCTGACCACACCACTGGATTCAGCGTCCCTTAAAATGGATAAACAAGTTTTTACTAACTATTAGTTGCTAAAAAAAAAACAAAGAATTATTTAGATAGGTAGGTATCTAACATATCATATTTATTAAAAAATATTTATTAGTTTTGTAAACTTATAAATATATACGGCTGTCTCACATAAGAAGGCCACTTCCATGTATCTCGCTTAATATGCGAGACACGTCAAAAATCTTTTTAACTAAAATTGAAAAAAACTGTAATAAATACAAAAGATAAGGGCAACATGTAGTATATTGAATGAAAGACGAAAATACAGGCAATTTTTTGTGGCCATAGCCTGCTTCAATTAAAAAAATATTATCCGCCTAGAGGGCGCATTTTGCAATCAAAATGTATTGCTAATAAATTTTATCTATCTCTTAAAATAAAAAAAGACAGCCTTTAAGTTTGAGTACTTCACAGATTTTTTTGTTATTACTCATAAAGTTGGCCATGGATCTCAAATTTGTTTTTACGAGCATAAAGGCCTCCAAAAATGCAACAAAAAATATTTAAAGATATTTGACGTGTCTCGCATATTAAGCGAGATACATAAGAGTGGGACAGCCTGTATATATTCCTTCATAAAAAATATAATAATAGCGGCCAAATAGAACAAAATTAAATAGTGTAAAACAGATATCTCGGTCATTAGAGTTTAATCCCAAGCACAGTGCACCACTGATATTGTATTGTTTTGCAGTTTACAGGCAATCACGCAGATTATCTGTAAAAATTGGTAAAGATGTAAAATTTTGGGGCTGTATGACATTACAGCAATAAATCAAAAGTTAAAGCATATTTAATACAGATATATTGCTGGGAATAATTAATATCTACTAACAGCTAAAAAATATCTCAGCATGAAGGAACGTAAAAGTTGACAATAGTTTTGATTCTTTTAAAAAATTTGGATATTTTTCCTGTGCAAATTTGATATCGATAATTTTAGCTAAAATCGATGACAATTTGGTACAAGAGTAATCTTTTTCAGATTATTCCACCTAAAAGCTTATTACGCTTTAGTGAAATACAACCATTACAAAGGAGCTATGAAATATCTCACAAAAGGTCTGAAAGTAGCTGAGAATCAACACAATGATTTGGAAATGCTCTGGATTCAACACAGTGAAATGGTAAAGATTCAATATGCATATAAATTTTCAGCTCACCATGCATCTTATGATTAATTTAAAACATTATATTTTCTATTTGAGTGCATGCAATGGTGATAATTGTCTTTAAAATAAATTTTAGGACCGTTGACGCATATTATTAATTCATCTTAGAATAGGTCAATAGGTCTTTTGATTGGAAAATTTCAAATTCCAAATAAGAAAAATTCTGAACAGTACTTACAAACTTCGTCCAATTAGTATACGTTCTCTTCCACTAAAAGTAATCTGAATTATATAAACAACATTCATTTTACTGCGTAGAAAATTCAGAACTTTATAAAAGGATTTAGTACCTACACTATTGTCTCATATCATATAACTGATGACATTTTGAGGGCAAGTCACATTTTTCGTGTCTTACTTTATTCTATGGGGTGTCCGGAAACTCCTCGCAGAAAATTCAGCAGGTAATTCTACTCGAAAAAATAATGTGTCAAGTTCACGTAAAATTTTCTCGAAAAGTCGATATTAACGAAACTACGTAACCTAAAAGTATTTTTTTTAATTCGTTTTTTGGCTATAACTTTTTTAATACTGGAGCGATTTTTTTTTAATTTGGCACACTTGTTACTTTTATAGAAACGCAGTTTTAGGTAAAATATTTATAAAATTGCAGCGCTCTAAAGGGCAGAAAGGGCCCGTGCTAGGTGAAGAAATGATCAACTTTTTTGTCTTTGACTTTATTGAGATGGTATTCCTTTAAAGAATGAAAGTTCATCTAAAATTTGATACTCTTGTTTGAAATCAAAAAACCAACCGTTTGCGAGATAACTTAAACATTTAAATTTTTTGGACATACTGATGGATCTCATTTCTTTTACGATTAAGCAAAATTACTTTGAAAACAATTAAATGATAGCTGTCATAGCATTGCTTTGAAATTGAAAAAATAACTTTCAGATTACCTACTCCATTATTTACTGTATTAGAAAGGTATTTTAAGCTAATATAAATCAAATCTCCTACAATTCCTATTAATGAAGTCATACCTAGATGTTTGGTATCAGAGAACATACATATGACTTCATTGATAGGAATTGTAGATTAGATTTATATTAGCTTAAAATACCTTTCTAATACAGTAAAAAATGTTGCAAAAGCTAATAATAAGGTAGATATTGTGGGTGTAATTCAACGCTGGTTGGGGCTTTTGTCCACAGAGTAGTTAGTTTCACACAATATTATTAATACCTAAAAATATATAAAAATACTCCATTAATATTGACTTTTTGAGAAAATGTTACATAATGAACTTGACGCCCTGAATTTTCTGCTTGGAGTTACCTGACACTCTATATATGACCAAAGCTTTCGATTCGATTTACATTAACCGTTTAATTATTATATTTTACGAAAGCATTTTTTTGGTTTCACAATTATTTTCAGGGTAGAAAACAATTTACCATGATAAATGGTAAAGGTGAACTATAGATTGCGGCTTAATAATTAAGTATAAGTTGAAAAATATTTAAGTTTTAAATTTTATGGTATTGTTTAGTGACGTTTTTCTTTAATTTTATTGGGTTTTGCCACACTCAAATAAAGATTAATTAAATAAGCCCTTGCGCCAAACGGATCAGTCAAGGGTTATTTTTGAAACTACTCCTAACCAAAAATCTCACACTTAAAAGCAGATAAGTAAAAATAACAAAAATCACAATACTATCGCGCGCTTCCGTATTGTTGACGTTTAGAAAAACTCTCTGTTTTCGTTCTCAAAATAGTAGTAAAAATATTAAACGTTTTGGCAGTTTAAAAGTTTAAAATTTGTTTATCTGATTCCATAGAGATGTTAAATGATTTTTATTTTATTGTTGCTTACTTCTTCTTGATACAACTGTTGCCACCAACAATGATCAATGTTTACTGAACAGCTTGACATACTTATCTCCGTTCAACAAAATAATCGCTGTCTTTTTATTTTCTTTTTAGTGATGTGGCAGTTTTTCAGCTTGTTACAAACTAGATTAAAAACGTTACTATATAATAAATTGCCATTTTATTCAAAAACTACATATCAATAATTTACATAGTAGTAGTATACATATTACCTAAGATAATCTCACCAAAAATCAGGAACTTATGTTACTACAGGGCATGATAATTAGTAGCGTCAAATTAGCATTTCACTTGAAACTTTTTGCGGAGAGGTCCGATTGAGATGCGGTTTTCTGCAAAATGTTCAGGGAATTGTTTATAACAAAAGGTACATCTAACCTCTGTACGCTCGAAAATTTTTAATTGTTTATTTAACAAATGACTCATTTTTGTTGAACATATGGCAAATGTCACGCGATTCAACGAAAATGTCTGGAAAATGTTCTCTCGGGGGTTTTTGAGGTCCCTCTTTATCACTTTTCCCCTTTCTCAGGATTTCTCCTTATCAGTGTAATTACAATTTGTTGGACATGTTGTCATTCAACAACTATCGGACATACTTTCTTCTGCCATTCAACATTTTAATTGCCAAATCCTTAAAATGAATTGAGTTTATTCTTTTAATAGTCTATTTATGATGTACAATTTCATTTGAAGTGTTATTTGATATCTGTAATTAATTAAAAGAGATTAATTCCAGATACAAATTAGTAATGAGGTAAACAAAAGTTATTGTCAGCCACTAGCGGACGAGTTGTCTTGATAATCAATATCTACTAATTCAGTAACATTTGGCACATTCTTTTTTATATACTATATAAGGTGTTTCATAATATATGCGCAGGACTTCAGGATGTGATAGCTCGTCCAAAAATTTGAAAAGAGTTTATACTAAAATGCACAATTTTCGAGATACAGTGTTGAAATTGTAAAAAAAAAATTTGTGTTTGGCGAATATCTCTGGAACCGTTTATCGTACAGAAAACAGCTTTTGTAAGCATTTACTACTCATAATAAGCTATGTTCTGTGAGAGAAATTTTTTTTTCAAAGTCATATCAAAGTCATAATTGGTGAAGATTTTGAAGGGGAGGTGGGTGTTTTCCTCCCCAACTTCTACGCCACTGGAAAAGTACGATTTTGAGGCGCCCATTTGAACCGCCAATATGTTCTACACAAAAAATGTACTTTTGGTCATAAGCTCTATAGTTGACCGTTTTCGAGAAAAATCTACTTTTATGTTGAAAAACATGATCATTTTTTGAAATAATTTTTTTTTACTCGTTAAACAAAATTTATTTAATCGTTAGAACAAGTAACAAAACCAAACGTTAACTTCATAGTTGCAAAATTTAAAAAAAAAATCGTACACAGTTAAATTAAATGTTTGTTTTAAAATTTAAAGCCTACTTGATAAAAAAAATTATAACACATTTAGTAAAATAAAATCTTTATTTCAAAAAATTTACCATGTTTTTCAACATAAAAGTAGATTTTTCTAGAAAACGGTCAATTTTACAGCTTATGGCCAAGAGTATATTTTTTGTGTAGAAAATATTGGTTGTTCAAATGGGCGTCTCAAAACCGTACTTTTTCCAGTGGCGTAGAAGTTGGGGAGAAAAACACCCACTTCCCCTTCAAAATCTTCACCAACTATGACTGAAAAAAATTTTTCTCGCACAGAATATAGCTTATTATGAGTAGTAAATGCTTACAAAAGCTGTTTTCTATGCGATAAACGGTTCGGGAGATATTCACAAAAAACGAATTTTTTTTTACAATTTCAACACTCGAAAATTGTGCATTTTAGAGAGTAAGTTAATACAAACTTTTTTTCAAATTTTTGGACGAGCTATCACATCCCGAAGTCCTGCGCATATATTATGAAACACCCTGTATATTATACTAATTCCTTGTTCCTAATTGTCTTTACAGCTGTCAATTTTAATTGGTTAATAATCATTATTTACTAGTTTATTAATAATATCACAGTTTGTAAAAGATAACAGTAAACACATCATTAGTTCTATATATGTTCATAAGAGATGGCGAAAACTTTGTTCGTCGGTGTTACAAAGCACTCAATTTCTATTATATAATGGAGCACAATTTGCTAACTAATGCTTTTTTGTTTATTAAGAAGTTTTATCTATATTTGTTTTCTCTGTGTACTCAAATACAATTGTATTTTAGGCATGGAGCAACAAACTTACTGCAGAAGAGATGTACGCTTGGGAGGAGCATTGCGATGAAAGCAACTGCGTCCATTTTACCGACGCGGAATCATTTGATAAGCTTTTCCAATACTCTCTACCCTTGCCATTATACATATAAATTTAATATTTCAACACCATCGTCGTTGTGATACTTTGTTTGCTTCCATGTAATTGATGTGTAGGAAAGCTTTTCCTCCTAGAAATAAATTTGGATGTCTTCCCAGTTGTCTTGTAATTTATTATGAACTCTAGCTACTGTTAATTCATAAAACATAATGTAGGGCTGGCGTTTCTTTATATTTTGTGGCTGGCGTATTGCGTTTAGAATTCCTTAAAAAATCATAATAGCATCAAAGGATAAACTTTGGCCCAATAAGTTATAAAGTGCGTAAGAAGTTTTTTAACTGAGTACATCAGTGTATATTTAAAATAAAAATTCCTTGTCGATTATGTTTAAAAATATGTTTTTTTTTAATTTTTAATTAATTTAATATTTACTGTTATCGAACGTATAGATATGGTTCTAATCTAAGGTGCAGTCAGGGACAAAGCACTCGCGGCAAGTAGGTTGTACAGCGAACGATGGCCAATTGGTCCATTCCAACTACACATGCACGTCTACGTTGTGTTCGGTGACTATATATACGAGAAACGGGACGTGTTATTCCACGAGAAGACCATGACAGGCAAGTTAATCCTAATGAAAAACATGCAGTGATCGAAACTTTTGAAAATAAATAGAATTCGTCAAATAGCATAGAAAAACGTATGAGTTCTTTGTAGCTGGTTTTTACAACAATGTGAAAGTCAAGTAAATTTTGCCGATAAAAATCCACACGCGACTAGGGAAAATCAATTTTGGCATCAATTCTCGGTAAATTTTTGGGCTGGCATAATCAGCGACGTTTTTCTTGATCCCTATACTTCTTCCAAGGATGATTAAATGAACTAGCGTACGCTGACTTTTTGGAGAACTGATTGTCTGAATTGTTGATGTGGTATTATAATAATTAATTATGGGCGCGTATGTGATTTGTTCAAGATAGGGCTTCTCCACACAGAACTCCAAAAGTAAGGACGCTTCTGAATTACACACACGTAGATGGATTGAGCGCTTTGGTCCTGCACCATGACCACCGTGATCTCCCGATTTAACTTCAACAAATTTTTATTTTTGGGGTCACATTGTCAGTGGTGTACAGTGACCCCATTGTCACCGTACAGTAATTACAACATTGTATACTTGAAACTGCTGACACAATTAGGGGGATTCTTGAAATATAGGCAAATGTTTGCCAGAATTGGGTGTGTCAGTGACATACCTGTGTCCGCACTGATGTTGGTCAATTTTCATTTCCTGTCATGGCGTTTTTATTTCATTTTGTCACGCCGTTTTAGTGGTTTTGGGTGTTGTGTTGTGTTGCCGTTACTATTATTTAGTGTCTATCGTCTTAAAATATCACTATCAGCAAGTCAAAAAAACTCTTGACATATGGTAACTGCTTATGTAGTTAATCTATCAATCAGTACAACTTATTAGGCATGGCGTCCAGCAATGAATGGTCCAAATATCGGAGCTGTATTCTTCGGGTTAAAATCTCACCTTGCTCACTTCAAATGTTCAAGGTTGCCGACTTGCAGGGTGTCAAAGTTACTTAAATTTTGTTCTTTGCTAATAAACAGTTTTCAGGATATTTACTTCAAAATTGGCACTGGGTTTTTTACTGGATAAGGCTGGACGCTCACGAAAGGGAAAATGCTAACCCACTAAACATTTTACATATTCAGATACGTTTCTAAAACGTTTTCCTTGAAATGTTCCGTAAAAAATCCATGCAACGTTCCAGTAACATTTTAGAAACCCGAGATGTCCTCCCCAAAATACGTTTCCAAAGAAACGTTTCAAAAAATTGATTTCGGAAACATTCCTTTTAAGTTTCATTAGTGCAATTGATATTTTTGTTTAACGTTTCAGTATCTTTTCAGAAATGTTTCAGTAGCATAATATTTTCGTTACCATATTGTTTTCATGATGGTGTCAATATTAGAAAATTTTCATTTCAGAAACGTCTTTGAAACAGTATAAATTGTATTCCGAGTAGTTTTTAAACGTTTCTGATAATATTCTGTGATTTTTCATTTAAAACATATTTGAAGTCAAGTACAATTAGTGACAGAATTCATACTACATATTGGAATTTTTATTACCAATTTGTAAAAAAATCTTATTTTTTATAAAAGTTACGACCACACCCTCTTAAACTAGAAGAGTACTTATCAGATCATTAAAATTTATTTTAAATATTTATATAGGTACACAAATATATAGGTAGATGAAAATTCTTAAAAGACAATTTTCTAGTTTAAATAATGTATTTGAACAAAACTTTTTTAATTATCATAGATAATCACTACAATTAAAAATACAGATATTTCCTCTGGAGCTACTTTTAAAATTAATTGTACCTACTGATAAAAATAACGAGGGGATGTGGCAACTTTTATGTAAAATAAATTTTCCGACAAATTGATAAAAAAGTTTCCCATATGGAACATGAAAGCTGGCAGCCACTGTACAACACAAAAGCAAATATCAAAACAAATAGTAGAATCAGAATAACTAACCATTTAAGTTTGTTAGTAACAGATAAATAAATATAACAATATTATTATAGCTTTATGATTTGAATGGAAATAATGATTATTGACTTATGAATAAAGAAAAGAAAAATATACTTATATAAACTCTTTTATTTATACTGCAATATAAAAAATATCGAACAAAAACATTTCAGATTTATATTATACAATATTCAAGTTGTTTTATTTCGCTTGTGATCTAGTGTATCTCAGCTGCGCTTGCCTGAACCAGTTGAAAATGACAATCGTATACATGTTTCAATATATCCATGATACCTAGGTATATTCACTGTTCACTATCACTATATAGTTCACATTAGACTGACTGACCCCAGATTAGACAAAAATCTAACACGCCATTAAAACGTATAAAAAACGAATAGGGGAATGCAATGTGATATGGATACAAACACAACACAAGATGGCCACAACCAGTGGCGTAGCCAGAAATTTGACATGGGGGGGGTTCAGTGAACAAAGTATTTCAGACATTAGTTTTTTTAATAAAAAAAATAAATAATTTTTAATAAATTGAAACAATAAAAAGTAAATAAAAAAATCTCATCATAAACATCTAAATGATAAACAGGTACGAACAATATTTATTACAAAAATGACAAAAATAAAATTAGAACTTAGTTGCAGGCAGGGTTGCCACCTTTGGAATTTTAAGATACGGGACACATTATTCTTTTATTATATACAGTTGAAGAGGGGAGGGAGGTTTGCGCCGCAGGCGAAAATTTTGAAATTTTCAAGGTCAAATTGCTTAAAATAAATCTCATCGCGTAGGGGCGATCGGGGCAATCTAGCGTTTCGCGATACCACAGTCGTCGAATTGGGTGCGAGCGGGGCAAATTCTGTGACAATATTTTTATTAGTAGTTCAGAATCTTTTATAATTTTTGGTAAAAGTTTGAGCCCACAATCTAACGAATTGTAAGATTGACTATGCTTAACGCAGTGGTAGATTTGCCCAAGCTCTGCTGCAGTAACATCGATAGTTTCTTGAATATTTTCTGTTTGCAAAAAATTTTGTTAAAACTTGAGAAGATTTCGACATTTTCGCGTCTTCTATGCTCTTTTGTATTAGAGTGCTGTTTGACATCACTAAGGCCACCGTGACTAATTGAAAATCCTTTTTGCATACTAGACATCTTGCAGAAAAATTGTTTGAACCCTTTATTAGTCAAATATACTCAGTCTGCCACGTTGGCCAATAGCTGCAGAGGCGCTTTGCTTTTTTTGGTGGCGAGATGGTCCTTTTCCGAGGTCTCCATTTTTGTCGTGTTTTTCTAAATATTTATCCATATCCTTTAATTTTTAAATGATTTAATGCAGATGAACCCTAATATGTAAGGTTGCCGTAGGAGATCTAGTTCACTGACCGCGTTGCTAAATCTTGGCGAATAGAGTGATTGCAGGTTTGTAGGGAGACATTATACCTATATGACCCAACCAACCCAACCCATGGGGGGGAATAAGATAAGCAAATGGTTATTCGTTGTTATATTTCCGATATGAAAAGAAAACGTTTCAAGTAGTGTTTCAAATTGTCTTCCATTGCAACGTTTGGCTTACGTTTCATTAGTTAAGTTTTCGTATGGTACATTTATGTAATGGTATAGAAACGTTTCCAGTTATGTTTCAAATGTTTATTAAAACTGCTCATTTGCAACGTTTCATTTACGTTTCGTGTTTAGTGGGAAGTGGCTTTTGACTCTAATGCTATATGGGTGTATATAAAAGCCACATGGTATTTTTTCTGTAGTTACCTCGTGCTAGTGTGGACGCATGATCAAAATGACACTTCCCTTTGCTTCGCGCCGCTTTTCAGTGGGCGTGCAGCTTTTAAATTCACCTTCTGGAAAAAGATGGCGCCTAATATTTAAATTACAGAAACGCCGCTTCTTCTCAGGGGGCTGCAACTTAAGAAATCTCGACGACAATTGACCCAGCAGCCCTTGTATGTATAATTGTAGTACAATGCTCGTCAGCTTAAAGTCACCAGTTCCATGGTCCATTCTTTTCTAGTGCCATTTATTATACACGGTGCTAGAAAGGGACAAAACATGGAAGTGGTGACTTTAAGCTGACGACCATTGTACATGCTTTTGCAATAATAATAACACTTCCTCAAAACAGTTTTTGAACTTCTGGAAGTTCTGAGTAGAAATTTCATTAAACATATATTGGTGAGTGAAACTAAAAACTAATGTTAAAAATTTAAAGTAGATGTTATTACGAATACGTCAGCAGTTCAAAAAAAAATCACAGATTTCACTTTACTGAATGTCATTATTATTGCAAACTATTGTACTTCTTGATGAATAGGAATAGTAGTGACCATCAGTACTGTATATGTATAAATAAATAGTGTAGTAATGTATGTGTAGTGTAGTGTATAATAAATGTTAATGTGTGTTTAACCGATAGTGACAGTGCTTATTGTAATCGATAGTGTATATATAGTCTGTATGTATAGTGCATGGTGCAGTATTATAAAGTGTTACACTGTGATATCCGCGGAGCGCGCATCATGGTGTTAGTGGATGATGGTGAGCCATTGCTGTCAAAAAGACGACATTCTACAATAATTGTGAAGAGGATAACACGGGTAAGCTTATATAAACTTTTTAAATAATTAAAGTGTTAGGTTTACGACTCAATATCAACTTATTTTTGGTATGTAATTGTGTTCTTTAAACCATTCTCAAGTGGTACGACGCCTATTGATAACTTTTTGAATGAATACTTAGAATTTGTGTATAGTCTAAGAGCCAGTGGCCGGCAACCTATAAGTAAATGATTATACCTGAAATTTTGCACAGTGAGTCTCTTATACCTATCATTCATGATGTGGGGACTCGCTAAGCCCGGCGAGGCCGACTCAAGAGTTACTCAGGTGCGAGAAGTATGAAAATGTAATCAACTTCGTTATTAAATTAACAAAGCTGCCGTTTGAAAATTTTAAAATATACAATTATTATTATATAAAAATAACAAAGGCAGACAATTACCGTGCTTCTAAGATCATGGCAGACACTTGTGGAATTGGCAAAAATTATAAATTTCAAAAGTATTTGACTAAATCTGATTTTTGACGTTAAAGAACTGTCAGAAATGTCAAGCATTGTAATCGACACCACCAAATCTCAGAACCTGTACCAGAAATAGAGGTTATTTGTTACTTATATCATTTTAATATAAAAAGCTGCTAAATATAATAAATAATAAAAATAAATGCCTAATTTGTCAGATCTGAAATTTAAAAATTTTCAAACAGCAGCTTTGTTAATTTAATAACGATTTTCATACCTCTCGCACCTGAGTAACAGTTGGGTCGGCCTCGCCGGGCTTAGCGAGTCATCACCTCATGAATGATAGGTATAAGAGACTCACTGTGCAAAATTTCAGGTATAATCATTGACTTATAGGTTGCCGGCCACTGGCTCTTAGACTAGTATTGATGTCCAAATTTAACATATACGTTAAACGCAGTTTTTTCTAATATGGTGCAACAAGTAGGTAAGTACATCACTTTTAAAACTAAGTAAAGGTTTGAAAATAACTAATCATTTTCCAAAAATCGCTATCTGTTAAAAAAATTGACAGAAATAAGTGGCACAGAGCAGGTAATAGTATTCAGAAGGCCCTGTACATTTAACTAAAAAATAAATTAGATATTCGTGTCTATCTTAAAAAAAATCAAGAATTTAATTTTTGATTATATAGTGATGCGTTTTTCGAATATTAAGAATCGAGTAGGTATTTGATTCTTAAAAGTTCTCGAGAACTGGCCATAAATGTCGGAATTTGACATTTGATATAATAGCGTGTATCTTTTAAAGCCTTGTCCTCATGGATGCGAAATTGAAATTACTGAAAGTTCTCGCGAATGTCGTAAATTTTGCTTAAAATTATTAATGATGAGAAAGTGTCAATTATTCATGAACCTCACAAAACAGGAATATCATCATTTGTGAAGTAAGTTTAACTTGAGCTTCTGTCAGTCTACCATGAGTCAGTTACAGTTTTATGATTGAAATAATAGAAAATGTTGCAGTTGGCAAAATTTGCTAAAAGTTGAGACTTTTCCCGCCATTAAATAATTCGAGCGAATTTTCGCGTCCATGAGGACAAGGCTTAATAGAATATACTTATTTAACTTGGTTTGCAAAAATGTACGTATTTTTTATCTATTATTTTATAACATTAAAAATATGTGACACTGACACCATTCCAATGCTTCACACAAAGCTTTTGTCTCGAGCTGTTGCTCTTTAAAGGGGGACTCCAAAATTTGATTTTCTGCAAATATTTTCAAAACGGATTGAGATAAAGTAACCAAATTTGAAATTGAGTATAACACTAGATTGCGAATCTAATGTTCTGAAAATAAATCCTCATAATTGGTCATAGGCGTGCCAAATTAGGGGGTCAGTGGGTAAATATTGCTCTAACTTTCTTGTATCTCAAGATTTTCGTCGTCAGATCAAAAAATTAAAAATTTTAGTTTATTTTTCATGAAAAAGGTACTTCTATTTCAATCAGATTAACTGCTCTGTTTTCGAGTAATCTTAATTTAAAAATTTTAGGACGTACCACAAAAGTTTAAGATGAAAACTATAAATAGGCAAAATATCCCTAGTAGGCTCTGAGAAAATACTGTCGACTTATTTTAAAGGTTTTTTCATATATTTTCAGGTATTTACAATATTGTGTGAAACTAACTACTCAGTGGAAAAAAGCCCCAATCTGCGTTGAATTACACCCACAATATCTACCCATACTTTTAAAATCTTATCAATCAGAAACATAAATACACCTTAACAGATATTTGACATTCTATGAAACGTCAAATTACTGATGAAACAATTGATGTCCGACTACATCATTTCTGCTGTAGTGTGCACGCACGGTGAGTCACTACAAAGAGACAATGGAAAAAAACTGCTACAATTTAGCTGACGATGGTTTAATAGACTATTAAATTTAATTTCACAAATGCCCTTCAATAACTTCCTTAAAAGTCTTTAGTAGCTTCAGATCAGTACAGAAATAAAAGCAAAACAAAAATTCGAAACTTTAAAAAATATTTATTGAAAAGTTTACAATAATTTACTTTTGTCGAGACCGAAAATAAAAATTTTCAGTGTGAATAGTCCATTTATAAAGGAAGTAATAAAAAAAAGCACGACCAAACTATATGGACACTATATATTATTTACATTACCTTCCAAATGAAATAACTAAAGGTAATCACCTCTCATACAACGTAAAATGTACAAATCTAAACTATCAAAATAATTAAAAAGGAAATACTCGTAGCCTAAGCTAACTCTTACATTATTAGTACAGAATCTAACCTAGAACAAATTTGTAGACAAAACACTGCTATGGCTAATTCACCGAATCTGTAATGCTCTGCCGCCAAGTGGCGTGAAAGGGGATTTTTAATATCTTCACTCTCGTGGTGGGCAAACTTTGTAACAGCAATTTCTGTAAATTTGGTAGTGGTAGTATCTCAACTTGAGGAGGATCGTGCGCTGGAGCGATTTCATTTTCTCTATCGTTCAACAGAGGGACAGGTTTCAAAACGGGGATGCTGTCTCCGTTCCCCACGGGCTTCTTTTCTTTCTTGTCTTTTTTATCGGGTTCTTCGCACTGATCCACAAAAAGTTCCGTTACCCTCAACAACTCCAACGTGACACCCCACACAAAATGTGATAACGTTTTCTGTAGTCGTAGTACCCCACCTAGGACCATATGATTGGTAGTAGCACTTTGAGAGATGTACGTTGGTATGATGAGCAACTTCTTAATATTCTGGCAGGCACCCAAAGCCTTATCGAAGCCTGCCTTTATGTCGAAGTTAACCAGTTCCAGCTGCTCTAGGTGATTCATGTCTTTGACCGCATCCAGTATCTCAAAAGTGTGACAGTGTCCCTGACCCTTTTCCAATCTAAGTTTCTCCAACTTCTCTAGTTTGGAGATAATGTCGCTCCCAAAGTTTCTTGGAAAATCTGTGCACTCCCCCAAATCCAGGGATTCCAAATTTGTGAGACCAGCTATTACGTTCAAATTCATCGAATTCAAATCCCTAATAGAAGTTAAGGAAAGATGTTTGATAAACTTCATGTCCTTTAAGGAATCGATGTTTGAAGTGAGCGTGAGTCCACCTGTTGATTTCAAACGCAACTCTTTTATGTTTGTCAGGGCCTTTAGAGGCTCCAGGTCCATACTTTCACACTTAATCGTCACAGCATTGATTACCTCCAACTGAGGATTAGATACGGCTAATTTTTCGACGACTGACGCAGGACACCTGCATAACTCTATCCTCCTCAATGTATCGACTTTCTCTATGGCTTTTGAGAATTGTGGCCATATTTCATCGCCTCCCGTTGGCAGGAGCATTTTACGTAAATCTAAATGATAGGTACCGTGTTTCTTCAATGTGTTTGCTAGCCCTTCAAAGCTGTGCACTTGGGAATTTTTCATACGCACTGTCCTCCATAACATAGGATGACTCGCTATATCCCGCCACATTGTACAAACACACCCCGCTCGTAACAAATCCTGCACCTTAAGGTACTGGAATACATACAGCAGAGTATTGTACCCATACGATAAGTTTTGTAAATAATTATCCATGAACTTGGACTCGTCCTTTTCTTCTGCATTTGTTATGCTTCCTAGTTTACTTGTACGTTTCTTTGCTTTAATGGGTGATTCGGTTGCCCTAGAATAGAGAAAAAACAATTAACTTTGTGGTAAAATACATTTCCATCAATATATTATTATATTTATTATAGTAGAAATCTCAATTTGAAAAATGTGATGTAATATCAACAAATAAAAATTACATATAAAGCAACGGTTACACTGGATGCAAAGTTTTTCTTCAAATCCAAATCGTACAAAATGTCAAATTGAAACAAACACATAAATATCAAAATGTGTGCAGCTACATTAACTACAACCTGTTCTTAGCTTATCAAAATAGTTTTATCTTAGCTCAGTTTAAATAGAAGGACGGTTGTAACAATCAAGGATTGAAAAACTGAATTTCGTTTATATAAAATACAATCAACAAATTGTACCAATTTCACTTAAACTTTGAAAGCAAAATAAAAATTAGTGTTGTGCCATCAATTTATATCCAATGTAACGGCTTTGTTTATATGCATAATTAGTTAATAATTTGTACTATTTTGCACAAAAAGGAATTCATATTCAGTGTAACTGCCACTTAATATAACCATCGTCTGCTAAATCGCGTAATACTTGTCTGTCAATTCACCTGAATTTCAATCTAGAATTCTGTAATGTGCTGTAGTGTGGCGACACTAATGTTAGTATTTAGAAACATACACATCAGGCCAAAAATGTCAGAGTTTGACATTTGATATTGACAATGTAATAGCTTATCCTTTTATAGAATCTACTTATTTAATTTGGTTTGCAAAAAATTATGTATTTTCTATCTACTATTTTAAAATATGGCACTGATACCATTCCAATACTTGACACAAAAGTTTTGTTTAAATATTATAAATTTTTCATAAAACTGAGTACATTCATAATAATAATGGATATTATTTTAGATTGTATCAATTTATAAATTTAAAAATGATATCTACAGATATTTGACATTTGTCATAATTTCTATGAAACGTCAAATTACTGATGAAAACAATTGACAACTATGTTCAAGTACGTCATTTGTGTTATAATGTGCTGCCACGCGTGGTGAGTCACTGCCAAGCAGGCAATGGAACAGACTAGACAAAACACTGCTACTGCAGTTTAGCGGACAATGATATAACTAACAATTTCACATCGGCATATAGTTAAAATAAAAAATTATTTTTTCTTACTTTCAGTAGTCAATTAGTCACACAATATTAAAACTTGTCTGTTATTCAACTTAATTGGTGTTGAGTTTTTAAACATCAGAATAATTTTGTTAAAACGAAAAATTATTAATAATGATAAATAATTAAAATAAGATAAATAATTGCTTATAAGCTAGTTTCATATATTCTTCAGTTTTTTCTATGTCTTATTGTGTTTATTCGTAGTTAAGGTTAGTGACAGTGGTTTAAATAAAATGTTTGTTCTTTATGAATTTGCAGTTTATATAAAATATCTCTATTTATGGTTTTAAACATCAAATGGCAAATGGAGTAAGTGGATTTATGAATAGCAATGGTGATATCATAAATTATTTGTCAGATAAATTTAATACATTTTTAACAATTCTACATACAAGCATCTTAATGAAGGAACTGAATCAAATACATGGTTGAATTGAATCATTCAATTCAGACCATAATTATTATAAAAATGAATTATTAATTGAAGTTTTTGATAAGACAATGAAATGGTTAGAGAATTAACAGCATTCAATCTCATATTTGAACAGATAATTTTAATGAACAAAATCTACACTTACTACAAGAATAGGATTCAACATTTGTTAGCATCTTGAGAAATTTTAGACATTTTTTTCTGATTTACTGTTAATGTTTCTCTGTATTAAGTGTTACTTTTCAAAGTAAACAAACTTTATATAGAATGCAATAATTCCTCGTTTGCCTAATACATTTGAAAGCCTTGAGCCCCTGCTGTTTCAAGCAACATAGTCATGGTAAATCATTGTTTTACTAGCTAATGCCTTTTAAACAGCTTTAATAAAAAGTAAACAGATTTCAATAAACTTTTTGTATTTTATTTTTGTTGAAGGCAAATTAAAAGAATGATTATTTTCTTTTTAACTTGATATCAGCAATCTTTACGGATCTTAATTAGAGTAATAATTTTTACATTCTAGTTGAGAAAATAATAAGTAACACACCATCAATTCTTAAATAAATAAATAAATAAATAAACCTGTAAAAAAATTAAACAGTTGACTTAAGTACCTAATATTTAAAACCTATGCTATTAAATTATAGTTTAGTGAAAAGTATCATCTATGTCAGTGTATTGGAATAGTTTACGCTCATAGGGATTTAAAATGGGAGATGGAGAAGCCTGCAAATACGAAGTAGAATTAGAGATAATAAAAGAAAAATGGAACACTCACTCTGGATTCTCATCCACAACTTTCCCATCTTCACTAGATTTTTGCTCCACCTCCATCGTAGTGGCAGGCTCACTGGGCGTGCTATCAACCTCCATAGCTTCAGGGGTTTGGGTGTTTTCTGGTTTGGAAGGGGATTCAGGTTCAGGTTTAACACTGATTTCAGTTTCGGGTCCTAAACTAGCCGAATCTGTGGGAACTGTAGTTGGTTCCACAGTTTCCGAAACGATATTATTACTGTTTGGTTTATTTGTTGCTGTAACAGCCACTGAAGGAGATACCGACATAAAATTATGCTTCGGGATAACAAGAAACTTTCTGCCACCTAAGAATTCCACATATTGAGGCCTAGGAACCTCAGTGGGTTCCTCGCTAGTTCTCTGAATATTATCAACAATTTTGGAATTGTGTGGTAACCAAGTAGTGACTGAACCGACAAGAGATTTGTTTTCTACGGAAGACTGAACGTTTGACGATGATTCGGTAGTAACTGGAATAGATTGTAATAGTTGCGGTTTGGGGGTCAAGCGAGGCAATTCTGGTAACTGATCATTACTCAATATCGTTTCTTGAGGATAAGATTGGTCAGAGGAACGAGGGATTCGTTGAAGTTTAGGTAAGACATTGGATTGTGCCCCCGAAGATTTCAAAGCATTAATAGGTGTCAGAGGTGGCGGAGCTACAATTGTCGTAGACTGATTGGGTTTCTGGCCTTGTTCTAGATGACAGTTCTGTAGAAGAATAAATACAATTACTCTCTGTCATTGGAAATGTTATTTATCTTAAGCTAGGCACTCACCCTTATTTAAAAATAATATTACAATCTCTTCTCAGCAAGGAATGTTTATTAGCAATACGTTCCAATAACAATGGTTCACAAACAATTATTTCATAAAAATGTAGTTTATTAATTTGCTTGAGACTAAGTAGGAATGCTAAAATTAATATTTGCATCTGAAGATGTTACAAGAAAATTTTTCCAATTTGTAAATATGAGAATCAAGATTCAGTTTTAATTAACATAATAAAACAAATTCCATTTAATAAAAATTTACCAATTTGTAAACCAGTTGCCTTACCTAGATTTGCCACACTGACAAGTAAAATTCACAAGTTGTTTTAAACGTTTCCCAATCATCATGAATATTCAAAAGAAATATAGCTATTCCATCACAATCTTTATACCAGGTGTCTTGTAAGAAACGCAACAAGTTATAACTGCCATATTTGGTCTGATTTTAAGAAACAAAAGATTGGCGTAATTGCTATAAAAATACTACAACCTGACATAATTTTTATTTCAAAACCTACCTCAATCAAAAGTATTTTTCTTCTAAATTTCATAATAGACATGATTTTTTATGAGAAAAAATGTTCGTAACTATTAATTTCACGACTTCAGGAATCAGTTACACAGCTTAGTACCCCTGATCACAATTAAACATGCACAAGTCCGTACATTCACTCCAAATAAACATTCCTTGTTTTACTTAGAAGTTACAAAAAAAAAAGAAATATCTTATAATTCTTCTCGTACCTTGCAGACGTATGGTAATGTTAGGTGTGGCGCTAATCCCACACATTCGTGATGGTACAGACAAAGGCATAGACGACATTGCAGCGTTGGAATTATACCATGCACCCCCTCACACCTTATAGAACACGGCTGACATGGTTTGTCTCCATCACTGTTAAAACTATAATATTTCTGGATTGATATAATAGGAAAAGGAAAGGTTACTAAAAGTGGGGTAGAGCATAAGGCGTAAAACTACTTCCAATACAGTAACACAATGTCTTAAATTAAAAATAGAGCCACTTGAAATACTATTTATAATTATATTGGTTAAATTATTTTCCTAATATCGCATATTAGGAAATAACAATTATTTAAAAATAAGAAAGAACATGGCATACTGAAAATAAAAGTTTTATAACTCAAGTGAATAATTTATGTTGCTTGTTAACAAGGAAAAAATTTCCAATAACTACTGGCTATATAAACTTCGCTATCAGATAAGTGAAATTAATGCTTCACTTTTGGCCACAAATTTTGACATTTGCAGGTCATACATTAACGTCCACAGATCTGATAAATTGAGCTAATGACTCTTTTTTTGGCACAGGTCCTTAGATCTAATACTATCGATTGCAATGCTCGCTGGATCCTGATGGCACATAAAGGTTGTGGGCAAATATCAACAATTAGATGGACTCCTTTGATCTTATATTATAAGGTTTGTTCCAAATAAATATTTTTGTAAGGCCACGATACCGTCACGAGATTATATGCAGTGATAATAGGCGCGCATGTGTCAAGTTGTACCGTGCATGAAATCGCAAATGTTTAGAACGTTTACTTGACCGAAAAATGAGTGGAGACAAATATAATATAACCAGCTAAAAATTAAAAACTAGAGTCATGGATGGACAATTTAAAATTCAATTTATTATTTATCAATCAAAAAACGACTAAATTGAACAGCTTTAATGTCAAATCTAAACAAAATTACTCAGTGCGCATGTCTATACAAACAGTTCACAAGTAGTTCCTACACATGACCATGTACTGATATTATTGCCATGCTGTTGCGCAGACTCAAAACTGTACATTGTACAGTTTTCTATGCATTTGGAACAAACCTATAATTAATGTAAAGATGCATTTAATATATAGAGGTAGTCTTGCTATACTACCTTTATTCATAATTCAATATGCCTATTGTTGCGGTGGGGTTGTATTTTGATTACTGTTGGTTTACACAACCCTTAATTTTTCTCTTAAAAAACTTCCTTAGAAGTCTCAATCCAACTTGTAGCAAAACAACAGTTTAGCTTTACTATTTAATGGATAAATTCACTTCACTATTTCTAACGCAGACAATATTAATGTAATATTTTTTATATATACAATTTACTATATACTAATAATTGTTGGCGGGAGTATGGAGTATGCTTCTCCAAATACTTAAAACACACTAAATTTAAAAATGAACACAAAATAGGGATGAACCATATTCCACCCCCTCCTGTATACAGTTGCCCCTCTCTACTACTGCAGGGAAGCGCGCCAAATACTAAGAGACTCAACACCTATCTTTGTTACCTTTCGATACCGTTGTTTCTTACCGACCGTATCAAATTTACAATGGCTTATGTAACGTTTAGATCTCACAGAATGAATGGTCTAGAGCACTGACCACTAACTCTTTAGACTGGCAACTCTGTCATAATTTATGCTACATATATTGCCATCTATTGTTGTCTGTATGTACTACTACATAATTTGGTGGTACAGTGAACTTTCCCTTAATGGACATCTCTGAATAATGGATACCTCTGGACAGTTTTTTAACCACCGCCTGCTATTATAGGCCTTCCTTTACATTTAAATCCTTTCTTTTGGCAGACATTCTAAACAACGGACAGTGACAGTAAATATTTTTGAGCAATAACAAAATAATTCCCTTCTATGAACAAATGGTTGTTAATACATTTCTTCATTGGATTTTAATTTTATTTCATGGTTACTTGAATATTGGAAATTCCTATTTTTATAATGTAGGTTGATACCTGCAATACCTTATTATAAATTTAAGAACCTAAACAATACACGACCTTCTTGGAATTGCAGCAAAAGAGGGGTATCTAAGTGTGGTACAAATAGACTACAGATTAGTTAATTTAGCTTTGTTATGACCAGATAGTCCTACATATTTGCAGTTATCTACGTATGCACTTAAATTTTGTTTTTAATATTAGGGGCATTTAAATATCACTTTAGTTTTGACATTCGATCAGCATGGCTATTAATGAAAGTTTTTGAGTTTAAAGAAAAAGGTGGATTTAATAGACTATGGTGAAAGACAAGTTGCTAGACAGTTGGCCAAAAAGTTTTGTGTGGGAAAAAGTCAAATTGGGAATATTTTTAAAAATCAAATGCGATGTGATTAAGCAATTTACTGAGACCGGAAACATTTGTGAAAAGAAGAAATTTGTTAAAACTGAGGGTGCAACTTTGCAGCAAATATTTTCAATGCGAATGAGACAGATCTGTTTTTTAGAGCGTTGCCTATTAAACTTACACTTTTAAAAGTGAAAAATCTTCAGCAGGTAAAGTTTTGAAAGGCCGACTATTCTTTTGTGCTGCAGTGTGGTGGCGAAATAAAATCCGCTGGCTGACATAATTAAAATACCTATTGAATGGTATCATATGGATGACAAGATAAGGTTGGACTGGTTGACTAAATTTGATAGGAAGATGCAAAGACAAAAGCGAAAGGACTCTTGTTTTTAGACAATGCTGCATCTCATCCGCAATGTGCAAAATGTGGAAATTGTCTTTTTATCTCCAAATATGACCTCATACTGTTAACTGTGTCAACCACTGGATCAGCATTATAAAAATGTTTAAAGACCACTACAGGTAGCACAGTGGCATGTTACATCTACAAAGTTGTAATCACGTCTATCACTCAACCCTACTACTAAAAATCCAAGTTAAATTGTCTAGTTGTTAGAGAGATAACAATAAACACGATACCCTAGATTACTATTTTATTTGGTAGTTAACATTGCTTGAGTAGGGATTATTTAAATTGTTTTCATTATTGCTTATCTACAAATAACTTTATCAAGTATTAACTGTTATTTCAAAATAGAATCATTTTTTATCTTTGTTACACAAAATATCTGCATTACTGGATTTTTCTAGGGATACCTAAATGAATTACATTTTTTTCTAGAATCTCAGTCTTTAACAGAACTATATCAAGACATTTATCGAATACATTTATTTTCCCAATGATAAACTAGTTTGTAGTTTTCAGAAACATTACCATAAATGAAACGCTATATGTCAGATTATTGACAATAATAGTCCATCAAAATAATTCGTAAATTGTTTGCCATTTTTCGACTCCAGGTTACAATGACAGACAATCCTACAATAATTGTACCCGGAATATTTACAGTATAAATTTTTTACCATACAGTTCATTTTATTTTTTCATATAATGTTAATTGGAATGTGTTTTAGTAACAAATAACAGTAGGCATAAGCCTACATACTAATTCAAGGTCACCTAATCTACATAACCACAACGAAATGCCAACAGAGTGAAAGTTTTGCAAATGTTATTGTGTTTTAAATACGTTTCATAGTTCTTATAGTAATTATATTGTCTATTTCATATATAGCATATTAGTTATTAAAAATTGTAATAAAAATATGTTTATTTTATTTATTTACTTAAAAATCAGAAGTTTAGTGACAGCTACTGAATTTTTTCTCATTTCTTCATATGAAGAGTGGAATCCATAACACATTTTAAAAAATGCCCTATGTTCCCACAAAAACCTATTAAGTTGAAGAAACTTCAAACAAAATTTGTAAAACATGAAATCGAACAGAATACACCATGCCAAAAAGTATTATTCAACATCTGTTAGATAAAAGTAGTTTTTTTTATTTTCCTCAAAATTAAATTTTCTGCTTAGTTATACTTATTTCAGTTTTACTGTGACATGAAAAATTCAAAATCTAAATATTTTACGAAAATTTAAAATTTTGTGAAGAATACGCAAATCCTGATTAGTTATAGATATATGAATGATTTATAAAATATATGAGGTATATCTGCATTTAGGATTTTAAACTATCAAGTTTTTTTTTTAGATTCACTTTAAACTTCCTCTATAAAATTTCTCAATGTAAACAATGACAAACTGTTGGAATATTGAAAAAGAGGCCTATAATATAGTGCAATGTCTTACTTCTTTCCTTGGTTAAACGTAGTTACTTATCACCTTTTATTGCAGCTGACACGTAATACTCGTTACTTTTATTCAATAAAAGAAATCATTTTGGAATCGCTAATATAGATATAATATCGTTAATTAATTGATACATTCATGTCCCTCTAACTGTATTTCATTTGAATGGTGTCTTGACAATGACTAATCTGGGTGCAAACTGCAAGTCAACTCCAACGTAGGTGCAAAATTTGTAGATAAGCAAACCAAGATATACTCGCGGCAAGAATTCACACGTCTTACGTCATGGCTGACGTTAGGCATTTGTTTTTATTGTCAACGTATTTTTCCATATTTGGTAGTATTAAAAACAATAATTGTTTGTAATTTAGTGCAATATATGATGTAAACTTTTAGTGTAGTATATAGTTATATTACTCTCAGTTGCAGTTTCTTCAATATTTTAATGAACATATAATGAATTATTCATTTGTTCGTATGACATAAATTGTCTGAATTATCGCCGCGAGTATAGAACTAAACCTGTACACAAAATGTAAAATAACCAGCTTCAGGTATGCGTTCAATAGAGAAAGAGATTGTTGGAAAATTTATATAAAATGCATACAATTATAACAGCTCATCGCCAAAGTAAAATGTTTTTTGACATATCAGAAATATGTTGTAGATTTAGCTACATGCCCATATTTAGATCTAGTATCATTTCGATCTGTATTATGTCCTACTATCGACGGTATTTATTTTTGTATTCTTGATTTATTTGTTAAAGTATTGAAATAGAAACAGTATACAATGCAGTAGTTTTCTAAAGATGAATATGTATATATTAATACTTTTCCTGTTTTTATAATATTGTAACCTCGAAATTAGGTTATCGTAGAAACATGTCACGTAGACAAACAACTTTATTGTCACTCTTGATAATACAAGAAATATCCTTCAAACCAATTTCACAACTGTCAACGCTTTACTTTGACGTTTGTCACTCGCGTTTGGCTGCTCATGATAAACTGACTCTAGCGGCAAAATGATCTGCTTATAGGTATTTAGAGTTGTGGAAGTTTCTGAGATGTCGAGAACGTGTGAGAACTGTACACAAAACGTAAAATAACCAGCTTCAGGTATGCGTTCAATAGAGAAAGAGATTGTTGGAAAATTTATATAAAATGCATACAATTTTAACAGCTCATCGCCAAAGTAAAATGTTTTTTGACATATCAGAAATATGTTGTAGATTTAGCCTACATGCCCATATTTAGATCTAATATCATTTCGATCTGTATTATGTCCTACTGTCGACGGTATTTATTTTTGTCTTCTTGATTTATTTGTTAAAGTATTGAAATAGAAACAGTATACAATGCAGTAGTTTTCTAAAGATGAATATGTATATATTAATACTTTTCCTGTTTTTATAATATTGTAACCTCGAAATTAGGTTATCGTAGAAACATGTCACGTAGACAAACAACTTTATTGTCACTCTTGATAATACAAGAAATATCCTTCAAACCAATTTCACAACTGTCAACGCTTTACTTTGACGTTTGTCACTCGCGTTTGGCTGCTCATGATAAACTGACTCTAGCGGCAAAAATGATCTGCTTATAGGTATTTAGAGTTGTGGAAGTTTCTGAGATGTCGAGAACGTGTCGAGAAACGAATAGAATATAGCCTGGAATATTCCGGAAAATGTCAAAATAAAGGCATCACAAAAATTATAAATTCTAACTTAAACACAAACGTAATTTACAAACTAACAAGGTAGGTGAGCTTCAATTATAAATCCTAACGTAAACAGGAACAAAATTAACAAACTAAAAAGGTAGGTGAGCTTTCGTAACAATATTTATGACAATAATTAATAACCAATATGTGATTTGAAATAGTTTCAGCTGTATATTTATATTAATTTTTAGTGTAAGGCAAGCTATTAATTGGTAAATTCATACCTACTTACTAAATAAATGTTTTATGCAATATTTGTAATTGTATGTAAGAAATTCCTGTGTAATTATTATATTACTATTTTTATTTACGAATAAATTTAGTGGTTAGATATTTCAATCATTCAAAACACTGGCAGTGTTGTGAAGTACACATTTAATCTACAATAACTCACAAAATCCTTTAAATTAAAGGAGTCCTCAACAAGTTTTCTACATATTTAAAAATCAGTGAAAGTTTATTGTTTTATTTTTTCGTAAAAAAAAAACGCCTTAATTATGTACGTACTGCTGGTTAAAATATTTGTACTTTTCTAAGGTTTACCCTGTCTTACCTTTCAATACAGTGGTAAGTAATTTAAAAAATCTGACCAATGCGCATGAATCGTTTCACGGAAGTTCAAATATTTTAGAGACTTACAGCACAGATTCTTGATGTATAGAGGAAAAACTTACATGCATGGACACGTTACTACAAATTGTTACTATATGACGTTATATTCGACAACGCGGCAGATGGCACTTGTCGCAACGGCATACACTACTTTGCACTATTACTTTATATGGTACTATGGTAAATGAATTATATATACTAGCAACAAGAATTCAGACAACTTACGTCATACGAACAAATGAATAATTTATTATATTTTCATCAAAATATTTAAGAAACTGCAACTGATAGTAATAAAATTATATACTACACTAAAAGATTACATTATATATTCCACTAAATTGCAAAAACTGATTGTTTTTAACGAGACCAAATATCGAAATTTACGTTGACGATAAATGTGTAACGTCTGAATTCTTGACGCGAGTATAAAATAATAGTGCAAAGTACCGCGGGTTGGCATTACGACAAGTGTCGTTGCCGCTGCTGCCTCCCGCGTTGCTCAAAAGTCTACTTTTACATAAAAAAAAATTAAGAATCATTATCATCAGATGTCATCATTATCAATAATTGGAACATTTTAATGTGAAAACTTCAAAAATAGTGCTATATTATCTTGAAGAATACTAAGACAAAAATATTTAATGAAACCATGAAAGCTATAAATAGTATTTCAAACAACTACAACGTGAAAAAAATATATCTAGTAATAAATACTTACTTTGACCATTTTCCAGTTTTTCTATTAGGAGTGGTTTTAACAGGTGCAACATCTGTTTCCATTTCTTCTTCGGATTTGGTCAGCTTTTTGTCTTTCTTGTTTGGCAATTTAATCTGCAAGAACAGTGTATGTCAATAAAATATTTTGACACAGAATCAAAGAGTACTTAATTTTTTACAGTTTTTTTTAAACATTTGATTTTGAAAATATAAATACATTAATAAATTTTAAATAAACAAGATATTACCTTGAAATTACCTAGGGACTTTGCAGCAGCTTTGGTTTTTATAATAGGACTGTCGGCAGTCTCGTTTCCTCCTACTTTTGGAGATGATATTTTTGGACTGGAAATTTTGGGGCTAGAAACTGACAACTTGGGACTTTTAGGAGATTTAATAGCTTTCGTTACTGCCTTCTTTGCCAAAGTCACTGGTCCAGCCTTATTTTTGGCGTCCCTAATTATTTCTTTATCCGGATCATCGATTCCGAGAGATTCTTTGAAAAATGTGAAGTTATCCAGCGTCAGTTCTTTATTTTTTAAATTTTCTGCCACTTCTCTCATAGAGCGAACCTTTTTGCCAGAAGGTGTATAATAGTAAATGTCCCCATTACGTCTACTATTATTATCGTTAGTGGCTCTCCATACCAGTTCCCGTTTCCAACCAAATTTAAAAGGTTTCAAGTATTTTGGATCTGATAAGTCGGTAGATATTTTCTGTTTTTTTAATGCATGAGATGGGCTTCCAGTGGATATTCTTGACTTAAGTGATGCAACAGTAAATCCAAAACCGTCCTCTTTAATTGGTACCTCCAAGGATAAATCATTTTCTGCCTCGATTTTTTCAGAACCGTTTTCAGTTGACTTTCTGCGAACGCTTGGTGAAAGTATAATGTCACTATAACGTTTGTTTGGAATTCGGGCTCGTTTTCCTTTTCCCAGAGATTGTTTAGGAGGAAGGTTGAGGTCATCGCTTGTTTCATCTAAAATATACGCTATTCCCAGTTATAATCATAAACAAATAAAAGAAAATTTCAAAATATTGGGCTTTTAATTTTGTAAGTAACTTGTACTATATTATTTCTTCTAAATATCATTGAGAAATTACAAAATAACATTAAATTAACATTACTAATGTAAAAGTTTGCAAATATTTATAGAAATATAACCTTATTATGTTGGGAAATTGCTGACGCAAATACAATCCCAAAAAGCTCATTTCATGTTGTTATTAAAATGTCAAAAGTGTTAAATTTAAAAAAGTAAATACACAAACACATAAATGCTTATTACAATGCACAAATAAATGTAATATTTTTGTTTGTTCCTTCAATAAGTTAATAAATTCAAGAAAATAGACCATTCACTTTTTATCATTATACTATCGCCTATATCAAACATTTGCTTTTTTATTTTTTTTTTATTCATCTGCAGTTTGTACACGTGTATTTTGTGTTACTGGCAACAAAGAATCAGTTAACTACAGAACTTTTTCAAATAAAACATTTTTACAACTATGTACCTAGGTAAATGCAATTATTTTGCAACAAATTTGTCCAAATTACTATTAAAGGCAACATTAAAACTAGTACTGATTTATATTTTATATTATCACTCGATCCATTTTTAATTGTTTGTATAATACTAATGCAAAATTTAGTATGATTGTTATACACTCAGTTTTAAACCATTGCACCGAAATAACAATAAATTTATACTGCAATACTTTTATCTTATCGGCATTATCAATAAGAATTTAAAATTCACATCATAACAAAATAGAGGAACATATTTTAATTATTTTCGTCAAAAAAAAAGTTAATAAAAAATTAATTACATATTTGCTTTTTATAATATTACTTTCACAAGCAACAATAATGCATTTTAAAAGTATGGTATATGTTTCATGTGTGTACTTTACATCAAAATCAGTAATATTTACATATTAGAAATTTGTTGCAAATATCTAATGCAATTATTAAAAGGCTTATCGATTGTTCAGTTAACCTAATTTTTAGCTAAATACAAAATACACCTTCAAACTATTTGAAGAATACAATGGAAAACAAGTTGTCACAAATAACAGTTATGGAGTTATCAACATTTTTTACTTAATATTCATTATAACTTGGTACTAAATTAGCGATGTAAATTGCCAAAATAAAACTTTATATTTTTTTATTATTTTTTATACATTATAAATCTACCTGGTATCAATATCCACACAGCTCAACAGCACATCATATATTATCGTGACTCAGTCTGTTAAAATTTTGTTTGTAAAACATTTTATTAATATACCCATACAAAGAGTAAATAATTTACTATTAAAGGGTAATGTTATGCAATTTCGATAAAAATGGACTGCTTATTTTTTCCCTATACCCTTCATTTAATAAATTAATTTCTTAAATCAGACAAATATATTATCCTTAACACCTATTAAAAGGTTATGTATCCTGATTTTCACTTTACTTGCCTTTTTTATTAAGTTCTGTTTCTAAGGGAACCTTAGGATCTTCTTTTTCTTTAACGTTCTCTTCATTAGCGTTTTCGTCCTCAGATTTCATCTCACTAGCTTTACGTTTCTTTCCTTTCGTCTTCTCTCGATCATTTATTAACTCGTCATTGTTTACCTTTTTATCAGGTTTATCAACTTCCTTAGATTTCTCATCTCCACCAACCACAGATTCTTCTTTCTTATTTTCTATTTCTTCATTTTTATCTCCATTTAAATTTGGCGCCGTTACATCTACCTCATTCTCTGTTGAAGTAGCATCATTTTCTGATATCGACGATTTAGGTTTCCCACGTGATTTTTTAATTGTATCCATATTTTGCTAGTAATTACTGCACTGTGTTCGGTTCTTAATTATAATATTCCGTCCATGGGCATTTGCTACTTTATATCGGCTACTTCTAGGCAATGCGTCATTTGCTAACTCAAACACACTAACAACAAAAGCTTCATTTGAAGAAATACACACCAAGAACGATATCCTTATTTTTTGGCAGTGGCCACTTTTAGATTCTAGTTTTTGTAAATAATAATAACTTGGTTTAATTTGTCACAAATTATTAAAACTAGCAAACGCACTGTAGCGGTACAACGTACAAAAGCTTGTCAAGCTAAGATGGCAGCACAATCGAATAAAAAATAGCGGGCATACTTTTACATATTGCGGGAAATTTAAAAATAATTGTCCAATAAATAATTATTTATTTAAATTAAATAATATAAACAACGCAAAGAAAAAAAAACAAATTTTTGTAAGAAAGATTTAAATAATTGTCACTAATTCTTTAATAGTGTTAGCTTGATAAAATTATAAACGTGTTAAATTACTTTGCAAGGAAAATACCGATTTTTTACGGGTATAGATGCCTACCGTCTGACCGTACACAAACCAATATATAAACGACGTCATAATGACATGAACCAATGGTCGCGTTCATCACGCAGTAGCGATTACTGAGCGATTTGTTTAATTTGTTATCATTTTGGTTATGATCACTAAACCAGCTGAACGCGTTTCTATACGTTTGTGACGTTTGTGTACATTTTGCACAAACCTAGAAACATGCCTAGAAATAGGTTTGTGACATTTTGCGACTGCTTTTCCATAAGGCACTTTCATTTTCTGACTTACATTTTAAAATGTGAGACAAATTTCGGTCTATACTTTTTTAAACATTAGGATTTAAGTTATCAGTGATCGCTCAAGTGTGATGAACGCGACCAATATTGCGTTATTTAATTCTAGATTTGTCGCACTATATTATATATATTATAGCATAAAAGCAACCTCTGTATCTAAATAAAATATTAATATTACATAAATATATAAATAAATTAATAACGATCATTTTTATATGTTTATGGAACTGCGCGCTGCTTTAGCTTATTCAATTAGGTACTTAAATTGTTTGATTTAATGAATCGTTATTATTGGTAGATCAAAACGGATTCAGATTTAATGCATGAATATTAATACAATACAAATTAATTATTAATTTCGACACATATGCATCATGAAATTCTGCACGAGTCGACTCACCAGAAACATAGCAGTTTTAACTTGAGTTAAATATCAGAAATAATTTCCTCCATTTGTCTAGTGAAAACAGAGAAAGGAAATAATATATTTTAATAACAAAAAATATTTTTTCGTGATTTATATCCTGTAATTTTTCAACCGAGTGTAATTGAGTTAGTTGCATATAGTTGCTCTAGAAAAATTACCTAAATATATAAAGAACGCGAATACCTAACAGGTTGGCCCATAAAACCATAATCCATGACAGTCATGACACCACAGATCATTAATGCACTGCACATTAGCATGCTAATCAACAGCACCCACAGCCCACAACACCACACTACTACTAAAAACCATAGACAAGGTCTATGGTCTATGCTAAAAACTAAAAAGAAACTGAAAGAAACATAACCTAACTCCAAAGTCCAAATTGAAAATTGACAATTTTTTAGCAGCATTTGACACAGAGACAACTGTTTATTTAATAATGGCTCAGTTTTGATTTTACTACAGTTTGTCGATAGATAAAAAATACTCTATTCTCTATGTTTTGGCTGTATCCTAGTTACATAGTTCAAACTTCAATTACATTTGTGGTGGTAGTTGTAGCTGCTTTGTGATGCTAATTCACTAAAAGACAAATTAGTTCAAGTAATTGTAAACAATTCTGACTGTAAAGTAAATCACTCAATACAGTTTAAATTAAAATGGTTTTGTGCCCAACAGAACATGGGCTACAAGCCGATGTTATTTTCATTATCGAAGGGACAGCAGTAAATGGGGCATATATAAACGATATTAAAACAAATTATATTATACCTTCCTTAGAGTAAGTACAATTTTTGTACCCAAATATAACACATAGGTAGGGTAAGAAACTTGTAATGGTGTAAATCAATAAATAATATATATCAAAGTGATTTTAACAAATTTTATTGCAGCAGTTTTACTGTAGGTCACTGTTTTGAAATATAAATTTATAAATACAGTGATGACTTTGAACGGATAATTGAATATGGTTTGAGGAGCTGAGTATTCAGTGAAACCTTGCTATATTTTGATAAATAATTCATAGCTGAGTTTACAACCACCTTGTTTTATGAATCACTTCCTCAAGAGTACTCCTAACATTATAATGTTTTTTAGGTATTTCAGTCAAGGAAACATCGATGACACTAATTATGTTTCCGAAAATGCAAATACAATTTATGGCATTGTAGTTTATCATGCAGCTGATTGTTTACCACGTCTCAGTAGTGACACCTTTGGTC
The DNA here is from genome assembly GCA_025584915.1 of Monochamus saltuarius. Lineage (NCBI taxonomy): Eukaryota > Metazoa > Arthropoda > Insecta > Coleoptera > Cerambycidae > Monochamus > Monochamus saltuarius. The sequence continues at coordinate 22,659,283 of CM046724.1, read as the reverse complement.
CTTTTTCGACTCCTACAAAGTTGTTAAACGCTATTGATAAATTAGAGTAATATATACACACTATTTTATTTAATTTTTTGTTAATATTTTATTACAGTCTTATAGGTGGAAAAGGTGAATCACATGCTAATATTGTAGAAGGACTGGCTACTGCTTTGCATTGTTTTGAAGAGTTGCAACAAAAAAGAGATCCTTCTGCTACAGTGCAAAAACACTGCATTCTGATATGCAATTCTCCTCCATACCTTCTTCCTGTCTTGGAATCTCATGTTTATTCAGGAAAAACGGCTGAACAATTAGCTGCCATTTTGCAAGAAGTATGCTGCTTTTTTCTATTTAAAATAGGAATGTAACTCTGTTTTTCATTGTAGAAAAATATTAATTTGTCTGTGATATCCCCAAGAAAAATTCCATCTCTCTACAAGCTGTTTGAAAAGGCAGGTGGGGATTTAACATCATCACAAACTAAAAATTATGCCAAGGATCCAAGGCATTTAGTTTTACTTAAAGGTTTTAGGTAAGTTTACGAAATTATTGTAATTTCATTAGAAAAAATCATAATTGTAGTCTGAAGGAAAGACCCATCAGCCCACCTGCCGGCAATGTTACTCCTAGTCAGAACCAAATTCAGAATGCAGGCATTCCCATAACGTCTCTGCCTAGTCCCTTACAAGGAAGTGACAGCCCAATTCCTGGAACCAGTCAACCAAATTCAAACATACTTGTCAGCAATAGCAATGCAGGCGTAGCAGCGGGTGTAGGGCAAAATACTGTGTACAGACCAACAGCAGCGCAAGGTATTTATGTAACGAATTAGATAATATTTAAGACAATACTTCGAGGGTCACACCACAGGACATTGTAAGCAACAAAAAGTATATTCCCCAGGAAACGTACAAAAACAGTTCATTAATATATGGTTGAAATTTTTATTAGGTTTATCTGTGGAAAATAAAAAAAAATTAAATTTTAAATTGTTTGAGTTTGATGAACTGTATATTTTTATCAATAAGAACTACATCCATACAAAATTCAAAACTTGCTGCGTCAGGTTTTAGAAGTAAAACTTAAAAAATTCATATTAACAATGTTCTTTAGAAAAAAATTTGCAAAATGGACATGGACTAAGTTTTATCAAGTTTTTAACTAATAATGATTTGGCAGCCACATTATAAATCAACATTACTTACTAATTTTCATAAATGTATTCAATTGAAACAGTTAATTATCAAAAGTGATAATGCTTAGGAGAGGATTAGCACCCTCTCTGCAGGCATGGTAGGGTGCAAGAACATTTGTAGTCAGTCTGATAGATTAATACCAGTCGGCGTTTGACCATCCAGGTTTTCCAGATTTCCTGCTACTGAAACTTTTCTTATTGTATTGATGGCCTTGTATTGAGATGGGTTGGTAGTTTCCTAACGAGTAATTTTGGTCATAGCAAAATGTTCAATGTTTGGATTAAATTATAGTCAGACCGCTTTTAGGATTTTTTTAAATTCAACTTTTTTTCTAAAGATAGAGAAAAATAATTGTATTTAATATAAACATTAGATCTATATCTGCCATTTCGTTATATTTTATTTTTATATTACCAAATACAGTTACTGGAAATAACGGATATGTCCGCATGCTCGAAAATTATGTAACATCCTCACCCTGTTAGTTTGCTGCCACTTAAGAGGTTAATTCAAAGAAGGGTCAAATTTACAAGCATAGAAATTCTACATTTCTAAAATATATCAGTAATTTTTTTATTACTGAATGTTAATTATTAAATGGCAGTGTCTCGTAACATCAACTGAATGAAAAGAATTAGAGATATTAGGTTTTCTATCACATGAATGAGACTTCAGGGGGAAGAATTTCTATACATAACCCAGAATTTGAAGGTGAGACGGGGATAATAAGATAATTTAAACTATATTTAATTGGAAGATAAAGCATTTTATCTCAATGTACTGAAATCTCAAATAATTGGCAAAAATGTTACGAGGTACTGCCGTGTGACCCTCGATTTATATATTTTGCAGGGATGAATCAACCACTTGTACCTAATCAAAAAGTAAATGTAGCTGCGGGAAGAATGATGGGAAACAATCAGATGCCTCTTATGCAAGTGCCTGCTCCTCCTGGTTATCATGCTACAGGTTTGTTTTTAATAATTTTTTAATCCATCAAATAAAAATTATAAAAAGTTGCCTAATCTCATAAATATTTGTCACATCTAGTTCTAAATTTTTTAATAATTTTAAAACATAAATATTTTGTGTTTACCTAAGTAAACCAATCATGCAAAATAATAGTTTCATGTTTAGGCTGTTCTTTTTTATTGAATGTTGTTTCTTTATTGAATAGTACAGGTGTGTCGTTTGGAAAACGTTAATTGAACCGGCTCTCTGTTGCAAACAAAATGAACCGGCTTGCTGATACAAATGAATTAGTAGTTATGGACACTTTTGCTGCTTGACTATTTCTTGGCAATTCTCACTACATCTACAAATTTTTCCGCAGAGCAGATATATGTTCAGGCAATGCATTGTAGAATTATTAAACCGTTTGCAAATATAAATTAAAGCAATTAATTGAGTACTCACCAATATTATTTTTTTAAATGAAAATCCATTTCTCTATTTTTGTCAGAGATAAACTTTCCAATAACTTACAAGATTGTTTCGACCATTTTCGAGTTTTTTAATTTTTATATAATTACAGATATTTTAAATTGTTTACCCTATTTTTTTGTACAGTTATCATCGCCCTCAACAAGTAGGCATGCAAATCAAATAAATGAGTTTTTCTCCTCGCAACCACAAATTCAAACAGTTTTTATCTAAATGTTTTTGTCAAAGTTACATGTAAAAGCATTTATATTTTTGCACTATCACAGCTCTTATACTATATTTACGAGGTGTGATGAAAAGTATCCAGCAAAATACTAAAGTAAATGAGTTTTTCTCCTCGCAACCACAGATTCAAACAGTTTTTATCTAAATGTTTTTGTCAAAGTTACATGTAAAAGCATTTATATTTTTGCACTATCACAGCTCTTATACTATATTTACGAGGTGTGATGAAAAAGTATCCAGCAAAATACTAAAGTAATAATGAAAAAAGTAATAAATCAATAATAAATCAAATTTAATTTATTTACTTATTAATACCATAGTAATAAGCATTTTGTTTTATCACATTTAACTTCCTTTCCGTTAATAACAACCCATGTAGCATTGCTGCCATCATTTTCGGAACGCATAACTTCTGTCGAAGTTTGTGAAGAATTAGCACAAGTTATGGATGTCTTTTATAAAGCACTCCTATATTTTTCTTGGATTTTCCTTGCAATATCAAGTCTGTTAGATATGGACTCAACATAATGTTCTGCTACAGAGGAGCTCTTCCATCCATTTAATGGTTGTAAGATCAGCATTTCTATTGGCCAATAACGTTGTTGAAGTGCACCTCATACAATGGCCAGTGTATGCTTCTGGATTTGCAGTATTCAGGAATGAAGCAACTATTGAGGGTGCCTTTGCCAATGTGTTGATTCCAACAGGCTTAGAAGTACATTTTTAATTGATGTATCTTAAAAAGAATGCCTTGAGTAATATATTTTCTGCATATTTCAACAGCATTCACGCAAAATCCTTCTTCTATAATTGTAAATTTTCTTGAAATGCCTGTCTTGGTGTCAGGTATGTAAACAAGTAGGTAATTGCCACGTCCTGTATGTCAGTAATTTTCAAATTTGTCAATTCACAGCATCAACAGGCACCAGAAACCCCCATTATTAGTGCAACGTAAAATAATGCAGAGTTTACTAAACACCTAACAATATGTAAAAGGTAAAGAGATATTACCTTAATCATTAAACATTCTTTATCGGAAGCCCCAGTCAAAAATTCTTCAATGTGCTCTTTCCATTACTGCAACTTTTTTTGTTTTGTATCCTCGCAATTCACTCTTTAAATAAGCAGTAAGCTTGTTATATTTTCCAATATCTATATTTTTGTAGACCTTTATAGTAGCCTTCACCATCGAATGCTTCGAACACATGGATGAAATAGCATATTTTTATATAATAACTGTAAATAAATCTACATAAGTATCTTCCCAAGTCCTTCTCTATTAGTTGTGTCATATCTCCAAACTAGCCAAGCCTTGTAACTAATGCAATATGATGTTAAATTAGGTCATGTAACCCGAACCTCTCCTCATTGGACGATGCCTCCACCATCACAGCAACCAAGACCGTACTTGCAACAACCAAATCCACAAGTGAATACTACTCAAAGCAGTGCCCTTATTGCTCAACTCACCCAACCACCATCGTCTATATCAGGCACAGGGGTGCAGTTTGGACAAAGTATTTGCATATTTAAAGTTTATAGCAAAGTTTAGTATCAAAGATATATTTTTAGTGTCGGCCAGTTCACCTCTAAATAAAATGAATATGAATCAGGCAAATGTACAAACCTCCATGGCTCAAAACCAACCTGGAATTTCGACTTCTATGGCTCAAGTATCACAGGCCAACCAAGTAGTTACCTCTCAGGCTCAGGTATATTAATGTTTGCGCCTTTTTAAGATTTTAATTTAAGAAGTTCTTTGTGACTTCAATATACAGGGTGTTACACACTTGTAGGTTAAACGCTTAATTACATATTAACTAGAATAATGGAACTTTTATTATGCCACTTTTCATTTCGGAGCTCCATTTTCAAAATTAGGATGTCAAAATAAAAAAATTTAAATTGATTTTTATTGATAGCTGTGCTGATTTTAGAGGTATTTGTTTTGAAATTTGGTATATATTTTTATCTTAAGTCGGCACACTTTCTCCGTAATTTTGGTCTAAAATATCAAAACATGAACGTAGAAAAGAGGAGTTGTATTACTTATGGACTCCCCTAATTTTTTTGAGTACGTGTATGGTTTCAGAATATTTTTTTATACAATGTTTTTTTATTAAATTTTTGTTACTATTTGTTGTTGTGTTGTTCTGTTTATTTCAAGTGAAATGGGAATGACCGCATACTTGGTGACATTTAATTTGTTTCAAGCCTAGTACCTCCAAAAAGTTGTAATATCTCGTAAACTAAGCTTCAAATCAAAATCTTATAAGAGTAAAAAAAAAGATATAGAATAAAAACACGTTCTATCTATAATATTTTGAAATCATGTACACAAAAAAAATTTAGAATCTTTCTTGTTTCATCTCTTTATTAAGACATCTTCAGAACTCTTAAATAGAAAATTACAAAAGATCAAGGCAAACCATTACACGTAAAAAAATATAGCTAGCAACATCACAATTTGTAAAAATTATAAGAAGTAATATTTAAAATTCTTTTCTTTTTTTTTCCTGACAATAATCATTACAATATATTAACCTAAAGTAAAGTTAACGACAACTATAAAATGTGTGTTTTTCCTCCTGTTTATGAACCAAATACAGCAAAAAATATTAAAAATTTAATTTTTGCTTATTTTCTGTATTTTAGAATCCACCGCAAGGCCAACCTCAGCAAATGGGCAATGTAAGAGAAAGACATACCATTTGGCAAGGTTTACTTGAGTGGATTGAGAAACCGAAGAATTCCGACCAGCAGAAAATTACCAAACATGTTCCATGTCAGGTGTCTGCCAACTCTAAAGATGGAGAACCAGAACTGTGAGTTGTATTATTCTAAATAAAAGTATTATGCTTTTTTTTCAATTGGCTGCTCACAAAAAAAAAACAACGAATATTTTGAATATCTATAATTTAATTTGGTACCACTTGATAATGGGAATTTAGGATAGATTTCAAAGAAAATACAATATTTTAACTTTTTATTATTACAGCCTGTATTGTAGTATTTTGTGTTATAACATGCAGTAGGGTTCATTTAACATGGAATCTTTTTTAAAAAATGCTTATGGTTTTACTCAAATCTTAAAATTTGTAAAATTGTATTAAAGCCGCTTTACAGTCTGCAAGTTGCAAGTCTCTTGCACGTAGGCATGCACACTGAACAGCAGCGTAGTGCAAAAGTCATCATTTGTGAAAGACTCTTGCACTTTCAAAACATAGGTCTTGCCCAATTTTTATTGCAGCTTTTCTACAGTTCTGGAGAATAATTTAGTGATTTGTGTGGTTACCACCGTACGCAAAAATTCCTGTGCTACTCAGTTGCGTACCTACCTGCAACACTCAGTAAAATCTAAAACTCGGTCATCATCATCTAAAACCTCAGTGCTGAACATATTATTTTGTCTTAAAGTGTGTCAACGTGCATCCTGGTAGTCGCATTCTCTGCGTACCACCTTCAGAAGCTCTGTGTACCACCAGTGGTATACGTACCATAGCTTGAAAACCACAGTTCTAGTCTGTTCCGTTACCTAATGTTTTCCATAATGAAAGTAAAGCCAGCTCCAGCCAATACGTATATAGGTACCCAGTTATCTTAAAAATGTAAAATATTATAGAAGTACTTTGTGTGTAGCAAGAATAATATCAGTGGCATAATTGTAGTCTTAAAATAATAGATCAAATATATGCAACTTTTTTTATAAAGGAAATTACAACTACTCCTTATTAAGAGGTAAACTATTGCAGCATCAATACCAACTTCTGACATTTCCGACTTTAATATTTGTAATTCGAAATAGTAACACTGAAGTCGCCACATTACAGAATATTACAGAATTCTATATTGATATTCGGCTGATTCGACAGACCGGTATTACAAAGGCTACGTGATTTAGCAGACGAAGGTTTAATTAAACAGTTAGTTCTGTAACAATTGAGGCAAAATATGAAATAGTAAAAACTCAAAAAGCAAAATTTATATGCTTGCTATAAATCCTTTGAGGTAAATGGTATATATATGAAGCAATAAAGCATTTCCCATAAAAGGAATCAGGTTATGCCTACTATTGATTGATATCAAATACTAATATTGGTGGTATTTGATGAAGCTTAAAAAAATAAAACATCATTTTTCCTTTAGGAAAGCAGATGGATGGCCTCAAAAACTTATCATGCAGCTAATGCCTAAACAGTTAATTGGAAATATCGGTGGTGCTTATTTAAAAAATTCCAAATCTGTATTGTTTCACCCGCAACCTTGTGATGCATTAGAATCACTAACTAGAGTAATGAGCTCAGGATTTGTAAGTCTATCATTTATTATTGCATTTGAAATTTAAAATTATATACAATATTAATGTATATTACATTTGGTTTTTTTAACTAAAAGAAAAAACATTTGATTTTAGGCGGGTTGTGTGCATTTTACAAGTATTCCGCCCTCTGCATGCGAAATTAAAGTGCTCATATTGTTGTATACCGCGGATAAAAGAGCCTACCTTGGATTTATACCAAACGATCAGGCAGCGTTTGTCGATAGATTGAGGAAAGTGATCCAACAGCAAAAATCAACTCAACAACAAATGAGACAGGTAAATCGTAGTTCCACAATTTATATTTGAATCTATTGTATTTTTACGGGTTGTTATGATGGATCCTGGGGAAACATTGTCTGAGGAGCTGAAATTAAAATAAAGGCGGTTGCGACTGAAAAAAAACAGGAGATTGAATAACATTGCCAGTTGCAAAAACCAGAAAATCGCTATAATTTGCAATTATTTCACTTATTTTACAGGGTGGTCCTGGAGGTCCTTCTATAAACCCTCAAGTTGGAACACCTCCACAAATAGGAGGCGGAAGTCCCGCAACCTCCCAAAATACTCAGAACTTATTAATATCCCAAACAAACACGATTTCTATGGGTGGTGGGCAAATAACCCAGAATGTCAGTTCTGCTGGTCAGCCAGGACAGGGAATGGGCGGCATGATAGGCCAAAGTGTGTCTCCTGGAGGTATGAGGCCCAACATCAGAATGCAGGGCATTCAACCAGGTGGAAACCAACCCAATATGCAGCCGGGAATGATGCAGACTCCCGTGCAGAGGGCTCCGTTTGAAAATCAATTGGAAGTGGAAAGAAGGCAAAACCTGGAGAAGATAAACCAGTTAAAGCAGACATTAGAGGCCGCCCAACAACAAGAGCAACAATATAAAAGTCAGTTGGAGAGGATTAGTCACATGAAAACTTCACAGTTGCAGGAGGCGTTGCAACTCGCGCAACAAACTGAGATGCAGTTTAAAATACTTGAAAACGTAAGGATATTATTTCTAGGAAAGACTTGAAACTTTGCAATTTTTCTCTTTTTTTAGCAACGACAAATGGCAAATCAAGGTAACCCTCAAGCAGCAACAGCTCAACAGCAACAACGACTGATGCGGCCTGTAATGGCCAATAATCCAGGATTGAGACATTTGCTTCAACAGGTACGCAATAAACAAAAAATACAATGAAATTTTGGTTACTGTGTCTTGTACCAGTATTATTTTTTTATAGCGGTATCGGTGATTCGATCTTGAGAAGTCTCGGTGCGCTCGGAAGCGACTTTATGTGTGTCTTATAAAATCATATTAATCATCTTCAGATTTTTGTTTCTGGACGTTTGTCGGTTTTTTTTTTTTAAGAACTAATATTGAATAACATTGTCTCTACAATCTGAAAATTGTTAAACCATTGGCACACTGCAGTTTCCCTTATATAGCATTATATCATAAACTTGAACTAACATGTTCATGTTGATCCGGTTTTACTCTTGCTAGGCGCTAAGAAATTTTATCTACAACTCTCATATAATGACAATGATTTGACACTGTTTTGAATGTCATAATGACTTACCTTTTTTACTGTTTAAGAAAGGTATTTTAAGCTAATATGTATCAAATCTCCTACAATTCCTATCAATGAAGTCATATGTATGTTCTCTGATACCAAACATCTAGGTATGCTAATGAACATCCACAGACAAAACTCTATTCAATAATTATCTAAAGAATTTAATCTATTTACTAACCTCTGGAGGAACTCAAATTCAACCACAGTAGAGGAGATCTGACCTATTTCTGCATTTTTAGGATTGTTTCATTAGGTGGCCTCCTTTAACTTGAGTCAAATATCTAACTATAAAGATTATTATACCAATAAATTAAAATTATTTGAAATTGAATGTCGACAGTGTCAAAATGAAATTAAATATCGACAACGTCAAACTGATTAACTGTCAATGAATATCATAACGACCTACTAAAATAAATAAAAATTAATAAAAAAATTTTACCTTTTATGTATAGTGTTTTCATATATTTTCAGGTATTAACAATATTGTGTGAAACTAACTACTCAGTGGACAAAAGCCCCAACCTTCGTTGAATTACACCCACAATATCTACCCATATATTCCTTATTATTAGCTTTTGTAACATTTTTTACTGTTTAAGAAAGGTATTTTAAGCTAATATGTATCAAATCTCCTACAATTCCTATCAATGAAGTCATATGTATGTTCTCTGAATTTCGAGTTCCCACTCCAGAGGTTAGTAAATAGATTAAATTCTTTAGATAATTATTGAATAGAGTTTTGTCTGTGGATGTTCATTAGCATACCTAGATGTTTGGTATCAGAGAACATACATATGACTTTATTGATAGGAATTGTAGGAGATTTGATACATATTAGCTTAAAATACCTTTCTTAAACAGTAAAAAAATGTTACAAAAGCTAATAATAAGGAATATATGGGTAGATATTGTGGGTGTAATTCAACACAGGTTGGGGCTTTTGTCCACTGAGTAGTTAGTTTCACACAATATTGTTAATACCTGAAAATATATGATGACTTACCTTGTCCTACGGGTGTTTATTTAAATCGTTATAGTTATTTATGCAACAAGTACAAAAATTAAGTGTTTATTGCACGCGATGATAATAAGTGTAGGAAAATATGACATCCATTTGAACGTTTATGTTTGTCATGATGACAAAACGCTGTAGTAGAATGACAGATGAATGCAATAAACATTTTATTGCACTAGTGCAATAAAGAAACCACTTTTTCCACTAAATATAGTTCAATAGTTTTGTTTTTTGCATGAACATAGAAAAAAATTATTCATTTACTGAGTGTGATAATGACATTGTAAATTAAATTAGATATTTATTATTAAATATATTGACAGCAAAATCTTTACAATTGGATATGTTCATACAAGATGTTGACGTACCTAACGATTTTCTTGAATAGGTGGAAATATTTTGATTGTGGACATAATTTTTAGATGTTGAGGAAAAACAGTAGGTACCTAATATACGCATTTGGATTAGGCAGTTTAAGTTTAGGCTGGATGTGGATTGAAATTCTGTTGATTGTGCTTTATATTTTCAATTTAAAATATTATATGAAGCACTTGCTGTTCCAAAACGTAGAATAATTCGTAAGCCAAGTCTGAGATTTATATCATTTCGGTAGTTCATATCAATTTCATTTTATTATTTAATGTAGTTTTTGTCTTTGGTACTGATTTTGAAGAAAACTTCATTACCGATCTCATACTTGCAGCAACCCCAGTACAGGCAACAACTTATTAACATGCAGCAAATGGGCGCTAATGGGCCAAGGCCTCAGATGGGTCAGCAGATGCCGAATGCAGGAAACAATCAGCAAAATACATTTGATGATTCGAGTTTCGACTTTGGCATTATGTAATCATTTTTTTATTAGAATGGTGAAAACTGTTTATTACTAATACTGAATGTTTGTATAAGTCAAACTTAGCCCGGTGACAGAACTTATTACATAAATTTGGGACAGAGAATGTTTGAAGCTTACAAAGTGAACATATGCAGTATGGGTTTGTAGGTTCAAATTGAACTGAAATCACTGGACACTGAGTATAGTTGTGGTAAGAATTCAGATGATGATGATCATACGACAAATGTTCATTATGTTTTCATCAAAATATTCAAGAAACTGCAATTGAGAATAGTAAAAATAGTTACTACACTAAATGTTTGCGTTATATATTGTGCTAAATTTCAAAAAATAATTGTTTTTTACGTGACGTAGGTAAGTTGTCTGAATTCTTGCCGGACCTATATCCATGTTTACAGCAACATAGTTCTTTCATTTTTAAGGAGTTCTATCACTAGGTAAATTTCAATTTATACAGGGTGAATGTGGGTCAGATTTATGGAGGTTATTTTAATAATAACAGTGTCTTTATTAAAAATTTTGTGTCACTACAACACGAAGGTTGCCACGTCTTCATATTCTCAAGTAAGGAAATTATTTGCTGTATATCATTTTTTACATATTTGGTCTCTTCGTGAATTAATAATTAAATTTCAATATGAATTTAACAATTTCCACTAAGTAAATACATTTCTCGTAAAACTAAAGACTGACTGTCTTTCCTAAACAAGGACGTGTAGCAACCCTTTTAAATACTGAAATACATAACTTTGTAGGTTACGCATTTAAGCTACACGAAATATTCTATATTATTTTAAATTTTTATATAAAATTAAACGATACAACACACAACTGCACTATACAAATTCTACTTTTGATTCCAGTAAAAATTAATACTTTTCATAATCTCAAAATTGCAAAGGGCATTATCCACACTTTCCTGTAAACCAATAAACTGAAAACTAAAAGAAATAATGTAATAAGCTGATGTGCTTTTCTTGTCTGTCTATTATCATAGCTTACTCCATATCACACATACGTTTTACCTAAATTAAATCAGTGGCAGAGATGCACAGCTTTGAAAATAACATCATAAAGTCATAGAAAAGGTATTTTTATAAAATTACCAGTAAGGTAACACAATGCAAGCCACGTCATATTGTCTATGGCAGAGTATACAATAGTTTCTAAAAAAAATTATTTCACATTAATATTCTGGGGAAACACGTTTTGTTCTATCATCCCTGACCCCCCCCCCCCACATAAACTAACAACCTGTATAATTTGAGATACCCTAAATATACGTATATTATATTTATTACATGTAAATACTAAATATGTTAAGACTATATAATCGTTTGTTTTATAAATTGGATTTTTTTCTAAGATTGAATAAATAATATTGTGTCTCCTATATATATTGAGTCTCCTTAACTTTCCCTACTTGTTCTTGGACTAGGTTCTGCAGACCCGATATCGGCATTTCCAGCTGAGGCTAAGGATGTGCAAACTAATTATGTAATGAGTAATGAGTTACCTAGGCCACAGCATAACAACTCGAAAAACTATAGTAGAATAATGTCGATTTATCTACAGAAGTTTTAATTGGATTTACTTAGATCCCTTAGTATTGGCCAATTTCTTATAGTTCAGAAACTAAATTGGATTTATTTAAATCTCAGGTAAATTTTACTTGATAAACTCAAACCATGTGTTCTTCTACTAAAGGACAATGTTAAAAATACCCGATTTTTGGCTTATCCGGGGGAACGCATAAATCATAAAAAATCAATTGATTATTGTTAATTAACATTAGAAATGGCCCAGAAATACGTCAGATAGCTGGGGAAATGTCGCTACTACCCCTAAACCTATATAAACTACCCTTAAATAGCTTTAAATGGATAATCATTAATTATTGTTATAAAATTCGTGTAAAATTTAAAAAATGCTTGAAAATGATTTGAACAGACAGTATGTCAATAAAAAAAGTGATAAATAACTGTATAAATTGCCATTTTTTTCAGTACGGGCACTGAATGGGCACTTTTACAGTCATTTATCACTTTTTATGTTGACATACTGTCTGTTCAAATCATTTTTAAGCATTTTTTTCATTCTAAACGAATTTTACAACAATAAATAATGATTATCTATTTTAAGCTATTTAAAGACAGTTTATATAGATTTAGTGCAATTAATATTCCCCACTTACTTAATGTACTCTAGTATCAGTTTTGCATTTTTGACAGTAATCTATAATTTTTTTCTAGCAATAAGTGTTCCCTAGAACATTTAAGCATTATCTATTTTTGATGTCAAGTAAACTCACCATTTGCTTTTTAAAGTAGTTTTATTAATTTTTGGGGGTGGAATGGACATTTTTACAGTTATTTATCACTTTTTATATTGACATACTGTCTGTTCAAATCATTTTCAAGCATTTTTTCATTTTACACGAATTTTATAACAATAATTAATGATTATCCATTTAAAGCTATTTAAGGGTAGTTTATATAGGTTTAGGGGTAGTAGCGACATTTCCCCAGCTATCTGACGTATTTCTGGGCCATTTCTAATGTTAATTAACAATAATCAATTGATTTTTTTATGTTTTCTGCGTTCCCCCGGATAAGCCAAAAATCGGCTATTTTTAACATTGTCCTTTATAATCTGACACGTCAATGAGCATTCATAGCTGTTTTAGAGGTAATTTTTAAAAAAATCTGAACAAGTTACACAAACAAGACTCACACTAATTTGACGACACTTCTTGGTTACGCATTGTATAAAAAAGGTAGTCACATTCAATGACAGCAGTTTTTTTTTTAAGAAGTCCTAGTGGTAATATAATGTTTTTTTTTTGTCTTGTATAAACTGTCTATATTTAAATTGTAGGTAGTTTGAAATTTTGTTGTTATAGTTGTATCTTACTGAATTATGATTAATCTCATATTTATACGAGGGGGTAACCATTCCTGGAAATCTTGTCACAAATATTGCGAAATCCCGGAAAAATCATGCAAAATCTCGAGAAATTGTGTGAAATCTCAAGAAATCCTGCAAAATCATAAGATAACGCGTGAAATCATGCAAAATTTCACGCCATCTGGAAGCAAATTTATCTGTAAAGACTGACAATACCAAGGACAATACCGTCACCTGTCGCCATAATCGATGTTATTATAATTACTTCTTTGCAGGTCGCATTATTGTGCCATGGCATATGACCGATGAGTCGAAAGATGCGGTGCACGACAACTACTGAAGGGCTGATTGTATTCCAAATTTAAAGTTTTTAGTTTAATGTTGATTTTACACTTTGATGTTAAATTTTGAATTAGTGCCTCAATCCACTAGTTGGTCTAAAAGTGTGTAAACATCCGAACCGTGTATCGCACTAGAGTTAACCTTTGCTTCGCACCTTATCAAACAATTTTACTATTGTGTGAAACTTAGAACAAAGCAATCACTATTTCTAAGCTGTTAATTTCACATTTTTTGTCAATCTGAGAGTGTCAGCCAATGTAGTAAGCACGTCTTTGCTACTGGCGTCGAACAATTTTTTTACGGGTTATTTCTTGTTGTACAGTGACTAAGATCGTGAAAAAAATCAGTTGTTTGACCAATAATGTCACAATTCTGAGCAGTCTCAGAATGATTCTTCTCTGAGTTAATACATTGGGATGTATTTAAAATTTTGTCGGTATCTCGCATATACAGGGTTTCTGAAAAAAGTTGGGAAAACATACTGCTACATATTCAGGGGGCAAAATATGATGATCGATGATCTAAATTAAGTTATTTAACTTCTAGACGGAAATACAATTTACAACAAAGTTATTGAGGAAAAACTAAAAAAGTTCAACACCCTGTATTTCCCAACCTTTTACAGACATCCTTAAAAGTATAGTAATTTTTGGGGTAATTTTTTTCAATTGTGAAATCCTTGAAATAGCCCAGAATTCCATGAAATCCCTTGGAAATCGCTATTTCGCAAAATCTTGTCACAAATTTGATACCGGTATTTACCCCCTCGTATTTATATCTATTAATTTTATATTTATTATCAATCTTTTTTCTTACTGTATCCTTAGATTATTTATGCAATTTAGTTTTTGCATTTATCTATTCATGCAATAAACATTATTATATGACATGGTGCGATGAAAACCATAAAGATAAGTATCCTGTATATTTTTTAAAAGCTTATTTAGCAATCTAAGAGTTTTCCATTAAAAAATGTTACGCCTTTATCTCAAAACTGTGACATTCAATTGTTTTTGTTTTAAAAGTTCCTACAACTTTCATTCTTACACCTTTTTCGTATCTCAAATAATAATGGAGAACGGAGCCTGGTGGGAGCAGGGATACAATTTGCGTGACAACCTTGTGCAACAGGTAATTTTAGGTTAACTGGTACGTCACCACTGCTGGTTCCTAATTTTGTTTGCCGATTGGTTGTTCTTACCTCATAGAAACATGACACTTTTATCAATCGTATCGCTAATATAAAGCACGGGAAGAAACAACAATGGATTTATTTCTGTTCAAAATAGAACAATTGCACTACACTTAACACTCTAATTAAAACTACTTGATATTTGATACATTTAGTAAACTGTACAATAATTAGATACATGATAGATTGTTAAAAACATGATAAAATATAATATATAACAGCTTTATAACGTGTAAATTGTTCCAAAAGAGGCAATATACCAAAACAATTTTAAATAATACTGGAAATATGTAAATAAAGCACCACGTTCAACCAAAATCAAGGAAATAAACTTAAAAATAAATGGAATGAAAGGAATAAATTTAAAATTATTTTTTTTTAATTTAGGATGTCCGAAACTAATCTACTTAATTTACAAGATACTGTACACAATAATATCGAAGGAAAAGCCCTTATTTAAATACGACAGCTGTATGGCCAGGTCTTTTAAAACTATACACAACAGTTAGAGAAATGTGGAGGCCTGATTTGAAAATACTAACACACCTTACAATTGAAAAAATCGGACATCTGCATTCAAAATACTCGTGTTCCAAAATTGTCGGACATCTGCACTCTCAATTCTAAGGTGCTAAAATATAAATTTACAAACTCAAGATTTAATCTTCTAAGTTTCTAAAGGCTTGTTGGATGTCTTCATAGAGCTGGTCGAAATCTGCCTTGATTTTCGCTTCACCGTCCTTCACGGGGTCTTTGAATTTCATACTGCTGAGTTGGTACAAAATGTTGCTCATGGAATCTCTGATTACGTTCCACGTTATCTTGTTTTCGGATTGCGCGGTGGTTTCTACGGCATGCCTGGACATGTCATACAATCCAATCATGTTTTTAAGCATTCCTACGGTTTTGTAGAAGGGACAGAATCTGTCGTAAGACGAATAGGAATTTTGTTGCAAGAAATCTTCTTTCAGCAGTTTAGCAATTTCCAAAGTGATCTTGTCCGCTTCTGCCAGGGAGGCTTTACCGACCAACTGTACAATTTCCGACAAATCTTCCTCTTCCTATCGATGAACAAAAATATGCACTTTATATGAAATTACAATGTTAACGAAACAACATACCTGTAAGATCTCACGGACTTTGGTTCTGAGTGAAACAAATTCTTGGAAATTTTTGTCATAAAAGTCATCCAGGGCTCTTGTGTATTTAGAGTAGGAAATGAGCCAATTGATGGAGGGGAAATGTTTACGTTGGGCCAATTTCTTGTCCAAACCCCAGAACACTTGCACAATACCTAAACAACAAAAACAGCAATAGGTATAAATAATAAATGCACAATAACGGTCATTCTTACCGAGAGTAGCGGATGTGACAGGATCTGAGAAATCACCACCAGGTGGAGACACAGCTCCTACGATGGATACAGAACCTTCTCTGTCAGGGTTGCCAAGGCACTTAACGCGACCAGCACGTTCATAGAAGGAGGCTAAACGAGCACCCAAGTAAGCTGGGTAACCGGAATCGGCAGGCATTTCAGCCAGACGACCTGTAAAAAGTAAGTAAGAGAAAATAAATTTATTGTAAACATGTTTATGTAGTGCACTGTGAAGGTTTTATATGCATAATACAGTGCCTTCATAAATGATTACAAGCCACGTGATCAGGGTCGAGATTTTCAAATCAATCGCAGAGCAATTCATATGCGAATATCCTTTTCCTCACTACGGCAATTGAGAGAGACAAGAAATCTATTTGCATACGAGTTGTGCTTCGAGAATCACAGTCCTGGTCTCGTTGCTTCTAATCATTTATGAAGGCACTGTACTAGCTAATACCCAAATATTTTTTATTTAAAGTGATTTTTGATAAAATTTCCACAAAATACTTTGAAAATACTGAAAATGGATTTATTACGGGCAAGCCCAATTCAGTAAAAATAACAAACAATTTTCAATATGATGGTAATAAGAACACAGAACAATGTGAAACATGTAGCATACAATCTAGAACTAAAATAAAAATAAAATAAAACAGACAGAGAAAAAAAATGAATTAACTTCAACTGGTGATATGTGCAAGAATTGCTCATAATACCGGGTCCAGACCAAGCAGACAAAAAGTAGACACGATTTTGAGACAAAAACACGTCAAAAAATGAGGTATTCAGCCAGAACAAAATTGAGATAAACTGCCTACTCCACAAGAACAAAAGTGCAACAAAGTTCAGTTGTTGCGTTGCAAATAATTTCTTTTAACCATGTTGCGTTTCCACCAGGAAGAATATATAGATTTATTGCTAGCAGCCAGTAATTTTATCTTTCTCTCCTCGTCATCCAATGTCGTAAAAACAAACCACAAACGTTTTTGGATGAGACCAAGTTTAAAATAGCACAATAGTTATTTCATAGAATAGTTAATTGACTTACGTGAGGATGAATTAAAGTGGTGAGATTCGCTCAAGCTATAAGAATTTTCTAAGAATGTCCACCGAAGATTTCAAAAATCTGATATGCCTTATTGGTCCTGCATTTGCCAAAAGACTAACTATGGACTATAGTCTCCTACTTTTGTCAACACACGCTGTCCATACTGTGCCAACAAATTTTCATAAAATACACAGACAAAACAAAGTATCCAGTTTAAGTTAATTGTGCAAGTCAGTAATTAACATTAATTGTATCAAAAAAGACTTACCAATATATTTTCATACACCAAATTTCACTTTAATGGTTCAACGCATTCTGTTTTACAACCAATTATTGAAATTTACAGAGACAAAACAAAGACCCTTTGATCTTTACTGGTTTTAACAACTATGATGTTGATAAAGTCCCTAGCTAGTCTTTTAACAAAGCCCAGCATTTCATTCGCTTTGCGACAGACGGATGCAATGTGGGTATCGAATCAAGAGTAACACCTAAGTCAGTGAATTTGACAAATAAGCCAAGAGGCACAACATTTAGACTGTAGTTAAAAATGAGTGGGTTATGAGAATAGTGCAGGGTTCTCAGCGTCAGGGAAAACCTGAAAAACCTGGAAATGTCAGGGAATTTGAACTTTGTCAGGGAAACGTCAGGGAAAGTGCCAATAATTGTCAAAAATCAGGGAATTTTTATTGTCGTCAGGGAAAATTTCTGAATGCTACTCATGCCGTGTCTAAATTCTTTATTTAATGAACGCACCCAGTTGCCTATTTCTGTTTGTTTTAATCACACGTACCTGCAGATTGATATAAAGAAACAGATATATCCGGAGTGTATAGCTGTTTTTATACATATTCATCGCCTGTTTCAAGACATATTCAATGGTGACGTTACTTATGTAATGCACCAAGAAAATGTATAGTTTCAAAACGTAACATCATTAAATATTTGTTTCTCTTTAACATCACACTCACTTTTTGATTATTGTTTATACAATTTATGCAACACTATAATATTTGGAAAATGTGAGATCTGCAACAAAAATATGGAATTGATTTGAGCAACTGTAAACCAAAAACAAATAATTACCTACATGTTCGTGTGAGTGACAGGTTTAATGAAATTTGAAGAGAAAAGTAATTGGATTATGCGTTTGTAATGTAATTCAAGATGTCTAAGAATACGTAAATTTGTAGAGGTACATAAAATAATCCACAACCAATTACTTTTTAAATAAACAAGATAAGAAATATAAAAGTATCAACCATTTTAAACATAAAATCTGAAAATTTAAATCACACCGATTTTGAAATTTCTATCTAGCAACTGCTGCATAGACCTTAGCAAAGCATCTAAAGAGTTCAAACAGGGCTCAGTGGACGTTTTAAACACGGTTTAAAAAGCGACCTGTGTGACGTTACTGTTTCAATGCAAAAATATAGTGTTTTGAACCGATTTGAATACATTTAATGACATAAAACAGCTAAAGCTATTTCTATTAAATCTCTTAAATATATATTATTAGATTTCTTAAATATCCATGTCACTTATTTGTCATCAAATGGGCTTATTTATGCCTTATCATTTGACTTCTTTTTACTTTGGTTTAAGTTTTAAAAAACATATTTTGTATGCTTTTTGTCATGGAATTTTAAAAAGTATGTCAGGAAAAACTTGGAAATGTCAGGAATTTGGTTCTGAAAAATTGCTGAGAACCCTGTAGTGGAATTGCATGATGTGACATTTAGAGGCATTCAAGTCCATGCAGTTCAGTAAACACCATTTAGAAATACTGTCTAAGTCAGCTTGCAATTACAAGAAGCTGAAAAGCAGTGCACAATATAGATAATGAAGAGATTGAACAAGAGAGGTCCAAGGTGACATCCACACCTGATGGCACTGAAACTGTGTGAATAAGGGTGTTCAGTAAGAATTGACATACATTAAAGCAGCTTCTTTTGATAGAAATTCATTTAATATAACTAACCTTTGTACAATTTTGCTTCCTTAAGAAACTATAGGTTTGAGAAATAGTTATTTGTCATTCGGACATCGTTTAGTTAATTCCTAATTTGCTGATAACAAATAGTGCATTTTTAATACAAAAAATCAGTTTTTAAACAAAAATGGATCAGCAAGAGCTTTCGCAAGACATTATTGATGAGGCAAAGGTTACATTGCAAATTTTACCGGAAAGTTACGCAAGTTATAAAAATAGGTATAAATGAAAGGGTTTTCTAATGCTTAAGTCAATTCTCTAGCTTTATAAAAACATTTAAAAATATATTCATGTTTTATTTTTGTGTATTTGTAACAATCAGATAATACACAAAAAAAATATTGAGGTTTAAGTTAATTGTGCAAGTCACTAATTAACATTACTGACAATTAATTGTTAGTTTAGTTTTTTCTTTTCTGCAGTTTGTAAGTTTTGAAATTTTATTGTGTATTACAGTTAATTTAGTCCCTGAGGATGGCTTAAGAAACCGAAACTAGTTGGAAAATAAATTAAAATTTATACTGGGATTCAGGACTATAATTTCACCCCCCTTTTGAAATTAATTATTTAATTGCAACAAAAAAATTCTTTTACCAATATATTTTCGTATATCTACTCTGTTCAACGCATTTCTGTTTTTTGATCTGTACATCAAAAAGTTTCTGCAAGTAATACAAGTAAATGTAAATAGAAATTCAATGCAAATCAAATTTTTACATACCACATAAAAGTATATTTTTAAAAAGTGCAACTTGAAAGTAAATTTTAATAAATAAACATTGTTGACATCAAACTCGACAGTTTTATAATCTATATTAATCCATGTTTACTCAAAAATTATCAATATCTGATAAAGTTATTACATAATATCGTCACTACTTACTTTTTTTGTTTCTAAAAAAGTAAAAAACTAAAAAATATAATTCATAATATTAAGTATATCGAAAACAAATCATACAAATATTGAAAATTTTG
Source organism: Monochamus saltuarius (assembly GCA_025584915.1). NCBI lineage: Eukaryota > Metazoa > Arthropoda > Insecta > Coleoptera > Cerambycidae > Monochamus > Monochamus saltuarius. The sequence goes on along the minus strand of CM046724.1, from coordinate 22,638,829 downwards.
TACTTTGTTAATCCACAAAGCGTTAATTTTTTAGCTGATCAGCTGATCGAATAATAATATGTGACTACATTAAAGTTACCTGAAATTTCTCTCAAAGCCTCAGCCCAACGAGAAGTAGAGTCAGCCATCATGGATACGTTGTAACCCATATCACGGAAGTACTCGGACAAAGTGATACCTGTGTAGATGGAGGCTTCTCGAGCGGCTACAGGCATGTTAGATGTGTTGGCCACTAGAGCAGTACGCTTCATGATGGACTCGGTTTCACCGCCAATTTCGACAGTAAGCTCGGGGAAATCTCTCAATACTTCAGACATCTCGTTACCTTAAATATCAAGTAATATTGCAATTATTGAACGACTCGTAAAATTTTGACATACCTCTTTCTCCGCAACCTACGTAGATAATAACATCTGAGTTAGAGTATTTGGAAAGAGATTGGGAAATTACAGTTTTGCCACAACCAAAAGCTCCGGGGATGGCAGTGGTTCCTCCTTGTACACAGCTGTGAGCAAGCAAATAAAAATAAGAACCACAAGATTAAATTTGTATTTTTCAATTACATCAAGATTTATATATATACTCGCGACAAGAGTTCAGAAGACTTAGGTCATACAAACAAATGAATAATTCATTATAAACTCACCGGCAAAAAAAAACCGGCCACTAAAAACTAGCCCCAATTTTAGAGTAGACTTCCTCATAAGCCGCTCATTTGATTATGATGATCTTTTTTTAAATTGTACATTGATTTCTCAGGAACAGATGCTGTGTCTGAATTTTTTGTTCAGAATTTAATTTGAGCATATACAAGCAACAAAAAGACGAAGTTTTTTTCCCGAAATTTGTATCATGGTGTGGGGTGCAGCAGCTACAGTCGCTGTTGCTATCTGGAGTCACACTGTACCCTCATCTTTTGTGAACATTTTGTTTATTTAATCGCGACATTATCTCTGTTTTTATTGAAGATACACTGTTTTAAAACGATCGCCTCGGAACAAGGCTTTGCAGGCAGAAATTTCTACATGTAAATAATGAAGGCAGAAATGGATTGATTGTTTGAAATATGACAATTAAGAGTTTGCCAACGGTTGTCAAATTAGAAAAGTGCCACTATCTGCGACAGATGTTGTTGATCTGCAAATTGCACTTCAGTAAGAATTTGATGCAATTCCACAAGGATTTGTTACAAACCTTATAGATTCGATTGAATGAAGCCATTTTCAAGCGAGGAGGAAACACTAAATATTAGTTCCTTAAAATGTTTTTCTTTTACAGTAGACTCGCGATACCGTGAACACAAAATGCACCAGGGGCCTTCACGGAATCGAATTTGTTCACGTTAAGTATACAAAAAGTGAAAAAGAAGCAAGTAGTCTAGTCTGTAGCATTTTATTTATTAAGCTCTACATCAGTTTTTGTAAACTGTACTTTGAACTTGTTTAGATGACAACTTTTTCAATATTGCTTTTAATTAAACAGATCTAAGACTAAGAATATCACTGATCTCCAATGAATTCTGCCGCCCACTTTAATACAGTGTTGATTGCTTCAATTGCTTCCGTGTGTGATACCCGCCGTTGAATAGAACGTTTGTTTACGTTACCACGAGAAGCGGTGTTCACGTTACAAGGTAGATAATGGAACCAATATAGTGTTCATGTTACCGCGAAGTTCATGTTATCGCGAGTCTACTGTATTTTAAATTTCAATTGTTTTCACATTAATCTACGTTTTGATGTTTATTTGCCTTGTTTTATGAGTTTTTTCCGAGGCGTTCGTTTTAAAACGGTATATCTCCAATAAAAACAGAGATAATGTCGCGATTAAAAAGACCAAATGTTCACAAAAGATGAGGCTACAGTGTGACTCCAGTTAGCAACAGTGACTGTAGCTGCTACACCCCACAGGGTGTTACAAATTTCGGGAAAAAACTTCGTCTCTTTGTTGCGTCCCGTATATGCTCAAATTAAATTCGGAATAAAAATACATCCGTTCCTGAAAAATCAATGTACAATTTAAAAAAAAGATCATCAAAATCAAATGAGTGGTTTGCGAGGAAGCCAACTTTAAAATTGGGGCTAGCTTTTAGTGGCCGGTTTTTTTTGCCGGTGAGTGTATTTTCATCAAAATATTTAAGAAACTGCAACTGATAGTAATAAAACTATATATTACACTAAAAGTGTGCATTATATATTGCACTAAATTGCAAAAAATTATTGTTTTTAACACGACCAAGTATCGAAAATTACGTTGACAATAAAAACAAATATGTAAGACGTCTGAATTCTTAACGCGAGTATACCTATAATATTCCAAATCTAGAGAGTGACTCATAGATAATACATAAGCACTATTACTATAAAGCATAACTAAATTGATTTTTGATAAGAGCTAAAACATTATCTCAGTATTAATACTGTGTCATTTTCTATGTACAGCAATACAGCCGTGACTACAATAAAGGCTCAATCAAACTGAGATCTGGTGTTCTCTATCTCTGGCTATTGTATTAGGAAAATGTTTTTTTTAGTGTGTCAACTGTGCACGTTAGTACTTGATTTAGCCAACGTTAGAAACATCAACAGAATAAACGTAGACGCAGGGCTTGTAATTTCTATAAATACAGGGTGATTTGGTCATAGTATCAGTAATTTTTTTTAGAGAAGATAGGGAAAAATGAATATAATGTATGTGTGATAAAAAATAAAATTAAAGGCATTTACAGGGAAAAAATATTTTTAAACCATTATTTAACCCGCTTTTTACATCACTGTTAATGAAAAGTTTTTCATATTTAAATACTGAAACAGTAATACAGAAAACTTTCGTGCTGTCAACAGAAAATAGTCCGATATATACCTATTCAGTGATAAACAACAAGACAATCCAAATCTTGACCTACGATATTTAGGTCAATAACCTTGTTTTCAAGGCCTACTCAATCACAAGTGCTGCAGACCTCCAAATAATATAATAATAGAATCAAACAATTACATTTTTTTATAACACCCAGTGTAATGAATATGAAATCATGAGTATTTAACAGATTAGTCCCATAATATCAGCTGTAATCAGCACAGCTAAAAAATTAGCAGTTCAAATGCCCGTGTAATACGTTAACGGCAAAATACGCAAAAACTCATTCAGGTCCGTTCTCCTATGCCATCATAGAACTGCATCTCAAACAGCATGGCCCGACTTCTTCCATCTCTTATGAGTTACCACTTTGCGTTGTTTAGGAAGGTGCGTTTCGTGTTTGTTGGTTTTTGTTTGAGACCAGTCAGTTAATTAAATTTACTATTTACCTTAATAACTAAATTGGTTAAAACTAAATTTCACAAATTTTCCTACCAAGAACAATTATTAATAGTGTGGTCCTCTTCCTTTTCCATGTGTGTTATTCGGTACCGATCACGACAAGAAAGCATGGAGGCATCCATAATCACATACTTGATTTTCACTCTCAACATGACAAAAAGATAACAAAAGAATAGGTATGTTTAATCCACTCATTCAGGTACTGTGTAAAGCTTTGCGGGGCTTTTGTACTACTATGAGGGCATGAATCTGATTATTCTAAAAATTCTGGTATTTTCCACGAATTAGTGTCAGAATTTGACTAAACGCTTAATGAATATGTATCTTAAAACTAGAAATTTGTAATTAGAAAAAAATGTGTCACTTCAGTACTGAGGATTATGCTATTACTATACTATACTTCAACAGTCGAACACGTCATCAGAAAATTTGTAGCTTAGCAGGACCTCTGCGTTACTGATTGCTATGGGTTGATTTACTATGGTTTAAAGGGTGGAGTAAAAAATGTTTTTTGTTCGATTATCCGTCTTTATTAGGCCTTCCGAATATGTGATTAAAATTAATGCCATTGTGACTGAATCACCCTATATATGGGTATGAAACATAAAAATTATATTAAGGGAAAAATACAAATTGATAATGTAAAATATGCCATTAGTAAGAAAATTCATGCATTCTCAAAGAAAATTCAAGCTACAATAGCTTAAGATGTGGACATGTATAAATTATCTGATACAGTTCTTAAAAGAACAAAGCATCACATGAAATATCGGTACTTGAAATCATATGCATACTCGAAAAAAACAAAATTGTCATGTGGTGAAAATATTTTTAAAAAAACTATAAAAATTTTCGGACACCTGACAAAGACATGATGGATGAAACACGAGTAAATGAGGTCATACTGGATCAAAAGTTTGGTAGGATGGAATCGTTCAAAGGGGGAAGCTTTTTTAGACGGATTTTCTACAGAATTAAAGCCATCTAGAAAAGAATGAAGATTTGCAATAAACATATTGGAAGCAATAAGGAATTTTTTGAAAATGATTTGCATGATTTTGAATCACGGAGGTCCGAAGATTACAATGAAGATATGTAGTCACATATTTGAAAAATGGTTTGAATCTATTTTATAATATGTAAAACCAGGAACAGTTGCTGTGATGGGGTCAAAAAATTATCTACACCAGCATGGAGCAAGGCAGATATAATGAAGTGATTATAATAAAAAAAATATATTGAATATGCAGAAACCGTATTAAAAGCACAATTATTAAAAATTGTCCAAAGAGAAACGGGTCAATATGTTCAAGTAGACGATATGGCTAAAGCTCAAGAAATTCATATACTCCGTTTACCGCCATACCACTGAATTAAATCCCACAGAATTAGTTTGGGCATAAATAAGTGAAGAAGCACAAAATAACAGCACCTTTAAATTAAGCGATGTGAAAGTATTATTACAGGAGGCTCTAAACCATGTCACTTCTGAAATATGGTGTAAGTTTACTGGGCATGCACAAAAAGATCGTTTTGAATTTTTCTTGACAAAACTTTTAATTGACAATGAAACAGGAAAGTTATAAATTTGGAAAGCATTCTATCATTTTTAAAATTTAATGTCTGGAAATAGGCAAAAACTATTATATTATTGCACATCCTGAAAATATTACGTGTTATGTAATACACTATTTTTATTATCTTTTTTGTATATTTTTTATAATTTTGGGTGCCTTCTAATCTGGTCTGCTTCGCCCATCGCACTAGTTCAGAAGCTAGCGATGGGTGACTCTCTCGATTTTCGAAGATTGCGTTTAAGTACTTACGGAAACAGAGAATCAAGTACACGCTGTCCAGTGAGAAGTGGGTGATTGGCTGGAAGCTTTTCACTTACAGGGCGTGGCTGACGTACAGGCCAAACTTGTAACATAGTGTATTTGGTACGTTCTCCGTCGAATTCAGTTTCCAATACTACTTCCTACAAATTAAATAAAATATATAATATATTTATCTATTAAAACAAATAGCAATATAACTTACATCAACGGTATAGTTGCCGTTGTCTGCGACATAGGTAACAGTACCTTTAGCTCTAGGTGGCAAAAGCATTTTGTGTTTTACAAGCGTATTTTCATGTACGATACCATAGATGTCTCCTCCAGTCAAATGTGAACCCAACTAAAATAAATAAATAAATGATATATTGGCAAATTATTAAATATATATGAGAAAATATCTTACTTTTATGTTTATAGGGTTGAACTCCCATTTCTGTGTTCTTGAAAGAGAAGGCGTGTTAACACCTTTGGGAATGTAGATACTCTCCGTCAAGTCACAAATATCTTTCAATGGACGTTGGATACCATCAAAAATAGAACCCATAATACCAGGTCCAAGTTCTACGGATAAAGGTTTACCAGTTCGCAACACTGGATCGCCTACTGTTACACCTGACGTTTCTTCGTATACCTAATTATTTAAAAAACACTGTAAAACAAACATATTTCATATTAAGTTATAAGTCCTTACTTGAATAGTAGCCATATCTCCTTCCAAACGAATAATTTCTCCTACCAATTCACTGTACCCCACACGAACCAATTCGTACATAGCTGATCCAGACATCTTCTCAGCAGTAACGACTAAAAATTTTACAAAAAATTATGAAGAAATAACAATGATTTTGTAATAAATCTACCTGGACCAGAGACAGCATGTACATATCCATATTGCTGCTCTCTTTCTTCATCTCCAATTTTAGGTAACTTCGACATGTTTATGGACAGTTAAAAAAATCTGCAATAAAACTTATTATTTTATATTTTTAAGTAATTTGTAACAATCTACAAAACAGTTCCATAAGAAGCTTTACAATTACTTTAAATAATAATGACAATTATTTTATAAATTAAACTATTTTAACTTGTAGTAGATACCAGCACATATGATCACGTGAAGTCTAAAATTTATAATCCCGCACACAATATTTGATATGCGTTTATGAAATATAGCTCTATTCAACGACAAAGATAACGATAATTCATTTGCCGCATTACATAATCCATGAACCGAACTAGGTTTTAATGGACTACGCCTTCGTCACAAGGATTGATTTTAAAATATTTTCCTATTAAAAGAACATAGAAATACGAAGAAACGTAAAAATCTAATAAGTAGATGTATCATTTCACTTATTAAAACTTTATAAGACAAATAAAATCTATTTTAATAGTCGGTATCTACTACAGCAATCGTCAAAATATAGGTCGAAAACATTTTCGACAAAATCAATATAAAAGAATGGAAACGAACTTGCAGCTTTTTTTAATTAATATTATTCCATTATTAATTTAAAAAATAATATTTTGTACAATTTGGAAATATAGTTTTCAAAAACTTACAAGTATTGTCGCAGAACCGCCACCCACTCAACTCACAAGAAGAGAACGAACAAATTTTGTGAAAATCCAAGACTTCTGACTTATCACAAGATAGTCAGCTGACTGAATAAGTGACAACTATGTCAGTTAAGGAACTATTATCATAAAATCAGAGTCAAATTTATTTTGTGGCTAAACAGTGTCCAAGTCAAAATTGAATGCATTATAGTAATTAGTTGTAGTGAAAGTTCACCACGTATTATTTTATTTTAAATATAAAAATTTGATGGCTTTTTCTAATATAAAATAGTAAATAGTATGACTCCAGTTGTACTATCTTGCCACAATAAATGGCATTTACATATATCCGACTCAACATCAATAGGAATATAAAAGACGGTTTGGTTTCTTTTGCACAAGTATGTTATAATTTGTTAACTCTAGATTGACCTTGGTGTAATAGAGTGTATGTTAATGTAACTGGAGCAATATTATAAGTTACCAATGCTTTACACATTTATAGAATTTTCGGCTTGATTGCACTTTTTTACTCAATGTGATCTGAGAATAGCATCATCTTTATTTATTACAGAAGATTTATGATGAGTGAAGCTATTCTCAGATCACATTGAGTGCAAAGGTGCCACCGAATCGAAAATGCTAAGAAAACAAAATAATTGGTTCAGTGCAGAAGGTGTAAATAGTGAAGGTAAACGAATAACGCAAAATGTTAGAAATTACAACCATGTTTTAATATTTCAAGTGATTTTTTGCGAATATTTAAATTTTTGGGTAATTTACTACAATATAAGTAACACATTCTGGTAATACAAAAAAAATATAGAAAACAAAATTATGCATAAGCCGAGTTATTAATAACTCTATGATATGATGTGTATGTTCCATAAATTTGATTTGGAGACAAGTATTGCACCAAATACACCGCGGAGAGAAATTTCTTTGGTTCTATGGTTTTATGACTCATAATGTCATCCGTCATACAATCATAATTGACATTTCTGAGGAGTAAACGTCAAAATAGTTGTTTTCATTAGTGAGTCATTTTTAATTTTATGTGTATCGTCGAAATCAATTCTTACTAATTTTTACATTCCAACACTAAAATTTTACAAAGATGGAATGGCTTTTCGGTAAAAAAATGACGCCTGAAGAGCTTCTTCGCAAAAATCAACGAGCCTTGAACAAGGCAATGAGGGATTTAGATCGCGAAAAACAGAAGATGGAACAGCAGGAAAAGAAAATTATTAATGATATAAAGAAATTAGCAAAAGAGGGGCAAATGGTAAAGTCACCAAATATTTAATATATCAATTGATTCTTATATTTTGCTTTTAGGATGCTGTGAAGATTATGGCTAGAGATTTAGTAAGAACTCGACGATACGTAAAAAAATTTATGTTAATGAAAGCAAACATTCAAGCAGTTTCACTGAAAATACAAACATTAAGATCACAAAATGCTATGGCTCAAGCTATGAAAGGAGTTACTAAGGCTATGGCTAGTATGAACAGGCAGCTAAATTTACCGCAGATACAAAGAATATTACAAGAATTTGAAAAGCAATCCGAGATTATGGATATGAAAGAGGAAGTTATGAATGATGCTATTGATGATGCGATGGAGGGTGATGATGATGAGGAAGAAAGGTATAGTTATGCATTCATTTGTTTAATTATTTTTAAATTATGTTGTAAAGATAATTTGTCATACCATTCAAATATATACTAGTCCTTCAAATTCCCAACTAATCATATTTTTTGTTTTTAGTGACGCTGTTGTGAACCAAGTTCTAGATGAATTAGGCTTACAATTGACAGACACCCTGTCTGGACTGCCTCAAACTGCTGGAGCTATACCTGCTTCGGGTCAGAAACAACCTGCTGCAGCAGCTGCTGCTGCAGGAACCAACGGTGGTGGCTTGTCAGATGCAGATGCAGACCTCCAGGCTAGACTGGACAATTTACGTCGCGAATAAAAAGTAAAGTGTAAGTTGTATGCGAAAATAAATTGCTTTATAATATTGTAATATATAAATTATACACTGTTAAATTAGTTTATATTTGTTTATAATTGAGGTTGTCTGTTAAAAGGGATGTGTGATCTTAATATGAACATAACATATTTAGATATAGTTAATACTGTACATTTGCAACTGTTTCAATTCTATCTTCTCAAAAATTATATCCTCAATTTTTCAGTTAACCTCGGTATGAAATACTAGCATTCTACATTTATTTGTTATATATTTTCTTGTAAGTAATATGGTTTTAATATATTTTTTTATAAACTGAGTTTAGAGCTGTTTAGGAAGTAATTAAAAAGTTTAGTTTAATGGTGCCTCTGTATAGCAAAATTAATTTGGAAACTAGTTCCAAAATGCACTTTTACTAAAAAAAGTACTTAATAAATTCCTGTTCTGTGAATATTGCTCTTGGCATTTTATAAAAGAAATATAATTAATCTGTAAAATCGACTAAAGAATATATTAAAAGTAGCTGTCTACAGAAATATTTCTTTTGGATACGACAGTTTCCTATATATCTTTATATATACATGGTGTCTGAAATATGAGTGTCTTTATTTTGCTGTATGTACCAAACAAAACATTTTACTTAACAATTTTGACATAATTATGTTAGCAAACAAGTCTTGAATATGTGACGTCACCCCCATACCATGTCAGGTGTTTATACACAATACTTAATTACAAATACACCTAAACATACCGCGAAAGGTTTTCTTAGAGCTCTTTTCACAACACAGAATAAAATGTGAAATAGTTACAAGTGTTCAGTGATTTATGTTGCTTGCAAAAAGGGTTTATCGTACAAATGTCTTCCTAGATTTGCCTTAAATTAACAGCAGCTGGTCATGGTTATTATAAATTGTTCCATTTTTACACATTAACTACAATTGACGAAAATCACGAAATGGCTGACATCTGTTGTTAGATTACGGAACTGCTGTAGAGGTGGCAACAAATTACTTTTATAATAGGAATATGTGAAATTTTGTGCGATTTTTAATATTTTTCGACTATTTTTTCTGTATAAATAGTACCAGAACAGTTTGAACATAGCATAATGTATTATATTATTATTAATTAAAAGCTTTATAATCTTTAGCAGCAATTGTAAACAAAATGTTGATTACCTTTACATCCGACATGTTGAATTTTACAGCGCCATCTAGTAGTTCGCGAAGTAATATTACTTTTAGGTTAACAGCAGCAACTGCAATTTGCGGTTTTGTTGAACATTACAGTTTTAAGATTTCACTAATACTGATACAAAGAAACAAAATTACGAACAAATTATGTTACAGAAGGTCTTACTTAACCTTAATTGTACATTAATTTGTAATTTCGTAACACAGTTCTGCATTTTATTGCAGTTGTATTGTTAATTTTTGAAATGTATTTGTAGAAAAACTATTCGTATTATACATTTTTTACGAGTTTTTTGGTCGAATATGCAAGCCCCTTTAGTATTGCCACTTATATTCTTAATTTTCAATATTTTTTGTAAAATAAAAATGTACAAAATATAGATATGATGATGGAGTTTCTGGAAGTTCAAGCAACTGTGAAGACAAATACACAAGGATTTCTGGTAATATGTATAAAAATGTAACCTTACTTTCATTAATAAGCTTGATGCATCATTGTAACTAAAATCATACTACATGATTATTGGCGACTATTAACGTAACAGAAAATATCAGTTTTTCTTGTCTTACTTCACAATATACAAAAAATACTTATTTTGACATTTTCACACTATTCCTGAAATGTTGCTGTTGACATTTAATGCATGAATTTTCTGTAATATTCATTTTAAGAAAATAAAATATCCAATTTTTAACACAGGCAAGATAAATGATTGGTTTATCTCTACTGCTTTAGAAAATCCAGCTTTTCTCAATGTCCATGTAGTCTCACATAGGTACCTAGTTAAAAATGTTTTCATTTGTATGGATTTAAGACCATTTATTTAAAAACCTAATAATGAGATTTAATATCTGTTTTCTTTTCCTGAATTCATACCAGAATTATAGTTTATAAAACAAATATTTTTGTTTTAACAATATTTTTAAAATGCACTGGCAGTGTCCCCAACAAAATCTTGTAGGATAACTTACTATTTGCTTATAGACCTGCTGATTTCATAGATATAATTAAAAGCGATAAGTTCAGCAATGTGAAGGTCTATTGAACAATGATAGGAAGAAATTTCTGGGAATTTCTTTGCAAGGTTATTTCTCATTTATATTTTTTGTTATGAATTAAATAATTTTTCAGATGAATTACAATGAAAATATTTGCCGAGAGAAATTTAAAGTTTCTTACACATAAATTAGTAATAATTATGTCATTATAAAACACTTATTAATTTATTGTCCCAATAAGGAACAGCCATTTTCATTTTAGCCAACTTGAGTACCACCACTTTCAGTAATATACATTTATTTATTTACAACAAGTTTATAAACTAGATATCAACTTCATAAATTGAACTTAATTAAAATTAATGGCGAATTACTGTACAACAATTGGACAATAAAATATAGAAAAATAAAGTAAAAATCAATAATAAAAAACAGTGCACAATAAAATCGAAAATATTTTCCTAAATAACTACGACAGCTAAGAAGAAATTTCATTGGGAACATAGAGAATCCCATTTTTCTTCAATAATTCTTTCAATTCTTTATTCTCTCTCTCCAAAATAGAGTTTTTAATTTTCATCAGCTCCAAATTTTGGGCCAACTGTTTATTGTCTTTTAGACATTGGTCACATTTTTCTTGAATGTCTTTCAATTCCATGATATAATCACATGCTTTTGCTAGAATTCCACCTTTCGATTGTCCATCATAGTGACCATTTCCCTTTATATCACTTGGGTTAGTTTCTGGAATAATAGTGGATAGTTTTGTTATCCAGTTGTTTATTTTGTCACGTCTTCGCCTTTCAACTTCATTATGTGTCGCTCTTCGCCTTTCATCTCTCTAAAAAAGTACAAAATCCAGAAATAGATTTAACTTTTTTAACAGATTCAAATTCCACAAAAAAGATGTGTATCTATTCCTACCTTCTTTATATTATTGACAACACTATTGGTTGTTTCAATTATAGAAGATCTTGGGGCGATAGTTCTTGTACCAGTTTGAGAAGCAAACATTTCATTTGGGTTTCCTATTACATAAAGTTGACCATTGAGATTACTTGTTAAAACTTGAGGCACCCCTGCGTTTGTATAACCAGTGGAACCAGTTGCTACAATTTGTGGAACTGCTTCTACACTACTGTCATCAACTTGTAATACTCTGTAGGTTATCATACCCCCTTAAATGATTGGTGAGGTAATTTGGTATCACAAATAAGCTACTTGTACAGTAACAATACTATGTAGTATTGTTTACAATTACAGAATCGAGATTAAGATGCATTTAAGTGACGTTAAAATTTATCATCCATAATGTTTATTTACTTTAAAATTAAAAAGCAACTGTACCTTCTGGTGACCTAAGTGAATATTGCACTTCATTTTCTCCAGGGGTTTCAAGTAATGTTTGAGGAGAAAGGTGGTCAACATTTCCTTCTTCATCACTGTCCATTCCATGTCCTTTAATATGAATTTCATTTAACATTACTTTCGTCTCAACCTCCGATGTCTCACTTGAAATGAAATTTCCATAATTACCGATGGAATAACTAGCAGCTAACAAATATTTATCTAATTAACATATTTATACACTTATCAAAGCTTAATTTGACCTTGTCATATTAGGACGTTACATAACCACATCTAGCAAAAAACAGTATCGAGTCGAAATATCTATTTTACCTTGCTTCTAATGGATCTAGCATGTCCATTGTACAATATTTTTATTGTTTCTTTTGGAAATTTTGAATTTTCCTTCAATTTTGGTCACGGGGACACAATTCAGGTCATGTGACGTGATGGCAACTTTTTAATGCGTTTTACGCAGGCGCGAAGGTAACTCAAGTCACAGAATACTATAGTATTCTGTGCTCAAGTCAAACAAACGAAGAGAGCGTTCTCCTTTATCAAATACTTGACCATAACAGAATGAATGCGTTCGACGAATAGTCGAACTCAATAGTGGCTTTCAAATTGGTAATTATTTACATTAGCGTAAACCTCTCCAATCTTAACAAAAAAATTCCAACCCCCCTATTTTCGAAGGTGCTGATCACGAATCTGAAGTCAGATTTCGGTGCTCGCATGTAGTTTTCGAAAAAAAATTTTTTCAAAATTATAAGAATAGATTATATTATAGGAATTTTTTTGTTAAGATTAGAGAGGTTTACGCTAATGTAAATAATTACCTTCAAATTGTCATGGAACACTGAAATGTACGATATGGAATGCGTAAAGTCCATTGCGCATCCAAATAAAGGTACTAACCCTAGGAGCAGACAAAAGGAGGCACATGAAACTCAGCAAAGACATACTTCATTGGATATGTAGTGGGTGCGAGAGAGACAACCATCTTCACGTACGATATGAATTGTGTTCTTAATTTTCCATTATTTTGTTTGTAAACACGTCATTGGCGTACAGTGTGGTTTCTTTTTTATCTTGTATCTCGTTAGTGTTATTCTTTGTGTATTTTTGTGGGTGTTATTGTTGGAACATGTCGTGCTTTATAAAGGACTGTAAACTTAACCAGCACATAGCACGAAATAATTCTATCTTCATATCCAGAATTCAATTTCATTTCAATTCACAATCAGCTAAGCCCATATTGCTCCGCCAATGCTAGAGGTACAAACAAAATATGGCGCTGATCATAAATAATCCATTCGCGCAGCTTTTAGCGCATTCCAGTCATCATAATAATATAATAATAGGTTTGTTTTAGCAGACAGTTTGGGACTGTCTCAAACTGTCAAATGTAGTCAGTCATTTAAGTTGCTACTATATCTTTATATTATATTTATACAAGATTCACTTGGTCAAACAATCTCTGATAGTTTGAAACCAGTCCTTAATACTGCTAAAACAAAGCTAATATCTCTACCCCTCATTCTAATCACGAGAATTAGCCCAGAAGTCGAAGACTTGTGCGGGAGAGGGGGCGGCATATTATTATTATGCAGGCCGCATTTGCGCCCAGGAGGGTGCCAATCTCTCCACGAATATAGCTTATATACGGTCTACCGGCCGGCTGCGGGGGTCGAACCCACAGCGATCCAGTCACCTCGATTCAAGTACTGACGCCTTAAACCGCGCGACCACTGACCGATAATATAAAATTACATTTCAGTGATCACAGTAAACAAATGAATTTCACGCTACAATACAACCAATGAAGTAAATTGGCATAAAAACCAAGTTTTAGTGATTCTGGACCGTTTAAGGCAGCCATGAATTAGCGGTCGCCGGTAATATGACACTGGCACAGTCTATATTTTTCCTAGGTTTATGGCCGGTTCCTTTAAAAGAGCCAAAGTGCCCTTCTCTACAGTGGATATGGTCTAGGGGTTTATGCATTGATGAGGTCATTTCATATTTCATCAAGCGAATCAGAAGAATGGGAAGAATTAGCAGCTGCCTGCTGGTTTCTTTTCTGATAATCATAGAAAGATAATGACTCATAGACTTGTATAGACCTAGTCAGAGGTCTGTGGGTGTGGACCACAAACCTAGAAAAAATATAGACGGTGCCAGTGTCATATTGCCGGCGACCGCAAATTCATGGCTGCCCTAAAAGGTCCAAATCGCTAAAACTTGGTTTTTATGCCAATTTACGTTGGTTGTATTGTAGCGTGAAGCTCATTTGTTTACTGTGATTGGTCACATTCATGTCACATTCTTTAATGACATTTAAAATGACAGCAAGTTAGTTAATTTCAGATTGCAATGCAGCCATCATATTTGCACAACCGCCAACATAAAGCAAATAAAATATCCATTTTCTGGACCTTAGGTCCCTAGAAAACGCGGCACCTGTCACGTGACCTATACCATACAATGAACCGACGCAGTCTATATTTTTTCTAGGTTTGTGGTATCGACCTAGTTTATTTATCTCTTTTATCTGTGCTAGTTTAGAAGACTATGGTGACTACTCTCAACAAGATAGGTTATGTAATGTATACAAATTAAAATATTTTTCCGGTAAAAAATGCCCAAATTAAAAATAGATCACATAATTAGCTTTAGTAGTGAAGATTCGGTAAGTCCAGATAATTCATTTTGAAAAGAAATTTCATTACGTTTCATTTTTCATATTCAGGTGCACACTGCTAGTAATATTTTATCGAATGATACATTTAAGAAATGGAAGTGCCAAACACCAGGAGAGAAAAACGCGGTTGTGGTTTTACAATTAGAGAAAGCCAGTGTTATATCTGGAATAGACATCGGAAATGAGCATTCGGCTTATGTTGAAATTTTAGTATCACGATCTGGCACAAACGATGACTACAAGGTTTTATTAGTAACGTCTTCATTTATGACGCCGTTAGAATCAAGACAAAGTCAAAATATTAATAAAGTAAGAATGTTTACCAAGGAACATTTTTCTAAACCAGAATGTGACGAGAAATGGGATCGCGTAAAAATTGTGTGTACTCAACCCTTTAATAAACATGTTCAGTATGGACTTTCGTTTATAAACATTCACAGCAGCGATGAAAAAGTAGCACCAGTTCAGACACACATTGGGAAATTTATTTTAAGGCCTGAATCACCTGATAATTTGTCAGCTGGAAGTTTGTTTCAAAAACAAAAGCAGTTAAAACATGAAGAGAAATTAACAGGTATTTATTCCACAAAAAATTATTTTATATCAGCATACCAAATTAAAATTGGCCATCCTGGAGTAAATATACTTTTTGTCTCAGAAAAATTTAGAGAATTTTTTTAATTACTGTTAATATTTCTTTCATGATTTTCTCTTTGTTAATATTAGGAGCGGCTGCTATCAGAGAGGCCTCATCTTTGGCATCACTGGCTCTTTATGGTTCACCAGTTTGTAAACCGAAGTTGAAAACTAATAATTCTACACCGACTTCTACCTCCAAAAGAGAGTCTTTGGTGGATGACTCTGAAGAAGTTTCTAAGCCTCGCAATAGGAATGAGTTGCTTTATAGCAGAGACGAAGAAGAACCTAACGAGAAAATTGACAAGTTGATGGAAAAGAAGGCTAAAGAAAAAGAATTAATATCCGACAAGGAAGGGACTCCAAAAGCAAAATTGAAACATGATGAGTCAAAAAGGTCTAGCAAGAAAGAAATAAAAGAAACTGGCAGTCCAAAGGCTTACAACAGTTCCATAAATACACCCAGTACATCAAAAAGGAAAGAAGAAGATAATGATAATCGGAAGAGAAAAACTAGTGACGAAGCAGAGAGGAAAAATGGAAAGAAAAAAACTAAAACAGAAAAGAGAACAAAACCTTTTGCACGGTTACTGGAAGGTGTAACGCTTGTTATAAGTGGAATACAGAATCCCGACAGAAGTAATTTAAGAGCACAGGCTTTAGCCATGGGAGCCAAATATAAATCTGACTGGGACAACACCTGTACACATTTAATGTATGTTCAAACAATTTTAGAAACAGCCATTTGTAGTACTTTTGTTTTAGATGTGCTTTTGCAAACACACCTAAATTTCACCAAGTTAGAGGTAAAGGGAAAATTATTAAGAGAAAATGGCTAGAAAACTGCTACTCTCAAAGGAAGAGGTTGCCTTGGAGAAGATACGCCTTAGATAAAAATGAAGCTGATGAAAGTGAAAGTGAAGATGAAATTTGGGAGAAAATTGATACATCTTATAACGTCAAACAGAATAGTGATTCCGATACTGACTGTGGTGAACGGTATGTTTATTTTTGCCAGAAAGATATTTTTAAGCCTAGTTGCTTTTTTTTAGAAATGAGGCAGTTTCCGATACTGAAGAAAGAGTGGCCAAAATTCTGGAGATGCAAAGGAAAAAGGGAAAAGAAAATCATAATGACATATACAGTGCCGATACTGATGAAGAAAGTCCGTTACAACAAATTTCTGCAGATTTTACAAACAAGTTTAAGAATATATTTGATGACAAGAAATTTTATATAGACCAGTCATTTGACATGGGAATTTATAATAAGTTGCTTAAATACATTGTCGCGTATAATGGGTAAGTTTATTCCTAGTCGTCAACAAGTTACATTATAACGATTAAACTTTTAGTAAACAACAGTTACACCTAATAATCAACAAATACTTACATCGTACAGAGAATATTACAACCAATACAATAATCAAAATAAATAATATGAACAGAATTAAAACAAAACAATTAACAGGAGGGTACATTTAAAAAGAATATTGTAAAAATTCATCAACAGTGTAAAAACTGTTTTAATATTTTTTTTATTTTTAAAAATGTTTACATTATTAGTTTTTTTATATTTTTGGGGTAGTTTATTATACAATTTTATTCCTTTTAAGACTCTTCTTATAGTATTGAGTAAATCATTTTGCCCACAGGTGTTATAATATGATAATGACTATTATTTATGAAACTATTACAGATGGATTTAACGTATACAAGTAATTCAGTTAAATACACACAAGGGGTAGTATTTGTAAATTTTTATAATGTATCACAAATACAATATTGATTTTCAAACTGAACTTTAACAAAAATTAAAATTTTTTAATAAAATCTGAAACATATCGGAATTATGTCTAGTTTATGAAAAAAAATGTTTCTCGAAATTTAAACAAGCCAATTTGGAAATCTTGGGCGAGGCCCACGTTTTTTTTAACTTTTTTTCGCAAACTGCAAAATCGTTCTCCTTCTACTGAAGTTCTCTATATAGCCACAGTACATATGTACTAAAGTTTGGTTTGGGTTTCATGTCTGGTTATTAAGATATGACACCCCTGAAATTTCACCAGCCGCCACTGCTATCAATAAAGGTATACAGTAGACTCGCGATAACATGAACTTGCGTTTATGTGAACTTTGCGGTAACATGAACACTATATTGGTTCCATTATCTACCTTGTAACGTGACCACCGCTTCTCCCGGTAACGTAAACAAACGGAATTGAAGCAATCAACACTGTATTAAAGTGGGCGGAGCAGAATTCATTGGAGATCAGTGATATTCTTAGTCTTAAGCTGTTTACGAAAAAGCAATATTAAGTTGTCATCTAAACAAGTTCAAAGTAAAATAAGTACATTTTTTACAAAAACTGATGTAGAGCTTAATAAATAAAATGCTACAGACTAGACTACTTGCTTCTTTTTCACTTTTTGTATACTTTCATTAACGTGAACAAATTCGATTCCGTGAAGGTCCCTGGTGCATTTTGTGTTCACGATATTGCGAGTCTACTGTATTGTTATTTACATTCAAAAGAGTTATCATCTGCTAACTATTAAGAGCCTTGAAGTGACGCATGGCAGATCGTTTATAAAAAGTAAAAACAGTAAAGGCCCTAAAATTGAGCCCTGGGGTACACCCGGCGAAATATGTAGTATTATGAAAGCTTGTAACGTAACGATAACACCGGTACACAAAAAAAATATATTATATATGTGCGGTAGATAACACCACACAATCTGAATCCGTAGTCAGTCAACCCTATCACGTCAGCGTTGTCTCTATCCTCAAAAAAGGTCAAAAATTATTGATTTTGATTTGCCTAAATATTATAGTACAAAACAGGGATAAAAATGTTATTTTATATTCGATAAATACAGGGTGGGGCGCTACAGATTCCCTGATTTTTGTGGCTGACTGTACAGGCTGTGGTGATGGTAGAGAAGTGGGGATTGCCTCGTTCTGTGCAGTCAGTTATTCCATTTCAGTTGCCATGGCAGTGTTGTTAATTGGCGGATAAAAATCCGATTTTTGGACATTTTTTTATATTTCGGATCCTAACATATTTCCGATCTTTTCGGATGTTTTGGGAACTTTAGTAACATGGCATGGAAGAAAAAGAACTATAACCACAGTCTATTACAGTCCGGCGTCTTCACGTCGGCTCCTTTGATGTCGAGGTCCCAGATTTGGTTTTTTTTTTTGACAACCAAAAGACGGCTGTGCATTTAGCCGCTCACATTCGTGCGCTCAAGAGGCACAGTGATTTGTCAAGAGACAGATTGTCTCCGACTTCGTCGTGTACAAATGAATTTCATTGGTGTTCATTGCGCATTTAGCCACATCCTCTGGAATCTTCACTCGGCGAACTGTATAGATAAAATGTGCTATAACCAAGTTTTGGTGTGTGTGAATATTGTTGTGGCTGTACTGGTTTACTGTTAACCTCTAACCACGGCTCTAACATATACCTATGTACTTGAAAAATGTAATGCTAGATGCATTTTCACTTAATTTCAGTGAGCGGATAATATTGGATAAAATCGAACCTTTTTCAGACCGCATGCGGATATTTAAAATTGACACATCCAACAACAGTGCATGGTGGTTTGGTCAGGTGTATACCGCGACTTTTTTGTGCGGACATATTATTTTGGGCATTTTATCAGTATCTCTCAAGACAGCACAATTTGTCAATTTGTAATACAAATTTAAAATCACTAGTGCAAGATTCACTATGATTCTTCTCTTCAACTCTTCCTCCTCTCCCTCTGTCCCCCCTCCCTCTTCTCTTCACCTAAAAATTCTCATAATATGGTGTAAGCAGTGTTCTCAGATCCACAGTGTTCTTTAAGAGTGGGCAATGGTAGACACATTCGTCAAACTTACGGTCGCGGAAGGGGGTAGGTATCACGGTAGGCATGTCCTTAGAAGCAATAAATTATCTGGGCAGTAGTAAAAAATGACACGCTCGACAGAGTCGAACTCGGACTTAAGCAGACGGCGTTACAGTTAGGCAAAATAGGTATATCGGGTATATCACTGTATCATATTTTAGAATTACGAATAGGAACAGTCCGTGGCGTCGCGTGGACTGTTCAAATTAATAATGCTTAACATATTGTTCCAATTCATGACCATTTTAATATTAGCTCAGTTGTAATACTATATATTATTTGTTACTAACATCAAATAATTTGACAAATATAATGAAAATTATATACTTATAGTTGTTACTACTGTTACTCATAAAATACAGGGCGTTTCAAATGCATATACCAGTGAATCACACTATATTCTTAAGATCAAAATGCGATGAAAAGGGACACTTACGTCTAAGTGCGTGGCGTAAAAAACATGGTTGCAAAAAAAAGAGTAAGTACGGGCAAAATAAATACTATAATATTGCTTTCGGATTTAGTAATATAATTAAATACGAGTATATTCAAAAGAAGTAGCACAAATGATACCAGTGAATCTACTGCTAAAAAGAACACGTTTGCATAAAAATTACCATAGTACTTCTTAAAAGATAGGTCATTTGTATACTAAAAAACGATATAAAAGTAAAATTTTCAATACTAATGCATGTGCAATAGTTTTTCGAAAATGTCTGCCCTTAAGGGGTTGATATAAGCTTCCCCTCATTTCTTTTTTGCTACTTATCGTTATAATGAGAATGATAATGAATTTAATTTTTCTGTTAAACGGTTAGTATTAAAGCGAAAAAGCAAGAGAAATAAACGTTTTAAAATAAACCAGGCTATCTGATACATTAAGGGATTCTCATTTCAACATATTCCAAGGAGCAAAAATTTTCGAAAAAATTATTGAAAAGTTGCACATGCATTGGTAGAAAATTTGTGTAAAATTATACATACTATACATACTATTATACCTTTTTCGGTTTTCAAATTCCATATTTTTTTGGAAAATGAGGGCTCTGTCTCCTAAGGAGTGAACATTTGAAGGTCATTTTTATCCAAAACGTGTTGTTTTTAGTTGAAGATTCACCGGTACCATTTGTGCTACTTATGTATATAATTCATTATAATAACATGTACATAATGTAAATGTATGTATCATGTACAATACATAGTAAATTTTAATCATAACTTCTACAGTTATTTTCAATTTAGTATAAATTCCCACCATCGTATTTATACAGAGTGTTACGCATAAGAACCAACACAGAGCAGGTGTATATAGGTGGCACAAAATATTTCAATTTAACTAAATAGGCCTTCCAAGTGGGGTCAAATATTTTGAAAAAAAAACCTATTATTTCTAAATTACTTTAACTTGGAATAATCAAATTTGGTAGGTACGTGATTTAAGTTTATAATTGGTATTCTTTGACAATGAATTCAAGTAATTTGAAACACACAAGGTGTTCATTGATTTTACATTAATCGAATTTGAAAAGAAGAATGATAATATCTCACGCAGAATTTTATTTGAAACACTTTTTTACTCTTGTTAAATTTAAAAAAACTTTGAAGATTTCAAGAAAAAATGCATTAATTAAAATAAGATTTTAATAGTGTTTATTAGAAGCAATCAAAAAATCAGTAGTAGACTGTCTTTTAAATTTGACAGTAATAAAACTATGCAACTTTATATATAGGTATGTTTGGTTAAATTTCAATATTTTGGAACCCCTAGATCACGCCGTACATGCACCTACTCTATGTCTATTCTTATGCGGAACACTCTGTATACAAAGAATATTCTTTACAAAAATATTTGAACTATCAAGAAATAAATCAATAAAACAGCTATAAATTAATAATAATTATTCGTGCAAATTTGCATTGTCCACTTTTGTCAATTTAATTTTTGAACCATCTCTATGATATTCAATATTACATGGCTAAATAATCAGTTATTAAATGACAATTATTACTATAGAATCTCCATACTTATTATTTTATTGGACTATTGAAATTTTTGTGAAAAGCTAAATACTAGAAAAATAAAAAATGTGTATTTATAAACTTTTAAAATCAATTCACTTCCTTATTCAATAATAATTGATTTCTGTAAGCAACAAAACAGTGATGAAGTTATTTATTTTTGTGTGGCTGCTTCTTTTCAATTCATAAGTATATATTCTTGTGGAAAATATAAATTATGAAGCATTATGGTTAATTTATATTACATACAATATTAATTATTATATGTATAGACAAATAAAAATAAATAGTACATAAATACCGAATTATTGCCGAATTATTATTACCGAATTACCGAATTGCGAATTTTACCACAATCATTATATAATTGTAAAATTCACGTTAAATTCGAGAGATAAGCTTAAACGGTCGCCGCCTTCTCTGATACCACTAGGTTCCAAGTCTGCAGGCCAGTATAGTGGGGAGAGCTAAACCTTTTAACAAGATTATTAGAGATATCTCTGGATTCATAGGATAAAAAATTAAACAACTCATGATTTAGAATCTGCAATATATTGCTGAAGTCCGATTTCACTGTTTTCCTGTATATGGTTTGTCTAATAGACGTAATTAAATAAAATAGTTTAAAACTGGTGCTCGGCGCCATCTATACGAATTTTGTTAAACTACATAGGTGCAAAATTATTTATTTGATTTAAAAAAACTCGTTGATATAAAGTAAATAAAAAATAAAGGAATTGAATCCTTGAATAGTAGTGCAAGTCCGAAATTTGTTAGATTTTCATTATTTATCTCCGGTGCATAAAAAAATCATTAAATTTGGCATCTATATCAGGTACCATTGCCCACTCTTAAGAGTATAGCAAATCTTGCTGAGTTTACCACTGGTAGGCCATCGTCATCTATAAAGACGTCATTCTATGGATGAGTATAAACATTTTAAAGTAAATTATTAAACTGCTAGGTTCACTTAATATGAACCTATTTGGTAATTTTGTATTCTTTGATTCCTCCTCAAGTGGCACGCCTATGGAATGCTGTCCTCTGCAACCCGTAGATATAAGAACTTTTTTTTTACATCCTAAATAATGATTCTTATTTGACGCAAACTTTATGACTATCAAACTACTTTTTAAACATTTACTTAGCATGTATCAACAGAAAATTTAGGAAATTATATCAAAATATAACCTATCCAACCAATTTTTTTTTAATGAATAACCTGAAAACTACATGTAACTGAATTTTTTTCAGGAAATCCGTCGATGATCCAACAGAAAACATTGACATTATTATTACACAAAAGGAAAATTGTGAATCTCTTAAGGAGGTAAATTCTGGTGCACTGTGTTTAGGACCGGAATGGGTTTGGGACTGCCATAATTCTCAAAAACTAGTACCTATAGACGCCTATGTCTATTAGTCAATCAAATTCTTTGTATTATATTTGTAAAAATGAATTATTTATTATTTCTTGTAATTTTTATATTTATAGAAATAAAAATTCTATGTTTACTATTTCTATTTTTTAGCATGAAAATAAGTAATATAAAAATCACAAATTAATTCTACAGAAAAAGTGAAATATATTTTACTTGTTACAAATATTCAGGTTAATATAAACTACATAAATGTTTTAATACTCTAGATATAAAGCAAGTCCAGTTTGAATCCACCTCTCTTTGTCTTTAGGTTCACATGGAACCTGAAGCAGTACTACCTTTTTTTCTCTATTTGAGGATGTATAAAGAGGTACTATAATGTGGTTATCTTCTTCCAGTAAATGTTTCTGAAAGAAAAAACAACTGAAGAATTTGCATTCTATACCTAATATTAATTAATAATGCAATTTGGAATATGGTTTTACCAATTCTAATATACAAGAGCAAACTGAATGATCAGGTGATTTTACCTTATCAATCCAGCTTAAATAACAAATAGGTGCATTATTTATGTTCTCAGAACTAGGTGAACACGGTTTCAGTATTCCATTTTCAAATAGTCCTCCTTCGATGAAAAGTTCTGTCAAGATTATAGACTGATTTGTAGCTCTCCAACTTGTTTTTAATGTTAATTGGTCCATTGAAATATTTGCAGTTCTAAATAGGAACTTCAATTGATCAACTATTCAAACTTAAACCTGCTGGAATGCACTATTTATGATCCAAGAAAGAAATTTAGGAGATTCTCTTTCTCTCACTATCCCCTTACTTCCCTGGACTTATTCCCTTTGTCCCTGCATCCCCCTCTTTTTATAAGTTATATGTTTTGAGTACACTGAAGGAGAACTCTCCAAAGAAGGTTTTTCTTAGATCATTCGGCAACAATAGAAAGACATATCCCAGAAGGTTTAAAGTTTAATGGATCAACCAAATAACACACATTTCTTAAAGTAAATTGGATATATGCTTATGAATTTCTGAGAGAATTTGTTTTTTTTTCACGTCTGGGAAGTTCCATAAAAAGATAAACACTGATATTATACAATTCTTTATTTTCAATCCTTCCCCTGCTGTCTAGCAATTTTTAGTGCACAAGGGTTAGCCGGTTATTTGCCCCCAGTAGCCCCATTGGGTGGTTTTTGATCCATAAGGATTAAAGGTGCTGATAGAGAGTGATCCAATGTATTATGTTATGTAACCTTCGATTATTATAAAGGTAAGATATTGGAATTTGCTGATTAATATGTCTGTAAAGTAGTATATCACACATTACACATGGTGTTTGTGTGGGATTGCTAATGAAGAAATCAGTTTAATAAATGGAACAAAATTATTATTTTTTGTTTGTTCCAAAAGCAATAGAAATTGTGCAAATAATCGACATTACATATTATGTGTTGACGAATGGTTTTGGTCTCATTTTGGTAATATACAAACTTCAATTCAGCACACTATCCAGTTTAATTTGAGAAATTCATTACTAGTAGTATTAGTGATTAACCTTGAAAAGTCTTGCTTATGGGAAGCAACTAATGCCTCTGGATGGAAAAGATATGATAAATTCAGCGGACTGCTTAACAATTCATTGATGTTTCTATTTCTCCATTTCTCCAATTTTATTACTTTACTCATAATGGTAGTTAGGTATTGGTTTGGTTCCTTAGGACCATTCCAAAGATCTAACCATGTTGTAGGTGTCTAAAATATAAGATTTATTTTGCAAGCAAAAATATATTACGCGGTGTAGAACTAACTACATCTATCGGCCGTTCGCTACTCCATGCCGGACTGAAAATGTCACAGGCACGAAGCGTTCTACATGCAGTAGACACCATTGAAAGCTGTCGACCTTTATCGCGATCGGCGAGAAACGATATTTTGCAAACACGGAATTCCAGGAAACAACTACTCTGCGGGCTAATGCCCCGACCAGCATTGAATTACACTCTAGCTGTTGCTATAGGTTTTCCAGGTGTAATTCAATGCTGGTCGGGGCATTAGCCCGCAGAGTAGTTGTTTCCTGGAATTCCGTGTTTGCAAAAATATATTGACAAAATTCATTTCGAAACTGTACCTGGTAATTTAACAGAGAATGCCCAACATCTAAATCTTTTTCTGATGGTATCACGATACCTTTGCAGACTTTATTTAAAACTGAAAAATGTTTGTGTATAGTCTGTAGCAGATCTACCCCGTATTTAAATTCTTCATTCAAAAATATTTCTGTAACAGAATTACTGTTGTCCTTTACTGTTACTGCTGTCCTCACAAAATCGTGACCATGATTGATTTTTTTCCATAGATTCATATAAGGTGCTAAACCTTTTTGTAAATATTCTTGACCGAAATTTGTTGATAGATTTATCGAAAGGTATAGATCTGAAACAGATTTTTTAATATATTTTTTTTTGTACAGATTAAATTATTACTTTTTAAACTGGCCGTTATATTTGATGACGTTTGAATTTCCCAAGCTCGATTTATGTTTTCTGCCAAACCAAAAATTGAGGGTTTGTCTTGACTTGGAAATTGTTTAATAATATTTAAATAATCCTAGAAATAAAAGCAATGTTAATACATTAATAATTTGAGTTTTTATAAACTGCATTTTTTTTTCCACCTGAAATTGCGCTGTAGTGGGTAAGTTTACATTGAACTGAAAGGGTTTCCATCTATGACTTAAAACGTCATCCTTAAAATATTGATTAGTGTAGGACTCCACTATTTTCATATCATCGACATTTTCTATTCGACCACCGTACACGGCATCTGAACACAAGCCTGATATAAACTTCCACTGGATCTGTGGGGTTTGGGTATTCCACAGATCTTCCACGAGTCTGATGCAAGTGTAAAAATCAGCATCACTAAAATCGTAATATTTGGACCAACCTAGAAAAAATAAATCAAATTAAATTATTTTACTTTAAAGAAATTGAGCTGACTCAAAATTAAGGTAAACATATTTCGTTAAATGAAATTAGTCTGAATTAGCAATAACATCCTGTAACTTTTTTGTTTAATTGGATATTCTTGCCAATGAAATTTAAAAACTTGTCAAAAGTCAAATATGATAACGAAAAGTTAACCCCTTGTCTAATTAAAAAACAACAGAGATTGGTGGTTGCCATCTTTTTAAACATATGGTAAAAATAAAAAATCATTTTCAGATTTATAAGTAACCGTTTTTGAGAAAAAAATTAAACGCTCAAAGGGAGGGCTTAAATCGAAATTTTTTATAGAAATAACCCTCCCAAGAAACACACCCTCCAAAGGAGCGCACATCATTATGGGACACCCTGAATAGCTGAGGACAAATAATGACAATAGCGAAAAAAAAACAAAATGTAAAATATTTTTAGTTTTGGAAATAAACCAAATTTTGAGATGAAATTTTTTGTTCGTAAAACTTAAAAGGGAAACGCTTTTATACAATACAAATAAGTATTGATTGAACAATAACCTTGTTGATTGACGTCAAAATTGTTTCTTTATTTCATTTAAATGCCATCTGTTTCAAGCTTCATAGATAGAATGAAATTTAGTATGCACTCAGATATTAACATTCATTTTTCTATAAAACTAATGCCGACATCGAATTTCAACAAGAGTACCTTTTTTGATGTAAAAATCCTTATAGTTTTCATTTTTGCTATGAAATTATAAAAAAATATATACATATAAAAAAAGTTTCAGCTTTTTTGAAGCTCTACCTCTTCTGTTTTACACGCCTCTGAACAAATTTTGTTGATTTCTTTTTAAATTTTCAAAAATGTATGGGATTGTGCCAAATTTCTACGCGTTTCGGAGATATATGATGACAATAACCTGTGATAGTTATTACCACTAATTTCTGGGAAATTCTCTATAATTTAGAATCAATTTGAATTAGCTTCTATCGAAATACAGACAACTTTAGCATTACACCTTCAACGCGTTTTAGGCTTACGAGTGGAAAAGTATTGTTATTTTCATATTTTATTCTAACAACGTGTTAATATGGAATCAGTTTCAAGTGTTAGTGGCCAGTCTGATAATAATGAACATAGCCACAAATTACCGAATTTAGCAGATAAAAAACTGTTGTATGATGAATAATGGGATTTGTGAATTAAACATGCATATAACGGCAAATAAAGCCGTGGAAAGATATAGTTTTTTAAAATAAGTGTTTTAACGCGCGTATAAATTGTAAAAGTAAAAAAAAATTAATAACGTTAAACCTACGTGGTAGAAACAAATTGAAATTAACAAGGATGTGAAATATATGCGATCCGTCGCAACACTAAAGAAAATTTAAATTGTAGTCTCGTATATCAACAAGACATGCATAAATGAAGGATGTGCGATCTCAAAGTTTGTCAAGATTTAAAATATCAACAGAAGACAAGAAGCATTTTTAAATGGATTTTCTAGGAGATTAAAGGCACAAGAAAGAAAAATGCTTTGCACTACTTTTGTCTTGCATTGAACCTGACACAGTGATTTTCGAATCATAAATAGTTGAATGGAATATGATGTTAAAACTACAATAATTATTAGCAATTATCCAAACACAAAAAACCAAATACGTGAAATAGGTACGTAGTGAATAAAATTACTAAACTTCGCGGTGTTGAAGTTGGATATACCAAGGTGAATGTAAACTTGTAAAGATAATCTAATTTTTATCAAAATCGTCATAGTATTAATTGATTGTTCTATATTTATTAGTTTTCGGAACCCTCTACAATGTACGCCCATGGAATAGCATTTCCCGCTTGCAGTACGGCAGTTTTAGGGTAAAATAAAAGTATATATAATATTATGTTAATAGCAAAAATATAATTCAAAGAAGTGTTCTCTCTCAAATTATATTTTTCTGACAGACAATAATTATTACCTTGAGGAATATATTTTCTTCTCTCCTGAAGCAAGGCATGCACACATGAAATAACAAAAAATATCCTAGCGGCATTAGGATTTAACTTTTCAATAAATTTACTCCCATATGTGAAGTATGTTCTTAATATGTTATTTTTCAAGCCCTGAGGGGCTTCATACACGATTTTCAGGCTATTCTGAGCTAGTACGAAGCTGAAGTTTGGCGTTGCTTCCGATATTAGCCATAATCTAAAATAGTCATAAAACTGAAGACTTCTGAAACATAAAATAAATTGCACTTTGATACCTGAACTTTTCGTTTGCTTTCAGATTCTTTAAATTTTGTGAAAGAATGGGTAACCAATAAGTCACTAAATGCAGATTTTTGAGTACCAGCCAAGATCCAGAATCTGCACATTTGCGCAACGCTGTTAAGGCCTTTGGTTCTTGTCCTTCTCCCATAGCTACCTAAATAAAAGTACCATAAGTACGTAATTTTTAATAACTTACTGTTTTCCATTTGTAGGTCATTTACATAAAATTATTTATAATTGAAAAAAGGAATCAGATGTTATTAAAGTAGTTAACTTTTTATTAAGAGACCTTTTTCATGTAATATTAAAGTATTTAGTAAAAAGTAAAGTATAAAGTAGTTACCTATTTTGATTGCAATTCTGTTAATAGCAAATAAAAAAATATATTATTTTTATATAAACACCGGTCACTAAAAACTAGCCCCAATTTTAAAGTTGCTTCCTCGCGAACCGCTTATTTAATTTTGATATATTTTTTTTAAATTGTACATTGATATCTCAGGAACGGATGCTATGTCGTAAATTTTTATTCGGAATTTAATTAAAGAAAGTTTTTTTCCCGAAATTTGTAAAACCCTGTGGGGTGCAGCTGCTGCAGTCACTGTTGCTAACTGGAGTCACACTGTGGCCTCATCTTTTGTGAACATTTTGTTTTTTTAATCTCGACATTATCTCTGTTTTTATTGGAGATACACTGTTTTAAAACGAACGCGTCGGAAAAAGGCTTTGCAGGCAGAAATTTCTACGCGTAAATAATCAAGGCGGCATAGGCGGAAACGGATTGATTGTTTGAAATATGACAATTAAGAGTTTGTCAACGGTTGTCAAATTAAAAAAATGCCATTATCTGCGACGCATGTTGTTGATCTGCGAATTGCATTGCAGGAACAATTTGATGCAATTTCACAAGGATTTGTTACACACCTTATTGATTCGATGCCACGTCGATTGAATGAAGTCATTTTGAAGCGAGGCCACACTAGATATAGATAAGTTCCTTAAAATTTGTTTATCTTTTTTTAATGTCAATTGTTTTCACATTAAATCTACGTTGTGAGTTTTTTCCGACGCGTTCCCTTTAAAACAGTGTATCTCCAATAAAAACAGGGATAATGTCGTGATTAAAAAAACAAAATGTTCACAAAAGATGAGGCTACAATGTGACTCCAGTTCCAGTCTTTTTGTTGCGCCCCGTATATGCTCAAATTAAATTCCAAATAAAAAATTTACGTCATGACATCCGTTTCTGAGAAATCAATGTACAATTTAAAAAAATATCAAAATCAAATGAGCGGTTAGCGAGGAAGCCAACTTTAAAATTGGGGCTAGTTTTTAGTGGCCCGTTTTTTTTAGGTTAGTGTATTTATCCCTAACTATTTCACAAATATTCCTCATATAAATAAGCAAACGTAGTTATACGAGTACATGCAAGGTGTCAAAGTACACACTTATTTCAGAAACACCCTGTATAATTTGGGAATACACAATTTTCAATTGTGGTTTGTTTGTAGTATCACTGAATAAGTTCTGGTATATGTTTCCCTTACATTCTGGAGTTAATTGCATAATTAATATTGTGGTTTCTTTATATTTTACAAAGAACCGTTTATTTAAAGAAGGACGGTATAAAAAAATAATAACAAATAACTTATATATAAAAATGATATGTAAACAAACATATAAGTATAATATTTGTTATAGTTCGAATGAAAACATTGCGAAGGTTAGGCTTAACAAAGTTCAAATAAAGAAAGCGCAGTTTCTTCAAGAAAAATAGTACTGTTGTGGTTTTAGTCTATTGGTCGATTTTTCGAAAACCAAGGTAAGTCTTGTTTTTTAACTTTATTCAAGTTATAATAATTCTTATACACAAAATAAACATACCTAATTAAAAATTACATAAAATAACTGAATTTTGTTATGTGTGGACAGAAAGTAATTCAACGTATTCTTGATATTTGTACTAACAATCAGTTTTAAAATTCATGCGTCTTAGGAACTTTAGCTGTGCTCGCTGTAGCCTCAAAATATGGCAGTCATAATATCCAGGGTGATTCAGAACTTATCTTTAAAAAGTTAGAATGTGCAGGATACTCTTACAAATACAATTTTGTAAAAAAAATCAAAAAGAGCAATTCAGAAATGATTTAAAAATACACTTCTGCACGGCACGGGAAACTGGTCCACTGTAATCCTGACAAGGCAAGGCGTGCAGTCGGCGACCGGACAAAAAAAATTGAAAGAAATTTCCAAGGAAACAAAGCAACTGCAATTTGAAGTTTTAATTAATACAATAGTTTGACATACCTGATGTTACAATAACAAAATTGCGTTTTGAACTCGTTAGTTATTAGCAACAGCTATGAGTTTGCGTAAATCATCAATAGTGTCCACTTCGGTACGATACACTTCACTTTTTAAATATCCCCACAGAAAAAATCCAAATGATTGAAAGTCAGGAGATCGTAGCCATGGTACCGGTTCTCCTCCGTTGTACATATTACAGATCTGGATCGCCATCTCTTCCACATTCGGTTTCAAATTTCCCGGTCGCGTTGCTCTACACTTGCACTCACTGCAAACCGCGGTAAAAGTAGCTGCATTTTGCACATGCTTAGCGGGAAATTATACTGCTAATGCATTTTCACATTGCCATAAATTAAAATGATATTCATCAACTCCGAGTTGCTATACACGTAAGCCATTTTTGACACGAAAAACTAATGTAAATATTTGCATCACAAAAATGTTAATACGTACTATAAGTAATCGGATTTAATATTAGGAATCGCCTGGCTAGAGACTACAGTAGCCCAGCGATATAAAGGTTGAAAATATTACAACTTCAATAATTTTTTGCTCGGAAAATTACAATTTTTTTTTTACCGCATTGACTCCATTTTTCATGACGCATCTATATTCCCAAATTTTTTGTAGATAAGTTGTGAATAACCCTTTAGAGATCAAATAGGGAAAGTGTAGTCGATAAAAATTAAATAAAATCTAATATAGTATACCTACTTAAAAACTGTAACTGTATTTTTATGCACATGAGAATGGTTTTTTACTGAATTAGAAAGGTATTTTAAGCTAATATAAATAAAATCTCCTACAATTCCTATCAATGAAGTCATATGTTACGTTCTCATTGATAGGAATTGTAGGAGATTTGATTTATATTAGCTTAAAATACCTTTCTAATTCAGTAAAAAAATGTTACAAAAGCTAATAATAAGGAATATATGGGTAGATATTGTGGGTGTAATTCAACGCTGGTTGGGGATTTTTTGTCCACAGAGTAGTTAGTTTCACACAATATTATTAATACCTAAAAATATATAAAAAAATGAGAATGGTTTTCGAAAAACCGAAATGTTGTCCGAAATGCGATAAACTAATTACAAAGATGTTTTAATTTAGTTATTTATGAATGATGAACCCATTTAACCAACAATTGTGTATACAAGTGACCCATTAAAAAAGAAGTTTTATAGTATACCTACTATCAATATGTGTCCAATCTTACTTTTACGTTTAAAACAAAATCAATCAATCATGACATTTATAAAGATTGAAACTGTTTTTGCCACACCAACGTCAAAATCGGAGGTATCAGTTATAATTATTGTAAAATTGACGACGAGATTCGTACCTATTATAATTTAGAAAGATATTAAATATCATAAGCCCCAAGTGAGTGCCTTGGTGTACATCTGACAATGCAGTGATTTATTTGATATTAAAATAACTCTTTATTCAAAAGAGCGTTACAAGTGTTTAAAGCTTACGAATTAAACGTTATATTTGATAGCATTAGATATTTCAATAAACAAGAAAAAATATGAGAATAAGGAAACATAAAAAAAGTATTCACAGGTACAGAAAGGTAGTTATATTTTGAAAAGCTACCTTACCTCCACATATTGATCCTTTCCAAACAAATTATCAGCTAAATCGGTGATTTCTGAGGAAGGATCCGACCCAGACATTGCAAGAAGCAGAATTGGTTCCTCACAGTTCGATTCTTTAAATATCTGAGACAAATTTAGAACACTAGGTTCAAGAGTTTTCAGACCTTAAAAGTAAATAATATTAAGCATACTAATAATACTGACGTCATATAATGTTTACCGGTTAGTTGCAAAACGCAATGGGCCATTGCAGAATACAGTCGATCAGGTCGTAGCGCTTGTATTACCACGACTTTTTTAAAGCCACTGAGACGGCAATGTTGAGGCAATTCTGATTCACATGTGCTTGAGTTCATAAAATTTTTCCACAAATTAAATTCCTTTAACTGCAAATTGTTATAAAGCTCCGGCAGAGCGTACTGAAAACCATACGATTAATTTTTACAATTTCATTTGCAAAACGACTTACTTCCAAATTTTTTACACTTAACACACACTGCTTAGGAATCCAAGGAGGAATATCCTCAGGAGCGTTTTTGTCTGCCACAATGTTTCCCAAAAATAGGGTCCACTCAATATCTGGTATTTCTTTGGGATATAGCTTGTGAATTAAGTGCAGCAAAAATTTTAGTCTGTCATCTTTGAAGATTCCTCTGCTTATGTACTGGTACACAATATCGAGCAAATGTTTTTTTTGAAGTTCCAAATTGTTTTCCAGTCCCTAAAGATTTGATGTATAATAAACCGTAATAAAACAGATAAATACATACAGCCTGTCCCAAAACGGTGCAGTAATTTTTGTTTAAGTTTATATTTTAAAAAATCGTTGAAATAGCTCAATGAGTATATACAAATTGCCACTTTTCTTTAATATTTTCTAGTTTTTTTTTGAGTTATAACATTTCAGAGTAGTTGTTTCCTGGAATTTCGTGTTTGCAACATATTGTTGTTGCCGAACCGTGATAAAGGTTGCTATTTTTTTTGCTTTCAACGGTTTATACTCTTCCTGTCTGTGACTTGTCAGTCCGGCATGGATGAGTAGCGAATGGCCGCTATATGTAGCTTTGCTACTCCGCGTTACTCGTGGTCCCTACTGTCGAGTTAGACAGACTTAAAACAGAGAAGTTTTATCGTCAGTTACCTCACCTATGGCCACAAAGTATTCTAGTTTATACTTTGTGCATATTTATCCACTGTGGCAATGGGTGCACCGTAAACCAGTTATTTAATGCGATCCTAAAAATAAATGTCCATTGGTGTCAAATCGGAAGATGCCGATGGCCACGTTACAGGACTAGAGCGCCCAATCCATCTCTGTGGAAACGTTTTATTTAAAAGCATCCTTACTGCTCGAGTGCTGTGTGGGGGAGTCCCATCTTGAAGAAACCACATACGCACCCGTAATTATTGTAATACCACTTCGTCTAGTAATTCAGGCAATCAGTTCTCCAAAAAATCAGCATACGCTGGTCCATTTAGTCGACCTTGACAACGAAATACAGGGTGTTAGAAAAAGAGTGTAAAATATTTAAGGAGGTAATAGTATGAACCAAAATAAGCAGAAAAGTCTCAATAAACATGAGTCCGCAAAGTAACGGTTGCGGAGATATGGAATGTTTTATGTTTTTTAGCTCCATTTTTATTTTGCAAAAACGTTGTGTATTTTCTTATAATAGTTGGTTGATGTTTAGTGAAATAAACAGTACGTATTTGACAGTTGTTCTCAGTGCACAAGTTTTTTTTTGCTATGGCTGGTTACTCTAACGCAGAATTAACAGACATGCATTTCATGTATGGTCATGCTTCACAACGCATGTTCACCAAAGATTCCGTGATACCGGTTCCTTGAGCAAACAGTGCCATTTATCTGGAAGACCAAGGTCGGTATCCACTCCTAGAGCAGAAGAAGAAATTCTAGCACTGGTAGAGCAGAATCCAGGTACGAGTGGTCCTCTTGTTTGGAGAATCTTTCACGAGCGACTGCTTTATCCATACCATGTGCAACGAGTCCTTAAATCCAATAAATAATCATCAAGCAGGTTTGGTTCTTTGCCGCTGGTTTCTACGTCATGATGCTAAGACCCTCGTTTTCTTACAAACATTCTTTTTACTGATGAGGCCGGGTTCACAAGAAATGGAGTGTTTAATTTTCACAATACGCATATTTGGGCCGACGAAAATCCCCATGCTCTAATAGAATCTGAACATCAGGCACGTTTTTCATTTAACATTTGGATGGGTATTGTAGGTGACAGGTTTCTAGTCCTGTTGTTTTACCAAACCGATTAACAGGCGCTGCTTACCTCAGCTTTCTGCAGAACACCCTGTATGAGTTTTGGAAGACATTCCTTTGAATCAGAGGCAACAAATGTGGTTCTAGCATGATGGTGCTCCAGCTAATTTTTCCATGGCCGTTAGAGAGCATTTACACCAAACTTATCCACATAGATGGGTAGGAAGAGCCGGACCTGTTTTATGGCTTCCAAGATCGCCTAATCTGAACCCTCTAGATTTCTTTGTTTGGGGATATTTACATTAGTGTATGGTATGGTACTCCTGTAAATAGCCTGGAAGAGCTGGAGCTACGGATTAATCAAAAGTGTTAAGTAATCCAATCCAAGGAGGGTGTTTTCGAAAGAGTTCGAATATCGCTGAGATGAGGATGTCGTGCCTGCTTGGAAATGGACGGAGGGCACTTTGAACATCTTCTGTAACTTTGTTTTTTGTTTGTTAAAAGCTTCCTATTTCGGTTTATTCCTAATAAAATAAAATGTTTGAAAAACGAATAGTGGTCCATATCTCCGCAACCGTTACTTTGCGGACCCATGTTTATTAAGACTTTTCTGCTTATTTTGGTTCATACTATTACCTCCTGAAATATTTCACACTCTAACACCCTGTATTTACATAGATTATTTTTTAACAATATTAGCTTTTGTTGTTGTGTTTTATGGCTTTTTTGTGGTAGTTCGTTTCCATAAGACCTTCCTAGTTCAACTATTGTCAAGAAGCTGTCCTATAATTTGTATACATTATAAACGCCGCACTTTGTATTTCATTATAAGTATTAAGACCATGAAGCTAGTCGAGGTACAATCAGTAAAGTACCAACAAGTGTAATAAAATCGAAAGTATCAAATATGTCCTGAATATGTGTACCTGAATCAGGAAGGCGAAGAGCGGAAAGCGAAAATTACCATCAAAATCCTCACTCATCTCTTAGATCTATCTCGGTGAACTTCAACTTGCTGAAGTTCTTAGTTCGCAGAACCACGAAGTCTCAAAACTGGTATTCTTACAAAGTTACAAGAAGTATGACCAGATGCCATAGAAGATTATAGATTTGCGAGGAAATTAGAAAATCTGAAAGTCAACCCAATTTAAAAAATCACATAATTTTCAGTGACGAAACCACTTCTTGCATATAAAAACACAATACTAGGTTTTGAGGCCCAGACCATACGCCCTAAATAAAACAAAACCATACACAATGACGGAAAATAGCGAATGTGACTGAACTAAATTTTTTTGAAGGCCGTTTGACAGATGACATTGTATTTTTGCATTTTCATCTGATTCCACCTGGAATTAATTTTTCCTAACCTTAATGGGTATGATATGCCTGCCAGTGATGTCGAATTTTAACTAGACGGTGATACTCCATACTTTTGCCTCGATGCACAGTGGGGCATGGAACCCGGAAAGTTGGAAAAAATTTTGAAACTTTGGTGCTTATGTTTTTCGGAGTACTCAAATCGGGAAAAATAGTAGAAAAATTCTCAGCTGAAAGCGGACTGATTTTTTCAATTGTGAACACTTTTTTTAAATTATATTAGATAATTTAACTATTTCAAATTGTTGGAAATAAAGTGATCGTATTTTCTATTGCACTGAGCCCACTTTTTTTATAAAAAACTCAAAAATTAGCTTATTAGCTTATGAAGTTTACTGATATCTTTCGGTAAACATCCAGTGCGATTTGCAGTGTAAGTCTAAATTTCATCGATATTCCTCGTAATGAAGAGGTTGATTTCTTGATAATATTAAATAATTCCTAGTTATTCGTATAAAGTTCTGGTCTGTAATGAAATAAATCATGTAGGATAAAAATTGTATTTTTTTTTAGTCAAGTATTTCATTTCAACAAAAAAGGCGTAAATTGGAGCAATTTTTTTCTTCACGATGGTACTACTGGGATGATAGATACTTCAATCTAGACTTCACTCACATTTAAATTATTTTTTATACAGGGTGTTTCAGGAGGAGATGTACAAACTTCCGTATGTTATTCTACGTTCAATTTTAAGCAAAAAAATTTCTATGAACTTCTGTCTCTGTCTGGAAACGCTTTGTTTAGAATATACAGGATGTCAAATTAAAAAAAAATACATTTTCTTTAATAACTCTCGACCACTTTGAGTTAAATTCATGAAATTTTGTATGTGTAGGTTTCTTGAGGCGGGAAATTTAAATTTTATGTACGCTTGTGGCGGCCTCTTGAAGATTCAGTCAATTGTGCATAAAATTTGAATTTCCTGTCCCAAGAAAACAAAAACAAAATTTCATAAATTTAGCTCGAAGTAGTCGAGAGAAAATGTGAAGTTCTCCTTCGTCTTCTTCTACGAAATCGAATATCTACGAAACATACCACAGTTCGAAATCCATGAACACTTAGGCTCTATCCAGATGAATATTCAGATGTATTTTAATGTAAATAAAATGTCAATATAGTCTATTTAATTTTTCGAATTTTTACCAGCTTTCTGCGTTCCCTGCCCGGCGATGTAAGAAATTAAATTAATGAAGTTTTCCCAAATATATGGAGCGGCAGAAAAGAAGACCGCTTGAATAGTCACCACACTCCCTTAACTCCACAAAATTTTTCTTTGAAGCTATCTTAAAACCAAAGAGTATGTCAACAGAGCAGATCGACGCTGTCGCAGGATTGAAAAATCGTCAAAAAAGTTGGAAACATCAGGCATTGAAAATGTAATTGATGTATTTGAACTCCAAATGAACATTGTGTAACAGTTGCTGTAATAAAATAAAAAGCAATATTAGTACAAAAATTGTTTTCCTTTCTTTCCTCCATTTTTAAACTATTTATCTAATGAAATATAGAGCATTCCATTTAAAAAATGTCGGTAATGTCCTCAGTCACACATTTCTAAAAAGTCGTATTGCATAAAAGTGCCAATTTCTAAATACTAATTGGCCTGATTTTTTAATTTTAACTAGAAATAAAATATGAATTTTGTTCCATGAATTTCGAACACACTGTATAAATTAGTTTGTTAAGTACCTACCTGAAATGTTTGCAAAGATTTCAGAAACAATTTTGAAAACGCTGATGCAGATACAAGATAAAGTATATTGCATTTTGCAAAATCATTACATGCAAAATATAGCGAACTTCCAAAGAACGATATATCTCTATAGGCATTATATTCTTCTTGTAATTTGTTTTGGATTTCTGAGGATTCCTTTAATGCTACGGTAATTGCCTCGGAGCTTGCTTTTGTTTCGTTCAAGGAAGCCAATAATTTCTGCAAAAATGCGTTAGTATACATGACGTTCACGAGGGTTTTCTAAATTTTTACCGTATCTTTTAGAATGTCTCCTTGCGAGTTCGTCAGATCTTCCAGTAACTGGTTTTGAAGATTGCTTTGTTTTTCTTGCAGTTCTTCTTTTTCTCGCAGTAATTGCTTCTTTCTATTCTCTAATTCTGGATTTTCCTGCTGAATAGCTTTGGATAATAACTGTTCTAAAATTTTGATATGATCATTAGCTCCAAATTCCGAATTAAATTTATAGGATTATCGTTGGTAATACTATTTGAGATCAGATTTAGCTGGATAAATATTTTTTATGTTTTATTTTCGTTAATTTATTGTCGTGGCAATTTAACGACAGCTGTTGTTAAATTACCTACGAATGTAAATACAAGAAAACAAACAAAATGTTAGGTTTAAAATCTGAGCTGGAATGGTATTTGGTAATACAGTTTCATTAATAGAATAATGTTTAAATATAATTAAAACTTTATTTAATAGTAGGTAGTTCGTATGCGGAATATGAAATAGCTATTTTCGATACAAGTTACAAAATAATGGTGTTTTAAGTACGTGAGAAGTGCCTAAAACATTTTTCGTAAAATCATCAAATAAATGTTCAAAATAGTTTCAACATAATCTTCGATTGCATTTGCTAATATGATCGCCAGACTATTTTATTTAAACAACTTTAACTAAGTCGTCTATAAGGTTGTTGCTATGGAGCAGTTGCTATGCAAACATTTTAAAAAATTCTGAAATTAGTGAACGTTCGCACATACATTGATTCCTCAGAAAACGAAGATATTGTACCAAAAAAACCAATGCAAAATTTGATATTTGGGGTGCCGAAAAAAAGGTATGTAATATTTCGGAGAAAGTTATTCTAGCGCACTTGTCCCAGTTATCTTTAAAATGTGCACCCTCTACATTAAGGAGTACCTAATTATTCATGCTGCAAACTACAATTTATTTGATTAAAAATATGAATATTAGTAAATATACTAATATGCTTTCCACAAAAGGAAATCTAGTGGTTATAGACCTAGAAAATCCAGGATATTTTCCAATGAACATGTTGAAAGGTTTATCAAAGAGGCAAATGATGAAAAATACTTATTCCTAAAAGTTATTTTGATTGTTGGTATATTGAAGCCTGTAGGAGAGAAGACTTAACTTATTTACATACGGAGAACATTGAGCATGCTAACTCGTTCATTAAAGTGACTATTCCCAATACCAAAACTAATGATCCTAGATTATTTACGATACCAGACCAGAGGGAGATATAGAAGGAGTGGTTTTTAGGCTCTCACGGCTAGTGCTGTAATTTGATACATGGTGATTTTCCGGGTTGTTCTGCCGTGACCTCAGTAACTTCTGGCAGCTACCAGTTACCGAGGTCACGGCACAACAACCCGGAAAATCACCATGTGTCAGATATAGAAGGAGTTGGAAATTTTCCGCGATTATGCAAGTCTACGTCTATCCATCATTGATCACAACCGATTTTTTATCACGTACAAGAATTTGTATGTACTACACAGATAAATAACATAGGTTCAATTCTTAAAAAAGATTGCCAAATTTCTTAGATTACCCAATGTTATTGAGTATACTGGGCACTGCTTTAGACGATATTCTGCAACCTTCCTTGCAGATGCAGGAGCTAACATCGATGTTCAAGAGACACGGAGGTTGGCGTTCGACTTCTGTGGCAGAGGGGTACATAAAACATTCCATACAAAATAAGCAGGCGATAGCAAGGAAAATTATCGGGGAGAAAGAAAATACCATTTTCATTTTAAAAACTCAGTGCACCAGCAGCACCGGGATGCAGGTGTTATCTTCTTCCAATATTGAAGTTATACGAAGTGAAGAAAAAAATATATGTTCACCTAATGTCCAATTATTCGATTTGAAAGATTGTGTTATTAATTTTTATAATAAATAATAGTTATTTATGCAACAAGTACAAAAAGCAAGTGTTTATTGCACGCGACGTAGTAGTAGGACAACACGTCGAGTGCAAGAAGCACTTTTTGTACGAGTTGCATACAATATTTTTTCTACGTTCATGCAAAAACCAAAAAATGTTTTGTTTAGATGACAATAAGTGTAGGAAAATAAGACGTTGATTTGAACGTTTATGTTTGTCATGATGATAAAACGCTGTAGCAAAATGACATGAATGCAATAAACATTTTATTGCATTCATCTTGCAATAAAGGACCACTTTTTCTGCTAAATATAGTTCAATAGTTTTATTTTTTGCATGAACGTAGAAAAATAATTTAAAATTTAGTTATTTTTTTACTTCTACACAAATGTGCGTAAAAAAGATTGTTTTAAGCACATATGCGTAAAAGACTGTTACTTCAATACTGAAATGACAATCGAAATGTCATTGTTATTCAACAATTTTACGAAAACATATTTTTAAATAGCCTGTACTCGAAATTACTTTGCAACTTCTTTCGTCTAGAATTGCATGCATCACGGGCTTCCTTGAAAGCAGAATTGGTTGAAAATAGCATTAAATTTTTCAAAATACAAGTTTTGCAGCATTTTTTTGTTGTATTCGACATTGTTCTCACAACGTACTCTTTTTTCTTTTTCGATGTCATTTACTATTCCTTCTTCACACGTACTGGCAGCGGGCCATGATTTTTGCTTTCGTAAATGGGATTTTTTATATATGATTGGAATTGCCGTTCCAGTTCTTACTGAATATTTACAGTTACTTTTTGAACAAAAGACGTTAGTATTTTTCCATGATGATGTCAGGAGTTTTGAAACAGTTTTGGATATTAGACAATTAAGTTTTTTTTTCAAGTCTGCTATGTGATACATACCTGTTAGACCAGCGTGGGTGACTGTAAAATTGAGGAGGTTTATTAAAGGAACAATATCTGCCGGCAACTTAAGCTGTTCATTCCGACTACATAAAATCAATTTAAAGTCGCTATGGTGATCTACCAGTTTCCCGTTAAGTTTTATCAGTTTTCTTTCACCTACAAAATTGAAATCGTACAATGAAGTGGTTATTTTATTACTTAAATCCCCTTTACCTTGTTGCACAAATTCCTTTCTCAAGATAGGAAGCAATGATGGGCATACAGAATCAACTTCCTCAATAATAAACGTTTTCCCAAATCTGTAATTTATTATTTAAAATTGTTGAAATTAAGAATGAACAGCTGTTCTTTTATTTTCAAAATATCAACCACACATAAGAATATACAGGGTGTCTTTACATCGCTCCACCAGATTCAGTGCGGCTCAAAATAAGTCGGCATTTAAAACGCCTTATGCGATTTTGCTAAAATTGCAGTTTCAGGGCCGTATAGCGCCCAAACGAAGCAACTTTGAACTAAGATAAGGTTAGCTAAACCGGCTTATTTTAAGCCGCACTGTATCTGATGGAGCGTTGTAAAGACCTTTTAGGGGCACCCTGTATATTACCACGTGGTAAGTAATTTCTAAAAAAAAGTAAAGTAATAGTAGTAAGTAAAAAACAAACAATATTTACCTAACCGCAAGTTCAAGCATATTTTTAAATTTTGGCGAATTTTGCGTAATACATTCAATGTTCTTATGCTTTAAATGCTGTTTTATCCATTCGGTTGCAGATGATGTAGGATCGATTAGCAAAGGCACCATGTCTGCCTAAAATATAAGGACGATACTATAAACACATTCTAAAAATAAGCCCAAGGCACATGTGAGAAAAGGTTCTTTTTTCCTATATACAGAGTGTTTCGTAAATAATGGGTCATAGACCACCTGATCATAGATTAAGTCAAAATATTAAGAAAACACTTATATGTGTGGAGGTGCATATTAATATAAACGGAGGGACAAGGTGTTGAAGTAAAACAATTTTACAACAAGATTTTAAAAACTTTTGCGGTTGTTGACGTATCAATTTCAAATTTGATGGCGATGAGTTTTTATGGTGCCAAATTTAAATATGTCACTTTTGAACTATCTTGTAGGGGGATCCATATAATATATATCTGATGTAAGAAAATGGCTACAACTTTTTTTACCTAACACACTAACACTAGAGCAACAATTATTTAAAATTATAATAATTTGGACTTATACAAGCTTGTGTATAATCCGAATAGTTTTACCTTTAGAATTATTATTGCATTTTGAATGGATAATTTATCTGAAGATAAACCTTCACTTTGCCACTGGAGTTGCTCTCTTTCTGTTGAAAGAAGTGATTCTATGTTCGTATGTTGAAGGCCGATTTCTTTACACCACAGATTCATAACTTCTCTAAAATTAGAAAAAGTTATGTAAAATAGAGATAATAAAAATATTACATTTACATTCTTTTATCTTCAGACTCGTTTGCTAGGAAAGAAATAAATGCCGAGGCCATCAAACAATTATTGGGTAATTCTTCAATCTCCTCAGAAAGTTCCTTTACCTAAAAGCAGAACTCATAATTGCTCTAAAAATTAGAAGTAGATTAAGATGTATAAGGAAATGGAATATTCTCAGAAAATAAAGGTACTACTTTAAATTTGCAAACATGTAACAGTGCCGGTGGGAAGGATAATGTGGTTTTCTTATACTCTTAAATTTATGACAAGCACTTTTTTATTGCACCGAATGAAAGCTTAGCTCTTTCTGATTAATTTGGTTTGCAACATGTTGGGGGTTGGTAGGGCAATCGAGTTAAGTACAATATTTTTCCTACGATCATAATTCTAATCAGGAGAAACAGTTTATTTTAATAATCAATTTATAACATTAACAAGTAATTATCAGGTTGTTATTTAAACTAATAGAATATGTTAACGGAAAACATTGAAATTAAATGTACAATTTGTGGCATTTTGCAAATTTAGTGCTGATCTTCAGTCTTCACTGTTGACAAAGTATGTGCTACAGGATTAGTTTCCTCTAAAAATGAAGTGTTCTTCTCCATGCACCATTGATCGGAGACAACAAGCTCTTTTTCATAACGAATTCTTGATTTTGCAGGAATTAATGCATTACTTGCATCATTAGCGTCCTCCAATATCTCTGTCGAAACATCATTGAGAGACTCCTCACTCATTTTGGGTAGTTTACAACGAAGAGAATTGAAAAATAAATTAAACTCAATCTTCAAATTGAACTGATTGAAAATTTGGAAGCTTATGCCAAAAAGTATGAACAATCAAAACTGCACGTAGTTTTGGAAACTATAGGAGTTTTTATCGGTGATTACATGCGTCCAGCTTCAGCGTCGC
Source organism: Monochamus saltuarius (assembly GCA_025584915.1). NCBI lineage: Eukaryota > Metazoa > Arthropoda > Insecta > Coleoptera > Cerambycidae > Monochamus > Monochamus saltuarius. The sequence continues at coordinate 22,596,001 of CM046724.1, read as the reverse complement.
AACAGCTTTGCTGCTGTTTATTGTTAGACGGTTACCTGCATCGCGCAGTTAAGCACCTTGAGAAAAATCAATCGCAAACTTTTTCGCTTAATGCTGTCTGCATCCGCTGAATTACGACATCAGCATTGCCACAACAATGCGATAGGCCTACTGTATAAGGTAACAAAAATTGTGCAGAAAAGTTCACCGCCGGAAAAATCGTGCGGAAAGTACACTTTCTCGCATGATCATAGGAAAATATGTTTTAATTTTATAAATTAAAATTAATTGGAACTACAACTGATTTTTTCTGATAAATATCAGTTCAGAGTACATTTTCTGATGTAAAATTTATTAATCTAAAATAGAACTACAGGTTTTTTGAAATCTGGAAAAGGTGTGGAATACAATTATTACCAACATGTCTATAGAACACTATAGGTAAATACTAATTATTGTTTTACTTACCTGATATTGCCATCTCTTGTATTCATCTGTCAATTTGCAAACCAAACCTTCTGCAGCTGCCAACGTTTCCTGAGCTTTATTTAGGCCTATTTCAATTTCTGCTGCCTCTTTGGTATATGAAGATAGCTGTTCCTTCAGCTTTGCAACTGTTGCGTCTACATTCAGCAAACCAGCACTAAGTTCTCCTAATTGTGTTTCAGCATCCGTCAAATTCCTGGAAATCGACAGTTCGATTAGGGATGCTTCTCGATAATATCCTTTAACATGTTGCATCAATGGATAACTGATAACTTACTGTTTTAGTTTATTTTGCTCCCTTTCCAGAGGTCTGATTTTGTCCACTACCTGTGAATATTTCACGTTCGCCGCCACCCAAGCTGCCAAAGGAGCGGCAGCAACAGACGCTCTTTTTGCTGCCCTTGGGTCGAAAGATTCGCTTTTAACCGACATGAGTTTCTCAACCGATTGACGATTTTCAGTTACAATTCTACTCGCATCAAAAGACCTGAGAAGAGATGTATTAACTGCATTTTACATATATACCATGAGGAAACGTGATGTAATATGACTACCGTTTGTTAATTTTTCATTTTTCGAAATAATATTGAATAGAACAATTATTAGGAAACATACACATGTCTGTGATATCATTTTGACCTTAATTTATTAAATGGCAATCAATCCTTTTTCTTTGGAATTATCACATATTTTTGCTTCTTCTAGTCTATGAGTGTAGGTTGCACATAATAAAATTTTTGGGATACAATGATTTTCTTTCCGAAAAATGTGTTTAAAATAAGAATGACAAGTTAAAGATACATAATAGTTATTTATGTATCGTGTTCATAATTGAGGCGTTTAACGCTTGCAACAAGTTCTGAACTAAGATCCATGGCTATCCTTAACTAAAAATACTGTAATTATTTTCTTAATATTGCACTTGTTTACTTACTAAAGGAAAGTACAAAACATAAGGAACATACAAAAATTAGATTGCCTAACTTCTTCTTATCACTGTTATCTGGTAGTATAGGTGGGTTGTTAAGCAATTTGTACCCATCTGTTATCTTATTGAAATATACAGAGTGTTACAAATTAGTAGGTCAAGCCGTTAACCACATACTCTTTGGACTAAAATAATGGGACTTTTCTTATGCCTTTTCATTTGGGAACTCCATTTAAAAAAAGGATATCAAAATAAAAATGATTTTTATTAATAGCTCCGGCGATTTTAGAAATATTTGTTTGAAATTTGGATTTTAAGTCGCCACATCTGTGTAATTTTGATTTAAAATAGCAAGGCACGAACGGAGGATAGGGAGTTGTAGTATCCACAAACTTCTCCATTTTTTTTTATGAGTACGCCTTTAGTTTCAGAATATTTTTTTAGGATAGTGTTTTTTCAGTCAGATTTTGTTTTGGGGCTCAGTTTACGAAATAGTTTTTATTTTCATGTACAGAACCATTTATATGAAATCTTTCTTACTCATTGGATTAGTAGAGAATGGCTTGCTTATTAAATGGCCATCCCGTTTTCCCGACCTTAACCCGTTGGATTTCATTCATATATTTCAGTACAAACTGAACAACAGCTAAGAGAAGGAATTACAAGGTGAAGAGCGCTTGTTAATATGGAATTGCTGTGTTATAATGTAGTAATAACTTTTTTAAAATTGTTAATATAAAATTACTGTTGCTGTTTTACTGTTAGCGGCATTTAAATTGGGCACATCCAAAAAATCTCGTGAACTGAGCCTGAAATCAAAATTTTATAAGACTGAAAAAACGCTATGTAAAAATATTCTAATACTGTAAGCGTACTAAAAATGGAGGAATTCGCTGATACTACAACTCCCCGTTTCTGTAGTTGTCACTTAAAGCAGCATCTATACGACGATGATGTTTTATTGTGACATTTTAGAACATGTATGTGAAATTGGCATTCTATTTAAATACAAAAAAATATATGAGAATAGGAATCTACTAAATTTCTTAGATTCGTACAAACAAATTCTTTGGGTCCAACTAATACTGAACGTAATAGAGTTTACATATTTTACAAAAATAGAAAATGTTTTATTCATATCATTGGAAAGAACGTGTTTCATCAAATGTCACGAAAGATCGCAGAATATTTGGGCCTACCCAAAGTAGAAGAATTTACAGGACAAGATTTTATGTAATTTTCTGCTACATATTTAGCAAAAAATATTATAAATATTAAGCGCTACTGTGGACGGAAATCCGCATTGGTTGCAGAAGTTTACATCGAAGAATCCAGGAAGAAAATTTCTCAGGAAAAGCAGATTTCATCAATAACCAAGTAAATGAACAAATATCTAGTGAAGCCAAATCAGCAACAAATGATATCTGAATGAAGCAAAATCATCAAAGGCCAGCGAGAGCAGCAAAATACAGCTTTCAACAAGCCAAGAATTCAATGCCAATTCAGTGTTGCCAATTTAACTCGAAACCCTGAGAAAAGTGTGCTTTAATTTAAAATTAAATTAAATACTAATTTATGTTGTAAGTTTAAAAATATAAAATAAATATAAAAATTTAATTTAATCAGTTTTTTATCTTCATAAAAAGTTCAATCTGGCGATAAATTTACTTTATCACCCTCGGGCGTTAATAAGGCCCTTGGGAGTATAAGTTGCGATTTATGCCTGGACAACTAGTCATTAAACTGTACATTTTAACACCCGATCGTGTATACAATAATTTTACAGCTTTCCAAAGACAAGATAACTAATAGTTACATTATGTACGCTTGTTTTAAAATTTCATTAATTTTGTTATTAATATCATTATAACTATGGTTTGTTATACTGAAGAAGAACTTTCGTTAGGTTCATCTTTTTCCATCCGGTGCTAAAACTGCTGGAGTGATAGAAAACATAAAACATGCTTTAGAAATTTACCTAATGTCCTCTTTTACGCCCCTCTTTGCCAAAAATGTCTTCATACTGTTCCAGGAAGTGTCCTGTATTCCCATTAGTCTCAATACGCCTTCGAGAATGTCCCTTATAATATCGGGTGGCGCTCGTAGGGACCTAATTTCTGAGAGGGATTCCGCTTTTATATTTCCGACAGCGGATCGAGCTTCTTGAATCAGCGGTTCGACTTGGGACAACTCTTCCTCTATTTCTTTTTTCCTAAACACGCAAATTATGTCTTTATCTTACTCATATTATTAGAAGCAGAATATAGATAAAAAAGCAAAAGACAAACACTATGGTACTCTGAACTGCGTGGACAGAATATAAAATCCTATTATAGTAGGAAATCACGCAATATCAAGTTTTTTTCTTCTGTGATTATAGGCATGGACATCTATAGAAATTTTCTTATTTAGCAGCAGAAAAGCAAGATTTTTTTGTGTTCTATAACTTCAGTTATCTCCACAGATGTTATTTAGTTTTTTGGCATAATATAGTGTGAAGAAATTGTTACAAGCTATTCCAATTTTGAGTTAAAACTATTACGATTGCTAAGTATAACATTTTTTTAATTCATAAATTACCTCCTTATAAGCTGAATGTTCTCTGCTTCCGTCTTACTTTTCAACATTTCCATTTCTTCTTTGTGAGAGTTAGCATTTTTCATAGTATTGCTTATCATGTCTAAGGCGACATTTGCTTTCGACTGTTTCTCTTCTAATTTATTTTGCTGTTCTGCTGCGTTTTGCTTCAATTCCTTCACTAAATTTTCGGCGTCAGTAAGTTTCATTACACCGGCCTAAAAACAATTTACAGAATCCTACACCAAGCAAATTTCTCACATCTACAAAATTAATGTAGTTATCAATACTAACAAATTCCAACTAAATTGATAATTCAATACAAGCAGAATAAAGACATAAAATATAAGACATTGTTATCATCTGAAGAGGACGCATTCTTGAACAATTTATATATCTGTGATATTCCCGCTGCAAAGTCTTGACTTGACTATGGTCAAATCGTTGGAATACTATAGGTAAATATGCCTTCGATTTCACCGATACACAGGGTGATATACAACTTATCCAAAATAATTTGGGATTTGGCATCATGAAAAATTGGGTCGATATCGTAAAATCCTTATAAATCGTAAATTCCTTATAAATTCCGAGAGCAGTATTAACGTTTTTATGATAGTGTACATTAGTTTTTCAAGTGTCAATAATGGCTTACGTGTATAGCAACTTGGAGTTGATGGATATCGTTTTAATTTAGATCAAGTAAAACAAAATGCTACTCGTCTGCTAAAGCGCGGCTTGCCTTTGTAATACCAGCCGTTGCGATTTAGCAGATAATGCACTACCGATTCCTTACTACTACTACTACCACTACTAATTTATAATTAGGTTTGTTTAAATAGAGTTTACCTTTAGTTTCCTTTTGTTTTTCTCGATAGCTGCTAATTTTTCATCATATAGAGATTCATACAATCTAATCATTGAAACAAATCGAGATGGCGTGGATACATCCAACTTAAAGTTTTGATATATTTTTGAAAAGTGACCACTACATTTTGTTTTCCGTAGGTTTTCGTTATCTGATCTGTAAAATATGTTTCAGGAAGTAAAATTTTATAATAATTCGTAAGTTTTCACGGCCAGTGTCAATTGAATGATGGGCTGTTTTGCCGTGGTCGATGCTTAACTGCCGACGTTTCGTCAACAGATGGCAGTGTTACGAATGGCTGCTTCATGTTTACTTGTTTGTTCTTAAGCAAAGACATCCAAGTATAACTAATCTTCAATCCATCGTGTTCATGTTGTTCTGGTATTGTAAAATCTCCAGAGTCCGTTTTTGCGCTAGGTTATAATACCCATTGGTACGAACCAGCACGCTCGTGTCTTCTAGTGAGATTCTGTGTCTCTCTTCCTAAGAATGTTTAGCAACGGCGGATTTGCCTTTCGTGTTCTTTTTCCTGGTTTCTACAGTCTGTTTGGATATTCTCACGTATACATTGCCACAGTCACTGCGTTGCACCAAGTACACTCCCGGAGTTTACGGACTCAATTGATCTTTTGGGTTGCGAATTTGCTAACTTATTTTACATGTTGGTGTGAACCCGCACGCATTATTTATGTAGTATTTCACAATGGGGATGTATGTTAAAATAACGGTAGTAGTGACTTCATCCTTGGACTTTGCTAGTCTAATGGCTCTATCGATGTCCTTTTTATAGTATCCATTTACTAGGAACACAGATCGGAGCAAATCTATTTCTTCCTGTCGCTGGTCATCATCAGCCAACGTTAATGCAAGGTGCCTGGAGTGTTTATGACCGAGCGTTTTTGTACTGGATGGTGGTTAGACCTTCCATGGAGATAAATATTGTGTCTTCTTCCTATAGATATCGTGTCCCAAAACGTCAGAGGTCTTTCTTTTGACCAGAATGTCTAGAAACAGTAAAACTGTGGCTTGCTTCACTTCCATGGTAAAGTTGATCTTGTTGTATTGCTTGTTAATATGATCCAAAAACTCTTGCAGGAAATCTATTCCATGCGATGACAGTGTCGGCTACGTAGCTGAGCTAGCAGTTAGGTTTCTTAGCTTAGAAGCTATATATTAGCTCCTAAGATTCCTCCGCCACTCAAGATACGAGAAGCTCTGTTATAAGCATGACGAAACGTCTGCAGTTAAGCATTGACCACGACAAAAACGACCCATAAAATGTCAAAAAGTCATTCAAAATGTTATACAAACCTTTCCAGCAACATTTTTGGTATCTCTCCAATAGTATTTTCTGTCCAGTTTGATTTCCATAATATACTACTGTTTTGACTCAATGATGGACAATCTTCTATAATATTCCAAAGATTTTCATTTTTCACGTCGAGGCATATGATGACATGAAGATGTTGTTTTATTCCTAGAATTACAAATATAACTACATTAAACAAAATGAATTTAGACCTTTTCCATGTTTTTCAGAAAAAGTGAGTTATATTTTAAATTTCTAAACAAAAATGTCTTTTGATATAAGAATGGTATAACATTTTTTGAAATAGAAATAATGTTTTCCAATTTATTATGAAAGTCCAATAAAGTTTTCTGAAATTTTATTACTGATCGTCATTGAAAAATTTATAGAAAATGCAATCTAAACGAAGTAAGTTCAAGCGAGATGAAATTTTTTTTAAATTAATAATTTGTTATTATAATAAATATTGCCTACGTTCTGAAAAATATTGAAGTAAAGTTCCATCGAAGTTCTCCCTGTCATATTCGTCCTTCAAAATTTTTATTAAGGATTCTAATTCTGCAGATGAATAAAGTCCAGGTACCTTAATATAAAAATTATTATTATACATACAAAAAAAGTGAGCAGAAAATATAAATATATTTTATCCAAAAGCCTTACCTCTCCCGATGAAATTAATAAGTTGATCTTGTTTAAGTTTTGTTCCTTTTTCAAATGATGGTCTTCCAACTGAATGTACACATTTTCTCCGTCTAAACCAGCATACTGGATGGCCTGAAATGGATACAAATTAGTTTTTTTTTAGATTCGTATTGTAATAAATGCAATGATAGCTTTGAAATAATTTGAGTGGTTACATTTTGAGAAGACTTCAGATGTATTCACTTAGCGTTCACTATCAGAATAAGGACATTGGAACAATTTCTGAGTATTAAGAGTAGATTTATTACTGTCAATTATAAAATAACTTTAAAGACACATGGGGCATCTGATAAGCATCTTTCGGTACCAATAAATAAATAATTCGCATGATTATTAGTCGTCGAAAGTTCGGCTCATGGGACGTAGGAATTCCAAAATTACAAACATTATTCATTCGTTTGAAGATTACAGTCGTATATATGGAAGCTTTTCATTCAGACATCTAATACAGAATCTACTTGCTAAAATATTGTAATTTAGTCCTATTTCAGGATAAATCCCATACACCTTGTAAGTTAAATATTTTAAGTACTCTTTTGATTTACCACTTTTGAATATTGTAATAAGGACACCACACCAGAATACCATATTAAAGTCTAGAGCGAATATAAGCAAAATATAATGCTTTAATATCTCCATTATCTGAAAATTGCTTACAGTTGCAAATTATAAAATGTCGTAGAACGTCAATATCTCTTTTGTCTTTTCGATATTATGGCCATTAAATGTTAATTTAGCATCAGATTACTCCGAGATCTAAATAAGAGTTACAACGGGAAATGTTATCATTATCAATGCTACATACAAATTCGTAGCGATTATATTCATGAGAAACTAAGAATTTTAGATTTAGAAGTATTAAGAAACAATATATTTTTCAAGCACCAAGATTTTATATGTTTAAAATCAAGCCGCAATTTCACACAAATCTCTAAACTAGTTATAATTTTGAATCATTAAAGTAAAAAAATCTACAAGAACTAATCACCTCATTCAAACCATTAAAATTAGTAGAAATATATTAAACCAATTTTAGCGCACTGAATGCGGCCACTACAATTTTGATCCAAACAAGGCCCATAGAGAGAGAGCCAATAATTAAAATTATTAAGGTTTCACATAAAACGTTTTTAGTGCTGTAACTGAGATAACCTCTTTGAGGAGATAATAGTCTCAATGCCATGTATGATTTTTAAATAAATTTACTTATTAGCTTCCTAAATATTAATGATCTATCTAAAATTATACCGAGGTTTTTGGCGCTGTTTTAGATTTTTAATACGGTTTTTATTTTCAAATAATGATATATCGTGAATATTGTGTGGATCATTCTTATTAATAAAGTTGGATGTCATCAGCATACATATGACTGGAAGCGTGTTTATTAGTACTGGTCCAAATATGGAACCTTGGAGGACACCTGAGGATATCGCTCTAGGCTTAGATCATCAGCAGATAGTCTGACAATTTGAGAGCGATCTTGTAAATAAGACTGAATAAGTAAGAAGCCTATAGATGTGAACCCACAGAATTTCAAGCTAAAATAATATGGAAATTCATGGTGTCAAAAGTTTTACTATAGTCCAATGATTGATATGCATTAATAAAGTCGCTTAGCTATAACTATGGCGAAAACCAAATTATTTCTACTATAGTATGTCATTAAGCTCCAAGTAATCACGAATTTGACGTTCCATAATCTTTTCAACAATCTTGGATACGCAGAGCAATACCTATATTAATTGGTCTAGGATGAGACATTTACTTTGGGTTACTATTTTTTGGTAGTGGAGTTATTAGGGCCGTTTTCCTACTTTCAGGATATTTATATTCAATAAACATACAATTAATAATATTAACTAAATACTAAAAATAAAAGGACAGCAAATTTTAATAAGATTAATTAATACTCAAGGAGTCGATGCCCGGTGAGGAATTTTTTAAATTCATGATTATTATTAGCATTTGCTCTATAGTTACAAGATTAAAACGACCGACGAGTTAGAAATTTTATTATCAATGTAATGTTCTTATTTCTCTCGGAAATATATTTTGTCTGAGGTATGGTATTCAAAAAGCAATTATTAATTTCATCAGAATCAGTCAAAGCAGTTGGTAGTAACATAGCCTTTTTAATTGGTATTAGTTCTAGTCTCCGAAGTTCTTTCCATAATGATTTGAATTACTATGTATTTTTAGTAACATAACTAAAGTAAGCACGCTTTGCTACTAGCAAAGTGTGGTTTACGACATTTCTCATTTGTTTATAATAATTCGATTTTATTTCACAACGGTTTTTCGTAGGCAGATATGGTTATTCCTTTTCTTTCATTAGCAGTTTAATGTTATCAGTTATCCAAGAAGCTTTTCTCGTAGTTATACGCACATCAGTACGCAAAGTTCTTAGGTACTGCAATATGTTTATTAAAGATATCTACTAAATGTTTATTTAAATATTTTATTTTCTATTCAACAGAATCCACTTACAGCCTTTAGGTCATTATTGAACTGTAATTCATCCTCTTCTAGAGTTATTAACCTGGCAGATTGCAAGGCGGACCCAATCTTGACACCACTTTTCCGACCTATACCAGATTTCCCTATCAATAAAATGTTACCTCCTGGACGACTAAGCGTTTTGGAAATACTGGCTGTCAAATGTAGTAATTCGTCGTTCACCAGAATATCCATAATTTGTCCTTCTCTCTCTGAAACATTTCATACCAATTAGAAAAATTAGCTCTTAACAAATGCATCATACATATTTTATAATTAGTATTTACCGTATTGTGAAATTCCCATTTGGACCATGGATTTCCATTCTTCTTTCGTTAGTTTCGTCAACTTGCTTGATTTGAGTCTGGCAGAACTTGGATCGGTAGGTGCGAAATAATAATTCTCTATCAGTTTTCTTACACATTTGGTCCCACTCCACTGGCTTTGTAGGGTTTCGTTTATTATTTCATAAAGGCGGTTTCGATCATGATCATCAGCTAGTTTGTCACCAAAGATATTTACAGCTTCGTATGCTACCACCTGAAAATAAGTTAGGTTAGGTTTGTGAATCTTTTGGAATTTTGTTATTGAAAAAGTGTAATAAGTAAGACTCATCCTAGATAATAAACGCAACATTCCATTCACAGTTCATTGATTAAAAAATTTGGTGGTTTAGGTACTAAAAAAAAATGAAAAATTTGTTTTACTTTTAACCTATTGATGGGAAAATGTGAAACCCATAGCAGAAAATATAAAACTGATGTATTTGTTTATTTTGAAAACAATGTTAGTACGCAGTTTATGTAGGTAATGGAAAATGTCATCAGCACTTTTGCTCGTATATTTCAACAGATGCAGAAAAACTGTAAATCTCGGTCTTTTGCAATGAGAGAATTATATCTAAAATGGCTATGCATTGTTTTTTATTGGAGTTAGTGCATTTTAAACCTATCAGTTTGATTTTATTAGAATCGTATGAGTCACATAAATATATAAATGAATGTTGACTTTTTTCCACGCAATAAAATCATTATTATTTAAATTTTCAACAGATCGAGGACCATATCGCTCACTATATGGTTTATCTTTTTATGCAATTTCATGGAATTTTTGTTTAATAATTACCACGCTACATAATACTTATTTTCCAGTAGTTAATTTTAAATAATTTTTCATAATTTTAACTTAATATACAAACTTTTTAGAAATGTATAACCATTGTATAAACATGAAACTGCTTTCAAATATTCGGGATATTTCAAATAAGTCGTTGCCCTGTTTCATATTACTCAAATAATTTGATGTTTCACATTTAGCCCATTTGATCTTATATATTTATTTTTTATAGTTTTTTCTCTTTTATTTTTTTCCCTCTAATTTATTATTTTTGTTTACTACATATTTCTCTTACCCACCTCTATTATAAAGGTTTCAAGCTCCATGTTTTCATTATTTTGATATCTCAACAGTCCTTTACACCAGTTGGTTAGGTCATGTGAACTACAATTGTAATGCTTTTTCTTAGTCGGAGTAAACTGATTTCTTACCTAAAATTGAAAATTTTATAAAAAACAACTTTATGATAACAAATTAATAATAAAAATCACTTAACAATTTGTAAATACTAATACTACTAACTCATGTCTATTATATAAATGTAACGGATACAATAATAATGTCATGTGTGCATATACGTACTAACCTTATCAAAAATAGAAACCATGGAGGCAGTTAGTTTCACAATTTTCGCTTTCGGCCAAGTTTGATTTGGAAAACATTCCTTTAAAATTGCTGACAAGTACGAGGAAATTATGACTGAAAAATCGTCATGTTCGGGCATGCTAGAAAAAACAGTGTTTAATAGAGTGAGGTACAAATTACCTAATTCGTTTGACTGAGGAGACAGGAGAACTGCGGTCTATACAGGGTGATCCTTTATTAACTAGACATAGAGCAAGAGCGTATAGAAGAGTTAAAAATATGATATAACATAACTTACATGTATATAAAAATACACCTGTGAGAAGATACTATTACATAGTTTAGGTGTATCTTTATTTAATTGTAATTAGAGTTAAGCTGGAACTTGGGAAGTAGTGAATTGTCTTACCCCTACATTGATGTAATTCCTTCTCACAGCCGCCTGATTCTTAATAACTGTGAAATACTAAATTTCGTTCCGAAACTACTTAGATTTTTACCGGAAACTTTTTGGTTCTGAATAAAAATTTTTACAAGACAGTTATTTGTCTGAATAAATTAGATGTTTGAATCTTCTATTTCTTTTAAACTTGTCATTCTGTTTACTAATACTTTAAATAATTTAATGGTCTTTTCTCATTTGAAATTTTTGACAAATTTGTAAATCTGGTTTCTATCCTTGAGTTAAGCAGATAAGTTTTAACTCGTTTTTGATAAGAAAAATTTGTTAATGTAATGGTATTTTGAACAAATCTCAAATGGGATTATAAAATAGAAACATTTTGACGAATTCGAGGATTCATAACATGCGAAGAATTAATAAACTATACACGTCTTCATTGATGAAATTTAAATGCCAACAAATAACAGTTATCTCTCATATCTGAATATGAAAAATTATTGTGTTAAAATATTTCGATTTTGTAAAGTAATTGATTTTAACGAACACCTAACCTAATCTAACCAAAACTGGATAAATACCTTACATTTAGAAATACTTATTAAGAGTTCGTCGCGCGCTTGAAATAAACCGATTTTTAACGCTCGGCCCATAACACTTATTTAAACAACGAATAAACATAGCGGTCCAAATAAAAAAATAATCGAAAGACAAAGTTGTTTCCTAAGGCTGTTGTGTAATATTTTTTTCAAAATTAGTTTTTAATTATTTAAATTTAAAGAGTAAACTGTGCAAGAAATCGTCATATTTACAATTTATTTACTAAAAAATAAAGGCTTAAATCGAAAATTGGTTACCCGAGGGAAGTAAGTCTGTCTTTTAGCTTTGCAACGATACCAAAATTATATCGAATTGATAAAAAATACTCAAAATTCTATGCTAAATGCCGAACGTCTACAACTTCAGAAACGAATATATTTTAAATGCTGCAACCACGTGTGTTTCACTCAGTGGAATGGGTTTAGAGATTGGTAAATGCAGGCAGGACCGGAGTTCAAAGAAATACATAGTCACTTGTAATCTATACGTTCTCATTTGAGACAGTATTGAATTAATAGATTTTATGGAGTTCGATGTTTTTATTTTCATTGATAGAAAGTTTTTGCACCCCATGAGGCAATATTATAAGAAATTGATATAAGTTAAGTTAATATTGAGAAAAACAGTCAGCCAGGCAATGTTATTTCTTGTAGCGGAAACTTATGGATATAAATGTTGTAGTAAATGTTTTTAATGCACTGTTTGTAATTATTAGTTTTCGATATCGGTGAAGGCAATGAAATGAAATAATACAATTTTAATTAATTTGACTATGGTACAACATTTTAGCATTTCTATCTCCGCCCATGTTTAATAAAGAATATGCCGACGCTAAACCTAGTTTTCGTTTTTATACTGTTTTTATTTATTGGTGTGTACCGTGAGAAGTACTGTAGTTTTTTATATAACCTATAAAAAAACTGCGCACATAAGTAAAATCGTTGATTTACAAGCGCGATGTAACAAAAAACGTAATAATTGTCAAATAATCAATAATTGATTTAATTTTTATAAAATGCGGCCCTACTAAATAAAGTTGTACGCGTCCATTTTGAATACTAAAAATGTCCTTCTACAAGATGCTTATATTTTCTTAAAGACGAAACAGCATAATTGCTCGCCAATTTTACTCCACTAAATCTAAATATTCTAAATACGTCCACCGTAAAGTCATTGTAGTGGGAGAGCGATAATCTCCGCCTCCAGCCGTAACGCCCGTGCACCCGACCCCGGAGCGCTACCCGAAGAGTGTACAGAGAACGGACTCTTAAGATGACAAGTATACCTTTTTCCCTCAAAAACAATGTAGGTATAAGATTTTATTAATATAAAACGTGATAACGTTCAAGCCAAAACGATTACACTCATATTTACGTCACAAATATGGCGGATATGACGCCCTCTAGGGAATATATCGAGCGGCTTCTAGAGAATACGTCAAAATACAGATTATGATATCTCATATCCAAAAACATCTATTTCAAAACTTTTAAGTTGATACAGTCAAACACAGTGTAATTATTACAAAAATCACGTTTAAATTCCAGATTTAACAACCCTGTATCTTTTTTACTATTAACATTTTATTATATTGGCTTAAATTGTAATATTTTCAAGTGAAAAATCTAGTCTTCATGGCCCATTACTTATGGACCACCCTGTATGTTTTATTAAGTCGATAAAACATTATACTCACTTTATGTTAAACACGTGCAGGTTTGAGGTAAACCTCTTCGACAAATTACGTGAAGTTGCAAGCGATCCCACGATGGTTATATTTTCAATTCCGATAAAGTCCACATTTACGTCATAGAAGCCCTTGAACTTCATAAGCTGAAACGAAGTTGTCATTGTATGTGTGTCAAAATTTAATTTCGTTACATATGTTAGAGATTTTACAAAAAATGGACATCTTAAAAGTAAGTATAGCTTGAATTCAACCGAATTGTCGTACACTTATAATATTTATCGACAGATATTCCGCATGCAAGAACCGGTATCGAAAGAACTTTTATCAAAAAATAATGAACTGGGTAAGTTTAAAGAAGTAGTACATGAGAAGGACGTTCTTTTGAAGAACAATCGAGCTCGTATAAAGGAACTGGAAGAACAGGTTGCGGACTTGGAAACAAAGAACAGAGAACTGGAAGGCAAAACGACTCAGATAGACGAGGATGAGTTTCAAAAGGTTATGAAGGATTACGACAAGTTTATCGAGAAAGTTTGGAACGAACGGCAAATGCTCTTAGACGAAAACGAGAACCTTAAAATGCACATAGAGAATCTCGAGAAGTGTTTCAAAAATTTGTTTGAAAAATACGAGAAAGCAAGGACTATAGTAGAAGGATATAGGGATAATGAAGATATCTTAAAAAAAGAATTACAAGAATACAGAGAGATAATAGAAGCTCTAGATACTAAATACAACTGTCTTAAAAAATACTCTCAGTCGAAATTAACTGAAGCTAATGAGGAACTAGACGGCAAAGATAAAGATAACATACAAGAAGTTGCTAAACTAAAAGCAAAAATTTTACAAAGTCAAGCAGTGATTAATGAACTTGAGAAACAAATAAAACATGAAGACATCAGCTGCAGGCCATCCATTTTTGCTCCTTTGAAAAGCAATATACCAAAAGTATAAAATAAGAAGAATGTAGGTACATCAGACAGAATATAACAAAATTTATTCCATTGTTGTACAATAATTTACTGACTACTAATACGAATATTATGTAACTAAAACTAATACGAGAAGAAAAACTTAAAAAAATGTGGAATACTTCTTGAATTAAATATTATTTGGCATTACTTATGTGTTTTATTTTGTGAGAAATATTTCAATATCTCGTATAATAATCCGCAGCGCCGGACCTAGGGGAGCTGGCGCCCAGGGCAAATTTCCAAATGTGCCCTCCCCCAAAAAAAAAGGTGAAGGTCACAAAGAATTTTACTTTATAAACAAATTTTTATTAATTTATGGTAAAGCAATATCATAAAACATACATAAAATGTTACGAACAATCGTAACAACATGGTAGGAAAATAAATTATAGCTGTACTCTCCTGGATTTCTCACTGGCCATTTGGTCGATTAAAGTGTCAATTGACAATATTGCCAAATCACTCAAGCGTTGCTGCCCCATTTGTGATCTCAAATAATTTTTGATCAATTTCAATTTGCTGAAAGATCGTTCGCAGCTAGAAGAGGTTACGGACAAGGTCAATGCTAATCGAAGGCATATTCCTATATTTGGATAATTTATTGCCAGGCCGTATTCCTCATAACAGTTGAGAAGACTAAGAAAATCAGCACCCTCCAAATTCTCCAGTAAACATTTGGCTTGATGTTTGAAGCTTTCAATCTCTAGGCAAAGCTCAACACTGTTCAAGTCTTGTTCATATTTCAAGGCCAAATCTGCTGCTGATTTTTTCAATTCAATGACACTGGTTTTCTGGAGGAGGGCCCAGTCAAGAAACCAAACTCGGCTGCTACTTGAGAAAGGCTCTCAAACCGCCACTGAATTGTTGGATTAACGTATCCAATACACAATAAATTCCTGTCGTGAAGTTTCAGCTGGCACTTAATGGGGTGGAATCGGTCTGACGATTTTCATCGAACATCAACTTGACCTTTCTCCTGCGTTTTTCAGAAAATTCTGGATCTATAGCAAGTTTTGTGGACAAATCCCGGGCTGTTTCAAGGCAAGAATCGATCTGATTGTTTCTAAAATCTACTAAAAATTCTTTCAATCCTTTCAAATGTTTAGATGCAATTTCCACAGACAGGTTTTTGGTTTGCAGATGTTTATTTACACTGTCAATACTTCTGAGTAGATGATACCAGATAGTCAAAAGGCAAACGAACTCGAATTTGATAAGCTTACAAATAGTCTTAGCAGACGAAACGGAATCTGCACTAAAATTTTTCTCGCTTGTCCCTTTCGCAATTGAACGTAGAACTTTCACAAATTCTGGGAGCTGAGTATATAAAGAATGTACAGAATTATATTTCGCCTTTGACTACTCGCACACGTATCACAATCACTAATCTCTACTTCACTATTAATACTGACACTATATTTTCTATGGCGATGTCTCGGAGCTCCTTCATTGAGTTGAAGAGAGCCGAGAGCGCCACACAGCGGATAACGTTGACAATTTCGGCACTTGTTTTCATCGAGAAAGAGCGCGTTTTCTTGCACGTAATGAACGGGCCCTGATGCAGACTGAAACTCTAAAAAATCTTTAAGCGTGGGTTAATGTGCTAGCGCGCCCCCGCTGGCTTGCACCTGGCCGGGGCTCCTGCTTGCCAGCCCCTAGGTCCGGCGCTGATAATCCGTAATAAGTGCGTTACTTGAAATGAGAATTCTAACTGCAGACTGAAAATAAAAAAAATTAAGCAATCAATAGTCTACACTGTCATGATAAAATATTTCGGAAAATAAATTACGAATTGTTATGCAAAATTTAAGCCGGAAACTAATATATAGTTGTATAGGTTTCAAATTAATAGAGACTGATTTGTTACTGTTACAAACCTGTTCACAAGTTGTAGCAGTAAACATAAGGATACACATGTCCGTATATTTTTCTACAAAATTGTATTGAAGTTCCGCATATTTGGCAGAGCATACCGCTTACACAGTTTCTGCTCAAGCAAATACGCATGTGCATATCAGAATACTAGATTCACAGCTGCCATGGGTGTGCGCATGTGCGAAGTTCGAGTATATCATTTTGTTAATTTAATTGCGATTTTAATTAATTTATTAATGATTTTGTGTTCTTAAGAATGGAGAATAATTTAAGCGCCATAGAGTGTTCTCAAAATCATATATACCATAATCTAACAATATCAGGGAAATATCAGATGATAAAAAATGTGTATGAAGGCGTTAGAGCGTGAGACCAAAATAAGTGTCGGTGATACGGTTGAAATGTGTATTTCAGGAACAAGAGTGTTCGTGAGTAGTGTATATCGTGCAATAAAAAGTGGTAAAGAAGAACAAAGAACTGAGAAATGGAAAATAGTGGAAACTCGCGGAAGAAAGCAGATACTAGGCTGATGGCGACACAAAATGTTCGGAGAACAATTCATGGATGCTATTTTAAAAATAAAGGTCTACATCTGAATCGAAAAATATATTACACTGACGAAATAGGCCATTCGGTGACAAAGTCGAACTATATTATTATCGACATTTTTAAGTTTAGGTATAATAATATGTTAGTTTCTGTTATTTCCGTGAATCATAACTTTTATTTTTACGAAATGATTGATGTGCCATTGAGTCAAAATGTGACTATTTTTAAAACATGTACATATATGTATACCATTACAATGAATATTGTACGTACATCACATGTAATATTATAGTAAGATACAAATAGGTTTAGGTACCTTACTTTCTATTTGAAAATTACTAGAGTAGCTCAACACAATGATCAAACTAGCGACCCCTAATGCAATGGATAACGCATCCTATCATATCGGACGATAACTGTTAATGGGTGACCGTTATAGTGAAAGTGCTAGTAATCAGTAGTGTATAGTGTGTATGTAAAGTGCAATATATTGTCACGGAATTTGCTCGCACTAATTTGACGACTGCGGTATTGCGAAACGCGAGAAAACGCAGTCTTGAATTGGAGTGTTTAATTGGAAATTTTCTGGAGTTTCAAAGTGAAGTAGTGTTTAGTCAAGTTGTAATTAGTATTCAGCTGTGTACAGAATAGTTAATAAAGATAAGTGATTAATTATTAACGGATTGTTTTTCTTATAAAGAAAAGACGGGTTAGGAAACCCGTGACAATATTCTAAGTGTGATATCTGCGGAGTGTGCATCAAGCAGGCAAAAGAACGACATTTATAAACTTTTTAAATTAAATTATTAAAGTGTTCGTTTACTCAACATAAACTTATTTTTGGTAATTTTGTATATTTTGAGTGGCACGCTTATGGAATCTTGTCCTCTGCAACCCTCAGCTCCCGTATGTAATGATGTGAATGAAACTAAGCTGGTTATAAAATTCCCTGTTACGTGAATTTGACAACATTTTATCTTGAAATACATTTTAGATGACAGGTTACTTAATGAAAATTGTTATGTTTTTAAAAAAATATGGCACAAATAGTTATGCAACACAAGAGTCAATCGTTCCTGCAATTTCGAAATTATTAGTTCTTATTGATCTTATTATTACAGAAAATCACTTGGATGTTTCCAAATATGAACAAACTAGAGAAAATAATTACCTGATTTAAAAATTCAATGAGAATATTAGTCCCCCATTTATCGCATTTCAACAAGTCAAGGTTTTTGAAATGAAGTACCAAATAACCCTTTTTTGGTTTAAATATTTTACCTTTATGAGTATTTACGGCTATGCAGTGCTGAAAATAGAACAAATTACTATTATTTATTTCAATAACACGACTGTATTTTCTTACTTCAGCCAATTTACCGACGACAAAACTTGGCATCAAATTAGCACTGCAATGAATGGTCACATATTCCATATCACTTCTTTCGTTGAGTAACTGTTTCAATATCAACCTGGAACAACAAGTTTGTGATTTTAAGTAATAGGAAAATGCAAGTTTTGTTACGTTTTTGCTGAACCATGTGGGCCAACTATGAGGAAGTGTTGCTCGTTTCTCTCTGTCAACCAAACTCTAAAACTGTCAAGGTATTGAGAAATTTGTCCCGTTTCGATTAGTGGTAGACCTTCAGAAATATCTGCGATTGTAGTATTGGGATTGGTATAGTAAGATTCAATAAGACCTCTTTCTTTATTGTATCGACATTTTGATACGAGCGGTGGAGACACTTCACCTGTCCATTCGAACACCTGAAATGTATTGCAAATAAAATTAATACAAATCGTTAACAACTATTTTTGCAAACAGTTAGTAATGCGAGTAGTTACTGTTTTGAAACAATCATAATATTAGTAAATATAAATTTTGAAGAATTCGAATTTGGCTTGAGAAAACAAATTAATGAAGAGGAGAAAGTATTTATCTCTTAATAGACTTACTTGTTGGGCAAACAGTTCCCTAAAGTCGTATTGCAATTGTTGTCCAAGGCCATTGATAAGAGCAACACAAAATTGTGCCTTACTGGTGACTTCGATTAGTTGTGATAATCCTGTTTTTGCAACAGATACTTTGGAAGATGAAATAGTCAATTCTCCATCATTCACAACCCAGTTGAGAGCTAAAAATTTACTAGTATTGGAGCATACCAAACACTCAATTTTAAAAGATTAGGAAATAATATATAAATTTCATAGTATACAAATATTCAATTATAACGTATAACTAGTATTAATTTATAGATAAAGTAATATTCTAAAATTTTGCTATAAAATGAATAACTACGTACTTAGCATACTAAACCATTTCATTGTTATTCAAAAAAAGATACTTAAATTTTGATCATTTCAACTTTGACTTCTATCTTAAAAATTAAAGTTGTGGTTATATGGCCTACGTCTACCATATTCAGAAATCATGACACTTTTTTTCAAAACGCTCTGCTTTTTAAAAAGTGCTTAGTATTACCTTTCACGAAATAGTCACTAATAAGTGGTTCGAGAACAGAATTTTGCTCTTCTGGCAGCTTATTTACGAAGTTATTGATATAATTGCTGATGTCCAGATCTTCCTCGCTGAGAAATATTATGCCCATCCTCGATATGGTCGCTGGTGAGGCGTAACTTAAATTATGAGTTTCGAATACGAAGTTGACATTGGGGCCAAACTGAATCCGCCATCCGGAAGGGAGAGATAAGAGGCGATTGTCATCTAAGACGGAATTCAAAGATTCGACCCATTCTGGATCCACGTCACCATCGCAGATTATCCATGACCATACGTCTATATACATAGAAAAATAACGTGGTTAATACAAAATTCATTATTAAATACATATTAATGCTAGACTTCATCTTTAACTGTATGAACCCAACTAGCACCAAAGTAACACTAACTGAGAGAGTAACTATTACGTAACCGCCACAAAATTTGCTACTTTTATAAATAACTTCATACAACAAAACTACTTATTTTCAAATACTCCTGGTTACTTTACAGTTATGAGACTCCTAATTAGTTCTCTTGGTTTTGGGGACGTCTTAGTTACCAGTGGGATGACCTTTAAGTTTTCAGAACTTGAAAGTGGCAAAAGATTGTAGCAGTGACTACCTTATGTTACTAAAATATGACTTCAAAGTTGCAATTACTTTTAAATAGCTTTGATAGTTGCCGCGATGTTAAGGGAACCTTAATTGTTTGTTTCAAGTAGTTGTGGAACTGATAAGTAATATTTATTAGATCAAACAACGTTATTGGTACTTACAGAACTATTAAGCATCACCACGCATAGCAACTACAAAGTATATATCAGCTCTTAAATTCATCATGAACTAAATTTTACCATGTAGTTTCCGAAAATTGAAAACCTTCACGCTGTTCATCATTGTATAACGTCTGTACTTATTGTATCATGTCACGCATGTAGTGTACTTTTGGAATTTGTAAATATACAAGGTGATTCTTTAATATTGCGAAAAATTCCAGGGACAGGTTCTTTTGAAAAAAAAATAAGAAAAAAAGTTACCATTAGTCTCCGGAAACGCTTCGTGTCCGAGATACAGGACGTTAATTTTTTTTGTAATATACTTTTAATACTTGCTATTTCAAAAGTCTTTTAACCGATTTATTTGAAAATTGACTGATTTATGTTTAATAATAGGAGCCATTGTTTGTATCATTAATAACATAATACAAAACGCAAAATAACATAATACAAAATGTTACAAAATAATAATTTTAATAATTTTTGCTCTGCACTTATTTATTCCAGGTATTAATGCACAGTGAGGCGAGAATTATTAGAATGAGAAAATTAAATTGGTGGAATTAATGAAAATCAGCGAAGAAGTAAAGTTATAAAAGTTGTTGAAAATGACCACCTTCAATTGCACTACATGCTTCGATCCTGCGCCGCATTGATTGACAAACACGTTCAAAAATGCCAGGGGTGTACTGAATTGTTTCACACGCTGTAACAATACGATTTTTTAATTCCTCAACATTTTCAATTGGAGTGGAATAAACCAGATGTTTGAGGTGGCCCCAGAGAAAAAATCCAATGGATTTAGGTCAGGAGACCGCGTAGACCAGGGTTGTGGGCCTCCTCGACCTATCCAACAATTTGATTACACTGCATCCAAATATTGTCGCGCAATTAAACTAAAATGTGCTGGAGCGCCATCGTGCATAAAATAAATTTGGAGTCTTAATTGATACGGGACGTCTTCCAGTAGTATCCGCAACTCCTCTTCAAGAAAATTACGATAAGCTTCTCCAGTTAGCCTCCTTGGTAAAAAGAATGGGCCAATCAAGTGGTCTCCAACAATTCCGACCCATACATTTACTGAAAATTTATGTTGATGGCGGCTTTCAATTATTGCATGTGGATTCTCATCTGCCCATATGTGATTAATATGAAAGTTCATTATGTCTTCTTTGGAGAAATTAGCCTAGTCGGTGAAAAGTATTTTTGCCAAAAACTGAGGATTTTATCTGATTTTTTCTTGAATCCATCGGCAAAAATCCAACCTTCGAGGAAAATAGTCTGGTAAAAGCGCCTGTACTTTTTGGATGTGATATGGATACAAAAGCTGATTTTTCAGTATCTTAAAGAGTGTTGACTGACTAATATTTAGATTTACGGCAATCTTTCTTGTACTTGTTGTAGGACTTTCTTTGATTTCGTTGAGCACTTCTTCCATTTGTGGAGTTCAAACTGTACGTGGTCGCCCGTTTTCAGCAGTCATTTTTTTTAAAGCTTTCTATTTCATTAGACGGTGATGGAGACGAGCAAACATTGTATTATGCGGAATTGCACGATTAGGGTATATTTCCTCATAAATACGCCTAGCCCTTAACGAATTATCGTCGGCAAAACCGTAAACAAAATGCATATCCCACAATTCATTATTTGTGTAATTCATTCTTTGAAGAGAAATATCAGTTTTAAAACACGAAACCAGTAGTTATTTTTACTCACTCCTGCACTCACAATGTGACAAACAGTAATCAACTATTGACAAAAGACAATTATTGACAGTTGGTGGGCATTCCAAGCCAACTGGGGCTATTTTGTTTGAACACGATAAGATAATTTAATCAGGCATCTATCAAGACAGATACCCTAAAGGTATAGTTAAAGGACTTTTGAAATAACAAGTATTAAAAATAGATTAAAAAAAAATTTACGCCCTGGATCTCAGAAACAAAGCGTTTCTGGACACATGCTAATGGGAACTTTTTTCTTATTTTTATCTAAAGAACCTGTCCCTGAAATATTTCGCAATATTAAAGAATCACCTTGTATATCATATTTCTTTTAATTACTACTATTAAGTTAGTGTAGTAAACTCTAAACATTGACCTGCAATAAATATCTGAGTTAAAACGCCACAAAAAATCCAAATGACAAAATATGCATCAGGGGTAAAAAGCTAAGCGACAAAAAAGTAAAGAAATGTAATAAAAAATAATGCAGGGATAAATATTCATCTAGACAAAATTCAAGAAATGTTAACGTCGGATGTACCGCGTTCAAAATGAACAAAAAAAAATGTTACTAAGAAGTTGCATCGGGAACTTTGAACATACCATGTGTAGTAGTCACAACTTTACTGTTACTTTAAAATAACGCTACACCCTCTTTTGATAGTTTGTAGTAAATATTACGTGAAAGTAAAATATTGGCTGTTCCCTTTACGGATGATAAAGTATAAATTACTTAGCATTTCTTAGAGTAATCGACTTCAAAGTAAGATTTGCGAAATCCATCATTTTGATAAGGACGACATAAGTCACCATTATTCTAAAATATTAACCTTAATTTCACAAATAGAGCCTTTGTTTATAAACAATGTCAATAAACTGATGCATAAAAATTATTGTCATTTCTAAAGAACAATAAAAAATAGCTTTCACCATCTAGAATATTACATTCACAAATAATGTTATTAGATATTTTAGACATTTTTATTAAAACATGTACAGAGTCTTCATAACTGATTACAAGCCACGTGACCAGGACTGTGATTCTCGAAGAGCAACTCGTATGCGAATAGATTTCTTGTCTCTCTCAATTGCTGTAGTGAAGAAGAGAATATTCGCATATGAATTGGTCTGCGATTGATTTCAGAATCTCGGCCCCTGATCACGTGGCTTGTAATCATTTATTTAAAAGACATGTGTTGGATTTGGAAGTTTTTATCACTGTGCTTTTCAATAAAATTTCATTCGCTTCAATTTTGGGGTTCAGACGACCACACAATTACATTTATTTCAAACTACCCACATTCGTAAGTAAAGCCACCTTTATAGAACGACGTAGTGTTGCCAGCAACACGAAGGCACGTGATTTGCAGCCAATGAAATTAATGATATTCCCCTCTTTTCGCTGTTGAGGTCAGGTGAAGTTCAACATTTCCAACTTCAACAATCCTGCAAAGCAACAGTTGTACATAATATAACAAAAAACAAAACCGACGTTATGAAATCTCTGCTTCATAGAAATTAAACTGATGGTGGGGATGTTGCCAACAACACTACATCGTTCTCTGAAGGTGGCTTAATACCTACTGCACTTCTGCATCTGCCAATACCTACTTGATTCAGAGTTAAAGAAACAGAGATGGAATATGTAGAAAGAAATGAAATGTAACATGGCAACAATATTAGCTGCCAAACAAAGCAAGCAATATACTAATATGAAAGTGGTAGCGTTCAAACCACTAATTGGGCTAGTTGGAAATTATTTTCCAAGCACAACGGTAATACGAACATGTTATTGTTGTTTGGAAGCAGTGCGGATTATCCGCAGCGCTCAAGTCTAAAGACTCATTATGCATGATGTATGTAACTGCTTGTTGAGATGTTCGTGTCCTGTTAAGAGATCCGTGACAATACTAATGTTGCTCCTATTAAGCATAATAAAATTTCGGTTCACTTTATCCTATGGACTCTATATGAAGTTTGGTCTGACGTAGATCGGATCCAGGCGACCAATTTTGGTTTTATAGCTCTTTTATCCGGTCATCAATGGACATTGAGAGATAGCATTGTGGCAATCCCAATACTGGTTCAGGTCTTACAAATTGTCTACTTGACCCTTGTCTTGCCATCATGTCAGCCTTCTCATTGCCTGTCACATCACTGTGACCCGAAACCCAGAAACTTACAAATTTACTTTTTTTAAACAACTGCTATGTGATGTTTTCTAGATTATACACATTCTAAGGAACATTCTGGAACTCACTAGTGATATATTTTTCTACAACGAACCTGAACTCTCTGCAGCCACTCGTAAACTGCAATTGGTCAAAACACCATCATTCCACTGGTTTGTATCTGGATCTGTTTTACCCAAAAGCTGATGTCTCGTCATACTTTTAGGATTAAATGCGTACGACTTCATTGTTTTATTAATTTTTGTCAAAGCCTGGAAATACTTCCTTTAATACACTCTTTTGATTTCTGTATAGATACTTACGTGAAACATTAGGTTTTTTATGGTTGTTTTTCCGGAACTAGGTGGCCCGACAATGGCTACTCCCATTCTCTGTTGAAGTTGTTCATAAAATTCCAAACACTTGTTAATCTGAAATAGTAATATATTCATATTGTTATATGATGTAAATGTAAGTAATTTGTAATTTAGATTTTTATTATTAAGAATAAACTACACGAAAGCATTGAAAAATTCTACACATAGAAGCAATTTACAAATATGTTAAGATATAGTAGTATTGTTTCATTAAACCAACAAATATATAAACTAATCTCACCTGTCTCTCGTTCTTTATCAATCCAAGCTCCTCGAAACTCTTTTCTAAAGAATCCATCAGTAAATTATCATGTATTAATTCGAGTTTCACATTTTTAAATACATCTCTTATTATCGAGTCAAATTTGATGCTGTCAGTGAAAGTTAACTTAGATAATGTGTCCATTCTCAAAACTTGTATTACTATACCCGCTTCTTTATTGAATTCCATACCTTCAGGAGTGTATCCACTATTTGTTTTAAATTTCTTCAGTGCTCTTCCGCAACCGCTCAAAATAGTCCTAATTGACCTTAGACCCCAGTCGTAATGTTGCTGTTTACTCAATAGTTTGCTAAAAGTAATATTGACATACAATAGAATAGATTCTTCTTAACAGTTTTTGTTCTCCACATTCTTTACAAATACAGGACAAGATTGCAAACACGGAATTCCAGGAAACAACTACTCTGCGGACTAATGCCCCGACCAGCATTGAATTACACCTGGAAATCCTATAGCAACAGCTAGAGTCATTCGTCAGAAGCCTACCAGACATATACCGGTTTCGAGCTTATTAGCTCTCATCAGTATGCCATAGGTAAGGTATCTGACGAATAATCCTAGCTGTTTAGTCTGTCTAACCCGACAGAAGGGACCATGAGTACGCGGTGTAGAACTAACTACATCTATCGGCCGTTCGCTACTCCATGCCGGACTGAAAATGTCACAGACACGAAGCGTTCTACATGCAGTAGACACCATTGAAAGCTGTCGACCTTTATCGCGATCGGCGAGAAACGATATTTTGCAAACACGGAATTCCAGGAAACAACTACTCTGCGGGCTAATGCCCCGACCAGCATTGAATTACACCTGGAAATCCTATAGCAACAACTAGAGTCATTCGTCAAAAGCCTACCAGACATATACCGGTTTTGAGCTTATTAGCTCTCATCAGTATGCCATAGGTAAGGTATCCGACGAATAATCCTAGCTGTTTAGTCTGTCTAACCCGACATTTATTTAAACATCATCTGATATCATGTTTGTGGTTGTTGAGACTTGTACTTATGCAATAATAAAAATGTGATTTGCAGCACTCACTTTATGGTTACTTTGATAAAAAATTATTTTATATTTGGAACCAAAAAAATATCAAATTTAGTTCAGATATTTCACTTAAGTTTAAAGATATAAAAGAACATTGTTAACAGTCTTTAAAATGCTGTATCTCCATAAAATTAAGAATTGATTTTCAGTCTGTTAGAACTGTTGGTGTTGGCGAATATTTTGTTAGTCAAATTAATGGACCTCTTGTAGATGATGTATTTGGCGAAGCATCCAGTTGTTGTTGTTGTGTTTCCTAGCCTTAGCTGGGAATGGACTTGCTCTTAGCAGAGTACCAATCTGATTACTTACCTGGACAAGTCAAATATTTCAATCAACTTTCTCGCCAACAAATCAGCGTTTTGGTACCCATCGCAATGCAACAGTGATCTTGCTATCTGTTCGTGATCCGGATGAGTCATTACAACTGGCCTAAATAGTTGTTTCAAATTGTCGGGTAATTTGTTACGGCCCCCGTAACCGCCTCCAGCTGGGTTGAGGGTGACAAATATACCACAGTGTTTGTTAACTGTCACCTAAAAGATGAGGATTCGAGTTTCAATCTTTTTCTCTAACTATTTTTTTTGTAACCAAATACTTGGAACATTTTTTTTATAAATGTGGAAGAGTCTCTCCTACCTCTTGGTCTAAAAGGAAGACACTATTCTTATTGGTTCTTAGAGAAACTTGAATTGGATGAATAAGCATAGAAACTGCTGACAAAGTAGCCTCATCCAAACGGTTAAATTCATCGAAACAACCCCAAGCTCCACTTCTTACTATGCCTGTAAGAATTCTACCCATTGATGCTGCGTCTATTCCCTAAAAATAAACATTTTGAATATAACTGTATAAAAAATGTAGAAGATGTATGGTACTTCGTCACAGTTAAATACTAAAACTTGTCGCCCGAGAAGACCTCCAAGTGCTTTAACTGATTCAGTTTTTCCAGTTCCTGCAGGACCGTAAGGATTTCCTCCCATACCTAAATGAATACCCTAAAAATAAAGCATTACTTCTTTTACTGACTTAGAGTAGCATAAAATAATAACTGTACCTGTGTTAACACAAGGAAACATCGATCAGTCAATGGTGTTCTTACCAACTTAGGTGCATTTCCAAGATATTCGTAAGAGTATTCCATTCTAGCGTTAGCCATTTTGATGGTTACTTCACCTGTAGAGTTCGTATAATATCTGGAACAGTAATACAATCATAATTTAAAAATGGTGTATGGTTTTAATTGAATGTATAATACCAACCTTAGTTGCTTCTGCCACACCCAATCCGAAACTTTTGTAACGTTGTTCTCAAGAAGTTCCTCGAGAACATTAATATGATGGATAGTATCAAGTAAAAGAGCTTTAAGTTTTAGTTCTAAAGTATTATCATTGATTTCTGCATTTGTAGAAATATCTCCACTTCCACTAATTTCCAAAGAGCTGTAGTGGCTTAGTTGAGCCTAAAATTGAAAGAACTTGCATTAATTCCTTCCTTTAACTTTTATATTACGTTTTTAATCCATGTTGGATGTAATTTTTTATTCAGTATTTCTCCAGAATACTCTTTCTTACCCTAACGTACCTAGGTATATTTTTATTAATTGAAAAAGGTGCAATTAAGCTAATAAAATAGTTTCTTTGAATTTCAAAAATGTTTTAAAAAGATTTATGTCTCAAGTTGTAAGAAAAATATTGTAGTTACAGATACTTTTACATTTTACCTTATATTTGGCTAACATTGGTGGAATTGTCATACTGGATATAGCCTGTTCGCACTTGGTAGTGAATGTAATGCTATCTGACAAGCAAAGTATTTGGGACGGATACTTTAATGGATCTGGCGCTTGTTTTTCTCGTTGACAATTAACAAGTAACTCTTTCAACGTTAGCTGCATCTCCTTAACCAATGAGTTCAACCATTCCTACAGCAGAAAATGCAACTGAATCACATATAAATTTCCTTCCATAATAAATATAATGTTATCAGAAACTAGAAAACTTTATAATTGAGATAAGGAACTAAATTGGTTATAGTTTTACCTCAACTGGCCTCTGTATATTCACGTAGTTGATTAATTCTACTATTTCCCCTTGCAGAGAACACATAGCTGTGATGTTATGACCATTTTGATCTAAGCGTACGCTGTGTATGCCAGCGAATATCTTCTTCAAATGTGATTGTATGACTTGTTCCTTAGATGACTGACCAATTACTTCTAATAAATCGTCATCGCTCAGGAAGAGGAAACGCGGAAATTTTTCCCGTTTTTCCTGGAAATTAATATATTTTACCTACATTTTCAAAATAAAATTTTACCTTTAAAAAGTTGTCCAAACTATTTTGGCATCTCGACAATTGGTCAAGCAAACCTTCTAAAAGCGACCTCAGGTTGGGATATCTACAAAGAGCAGCAACCCGTAGGTCTTTTTCTATGAAATTTAAGATGTGACGGAAGTCTCTGTCTATTCTATCAAACCTGTTCTTCTCTTGAGATAACGTACCGCTACCAAAAATAGGTTCTAAATATACCCATCTAAAAATTATTTTTTTTGAAAATTTTTATATTTGTATTTGGTAATGTGCTTATCTACTAACTTTCTTTGAACCTGCGCAAGTGAAGTAAGATAATGATCTAAATCTCCTAATTTATTTTCCCAGATGTTTGCCTTTTCAGCAAACGATTCGTAATCTGCTGAATTTTTCACAGATTGCAGTAGACTCTGATTGTCTCCAATCTACAAGCAGCAGAAATAGTACCATGTACATAAAATTTAACTGTATGCAATTCACTTACTCTGTTTAAGATTTCTTTGAAATCTTTTACCAATAGAATATCTTTGCCTTTAGAATCTTTATGTTGATTTAAGATAAATCTAGCTTGCACGTCCCATTGATCTAGCTCCGCAAGAGCTTGTCTTACAACGATTTCACTTGCTGCTTTCTTCGAGATCATCTAAAAGTTGAAAGTATTTTTATTGACAAATATATTCAATATGAATCGAAACTTAGTGTTTGTTATGTTGCAGATGCGATTTTTTATTACGTTTTAGTTACCTGCAAATCTTTTGTAGCACTTTCTATTCTATCCGAAACTATAAGAAAATCTTTCAGAACCAATTGATCGACTGGTTTGACTTCCATTCCCAAAAGATTGAAAGTATCCAACCAATGTTTATCAGAAAAATCTTCACCCCTCACGTATTTTAATAGTGGTGCAACACCCTAAAATGAACTATGTACAAATGGTTATATTTATGGAACCAAAATTCTACCTGATATTTGTGAATTTCATGCAGAATTCTCGTTACCAAAGGACTGTCTTCTGTTTCACTAAGTTGTTTGTGCCAGGATTTTAGAAAGTCGTCAAAAATATACAATTTCTTCCTAAATACTATCCAGAACTCGTTGGTAGACTCTTCTAGTGCTAAAATTAATATTATCATTTAATTACTAATATTGTATTTGTTGTTTTATTGAAATACAAATTTTTTTATTTTTTATTATTAAAATACGATTTAATGCTATCTACAGTGATTCCTATTTCTTTTCTACGTAACTAACCTGTATAGAACTGTTCAAAAATCACCCAAGACTGTTCTTCTTTAACAACATCTGCTTCAATCTCCTCAATTATATCTAAATTTGGACTCTCGATACTAAACTTATTGTAATCAGATCTAAAAGGTAACAAAAATTAAAATAATTTTATCTATTTAGAATTTGGAAATACAATTACATCAATTTATCTTTTTTCTCGATTATTGTAGACCACTCGTTTCTTTTTTCCTTTATTCCAATCAACTGGTTGTGAAGGTTGGTCATGCTGCTGTCGATAATTTCACCAGAGTGTGGTCTTGGTTTTACCTGCTCCCATTTGGCAGAAAATCTCTCTATTTCTTTAACTAGATTTTCCGTTTCGATGTTGAGTGTAGTTTTTATCGTCTCCATCTTAAAATAAGTTTTCATGGAATAATATAGTTATGGTGAAGAGACTACCTACTTGTTTTGCTATAATATGTTGGTGATTCTCAAGTAAGCTTTGAAGGCGTTCCCAGGCTCCTTTCAGCCTATTAACCGAATCTACTTGCTCTCTTGACCAGCTTGCCAAGATATGCGACTTTTTTAGCATTTCATTAAAAGTTTCTTTCATCTAAAATTAACAAATAGAGAAACAGTAAAGATTCTTGAAGGAACTGTTTTACCTCAGGGGCTTCTTTCAGTATGTTGGCATGTGTAATTCCAGATTCTCCCACTTCTTCCATGGTAACTGGCTGTTTGGTCAGTGCTGCAGTAGAAGGATCTACATAATTCTGCAATTTTACGATGTCTTGTGCTATAGAGTCTTTAAGAGAAAAAACTAATTGGTCCCAATAACTTCTGTTATGAGACTCTAAATCAGAGCGCAATCTGGACAGACCAATGAGAAAACATCCAACTCTTTCTTCCGTACTGGAAAAGAAACATTGACAATATCTACACTCTTTTGTAAACCACTTAGTAGTTAAATCTATAAATTATACTGCAGGAAACAACTACTCCGCGGGCTAATGCCCTGACCGGCATTAAGTTACACATGCAGAATCTGTGTGAACAGCCAAGAACTCTTGTCGGCCACTCCACCAGGCATAGACCGGTTTCGGGCTTGTTAGCCCTTATCAGTATGCCATAGGCAAGAAAGTAGCAGACCACTTATTTATCTCACTTAGTAGTTAGTTATACTTTTAAGTGCCTTACCTTGGCAACTTGGCTATTTCTTGTCCAAATGTTTTCGATGCCCTGAAATGTAAGTCCCAATGCTGCCAAGTTGTTAATTTACTAGTATCTAGAGTTTCTAATTGCAACCACGATTGCCAGTGTTTCATTACAGCTTGAAGTTGTTGAAATAAGTTCTCAGTATGTTTAGACGCGTTATCCAAAATTTTTGCGTTTCTATAGAAATGAACAAAGATAAAGGTAGGTATGTTATCGTAACTGTATGTAAATGTATGTTATCATACCTGTCTATGATTGCTTCAAATAGATTGTTCTCAGGTACGTCAGAAACACCTCTGAAGTTCTTGGGTATATTTAAAAACTTTTTGAGTTGCTGCTCATACAATTTTCTTAAGTTTTCTTCATTTGGAAAGTACTCCAACTTTGAACTTCTATAAACCAAGTCGATGTGAATCTCCGGCAAGTACAGGTGAAGAGTATCTAAGCTTTCTATATACTGCTTCTCTAAAACTTCAGCCAATTTCTTATCCAGATCATTCTTCCAAGTGTGCATGTTTTTAAAACCCTTATCTTCTACTTGTGTCATGATATTTCGTATATATTTTACGGTATCTTTCCATTTGCTATAATCTTTAATCAGATCCACATCTGCTAAATCTTTAATCTGTATAAGAAAAAGTAATTAGTCTCTACATTTAGTTAAGTATTCATGACTTACCTTTTCCATAATTTGTAGATGATAAGCTGTGAGGAGATTGTTTTCTTTAGACAATTTCTCTACCGTCCTTTTTAAAGATTCCACATATATTTCAACAGACTTTTCTTGGCCCCAAGAAACAACTTCTTGATCTTGCACGTGTTTTGATAACTCAAGGGCGCTGGCCAGCATCATTGGCTTTTGGGAAG
This sequence comes from Monochamus saltuarius, assembly GCA_025584915.1. Taxonomy (NCBI): domain Eukaryota; kingdom Metazoa; phylum Arthropoda; class Insecta; order Coleoptera; family Cerambycidae; genus Monochamus; species Monochamus saltuarius. Next base: position 22,564,368 of record CM046724.1, on the reverse strand, counting down.
TAATCATTCTGTCTCCAATGGTATTATGGAAATTTGCTATCTGAAAAAGCCATTCGATATGATTCGACAAAATTTTATTAAGAGGGATTTTGTACCTGTTCTAGCAGCCGCGCGTATTTCATGAATTTCTTTGCATGCTCGCTAGTTTGTTCTATAGCACTCGGTATGTGATATCCCATTGCCTTAAGCTGTCTGACTTCAGATATTAACGTTACTAGTCGTGGAGAATAATTTACTTTCATTAATTTTTGCTTTGAAAACTGCACCACAGGATCGGATTCCTTCAGGCTGAAAATAGAGACATCTATTCAAATTCATATACAGGCTATTCTACAAGGTCTATGACAAACTTAGCAGATGGTAGTTAAGTTAAGGTCAAACATTGTTCCTTATATGAATACAGGTCCCATTCATTTTTGTTTATAAGTTACAAGAATGTTAAAAAATATAATTTCATATTTCAGTTAGTCTGATAAATAAAAATTAAGGTTGGTATAACAATAGTATTATTTGTGTTTAAAGTTTAAAAATTAGTTAATGTTTATTATCTTTAACAAAATCAATAAGGTTGTCTTCCAAGAAAGTTCTATACAGATCTGCATTTAAACGATTATTTAAATCATGTAGAGGCATTAAATTATTGTTAAAAATGCTACCCAAAACGTTGACATAGAAATGGTTGATCCAATTGCATGGGGATTTTATTTATTTGCTGAATCGAACACTAATTGAAAAGTTATCAATGACATCTATTACATCTTCTTAATTTTGTACATTCACTTTAGTAGGACGAATGGCCTTTTTGGAGAGAAGTTGCTCTCCTCTGGAAGTCTACGAAATTATGCACTAAAGACTGAGTGGGCTGGTTGACGTCTATTTGGGTATCTTCGTCGGTATTCTCGGGCTGATTTCTAGCATTACCATTGAAATACCCATATACAAAGACAATATCTGCATACTCTTCAGTTGTAAATAAATTGATTTTTATTTAGCACTTTAACGTTGGGTGTCAAATAAATAAACAAAATGACACAAATAATAATTATTGTTATAGCAACCATAATTTTTTCTGGCAACTTTGATTGAAATTATAAATTATATAAAATGTTTGTAACTTCTAAACAAAAACGAATCGGACCTATGTTCATATAAGAAAAAATGTTTGACATTAACCCAGCTAACTTCTGCAAAGTTTGTCATAGATCTTGTAGATCACCCTGTATTTAATCACAGTAATGCCCTTTTCTTTTTTAATTGTAATTGATAACAAAATAACTTTTTATAACATTTTTACCTCAAAGTATTATCATTAATGTAGGATATTATTTCACTACTCCACGCTTCAAATAATTCATTATGCTGATCTTTCAATTCCTTAATAAGTTCCAGAACAATCTGGTTCAAGTTTTGGAAACCTTGTAAATCTTCCAACAACTTTTGGGAAACATTCTTAATCTCGTTTGCCTTGGCTTCCAATTGTCTAATCATAATAATATCTTTTACAACTTCAGGTGCCCCATGTTTAGTAGTTACGGTATTTTCGGATGTCGATTGAGATTGAATTTGTTTGATATAGTCGTACATAGATGTCAGCAGATACTGTCTTTCGGATAACAGATCTTTTTTTAAAACCGGTCGACTTATTAGTTCGGAATAACGAGAGTATTCGTAAATAAGCTGAAGCATAAGCGGAAACAATTATAGAACTTAAATACTGTTTTTTTAGCACATACCTGTCTTGTGTTTGCATTCACAGATGACAATTGTTTCTTCAGTTTTATAGCAACACGTCTTTCAGCAGGTTGTATTAGGTACTCAAATTGCTTTTGGGCTTTCAACAAAGTATGTTGGACGTCTTCACCGTAATAAAATATGTCAACATCTAAAATTTGAAAATATTTTGGTACAATTTTGAATTTTCTTCAAATTGATATTGCCTTTGTATGACTAGGAATGAAGATACAAGTACATAGCACATAACATCATTTGGTATATTACTTTTTAATACAAAATAAGTAAATGTTTATGAAAAAACGATTGAAGGCAGATTTGCTTACCAATAAAAGGTTGAAACATATCTTTGGTTTTCAGTTCGTCTTGTTCCTGCGGTGTTAGAAGTCGAACAAGTTGTTTGTGAAGAGTTCTTACGCTTAAAATCTACAATACAAAATTATCTAATATGGTTTGCTATACCATCGCCTGCTAAATGACGTTGCCTGATAAAGCACTGCTGCTACGATTTAGCAGACGATAACTATACTTTAGTACCTTTTTGAGCAATTCAACAAAATCTATCAACTCCTTAGGTTGATATATGTCTTCCTTCCAAGGATTTATCCCATAATTTGGCCAAAATATTTCGGTTAGTTGCTTACAAGTATTCAACCACTTTTCGCTTAAAGAAATATGTTGAAGAAGATGATCTGCTACTTCATTAAAATCTGAATTCCATACATCGTATTTCTTCAAATGCATAATGGTAAATTTTCCAATATCGGCAGCTAAAACAAGTTATTTGTTACAATAAAAACAAATAAATTACTTCCATGAATAAAATTTTTTTACAGGCACCAATTTTTTTTTGGTGTAGCGTAGTAAAGATAATTTCTGTATTTCTATCCTACGTTCTAACAAAATTGGTTAAAAATGCAATACCTACATTTTAAAATAATTTAATTTTCTCGATTGTTTCCCTGAAAAACTAATTTCTCCAGTTAAATTAATCAATTAATTGTTAATAATAAAATTATATTTATACTATTAAACAAAATTAAAACACCACTTACTGTTTTTGCAAGGCTCATCTGATCTAAATTGACGATTTATGTGGTAAACGAAAAATCCCATTACACAATAAGTGGTATGTTTATTTTGAACTCTTATGCCCGCTACAGACTATGCGTGAATTCGCGATTCGCGATGCGCGATGCGTGATATAAGTTCACGAATAGTGTTTAGGTCTTGTTCGTTAAAAATCCATTCATAAAAGCCCTACACACGAGTTCGCTATATATTATGAATATATTCACGATTCGCAATGCAAAATGCGTGATTCTTCTGAAATTCGTGCATAGTGTGTAGGTACTTATTCGTTACAAATCGATTCGCGCACAACGTGGTTCGCTTGTTTGTAGCTATTCGCCCGCAGAGGCGGTAAAATTGACGAATATCAAAGGCCGCGAATCGTTCTATTCATGATTCGCATTACATATTGAGCAAAAAAATTTGAATTGTCACAGCGCACAACGTCGTTTGGTTATGGTTATCGACCTTAATGTCAGTTCTTAGTCAACTCAAACAAACTTTGTTTGGCAATACTCATTTTTCTTCAGCCGTTGACAAGTTTTTATACGCACGAGACATTATTTCGGTTTTATGATTAACATTAAATAAAGCATATTTTTTGTAATTAAATCAAATTATTATTTATATTTGGCATTAATTCGTAAAATAATTATTTACGGGAAAAGAGAGACGAGAGAAAAAATTGAAAAAACCTTTATATTTATGATAAAATGGAAACGAAAGTTCCGCAAAAAATGTGAGCATTTTTGTTTAGGTTAAAAAAATGCAGTTATTTCGGTTATGTAAGCATATGTACGACTATATCACATTTCATTTATATCAGAAGGAGAATTTTATTTATTTGGAAAAACATTTTTTCCAGCTTTGCCTCTCTCAAGAAACTAACCAAAATAAAGTTTTATTAATTTATAAAACAAAATATTTCTGTTAGTTGCTTGTACGTATTCGATCATTTTTCGCTTAATGAAACAAAGTGAGGTTTTATGAATTTGAATATTAGTTTAATACATTAATAATTCAAGTGAGATTAAGATATAGTTGCTGTTATATTCATTTATAGGGAACGAGATGATATGCACCTGTAATATCCATAATATGCTTGATTCTATCTTTTGGGTATGGTGGTTCATGTCTCCATAAATCATCCAGTACATTGTGGGCTTTCTCTAATAATTCCTCAACATCATTTATTGGCAAACCATCGATAATACTAAAATAAATTTTAATGTTAACTAAATATTAATTTATTTAGATGCGATATTGCATACCTGAAATCACGAGCGATTTGAGCTAGGATATCTCTAAAAGAAGTGCATGCTGTTCTTGTTATTCTGTCCTTCTTCAAAGTTGATGTGAAAGTTTCCCAATAAGAGACTTCATGCTCTAAGCTTGTGACAACTGAAAATGATTTGATTTATCGTTTCTTATATACTTTTAGTTAATAACTGTTTAAAGTATATTCAATTATTAACCAAATTTTGCACAACTATATCTACTATATTCATGCAGAATATACAATACATACCAGTCAACGATGTTGGATCAGCTTGATTAAGAATGTTTTCTGAATTCTCAGAAAATATAATCGATCGTAGATCATTTTGTAAATTAGCTATATGGCGGTGAACGCTTTCGTGTTCCTTCTAAAAGCATACATTTGTAACCAATAATCATACTATACATATACTGGCAAAGAAAGATTAACACCCATTAAATATACTTTTATTTTGATAACTTTTTGCATGTTTGCTTCTATCGGTGAGAGTAAAACATGATTGAATTCTCAGATCTTCTGTTACATTTTTTTGGAGTTTGATGGGTCATATTTTGATATCGTAGCATTCGGTTTTAAAAATGTCTGCTAACATTTGTGCAAGTGTTGTGAAGCTTGTTGCAAACGACAATTTTTTATAGCTGATTATGCCTAGAGTACGTAGATTGGATTGTTGGGTTGCGCAAAACAGTTTGTCGATGGGAAACATTTCTAGAAGGGCTAACAGAGGCTTACTCGTCATAGTACGGTGGTACCAGGCCTGGACTCAAGAAGGCTGCGGGCATAGAGAGAGAGGCACCAGGGTGGGGTAAGAAACCGGGAAAAATAGTAGAAAAATTCTCAGCTGAAACGGACCCATCTTTTTAGTAGTAAACATTTTTTAAAATTCTACTGGAGAATTTAACCATTTATAAATTGTTGGAAATAAATTTGTCATATTTTTATTTACTTACTGGAAGTAGTGTCGCCGAATATATCTTATCTTGTTTTATCGTCCATAATTGGTGCTGTCTCTCACTCGTTAACACCGAGCTAACTGCTTACAATGGTAGAGAGAGGATTCAGTGGTACTAAAAATGGAATTAGGTGATCTTTAGTGACAGATTCCGTTTCTTTCTGGGGATCTATGATGGTTGTGCAAGGGTGAGATGGCGATATAGTGAAAAACGTGATCCACAATTTGAGACCATCATGTCCACGACACAATAGACGTTATGGTATGGGGTGCTATCGTTTATGGCATACCAGTACTTTTCATAAGAGGTAGCATGACAGCCCCATGCTATATCCAGGAAGTGGGGGAGCCATATGTCATCCCATATCTTCTTCACGCGCTGTGGTTCCTCTATGACGACTGGTGCCATTTGCAAGGTTCATCACATTTTAAACAAACGTATACAGAAATTTTTAAAACAGAATGCTATGTTATCAAAGTACGATCTATGCAAACTCCAAAAAAATTTAAGATAATTCTGAAAATTTACTCTTCACAGAAAATTAAACAGGCAAAAAATTATCCAAATTAAATTATATTTAAGGCGATTTACAGATGCAATAATTTGCTGGCGCTAGTATTTACGCCAGTTGAACTTTCATGTCAGTAAAGGTTTACACATACATTATGATTTTATTGCGCCAGTTTCATTTGTTAAATTTGTTAATTGCTAGCTATAGTGAATTGGACTACTGAATGCAAAAATCTATCAACCACTGCAAAACAAGAAACCTTCTTGCTTTCTAAATTTTATTTAATTCTAAGGTATATATTCCTTATGAAACATATTTTTCCTTTGATCTGAGAAGAGTTAAAGTAATCACTATTTACGTTTCTTCTAATCTGTTCATAAGCACAATCTCTTACATTCTATTTTTATATGAATTAGGTCCGTAATACTCTAAAAATTCAACAATTTTTTCCGAATTCCACTTCTTACTCATTTCGTATACAGGGTGGCGCATTCAAAACAAAACAGAGGCATTTTCTGGCAGCTCAGTTCTATTTTTGAAAAACGCTGAGACCCGTCGATTTTGTTTTCGAGGGGGACACAAAATTGGCATAAAATCACGTTTACATATGCAGCCCCTAGGCGGGGATGGCACCACCCCTAAAATCTTAAATGGGAAGGGGTCGAATAATACATCGCTTTACAGGTCTTTCAATTCCCTTTATAATGATGTAAAATACCATGTACTTCAGTTCAGTAGTTTTGGAGATTTATTGATTAAAAGTTTAAAGTAGACTTCAATAGGTACATCAGATTAGTTTGTACTTATTTAAAGAAATTTTAGTAAAAGCATTTACTTAATCTTTGTTCACTACACCCATGGTTTGTTTATTATTTTAGTGTTGAAAATAGCGATTGGAGCGATTTTTGTGACAAAAAAGGTGGTTTTTCATATATTTTCAGGTATTAACAATATTGTGTGAAACTAACTACTCAGTGGACAAAAGCCCCAACCTGCGTTGAATTACACCCACAATATCTACCCATATATTCCTTATTATTAGCTTTTGTAACATTTTTACTGTTTAAGAAAGGTATTTTAAGCTAATATGTATCAAATCTCCTACAATTCCTATCAATGAAGTCATATGTATGTTCTCTGATACCAAACATCTAGGTATGCTAATGAACATCCACAGACAAAACTCTATTCAATAATTATCTAAAAAATTTAAAATATTTACTAACCTCTGGAGTGGGAACTCGAAATTCAACCACAATAATTGAGATCTCACTTATTTCTACGTTTTATAAGGATCGTTTCATCAGGTGGTCTCCTTTAACTTGAGTCAAATATCTAATTATAAAGATTATTATACTAATAAATTGAAATTATTTGAAATTAAATGTCAAAATGAATAGAGTTTTGTCTGTGGATGTTCATTAGCATACCTAGATGTTTGGTATCAGAGAACATACATATGACTTCATTGATAGGAATTGTAGGAGATTTGATACATATTAGCTTAAAATACCTTTCTTAAACAGTAAAAAATGTTACAAAAGCTAATAATAAGGAATATATGGGTAGATATTGTGTGTAATTCAACGCAGGTTGGGGCTTTGTCCACTGAAGTTAGTTTCACACAATATTGTTAATACCTGAAAATATATCAAAAACTATACATAAAAGGTAAATTTTTTTTATTAATTTTTATTTATTTTAGTAGGTCGTTACGATATTCATTGACAGATAATCAGTTTGACGTTGTCGAAATTTAATTTCATTTTGACATTTAATTTCAAATAATTTCAATTTATTAGTATAATAATCTTTATAATTAGATATTTGACTCAAGTTAAAGGAGACCACCTGATGAAACGATCCTTATAAAACGTAGAAATAAGTGAGATCTCAATTATTGTGGTTGAATTTCGAGTTCCCACTCAGAGGTTAGTAAATATTTTAAATTTTTAGATAATTATTGAATAGAGTTTTGTCTGTGGATGTTCATTAGCATACCTAGATGTTTGTACTTATTTAAAGAAATTTTAGTAAAGCATTTACTTAATCTTTTGTTCACTACACCCATGGTTTGTTTATTATTTTAGTGTTGAAATACATATTAGCTTAAAATACCTTTCTTAAACAGTAAAAAAGGTGGTATTGTGTTAATTTTTTTCTTGGAGAAAGATAAGAAAGGAATGCCTCGTACTTATTTTAAATAGGAATTTAGTACATAGTTTGCGATTGATACGACCAAACTTTGTTGTTAAAATACCTTTTAACGCTTTATAAATTAACCATGATATATTCCAAGACAGTAACGGTTGAAACTGCATTACAATAATAACTACTCTCATTTATTCATTTTTAAACTACTTTGCTGCCAAATTTAATGCATTACTTGATCTCCACTAATGATCATGTATTAAAGTCTACTTTAAGCTTTTAATCAATAAATCTCCAAAACTACTGAACTGAAGTACATGGTATTTTACATCATTATAAAGGGAATTGAAAGGCCTTTAAAGCGATGTATCACTCGACCATCCTTCCAATTTAAGATTTTAGGGGTGGTGCCATCCACGTGTAAACGTGATTTTATGCCAATTTTGTGTCCCCCTCGAAAACAAAATCGACGGGTCTGAGCGTTTTTCAAAAAGAGAACTGGGCTGTCAGAAAATGCCTCTGTTTCGTTTTGGATGCGCCACCCTGTATGTAATATTACATACGAACGTAAAATTAAATACCTACTAGACAAAACCTGGTTTGCTAAACTAGTACGTGCATGAATAGGTTTACATTTGCGAACTTTCTTTGAACGAGCTGATGAGTCGTTACTATCGCATGGAAAAGTTTGCATGCTATAACTTTTTTTGATTCGTGCTAGCACTGATAAAAATGGCACGCCAGTAGAGGTTTACATATGCAATTTTATTTTACTGGCGCACCAGTAACCAATGGCTTCACTAAATCCATGTATGTGTAACCCCACTATTAATTAATGAGTGTTTATCTTTCTTAGTAGTCAATGCATCAACATTGTTGTCTTGTTTGTTAAAGTTATATTTGTCACATTTGTTTTACCTTTGGTAAGAACGGCGCGAAGATTTGGTTCAAACTTTGGTATAGAGCCAACGTTGGTGGTTCAGATAAAGATGTTATCTGAACGAAAGCGAACAAGCTATCATCTGAAGGCACGCATGGTTTATTTTTGGAGAAAATTACAATTTGATCGTAGTTGCTTGGTGGCTAAAACAAAACCATGTCAATATGAATGATTCACATTTAAATTGTCATCAGTTACTGTTCTAAAAAATCGTAGCCGTTTATTATCATCAATAATTTCTATAATAGCATACAGAGCGGGTACGTTTTCCGATTCTAAAAATGCTTGCAGTGCATCAATTCCTATTATGTCTTTGTCCCAGTTGTCTTCTAAAAATGTTGTACCCAGATGGCAACCTTAAATATTTTTGTACGTTAAATTATGCAATGCTACTTTTTATATCAAGTAATGTTCAAATAAGTATACAGAGTGTTAAGTAAAGAATGGGCCATATTTAAAGCATGTAACAAGTACCATTTTTTAAACTAATAGAAGGCTATTTTGCAAACACGGAATTCCAGGAAACAACTACTCTGCGGGCTAATGCCCCGACCAGCATTGAATTACACCTGGAAAACCTATAGCAACAGCAAACGGCGAACGGCCGATAGATGTAGTTGTTAGTTCTACACCGCGTACTAATAGAAGGCTATTTCAAAATAAAATCTGAAAGAAATAAAAAAGTGTCACATACGCATTAGTGTTTCTTTCATAAAAAACTTTTCCAAAATTTGAGTACGATTACCCAACAGAGAAAAGATAATTATTGTTTATTTAAATTACACTATTTTTGGTCTTAAAATATGGCCCATTCTTTACTGAACACCCTGTATATTAGAGAAAGTAAAAGTTCTAGGTAGGTAACAGTTTGGACCAACAAAACAAATTTCCATAACAAGGATAATAGTTCCTTTGATTATAAGTTTAAGGACCCCGTATTCTTGAAACAGTGGTTTCTACAAATACAAATAATTTTAGACATTCAAGAAGAAAATAATATAGAGGTTAGTCAATAGCAGAAATGTTATCTCATGCCACTTGCAAATATTCAAAGGTAGCGTAAGTAAAACGAATATAAAAAACAATTTTTTAAATACAGAAATGTTTGTTTGTTACAATATGGGGTTAGACTACCATAGTAATGTGTATCTTACTGGCTTATTAAAAGCTATTATTTTATTTGAGGAGAATTGAAATAGTAAAAGTAAACAAATATTAGTAAAACATAAACAAAACATCAAGAAATTTATGTTTGATATTACTTTTGTTCTACGTATTTTATTTTTGATCATTTTACGGCGAGAAATACGGCGACCTTAAGTTTCTTGAAGTTTCGAGAGTCATATTCGTCCAAAGAAGTAACTTTAAAACTAGATTTCTGTCCTTCATTTTTACATGTTAAATTTTATATTTTGAAAATGTGCTAACTTAATATATAAAACACAGATCTTTCTCTATGTAGATGTCAATATTATAATAAAGAAGTTTAAATTTTCAAATAGACAATTATGTATATTTTTTTTAAATTACATTTCCATTCCAAAATAATCAAATTATGTACTTAATCCTACAGGCAAAAGACTAGCTGAACATAGAGAATTTATGTGATTACAAAGTTGTGGATTACAAAATATGTTTGACAGATCATCTGCTAATTGATTACAAATGTGAATTTTTGTCAGTATTAGTCAAAATTGACTCTGACAGTGACTAATGCCAAATCAACAGTAGTTTTTCTTATTTCATGTACTTATTATTAGAAAATAAATCATAGTAACAAAATAATGTTCATCTCACTACGACGTACGTAATGCTGTAATAAATTAACTAAAATTCATGCACTTTACTAATATAGCGTTAAACATTTGTAACTGTGTAGTAAAATCTACTCACCTGAAGCGGATATGAATGCCTTTTTTGCAAAATCAGTCATAATGAACTCTCAAATTCAGTACAAATGAGCTCTAACCATCGCCATACGGAAGTCTCAACATTTGTATTGTTATTTTGCCTAGCAACGTTACTGGCTGGTGGTTTGGCATGAATGAATCAATGATATAATAATTATCTATTGTATTCGTTTAGACAATTTCAGATATTGAATATAATATACAGAGTGTCACAGGTACTACTGCATCCTTGGAAAGAGTGATTGAACAGTGAAAAACAAATGATATTTACCCAAAAATACCTATATCTAAAAATTCATTGTTCCCGAGGTACTTGATGTCAAAGATTTTGAAATTTTTATTATATTTTTTATACTTGGAAACCCTTCTTGGTAAAGCAACAATAATTCTAGGTTGTAATGGGATATCTTAGGTCTAATTATATAGTATGTTTAAACATTCCCATTATCATCAGTGGCGTAGAAATGTGCCACTTTGTACTACTTTTATACTTTTTATAGTTTTGATTATTTTGAACAAATCATTAGACTTTGCAATTTTCTTTAAATGCATTGTATTCAAGTAATAGTTCATTTAAAATATCTGTGTTTCGTAGTTGGTACAAGATTGAAAATCCACTCTTAAAATTTTGCACATCGCCATAATTAACCATTTTGAGTAACTTTTTCAAGTAATATTTTGCTGTATCTTCTGCAGAAAAGACGCTTTACCTGAAACCAAAACAATAGTAATGTCAAAATTAGAAGCAATTTGAATACCTATCTCGTCCCCAAAAACCCCCGATCTACAAAATGTATCCAAATATTTGGTTGTTTTAAATTATTTACAAATATTGAAAATAGTTTATTTTCTTTGACATAATGTATCCATCTAACCATCAATTTTTGACTAAAGTAAGTTTAGCTATATCGCATTCATTTGTCGATTCATTAATTTTGAGACGCCCTGTATTACTGAAGCATAATAGGCCTTACCACGCAGAAACTACAAAATGCAGATATACATATTTTTAAAGAACAGTTCTAAATACGATGCATTTCAAAGAAAATTTTAAAGAATAATTATTCGTTCAAAATAATCAAAATTTAAAGTATCTTACGTTTTTTTATAATTGAGACAATGATGTACCATTTTTATTTTAAATAAAAGAAGGGTGCCAGAGGGTTTCTGTCTCACTAATGATAATGTGAATGTTTAAACATATTCAATAATTATACCTAAGGTATCGCATTACAACCTAGAATTATTGTTGCTTTGTCAAGAAGGGTTTCCAAGTATAAAAAATATAATAAAATTTTCAAAATATTTCACACCCTGTATCTCAGAAACGGTGAGCTTTCAGATATATGTGTGTAAATCTCGGTTATTTTCGCTATATAATCACCTCTTCTAAGACACCTTGTATATTGGTTGAAAAAATAAAAAAGTGTACTAACATCGAAAAAGGATGTAGTATAATTTAATTTCCCCCCATTGTCAGGGTTTAATATTGTCAATATTCATCACAAAAAAAAATTGTATTTGATTAATTTGTTGCAAGTAATTCATTTTTTTATCACATTTCAGATATATAAATGCCAATTCTGTTCGTTCTTATGAAACACCCTGTATATTTTTACAAAGTTTTTTTGACGTCGCCTTAAGATTGGTAAAATGTCAAGTTTAATAGATTGGTCCATCATCTGCTAAATCACGTCTCGCCGCTATAAATCGCATCGCCTTAAACAGAGAACGCATTATGAGGTCGCGGTCTAGTCACATCGTGGACCGCTCTGTGTCGAGCTAATCACGGAGTTTTACAAGATCAGTTGCAGGTCGTTCTCTATGCGCTTGCGACTTGTACTATGCTATTTAGGTGTCAAAATATGTTATGTGGCAGATGTATTCTTATTAATTCTTTCTCATAACTGTATTTTTTTTTTACAAAAGTGATAACAAATTGCCAAAAACCAATGTAACGCAAGAAATACTAAATTTATGCCATTGGCGTACTTAACTCGAATGAGAGACATTTTTACCGTTACTAATTAATTGTTTATATATAAGTTTCAACTTTAAAATCAAAATTGTTATGAAGTATTGGGCGAAATTATAAAATTTAAAGTCTGTTGTAAAGAGATTTGTAAGAGCTTTCAAAATAAATATTACTCAACCCCCAATGCCAATTAAATATTTTGGGGTGATGCTTAACCCTTGCTTGGGGGGTGAAAGTGGCGGAGTCAAAAATACCAGCAAAGAATGTCCCACTTTAATCTAAAATCGACGGGTCTAGCGTTTTTCTACAATCTTGACGCAGAAAATGGCTCTGTTTCGTTTTCGTTTGGCCGCCCTGTATACATTATAATGCATATAATAGCATTTTAATATTTCAAACCGTTTGAACATCACATTTTAGTTATTTATGCAACAAGTGCAAAAAGTAAGCGTTTATTGCACGCGACGTGTCGAGTGCAATAAGCACTTTTTGTACGAGTTGCATACAATATTTTTTCTACGTTTATGCAAAAACCAAAAAATGTTATTTAGATGACACTAAGTCTAGAAAAATGTGACGTCGATTTGAACGTTTATGTTTGTCATGATGACAAAACGCTGCAGTAGATTGACAGATGAGTGCAATAAAATGTTTATTGCACTAGTGCAATAAAGAACCACTTTTTCCACTAAATATAGTTCAATAAAGTATTGTTTTTTGCATATAGCACCAAAGATTTTACTAAGTTATTTTTCATTAAAATTTAGAAAAAACTACCTACGCGTTATTTTTGTTGCCCCCCCCCCTCCCTGATATGTTTTCTGCCGGCGCCCATGGATGTATTAAAAATATAAATAGGATGCCATAAGAATAGTGTCAACAGTATATTTTAATATTTACTCCTTTTCCATTATTGTGACACTATCTAATATATTAAATAATAAATGTTTATATAGACTGCGAAAATACCGTGTTTCTGCTGAATGAATTTTATTTAATTCCATAGAAATGTTTTATCAATATGCATAGACCACGAACTTCGTCACAGTCCATGACGTCATCCTAACAACTGCCTTCCCAACGTTGTATCATGTAACGGACTAACACCGCGTGTAAAGTGTACGAACTACAATCTATTAAACAAAGAGCAGGTGAACGCGGACTATTGCGAGTCAACCCGGATTTTACTTATTTGGCGTGGTCCGTAAACAAACTTAATTAGACTTAAAGCTAACCTAAAATATTCACGCTGCTTAAATCGAGCGATTTGTGTAACTTCTTGAAACAGTGTTTATGTAATTTTGTAGTTTGTGCGAACTGGTGAGTTGATTTAAGTCATGGCTTAAGTTATTTTAAATTCTGACTTACTTTATTATTAATGTCTTACTCGTGCTAAGAAATTTAAATGGTTACCATAAATTGCACCTAATTGTTCTATTTCAAAGAACAAGTCGATAAACATAAAGTTAATAAAGTAATGCCAGATTTAAATGATCATGCAGATAAATGGTTCAGTTCTTGTAGTATAACATCAAGAGTTATTCTTTTTTATAAATAATACGTGTTGAATTAAAAAAAAAATTAATTATTTTACAGGATGTTTGACGTAAATACGTCAATAAACGTCGTAGGTATGCATTGGAAAATACAGACACTAAGAAGTCTAGAATTTAGACAATATTGAATATTTTGGAAATTTAATTTATAAAATCAGCAATTTAAAGTATGCATGCAATAGGTATACTAATTAAATCGAAAATAACTTTAAACCATTCGTTTAACAACAACAACAACATATAGGGTATTTTTGTTGGACATACGAATTTAAATACGATATACTTAATTACGAAAAATCTAAAAAAATAATTGATGCGGATTTAAAATTTTTTAAAGGGTAATAATTTCTTAAAAATACATCCACAACAAGAGCACCAGCTTTTGCGCAAATTGGCGCACTTGTAAATGACATCTGAAACTATCACGAAATTTTGTAAAATCATAATCAAGCGGAATTTGAATCAATTCAAAGTATACATCCGATTATAAGTTTAATCTTTGTAATATTTTACCTGGGCTACGGCGTAATAACTCGAAAATGACAATAGATTAATTTGTTCATTTTGCAACTGTATTTCACTTTTGTTTCAGGAAGCAATTTGCAATCAGTTAGATCACAAAAAGATTACCTATGTTGCACCACCACCTTACCAATTTTTTAAATAAATTTGATAGAAACATTCGGTGATTTCCTCATAATAAGTATTCATTTTAATATAAAGTAATTACTTTGAGCCATAAAGTTTATAAAATTTGTTGGAAATATTCAGAGGAGCTCGGAAGCAATTGGAAAACATAATTAACGATAATCTGAGAAATTTAGTAGCTTATCCTTCTATCAAGGGTTTAATAACTGCTACAGTAATATTGTCCTGTATTACGTGTTAATATTTACGGGGTGATTGGTTATGGATATGCTATATTTGAAATGTACATTGTACAGTCATTGTTTTAGAAAACAATAAAAATGAAAAAATATATGTAGTGTGGTATAGCCTTTTTCTTTCCAAAGTTTATTGATGGACGACAGGTGAATTTACCTGGGTCCATAGACGTACAAGAATATATTTACAAAGGGTTTAAATTTTTGCATGCAATATTTTTTGTCACTATAACATTTGATGAATGGAACTCAAGGATAATATGTATTATAGTGTTTTATACTGACTGGTACCTCAAGATCATGATATAAATAATACATATACAGGGCGATCAGTAAAGAATGAACCATACTTTAAGGCTATGGACAAAAATAATGCGATTTAAATCAATTTATCTTGGTAAAAGTTTGTTTCCTCAAGAAGTTAGAGGTCTGAGAACGTACTTTTTTATTTAATTTTTTACTAGGTATAATTTCGTTATTTGTTGGGTACCTAATTGTAATTAAGTTTTGGGAATAGAAGTTTTTATGAGGTAAACACAGGAGCTTCTGTGCCACCACATTATTTATTTCAGTTTTTTAAAGATAGAAATTTTTAGAAATTGATTAGTTCTTTTGAAACGAGCGACAAAATTATAACAATGGAATTAGTTTCCTATGATTGAACCTTGTAAACTAATGTTTTGAGATGTCTCCAAACAAAGGAGCAATGGGGTTCATATCGGGTGATCTGGGTGGCCAAGGTTGACCTGGTTCTTGAGTGCTTCGTCCAATCACGTTATTACCGAATTATTCATTTAAAAATAGTTAGCTAAAATAGTAGAACAGCTTCTTCCAACCCAGGCGCTCTAGCACTCAAATGTATTCCAGAAATTGAATCTTTCTGAAATGAGCCTCACTCCGAAATACGTTGAAAAACATTTCTGAACATTCTTCATTATTTTCTTCATCTGTGCAGGCTGTAAATGTAAACCATTATGGCCATTTCAGCATTTGAATATTATTAAAACTTAATATTTTTGAAAAATAAGCTTAATACAATATTAAATAAGATGATGGCTTCTTATTATTATTGTTTTGAATGGCCTGTCTAAGATATATTTAAGTAATTTCAGTAACTGTGTAAAAATGCACTTTATCAAATAAATCAATTTTGTTAATCAGTTTGGAATACAAAGAACTGTAAAGAAACAAAAAGTGAAGATAATACAATGGCGTATATGATGATCTATTTTATGTGTAATATTATTCAGGGTGATATATATTTTTTATAAGTTATTAAGACTCCTAGATTTTTTTAAGTAATAATTAAATACTTATCTAAATTTTTCAGTTCAAATCTTACGGCGAAACAGACTGATATTATTTGTTAATGGGTCGTACGTTTAATATACGTTCAGGTGGTAGGTAATGCGGGTTGAATGACAGCAACAGGTTCTTTGGATTTCATTGATTTTTAAGGTTATTGAACATAAAATGGAATATGAATTATAAGCTTACAATCAACACCCTTCTCTGAGTTGCAAGCTCACTATCTGCGCCTTTATTTAGGGTGAGGCTAGTTCGATTGATTAAAAAATTTTATAAAACGTATGAGTCAGTCCAAATATTTTTAATAAATTTAAAAACACTTAACTTGTTTACTTCAATATTGAAATGAGTATAAAACTAACTTAGCAATTCTTAATATTCTTACAGTTAAATTAATTCATCTAGCTCTTAAGTTAACTGTTTATTTAGGTATTCCTATATCGTACTACACCATCAGGTATGGCTTAAGTAGAACAAGTGAAAGTAGCCTCAACTCTTTACAGAGAATTTTATGATAAAATATGTGAAGCCTTGTAAACTGTGAATCATTTAAATTAAACTCACACACTTTAGTTGTGGTTTAAATATGTTTAAGTTATATTTTGTGTTACGACGCTAATGTTATTCTGTGAATCGTGCAATTTTAGGATTATTGCGCTATAAAGAAAACAATCTAGTGTAATACTAATAAAAACAAACTGCCACTACTCATAATGTAGATACCGTTATAAATTTATAATTAAACTCTGGTGAACTGTTTTTTTTTTTTTTAATAAAGCGAAATTTTAGGATTTGTTGGTAAGTTGCATTATACAGAGGTACCCACAAGTTGATAGTGTCCGAAATACAGTATGTTAAAGTTAAAATTTTATTTAGTTTTTCTTCAATATACTCATTTTTTTAATATTTACAAAAAATTTGATATGAAGAAGTTGCTGAGAAATTAAATTTTCCTCACTAAATCTGGGGTTGGTTTAACCCCATCACGTCAGGGTTTTGTCATAACTTAAAAAAACCCAAAAATTTAGGCTTTTCAGCACTATTAAACGCATATAACCCTATATCTCAAATTTTACACACAAAACCTAAGTGTTATGTTATATTGCAGCTGGTTCTTGTGGACTTGTGACCGTGGACTGTATGAATAATTGTAATTGAATTCTATTTAGTTAATTGACAAATTTTTTATTTAATTTTTATGTGACATATATACAAAATTGATTGAAATGACAGTACAGTTTTTTTTATAATAATTATTGTGACATTTTCTTACTTGATTTTGTATGTAATATTTAAACACCTAAGCTGTTAACCTAAAAACCTATAAACCAATCACCCTATAATCTCATAATCATTAACTAAAACACCCAATAACTGCGTTTCTCAGTACTCTTTACCCCACAAACTTATAACCCAATAACCTCACAACCCAAAATACGCACAACCTCATACACAATAACAGTTGCATTTTTTCCCTAAAAACGAAATGGAGCCATCGGCATTAGATTTACCCAATGTACACCAAGAGGAGGTTACACGAGTGGATTTTGTATATCATGTAGCCGGCTTTCATGTCGTCATTGCAAGTACAGGTGGAAGATGTTTAATGAGATAGGGGATCAGATACCCAAAATCGACGGCTAGTACGGGTTACAAATTGCGTGTTGTAAGATAGGTTCAAGTACTGAGTAAGGCGGTTATTGAGTATTGGTTATGGAATTGTAGGTTTATGGGTTTTGCAGTTAACAGCTTGAGTTTTAAATTTGAGTTATATGGGTTTAATAGTGCTGAAAAGTCTAAATTATTGAGTTATTTGCGTTTATGGCAAAACCAAATGTGATGGGGTTAAATGGACCCCGGATTCGAATTCAGTGACTTCAAAAACATGGTCTGACCTCCGGATCTGAGTTTTCTTTTGTAAGGCTGTGCCATTTATACGTTTCATTTTTGTTGCTTAAAAAAATTGTTGGCGGAAGATGGTGTATCCAAACCTGTATAGAGAAATTAATTTTAAGGCCAAATATATCTCTTGGGCTTAATATATAGTAACTTTTGTAACGAAATCGTTGAATCTCATTAGACATCATTTTTATATTTTAACTCGTCTTCTTCAGTAGAATCTACAAATCGATGAACTAATACAAGGTTCTATAAGAGACGTTTGTCTTGAAATGATTTATTATGTATTTAAAATTACATTGCGAAATTCTGAAGAAAAGTCAGATGCTTTTTTAAATACACTTTCGTTAATTCAGCATTATTTTTGGTAAATTTACTATAATTTAAACAAACTGATAATTTTTTCAATTGCAATCACTTATTTGATACTGCAAATAGAAATGTATACATTTCTTAAAGGAATTTAATGTTTTATCCAGTTTTTAGTAGAGTACACCAATAATCGTTTAAATCAAGAACACAAATACTACGAATAGTCAATCTTTTATAGGTAACAGTTTAAAAATGATACATCTATAACATGAAGTGAAGTAAATAGAAGCACTGATGTAGAAATTTTATGAAGTATAGTTTGTTTCCTTTGTATATTTAGTTTTAAAGTAATACTATTAACTAATATTATAAAGTGTATTGATATTTGTTTCAGATCTAAGAAGCTGAAAAATGGGGTGGGGTAGACAGAAGGATGGTTGCGGAAATTTTATGAAATATAGTTTATTTGTCGTCAACCTGATCATCTTTGTAAGTACTCGTAGGTGCACTATTTATTTGGTTTGATCTTATCCACTTATTTTGTATTTTTAGTTGGGCGGAGTCATCGTAGTATCTCTAGGAATATGGACAGTTGTAGATAAATCATTTGCCAATGATCTTCTTGGTACGAACCTGTATGCAGGAGCAGTCTACGTGTTGATTGCTACGGGACTTCTGGTTGTCCTCATTTCATGTTTAGGATGTTTGGGATCAGTCAAAGAAGTGAGATGTATGTTGGTTATTGTAAGTAAAACATTAGACGTAGATTTAAAATTGTAAAGTTTTGTATGAAATTTATCCAACTTTCTAAATATACAGGGTGTCCGGAAATTATGCGTCAAGACTTCAAGAGGTGATTCCTCACAAAAAATTAGGGTCACGTCCTATAACAATTTTTCGAAATATCAAAATTTACGGAGATACAGTGTGTTAAAGTTAAAATTTTATTTTCGATATTTGTAAATAACTTCTTAAGAAATCCAAATATTTATATAAAATTTGTAAATCGGGGATTTTTGCGGACGAGAAATTCAAATATGTTTCTAATTTTGACGTCACTAGTAGAGGGCGTCCCTTGTGGCACACCATGTTTCTTTTAAATGGCAGAAGTTTTTGAGTCTTAATGTATCCATCTGACTATCGAACCATTCGATTCTCCTACCTGTTTTATTTGAAAAAGGTATACCTTGTTAAAGTCTGTAGGCGTAACCATTTTTGAAATAATCCTATTTGAAATGCTCAGTGAACAGAGTAAAAACTGTTTTGGTTTCAGGTAAAGTGCCTTTTCTGCTGAAAATACAGCAAAATGTTACCTGAAAAAGTTGTTCAGAATCGTAAATTATGGAAACGTGTAATATTTCAAGAAGATCGACGAGATTTGATGAAACCATTTTTCAACAAAGCACAAAGGTTTTATCAAAGCTGGCCGATTTTTTTAAAATTTTGCACATCATCATAATTTACCGTTCTGAACAACTTTTTCAAGTAATATTTTGCTGTAATTTCAGTAGAAAAGACGATTTACCTGATAAGATAACAGTGTTCAATCGGTGCACTGAATATTTCAAATAAGATTATTTCGAAAACTGTTACTCCTAACGACTTCAAATATAACAGGTAGGAGAATCGATTGTTTCAATAGTCAGATGGATACAATAATCAGCAAAAAAGTTATGTCATTTAAAAGAAACATGATGTGCCATAAGTGCCGCCCTCTACTAGTGACGTCAAAATTAGAAACATACTTGAATTTCTCATTCGCAAAAACCACAGATTTACGAACTTTATGTAAATATTTGGATTTCTTAAGAAGTTATTTACAAACATCGAAAATAAAATTTTAACTTTAACACCCTGTATCTCTGTTAATATTGAGTTTTAGAAAAATTGTTATAGGACTTCGTGACCCTAATTTCTTGTGAGGAATCACCTCCTGAAGTCTTGACCCATAATTTCCGGACACCTTGTATACAAGATCGATAAGATAGGTTGACTCATACTGTCAAAACAAACAAATAATATGAATTATTGTTTAATAAATCAGTTCCTAAGAGAAGTTTTGGTATAGTATCATACTCATAGTCTAACACTAGGTTTGTTCACACAGCAGTCAGAACCTAGTTTGCAACTGTCAGAAATATTCGACCAACTACTTCTTAAACTACATACACTAAAAATACATCCACAACTTAATTGGTCGAATATTTCTAACAGTTTGAAACCAAGTCGTGACTTTTGTGAGAACAGGCCTACTGTATTCCTTGCCAAAATTGGACCCTACTTTATCTTTACTCTTGACAAATTGGCATTTCATATAAAAAAGCAATAACTGTGTTTTTACTGCTATTTACTCATATAGCCCCATTTTTAACTATAATTTTCGTTTAAATTAATATGAACTAATGCATAATGACCGATCTGGATTAGTTTTAGTTTCAATTAATCTGTTATGACCGATTTTCGATCAGCAATTATCTTTATAAATAGATAGTTGTTTTCTTAAAACTCGTATGGTATCATTTGGTCCTAATACTTTCGACTTTTAAATTTGTAGCCAATAGATAATTTTTTAGCAATGTAATAAGTTTGTTGTATCCAAAAAATTGCGCAGCGTTATTAAGTGATTTGGAGTGTACTCATCAAACTACTTACGATCATTAAGTTATCACTATTTTCATGTTTTACCAGGCTAGGCTTTTAAACATTTGGTTATTAATTGATGATGCCAAATCTTCAAACATATTTGTCTGGAAAAGGGTAAACTTTAGTGCTATAAATAATATCTCTACCCCTCGTTCTAATCATGAGGATGTTTGTTTGTTTAAATCGTCGCTGAATCAGAAAAACAACCTCATAATGACAATATTCAAGATAAACTGAACAAGTGAACAAATTATGTGTTGATGTCTAATTAAAACAATGGTCACAAGCTTTTAAAATCACTATGAAGTGACATTCACCTCGCCCAAAAATTATTTTGATCTCTTGAAAAGTTCTGAGATTATGACCGAAAGTTCTCCCTCCGTAACTCGCGCACGAGAAAGATTTTTATTTAATTTTTAGTTATATTGTGGTTGGATCTACAACCCTGCAAATTTTTGACGCTCAGTAAATTTTTTGCGGGGGCTTTATTAATTTATATCTAGCAAATGGTTTCTTTAATTGCCTATTTTCTCTTGTGCTCAACGAATATAAGAAAATAGAGACACTGCTAAACGACACCTAACGCATATCTGACATTTTACTTTTAGTATTTCATTTCATTGTTCCTCATCTTTGTAACAATGCTGGTTGGCGGGATCCTGGGCTATGTATTCCGAGGAAAGGTCGAAACGACACTACGCATAGGAATGGAAGGATCCTTACGTGACTATGGGAATTATAAGCCAATAACCGAGGCGTGGGATATAACCCAGACAAGGTAAAATTTTACTTAAAAAGCATTTGTACCCTTTTACCAGTTGTTTACGGCAATACTCGTCAAAGTTTACTTAGAAAACTAATTTTCATCCCTTTGTTTGCAATTATTTCACATACTGTTTGTATACGTAATGGAATTACGTCCCTGAACACTATTATATTTATAACATTATGTATAATATGTCAACTGCCAAAGTAATACTTTTTGGGATTGTACAATTATTTTATAAATTTGAAATATAGATTATTTTTGCATACGCTTTAAATTGAGCATAAATATGTAACGTATACATGGCAAAAGTTTTTTATTTATTAAGAATATACTTGCAACGTATAGCATTGACTTTTTAAGAGAAATTATTATTATTTAGTTTATTTATATATTTTTTTGATATTAATTCATTTAGTAATATCTTCAATTTATTTGAGTATGGCATTAGCAGGTATTTTTGTTTTTAAAATTATGAAATATAAGGGAAAAACTCATAAATAATGTAAAATTTGAGCTACTTTATACAGGGTGTTCCGTATAAGAACCCACACAGTACAGGTGCATGTAGAGGGTCCCAAAATATGACAAGTTAACCAAATATACCTCGAAGTTACAGGCCTTCAGAGTGGGACCAAATATTTCAAAAAAAAATATATATATCTCCTGAATTACTTGGAATAATCAAATTTGGTACATGATTTAGGTTTATTATTGGTATTCTTTGACTATGAGTTCAAATAAATTGAAGTACTACAAGGTGTTTATTGAGGGCGAGTCACCCCTAAAATTATACAAAAACTTTTTTCCATTGACAGAATTTAAAAAGAATGATCATATCTCGTGCATAGTTTAATTTAAAACACTTTATTCTTGTTAAATTTTAAAGGACAGCTAGTAACAAAACTATTTTATTCCTGCTACTGTTTATTGTTGAAAATAACTGCAAAATTTACTTATAGGGAATAAATTGACATCTTACTTGTGCTAGGTTTCTGTGAAGAAAACTGTAGAAGAAGAGATTTTCCTAATGTTGAAAGACGGATTCGACAGAAAGTTTTTCAATAATATTCAATAACGTCCTAATGTAATAAGGGTACAAGGTGAAGAAAATATCCTGTACACCGAATTTTCACCAGAAAATTATTTCCACTGATGAAGCTTGTTTTACAAATGTTCACAATTTTCATGAATATTCAGATATAAACTCCTATGCAATAACTCCAAGACATCAATGGGAGTTTTAAGAGAAATGTTTGGTTCTATATTGATTGTTATTTGATTGCACCAATTATTTCGAAAATTTACTGTTACAACTTAAACTAGAGGTTTGGTTTATGCATGATGGAGCACAGCGTCATTTTAGTGCTACTGAGAGTTCTGAGTCTGAATTAGTTTGGACGAGAAAATATTTGTTCTCAAAATTGGTCGCCACGATTCTCCAGACCTCAACAAATGTGACTATTTTCTTTAGGGAACATTGAAGGATTTTGTTTATTCTTCGCCAATTGAATTCCGAAAAGATTTTGGAATTGTATTATGAATAAATGTAACGTTATAAGAATGATCATCACTTATTAAGCAAAGTAAGTTTCAATTTTCAACGAAGAATAAATTTATGTTTCAGGGAAAATATTGCCCATTTTGAACAATTTTAGTTTTAATTTTATTTTTTTTATTTTTAGTTTATTTTATAGTTTTATTACTGTCACATGTCACAAGACAAAGCCTACTACTGATTTTTTGATTTCTTCTAATAAACACTATTAAAGTCTGGTTTTAATTAATACATTTTTTCTTGAAAACCTTAGTTTTTTAAAATTTAACAAGATTAAAAAAGTGTTTTAAATCACATTCTGCGCGGGATATTATCATTCCTTTAAATTAGATTAATGGGAAAAAGTTTGGTATAATTTTCGGGGAGACTCACTCTCAATAAACAGCTTGCAGTAGATCAATTAACTCATAGTCAAACACCAGTAATAAACCTAAATCATGTACTAAATTTGGTTATTCCAAGTTAAAGTAATTCAGAGATACATTTTTTTTGAAGTATTTGAAGATCTGTAACTCTGCCTGTGTGCAAATTTGTATATAGATATGTTTGGATAAATTGCAATATTTTGGAACACCCAATATGCACTTATTCTGTGTTGGTTTTCGCAGAGCACCCTATATAATAGATATGTATTATTAACTTTCCACACAGATTAAATAGATTTGGTTTTTTCGACATGTATTGTTGGTGTTGGTATTACAATATCAACCTCAGTATGTATGTGCAGTACGGCTATATAGGTATTAGCTAGTATTTGTGGTATAATGACCGAATTTACATACTTGTGTTAATGTTTCATTATCAAGGAACTAATGAAAAGGAACTAAAAGAATCATTAAAAAATGTATATGTTCTGTTCAAGTACTCTTCATATCATCTCTTCTTATATTTGAAGCTACATGTCTAGATTACCGAATAAGAGAGCAAAATTTAAAGAGGTATACGTTCCAGTACTTACAATCGAAAAAAAATTAAATATAGGTTTTGAACTAAACCGATGAAAAATGTTTCTGTCGCAGCGTGTATATTCCACAAATTGGAATGTTCCTCGTATAGTTCAATTAGCGATAACGTCAAGTCATGATTCCATATCACTGTTTTTTCCGATATTTTTTGTCCTAACATGTTTTCAAATCTGTATATTAGTCAAATTTGTTATTTTACAAATCGTATAATGAGTGCTACAGACATAGGGTTCCAATACTTTTTGTTAATCTAGATGAAATAAAATGAATGATACTAAAAACTCACGTGAAGCCTGTGAGATACAAATCGCATATGATATCTCTAGTCTATCACGTTTACACGATGAGACATGTTTAGCTCTCAGAGTCAAATGTTTAAGAGAATTTTATATCACTCTCGTGTGTCTCACTACTGTTTCCACAAAGATATTTCACGGAAGGTGAGATTTTTAACTCATGACTCAAAAAACTCACCTAGAAAACTCATTGTGGAAACTTACCTATAGAAAAAATTGTATCTTCTTATGACTTTTGTGAATGTATCTAATTTACAAATGTATATGTAATATTATTTTGTACTATTTTTTTCATATTTTAGTCTTCTCTTTCCTGTAATTTGCAAATATTTGAGCATACATCACAGGAAAATCAAGACATTTCATTGATGAGAAAACTGTATCTCAACCGGGATATAATCTTACCTCAGGTACAAAATGTGGATATTCAATTTACTGGATTTATGCAAACTGAAAATCTAAGCGATTCCCTGACTTGTGACTTGTTATAATAGATTTGTAAAGTTGTTTTCGGAAACATTTGCATCATCATATTGGAACATCTGAACAATTCTCAACGTGAAACTGGTCCAGAAGCTATAAATAGATATTATAGTTTTTGTTATCTGAAACAAATTTTGAACTTAATTTTATATTCATACATGTAAATTTATTTCTCTTTTACTTCCCATGTTAACTGCCTATCAACGAGACGAGGGTACTAGCTACCTAATAACGTTAAATAATCGTTTACGCAATGTTGATTCGCTTTTTCTTTCTGGATTTTAGTCTAGACAGTGCAAATCAAAATATGCTACAAAGGAATATAAAAATATTTTGCATAAATCTCTAGGTTTGTTAATTTTTAATTTAAGAACTGTGTTCATTATTTTTTTAAAACACGTTTTAATCAGTAAAAAGCGTGATATTATCAAAAAATAATATTAATTTACAGTACGTTCATAAACTAACGCATAAATTCATTAATAGGTAAATAAACAATATTATTAAAAATTCCCAAACAAGTCCATTTTTGATTTTAATTTATTGTTGTTTAAATTAACAATTTAATATACAGGGTGACTTTCTTCGAGTAATGACCTTTTTTTAAATAGAACATGTTGTAATACAATCCCATTTCCGGATTTTCCTTGCTTCAGGATAAGGGGAAAGCAATAAATTATTTACAAATTAATAAATGTAGGTACCAAAAATTAAATAAAATTATGTACTGTTATTACAACTACTTATTTAAACTATTAAAAAACACCCCAACCACGTTTATTAGTGATCTCTACGAAAATACAGAGAATTAGGACTTGTGAAGGATGCACCAAAGCAAGGTAGACCTAAAATTAATGAAACTATTCAGAACACGTAATTTTGTAGGCAGTAGAAAATCCATATTGTACAGTGCGGGAAGTATCTAAGGATTTGAATATTGGAAAGTCTTCAGTGTCAAA
Source organism: Monochamus saltuarius (assembly GCA_025584915.1). Lineage (NCBI taxonomy): Eukaryota > Metazoa > Arthropoda > Insecta > Coleoptera > Cerambycidae > Monochamus > Monochamus saltuarius. Next base: position 22,538,218 of record CM046724.1, on the reverse strand, counting down.
GATTTTTGAAAAGGCTAAATACCATCTTTAAAAAGTACGTCTCATCCATGAAATGGCTGAAGACGACGTCGACCGAAGTACTGAATTCTACGAGTATATGATGGACCAAAATATTCCAAGTAACAATTTCATTGCTAACGTTTTATTTTCCGATGAGGCAACGTTTTATTTGAACGGGCATATTAATCGGCAAAACACCTGCAAGAATACCATACGCAACGATCACAAAAGGTCAATGTGTGGGCTGGTATTAAATGATAAGTGGTAAATACATTAATTCCTGATTTGACTCAGCTCCTTCCTGATATTGAAATACCCAATAAATTAGACAGTAGAATCTGGTGTCAATAGGATGACGCACCGCAACATTTCGCTGTAGCTGTGTGCGAGTTTTTAAACAGAACCTTTTCACATCGTTGTATAGGAAGAAGATGACCAGTGGAATTGCCCGCTAGATCACCGGATCTTAGTTCATTAGACTTTTTTTATGGGGTATTTAAAATATAATGTCTATACTAACAAATCTGGCAATAATATGGGTGAGCTAAAAAACAGAATCAGGCAAGAAATGCTGAAAATAACATCCGCTGTGCTAACAAATGTAATACCCGGTTAGGTAATTGCCTAGCGGTTAATGAAGAACAATTTTAACATTTATTCTAAATTTTCTTTTGTAGAAATACAGTAACTTTCTATTAAATTTTTATAAAATCTTTTGGTATTGTTGCCCACCCTGAACCAATTTCAAGCAACTAGTAATACATTTTTGGAATCAGCACAGCAAGGGAAATGGGAAAAAATGGGGTGTTTCTTAAAAAAACGGTGACGCGTTATTACTGGAAGGTAGGCCACCTTGTGTAATATTAAATTATTTGAAAAAAATAGTATATTAAAATAAAAAATCGAACTGTTTTGGGAATTTTTAATAATATTGTTTATTCACAATCACTTTATAATCGGACTTTTATCCACATATATAAATCATCTAAATTGAGTGGATAAAGTAATCCACTAGTGGAAACTTTATATCACTAGTAGAATAATGAAAAAGTAATAAACTTATGATAATAATAAATTTTTATTTGTTTACTTATTAACATTATCATTTTTAATTTGATATATCGTGTTTTGTTTTATCATATTTAACTTCCTTTCCGTTAATGACAACCCTTGTTGCCATCATTTTTGGAACGCATAACATCTGCCAAAGTTTGTGAAGAATTTGCACAAGTTATGGATGTCTCTTCTTGCAATATCACCTCCTGTTTGTTACATATGGACTTCTCAACACAAGTGTCTGCTACAGAGGAGCTCTTCCATCCACCCTGCCGTTTAATGGTTGTAAGATCAGCACTTTTATTGGCCAATGAAAGTTGTTGAACTGGATTTGCCATATTTAGGAACGAAGCAACTATTAAGGGTACCTTCACCAATGTGTTGATTCCAACAGACTGAGAAGAACATTTCTGATAAATGTGTCTTAAAAAGAACCTGTCTTGTGTTAAGCAAATTGAGCGAAGAGAAATATATTTTCTGCATATTTGTGCAGCATTCACGCAAAATCCTTCGTCTATAATAGTAAATTTATTCACGATTCTCGAGTCACTATTCAAATAAGCAGTAAGCTTGTTATGTTTTCTAATATCTATATTTTTGTAGCCTTCAACATCAAATACTTCTACCACATAGATGAAATTGTATATGTTTTCTTCAAATTTAAATAATACAATAGCATGACTTCTTCATTTATTGTCATTATCCATTTTTCCCTCCATTCGTTAAATTCGGAGAACACTTTTCCGTAATGTTCCCTGTATTTCACTGGCAATAAATGAAAAATTGCTTTTTGAGCTTCTTCGAAAACAGCCAGAGGAAAACAATTACTTTCATTACAGATGGAACTGTTTATTAAACAATTGATAATAAATAACGTACCATAGCAACAAAACCTACTGCGTTTCATTGAGTACTAAGAAATAACAAGTTGTGCGAATATTTTTTTATTAAATTCCAACATTTTTGCGTCCACAAATATGATTGTGATGTGATTATGGATAAAACGTTGTATTGCATTCGTGTTGGCATTTGCTTTTATCCTTTTAAAAATATTAAACGCTCGAACTATACGTTCTCGCGTTTAAACATTCTTGTGTGGTTAAAATGCTATTTAAAACACTTATGCAATAAAACACTATTATTTAGCTAATAAAGAATTTATGCGTTACTTTATGGACGCATTGAAGCATTGAGTGATACTGAAAAGAAATCTATATTCTCCTGCGTACATACTAATGTTGAACTCATGCTTTTGAGTGCCTAGTTTTTGCAAAATTTGAAAGTTATGTGAAAATGTTTCCTAAAAAATGTTACATTTCAAATTTTTACTTTCTTTTCAGATTACAATGCTGCGGTATATACAGTCCAAAAGACTGGCAGAACAGGCTTCCTGAATCGTGTTGCAAGTTGACCAGAACAGGAGAGAGACTGAAATGTCAATCTCTGCTGGAGAATAATTACTTCACTATGTATAATAGAGGATGTCTAAATATCACCACCGAATTCGTTAAGACACATGCTGTTGTCATCGGAACGTCGGGAATTGTTCTCTCTTTAATAATGGTAAGTAGGACAACTATTTTCTGGAAAATATAACTGGCAATGATTTCTACTTTCAGATTTTTGGAATGATTTTCTCCTGTGCTCTTTTTAAGTTAATAGAATAAAGTTGTGGATGTTTATGTATTTGTGGATATTCTATTGTTGGTACACGTTTTCTGATCCTTATTAAATAATAATACGAAGATACTTAAACATTTTAAAAACTCGCTAATTCATCTCATATTTCATAGCCATTGAATTGTTTGATAGTGGTACTGTACCTGATCTCAGAAGACATTGGGGTATTTGGTGAAAGATTTGGATGAATTATAATTAATGAAACATTTTGTATATCTATCTCAAAGTAGAGTTGGAAGTAGAAGTACTTTACATATATAATTATATTGTTTTGTGCATATATACAAGGTGGTGTACATTTATTCGCTAAAAATTAGTAAATTCTAGCAAACAAAGCAAATTGTAAATCACCCTGTAATATTTAATATTGTATATTGTACATAAGACGTACTTTTATAGCATTTATGTGTTACTAATTTTTATACTTTTATATATACTCATGTTGTTTGTATACCTATTGTGCGATTGTAGAATGTTTAGGGACCAAATTTGATCTGAAAAAATATAAATTATTAATTTTTTATTTAGTTGTACATGTAATTATTATACCTAACACAATTGCCGACTAACTATCGATTGATAATAATGCGAAATGTAGTTAAAAAAAAAGGAAATGTTAACGGTGATTCTTTTTATACTCAACTATTTTAGAACTTGTCTTATAGTTTTGAATTTAATTTTAAATTATAATGTGAAGTACACAATATGAAAACTTAATCTCAAAAATGGTTACTTATAGCACCATCCAAATATGTTCTAAGTTGGCTCACCCTTCATTTTGCGCCTAAAGTTTCTCTCCTGCTGCCTCACTTTTTCTTGCGTCAGTCTTTCCCAATTCTTTTACATTATTGAGATACGAAAAAAGATGTAACAATGAAAATTGTAGAAACTTTTATATATTTTTAAAGCGTATATCACAAAAACAATTGAATATAGAATTTCCGACACTCACTTTTGTTTTTTCAAGTGAAACACCCTGTATATTTTTACGCCATTGGAAAGACCGTCAACTTAAAATGTATTATAAAGGATACTTATCTTTTACGATTTTTGTGATATTACATGTTTATTGTTAATCATATGCATTATGCGATAGGTATATCTTTTTAAATATTTTGAATGAAATATATGACAGACAGAAGAAATTAATTTACAAGAATGGTTCAATATAAGCCTCTTCTTTTTCAATGCAAATCTGCTATATTTTTACTAAATTTTGCGTATTCCGAAAAATTTTGTAGATTAGCAAACGTTTTTTTATATCTAATTTTTGTATTCGCATTGATATCGTATATTTATTTGTACCTACATAAAATTTATATTTCTGTATTAGAAAATTTTAAAGTAACACGTTCTCACTATTGTATAAAAGAAGATGTGTTCTAAAGTTAACACATATTCCCAAATTTCCTATACAAATAATTGGACAAATCAAACTGAATTGCTTATGTTTTTATTAATCCTACCGATGTATGTATAAAAGATCTGAATTTTCCCAATGTTATAATTTTAATTGTTATAAATTTGTATAATACTTAATAATAATAAATAAAGTAATAAAATATATGTGAATCTAACTAGCTTTCGCAGTGTAATGCCAGAGTGATAAATTTTAATACCTACAGCAATATTGTAAATACTCTTGTATAAGCATATTTGATATAGGACTGATTGATAACCCTTGTAACTTGCTTGTGAACCTGATTACATCTGACTTAGGTATTAAAATCTCCAAACTTAAGGAAAATATAGATCAACTAGTCATGGGCGTATCTATAATTTTATTTTGGAGGGGGTAAAGTTGTAAAGACTTATAACGTCAACAGACTAAAGACCTAAACATAAATAAAGACTTTTGTTAAATAAAAGAAGTATCCAATATCAATAATAAAATATAAATTAAAAATTTATGCATTGCAGCATAATTATAAAAATAAAAGATAATGGAAATTAAATTAATTTTTCTATTTTTTTTACTTGCATATCAATAATTGAAATGTCTAACTTAATATGTATATGTATATGTAGAAGAGCAATGATTTTTTACGAACAGAATAGGGAAAGAGAAAGTTTTCGCCGGGGACGAAAGTATATTTAAAAATATTGTGTTTTTATAGATCAGAGGTATTTTCAGCATTCATATATGCAGCAAAATTACAGAATTTAGGCTTGGAAGTCACATTAGTAAACGGTAAATATTACTTATTACACAATTTAATATTGTTTGCATGCGATTATCAAGTAATTCAAATTACAAATACTTCCCCCTGTTTTATTACATGGAAAATTATAGAGTAATGTATTTCATTTCAGTAAGCTTCTTGGTGGGGGGGGGGGTAATGACCCCCATTACCCCCCAATGGATACGCCCCTACAACAAGTACTTACTGATATATTTAGCATCCTCCAACAACTTAGTCATATCCACTTTTTATGCAATAAATTGCTGTTTTCTACGTTCATGCAAAAAACAATACTTGATTGAACTATATTTAGTGGAAAAAGTGGTTTTTATTGCACTCATCTGTCATTCTACGGCAGCGTTTTGTCATCATGACAAACATAAACCTTCAAATTGACGTCACATTTTTCTACACTTAGTGTCATCTAAATAACATTTTTTGGTTTTTGCATGAACGTAGAAAAAATATTGTATGTAACTCGTACAAAAAGTGCTTATTGCACTCAACGTGTTGTCCTACTCGGCCTGACGGCCACGTCGCGTGCAATAAACGCTTACTTTTTGCACTTGTTGCATAAATAACTAATTGAAAAATGTTAATGCGAAAGCTCACCGACCTTTTTACTTTGTTAATTATATTCCTGGTTCCGTTTGAATTTATAATTTTTGCAATTCCTATGTTCGATTTGGTTCCAGACGCGTTCTCGGGTCTGTGGAAATTTCAAGAACACTAAAAGATATATATTAGCAGATCGGCTTCGCCTCAAAAGTTCAGTTTATGTTGAGCAGTCGAACGGAAGTAACAAACGTCAAAGTAAAGATTTGACAGTTGGGAATTTGTTTGAAATATATTTGTTGCGTAAGCAAGTAGCGACAGTGAAGATTATTTTTCTACCTGATGCATTTCAAGGGTAAGTCAACGTAGAGGTTATATATCGTTTCTTAATTCTTTCTGACTATCATTTCTTTAAACTGTTCTTCACTTCCACTTAATTGTTTTTATTTCTTTTATATTTTACTTCATCTTGACTGTTTTTAATTTTTTTCTGTAAGTCTTACAGTCTACAGTCTTCCTTTATTTAATCTTGGCTGTTCTTCATTTATTTCTTCAAATCTTTCTTCATTTCGTCCTGACTGCTTTTTATGTCTTCTAGACTGTTCTTCATATCTTCTTGACTCGTCTTTAGATCTTCTTGATCCTTGTTCATTTCTTTCATTATCTTCATTAACTGTTTGAATATTTCCTCCATTTCCATCGACTTTAATCTCATCACTGGCATTCACTTTTCTACTTCAAACGTCGTCTTCGTGGACTATCACGCTTCTGACACCAATGTAACTTCTACGTTGACTTGGTCTTGAAATACGTTACGTAGAAAAACAAACTTTATTTTCACTACTTGTTTACACAACAAATATACTTCAAACAAATTCCCAACTGTCCAATCTTTACTTTGACGTTTGCCACTCACGTTCAACTGCTCAATATAAACTGAACATTTATTTTTATGGTTCTCGAAGCTTCTGTGGTTTTGAGAGCGAGTCTGGAACTAAATTGAATATAGGTACCGCAAAAGTTATAAATTCAAACGGAAACAAAGCAAAAAGGTAGCTTCCGTATCAATATCTAAACTCTGAATATTTCAAAAATTATTTTTGATTCCCTCCCTATGGTCTTAGCAAAAAATTATATTATTTCCTATTCTATTAAAAGCTGAATTTATGACATTTTTTCTCAAAATGTCCTATATATGTTGACTGATCAGCTCAGTAGAAGTATAAACTCAGAATGTAAGTATATTTGATATTTAGGAGACGTGTATATTTTCTGAAAGAACTAGTTTCTGAATTTTAGAAAGGTATCATTTTATTTAAGTGCCAATTTACAACAACAGGTTAAATATATATATTTACAATGAATAAATTATCCATAAAATGTCACTTTTTTAAGAGAAATACATAATACTGTTTACGAGGTTTTATTGAAGTTTTCCAGCCACAGACAATTTTTGGAAACCAGCAGGTTAAGACAGTTACTCATAAGATCACAAAACCACTTAGTAATATAGTCCATTTTTGACACAACTTTTTTAGAATATTGCTTTAAAATTATATATTAAACAATGCACGTTTATAATAAAATAACAGTTACAAATTAAAAGAGGTCCTTAGTTAATTAGATTTCTTTTTTATATAAAACTGTTACTACATACTAAGTGGTTCAGATAAATGGTAAACGATTTCGACTTTATGCCGCCCTTGTGCATGGTTTATTTTCTTCTTTCTTGTGAAGCATCAGTTGCGCAAGGATATTTGCTAAAGTTTGTTCTTGTAGTTTAAGCAGTTCCAGTGTCGACAGCATGTTACCAGGATTCGCCAGGTAAGTCGTTGGATCACGTCCAAATCTCATAAAGTTGGAGTTGCGGCCAAATCTCAAGAAAGCGTCGCTCCTCTTGTCTGCTTCATCGGAAAAAGTGTCGCGTTTGCTTCTTTTCTTTGATTTTTCTTCATCGGCAACACTCCTTCCTGAAAAATTTCATTGAACATTATTTTAATATAATTTTAACATTCTTTTCAGTTTAAGAGATTTTATTTTACAATTTTGACACTCGCGTTATGATTTATAATGAGAAAGTGGCAATACGAAATCTGCGTACGAAATCCTACTGTTAATTTACGAAAATCACGCTACCATCTGTTGACAGATTTTGGGACTGCTGAAGGGGTGAATAACAAATTATTTGCGTAGTAGAAGTGTGAAGTTTTGCGTGTTTTATATATTTTTCTATAACAACAGTTTGAAAATAGTATAATTTTATTTTGAATGAAGTGCAGAATCTGTATAAGACAATTCACACCAAATCGGTTTTGTATGAGTAGGTGTTTTGGAAATTTTCTATATTTTTTAGTAATTTTGCAAACTTTATTGAGATCGTACGATATTTAGTTACAAAAGTGTACAGAAATGCAAAATATACGCAAGACTATTTGCTCAAAATCTCGGTGCTGTTCCCCAGTGCTCCTCTTACTGTACCTACTCGTACGTATAGGGTACAGGTTTAACTATGACTAAGTACAAACATTTTAATTACGTGCTGAGGGAGGCCCAAAAAACAATTCGCAATTCTAGCACGATGTTTAAAAAATGAAACAAAACTCTCTTTTCCTTCGTAAAATCGGCGCCTATGACAATCAGTCATTGTTCAAGATGACTAGATATGTACCGTGCTATCGTTTTTTGCAGCGTTGTCAAGTGTAGAAACAACCAAAATACAATTTTATTAATAATAATACCTAAGTACCTGATATATAAAAGTTAATACGGTTAGCTGCAGTATTTTGCATTCGTTTTTCGTTCCTTCATTCCAAACTTCTAAAACTTCATATTCACTCATTACAGGTCCGTCAGAATTACTCGCTAATAAAATACACACTTTACGTAGATACAGTTAATAAAATTGCCCATTTAATTTTTAAAAATTGATAGAAAGAAATACTAACAGAAAACTCCGAATGCATCCGTGACAGTCTAAGTCATAGTTGATATATGTCCCTGCATAAATTTCTCGAACTCTGTAAGCAGTGGAAACCGATAACAGGTTATGTTGTGAATTAATTAAGGAAGTTTTTAAATCTGTATTACCCATTACACTGCCAATTTTCTACATTTAGTAAAATATATATTTGATGGGGTGGCAAAACTAGAGCAGACATCTGTAAACACAGGTTTCTGACAACTTCTCACGTTCTACTCCAGAGAAAACTAGGTGCCTCGCCTCACCTTCTTTTAGAAGTCGCACACGATCTCCCAAGTAGTCCAAGATCTATGTATATCTGTTATAGATATCTCGAATCGAACCATATTATATCTGAATTTGTTGTGCTTCTGTCCCTAAACATCTACCGTTATGATAAACTTATATTAATAACATTCTGTGGTATTATCGAAAAAAATTAATAGTAGGACATTATTCAGTTTTTCATATTGAGTTTTTCATTATAATAGCGATTTTGTCTTTGCTGTATTTCATACAGTGAGGGCACTTTACTTGTCAACAAATAAAATGTTTGCATGTAGATTTCCTAAGCTTTACAGATTTAGTTATGACAAATTTTGGTTCACAATAAATTCCAGTAGACTGGTTTTCAATATCAACATTAACACAAGCGGAAACATTACAAATTAACTAATTCATTAAAATAATTTATATTTACAAAATTTAGAAAAATTTAGGAAATTATTAACCATATTGTCAGATTTATATATAAGAGGAAGAGGAAGACGTTTTTTGATAATTTTAAGTAAAAACAGTAGCATATACAAAGTTAACCTTGACTAACTGCAAATATTTTATGAGGAGATAGCAGAAAATAAAAATTATCGGAATCACCCTTCAAAGCCTGTATAACTGTAGTTAACCCTGTATAATATACTCGCTTGTTATTTGTTTTTACCGAATCTAAGATAAGCAGTCTTGTCGCGCCTTTGGGGGTCCCTGCCGAATCTCAAGAATTCCTGATGTTTTCCACGTCCAAACCTGATGAAGTGGTCGTTCTTTTCTATCCTTCCAGATCTGGTGGGCCTAGCAAAATCCTCGTAGTCGTCATTGCCTATCTCGTTATTTTCATATTTGCCGTTGTTTCTACCGAATCGTAAGAAGTGGTTGCTACGTCTTTGTACTTCAATGTCGTTATCGTTGTCGAACAGATCTTCAGGGTACGTATTGGAGTCGAAAGTTTCTGGATACGAATCTTCAAGGAACGCAAGCGACGACTGTATGAGAAGGATGGAGATGATTGGGATGATGATCATCATTGAACAATCTGAAGCAAAATAATTTGTATCATTGTATGTTGTCACGGCAAAACAAATTTACCTCAATAAATAATTAAGGTAACCCTTAATATAGTTGCATTATTGCCCCACTATAATTAATTGTCTTAAAGTTCTACATTTCTGATGATAAACCAGATATAAACAGAATACTATATTACAATGATTTTAAAATAAAAATTCAAAAAATTATGTTGTTCTTTCTTTGTCACTGCTATAATGGATTCATGGATTTGTACCTGCACAGGGAACACATATTTTTTGGATTTATTTAAATGTACCATTTTTTATTTTGTCTTAAAATTATATTTGGTAATGAATATTTATGTTCAGTCTCAAACTGTGTTTACAGCCGTAGTACAATAGTATCAGTGTATTTATGTAATGTAAACAATAAAAGTAGTCTAGTCTGTCTAGTACATGTTTCTTATTTTTTCATTAATTTGTAAAAAAATTCTATCGACAGTTGATAACCAAGACAACAATAGTTTGTAAGTTTTTGTCTTTATTAGTGGTTTGTTGTTATGTTATGCAGGCTTTTTGGTTATAAATTCCCATTTGCTTGTTTTGGTTCCGATATTCCGATACGGAACTGATCCAAAACGATTCAAAATAACTGAGTATTTCATTAATACGAACTACTAAATGATGACATGTTGAAAGAACAAGTTCATTCGAATTTGATGATGATGTTAATTGCTTTCTTAGATTACATGAGAGTTCTTTCTCAACCACTGTACTCTCCTGATTTAGCCCCTATCTCTTTTTTATTTTCCAAGAGGAAAATCAGATGATTCAGACAAATTTTCTATATACTTCCAGTAGAAAAAGTGTCACTAGCAGAGATGTGTGACAGGAAGAATACTTTAAAGGAGATAATGTTGAATAAATTATATTTCTAATAAATTACTAAAAAAGTCAGTTTTGAAACTTTTTTTATCAGTCGTTGTGTATGCATAATATTTACATTATGTATCGATTATTTCTTCATGTACTTTGTGATATTAATTATAAGTAAAAGATAACATTTGCTATATATTTTATTATTGGATACAATATAATACAAAGACAAAAATGAATTTAATTATTGAATATTTTTGTAATAATAGATAATTTGATAGATTAATGTTTGAAATCTTGAATTAAATATAGAATTGGACCGTAAATTTTTCTTTATTTGGAATAATAAAATTGTGAATGCAATTTTTGCATCTGCATCGCATTGTTCTCAACTCAATTTATCTCCAAATATCGCATTGAAGCAAATAGCCACTGGTGCTGATGATGTTGCACTTGTAAGTCAGTTTTGCTTAATTATTCATTCATGAAATTCATACGGAGTAGACTGCATATCAATATTGAAAGCTTCAACTGCCTCAAGGTATCGATATATTCTTACTGTATTATTCCAAATGTAAATAGTTGCCTAAATTGGAATGGAACAATTTGATTCTACAAATATTGCAGAGCATACAAAATCCTGACGGCATCGATTTGTTGAAATACAAACATTATATAATTTAATATTGTTGATATTTTTTTTTGTTTTACTAGTACCTACGTAACTGGGAATAAAGTATTCTAGTTCCAAGTAATTCGGAAGGTATTAATAATTAAATACATATTATACAAGGTTTCTAAAGAAAAAGTTTACAAACTTTCTTAAGCAGCAAAACAGTTTTATAATTTTTAGGTTATGCGACAATATGTGTTATTTTGTTGTCAGTACGGAAGTATTTTATTTGGACCCCGCAATAATCTTATGGAAATTGGGTTTTTGTCAAATTGTTTGAATTTTTGATATGTTGTAGATTTTATCACCCTGAACAAAAGTCTCCATGGGCACAAAGTGCCAAGATGAATATTTTGGCAGCTACGGAGCTGCCAAAGCTCCCCTGACCCGTTGCAAAACTATTCATTTTCAATACTATTTACAGATGTCAAAAGCATATTTTAATTATTCTAATATATAGGGTTTTTGAGGTCACTGGATTCAACTCTCATGTCAGATTGGACAAATTGACCGTTGACAGCTGTCAATACACTGTCAACGAAGAATAGAAAAGTAAATATTCTCTTTTCACATTGAGAGTTTGGGCTTTTGAGGGAGCTGAATTCAATTCTCATGCCAGTTTGGCAAAATTAACAGTTGACAGCTGTCAATTGACTGTCAACGAAGAATATAAAAGTAAATATCCTCTTTTCACATTGAGAGTTTGGGTTTTTGAGGTCGCTGAATTCAATTCTCATGTCAGATTGGACAAATTGACCGTTGACAGCAATTCACTGTCGACGAAGAATAGAAAAGTAAATATTCTCTGTTTGCCATTTTAGGATGGTATCAGAAGAAAATAGTAATATTTTTTTTTGGCTAATCGAAAGTACTTTGTGGTACTTTTTGAAGAAAAATTAATGTTTACATAATAAGCAATAATGATTATTGAAAGAATAAATTAATACCGAAAATGCGAGATTTGATAAATATAAGGGAAAAATCTTTTTAGTTTTGAAAAAACGAACATGAGCAGAAATGATGGTTCAACGTAAACCCTACGTATTTACCACCAAGTGTCCGGAAACCGAGCAGTGTGAGATACCGAATTCGAGTCTAAAGGACCAGCAACAAAAATTCAACCACACCTACAAGATCTGAGCCTTGTCCAAAGAAAGGGAATTAAACCAAATAACATTGTTTCAAACTTTGATATTCCTTGATATATAGCTGCGGGAGTTAATTTTATTTGCGAGAAAAATTCTTTACGCACAATAAATGTACTTTTCTTAGCATATGTTCCAAACGGTATTTGAACGTAAATGCCGGCTGGGTTAATGACGTTAGTGATAGTTGACAGGTGTCAATTAAATGCCAAAGAAGGATAAAAGACTAAATAGTCTCTTTTTACATTGAGAGTTTATGTTGGCCAACTCGTTAAATTCAATTCTTTTTAGAACTGGAGAAAATCGTAGTTGACAAACTCTCAATAACAAAAGAGAATATTTTCTTCTTTATTCTACTTTGACAGTCAATTGACAGCTGTCAACTGTTAATTTTGCCAATCTGGCATGAGAATTGAATTCAGCTCCCTCAAAAGCCCAAACTCTCAATGTGAACAGAGAATATTTACTTTTCTATTCTTCGATGACAGTGTATTGACAGCTGTCAACGGTCAATTTGTGCAATCTGAAATGAGGGTTGAATCCAGTGACCTCAAAAACATTACCCTATATATTAGAATAATTAAAATATGCTTTTGACATCTGTAAATAGTATTGAAAATGAATAGTTTTGCAACGGGTTAGGGGAGCTTTGGCAGCTCCGTAGCTGCCAAAATGTTCATTTTGGCACTTTGTGCCCATGGAGACTTTTGTTCAGGATGACAAAATCTACATATCAAAAAATCAAACAATTTGACAGAAACCCAATTTCCATAAGATTATTGCGGGGCCTTTTATCACAAGATGGTTTTGATAGCTACATAATAATACAGCTTATACGGTAAATATATAACTATTTTATGAACATTTTCTGTGACAATCTTATAAAACATTATAGCTAATAAAATTAAAGTGTTTTATAACAATATTTTTAGTAATATTTCGTAGTATTTCTAACCACCCTATAAAAAAGCTGATTGAACCCCTGCTGCATGTATTTTCATTCAACAGCTGTTCCAAAGATATCCAAGAGAGAAATTTAGCATGTCTGGTTTGAGGTTCAAAGTCGACATTTTCATACAATCTTGTAACCGTCATTTACTTCACAAATGGTAAAAACTTTTTTGGCAATAAAATTAAGTCAACAGTAATTTGTTAACGCTATGTAACTTATTTGAACTTGTGCGTGTGGAAATTCACTAAGAAGCTTTATTTTTCAGATATTTTTACTTTCTCTGACCAGAGTGGATCGAGATCTGGTGATCGAGCTGGCCAAGCAATTGGACCGCCTCGACCAATCCATCTTTCCCCATTGAATATATTTAATTATCAAGTAACAATTTCAACAATATTTAACTGGCTTGACATGCCATATGTCAATGCTATTGATATAAATTTAGAAACAAACAAAATTTATACTAAAAGATCGCATACATTATGACTGCATGGATCAGCATGTTTTTGTGCAGGTTATGTGTGTGCCAGATCTTTTTAAGTAGTAGTTGAGTGTAGCTCGGAAGAAGAAATTTGAAGGAAAACAGGGGGAAGAAAGCAGGAAAATCAGAAAGATTTGAGTTCACCCTATCAATAAAAAAAGAAAGCTGTATAGTGAACCTCATCATTTATTTTCTTAAATGGAGAGGGATCAATGAGAATTTTCTCAGAATTTCCGATTATCACAAACAAAAATTCGAGCTCTTGGTTGTCCACGCCTACAGCACCAAAACACAAGATTTCGTATAGAGCAGTATTATCTGACGAAATAAGACTTGCAGTTTATTTAAAGTAAATAAATAAATGTTGCTGATAAACAAAGGTGCCCGCAGGTCGAATATTTCTAACAGTTTGAAAACAATCCTTGATTTTTGTGGTAATAGAACTTACGACATACTAGCGCGGTTAAGCATAGAAATTGCAGGCCACTGATACGACCTACAGTGATGATTGTTGTAGATGACGGTACATGCTGGTGCTGGTCTAGTGCGTGATGGTCCATTAAATAACATGGGCAGGCTTTACAGGTCTGTGTTGTGCAGGTTCATGAAGGCATAATGTGCGCGATCTTAAATCCAATAATTTTTTAAGGATCTTTGTAATCCCATAAATAACCCTTATTAGAAAAAGTCAGAATATCTGAAAAACAAGTTTCTTAGTGAGTTTCCTCAAGAGCACTTTTCAGAAAGTAACATAATATGGTGTATAAGTTTATGGAGTTTAAGGATGAACAAAGTTCCATACCTATGTTACTGTCTATAAATCAAAAAGTAATTTGCGTCAAAATATTAACATTGTTAATACTAACAGTACAGAACTGAAAGCATACAGAACAACCTTCAGTATTTCATTGTTCAGTGCTCACGTTTGTCTACGTAAAATTTGAACTTTGTATTACACGAATATAAATTTCCATAATTATTACATGGTTCATTTTGTATATTAATACTTGCTCTTAAGCCTATAAATGTAGTAATCATATAGGATAGTGTTACTTAGGGAATATATTAACATCTGTCTATTACAATAACTGCAGATGACATGATAGCAGAGGGATTGGTGCTGAAAACTTAAACATTAGAAAATGAATCATAAACAGAATAATTGTTTCATATTCACGAATGAAAATAGTAGAGGTCTTACTTTTGTACGACGTTTATGTAGACAAAATAATTTGAATCTGTTTTGCTAAACTTTAATATTGTTGCCTATGAGCATTTATGCTAGGCATTTGATTATTATATATAAGAAGAAATATATCTGGAGCTCTTTTGAAAGGAACTGAAAACCAAGTGAAAGTATATGAAAACATTAGAAATGTTTACATAAATTTAAAGTATATACAGGGTATCGGTATAATTAAAATGACTGCAAAAACGTTACAAAAAGATATATAGGTCAAATATGTTCAATGTAGAACTTCATGCTCTCCACTTATAAGTTACATTCCACTTATTTATTATGTATGTACTTTAAATTAATCTTTTTTTAATATAGAAGGTAGATGGATTATTTCATTTTCAAGTAAATATTTTCTCTTGATCTTTACAATTTTATTCACTTTTAATTTTTTCAGTAGTAGTAGGACATTTTTAATGTTGAAATTGCTTTGTTGGAATATTTAAAATGCCGGAAATTACAATAAAAAGAGAAACTTAAGCATGTCAATCCGAAACATTCTGTTACATTTCAATCTAAATACAATTTTCAAGCAGCTTTATAGGTACCAAAACGAAGGACATGATACCTACCGGTATATAATATTCTCTGTATTTCAGTTGAGTTTGACATAAAAGTAAAGTAAGATTTGCTTTATCCATAGAAAGCGATGCATGTCCAATAAATGATTGGGAAGTAATACATTCTATACAGAAATTTACTGAATCTCGAACTTCTCTAGAAATTGAAACATTTTGCTACAAATGGAATAAATATGTGTATAATTATTGAAATATTTTAGTATGTAATACATATATTGTAAAATTATAGAAAGTTTGTAATTTAAAGTTTCTTAATAAACGATGCATAAGTATATGTTATAAGTTTTACATAATATAGAAAAAAATATAAGCTAGATTTTCATACATTTAATGACTATTTTAATTAAATATTTAAATTTTTAAAATAAAATACAGAAACATGGCTACCGCATATTGTTAACTTAATTTTAAATTTATTTATTATTACATTTTTTATCAAGTAACCTGAAATTATTTTTCTTACAAATTCTAAAATCATAGGTATGTAATCATGCATGCCTAAGAAATAAGGATAACCACTAATTGTCCAAAATTAAAATAAAAATAATCTGGCCAAATACTACTTACTAAATGGAAAACATATACAGTGCCTTCATAAATGATTACAAGCCACCTGATCAGGGTCGAGATTCTCAAATCAATCACAGAGCAATTCATATGCGAATATCCTTTTCTTAACTACATCAATTGAGAGATCCAAGAAATCTATTTGCATACGAGTTGTTCTTCGAGAATCACAGTCCTGATCACGTGGCTTGTAATCATTTATGAAGGCACTGTACCTGGAATATTAATATCAATATATAATCTTTTCAAATTCACTTTGAACACATATTAGCATAAAGTCGATCCTGATAATATCTTTCTTTTTAAATAAACTAAAAAATAATTGCATACTAATGCATATTAAATATACAGGGTGATTCTTAACCTATACCCATGACATGGGAAATTATAGGTGAGGACAAATAATGAAGAATGCCTGGTTTGTGAGGAATCCATGAATAGTGTGTAGGATTAGGATTTTAATAACTACTACTACACACTATTTGCAAACTTCTCACATATCATGAATCACACATAACGAATCGCAAATACACGCATAGTCTGTAGCATGCCTTAAAGGTATAAATGAGAGTTTTGTTGCAGAATTGATAGGGATCAAGTATTCAATCTCCAGCTTCACAAAAATGCAGATATATATATGTATATATAATTTTCCGAAACTTCTAAGCTTTTTGAAGACCTAGATAAAAGATCACAAGCCAAAAAGATAAAAAACTTCTGAACGCAATGATATTAACAAGTTTTTGAAAGAAGCATTTGATATTGAAGTTTTGCTCATGAAAATAACTTAATTATGGGAATTTGACTAATTTGATTGTGGAAAAAATCAGTTTCATAATAATGCAGGATTTACATTTTAAAAGCCTGTAAGTAAGTTCTTCGAATTCGGCAACAGGTAAGGTTTCATCTATCGTGTCCTATTACGTTTGATATATGTCTAAAGTAATTTTTGAAACGAAAGTATTTTTTTTCTCTCATAATATCAATAACTTCGAAGTGCTCTAAACTGAGCATTCGAGTCTTTCAAATATGTTTTTGGCTCCCTCAGTAAAACAAATCAGAAACATTTTTCCTCAACTTTTCCCTAGGTACACAACTCTTTGAGTTAAATTTAATAAATATTTATATGCTGAGTCGTCTAAAAAACACATTAAACATTCAACAGGCGCTTCATCCAACATGTGGGTAATTGATACATGGCATCTCCTGAAAAATGAGATTATAACGTCATCCCTGATTCTCAAAAGTTCCTTTAACAAAAATGGTCGCCTAAAGGAATATTTTACGACCTCAGTTAACTTCTGTTTTAAATCGTGTCTCACACGTGATTTATCCGCTTTTTAATTATATACACAATTTCTAGTTACATTTCTCTCAAATTTAAATCTTCCTAGATGATGTAAGTAATTTTTATTTTAACGAATACAATACCCTACAGTACACAATCAGTAGTTATAGGGTAGGAAGCACAATTTAGAATTAACAGAAAGTGGAACATATATTGTAAACAAAATATATAGATGTGAGTTAGACAGAGTAAGAAAAGTAGTAAGAATTAAATTAAAATTTAAATGTATTTCCATAGATATGTTACATCAAATTAATAAAAGCATCCAAATGTTGATAATTTATTGAAGGCAAAGTACAGTTTGATATATCAAATTTTGCAATTTATTATAGTTTTTACAATTTTGATGAATAGGTGAATATCGTGTATTAATACTAGGTGTTATAGTGTAAAACAGCATATTAAGCCTAGAGTCAGGTCTAGGTACCCTGAAGTTCAATAAGTTACTCGTAATTATATGAGTATAGTATAGGTGATATATATGTGGTCTGCTACTTCCTGCTCGGCCTAAGCGACTCGACTTGCAGGAAGCAACCTACATTATAGTAAGTACTTAATCTCAGATGTCTCGCCCTGGGTGACGCGCCATTAAATCTATAAATGATACTGCAGGTAACAACTGCTCCGAGGACTAATGCCCTGACTGGCAGTGAATTACACCTGCAGTATCTGTGTGAGCAGCCATAACCCTTGTCGGCCACATCACCAGACATAGACCGGTTTCGAGTTTGTTAATCCTCATTAGTACGCAATGGGTGAGATGAGGTTTGTTTGACATGAGTGGAAGGAAAATCTTCATATTACGAATTACAAAGCCAAGTCTTTTAAATCTATCGGAAGTAATATTCTGAATATGAGGCGTAAACGATAATTTACTATCAAATTTTATCCCTTGATTATAAAATGTAAGTTTTAATTCTAACTTGTTAATACAGCACTAGGTATTTAAATTGTTAAGAGAAATGTAAAAATCAATACAATCATTAAAACATTCAATTCTATTATATTATATACTTTCGTGTCGTCTATATTCAAAAGGCACTTAACATTTATATCAATAACTATATCATTTATAAAAATGTTCAAAGACAATGGTTCAAGGACCGAACCCTGTGGTACCCATGACGTTGATATAACCTGAAAGGACTGTTGACCCGAAAATTCTACATGTTATTGATGATCCTCCAGATAGGATTTATAAAATGTTAACAAATTATGAATAAAACGAATATCGTTTAATTTAGATAGTAATACTGTATGATTTTATTTGTCAAAAGTTTTACTGAAATCAGTATAAGAGACATCTATCTGCGATTTCTGTTCAAATGCATTAGCTATAAACTCCGTTTAAACAGAATAAATAATACTAAACTATTTATCATTGCAGCTAAAACTATTTGACTACTTCCTTACCCTGCAAAGAAAATGTAAATTGATTTTAGGAACACAGATATTATATAGCACTAGATTAGCTCCAGTAAAGCAGCTATAAAGACATGTAAGTAATTTTTTATATGTTTGGATAGTATTTTAATGGCTCTCTGTATTAGACTCTTAATTGAGGTAACATCTCTTATGCTTGCTTTAGAGTTTTTCAATTATAATAGCTTGTAATCAAATTTATAGCTATTTTTACGAATTAGCTGCTACAATATTGCACTTTTAGAAAATAAGTCCCGAGCTATTTACACTGCATTCCAGCAGGCATTTTTGTACTGCCAACAGCAAAAATAAGTAATTTTGTAGGCAGATCAAACATACTAACTTTTGTAACAGAATGTCGTGATGTCTGATAAATGCTTTGGTAAAGTCAATGTATATTATGTCAACTTGAGCACATTTATCCTAGAACTTATTAATGAATTGAGTTTTACACAAAAGGTTCGTCAGGGTGGACTTTTATGAAGCCATGTTGACGAGACGACATAATTTGAGACACAGAGCTATATAATGAGTTGTCCAGCAGCAGTATTTCCAAGATTTTAGATAAACCGGAGAATATGGCAATCGATCTATAGTTTGATATTTCGATTTTACTATTTCTTTTATACACAGCACATATCTTCGAGATTTTCCATAATTTCGGAAAGATTGTTGTTTTAAGTATCAGGTTTAAAAACAGTTGTTAGCAGACAGTCTAGGATAGACGCACAATCCCTAACAAGAAATGCCGGTATGAGATCCGGTCTCATCGTCATATTAGACTTAATTTGCATTATTCCATTGGTGTTGAAAAAAATTTGCAAAATAGGCTCGTAAAATGAGCACAGGTGTATTATCACCGGGAAAATGGAAGCAATATTGCATTATGCCATTATGTGTAAATACTTCGCGTACAGCACCTAATAAAAAATATTTCTCCGTGCCAAAAATTTAAAAAACAAGAAAAATGTGGTGTAGGGCAATAAAGCGCGACGAAAGATAAAATGTAAATGTCTCCAGCATATCAACATTATTTGTTTGGGAAGACCATTTTAATATAAGTATAATTAATAATATAAATACATAAATATGTAAGTTTAAGTTCATCAAAAAATTAAAAGTTGTAAAAAATAAAACATTTCTATTAAAAACGCCTTATTCTTGAAATAGTGTTTTCTACAAATACAAATAATTTTGGATATTTTATAACTGAATAATCTAGGGCTTAGCAAATAACAGGAATGTTATCTCATGTCACCAATATATAAACCAATGGTCTATCCAACAAATTTTTAGGTATAGAAATCTTTGAAAATATGTGATATCTTAAATGTAACTGTACATATATGTAAACATCGTTGTAACATAAACTTATGTACCTACTTAGTATTACATATGGGTCATTCCATTTGAAATCGTCTAATTGGCAAAGCCGACCCATTTTAAAAATTTTAAAATTCAGCCACAAGTTGACCTGAGTAGCCCACTCTTTATAGAAGAAAACTTTGCTTGAAGTTTTGAAATTTTTAAAAATCCCAATATTCAGGCTATGAAACAAGCGTGTTGCCTGCGAGATAAAAATCTGATACTTACAGAATCTATTGTTCTTACCTTCATTTTCATGTTTAGCCTTTATTTAAATAGGCGGAAACAAGCGCTTGTAAAAAGCAAACTCGTGTAAATTTTGTTGTTTGGGACCCTAGAGAAGAGATTTTCAAAGTTACACCAAAATCTATAATGGGTCGGCAAATATTTTTATTATTTTCAGACGATTTCAAATGGAATGACCCATTGATCACTTTTATTTATAAATATGTGAAAATAATTATTAAAAAGTAGGGATAGAATAGCAAAATAATGTGTCTTACAAAAGCTTTTTAAAAGTTATGTTAGGAAAATTTAAATATTAACAATGAATAAATATTATGGTCTGAATTTTCCTCTTTACTGTGCAAAGCTTGCCATCTCTTTTAACCTGAACGTAACCAACAGGATTGTCGCCGTAATTTTCACGACCGGATCTATATTGTAAATTAATAAATAAGTTACAATACCTAACCGCAAGTTGACCACGTCACCACTAATTTTTATTGTAATGTTAAAAACAGAAGATACACACATCTGCTTGCTTTGGTTTCTCATATTTCTGCATTAATAAAGTTGGGATTCACAACAATAAAGTTTATAAGAATAAATAAATCCACTCGTGGCAAACTGTCCGATTGTGCTTGCACAAAACCCGTCATCGCTTGCATACCGCTAACTTACACAGTATTTACATTATCTATGATCAAAAAATACCACGAAAAACACAAAAGTATAATAAACAAATACCTATTTATGTCACGAACACTGCACGTATATCTACGGAAATATGAGCAAGATGGTCGCGCTGTCCGGCTTGTGACGTCACACCTATGACATCGCCTTTTCGGCCTCGTGGTTTTTTTATATTCCCTGGCAATTTATTAAAGTTATTATTCAATTATTATGGATTATTGCCGCCAGATATACTATGTTCTCACCTTTCAATATGTTTGAAATATTACCCTGTAATACATTTCGAACCAATACAAAATTTATGCAACTTCTCCATTATACTTTATTCTACCGTTGTGTTGCTCCGTTTAAGTTCAATAAACTTTACGGTACACCACATTTAAAAAATAACTAAGTGGAAATTATATATCTATTTTCGTTTTTTAATAACTTTGTGTAACCTTATTAATTAAAACCACCTTTAGCATAATGAAGGTCCTGCCCACAGTTTGCGATGTGGGAGCATTTAATTCTACATATTTCCACGCGTGCATTTATCTTACCAACATATTTATCGTGCAAGTCGCCATAAATCAAAACCAGGCAATATTTTACCTAAATCTGACAAGATAATTTCGACTTTTTACTTCGGGGTACCGCTATTTTCTCACATAATAAAGAAAAGTTTTGGGCATAAAATAGGCTAATGTAAACATAAAAAGTTCTATAATACTTTGCAGTTTTTGGCAAATTTTAAAAACCTACATTAAAGTTTCTTCGTATTGAAATGGTTTTAGAATTAAATTTAAAATAATGGATTGTCTATACTTTGCTAGGCTTTTACTAGAAAGTACAATCAACGCTGTTTACGTATCGTTATACAGGGTGTTTGTTAAAGCATGGGCGATACTTTTTAGGCTAGCTTCTTTGGGTGAAAATATAAGGTGATTTAAATCAACACCTTAGTTCTATATTGCTTCCTGAAAAAATGGTTTTTATTTCATTTTTTATGCTAATTTATTTATTTCGGGGGTAATCGTATTAAAATTTTGTACACAAAGGTTTTTTTGTATGATACACACTAATATCTGATTGATTTTTGTATTAATTATACAGGGCGTTCTGACCGCTTGTGCCGCTGTAATTTTTTTTTTCAAATTTTTTTAGGAAGGAAGTTATAGGTCTGACAAAGTTTTTTAAAATATTTTCTCGGATCTATAACTGTTTAAAGAAGCAAAGTAAGTTAACTTAAATCACCTTATTTTTATCCAACGAAGCTAGCCTTAAGGCATGGCCTACTGTTTAATGAATACCCGAAATTGTAGAGTAATTCGTACATGTACAACTCAAACTCTGAATCCAATTTTCTCTAAAATGGTGCATTTAACTACTAAACATATACTTCGCTAAAAAATATGAATGGAAAAATACAGCGCCACAGGCGCTCTGTACATTTAGCACAAAAATCAATCAGGTATTCGTGTATATCATACAAAAAAACCTTCTTCTACAAAATTTGAATATGATTACCCAAGAAATAAATAAATTACTAAGATACATTGATTTAAATCACCTTATTTTCGTTCAAGGAAGTTAACCTTTAAGTATGGCCTATTATTTAATATACAACCTGTAGATTACAAATCAGATCATTGTCTGCTGATATAAGGTTTGATTCCACAAGAGTCAGGGGTTTCAAACGGTTAGAAATATTCTAACAGTTAAGTTGTGAATGTGGTTTTAGTGCATGTAACTCAAGAAGTAGTTGAAATAAACCTATAATGATTTGCTGATGGCACTGATGTTAGTTCTTTTAGACTGAAAATTCATTAGAAAAAGCTTAGTCTTTGCAATCTAATGCATTAGGGATCTCTATTTGCTAGTATCTATATAAGCGAAAGATTCATGTGTTATCCTTCACAATACATATCTAAACTACCATTATTATATATACATGGCGATTTTAAAATATGGTGTATGCACATGAGTTCAAACGTTATTATCAAAAACAGGGCGATTAAGGTACACTACCAAAAACATACTTTTCTAAATTACTTCAAAATAGCTTATTAGATCCGAATGAAACTCGATATATGTCTTTAAAATATATATTTCAATAATCGCATAACTATGTATAACACATTCTATAAAATATGAGCGGCAGACATAGACCTACAAAATTGTTCTTAATTTCTTTTTTAAATAAAAACATTTCTGTAAGATCTTCTAAAATAACACAAAAATTCATGACCAAATATTTTTTATATTATTGTGATAGATACAGGATGGCCGAAAACTAAACCGACAAACGAAAACAGAAAATTCTACGGATGATTTCATATCGATTTGACATCAAATCGGCTTATCTAAAAATGCTTCCTAAAGCAGATAGGGCTCATTTCTAGAGAAAATTCAATTAGAACATTCGAGCAACTAATCACTTTATGCATTGAAAGTAATTGCCGCTATGTAGATAATTTTTTAAATTGAGGTTTGTTTATGTTAATCGTTGTTTTCATATAATTTTTGTCACTTTGTGATATTATTTAATATAAATTTTTTTAATAGAATTTTATTTCATGTTTTTCAATAATAGCTATTGAATATTACAAAGGATTTGTAATGTTGTAATTATCGTGCAAAAAACGCAAATATTTTAAAATTTTTCTTTCAAAGACAAAAAATATAATTAAAAATATCAGTTGGAATTCCCAAATGTGATGCCTATGGTTACAATTAAAAGATCATTTTTACATCAAATAACTGTACGTTTAAGAGTTAACACATAACCTAAATTTGATCCTTCTAGATAAACAGCGATCTGAACAATTAAAAAAAATATATGTCAAAAAGCCATCTTTAAGAGCTCTTACCTCTATTTGGATGAATTTTTGAATAAAACGATTCATGACAATTCACTATGAAATCATCCATGGAATTTGTTGTTTTCGTTTGTAGGTTTAGTTTTCACTCTGTATTCTAGAAATGCTGTGGATTGCTTTCAAATTTTACTAATATATTATATTAATTAAATAGAATAAAGTTATATAAGAAAATTGTGACAAACTTCATTAATGCCATGTTTAAAGCCTATTGAGTTATAAGAATATCTTATAAAAAATTGAAAACATGTTGTTTCATTTTTAATAGGTATAATACATCTACATAATTTGAAAACAATTTATGACATTTTTGGTTTTCAAAAATTGTATTTTCAAAGTACTACTACTTTTCAAAACTACTCCCATTTTATTTAAAATGGTGTCGATACCGAACAAGGGTATAACCCATTTTATGTCTTTGAATATGTTCTTTTTTATGAATAAAAAATGCAGCAGACATTTTTTAAATTAAAAAATCCTCAATGATCTGTAGCATTTTCACCATTATGAACAAAAAAACATCATAAAACTTTTGATATCAACAAAGTATGAGTTTAATTCCGATAAAAAATTTGTTTTTGGCACCTTATATAGGTACTGTAATTTTTTTAATTAAGCGTAATATTTATTTTCCGTTACTTAAAATGATATATTATATTCTGTGTCAATTTGTCACCTTGTTTTACAGGGACCTTGTATATTTTTTTCCTTCAAAATATACTGATAACGATAATCGCAATATTCTAATTTTTACTCCTGCAAAATGGGGGCCTTTACGCAAAAGAGGTAAAGTTGAAATTTGTAAAGACTCAAAAGCTATAAAATTGCCAAGTTTCAGAAGTACTATAAAACTTATACCTAAAACCTAGTTTTACTTATGCAAACCACCCTAGTTACTTAGAATGAATTTCACTTATAATAGGTTATTAAAAATATTTATAGATTTCCCAACAATAGCCAGTGTCAGTATATTTTAGAGTCACCCTATACAGGGTGTTTCAAAACAAAAGCGAAAAACTTCAGGGGGTGATTCCTTGTTTAAAATAAAAGGTAGTTTGTTATATAAACGTTGGGTCACAAGTCTACCATTAGGGAGATATGGCGTTGCAAAGATGGCGGAAAAAAGAGTGTTTTTATTGTTTTTCTCGGAAACGAAAAGCGTGGGAATGGTAAAATTTTGTGGAAGTGTTACCATGATCAAAAGACACTTGTGACATATTTTTTCACTTTTTGAAAATAATTGGAAAGTGTTGAAATAAACTATCACTTGCAGTTTTTTTAACTATACTTTCAAAAAAACTTCCTTAACGACGTCGAAAAAACTAAATTAGGTTAAGCTGATTCATTTAGAAACTTTTTTCTCTCTTCAATTTTTTTGATAAAATTAACTGTTTCGACGTTAAAAAATAAAATGTAAAGTATTGCACGTCGGGAAGAGGCAGTTTTACTACACCCATTATTAGGAAGAGCTCTAATTGGCTGCTGTCAATTTCCGGATGTTTCCATTGCTTTAACAGATAGCAAATGGTTTGTACTTCCCGGTGTCGCCCTGTATCAAAACTTTTTTTTTGAATTTTCCGGATTCACATAGCCTTCGATGAAGCTTAGCAAATATACTGTGATGAGGAATTCTATGATTAGGATACGCTTCTGCATAAAGGCGACAAGCATGTAATCCCAACGTACTCCGCAATCAAACACATCACACAACGAAAGGTAAATTATCCCGTAAACCACTCTCAAAATGTTAAAATAGTACAAACCATTTGCTATCTGTCAAAGCAACAATGGAAACATCCGGAAATTGAGACAGCAGTCAACTAGTTTTTCCTAATAATGGGCGTAGTAAAACTGCCTCTTCCCGACGTGCAATACTTTACATTTTATTTTTTTACGTCGAAATAGTTAATTTTAACAAAAAAATATAAGAGAGAAAAAATGAATCGGTTTAACCTAATTTATTTTTTTCTATGTCGTTAAGGAAGTTTTTTGAAATTATATTTAAAAAAACTGAAAGGAGTAGTTTATTTCAACCCTTTCCAACTATTTTCAAAAAGTGAAAAAATATGTCTCAAGTGTCTTTCGATGATGGTAACACTTCCACAAAATTTGATCATTCCCACGCTTTTCATTTCCAAGAAAAATAATAAAAACACTCGTTTTCCGCCATCTTTGCAACGCGATATCTCCCTAATGGTTGACTTGTGACCCAACGTTTATATAACAAACTACCTTTTATTTTCAACAAGAAATCACCCCCTGAAATTTTTCGCCTTTGTTTTGAAACACCCTGTATATTTATGCCTCAAAATGTATTGATAATGATATTCGTAATTCGTGATATATTCTAATGTGTTTCAATTTGTCACCTTGTTTTACAGGGACCTTGTAAAATACTTTTCCTCAAAATGTACTGATAACGATAATCACAATATTCTAATTTTCGCTCCTGTAGAATGACGGCCTTTTTACAAAAAAAAATGTAGTAGAGTTGAAATTTGTATGGACTCAAAAGACAACTTTTTACCTAAAACTAGTTTTACTTGCACAAACTACCTTATAATAGGATATTAAAAATATTCATAGATTTCCCAACAATGGCCACTGTCAGTACAAACTGAATGAAATTTTAGTTGGATAATAATGTGGGCTGCTTCCCAGAATTTTCGTGGTATTGGAGTGAAGCTCTTCAGCGAGACGCTTTATTAAAAATTATTTTCATGTACCAGCGTAAACTTTATGACTCTTTTGTTTCCTGCCAGCTATATTTAATCCTTCTGTAACAATTTTAATTACCCGGTAAGTAATAGTATATGGAAGTATATGTACAAAAAAGTAGTGATGGCGGCGGCGTAATATATATAACACCTGCCTACTTTGTTTTTCTAAAATGTATGCTTTGGATTTAATGTTCTTTATATGCAGAGGGTGAAAAGTGATATGAGGGAAAGGAACCCTGCAAACAACGTGAAAAATAGAACAGTTTGTTATAATAAATAGCATACAAGATTTTGGGTTTACTGTTGTTGGTATTGGATGTTAGTTATTAATTACATAAGGGAATTAACAAGCCTTTATTCCACGAAAAAAAAATGGACACTCGAAGCGCAGCCGTGCGTTACATTTTTTCGAGAGCCTTTAAAAAGGCTTGTTAATTTTCCGTAATGTAATTCAACGTTTTATCCACGACCACAGCCAAAACCGGTCAATTAGGAGAGTGAAAACCATGTGAGAGCAGATGAAAAATTATGGTTTTGAAACACAAATTTACTTTAATCAAGAATATTGATTGTCAGCTGAGTACTAGAAAGTCTTGGCATCGTTTCTACGAGTTCCGTTTATTTATTTGCCAACAAGAGTGAATAAAATTGCAAAATCGACAAAAAAAATTAGTGAGAATGCTGAAAAGAAGCCCGACAAATAACATTACGTCTGTTACCAGCGAAAAGCAAAGTGTGTACGAGAAGGAATTGGAGGAATTCGAAAACTGGCGAAAAAAGGGGCATAGGAGAAGGAGCAATTGCAGAAGAGGTGCTACTATCCTACTTTTTTAATGTGGAGAAACGGTTTGCTGTCTCTTCGATGTAGACAAAATATTCCATGCTAAAATCAATCTTGAAAGTGCACAAATGTATTGATATTTCGAAGTATAGTAAACTTACTTCATATTTGAAAGTAGAATCAAGAAATTATAAAGAATGCAGTTTCTCTCCAGTATCTTTATACTGGAGAGAAACCAAATCGAAGAATTTTTGAAAAAAGTACCGGATGAGGAAGTTTTATTTTGAACTCTTTACGGGTTGCAACGATCATGGTAGTCGCAGGTGCCTGTCGATGCAATGAATTAATCTTTTTGGATATCACCCATGTCCAAGACAAATGCAGTTACCTATACGTACTCATTCCGTATACGAAAACAAATATTTCAAGAAGTTTCATCATCATAGAAGAAGCTTTTTCAGTCAATGCTGTAGAAATATGTCGAAAATACATCTGCGACTTAAAAATGCCAGTGGAACATTTTTCTTGTGATATGTGACTGGAAAGTCTACTACACAACATGTAGGCATGTAGACAATTTCGAAAACGTTTTCAAAAGTGGATGGCTATCTTGAACTCCCAGATCCAGAATTAAGTGTGTTTTCCGCAAAATATGAATTTTTTCCTTTTTATTAACTCTAATAGTGGTCATTCTGTAAATTCTGATTTATTTTGCATTATGTAAACGTCAAATTAGCATTACAACTTAAGTTTTATTTTTCATTCTATTATGTAGGTACTTGTCTTTTGCCTAAATAATATGTGGTTTCAATTCGACAATGGTGGAAAATAATTAAAAGATTTAACCACAAATTCGATTCCCTCTCATTAAAAGAAATAAGGAGGTGTATGTAAAACTCTAAATTTGAGTTTATCTCTACAAATACGAACACTTTCCGACATCGCTTGATTATGTACACATTGCACCAAAATCTACGGTTACAAATTCGTTTTACGTAAAGTGCACATCAGCAGCATATAATAGAGGCGATATCAGATTTAAACCCGTACTACGGAATAACGTTACACTTTTACACCAGTAATTAGCTCTGCTATCCTTGTTAACCAGCAGGGGACACAACTAAATCATTTAAGAGCGCTAGGTCAATTATAACTCTCTCCACGTTCATTTATCAGTATTTTGTGACCAAAAGGGGAATCGTGAGCAACATAATCATACGTGGCGCACAAATAGAAAATATGATGACACGTCTCTCCTTGCCTTTTCTCAAGGAATACTGTCCAAAGTGCACTATATCTTTTGATATATCTATTAGCAGCGTGAATTTCGCCCATGAGGCTCCGCAATTGCACATGAACGTGTGTTATGAAAAAAATGCCATGCAGTTTCTTTCTTAGACGTGTTTCCGAAGATGTAAAATAATAGAATGTAACAAATTTGCCGATTTACAGTAGGGTAGAGTAGGGCTAGTTGAGCATAGGGGTAAGTTGATCAATGCATATATTTCGGTAACTAAAATAGCTAATTGAACACGCTTGTGCACACCAACGCACATTATAATATCTTTCTTCTCCCACCCCACTCGGTAGGAATTTAATGTACCATGCGAACTCAAGTTGACTACAATAACTTTCGATAGACTAAAGTAAAATTAAAACTTTGTTTACTTTTTGATCTGGACGCAAAACAACAACGACTATTAGATTGAGATAAGTATTTACAGTTTATTTAGTCCTTCTATATTTTAGATTTATTCGTAAATTAGCTTATCTTTACGATAAAAATGTTATATCTATGTATTTGAAAAATGACGGGTATGGAGTTAGTTGAGACACATTGCTCAATTAGCCCCTCTCCAGTTATAAAATATGGTTTATTCATACCTATTTCAAAATGCGCACTTTAAAAAAAACTAATCAGGCCGCTGCTACTTCAGAGCTACTAAGGGCACCTCTGTAGATGCCGTTCTAAAGAATAGTAAAACAAAAAGAGCAGCATCTATTGATTTTGAAATTCCAAGAATGACTTGTAAGGTAGATATATAAAGAAACTGCATAATCAAGAACAGCCTACAATAAAATATGTTGCGCCAATGAAACTTTTTAATAATGATCAAGAAAAATCTTCACATATTACCTATTTGGTGAAAGCTACAGATGTACATTATTATGGATTAAAGACAAGAATGTCCATGTACTTGTCTAACACTGTGCTGTTAAGTAGGTATGATATGAAATTTTCATATTTATGGAAACACAACAAGATAACAGGTAAAGGCTGGCTCTCAGATTTCTTAAAAAGGGAATGCTGAATTATCCATTAGATTAGACTACTAATAATCTTGGGAGGGAAACTTCTTTTAAAGACACATGAGTTGCCAATGATTTTCTAACAATTTACAAATAGAACTTACAGTTTAGTTAAAATTTTTGTTTTTTTTTTTAACAAATAATATATTTATTGCCAGTTTTAGGTACTAAAATAAAGAAATAGTTTCCTTTCGCAGTTTTTAACTAAATGACCAACATGCCCCACGGAGTGGGCAACTTGTCCTATACTTATTAGATGTGGATTTTCACAATTATTGATATACACAGGTCCACAAAAAAAAGTGGTGTGTGCTGAGGGTCCCATTATATTTTTTCCATGTATTTTTTCCCGCTGAACACGAATTTGAAGTCAAAATGGGGGGTCGCACAGCAAATTTTGGAGAAAACCCATAAAAACGATAAAAATCACATCAAAAGTTTAAACAGGTCCAAAAAAAAAGTCATGTGTGCTGGGAGTTAGATTATATTTTCTTTTGTATTTTTCCCACTGAACACGAATCTGAAGTTAAAATTGGGGGTTACACAGCAAATATTTGAGAAAACCTAAAAAACGGATAAAAATCACTTTCTCGTAATTTATTCTATATGATACTCTCTAAAACTGAAACAATGAGAAATACTGTGAATTAGTGAATATTTACTATTTTACAGCTATCTTGGTACACTTATAGTTATAAAATAGTAAATATTCACTAATTCACAGCATTTCTCATTGTTTCAGTTTTAGAGGAAGAAGAAGAAACTTGTTAAAACTATAACGTACTGTAACGTTCTACAACGCTGCTACTGATTACCTAAAAGTAATATTTGTTATAGTGGTGGGTATAGCTAATACGTTTCATTTTTCTCTAGTTTTTCTTTGATGTTTGTGAGTATACATAAATAAAAATGGAACAACTTGTAGGAACCATAACCAGCTGCATGACATGTTGACATTAATTTACGGCGAAGTCATTTTAAACACTTGTAACTGCTATTCTGTGTTGTAAAAGTAGTTCTAAGAAAACCATTCACAGTAAGCACCAATTATAATTATTATGTTTAAATACATAATTCTAAGATAGTATATGAGTGACGTTGTCACATATTCAAGACCTATTTGCTGTTATAATTCTGTTAACATTTTTCAGAGAAAATAATTGTTGTCATATATGTTTGTAATACAACTTATCATATGGCAAAATTAAGGCACTAATATTTCGGACATCCTGTAGATTGATTAATTATCGGTTTTAGAAGGCGGACCAATAAAAGAAATTAAACTACAAAATTCTAATAAAGCTACTAAAATTAGTACGTAATTTAAATTTGAATAATAAAATTTAAAACTAGACATTAGTTTACTGTCTACTGTCTGAAATTGAGGTTAGATGACACGCAATTTACAGTAATAATCTAATTTTTTTTGTGAAAAGGATTGGAGAAATGAATTTGAAACGAGCAGATAATACTAAGAAATATAATTTTATGCTTTATGCTGGAAATAAATACCAACCTATGATGTGACATTAAAAATATAAGTACTACAGCTCGAGTGCTTTGTTTTGTTTTGGAACAATGTTATTCAAAATATTTTATGAATTAGACTTTATTTGATAAACATTCCTTTTGAATCATTTCCGTAACCAGCAGCTTGTTTGGTTTTCAAATAAATGCAATTTCGTATAATAAGTTACAAAAATCAAGCAGCTTTTTCTCGTACCTCGCCTCACTGTTGTTTCTATAGGAATATTTGGACAATTTAACTCATTTCTGTATGTAGATTTTATATTCCTTAGGAAATATTTGATGCATATACTTACACGACCATTTTTGAGTCTTGAGTTGGCAAATTAACATACAGGGATGGCCAGAAGTACGGAATCAAACTCATATCTTATTCATATCTTTTGAATGAGTTATTTTTTTATAAAATGCCTAAACACGTTAACTAATCTTGATTTTTGCCCATCTTTCGGTTAAATAATAATTAATTTTTCTTCAACCCCCTAACCCCCAGCTACCCCTATTTTTTTTAAATGGAAACGTAAGGCATGAGGGTGCTAGCTGAAAAGCTTATAGAAAACCAAATCCAGCTATACCAATTAAACAAGTTTTATGTTTTCAATAGCAAGGTTTTTGGGGTTGCATAAAACACCTACTTAACAAGTGAAATAACATTTAATTATCTTCAGTGTTATCCTCCATGAATTTGCCAAGAATAAAATAAAGAATATGAAATTGTACGTATCACTGCTAATGCAAAAAAAGAGATCTTTTTTATGTTGCGTTTTTTTTGGTACCAATTACTTGCCAGGCTTTCTGGTTAATTTTTCGTTTTAGTTGTAAATTGGAGTTTGAAACGTACTATTGTGTCAAAATTAGGTTATTTACTGAATCGCAATGGTATTGTTAGAAAGACAACGCATCGAAGTCAATCTTGATATTGCTTAGATGTGGAGACAAGATAAGAAGTCAGGCTGAAGTGCGCGATTTATTTAATGCGAAATATCCCGTCAACCAAATCTCGCAGGGACAGTTAGTAAAATATTTCACAAATTTGAAGAACACGGTACAGTACAGACTTTGCCCAAAACTGGATGGGCATGTGCTTAGAATGAAGAAGTCATTGCATTAGAACTTGTTGAAAATCCTCATACTTCAACTGTTCCACTAACCCGCAATCACGATGTTAGAGAATTGCCACCCCTATATGGTATGTCTTGTCCAAGAGCTTCTGGAAGACGATTATGATAGGCGATTACAATAATTGTGTGGCGAAATGATAAGACGGTGTGACGACAATAATAGTTTTCAATGAGACGTACTTTTTTGGATGAAGCTACGTTTTATTTAAATGGAGTGGTTAACAGGCACAACTATCGCTTTTGGTTCCAGGAAAATCCACACTGGACATGTGAATTGCATACGCAGCACTCACAGAAAGTTAATGTATGGGCAGGTATCATCAACAACAGAATCTTGGGCCCATTCTCTTTTAATGAAAATCTTACTGCCTCACGCTACCTGGATTTCCTAACATTTGACCTGATATCTGCTCTAGCTGTGATTTTTCCTGATGAAATTGATCCAGATATACCGAATGAAAGAATTTGGTTCTATAAATATGGCGCTCCCCCACATTTTGGTATTGATGTTCGAACTTAGATGAAATGTTTCCAAATTGTTGGATTGGTAGACGTGGTACAGTTAAATGGCCGCCAACATCCCCCGACTTAACGCCGCTGTGGGGATGTTTGAAAGAAAGAGTGTACCAGGACAGACCGGATAATATAGAGAATTTACAGAACAAGATTAGGGCGGAGATGCATAATTTACGTAACGACAAAGTAATGCTTCGTATAATAAAACTCCGTATAATAAAACCCATATTTTTGGCATGTGCATCGGTACCGTGAATATGATTAAATGACAGTCTAGGATCAAAAGAGATTAGTAGATCTCTAACCGTTTTGGGTCTAAGAAGAGGAGTGCCATTAATATTATAAGGACCTTGTACCTTGCTTACGAGAAAAGGACAAAATGCTGAACTTTTTAATGTTTAAGATTCTAGTTGCACCAATTACTAATTCGTTCTAGGTTATCCTATAATAATTCACAATGTGCAACGGTAGGTATACTCCCGACGAGAATTCAGACGACTTACGTCATATGAACAAATGAATAATTCAGTATATTTTCATCAAATTATTTAAGAAACTGCAACTGTTAGTAATAAAACTATATACTACACTAAAAGTTTGCATTATATATTGCACTAAATTTAAAAAAATAATAGTTTTTAACGCGACCAAATATCGAAAATTACGTTGACAATAAAAACAAATGTGTAACGTCAGCCGTGACATAAGACGTCTGTATTTTTGACGCTAGTATACTAACCAGTAGATTTTCGTATCATTCGTATATAATAAGTATTTAACATAAAGAAAATACCTATATCATTAACATAAATGTTAAATAACAAAGGACTCAAAATTGAACCTTCAAGGAATATAAAAATATTAACAAATAACCACTTGCGCCTAAAAGATCAGGGGTTGATTTAATAAACTTGGTTTTGTCTAAAAAATAAAATATCTCACACAGAAAGTGGATAATTCCGCTTAACATTAAACACATGGTAACGTTTCGAAAATTGATCTATTTTCGTTATCAAAACTTGTCAAAGTCAAATATGACATTTTAATGATATTGTTTGTTTACCTACGTTCCATGACCAAAATTTAAAGAATAATGCGAAACACAACTGTCACTATTTAACAAAATAAACGAGAATTTCTTTAATATCTTTTTTCTCATTTCTTTTTCTAAAATGTTATGTGTTATTCTGATCAGTCTAAATATACACTATGCTTAAAATGTTTCAAAAATTTTAGGTATTTCTTGTTACATAAATAGTTCCACCTAAAAACTGATACAATACTAGCTAGCTTTCCTCAAGACGTGAAATGTGATATCCTTAAAACCATTCTACAGTTTCAAAATGGCCACTGACGCCACTGTCGACTAAATTGAAACACATAACTTTTTCTCTTCTTGTTTAACGGGTTTCGGTATATCGAATCTATTATTATTGTTTCAGGCAGAACCAAGCAAACAAGAAAGTAACTATTCTTTATTTACTTTGTGCATCTTTTTAATGCGAGTATATTTGTATGTTGCAGTATAAAATATTGTTGTAATTGTAATGTTTTATGCGATGCTTCTAGAGAAATTTCTTATTTAAAGGTGCTCAACTACGTTCTAAGATGAAATTTTGCGGTTTACAACTAGCTACCAAATAAATGAGCTCGTGGAACATTTGTTGTAGATGCAACCTATTGTTAGAATGAACTTAATTTCAGTTATAATTCATTTATGAAAGTATGTGTTGAAAGCACTGCTGAAATATTTGTTTGGATTTCCTTTTCGATATACAGGGTGATTCAGTTTTTAATGAAGAAATTTCGAGGGTAAGTAGAACTTTAAAAAATAATGGCAGTTTATTATATAATAGTATAACTATTCTCGTTTCGGGTATCATTTACCATCAAACAATATTACCGATAATGATTAAGTTATTTTCGACAAGAACAGTGAAATAACTGAAAAAAGTCAAATTTACTATGTAACCGTAGCAGATACGAAAAAAAATGTAAGATAGGGTTTTTGTTGTATTATTAAAATACACATTTACAAATGTCATAATCTTTAACATTATACAGGGCGATACATCTTTTTTTCTTAAATCAAAAATACGAACTGCCCATATATGATGATGATATTTTCACATTGTATGACGCCTTAGATAACTACACTGTGTACCAAGTACCAAGTTTGGCTTAAATATCTCCATTACTTTAATAATTATACCAAAAAATCTATTTTTTTCTTTAAACTTTTACACCCTGTATCTTCCTTATAAAGCCCCAAAACTTATATAATAAACTGTCATTATTTTTCAGAGTTCTACTTACCCTCGAAGTTTGTTCATTAAAAACTGAATTACCCTGTGTTTAGATACATACCTAAACTTAGCGGCAAATTTGCAATCAAAATTGATTTAGTTTAAGAGTATATTTAGTATGAATAAATATACCAATACTACACAGGGTGTCCCGAAATTAATGGGACATACAGCATTCCTGACGATAAAATAATGCATTGTAGTAAAAAAATCGAGTTAAAAAGACAACACGTTAAGTGCCTATAACATCTATTTTGCTACATGTATCAAACAAGATTTTTCGTAATATAGTCAAATAAATATTCAGAATAGTTTCGTCATAATCTTCGATTGTATTTACTAATATGATCGATAGACTATTTTGTTTAAATATTTAAAAAAATTCTGAAATCTGTACATTAAACCCCAATAATTAAACTCGGTATACATTGATTCATCAGAAATCGAAGAAATTGTACCAAAAAACTTATGTAAAATTTGATATTTGATGTGAAAAGGATATGTAATATTTCGAAGAAAGCTATTCTAGCATACTTGTCCCAGTTATCTTTAAAATGTGCACCCTCTGGAGTAATTATTCCATGCTGCGAACTACAATTTATTTGTATAATAAAATGGATATTAGTAAATATACTAATGTTATTGCTTTGCTCAAAAGTAAATCAAGTCGTTATACATCCAGAAAACAGGATAAAATGTTTATCAAAGAGGCAGATGATGAAAAGTACTTATTCCAAAAAATTGTCTTGCTTGTTAGTATATTTAGAGCCTGTCGGGGAAAAGAATTAACTTATTTGCGTACAGAGAACATTGAAGATGCTAAGTCGTTAAATAAAGTGACTATTCCCAATACCAAAACTAATGCTCCTAGATTGATTTCAATACCAGAGAGAGATATAGAAGAAGTCAATTTTTTGGAAATTTTCCGCAAATATGCAAGTCTACGTCCATCCACCATTGATCACAACCGATTTTTAATTACGTATAGGAATTCACAATGTACTACACAAGCAGTGGTTCAATTCCTAAAAAGATTGCCGAATTTCTTAGATTACCCAATCTTATTGAGTAGTATACTCAGACGATGTTCCGACATTAGACGATGTTATGCAACCTCCTTGCAGATGCAGGAGCCAACATATCGATGATCAAGAAACACGGAGGCTGGTGTTCGAGTTCTGTGGTAGAGGGGTACATAGAACATTCCATACAAAACGAGCAGGCGATAGCAAGGACAATTCTTGGAGAGAAAGGAAATGCCACTTTCATTCCAAAAACTGAGTGCACCAGCAGCACGGGATGCAGGTGTTATCTTCTTCCAATATTGAAGTTATACGAGGTGAAGAAAAAATATGTTTGAAAGATTGTTATTAATATTTATAATAAATAAATAATTTAAAATTTAGATATTTTATTTTACTTTTACGCATACGTGCATAAAAAATATTGTTTTAAGCACATGTCTAAAAGACCGTCATTATTATGTAACAATTTTACGAAAAATCATTTTAATTTTTTTTTGACACCCTGTATCGTGAAAATTGAGCTCCGAAATGAAAAAGTCCAAAGAATATGTGGCTTGACATACTAATTTATGTATATTTTTTCCGGATTGGAAGTTTTTTAATTTCGTTATCTAAAAATGAAATTGATGATGATTATAATGATCATAAATCAAGAAAAAAAACAAAGAATATGTATATGCGTAAGAGAGGATAATGTCAAATAACATATGCAAAAGTAGCATGTTCAGAGAAGTAGAAACAAACAATAACTGCCTAATAAATAAATGATTAAAGAAAAAAAATTAAGAGGAGATAGATCTAAAGAAAATAGTGATGATCAGGATATATCAAACAGGGACAAGAAACGTGAATTTATGATTTCATATTGATTAAATTTGTGGAAATTGAAGTAACCTTCGATAATATATTTATAGTGGTTTCCAGTTTAGCATAACAGTATACATATATTTGAAAAACGGAAAGCTGGTGCTCTTCCTTGCTCCCTTAATCTCAAGCCAATTTCCGGAGTTAACAGGTTTCTGTGGCACATTATGTATGCTTGTCATATTCATGACCGGCCATTGAGTCCATTTGAATTAAGCTAACTAATAAATTGATGATTATTGATTAACCGTGGGCTATCTAACACTAAATTCATCCTCCATGATTTAATTCGGAACATATAGGATGCACTCACATTGTTAACGATTCTGTGAAAACTTGGTATATCGTGAATCATATTAATGACAAAGGTTATTATTTTTAATGCTCACATTTTTTTCCGCGTATCCTCAAAACTTTTTAATTGGATATATAACGCCAATTTAACTGTAATACAACGTGAGCGCTCTTAATCGGATATGTCAAACTAGATGTATCTATCTAAATGATATACAGGGCCTCTCTAAGGGGTCTGTACAAAATAGTAGCACAAATTGCTAAGGCTATATGAGGATAGCTTACCTTAGTTCAAAAGTTGATAGTTGCCGAAATACAGAGTGTA
Organism: Monochamus saltuarius; assembly: GCA_025584915.1. Lineage (NCBI taxonomy): Eukaryota > Metazoa > Arthropoda > Insecta > Coleoptera > Cerambycidae > Monochamus > Monochamus saltuarius. The sequence goes on along the minus strand of CM046724.1, from coordinate 22,500,290 downwards.
AATATTTACCTTAATAATAACATAATTCACACGAAATTTGATATTCAGGATTTTTTAGGATGAGAAGTCGAGATCTGATCACAGTTTCGCTGTACATGGCAGAGGTCGCCACCAGTAGCACTTCCCGTACATCTGAAGCTTCATAACTTTTGTATGCCTCGGTATATTAAAAATTTCACACAATATTATTAATACCTAAAAATATATAAAAAACGATTACATAAAGGGTAAACATTATTTAAGTAGGTGTTTGTCATATTTAATTTAAAATTCATTGACAGGCTAAATTCACGTTTGACATTGTCGATATTTAATTTCAAATAATTTTAATTTATATAATAATTTTTATAGTTAGATATTTGACTCAACTTAAAGAAGGCCAGCTGAAGAAGCAATCCTAAAAATGCAGGAATAGGTCAGATCTCATCTATTGTGGTTGAACTTTCGAGTTCCCACTGTTTTAAAAGTGAAGTTAGAAATTTTATAGAGTGTTTTCATTAAACCAGGTTAGTAAATTTAGCTAGATCAATTTCTTTAGATAATTATTGAATAGAGCTTTGTCTGTGGAATTGTTCATTAGCATATCTTGATGTTTGGTATCAGATACCATACATATGACTTCATTGATAGGAATTGTAGGAGATTTGATTTATATTAGCTTAAAATACCTTTCTAATACAGTAAAAAATTAGGTTTCTAGTTAAAAAATGTTGTTGAACAAACAAGGTATTCGTAGTAGGTGTCGCTTCGAGCAGTCGTTTCTGAAATAATCTAATTTAAATATTTTATTGCATATAATGACACATTTTATTCAAACTTAGGATTGGTTCAAAACATGTGGGGCCTGTTTAAGGGCCAACAGGCTAAGAGAAAAAAATACATAGCAATTAGTTAATAATGATAAGAATGAACTGGAAAAAATCTAGTAGGAATAACACATAAAGTCAATAACAAATCAAATTAACAAATTTATATTACATAAGTAAATGTTCAAAATGAACTTAGTCTTTGTTTAAACATTTTTTTTACGGAGAAAGTTGAACTGTGCCTTTTCCATCATCTCTAAGTCTATACCGAGGCACAAATAGGTTATGAAGCTTTAGATGTACGCGAAGTGTTGCTGGTGGCGCTCTCTACAATCTACATTAAAACTATGATCAAATCTCAATTTATCATTCTAAAAAACCTTTAAGTACCAAATTTCGTGCGGATCATGCAATTATTGAGGTAAATATTTAAAAATTAATCATTGTGACACTCTGTATTTCATAAACAATCCACTTTTGGACTAAGGCATTGGGGTAGATTTTCATATTTCAGCTTCAGGATTTTGTGATAGTATTTTGTACAGACTTTTTAGAAACACTCATAAGGGTCTTTTTACCGTCAAAATTTTAAAAATATTTTGAATCAAATATTTTCATTTACATAAAAGGTGCAGGCGAATTTCGTCAATAACACGCCTACCCTTAAAGGTAAGATCTGATTTAACTTGACGTAACTTTTACTTTAAGGTACTAGTAGGTACTACCTTGATGAAATTTGATCAATTACAGGAAATTACATGTTCAGTCAGTGACTATGACATTACATTTTTTGACAGTGAGTATTTTGAAAATAGAATAAGTGCACTTTATTTTCAATGTAATTTCTAAGAAAAAATATGTTTTGCATTATTCAAGAATGAGTAATTTTAAGTATTTATTTTTTTAAATCTAAGGATTCGATGTCTAAATTCGGACACTTTTTTGTGACAGTACATTCTAGTACTTACATCAAATTTAATTTACAAGCGAAGTGTATTTTTGTCTGTAATTAATTATATGATTACGATATTTTTACTTTAATTCATAATTTCTTTAAATAGGTATTAAAAAAGTGAATCTGTGTCCAATTTCAAATCATATTTAATTTTGAAGATTGAAATAAATTTGACCTTTGCAACGTGAAATTAAAACTACTTTCGTATTCTAAGTAGCTTTATCTCAAGTGTCGCAAACTGTGATTAAAAAAAGTTACAGATTGCATTTTACTGACTGAACTATACGAAATTAACAAAGTTACCTTAATCAAATCAAAATAAATTTTTTCCTGCAACAGGCGGATTTCAATCTATACGTAAATGAATCTACAAGCACCTACACAAAAAGAGAAATGAAAGAATACAATTTAATTAGAGGGTATGTAGTGATAAAGGTTTGCTGTAATTCAAAATTAATTCTGTCGTAGAGAAAAAAATAATAAAATCCTATTCCGCCTTTTGTAAATTGCCATTTAAAGTTGAAATTTAATAAGTTATAAAGGAGTTGTTTGAATAAATATTTAGTTTTCTCAGAATCTATTCATATCTGCAGTGGAAATAAATAATTAAATATGTAATTATACATTATGTTGTGAGAAATTGACTCAAATTTAAATCTTCTTTCCTGAAATATACTTAATGAGAATCTTAAATTTAAAAGCGATTTTACTATATATTTCCTCGCATAATTTCAACTTGCATAAAAGTAAAAGAAGTAATTAAAATTTGAGAAATCCGTACAGGGTATTTAAAAAAAATATTACAAATTTTGAAATATATCAGAATGCTTTAACCTTCTCTACTATAGTTGCTCTCTGCCTCTTTAGGTATCTTGAAACAAGTTTCAAAATAATTACTCCTGTAATAGTGATCCGATTTCGATGCATTTTGGATTGGTTTTCTTAGAAAAATCTTAACTCGTACAGACAGCCTGCGTTTAGTTAATTGCTTTATAACCGTATGACTTCTCTTACATCTTTGCTTGCCTCGTATCTCTCATTGCCTGATTCTATTTCAGTGGTTCCCAACGTTTTTTTAATCACGACCCTTTTAGATTTTTCAAAATTTTCGCGACCCCCTCTTTCCCATCCACCATATTTGATCAGTAAAACAAAAAATAAAGGGGTTAAAATATATAATTATTTTAACATTTAACAAAGGTGATTAGTGATGATTGAGGTTGCATCCGCTTAACAAGTGTTATAATCCTTGGTTGAGTTTTTGCCAAGGCCAATCTCATATCATCTTGTACATCCAGCTTATTCCTGGCTTTTGTCTTGATATGCAGAAGAGTAGAAAATCCACTTTCGCAGAGGCAAGTAGATGCAAATGGCACGAATATTCGAAACGAAAGCATGGAAATTTTTGGATATGAATGACGCATAGCGCACCAAATTTGAATTAATGATTTTTCTTGAAATATCGCGCTGTGGAGTCACTTTTCAGCTCTAAAAATTCATCTTGCACTTCGTCAGGAATGTTGGCAACATCTAAAGATACATGAAAAGGGTTTCGTACTAATGCAGCGTCTTGTTCAGAAAACTCTGGAAAATAACGTTGAATTTCATATTCAAGGGCTTGAAGGTGGTTACTAATTTCTTCTTTTAAATTATCTACAATTCCCATATCAGATTCTTCAGTTTTAGTGCAAAGGTTTGCAAACATAACAAAGTTACCACTATCTACTTTACGTCGCCAGTTTTGCAGCTTTAATAAGAACGCTTGGATATTATCTCGGAAGTGAATAATGTGGGTTTCTTTACCCTGCAATTTTAAATTTAGCTGGTTTAGCTGACCTAAGATGTCAGTTAAATAAGCTACTCTTTGGATCTAAGTCTCATCATTAAAAATGCCTCCAAAAGAACTTCATGATCGGAGTTCATGTTTTTGCACAGTTCCTTGAACAGACGAGTATTGAGAGCACTAGATTTTATATAGTTGACAATTGCCACTAAAGATTCAAGCACTTCATGCAAAGGTTTTGGAAGGGTCTTTGTAGCAAGGGCAAATCGGTGAATTATACAGTGCACACCTTTTGCTTGGGGTGCAAGTTCTTTAACTTTCGCCTGAAAGCCCGACCTTTATTCAAGCATGGCTGGTGCTCCATCAGTGCACACTCGACACAGGTTTTTCCACTGAAGTTATTACTTTGAAAGAAGGAATCTCCATGACGTTTTGTAGTAGTTTTTAGTGGTTTGCAAAACAAAAATTCTTCCTTGATGTCGTCCAAGTGAATATAACGAAAGAGTAATAGTCTAAGAGCCAGTGGCCGGCAACCTATAAGTAAATGATTATACCTGAAATTTTGCACAGTGAGTCTCTTATACCTATCACTCATGAGAGACTCACTGTGCAAAATTTCAGGTATAATCATTTACTTATAGGTTGCCGACCACTGGCTCTTAGACTATAACTGGGAACATGAACTAACGTCGGTGGACTCGTCAAGTTGAAACGAGAAAAGAGGAGATGATTTTATTTCAGAGACAATTTGTTCTATCACATCTATGGACATACGTCTCTGAATTGTGTTGTTGGACAAGGATATATTACGAATTTTAATCTCACTCGCCTCTCCAAGAATTAGTTTAACCATCTTTAATAAACAGGGTTTGATGAGAGTTTCTGCAATTGTATGGTTTTTTTTTATTTTTTGCAACTTCTAGAGCAATTTCATAAGATGCCTGAACAACAGCTTGGTTTTGTTGTTGAAACGTCCCAGTAAAATCCAGCTTTTGTTGTTTCAGCGCAGTCTCGTGTCGTTTAAAAAAGTCCAAATCTTTTGTCATATGTTCGCAATGTTTTGTTTATAAATGGCGTTTGAGCTTTGACGGTTTCATAGATTCAGCACTAAGAACAGCATTGCATAAAACACATTGTGGCTTATCTACGCCGTTATTAATAACAGTCGAAAATCCAAATTTTAAATAGCTCTCCGCTATTTGAACGTAAGCGGTTACTTTGGATTTTATTAAACCCAAATTTACATTAAAAATATATTTAAATTATGAAAATTAGTAATTAAGAAGTCTCTTATTTTGCTTTTAAAAACGTTACTTTTCTTTATCATTTTAATTTCAGATGGAAGTGCGTTACCTATAAAATTTTGGTCCAAGATAGAATATAAATGACTCTTGCAACCAATTAGAAATTACAGACATACCTGTCTCAGCTTTCTTAAAAGCTTCATTCTACGAAAAATCTATAAAATATTTATAAGTGTCGTCAGCGTACCACATTACTTTTCCATTAACATCTAAAATACCGCGTTTATTTACATAAATTAAAAATGAAATAGCACCTAATACAGTACCTTGGGGAACTCCCATAGACCAGCTTATTCGATTACTATGTAATAGTAACATTACGATAAACTTTCAATAGTTAAAATTTTTCTGAAAATGATTTCTAAGGATCCAAGAATGCTTCAAATTATAATACCCTGTTCTTCATAACATTACCAATAAAGCCAATAGAATATCATTAACTCTTCTAGCATTACTCATTAAATCTGCAATTATTTTGGCTTTCAGATAAGCTCAGCCCCATAATAAAAAATCTAAGGCTGCTAAGTCGCTCGATCTCCTCAGTGTCTAGCTAAATTAATATAACCACCACGCGAAATTGTGAAAGATATTTGCCTCAACAAAGTGATGGTCTCATGCACTGAATTTCACGTAAAGTTGTCTTGTTGAAACCAACAATCTCTACCATATGGGTCACAAATAATGGGTTATCATTAACAGTTAGTATTTGTACACGCTCTGTGTTCATGATAATTTGGTGCACGTGCTAAATCACTTCAGAGATGTTCACTTGGCGCAGACGAAAATAGGACATCATTATTGCAAAGCTATATACATGAATAAATAATCGTCATCTTAGTATAGATGAATACCTAAGGTTTTTACAATTATTAAATTTAGAATCGTTTTAATTTACAGTAAAGTCAAAATGTTCTAGCACCGATTTTCCGGTAAACATGCGCCAAATGTTGCTACTTTTACCGCAGTGTAGTAAAAGGCAGGCGTGACCCGGGAAATTTGCTACTGATTCCTGGAAGAGACGAAGGTCGATGGCGTCTTCGGCGTATTGCAACAGTGTGGTTTATCATAGACGAGGCTCAATTATATCCGTATCATGTATAGCGTATCCAAGAATTAATACCAACGAGTTGGTTTCGAACGAGGAAGGTTGCTACCGTGACCACCACGATCTCCTGACTTTAAATCCTGGACTTCTTTTTGTAGGGATATTTAAGCTGTACCGCACCGAAGTGGACACTATTCACGATTTATGCAAACGAATCATAGCTGCTGCTAATAAGTTATGAGTTCAAAACGGGAGCAGACAAGGAGCAGAAACATTGTGTTAGTTTGTAGAAACAGGGTAAGATGGGCCCAAATATTTGTTGTTGTAATATCAGGTATGCCAAACTGTTTCATTAATTAAAACCACAAATTAATTCAATTTATATTATATATTATAATAATAATATCGGCAAAAGTAGTTGAATTTGCTGGATAAAATAGGTGTTATAAATTGTCATTTATTTCTCCCCTTGGGAATTTTTGTTCGGTCGCCGATACTCTGCCTTGTCAAGTTTTACAGTGGACCATTTTCCAGTGTTGTGCAGAATTTTATTTTTAAATCATTTTTGAACTACCCTTTTTAATTTTTTTCGTTCGTCCTTGTACGTTTAAAATTTTTTTTGGAAAAGTTTTGAATCACTATATGCATGCCTTGCAAATGTTTTTCTTTTACAAATTTTTATCTTAACTAAATTTCATTTTTCTTAAATTATCTTAGCTGTATTAATTTAATAAAATAAACGAACAAAAGTATTCAAAAGTTAAAATAACTTTAATTAGTAATAGCATTACTCACTAATTAGGAACAAGGCTAAGTCAGCCTTATTTATACTATGGACAAGGGTGACTCAGGTTTTAAAATAATATATATCGCCATCTATTATTTTCACTTCTAAGTTTGGCTGATTGATTTAACTATGTTAAATATGACAAGGGCAGAAATGAAAGTAGAGTGCAAAACAATATAATTTAATTTAATTTTACACTAAAGTGTCCTGTCCACATCTCTAAAATTCTGCTTCGATCTGTACGTAAGCGTGAGATTAAGCTTCAATACATATTTGAAAAAGTATTAATAAAGTGGAAAGTTTAAATGAAAACTAAAAAATATTATTTACTGAATACTGAACACAAATATTTATCCAACAGAATGAAATTAATAATTACGAGACTAGATAAAAGCGTCCGCTTTTCTTCACAAATACTATATTAATTCAGAACAATATGTTTCAAATATAAATTATTCAAATATTTGAAGACAGACTAGGAACATCTCGTGACCCCTGTTTTTACATTTATGAAGATGACATTTATGAGAGCAAAATTTAGCTAAGGACCTTATTTTTTGTAGAAATTTAATTTTGTTTGCTCGATTTATATTACTTCTAAAAAACGTTTGATTTAAGGAGACTTATCCAGTGACCTTCTTAAATAAAATGAAAGAAAACAGAAATATGTTGTATTTATCATCATTCCGTTGACGCAAAAATAAATTTGATTTATTCTTAACTAGGGAAAGTTAACCCCCAAACAGTCTCGGGAACCCAGGGCACGTTTGCTGGTGCGCCATAATAGCAGAAATTGTTTTGATATAGCAAGTGCTGCAGTCTGTTTGGTTTGCTCTAAACATATCAAACCGATTGGGCCACTATATAGGGGTAAGTATCAAAATATTTATCTACATTATCAATGATCATTTCGTGTATTGACTTAAAATTTATTTTTTTTTGCATAATTAAGCACGACCTGCTCGTACATTTAGAGAAATCCGTTAGTTGATATCCACACCATGAAATTGTACAATGAAATTTGTACCATCGTCTCAAATAATTGGAAAATTTTAAAACCTTTGCCATTGAGAAATTTTATTCATTCTAATTGTAGAAATTTCTTATAGAATAATATTTGTATATAGTGTAAGTTATACATTTAATTCCACTAGTTTTATCATAAACGGTTTTGAATGATGACGATTTTGTTTCAAATTTATACATGGTGTCCCGATTATACTTAAAAAAAAACTGAGATGTGAGTTAGCCTTGAAAAAATAGTGAGGGTAGTTCATATGACATTATTCATTTTAAAGTCGCGATTCCAATATAGAGGGTGTTGAAGTTGTTATATTAAAGAGGGTTTTTCTTAGTTATCTTTCAATCGGCTAAAGATACAAATTTTAACATTTTTGCTACAAAAGTCAGGGACGCGCGTGCGGACAGCCTGGGGGCTATAATTTAGAAAAAAATATGGTAAAAGTTTAAATTTCTTAAATTTTTAATCGATTATGAAAAAATTCAAAGAATAATACAAAAATAAGGTATACTAGTTGAAGCTCCATAGGATGTATAGTTTTCGAGAAAAATGGAAATAAAAATTGTTTGTTCAATAAAGCGGTACAAGCATACTTGAGGTTGTACAATTGAAAGATTGCGTTCCTATGGATACAGTAAAATTTAACAACACAAATTTAAATTGTCTAACAATAGACTGCAACTTTATCTATTATTTAAAAAATGGAACGTTGTTTAGTTAAATTTGTAGATACAACACATTAATATCAACAGTAATAGGGAAAATATGCACTCATTAATTATGGTAATTATGAATTAAAGAGTTATTCAATATTATAACAGGTGCTGGAATTGTCCCCCATTTGCTTCCATGCACAAATCCGTGCGTCGTAGACAAGATTGCCGTGCTATAAACAAAACTCCAACATCTTGTCTAATAAATTTGACGCTTCCAGAAGTCGTGTCCATAGTTATTGCCGAGTTTGTGCTGATGTCGTGTAAACTGTGCCTTTTTTAAATCCCCGAAAATAGAATATAAAATGTTGAAGTCGGGTAATCTGGCAGACCAATTTACAGGCACATCCTGCCCACGACCAATCCATCGTCCAGCAAACGTAGTGTGGTGGTGCACAAACCACATATCTCTTCTAATATTCAAAGGCCAACCTTCTAATAGACCCGCCAAAGTATTTTATAAAAAATGTAGATGCTGAATACCATTAAACGTGGAGGTAGCTCAACTGGTTCTAACAATTCCGACAATTACAGCCCACACATTAATAGAAAATTGATGTTGAGAATATCACACAACGATAGATTTTGGATTAACGTCACTCCATTCATGACGATTATACAAATTTATTACTCCATTTTTTGTAAAACATGCCTCATCGGTAAATAAAAGTGAGTTGCAAAAGTCATTATTTTCATTCTGTTTGTTCCTGATCCATTACATTGTTATCTTGTGTCAAAAGTTCATGTATTCTGGTTAGATGGTAGGGTCGTAACAGCTGTTCTTTTAATATGGAACACCCTGTATACTTTATGTCATTCAATTGATTTATTTTATTTCTTCATAATGGCATATAATACTTGCTACTTTCGAAAATTGTCAAAAAACGTAAAATTCGTAGAACTGATCATGCATTTCCATATAATTATACAAAATTTTAAAAATAATTTATTCTTTAATAACCAAAAAAAAATAATTTAATAAGTTGATTTGCCAATTAAGTCATTTCTAAATATATCTAATTAAATAACATTTCAAAATAAATAAAAGCAAACATAAAAAAATAATAAAAAGAAAATGGACAATGTCATTTAACAAACTGTTGAAAATAAATATTTAGTAACTGTTTAAATTTTCTTACTGGTGAAGATTTTAAATATAATATTGAAAATAGTGAGTGAATTATAAAATAAGGATAAATAGAAGTATGTATTTTGAGTTTTAATTTTTTCAATATTAATAAATATTATCGTATTATTATTTATGATGGTGCTAAAGATTCGATAGATACAGTATATACAAAATATTAACTATTTAGTATATAGCTTAAGCAACTGTATTTGCAGTATATTCTTTAAACAACTAAAGTAGAGTTCATGAACCAATTTTGTATTATGATATAAAAATGCATGGCACCAACACCAATTTTATCAATTTAACGTTGTTATATAACATTATGAAGGAAAAAATAATTCAATTGAAAAGCATCATAAAAAAATACAAGATTAAAAAAATTATGTGTCACATTTTAAAAGAAGCACCTTGTAGATACATTACAAGTACACCGATGAACTCTAAGTAAAAAACCCTATCAGAAGCCACCATTCTGATATCTCAGTTTTTCTTTGAGATACGAAGTATTCCTTACAAGTAATTTTTATATTACGTCAGGTATCTCAAAAATTAAGACGTTAAGTTTCTCTAAGTAACGGTATTGCGAAAACCTTATCTTTCTATTTCTTGTAGTTTCCCAGATACAACATATACATATATTATTATTGTATAATTTATAATTACGTTTAATATACACATATATTTTTGTTTCCAGTAGAGAAAATACTGCGTGCAACTCATGTATAAAGTGTTTTCTTCAAAAGCACCATTTTTTTCTTGTAAGCAATATTTTCATTATTGCCAAGTTGTTAACTGCAAAGTTTTACATATTTTCCACTACAAAGGATAAACCTGTACTAGGAAAAGTTTTCTCTGGCTTTGATCAATGCCCTATTATTAAATACCTACGTTTTCGAGAATGAACATTACGTGTTTCAACGAATAAATAGTTTCAGAACATTCTGTTAACATTTTTAATTATTACATAATTCTAATTTAGTTTGTAGAATCTAGTAAGTACAGTGTGGCCCATCGAGACATTATCGTATGTCATAACTGCCAGGAAAAGATCTTGCTGAAAAGGTGCCAAAACACGTCGATTTTGTTTGTGAGGGAGACAATTTTTGACGTGAAACTCATAGCCCAAATTTCCCCCTCCTATGCGGATAAGTCATCCTCCAAAATTTCTCAAATGAGAATAAGGGTCAAGTGATACATCTTTGAAAAGGGTTTTTGATTCTCTGTACACTTTACAAGATCTTTTCCTGGCAGTACGGTAACCTACAGTACGTTTTCGATGAGTTACACTGTATACAGTTTTCCTGTCTAAATTCATATGAAGACTACATTTTCTTAACTCTTGTTACTGAATGAATTAATATTATGGTTCATTAACACATAACAATGAAAGTAACTGGCAATTTCTCTACCCAGCTATCATAAAATTCATGTTGATGGTGCATTTTACACCCATCAAGAAGAAAATGAGTCGTTCGACCATTAAGCTCTACTACTACATAACAAAGACTGCATAAACTCAATTAAATATTCAAATGTTTTACTAAAATAAAACATGACAATACTAATATAGATTAATTAAAGTGATATATATTTTGCCTTTATATTCTCTGATTTGTGTAGACAGAATGCCTAGATTATAAGCGTTGATATACAAATATCACGAGTAAGAGCCAAAACATTTATCATTGTTACGCATGTTGCACTAATACGATTGTTAAATGACATGCTTTATGACACTGAATGAGGATTATGAAAATGCGAATATAACCAGATAATATGTTACATACAGATTTTGTTATGAAGATTCTCATACTTCGCTTCATAAAATGTATTTACCTCACGATTTGAAATATCCTTTTTCTGGTCTCTTTCTTACAAAATATTATTTTCTTAAAATTGTTCTTTTATTATATCGTTATTATACAAAATGTGTTTCTTTATACAATTTAGATAATATCAAATTTATGTCATAGAATATTAAACATTGCATTTTATTAAAAATCCGCTTACAAAAATGAGGGTAATAATAATAATAATATCTCTACCCCTCATTCTAATCACAGGGATTAGCCCAGAAGTCGGAGACTTGTGCGGGAGAGGGGGCGGCATATTATTATTAAGCAGGCCGCATTTGCGCCCAGGAACGACTTACGTTGGTAGGCCCTAACCACTATTCAGTGCAGGAATGAGGAAAACCTGGAAAACCTCATTAATTAGGGGGGTAGTCAAATATCAACCGGCATCAATCTCTCACATTGACCCAAGCTAACATTATTCCACCCTACCATATCCACAGAGAAGGTGCCAATCTTCTCTATGAATATAGCTTATATACGGTCTACCGGCAGCTGGGCTCGAACCAACTCCGTCTAGTCACCTCGATTCAAGTACTAACGCCTTAAACCGCGCGACCACTGATCGATCCGAGGGTAATTAATGACTAAGTAAATATATATTTTTTTGGAATTAATTATATACAACTATACAGGGTTACCTCCTTTTAAAATATTTATACTTAGTCCTGTATATACAAAAAATGTACCAACACAAGTTCTATAAAACATAAGCTATAATTTACTCTCCGCCAAAAATTGAGGTTTATTATGTATAGTAAATGATTTAGTTTCTTATAACGGTACATTTATTCTAACAGTAGCACTAAAATCAGGCGGTACCCCATCATGAATAAACCAAAACTCTAGTCAAAGTTGCAACGGTAAATCTTCGATTAAATCAGGGAGAGTATTTTGCAGTAGTTTCAAATAACTTTCACTATTTAATCGATTTGGCAAAATAACAATCAATAAATATCGGCCCAAATATTTATCTTAATCTCACCGTTGAAATATCTAGGGGTTATTGCATAGAGATTTACATCGGAATATTCATGAAAATTATGAACATTTGTAATTCTTCTACGAGTGAAAAAGCCTCATCAGTAAAAAGAATTTTCTTGTGAAAATTAATATTTCATGTTTTTAATAGTATTTCTAGACGTATTTTCAATTATAATATTATCATCTGCGTCACTGGATACATTACTAAATCGTAGTGACATTTTTCTATACTCAAAATAAATTAATTTTGATTATAATATTTTATTACTCTTGATAGTTTTTCGTAAAACTCTTTGTTTTCGAAATAAATTCGATTTTTGAAAATGCAACATTGGAGATAGTTGCATCTCGAAAAGAAGAGTTTTACGAAAAACTGTCAAGAGTACCTAATAAAATATTCTAAACAAAGTTACATTATGACGTTATAAAAAACATCCATAGGCGTACGTCGGAAAAAAGTAGGGGAATAAAATAATCTCTTCCCTCCCGTTTCGTTTGTTTTTTAGGCTTCGTTTACAATAACACTCTTGAGGACTTGATTAATAACAAGAAGTACCTATCTTTGTAAAATTTCAAATTGATACGTGAAAATCTGAAAAAATTGGAGCAAAAAAACAATAATTTTAAAAGTTTTACTTTATCACTCTGTATCTTTTAAGAGAAGCAGTTTTACATATTTTTTACATCCCATATAATAATTTTAGTGATTATTTTTGTGTATAACGTGAGCTGCTCTGATTTGTCACATTCTAAATATGTTTAAATATTTTCTTCATTCCATCAATGTTAGGGGGGCTCAGCCCCCCCTGACTACAGCCCTGCACACAGGTAACTTAGGACTAAGTTATTTTTAAAATAAATGAAACTATTTTTTTTCCGTTAAACCGAAAACTACTAATTTAATTTTAAGGAAACTTAATCTCTTTTCAACCCAAGCATTCAAGAAAGTTTAATTTCTGATTGTCTCTCAAGCAGATGTGTGATTGGAATTGGATATTTGTCGAATGCGCTATTCTTTTTTAACCATCCAACTTCATTAATCTGTCCACTCCACCTAAGTTTCATTAGTGCCGATATTGGTGTTTGAAACTTATATCGGTCATCCTACATAATACATTTTTTGATATTTACACAATATGTACGTATTGACATTGACAAAATTGACTTTCCCTATTCCTTTGTTCAGATAACCGTTTTATGTGTTTTTTGGGATTGTAATTAAATACTTTTGGGATAATATAGAGGGTGTTTTCGAAATAAGTACTATCCTTCGGAGGGGTAATAAGGAGAAAATAAATAATTTTCCTTTAGTAACCTGTGAGGTAAAACGTCGTATTTTCAAGACAATACAAATTGCCAATTCAAATAATAAATATTGAAAACGGCCCTGTTGTGTGGAGTGCACAAAGTAATTTCATGAAGTCAAAATATTTTTTACTTTCTAAACACTCTTATTGGTTTTAATAGAAATAATAAACTATCTATTATAGCGTAAAGTTATGTAAAATTACATAATAGTTTATTTTGTAAAAGAAATAAAGTACCTTCTCTGTAATATTACAGAAATAAACATGGATAAAATTCAACATAATGTTACTTGATTTTGCAACTATTATGCTAAACTACATCGTACACTTACGAAGCTATAATTTAAGGAAGTAAATTTTAGATTTAGTGTCATTATAAGAAAACAAATGTTGAATAAGAATGCTTAGATGTCAAGAATATGTAAATATTTATGTCAAATATGCTTGATTACTAAATTAATTCATATACACTTGAATGAAATTTAAAAGTTGAAGTATATTAATATACCTAAAAACAGATTAGCTTTTTTTCTGCATCTACATAAAAAGTGAAAGATACTGATCCTAAACACTCGTCGTAAATCGTTAAGAACTACTACGCGACAAGAGTAAATACCTTAAATAATTTTCAGGTTCAGGGCCACTTATTGAATCGTTACATTTTCAGCAAGGTCAGAGAACATACTGCAAAAATTGGTTCAATAGTGTGTTTAGAACCCACGATTTCTAATACACACATTGACACGCCTGAAATCGAATCTAATAAGGTATCTCATTTCAAGCTATCTGAACTTCATGGGTAAGAGCTACTAAAGTATGTGGGGGGGGGATGTAAATGCAGCAGTCTATGGCCAATCATGTGCCAGACATGTTCAATTGATGACAGGTTCTGCAATCTTGATAGCCAGGGTAAACGGTCCATATGAAGTTGATCCATGATAGCTATTGTTTGTCTAGCAAAATGAGGTCTACCATTGTATTGCTGGCAAATGGCGTTTTAGGTGTAGTGAAAATATTTAATGACAATGGCTCCACCACATCCTAGATGTAGCGTTGGACTGTCATGTTGCATCTAATGGAAACTAGTGGTGATCTGCTACCATATGGGATGACACCTCATATCATAATGCCTACTATATGATGAACATTGTGGATCTAATCTTTCACCACGTTGCCTTCTCACCCTTGTACGACTCCATTCTTGATTCCACTCAATCCTCTCTCTACACCATTGTAAGCGGAGAGCTTGATGTTGAAGAGTGAGAGGCAGCACCCACACTGTTTAAAAGACATCAATATTTGATATAAAAAAACATGAATTATATATGTATATTAGATTTTAATAATTTTTGGTATACAGATTAAGTATCACTTATTGCTTGGTTAAATTTTCAACAGGATCAAAGAACCTACAGCAAAAATTAAATTAATAGTGTGTTAATAACCCACAATTCCTAAGACACTCATTGATACGTCTGGGTTCGGATCTAAAAATGTCGATAAGGTCGATCTCATTCCAAGCTATCTGAACTTCATGGGTAAGAGCTGCTAAAGTTTGTAGGGAGGTGTTGTAAATGCAGCAGTCTGCGGTCGATTATGTATTAAACGTGTTCAATAGGTGACAGATTCGACGATCTTTGTGGCCAGGATAAAAGATTGATGTTGATCCATAAAAGCTACTGTTTGTCTGGCAACATGAGGTTCAGCATTGTCTTGCTGAAAATGGCGTTTTGGATGCTGTGTATATATGGAACGATATACGGCTTCATCACTTCCTGGATATAGCGTTGGGCTGTCATATGCTGATCTGCTACCTTATGCGATAGCAAGGATTGTATACCACACCATCCTTGATGCGATAGCACCTCATACCATAACGCTTACTGTGTGATGGACATAATGGTCTCTGCCAAATTGTGTAAAGCGTCTTTTACCACGTTGCCCTCTCACCCTTGTTCGCCATCGTGCATCCCCAGGCAGAAACGAGATTTGTCACTAAAGATCATTTGATTATATTCTTGGTCCCCCATGAAATCTCTTTCTACACCATTGTAAGCGGTTAGCTCTATATGTTGATGAGTGAGTGGCAACACCTAATATGGACGATAAAACAAAAAACCATAACTTCGTATTCGGTGATATACTGTATACCGACCATCCCCCTATGTTCTTCAAACCACTGATTTGCAATAGTCTGGCTGCTGCTAAATCGGCCTCTAAGAGCTAAAAGTCGCAATCGACGATCTTCAGGCTCTGTGGTTTCTTTACGACGGCTGATGCCTCTTGTACTGTGTACATGACCTTCCTGAGTCCACGCCTGGTAACACCGTACTTCGGTATGTAAGGATCTGTTATTCCTTCTAGAAAAAATGTCGTTTGCAACAAGCTTCTCAACACTTGCAACACAAATGTGAGCAGAAATAGAATACTACATTATTAAAATATGACCTATGCAAACTTTAAATCATTTTTTACTTTCATCAAGTGAAGATGCAGAAGATTATCAAAACGAAATTATATTTAATGGGTCTTTATTGGATATATACAAAAACAAAATAGTCGAATAGTCTCTACCTGATTTGTTTATAGTACGAAGTTCATCCTTATCTCATTGAGCCTATGTGTGTTACTCTTAAATATTAATGATGTAGGCAGAAGATTCATATATATAAGAAGTGTATCTCTTTGTATTTCACCACTCACTATTCACCATTCAACTACAGATAACTACAGTCGTATAGTAGATCCAGAATAATATTATAACATATAGTATTTATAAAGTGTTGACACTGATATTAAAGTTATTTTAATATTTAAATCTGCATTATTCTTCCACATAAACCTAATACTCTTTCCCTTTCTTTGTCATGTAGTATATAAAAGAAACAGGGAGGGTCTAGCACGAAACCCTGCGGTCCACCCCATTTTTATAATTTTGGAAGTTACATTGTCAATAGCAAGATATTCAGCAAGATTTTGTATTAAAGTTGCCATCCATTTCCCTTTGGGAATGCCACGAATCCCGTATTTCTCCAATTTGTCAATCAAGGTGTCGCGATTTATGCAGTCAAATGCTCTGCTGAGATAGCAAAAGATCACAACGTGCTCCAGACTTTATAGGCTTAATAATACGATCATATACGATAAATGAATATACTTTATGTAGCCGTCATAGAGTAATAAATAAACAAACATTTGTACACGGTATTTGACAAAACATATCGGAATTTATATCCTATGTAGAATAGAAAAAATTTAAAAAATGCTTCTTATTACAGAATATGAAATATGCTGCAAATATTTGTTTTTACACTTTTCTTGTGTAAGTAGCATCTAACGTTACAACGGGTAAGGTTATATCTTTGCAAACTTATGTAATTAAATAACTCATCCTCATTGTTGGACAAATATTTGTTTTATAAACTGCCTAAAACTCCATGGGGGTTACACCTGTAAGTAAGATAAGCAGATCTTTACAAGAAAGTGAGTTAAGAATTAGAAAGAGAATAGAAATATAATTCATTTTTTAACTGCATAGGTAAGAGCTTGTTAATATTACCTTGAAAAGAAAATTATCGTATGAAAAATGATGTCTCAATATTTCTATTAATTCATATGAAATTGTTTACTCATGTGAATGTTTTTCCATTATAGCTATACAATAATTATTCCATATTAATTTATATGTTTGGAAAATATAATTTACTAAAACATGATCATGTTGTTGATATCGTAATGGTTACTTATGAGATAAAAGAACATTGATATTGCAAAACAAAACTTTGTACGAAGACTTTTATGGTTTGTGACTATTATTTAATGTACTGTAGTTTTTCGAATTGGTATAACGTGGCATGGTAACAGATCGTTTTCAGTAATAACGTTACCGTACAGTTCTTTAGTCTTAGCTAGGAATCGTTGATCTGTCTTTGTTGTTCTCAGGCTAGGTTTTGTGAATGCACGACCGACAGAGACATCCATGGGTCCATCTAAAGACTTATTTCGATTCTTATTGTTGGTTCTAAGGCTGCACGGTGAGAAAAACACTTTAAGTAACGACCATTCCCTGAGTCGTTCCGTAATAATCTATAAAATTCAACGCAATCAAACATTTTGCAGTATATTCCTGTCAGTATCTCCAGTGTGATTCCGCAAAAGTTTTACTGCTACTAAACAGACTCTTCAAGTAGATGGAGCTATTGGAAATAAATCTCAACAGTGATGGTTATATTCCTAGGAAGCATTATTGTTTGTCCCAACAGGTGTACATGGCTATCATTTTTAGCACAAACAATTACATTTTTCTTTGGGCTAAGCAATTTTTTTCTCTTCATAGCTTTGACGTAAAGGTACCATTTTTTGTAGCCAGTACATGATTGAGGAGCTAGATGATGTACATCGTGAAAATCATTCTTGTCACATGGCCTTTGAAATGAGGATAATTGTTTACCCCAAAAGTTTTTCTCTATAAACGGCACAAATGGTTTTAGCTGAATTCAATGTCGTATCTGATCTATTGGACGCAAATGAACTTTTTCCTACATGGCAAATAAAATGCAAAAATAAAAATGTATAAATGGTTCTAAATCTTTAAACATAGTCAGCATGTTGTTCCAAGCATATAACGTCATGGAACAAGCTTTTACATTTCTCCGCATACAAACTTCATCGCGTGGGATTGCAGTTTTCTAACTGTTTTTAACAGTTTTCTCCATTGACTGAATTCATATTAGGACAATTTAAAATCAACGATACGAATAGTGTACGTCTGCTGATATCCTAAGTTTTCTACTATTAATGCAGCAATCTACTATTAATACAGAAGTCAGAGTACCAAAATTAAAAGCCTAAATGTAACAAGAAAAAATTTATCAAGATTTTAACAGACTTCAACAATTATTATTCTTCGCATGAAATTTGAATATATTTTTAGTGACGTCGTGAATATATATTCTTCCAATTACAAATTAATTTAAAAAATATTTTTTTGAATATAACTACAAATTGCTAATGAGGCGCTATCGTCACGAATCTTGAGCAACCTTATTAGATAATGAAAAGGATTATCAATGGAAGTGGTAATACTGTAACTTGTTACGGAAACTTCTTCTGAAATGGCATCGAAGATCTGACAGCTCTCAAAAAGTTAGAATTACTGCTTACGAAGTTGTCTTAAAGGGTTTTAGGTTACTAGATACTAAATGCGTAGGACTTTCAAACCTAGTGTTCCTTTTTCAGTAAACAAAATAAAAAGTAAGAACCATGTAGGCAGGTCGATACGAGTATTCATACGGAGGAAAATATTAGCATATTGCATTGAGTTAGTCGCAAACGATGCGACGTAGGTACAGAATGTTGAATTTTTAAATATTAATACTTAAGGAATCGTAACGGAAATGTCAGAGAAATCTTTATGTGAAGGTGATAATCCATTTATCGTCGTTATATGATAATCTAATTTTGTCCTTTTACAGATACAATAAAAATATTAAGTATTTACACTGAACCAAAAAAGTACATAAATGTAATAAAAAAACATTGTATGAAAAACAGGGGTAAGATAATAAATATTAAAAAAACAGATACACTGCCATATCATGCATTTATTACATTGTTATCTCAAAAAAATACAGAAATTACCATGGTTATAAAGGATCTACCTTAAAAACAACTTACGTAAAAATTTCTACTTATTGGTGGCGTGGTGCACATGCTTTTTTCAAAAACAACATTGACTTGCCAGTGGATTTTTTCGAAAACTTCTCAATTTCAAAAATAATGAATTTATTCGTTACTCTTAGAAAGCATATAATAAAATAATGATTGAACTGTAATTGAAAGTAATTCATTCAAAAAGTAAGGATACCCATTGAATTATGGAACATATTCATTAATTTCTAATGAATCAACTTACATTGTAAATAAGATTATGGTAATTAAATAATTACTACATAATCATCACAATAACAAACTATCTGTTATATCAATGAAAATTAAAATAATATTTGGTGTTTATTAATACGTATATTTTTTTCAGTGTATTATTTACAAATAAAACATAAAAATAGAACAAAGTCGAGTAGAAATAGAGAATAGAGGATTTACTTTGCAGTAAATAAAAATCTTATAGTATATGTGTATAGGTATATTTGATATAATTAATAATAAATAATAAGTAATAATATATTTCAGTGTCCTGATCATATTGAAAACTCTCTTTGTTTTAATTCTCAAATTTCAGGAAAATAACTGCGAGCCAAAAGTGACAGTTTAATAATTATTCGGATCGGTCAGTGGTCGCGCGGTTTAAGGCGTCAATACTTGAATCGAGGTGACAAGATTGGAGTTGGTTCGCGCCCAGCTGCCGGTAGACCGTATATAAGCTATATGCGTGGAGTGGATTGGCACCCTCTCTGCGGGTATGGTAGGGTGGAATAATGTTAGCTTGGGTCAATGTGAGAGATTGATACCGGTTGATATTTGACTACTCCCCTAATTAATGAGGTTTTCCAGGTTTCCCTCATTCCTGCACTGAATAGTGGCCTACCAACGTAAGTCGTTCCTGGGCGCAAATACGGCCTGCTTAATAATAATATGCCGCCCCTTCTCCCGCACAAGTCTCCGACTTCTGGGCTAATCCCTGTGATTAGAATGAGGGGTAGAGATATTATTATTAGAGATATTATTAACTATTTATGTATCTAGGAAGTAATTGAGGTGTTTAACGCCCGCGGCATGTTATAAAAGAACGCAACTGAGGGCTTTCATGACTTGTCCCCATAGACACAAAATTTTCCGATATTCATGCGAATTATTTAATGGCCGGAAAAGTCTCAATCTTCTGCGATTTTGCTAACTGTAACAATTTCTATCATTTTCATCATAAAACTGTTATGGTAGATTGTTAGAAGATCAAGACAAACTTACATGGGAAGAAAGCTATACTAGTATCAAGATTAATACACTTATTCTAACTAGCTTAGTTTTACGTTTCACTATTGCTCCAGTAGAATAATACTTTATTTAAAGATTAACTTATTTTTGTATAATAAGATTATATATTATTCATTTAAGAATAAAAATTACTTGAAATCTGAGTACGCGGTGTAGAACTAACTACATCTATCTGCCATTCGCTACTCCATGCCGGACTGAAAATGTCCTGGAATTCCATGTTTGCAAAATATCGTTTCTCGCCGATCGCGATAAAGGTCGACAGCTTTCAATGGTGTCTACTGCATGTAGAACGCTTCGTGCCCGGACATTTTCAGTCCGGCATGGAGTAACAAACGGCCGATAGATGTAGTTAGTTCTACACCGCGTACTCATGGTCCCTTCTGTCGGGTTAGACAGACGAAAGCAGCTAGGATTATTCGTCGGATACCTCACCTATGGCATACTGATGAGAGCTAATAAGCTCGAAACCGGTATATGTCTGGTGGGCGTCTGACGAATGACTCTAGCTGTTGCTATAGGTTTTCAGGTGTAATTCAATGCTGGTCGGGGCATTAGCCCGCAGAGTAGTTGTTTCCTGGAATTCCGTGTTTACTTGAAATCTATCCTTAATAAGAGATATAGTTAAGTTTATTTAAGAAACTGTTAGATAACATGAGATTCTCGAGCAACATTTATTACTCTCAAAATAAAGTTATGTTTTCTTTATTTGAAGTTCTAAATGATTTGAAAGAACTACCGCAAATATTTGAAATAGTATTAAATAATCTTGAATAGTCAATAATAATCTTGCATTAAGAAAACATATTACATAAACATTAAAAATTATTATTAAATCAAAGTTATACCTGCTTTAAACAATTTTGGTAATTTATTATTTATTGTTGCGAATAGGACGTTAAACTGTAATTTAACATCCGATTATATACAAAATATTTGTATGCTTTCTATGAGCATTACGTCTTTTCTGACAGTCTTATATTTTTTTATTAATTGAAATTTTACTGACTTTCCCAAATCAAAACTACACTTATAAATTCGACTCAGGGTTCTAAATAAAACTTTATTGATGGATCTGGTTTCCCAGTGCTAACGTATAATTTACTGTAAATTTTGTCTTCAAGGCATATCAACAGATGTATTCATTTACACAAACTTGCAAAAAATAATCAATCGAGTATTATTTCGAATATAAGATCTGTTCTACTGAAATAAATACTTATTTTAAAAAATGAATGATATAGCAGTGTGTATATTCATCTTTAATTTTTCTACTTCATTGTGAAATATTTGCTATAACACTGTAAAAAAGTTGTTGTGTAAGTGAGAGTTTCCGAGTTAGTAGTTTTACACACCATGGCTTTTTTATACGTTTTACACAAAATGTGTTAACATTAGTAGTATCATAATGGAATGTGCGTAATATTGTTCAGTGACTGTCAAAAGTACACCGTTTTGTGTTAACTTAACACACCTCTATGTTCTATATCCTTATACTCCTGACGGATTGAACAACAACTGTGCAGCTGCAGTATATTAGCTGTTTCAACACACGTCACTACGCCATGCTGGTCGCGTAGCGTTGTAGTGTTCAGTTTCAGTAACTTTAGAGAAAGAAAATGATATGTTCAGATCACTACCAGTTAATTTGTGTAAACTTCTATTATGTAGTGCCTAAATATTTTTTGTTGTTTATGATTTACTAGAACGTTATTAGTTTAAGTCCCTTATTAAAATATGTACTTAAACTACAACTAATTTTGTCAGAAAATTTTGTTGGTCATTCGAACTGAATTATATATTTTTAGTAAAATCCTAAGTTTTTAAGTTTATTAATTATACTGCCCTTTTAAGTATAGAAATCGTAGCTGACAAAATCTTCATTCTGAGATATTGTCTGGATTGGGTAACTTGCTATTAAATTTTAAATTTTTATTAAAACATATTACTATACGTTTCACGTTAGGTTCTATTAGACCAGAACCATATTTTATCATATAAGTGGAAATTAGATTTTTGATTGATACGACCTACTGCAGTAATTCCGTTTTGAAAAATAGTATAAAAATAAAATTCAAATTTAAATAACTTCATAAAATACGATTTCAGTTTTAACATGTGCATATATATACTAAATACCAAGTTGTGGGTGTCATAAACTGAAAATGATAAAAATGTAGATACGACTTCCATATTTCTGTGCTTTTGAAATTATAATTTTTGTGATACATTCATTGTGACGTTTTATAGAACATTCAAGGCTATATTCGATACATTCTCCATGACTGGCAAACTTCTAGGAAACATTAAAAGAAAGGTAACACAAAAATTATATTTATCAAAAATCGTTTTCTAAGCAAACAGGAACATAATTAACAAATCAAAAAGGTAGATAAACTTCCGCTATCAATACCTCTTATACAATAAAATTAACATGTTAGTGTGTAAAGTAACATTTGTTATACTAACATAGTGAATTGTGTTAAACCTTTAACACACTGCTACATACACAGAAATATGTAAAGATACACAATGACACAGGATTGTGTGAACGTTGTCTTGTTATAAAATGTGTAATTATTTTTGATATTAGGTATTTATTTTATTATTAAGGAAAACAACACGTGAACTTTCTTCTGTAATTATTTTTTTGAAAGAAGTTTAAAATTTTAAGAATATTATTATATTTAAATAAAGCCTTATACCCCATATAATAGCGATATTATTACAAATGTTTTACTGCACGGAAAAAATCTAATTTATTGCCTGCCAATATTGCTGAATTTCTAAATTTACTTGATTTTCACCGTGGCAACTACGAATACAGTGTTGAGGTCACAACTAGGAGGCGCTAGTTATACTGTACTGTCGATGTATAAATATGTCGTTCTTGTATTTTATACTTTAGAATTTGTTAATAAAAAACTATTGAATTACCTTCAGTTCTAAATAGAAAATGTATACCTGTTGCAAATCAATTAACTCAACCGTTTGGGTACTTGAAATTATATCAAGATAACAGACAAACCGATCATGGACTATTTAAGAGATTATACCACAGATTAGGTGAAACAGAATCATTTCGCCCGAAAAGTGACGTTGGAAGGCCGAAAATATTAACAGCGGACGAAGAAAATGATGTTTTAGTGCTTATTGCTGAAAATACACGTACAAACACACGTCAAATTTCGGAAGCCACTGGCACCAGTCAGTCTTCCGTTAGCAGAATACTCCTCAAAGAAAAATTGTATTCGTATGATTTTTCTCCAGTTTAACATTTACCGCCAGAAGACCTTCTAGCTAGGTTACGGTTCGCCAATAACAAAATTATAATCCAACATTTTATAATAAAATATTATTTACGGACACAGCCACATTTACCCGACGAGCTATTTTTAATTGAAGAAATAATCAATATTTGGTGTGAAATTTTCTCCGATAATATTGTGGGGCCATTCGTACTACCACGTCCACTTAACGGAGGAAATTATTTAAAAGTTCTAATTAATGATTTGTCACTGCTTCTTGAATATATTCCCTTAAATTTCCGGCAGAACTTCTGGTTTTTGCATGATGGTGCACCTGCACATTACCTCTGACAAGTAGGAGAATATCTTAATAGAAATTTTCCGCACCGTTGGATTGCACGTAGCCCTAATTTAAAACCGTTGAATTTTTACTTTTGTGCCTATATTAAATCTTAAGTTTACAAAGACAATATTAATAGTCAAGAACAGCTGTGGGAAAAGATTGAAGAATTGGTTAATATTATCAAGCAACATAGAACTTTATTCAACGTCAGACAAAATTTAAATAAAAGCCTAAGAAAGTGCATTTGAAGCCGCTGGAATTGTTCATTAGCATACCTAGATGTTGGTATCAGAGAGCATACATATGACTTCATTGATAGGAATTGTAGGAGATTTGATTTATATCAGCTTAAAATGCCTTTCCAATCCAGTAAAAAAATGGTCAGAAGCTAATAATAAAGAATATACCTATGGGTAGATATTGTGGGTGAAATTTGATTGGTCAGTGGTCGTGCGGCTTAAGGCGTGAGTACTTGAATCGAGGTGACTAGATCGCTGTGGGTTCGACCCCCGCAGCCGGTAGACCGTATATAAGCTATATTCGTGGAGAGATTGGCACCCTCTCTGCGGGTATGGTAGGGTGGAAGAATGTTGGCTTGGATCAATGTGAGAGATTGATACCGGTTAACATTTGACTACCCCCTAATTAATGACGTTTTCCAAGTTTCCCTCATTCCTGCACTGAATGGTGGTTAGGGCCTACCAACGTAAGTCGTTCCTGGGCGTAAATGCGGCCTGCTTAATAATATGCCGCCCCCTCTGCCGCACAAGTCTTCGACTTCTGGGCTAATCCTCGTGATTAGAATGAGGGTTAGATATACCACGTGGAAAACAGCACGTGAGCCTTTATATACATTCTACATAATTCAAATTCAGAAATGATCCAGATTTTAATAGTGAAATATTTGTTTGAAATGAAACATTATTTTGAAAATGTTTTTGAAATAATTATTGTTAGATTTAAGATTTCTTATGCATCGTTAGCTCTAAACGTAAACAAAATTTGTTTTGCTTCAACTGATAAACTTTATAGGCAAATTTATGCCTTACATCAACCTCATCATTTTAAGGATATGTCGGTGAAAAGACCACCGCAAATTATGAAAAGAAAAATGTTTTCTAATTACGTATAAAAAAGAAAACATGCCAGATATGTGTCTACTTCTGAATAAACTTACCTTTGTTACTGAAGTACGCTTCTCTGTCAGAAAAATATTGAAAACTTATATTTAGCTTCGCATTCGAACTTCTTTATCTAACTTTAATCTTTCTGTGTCTCATTTTATACACTCACTTTAGCATAAATATGATGTTTATAAAACTCACAAAGAGAACACCAAAACAAAAGATCTTTGTTTGTATACAGGCAAAAATAAGTATGTACAGACTAGCTGAATTTGGAGTAATTGAATCGCATGGATAAACAATAATATGCAGACAAAGGGTGTAATCCTTCATGAGATGAATTTTACGTGCCTGTGTTCGTTAACCGGAAAAAATGAATGCAATTTTCTTTGTCTCTTTAAGAATCGGATCTTAAGTCATTTTATTCAGAAACAACAGCGTTTGTTTGCTTTATATTGTTATTTTTTGCCCCTAAAAACATATCGCGTTTCATTCTATAAAATGGCGAATTCGCTGGTTTTAAAATATGTTTAAGCGACATTAAAAAAACGTAGAAATTAATTAACTGCAAAGTAGAGTATTAATTATATGTATTTGAAAAAGATGCCACAAATTCAAAAAGTGGTAAAAAATAAAAAAAAACAAAATTAATTTAAATCAATAATATAATAATTTCGAAATGTACAGTGAGAGCCGAAAGGAATAAATTTATTAAAAAAACAGGTGCTCGTTTTTGGAAAATTTCCCGAATTCGGGAACTTTTATTTACAATTACGCATTTTTTAATCCAGTCTTCATGTATACAGGGTGAAACAGAAAAAATTGTATGATGAACTTTTTTAAGTGAAAACCTTTTTTTTTGTATTATTATGGAGTTTGCCATCAAATTATAAATATTTTTTATGTAACATACCATCGCATATATTTAACCCGAAAACATAATTCAATATCAAGTGTCCAGATCGTTCATTCAGTCAAACCAGTGTAGGCAAAATTGCCAAGAAATTTCGAGATTTTAAACCACTTAAAACAACAACAACAATTAAATTCTCATAATATCATCCATTGGTTTCTTGACAATACACAAACCTATGTACAAAATCATCTTAAACGTTATTTAATACGTTCCCATTAATTTTCCTGATCTCTCGTCTTATTAGCCTTCCACGTTTTGAGGCCTGTTTGCATAAACTTTGGATTTTAAATAACCCCATAAAAAGTAATCCATGGATGCAAAATCGGGTGTTCTTGGAGATCACTCTATTGGTACGCATTTTCCAATCCAACGGCTATTGAAATAGGTCTAGATTGTCGAAATGTGGATGTCGATTTTTAGACGTCAATTGTTCGAAAACGGTTGAAAATAGGTATATGGTACAGGCATGTCCCTGTATATTTAATATTACAGGGTGTTACGTTTCTAATTCAAAAAAGGAGTAAGTTTATCTCGCCAAAATAGTGGGGGCAGCTCATATAAAAAATTTGTCATTACCGAGTTACTGGGTGTTAAAATTGACATTTTGAAGCGGTTTTTTTTGATTATCTGTAAATCGGCTGAAGACAAAGATGCCAAAATTTATATACGAATTAACATCTACGCTGACTTAAGAAAAATGTATAAAACGCTTTACTCCCAATAGCAGTGGTGTGCGGGTAGCTTAGGGATATAATTGAAGAACAAAATGTGCAAAATGGCTTTGTAAATCCCTAGAGATAATACAGAAAAGGTGTATTATATAGGACATACAGGGTGTCTCAGTATCGTTGTGTTATATTCTCCTTTTCGAGAAACTTATACATATTACCTACTATAGGTTGAAATTTAATAAAAAACTACTTTTCAGAATAGTGAAAATTGCTTCTGATATAGTGTTTCTTCTAAAATATGATACAAATGGAATGTCTGCAAATTTTTATTTAAATGTGTATACTACAGGGTGTCCGGAAAAGACGTGTACAACGGAAGACCACAGACTCCTGGGTTCAAATTAAGCCGTTTTAGCCAAATTTACTTATTCCCAAATTTGCTTCTTTTCGCCGCTAGAGCGCCAAAGTTTGAGAAAAATTTTTGTTTATTCCGAATATCTCGAAAACGACTTGATCGATTTTAACCATTTTTGGGCTACGCAGTTATAAGTCTAACCGACACTTTTTGACGTTATTTAGAATCTTTTGCAGTTATTAGAAATGTAAGAAAAATCATGTATCATGCAAATATAAGCACATATTTTTTAACCTCCTGTACAATTACTCTCAGTTTTTTTGTTAGTAGCTGACTTTATTTAGAAACTTTTTTTATACTCACAGAATTTTGAATAGATGAGTAGTTTAGGCAGAAAAAATATTTTCATATGTCAACAATATCAGCATTCGTTCTGCAACAAATAACGAAAATTCCAAAACTCTCATTTATATTTTATTTAATAAATACAAGATAATAAAATATAACAAAAAAGAGTTATGATCACTTTACAATAAATGCTCAAAGTGACCACCGTTTTCTCTTATGCAACAAGTAATCCGTTTTACGAAGTTGTAGTGCAGCCTCTCCATGATTCCTGCATTACCTCGTAAAATATTAACTGCGTCTTGGATTCGCCTAAACAATTCCTCTTCATTATTAACTGCAGAGGCATATACTTTAGTTTTACTGCACCCCACAAAAAAATCGCAAGGGGTTAAGTCTGGTGCTCGAGGTGGCCATTTTATAGGAGCATCGTTTCCTCTTCCGATCCACCTGTTAGGATACAGATTATGTAAATATTGACGAACGGGTATTGTAAAATGAGGGGTAACCACATGTTACGACGAAGTAATAACGGCAAATCGTCCAACAAATTAGGTAATACTTGCTGTAAAAATTTAAATAGTTGACCCCATTCAATCGATGTGGAAGCACAACCGGGCCAATAATAAAGTTGTCGATAATTCCCGCCCACACGTTTACTCTGAATTCATATTGAAAATGTCTTATTTCAGTACAGTGTGGATTTTCATCAGCATAAACGTGTTTGTTGTGGTTATTAATGATGCCTGACCTAGTGAAACATGCTTCATCTGTAAATAAAATGTTTTTGCTGAAGTTGATATCATGGGCTCTTTGATCTTGTATAAAATTACAAAATGCTAAACGTTTTTCGGGGTCAATGGGTAGCAATTCATGTACCGATTGAATGTGGTACGGATGTAGTAATTGCTCCTTCAAAACATCATGAACTATGGTGGTTGGTATCCCTATTTCATGTCAATGCGTCTTGCACTAATTTTTGGGTTCTCTTCTATCTTATCTAGGATTTGTTCCTCCACCTCTATAGTTTTCGTAGTACGTTGACGCCCTTGAGCCGCATTCATTTGGTGGAAGGAACCAAATTCGCGAAGTCGCCTTTCGATGTTGGCAAAAGTTTGATGATTTGGCACTCGTCGATGAGGGAATCTGTCCATGTAGACCCTAACACTTTTGCGGCCGTTACCTTGACAAAATCCATAAACCAAAAGCATATCTACTTGTTCGGAATATGTATACGTATCCATGATGAAATAATGAAAAATGAGAAAAATAAACAAACACAACAATAACGACAACAAACAAAGTAAGATCTAAAGTAACTAAGTAATTGAGCAAGAAGAATACACCGAGAGACTAATTTCAGTAGCTGATTAGATTTGACAAACAACTGACACTTAAAATAACAGAGCCAACTTCTGGTACTTCATTGTTGCAGAACGAATGCTGATATTGTTGACATACGAAAAATATTTTTTCTGCCTAAACTACTCATCTATTCAAAATTCTGAAAGTATAAAAAAAGTTTCTAAATAAAGTCAGCTACTAACAAAAAAAAACTGAGAGAAATTGTACAGGAGGTTAAAAAAATATGTGCTTATATTTGCATGATACATCATTTTTCTTATATTTCTAATGACTGAAAAAGATTCTAAATATGATCAATAAGTGTCGGTTAGACTTATAACTACGTGGCCTAAAAATGGTTAAAATCGATCAAGTCGTTTTCGAGATATTCGGAATAAACAAAAATTTTTCGCAAACTTTGGCGCTCTCTAGCGGCTAAACGAAGCAATTTTGGAAATAAGTAAATTGGGCTAAATCGGCTTATTTTGAACCAAGGAGTCTGTGGTCTTCCGTTGTACACGTCTTTTCCGGACACCCTGTATATAATCTTATAGATATTATTAAATATCAATATTTATAAATATCATTTAATATTTTATTTTAAATTTGCAATTATTCCGAAATAAGTCCGTATAATATTATTTATTTTTATTTGAGATGGAAATATGCAAATATGAAAATAATGTAAAATTTATACTAATAATTTAAGTATTATCAAAATAAGGGAACAATACATTGTATTTTCAGGAAAATATTTTAAAAATACAGAAATGTTGCAATGCAAAATAATATTAGATATTGTAAAAGCACAAAAAGATCAGAAGAAACATTTACAAATTATTATAAAATTACCCAAATTTACAAAAAAATATATTTCTCTATGTAGTAGGACATACATTTTTATATGTATGTATGAATTTCTACAATAAAAAAATATAATATATAAGATTACCAAGACACGAAATAAAGTAATGACAACTGTTTCCGCTTGACACAGTGACGTAGCATATATATTTTTAGAACGACCCCAATAATTAAGCTTGCACACCACTGCTTTACTATATTCTGTGATATTTATAGTTAATACTTTCCATGTCAAAGTAGAAAATATTTAACAACATACCGAGATATGCTTGAAAGTAGGTAGTTGTATTTTTTTAAACTTCAATACCTTATTATATCTCGAAAACAAACTATTTTTGACAAAATAATTATATGCAATTGAATATCATCATTTAGTTTTAATAGTTTGCGTCTAAATTTTGTTTAACAAAAGTGCGATTTTTACTTAAATTAAGGATATAGTATAAGATGTAGGTACTTCTAAAAATTTATAAAGCATTTTATTATAATGAGAGGTTTTAGAGATAAATTTTAAAAAAGTTCTGTGAAGAACTTGTTTGAAAACATTTTGTTTGAGAGATGTCAAAATTTGAAAATATAAATCCGATTCTGTAAAAATACGCTTGACGTAGGTTGATGAAACGTCATGTAGTGGTGATAGCGCTATAATGAAGATCCCTAGTAATTTAACATAACTGGACATTTTGAAAATTAGATCATTGCCCTGAATTTAGATTTTGGCAAATATGAGGTACCTAGTTTGTAAATTACTTGTATCAGGCCACACATACGTAAGAAACACAATTTACTGCAGTTTTACCACCCCTAATGGAATAAGATGAACAAACGGAACATTGACATTGGATCGGTCAGTGGTCGCGCGGTTTAAGACGTTAGTACTTGAATCGAGGTGACTAGACGGAGTTGGTTCGAGCCCAGCTGCCGGTAGACCGTATAAAGCTATATTCGTGGAGAGGATTGGCACCCTCTCTGTGGGTATGGTAGGGTGGAATAATGTTAGCTTGGGTCAATGTGAGAGATTGATGCCGGTTGATATTTGACTACCCCCCTAATTAATGAGGTTTTCCAGGTTTTCCTAATTCCTGCACTGAATAGTGGTTAGGGCCTACCAACGTAAGTCATTCCTGGGCGCAAATGCGGCCTGCTTAATAATAATATGCCGCCCCCTCTCCCGCACAAGTCTCCGACTTCTGGGCTAATCCCTGTGATTAAAATGAGGGGTAGAGATATTATTATTATTATTATTATTATTATTATTATTATTATTATTATTATTATTATTATTATTATTATTATTATTATTATTATTATTATTATTATTATTATTATTATTATTATTATTATTATTATTATTATTATTATTATTATTATTATTATTATTATTATTATTATTATTATTATTATTATTATTATTATTATTATTATTATTATTATTATTATTATTATTATTATTATTATTATTATTATTATTATTATTATTATTATTATTATTATTATTATTATTATTATTATTATTATTATTATTATTATTATTATTATTATTATTATTATTATTATTATTATTATTATTATTATTATTATTATTATTATTATTATTATTATTATTATTATTATTATTATTATTATTATTATTATTATTATTATTATTATTATTATTATTATTATTATTATTATTATTATTATTATTATTATTATTATTATTATTATTATTATTATTATTATTATTATTATTATTATTATTATTATTATTATTATTATTATTATTATTATTATTATTATTATTATTATTATTATTATTATTATTATTATTATTATTATTATTATTATTATTATTATTATTATTATTATTATTATTATTATTATTATTATTATTATTATTATTATTATTATTATTATTATTATTATTATTATTATTATTATTATTATTATTATTATTATTATTATTATTATTATTATTATTATTATTATTATTATTATTATTATTATTATTATTATTATTATTATTATTATTATTATTATTATTATTATTATTATTTATTATTATTATTATTATTATTATTATTATTATTATTATTATTATTATTATTATTATTATTATTATTATTATTATTATTATTATTATTATTATTATTATTATTATTATTATTATTATTATTATTATTATTATTATTATTATTATTATTATTATTATTATTATTATTATTATTATTATTATTATTATTATTATTATTATTATTATTATTATTATTATTATTATTATTATTATTATTATTATTATTATTATTATTATTATTATTATTATTATTATTATTATTATTATTATTATTATTATTATTATTATTATCCGGGAATATTATCCATTTAACGTCATCTATTTAGAATTTTCTACATTTAATATTGTTCGAGTGTATAAGATTTTTTTAATATTTTTATCAAATCAATTAGTGAGCTCTGATATTGTTTCTTGTAACAACTTTTCATCGCACACCCAAAAATACACAATGACATGCGTATAAAAATAATTTTTCTTTTATTCTGTAACTTTTTTTGTAAATTGACTAGGGCATACGTTTAATGAGCGAACCCCAATTAATTTTTCAATATTTTATCGGTATTGCCATATCTTTCCAAAACACTGTATTTACTTGGCAACTACTACTTCTAAGTTATTATAGAGACGAAATAAAATAGAATAGCTATTGGTACGAAAACTTATTTTGTAATTATTTCAAGTAAAAATGTACTTGATCAAATAAATCTATTTTGTTGTTACTCGGTTTGAAATACAAAAAAGTTGAAAGAGTCAAAAAATGAAGATTATACTGCAGTGCATATGATGACAAATTTTATTTAATAATATACAGTGATATATTTTTTTTGACAGGTCGCTGGTACGTTTCTAAAGCTGGTAATTTTTTGTTTCATATCTATTGTAATAATAAATGTGCACATAGAATTTGGTTAAATTATCTAAAGCGGTTTAGAAATTAAAAATTAAGAACTGATTTTTTAAAATTATTGGCACACTGACACACTTTTACCTCTACTTAAGAAACCCCCTGTAGAATAGGTTAAGTTAAAATTCTTAATTTATACTGTCTGTATCCGAATATGTTAACTAACATTTTAAATTCATATAGCACATTCATAAATGCAAAATAGTATTTTCTTGTCCTATTTTATTGAATTAATTTTATTTATTGCCAACATGGAACATAGTATACAGGGTGTTAATTAAGTATGTACACAAACTTTAAGGGGTTAATCTATGATTAATTTCGACAAACAGTTCATATAATCGTGGGTCCGTAACGGCTTTGTTTTCCAGATACATAGTGTTAAAATTTGAAAAAAACAACTTTTGGATCTATTTTCTGAGTAGTAAGAGCTACTTAGTTGAAACTTGGCACACCCTAATCGGTTTTAAAGACTACATTTTACTGGTATTAAAATATGTTTAATTTATTGCCATGACCTACCTCATAATAATTTTGCGTTGAGTTCTGACCAATTTTAATTCTAACTTAAATTGCGCGCTTAAGAATGAAATTACCAAGAGACATTTTTTGTGTAATTTTAATTGGTCCAATTGACAGAGCTCTCGAATTTTGAAAAAATCGTTGAAGTGCCATTTTCTCTTTAAAATCTGTGAAGCCATATCTGCGCTCATGGCTAAATTAAAAATAATTTAATACTGCAGAATGTAGTCTAAATACATATTAGGGTGTGCTAAGTTTCAACTAAGTAGCTCTTACTATGCAGATCATAGATCCAAAAATTTGATTTTTAACACCCTGTATCTGGAAAGCAAAGCCGTTGTGGACCCATGTTTATATGAACACTTTGCCTTAAAATCAATTATAGATTAATCCCTTAAAGTGTGTATACATACTTAATTAACACCCTGTATATTATCTGAAATAAAAAGTATTGGTATATTTTATTGAAGAGAAAAGTACTTAATTTGATCTCTACAACACTAAATTTAAATTTCCAAATTACAGTTTAATGGGAAGAAGACAAATTAATCATTAATCATTTTTAAAAAATCTGTGATATGCCTTCAATAAATTTCGGGCTAATCAAATAAATAATTTCATTTGCAAAGCTTTTAGCCAACCGTATATGGTACGTAAATAATTCCAAAATTGTCTTTTACTTTCATTAAGATTGCTGTGTTGTTGGTTACAACTTATTGTTACAAAGAAATATTTTATTTGAAAATAATAAGAGCTGTTCAACTCATGATTGATGTACTAATTATTTTCATTTCGAACAGTTATGAGAAACTTTTTCTTGAGAAAAAATTCTGTGATAATTACTTAAAGTACGAAGAGACTGCCCTCTTAAAAAATGGTTAAAATCCGAAAATGAATAACTTTAAAAGACAGAAAAAATCATTTAGCTATCGTTATAGTTTGAAAAATATAAATATATATTTTGTCTTAAGTTGGTCTGTTTAAACATATAATTATAATATGCTTGTATATTCGAAAAATATAGGTATTGCTTAGATACAAGGTGATTTAAAAAATTGCTGCTAAACTTAAACAGAGGAAACAAGAGATCAAAATACATTATTTGAACCTAACTTACCAAAATGCACCCCTAACGAGTTACTGTCCTTTAGTATCAAAATAAAAACACAAATTTTTCCAAAATATAATTGAAATAATATTTTTTATTTCCACTTTTGATCTCTAGTTTACACCGTAAAATATTGGTTATACATTTTAGAATCATTGTGTATATGTATATTGAAATTTTGAACGATTTAAATAAATCTAACTGAAGGGACAATTTATTAAATTAAGACTATGATATACAAAATTAATGTATTATTGATTCTAAATATGTTTTTCTGTGTAGTTTAGAGATTAACAATGAATATGTATTATATTTTATCTATAAAATAAAATATATAACATGGTATTTAAGTAAGGTTAAAGTTAACCCCAATTTCTCCACATTAAATTATATCCATACATAAAATTCAGAAGAGGGTATCAAAGAATTTGAAGGTAGGCAGAAAGGAAGTCTATTATATTTATTAAGTTAAGAATAGTAAAAGTTGCTTTGTAGAGAAAACGTTTGAGACCTTGGCCAATCGTTCATCATTTCCTGTCTCTTTTGGTTCTGTGACAACTACTTAAACAATTTACGAACAACAATTTTTCTTCATCATGTCAAATAGTTTTGGGTTTTAGTGGAAATAAAATTCTGTTACGGTATATCAGTATTCAAAATTTCGTATATGTTCATTTAAAGGAACGAATGAATATGCATAGTTCAAAATGTCATAGGTGACTATATCAAACATTACAGAAAGAGATTTTATGAAAAATCCATGAATATTTGTTCGAAATTTATCCCAGCACGAATCAGTCTTTGAAACAAGAAATGGAACTGATTACAATTACCTGTAGAGTTCTTTCGAACCAACATATATCTTCGCATATCTGCCTTATACAGGATGTTTCTTCAATACGGGCGCAATATCCAGAAATTCGTTCTATGTTTTTAAAAATATTTTTAGGTATTAACAATATTGTGTGAAATTAACTATTGCGCGACTAAAGCTCCGATCAACGTTGAATTACATTCACAATATCTACCCATACTACTATTTATTATTAGCTTTTGTACTGTATTGTAAAGATATATTAAGTTGATATAAATGAACTCTCTTACATTTCCTATCAATGAAGACATATACTCTCTGATACCAAACACTATGCTTAAAGCTGCATTTAATAATTATCTAAATTAAAATAATATCTAAGCTAGCTAAATTGGCTAACCTGGTTTAATGAAAACATTCTACAATACTTAAATTCACTTTTAATATTAATATTAATAATTATTTAGCTTAAAATATCTTTACAATATAGTAAAAATTTCGTTTCTTGATTAAAATTAAGGTAATTTAATTAAATAAATACAGAGTGTCTCATAACAACTGGGACATACAGCAGTATGGTATAGTAGACGTTAAAATGGTCCGATAATTAGTTTTAAGAAATCTGTTACACAGTATTGCCGCTAGTTATACAATAAGGATTGCGTACATTCTTGCAGACTTTTTTTACCTCTAACACTTTTGTCAGATTTACTTTAAATTATGAAGGAAAGAACATTTATAAATAAAAAAGATGTACTTCATTCATCTCGATCTCAATTCGTCTTAGAGATATTTGGGATTAACATTACAAGATAAGAAATATTTTGACAACACTTTTATTAACAAAACACAAATTATTCGAAATAATACGATACAAAAATATATACTAAACGACTACCATAATAAGTGCTGAAAGTGAAAGTCAGCATATCTTCTAACTGTTACAGGGCTGTTATAATTTGCCTGGACATAAGTACAAATCATATCTCTTAATTCAGTATTGGAAAATAGATTGTGTCTTGATATTTTCAACAAATGTTCAAAAAAAAATAGACACATATTCTAAAATAAATAGAAAAACCACCTGTATACTATTACAGTTTCGCTGCAGAACTGGTTACTGGGCATAATAAAGTAATATTTTTAAGTTTTTACCTATACTAATATAAGTATCTACTAAGATTTAGAAGTAAACATTGTAGACTCCGTATCATTATCGACAGCTTTAGGACTGTATATTTACTCAACCAAATTACCTTAATCATAAAGTCTTAGAGTATGTTCGTGTATTTGAAGCGTGTACTTAAAAACACCCTGTATAAGGCCACAGCAAAAAAATGTAACAGTGAGTAAGTTCAAACTCATTTATTAGTGAATTAATTTGGGGTTGATTTTTAAGTAAATTTATCATTTTAACCAACAAATGAGCTTATCTACACAATGTTTGGTTAGAAAAACCAAAATATGTGTAAGCGATTACATATTGTGTAAAAATAACACCAACCGTTGTCAAAATTACTTTGTTGAGTAAGTGGAAGGGGGTTCGAGCAGGTACCGACGCGTAGATGTAGTTTTGTCGTGTATGATACCAGTCACTGCTGTTTGTGGACGATAATCATAAGTGTATTGTTCCAACCCGATCATGGACCATGGACCGCGATTGTAAATACGTTTTCAAAATACAATTTGCATAAAAAAGTATGGTGTAAATTGGAAAGTGAGAATAAGTTGTGGTAGAAATATGTAAGTAACAATGGCCGTCTTCATCCGATACAAAAAATTTGTTGATTTACTTCTCATTTCAGAAAACCTGCCTTGTGTGTGTCATTACTAGATTACCATTTCATTGGATTTTGAACCATTTAGCTATAAAATTTTGGGAAATGGATCAAACCTGGAAATTATTGATTTAAACAGTTTATTCCATAAAGAGCCGTTTGAACTTTATCAGTCATACAACACCACTGAGTGTTTTGTGACGCCAAAGTACGTATTTTATTAAACTTAGAAAGAATGTATTGTCTAATAATAAGTATAATAAAATAAAACACCTTTACGTACTGCGTCATGTTATTATCAAATATATCTCAACCTTTATTTTATTCAACTTGTAATAGCAAACTTTTGTTTCAAATAGCGTGTAGGTAGTAGTAGTAATAAATATTATAATAGTAATATCACTTTTCTTTTTATAGACTGTAAGTTTTATGACATAATTATTTATAATAATTTTATTTTTATCTACTATTATTATTAATTTAATTGTAATTATTTCTTATAGTCATAATGCTGTTAATAGTAATAATAATAATTGTTATAAATATTTATAAAGTAACAATTTACAATCCGTAAAAAATTAACATGTTTATTAGGTACACAATAGGCTTAATTTTCATAAAAACTATGTAAGAACTAACACAGTATAATGTAAAATCATCACTATTTTGAGTTTATTACAACACTAAAATGATATAAAGTTACTCGTTACTGATTTAAATTGTATACATGTTGTGAAAAAATAACGAAATAGATTAATAATAAAACTCAATTTTGCGTTTGGAGTCACACATAGAACTCAACAATTGTTCAGTGTTACCCTTAAAATA
The DNA here is from genome assembly GCA_025584915.1 of Monochamus saltuarius. Classification (NCBI taxonomy): domain Eukaryota; kingdom Metazoa; phylum Arthropoda; class Insecta; order Coleoptera; family Cerambycidae; genus Monochamus; species Monochamus saltuarius. Next base: position 22,462,429 of record CM046724.1, on the reverse strand, counting down.
TTTATTTAATTAACAAATGACTGCAGTGACATTACTCAATGAAATGTGTTATTATTCCAACACAATCGGGTGTGGACTCATTTTGACAACCATTTTAAGTGAAATTTTACTAAAAATTTTTTACGGTGTAACATTATCGACAAATGCTCATTATTAAACTGATTAAAAATTGTGTAAACAATTTGATTAAAGTCGACTTACCTTATTAAAATTTTGTTAATTTTTTGAAGTTATGGGTCTCGGAAAGAACTTTTTTATATCTTTTTTACGATAATTTTCTCAATTGTTGGTAATTTATTTAAATTTTGGAAAATAATTCATTTTTAAAAAGGTATGCCTGTTGCATGTCGCTAAAATGCACCATTTTAGGGAAAAGCGGATTGAACATATCTGTTAAACTTGAAAATCAATACATGAACTTTAGAAAATGAATACAAAAAGTTGTTACAATTAGCAATTTCTAGTAGAGAGGTCTCTGACAGATATTTCAAAAATAAATTTAAAATAAAGATTTTATTGTGCTATTGCGTTTATGTTATTTTGTTTCATGTACTACTAACTATAATAACTTTTTGAATTAATAAATTTATTAGAATTTATGTATTGATTTTCAAGGTTAACAAATTCATTAAAATTATGAGTTTTGGCGACATGCAACAAGTATTAATTTTTTTTTATATATATTTTAGGTATTAATAATATTGTGTGAAACTAACTACTCTGTGGACTAAAGCCCCAACCAGCGTTGAATGACACCCAATATCTACCCATTTATTCTTCATTATTAGCTTTTGTAACAATTTTTACTGTATTAGATGTCATAAGTATACTCTGATACCAAACATCTAGGTATGCTAATGAACAATTCCACAGACAAAACTCTATTCAATAATTATCTAATGAAATTAATCTATCTAAATTTACTAACCTGGTTTAATGAAAAAACTCTATAAATATCTAACCTCATACACATGTATGTGACATACATATGACTACATTGATAAGAACCTTTCTAATACAGTAAAAAATAACCTAAGATTGTTTCAAAAATAACTAATTATTTTCCAAAAATCTCTCTCTTAAAAAAAAAATCTGAAAAGAATAATATAGTAGCATATGCCCCCAGAACTACCTGTATATTTAATTACGATTTGATTTAAATCAAATTATTTTTGAACACGCTGTATAATTTATAGCTTCGATATATCGCCAGATAATTTATTAGCAAATTTTTGCGAAGTTGCAGACTGCGGCATATTTATTATTCAGTCACTCACATTTTAAAGTTTTGACACGTTTAATTTTAAATATTTAATTGAATTTATAGAGATGCAAGGTATACTATAAATGCATCAAAGTGTCTTATCATAATTGATTCTTTAATATTTACACAATTTTAAAACGTACCACAAACGATAGCAGATCGTGGACAAAGTTTTGATCAAATCTCTAAAAAAATAAAAAAAAATCCTAACTAGGAAAAATATACAAAAATTTAAGTAACTACTCAATTGTAAATAATAAAAAATATATAACGGAAAATTGACACATCAAATCAATCAACTTCTTAGAAAGATGTTAAAATTTATTTCGGATTTGTCTTAAAACTAAAATAAACTGAAAAATACTCAAAATTGACAACTTCACCACAATAATTCAAGTTACAAGTTAAGCTACAGCTTAAAAATTACTTACTAAGGAAAAATTATTTCCAGAAGTATTCAAATAAAGTTGCGTAAAACAGCGCAGATGCATAATAATTGAATATTAACAGGAAAAACTCACCCTTTGAAAACGGAAAACTAGACTGGATTTTCGAAAACTTCACACACGACTGGATGGTAGTTGGTGATCAACAGGCAGGAGTTTCAGGATAAAGACGTGTTGATAGTACGGGATAACGGAGATTTATCCTGTGAAGGCGCCTACATATAAGTTGGAGGGGGACAGTGTCGTACCATTGGCCATCCCACTGTTTTACAAGAGTCATTTATAGTACGCTACATAATTACTACTTTGCGCTTGAATAATGTGCACGATAAATCGAAAAATTTGAGATCTTAACGATGCAAAATAATTTCAGATTTTGGCGGAAAGATTCAGTTATTTATACAGTGCGCTTGAAATTTTGATAAAATATACATGAATCATTATATCAAAAGATATAAAGTTATAAGCATAATAAAATAATTATATTGTTTAATTGTCTGAGAACTCTTATTTAAAACATACTTTGAATAGTTTGTCTTTTTTACGCTGGAAGTTGAAAATAAAAAAAATATATATAGATAACAATATGGGCAGTGAAAAATAGACAGAATTAATTTTTAAATAAAATGCTATGATCTACTTAATTTGTTATTATTAAAAAATAACGACAAAAGAAATGAAATTGAATAATTACAGTCAATGTCAGGAAGCTAAATTATAAATTTGCCGATATAGGTATATGTGTTGAAATTTAAAGAAAATTGATTTTAAAACATCGCTAGCTTCCCCTGGCAATCTTGGGATTGGTTTTTTAATTTGTGTGAAATATTATTTTTCATTAATTAAACGTAAATTTATCGGGGAATTTTAAATTTTTATTAATAATATAATATTAATCAATATTTCTCAACATAATTAAAAAATATATATAGATAAGATAAGAATATGAGTAGATAGATGCGGTAGAAAATAGAAAGAGAGTTATTTTTATAAATGTAATGCTATGATATAATTAATTTGTTATTATTAAAAAATAACAACAAAAAAATGTAATTGAATTACAGTCAATGTAATAAATTTTATATTAAAATAACACAGGGTGCTTATTACTTATCGACCCAACCAATAGCTAAGATGAAAATTAAGGGAGAAAGCAAAAATATAATTTTGCCAAAAAATGTTTTGTTGCCGATGTATAGTGTTGACTTAGAAAAAAAAGATTTGAATACATCGACAGCTTTCCCTGAAAATCTTCAGATTGGTTTATTTAATTGTGTGAAATATTATTTTTGATAAATTAAACGTGAATTTATCGGGGAATTTTCAATTTATTATATTATTTGTAACTAATATTTCTCAACATAATTTGAAATTCTTCATTAAATTAATCACGTTTAATTTATAAAAATAAATATTTCACATAAATCTAATAAGTCAGTCTGAAGATTTCCAAGTGAGGTTGCAGTTTTTTTCAACTTTTTCGCAAATTGCTAATTCGCTCTATTTCTACAAAAGTCTTCTCTTATTTCGTTAATGAATTTGGCTAAATTAATATTTATTTTAGATATTTATTGAATTCAACCTTGTTTGTGAATTTGTTTCATTAATAGTTAGATATTTGGTGTCAAATAACATATATATGATACAAGTAATAAGAATAATGATTTGAATAGTATCATTTGATCAAACCTCAAATTATGCTACTATTTGCCCAATTTTTATAAAGCATTTACGGTATGGTCAACCCAGAAAGTTTCTGGTCGATCTAATAAGTAATTTTCGAAATATACGAGTTCAAATTGAAATTAAACGCTAGCGGGGCGTGACGTCATTGCCTCTTACAACTTCTCGGTAATCTACGTCTACAATCGTATGCGGCAAAATGTTGACATTAGTAAATTCAACAATTTAATTGCTTTTCTGAAAAATCTGAAAAAGCAATCAGTGGGATACAAACTAAAAAAGTCAAGAGAATGTTTGCTATTTGAAATTCATAAATGCATAATTTAAAGTTGCCTTTATTATTGGACTTGGAGGTGCACGCATACCGTATACGAAATTCGAAGTTTCCCGAGAATTATTTATCACTGCCGGGGGAATAAAATATGTGGATATGGTCCAAATAATAATACCTCGCTCAGCGTTCTAGTCATGCCGATCATGAAGATTTTTTGTTGGTAAATGCATGAAACTTCCTGTTGGTATAAATACTTTTAATAGTGCCAAAGAAGATGGATTTTTTTCTCAATTTATCACAGCCTCAACAATACAGGACAGTGTTTCGACGATCATCTAGTTCAATTATAGCCAATACAGGAGCAGAATGCAAGTAAACGGTAGCGAGCGCAACTCGATATGCTATAGGAGGCAGTGACGTCACACAGCGGTTTAGACGAATTATTTTAAAGGCTTTACAGACGTCAGAAAATTATATTATTTTCCAGATCGCACTAAAATTACAAGAAGAAGAAAAATGCTAAAGACTTCATTGGCATAAATACTTTTACAATACAATAAAATACGTAATTATGTTATGCAATAGATTAAATAAGCAGTAAAGTGAACTTGCTTTATTTAATCATTACAACATAGTAGGTACTACGGTTTCTCAAATACACACAACGTCAAAACTCTTGGACCCCCTGTATATAATATGATTCGATTAAACCTAGTGGTTTTTCTTAATGTGGTATGCAACTACATGTACCTAGGGAACAAAAAAGACAATACAAAATTGCAGGCCATGAACCTTTACTTTATTATCAATGTTTTTATAAATCTGGTTAGTTTGGCAGTGTATTCAGCTAAGTGTTCCTTTGAATTTTTGTACATTATAATGCCAAAATGTGAAATTTCTGCGTTTACCCGAGCAAGAATGACTGTTTTACATGATGCAGGACATTATAATCATCAGATATCGAACATATTGGGCATTTCTAAATCTGTTATACGAATAGTACACAGATATGAAGAATTTGATACAGTGGAAAACATACCACGTAGTGGACGTACTCGAGTATCTAATGAAAGCGTATTTGGTGCAATATACCCGTAGGCACCGCACATCTTCAGCTTTAGCTCCCAGGGCCCAGTTTCAAGGTACACTTCGTGTTATATCGACACCTACTATCGTCTTCCTCAACGCAAATTTATGACCAGTCACATTTACGTCGAAAAAGTTATTACGCCCATTATGAATGAATTAGTGTTAGTGTAGAAGTGTTCAAGAGACACTCGAAGCAAGAAACATCAATAGATTATATTGACCAGCCAACTGTCCTGACATGAATCCTATTGAAAACATGTGGGATTTCGTTACTAGAGCCATTCATAATTATATTCCTCCACCTCAGACTGCAGATGAGTTAGTCGTGGCGGCAGAAGAGAAATGGAACAATATTCCGCAAGAGATCGTTAGCCACTTGATTATCTTAATGTACAGACCTGTCAATATGCTATTGGAACGTGGTGGAGGTCATACCGACTATTAGTAGAGAAGTTGCTTTGTTCTTTTTGATTTACTAAATTTTGTCAAAAATGTCACACAAATGTTGGTTTTTAATTTTCTAAGTACTCAGTTTCTAGAATATATTCTTTTCACAAAAGAAAAAAGAAAAAATATTCAGATACTTTTATAAATGTATTTAGTTTTTATGACAAAAAGATTTCTTTAACAAGAATGAGGGGGGGCGGCAAGACTTTTGCCGTTGTGTGTAGTTGTAGCAGCCTGCATTAACGGAATATTGCAAATCGCAATGAGTAATCCCCCAAATCAATATTATTCAGTAGAATTGTTTTATAAACCAACTTTAATGGAAATCCCTGACGATTAAGGATTACGACTGCAAATTACCACCATTATTCCCAAAATAATATACTTAATTTCTCTCACCCCCACAAGCTATAAAGAATAAAGAATAATTTACGAAATATGGATTTTCTTTTATTATATTCTTTTTGTGTCAGTACATTACATTTTAATTATACCATTTCATTATTCGTTTACATCTTATTTTACTAGCTTTACGACTCTGTACCTTACTATTATATTGACAGGGATCGGAAGTTTTCAATGGTATCTACTAAACTTCAAAGAAATATGTTATATATTTATAGCAAAGTATAGCAAGATGCTTATATGGTCAATATTAAAAAAAACAATTAAATAGATTGGACAATAATCAATATCTGGAAAAATTTGCTAACATAATCTCCAAAAATAACAAAAATAATAATTCACCACAATGATAAGAACAGCAACAAAATACTCTAAATATGTACCACACAGGGTGAGTCATTAATTATGATACATAGCTTAAAGGCAGATTGTTAACGTAAAAATAAAGGGATTGAGCCCAACATGCCTTATTCAATAGTTGCTCCTTTTCATTCTACAGGCTGTTAAAGTTGAAAAATATTTTCGATTTTATGCTATATTTTAAGAATGTAACGAACGATTGTTTCGAAAATTTGTAGTCTTATATTTTTTGAGGTGGCAATTACTAATATGCAAACAGTGCTGAGGTCAAGCTAGTGGGCGCTAGTTATAGTGTACTATCGATGTAAAAATTTGATTAACTTTTTGTACTTTACACTTTTGAATTTTTTAATAAGAAATTATTGAACTACCTTCAATTCTAAATAGAAAAGGTATACTTCTTACAAATCGATAAACTCAACCATTTTCGAGAAACAGACGATTTAAGTTTTTGAGATTCGGCGGGAATTAAATTAGAAAATAATTTTTTCCAAAGTAGTAGGTGTGAAAATACTACAGCTGTCACTACAATACCACATTGTTTTTCTCAATGCCACTCAGTTCATAGAGTACGATTCAGGAGCGTTTTTTTATTGTTATTTTTTAGATTTAAAATGCCCAGTCATAATAATTTTTCGAACATCGAAATGAGAAACATGATATGTGCATATGCCCAAGAAAAGTTTTGTGGTCGCCGTGCAGCAGCGAGGTACTTGGAATTATATCGAGATAACAGACAACCCGATCATAGACTATGTAAGAGATTATACGATAGATTATGTGAAACAGAATTATTTCGCCCGAAAAGAGACGTTGGAAGGTCGAAAATATTAACAGCGGACCAATGAGATAATGTTTTAGTGCGAATTGCTGAAAACACACGTACAAGCACACGTCAAATTTCGGCACCTACTGACATCAGTCAGCCTTCTGTTAGCAGAATACTCCACAAAGAAAAATTGTATCCATTTTACTCCCGATCAACATTTAACGCCACAAGACCCTCTAGCTAGGTTACGGTTGCCACATTTACCCGACGAGGTATTTTTAATTGGAGAAATAGTCATTCTTGGAAACTAAAAAATCCTCATCTGTCAAAAGAAGTAGGTACATTTTTAGCAAGAGTTCTCTATCATTATTTGGTGTGGAATTATCTCCGATAATATTGTGGGGCCGTTTGTACTACCACGTCCACTTAACGGAGAAAATTATTTAAATTTTCTAATTAGATATTCTCTTAAATTTACGGCAGAACTTTTCGTTTTTACCCCCGACTAGTAAGAGAATATCTTAATATAAAATTTCTGCACCGTTGGATTGGATGAGGCAGTTCCTTGTCCTGCACGTAGCCCTGATTTAAATCCGCTGGATATTTACTTTTGGGGCTATATTAAATCTTTAGTTTACAAAGACGTTAATAATAGTCAAAAACAACTGTGGGAAAGGATTCAATAATTGGTTAATATTATCAATCAACATAATAACTTTTTTCAACGTCAGACAATATTTAACTAAGAGGCTAAGAAAGTGCATTGAAGTCGCTGGTGGTCACTTCGAGAATCTTTTATGATTAATAATTTATTTGTTAATTTGCATAATAAAACTTTTCAGTTGTTGTAGTGTTCGTCTTATTGTTAATTCCGTTTTGATATCTTAGGACTCTAATTTTCTAATTTAATTCCCGCCGAATCCCAAAAACTTAAATCGTCTGTTCTTCAAAAACGGTTGAGTTTATTGATTTGTAACAGGTATACATTTTCGATTTAGAATTGAAGATAATAATAATAATAATAAAACAATTTATTCATCATTCAGATTTCTATACATATGCATAACTTACAATATATATAAAAACTTATCAGACTAGTCACGGACACTCAAGAGATTTAAAATAATTTACGCATCACAAACAATAATATAAAAAAAGTACATATATAGATATACATTTTTGTCCATATAAATTTAGGAATAAATTTACTGTCCTAGATACTCATTAAGAGAATAAAAAGCATTTTCTATTAAATATCGATACAAGTTATTTTTAAAAGTATTAAAATTTTCTACATCACCCGATACATCCACAAATCTGTTGAAACAGATGGCACCTTGATAATTATAGGAGTTCTGGCCTACGGTAAGCCGAGAAAAAGGTTGATGTATATGATTTTTATTACGCGTATTATGATCATGAACCGAAGTGTTTCGAGTTAAGACGTTTTGCTTTTTAACGTGTAGAACCAGACAGTATACATACAGTGATGGTAACGTAAGAATCGACAACTCTATAAAAAATTTTCTACAAGATGTGTGCATGTAGTCCCATCATGCATCTTAGAACTTTTTTTTGCATTATAAATGCTTTATCGACATGAGCTGCATTACCCCAATATATAATACCATAGGATAGAACTGACTGTACCAATCCAAAATATGCCAATTTTAACACCTCCAGAGTAACGGTATTACGTAATTGCCTAATTACAAAACAAACCTTACTTAACTGGCTTGATATGTTATCAATATGCTGCTCCCATGTCATTTTATGATCAAATATCACTCCCAAAAATATAATTTACTTGACTAACAGATTGATGATTTAGTTTAACAAACTAGAGTTTTGACAAATATTTTTGGGCAAAAACGACATAAAGAATGTTTTACTAGTATTTACTAATAATCCATGAGTCAATAGTTCAATAGTTTCTTATTAAATAATTCAAAAGTGTAAAATACAAAAGTGATATATTTTTACATCGACAGTACAGTATAATTAGCGCCCCCAAGTCGTGACCTCAACATTGTGTGCATATTCATAATTGCCATCTCAAAAAACGTAAGATTTTCAAAACAATCATTCTTAAAATATAGCAAAAAATCGAGAACAATTTTTCAACTTCAACACCCTGTAGAATGAAAAGAAGCAACAGTTGAATAAGGCATGTTGGGCTCAATCGCTTTATTTTGACGTTAACAATATGCCCTTATGATATGTACCATTATTAATGACTCACCCTCTATACAGGGTGGACCAGTTTTTTCGTGCCAAACTTTAAGGGTGTATTTTTCTACGTCGAAAAATAACAGTAGTTTGCTATACAAACAATAGTCCAAAATTGCTTCGTTACGAAAATACAGGGTGTTGAAGTTTGTTCTGAAAAACAGAAAAATACATTTTTTGTTTAAACCGCTAGAGATAATTAAATGAAATTTGACAGGTGTCGATAGAAGTGGAAGACTTAAGTTTTGCAATACAAAAGTTTCTTTTACTGTCACCAGTGGCGCGAGTAGCAGATAGTCAGTGGCTATTTTCCAACAAAAAAATGGTACGTCCCTGGTTTTTCCAAAAATTAATGTTATTTTTGGATTTCTCGTTCAATTTGGTAGAAAAAAACTCTCTTGAATTTGTTTTGTACGATGCACGCATACCAGATACGCTTGCTGCAACCACCAGATAAACAAATTTATAACGACTAGTTGGCGTCGGTTTTTATGTCAACGTTTGACAAATCTTAAATAGACTTGTCTTCTGTGTAGTAGTATCAAAATACCGTTTAGATTTTCAAATCAAGAAATAGCGGATATCCATTTTGTGTATGGATTTGCAAATGGAAACTAAAGGGCGGCCGCCAGAGAATACAAAAGATATCCGCAGAGACCACATCCTAGTCGCAATGTGTTCATAAGAATTCATCAGCAATTAATGGAGAATAGTTTACGAAATTTACATGGAGATCGAAACAATGCCAACCCAAACTAACAACAAAGAAGAATTTCTCGACGGATATTAAACGAGTTTGACAGAGATCCAACCACAAGTTCCCGTATATTTTCTCGTATTATCCGCACCTCTAAATCCAATGTACTTCGTACTCTCAGAAGGAATCACAGGCGTCCATATCACCTACAACCTGTTCAAGGCTTACATCCAGGAGATGAAGAGAAAAGAGTGACTTTGTCAGTGGGTCCTTCGCTCAGTTCAAGAAAACAGGGATTTTTTGAACAACATACTGTGGACTGACAAATCCTGCTTTACCCGTCGCGGTATAGTTAACTTCCATAACCAACATGTGTCGCATGAAAATCCTCATGTCATTAGACCACGAAATTTTCAAGTTGAATTCAGCGTAAATGTTTGGATAGGGATTTACAACAACAATCTGTTTGGACCCTATTTTTTAGCTCGACGCTTAAACGCAGAAAACTTCTTACAGTTTTTAGAAACGGAACATCACAATATGTGAGATAAAATACCGATTATTTTAAGACACACTTAATTGTTTCAGCTCGACGGTTGTCCCGCTCATTTTGGTAGAAATGTTAGAAATTGAAATAGAAAGTATCTGGTATGCAGCTAACAAATAATAATCCATTTGAAGGAAAACGGTGCATTGTACAAAAAAAATTCAAGAGAGTTTTTTTCTACCAAATTGAACGAGAAATCCAAATATAACATTAATTTTTGGAAAACCCAGGGACGTACCTTTTTTTTGTTGGAAAATAGCTACTGACTATCTGCTACTTGCGCCACTGGTGACAGTAAAAGAAACTTTTGTATTGCAAAACTTAAATCTTCCATTTCTATCGAAACCTGTCAAATTTCATTTAATTATCTCTAGCGGTTTAAACAAAAAATGTATTTTTCTGTTTTTCAGAACAAACTTCAACACCCTGTATTTTTGTAACGAAGCAATTTTGGACTATTGTTTGTATAGCAAACTACTGTTATTTTTCGACGTAGAACATACCCTTAAAGTTTGGCACGAAAAAGCTGGTCCACCCTGTATGTATAAAGTTTACCTGAGAAAAAAATGAAACAATGTTAGAACAGTTTTCCAAATTAGTAATATGTTATAGAATGAAACGTGATTATTTTTAACGGATATGTTTTTTCTATCACCCATAAAAAGTGAAACACCCCATATAGGGAGTTTCATAATTTACCCTACAATTTTTAACCATATTTAAATAAGTATAGTTGTTAAAATAATGTATTAAAAGTTCAACAGAAAACAAGAGAAAAAATTATTGAATAGATAATAACTTAAAATAATAAATTATACATTGCCTTGCATGAAAAATGTGGCAAACTTATTACTCAAAAATCGTTATTTAATACTTTCCAAAATTTTATCGGCCTCCGCAATCTTCAGATCTAAATCCTTTATATTTCTTTGTATGTGGGTTTTTTTAAAAAGGGTATATTGCACCCAAGTTGAAAATAACAATGAATAGCATGGACGAATCAACACAGCTGCTGATAATAATGTCGGAAATAGTATAGCTTGCTTATAAGTAAATAGAATAGCTTTTATGGAAATAACTTTTATTAAAATTATTTGGTTAAAAATTGTCGGATAAGTTGTGTAGCACCCGGTTTATCGAATAAAAATCTAAATCGCAAAGAATAATTTTTCTGCAGCATATTTTAAAATGTCATAAATAAAAGATATTTCCCTATATAATTATTACTATTAATTAATTATTACCTATATTATAAAACGAATCTGATAAACAAATACATACTTTTTTATGGTGTAAAAGGAAATTATTTTAAACTGTAAAATTATTTATTTTTGTGCTTTATCAAAATATTTCAAATACTATATATCATAAAAATGTTATTAAATATATCAATTAATTAAAGAAAATTATTGGATAAACATTTGACTTGAGAACGTTAAATTACAACCCTTCAAATAAGTAAATATTAAATAATATCCTAAGGCAGGCATTTGTCAAGAGGGAAATACTTGATTTACTACTACATTTACTTCATTAATATTAAGCATCTTAGAGAGGTTTCTTTTTTGAAAATTTATAAGCGTTATTTAGTCACTAATTGTATCTAGATAATTTAGACAGAGGAACTGAAACACCTAATTGAAAGTAAAAGTACCCTGCAGAAAAATTAAAATTTAAACTCTCAACACATTTTTTTATAAATTTTAGTTTTGTAATATGCATATAGCGTAATCACCACTGACTAATACACATACACAGAGTGATTCGAAAGTAAGGTAAATACCCCAATGATGAACACTTTAAGAAGAAAATTTTGGTATTTCAGAAAATTCACTTATACCCGTGAAATTTTTTTCTGCTTTATTTAATGTAGGGCACTTTATAGTTATTTATGCAACAAGTGCAATAAACACTTTTTGTACGAGTTGCATACAATATTTTTTCTATGTTCATGCAAAAACCAAAAAATGCCTTCTTCCTTCGACAAAATGGTTAGTAAACAAATACCAAAATAACACCAGAAAGTTGATGCCTGCTGATGAAGATTTAACTGGATAATTTAGTTTTGCTGTTTTTACTCTACCGTTCGTCAACGACGATTTTGACCATCAAGAAATTGTTGAAAACTGTTGTATAGCTGATGCGTATGGTCAAAAGCCATCCCCATACTATTGGCAAAAATCACGGTGTGACTGTCATCTGTTGATAGATTTGGGAATTTCTGTAGGGGTGCACAACAAATTACTTACATGTGTGAAGTTTTATGTATTTTGTAATATTACCAGGACAGCTTGAAAATAGTATAATCTTATCTTGAATTAAGAAAGACACAGAATCTGCATAAGACAATTTATAATAAATGGAGCGCGGGGGTGAATAACAATCCAACAAATCTATTTCTGTATTTTTTAGTAATTTTGCAAATTTTATTGAGATTTAGTTTTAAAAAATGTACAAAAACACAAAACATAGGCAAGCATATTTGGTCAAAATCTCGGAAGATCTGTGCTGTTTCCCAGTGCTCCTCTTACTGTACCTACTTGTGATATTTATCTGCATAAACTTCCTGGTAGTTTCCGTAGACCAGAAATTCTGTAAGCAATGAAAAATTAAATTGGGAATCGGAAAACCGATAACTAAACACATGAAAGTATGTAGCAAGCTTTCTCTAGAGGATTTTATGCCAGGTAATTATAATAAGGTTATGTTGTGAATTATTTAAATATATTTTCAAATGTCTATTACACTGTCAATTTTCTCCATTTAATAAAAGGTGGATATTACATGGGATGGCTTATTTAAAGCAGACGCTGTAAACACAGGCTTTTAACAACATGGTGCTTCTCGCATTCTACCCCAGACAAAATTATGTACCTCACCTTATTTTAGAGGTCGCACATGTTCCCCCAAGTAGTTCAACATATCTCGACCAGAACCATTATATCTTAAAGTTGACGAGCATACTAGTATTTCAGGTTACCACCTGTGGAAACGTGAGAAAACTGTGAAATTTCCGCAAGCCAATTTTTTGTAATTGGTATTCCTATATGTGTTTTTTCTTTGTCCGATTGGTATTTGTTTTGACTTTTAAGACTTATTATAATTTTTAGCTCTGCTTTTCCTCAGTTTGGCACCCCATAAAAAAACACTCAATATACATTTGTCGATCAAATTAGGTATATGGGTATTTTGATAGGTGCTGAAAACCTGTTAATATTGTCTCTTTGGTATAAAAATCCCTAATATAATTTTCTGGCAAAACATTTTAAAAAATCATAGTAGGCCAGGTTTTTGTCACATAAATAAAATAGTTACTAAGGGTACTAATTGTAAAAAATGACTAGCGGAAATTCCACAGCCTTCTCACATTTCCAAAGGTTAACCTGAAATACGAGACACACTGTATATGCACTAGGAATTTGTCTTGCATTAAAGTTAAAATAATCTTTTTGATAAATTCTAAAATACACTTTCACCTACATTACATAGATGCTATAAATTACACCATAAATTACAGCAACTTTAGCGATAATTGTAAACAAACTATTGGTTACCCCTATATCCGACATTTTTAATTTTACAGTGCCATCTAGTGGTTTGTAAATTTCTCGAATAGTGTATGGTGATATGAAAATGTCACCTCAATTGATAAGTTTATCGGTTGCAAACCCAGCATGGCAGCAGGCAGGACTCTTGGTGTGGAACCACCAGGTCACAATTTGTTCATTACCAGCTAGTTATCTTGGCGATAAACGTAAAGTTCGAGTGTTGCCTGTTGCGCATTCGGCATCAGTCAAAGGAGAGAGAAGTCTGCAAAGTTTCAGCCAGCTATTGCGACTGAGAGAAGCCAGATACTAAACGAGAAAGCCAGTAGGATCACAAACAACAAAGGATGCCGCCAGAAGCTGGGTAGCTGGTAATGAATAAGCTGTCACCAGTCTGTAAATGATACTGCAGAAAACAACTACTCCGCGGACTAATGTCCTGACCGGCATTGAATTACTCCTGCAGTATCTGTGTGAACAGCCAAGAACCCTTGTCGGACACACCACCAGAAATACACTGGTGTCGGGCTTGTTAGCCCTCATCAGCATGCCATAGGTGAGATGACCGACAATTGAACTGGCTGTTCCTTCATATGTATATTCACATATAAACTGAGTGCAGGTCAGATGTGACCAGGTCTCTCACGGAGTAACCAGTAGTAACTATATATAGCTACGTGATACTTGGCATGTACTTAAATGTTTCTATTATTAGTGAAATACCACAGGTAATACATTTTGTTCCACTAATATCAGAAACCCCTTGTACAATGTATTCAGAAACTATAGTACCAAAAAATCTAAATAATTTTATTTTAAAAAACATATTTCCACATTGCCATATGTGAATTTTTTTTCACCTCAAACCTCATACTTCAAAGATCTTAACTATGAGGTTCTGCTGTCGATTTTATTATTATTTTTTTCCTTATTTTAAATAGTATAATATATCAGTAAAATTTGAGGTTTTCAAATCTGAATCATCGAATCATTACCAAGGTCTGTTTACAAAAAAAAGATATACAGGGTATTCCGCATAAGAACTGACACAGAACAGGTGCGTATAAAAAATATTGCAATTTTTTGTGAGGCCAAATATTTCAATTTGAATTTATTTAACATGGAATAACCAAATTTGGTATATGATTGAGGTTTATTATTGGTCTTCTTTGACTATGAGTTCAAGTAAATTGAAACACTACTATTCATTGAGAATTATATTAAACTTTTTTCCTTTGATCGAATTTAAAGAGAATGCTAATATCCTGCGTATAGTTTAAATTAAAACACTTTTTACTATTGTCAAATTTAAAAAAAACTAAAATTTTCAAGAAAAAATGCATTAATTAAAACAAGTAATAGTGCTAATTATAATAAATCAAAAAGTCAGTAGTAAGCTTTATCTTTAAATTTGACAGTTAGCAATAAAACTGTAAAATAAAATAAATATAAACAAAAATTAAATTAATATTAAAGAAATTGTTCAAAATGGGCACCATGAAACATAAATTTATTCTGCGCAGAAAATTTTAATTTACTTAACGTTACATTTTTTCGTTGTACGACTCTACAAATCTTCAACTAACTATGAATATATAAAATCCTTCAATGTTTCACAAAGAAAATAATCTCATTTGTTGACACATGGTGATCATGGTGGCCAATTTAGAGAGCAACTATTTCCTCGTCCTAACTTTGCTTGAAAACTTGAAATTCGAAAAGTCTCTAACAGTAAGACTAGAATGAGGCGGTGCTCCATCATGCATATACCAAAACACTAGTCTAAGTTGCAACTGTAAATCTTCTATTAAATCAGGAACAAAATTTTACAAACATTCCAAATAACTTTCGCCATTTAATCGATTTGGCAAAATAATTGATCCAATGAAATAACGATCAATACCGTCCCAAATATCTATGTTAAACTCGCATTGAAAATATATAGGGGTTATTGCATAGAGGTTTACATCGGAATATTCAAGAAAGTTGTGAACATTTATAATTCATCTAGGAGTAAAGAAAGCCTCAAAATTAATATCCTGTTGCAAGATAAATGCGCAAAATTCACTCATCGATCCAAATCTTGAGGCAATAACTCTTGCACTTTTTGAATGTAATATGGATGTACTAGATTACTTTTAAGAATTCGATGTACAGAAGTTCTTAATAGTTCGGTTTCTCGAGATAAACGTTTAGTACTTATTTGCAGTTCATCTTCAAACTGTTTACAGTATATGGTCTTCATCTTATATCCTTCTAGGACGTTCTCGGAGATTATTGAAAAACTTTTCTTTCTCTCGAGCCCGTGTTTCAACATTATAAAATGTTTGTCTATGGGGAATCACTCAATTTGGAAATCTCCTAAGATACTCTTCCACACTTCTTTTACAGTCTCCTTCACAGAAACCTAGTATCAACATTTAATTTGTTCGCTGAATGTAAAGTTTCCAGCCATTTTCAACAACAAACAGTAGCAGATATAAAATAGCTTTTTACTAATTGCCAAATTTTAAAAGCAAAAAAGTGTTTTAAATTAAATTCTGCACGGATATTATCGTTCTTTTTAAATTCGAACAATGGAAAAAAGTTTGATATAACTTTAGGAGTGACTCACCCTCAAAGACCACCTTACTTATGTTTGGATAAATTCTAATATTTGGGGACTCCCTATATGCACCTGCTCGATGTCGGTTATTATCCCGTCTTCATAGGAAGCTTCTTACTTAAAACTACGTTTCCTGTTCTCTGTTTCAATTTGGCGCCGTGTTTTTTGAAAGACCCTGTCTATATAACATCAGTTGGCTCAAAACTAAGAGGCGTAAGTTTCACATGTAGAAATAAAATGCTTTCATCTAGTTGGCAGTATCCATGTCTGTAATTACACGCTACTTAGATATTTTGATTTACGGCTAAGAGTTCAGACAAGGGTGATTAATAAATTAGGGTGTAATTAATAAATAATTGCGTTTTAAGATTTATAAGAGCACATATATGAGGAAGTTTTAGGTTTGCTAAGTACATGCTACATAATCTTTTGATTAATAATTAATTTTAACGAATGCACCAATTAGATGTGGTGTCGGTATGAGATGTTAGGGTGTCAAATGCTCCTTTAGAAGTTATTTCCTACGATTAAATATACTGAGTGTTTTGAAGATAAATTGTTTAAACCAAAGGAATAAAGCAATTTGATTTTGCAAGGATTCAGATACAGAACAGAAGTTATCTTTTACAAATAAGATTAGCGATTGCAGTGCATCTTTTAATTTAGAGAAATTAATTAAACTACTAGGTGATTCTAATGTATGTAGCCAACCTTATACGGCGAAAACTTGATGCTGAAATAGACTGTTTGAAATAGTTTACCTAGATACCAACCACAAGTTGCAGTCCCTTAAAGTTGAAAAAAAGTAAAAATACAAATTTTTCCTAAATGTATCAGAATATTTTTTTCACATTTGCCACACGATCAATGCTAATAAATAGCCACGTTTTGAAGTAAATATGAATAAAATGCGTTAACGGCATGGGAGTAATGTAAGAGTAGTCGGTCTTTGTTTCACCCTGTATGTTTTTCTTTCTCTTGAAATTGTTTGATATAAGTGTAAAAAGAGAAAGGGTGAAACAAGCGACTATCCCTATATTACCTCCATACCATCAATGCATTTTATTGATATTCAATTCAAAACATGTGAGATGTAACTGGTCTGCTACTTCCTCCTCGGCCTAAGCGGCTCGTCTTGCAGGAAGCGACCTACATTGTCATAGGTACTTAACCGCAGACCTCTCGCCCTGGGCGATGCGCCATTAAATCTATTAAAGCAGTATCATTTATAGCTACAGGAGGTAGCAGACCAGTTACATCTCACCATCTTACCTCTACCTTTGAACAGCCAGTTCAATTGTCGATCATCTCACCTATGGCATACTGATGAGGGCTAACAAGCCCGTAACCAGTCTATATCTGGTGGAGTGGCCGACAAGAGTTCTTGGCTGTTCACACAGATACTGCAGGTGTAATTCAATGCCGGTCGGGGCATTAGCCCGCGGAGTAGTTGTTTCCTGCAGTATCATTTATACACTTCAAAACATGACTATCTATAGAATTGGTCGTGTGCCAGTCTTGAAAACAATATTTTTTACTGTTAATACCTAAAAATATAAAAAAAATTGAAAACAATATGTCAGATATTTAGAAGAAATTTGCGTTTTACTTTTTTCAACTTTAAGGAGTTGTAACTTGTTAGGGGTGCATATGCTATAGCAGTTCAACTACATATTTTAGAATCATCCTTTATAGTAAACTTTATATTGGTAAATTTTACATATGAGCTGAAATAGCGGCAATTAAAATAAATGGAGTGAACCAATTGCGGTACATATTTCCGAAAGAGTTATGAATCATAAGTTAGATTTTCCAAAACAGATAGGTTAACCGTATCTTTTATCACCATTTATGTTGGTTTTGTTACATTGCATACTTGTAATTTAAAAGAATAAACATTTTATAAAAAAAACACATTGAACGTTTCAAATGCAAAAATCTCAAATCTGTTTTAAAACAAATATTTGTAACTTTCGCGTTCTAGAAATACCTACAATATTATTATATATTTGAACATATTGAGTCGAAAACATATAACATACACTCTACCTATTCTTAGTTATCAATTTAGAAGTTGGGTATTTAAAATTTAACAAAAAAGAATGATAAATATTGAAGTGCGTAAGGATCTCTATAACTTTTTCGTGTTACATTTAGGTGTTTAATTTTTGATACTCCTGAGTCCTGTATTAGTAGTAGATTGCTGCATTACTAGTAGAAAACCTGGGATATCAATTGTTAAACATACAACATGGGAAACAGTTTAGTATTGAGGTTTTCAAGTTTTCAATTTTATTGAATTCTGATGTGTGGGAAAGGTGGTATCCACTGACTGTAGACTTTAATATGGAATAAACTTAAAGCTCCCATTCGAATTGGTGATGGTATTGGCAATTCTGTGCAGACGTACATTATTGGTATCTGATCGTTGATTTAAAATAGTACTAATACTAATTCAGTCATTAGAGAAAACTGTTGTAAACCTCAGTCAGAAAACTGATTGCAATCCCATACGAGAAAAAATTGTTTAGGCCAAACAATACCTATTCGAGCTAAAAATGATAGCCACGTGCATCTGGTGAGACAAACAATAATTTCTTCGAAGAAATATAACCATCACCGCTGCTGAGATTGATTGCCAATGACTGCATCTCCCTGAGGAGTCTGTTAAGTCACAGTGAAACTTTTGCGGAGCCACACTGAAGTTACTGACAATAACATATTACACAATTTTTAATTAAAATGGATTCCATATGTTACTACGGAATATCTCAGAAGATTACCATCGATTAAAGTGTTTTTCCGACCCCAGCAATAACAATCGAATTTAGTAGTTAAATTGACTCATGGGTTTCCCTGACGGTTGCGCATCCGTAGGGCCTAGTCCGAGAACAACAAGGGCAAGTCAACGATTTCTAGTTAAGACTAAGAAAGTATACGGAAAGCCTATGACTGAGAACGACCTGTGCCACGTCATACCAATTTGAAAAACCATCATAGTACATTGAATTAACAGCAACCGTGAAAATAATTATTGCTTGCATATGGTATGTATTTTTATCTAAATATTCATTTAAAGTTTTAATTTGCAATGTCAATGTTCCTTTATTTCATATGTAACCATTACAATATCAACAAAATAAAACTCGTACAAAAAGTGTTTATTGCACGCGACGTGAAATTGTCCAACAAGGCCGTCAGGCCGAGTAAGACAACACTTACTTTTTGTACTTGTTGGATAAATATACATTAATATTGAAAAGATTTAAGAATTTAATGTAGAGTTGAAATGCTTTTTAGACATTTAGCTCACGTTATCCATAGTTTATTAGACAACAAAAATGCGTTCTGACTTACTGAAGTACCAGGGTATAACTATCGCCCTGTACAGATAGGTAAATTTGTAATTCTTTTATATAAAAAAATAAAACTACTATTTTGCTAAAAATTCTTTCAACGTTTGTATAAGACATGTCATAATATTTTGGTGTATAATATTTCCAGTTCAGATATTCTTCACCCTTGTATAGACACTTTTTCGAAGAGATAGCCATATTTAAGAAACTATTTTAGCAAAATAAAATGTAGCCCGTAAGTTTAATAGTCAGAAAATTCATGTAAAATTATATTTGACTCTTAACCTTTTCATTATTGAATGTGCTGCAAAACTGCATTAAGCTTTAACATGTATTGCTGTTCAAGAGATACTAAATTCCTACAGTTTACTTGGAATGTCTGAACATAAATTTTCAGTTCGGACAAGTTCAATTTTACTCTTTAATGCCACAATCAAATATTAACGTACGATGTGTTTATCACTGGCGCATTCGCCAGAAACAAAATGTATAGTATGTAGTACCTAAATTAAAATTATTAAGTTTTATGTTGAGATAAATAATAATTTGTTTATTTTTTAATGAATGATAAGAGGTGTTTTATACTTCCTCATATAATAATGGTGTTTTATTAACCAACAGTATCCAGTTTGACGGCTATACCTGATAATTCCGTTTGTACCACGGGGGCATGTCTAACTATTACCCATTAATGTGGGACATGTAAGAATCTGGAATAAATTCCACATCCTGTATCTTTATTCATTTTTGATCCGTCTGTGAAGTGTTGGTTACATTCTTACTGGCGGTCTTCTCGTTCCTTCTAAGTACCGTGTCACGCAAACTTGAGAGAAATTATGTCAATGTGCCTTTAGAAGGGATCTTCTTGAGAACCCTATTTCATAGGCAACTCCTAACTGCTACATATCCTACATCTGGTATAATACCAATAATCTTGAGGCAAAACATGATTGTCGCGGCCACTACCTCCATTGCTATGCTAAGTGTTGTTCACATAATTGCAGTTATGCTCAGGCAGGCAGCGCTGACTGAGATTTTGTTTAACTGTCGTCTGTTAGATTTTAGGCCGCCAGACATCGGTCCCATAGGCTAACGTTGGTCTAACAATTGCAGTGTACATCCACATGATCACCTTTGGTTTCATTCCCCAGGTTTTACCAACAGTCCTGCGGCACTGTTCGTAGGATATGTACACCTTTTTTAGTTTCTATTTGAAATGAAGATTACATGGTAGCTTTGCAAAGGTTCTCACATCTGATGCATATCTTAACGTAGTGTTTAGGAGAATTGGTACCTTTATTAATTTCATTCTTCTCTTCCTCTTCCATATCTGCCTTCTTGGGACTGGCATCCTTAAACATCCTTAAAGTTCATTACTTTATTGATAGGAATTGTAGGAGATTTGATTAATATTAGCTTAAAATACCTTTCTTATACAGTAAAAAATGTTACAAAAGCTAGTAATACGGAATAGATGGGTAGATATTGTGGGTGTAATTCAACGCTGGTTGGGGCTTTGGCCCACAGAGTAGTTAGTTTCACACAATATTATTAGGTAATACCTAAAAATATATAAAAAAAGAAATTTAATGTTACGTTAGTACTGCATAAACTTTTTTTATTTATTCAGCGTCAATACGAGTTTGTAATTAATATTTCGAATTAAAAAATTTAGATTATTTATTGTTGTTATTAACAAAAAACAGTAATTATTAGTAACTATTTAAGGAAAAGAAAAATAATTAACATAAATTAACATATCTTATAAAAGATTATACAAGATTGGGGTTACACACGATAAATTCTCATAACTTTCTGTTACAAAAAGACAACGAACCTTTTTTCTTATTTTTTGACATCGTTGGCGGTCTCTAATAGGCGTGTTTAAGGATATCTACTGTTTCTTTATCCGCGACCATCAATTTCAACATTAATTTATTTGTATATAAAATTTGCAGCAGTATGACTTATACGGGGTATCCAAAAACTAGTGGCAAAAAAGGGTATACAGGAGAAGTCAAAATGTCAGTCCTTCATATACATTTCCAACTGGCTTCCTTACGGATATACAGGGTTTCCAAGAAGTTAGATACTGAATTTCACTCATAATTTCTAAACCCAAAACTATTACCCTCGAAAATTGAGTGATAGTAGTACTCATGGTAATACAACTTTCAAAATTAAATTTTATAATTTATACAATGTACGGTGTCGCCAAATTTGACATTTTGCATTTGTAGCTCGATTTCCCTATCAATTTGCTGCAAAAAAGCTATACGTTGTTTTATTCTAATCTTTTACTATTTTCGAGATAAACACATATTTAATGATGTATGCAATAATAATTTGTTAATAATGAAGTAGTATTTCCAGACAAAAACATTAAAATAATTAATAGTATTAAGAAACCATTTCAATATGAGCATCACGAGTTTCTACACATTTTCTAAAATTGTCTGGACACCCCCTTTACATGAAACTATATTGCGGTCACTTCTAATAAAATCACAACTCGTGACAATTCGATATAGAGCAGCCATGGATTATCTAAAATATGTGTTTCATGTGCAATAGAGGTGGTTAGACAACTTTAGAAAATGTATAGAAACTCGAGTACTGACATTATTTTGACTTTCCCTGTATGGCCTTTAATTTTGATCACTAGTTTCTGATCACCCTGTATACATAAATATAACGATTTAAGCACATAGCTATAAATAAAACCGATTGAAATAATATATTCAGTACCACCGTAATTGAAAAATATTTTAGAATTGTTTTTAGCATGTGCTAAAACTTATAAATGTAATGCTAAAGCAACACAAAATATGTTGGTGTTATATTAATTTCTTATAAAAATTAAAAGAAGCAAAGTGACATATCTCTGTTTTTCTTGGATAATAAGAGAGTTGAAATATGTAGTGATATTGAATCATAATTTTGTGAATTTTTTGCGTCGAATTTATACAATATCTCAAAATAGATTAATTTTGAGTCACGTTGGTATTGTATTTATGCTGTTTGTTTATAGATGCGATAATGGTGACCTGTGTAGACTCAATTTCTGCAATAAAAATGGACATGTGTCATTTCTTCTTATACCAATTCATTTGCTTATTAAATAAATTGGGGTACATTATTTGTTGTTCTTATATGAGAAATAATCTAAATGCTTTTGTAGAAATTTCTTAGATATAAAAATTTATTTCTGAGAGACCAACATATGAACTGAGCTATTTCTCATCCTATCTACAGTTTAAATTGCAACAATTTTCTTGTTGAAAATAAAAAATGATTATTTTATGGTATGTTATACACGTTATATTTTACGTTACTTCTAAGGTAGACAATGAACATGAGAAGCATCTGTTACATAGTATATTGGGATAACCCAACAAAACTTATATTATGGCTTTGTTCAGTTCTTCCCACGAATATGAGTTTATAGGCACGCATAAATACTAATTTTGCAACGAATGAGGTTGTCAAAAAATCTAGTCGTCCAAGATGAGGTGTTTTTAAATTTACTCTTCAGGCAATATTTCTCTCAGACAATATGAGGGAGAATGTGGCTTATGTGTTAAATTTTTATTTGATATTAATACTGGGTATTCTACAAACGCTATGACGATCTTAGGCAGTAGTAGTTTCTCGTTTTTGTTTAGAAGTTACAAGCATTTTAAAAGATATAATTTAATATTTCAATGATGATTGCTATAACAATAATTATTATTTGTGTCATTTTGTTTATTCATTTTATACTTAACGCTAAAGTGCTAAATAAAAAAATCATTTATTTACAACTGAAGAGTATGTAGATATTGTCTTTGTACTCCAATGGTATTCCAATGGATACGCCAGACAAGCAGTCCGAGAATACTGACGAAGATACCCAAATAGACATCAACCTGCCCACATAGGCTTTAGTAGAAAGTAACCACGTTCCAAAAAAGGTCATTGCCGTACTGATGTGAATGCACAAAATGAAAAAGATATAATAGATGCTGTTATTGACAACTATTCAATTAGTATGGCATCTATCAAGTAATCGTCATTTATCACCGAATTTTATTATGGCGTGTACTGAACAGACAAATGTTACATCGCCAAAATTTGCAAGCGTTACATGCTGAAGGTGTTCTTCAGCGATTAGAATTTTGTCGCCGGTTACTTCAACAACATGATAGATTAATTTCGCTTGCCCTTTGATCTGATGAAGCGAGTTTTACTAGGAAAAACGGTATAAATAATTATAATGAACATATCTGGGCGTTACAAAATCCACATGCATGGGTAACATTTTCAACAATAATTTACTGCCTGTACATGTTTTAAATGATGGTTTAAATGCAGAACTATCTTGGGAAACAATCTTTTTGATTTCATTGATGACGTTCAAAACCACATAGAGGGATACAACTAACTGCTTGGTTAAATGATCATTTCCCGGATAAATTGATAGGTCAACAAGGTTAAATAGCTTAGTCACTGCGTTCCAAAGATTGAAATCCTTTAGACTTTTATTTTTGGGGACATATGAAGCAGTTTGTTTACCCTGCTGAAATCACTACCCGTCTGCAGTTACTTTAAAGAATTCAGGATACAGCTAACCAGATAAGAAATAAAATATCATTATGGCGGACCGGACGTGGACATTTTGAATAGGTAATTATAGTCTCAACATTTAATTTGATATAGTTATTTTCCAGGTTGTTATACCGCGACTTCGCTGCCAACAATAGAAGCTGAAATCAATATATGGCGAACCCAGAAATACCGATAGAGGATCTGTCCCCATAGAGCCTCGCCCGAGAACAACTGGGGCAGGTAAAATAATCCCAGCTCGAGGTCTGTGAAAGCCTTAAAACCACTGTGTTTTCATTTGGTTAATAAAGGTTAACTAATGTAATTATTATAGCAACCATCATTTTTATTTATCAGGCTACTTTGATTAAAGTATGAAATTATATTTTTAATATGCTTGTAGTTTTTAAACAAAACCAAGTCCGACCTATGTTCACATAAGAAAAAATGTTTTACATTCACCTATGTACCTACCATATGCCAAAGTTTGTCGTAGAGCTTGTATAACACCCTGTATATCTTAACAAATTGTACAACAGTGTTATCCCATATCCTTGAAACTAAATACCAATTCGAGTATAAAATTTTTAGTAGAAACGTAGCAAAGGTGGATACTTTATGAAATTGAATGGATTGTGAATTGAAATTATTCGATATTCTAATGGATTTTTGTTGAGTAACATTTTTTTAGCACTAATATTTAATGAAATTAATAGAAACTGTTTTTTTTTCTTAAAATCTTCTTGAAAATCTAATAGTAATTAAAAATGCAGGTGTCTAATATGTATGGAAACTTTTAAAACACCCTGTATAAAATATTGCTTTAATTTTTTAGGTTTTTGCGACTTTTAGAAACTTTGAGTTTGCTTGGGCAAGTAAAGTTAACATGACATAAGTCATAACAGCAATTAATAACTGTTAAGAGTTGTCATTGTGGAAAATGGTTCATATATGGTGTGTTTCGCATACTCGATTACACAGCTAGATAGTGATTGATGCTCGGATTGATGACAAGTCAAAATACGCGATTTGTAGAATTCATTGATGCTACTTTAAAATGAGAATCCAACAACAACCAAACATTAGCTGATATGTTACAGGATGAAACTTTAATGATTTAGTAGTGATTTTGTGTTTGTGTTCCTAAGAATGCAAAAAATTCAAAGTCTAAAGCGTTTTCTCAAAATCGTAAACTCTACTCCAACAAGTGCAAAATATCGAATGATAAAAAACTTGTATGAAGGGATTAGGGTGCGAGACCAAAATATAAGTGTAAGTGATGCTGTTGAAATGTGTAGTCCATTAACAATTAACCAGAATGTCCGCGAGTAATGTATATTGTGCAATGAGTGGAAACGAAGAATATACAACTGCAAAACGGAAAATAGTGGAAACTCAAGGAAGGAATAAGAAAATAGAGGTTTGTTACGACATAAAATACGCAATTCGTATAACAATAATTTATGGATGGTAATTTAAAAATGAGTTTTTGACAATAAAAGGTAAATCGGGTTACTAACTCACAGAATGAAACTTTATCTAGAATGTCTAGAAGAACGCTTTTGCGAATTATGCGCGACATTAAATTCCATTTTATAAAACGAAATCGAAATAGTATGCTGATACAGAAAAATGTACTACGTATAAGTGTTAACGTGTGATATCTGCTGAGTGCGCATCATCAGGTAAGTCTAAGTGGGTGGTAATGGGCCAGCAAGCCCGAAAGGAAGGAAAAAATAAAGAGTTTTTCCAAATAAAGAAAGTAGTATGGTGTTATATAAAAGAACAAAATTGGTTGCCATTGCAACTGGCTTTGAAACAAACTCAAGGTTCCGTTACCCAAGTGTACAAAAAACCCCTGTCTGAACAATGTTTATATACAGGGTGATTTAAAAACTTAAACATTACTCCATACATACCCTATATATCTCAAAAACATTTCATTAGTTTTACATTTGTATGATAAAACGTGAAAATTATTCTTCTAAGGAACACTGTAAACTGACGCCGTAAAATTTATTGAATTCTTTTATTGGTGCGAAGTTGAATAGTGTTCGGCATTGTGTTTCTATAAATCTATATACTGATAGATTGAATGTAAAGTTTAACTTGCAAGTTTCTTGAACAAAACTATAATTCTTAGGTATTAGTAAGTCCTTTTACGGTTTTAATGTATTTCTTAAAGTAAATTTAAAAAGTTTACAGCTCAAATGGCATTTTATAAACGTGTGTTTGAACGAAATCTGTAAATGGAAAACGTATTGATATTATTTAGGTACAAAATATACAAGTCTTCCAATAAATGTTAGAATTATGCATGTTCGTATCGGTTTTAGTTTCCATTTTACTGTCTTTGAATCAGTTGACACGCGCATGTTTGTGTCTTTGAACTTTATGCAAAAAATTGACAAAATACAGTATTAAGACAATGAGTTGCTTCTAGATATCACCCTTTTTCAGTTGAATAGAAGAGTTAAGGCATCAGATGTGTTTAGAGCTATTCTATTGTGATGTTATAAAAACGTACTTTTTACACTGAAAATCTTACTAGAACTGTTATTTTTACGTTCAAATAACGTTACTCTTTCTAGACTGTGGATTTACTATTATTGCTAACGTTTCTTTAACATGTTCATATTTTAGAAAAAGAAATAATATTGTGACACAGGCGGTCAGAACGCCTTGTTAATTTATCTCACAAAAAGCCTTCATTTCCAAAATTTGAGTACAATTACTCAACAAATAAGAGAATTATAGTAAAAAACTTAAACAAAAAAGTACTTTCTCAGGCCTCTAACTTCCAGGAATTAAAATTAGGTAAGTTGATTTAAATAACATTATTTTTATCAAAAGAAGCTAGGCTAGATATTACAGCCCGAAATGTAAAAAAGCGTCACTGAAAAATTCGATATTAAAAAAACAGTTCCAGTAATTCTGTAAATTTAGTGAACCAAAAAATTATGCATGCATACCTCAAAAAAGTTATTAATTTTTTTTTAACAGAAACAATTAATTATGTCCATTTAAATTTCATGTAGTAGTGATAAGTAAAAATATTTTTAAATTTCTATTATAAAATGGTAAGATACATTTGTAAACATGTCTGCTTTTGAAAATATAACTTTGAAGTGATATACACCTAAGATGTATAACTTAAAGTTACATTTACCAAACAAGTGGCGAATGGAACTAGCCCATCAACTTTCCGAGCACTTAAAGGTGGTAGCAACGCTACAATATCGTTGTTTTGCCACTTTACTTTAATTCCCCATAACCTCAAAACTGCAATATATGGTAATAGGTATAAATAGACTAAATTTTAAAATTATAGTAAAATTAAAACTAAGTTTCAATGGAAGGTAAAAGGAAGAAAATACAATATGAAAATATATTTTTTTAAAGTTCAAAAGATATTTAAGTAGGTTATAGGTGAATTTTATAAAATGTCAAATATCAATTTGATTGATTGAAGGAATGTAATATTTATTAAATATATGTAAAGTAGAAATAAGAGTGCATTGAAAACAAATAATAAAAAAGGGCAATCAAGGAAACGGAATAACAGGAAGTCAGAAAAGTTAGAAAAGAAAATTAAGATAGATTGGAGGGAGCTGATATTAGATAAATTTATAGAAACGTCTATAAAAGGATAAATAAGAAAACATCTATTCAAAATTGAAGTTAAAATTAAAGATAGAACAGGAAGAAACAGCCCAACAGTTACCAAGAATAAATAATAAATAAAGAAGACCAATCTAAAGGCATTGAACAATTAATATTAGACAAGGTACATTATAATTCTAATGATAGCATATCCGGAGAACATCATCATACAACAGATGGATTGACAAGAACGATACAAAGAGCAGTCACCAGACGGATTGACAAGAACAATACGAGGAGCAGTCACCTAAAATTGAACTTATCAGAAGGAATTAGAAAGAAGGGGACAACCATAAAAGGAAAGACGGAGAGTGAAGTGAGAGGGGCTAAATTTAATGAACAAGGACTTTAGAAGAAAATTGGTAATAACTGTAATTCGTAGTATATATTGTGATTAGATTATAAGATAGAGCAGGTTTTAGGTGGAGCAGGAAAAAAAATCAATCAATCAAATTGTTAAACTTTTAATATTTGAAATAAAAGAAAATTAATTAAAATTGAACATTTCATGCAGAAATTGAAATTATCAAAATTATCAGTAAAGTATATCTGCATAGTAACTGTTAATCCTGTTTGAACCTACCACTGAGATAAAGAGTCATAAAACCATATAATAGCGAATTTCCAAATTTGACCTATAAAACTTATAAAATAAATTTCATAATATTTAATCATCAGAAACGGCGCAGATAAAAGCTAGCTCGGGTAAGTAAAGATATAATTTATGTTATTATCTTAAAATATTTAAAATTGAAATTAAATTTTAAATTTTTAAAGATCTACACACATACCATACTAAAAGACACAAAAGACAATACAACAAGAAAAATAAAATATAACAATATGTACTTAGTTCATGTCAACATCTCGCACATTTTTGTATCTAGTGTGTACCATGTGTACAATGAGTTTTAAAATAGTGTCTACAAAAGAGAAAAAAGGTATTTGTTTCTGTTTTGTTTCATACCAATGAGATTCTCAAAGAGAAACTTTAATACGCAATCCAAAAGTGCTCCCGACGACACTTGGTCTTCGCTTAGATGCATTTTAAGATTATCAGAATTAGGAAATTTTAAAGATTCTCCTCAACTCAAAAAGCAATTTTTAACAGGTGTAGCACTCTCTCTTTGTTGTTTTAGTTTTCTATAAAATGTAGTCGAATGCCGAAAAGTCTTCTTTCTGTGAGGTTTTTTGTTACTACCCAACTTACACATAGACACAATATAAAGTCAGTAATAAACTAATGTATTTGCTGTAGCGTTAAAAGGTCATGTAGGAAGCAGGTCACTATTGGGTAAAGGTTCTGGAATCTGGAATTAAGGGGGAGGGTAGCGAAACGGCTACAGCACTTAGGCCCCATTGGACCCATTGTACCTCCTCCCATTAGGAGATCAGTCCACCTAAGCCGTCAGCCAACCTAATAAGGAGAAAAAGGTGCCATAGGCCATAGAAGGCCATCGCTCTCCCAACACGGACTCTCTTATTGACGAGATGGCAGCGCACTCACAGAGTGCATGGAGCACTGTCTCGTCTTCCTGTTCGCAACCCCTACAAACAGGTGTATCACACTTCCTCATGTTATAGAGGTGCTTTCTTAACCAGCAGTGTCCAGTTTGAATACCTGTCACTAGATGGAGGCTTGTCCTAGACATAGCCAGGTACTTTTTGGCTGTATCCTTGCAGGGGTACCTAGGGACTCCTTTGCCAAATTGCAGCCATTTGCTTCATCCCAACGTTTCTTAAACTCTTTGTGGGTGTATCCTTTGATAATTTCAATAAATGCTGACAACGGAAGCATACTGGAGGGACCGGGTCCGAAAATATTCAGACCCGATGCACTCCTAGCCAGTTCGTCAGCTACTTTATTGCCATTGCACCGATCGTGTCCTTTACCCAGCGTATAGATACGCTGTTGTTAGCTGAGGCCACTTCGAGTGCTTGATGGCACTTCTATGCTGATCTAGTTGTTATCTTATGATTACGTAAGATCAGTAGTGATTGTCTACTATCTGTGTAGATTCTGATGATTTTATCCGTTGTATCTCTACGGGCAATTTCTTTGGCGGCTATGGTTATACCTGCTAATTCCGTTTGTACTACGGTAGCATGCCTATCCATTGTAAAGGTTACTTCATGGTGGATTTTGATGGACTTGTCAGTAATTTTGATCCCAGGTAAAATGTGGAAATCACTTATGGATGAAGCAATAACGTAGCGGCAAACTATCACAATTGCATAATCAAGTGCCGTCACATTAAAGTTTTGTTAAAGGTTCCTAATACGTCTTCAAAAGTATTACAATCATTTTAAAGCTTCTGTTACTTCTAAGTAATATGTAAGTGAGCAACTTAGTGGAGTTATTTTTGCTATATGGTGATTTAGTGATTACTACATAATAGCCACTGAATTGAAATTGCGGTAATAGTTTTCATTACTATATTGCTGCTTGGATTTCTGTCTTTATTAGACCTTCCAAATATGTGGTTAAAATTAATGACAAACTGAATCACAATGTATTACTTTATGAAAAAAAGTCAGACAAATACTCGTAAAAATACTTAAATTACACCGACTGATTTGATTATGTATTCTATACTAAAAAATACAATACAGGTTTCTTGTTCGCTTAGATCAATAACAAACGTCTCTATTTTAAAAACCGTGGATAATATAATTATTAATTAAACTTATATGTTGCCTTCGTCCGTTGAAACCATTTGTATTAATTTACATAAATCAGGGTATTAAAATTATACATCGCATTTCATTCTATTAGGTGCATATAATTTTGCAGTTTACATAATATATGTGCTAAAGCCGAATTGCGAGTATATACGGTTCGTTTAAATTCGATGCATAAGCCTGTTAACCAAATTCATGGAAAGAAGCTGGAAATTCAGCTGTTTGAGTGGTGAACTGAGTATTTTATATTATTGGAGGCTCTATAATCAAAGTAAATCATATCAGTCACAGGTACTGATATTTTTTAAGAAGAAAATTGAAAGGCACAATTTTTTCCTAATTTGAGCCACCCTGTGTATATTCCAAGAATAATGTACTGGACGTCCTAAAAGTGACCACCCTATTTATATTTGAATACTGACAAAACTAAATTAATTAGATTCCACAATAGGCAAAATAAATGTGGGTCTGTTTCGACAAATATTAATGACTGTACTATGAGCAGTGATGAGACAAGCTGTGTCAAATTTCTAGGAATCACTCTTGATGATACACTGAACTGGAAAACTCTCTGTAATAATCTTGTTTCTTCATTAAGTTCAGTAAGTTACGCAATTTAATCTATGAAAGCAATATTCCATGAAAAACAATTGCTAAATTTATAATATTATGCTCTTGTGAAATCTAGATTGCGTTACGGAATATGTTTTTGGGGTGACTCTGTCTCTTCCCATTCTATTTTTGTTATGCAAAAAATGGATCTTAAGACTAATTGCTGGTGTACAAAGTCTCATCATACATGTAGGGATATAGTCCAGGGCATTTAGAACAAAATCGACCGAATAGCGGAAATTTTTAGGCACAGCAGATATCGAGATGCGGTTTTCTGCATTGTGTTCAGGAAGGTCCCAGGAAAAAAGTCTATATCGTCTGGTTTAGCCATTTTTTGAAAAATGCCTTCTGGGCCGGAAAGTTTTATCTTGTTTTCCAGAACAAGACATGAGTGTCTGTAATATCTTGTGCTTGCTTGATTTTGCAAGGTCATGTCTTGTCTTGCATGATTCTTGTGAGATTTTTGCATACAAATGAGCAACATGGAATTTTGTTACGAATTTGGAAACAGTGGTGGTTTCTCTCAGTTGGCTATGGTCCCGCTCGTGCTCACATAAACTATCAATATGGTCGATTTATCGACAGTGGTCGATTGGTAGACGTTATAAATAATTTTATATGCTGGATGTCCTTTAAATAAAGTGTATACCTTTTTTCAGCTAATCCGGTTAAAATCACAAAGCTAACAAAGATTTTACAGGTGACTCGCCAACAAATAGGTCACATTGAATATGTTTCGCGCAATGTTAAATTAAAGTAATATTTGTTATCGAAAATCTGAGTTCTTAATTACGATCCTAATTATAAACGTGCAATTTTGAAAATTGTCAATATGTCAATACTACGAAGTGCATAAAATTTTTGTAGGGCAATACTAATTAACGATCTAAACATTTCTACTTTTGATTACTTGATTAAGCCTGTGTAATGTAATGCGATTGGTAGACATTAGATATAACTGTATTATGCTGGATGTCCTTCAAGTAAAGTATATTCCTGCAGTAGTATGGATTATTTTTTTTTGTTCAGTTAATGTTCACACTGTATATGTTTGTTATATGCTGAAATAAGGCAATATTTGTTATTCAAAATCAGTGTTCCTAATTACGATACTAATTATAAATGTATAATTTTGAAAATTTACCGATCCAAATATGTCAATACTACGAAGTGTATAAAATTTCTGTAGGGCATCCAATACTAATTAAGGATCTAAACATTCCTACTTTAGATTACTTGATAGAGCCTGTGTAAATAGAAATATCGTCTTCAATTTTAAATGTTGGTTTATCTAACCTCATAACTGGCATGCTGCTTCTTGTTAGCTTTACCATATTTTACAGCTACACGCCCGCTGAAACTTCAAGGTACCTACCTACTACATCTATGTGAATTTAAATGACGGTCTTCATAAATGTTTCTTTCCTTTGCATCCCTAACATATATCTCTTATTTATTTTGCTGTTACATAAATCATCTCATATTTTACTGGCTGTGTTAAAACTGAGAAGTTTTATAGGTGCAAGATTGATTTGAAAATCTCTGCCAAGGCTTGACGTATATGCATGGAAAAAGGAAAATATTTTCATACAAACGAAAAAAAAATTGTTAAAAAATAAATAATCCAACAAATTTAACAATACTAGATGGTTTTAAATAACAAATTGTTGAAATATCATTGATTTAGTAATAGTATAATGTAAAGTATAAATAATAATAATATCTGCACCCCTCATTCTAATTACGAGGATTAGCTCTCCTGACTTATCCTATTACCTAATATGAATGGCACAAACAATGCTTTATTCTTTGTTTTTTTTTTGTGTCATAGATAACGAATTTCTTTATAAAATTCGCATATTTTTAATGTATTAGAACGGTATTTTAAGCTATATAAATCAAATATCCTACAATTCCTATCAATGAAGTCATATGTATGTATGCTCTCTGATACCAAACATCTAGGTATGCTAATGAACAATTCCACAGACAATGTTTTATTCAATAATTATCTAAAGAAACTGGGAACTCGAAAATTCAACCACAATAGATGAAATCTGACCTATTTCTGCCTTGTTAGGATTGCTTCTTCAGGTCACCTTTAAGTTGAGTCAAATATCTAACTATAAAAATTATTATATAAATTCAAATTATTTGAAATTAAATATCGACAATGACAAAAGTGGGACAGACCTAAAAATATGAGCAATCACGTGCACTGAATATCATATCCTGTGCTGTTTATGGACTACATTTATGCTAATGTGCCATAGATCATCATTTTTAATTAGTGTTAGTGTCTGTTATCTATGACACAAAAAAAAAACAAAGAATAAAGCATTTTTGTGCCATTTATATTAAGGAATAAGTATACAGTAAAAGATGTTACAAAAGCTAATAATAAGGAATATATGGGTAGATATTGTGGGTGCAATTCAACGCTGGTTGGGGCTTTAGCCCACGGAGTAGTTAGTTTCACACAATATTATTAATACCTAAAAATATATAAAAATTCGCATAATTTCGGGACAGAGATCGGAGAGGGGATACCACCATGACTCTTGTGGGAACAGGCTTTTTCTGATCGATGGATTGCCGGTGTACCAGTGGTGCACCAACAAACAAAATATATATGCACTTGTACTATTTGTTTTAAAACCAAATCCTGTGTTACGTTTCGTTTAAAATAATTTCATTTATACATAATAATTCTGTTAATTAAAAATATAGCAATAATAGTTATTTGTTTAACTAGTCAGTAAAGTACAAGATTAAATGCCGCCGCTGGTATTTAATAGATGAAGCGCAACTGAGTCTGTTAAAGCAGCCAAGGCGTTAAGGCTGGGATTTTGTATACATATTTTTACCGTCTAACAGGGCTTCAAGCGAGGACACAGAACTCCAAGAAAATTGAAATAATTGGTTATTATTATATATCAACGTATTCACAAAGGTTCCCGCTAGTGCGTGAGATAATTTTCATTGGTCATAAAATTACAAGAATAATTAAAATAAATGCTATTATTACATTTTATGTTTTCGAGTAAAATCATAACATATATCACGGCTTCCATTTTTATGTACGTCAAAATGCACGATAAACTTCAGGGAACCGTGTGGTTCGGGACTATACGGTTTGTATACTGTCTCATAGGTCTGATTGATTCGCCGTTTCTTTCACTCAGGCTGTGCAATTCCTTTTCTACAAAACCCCCGCCTTAAATCTGCTTTGCTATTAATACATTCATGAGCTGATATCACAACTTTAAAAATGCGTGGTGGATGAAAACCTTCAACGGTACGTTAAATTGACAGATCGTGCAAAAATGTATTTATTATATATTTATTTTTTGCACAATCCGTCAATTTAACGTATTTACTGGTTAGATTAAAAGGAATAGTAAGTTGTGTTTACAAATGTCAGATCGGTAAGGCAGCAAGTTATTAAAAAATTAACATGTAATAATTCAAACAACTCAACTGATTTTTTTGAAATATGGCTACCACTGTTTATAAATCTGCTGTTTATAAGTTAATGTGTGTCTTTTATCATTTTTGATAGTGGGATTTTGAGATTTTTTAGTAAGTGATAGTTGTTACAGGATTTCCACCTTGACAGTAAACAAATTTAAATCTAAAAATCATTTAAACCATATGATTTGGCTATTGTATTCATCATTCAAAAAACTTAATAAGCGTGGTGCCGAATTCTTGAAATAGTGTTTTTTATAAATTCAAGTAATTTTAGACATTTAAGGACTGAACAGTACAGAGTTTAGCAAATAACAGGCAAATTATATCATGCTACCTTCGAATATTCAAAGGTACCGAAGAAAAACGAATATTCAACGACTGAAAGCGATCTATCCAACAAACCTTTAGGTACTGAAATCTTTCAAAAGACGTGTTTTTTTAAATTCAATTCAACTATAGATGTAAACATTGTTATAACATACACTTACATAGTTCTGCATATAAGATTGTTTACTTTTGTTTATAAGTATGTGAAAATAATTGTTAAAATGTGGGGTTAGAATAGCGAAATAATGTGTGTCATACAAATGCATTTTAAAAGTTATTATATTATTTGAGGAGAGTTTAAATAGTAAAAGTGTATAAACAAAACATCAATAATTTTATTTTTTATATTACTTTTGCTCTACGTGTTATATTTTTCGACATTTCAGTACCTAAAGAACACCACAAATTTGGTCATTTTACGGCGAGAAATACGGCGACCTTAAGGGCTTGTGCTGAGACCGGTCTCAGACAAAATTGGTATAGGCCTGGGTACCCACGGCCAAACTTTTGCCTTCGACCAGGAATCAACCCTTACCGCTTTTGATACGTAAATAACTATAACAAAACAAAAATGTTAAGTCAGTGTTGATAATTAATGAATACTATAGGCATGTTAATAAATCGCAAGACTGGCATTCCTTCTTGGGTACATTTTCGTAGTCTCACATTGTATTTCACTAGTTTCGCATAATAAACAAACATTTTTGTTCTTGGCGAAATATTTGCAAATACATAGTAAATTGTCTAGGGTTTTCAGAATATATGTTAAAATGAGCTGATGATACTGAATTTCTAAAAGGAGCCCGAGATATTTGCATGTTATAATGAAGTTTCAACATGAAGTGTATGATGTACCTAACGATTGTGTAGTTTCGCTACAATAATTAAATGACAATTAATTGCAGCCAATTCGTGGAAATTGCAGCGAAGGTAAGTGAAATTCTATACGACGTTCTTTTCATATTCCTACATGTAGGTATGTACCTAATATCTATCAAATAGGTAATTTGAATGATTCTATTGATGTAAGTAGGTAACCAAAAAATAAGTGATAAACGAAAGTTTATTTTTCAATAAAATTCCTCAAATTTGTGACAGATGCTTGACGTCATATTCTTTATAATTACATATTAGTGGTAAATTAACTTTTAATTCGAAATATCTATTAATCAAATTTTGGAACTGAGGTAATTATAGAATAGTTTATTTTATAATTGTTTACTGTTTAAATGTTATTAATGCATTCTTTATTTTTCTATAGTTAGGTATTTGAATCGATATAAAATAAAGGAGGCCATTTGTAGAATTACTACAAATGCAGAAATAGGTCAGATTCATAGATTTACTAAGGCCGTGTTTAATGTTGTCTCTTGGTAGAAATAAAAATGTACTTAATAATTATTAATTTTTGGGTAAGAAAATAATGTAATTGGGAATAAAATAAAATGTGGTATTATATACGAGAATTTGCTGCTTGCTTGCTGAAGTTTTCAAGTTTTGCATATACGACATAACAGATACAGAAAGCATTTGTTATTGATAGAGAAAAAAAATATTATTAAATACGTAAATATGCCTGCTTTAACTCGTTAATTAATTATTCATGAAAATGGGTAATTATTGGTCATTAAAATTGTTAAATACAACCCTGATGTTTCTTCACCTAAGGAAAAAGTCTATGGAAAACGAGGCAGCCTTTGCGCAAGTAAAATTTAGTCTTTATTACCTCTATCCTTTCCAACCTCTTTGGTCAGATGTCATCTACTGTGGTTGTCTGCGTGTTCGTATATGATCAGAAGAGTTTTTTTTAAAATCATTTAGTGATTTTATTATGCCAGTAATATTTTTTTTTCGTTAGTAAATTTAGCTAGATTAATTTTTATATTAGATGTTCATTTATACAGGGTTATTACATATTACAGCTTATCCAAACAAATCTGTGAATAGATGCCTCATGAAGTATAGAGTCAATATCGTAAATCAATTTTTTGTAACATCCTTAGGTATAGTTTTTACTGTATTAGAAAAATGTATTATAAGCTAATATAAATCAAATATCCTACAATTCCTATCAACGAAGTCATATGTATGCTCTCTGATACCAAACATCTAGGTATGCTACTGAACAATGCCACAGACAAAGCTCTATTCAATAATTATCTAAACAAATTAATCTTGCTGAATTTACTAACCTGGTTTAATGAAAACACTTTATAAATATATAATATTTTATAGTTTCCGAGAACAAAATTATTGAAGTTGTAGTATTTTCAAACTTTACATCGCTGGGCTACTCTAGTTAATAGCGCCATCGGAATGCATGCGTTTCTGAATACTTTCCGATTATAGTCTTAACGTTTCTGTGACAGTGTTTACTTTAGTTTTTCAAGTGTCAAAAATGAAAATGAAAATGCCTTAACGACTCGGATTAGAAATTGCTTTAGCGTCTTCTCGTCTGTACGCAGAATGATTAAACGGTAGACATGTGCCAAATGCACGGGAAAGGACAATGTTAAAAATAGCCGATTTTTGGCTTATCCGGGGGAACACATAAATCATAAAAAAATCAATTGATTATTGCTAATTAACATTATAAATGGCCCAGAAATACGTCAGATAGCTGGGGAAATGTCGCTACCACCCCTAAACCTATATAAACTACCCTTAAATAGCTTTAAATGGATAATCATTAATTATTGTTATAAAATTCGTGTAAAATGTAAAAAATGCTTGAAAATGATTTGAACAGACAGTATGTCAATATAAGTGATAAATAACTGTAAAAATGTCCATTCCACCTAAAAATTAATAAAACTACTTTAAAAGCTAATGGTGAGCTTACTTTGACATCAAAATAGATAATGCTTAAATGTTCAAGGAACCCTTATTAGTAAGTGGGAAATATTAATTGCACCCACCACACCACATTGATTTTTTTTTTATTTATGCGTTCCCCCGAATAAGCCAAAAATCTGCTATTTTTAACATTGTCCTTTGGAACCGAATCGTGGAAGAGATGGAAGTCCAGAGCGTCCGCGGCGTATTACAGCAGCTGAGAGATTGTTGAAGAGAATTCCCGAAGTACTACGCAAATCGCTCAACAAGTACAAGGAATGTCCCAATCAAGAGTGTGGCGTATCATACACGAGGCTCAATTTTGTGAATGGTTGCTGCAACAAAATTCTCAAAAGCCCAGATTTACAGCTGACTTGTTAGTTACAGACGAAGCTACTTTTACACGGAATGGGATGTATGACATTCATAATGTGCATTTTTGAGATGTTCAAAATCCGCACTCGATTCAACGCTATCATTTCCAATAATGCTTTTCCTTAAATGTTAAGGCTGGGATGATCGCTTGATTGAACCATTCATATTACCAAATCGAATGGATGGGGTTCAGTATCTCGAGTTTCTACGAAATGATCTGCCTGGACTTCTGGATGAAGTGCCCTTAGCTATTCGACTTCAAATATGGTTCTTGCACGATGGTGCTTCCCCTGCTCATTTTCGACAAAATGTAACTTAACGAAATTCAGGAACTCCGATGGATTGGAATTTTATATCATATTTCACGTTTACTCAATTGGGTTTAGATTGATAGCCGTCAATAAAAGCACCATTGTTTACTTAAAAATGCAGTTAATATTTTTAATAAACATTACAACTTTAAGAGAAAAACAATAAAAATCGTGACACTATTCAATATGGAAAAAAAATAAATGAAAAACTAACATAAGACAAAGCAAAAAATAAATTTGAAATAGAAGTTATGGATGTTAGAAGTCAATATGTAATAGAAAGAATAAAACACTTGGTATGATATTTAGATGACGCTAAATTCTAATAGGAAATAACAATTTCCAAGAAAAAGTTGCAGACACAACAATGCAATGATATACTGGGTGTCCCATTTACAAGTTAGTGCTGACTTTCGATATAATTAGGAGTGCAGGCAAGTTCTATGTATTTCAGTTGTGTTCATCCCAAGGACTTTGCCATTTTGCCAAATTTTTTCAGAATAATATTTTTCCATTTTTCCATATAACGATCGACGCAGTTCTCAATGGGACACGCTGTATATGGTCCTTAAGACTTAAATATAAGGCATACTTTTTAAATAACATCCAATACATTTATGATTTTTGATGAATTTTTTAAGGCAGCAGATATACAATTTTCACGGATTTTTTTTTAATAATCTCGTGTTAGAAAATGTAAGTAGAAAGTATACATACCTAAAAAAAACTTATGGGGTAGTCAATAAAGTGAATTTAACAAAAAAATTGCATTCTTTGCAAATAAAGCTTTACATATTCCAGAAATATATTGCACTGAAACGAACAAAGGCGTGTATCAATCAAATAAATGATTCAACTAGGAATGATATTCAAAATTGTTGTTTCGTGGTTTTTCATTCAGCGGGCTGTACTCATTAAGCTCTGACTTTTGTATATATGTAGGTAAATTGGATTTTAATTTCAATAATCTGTGGTTTACCGGTGTCCCAACTTTTCTGCGCCCGCTCCAAAAAATTAGAACAAACATACAATTTTAATTAAATTTATCAAAAATACTGAATTTGCATTGAATTATCAAAATTGTACCACTAATACACTTGTGACTTACCTTACTTACGAACACGTTGAAAATAAAATGATCTAATATGTCTGATATTTTTATCGGTTTCATTGCTTGTAATGGATTATTTTCTACTGTTTTCTTAACACAGCTATCCATTATATTATTACTAAAGGTACCTACCTACTTTAGATAATTGATAGCTACATCCTCTTTTCTCATATGGTATGTTGTAGTTACAATAAGTAGAATATTTTTTCATCCGATCGCAGAGGTTGTCAAATTTATGCTGAGAGATACATTTCTTCTAATAATATTGTTACAAAAGCTCACCTACCTTTTTAGTTGGTTAATTATGTTCCTGTTTTCGTTAGAATTTATAATTGAAGCTCACCTACCTCGCTAGTTTGTAAATTACGTTTCTGTTTATGTTAGAATTTATAATTTTTGTGATGCCTTTATTTAGACGTTTTCCGGAATATTCCAGGCTATATTCTATTTGTTTCTCGACACGTTCTCAGAAACTTCGAGAACTCTAAAAACCTATATAAGCAGACCATTTTCGGCCGCTGCAGTCAGTTTATATTGAGCAGTCGAACGCGAATGACTGAAACGTCAAAGTAAAGCATTTGACAGTTGTGAATTTGTTGAAGCAGATTTCTTGTATAATCAAGAGAGACAATAAAGTTGTTTGTCTACGTGACGTGTTTCAACGATAACCTAATTTAGAGGTTACAATATATAATCTAAATAATCTGAGTAGCGTACCATTTGCTGAATGGTGCTTAATTTCATATAGGTATTATTTTGAAAAATATACAAGATGATTCAAAACTTAACATATAGGTTACAAAAAATTTAAACAATTTCCCAAGGAAAGAAATGAATAAACATTTTTTAATGTCTATATTTTATATCAGTAAATTCAACTGTTGTTGCCGCTATTGTTATTATTAATTAATAAAATTAATTTATGGTTTTTATTAACAAAATAATTTGACATACCTGATGTTACAAAAACTGTTAAAAATTTTGTCCACAGACGTGTAAACACATTTGGGCCCGTGTTACTCCGTAAC
The DNA here is from genome assembly GCA_025584915.1 of Monochamus saltuarius. Classification (NCBI taxonomy): domain Eukaryota; kingdom Metazoa; phylum Arthropoda; class Insecta; order Coleoptera; family Cerambycidae; genus Monochamus; species Monochamus saltuarius. The sequence goes on along the minus strand of CM046724.1, from coordinate 22,421,711 downwards.
ATAAATGTTTTTCGTTCTTGCCTGTTCCATTCGATTTGGTAATATGAATGACCCATTCAAGTAATCATGAACAATCTCTGCTCAAATATTTGAGAAAATGCGTTGGTCGAAATGATTCCGTTGAATCGAGTGCGTATTTTCAAAATCTCAAACATGATATTATGAATGTTACACATTTCACACAAATCTGGGATTTTGAGAATTTTGTTGCAGCAATTCACAAAATCTAATTCGTAAGGATTAATCCCTTGGTATCAATGTCTGGCCATATTTAATACTTGAAAAACTAATGCAAACAATATCGCGAAAACGTTAATACTATACTCGGATTTGAGTATTCGGAATCGCCTGCATTCCGATGACGCTAGAGAATACAGTAGCCCAGCGATGTAAAGGTCAAAAATAGTACAACTTAAATAATTGTTTTCTCGGAAACTATAAGGACAACATTTTTTTTTTACCATATTGACTATTTTTCATGACGCATCTATTCCTTTTTTTGGATAAATTGCGAATCACACATCTCGATACCTATATCAAGTGTTACAATATTCTACTGCGAGTTTGTAACAACATGTTCTCAATATCAAAAATGTTGTACAACATGGTAAGTACCTATGTAAGAAATAAGAGTATATAACAGTACTATTTATAAATTCTTCATTTTCTCATTTGTTAGTTTTTTATATAATAGATTTAAAATGGGTGTGATTTTATCGGTCACCAGTTTAATGTGGTTTCCATTACCAAATAATTAGATGTATTCTCAGAATGAAGAACCTAACCTAACCTAACCTGACCATTATTCGTTTATTTTGGATAAAAAATGGTATAAATTTGGATACATGCATTTAGTGACATTTATGTTAATCTGATATAAAAAATAATTTCTGGGATTGAATTTAATAATCAGAGGATTTCATTTGGTGACAAATACGTTCAGGTAGGTACAAGTTGTGGTGACAAATTGATTTGCAAATAACTCTTAAAAAAGATCTTGAAAGAAAAGGATTGCGTTGAGGAAGATCTACTGGCCCAGCTTTTTTTGTGTTCCATGATGTAAACATAAACAATGATGCTGCTTTTGATTGCAGTGTTTTGATCTAACTTTACAGCTGTAGCAAAATGTAAAAAATTACCATAACCAATTTTGTACAATTACATATAATGCATGGCCAACTGTGCACTCAACACCAGTTTTATCAAGCTAACGTTTTTAACAGTAAATTCCAGTACTAAAAACGTTACCATTTCTACGCAGGATGTTCAGCATGGATTAACAATTTCTCTTGTCGCTTATAACCAATCGATTGTTGCAATTAATTTAGTAAAATAATTTGTAGTGTGAATAAAATTTGTTGAGAATGTTTTAATGTACAAACATGTTGGTTATTTAATGAATGTTGACCTTTATCTGGATTGAATGTGACATTTGTTTGGGACAAAAACGTAATCACTTTCCACCCTGGGAAACGTCACATTCCATCTGGATATATGTCAAAGTCAGAAATATGTTTCTTTCAAACTTACTGTAAGTTTAAAATGTCAACATTATATATATGGTTGTAAATAAATTTATTTTTTAGTTACCCTCTCTTATTTTCACAATAAATTATTGCGGCCTTTGTTTAGAACTTTCACTATAATTAGTAACGTACCTACCTCATTAACTGCTATTTTATTTATACAATAAAATATAAACGTTTTAATAAGTATGCAGTAGGCGGTATTTGTTCATCAATTTTATTTTTACAGTTAATGCAGAATTTTATATCTAGCAACGCACATGTTATATAATAAATATGGATTAAGATATAAAGAAAATTCCTTTGTGTAGCTTGTCACATAGAGCGATAAAGCTCTCTGAGCTGTATTTCTGCACAGCTTAAGCTGAAAAGTTGAATTGCAAAGTGCTGCCCCGTTTTTATCATTAAGTGTGCGATTTTCTAGTACGCAGTCTTCTGTTCTATATAAGTGATTTTCACGTAGAATGAATAAAACGTAAAGAAGAAAATTTATTTAAAAAATTTACAGAACCTCAATTTTTGTATTGTTTTATGATAAAAGTAGTTCTTAGAGAAAGGTCTACACAGTTACAAAATTATTTTTTATTAATAAACCTATAATATACTAATTCAGTTTGTAACATCTACAAATTTATATAGATACAATCGTTTGCAATAATAATGACACTCTTTTCAAACAGTTTTTGAACTTCTGGAAGTTTTGAGTAGAAATTTCATTAAATTTCTATCGGTGAGTGAAACAACGAATAACTAATATTAAAAATGTGAAGAAGATTTCATTACAAATACGGCATCAGAAGTTCCAAAGAAATCACAAAATTAATTTTAATGAGTGTCATTATTATTGCAAACGATTGTACCTACTGTTGAATTTTGTTGTCTGCTAAATAGGTACAGATTCAACTTTTTATAGTAGGTATTCTGTTACATATTTTCATAAAGTATGTTGTAAAAATATGTATTTACTGGTATTTGATACCGTGAAGTAAAAAATATGTGAAAACTTTATAAAGTCGCAAAACTAAAACTATTAAAAAGCGTCATATATCTTTATAAAGATCCAAGCAGTAAGTCTATGGTTTGGTTTTTGTATCAAACCAGAGTTACATGTTCGCACTAGAAATCAGTGATGAATAAAACTGTAATGTTACAATAAAGCAGTATAAATAATGTTCTAAGAATTGAAATTTCTAATTTTTTGTACACTAAAAATTTATAAGGATGTAAAAAATGGCAAACGGGGCATGAAAAGATATACAGGGCGGCCAAATGAAAACGAAACAGATCCATTTTCAGGAACTGCGTCAAGATGTAAAAAAACGCTCAGACCCGTCGATTTTATATTATAGGGGGACATTCTTTGCTGCTATTTTTGACTCCCCCACTTTCACCCCCAAGCAAGAGTTAAGCATCACCCCAAAATATTTAAATGGCATTGGGGTTGAGTAATATTTATTTTGAAAGCTCTTACAATTCTATTTACAACAGGCTTTAAATTTTATAATTTCCCCAATACTTAAAAAAAATTACATTTTAAAATTTAAATTATGTTTAGTTGCTTACTTATTACTTAGTTGATTAAATGTTAAAACGGATGACCGCCCACTTCCATACAAGAATAAAGATTTTATTCGAAACGTTCGCGTACATTCTGAAGCATTTCCGGAGTGATTCGACGGCATTCGTCAACGATTCTTTGACGCAAATCTTGCAGCGACGCTGGCTGTGTTTTATAGATTTTACTTTTTAAGTATCCACACAAAAATCCGGTGATCGTGGAGGCCACTCAATGTTACCTCTTCTCCCAATCCAATTTCGTGGAAAATGTTGGTCCAAATACTGACGGACAATTAACGCATAAAGCGGATCAGCACCGTCCTGTTGAAAAATCAAATGATCTTCATCATACTCTGGAACATTTTCAATAATATCAGTTGAGGCAGGGTCAATAGCGTGTTCCAGTAATTGCAAATACATTTGGCCAGTCAAATTACGAGGTTGAAAAAAAAGAACCCACCAGCCGGTCACCGAAAATTCCAGCACATATATTTAATTTTTCCGGTCGCTGTGTATGCACCTCGGCGGTCATACTCATCCATAATAATCATGAAGTTCCTGAACTAAATGTATTTTGTATGGATGGAATTTATTCTTCTTCAAAATGGTTTGTATGCTAGTTCGAGTGATCCCAGACACAGATGCCAGCTGCCTCGTACTTAATGTAGGATCAAGATGAACTTGTTCTAAAACTGCAACTTCACTAGCTTCATTAACTATAGGTTTTTCAATTTCTCGTTTTTATTGGCTACGTTTCCTGTCTCTTGAAATTTTTTTTACTAGCTCTAGAACATACTTGCTCCTGACATGTCGATCTTGATGTTGTTCATTAAATAGCTGAGCTGTTCTATTCGCACATTTATTGTTCATAAAGTATAACAAAATGATATCTACACGTTTTGCAATGGAATAAACCATAGTGCTTAATTTTCAAAAACACAATTAAATAAGCTACCAACCAATGCTTCCAAGTAATACTAGAAAATAAATTTGGAAACCACGAATTTTACGTTCGTTGTGTGAGAGAGTATAGTATTCATTTCTGCTGTCTCTTTTACGAAAGTTGATAACAAATCTCCAAAAACCAATGTAACGCAATAAATACTAAATTTATACTATTGGCGTACTTAACTTGAATGAGTGACATTTTTACCGTTACTAATTGTTATAGTACATAAGTTTCAACTTTAAAATCAAAATTCTTATTAAGTATTGGGCGGAATTATAAAATTTAAAGTCTGTTGTAATCGTAAGAGCTTCCAAAATAAATATTACTCAACCCCCAATACCATTTAAATATTTTGGGGTGATGCTTACCCTCGCTTGAGGGTGAAATTGGCGGAGTCAAAAATGCCAGCAAATAATGTCCTTTAAATTAAAATCGACGTGTCTGAGCATTTTTCTACAATCTTAATGCAGTTCCTGAAAATGGCTGTTTCGTTTTCATCTGGCCACCCTGTATTTTCTCGTAAATATTTGGAATACAAGGTAATTCAGGAAAATACTAGGAAAAAATTAAGTGCAGAATCTACGCCAGACATTATTTGACCCGTATTTTTTTTGTTTTTTCGGTTTCTCATTTTTGGGGACCATACGGCAACTTGAAATTGGACCTAAAATTTTGTTTTTTGAATCAGAAATTAGATATATGGTTGTAGATAGTTTATCTGAACATTATTAAGAAAGTAGTTTTATCAAGTAAGTAGTTATGCGTATTGCCACTCAGTTTTTATTATAAAAATTGTTTCCATTTTTTGCATTCGAAGCAACGTTTCATTCTATACAAAAAAGTACTCTACCATTGTCAAATGCAACTGAAAAATCCGTATTGATAAGGATATCACAAGACGAATATTTTTGTATATACTATACTAGAGCAATTTTTTTCTTCAATTAAGGCTTGGTATTCTATAATAAAATCTCTACAAGTAAACGGATAACTGAAAACTTTTAAAATTACATAATTTTTCAAATCCCTTGAAAAAAAAAATAAGTCACGAATCGAGATCTCTCAATTTAAAATTTTTTTTGTATAACCTTGCATGCTTATACCTGCTATATCTTACCATTTTTGCAATAATCGCCATTAGATCGTCATATAGTCTTATTTAAAGGAAGAAATATAAATAAAAAAATAAATAAAAATAAATTTGTAATAATCGTAAAATTATTCCAGTACCAGCTGTTTAAACTAGCTTATTCCATCTACTTCAGCATAATAAGCCTGAAAGAAACTCGCCTTTGCACAAGAATCAGTAACATGTCAGCGTACTCACTTGCTGTAAGAGCATATTATAATTTTAAATTTCGGTTTCAATACTTTTGGCAGTTAAATTGACTGTAACGAATATGGTGGTTAGCTGATGCTTAGATTGTTATCTTGCTTATGCATGTTGAAGAGCTAACAATATAATGGCGAATATTGCAAAAATGGTAAGATATAGGTATATAGAGATATATAGAGAAGGTTATATGAATATACAGTATGTCTAAAATTACAGGAAGAATCCAAAAATTAAAAAATATACAGGGTGATCCATTTGAAATAAGAAATGTGAGCGGTATTTAAAACATATTTTTAAATGGTGTATAACACTGCTGTGTATATGGCATGCCCAATAAAAGTTGGGAGACCCAATATATGATTATTTTAAGGCGAATAAATTGTCAATAAATCAATAAACAAATATATTGTTGAATATGAAATTGAAAAATGTATCCATATCATGAAGACTGTTGTCAAGTAGGTATTCGTTGCAGTTTTATTTCAAATTATGATAATATTTTGCACCTCATGCATAAAAAGTGGGCGATTGCTTTACATATTTAAAAATTCATTACCTTATAGATAAAGAGCGCATTATTCAAAACAAAAAAGTACCTATATCTGTATATATAACCAGAAAAGTAATAAATCATAAGTAAGTCGGTAAATATGTAAAGTATACTATGAAATCGTTACAGGTACAACATACGAGCAATGCATAAGTTTGTCTAGAACCCCTTGCTTTATGCAGCCATCAATACACATTTTATACTTCCCCGGATTTTTGAAAAGCTAAAAATATTATTTATAAATAAGTCATTAATTTTAAATTATTTGAAATACAGAAAAAAGTTCTACATTGTGTAATAGTGTTGTCTTCCTTGCTCATGTTGTATAAAAAGCACTGACTGATTTAAATTTTCCGCCATTCCGTAGAAGGTAATTTAATTTTTATTTTTTACTGGTGGCATTTCTGCAAATAGAGATGTATGCCAAAGATGGCAGCGTATGTTTGAAATATGTGATACATTTTTTTCAAAAGTGGCTTAAAATTTTCAAATTTCTCTTAAAACATGCTGAATCAGGTTTCAGTTGAGGCTGTTTATTCAGCTACTTATGTGGAAAATTATTTGGACTTTGTGGAAAATTTTCCAGACGAATTACAGAGGCTTATATCCAGAATGCGAGAACTAGATGTCTACTATTTAGGTAAATGATTGTTAGAAATTTCATTTTAATATCAAATTCTCAAATGTACCGTTTTTCTTAAATAAGTTACCAATAAATATTTCTTAAGTATGTATAATTTAACAATGAGACGTATTTTTACTAATTAAATATCAATAGGTTCTATGGTTACAATTTTTCTTTTTTATATATTGATTGGTAGAGTAAATGATGTTATTTTTGTAGCTCGAGTAAGAGAAGTTGCCTTACAAACCGAAAAATATAAAAGCATTGGAAATGACAACCCTATGAGAAAGGCGAGAAGCTTCAGTAGAATGCAGCAAGCGTTAATCGCCGCTCAAGAATTAGGTGATGAAAAACTGAGTGTACTTCAGGATATTCTGGACAGAATTGAAGCCAAAAGTCGGTTGCTCGAAGACGATTTCAAAAATTTAGGTAGGTTACATCATTCTTTTTTGTATTGTCAGGTAGCTTTTTTTTAATTTGTATGATGTAATAAGTGTCTTTATTATTTTTCTGCAGATTTTGGTAAAGAAGAGCAGACTCAGGCTGAAAACAAAGAACAGCAGCCCCCAGCTAACAGTACACAAACAAATAACAATACTTCTTTGACAAATAACGAAAGACCATCAAAACGACAAAGAAGGACAAGAAATGATGCTTTTTCAGGATTAGAGAACAACCACAATGATTCGGCCCCCGTTGAACATGTCCTCAGGAGTCAAGCCCCAAGCAGTACTTCAAGTGGTTCTGTACAAAAGAAATCGACAACTGGTGAGTTAAAATTGTGTAAATTAAACACTTTATAGCTTTATTTGAGCTGAAAATACTTGTAAAAAATATACAAAAGTTCTAATTAACAGTCCGTGTTTTAGGCAAGAAGAAAAAACGCAAATCCCGTCAAGCTGCACAAGCCCAGAAAGAAGAATCTCCTCCAAGAGAAGAGGAACCAGCCATTGACCCAGATGAACCCACATATTGTCTGTGTGATCAGATTTCTTATGGGGAAATGATCATGTGCGACAATGACTTGTGTCCAATAGAGTGGTTCCATTTCTCTTGCGTAACGTTGACTACAAAGCCAAAAGGTAAATGGTACTGTCCGAAATGCAGAGGAGATAGGCCCAATGTTATGAAACCGAAGGCGCAATTCTTAAGAGAACTTGAAAAGTACAATAAGGAGAAAGAGGAGAAGACATAATATTTTATTTTTATATTTTATCTAATTTTATAAAAAATCAAGCTATTGTTTTAATATTATTTAATGTGGTTTAAAGTACTAATAAAATGTCTTTAATCATGTTGGTTTTACAAAGCAAATTTTCAAATATATATATTTTTTTATTTAACATTACTACGGTGGAAAAAATCAGAAAATTTGATCTTGCTAATTTTATCAATAAAATTCACAAAATAATTGCTCTTTAGTACCTACATAAAACACAAGCATTAAACTATGATGGAAACATATACAGTGTATGTATACCATTTCAAATAACTCGAAACTCTTATTTTGAAATGCGTTGATCTTCAAAATGTTTTTTGGTGGCACGCAATATATTCCATAAATTGTACAAAAACAACAAATAAATAGCCCTCGAAATCAAATACATAACCTTAAATTTGAATGCACTTAGGGCATTTGATCTCTGATTTGATCGAACTTGAGTAAAATGATCTCACTTGCTTCACAATCTACCATTCCAGTTTTTGTTTCTTTCGTTTAATGGAACAATTCTCTATAACCACAAACTTAAAAATCTTTTTTGTAGGTTTGTGTACTTTACATTTTCTTCTTTGTTTAAGCAAGCAGTGAGTTTGAGGACTGTATAAATTAAAAGATTATCGATCACTGAAGATCATGATCACAAAATTTAGTCAGATTGAAAGGAAACCACAAAATTCAGTTTTATATTCCATATGTTAGCAACATTGGAGTACTGTCACAACTGTCATAAGTGCCAGAACTGTTAACTTTTACGTCAATAGTTGTCAAGTCAAATGATTACCCCACCATACCCGGCACACCCAAATGATTATTTTACTTAACTAATTAAATTTTACTCTTTTTTACCATTAACCGATTACAAAATTCGAAGTTAAGTTATATGTATACATAAACATTTCTGCTGATTTCATATTTTAGAGGAATATTTCGAAAAACAACGTAAAAGTACTATTGGCACGATTGCTAGTCGGCAATTTTTAAATTAGAGTAAACAACTTCGTGGCTGGCTGGTGACTTTTGTAAGTTCTAGGTCAAAGGACGTCCTGATTGACTTTAGTGATATAGTGATCATTCATTGAAGACCTCCTGTTTTTTTATAGTTGGGACTTACTTCCCATACTTAAATATTACTTTGTGATAATACAAGATGGTAAGTACTTTCCTTATTATGTTAATTATTTTTTAAACTGCTTTGGCTTCCCTATTTCCAGAGAAAATATTACATAATTTTGTTTTATTGATGTTTCTTAAAAAAATATTTTTTTTCTTATAATAACTGTTTTTAAAAGATGTATTTAGTTTTATAATGTTCTATTTTCAGTCTGAACCAATTCGAGTTGTTGTTACTGGGGCTGCTGGCCAAATTGCTTACTCTCTTTTGTATATGATCGCAAAAGGGGATGTTTTCGGACCCAATCAGCCTTTGATTCTCCACCTTCTGGATATCCCTCCTATGATGGGAGTTCTGGAAGGTGTTGTTATGGAACTGGCTGATTGCGCACTTCCGTTATTGCAAGCTGTGGTGCCTACTGCAGACCCTGCAGTTGCTTTTAAAGATGTTTCTTCGGCTTTTTTGGTAGGATCTATGCCAAGAAGAGAAGGAATGGAGAGAAAAGATCTTCTTTCGGCAAATGTTAAGATTTTTAAAGTTCAAGGGGAAGCTTTAGATAAACACGCTAAAAAGGACGTTAAAGTCCTTGTGGTAGGAAATCCTGCAAATACTAATGCTCTAGTCTGCTCGAGGTATGCACCTTCCATTCCTAAAGAAAACTTTACCGCTATGACTAGACTGGATCAAAATAGGGCCCAAGCACAAATTGCAGCTAAAGTTGGTGTGCCAGTCGCACAAGTAAGTATTACTTTATCTTTTTTCTTTTAATTATCTATTAGAATATATACAGTTCATTAATGATTTTCTCTTTTGAAATAGAAAGAGAGATCGGCCATACTTACTTGGTTTTTGTCTAATGTTTACTGATTTTGAGTCTGTCTAAAAGGTGTAACAACTTCACATGACTTAGATATAAAAATTAAGTAATCTTTTTGTAAGCTTTAATCTAGCTTAATCCAAAATGATTATGGTAATGATAAGAACATTATGATTTGTGAAATAAATTACGTATAACATTTATTTTCTACGGACATGTAAAAATTGTGGCCCTACTCTCCCAGTATCACACTTGTCGGCAGGCTCTGATATTTTTTATGTATACTGTAAAAGTATGAAAAGACCAATAGATATTTTTTGATAATGTGAATCATCTTAAAATTCAGTATTTCTTTGAAATATGTTTAAATAAAGTAAATTCCACAAAACAAGATTATTCAACTTCAACAAATAATTCAGCTTCTAAGATAATTTTTTGCTGGCATAAAGCAATTATTTTTTTATGAACAATACTACTTTAACCCTCAAATGACAGTCACGGTAAATCATAAATTACTATCAGTATACGTTAGTATAGAGATGTCCAAGATTTCTATTCGTATCAAATTCATATTGTTTTTATTAAAGTTTTTCGGTTTAATTGAAACACGTGTAAAAATATATATTTCTTTTTGGATCAACATTTTTCTCCTTTTTTATTAATAAAGACAAAATAATTTTGCCGTAAGAAATAAGTGAAACAGTTTATCACTGTTTTTTTAAATACAATTGAACATTAATGATTATTATATTAAATATATTTATATGTTAATTACATGTTTTGCTTTTGAGTTACATCCCTGTTCTAAAATATATTATACTTTTGTCTTCAATTCAGATTTTTTATTAGGTTAGCAACGTTATTATTTGGGGAAACCATTCCTCGACACAGTTTCCTGATGCTGCACACTCAGTTGTAGTAGTAGATGGCAAGGAAGTAAAAGCTTCAGAAGTAGTTAAGGATACTGACTGGATCAGAAATTCGTTTGTGCAGACTGTACAGAAGAGAGGTAAGATTAGTATTTTGAATATCTCAAAATAGCATGGGCATTAGGAGAGTATTTGACAAATTTTACTGCATACTTTTAAAACAAAAATGTATTTACCAAACTGTATTAATGAAATATAAATAACTAAAGAATAATAAGTTTTAAGTAAGTGTTAGTTTGATGCAGTATTATTAATAGTAAAAAATAAATAAATCTGATAAAAATAGATTAGTTTCGAGGTCACAAAATATGTTTTTCATCTTTCGTGCATAGCAATTTTCTGATAAATAAAAATTAGAATAGGAAGTTACTTAGTTACAGGTTCAAAAATACCACTTGTTATTGAAATACTTTACACAATTTGTTATGCAACATGTTTATCCCTGTTCACCACTTCATTTATTGACTTGTTGGCCAAAGATATAAATAAGCAAATTCATGTGAATGAAAAAAAATATGTCCATTATTTTGATTAAAAATATACTTTTTATAAAATCTGTAATAGATATATCTTGAAAATTTTTGGAGTAGGACAAGTGAAAATAAATTTACTTTGATACATAATAAGCTCAGCTGTACAACTGTGTAGAGATACAGGATGCTCAATTTCTAGACTCACATAGAAAACTTTTCTCATGAAAAAGTTTTGAATGAAATTTGGAAATAAGAAGTAAAAATAGGGGTTGCCCACCCTGAAAAGGTTTGCATACAATTACAGGGTTCTATCTCAAATATTTTAAGAGGGTATAGAGGAAAATTAGAGTTAACGGAATCACCCTTCAAAAAAATTCCAATCTCATTTATAAAGCAAAAACATTTTTTTCCCCAAACTATATTAAACCCCTATTTATATCAGCAACACTAAACGATAAAATTCGTATTATAATTGAAATCCTGTGTTTAAGTTGTGGTTTTGTATTCTCCTTCAGTTTTTAGTGCTTTTTTTTTTCAATTTTAAATATTTTATAAATAAAGAAATTTGTGTTGAGTGCAGATATTTTTCTATAATGTAGTAGTGGTTGTAATGTGTGAAAATGTAGTTTAGACAGTTTGGAACGAAAGAACAACATGAATGGAAAATACTGTAGCTAACTGGATTAACTGTTACTTATCAGGTATTATTATAAATAAAAGTTATTTTTCATTTGGAAATGCTGTAAAAAACCACATGGTAGTTGACAGATTTAATCCATCTCGGACAATGCTTATCATAGGCTGTGATTTTCTGGGGGAAAAAAGGGTTTTGCACCATTTTTAAAATATCAAGCTAAAATTCCAAAATATATTTTTTTATCGTCTTAGACCTTCCTGAACACGTGCTTAAAAATTTTGTAGTTAGGGGTAGTATATTTGCCATATATTTTTTGCATAATCAATTAACAGATGGATTTTATTTGTAACAATATTTAAATTTTTCTTAAAATTCCAGTCATAAAATTTAAAATAAATGTTAATGAACAAATTAAAATTTAAATAGGTATACTACAGAAAATTTTATTTTGCATCAGTACCTATCGTTATTTAACACAATTTCGAAGTCATTTTATTTTCTATTGATCTACCTACTTGCTTTTGAAGTTATCAAGATAAAATCTGTTACACTCTGTTGTATTTTATATTTCTCTTCCTATATGAGTTCTTTTGTGAAATGAGGATACAATGTTGCATTTTTATTGAGGTCTGATTTTGTCAAAGATACAAAAAAATACATTTTTATGTGAAGAGGTTAACAATTTGATTACTCTTTGTTTATCAGTATCATTAGTGTCACTTTTTAGATGTTTCATTATACAGGGTGTCCCTAAAAGGTCTTTACAATGCTCGACCAGATAGAGTGCGGTTTAAATTAAGTCGATTTAGCTAAACTTACCTTAGTTCAGAGTTGCCCCGTTTAGGCTCTATACGACCCTGAATAAGTTGCAATTTTGAAATCATTTTTTTTTATATAAATTTAAAACGCCTTATACAATTTTGCTAAAATTTGGTAAGTTGCCCTGCTCTATAGGACAATAAACCCCATATCAAAATTATTAGTAATATCAATCCATTGGCGTGGAATTTGTTTCTTTTTTTTAGTAATTACACCTTCGATAATTCTACGCTAATGGAAGAAAATATTTTTCAGTATAAAATTTAGATTAAGTAAATTATTGACTACAAAAAAGGTACTCTTGATAAGACTCGATTACTCTCATGGTTTATTCGAAATTTGTAATTTTAATTATTGGCAGCAATTTTGACAAAAATTAAATTAGGAAAACATGAATGCAAATAAATAAATGTGTCACAGTAGCTGTTCAAAGTGGCCGCCTTTTACACCCATACAAAGATTTACACAACGAAGAAAATTGAAATGTATTCTTTGCATAATTTCTTCGTTGCCTCTAAGAGTATTTGTTGCAAGTTGAAGACGTTGCCATAGTTGCTCTTTGTTTTCTACCGATGTCATATAAAGCACGAACTTAAGATAACCCCATAAAAGATAATCTAATCTGGAGAACGTGGTGGCAATTTACAGGAGCGTCATTTCCTCTACCTATCCATTTGTTTGGGTACTGTTGATTTAAGTGGTTTCGAACAGATAATGAAAAATGTAAATAAAGTAAATCAAAAATAAAGGCAAGTACCTGGACATTTGTGAAACAACTGTATATACCCTTTGGAATACGCGGAAACGTATAAGCGTGTTTGTTAAAAACTCTCATTTTTATTTCAAGAATATCAGGAACAATTGTAAATAATTTTTTCCTACTTTAATTTTTGTGTCAAAATTGCTGTCAATGATTAAAATTTCAAATTTCAAATGAACCACGAGAGTAATCAAGTCTTATCAAGAGTACCATTTTTGTAGGATATAATTTACTTAATCTAAATTTTATACTGAAAAATATTTTCTTCCATTGGCGTAGAATTATTGAAGGTGTATTTACTAAAAAAAAAACAAATTCCACGCCAATGGATTGATATAATAATAATAATATCTCTACCCCTCATTCTAATTACGAGGATTAGCCCAGAAGTCGAAGACTTGTGCGGGAGAGGGGGCGGCATATTATTATTAAGCAGGCCGCATTTGCGCCCAGGAACGACTTACGTTGGTAGGCCCTAACCACCATTCAGTGCAGGAATGAGGGAAACCTGGAAAACCTCATTAATTAGGGGCGTAGTTAAATGCCAACCGGTATCAATCTCTCACATTGACCCAAGTCAACATTCTTCCACCCTACCATACCCGCAGAGAGGGTGCCAATCTCTCCACGAATATAGCTTATATATGGGTCGAACCCACAGCGATCCAGTCACCTCGATTCAAGTACTGACGCCTTAAACCGCGTGACCACTGACCGATCCAATTACTACTTATTACTAATAATTTTGATATGGGGTTTATTGTCCTATAGAGCAAGTTGCAACTTACCAAATTTTAGCAAAATTGTATAAGGCGTTTTAATTTTATATAAAAAAAAATGATTTCAAAATTGCAACTTCAGTGTCGTATAGCGCCTAAACAGGGCAACTTTGAACTAAGGTAAGTTTAGCTAAATCGACTTATTTTGAACCGCACTGTATCTGGTGGAGCGTTGTAAAGACCTTTTAGGGACACCCTGTATACGCAAATACTTTTCAGTTACCGTATGTTCAGTTTTACTTCGCAACTACTAATTTAGTCTGTTCAATTGTAACAAACGTCAAATAACTGAGTTTGTGAAGTATTTGTGAACATAATTTGCCATTTAAAAGATGACTCTTTTTATTTGGATATAAATGTGCTGTACTCGACGTGATAGTCATTTTCTTTATCAATTTAGGTGCCGCTGTAATTGCGGCCAGAAAAATGTCTTCTGCCATGTCTGCCGCCAAGGCTGCTTGTGACCACATGAAGGACTGGTTCCAAGGAACTGCCCCTGGGAAGTTCGTTTCTATGGGCGTAGTCAGTGACGGTTCATACGGTACACCAAAAGATGTAGTATTCTCCTTCCCGGTGTCCATCCAGAATGGAAAATGGCAAATCGTTCAAGGTCTACCCATTGACGACTTCGCCAAGGAAATGTTGGCAGCAACCGGCAAGGAACTAGAGGAGGAAAGGGCCGAGGCCACGGCTGTAGTTGAGGCATGACTATCTAGCAGGCTTTAGAATGTTGAACTAAAATTCAGAAATTGTTACAAAAAAATTATTGTAGTTTACAAAATCTTCATTGCCATGTTTTTAAACATTGTAAGTTGCATCTGCACAATATATTTAGATATTTTAAACAATTTTTGCTTGCATTATTATGTAATTTTATGTTTATTGTTTTATTTCTTTTTTTTTAGTTGAACCTTTTAAAGCATTTTATATTCTATCTAATCTAAATTAAGTAAAAGCTGCTAGATATTTGTAGAAGTATTTTCGACTAAGCATTTATGGTGTACTGGTATTTTTACTTTAATTATAATTTACACATAAAATACGGCTTTATACTCCTTAGATAAATTAGATAATTAGGTTTATATTTTGGATATGGCAATGTTGAGTGTTGTTTTTGTTTGTCTGCTGTTTAGAAATAAACGAATTATTTTTGTTACTGTGTTTTTAATTTTATTAATATTTGATTCATTATTTCTTTTCTGTGACAATCTGTTATTGAAGACTAAAGAATTAGCAGAGGGAGGTAAGTTGAAACTATATTTTCTGGAGGAATAAAGAAATGTCATTTGTCTAGAAACCTATGACAATTTTTAGTTACCAGTTACTTTTAACTTAGCTTTAAGAACGGTTACTTTTCCAGAGTTGTGGAAATTGTCCAGAGTATGACCAGTTTTTAAAAGTGGCAATCATCAGAAATTAATAATTATAGATCTGTATCAATTCTGTGTAATTTTTTAAAAATGCTTATAATAATTTTTTTTCTTAGACAACATATATGTATAGGAATAGTCCAGTTTACAAAAGATCACATAGAAGAATAATATTTTAAGATAGACTATAAACATTTATTTACTAAATTTTGTTTTAACTTAACTTTAAATAAAGATTGAGTGTTTATTTTTCTTATTTCTATTGGCAAACAATTAAACAATTTTAGTCCTATAATGTTAGGAGAATTAACAGTTAAGTTTAGTTTAGCATATGTTATGTGAAAATCATGTTTTTGCCTCGTGTTAACATTGTGAAACATATTATTTAGTATAAATTTACTCTTATTATTAAAAATAAACACACATATCAAAAACATAAATACTAGGGAGCAGGGGCCGCTCTAGCTATTTTGACGCCCTGGGCGAGATTGCATTTTGCCGCCCCCCTTCTATGTAATTAAGATAAAAGTTTTTTTTTATATAAGTATAAGATATTTTGATATATCTTGGGTCAATTTCAGTTATTACAAATTTTGTGACGACTGTAGTAAATAAATAATACAGGGTGTCCAGAAATGATGAGCATAAAATTTAGGGGAAAATTCTAGACCGAAAATAAATGCTACCTCTTTCTATAACATTGTTTCCAAAACTGATTAACTGATTATTAACGGAGTTACAGGGTGTTAAATTTAAAATTTTATTTTCGATATTTGTAAATAACTTCTTAAAAAATCCAAATATTTACATAGAATTTGTAAATTGGGGTTTTGGAAGAGAAATTCAAATATGTTTCCAATTTTGACGTCACTAGTAGAGGGCGCCACTTATGGCACACCATGTTTCTTTTAAATGGCAGAACTTTTTTGCATCTTATTGTATCCATCTGACTATCGAAACAATCGATTCTCCTACCTGTTTTATTTGAAAAAGGTATACCTTGCTAAAGTCGGTAGACGTAACCATTTTTGAAATAATCCTATTTGAAATGCTCAGTGCACCGAGTAAAAACTGTTTTGGTTTCAGGTAAAGTGCATTTTTTGCTGAAAATATAGCAAAATGTTACTTGAAAAAGTTGTGAATCGTAAATTATGGAGACGTGCAAAATTTCAAGAAGGTCGGCGAGGTTTGATGAAACCATTTTTCAACAAAGCACAAAGATTTTATCAAAGCAGGCCGATTTATTTTGAAATTTTGCACATCTCCATAATTTACCATTCTGAACAACTTTTTCAAGTAACATTTTCCTGTATTTTCAGTAAAAAAGGCACTTTAACTGAAACGATAACAGTTTTCAATTGGTCCACTGAATATTTCAAATAAGATTATTTCGAAAACTGTTACTCCTAACGACTAATAAGGTATACCTTTTTCAGATACAACAGGTAGGAGAATCGATTGTTTCATTAGTCAGATGGATACACTAAGAAGCAAAGAAGTTATGTCATTTAAAAGAAACATGATGTGCCATAAGTGGCGCCCTCTACTAGTGACGTCAAAATTAGAAACATATTTGTATTTCTCGTCCGCAAAAATCCCCGGTTTAAAAATTTTATGTAAGTATTTGGATTTCTTAAGAAATTATTTACAAATATCAAAAATAAAATTTTAACTTTAACACCCTGTAACTCTGTTAATAACCAGTTTTGGAAAAAATGTTATAGAAAGAGGTAGCATTTATTTTCGGTCTAGAATTATCCCCTGAATTTTTTGCTTCTTTCGCCGCTTGTCATACTAACAGGCAGTGTTAACAAGATTCTAAGTGCTACTGTGGCATTTGGAGTAAAGAGTAATTCAATGGCAATTTTACACCACACACCCTGAATAGGAAAATGACACATATTACTTACATACTAATAAATACAAGGGAACGCAAATGGATCGGCGCTGTAGATGCTGCAACTCCGCATACTGCGCAGTTAGCGGGTTCCGAGTCTACGGCAGAGATGCCGCCCCTACAATTGTGGCGCCCCGAGCGGTTGCTCAGTACGCTCACCGTCTGGAGCGGCCCCTGCTAGGGAGAGTAAGGATCCTAAATTGTTTAAATATATTTCTACAGGAACAAGAACTGGAAACACCGAACATACATCTTAAAATACGTTTCTGAGCTATAAAAACATGGGACGAAAAAGTGGAATTACCCCAGAAACAAACACCATATCTCAGTATAGATCGACTTGGGCGTAATATAAACAGAGGAGTTGATCTATACCAAGAACTGTCCTAACATTTCGAAACAAATAAGCTACTGAAGATAGCTTCGATGTGACACTATTACAGCCACCCTTCCAATTAAGGTGAATATCCAAATTTAATCCTAAAAATTTTATAGTTTTAGCATCACAAGAAAGAGGATTATTATTAATTTCCAAATTTAATATGTCACATTTCCTTCTCTTCTTTGAAATCGTATTGTTCAATTGTATTTATACCATTTATTAAAACTGTAATAACATTAGATCAACACGGATTTATGCAGAAAAGATCTACAACATCCAATTTATGTTGCCTGCAACGATTGTCATTGCAGGTCATGTCGGTGGCCTACAATGTCTATGCTTGGCCGCGCTAGTCCAACGTAAGTTCTAAATAAGTGAGGAATGTGAGAGTTTTGGGTTCACCCTATCAATAAAAAAATAAGGGTGTATGGTAAATTATATAATTTATTTTCTGAATTGGAGAAATCAATATTTTTTTTCAGTACTTCCGAAAAATGAGCTTTTGGATCGTCATCACCACCAAAATACGAGATTTTGCAGCGAAATGTCATCTGACCATAAAGACTTGCAGTCTGTTTAAGGTAAGTAAATAGGGGTTGCCGATAAGCAATCAAATATTTCTAACAGTTTGAAACCAATCCGTGATTTTTGTGGGAACAGATCTTATGTTAGACTAGCACGGCCAAGCATAGATCTGCAGGCCACCGGCATGACCTGCAGTGACGGTCGTTACAGGAGCCGGTCCATGCAGGTACTTGTCTAGTGTGTGATGCTCCATTAAATACCATGGGAACTTTCATGAACCGGCTTTACAGGTCCGTGCTGGTCTGTGCAGGCATATTGTGCGCGATCTTTAACACTGCAGTAGGTAGTAAAATAAAAAAAGTGATCTTATTCAGTCGAGTCGAATTTGTATTTCACATATCTTCGTCATTACCATGCACTGGTAGGTATTTATATTTTTATCCGAATGGATGCGCAGTGGATATTTACTTTTAATTATAAATGTCTAGATATATTTTAGAAATCAATTTTATTCCAAATTATAACCCTTCGGGAAAATGTGGAAAATATGTCGGGTACAGATAAAACATGCAAAAATTAGATGACGTTCCTATAATTTTTTTTTCTTCAGGCCCTCCCTATGGAGGAATGTGTCCCTGCAGAACGCTACTGGAAATCAGTTTTTCTTGAATAACTTTTAAAGTACCTACTCAATATAACTTAATAAAAATTTAATGTAAAGACCTCTTAAAATAGAGTCCTTGAAACATATTTAGCTTTTTTAGTTTATCAGGGGCGGGTTAGGCTTTACAACTTAATGACTAAATTTTTAACCTGTATGATAAAGACTTTCAAATAATAAATATGGGTAGGTTCAACCTAAGACTAAAAAAGGTACTCTTGTTTATTGTCGATAGAATGAACCGTTTACGAGAAAAATAATAATAAAGGAATTCACGTTTTATTTTTAATAAAAAGAGCCACGATTTCTATTTTTTTTTCTTGACAACAAAGTACGATACGAAAGCTATTCAAACAGAAAAGTTTCATTTTAAGATGTTTAATCCGATAAAATACAAAATTAAAAAAAACGCATTGGTGTCCCAGGAGGCGCCTTAACGAAATTAGTGAAAAATTTCATAAGGGTCCAATAACAATAAGCGAATATATGTAGATCTTTTTCTCGTAAACGGTTCATTTTATCGACAATAAATAAGAGTACCTTTTTTAGTCTAAGATTGATTTATTATTTTAAAGTCTTTATCATACAGGGTGTTAACAATTTGGGCATTAAGTTGTAAAGCTTAGCCCGCCTGTGGTAAACTAAAAAAGCTAAATATGTCCTAAGACACTATTTTAAGAGGCCCTTAATTAGTGTCTATCGCATCAAATTTTGATTAAATTATATTTAATTTAGGTACTTTAAAAGTTATTCAAGAAAAACCGATTTCCAACGGCGGCTTTCATTGACACATATCTCCGTAGGGAGGGCCTGTAGGAAAAAAAATATAGAAACTTGTCATTACACAGATTTTCCCCATTTTACCTATATATTATTTTTAAGAGTGTTTATAGTACGGAAAAAAATTAAAACTATATCTGTGTAACCATTTGCTGTCTAATATCTCAAATCTCATATTCCACTGATACTAAACTATTTACATATTTCCAATGGATCATATTTAATTAATTAAATCTGAATGTTATCGTTTCATTTTAAATTAAATTATTTGATATCAAAAAGTTATTACATTTTTATTTTTTAATTAATTTTTATCGCATTTCATTAAATTATGAATAGGTATATATTATGATAATGTACGTTTGCGTAAACTACGCAACACATACAGGGTGTCCCATTTTTAAATAGCAGGACTTCAAGAGTCTTTAGAATATCTCATTTTGTGACTATAGAAGTTCTTATAAATATGGGTCTTTAAATTCTTCGTTTGTGAGATACGGGGTGTTGAATTTTATTTTCGTTTTATTTACTTTTTTTAACGAAACCACCGCTAACAAAGTTGTCATGTTGCGGTAAAAGACTTATTATTTGAGAGCACATAATCCGACGAAATTAACTAACATACGTCAGCGTCGGATCTCTTTGATATTTGTTGATTGTTTAAATTATATTTAATGATACCCTGTGTAAGTCGAGGTAAAAAATTCCATGGCCAAAAATAAGGGTTTTTTGTTATATAAATGTGGAGTCTTGGACATCCATTGTCCAGCTATAGCGTGTCAAAAATTAAAAAAAAAACAGTTTTTAATTTCTAAATCGCTTAAGAAAATTTAACCAAATTCGATGTGTATATTTAGTATGACAGTAGGTATGAAACAAAAAATTACCAGATTTAGAAATGTATTTCACGTCGCGTGCAATAAACACTTAGTTTTTGTACTTGTTGCATAAATAACTATAACTATAAAATGATCAAATAAATCAATTTTGGTGTTAATTGGTTTGGAATATAAAAAAGTGAAAAGAAACAAAAAGTGATGATAACACAATGGCGCATGTTCTACCTATTCTATTTATAATATTATACAAAATGGTAAAAATTCTAAAGCTCGTAATTATTTGTGTCATTCTATTTATAATATTATACAGAATTAGAGAAATTCTAAAGCAGATATTTTTGTGTGTCATACCTACTGTCATACTAAATATGCACACCGAAGTTGGTTAAATTATTTGAAGCAGTTTCGAAATTAAAAATTAACCACTGATTTTTTTTAAATATTTGGCACGCTGTAGCTGGACAATGGCTATTCTAAGACCCCATATTTATATAACAAAAAGTCCTTATTTTTGGCAACAGAATACATTCCTGAATTTTTGACTTGTACTTAACAGAAAGATATTTTTAATTTACTCTGAATGCACTTAAAACGGTGCAAATAGTTAATACTCATATCATTTAATTTCCAGCTCAGGTTCATATTTCCACGTCACATTTAATGAATAGGATAAACGCTCATTGTGAACGTAGATTACGAAACTGTCATTCTTATAAAGGGACTTGAAATGCCGCAGTTGCTGAACTGTTCTGTGCCGAGAGTTCAAGTGATATTTTGCTGAAATCATATATCCACATACTCTTCTTTCATTTAAAGTTATTGTTATCTCACTAATTATTGCTATCTTGCCTGAAAAATCTGACAATTTCAAAATAATATTTTGGTCTTATATCTGCACTTTGTCATTTCTATCGATTATTATGCAGGATTATTTAATATTTAGGGTTTCAGTTTTTATTATTTCAACTTTATTTTGTACCTGAATGTTAGTTTAACGCGAATTTTAATTATTTATAAGCACAGCTCATATAAAATAATAACAATATGAAAATTAAAATAAACAAATATGGGAAAGCAAAGTATTAATGAAAATCAATTACATTTATCTAAATAATAATGTGGATTTTATTTTGTCTGATATATTTGCGATATATTAAATTGGAACGAAGCTAAAATAATACTTGCAACATTGAGAACTTTGAATTATTTTCGAAAAAAATGATGGTGCAAAAATAAATTCTAGTTAACACCTTAATGTTTGTTGCGAAGAAAAAATGAAACAAATGTTCTTACATGTTTATCTTTCCTTTAATTAATATGCGGACAATTTAATGTTGAAGAGAACATTAATTTTTATGAATAATAGATACTTAAAATATGAAAAATACTTTGAGTTTTCTTTCGAATGAGAATGTTTATTGAAACAACAAAAAATCTAAGCAGATGATTTGGCGATTTTTCTAGCATAATGTCTTTAGCTCGGTTTCACGCAAGACGATATTATCGGCGTCGGTGTCGACACAGGCGTCGGATTGAGATAGAAATACAGGGCGGCCAAATGAAAACGAAATAGATCCATTTTCAGGAACTGCGTCAAGATTGTAGAAAAACGCTCAGACACCTCGATTTTAGATTAAAGGGGGGCATTCTTTGCTGCTATTTTTGACTCCGCCACTTTCACCCTCAAGCAAGGATAAGCATCACCCCAAAATATTTAAATGACATTGGGGTTAAGTAATATTTATTTTGAAAGCTCTTACAATTCTCTTTATAACAGATTTTAAATTTTATAATTTCTTCCAATACTTAATAAGAATTTTGATCTTAAAGTTGAAACTTATGTACAAACAATTAGTAACGGTAAAAATGTCACTCATTCGAGTTAAGTACGCCAATGGTATAAATTTAGTATTTCTTGCGTTACATTGGTTTTTGGCGATTTGTTATCACTTTCGTAAAAAAACACAATTGTAAAAACAGAAATGAATACTATATACACACAACGAACGTAAAATTAGTGGATTCCAAATTTAATTTCTAGTATTATTTGGAAGCGTTGCTTGGTTGTTTATTTAATTGTGTTTCTGAAAATTAAACACTGTGGTTTATTCCATTGCGGAAAGGGTAGATATCATTTCGCTTTACTTTATGAACAATAAATGTGCGAATAGAACAGCTGAGCTACAGTGCCTTCATAAATGAATACAAGCCTCGTGACCAGGACTGTGATTCTGGAAGAACAACTCGTATGCAAATAGATTTCTTGTCTCTCTCAATTGCCGTAGTGAGGGAAAGGATATTCGCATATGAATTGCTCTGTGATTGATTTGAGAATCTCGATCCTGATCACGTGGCTTGTAATCATTTATGAAGACACTATATTTTAAGTACAACATCAAGATCGACATGTCAGGAGGAAGTATGTTCTAGAGTTAGTAAAATAATTTCAAAAGACAGGGAACGTAGCCAATAAAAAACAAGAAATTGAATAACGTATAGTTAATTAAGCTAGTGAAGTTGCAATTTTGGGACAAGCTCATCTTGATCCTACATTAAGTACGCGGCAGCTGGTATCTATGTCTGGGATCAATCGAACTAGTTTAAAAACCATTTTGAAGAAGATCCATAAATTCCATCCATACAAAATACATTTAGTCCAGCAACTTTCATGAAGATGTTTATGATCGCCGTTTGCAATTTTGCGAAATAATGAATGAGCGAGCAGGGAACGATCCACAGTTCCTTTTTAACATCTGCTTTTCTGATGAATGCAGTTTTTTTTAACGAGAAGATAAATCGTGACAATTGCCGCTATTGATCAGATTCAAATCCAATAATTATTCACGAAGTGTATGCACAGCAACCGGAGAAACTAAATGGATGGACTGTAATTTTCGGGGACCGGCTGGTGGGTTCTTTTTTTATACTTGGTAATTTGCCTGGCCAAATGTATTTGCAATTACTGGAAGACGCTATTGACCCTGCCTTGACTGATATTATTGAAAATATTCCGGAGTATGATGAAGATCTTTTGATTTTTCAACAGGACGCTGCTCCTCCGCATTATGCGTTAATTGTCCGTCAGTATTTGCACCAAAGTTTTCCATGGAATTGGATTGGGAAAAGAGGCAGCATTGAGTGACCTCCTCGATCACCGGATTTATCGCCCTTTGATTTTTTTTGTGGGGATACCTAAAAAGTAAAATCTATAAAACATAGCCAGCCTTGCTGCAAAATTTGCGTTAAAGAATCGTCGACCAATGCCATCGAATCACTCCGGAAATGCTTCAGAACGTGCGTGAACGTTTCGAACAAAATCTTTATTCTTGTATGGAAGCAGGCGGTCATCAGTTTGAATATTTAATCAACTAAGTAGGTAGTAAGTAAGCAACTACACATAACTTAAATTTTAAAATCTAAATTTTTTTCAGTATTGGGCGGAATTAAATTTAAAGTCTGTTGTAAAGAGAATTGTAAGAGCTTTCAAAATAAATAGTACTCAACCCCCAATGCCATTTAAATATCTTAGGGTGATGCTTACCCTTGCTTGGTGGTTAAAGTGGGGTAGTCAAAAATACTAGCAAAGAATGTCTCCCTTTAATCTAAAATTGACGAGTCTGTGCTTGTTTCCACATCTTGACGCAGTTCCTGAAAATGTCTCTGTTTCGTTTTCATCTGGCCACCCAGTATATAGCTTCAAATGTCCATCCAGACTCCGATTCCATAGAAATATCGGTGGCCGTCACCAATATCGCTGTGCATGTCGGATGGTTCTTGTTGGATTGGACGATTAATTTATTGTTCGGTTTTAGACGGTACTTCAAAATTCATAGGTACAAATGTTCACACAGACCGCTAAAAGAAACGTCGGTACAAGTCAGTTCAGTAAACAAATTGTTGTCAAGCCAAAATAATACAATTTATAGCGTCCCCAGCTAGCAAATGGTGAGTTTATAAAAAAATCTTAATCCTAACTTAGCCTTAACCTTAACTTTAGTCTTAATCTTAATCCTAAGATTTTGACACTGTTTATAAATATTTAGTCGTAACTTAATCATTATTTTGTCTCTACAAGCCCCGGCCAATCGCTGACGCCGTAGAAGGCATGTAGAAGGAAATGGAGCACTTTCACGCATGGTCTTAGTCTTAGTCCAAAGACGTTAAAAGATAGGAACTTTCAAGGTCAGGTCTTAAGACGTTAAGTCCTTAAGACTCAAACTAAGTTACGACTTTTATAAACGTACACATAAAAATATGTACATTTAACTTCTTAAGGTAAAGATTAACGCTAAGTTAGGACTAAGTTAGGGTTAAGACTTTTTTTATAAACTCACCAAAAGTAGTTCTATAAGTTTTATATTCTGTTAATATATTATAGTTGTATCTAGAACACTGAAATGTTCATTAATGTGGCATATGAGACTATTTTGCCAGAAATTGTTTTGTAAATTTATTGCAAGAACGTTCTTAGAGCATAATTTATAGAACATTTATAAGACAACTGCTAATGTAGTCCTAAGTGTGTACAATAACACAATTTTATAGTAACGGTGTTTATAGAATCAAATTACTGTAAAACTATAGTTATAAAATCATTATAGAATAAATAAGTAACACAAGCCTCTTTGCTCAATAAAAAAACGCTATAGAACTACCATTTATGTATGTAGGTTTATAGGTACCACTTATACCCCCATCTGACGAGACCATCCTGTAAAAGTATGAAATATTTTGATCAAAGTGACATAGAAATTATTATTTGCTTGCATTTAAAATTGCATTGCACTTATTTGATTATTAATGGAAACTGATAGGTATCTTTATAGAAATTTAGTAACATATTTAATTTAGACCATTGCAAACCTTATTCATTTACACTTCTATATGTTGAAGTTAAAAATTTATTAGCTTTATTAATCAAGATTAAAACAAGTGAAATTACCACAATAAAATATGACATCACTGTGGATATTAAAAGGTCTGTTATAGTAGTTGCTTACGAAGCATATTTGCTCTATACTCGCGGCAAGAATTCAGACGACTTACGTCATGCGAACAAATGAATAATTCCTTACATTTTCATCAAAATATTTAAGAAACTGCAACTGATAGTAATAAAACTATATACTACACTAACAGTTTGCATTATATATTGCACTAAATTGTAAAAAGGATTGTTTTTAACGTGGCCAAATATTGAAAATTACGTTGACGTCTGAATTCTTGACGCGAGTATATAATCATTGCAATCGACATGAAGATGGCATATTAGTAAGAACCCATTGAAAGTACAAGATAAAGCCTTTATTTATGTCGCCATATTGTGAGGAAAGAAAAAATAGTAATTTAAAGTATATACAATATGAATAGGTAAAATGATATCAATAATATGGATTATACTTACTTTCTATTTAATTTTTTTATTACATTTGGTTGTTAAAGTCATCAATTTAGAAAACATTTGTTTTATTAAATATCCAGCATCATAAGGTTAACTGAGGGCGCGTTAAAAAATTACCATTATGTACCACATATTTCACGATAACACTTATTCCGCAGTAAAATCTATTGCTCCATGATGGACAAACTAATTCATCTTATTGGTTCTTATTGGCCCATCCATATTATTTCTAACATGTGCGATACGTACATTTTGTTTTTAAAAGATACAATTAAACGAGTTTAAAGTTCTTTAAATAGATCACCACTCAATTCAAAAATTGTATAAAGAAGCTATTAATTATATAAGAGTTCTTTATTTGTTCTATACCAGAAATCTAAGATATCGTTTTAGAACTGCTATGGAATTTTTATGAGATTGCTTTATAACTGTGTTATAAAAAATCTTTAAGATCTGTGAGAACGTTTATTCAACAATTCTATAAGTATGTCCTGCCCATTTTTATGGCATAAGTGCTGTAAAATGTTTTGAAAATGTTCTTAGAACAAACATTGCTCTATAAAATTTGCTCTAGAAACGTTCTTACGATTTTTATAAAACAGGAAATTGTTAGCTGGGTCGGTATTAGCCAACACTGACTAAACTTTAGCAAATCTGTTATATCTGCAGGATCGACTAAAAAACATACTTGTTATTGGTATATGTATACACTGTATTCGATACCGATATCGACACCGATGATATCGTCATGTGTGAAACCGAGCTTAAAATAGGATACAAGTACAAGAACTAATAATAAAAAATGTATAAATAAAAAAAGCGTAAATCTTTATATGTATGTCAAACTGCAGGGTAAGTCTGTACCACAATATGATTAAACTTTTGGGGATGTCAATGGACACCATCTTGTTGAATAACATTTGTAAATTGATGAGGAATCTTAGGAAACACGTATCAATCGCAAGTTTGAAAACCTATTATTATATGCTCATGTTGAGTCGATGATTAGGTATGGTATAATTTTTTCGAGTGGCTCAGTTCATTCTTATAAAATATTTATAACACAAAAAAGAATCCTCCGATGATTGTTGGGACTCTCGCCGACAACATCTTGTAAGGGTTATTTTGGGATTCACATCATTGGTATGTTTTGCTAAGTAGCATGAGGACTGTGTTCTTCTGAATCGTGACTTGTATTCACAAGGAATGACCATGTTAACAAGAAATGCATGTAACTTAAATGTGTCTAAACACAATAGAACTTTCTATGAGCGAAATTCACTATCCAGCTGCAAGGGCTTGGGAGCACGGTTGGGAAAACGGTCATTTGATTCAATGGGGTTCGGCAAAAATTTTGGGGAAGGGAGATAGATCACAGCGCCATAAAAAAAAATTAAAACAAAATGACCACTGGTGTCCCCGCATTTTTGATACTTGATTGTGCTCAAGTTCTTTCTTATCCCCTAAAAATATTATTCAACTTAAGCATTTCTCATTGTCAGCTGCCTAATATATGGAAGCTCTCTAAGGTGTGTCCTATTTTTAAAAAGGGTGATAGATTTGATGTATCCAACTTTCGTCCTATCTCATCTGTAACTTCTGTAAAGTTTTTGAGATCTTGTTACATGACTCTCTTTACCGTAACGTATGTAATATGATATCTCCTGCCCAACACGGTTTTATGAAAGGTCGCTCTACTGTTACAAATCTGGTTTGCATAACACAATTTCTGGCCGATTCGATGGATAACAATTTGCAAACCGATGTTATATACACGGATTTTAGTAAGGCCTTTGATAAGCTTGACCACGGTATATTACTTCAGAAGTTGAACGAATTCGGAGCATCCAGTCCATTACTAAATTTATTTAAATCTTATCTTCAGAATAGAACACAATATGTGGTTTATAACGAGTTTAAATCAGATGAGTACTTAGCTACTTCAGGTGTCCCGCAGGGGTCAATTCTTGGACCTTGTAATTTTTATTAACGATCTAGTTGACGTTCTAAGTGTAGAATTCCTTCTTTACGCAGATGATCTGAAAATATGTAGGACTATACGTACTATTGGCGACTGCATTCAGCTTCAAAATAATCTTGAACAGGTCAAAATTTGGTGTGATAAAAATAAACTTTTGTTGAATACCACTAAGTGTAATGTTATGTCTTTTTCAAATAAATTAACTGGCGTAACATTTAATTACAGTGTTGATAATATTGTGTTGTCGCGCCCAAGAGTGTTTCGAGATCTTGGTGTTTTATTTGATGAAAAATTATCTTTTAGTGGCCATATTGATGCTGTTGTCTCTGATGCAAACAGAGCATATGGTTTTATCGTCCGCAATTGTCGTGACTTTGCAGATAGCAACACACTTAAACTTCTTTATTTCACTTTCGTTAGATCTAAACTTGAATACGCCTCTCTTGTGTGGTCCCCCCATTGTGCTGTTCACATTAATAAATTAGAATCAGTTCAACGTAGATTTTTAAAATATTTGAGCTTTAAATCGGATGGTCTTTACCCTCCCATTGGATTTCCACACGATGAGCTTTTAAAAACTCATTCTGTTCCTTCTCTTGAAATTAGACGTAAATATTGCTCTCAGGTTTTTCTTCATAAAATGATACATAATTCAGCAGATTGCCAAGAGTTCATGTCCAAATTATTTTTTGTTGTCCCAAGACTTAGTTCTAGAGGAAATTTAACTTTGTATCTACCCGCGGCCCGCACTAATATTCTTAAATATTCTCCTCTTTTTGTAATCTGTAACAATTGTAACGCCAACAATGCAGATATTTTTAATTGCAGCCTTAATGACATAAAACCTTTTTACGTAAAATGATTAAGTTGATTCTAATTTTAGTGTTTGTTTGTATATGATTATTTTATATTTTTTAACTATTACTTTTTATATATGCATATTGTTCTGTGTTTTCCTGTTCTGTAACTAGGTTTCTTGTACCTGTTGAACAGTGTAATGTAAATAAATAAATAAATAAATAATGCAACAAAAAGAAAATTAAAAGAGACCGCCATTATTTTGTTGAACGGAGATAAGTGCGTGTCAAACTGTTCAGTAAACATTGATCATTGTTGGCTACAGTTGTATCAAGAAGAAGTAAGTAACAATAAAATAAAAATCATTTAACATCTCTATTGAATGAGATAAACAAATTTTAAACTGTCAAACTTGACAAATTTTTAATACATTTACTATCTTAAGAACGAAAACAAGAGTTTTTGGAAACGTCAAAAATACGGAAGTGAGCAATAATGATGTTATTTTTGTTATTTTATACTTATCTGCTTTTTCCAGTGTGAGATTTTTGGTTAGGCAAACTTAGTTTCAAAAATAACCCTTGACTGATCCGTTTGGTGCAAGGGCTTATTTAATTAAACTATAAATTTGCTTGTCTGCGTGTAATTTTTGAAACTGAAAAGTGAAAATGATAATCTAATAATCCACTACTACTAAAACAAGAAAATAAACAAACAAACAACCGAATAAATAAACAAAGTAAATAAATACTTCAAATTGTTTCACGCCGCGCTTCCTCCTAAAAGACATTGATTCAGATATCCCGCTCTAAAAACTTATGTTCCAGTTCTCGCAGCTGCAACCGACCTGTTAAGAACTTTAAATCAATACTTGTATCAACGTGACTATAGAATTATAGTTTACCACGCTTCAAAACGTCCACAAATAAGTAAACTATATGGTACCGCCGCATTCGCCAAATTCTCGACTTTACACACTGCACTCCAAATGCGTAACGATTGTTCGCCTCTAACGGGCATCGTCCTGGGCACGTATCTGTTAGTTTTGTTTTGGTGGGCTAACGATGCGACGCCTTGTGATACTTTCTCCTGAATATTTGAAATAAAATATCGATTATCCTGCATTTCCCACCGACTGTAATCTAGCAGCGTCGGATAGCTTTTGGGTGAACATTGTGTCAGTATATGTACGCAAGACTTGGGGTCCGTGTCGCCGAACCCACACTTATCTAGTGCCTGTTGAGGAACTCGTATCGCACTTTCTCCCGAGTTGCCACGTAACCCTCTTTCCAGATAACCTAAAACTACTAACCGTTCAACGGCCATACGATCAGCTGCCGGTAATGAGTATCGCGTTGCTATTTTGGTTGCATTGAGACTTTGTGTATGTGTAACAATTTTCCAGGTTTCACTTCAAATATGGTAAACATTTGCTTATTTATTTGATTAGTTTTACTTACAGCTTCATAGAATTTAGAGTATTTAGAAATTAGATGCTTTCAAGAAAATAACAATCCTAGTTTCCCAAGGTGTAGCGTAGTCTAAATTTAATAAATATTCAATAACAGACAGAGCTCACGACAATTTAGAGAAAATTATATCCAGTTTTGTCCAGAAATTATTTTGAAACATTTACATACCTATTTTGAGATTAAAATTTGTTGCTTTTATATTTGCGACACATATCTACTGTTTTCTATTATAATTTATGAATTTTGTATATAATCACTGTGGTGTGTAGAGACGATGTGTGAATGTGTGTAACAACCAGTGGCGCATCAAGAAATCACTTAAGGGGGGGAACTTACAACTCCAAATAAATCTTGTGGATTTTGCAAAATATATTAGCAATTAAAAATTAGTTATGTGCATTTTAAAAACTAAAAGCGAAATGGAGGCAACTTAATCTAGCAATCTATTTTAGCCAATCATTTGGCCAATTGGACAATTTAAGTCTTTTGGGTTTCGTTTCACTAAAATCATTTATTACCTCATCTACAGAGTATGTCACAAATGCATACAAAAAAGTCAGACGTCTTTGGCAAATTTTAAGAAAGGGTATTTCGTATATATTAGAGTCTCTTCTAAAAAGTTACAGTTACATTTTTTTCCAAAACTGTTGAATATAAACAAACGAATTTTGGTAAAAAAGTAATACTAGTAAAATTATAGTACTGGTAGGTATATTTCCCGTTTTCTTAGTTTGTTATAAGAGGGTGAAAAAGCTACTTTCACTTCATGTTTACTTTCCAAATTTGTATATACTCTTTCATATATTTCTTAAACGAAATGAAATTCTAAGACAGCTTGATTTATTGTAAAACTTTTTTGTCCTACAAAATTTTCATATTATTCTTAGTTTTTTCAGAAAAAAAAAAAATAAAACTATGAATACATCATATTCCTGAACTTTTCTACAATTTTGTCTTAGTAGGCTGCTGTCACTAAAATGACTTGGTAAATATCAAACAATTAATTACGCTAATATTAAAGTTTTAAAGACTATATAATACATACATATAAATAGGTAGATATGTCTTTAGCACTTAGTTGTGGCAAAAAATTAACAACTTTCAAAATTTTGATTTTACATTTTTTTAAAGATACACAAAAAATAATACAAGTTTAAAACACAAAAAAATTAAATCAGAAAAAAATTAACTCATTCGAAGTCAGGGTTGCAGTGAGGCAAGTTAATGATAGTTGCTGATAAAAGTTTGTAATAACTTTCTTCCAACACTTACATAAAAAATGTGTCAATTTTGATGAGTTTTATACAGGGTGTCCCATAATGATGTGCGCTCTTTTGGAGGGACTGCTGCTTGGATCATTTTATGGGGGGGGGGGAGTACTTTCTATATAATTTTTCAATTTGACCCCTTCCTTAAGAGATAAGGGCTTCTAAAATATTTTAAAAATTCAGTTTTTATTTCTTTTCTCAAAAACGGTTACTCTTATAAATCTGAAAATTGGTGAATACATTTAGTTAATTAACTGACATTGTTGAACACGATTTATATTTTTACCAAATGTCTACAAGGGTGGCAACCACCAACCCCTGTTGTTTTTTTAATTAGAACTTTTTATTCTAAACGTTTCTCGATATGAAAAAATTACAGTAAAGTTTACAAAATTTTCCCACTCTTAGTATTTTTATGCAGATACAACCAACAGTACTTTAATTTTTATATTAAAAAACCAAAGTACTAAAAAAAATCAAGCATAAAACTAAAATTTAAAGCCTCTTTGCATTCGCAAGAATTTTATAACTCACCTACAGCCTACGGCTGATCATATTCTAGCGTGTGCAAAAAGAGTGCCTCTATATTCTTGGTGCATAAATATTTTTTTTTACGTTCATGCAAAAAACAAAACTTTATTGAACTACAGGGTGTTAGGTAAACATGCGGCAAAAATTCAAGAGGTTATTCCTTGGCCTATTCTAAGAATATTTTGTCCTATGATGATTTCTGAAAAACTCCGTTGTTTCGAAGATACAAGGGCGAAAAAAATTTGCGACAGTAACAACATTTTATTATCAAGGAGTACATGTGAAGTTGATCAATCTACAATCAATGTTCGAAATGACTTCCTCCAGCCTGGATACAAGCATTCAATCTTGTCGTCATTGAGTGCCGAACTCTTTCAAACACAGCAGGGTTGTTTCTAATTGAGTAACACCCAGCAATTATCCGATTTCGCAATTAGTCCAAATTTTCCACTGGAGTAGTGTAAACTAATGACTGATAGCCCCATAAGAAAGAATCCAGACGGTTTAAGTCTGGGGATCGAGCAGGCCATGCGTGTGGCACACCTCGACCAATCCAGCGATCTCCGTATGTTGCTGTTAAAAATCACGAGCAACCAAACTGAAATGTGGTGGTGCACCATCGTGCGTAAACCACATTGCAATTCTTGTCGCCGATTGTACATCCTGCAGAAACTCAGGCAGTGTTTATTCCAGAAAGTTGCGATACATCTCGCCAGTAAGTCTTGCTGGTAGAAATACCGGTCCAATTAGATAGTCACCCACCCTTCCCAAATATTCAAGAACTGATGTTGAAATCGATCTTCACATACCTCATGCGGATTTTCATCTGCCTACACGTGGTTGTTATAAAAATTCCTTAATGCATTTCTTGAGAAACTGAAATCATCAAATATGGTTGTCGCAAATTTTGTTCACCCTGTATCTTCGAAACAAAGGGGTTTTTCAGAAATCATCATAGAACAAAATATTCTTAGAATGTACCAAGGAATAACCCTCTTAAATTTTTGCCTCATGTTTATCTAACACCCTGTATATTTAGTGGAAAAAGTGATTCTTTACTGTACTAGTGCCATAAAATGTTTATTGCATTCATCTCTCATTCTACTACAGCGTTTTGTCATTATGACAAACATAAACATTCAAATCGACTTCATATTTTCCTACGCTTGGTGTCATCTAAATAAAGCATTTTTTGGTTTTTGCATGAACGTAGAAAAAATATTGTATGCACTCGTACAAAAAGTGTTTATGGCACGCGACGTGAAATAGTCAACACTTACTTTTTTGTACTTGTTGCATAAATAACTATTCTTCAAACATCACAAATACCTAATCTGCATTATACTGTCAAACCAATTAAGGATCAGAACAGAACAGTTGAGTTCAAAACGGTTACGTCTTGTGGCCTCAATTCTATTTAGAATCAAATATGTATATACAACAATTCTTTTACAAATGTTCATAAATTTTAGGCTGATCTAGTTCATTTATTTTTCTTTGGAATTTTGTATTATTTTATTCCCTATTTTTTATCAATGTCATGTGAGATTTGGGCCGCCCGCCCCTTTTAGATCCGCCACTGGTAACAACAACGGCACGATTAGGGAAAATTAAGTTTTCAGTATGGTGGATGCCAATCAGTTCCACATAAATTTATTATGAGTCTCACGTCTTCGTTGTAATTCTCACTTAATGGAATATGTTGATGAAACATCGTCTTTAACCCAATAGAAGGGCGCTACTTAATTGAGATCTCTAAGGGAGAGATTTTCAGTTGATAACTTGAACATTAACGATAACATTTATTAGTCTGCTCTGAAAGTAATCGGTACTTACTCGAACTTCTTAGATTGTAGCAAATTAGAAGATATTGCTTCATTAAAACGACTTTCCCGATTTTTTTTCCTCTTAATTTTAAACACTGCACCTTGAGTGCATAACTATATTATTATTATTAATACGAGTGTATTTCACATATCCATTGGTCAAGTGTTAAACAGATATTATATGAGATAGGAAAATAGTCAGTTCTACAAAGCTTGTATGCAAACGATATTAAATTTTACCCAAAGTCAACCATACAAAAAACTGAGTATCCTTTGTCCACCGAGGCACGTGTTCACTTTTGTTTTGCTTGTATTCGTTTATATATTATATATTTATTGATTTATTGTTCAAGATAATATATTTTTTTTATTTTAAATAACATAGAAAATCGCTTCCTCTGATCTTACCACGGCATTTAAGATAGAGATACAAGACCGGCTATGACTACAAGATGAATGATGAATTTTTAAAGAGGACTAATAATGTTAACGACTTAGGAGTTGCGTATGATTCTCGTTTCTCTTTTTCAGAACATACAAATAATATTGCAGCATCAGCTAATCGTATGTTAGGGTTTATCATAAGACAAACATTTGATTTTACCAACATTAAGACAATTACCACTTTGTACTATGCATTTGTTAGATCTAAACTTGAATTTGCGTCGATCACCTGGCACTCACAACCACAAATTTATTTGAACACCCTTGAAAAGATTCAGAATAAATTTCTTAGATATTTGTATTACAAGAAATATCATATTAGTCCTAATTATCAATATAATTATATAATTAGATCAACACACCTAAGATCTGAATTTAATATTATATCTTTGGACATAAGACGCCAAATAGCAATACTTATGTTTTTGTATAAGATTCTGAATAGTCTAATTAACACGCCATCTATTTTAGCACTTGTATCATTTAATATACCTGCACGACAAACTAGGTGCCCATTAAAATGTAAGTTGCCAATAACATTAAACACCGCCCAATCTCCTCGCAACCATGCTTCGTCTAGCAACAGTGTTGATTCCTTAATTGATTTGGAGTGGACCTTACCACTCAATAAATTTAATAGAATTGTCTCTACACATTTATTGTCCCTGGCTAATTAATACCTTTTAGTTACTACCAATTTCTTTCTATTTTTTTGTTATTTAGTAGCTTACTCCTCTTTCTTATATTTTAGTAATAATTAAATATATTGTATTTTTATATCCTTGTAATTAGGTCGTCAGACCTGTTAGGATGTACCAATAAATAAATAAATAAATAAATTTCTTTATACCCCCGAAATTTAATAAAAATGTTTAGCGATTTTTTTATTTAAAATCTGATAACGTGGTGTTAATAAGGACCCTTCAAAACCCCTATGTGTGAAATTTGAACAAAGACTATACAGTGTTTTCTTCTACACGTTTTATTTTTATAAACCTTTGAAAAAACTTTATTTTTCAAAATAACGCAACAAATATTTTTGTTTTAAATGACATCGAAAACCGCTCCTTCTAATCCTATCACGGCGTTTAAAATGGTGATCCAAGGCTTGCTATTATTATTTTTATACCCCTGGAATTAAAAAAATGTAGATTTTTTAAATTAAAGTATGATAAGGTGGTGTTACTCAGGGTCCCTCGGTACACCTATGTGTGAAATTTGAATAAAAACCATACATAGTGTTTTGCTCTACACATTCTCAAAGTTTTATGTGTGTACAAATTCGTAAAACTTTTTTCTTCAAGATAATCATATTTTTTGTTTTAAATGGAATCGAAAACTGCTTGTTCTGATCCTACAATGGCGATCCAAGCCTATTATAATTTCTTATACCCCCGAAATTTAATATAATTGTTTAGCGAACTGTTGATTTACAATCTGATAAGGTGGAGTCAATGACAACCACCCTCAAAACAAAACACTGAATTTGAAATGCACTAGACGAATCAAGTGTTGAGCCATAGAATTGTCAAAAGGTTTTCAATGCCATTTAAAACATAAAAATATTCGTTGTGTTATTTTGGAAAATAAAGTTTTAACAAAGTTTTATAAAAATAAAACTTTCAGAACGTGTAAAAGAAAACACTCTGTATAGTTTTTGTTCAAAGATGTTTTGAGATGACGTGAGTAACACCATCTTATCAGATTTTAAATAAAATATCGCCTTACGTTTTTGTTGAATTCGGAGGATAAAAAATAATCATAGCAGGCTTTGGATCGCCATATTACCGCGATAGGATTACAAGCAAATATTTTCGATGACATTTAAATCAAAAACATTTTTGTTGCGTTATTTTGAAAAATTTTTACGAATATTTACAAAAATGAAATTTTGTGTAGAAGAAAACACTGTATAGTTTCTGTTAAAATTTTACACATAGGTGTTATGAGGGGTCCTGATTAACTCCATCTTTTCAGATTTCAAATAAAAAAATCGCTAAACGTTTTTATTGAATTTCGGGGGTATAAAAAAATCATAGCAGGTCTTGGATCTTAAATGCCGTGGTAGGGTCAGAGGAAGCGGTTTTCGAAGAATAAAGTTTTTACGGATTTGTCCATAAATAAAAGTAAACACCCTGTATGTTGCTATCTTAAGTAACAATCAATAAAACTAAATAAATACACAATTTTTTAACAAATATAATTTCACTCATGATAATGTATGAGATTTCCTAGAAAAATATACATGTATAATAAATTATTGTATATTCAGGCAAACTAATATTTACTTGGAATAAGACTATTACATTTAATGACATGAGTTTTCTTATTGCTGCTACACATTTCAGATAATTTTATTTATTGGTCACATTTGAAAAACTTGTTATTTAAGGTATCAAAATAATCATGTCTTGGTATGTAAAAGATGATTATGGAAACTTATCTTTTTTCATTATTTATTAAATTTATAAACTCATAAATTTATTGAAATATTTTAATAATATACAAAATATTTATCAAGACAAGAATTGACAGTTAAAAGGTGTACATTTTCTAACGATTTGTTTAAATTGTCATCAAAGACTGACATTAAATCTAATGTGATATTTTCAAATTGTACCTTGGTAATAACAGATTTCTTTGTCGCAGAAATAGATATACGTACAAGATTTTTCATGATGATCTTAGGTATCTAGAGACCTAAGATATAGCTTTTAAAGTTACTATACTAAGTATATTAAAGAAAATATTTTTCACTTTTGGTTATTATCAGTAACAGCCGACAATTTTTTATTTGGAATGAGACATTCTATATGCTATTGCATTTTGGGAAAGAGCATGACATTTTGAATCAAAGACACAAGGTACATCTATATCTAAACCCATTTCTGAGTTATTTGAGTTGAGTTATAAAAAAATACAGTTGACGGGATCTATAAGAATCTTTATAAATTTGTTTATATAACATTTTTTGACATCACGCAACATTAACGTGTTGCATTGATTGTACTTAATAAATGTTCTATTATACAGCCAAGTGTTGTATTTCTCCACTATACCAATTTCAATAGCCGAAAACTTTCTTATTTTAAATAGAACATCTTGAATTTTTTGCTTCAGTTATGCAAAATTAATTGACAGAACTTGTAAAAATAAAATTCATTGTATTCAAAATATTTGTGATTTTTCCAATTTTCAAGTTACTATACTATTAGACATGAAAGTAAATGATCAATTTAAATTAAACAACAGATTTAAAAAAAATCAAATCAGCAGTCCTTTATCAAACTGCATTAATATATAGGGTGTCCCGATTTGCAGGGACGCGATGTCTTTAGTTACTAGAACTTTATAAGAAAATAAGTTCATATAAATTGGGCCCAGGAAACACTTAGTTACTGGTTTTCAAAAACGCCGAAAAAGAAATTAATAAATCATAAACACAAGAATTTGAAAATTAATACAAATATTTTACGTTATGAAACTTTTAAAAAATTTAAAAAAAATATTATTTAGAACTCTATAATTGAGGGGAACCGATCTCTTTCTTCCCTCTTTTTTTTTGTACATATATAGTCTACGTTCTTTTGATAGCAAAGATTTGAAAATTTTTACTCTCTCTTTCAAGATCAATATTTTACATTTTCGCATTCAGTTTTTGATATCCTGTTATTTCGAAAAATAAACATATCGCAACCCACATTTATATGAACTTATTTTAAAAACTAGTTAAAGTTTGATCCTTGAAATAAAGTGGCATTTCACTACTTCCAGTATTTATGTAATAAGCCAGTAAAATATAATTTGATAGGTATTACGTTCCTACTAAAATTTGTTTCCTTATACTCAACTGTTTTTGAGAAAAATTGATCCCCTCTCTTCTCTTAAGGAGCTGTAACTATTTAGGGATGGCACCAATTAAAATATTGTTTATAAAAGATCCTTCTTAAGATTTGCCAAAAAAGCTACTTCTGTAGTGGCTTTTTCTTACTCTTAATGCAACACCCTGTATATTGTATTACGGTTGGCAATCCTAATCTATACTGGATAACAAAGCTTATAAAACCAATGACTATTATGAACAAATAAATATTTTCATATATTGATTCATACCAACCTGCAATAATTTTAGGAATTTATTAATCAAATTTACCTAATTAATTTTTGTTTGGCGTGCCATATAATTAAATCCATAATTCCAGAGTGGATATGAATACTATACAGGATATGCATATATTAATTGCATTAATAGAGCAAAATGTCCTCTACAATATCATAATAACTATAACAATAACGTCTCTCGGATGCTTCTGTGTAGTACCATTTTTTGTAATAAAAGCGTAACTAGTTCAAAGCCATTTAGAGACGCCAGCAATCACAGACAGTGTACTTGAATTCAGAACATCCAGCTTAACAAATCAATTAATAATAGAATGAACGGACTAGTTATCCCATTTGATCACATGCGGATATGGGAAAATTAACGATTATGACTATTAATACGTGTTTTACCACAAATGAAATCGTTCATATTTAATTTTTCACAAAGCTTTTGAAATAGCAATACTGCCCTGTTAAGCATAGAAGTCGTAACTGACAAAATCTTCATTCTGAGATACTGCCTGGATTGGGTAATTTGCTGTGCTACTAAATTTCTAATTTTTAATAAAAATATTATTTAACATATTACTATATGTTTCACATTAGGTTCTATTAGGTCAGAACCTTATTTTATTATATAAGTTGTAATTTGATTTTTGATTGATACAACCTTTTGCACTATTTCCGTTTTGAAAAATAATATAAAATTCAGATTTAAGTATCATAAAAAAATAATTCGACTTTCAGTTTTAACATGTGTATTGTGCATACATATACTAATTACCAAGTTGTCGGTGTCATAAACAGAAAATAATGAAACAAGTAGATACGACTTCTATTCTTAACAGGACAGAATATTTAAATTTATCTAGCTGGATAAAATGAATCTGTATGCATGATTTAACATAATTTACAATGGAACTAAAACGGGTTCAAACATAATTTAATCAGTAATGAAATGATAACAGTGAATACCATTTATGTTTTCCCTCTATATTAAACTAATATTGTGGAATTATCCCACTCTTTTGAACAGTCCATACTCATTTTAAAAACTCTAAAGCCCATTTGTCCACTTTAAAAAATAACTAAAAAAATCTATACCTAACTGCTTCAGTTATTACTTATATTTTCTGTGTATTTGTGTAAATTTGAGTACTTTTTCATTTAATTGAATATTTTTCCCACACTGGAAAAAAAGAGAATTTATAACTTATTTATATTTGTTTGACAAATTTATACAACTACTAATACCAATTATAGCTTGTTAACATTAATTTTTTAAAAAAGTGAAACAAAAGTTGCTGGGCAACAAATACGTCACATTTCTATGACCTTGACCTTTATTATGTCATTAGTTGTCAGCACGGGAACACAAAACTGTAATTTTTTAAATAGCAACCAACGTTGTTTTTGTCTTTTTTTGAATCGTCACGTTTTTGGTTATGTTGGCATGAAATGTTATGTAGCATAACTAAACTTTTGAGAAGAACTGAAATTTAATTTATTTAAGTTAAGTGAGAAAATGGATTTAGTAAATGTATGTTCATTAACTATTAAACAGTGACCTAACCAATTTTTAAGTTTTTTTATATTACACTGCAAAAAATTATGACACTTTTTAAGACAATAAAATACAATACTGTGTTAATTGAAATTCACAGAGAACTATGTTTATTTGCTTTACACATTACCATGTTAATTTTATTGTATAATATATACTATTTACAAAATGATGATGGTGTTACAGTAATAGTATAATAAATGACATTTTACTTTTTATGATTTTATTAAAAATATATAATTCAGTTTAAATTAACAACATCAAGTTTTCTCAGAAAATAATTTAACAAAATTAATAATAGTAGCAATAGTACATATTCTAATAAAGGACTTGGAAACAAATAACGTTCTAGTAAATCATAAACAACAGCACTACATAATAGGAGTTTACAAAAATTAACTGCTGGTGATCTGAACATATCATTATCTTTCTCTACAATTACAAGAAAGTAAAAATACAGAAGCAGTAATCTAAAACCAGTGGTGTAGCTAGGCTAGGCCCCTCGAGGGTGATTTAAAACCGAACGCCATGAACTCTAAATAGTACGAATAGCACCCTAAAAGACCTTACTAAGAAATAATAAGCTTTACCGAGGCTTTACCACACGTACTATAATTAATTTGCACACCCTGCTGGGTGTTTTTTTTAATTTTTTGTAAAATTATTATTTTTTAATTTCTCCCGATTGTATGAAAATATTTGAACCAAAATTGATGCACACTGTGACCTTGCATGTAGCTATTATGTGTCACAATATTCAGTTCATTCAGCATCCAATGGCGGAAGAAAGGGGCCTCGCTGATGCGACTTCGCCCACGTCTAGATTAGTCCACGCTACGCCACTGTCTAAAACGTCAGAGTGAACCCCTAATATTTTTAAGAGTTCAATTACTTTTAGCTTTATCGCAGTCATCAGCAATATTTCTTATAGTTAGGCTTTTACCATTTTCTTTGATCAACCGTCAATTTAAATTTTCTCCATTTGAACACCGCGAACGAAAGTTAACTGAACGCAACAACGCGACACCACCAATATGGCGTAGTAATGTGTGCTGAAACATCTGATATATCGCAGCTGAGCAGTTGTGCTCAACCACTCAGAAATAGGGATATATAACACAGAGATGTGTTAAATTAACACAGAATGGTGTACTTTTAGCACATCATTGGTAAATACACAAATTCAGTATGTATATTTCATTATAATACTTGTAATTTTAACATACTCGTATTTTATGTAAAACGTATAAAAGAGATAGTGTGTAAAACTTTTAACACGGAAGTTCTACACATCCTGAATTATACACTGGAAAATCTTACTTATACAGCATTTTTTACAGGTACAGGTTTTTTTTCGTTGGTGTAATATTTTGTATTTCTGCTCGTATTCTGGCCTTTAAATCCTCGAATGTATTTGGGTGATTTTTGTAGACACACTGTTAAGATTACCCCAGATGAAATATCTAGAGGATTCAAATCAAGACATCTCGCTGGCCACTCCACTCCACCTCTTCTTTCTATCCATTGTCACATAAAAACTATATTATTTAATATAAACACCAAACAACTATTGGCGTTTATTTTGTATAAAATCTGTCATGGCAATTTTTTGGATTGTCCGAAAAAAGACTAATTTTCTGGATTCAAACCAGTCTCTATTTTAGATATACAAATGACTCTCTAAGCGTACACCCAAAAATATATATTTACATGTTATTTAATTTCGACTAGTATGAAACGTTG
The DNA here is from genome assembly GCA_025584915.1 of Monochamus saltuarius. Taxonomy (NCBI): domain Eukaryota; kingdom Metazoa; phylum Arthropoda; class Insecta; order Coleoptera; family Cerambycidae; genus Monochamus; species Monochamus saltuarius. The sequence continues at coordinate 22,380,038 of CM046724.1, read as the reverse complement.
TGACGTGACGTCCTTGAAATGAATACTCTCTACACAACATGACAGACTTTAAAATATTCTGTGTTCTTTATTTGACAATGTTTTTTTATCTTGAAACTATGCCACTTTATTTCATAGCTTATTATCTCGTCCCTTAGTACTACTATGAAAAACACTCTCTATAAATTTAACAGCATCTATTTCTGGAAATAACCGTTCGTTAATATACTTCCCATTTGTTATTGTAAAACTTTAACGACTCTGGGGATCTTTACGGCACATAACATTTTAATGAAGATGTTCACGAAAATACCAGTAGCGGTAAAATCAATGGAAGTAATTATAGCTGCTACCCGAATTATTTCAGTTCAGTGACGTGAGGATTTCGGCATGGCCTTTTAAATATCTGCATAACAAATTCTAGATTTCATAGATGGATTGACGTTTGTGATGGAATAGTGAATTGGTATGGTGGAGCAGTTACTTGAGGCTGAAACCACTGAAACCTGATAAATTTATTCCGCTTGAAAGCGTTCGGAATTAATTTACATATACTGGTTTTCAGATTAGATAAGCAGATGAATTGAAAGCATGCAATATGACTGATTAAGTTAATGTGTTCAGCACTATGCTGATTAAAGGATAGAACAATTTTACGTGAAACTAAAATAAATAAAAAAATTGCGAAAACTTAGAACAAAAATGTTGGATGTAAGGTACTATTAGTTTGAAATATAAATAAATATATTAACGATGACTGAAAGAAATAACCAATAAAAAAATAAACAGCGCATTCGGAACAGTTATGGCAAAAATGAAAGAACATATAGGGGAGGTCAAAATACTTGAAGTACTTTAAGTCATGTCCAGGACATATAAGTAAAGGTACTCCTCAAGACTGTTGCTTGTCTCCAACATTATTTAATTGTTTCATAAACGATTTGCCAACTTGCGATGTGCCCATAATACATTTTTAATATACGCAGATGATACTAACGTGTTAATCTCTACAAAAAACCGAAGAGATATTTCACATTTTGCATCCAGCGGTATAGAGCGCGTAGTGAAATGGTGTGGAGATAACGGCATTAAGCTTAACGGAATGAAGACTACGGCGCGACGGTGGAATTCTGTCCGAAAAATGCTACTCTAGATAATAGCTCGTTGCTTAGAGTGAAGGAAAAATCAATAGAAAACATTATAGCGGTGAAATTCCTTGGTTTGTATATTGATAAGAAACTTACTTGGGGTGATCACATAGATCATATACTTCCAAAACTCAGTTCATATTGTTACCTTATTAGAAGTATTAGAGACACCGTATCAACAAATGTACTGAAGTTAATATATTTTGGGTTATTTCAATCAACTCTGGCGTACGGGTTAACTCACTGGGGTGCTGCGGCAGATATAGATAGAGTATTTTTGGTTCAGAAACGAATGATGCGATATATGACTAAATCTTCTCGCAGAACATCATGTGTAGATCTGTTCAAAGGCCTTGAAATAATGACCTTGTCATAGCTAGAGGATAGAGGACTGGAAAAAAAGATACAATGTGCATACACACAATACTAGGTATAAGGATACATTATACACCGAATGTCCCGGGCTCACTGTAACCCAAAACAGCCCCAGGTACATTGGGGTGAAAATCTATAACCACGCATTGTCGGTCCATGAATGCTTCAAAGCCACAGATAGTTTTAGTGTGTTTAAAAACAAGATTAAAAATTTTTTGATTGTTAAGTGTTATTATACCGTTAAACAGTTTTTGTTATAAAAAAATGTTAATGTCTTATTAACAGTTAATTTTAATCAAGCGTCTTCCTTAATTTGACGAGCTTATAATATCCAGTGTATTGCTTGTTATATACCTGTATGTTCTAGAGCAAATAAATTATTATTATTATTATTATTATTATTATTATTATTATTATTTATTTTTTTTTCAGTAACACCTTCCGAAGCTCCGACACATTCGGAGATCTTCTGAAGAGTCAAGCAATGACCACTCTCCACTCCGTGGAGTCAGTAATCATTGCGCCCGTAAATCGTGTGTTCTGAGCAGACGTAGCGAACCAAGGACGATTGCCTTCTGCATTCTGCCGGCTAATATCTCTGCCAAATTTCGGCAAGCCGGTATGATCTTTAAGTCAGAAAGCAACGTATGTCTTATTCCACCCAGGACGCCTATAATTAGCACCACAATCTTAACAGGGTGGTCTGGATACAGCCTGCGGAGCTCGGAGAGAAGATCTGGATACTTCCTCCGTTTCTCCTCCTCTTTTAAGACGATGTTGTTCTCTGCGGGAGCCGAGAACTCAATCACAAACATCGCCCTAAGCTGGTGGTCGAGGAAGACTACATCAGGCTTATTGGCTTGAATTTGCCCCGGAGCATAAGGCAGTATTGGCGTCTCATCTATCTCATACGAGTGTCGTAAATGATAATACAACACCCGTAATTATTATTATTATTATTATTATTTTTTTTTTCAGTAAACACCTTCCGACGCTCCGACACATTCGGAGATGTTCTGAAGAGTCAAGCAATGATCACCCTCCACCCCGTGGAGTCAGTAATCATTGCGCCCGTAAATCGTGTGTTCTGAGCAGACGTAGCGAACCAAGGACGATTGCCTTCTGCATTCTGCCGGCTAAGATCTCTGCCGAATTTCGACAAGCCGGTATGATCTTTAAGTCAGAAAGCAACGTATGTCTCATTCCACCCAGGACGTCTATAATTAGCACCACAATCTTAACAGAGTGGTCTTGATACAGCCTGCGGAGCTCGGAGAGAAGATCTCGATACTTCCTCCGTTTTTCCTCCTCTTTAGGACGATGTTGTTCTCTGCGGGAGCCGAGAACTCAATCACAAACATCGCCCTAAGCTGGTGGTCGAGGAAGACTACATCAGGCTTATTGGCTTGAATTTGCCCCGGAGCATAAGGCAGTATTGGCGTCTCATCTATCTCATACGAGTGTCGTAAATGATAATACAACACCCGTAATTATTATTATTATTATTATTATTATTATTATTATTATTATTATTATTATTATTATTTTTCCAGTAAACACCTTCCGAGGCTCCGACACATTCGGAGATGTTCTGGAGAGTCAAGCAATGACTCCGTGGAGTCAGTAATCATTGCGCCCGTAAATCGTGTGTTCTGAGCAGACGTAGCGAACCAAGGACGATTGCTTTCTGCATTCTGCCGGCTAAGATCTCTGCCGAATTTCGACAAGCCGGTATGATCTTTAAGTCAGAAAGCAACGTATGTCTCATTCCACCCAGGACGCCTATAATTAGCACCACAATCTTAACAGAGTGGTCTGGATACAGCCTGCGGAGCTCGGAGAGAAGTTCTCGATATTTCCTCTGTTTTTATTATTATTATTATTATTATTATTATTATTATTATTATTATTATTATTATTATTATTATTATTATTATAAAAAACAATTGCTATCGGGCTTTGTTATGAACTTATTCGCCTTGAAAGTAAGAAGTTAAAAAAGAAATTTTAAGTAAAACTTTTAAGCCGTTGCCATGACAGCAATGAAATTAGGGCAATTAAAGTAATGTTTATTCCAAGTTTAAACTGTTTTCGATATGCATGCATTAGGTATCCAGGAGCAGACGAAATTATTCATTTAAAGTTATACAGGGTGGTCCGTAAGCAATGTACCATGGAGATATACTAGATTTTTCAGTTCAAAATATTACGATTTAAGTCAACTTACCTTAATAAAATGTTGATAATAAAAAAGATACAGGGTGTCAAAGTTAGAATTTAAAAAGTGATTTTTTGTAATAATTACACTGTCTTTAAATGCATCAACTTAAACATTTGGAAACATGTTTTTGTATATGAGAAATCATAATATGTGGTTTATTTCGACGTATTCCCTAGAGGGCGCAACGTCATATTTTTGACGTAAATGTGAGTGCATCTTTTTTGGCCCTAATGTTATCATGTTTTTTATTAAAACATCTTAAACCTACATTGTTTTTGAGAAAAATGATATACTTCTCATTAGTTTTAGAAATTGACCACTTTGGAGATAATATAGGTATAGCTTTCCAACAATCATCAGCATAGTTCCTTACAGTAAGTTAAATTTTAAAATTATTAGACAAAATTTATGTTAAAGTTAATAAGTATTTCTAAATGCAAGGAATTTATCCAGTTTTGCTTAAAATCAACTACTTTACAAAATCGAAACATTCTACGAAATAATTTTTCATATTCAGATATGAGAGTTGACTGTTATTTGTTGGCAATTAAATTTCAATAGACATACTGGGTTTAGGAATATCGAGAAACAAAGACGAAAAATTTGTTCACATTGCGGATTATCCACAAACTAATTCAAGGCGGCTATCTGGAGCTGCAAGAATCAGTAAAACTTCCATTTAAAAAACGTTGCATGTTGAAAAATACTGTCCGTAATATTTTACATCAGTGCAAATTTTATTGCTTGTCGATCTACCTTCAACTTATCCAATTTGCAAAGGAATTTTGGCGCCTACTGCGTTAAAATATTGTACGATGACCGATGTAGCTGATTGTTGAAAAGCAATTTTATAGAAAATGACCAATTTTAGAAGTTAATGACAATTATATATTTTTTTCTCAAAATCAATGTAGGTTCAAGATTTTTTTAATAGAAAACATGTTAACGTTATGGCCAAAAAAGTTACACTCACATTTCCGTCACAAATATGGCCGATGTGGCGTCCCCTAGAAAATACGTTGAAATAGAAAACAGATTATGATTTCTCATATCCAAAAATATCTATTTCCAAATTTTTAAGTTGACACTTTTTAAATTCCAACTTTGACACCCTGTATCTCCTTTATTATCAACATTTGATTAAGACAAGTCAGGCTTAAGTATTAATATTGTGAAGTAAAAAATAGAGACATACAAGTCTCGCTGGGCATTTTTCTTTCACAATTCGATTCTTTTCTTATTTTGCTAAAAATCGATAGCATGTAACGTGTTTGAGAAAAATCATATTTTATTAATAACAATTAGAATTTATTGCAGCCTAAAAATACTGAAGTAACACTTTTAACATCAGTTAAAGATTTCTCTGTGTTGCCATAGTGTGAACAAGACTTTAAACTAACTCTTCATAAGCAGCTTAATGACTTAATGAAAATACTAACGCGCAAATTATTACCAAGTAAGAAATAATAATTTTTTTGCAAAAGAAATGGTAGGAGAGATTAGAGTAACATACTTGGCTAAGTTTAACACAAACCTAACTATAAAGTAGCAAGTTGCATGTCATATACGATTAGCTGGCAGACATATGTCGCCTTGACTGAGAAATGTACATAAAATCCAATTATGGACTAGGATTTTTTATTGTTGGAGTAGTGCTTGTATTTTTCAAGTATCCTGTAATTATCGTCTGTTCAAAAGCAATATTGCTATTTGTATCTTTTACCTTGTAATTTCAGTACACAATTCTATGTTTAAATTAATACGTATAATTATACAACAGAAAGTTATGCAGGGTGAGTCAAGTTTACAAGTCAAACTTTGAGGAAAGATTTCCTACGAAATTTCAAGTAAAAAATACGACATACCTTTTATCCCGCTTCCCAACAAAGAACAAAGACATATAGAGGGTGAAGTTCAAGAAAAAAATCTAATTTACCCGGTTACTTGAATATGATTTACTTTCCTAAAATTTTGTAGGTACTTGTTGTTTAGGATGAGTCAACTCATAAATTAAAAATCGGAATCAAATTGTAACCAGTAGCATATAAATACACAACAATATCATTTGAGAAAAATATTTAGTACGTCACTGAATAGAGTAAAAACATGCGAAAGATAAAATGAGGTATACAAATTTATAAAATATTCAGGCAGGCTGCCTATAAAACAGCAACTGCCTTAATGTCACAGTAGAAAACCTAAAAATATTGTTACAAGTGTAACATTTAATTTATTCTGTTGGATCTGTCTGAATCTCTATTGGAGAGAGAGATAAAAGATATGTTTTAATCATATTTTTTACTTGAAATTTCATAAGAAATCTATTCCTGACGTTTACCTATTTAAACAAGACTCATCCTGTATAGTAATAATGTCTTTTTAATTATTACATTTGTTTTTTTGTGAAAATATAGTCACATTAAAGTTAAACATATGCTACCGTATATTTTATTAGTCAAAAGTAGAGTCGTGTACGTTTTTATAAAGAATAAATATTTACATTTCTCTACTTCTACAAATTTATTAGTAACATAAGTAAAACCATACTAGCAAAGGGAGCACGGTTGGGAAATATCTCTTATAGTATGGTCAGTAGTAGACTTTGCAACTGGACATTATATTGTTTTTATCCATAATGTGAGTGTTTAAAGTGATTTTTTAAGGCACGCATATGTAAAAGTTCGCTGCGCTCATTCTGCAACTTACATCAGTGCCTTAAAAACAATTTTAACACAAATATCACAGAATATTTTTTCTACAAACAGCATTAAAAAGAATTAACCCGGGTAGAAATAAGTTAAGTTTTAAATAGCGTCGTAGGCACTATATCAAATTTTCGAAGTGGGCACTTGCCAATGATATATAGTAGCCATGGTTACAACCATTGTTGTATTCATCATTTACAAAAAGTTTGAAAACTTTGGATTTGCCCTTAAAAATTATAAAGAAAATACGGAAAAGAACAATGCATTTAAAGAAATCGATGAAGCGGCCAACCGAGCTACTTTGGACTTTTTACCAAGAAAATCCTGGATTCAATATGAAATTTCATACAATAAGTTTGTGAAGTGGTGTGAAGAAAAAGACGTTTCTGGAAAATATACTGATAATGTATTCTTGGTCTATTTTGAGGAGAAATATAAGGTTTGGAAATTTGCATTTCTATAATGTTTGAACTTTTACAAATTATGTTTGTTTCTGCATAAATCGATTGATATTCTAGAAATACATATTTTAAACCAATCTTTATAAAAATATTATTGAAAAATTACAAACGACTCTTTTAAAGGTAGCTGCTGGAACGTTCCATGGAAATGAATTCTGGCTTTATAAATATTCTAATCTATTACGTGACCTTTGAACTTTTTGCTTTTTTAACCGATAAAACTGTATCGATTGAAATATTTGAATATAGACGGTGAATAAATCCATCCCGAATAAAGTAGTATAGCTTTTCAGAGGGGAATTACGAAAGCAATCTTCTTGAAAAGAAATCTGTCGCTTGATTTTTTCATCTGTAGTAATGAATACGCCACTGCTGAAAACAATGAAGCGACTATCAAGCAAAGTTGCTTTTTACATTAAATTTATTGCAGGCATTTGTGACAATCCAAAAATTTGAATATATTTCAGTAAAATGATGAACTCGTCATTATTAATTTCTTTATTACTATTTTTTAGTGTTATCTCAGATAGGTACAATAGTTTAGTAAACATGATTTCGATATTGATTATAGAATATCGTTACTGAATTTCTACATTTGGCTAAATAGTTTTTCTACACTTTAAAATAAAAATGCAAACACAACTTAAACAATATTAAGTGTTAAACAGTTTAAACTAAAGTAGATTAAACCAAATAGGAACCCCATTTTTATATTAATGAAACAAACAATTGAAATGAATTGCGTCATTTATTAATTTCGGAAAAAATGTGTTGTTTGGATATATCGAACATAACAGTCATTTAGTTAAATCCACCAATTGATTATTACCATACTTGGTATTTTGAATAGAGTGTTTTGATGAAATAGTAAATTAATATTTGTTATACCTGCTGTTCGTTTAATATTTGGGAGTGTACATACCTATGCAGGTTGGCTTACACGATGCCCAGACCTTAATTCTCTAAACTCTTAGTTGAGCTACCATAAAAAAATTCAGGTATGCTAATGAGGTAAATCGTGTTCAAAGCAACGATAATTATTACTGTTTCTACACTGTATCCTACATTCTAAAAAACAATTACTCATTTTAGGTAATACAAAAAGCACTATGTTAATCGAGAACCACACGGGATTTTGTATATCTTTACACATTTATCTGTCTCTACAAGTATTACGTATAACTTTTACACATTTTAGTATTATTTATATCATTAACGTGGATTACACATTACACATGTTAACTTTATTGTGTAATATATAGTATTTACAAAATTATGGTGTTACAATAGCAATAAATACTGTTCATGATTTTATTAAAACTATATAATTCAGTTAACAAAATTAAAAGTAGCGGTAGTAGTATATTTTCTAATAAAGGATCTTAATTTTATTATATGATATATAGTATTTACAGAATTATGGTGTTACAGTAATAGTAAAATAAGTGACATTTCACTTTTTATGATTTTATTAAAAATATATAATTCAATTTAAATTAACAACAATCAAGTTTTCTAAGAAAATAATTTAACAAAATTAATAATAGTGGCAATAGTACATATTCTAATAAAGGACTTAGAAACAAATAACGTTCTAGTAAATCATAAACAAAACATTAAACAAAGATGCATTTAGGCATTACGTGAAATGAGTTCACAAAAATGAACTGGTAGTGATATGAACATTTTATTATCTTAAAATTACGAGAGAATCAAAAAACACAGATAGTAATCTAAAACTCAGAGTGAACCTCTAATATTTTTAAGAATATTTTTAAGATTTATAGTACAAATTAGTTTTAGCTTTGTCACAATTAACAGCAATATTTCTTATAGTTAGGTAGGTAATTACCATTTCCTTTGATCAAACCCCAATTTAAATTCAAATGTTCTCCATATTTTTAACACTGCGAACGAATTTTAACTGAACACAACAACGCGACATGACTAGCATGGCATAGTGATGTGTGCGGGAACCGCTGCAAAATCATGTACCTTTAACATATTATACTAGTAATTTCAACACATTTTGTGTAAAACGTATAAACGAACCATAGTGTAAAACTACCATGCAAATACACACACTGAAAAATTTCACGTAGACAACTTTTTTTAAGAAATTTCACAAAACAGTCCAGTCATATGTTATAAGAGTGTTCCTTGTTAAATTTGAGCACACTCTAGTATCTGGTTTGGACAGTTCAAATAGATACTTATTTGTTCTCTTCAAAGAGTTCTTAATTTTTCTTGTATTGCAGATTTAAAAATATACAGAACTTTGAACAATGTCAATTTCAACTTAGTCTAATAAATGGCGAAGTCGCCAGTGATAATATGTTTTATTGAAAACTCTTGCCGATATCTCAAAGACTAAAGAATGTATCTATCTCTATTTTGGAAGTGACACATTTAATTGTTATAAATAATGACAAATTTACAAATATGAGAAATAACTGTGTCTCACATATCGTTTGTGTAACCCGAAACTGGTATATTTTGGATCAATATAGAAAACATACTTGGGTAAACTAAATATTTTTGTATACATAAATAAATCGCACTTGAAGATATTCAGTTATATTTCATTACTTCGAAGTGTAGTTTCATTTCAAGTAAAACTGCTGAAAATTTTATATTTAATTAATATTATTTAATTTTTATAATATTAATTAATTCAAAGTATGAAGAGTAAAAGTAATTTTTACATTCGTATTTTTTATTTCATTACTATTCATACTGCAAATCATATAAAAGCGGAAAAGAATGAAGATCATAATATGTAGCAAAACCCTCAGAGGTAGAACCAGTCGACCTTATCGTCTAGTAATCTATATTTTGTAATAAAAATGACTTTACTGGAGAAGGGCACAAAAATGTGCTAATATTCGTGTTTGAAATATTTATCAAACATATAAAAAAATAGGTTCATATATTTTTAAGCAAATTAAATGTTATAGTGGTTTTGAAGTTCTCACGGCGTACGTTGTCGTTTTATGGATTGTGACCTAGGTAACTGGCTACTGCCAGTGACATAATTAAATTGCACATCCCTAGTTTTAGCTGGTATTTTTTGACGTTGTTGTTCTCGGGCTAGGTTCTGTAGTGGCGCTGTCAGTACCCCTCGATCTTACTATATGATTCAGAAGTTATCTAAAAAAATTTGAGAATAGATGGATCATGAAAAATGGAGTCAATATCGTATATATTTTTTGTAAAATCCTTACAGTTTCCGAGTAAAAATTATTGAAGATGTAGTATTTTCAATCTTTACATCGCTGGGCTACTGTAGTCTCTAGCCAAGCGATTCCAAATTTTGAAATCCGATTACTTTTTGTGGGTATAAACCTTTTGTGATGCGAGTGTTTACATTAGTTTTTCAAGTGTCAAAAATGGCTTATGTGTATAGCAACTCGGCGTTGATGGATATCGATTTAATATATGGCGATGGGAAAATGCCTTAGCAGATCGATTTTCCGGCAAACATGTGCCAAATGTAGCTACATTTACCTCGGTGTACAGTGGGTGCGACCGAGGTAAAGAAGAGATGAAGATCCAAGATGTCCACGGTGTATTCCAGCAGTGTAGCGTATCATACACGAGGCTCAAATATATCCGTAACATGTACCTACAGCGTGTCCAAGCATTAATACCAAAGGATTGGACGAGGAGGACCCGTACCATGGCCGCCACGATCTCCTGATTTTAAAATCATTTGGACTTCTTTTTGTGGGGACATGAAGTGTATCGCTCCGAAGTGGATACCTTCTATTGATGATTTACGGAAAGTTGCTGCCAATAATTTACGAGTTCAAAACGAACAAGAAGTAGAATCATTTGTGGTAGTTTGTAGAAACTGGGCAAGTCAGCCCAACATTTTGTTGTAATATGGGGTACATATATCAAACCATTTTATTAATTAAAACCACAAATTAATTATATTAATAATTAATAACAATAGCGGCAAAAGCAGTTGAATCTGCTGCATGAAATAGGTGTTATAAAATGTTATCTATTTCTTTCCTTGGGTCCATTTTTTATTCCTGTCACCGATGGCATGCTTTGCCGCCTTATCAGGTTTTACAGTGAATCAGTTTCCAGTGCCGTGCAGAAATGTATTTCTAAATCACTTTCGAACTGCCTTTTTTGATTTTTTTATAAAATTGTACTTGTATGTTCAAAGGACCCCGCACTTTTTATATGGAAAAGTGGTTTCAGTCGCAAGATCTAATTTTTGGTGGAAAAGGCAGTTCTCAACATCCTGAACAAAAAAGCTAATGGGCACAAAAAAATCTACCTGTCAGGATTTTGCGCTATGGCGCATACAAGCTCGGCACCTGGGTTTTCAGGAGTCGGGTTATTTTTATCAAAAAAGCGTTTTAAAAAGAGCGTGTTCAGTGACAGATTATGGAGACATGCATCCGTAGAGGTGTGTTGGAGTGAAAAAGTACTATATATACATATATATCACCCTTTTCTGTGTTCAAAACGAGATTCAAAAATGAGGATTCCGGTCTTCCGTGTCTACAGTTTGTTTCGTGTATACATATAATCGTTCACAAACATTGTCCCTAGTATATTCCACATTTTTTATTGTTTATTTACATCGAGATTTCTTGTATTTACCTACTCTATTCCCCTTTTACTCCCTCTCTCTTTCTCTTGGGACCTCATGACCGGAATGCTCATTTTTGAATCTCGTTTTGAACACAAAAAAGGGTGATATATATGTATATATAGTACTTTTTCACTCCAACACACCTCCACGCATGCATGTCTCCATAATCGGTCACTCAACAAGCTTTTTTGATAAAAAGCACCCGACTCCTGAAAACCCAGGTGCCAACCTTGTATCGGCTGTAGCGCAAAATCCTGACGGTAGATTTTTTTGTGCCCATTAGCTTTTTTGGTCAGGATGTTGAGAATCACCTTTTCCACCAAAAATTAGACCTTCCGACCGAAACCACTTTTCCATATAAAAAGAGCGGGGTCCTTTTTAGATAAGTTATAAATTACCCTCTATACTCTATATTGTTCGGGCAAAAGTAATTTTGCGACACGTCCCATAGCCTGCATCTTCATCGATGACTTCGCAAAAGCTTCTACGCGATTGTCAGTCGCGGCAGCTTGTCCTTAAAATTGTGATTGTTACTGTTTGTGTTTCATATTTTTTTGTTTATATAATTAACATCTTTAGTTATAGTTTTATTAAAACAGATTTCATAAAAATATTTCCATAGATAAAAATAGGAATGAGGAATACGAAGAACTAACAATTTGCAACATACTTCTTGTTGTTGTTATTTATATAGATTATTTGGCAGTGCTATTATTTTTCAGATTTTTACATCCGTGTTTTTACAACTCTAAAACTTGCATCTCGTTAATGTTATTCAGTAAAATAATATTTGTACAATATTAATAAAACATACTTACTATAATTGAAAACTGTAGTCGCATAGAACGTTATGCTAATACTTGTTTTTATTTATTTTCGATCCTAAATTGCCCAGATATACAGGGTGTCCGGAAGATATGCGCACAAACTTCGGGAGCCTAATCTACTGATCAAAATAGTCGTATAAGCTTATGTAACACTTTTTATAATTCTCAATAATAACGAAGTTATGGCCTGTCAAAAAAAACATTTTTATTTTTATTTCTGACATAACTTTTTTTGTAGTAAACCGATTTTCTTCAAATTCGGAACAATTGTTATACGCATTAAAGTGGACCGTAAAAAATAATTCAAAATAATAAACCACAACACCTTTAAACCTCCAACCCATGTAAGAAATCTGGTCAAATTTTTTTTAATTATAATTATTTTCTAATTTTGATATGCCAAAATAAAATCCCAATAAATATTCTATAAAAAGGTACTCCTTTTTCAATTCACTAAAAGTAACCGTTTTCGAGAAAAATGCCATGCCAAGTTTTCATGAGATCATGTAGTCCCCAGTAATAATAAATACAAAGGAATTACATTGGAATTGAAAGCAGGATTTATTTAATACTTAACAAATAAAAAAATATTTACAAAAGACTTTTAAAGGGGTTCCCTGCTACTTCTATATATAAATTAATTCTTCGTAAAAGTGACTGGCGGGTTCGAAAGAATATTCCGGGCTTCTGTCTCATAATATTAAAATGTTCAATTGTTCTCTCTCTTAATTCTGCAACGTTGTTTATTAGCCCGTTATAAACACCAGACTCACGGTTTTTGTCTCTAAAGCACACTTTATATTTATTATTGCTGAGGACTACGTGATCTCATGGAAACTTTAATGGCATTTTTCTCGAAAACGGTTACTTTTAGTGAATTGAAACAAGAGTACCATTTTTATAGGATATTTAATGGGATTTTATTTTGGCATATCAAAATTAGAAACTAATTATAAATAAACAAAATATTACCAGATTTTTTACATGGATCGGGGGTTTAAAGGTGTTGTGGTTTTTTTATTTTGAATTATTTTTCATGTTTATGGTCCACTTTAATGCGTATAACAACTGTACCAAATTTGAAGAAAATCGGTTTACTACAAAAAAAGTTATGTCAGAAATAAAAACAAAATTTTTTTTGACAGGCCATAACTTCGTTATTATTGAGCTTATACGACTATTTTTATCAGTAGATTAGGCTCCCGAAGTTTGTGCGCATATTTTCCGGACATCCTGTATATAACACTAAAACATATAATTCTTGAAATTTATTTTAAAAGATAAGAACCCATTTAGCTCTGAAATACAAGTAGGTAAAATATCTGTTTCCTGAATATTTTATCAATATTTTACGCTAAAGGTCTAAAATATACGAAACATAATATCCATTCAGTAAGGCCACTTAAATTTTAATAATTGGAAACCAAAGTGATCGATTGCTAAAGAAGCTAATTATGTTCACGTTAAATTATTGCGTAACCTGTATTGAAGGCAGCCTGGAATCTTGTAAATAATTAATGGGTACAATTAATTATAAATATTTGCTGAAGTTGTGAGGGTAGACGCCGTTATAAAGGGAGCAATTAAAATTGTATGAAGGTAGCGATGGTAATCCCTGTAGTTTATTCAGGTGTACGGCATTAGGAATGAATTTCACTTGCATTTAATTAACTCTACATGACTAGATATATAATGATAAAAAATGTTTTTGCTTTTTTCATTTGCTGCCTTTATTCTTTTGCTTTGAAATTGTTTATTAAATTTAATCAGTATAATTTATTTAGCAAGTATAATAAATATAGTAGCTTTATTTATACTGTAACATATTAAAATAGATAAACAGTTTTGTATTTGAAAGGATAAGTCAATTAGTTAATTGTATTAACAGAGATACTTCTCCTTTTGTATATGAAGATGTTCACCACCCTTCTCTCAATGTGACTGTAGCAGTGATTAGAATCGATTGTGTTGAATTTTCAAATAATATGACTAATAAATCGTACCTATACTTTTAGAAAAGCTATCAGGCTTTGGAATCAGGAATTTTTTAAATAATTTTGATGATCAATTCTGCTTGTGAAGGTTTTTATGAGGCATTGTATTCGATCTTTGATTTGCATGTTCCCTTATTTAGTAATAATAGGAGAATTTCCAGCATGGTATTCTACGGTAATAATAGGTAATATTACCAGTTTAAAAAATATAATAAATAAAAAAATAATAATATAACGTATTAGATCACTTATAACATCACATGCTTATAAAGAATATACAGGGTGTTAATAAAAGAGTGTAAAATATTTCAGGAGGTAATAGTATGAACCAAAATAAGTAAAAAAGTCTTAATAAACATGGGTCCGCAAAGTAACGGTTCCTCGAATTTGTAATTTTTATTTTTTCTCGGCAATTTGTATTGTAACACTCTGTCTATTAAGCTTTTTCGAATTTATGACGTTTACGTCTTTGTTTAAATATTTATTTTAACTTAAAAAAATAGATTTTGCATACTTGGACCACTATTCGTTTTTCAAACATTTTATTTTATTAGGATTAAACCGACAAAGGAAGCTTTTAACAAACAAAATACAAAGTTACAGAAGATGTTCAAAGTGCCCTCCGTCCATTTACAAGCAGCCACGACATCTTTGTCTCAACGATATTTGAACTCTTTCGAAAACACCCTCCTTGGTTTGTATTTCTTGGTACTTTTGATTAATCCGTAACTGCAGCTCTTCCATACTATTTACAGGAGTACCATACACTCATGTCTTCAAATATTTCCAAAAAAAGAAATTTAAAGGGTTCAGATCAGGCGATCTTGGAGGCCATAAAACAGGTGCGGCCCTTCCTACTCATCTATGTGGAAAACGGCCATGGAAAAATGAGCTGGAGCACCATCATGCTGGAACCACATTTGTTGCCTCTGATTCAAAGGGATGTCTTCCAAAAACTCATACAGTGTATCCTGCAGACAGTTGACGTAAGCAGCGCCTGTTAATCGGTTTGGTAAAACAACAGGGCCTAGAAACCTGTCACCTGCAACACCCATCCAAATGTTTAATAAAAAACGTGCCTGTTGTCCAGATTCAATTAGAGCATGAGGATTTTCGTCAGCCCAAATATGCGTATTGGAAAAATTAAACCCTCAATTTCTTGTGAACCCGGCCTCATCAGTAAAAAGAATGTTTGCAAGAAAACGAGGGTTTTCAGCATTATGACGTAGAAACCAGCGGCAGAAAACCAAACGTGCTTGATGATCATTTATTGGATTTAATGCCTGTACTCGTTGCACATGGTATGGATAAAGCAGTTGCTCGTGAAGGATTCTCCAAACAAGAGGACCACTAATTCCTACCTCGGCTGATATTCTCTGCACACTCGTACCTGGATTCTGCTCTACCAGTGCTAGAATTTCTTCTTCTGCTCTAGGAGTGGATACCGACCTTGGTCTTCCGGATAAATGGCACTGTTTGCTCAAGGAACCGGTATCACGCAATCTTTGGTGAATTCTTCCAAACATAGGTTGTAAAGGAATCTGGCGATTTGGATAAGCGTAACATAAAAACGTCGCACTTCGGTGGCGTTCCCATTAGCACGACCATACATGAAATGCATGTCTGTTAATTCAGCGTTAGAGTAACCAGCCATAGCGAAAGAAAACTTGTGCACTGAGAACAACTGTCAAATACCTACTTTTTATTTCACTTAACATCAACCAACTATTATAAGAAAATACACAACGTTTTTGCAAAATAAAAAAAGGGGCTAAAAACATAAAACATTCCATCTCCGCATACAGGCCGCTGAACATGATGTATCAAATAATCCTAATCGCTTCTGGTCATTTCTAAATAAGTACGAAAAAATCTGAATTCCCAGTAAAATGTTATACAATGATAAAGTTCTGGATAACCCACAGGATATTGTTAACGGTTCTAGTGCTTTCTTTAGCAGTCATTTTTCTTTCATAGTCATTTATATTTTAGGGGTCGTTGGATCCGACTTTGGGGAAATGGATTATCGAGAATTTCTAAGAGAACCATAAAAGTCTACGATGATAGGGAAAAAGTAGTGCGAATGATGGAAAACAATAGGATACTGGGTTGCTTGATGAATCAAAAACTGCATTTTATCACAAAATCTTGGTGATTACAGTAAGAACAAGGTAACAGATTTCATAAGGACCTAGGACTTATAGGAAAGATGCAAAGCGATGTTATGAAGATAGGTGTCAGGTTAAGCTCGCCTGATGGGGTTAAATGAGCTTCAAACTCGGATCCAGCGACCCCAAAAATATGAATGTATGATGATTTTACCGATTGGCATATCGATTTGACCTTAGAATGACCTTGGAGCTGACCTGACAGAGTTAAATGAATCTCGGATTCAGATTCAGCGACCCCAATAACATAAATGTACGATACATCCATATCCATCTTTCGTTTTGACATTGACTTGACCTTGAACATAAGGCGATGGGATTAACTGGACTCCAGATTCAGTTTAGTTCGTCGGACAGACTGTTTTTTGTGGTGATATATAATGAATAGATAATTTTGCCTTGTAGTCTTAAATTAATTAAAACAACGTTCATTTTCAAGCATTATAGACTCTTTAATTACGTTATGGATTTACGCAAGTTCGAACACCTCACGTTAGCCACATTATATATGGAATTGATGATTTATTTACAAAGCAAAACACTTTTATCGTTTTCTTTTAGCGCAGTTAACGAATACACTTCCATTGACAAAAAAACAACTCTTATTTGGTATTCTTAGTCAACCAGTTTTTTTGTGTGATCTCTCCTCAATGATGATTTTTTAATTTAATGGAATGATGATTCTCATTGTATCACAATATACTGTACACCCTGTACATTCATAGACAGTGCTCCTCTAACAAATTATCGACATGAGATTTTCAGAAATAGATAGGTTGCTATTTTATCGTCATTTCAGAAATTAATTAATTTCTTATTCTAAGAATTCTAATTAAAGCTTAATGCCGTTCAGGGAAATACCGTGTTTTTTAACATAACGTTTTAATCAATCATTTTGAGGAATCGAGTGAAACACGTAACCTACTTCTATAATTTTAGCGAGCAGTTGCCATCTGATAGAGAAAAGGAAGTAATCTGTCATACTTAATATTATTTTGATGCCCACAGAATATTTTTTTCAACATTTTATAATAAAGCTGCATTGCTGCTTTACCGTCTTAAATATTTACGACTTGATATTAAAAGAAAATGCACACCATATTGAAAATGGAATATATTCATGAGCATCCTCAGAAAATTAATCGGAGAGGGGGTGAAAATAATTATAAACTCTAAATACTAATAAAAATTATTATTAATTCGAAACAGTAAAAAAATAGAGAAGTGCAAAAGCCAATGAAGAGAACAAACGCCTCTACTTGCCACTATTTGCGGATGCCGACACTTGCTGGGTGACAACTTATCCGATAATTATACAGGGTGTCTCCAATTTTTCGTTCTTAACTTTGGAAAATGAGCATGAAAAAATAATAGGCGTTTTTTGTATAACATTTTTCTCTATGACACTTTGTTTTCCTGGTTCAAATTAAAAAAAACATGTTATATTTTCTTTTTTATCTACCAACTTTTTTAAACTAAAGTCAGTGGCGTAGGTATGAGATCTTTTTCACCCTAGATTCGCCTAAACTACGCCAATAGTGAAAAGCACTGTACAATACAAACGTTAAAATTTTATTCTATGTTCTGAAAAAAGCGCTTTTAAAGACATTAATTTATTGAGAAGCTCTATTTTTTTGATTTTTTAATTAAGGTTATCCTATGAAATTTTAAAAATTGCAGTCAATCATTTATTAAACAAATAAAGACTAAAGTTTGTAAACAATTTAATAAGAATGGTGCTCAAAGTGATATCTATTTTAGTCACTTTTCAATTAACAAAGCTCCCAAAAAAAAATTGATTGAGATCTGTTAATCGAACTAGTTGACTAGTTCGATTAACAGATCAGCAACTAGCAACTGGACCAATCCATCTTTGTATTTAACCAACTTATAATTTCAACAAGTTTAACCCTAACCGCACAACAAATACACTGATTTAACATGACATTTGTCAATATTATTGTTATAAACAAAAAATATGAAGATCATTAAGCAATCCCTTTGTATGTGATAAAGGTACAGTAAATGTCGATCGCAAATTTTGCCTTGCTTTTCCCTACGCTAAATCAATGCTCATTAATTTCTCGTTAGCGACTAGGATAAAGATTAAACCTGCTCTGGTGCTCTTATCATAGTATTAAAATTTTGGACACTGAAAACATGATCATTGAAGTTTTCTTTTAGCACTTTCTTCACGCAGGATTTACTTTACTACAATGTATGGTGTAACCTGAGGGGTTATTATTTAGTTGTCATTACCAAAGTTTACAGAATAAATATTTCTGTAAACTTTGTCATTACGAACAGTAAAGTAACGATGCTGGGAACAGAAGTATCTTTATTTAATTTGAATTAATCACATGTGGGATCTTCAAAATGTTATATAGATCATCTAATTGTTTTACCTACTCGTCTTTAGATTTATAATCGGTTCTGTGCTCAATCAACTTGGACACATATTGAATTTATTGAAAAGGGAACACCTTCAAAGAAAGGTTTTTAATAACAAGAGATGGATAAAGCGTAAATAAAAATTAAAGAAATAACTGTGGAGAACGAGGTCTACATATAAGCAAGTAAACACTTTATAAATTTTTTATTTGTATGCATCCACGTAATATAAGATATGGGGAATGGCCTGAAGAACTGAATTCATAAAGTTAACTTTAATACTCAATAATTACATTTTATTTAATAGAAGCAGTACCTAACCGTCTGGACTCTAAAGGGGAACTGTCCCGGGGTACTTTCAGACATCGTTCGAATCTACCCTCAAGTAGAATGTGGCGTCTTTACATAATTTGTTTAATTTTTACTGGTTCTTGCCTACCTCTACATCCTAGCGAGATCTCTACTTTAGTCTATATAATTTTAAATATCTACTTCACAATATCATTATTTATTTTTATGAAATTTCTACCTCTCTTCCGATTTCTTGACTTACACTATCAAATGCTCTATTTCTTTAGTGGTGCCAAAAAGGCTGACCAGATGATTTTTGAATATAATTTTCTACTTCACACATGACTTCAGGTTTAGTCAAACTATGGCTATGCTAACTGGTATGTTCAAAAGGGAGCAATAATTCATCCTTTGAGTAGATGCACTAGCAACAAAATGCGGTTCTTAAATTAACAATTTTACTTAAAAACTTTGTTGATTTTAATACTTATGTATTGCTCGCTCTTTCTCAGAATACCAACCCTAAACTAACAACATATTATTTAGGTTTGTTTGTTTTTGTTGTTAATTTATTATTTTCCTTTTTTCGTTTTCTGTTGGATTTTTTTTTAGATTTTCTTTATTATTTTTACTTAACTCAACTGTGCTTAAGAACAAGAGAAAAAATAAGTATTTACCTTTTATAACCACTGAACAATTTGTACTAGTTTTTATATTATAAAAAATTACGCCAAAACAAAGTTATTTATTTATTTTATTAATGATTTCCGTACAGTTCAATAATTTTTTATATTATCTACTAGATACTGTTTGTACGTCATAAGTTTATTCATTCAATTTTCGTTTTATTACATTTTTATATACCTACTGAATCCAAACGTAGGATTCTCGAACTCTATATGTTTTGAATTCTCAATGGGAATTCAGTGCAAAGTCCGCCTTCAAATAATCTTGTTTACACATATCAGCTGGAATTTTATTGTTCCCCAACGTGTATTTACTTTCAAACATATTCTAGGCGAAAAATATGTAAGTAAAGGAGATACTTGCAAATAAAATTTGCATTATTTAAAGTTATTACTGCACTTAAACTTAAGCTTAAATTTTCCCGAAAGTTATGCGTCAAAATGATTTTTTATTGGACTGTGATAGCTTAAGGTATCTGAAGATATAGATATAGACCTGAGCCATTCTTAAGAGCGCCGTATTCTTGAAATAGTATTTTTTATAATTAAGAATAATTTTAGACATGTAAGAACTGGATAATACAGAGAAATAACAGGAATGCTATCTCATACCACCTGCGAATATTCAAAGGTACTGAAATAAAACGAATATATGACAGAAAGCAATCTAACCACCAAATTTTTAGGCACATAAATCTTTCCAAGTACCTATGTATTTTTTTAAATTTAACTGTACATGTAAATATTGTAATAACATAAACTTATATAGTTCTACATTCAATTTTTGTTTATAAGCATGTGAAAATAATTGTTAATATGTGAGGTTAGAATAGCAAAATAATGTGTGTCCTATAAACGCTTTTTCAAAGTTATTATTTTATTTGAGAAGAATTTAAATAGTAAAAGTGGATAATCAAAACATCAAGAATTTTATTTTTGATATTACTTTTAATGTACTTGTTATATTTTTCGAGATTTCTCTATCTAAAAACATTATAAATTTAATCATTTTATGAAAATTGCAAATTAGAAAAAAGTATCCTGCATTTGTTGGTTGAATTTGAATATAAGTTAATGATTAACTTTACATCAAAGAGAAGAATATTTGAAAATGATATTACAGAGGACAGTAAATCACGAAGTCATACAATAATCTCTAAAAAGCTTCGTTTATAGATACGTGCTTAAAATCAAATCTTCAAGATCTGTAACTGACAGTCCTTGAAGTAAGAATTCTTCATTTAGTTGCATACTTATCGACTTACACACACCTTTGCAAATTTCAATCTAAGTACCTAATTCATCAGTGCAGATGTGCAGATTGACATTCAAAGTTTTTAATATTTATTTCCAGTCACTCAATTATTCCTGAGATAATTTAGTCACTGTTTAACTTAATTTGAAATATTCAAATTTAAAGCAAATGCAACTTACTAAATTATTTTACTTTAAATAATAATATTGGACATCCCCTCAGACGTATGTAATTTTATCAAGTACTTAACGTTTATAACATAAAATGCAGACACAAATAGCCAATAAAAATGCTATTGTAACAAAGAAATTGACAGAAAGGTATTTTCTCTCGCTGTCTCTCTCTCTCTAAAAGTAAAAATTGATTACATTTTCAGGTTTATCTATTAAGATTTTTTGAAGTTGGCATAGGTCGTACATTGATATTCTGTTCTATGCATTGTGTTTTAAAATTACGTTCTTTACAGCTGATTATGCCTAGAGTACGTAGATTTGGGTAGATTTCCCAGTTTAGTGACTTTGGAAGGGGGCGGATTGTTCAGTTGCGCGAAGCGGATTTTTCGGTGAAAAAAATTTCTAGAAGGACTAACAGATCCTTACGTATCATAATACGGTGTTACCAGGCGTGGACTCAGGACAGCTGTGGACAGAACGAGAGACACCGGCCGTCGTAAAGGAACCACAGAGCGTGAAGATTGTCAATTGTGACTTTTAGCTCTCTGAAACCGATTCAGCAGCAGTCGAACTATTGTAAATCAGTGGTTGAAGAATATGGGGGGTATGGTCGGTAGCGTACAGTATATCGTCGAATACAAAGTTTTGGCCTGCTGTCTTATCGTTTACATTGGGTGCTGCCTCTCACTCGTTAACAAACTAACAGCTTATAAATTTCTAGAAGGACTAACAGATCCTTACGTACTTTACTACGGTGTTATCAGGTGTGGACTCCCGAAAGCCGTGGACAGGCCGTCGTAAAGAAACCATAGAGGGTGATATTCGTCGATTGCGACTTTTGCTAGATAAACCGTTTTCCCTGGCTACCAATTTCGCCGGGGAATTATCAAGATTATGGAAGAATTTAATAGACGTTTGGTTATATGAGTATTCTCAACATTGTGAAGAGGCTACAATCAATAACAGAATCAGGTTTTCATTTTTCATGGAATTTTATATGACATAATAATTACTGTGTGTATATTATGTAAAAATAGAAGAAAATCACTACTAAACCAATTCGGTCTTATACCCATAAAATAAGTCGTCTTGTTGAGTAACCACCAACCCCTGTTGATTTTTTAACTAGGTAGGGAGGGCTCAAATCAAAAATTTTTATAGAAAGAACCCCTCCTACAATGACCTAAGAAACACATCCTCCAAAGGAGCGCACAACATTATGGAACACCCTGTACAACAGAACATTATCGTCAAAGTCAATTAATATCAACCTCAGTTTTCTTTATCAAAAGTATTAATAATAAATTGAGATTTGGAACAGTACCTACAATGATCGTTAAAGGATCATGGTTCTGATACTATCGTGCTCTGGTACTATGGTGACGTAGTATATTACTTACATAATTAGATACATAGAAATGGGCCAAGATCCCTACACAGAAGAGGTTGCATACAAACTTTCGTCCAGTAGAATTGCAATATTTTTGAGATAGGATTACATTGGTATATAATTTGATTTTCGCCGTCCAATTCAGTGTTAGTTATATTTGAATTTTCAGTCGTTTTAATAATTGAAAGGTAACTTATATTTTCTATAAAAAAATAAACAAATTCTGAATGAATCAGTCATAACTGTTATTTTACTATCGTCACCATATTTACTATATAAAATTATTATTTTAAATATAGGTGTAGCTCTAAGATGTGTGAAATATCAGTCACTAGGTGTTATATAGGGTGTTTAAATAAATGGTTACCAACTTTAGAACATAGACATGAAAATATAAGATAAGAACTCCTGTCTGAAACTGTACCGTTTTGGCACATAATATTTGTTAAAAAAATGTTTGTTCTCAGTAGAAATAGAAATAGAAATAGAAATAGTTTATTGATGTTATCGACTTATAGAAGTTTTACACAAGTCAAGAGTGTACATAATATATATAATATATTGTATAAGAAAATTAAAATACGTAAATAAATAACACACATTATTTTCGACAGACAAGTATATAAAATAACAAATTATGTAGATATACACACGTTAAAAATAGTTTTAAACAATTTCATTCGAAAAATCAGTCCAGTACATGTTATGAATGTTTAAATGGCTTTACGACCAATGGTAACTCGAAAGAAAACTATGTAGGTCCATACGAGTTACTTAACGTTAGCAAATTATTTTTTGGATAAATATTGAATTAGTATATTGATGGTAGTAACTCATAATGATACAAATGTCAAATATGATAATCCGTCAAAATTGAATAAATTCTATAACTTAATTTTGACCTTACTTGTATTATGAAGCAGGACTATTACCTATTTAAATAGTGAAAGTTATATTACCCCAATCGTCCAAAATTTGAGGTTGCCAGTGTAACAGTTTTGAAATATACTTCATACTTGGAAGCCCTGTTTATCCGTAATAAAGCTCTATAGGACAAAAATGTATATGGAGTACAGATACATTATTTTGACTCTCCCTGTATACCTTATCAGTTTTGACCACTAGTTTTCCGAGACCCTGTATTTTCATGTCTTAACCTCCTATACTACGTCCCAAACCATTTCTTTCAAAAACCTTTATATTTATATTTAGAGGGTTCCATACTTCAAGTACAAATGTATACTGTAACAATTTTGTCATTTTAATAGCAATATATTATCGCACGTTTTCTAATTTCTGATAACATTTTAATAGCCTTTATACTCCTTACATTTTATATTTTCCCACGAAGGCATTAATAAAATTATTTATTACAATAGCGCGTGACCGAATATCGTGCACATCTTTGCTATTGAAATTTAGGCTACTTTTACCTCCCAGCAGCTGTCATGTCGATGGAAATGAATTTATGCTACCTTCAGTTTATCGACTTCGCGCGACAGTGCCTCTGGGACTTAATTTCCTAATATTTCCAGCCACGCCAGTTCCAACTAAATTGGTTTGTTTTAATGAGAACTACAAAGGCTGGTTCGCCGTGCCGGAAGCGATATATCATCGGTTAATGGAACGGTATTGGATTAATAGAACTTTAAAATGGATTTTTGCGTAATGGGCTTTATTGAGATTAGCACCGTGTCAGCCCAATTACTGTTGGTTATTGACGTTATGTGGTTAATGATACAATGTAACCGCAGAATGTTGTCTACCGCCATACAGTGGGGTGGTAGAGAGAGGTTCGGAGAGAGGGGAATAGATAGGAAGTGTCCTGAGTGAAGCTCCTATTTCGTTTCTTATCCAATGGATTTTAAAGGTTTGTATAAAGCAGTATTTTTCAACTTTCTTAAATACGCGACCTATTTACAAGCAAAAAATTGTGATCGATTCATCAACAAGGCGTAACGTTAGTCAGACTAGCGGAGGTTACACGAAAAATTTACGCATCTGTTGCACCAATTTAAATAAAAGGCATACTCCTATTCACTTCTATGTATAATACTTACTTTATGATTTGTTAATTAATCCGTAGCACTGAAAACTACTGTTTTTGAATATAAATACTAAATATACAATGGGAAACGCAAGGAACTAGAGGCCGAAGTTATGCGATTTTTAAACAGGTACAATACTGGGTCTAACTTTTGGCGCAAATATGGACGTAAATAAACAGCCTACCTAGCAACGCATGTTTCGCTACCTAAGAACGCATGTTTCGTGAATGGGCGCAAGACTGGTTAGTCTGACTAACGCGCTTTACACGAGCGCAAAGCTGGTTAGTCCGACTAACGCTACGCCCATTTCATGAATCCGACTGTTACTATTTAACTATTTAGGCCACAAATGTACTAAATATGATGTCCTAAATAATAAAATATCATTGGTTTTTGATTTTTTTGAGGATTACAAAAATATATTTTATATCGAAAAAAGAAAAAAACATCGAATAATTTTAATTACTGCTTAGTTTTGAGAAGTACAATGTAAACTATTATCGGTAAACTTTAGTTCGCAAGTGTACCTACGCGAGAAATAGAAAAATGCTCAAGATAAATTAAAATCTCATTGTTTTCTAGGAGATGAATGCCTTCAAGTCTGTGTTCATGATTATCCATAATGTATCGGGAAGAAATATGATTTGTGTCTATTAGGATTTATTTTGGTACACAATGAATAGAAAATAATAATTTCGGTAAAATTGAGAACACCATGTGTCAAATTTGTGGCTCTCATTAGAGTACAATAACGAACACATTTTGGAAACAACATGACCACATACGAGGCACATGTAAAATAACTTTTGGACACATAATCGACACATATTTTGGCCAAGTTAGGAACAAAATAGACATATTGTGGACACATTAAGGTTCAATTTTAGATACATACTGGAAACGAAAGGCACAATCAAGACACATGTGTGTTTAGGTATATTTTAGACTCGCTATTGGACAAATTTTAGACCATATTTATTACACATTTTAATCACCATTTTGGTTACATTTCCCGCTTATAATGGTCTAAAAGTCGACAATCTGCCTTAAAAATGTGTCATGTCCAAATTACAGTGTCGACATAGCGTCGACACTTTGCCCAAAATGGGTCGGAAATTGTTACTTGGGTGATATAACCTAATAGGAACATAATCACTGCAAATTTTACTCAAATCGATTAGTTAAGTTCTGAGTTAAGGAAAAAATAAAAAATAAACTAACACTCTGTAACTTGTTTACGACATTATTCGATTAAGCAAGTTTGGTTAAACCGACACCATTTGGGTTCTAGATTATACCCTTGAAATATATAACATTCGTTAGGTAACACCCTGAATATTTCTCATTTAAAAATTTCAAATTGAAGAAAATGTCTAGTTTATTCCTTACATTCCGTTGTGGAAGTGTCAGGTTGTTAGTTTTGCAGATATTCGAGTTACATGGAAGTATGATTGGGGTGGTTCACACAATAAAACAGTTAGTATCGATTTCTCGATGCACTAGAAACCGTTCTTTATCCTTCAGCCGCAGGTGTTTTATTTGCGAGAGCTTGTTATCTTAAGCTCATTGTAGAAGCCGACGTACGGGAAGTAATGTCAAAATTCACATTTATCTGAACCCTCCAACGCAGATATGCACTTACATATCTGTGAAAATACAAAGACGGATTATAGTACCTAATAGGATATAACTTGAAGGAAATTTACAAAGCAGAATGTGGCAAAATAGGAAAATAACTCAGTTGGTATTTAAACTTTGCCTTATCGTTTTCCACTGATTAATGAATAAAGTTCAGTACGAATGAGAAATGTGTTTATTAATTTAAAACATGTTATCATTTCTTGATTTGGTTTGACTGATAAACTAAAGTACTATTTAATAATATCCTAAAATTAAGATGACTAACTTAAAACGGTAAAATATTTTACAACTTCCTTGATATTTTTATCGCTCTCAATTAAAATTCATAACTTGAACAATTAGGGAAAGGACTACTTCAACCGGAGGGTTGTTAGCTTTTGTTTCCGATGATAAATCAAGTGGCTTCTTCAACACTTTGAATAAGATCAATTTAATATTGTTTATGATAATTATTTTATTATTCTGTTCTCTTAATATGAGCATGTTGATGAACAGGCTGCAAAATATGAATTTAAAAATTGATGTAACAACTCACTAATGAAACAGTCAAAAGGTATTGATCCTAAATATTACAGCATAGGGGAGGCAATTTACATTCATGGATCATGAATTATTTCGTTTGAATGATATATGACTAGAAATTTAACTCTCGAACGAATAATATATTATTTTATTATACTTAGATGTATGGTTAATACTGACAAAATGTCTTCACAACAGTTCATAAAAATTAATACCTTTAGTGTTAAATCAAAGAGAGGGTAATTAGCTAAAACTTTTTCCCTTTACCCACTAAACACTGTTTGGTTGTCTGTACCTGTAAATTTTGGAATTTTCCTTCACTTCAGTTCGATATTAAGTAAGTATCGTTAAAAAAATCGCCCTAAAAACTGCTTCAACATTCGAAAGAAAACCCAGAATTATTGCAGGTCTTGCATAGTTTTTATGTGACCCCAAAAATAAAAATTAAACGGATTTAAGTTGGGTGATCGAGGGCACAACCCAATTGGACCATCTCGACTTATCCATCGTTCGGGTAATATATGACCGAAATGTTGTCAAACTAGCTGCGCAAAATGTGGTGGAGCACCATCGTGAAGAAACTAGATATGCTGTCTATCATTGAGATTAACTTCTTCGAGGAGTATCGGTAAATTATTAGGCTAAAAGTGGGAGAGATGCCACACATCTTATTTAGGATAAACATAAACATTTTATTAAAATACTTTTTACACAAATTTAAGCATCATTCCAAAAGCTATGAAAATAACAAAAAATATATTCTTAAAAAGATCATTTAAACTTCTAAATCACATATTTGTGTGCAAAATTCTTGCGGCGTCTGTCCACATTCCGTTGGAGAGATGCCTGGGGATAAGTGGGAGAGATGCCACGCAGCTTATTTTTTCTCCTTCAAAACACTCCTTGTACACGGATTACACGTATCACCGTACATAGTACACGATTCATGAAATCACTAACTGTATTTAATACATCTTATCCAGTCATCCGGTTTTCTTATTTTATTGTACTCCTCATAACATTCAACGCAATAATATATTTCTTTGTAAGATAGTCTTATTATCAAAGGTTCTTCGTCACTTTCACTCCACGTTGCTATCTTTGTCTTCACACTATTTCTTTGCATGTCTTTTTTTCCTGTTTCTGTCGTTTTACCATTTTTAAAACTCTTGCCTTTTTCTTTCATTATAACTTTTTTTATTTTCTTTCTGCTTGTTCAAAATCTTCCTTTTCTTTGATATATTTTCTGGCGAAGTGAATATAATCGCTGGTTCCGTTTAAAACTTCCGTGACAGCTTCAAAAGAATATGTGGAACTGGACGAATGCCATGCAAACATTTGCTCGGCGTAATAATATTTATTTCATTTTCAGGGTATTTTTCTGGGCTAAATGATGGTTCTTTCCATGTTCCAGGTTGAGGATATTCATTCTCTGCAGTGATGTGTTTCACGCTTGCTTTAGGCACCGAAAAATCTACAATAGGCGCTTCAGATACTATTGCTGTACGCTGAGGGGTGTTTGAAATATCAGAGATGGCAAAAAATAATCGGGTATCGCATTTCGATCAAGCGGGTAGATCTCTGTTGCTCGGAATCCGGATATGGCATTTGATGGTACAGCAGTACGTACCCAAGCCTTGTCTATAACTTCTCCTGCTTAATACCTAGAAAGATTTCTATTTGGATGATTGATTAACCATCCACGTTTGAGCTTCTTGGTTATAATAACATTTTAAGGGAACAAAACAGCTTCTGTCAAGTGGCTGCAATGCATGGGTGTAATAGCTGGGCAAACACAATAAAATTACTTAACAAAGAAGTACATATGCTTAGAAAAGTTTGTAGAATTTGTCATTTGTGATATTATTATGTGTTATTGTGTGAAATAGACAAAGTACTCTACTCTTGTTCTTACAATTTAGGTGAACGTTATTTAAGGCATTTAGCAAATTTTGCTATGTGATTTCACTACGTTAAATTACCTGTTTCATTCTGAAAATTTAATAAACAAAAGTAATAAATAAGGATTTTTTACAAATGTTTAAGGATAAATGAAATCAGCAGTAAATGGCAATAAAACATAATTTAAAAAATGTATAAATCTTAAATATTTTAATCATTTCTTTTACTTATTATTTTTCAAATTAAAACTAGTAGTTCAATGTGAAATCAGATGGCATAATGTTATAATTACCTCAAGTACAACCATCTTTCTGGTACTAGCCCAACAGCATTTTCGCAGTAATTGTCATGAGCGGATCTATATCGTAAACAAAAGAATAAGTTACTTTTAACAATACCGTAAGTTCACCACCTCACTGCTAATTATTATGGTATTACCTACACAGTATTTGCACTATGTATGTATGACCCACAAATGCCACAAAAACGCAAAAATACAATAAACAAACGCCTGTTAACATCATCAACACCGTAACCTGCACCTGTATCCACAAAAACAAACCGCTCTCAACGGCGTGTAATGTCACACCAATGGTATCGCGTTTTCGGCCACGTGGTTTTCTTTGGCAAGTTATGAATGTTAATATTGTAATTATTATGTGATTATTGCCGCCAGACACATGTTCTGACTTTTTAATACGTTTTAAAGATTACCCTGTAATATATTTCAAACTAATATAAAATTCATGCAAGTTTCCCATTGTGCTTTCACTTAAGGAAAATTAGCTTCAGCAAGTTATGAATCAGGTGAGAATTAAGAGGATGGAAAGCTCCGACAATATTAGTTGAATAGGAAGGCTGTCCATTATTAATAAATTTAATGAAAAGTCTTCCTACGGTGAGCAAAGTGCGTATTTGTGTAGTCTCAGTACTAGTCAGGGATAAAGCGCCGTCGCTTTTGTAAAGCAGAAACTTCAAACTTACACGACAATAAGCTATGCTTATAGAGTAAAAGTTATTTGAGAAGTATCTCCTGTGGAAATTCCGATCTGATTTAATGCCTCTTTGCCATCAGCAGAACTTAAATAGCATTGTCTAAAAATACCTTTGAAGTCAACGGGGCTGTCCCCAAAATATCAATAGGTCATACTTTAATCAACCATTTCATTAAACAGGTGCTTCTGGATACAAGTTCAAATGGGCGAAATCATTCCATTTTAGTCATTATTGTTTTTATTACGCAAAAATTATATGTTGATGGTATCAAGTAATCAGTCTTGTTATCAATTCCTTATGTTACTACACTCACCTCAGATTTCTTTCAGTTGCTAAATTATGAGTACAATTTAATTAGGTAGGTATACCTAACGAATTATTATTATACGGGTATGAAGTTAAATGCATTTGGTAAAACCTACTGTAAAAGTATAATTTGCAAGATGAAAAATATATTATCTACTCTCATATAGTGTTACGAATTTTACAGTTATATACTATAAATAATGTTGTAGTTTTTGTAAGGGGAATAAATGCCCTTATAGTATTAGCGCTGTAACGAAAAAAAAAGGTTTTATTAATATTTTTCAGGTAAATAAAACTTAGCTTTTTAAGGCTTAACCTAAGGTTTATTATAAACATTAATAATACACTTTTTACAATTATAAATTTGTATACCAGATGCTGATGGAGGCGTCTAACTTCAAATCCATAGCCTTCTGCTTGTTGCTATTCTCGGCTCCAGCTGTAGAAGATTTCCAACCTCTATGACGTTTTAACATCTGCATATCGGCACCGCCACCAACCAGAATAATGGCTGAGAATCTTCTAAAATAATATCCATTGAATTCTTCAGGATTCTTCAATCCAAGTTTTGATGCAGTCATTTATGGAATGGTTCCAACAGTATTAACTCCAACAGGCTGTGAGGTGTATTTTCCTTGTCTGTAGAATACCAAAAACCGCCTGTGAGTTGCATTGAGAGGACGAAGTTCTCGGACAATTTATTTTCGTGTGTTTTCGTGCATGGAATCGCAATTTTTATATGTTTAGAGGTCATTGTACTGAATATGACCCAACATTAGCTTAGTTAATTCTTCGCGGCAATAGCATCGTAGCAACCTTCATGAGTAAATGTTTCATCATCTGCAGGACTTAGAAACTTATATTTAAGTACTGCTTCGTTTGTAAAAATTATGCCCTTCCCAAATATTCGATTAATTGAGAAAATCTGTTTATATCTTGATTTTTCTTAAGTGAAATAGTTCTAAACATTGAGTAGTTTGCCCATAGTGTAGATGGTTTATAGGAGCGCTGCTTTCCGAAGAAATAAGTCAAAAGAAGTCTTGGACATATCCTTTACCTTGTGAGCTTTGCACAAATCTTCAAATTTTTGGTACTCCAACTCATATCACGCCTTGGATTTTATCAAAAATAGACATGAGATCGCATCGCAACATCAGAATCGCTCATTTTAAAAAGTACTTTTTATATTTATTGGCTTGCTTGACCAAATTTTGACAGCAAACATGCGAAAGCTAATATTTCGAAAGTATTATTTAAATACTTTTAGCTTTATGCGGAGCTTTATGCTTGCACCACTATACAAGTAGTGGTGCAAGCTCCTCTTGTAAGAATTTAAGTAATTAGCATTGAATACATTTGAGTCAAAGTACGAGCCAACTATATGCGTTCCAATAACACCACAGCATTTATTCCATAATGGCTCCGATTTTGAATGGGATTAACATAGGGTGGATTGTCGGCCCACTAATGTTCGTTTCTTTTATTTGGTTTGCCGTTACTTATAAAACGACTTTCAAGAATGTGTGGTAGTCTATTATCTATCTCCAAATTAACCATTTGGACTACATAATTAATATTTTTCTCAGTATATATATCATATAAGTGGTCCAAGTTATTTAGCCTATAATCATAATATCCGTTAGAGCTCAAAATTCTTTGTACAGAGCTTCTTTTTAAACTCAGTGCAAAAGTTGCCTGTTCCATGATTTTCTTCAATATATTGTAATACCATAGCTACGGTAATATCACCGCACACCAATTTTGAAATGCTTTTATCTTTTCTTGAAGAAAAGGTATTTTCGTTAGGACGCAAAATTCGTTCTAATCTGGCAAATATTTTTGTAAGAAGCTTGACGCTTTAGATATTTCTCATGATATAAGTTCTTCTGGCATTTTTTGGAATTCACCATACATTAAAATCTTGTCAACTTTTTCATTATTTGTGAACGTTTTTTAATCTTTAATAACTACTTACTAGTTTGTTTAACACACAACAATTAATGTTTAAGAGATTGTTTTCAGGGCAATGTTGTTTAAATCAAGGCTAATTTAATATGATTGAATCCAATTTTATATAATGTTTATCAACTTCTTAAGGAAAAGAGAGAGAGAGAAAATTCTATATAATAAATGTTCGTAAAATGATGATTTTAGTTATCATGAAATATGGGTATGCTGGTCATTTTATTTTGAATTTTATTTAGTTTTTGAATTTTGAAATTAAATGTTTTTCAAGCGAGAAATAGACCTTAGTGTATCCAGATTCATGCCAACAAATGTTTACTGTCGTTTTTCGTTTGTTTGTTATGGGGACAAGACGCGAGTACATTATGGATATTTGTATGTACATTATAAATATATTACAGCTTAAAAGAAATTGAAATCATATGTTCGAAAGTT
Organism: Monochamus saltuarius; assembly: GCA_025584915.1. Classification (NCBI taxonomy): domain Eukaryota; kingdom Metazoa; phylum Arthropoda; class Insecta; order Coleoptera; family Cerambycidae; genus Monochamus; species Monochamus saltuarius. The sequence continues at coordinate 22,347,544 of CM046724.1, read as the reverse complement.
GCAATGAAAAACGTTGACTTGGTTATCGGAACTTTCATGGACTATTCCAGGAAGGACGTATATTCCTATTATTTCCATTACTGATGTGAATTAAAAAAATGCAGCTATTCTGAAACTTTTATCGTTATTATGTAATCGATTAGTTTCTACGTTTACTTAAAATGGTGCAGTGTTAGAAAGTAGTAAGTAACTTTTAATACAAATTTTATTGGAAACTGCTTAGATAAATAAGATATTCAAGAATTGATGCAAGTTGATTCTTAGAAGAAAAAGTGAATACTATAAAGTAGGTAATAAAAATACTAATAATTTACGAAATGAGCTTATATTAAATAAAACTTTACGTCAAGTTGTCACAGTGTAACAAATGTTTGACTACTGACTATAGAGCACGAGAAAAGGCGAAAAGGCAAGCCCAAAGTAATTTTAGTGAAAGGGGTCAACGCCAGATTTGAATGAACTAATTATTTTAGAGATTCTCACCAAAAACGAACTAATGACAAATTAATTTTCATTCTATTTCTGTATTATAGAAATACAGGGCGAAACAACAAATCGAAGCAGTTTGAATTTAACTTACCTAGATACTAAAATACAGCCCCTTCGAGTTACAGCCCTTTGAAGTTGAAATAAAAAATAATACAAGCATATTTTTGCTATAACTTTAAGGAGTTACATACCCGTTAAGACTTGTACAAACTACACTGTGGTGTTTCGATACAAAAGTTGTCCATTTCTTGTTTTCGGCTGGAAATAAGTAACATGGTGATGCGCAATAATTGAGACGTCTTTTTCTAATCTAATTGAAATGTGAATACTTTCTTTAACTTTGGACTCTGATATTTTCCTAGTTTGGTCTAACTATACCAAGTAACATTTCAAAATCAAATGATACCATATAACGTCTTGGCCTAAATTTTTTACGACCAAGTATATATTGTAGATGCTTCCAGAATGAGCAATTTAACTAACCATCGCGTAAGAACTACAACTACAAATCATATATGCACATGTGATACTGCCTACATACGCGCAAATGTATTGGGTTTGTCACTATATATATACTGCATCGATACATGTCGCTCAACTTTGTGTCCAAATTTGTACAGTGTGTCCCAATTTCGTTGTAATTGCAGGATATCTTAGAAACTACAACAGACCGAAGGAAGCGGAAGCAAACAGTTGACTGCTTTGTCGAGAAATTTAAGATGCCGCAATCAAAAATTTCATAGACCTCTTTGATTTTGAGATGTACAGAGTTAAATGTATTGGGTCCTTTTGAGATTTTTTGAAATAAAGCTACGGCTTCGGGATATAAGCGAGTTTATTCAGAGTACGTACAAAATCAGACTGACTGGTCAGTGGTCAGCGCATCCGTTCGAGTATATAATAGGAACTGGATGTGCTGACTACACACATTCTTTATGAAACGATAATAATATTCCATAACTTAAGCTACGGGTAGATTACAGGGTGATAACAAAAATATATAATAATGTCTTTATATAATTACAGTGTATACTCATATAAATGGGTGGAAATTTCCATGTTTTTTTACGGTCTTTTTACTTACTGAAAGTTTTAATCTGCATTATATATTAAGGGATCATCTAGTGTTATGAGTTTTTATGTAATAAAACTAGAAAACTTCAGAAATACTGTGGTAAAACAATGTACTACAATGTACTACAATGGAACTGTTTACTTTTACTAAATTTATTATGAAAATTTACAGAAGTTTTCATGTGATTTCTGTTGCACATGCGCAGAGGCACATCAACTTAACCTCTAGCCTAATTCGCTTTAGTTGTATTATTAACGTCTAGTAGACAAATATACGACTCATTTACTTTATAAGGACTTCTTCTGGGATATTCATAAAACAGTAAGTATGATTATATTTTGTTACGTCTGCATTTGCAGCTTGTGCCAGTTTAAATATTATACAATTCATAAATATCATAGAAACTGAAATGGTACGTTGTTTAGATGTTTGCATCAAAACTACGCCATTGCATGTGCCTCTAAACCATACAACATTCATTTCAAACAACATACTTATCTTCATGACAGTCAAAATAGTAATTCCTTACAATAAATATTAACTTTAGTTGTAGTTATATTAATTATAAATTTACTGTAACTAAAATTCGAGCTAAACATGTTTATTTTCACACAGATATACGTATATCTACAAATATCAAGGATTATACTATACTGATGTTTCAAGAATTATGCAGTATTTTCAATGAAAATATTACATATATTTTCCAATGCAAATGAAATACCTACAATACATGTTTAGATTATAGATCAATAATACACTTTTATAGAGAAGGAAGTTTAATTTACACTTGTCTTCATTCACAGAAGGTATTTCTGTTCCTGACAAGCCATTCTTAACTATTCAGAAATAAAAATGTTACCCGCATAGTATATTTGTTATTGAATTCTAATAATAAAATCTACTATATTTTTAATAATTTGTTAGTAAGAGATATCCTGCATATTATTATATATATTGACTAACTTAAACTTGTACTTTTGTACATTTTAACAAGCAGACCATTTTCCATGACATTCAAGTAAAAACTTTTCCCTCTTTTCAACTTGATCTGTCAATACACTTTCCATATCGCTACAAAAATAATACGTATAATTCATTTTTAAATTGGCTTAAGTTATACTATTCAGTTTAAACAAAATGTACATATTTGAACTGACTCTTTAACTCTTTAGTATATACACATTTTTACCGTGCATACTGTTAATTTTTTTACAACTTAATATTCAGTTCAATTCAGTTCAGATATATGTCAAATAATATTAGTTATTTTCTCTATGCGTATTTTTCAATATTAGTTATAAAGTATGTATAAAATATAAGAACATTTAAATTATCAACTCAGTAAAGCTATATATCTATATTTTACAATTCCAACTTAAAAATTACAAATCAATACAAATTATAGTGACGAAATTTACAATGAAATTTAGCATAATAGTTGTAAAACACATAACGTAGTATGGAATTTTATCCATATTTATTTCTGTAATATTACAGCGTACGGAACTTATTTAATTTACAAAATTATTAAATTATTATTAAAGTTATGTAAAATGACAGACAAATTTTTATCAATAGGTATAGGGTTAAATAAAATTAAAAAGCTACTTTTAAGAGATTACTCGTATTTCAGAGTATAGCTAATATATCGGAATTATAAAAATTGCATTATAGTTTTCCTTCGTAAGATATAGCCTCTATTTTATATTTTCAAAATTATCAAAAAACGTTAAATTAATCAAACTGAACAACGTAACCAGTAACATTAAATCTTGCTAATAGCACACCATAATCTATACCGCTGGATAAATTTCAGTCTCTTTGATGTTCAAAAATTTTAAAAAAGATACTAAATAAGAGCTAAGTTTTTAGTTTTTTTCTTCATAATAGATATTCAATTCTGTTTGGCAATAGCAAGTTGCATTTTGTGAAAATTAAATATCCTGAAAAAGAGTGAATTTATGCAACCAGATATACATATTTGAAACTACATCACAGCTTAAATAACAATCAGCTCACAGACTCTACGGCGGCACCTTTGAAGTATTAGAACCTGAAAATTTGCCCTTGAAGCTTGTTGTCTCTCTCTCGTTTGGGATACAAGTCAGGACCGGATTAAAAATAGTTGTCCCAATTTAGAAAGTGTCATACTAAATATAAATTTGTTTTACTTGAAATTGTTTAAAAATAAAATAACAACAGTATAAAATACATAGAGATGTTGTTTTCTTGGGATTTCGGTCAAACGTAATAAAACAGCTTATTTTCCTACGTACGTTTCGGTTTATTAACCATCATCAGGGAGTTGTTTTGTGTTTTGTATATTGTACAATTTAAAATTTTAACTTGCTTTCTATTCTATGGTATTAATGAAACTGAAAGAGTTTCATTAATACCATAGAATAGAAAGCAAGTTAAAATTTTAAATTGTACAATATACAAAACACAAAACAACTCCCTGATGATGGTTAATAAACCGAAACGTACGTAGGAAAATAAGCTGTTTTATTACGTTTGACCGAAATCCCAAGAAAACAACATCTCTATATATTTAGTGAACGGTCAGGAAAAAGGAATATATATATACGTGCACATATACATACACATATGTGTTTTATATGAATATATAATATACGTATATATATATAGTTATTTAGTATAAAATACAAGAAAATCAACAAACCACAAAATACAGCATTCGTGCGCCAATAACGCAGTCGTTGACGGTATGGCTATAAGGGCATATTTTACAACCACACGTCCCTGCCGCCTTTTATCCCAAAATGGCGGCATGCGCGAAGATCTGTGCGAGACGTTCCCGCTCATACGAGTCTGTGAGCTGATTGTTATTTAAGCTGTGACTACATGTCTGTAATAAGTAAATAGTCAGTTGAATAATGTTTTGTTTAATAGTCTCATAATGGTATTTGTTGTAGGAGGCTGTAGAAAATAAAATAAAGACAACGTTCAGTTGTTATAAAAATGTAAATACATAAACATTATTAGTATAAAAATATATATTTTGTACATCGCACGCGTTAACATAATTGCAACTACAGTCCAGTTAAATCAAAACAATATATGTACATTAAAGTATAACCATTGAGGTTTTAATTCAAGAAATAAATCATCAAGAGAAAAAAAAGCAGTAACTTCATACCGGGTCAAATACCTAGTAGAAAGTGGTTGTTTGCAACAAATTCTGTTTTATGTTCAATTTATTTTATAATCTTACATGTTGTAATATGCAAAAATTTTTGTAATTTAACTTTAATCACCCTGTAGGAACCAAAAGATATATCTGCCTTAAGTCTAAATAAGCTGTGGATTGGTCACGGTGGCTACACAGCATTCTGAAAATTACAGCGTGACGTAAGACGCGCGGATACAACTTCCCTTGGAAATTTATTTCAAAAGGAATTCTATATATGAATTGTTTTAATTGAATTTTAAATGAAGTTAATTAACAGAACAGTGTTCCAGTTGATTGCACGAGAATTTACAAAGCACGAGACTTCACGTAAATAAAGTATGTTTCCTCTATTATTTAAGATAGCTGAGATGATGAGCATCAGCATGTCTAAATATATACCTCTCCTTTAAGGGTGGTGTTTTAAACGCTACTTTAAGTGAATTCATATCTGTTTTAGAAGAAGTTTAAAAAAATTTAAGCAAGTTAGAAAAAATGTCTCAACTGTGCCAATAGGTAGGTTCGAAAGAGCAAAAATTAATTTTCATTTAATAATTATAGCTTATAGATTCAAAACATACGAGGTGTGCCAATTAAGTTCCGAGAATGTGTAAATGAAAAAACAAGCAAATTATATTTCGCCAAAATTGTATTATCGACCTTCACAATAGTCTTCCTCTAACTCTACATAACGATTCCAACGTTGCTCCCACGATTGGAAGTACCCTTTGTAATCCTCCGTAGATAACTTGTTCAGCACCACGTTTACAGCTTCTTTGACTTCCTGTACGCCGCCATGATGAGTCTCCTTGAGGTGCGACTTTACCGTGGGAAATAAAAAAAATCTCAGAGAGCAATATCGGGGCTATAGGGTAGGTGCGGCAACGTTAAAATGCCTTTTCTGCCAAAAACTCTTGTACAATGATTGAGGAATTGGCTGGCGCGTTATCGTGGTGCAAAATCCAGCCGTTCTCGCCGAGTTCGGGTTGCACACGGCAAATGCGGGCCCGCCGTTCCAAGACGCCAACATAGAACTGTCCAGTCACTATCTGGCCGGCAGGAATGATGCCGTGGATACTGAACAATAAAACGATCAACATTACCTTTAATCGTGACTTGGACATCCTAACTTTTGTTGGCCGCTCTCCACCCTTTTTCACCCACTGCTGACATTGTTTACTGGTCTCGGGGTCATATTCAAATATCCAGGTCTCATCTCCAGTGACTACCCGACTCATCCAGTCTCTACCGGCGTTCCAACAACGGGACAACAAATCCTCTCAGATCGATTTTCGCATGTGTTTCTGTTCACAGGTGAGAACTTTTGTCACCATCTTTGCGCCAATCTTTCGCATATTCAAATTTTTGTGTAACATGTTGCGAATGGTCTTTCTGTTGTCTTTTAACTCGTCAGACAACGCACAAATGCTAAGGCGTCGGTCAGACGTGATCAGTGCACGCAAACGGTCAACATTCGCGTCAGTACGAGAGGTGACGGGAGCTCCTTCACGTGGATCGTTTTCTAGCGCTTCACGCCTCTCCTTGAACCGTTTTTCCCATTCACACACGTGTGTTTTCGACATGCACTCGTCTCCATACACCACCTGCAATTTTCGAAATATTTCCGAGGGTTTTTCCCCAGATTTCACTAATTGAATCACAGACGTTGTTTGTAATTTGAGTTTTACGACGCCACTAAAAGAGTTGTTTCCAAAAAATACACATAAAACACAAACCAAACATGCTATATCGACTTCAAAATTGAACTGAAACTAAAAGAAAAGTCCTCCTCTCTAAAAAAACGTTGAGGAACGATGCAGTGTTGCCAGTTTCCGAGTTATAACTAAATTCCCGAAACTTAATTGCCTCACCTCGTGTTTGTAAAAGATTCTTTGAAAATAAATCAGCTAGCATCAGTAATAAAAGTATGGGTGGTGGCACTCTGTTGGCAGTAAATAATAGATGGAAGCCGAAACTTGTTAAGTCGGGCGACCGAATGGAACAATGTTTTGTGGAAATAGTGTGTGGCAAATTTAAAGTTAATAATTGGTGGTGCTTTTATTCCTCCCAATACTAATAGTGATACATATGGTCTTCACAACCATGATGTTGAGGAGATATTGTTTATGTATAAAAACCATTCGTTTCTCTTCACTGGTGCTTACAACCTTCTTTTCATTTATTTATTTATTTATTTGCAAAACAGAAAGTCCATTTCCAGATCAACAATTGAACAGTAAATACATATATACACAAAAATATAAAATAATAATAAAAAATACAAATATACAATATAAAATACAAAATTTAAAACATGAAATAGTACAATATATAAAAATAATTATAATTAAAATAATCTACATCACATGGAAATACCTATATTTCACAATGAATCAATCAAATATCCGTATGGGAATAATACCGGTTGGCACTTTCTAATAAAGTAGTTAATTTATATCACAGCAGTTGGCTAAATTATTAAAACAGTTTAACATTGAGAACATAGGTGACTTAATTAACATATTGAAGGTACTGAACAAATAAACGTTTTATTTTGCCGGGAGTTTTTGCGAGGCACATAAAACTTGAACAGGACTATCAATTGTACCATGTAATAATTTAAATAGGAACCGCAAATAATATTATATTCTGCGATTTTTTAAAGATTGAATACCAAATGCAAGCAAAGCTTGACTAGCACCTCTCTCTAGATATAGTCCATGATATTTCAAATGTAAAAATTTAAAAAAAATTCTTTAAATCGTTTCTATACATACAGAATAGGAAGTATCAATTGGCGAACACACAAGTGAACAATATTCAACCTTTGATAAAACAAGAGAGTTGGCGTTAAAAATATTTAATGTTGTTAACGCCAACTCATTGGAAAACAGCTTACAATTGCGCATTATAAATCTCAGAGATATGTTACAACTAACCACTACATTTTCGATGTGCATTGCAAATGATAAAGTCGAATGAAAAGTAATTCCCAGATCACGAATAAAATCGTACCTTGTAAGTGCTATATCATTTATTGTATAATGGAAGATAGATGGAGACATTTTACGTGAGTACGTTTCTACTTTGAATTTTGAGATATTTAGTGATAAATCATTGACATTGCACCACTCAACCAATTTAGTCAACTGCGACTGAAAATTTAAAGTCATTCTCATTACTTATAGAGCTAAACATTTTCAAATCATCTGCATACAAAAGATGTTTGCATCTAATATAATCTGAAAGGTCATTAACGAATAACAAAAACAGTAGCTGGCCCAGATTAGACCCCTGGGGCACTCCCAAAGTAGCAGTATACATATTAGATTTATATCCATTAGGTATATGTGACATACTGAAGCTTGTCTTTAAGATAGGATTCAAATAATTTCAACAAGGCCGAACTGAAACCACATGATTTGAGCTTTGACAAGAGAGTTGAATGACATGCGATCAAATGCCTTCGAGAAATCTGTGTACAATACGTCAACCCGTCCTTGATCGTCCAAGGCATTAGAAATATATTGAGTCAGCAGAATTAAGTTAGTCATCGTTAAACTTTGGCCCATAAAGCCACGTGAAATAAATATACAATTTTTAACAGGTATTAGGTATATATGCGATTATACACAGACATCTCCAAAACCTTTGAAAAATTCGGTATTATAGAAATAGGTCTGTAATTATTAAAATAGGCTGCATCTCCATCTTTGAACACAGGACATACTCTGGTAAATTTCCAACAATCAGGGAAAGTAGATGTAGACGAAATGAGATTAAATATTAGTAACAGAGGAACCACAAAGACGTTGGAACAATCTTTAGCTAGAAAACTAGGTACTTGGTCATGACCTGCTGTCATTTTCAATTTCCGCAGAGCTTGCTGCACTTCACTTATATTTAAATATTATACTCGTATTTGAAATGCAACTGATATTAGTATCACAAGAAACATCGGTATTATTTGGCAATTAAAGTGTTCTCGAAAACCATTAACAATCGCGTAAGGGTCGTCATATGAATTATCGTTCAAAAAGATCATACCCGGAATTCGTGCTGAACCTTGCTTGCTTTGTACATATGCCCAAAAAGATCTAAGATCATTTATTACATTTTGCTCTTGCTTACACTTCTTGATGCGGTTTCGGAACATAGGTAATCTAGGCTTCAAAGTCCGGCGTTCAACAAATTCTCCTACTGTTGTTCTTGGTGACGGTTTTGGTTTTTTAATATGTATCAACATAACTGTGTTTTAAATAGCCGTGGTAAATTACTTCATTTTTTGTTTTCTAATTTGAGGGATATCAATGTATCCCTTACTATTGATTTGCTGTATATTGACAGTATACACCATACTGCTCTCTCGTTTGACATTCCCTTGTGTGCTGAAAGATCCCTGGAGGCTGAGGAAGTGGTATATGATTATGTGATTGGAGACTATGCAATGCTGTTATATTTTTCTATAGATTGGGGCACTTACTTTAATATGGCAGATATTAATGTAGCTGTGCAACAGTTCTATGAGGTCTTATATAGTGCATACTTCAAAATTGCTTTCCTGGTATAGTTTTGAACTTAAGCAATGTATAATAAAAAAAACTAAGCTCACAAATCATATAAACTTGCTATAAATCTAATTGATTACATGGAATTTTCTAAATTGCATGCGTGTAAAGTGTATTTAAAAAATGTAGAATCAAATTTTGTTTGTTCTAAAACCTCCACATAATCTTCTATACACAGTAAATAATGACAGATACTTTAAGACTAGCTTTCTTGGATAAACATAATCTGATTGAAATCGACATATTTATTGAGCTTAGAAATCAAAATAAATACATATGTGTATTTTAACAAATCATAAATTCAAAAGTTAATGCAGTTAGTAATGTTGTTCTTGCAAAACATCATGAAACACAACACAGAGAAATATGACACTGTGAAAGAATTTAAAAATAATAATAAAAAAAACACTTAAACCAAAACGCAATAGCAAAAACAAAACCTTTATTTATTTATTTATTTTTTAAATATATGCCAGACAGTTACTTTACTAGAAATTACTAACTGTAATAACTTTTTTCATGATTTGTTAGAATTCATGTATTGATAAGCTTAACAAAGATATTAAACGTAGATTTCTCTAAAAAGGCATGCAACAAGTATATTTTTTTAAAGGTAATCGAAGCTTGTTTCAAAATAACTAGGTAATTATTTTCCGAAAATCTTTATCTGTAAATAAAATTGAAATGCATACAGTGGCACAGTCGCTCAGAACGCCCTGTATATTAAATGCAAAAATCAATCAGAAATTTGTGTTTAACTCACAAAAAACTCGTTTTCCAAAATTTAAGCACAGTTACCTAATAAGTAAGAAAAATATCGTAAGAAAGTACCTTCTCAAACTTCTTAACAAAATAAAATTATACTAAGGCAAGTTGATTTAAGTCATATTATTTTATCCAATAAAACTAGCCTTAAAGTATGGCTCATTCGTTACTGAACACCCTATAGAGACATTTAAGGAAACTGTTTTATTTTGGGATAATTAATACATTATACATTATTACGTAGCGTAGTCGCTAGAAATAACCGTTTTCAAGATTCAATCGCGTTTAAATTGCTTTCCGTCCCCATTCACTTCTTTTATTTTAGATATACTTATTTAAAATAAATTAAAATAACTCCCTCGTTAGTTGAGTTTACTCTGTCTGCTGTTTGCAAACCGACGTTCATGCATAATAAATAGAATATTAGATTCAGAGTTATAGATTATAGTAGAACTTAATTGTGAAATGAAATATTTACAGATCAATTGATAACACACACTTTACAATTTTCAGGCTGTGAGTCGTTTCTGTAGGAGATAGCATGCCCAATTTGGGTGTAAAATTTCCAGAAAAATTCAACATGGCCCTGGATGAACAGCAGAAGTTACTAAACACAGGTGAGTCAAAAAAGTATAACTGTTCGTACTGTGTACCTTTAAAATATCAGTGATAAAGATTTTATATTAAAATTTGCTACCATTTGAATTAATTTATTTTTACGTTTCGATATCTCAATTTTATAAAATATAATAATGTTCTTTTTAAAGTAACCCTTTTTAGGATGTAAGTACTTAATTATAGTATTACAGGATGTCCCTGAAATGCATGTACCAGCGAGCCACCCTAGATTCTTAAGTTAAAAGTACGAGGATTTATACTAATTTACCTATTGGCGAAAGAGCGCTAGGAGACACCAAAGTTTTTGAAAAAAATTTAATAATCGGTTATAGAGTTGGAATACGTTGAATGATTAAAATGAAATTTGGTATATGAAAATATTTCGGTAAAAGGATTTTTTGATGCAATTAATTTAATTACCGACTTGCACAAATACAAGTGGATACCTCGGTTAAAGAATATTTATATTTTTTTATGTATTAAGTAACTGATTGCCACAAATTTTAGGGATACCTTTTTTAGTTCAAATTTCAAAATAAAAAAGCGAGTGGTAATTTTAAGGTTTGTCAGTTTTTATTCTTTAGCTGTTCGAAGTGGCTTCTGAAACGTTGTTAGGCTCTATGTGAATATCTTTGTAGGTTTGTCGTTGTCGAAGGCTGTTTAGGCTCCGATCCAAATAGTTAAAACATAAATGATTTTTGGAAATTGGGATTTTTTTCTCTTCTTTCTGGTCTGTGATAGTGTGAGATGTTGTTGCCTGTAAAGGACTTTTGGAAATTTGTTGATATTGGTAACTGTTTAGACCTCACACCACAAAATTTCTAAAGATGGACGAATTTTCGAAATCCGCGGTTACTGAGGGAATAACTTGGTTTATTGCTACGTCCTGAAACGAAAATAGTTGTCCAAGATGCTTACTTTTGAGTAATACAAACTCCAACTGATCAACTTTCTTTCCGACAAAGTTAGCAGATGATTTACTGAAAATAGCCGAAAGCTCATAGACAACTATTGATATATAAATTCTATCTTAAGAAAATAATGCAAAATTGATAATGAGAAATAAACGAATTCAAATCGCATGGCAGGTGTGAAATCGATAAAAAGGCAGCTATAAGCAAGTTGTGAATTTTGGAGAATTTTAAGTTGATACTCCATTTACTCCATTCAACGAGTAATCTTTTAAAAATTTATTTTTAATTTCAAATCAAAATTCACATAGTAGTTGTAAAATACAGCAGAAGAAAAAGGAGTATCAATTCAGTACCACTCTGCTTCTAGAAGGAACTTAACTATTCTATTTACATCTACTCTAAAAATGTTAAGTTTATACTCCGTTTTCTTTATCCTTATGATAATTGTTTAAGTTTATTTTTAATTTAAGGTCAACATCCACCCATTGGGATCATTGCTAGTCAATCTGCTTCTAAGATGAACTTAATTACTCTATTCTACATCTACTCTGAGATTTTTTTAAGTTGATACTCCATTTTCTTCAACCATATCTTAACGTTTTTTAAATATATTTTTAATTTAGCGTCAAAATCCATGCCTTGAGAGTCTTGCAAAGGAATGTGCTTCTATAAGGGACTTTATTGCTCTATTCTACATCTAATCTAAGAATTTTAAGTGGATACTAAATATTCTTTGCCTGTATGATAAATTTTTTAAAATTTATTTTAATTTAAGGTCGAAATTCGCCCCTATAGGGGCTTTCCTAATGAATGTGCATCTAGGAGGGACTTTATTACTCTATTCTTTAAATATTGTGAAAATTTTAACTAGATACTGAATTTTCTCCATCCATCCAGTAATCTATTAAAAATTTATTTTTCACTTAAAATCAAAATTCCCCTTTTGCTTATAGATTTTTATCGATTCCACACCTGCCATGTGATTTGAATTCGTTCATTTCTCAAAATTAATTTTACATTATTTTCTTAAGATAGAATGTATCTATCAATAGTTGACACCATTCCCTCTTTAAAAACCACAACCATCAATCAATGTAGTTAAGTCTGGAATTTTATCAACAACCCTGTCTTATACCTACCTACCTGATTTTGACTACAGCGATGTTATTTTATATAATTGTATACCCTTTTTGTCTTCCGCTGCGCGTCTATGAGCATTCGGCTATTTTCGGTAAATCACCTGCTAACTATGACCTGCCAAGTTCACGCCGGTATGCATTTATAAGTGAAAAAATTAAAACTTTCAAAACCCTGTATCTCGGTAACCGTCGGCTTATACATATGTCCAGTAAGACTCTTCTACTTATTTTCAACCAAACTCTCACCGCTTTTGTGATACAAAGTTTTTATTACCCTGTGTTTACAGAGTATACCAAATAAATATATTCTCTATTATACAGTATTTAATTTAACAAAAATAATAATTATTATTTGAGTTCAGACCAATAACACTTTTCTCCTTACGCATATACACAAAAAAGTATCGTATCTATATACAAAAATCCCCTGTCTCTGTTCCGCATGTCACTAATGTATTATTACATAAAGCTGACTAGTAGATTTGACGTCACATAAACCAGAATTTTCATCGCATGACAGAACAAACCACGTATGACAATTCAAAAAGCACATAAAAACTCGGATGTTTCCCTGGTGAAGGGTGAAGTTAATGAGCTGAGATAACCCTCGTGCGTTAAAACATACATAATTACCGTTTGATGTACCATATGTGGTTTTGCTTCATCAATAAATAATCTATAAACCCTACCATAGTGTATAAGCGGCACTAACTTGCGCCCCCTTTAATCAGAGGCCGTTATAGGTTAATTAATTAAGGCACATTAATTAATTAATTTATTAGGACGGAACATTATTTATGTGCTCATTAATACATCGCCTGGTATACTCACTGGGCGGTTGTTAATATCTTTTTCATAGGCCAAAATATTGAGATTGAGAATAGTTATTATTGTATCCAAAACGCAAAAAGGTACTTTTGTGTTCAATAATGGATGTTATTTTGTACTAATAATACTAACTGTGTTTTTTTTGAAAACTGCAGTGGAATAAGACACTTGTGTTATGTACCACAATATAATTTATATTTGAAATCGTTTGAACCGTGTTTGAATCAAGACTGACTATCATAACGATAGCAACTTATAATTGACTTCCAAAATTGTAGAGAGTGACTAATCGCTAGCTTGTAGACAAGCGCAACGGGCGAAGTGTGCGAAGAACAACATTTCATAGGCGTACTAAATTTGAAGACGATCAGATATAAAAAATATACAAAAATGACAGTTTTTACCAATTTCGAGGCGTTAGATAATATAAATAATAAGAATTCTTTCAAAATTTAAAGTTTTTATCTTGTATTATCAATTACCCAAGGTTGAAAATAATAGAGAGTGACTAATTCACAACACAGAGATGAATATGGAAGATACGGGTGGTATGATTACCTAAGCGTGTCACTTGAGAAGAGTTAAAGCACACAAAATTATCAAAAATAAGTTGACGTCGGCTGAACCTAGCACATTAACAATTTACTTTAAATGTGCCCCTGTCCTTATGGACGGCGATTGCCCACTACCACCCACTTACACCTACCTGATGCGCACTCCGCAGATATCACACTTAAGCCTTGTCCTCGTGGACGTAAAATTAACGGATTTTTGCCCGAATTTTGCAACTTCTGTTTTAATTATTTATGGCAAGAAAATCTCAACTTTTGACAATTGAAATTTGCAAAACTATGTGGTGTTAATAAATTTATTTTCAACTTCTGATAATCTACCATAGCAGTCATGATGAAAATGATAGAAAATGTGTTAGGTAGTTGACAAAATGTGTTTACAAATAGATTTTTCCACCGTTAAATAAATCGCGCAAATATTTGTGAATTCCGCATTCAAAAGGACAAAAGGCTTTAGAATACATACACACTATTTACTATTGGTTACTAGCACTCTCACTATAACGGTCACACATTAACACTTATTATATCATATCGTAAAGCTTTCTGTATGACCTTCATACGCCCATGTTTCGTCAAAATTTAATATATTCTTCGATCTTTTCTTATTTTCAATGTTTATTTTCAATAGATTTTTCGCCATATCACTATTTCGGCCTTTCTATCAGTATACTCTTTTCGATTTTATTTATACTACGTTTCATCTTGTAAGATATAGCAATAGATTTTTTTTTTGGAAAATTTATTTTAAAAATACAATCTTCCTTATGTAAGATTCCATCACTTTCCGTTTCACAGTTGTACTTTTTACCACGTTTTTATTTGCATAAATATGCTATTCGGGTACAATTTTGTTAATGAAATATATATTTCAACATTACTTACATTCATATTTTGACCTCGCGCACTAAACTCTTCATACATGTCATATTCCTCATTTCGATCAAATCACTAAAAATAACGAAAATATATACCCAAAACTTTGCCGCCCGAACGGGTATACCCCCCCATGATAGCGCTGGAAATGAAACAGTTAGAGCCGACAATTCGTCGCAGCCAATCAAAAGTCAGCAGCGTATGCGTACTAACGTGTACTAACTGCAGCGCATGCGTAACAGAAGGTGTGTAATCGGGTATGCTCTCAGAGATATGCGGCACACGGCTTTGTAGGAAAAATACACGGGTTGCATGTATACTTCTTTGTGTTGACTGCTATAAATTGTGAGTAAGGTTATAACATTAGTCACTCTCTACAATTTTGAAAGTCGACTATAATAAACAACAAAAAATAGTTGTTTGAAAAAGTAGTGTCAGAGTTATAATATATTGTAGTTCATATTTTAAGTGTGTTTAATTCAAAATGAGCTCGGAAAGTGAAGAAGAGGATTTATCAGCGGAAGTATTGGAAGCGTCAGAAAGTACTCTTTCACAATTAATCCCCAATAAATGGTCGAAA
This sequence comes from Monochamus saltuarius, assembly GCA_025584915.1. Classification (NCBI taxonomy): domain Eukaryota; kingdom Metazoa; phylum Arthropoda; class Insecta; order Coleoptera; family Cerambycidae; genus Monochamus; species Monochamus saltuarius. The sequence goes on along the minus strand of CM046724.1, from coordinate 22,331,927 downwards.
AAATACGTGAATGCCTAAAACGAATTCAAATGGTAGTGCAGTTCGAAGAAAATTCAAAAAGTGTCCGAAGCGGTATTACTGGCATATTTCGAACATAAAATTAAACCTTCAACGTGATCAGTATAATCCATGTTAGAAAGTACAAACAAAATTCTAACGGAAGATGAAATTGAGAGATTTTTACAAGAAGTACACGATAATAGATTTCTGGTAGAAAAGGTAATTCAAATGAATATAAGTAGATCAGTTTAACTAATTTTGGACAACTTTTCGTTTCGTTTTTATTTATTATTTATTTTTATTTAAAGTTTTACATTTCTAGAACGCCGTATATTTGATAACTATGGTCATGGGTTCCTAAGATCAGTATAACTTTTCATTCAGAATAACTTTTTATCGAAAAATTAACAATACAAAAGTTTACAAGATTGCGGTTTCAGGGAACACACTGTATATATCTTTTGGATATAAATTGAATGTAATTAGGAAGCAGTTAGCTATGTTAAGTGCAGTATTCTTCTCCACGAATACGTTGGTTAAAATATAATAGCAGTTCAAATTTCTGCTTGCACTTCTATATAAAAGGTATTATCTTCCGCAAGTTTAATACAAAGTAAAGCAGTGGCTATGCATTAACCAAATTTATCTGACCCCGTTTGCTGCTAATGATACGTGAAAATTTTAATGGCAGTATAATTTTAATCATTGTATGAAAATGCCTCCTTTCATAATAAAACTTGCCATAAAGTATCATTATGTTACAACGCATTGCCTTGTTGAAAATGTTTATAAGTTGATGAAATATAAAATAGATCTCTTAATGTAAAATTAATATCCGTGTATAAAAATAGATCAAGATAATTGAGGAATTTAACGTAAATATAATTTTATTGGGAAAAAATACATAGATATTGTTACAATAGATCACCACTTTTAGTTTTTGTTAATTATGTTCCAAGTTATATTAGATTTGATTCTCGGGAACGGTGGAAACTTCGAGAACCCGAAATATACAGGGTGTCACCACAACAAATTAGGGTCACGAAATCTTGTAAATCGGGGGTTTTCGCGGACGAGAAATTCAAATATGTTTCTAATTTTGACGTCACTAGTAGAGGGCGCCACTTATGGCACATCATGTTTCTTTCAAATCACAGATTTTTTTTGCTGCTTAGCGTATCCATCTGACTATTGAAAAAATCGATTCTCCTACCTGTTATATCTGAAAAAGGTATACCTTATTGAAGTCGCTAGGAGTAACAGTTTTCGAAATAATCTTATTTCCAATATTGAGTGCACCCAGTAAAAACTGTTTTGGTATCAGTTAAAGTGCCTTTTCTACTGAAAATACAGCAAAATGTTACTTGAAAAAGTTGTTCAGGACGGTAAATTATGGATATGTGCAAAATTTAAAAAAAATCCTCCTGCTTTGATAAAATGTTTGTGCTTGTGAAAAATGGTTTCATCAAACTTCGCCTATCTTCTTGAAATTTTGCACGTCTTCATAATTTACGATTCTGAACAACTTTTTCAATATGATGTGCCACAAGTGGCGCCCTCTTCTAGTGACGTCAAAATTAGAAACATATTTGAATTTTTCATCCACAAAAAAAACCCGATTTACAAATTTTATATAGATATTTGAATTTCTTAAGAAGTTATTTACAAATATCGAAAATATAATTTTAACTTTAATACTCTGTATCTCCGTTAATATTGAGTTTTCGAAAAGTTGTTACAAGATTTCGTGACCCTAATTTCTTGTGGAGACACCCTGTATATATTTTTCGGGTTCTCGACGTTTCCACCGTTCCCGAGAATCAAATCTATTTAAACTCATCTACAACGCGTTTACCAAGTACGGTCAAATACAACGTTTCGAAAACAGCAGAACTTTGAGGCAGAAATAGTATATATGGTGAAGTTTGCCTACCCCATCGCAGTAATAGAGTTCCAAGAACAGTTAGCAGTGATTAGCGAGATTCGGAGATCAGTCAAGCATTAAGGTTAGCAAGACATAAAAATATATCTGCAGCTCTAGTCTGGTGCTGAAAATTGAAGTCGGTCGACAAGCATCTAGAAGAGGTCAAAGCGGACAGGTAAATTAGGCTTCAAACTGAAGAACAACGAGGAGTTCAAAAGAATGTAGAAGGATTTGTGAAGAGCCTGCAAAATATATTAGATAACCACCATAGAGAATGAGACCTTTCCGATTTAACCATGTACAAAAGTCCCATCCACTGTTAAAATTGCGAAGCAAAGAGATATCTTCGGAATCAATGTCATAAGGATACATTCAGACAAGATCAGAAAAAATATGACGATTGGAGAACAAACAACAGAAAAATTCAGCCAAGACGGAGTTCCAATATTGATACACAGAAGAATCAATTATTTAAATTGAAGCAGGAACTGGAAAATGAAAAGAGTGCTTGATAAAAAACAGAGTGAAGATCCAGACTTTGATGCTATGTTTCCAGTTGAAGATTGAAAGCTTGGATAGGCAACTGGAATGACGATTTAAATGTATGTGAAATACTGTAGGTGGCCCCTCTAAAATTGACAGTAAATTTGAACTCTATACTCGCGTCAATAATTTAGACGTCTTATGTCACAGCTGACGTTACACATTTGTATTTATTGTCAACGTAATTTTCGATATTTGGTCGCGTTAAAATTAATCATTTTTTGCAATTTAGTGCAATATATAATGCAAACTTTTAGTGTAGAATATAGTTTTATTACTATCAGTTGCAGTTTCTTAAATATTTTGATGAACATATAATGAATTATTCATTTGTTTGTATGACGTAAGTCGTCTGAATTCTTGTCGCTAGTATACCAAGTTTTATGTATTAATAATGAAGTTATTGACGAAACACTAATGAAAATTGTAACTTCAACACTTTAGATCTTGGAAAATATAGAATTTTAGACTAAGGTAACTTGATTTAGACTATCATATTTGGATTATCTGATAGCATTTTCTTCCAACCTCTTACAAACACCCTGTATTTTATATGAAAACTATAATGTGAACACCGTTACTAGTTTCACCGTATTGTTTTATAACAAATATTTTTTTCTCAAAATTGATGAAGAATTCACAGTGATTGTGAATTATAAAATCTTTTCATATTATATTGGGCAGATATCGGTCACAGGAATTTTCTGGGAGTTCCATTTTCCTAGATTTCTGCTACAGTTGCTCCTACTTAACTAGATATCACTTTGCACTACTTATGTTTGTTGTACATGTTCTATCTTCTTATGTATTTATTGTGCTGTATTTGATTGAATATTATAAAAAGTAACATAGATAAGAATGATAAGTTAACTACTTTTGAGTAAGAAATTAATATTTCTATGTATCTAAATCTAGTTCAATATTCTACAAATAAAAAGCGGTTGCTTTAATGCCAAACGAATGAAAAGGTAATTCTATTTCAGGTGGTCGTTCGCAGCTGTCAGTTAGTATAGTAGAAGTTGGAGGGACGCCTTCTCCAAGTCCTCTGTCAGATCGGAGCACTCAACAACTTCTCCAAACTCCTTTAGAGTCGGGTACGTTTAAACAATTATAGTTTGTTAAAATAAGTTTTTGAAAATAACTATACCTATTTTTACATACAGGGTGAACCTTAAATAAGTACAAATATTTTAACCAGCACTATAGTTCACTGTGTAGAACGCATAATTAATAGTTATTTTTATAAAAAAATCAGAAATAAAAAAGTGAAATTTTAAATAAATTTTGTAATTTTTCTGTAGAAAACCTATTGAGGACCGCTGACTTTCATACATTTATGAGCCATAGCGGTTCAGATTGAACGTGTAGTTCACAGTGTTTCCAGTGTTACACAAAAGTCTTTGCTTGAAGAAACTTTTAAATTTAATATGTTGTGTGAAAATCATAGTTTTTCGTTATTATTCATAAAAATTGTGTCTTGTGTCTCTTTCTAACAGTGTACAATGGTATTTAACTTGTGAAATGTGGATTACTGATTAAATAGTTAATTTTCTAACAAACAGGTAAGCTTGTGTACATGTTTATGTATAGTTTTTGAACATTGGACATAGTAATATCACGTAATATCTTCCTAAATACTTTACGGTAGTATTTAACTTCCGGAAATTAATTTTTAATCGTTTATAGTAAGGTCAGTTAAGCAGTTAAAATGTATGTTAATATTGCTGCGTATCATACTTCATACCCAACTTTACTGTACTTATGCTTCAAACAAGTATTTTTAAAATAGAATTAACCGTATTACTTTACTATTACGTTAAGGGAAACGTAATATTTATATTTATATTAGAGAAGATGTAGCAACCTCGCAACAAATCATATGGTTCATTAGCTTGGTTAAGCAGCGGTCCTTAAAATGTGGGTATTTAAAATAAAATGAATATCTAAATAATCTAAATAAAATATTAGAAATTTTAAAAATGGCTTTCACTAGACTGATCTCTATGACGAACTACACCAGCAGTTAAGATATTTGTACTTATTTAAGGTTCACCCTGTATATGGGTAAATGCTTCCAAATAAAAGAAAACAGTTTGTTATGTTTAGTTAAGAAACAAAAACATTATTTTTGAAAAAACTGAAGGAAATGCTTCATTTATCAATTAAGAACAAACCTTTGGAGAAGGCAGATTATTTTTGCTATTATTTTATATGTATTTTAATATTAATAACAAAAATAGAAACTTTTCATTAGCGGAAAAATCGATAAACAAAACGGGTTTACTAAAAGCAAATACCTACTTATTGTAAGCATTGTGTAGATACCTAACATTCTAAAAATATTACAATAAGCAATATTTACAAGTTTCCATAGTTGCTAAAAAACAAAGATTTATTTAGATAGATATGTATCTATTTTTACTGTATTAAAAGGTATTTTAAGCTAATATAAATCAAATATCCTACAATTCCTATCAATAAAGTCATATGTAAGTTCTCTGATACCAAACATGCTAATGAACAATTTAACAGACAAAGCTCTATTCAATAATTATCTAAAGAAATTAATCTATCTAAATTTACTAACATGCTTTAATGAAAATACTATAAATATCTAACTTCACTTTTGAAACAGTGGGAACTCGAAAATTCAATCACAATAGATGTGGTCTGACCTATTTCTGCATATTTAGGATTGTTTCTTCAGGTGGCCTACTTTAAGTTGAGTCAAATATATAACTATAAAAATTATTATATGTATAAATTAAAATTATTCAAAACTAAATATCTACAATGTCAAAAGTGTTTTTAGCCTGTCAATGAATTTTAAATTAAATATGACAAATATCTACTTAAATAATGTTTACCCTTTATGTAATCGTTTTTTATATATTTTTAGGTATTAATAATATTGTGTGAAACTAACTACTCTGTGGACTAAAGCCCCAACCAGCGTTGAATTACACCCACAATATCTACCCATATATTCTTTTTTATTAGCTTTCGTAATATTTTCTACTGTATTAGAAAGGTATTTTAAGCTAATATAAATCAAATCTTCTACAATTCCTATCAATGAAGTAATATGTATGCTCTCTGATATCAAACATCTAGGTATGCTAGTGAACAATTTCAAAGACAAATCAATCAATCAATAATTATCTAAAGAAATTAATCTATCTAAATTTACTAACCTGGTGTAATGAAAATACTATATAAATATATAACTTCACTTTTGAAACAGTGGGAATTCAATTTCGAATAATTTTAATTTATATAATAATTTTAGGTACTTGACTCACATTAAAGGAGGCCACCTGAAGAAGCAATCCAAAAAATGCAGAAATAGGAAGATCTCATCTATTGTGGTTGAATTTTCAAGTTCCCACTAGTGACGTCAAAATTAGAAACATATTTGAATTTCTCATACGCAAAAACCCCCGATTACAAATGTTATGTAAATATTTGGATTTCTAAATAAAATTTTAACTTTAACATCCTGTAACTCCGTTAATAATCAGTTTTGGAAAAAATGTTATAGAAAGAGGTAGCATTGTACCCTGTATATACTAGAATTAATGAAATATGGGACTAACGATTTATGGAATTGAATTTGACAGCTCAAAAGATACAATACCCTTGTGTGTGGCACCAAATTTAATGAATGTTCGTCAGCATAGATATTTGTTGAAAATGGAATAATTAGACCCTTTTTAAATGGATTTGATGATTTTATTTTTGCTTTCCCGCACTATTTTTAATTACATACTTTACAAATAGTTGCTTAACCGTTAAAAAAAATTGAAAGTATTTATTTTATCCGTTCTTAATTTGACTAAGAATAAATATTTAATAGTTCTTAAGTAACTGGTATAAACTGTTTTTCATGGCCAATTTTTGAATGATTACACAATAATATATTTACTCTACTTATCATACCTCCTTGGAAAGTTACATATAAAAGAAAGAGCCACTTTTACCTTTACTCTTGAAATGCATAATAAAGGAAATCATTTATCACATCATGTTTCAGTGCCAACAACGACATGCTGTCAGGGCATAAATCCTACTGCATTGTTGCTAGAAAGTCCACCAAAATGGGGGGAGGCAGCTCGATACGCATCGAAACAACATCGAAAAATAGCTGGAAGGGCCACTTTTCAAGGGCAGGTGTACAATTTTCTCGAGAGACCTGACAACTGGAAATGTTTCGTGTATCACATCATCGTGTAAGTACTCTGATTTCAGTTAATCAATTTTTCAAATATGTTTTAAAAAAATATAGACGAAAAGACATTGCTTCTGGTCTATTATAATTAATTAATATGCATTATAAGTCAACTGATCCAAACAAGGAATAAAACTTCTTATTTTGAAAACCCATATAAAATAACTTAAGCATTATTATTTTTTATTGTATTGTAAAGCTAATATAAATCGATGTATCTACAATTCCTATTAATGAAGTCATATGTACGTTCTTTGACACCAAATATCTAGCTGTACGAAAGAACAATTCCATATAGATGTTTTATTAAGTATTATAAATATTTATAGTACAAGTGGGATATAGGCATTATTAGACATGAGTGAGACTTTTAATTTCACAAATGTAAAAAAATGCCGTTATTCCACGTGTACTATATAAAATTTTATCTAGAACTGCAAAAAATTATTTAATAGCTTAAATTGAAAAAAATCCAAAATCAGAACCAGTTTGTAAGTTTTGATTCAAAATCAAGTAGCAAAGGCATTGTCATGGTAACCTGTCAAACTTGTTATAAACAAAATTAGGTTTTCGTCTTTACATTTTCTTATGAAAATAGTGATGTTGACTGAAATAATAAGTGATTCAGAAATAGAAGACTCGCCTCTTGAAACTGAGAAAGTTGGTGCAACTGCAGTAGCTTCACATTTACCAGATAAATCGAAAATCAAGTACCAACAATTTTATAAACAATTCACTGATTGGTGCGCATCTAAGAATACAAAATATGAAGCAAAAGTATTATTAGCATTTTTTGAAGAATTATCCAAGAAGTACAAATCATCTAGTCTTTGGGTGTTCTATTCTATGCTGCGGTCTACAATCTGTATGCCACAAAATGTTGACATATTGCTTTTCTGAAAAAGCGATCAGTGGGATACAAACCCAAAAGGTCAAGAATATTAACGAAAGAGGATGTTTCAAAATTTTTACAAGATGCCGATGACACAAAATTCTTGCTAACAAAGGTAAGAACAAGAAAATGTTTGCTATTTGAAATTCATAAATGCATAATTTAAGGTTGCCTTAATTATTGGACTTAGAGGTGTATAGTAGACGATTTAACTAATTTGCTGTTAGGAAACGTAATGAAGGAAGGCATTTTTCATATCTTGATACCGGATACGAAAACTAAAGTTTCTCGAGAATTCTTTATTACTGCCGGGGGAATCGAAAATGTGAATATGGTTCAAGTAATACGAAAATACCTCGCCCTGCGTCCTAGTCATGCCGATCATGGAAGATTTTTTGTTGGTTACAGAGGTGGTAAATGCATGAAACTTCCTGTCGGTATAAATACTTTTAGTGTAATGCCAAAGAAGATTGTATTTTTCTCAATATATCACAGCCTCAACAATATACAGGGCACTGTTTTCGACGATCATCTACTTCACTTCTGGCCAACACTGGAGCAGACCTAACTATAAAACGGCATGGTGATTGGAGTCCAACACCGTGTGTGAACGTATATTAATACGTCTCTTGAAAACAAGAAAAAATCGCCACAGAAGTTCTTGGAGGAGAGATTGCTGTCATTGAAGCTACTTCAAGTGCTTACACAGAAAATTTAAGTATTGTTAATACAAATACAGACCAGATGCAATACCTTCTATTAATTGTCAAATTGATAAACCTGTTGGTTAAGCAGTGATCCCTTTTGTTATATTTCACTAGTGGGGTAATGTGTGTGCGAATGAATGTTTGTATAGGATAAACAGATGGATGAATTTGCAAAAACTATCGCTGGCACCGAATAAAACGGAGGCAATAATAATAAAAGGCCCAAAGAAGAGAGAAGGGATAACGTTCACGCTCTGCAAAACCGAAGAAAATACGGTGAGAAAGGTTAGATACCTGGGAATATACCTAGACGACAAAGGTACTTTTGGTGAGCATGTAATGGAAATTGCAAGAAAGGTGGAGACCAAACTAGCAGTGTTAACAAGAATTATGCCCAACGTAAATGGACCAGGTAGTGCGAAAAGAGAAATGCTTTCGTCAATGGTGAACAACATAATCCTGTATGGAGCACCTATTTGGTATAGAGTTTTAAATATCAAAAAATATAAACACGTTCTACAGGGAATTCAAAGAAGAGTACTCCTCCGGGTGGCGTCAGCATATAGGACAGTGTCAACGGTAGCGCTAAACGTAATTACAGGGGTTCTGCCTATAGACCTATTAATAATGGAGAGAAAGGAACTGCATGAATCAGTGGAGGAAAATAAGGAATTAGTAAGGAGGGCATTAAGGGATAATGCAACGGAAAAATGGCAACAGAGATGGAATGAGAATGTAGTAAAAGGGCAATGGACGAAGAGATGGATAAGTAACATATCTGATTGGGTAGACTGTAAGCACAGGAGATTAGATTATTGGCTTACGCAAGCATTGGCAGGACATGGATGCTTCGGATTGTATACGAAAAGGATGAATATAACGGAAGAAGACACATGCAAATACTGCAAAGAAGTGGACGATCCAGAACATACATTTTTTGTATGTGGGAGGTGGGCTGAAGACAGGCAGAGAGCGGAGGAAGAAATGGGATGCGAGATAACTATAAATAATGTGTTCGAAAAAATGATCGAATCCAGACAGAAATGGGAAATCGTGAGTCAAATGATAAGGACTATACTGAAAAGGAAAAGAGAAGAATGGGATGCTCTGTAAACAAATCCGAACTCCTAATCCCTAGAAATAGGGGAGGGGAGATGTAGGCTAAAATAAGGACAGGAAAAGAAGGAAAAAGGAAGAAAAAAAATATATAGTGAGAAAGAAGAAAAGACAGCCCGCCACACATGATGATATGTTTGTAAATAACGGTTCCATGGTGGAAAAGAGGGCGGTTCATGGGGGCCAATTAGCCTTTGACTTATGTCTCCATAAAAAAAAGAAAAAAAAACTAGTGGTGTAATGACCTTCATTATTCAACTGAACCAGTGCCAAAGAAATGCTGTAATGAGGCTCTTATAAAGCAGTTGTAAATAAATATATATATATTAGATTTTGTAGATTTCTTATTGTATTCATTGTTAAAGTTTTTAAGCTGATATAAATCAATGTTCCAATAATTTCTATTAATTAAGTGATGTAATAATAAATACCTATATACAAAATTATAGTTTTCAATAATTTTTAACGTATCTGCAGAACGAACTAAAAAATATAGATAAGAAATTATTATATCAAATGAATTTATACTGCTAATAGCTTTACTCTCTAAACAAGGGCATATTTCTCTGTTGAAAATTGATTACTGAATAAGAAAAACTACTTCACATTTCATAATTTTATATCATTGTAACAACTATTGTGTTGTGTAATAAGTTAAATTATTTTTTTAAATTAAAATAATAAATTTTATATATAATAAATAAAACATGTACTATTCCTAAATAAGGCCTGTCTCTAATTTCCTACTAACTTTGTGTTAGGCTCACAGAAGATCATGAATAAAAAATGATTTGCGACTTAACAATTCTCACATACTTTAAAGCTGTTGCTAATATTTCTTTCCATTGAACGTTACCATTAGATTCGTAGAAGTTTTTGAACTGATATAATAATAATTACCCTTAGTCTCTATACAGGGTGATTCAGTCATAGTATTATTTATTTTAAGAGGGAAAAATTAGTATAACACGATGAAGCGATTTAAAAAATAAATAAATACATATTTATTTCCAAATTTAAAAATATTCGTTAGTATATATATATTATAAGTATGCTTGACCATCTACGTCCTATCGCTATAAACATGACACTTTTTAAAACGACTTGTTTGCTGACGTGTTTGTAATGAAATTTATTTTCAACTTTTGACATAAATTCTCAATTGTTTCACTTACCAATAGAGGTCTAACAAAAATTTCATAAAAAATTCATTTGAGGTGTCATTATTATTGCAATACCTTGTACGTCTGTATTTCGCTGATATTGAGGGAACTAAAAATATGCAATAACAGTACAATCCCAATTAGAATAAATCTGCAAACTACGCCTACCGCCTAACAGCCTAAGTAATAGTTTTTTATAATGTACAGATGTGCTCCAGATCTTGCTGTCTGCACCTGCAATCGCCTTGAAATTATTCCTGTCGAAGGAGTAGCTTTCTTACTTTGTGTGTATGTATTTCAGGTTATATTTTGTATATTCGAACGTTATTTACTGTTCTGATATTTTTATTTGAAAAAATCCGTGACTTCAAGAAGTGTGAAGCGTACTTACTAAAACATTTTGCATTACAAAGTTAATAATATTGTTAAAATCAGTTAAGAAAATTAAACATGCTCTATTATTCTCCGGATCTAATTGGTTTGGTGCATACATATTAGCAGATAACAAGTATCTGAAAGAACAGAAACATTTAGCTGTGATGTGGCAACGGAGGTGGGACGTTGCTCGTTTTAGCGTTTGATACTTTGTCAACACAGAGCGCTGTATTACCGGGGATTGTGGGTTGATCACCTTGTATAGGGTTTAAACAGAAAATGGTATGATATACTCGCGACAAGAATTCAGACGACTTACGTCATACGAACAAATGAATAATTCATTATATTTTCATCAAAATATTTAAGAAACTGCAACTGATAGTAATAAAACTATATACTACACTAAAAGTTTGCATTATATTTTGCACTAAATTGTAAAAAATGATTGTTTTTAATGCGACCAAATATCGAAAATTACGTTGTCAATAAAAACAAATAGGGACAGAAGGGGTAATTGTAGACATTTGTCTACAATTACCTCTGTGAAAGTCATTAACTGATTCTTATTAGGGTGTATTAAAACTCTATAAATTAAAAATTGGCATAAGTCTTACCTAATAACTGTACCATCCTCAAATATTATTATTTTCTGTTAAAAATTAACAGGACAAAATATATGAATTATTTTTAAAAACATGTCGGGTAAATATAGACAAGATGAAATTTCGTACTTGAATCAGTAATAAAATTAGATGGGGTGATTGAAGACAAAGGTAATGGGCTATAGAAAAATAGAGATAGAAGAAATAGAGAAAATAAACTAATTTTCATTAATATTTTTTGACTTGGGTATCACACAAAAGTAACTAAGACATAAAATACAGATTTGTTAAAGATATAATATCAAATAAACCTATGTACCTCTGGTATAATCCTACTTAGGTATCACAAAACGGTAACAAGAACATGAAATAAATATCTCATAAATATAAAATAACCAAGAATGTGTAACAAAGGGATATAGGTATGGGTATTTATGTCATGCCACTTGAATGTGAAATAAACAAAATTTGGTAACTTACGTTCGTATTTTTTTGTTCTAAAATAAAAAAAACATGTTACGAGATCTATCTCGTAGGTAACTTCTATACCTAACATGTAGTCATGATTATCTAAATTGATTTTCTAAATGTTTGCCACATTACTACAACAACTACCCCAACATGTCTACAATTACCCCAATGTGTTGTCTACATTTGCCCCAATAGAACTACAAGTTGGGGTAAATATATACAACCAATTTTTTTTTACACCAAATAAAACAACAAAACAGAAAAAAAAACCTAAATAAGCAATAAGAACTGAGCGATTTCCCCACAAAAAAAAATTATTAGCTTACATAACAAAATTAATAATAAAATAAATGTTAAACAGGTGCAGAAACTGTCGCAAAAATTATATTACCTACTCTGTTGCAAGTTTTGGCCGTAATATTGCCACAAGTCGTGGCACCCTGAAATTAAAATACATTACTATTATATAGTTGATATGTAGTATAACTTACCTTGATCCATCATCACCATAAAATATTATATGATGTGGATTACCCCAGTTTACACTTACCCCACTCTCCCCTATGTATCGTCAGCCGCGACGTAAGACGTCTGAATTCTTGACGCGAGTATATTTGAGATACAGAGAACTATTGATTTAATTTAAGAACATTTTTTAATATGTAATGTTTGATGATTTGACTTGATTTTAAATTTTAAATGTTGCAATATATTAAAAAATGGACTAGAATATAGTCTAAAGAGTCAGGTTCAATAAATAAGATATGACCTATTTTTGCATTTGTAGGATTGTTTCCTATTTATTTTAAATAGAAGAAATCTAAATCTGTTTAAGTAATACGTTACAAAAAGATTTGTAGTATTGTTATTAATTTTAGCAACGAAAATGATATATTTTTCTTTTATAAATAGCGTTGAACTATGAACTTTCGATATATCTACGTCGTGGATAAAACTAGAAGAAATTAATCATTTAAGACAAGTTTTAAAACTGGAATATATACCTGCCACTATAAAACGACAATGATAAAGAGTTATACTGTTGGTAATAAAAATGTAATTAGAGTTATAAATGTGTGTGGGGGCATTCCCATATCAAAAATATTAAGAAATTCTTGTACAAATAAAAATATAGCAGCGTAATTTGGTTTAAGTTTCCATAAAATTACTTATTTGTTACTTCCGTTTTGAATTATTTGAAATGTAGTATTTAATTAATGATGTGAGATTCGTCACACTCACATGTGAACATATACCAACACGTAATCAGCCACAACAGATAAAATCTGATCAGTGGCGTATTTAGAATGACTTTTAGAGGGGGATGGGTGTGCAAATACCGCCCCTTCTTCGGTTTCAGTTGCACAACGAAAGAAAAATCTTCTGGTGGTAACTGAGCCTAACTTACAAAATTTCGACAATTTTTGTTACTCCCTTTGCTTCACCTAAATGCAGCACTGATTCTAAGTTTTTCTGAATTTTAAGGATTGCTTATTCTGGAGGCCTTTTTTTTAAATTCAAATCAAATTAATGAATATTGATGTCTGGATTTTTGTCTCAAGAATATCTATCCAATATGCTGTAATCTATTAATTAATTCAGCCAATTGAATGAGACGTTATTGCCGTCTAGGGAAATTACTTGCGTTTCACAAACCATGCGTGACCATTCTCATATAACAATAGCGGTAATATATTCAGAGTGTATATACCTTTATATTTTGAGAAGTATCAAGATAGAAGAAGAAGAAATATATGAATGATTTCATACGTCAATTAAATCTGGTAAGAATAAGTTCTAAATAAGATAACAACACGAAAAAAATTGTATTTGTATTATTTTGGGAAGTAGTAATTTAGATCTGCTGCTTCGTTGTGCATGTCGCTACTTGTAGAGTTAGAAGTTGATTCGTACAGTGTGCAATGGCTAGCACTATACAGGGTGGACCTTAAATAAATACAAATATTTTAACTGCAGGTGTAATTCGTCATACAGACGAGTCTAGTGAAGGTCATTTTTAACAATTTCAAATATTTACGGATTTATTATTATTTTTAAATACCCATATTGTGAGGACTGCTGACCAGACAGACCACCGACGTAACCTAATAAAATAAATTATATTATTTACTGAAGACGAGGTTGCCATATCGTCAAATTTTTGCCGTTGTTTCTATTTTAAAGACACTTGTTTTTAGTAATAAGTAAAGTAAAATTATCATAAACAATTAAACTATGAATTTCCGCAAGTTCGATTTTACCAGTTAGAGTGTTTAGGAAGTTACTTTGCTCAAATATTCCAAAAATTATCCATTATTGTGCATAAAAGCTTACCTGCTTACTGAAAAACCAACTACTTAAACAGTTATCCATATTTCACAAGTTAACACCATTGTACACTGTTAGATAGACTATAACAAATTATCGCCTTAAATTATTTTATGAAGAATGACTAAAAACTGATTTTCACATTTTTTAGAGTTAATTTTCGCCGCATAACCTCAAATAACGTGTTAGTGCTTTAATACGTCGTAGTTTCATAGAGGGTGAAACAGATTTTAAAAATAAACACAAAACATGGAATACAAAATAAGTAGCTTGATGTATGCGTTCAATATCAAGAGAAGGCAAAGTAAAATATTTAAAAGCAAAGTCAATCGCATGCAAAAAAGAAACTTTTGTCGTAGGCACAGGTAACAGGTAGATGTCACGTGCAACAGGCGAATTGTCCCGCACCAGCTCCATCCTCTAGGATTAATAAAGGTTTTACTGATACCGGTGCACTAGTATGGTCATGGTCCAGGGCAAAGGAATAAGCTGCGGCAAAGGCAAATGGAAACAAATCATGTAATATTTGTGGAAAGGGATTTGATAATTTCAGTACACGTAATTTGAAAGTTAATATAAGATACTTTTGCATCTTCTGAAGCCGAACTAAGCTAATGGTTTCTTAAAGTAATGTACTGCTTGGCGCATCTGTTTTAAGAGTTGCGGCACTAAGGTATAAAACGTATTTAAATCGTCTTATTATTTCCATGAGCTGTGTTTTTCTCTTAAGTCTCTTGTGTATTTAATAAATATTTTTCGTGAAATACATTGTGGTTAAATAAATTATGGCGCATTATTCAAACAGTGAAAAGGTTGACATGCTAAAAGCATATTTGTTAGGTAGTGACTAATGCCACTACCACTACCACTACCACTACTACTTTTCTTGTACAACTTGACTTTTGTTCACTTGAACCGAATTATATATTTTTAATAAATAATACCTTTTTAATAACTTTTATTTCATTATTACTATTATTAACACCTTAATTATGAAAATACTACATATCAATACCGAAGCTCACCAACTTTTTTAGTTTGTTAATTATGTTCCTGTTTGCCTTTGAGTTATAATTTTTAATACGTTCACTTTGAGGTTTTCTAGAACATCCTCCTAGATTAGCAAGAAATACCGAAATATACATTTCTGAAGGAGTTATATGGTGCTAATGGTATAGCGTAGAATTTGATCTTTGCTTTGTGAGTAATTTTACTTTTTTGTGAAAAACTGGTAGCTCTAACAATAGTCTGTTAACTTTTACTAGGACCATCATCTAGGTCAAACAGTTTTCGAGATACCGGACATTACGTTACTCCATGCCAGACTGAAAAGTGACAGACACAAAGCGTTCTATATCGCAGTAGATTGAAAGCTAGCGACCTCTATAGTGTTCGGTGAGAACGATATTTTGCAAACACGGAATTTCAGAAAACAACTACTCTGAAGGGCTAATGCCCTGACTAGAATTGAATTCCACCCGAAAAAACTTATAGCCACAATTAAAGTACCTCGTCAACAGCTCACCATACACATACCGGTTTCGAGTTTATTAGCTCTGATCAGTATACCACAGGTGAGGTGTCTGACCCTAGTTATTTTGTCTGTCTAACCCGACAGAAGGGACCATGAGTACGCGGTGTAGACAAGCTACATCTAGCGGCCATTCGCTACTCCATGCCACAAAAATCTAGCGAGATCTATCGCGTTCGGCAGAAAACGATATTTCGCAGATATGGAAGAGAGAGAAAATTAATAATCTCGAAACCGACATATGTCTGGTGGGCACTGACGAGTAAATTTAACTGTTTGCTATATAAGTTTACGTCCACAGAGTAGTGTTCTCTGGAATTCAGTGTTTGCAGTTTTCGAGATGCTTACGTAAATGTCAAATACTTAAAACATTTTAATACTTTGTATTTAGCAAACATTTATAGAAACTTTTTTTCACATTATTATGCATCATGTAATGTGTTACAAGCAGTAAAAGTTTCATATCCATATCTGTAAATAAAAGAAACATTACAAACAGAGTAGAGCAAAATTGTTACTTTACTCTGACTGACAAAAATTAAAAATAAAATACTTAAATTTTGTTTTCAAAGCATCAACTCTGAAAAAAATAAAATATAGGTTATATACACTTCTTTTAAATTTAAATACTTATTGTTTCCAGTTTAGGGCTCTTGGAAAATCATGATAATAAGTATTAATAGGAAGTGTCAGAAAAAAAAATAACTCAACCATATTTTGACTATACATAGCAGAACTTCAAGAGTCTTTAGACCTCATTTTGAGACTAACGGTGGTATTCAGTCTGTCTCCGGTTGCCGGAAAGCAGTGTCCGTCCCGAAATTATTTAAATTTCATAATGAAATTTAAATAATTTTGGACGGACAATGAATACAGTGTACTGTAACAGTGGTATCATATCTTCTTCTCGGAATTATGTGATTTTCATTATGAAATTCGCATAATTTCGGTACGGAGACCGCTCTCTGGCGACCGGAGACGGACTATGAATACCACTGTAAAAGTTTCTATAAATATGGATACTAAAATGCTTTGTTAATTGATACAGGACTTTGAATTTTATTTTTGTTGTATTTATTTTTTTAAACAAAAATTAAATTCGGTCTTCTGTATATCAGAAATAAAACATTTTAAGACCCATATTCATAAGAACTTTGTATCAAATATAGGCCTTCTAAAGACCCTTAATTTATTCTTTAAAACACTGGAATATGTTCGTCGATCAGACAGTAGATAATATATTGTTAGACAGGATAGAACATTGTTATCCTTGCTTGAAAAAATAAAAGCAATCATTCAATCAAATAAATGTTAACCTACAAAAACAAAATTACTTGATGGTGAGTTCCGTGTACTAAGATAGGATGGAGCACATGCGGCTTCTGTGGAGCTAACAGAATACACGTGTTTATTATTTTGTTGTATTACAAATAGCGTTATCGTTTGCTTAATGGGAAAATTAGCAATGTTGAAGTGTAATATATGATGTGCTTTAGCTTAAAGGTTTGTGTACTCGTACAGGAAACATCAAGTATGCAGGTAAGTACTGTTAAATGTTAAATTTTCTCAGAACTGGTAGTACGAGTTATACAGGGTGTTCCACCGGGAACTGCGTCGATCGTTATCTGGACAATACTGATCCAAAATATTTGGCAAAATAGCAAAGTCCCAGTACGTAACTAAAAGTTTCCAGCACTTGGTTATTTTAAATAGGACACCCTGTATTATATTATAGTTGTGGATTTTACGGAGAATGTTAAAACCGCTTTATATAACGTTTCCTATAGCTAGGAGTTATACATTTTGTGATATTAATTTATTAAGAAAAAAAAACGTTGGGTACATAATTGTCTTTATTTACATTAAAAACAGCGCATCACTCTTTCATACATTCAATTATTTCATATGATATTCTGCTTTGACGACCTGCTCCTTCTAGTGCCCATGTTTTTTTTTCTACAAAGGAAAGCTATTCAAATTATTTCAGGGTTGGGTTACAGAAAAGGCTGTTGAAATTGCTTTGCAAATTTAAATAATCTTACTGTTCCTTCTACTTACATGTTTCATTGTCTTGTTTTTTATAAAAAGCAACTCGAGTAAATACCATAGCAGAAGTCAGTTTCAACCAATATAATATAAGAAGTAAAGATGATTTCAACAGTAGTTACTTTAAACTTCTGAAAACTACAAATGTTTCTAATTGTATAGGAATTCAGTTCCCTAATAAATTACCTCCAAATACAAGATTTCTACACCCAAATTTGTTTAAAACGAAAATAAAAAAATATTTATTGAAACATGTTTTTTATACAAATGCAAATGCGGCCTCCTTAATAATAATATGCCGCCCCTCTGTCATGAAATCTCCCACTTCTGGGCTAATCCCCGTGATTAGTACAGGAGGTAGAGATATTATTATTATTAGTAAACCTCTGTTTAATATTTTAATGCTAATTATAATGATTTTGACAATTTAACATCTTGACATAATTTATTTTGTTTTAATGTTGCACATTCACTTTCTTAGTATTTTAACTTTTCTATTAATGTTTGTTATGTTATGTCAATCAATTTATCAATTTTCATTAGGTCTCGTCTTGTTACTTTTTATTGTTGGTGAGATGTAACTGGTCTGCTACTTTCTGCTCGGCCTAAGCGGCTCGACTTGCAGAAAGCGACCTACAATATCGTAGGTACTTAACCGCAGACCTCTCGCCCCGGGCGATGCGCCATTAAATCTATAAATGATACTGCAGGAAACAACTACTCCGCGGGCTAATGCCCCAACCGGCATTGAATTATACCTGCAGTATCTGTGTGAAACAGCCAAGAACCCTTGTCGGCCACTCCACCAGACATAGACCGGTTTCGGGCTTGTTAGCCCTCATCAGTATGCCATAGGTGAGATGACCGACAATTGAACTGGCTGTTCCTTCATATGTAGTTTCACATATAAATCGAGTGCAGGTGAGATGTAACTGGTCTGCTACTTTCTGCTCGGCCTAAGCGGCTCGACTTGCAGAAAGCGACCTACAATATCGTAGGTACTTAACCGCAGACCTCTCGCCCCGGGCGATACGCCATTAAATCTATAAATGATACTGCAGGAAACAACTACTCCGCGGGCTAATGCCCCGACCGGCATTGAATTATACCTGCAGTATCTGTGTGAAACAGCCAAGAACCCTTGTCGGCCACTCCACCAGACATAGACCAAGATCCTTAACAGTTTCGCAACAGACGAGTGCAATGTCATCAATAGCATAATGGAAAACAATTGGTAACTTCTTTCTGGAATAAGAAACAGTTTTACATTTGGATACATTAAGATATAATTTGTTCTTAAAACACCAATTATGCAAATTATTTAAATAATCATCTATAGAACATAATCAATTTGTATAAATCCTGTGTATGTGGAAAATAATAGGAAGTTTTTGCATCATCATCTATCTTGAACGCCAAAAAAATCTGTTCTATTTATTATTACTAATTACTGTAGCCGAATATTCTGTTTTTCATTTATTTAATAATTTTCATACTAAAACAGAGACATGTGGAAAATCCAAAAAGAACTCTTTTGTTGTTAGTCATATTAATTAAAAAATGTTAATTTGTTAATATTTTCTATGAATATTTGTTTTATTAAAGAATAGGTTAAAATGCAGGCAAAAATTTGTGTGCGAGACCGACATACCTGATTTGCCGGCGGTGTAGGTAAGATCGATGGGAAAAGCGACGACCGCGACGCCATCGACGCCGTGGCGTCGTTTACAAACGGTTGCGCGTTTTGTCATTTTCAACTCTTCACACAAACAACAGTTGGTTTCATGAAGTGCTATCGGACGCATTGTCGGTAGTGTGTTCACCTTTAAATTTAAATATTAACCGCGAATTTGTTAATACTGTGAGATGGCATAGGAGGTGAACATTTAGTTTTACCAGTAAATCCTTAATTTTTTTCCCTGGAACGGTATTTATATATAAATGCTGCCAATCTATTGATCTAATATAATTTTTAAACAAAAATGACTAAGAACAGAGCAATGGGATATATTATTTTACCACAAAGAATATCTATATATTTATTGATCGCATAGTTTTACCTACAAATTCTTCCATGCAATGCTGCATATACCATATTTCATTCATAGATATACCACAAATCAAATGTATGTCGCTTGTATACCCTTTTTCACAAAAAAATTGTTTCAATCTAATAAAATATTACGTTCTATGGTCACGTACGTATTAACTATTTTGACGCTCGGTTCACGGAATAAATATTACTCAAAAAGAAGTGACATCAAAATGTGATTGATAATAAGTCGTAAAATGGTTTTGATTCGTGTTTCTATCAACAAGTTATGTCGTCGCCATGCTGGATTATCGAGTTACTTTCTATCCAATCTGGGGGTGAATACTCGTGTTAGCTTGAGTAAACAATTATTTCATAAAAAAAAATGTTCGAAGATGTATGATTTGTACCGCACTATATGATTTAAAAAATTGTGTTTCACCTCTAAATACATGATAAGTTATCAACCAACTGAATCGGTCTCTAAAATAAATTACAAAAATAATGATATATTTTGAATCGCCCGTGATAAAAGTGTCTCTGACATGTCAGCTGTCATTCAGAAATTGTGACGTCACAGCTTGTTTCTAAGTATTTTTATGAATTAAACTATTTTGTCTGCAAATATCCTATACAATGTTCATTATACATGTGTTTCCTAAATAATAATAATATCCATTATTCACTATTGGATAATGAAATTATTATTCACTGGTTTCAAAGAATCGGGAATGAACTAACGAAAAAAAATCTCCGGTGTCAGCAATTCAACCTGAACTTTTTGTGTGAAAGCCAAACGCTACCCACTATATACCAGTTACGCAACATTTTTTCGAATGATGGTAGAAATGTATTAATTAAAGCTTTATCTGCTTTCTTAAATTTATCAACTGAACGTCAAAATATTATGTAACGTTCTCAGTAGAAAGTTTGCTAAAATATTGTTAATAGTCATGAACAAAGTATTATCATAATCATAAT
Organism: Monochamus saltuarius; assembly: GCA_025584915.1. NCBI lineage: Eukaryota > Metazoa > Arthropoda > Insecta > Coleoptera > Cerambycidae > Monochamus > Monochamus saltuarius. Next base: position 22,310,985 of record CM046724.1, on the reverse strand, counting down.
TAAAGCAGAGGGTGTTACTCTTAAATATTGTACTTACTGTAATAATAAAACTTTACTCATTAATAATAACGTTTACTTATTAGTTATTAGATAGTTCTTCTAAATGTCTACACTATCCAAATTATATTATTTACGTTACAAGATCCTTTTATTTTAAAAACTATATAAGTACTTATTTATTACTAATACTTAATTAATTTCTTTTTAATTCTTTATATGAATCAAACTTATCGCTGTCTTTTCACTTTTCCATTACAGTTTTTATAAGTTTATCGTCTGTTATATATTTTTTGGCCAAATTTAATCACATATTAATAAAACCTGTAAAGATGTTTTTCAAAGTAAGGTCTTCGTTTTCGAGAGTCGTTACTACTTTGTAAATGCATTGACTAATATATACATATATTTTACACAAATCAAACCATATCTGTAGAAATATATTTAAAAACTAAGTAGTTCATATGTCGGTATTCCCAGTTAGGACATATTGATAAGAACTAGTAAGGTCGAAACCGATATACGTCTGCTTTTTAATTTGAGGTGCTTTCGATAAAATATATGGTTGAATATTGTTGAATAATTTATTTTTGCTACGACTTTTCTCATATAGGTATACCACGTAAAGTACACACAAATCATTTGAGAGTAAAGCTAATTTTCGGAAAACATAGTACTTTGGTTTCAACCATTTTTATGGTATTATTAATAAAAAATCTATACTACTATCAAAATTAATATACTGACAGAAGCTTACTTTCACTAATTCTCAAGTACTACAGTACTAATTATTTTGAGTTTAGATTTTCAAAGTAAAATTATGTTTTCTTTATGAAAACTTTTAAAAGATTTGAAAAAATTACTGAAAATATATGAAATGGAATGGAATTGAATAATTTTGAATATATTAAAAATAACATTGCATTATAAAAATAAAACTGGAGAGCACAACTTCTGCAAGCGTATTTTTACGTTTTAAACATATATTGTATTTCTTTAACCTTAAAAACTTATAGCAAACTGCCAAAGGCATTCATTAGTGGCACATCAGACATATACCACTTTCGAACTTGCTAGCTCTCCTCAGTATGCAACCGATGGCAACCAATGTCTTATCAAACAGAAGCGAGACTGAGTAAATATGACGTAGCACATAGCTACATCTTGTGGCCACATGCTAAACTTGATGGTCCTACAGAAGTGTCCATTTTTATTTTTGCACACAACCACCTACACACACTACCTTAATACAATTTGTAGTAAATAATACTGCAATTATAATAATAATATCTCTACCCCTCATTCTAATCACGAGGATTAGCCCAGAAGTCGAAGACTTGTGCGGGAGAGGGGCGGCATATTATTATTAAGCAGGCCGCATTTGCGCCCAGGAACGACTTACGTTGGTAGGCCCTAACCACCATTCAGTGCAGGAATGAGGGAAACCTGGAAAACCTCATTAATTAGGGGGGTAGTTAAATGCCAACCGGTATCAATCCCTCACATTGACCCAAGTCAACATTCTTCCACCCTACCATACCCGCAGAGAGGGTGCCAATCTCTCCACGAATATAGCTTATATACGGTCTACCGGCTGCAGGGGTCGAACCCACAGCGATCCAGTCACCTCGATTCAAGTACTGACGCCTTAAACCGCGCGACCACTGACCGATCCCATTGTGTCCATAGTTTTGGTAATCATCAACACAAGTGTTGTATTAATACATAAAAAATATTTTTTTGCACTATACCTAGTTCCATTTTAAATTTTACAATATGATATTTATTATAAATATTAATAATTGTAATTAGTGAAAATCTATAAATCTACTTATATAATTGGAGATAATAACTTATTCTATATTTAATAATATTTTATTCATGTTTTAACAAAATATTCTTAAATTTGTTTTAAATTTAGTGCCATTGTAAGAAAAAAATATTGAATAAAGTATAAAAATGCTTAGGTAGATGTCAGCAATATGTAAATATTTATATCAAGTATACTTTATTAGTAAAATTGTCAATATATTAATACCGGGTTAACTATGACTAAGTACAAATATTTTAAGAGTGGATAGAGAAAATTAAGAATTGATGGAATCATCCATCAAAAGAATTCCACTCTGTTAAGGTTGTGGTGCTAATTATAGGCGTCCTGGGTGGAATGAGACATACGCTGCTTTCTGAATTAAAGATCATACCGGCTTGCCGAAATTCGGCAGAGATCTTAGCCGGCAGAATGCAGAAGGCAATCGTCCTTGGTTCGCTACGTCTGCTCAGAACACACGATTTACGGGCGCAATGATTACTGACTCCACGGAGACTGATCATTGTTTCACTCTTCAGGACATCCCCGAATGGGTCGGAGCTTCGGAAGGTGTGACTGAAAAAAAAAATAATAATAAAATCCAAAATTTTTATTTTTTATATTTTATTTAACGCCGCCTATACGATCCGTCCGTCGCACGTTTAACGTTTAGAGAGTTAGAGTAGGCAACTAGCAAGACAACGGTAAAATTCGCTGTCATGTCATAATTCAGTTTCTGTGTTTACGTTGTATATTTGTATTCGTTTTCAGTTTTTAGGGCCTTATTTTAATTTTAACCGTTTTATAGGTATTAAATAAACGAATTTGTGTCGGGTATATACAATTCGCCGGTTTGTTTTTCTAAGTTATGGGACAAGACTGCCGCGGATGCATTAAGTTTTCTATTATTTATTAACAGTTACCTACCTATTCCTTTCGTTCGATTTTCTTATAATAGTCATTTTATATAACTGTACGCACGAGAAGTGTTAATTTCTGTCGTTTCTGCAAAAAAAAAAAACGACCGCGTAGTAGTTGACGTTGTTGACAGATGTAAGCATTAGCTATGGATCTAAGCCATCTCAGTCAATGCTTATCGGCTTTCCGCAGGAAAAAGGGTTTTGCCCCATTTTTTAAATATCCAGCTAAAATTCGGGAATAATATTTTTATTATTTTTTAGGCCTCCCTGAGCATGTGGTTAAAATTTGTGTACTTAGTCCGGTATACTTAAATTCAGATTAGGTTGTTTTCCGTTTATTATTTTTGAATTATGCACTAATTTGTATAAGAAACTGAATACATTAAACATTTTTCTAGTACTTACATATTAAAGTGTATTTTAACATTTGTTACCTGCAATAAATTTAGTGAAACGACCTTTCAGCATAAAGTTTTAATGTCGCAAAATATGTCAGACTAAGTGTTCACCTCCTATAAATCTACCTAACGACCGAAGCCGACCAATGAAACCGAGGAGCCATGAAGAAATGAAATACGACATTCGGCCCCCCAGGCCGTACCGCCAATGCTTTCTTTAGTGATGTTTCACGACATGAATCGCAGCGAACAGGAAACTCTCTACCGGACATCGAGAAAGCTAAGCCTTGTGCCTCTGAGTCAGCCTGCGGAGTCAAGACGATCCTCAGCTATCCAAGAGCCTGCCTACCGGAATGAAGGTGCCTACAGACGGCGATCCTATATAAAGGAAGACTTTACGCCTATACTCTCGGACTGTGATCTGGTCGGCAAGGAGGACCTCGACCAGGCTGCTGGAGGCGACAACCCACCGGCCTATTCCGAAGATCTGGTGCTGAGTGTGTTAAAAAGTCCTATTAATCATTCCACTTACGAAATTAGAGAGTCGAACTGTGGTTGTTCGTCTAGCGAAGATAATGGTGGCAACAATGAACAGGAAGATGATAGGTAAGTTTTATTTAAGCTCTTGACCAACGATATAGCTCAGTAATACTTAATATGAACCAAATTCTTTATCTAGCAGTTTTCATTTGCTAAAAATCATTATATCAAACATTTTAAAACCGAAATGACTAGTGTATACTTCTCTAATGTCAGTAATCAATCTTAGATGAGCATGAGCACTATTGGCCCATGCATATTTAACGATGCATTTAAGATGCAGCTGCAGTAACTTCAGTGTAAGTGGTTTAGACTGGAAGCGAATGTCTATAAAACTATTATTTGTTTCATACTATTAAGAACATGGCGTGGTGTTCCACGGTATTCAGTATTATATATAGGTAAGAAGGTACAGTGAAACCATATTAGATGTCAAATTAATATTAATATATCCTTCTTGCCTTGAACAATTATAACACCGACATTAAAAAAAGTGGTTTGTACTTTTGACCTAGCTTTACATATTTTGATGCACTGAATTCTACTTTGAAGTCAGACCAAAGCTGGCAAAATATAGCGAAAAATCGAAAAAAATCACGTTAATGAGTGCAAAAAAATTCGTCACCATAGATTTTGCGAAAATCTAAAAAAAAAATTGGCAAAATAATGGCATATTAATGAGAGTGAGGTTTTCCAGACTGAATCAAATGTTCTTCTCATATATTTTAACGCGTCGAATTTGAATCTTGAGCACCATCACAAAAAAAAAATTAAAAATCGCGAATTGATAACTCTACATAGATTGCTTTAGTTTTGAAATTACCAACCAGGATGTGAACTGGGTGCCACATATAGTTTATGCTCCATGTAATACGATGTTAATGCCATGGAAAATCGGATCATCTGAGATTTACCAAGCCACGATATGGTCTGCACCGTTATGCCGAGAAAATTATTATTTCTGTATAAACCGACATCACAGGTTCGCTGACGCTAACATTTCAGACGCAAATGTTTTGTCACTCACTATAATCTGTTCATATAGAGGTAAAAAATACTTTTAACAAAACTATATTTCGTGGGCCCAACATGTTACAGTCATAAAAATTGATTGAAAATTGATATTTAGATAATTTTCAAAAATATAATTTATCGGAGATAAGATGGCGGATCAAAAAATCTATACCTAGTAATAATATTTATTGTATTATTTACATTGTAATAGTATTAGAAGACGACTTCTTTCTGCGTGTATGCAAGTATTGACTTATTATTTACTAGGAATGTTTTCGTTTGATACTTTCAGTGTCTGCATAATTCCACAAATGCGATTAAATATCATAGTGTACCATCTATTGACATTTACACATTTATTTATAAAACGTATAATTTATAATAAATTTAATTTTGCTTAATTCTTTGGTATTCTTGGTTATTGTGCTGTGACCTAGATACACTTGTCGCTGCTAGTAACAAGGTGGGCATTCCTAGTTTTGCCTGGGAATCTTTCACCTGCCATTGTTGTTCTCAGACTAGGCTCTGTGAGGGCGGACCAGCTATCAGTATCCTTGAGCCTGTCCATATGGTAATGGTGGTATTTCGAGACGTCCTGTACTAGCCTATGCAACTGGTCGCATCCCATACTTCCTAATTTTCGCCATTCTTTACTATCGACATCTTCAAGAGCGAAACGTTTGGAAGAATAGACTACTACAGGTCATCTCATAAGACCATCGTTATCTATCGAATAATTTTTACCAAAGTAGCCGTAGTACCGACGGTAAGAACACTGAAATCAATATATGGACGGCTCCAAGGATACTGATGTGTACACTTATTCTGTTACTGGTAGTAATCAGTATACCCAAGGCATAACAACCCGGAAAATTGTAGTATATCAAATAGCACCATGGACAGCAAGCCTTAAAACCACTATGCGGATTTCATTTTTAATCCGGTAATCTTATCGCTTGAAAGGGAATGGACCTTGCATCCGATCCGATATTTCTGAGTCCGGCAAAAACTAAAGAAATCCAAAACTAAAGAAAGGTAGAAATTAGATAAAATGAAAAGAAGTTTACTTAGCTATTCATTGTATAAGTGTTTTAAGTAGCATTCTATCTACGCAAGAATGTTTAAACGCGAGATCTTAGTTCGAGCGTTTAATATTTTGAGTGTATAAAAGGTAATTAAACACGAATGCAGTACAACGTTTTATCCATAATCACATCACAATCATATTTGTGGAGTCATAAATGTTGGAATTCCTATGGCTGTTTTCGAAAAAGCTCAAAAAGCAATTTTCCATTTATTGCCAGCGAAATCCAGGAAACATAGTCGCGTCAAATTAGCATGAAAATAGACAACTTTTTGCGGAGAAGTCCGATTGAGATGCGGTTTTCTGCAAAATGTTCAGGGAATTATTTATAACAAAAGGTACATCTAACCTCTGTACGCTCGCAAATTTTTAATTGTTTATTTAACAAATGACCCATTTTTGTTGAACATATGGCAAATGTCACACGATTCAACGAAAATGTCTGGAAAATGTTCTCTCGGGGGTTTTCGAGGTCCCTCTTTATCACTTTGGTGTTAGCTTTATTATTTATTGCTAAATTGTTGTAACTGGGCTAATTAACAAATTAAAAACTCTACCCCCGAAATCACTAGAGAACCGGAATTTTTTCCAGGATTTCTGGCTTATTAAGGCAAACCATCGGCACAAGATTTTTGCAAATATAATTGTTTATTGTTCGATTGTTGCAACCTCGCTAATTAACAAATTAATAACTTTACTCCCGGAATCGTTGGAAACCCAGTGTTTTTTTTGCAATAACTCTGGGATCATGGGGAGAACCATCGGCACAAGGTTGTTGCACGTAATTGTTTATTTTCCAATTGTTGCGACCTGGCTAATTAACAAATTAATAAGTTAACGCCAGAAATCACTAGAAAAACAGATTTTTTTTACAATAACTCTAGGATGATGAGGAGAAGCATTGCCACAAAGTAATTGCAAATATAATTGTTTATTGTTCGATTGTTGACACCTCGCTAATTAATAAATTAATAACTCTTCTCCCGGAATCGTTAGAAAATCGTTTTTTTTTGCAATAATTCTGGGATCAATTGAACAATAAACAATTATATTTGCAAAAATCTGATGGTTCGCCTTAAAAAGACAGAAATCCCGGAAAAAAATTCGGGTCTCTAGTGATTCCGGGAGTAGAGTTATTAATTTGTTAATTAGCGAGGTTGCAACAATCGAACAATAAACAATTATATTTGCAAAAATCTTATTCCAATGGTTTGCCTTAAAAAGACAGAAATCCTGGCTTTTGATAATTTTGCGTTTGGCGCTTGAGATCGAAAACTTGGATTCTTCATTGGACCCACATCATAAACAACTACCGGGCCGGATCAAACTCAAGGTTTGATGTATATAGTTACTAAACTATTTTGCACAAATGTATTTTAAATCACCAAATAATCACATTTTTTGCCAAATCCTTTTCGGCTGTTTTCTGCGTCCATTATAACCATATGCCCAAACCATTTTAGTTGCTGCCTTTCTATGATATTCAGGATTGACTCTACTTGTAATTATTGTTCTCGTATTATTTAATTTATTATTTTCTCTCTTTTGCTAAGATCTGTTATTCCATTTAAACATTTCAGTTCTGTTAAATGATTTCACTTGTTCTATATTTATTTCTTTTAATACCTATGGTGCATTCCTTTTTTGCTATTATCATTACCATTTTCTATGTTTATTTTTAGGTTTTTTTCTTCAAGGGCCTTATTCCATACTTTTTGGTTTCTTGCATAAATCACAAGGTCGTTGGCAAAAATGCATTCAGTTATTGTAACAAGCTCCATGTTTGTATAGTCTATTGTTAACTTTTTAACTTTCCTATTTGTTTTATAATATCCATTTAATAATTAAATATTAATGGGCTAAGTACTCCCCTTGTTTTAGTCTATCCTTCGTTTCAAATTAATTTGATTTTTCATTCCCTGTTCTTACATAATTTCCAGTCTTTTTATATATACTCTCTATGCCATTTCTTAGTTTTCTATCGACACCTTTGCATTTTAAGCTTTTCCATACTAACTCTCTTGGTATACTATCAAATGCTGTTTCAATATCTATAAAGGCTACAAATATAGAGTGAATTATATAGTCTCGGACTCTACTTCCTTTCCTAAACCCACTTTGTGGTGTTTACATTCTCCGTTGTCTCCCTTTTTATGCATTGGCATAAGTATTCATATTTCCTAGTCTTTTGGTAAAGTTAACTACATATTATAATTCAAATGCTACTGTTGATGTTTCCGTACTGTTTTCCATATAAGCAGCATATTTTTGTAAATTTCGCTTCTCGTGTTCGCTTCAAACCAGCGACACTTTTTGGCTAATGTTGCCTCTATAAAATTCTCTCATTAGTCCGCCTTCAGAACATCAAATAGTACTCCTTTTTACAGTTTCTACTATCTGCTCATTAGACATGCAATGTCAACTGTCTTCACTATAATTACACGCTAAGTTGGATGCATTTTACAACTTCACTCAAGCCTCTTGAACTTTCCTCCTCAGTCAGCTTTCTAACTTCTGATTCATGTTTGTGTTCCTATAAATTCAAACCAAATCGACTTGATGTGAAATGAATTACGAAATACCAAATATATTTTACATAGCATTATAAAGTAAACCATAATGGCGTAGATATAAAGCATATTTCATGTATAGTTTAATGCTAATGCTCCATCTATATTAAAATGAACACACAGCACGAAACGGGTTATTATGGTGTATGTGTAAGGCTATATCTCTCATATAAAATACAACTCAAAGATAAACTGAGTTGCGGCTTTAATCAATGAAACTTCTCTAAAACCAGTTATAAAAAGCATTTTAAGAATGATTTATCAAATTTAAATCAAAGTTTCCTAAAATTGTCTTTGCTTTCTTCGTTAAAACGTTTTTCATAGCAGTTTATTTTAGAATGAATAATAAACGGAAATATAAAAAATTGACTGTTCGAAAAGTTTACCACCTTTCACAATATACAGTAGAGAAATGACTTATGAACCAAAGTAAATTAATAATTGTAATTATTGCAGAAAAACAGTCAAGCAGGCAATCTAGTGATTTTCATTATCATTTTAATGGAATGATAATTATTTATGGAGTTTCTGGATCGTACTTTTAAAAGGTTTTTCTGGGTTACACATTTAATATCTTTGTTTTTGACAGTTCTTAAAATATCAGCACCTTTTGAAAAATCATGAATAATTTTTATAAAGATTGTAAATAGTGTAAAATAAACTTTATTTAACGTAGCAAGTGTTGATAGACACAAAAAAACATTTACTCTTTTTCTTCATTATTATTTGGTTATTTATATTTCTTAAGCCTGGTCACGTAATGTATTGTCATTAGACTTGCATAATCAGAAAAAACTGAACTGCCAACGATTGAATTTAGCCATTTTCAGTAAGTATACCTTTTTGATCAAAAAAGCCTAGTATTTCATATTTTGTTATCAGAAACTTTATACGACAAAAAAGTTAATACATATTAAAAATATTACATTATTTTTTTCCATCATTAAAAAATCTTTCGCTAGAAAATTTGAAACATGCCCGATTAAAACTTTGGAAATAATTAAGGAAACCCTATCCTTCACTTTGACACACTGTATCTTTTTTATTATACGAGGGTTGTAAAGTTAAATCGACGAAATCGAATCAGAATTTATTTAAAATAAAAAAAAAATAATGTGCAGGAGATTCTTACAAATACAATTTTGTAAAAAAAAATCAAAAAAGGTATTTCGAAAATGATTTAAAAATATACTTCCGCACAAGGCAAAGCATGCAATCGGTGACCGTACAAAATGAAAAATATTTCCAAGGAAAGAAATTAATAACATTTTATAACACTTATTTTCATTGTCATTCAACTGCTTTTGCCACTACTGTTATTAATTATTAATACAATTAATTTGTGGTTTTAATTAATAAATAATTTGTTATACCTGATGTTACACCAACAAATTTATGGGCCCATCTTACCCAATTACTACAAACTAACACAAATGTTTCTGCTTCTTCTCCGTTTTGAACTCGTAAATTATTGGCAGCAACTATAATACGTTTGCGTAAATCAGTAGTGTCCACTTCGATGCGATACACTTCATTTTTTAAATAACCCCAAGAGAAGTCAAAAGGAGATCGTGGCGGCATTATACGGATATAATTGAGTCTCGTGTATGATACGCCACACTGCTGCAATACACCGTGGACGTCCTGGACCTGCATCTCTTCCACGATTCCCGTGTTACGCCCGCACTCACTACACACCGCAGTAAAAGTAGCTGCATTTGACAAATGTTTACCGGGAAATCGTTCTTCTAAAGCAATTTTTAAATATGTTGTGAATGGCTATCTATACATATAGTATTATTTTTTCAAAATGTGGTATTTGACAGAAATATTGCAAATTGAAATTTTAATGATGGTTGAATATGGGGATAAATGCAAATATAGTGCTAGATAGTGATTAGCCTGTTGTACAAATGGATCTTTAGATTAAGACAGAGAGTGAGAGATTTCAAGTTAATAAGAAGAAACCTTTTCTAGTTGCTTACAATGTAGGGTATATTAAATTCTTTTCTTTTTAAATATAAAAGCACAGCAAAACATCATGATGTACAATAAAAAAGGCAAAAAATAAAAAGCACAAGGGAAAATAATTGGCGTATCAGGCTAAACTTTTTCTCATTCGTCTATGAAACATCATCTTTCAAACTTCCAATGTTTCAGTAGCAGCTAAGCATTTTCCAGCTATTCTGCAACAGTAGACCATTAAGCAAGGTCGATGTAATGTGTTAAAAGTTTCAAATTCCAGCTAATTTGATGGTTAAAATAATATAGCCAGTCGATGCACGTTATATATAAAGTCAAAAGACAAAGTTAACGGAAAGCAGTATAATTTTGAACTTTGAAAAGTGTTATCGATTGGAGGACTATGTCAACTTCCGTAGAATAAATTTGTGTTCATTAGACCGTCGATAAACATTGCTCATATTTATTTACAATGTATACAGTTCTATTCTGCGTTAATTAATGCAAAATTATGGGAATATGGTAACAATAACAGTAGCAGTAGTTTAATAAATTGGGTACTAATTAACAGAGCAGAGGTTAATGTTTTGGTTCGCTGAACCTATATTTTATGATCATGTAGTTTTTGATATTCTTTGACATATGAATATTTTATAAGAGATATATATATTTTATAAAAACAGCGTATTCATTCTGAAAAGTAGGAAGAAATCAAATCTCAAGTAGGAAAAATGTGTTGGGACTAATTAAATAATTTTTTTGTAGAATTTAAATAATTTTATTCGATTAGCCGAACATTTTAGCCCAACAATTTGACATAAATTTTCGGGTGTCGTAGCCACCGTTACCTAAATATATTTCTTAGATCGTTCTGGAACTAGCAACAAATTCTGTTTTTCATATTTTGCTATAGATTTAGGTGTAAATAACGTATAGAAATAAAAATGATTCTAGCAACAATTTTTGCTATCTTAGAGCAACAAAACAGCACAAAATTCTGATGTAGTTGTTTCGTCGATTCTAGCCCTCTATATATTTTTTTTCAGGATGGGGGGTCTAGGTTAACGTTAAGCTGGACCCCCCCATTTATTTTTCATATTCCTGCCAAACTATACGAGCACAAAAATTAAAAATGCGGCAACAAATTAGCACATAATTAGCACAAAAATCCTTGAATCTTGTTTTTGTTGAGGGGGGTTTCCAGCTTAATACCATAATAGCGAATCTTTGCTTAATTGTTAATTATTTTGAAGACGGCGGTATTTCTGATTGATGTCGATAAACTGCTCCACTTTCGACCTCGATGATTCGATGCTCACGTGCGCTTTCCGGTCACTGCTAATACTATTTCGGCACTAACCTAAGTAGGCTTTGTCTTGTGAAGCCAACTAGTATAATTTAGCCGTTGAATGTAGCTGCTACTGTATCTACTTTAAAGTGTTTGGTCATGGGCCACGTAATAGAAACGTTCCCATTACATGCCTACGACGAAAACGGGGTACCTGCTACGTTCCGGCGACGTATCTGTAACTTTTAAGGAACTCTCCTACAAATCTCTCACATTAGTATTTGACTTGCATTGCCTGACAGCTAATATTGTTACATTTCATTTCTATTTACATATTCCATTTTCTTAACTCTGAACCAAGTAGGTGTTGGGCATACATTTTTAAGTGCAGTACGTATTACTTACGCAAGTGAAACAAATTAAATTGTATTGACAGACATTTAACATGTATGTTTTAATAAAAAATTGTGTCCATCAGTTTATTAAATTTGATGCAGAAATATCGATAAAAGTTTAATTTATGAAGTTAAGGTTAATTAATATTTTGCAATAATGGGGATTGGAGTCTTGCTTGTCAAAATGGCGCATTTCCCAAATCTTACTTTGAATTCATTTACTCTAAGAAATGCAATTTGAAAGTAATCGATATTTTAGCATCCATAACAACATTTTTCTTGTTGTTCATTCTGAACACGATACGTCCCATGTTTACACTGAATACACCCATTGATCTTCCATTTTTATTTTTATTACGTTTCTTTATTTCTTTGTGGCTTTGCTTGTTACTCCTGTTGCATATTTATCCTTTGGATTTTTCGTGACCAAATGAAATATCTGGTTATAGTTTAGTATAGATATAGTTTTGACCATACTTAGCAATAAGTTAATAGTTAGAAAAAATGTGATAGGTAATATTCAGAAAAATAAAACGTATACTTCATGTGGCATGATCAAATAGGTACATACACTACATAATGATGAACAGCATAAATGTTTTCAACTTTGGGAAACTACATGGTAAAATTTACTTCATGGTGAATCTAAGAGGTTATGCGCACTTTGTAGTTGCTCTGCGTGATGGTGCTAAATAACAAGTAGCGATAACGTTGCTTGGGTTTAGGTTTCCTGAATGTCGCGGCAACTATCAAAACTACTTGAAAGTTATTGCAAGTTTGAAGTCATATTTTAGTAACATGAGTTAGTAGCTGCTACGATCATTTGCCACTTACAAATTATGTAAACTTAAAGGTCATCCCTCTGGTAACTGAAACGTCTTCAAAACTAGGAGAACTACTTAGAAGTCACATGACTATAAAGTAACCAGAAGTAGTTAAAAAAACGTAGCAGATTTATACAATGAAGTCGTATTTGGTGGCGGTTACGTATTACCTACTATTTGCAGGTTCTCGTCTCAGTTAATGTTACTTTGGTGCTAGTTGGAGATGCTATTGACAGCAAAAAAATAATAATGTGACTTGTCTTCAATTTTCAATAATTTTAAGTAGATTTTTTACCGGATTGTTATACACAAAATTCATGAATGTATATAAAAAATGTAAATGTAAATATTTTAAAATATTTCCATGTTCATTTGAGTTATCACAAGATGCAGCTTGCTTAGGTTAGTGCCAGAATAATATTTCCAGTGGTCGTAAAGCTCGCTGCAAAATTGGATGACCATCAATCAGAATATCTATATAATAATATTAAGTTCGCAGATTTGGATTTCGCACAATCAGGAATCTTCTGGTCCAACTTTCTACATTTCTAACTTAAGGCGTCTAAATTATTGAATAAATTTGATACTTAAAATGTGTATGTAGGATCTCTCGCACTAAAATTATAACAGAAAGGAAAAAATAGAAGATGCTTGGCAACTAATATTTGAAATACTGGAAAATTTCTTTGTGTGTCACTCTTTTGGATATCTAAAGCCCGAGTCTCGCGTTTCAGGTGGTCTCGTTTCGGAGTGCCTTGCGCTCCGGTCGTATCGGCAAGTGTGTACATAATAGGCATAAGCGCAAAAGAGTTTTTTTCCGGTTACTAAGTGAACTTTTAAGGACGAAACGCACTAGGCAGTCGTGGACCATGCTAGTCTCGTTCTCGTTTACTGAATTATCTTTTAATGATTTTAAATGTACACATCATCCACAGAACATGTTTTGACACATAAATAGTTCAGTATATTAAGTCGCAAGCGTATATAGAATGACATATGGGACTAATTTTGTAAAAAGCCGTGATCAGCTCGGCACAGAACGGTCCGTGCTGTGCTTAGACTGCGACATCATGGTGCGTTCTCTCTAGAATCTGGCACTAAAGTATTTAATCACGTGTTTTATTTACGCCCCGTGTATAAGGTAAGAAATTATAGAAGAATTACATTTTTTACAGAAATAATCGATTTATGTTTTTCTATTTATGTACTAATTCGATAATGTGTGCCCCAGGCGTCGACTCTTGGACAACTTCTTTTCATAGTTTTCATCAATAATATAAGTAATTGAGGAAACAGATGTGTCTTATTTACTGTATGCGGATGATGTGAGAATTTACTGTGCCATAGATACTATTTCTGATTGTGTTAGGCTTCAGCACTGTTTGAATGGAGTTTTGTGCAATTTAAATAACCTTCTCTTAAATGCAGCATAATGTGACATTATGACATTTGCGAAAAGACTGTTTCCATTTGTTAATAACTACAGTATTGGTGGCATAGTTTTAAATCGACCAGATTCCATTAAGAGAAGAGGTTACGTTTGAGACTAAACTAACTTTTAACTTGCATGTAAATGAGTAAAAACATCTTTTAAGAAATTAGGATTTGTGATCTGCAACTCAAAAGGTTTTACTGATACACGAACTTTTCTTCAATGCCTTTGTCGAGTTCAAACTCGAAAACGTGTCTCTGGTATGGCAACCTGGGTACAATATGTATGTGAAAAGTATGGAAAATGTTGAGGGGCGTTTTCTAAAATGTCTTTCTTATAAGCTGGATGGTATACTCGCGACAAGAATTCAGACGACTTGCGGCATACGAACAAATGAATAATTTACTATATTTTCAACAAAATATTTAAGAAACTGCAACTGATAGTGATAAAACTATATACTACACTAAAAGTTTGCATTATATATTGCACTAAATTCCAAACAATTATTGTTTTTAACGCGACCAAATATCGAAAATTACGTTTACAATAAAAACAAATGTGTAACGTCACCTGTGACGTAAGACGTCTGAATTCTTGACGCAAGTATAGTTATCCTTTAATTGGAACTCCTCAAAATGAGCTCTTAAGTTTCTGTGATGAGCCTCGAAAATCACACGAAAACTCAACCACTGATTTTTCTGAATAAACTTATAAATAATAAAGTGGATTGTCCTCAATTACTTGAGTAACTCAGATTTCGCGTTCCCTCAATGGCAACCCGACATGACAGTTTGTTTTATCTTCTCACCCCGCGCACTAACGTTCTAAAATTTTTGCCATTACACGCAACTGTCACTTGCAGAGTTTGTATATTTAACTGTTTCTATAATTCATTAAAAAAGTGTTTTTGTAGCCTATTAATTTTATTTCATAGTTTTGTATTCGCTGAAAGATGAATTTATATATAATAATCATTTCAATTAGTTTGTTCTTTGTACATTGTACTTCTACTGTAGTTTGTTTCTTGTTTATCTGTTATTGAATAAATATGTACATATGTTTGTTTTTTTCCATCCTATAAATGGTTTTAGTACTGTTGGATGGTGCAAACTATAAATAAATAAATGTGATATCGACAGTAATGTTATCATTGAAACTGATGGTAAGCATATTAACTAGTTTTGCTGTGACACTTATTCATATTTAATGAGGATTTTATTGTATTTATAAATTTAATTTATAGATTTACTTCGACAGTGTCAATGCGAATATACAAAATCTATTTTCGATAAATACTCAACTGCCTGTTAAATGTCACATCGTTCAGTATTTGTATATGTTTGAAATAAAATGCCACTAATATATATTATTTTACAAATAAAAAAATGTAATGTATTAGGATATGTTGGAAAAATAAACCTACGTTGTTGTAAAATGTCGTTTAATATGTGGAAAAACCGATAACTATGACACAAACCAAATAAAAAGTAAAAGCAATAAACTCACGTGCGTGCATATTTATGAGAATATTAATTTTATCATTAAAATGCATAAATCATCAGCAGATAAAACTCAAAAATAGCGTCATCGATCTGTAAATGAAATGGAAATTTATTTTATAGGTTTTCAGTGGCGTGAAAATTTATTCAGAGATAACAATTATTTTTTCAGAAAATATTTCCTATACAATTTATTAACACTCGTAATTTCTTTCTGTGACGAGAAATCTCAGTTACTACTATACTCGAGTTCCAAAATAATAAAAAGTGATTCATTTACAGCATTTATATAATACGGGAGGAGAGGGTTGCAGAGAACAAGATTCCATAGGCGTGCCACTTGAGAAGGGTTCAAAGAACACAAAACTACCAAAAATAATTTGGCGTTGAGTGAATCTAGCATTTTATAATAGTTTACTTATTCTAATGCACAATAATGTGTATTTTGAAAATTGTGAATATCATTACGCGTGAAAATTGGCTCATTTGTAATTAAAATATTCGTGGTTAAGTTTAGGTTCAAGTGCTGCTGATGTAACAACCACTCGCAAAAGTTCACTCGAAGAGGAAAATTCCTTGGAGGTAAGGCTTGAATTCGCTACACGTAAAATGAGTACAGTAAGTCATGTCTTAACTTTCGCCAAACTTCTTAGTTTTTATAAACAAAGAATTTCACCTGGTAAATATTTGTAAATTTCCGAAACTAAAAATATTTTACTTAACAATTTTGTATCACTATTTGTCATGATTTGTAGGTACTCACCTACAATTTCATAAATTTATGCGTATAGGTTAAGCATCACCGTGTATCTTATATAATATACAGGGTGATTCAGAACTTATCAAAAAAAAATAGAATGTACAAAGGACTCTTAAAAAAAATTGTAAAGAAAACATTAAAAAGCAGTTCAAAAATGATTTAAAAACACTGGTTCACGGTAAATCCTGACAAGGCAAAGCGTGCAATCCGCTATCGGACAAAAAATTGGAAGAAATTCCTAAGGGAAGAAATAAACAACATTTTATATGGCAAATTAAACTGCTTTGCCGCTGTTGTTATTAATTATTA
This sequence comes from Monochamus saltuarius, assembly GCA_025584915.1. Classification (NCBI taxonomy): domain Eukaryota; kingdom Metazoa; phylum Arthropoda; class Insecta; order Coleoptera; family Cerambycidae; genus Monochamus; species Monochamus saltuarius. The sequence goes on along the minus strand of CM046724.1, from coordinate 22,294,180 downwards.
ATATAATTAATTTGAGGTTTAAATTAATAACATAATTTGACATATCTGAAGTTACAACAAAATTTTGGACCCGTCTTACACAGTTTCTACAAACTACCACAAATGTTTCTGCTTTTTGTCCGCTTTGAACTCCTAAGTTATTAGCAGTAGCTGTGACGTTTGCGTAAATCATCAATTTAATGCAAGGACGATCAACAGTTACCAACTTAACTATACTAAATCAATTTATAGCAAACGGTCTGAATACTCAAGGTCAAGTAGATGTAATATATACTGATTTTGCTAACGCTTTTGACCATATTGATCACGGCTTACCTACTTTTACACAAACTAAATCTGTTCGGATTTAATAATCACCTCAGAAAGCAGTTTGTTGAATACTATGGACACGTTTCAATTCTTTTTACGTAACATCTGGTATACCACAAAGCTCTAATCTCGGGCCATTACTTTTTTTATTGTTTATTAATGACCTAGAGCTGGATATAGCATGTAAAAAATTGTTATTTGCAGATGATCTCAAAATGTATTCAAGAATAAATAACTTGTTTGATTCCGAGGTTACAATTGGGGATATTAGAGAGGTGGTGTGAAAATAATAATCTTTTTTTAAATGCGTCTAAGTGCAAAATTGTTACATATTCGAGAAAACATGAACCAATAATATACGATTATAATGTTAATAATTTGGTACTTGGACGCTACAAATCAGTAAAAAATTTGGGGGTGCTGTTCGACTCAAAATTAACATTCTCGGGTCACATTACCAAATCACCAAATCAGCGCTGAAAATGTTGGGATTCATTATTAGAAATTGCAACACATTTACCAATGAATTAGCTCTTAAAACGGTATATTATTCCTATGTACGGTCTAAGCTTCAATACTGCTCAATTATCTGGTATCTAATATATGTGTGGGCAAAATACACTTGCACCACATTTTGTATCGACCCACTTAGGAAGCGCCATCGTGGCGCCAGAACGATTCGGCAATGGACTCCAGCTGGGACAGTGACCAGAAGCCGTTCTTTCCAAGAACGACCACCCAAACTGGAATTCTCGAAACATCCACCATGCCATTTGCCGCGGGGTGATATGCAGTCGTTCGGAGATGAGTCGTACCTAATAAACTATTCAGACGTTTGAATAGGTGTGACTCGAACTGACGACCCAGATCGGTCGTTATTCGCTGGGGTGATCCGAATCTGCAGATCCAATTGGCGTATAAAGCGCGGGCGACAGTTTCTGCCTCCTAGACTTTATTAGCCAGTTCACGACCGACATCCGTCACGTGGCTGGTCGCGAAAACGTAGTAGCGGATGCGTTGTCTAGGGTGAACGAGATAAGCGCGGCTTTAGACTACGAGGCGCTCGCTGCCTCACAACAAACAGACGACGAAATCGGCGCATACGTCAACGGACAACACGGCCTCATCCTAAAGCGGATCAAAATACCTGACACGAACGCGTCAGTATTTTGTGACATGTCTACGGATTCCGCCCGGCCGTTCATCACCAAGCCATTTCGCAGGATAGCCTTTGATTCGGTGCACCGTCTTTCGCACCCCGGTATCAACGCTACGGTGAAGCTCCTGACGCAACGTTTCGTCTGGCCGTCGATAAAGCGCGATAGCAGACATTGGGCACGCTGCTGTGTCGAATGTCAGCGGGCAAAGGTAACGCGCCACGTGATTTCTCCGACTGGTTCATTTCAACCGCCGTCAACGAGATTCGAGCATATCCACGTGGATATCGTCGTGATGCCGCCATCTGAGGGCTACCGCTACTGTTTAACCTGCGTAGACCGTTTCACCAGGTGGCCAGAAGCAATTCCGTTGGAGAACCAGGAGGCAGAAACTGTCGCCCGCGCTTTATACGCCAATTGGATCTGCAGATTCGGATCACCCCAGCGAATAACGACCGATCTGGGTCGTCAGTTCGAGTCACACCTATTCAAACGTTTGAATAGTTTATTAGGTACGACTCATCTCCGAACGACTGCATATCACCCCGCGGCAAATGGCATGGTGGAGCGTTTTCACCGCCAATTTAAAGCAGCTATCAAATGCCACCGAGACGAGCGTTGGACCAGCGTCCTTCCCACTGTGCTTTTGGGAATCCGTTCGGCGTGGAAAGAGGACATCCAAGCTACCGCGGCCGAGATGGTGTACGGACAACATCTACGCCTACCTGGAGAATTCCTTCATTCCCGCAGGACAGACGACGAGCCCAGCACCGGAGCGGACTTTGTCCAGGACCTACGACGTCATATGGAGAGCCTACGCCCTTCCGCAGTGAAACGCCATGGCGAGAAAACGCCATTCGTTTTAAAGACTTGGCGACAACGAAACAAGTTTTTGTGCGTGCGGATGGTGTAAAAACCCAATTACGGAATCCATATGACGGTCCCTTTACAGTGGTCAAACGCGACAACAAAACTTTTACGGTGCTAATGCGTGGGCGCGAAGTGAAAGTATCTATAGACAGAGTCAAACCCGCCTACATTTTAAATGACGCGATGGATACCAGTGACCACAAAAGTGCCTTAAATTTGTCAACTTCCGTGCCATTAAAACCCGTGCCACCCGAAGTTACCACTAGGTCAGGTAGAAAGGTTCGTTTCCCTGACCGGCTGCAGATTTCATGATTCCCAATCATTGGCGAGGGGGTACCTGTGGGCAAAATACACTTGCACCACATTTTGTATCGACCCACTTAGGAAGCGCCATCGTGGCGCCAGAACGATTCGGCAATGGACTCCAGCTGGGACAGTGACCAGAAGCCGTCCTTTCCAAGAACGACCACCCAAACTGGAATTCTCGAAACATCCACCGAAACCGTCAGGGTGGCGCCAAGGAGAAAATATATAGCAGTACGACGCAGCGCAGAGGACACACACTCCAACAAAGCTTCGCGTCGACAACATCTAGTCTGATACATCCTCTGTTTCTTTGTTTTAAATAAATATATTATTTTTACCGTTGTGAGAGCGTTTCATTTTGCTGCACGACACAAGAAACCCTCAAACCCTCATATACATGCCACAAGCAGCTAATTGAGGGCACGCAACGTAAATTTTTGAAGTTTCTTTCATTAAAGATTGATGGCTTTTATCCGAGAAGAGGGTATGGATATTCTATTTTATTGCATAGAATTGATATCTCGTCTTTAGAAGTACGTAGAGTAATTACTAGTCTCAAAATATTACACAATTTACTACATTATTGATTGTTCACCCATAATAAATCTGCTACCTTTCCAAATACCTAGAGCAACTTCACGAAATCAGAGCACCCTTTATTGTAAAGCTGCTAGAAGTAACGTTTTACTTAGGTCCCCCATAAATATTATGTGTAAACATTTTAATAAAATCGCTGATATTTGTGATATTAACAGCGACACCTTCTCTGAAATAGTTAAAATTGCTCTTGCAAGATGGTGTAGTTATGGGGGTTGGCATATGTAGATAATAAGAAACATTTATGTAAGTTTTTTTATTATTATTATTATTTAGTTAAGTTAGCATAGGACTATACACATTCTTAATGTTACTATATTTGTCCTATTATTGGATTGTAATCTCTCGGCAAAAATTGCAAATTATTATTATGATTAATAGTGTCCATTTCGGTGCGATATACTTCATGTTTTAAATATCCCCACAAAAAGAAGTCTAAATGATTCAAAGTCAATGGACTGTGGCGGCCATGGTACCGGTTCTCCTAGTGCAATCTCTTGGTATTAATACTTAGAGACGTTACGTATGATTAAGATTTGTGGGTGATACACCAAACTGCTGCCATAAGTCGTGGTCGCGCTGGACCTCCATCTCTTCCACAATTCGGTTGCAAATTTCCCTTATCACGCTCGCATTGCACTTGCACTCATTGCACACCACGTTAAAAACTGCATTTGGCACATATTTACGGGACATTGTTCTGTTAAAGCATTTTCACATCACCATAAATTAAAACAATATCCATCAACTTCGAGTTGCTATACACGTAAGCCGCTTTTGACACTGCTGTAAATACTCGCATCACAAAAACGTTAATACTTATAATTAATATGATTTTAATATTCTGAATCGCCTGGCTAGAGATTACAGTAGTCCAGCGATTTAAAGGTTGAAATTACTACAACATCAATACTTTTTTACTCGGAAACTATAAGGATTTTACAAATTTATTTTATGAATTACCCTGTATAAGGAATTATTATTATGTAATTTAGTCCAAGTCCTTAAACTGTAACATTTTAAATTACAGATCTATCCGCTTTTTTAAGGCTTATCTTCCTTCAAATCTCAGCAATGCAATTATTCTAAATAAATTACCTGGAAACGCTTCGCTTTGTAGATATTTCAATTTGAAAAATTAGCTTTAACAGGAAGCTTTGTGGCGCGTACATATTTAAAATACAATTAGCCTGCAGAATCCTGAAAATTCTATATCATTGTTGCAGGTATGCAAGTAGTAATGCCACTGGAAATTAGCAAGTTACGTGAACATACGGTTCAATTTATTCACATATCCGGTATCAACAAATAATAGAATGATTTTTTACAATATTTGCCGCAGTATTATTGTCATGCCTGGGCAAGTACATACATCAAATACAAAAGAATATGTCTAACTCGCTATTATTTAAAATGTTATAGCGAAAATGAAATTTCCGGCAGTAGTTATGTATGTCATACATCTGGAAAATGTCCTTTACATTGGCAATTCACACCTCACCGAGTCTTTTAGATGCTGTTCGTTTTGGAAATTCACATATAAAAGGCAAAGGTTATTTTACACAGAACATTAACTTTATTATTAACAGCTCTAAAAACATTAAATTAGGTTTAAACACTTTTCAGTCACTGCATAATGTAAAAGTAATACAGTGTATACTGATTGTGTCTAATATATGACGCCAAATTGAAACTGGAGATAAGAATTTTGCAGTAAAATGTTTTATGTGGATATGTGTCTCAAAATACTTAAGGGCTCCGTATTCTTGAAATTTTTGACATTTAAAAACTGAATAATATAGAGTTTAGCAAATAATAACAATGTTATCTCATGTCACCTGCGAATATTCAGAGGTAACGAAGTAAAACGCATATGTAACGGCTGAAAGCGATCTAACCAACAAATTTTTAGGTACAGAAATCTTTCAAAATACGTATTTTTTTAAATTCAACTGTAGATGTAAATATTGTTATAACATAAACTTACATGGTTCTGCATATAAGATTGTTCACTTTTGTTTATAAGTATGTGAAAATAATTGTTAAAATGTGGGGTTAGAATAGCAAAATAATGTGTCATACAAATGCATTTTAAAAGTTATTATATTATTTGAGGAGAATTTAAATAGTAAAAGTGGATAAACAAAACATCAATAAATTTATTTTTTATATTAATTTTGCTCTATGTGTTTAATTTTTCGAGATTTCTGTACCTAAAAAAACACCACAAATTTGATAATTTTTATTATATGTTATTTTATTTTGCTAAAATATATTTTTTTAAAATAACTTTGGAATAACCGATTAGATCCAAATTAAACTTGGTATCGATCTGTAAATTCAATAAGATGAAATCTGTTATAAACCTTGTTACCCTTTTTTATAGGTACTACAAACTTAGGTAATAATATAAAATAGTATAAAAAAAACACTACTTTTTATTTTGGCTAGTTGGAATTTCAGCGGGGGCATGGGTTCGTATAATAAAAAGAAAACAATAACGAAACAACAAAATGGTGTCTTTTGGGCGCCAAGTGATTTCCTGAAAGAGCCCTCAACCAAAAAAAAACTATAATGAAGAAATCACTAACATTCAATATAAGTTTATTGCAGTGTGAAATTTTGCTACATTTTGTGAAACAGATATATAAATAAAATTTACATAAAATATAAAAAAATAAGCCAAAGAGGGCCTTTTTCTTGCAAGATTATCAACCAGTAAAGTATCTCTAGCTTAACATACAAAAAAATATATGCTTATGCTAATAAATACTTAAGTTTAGGTTTATTCTAAATTTTTGCTCAGATTATGCACAATACGCATTAATACGGACCAAACTCATCAGGTGAATCAATGAACGATGGTGATGTAATTATTTGGTACTTGGTACTTATCTGTTACGCCCTGTATAGCGGTAGAAGTCGTATTGGGGGGTACTGGACTGTGGATGACCGTGCTGGAGGAGTGAGTTGTCCCTAAATTCCTACTGCTGTCATGTAGATGGTAAAACTTTGGCATACAGGACTTGCACAGCGATTGTTCTCCCAAAAGTGGAAAAATTGAGGAGGAACTGCCAACTTGCCTCCCAGGTACACGTAAGAAAGAAAACGCTTACCTCCAATGCCGAATTCCCTAACAAAGGAGACGTTGCAGAAAGATTATGGCCTTAATTAATACAACCATAAGACGACGCCTATCTTCAAATTTCCCCATAAAAGCGACGTCCTTTCTTGCTACTCGTGGGGTTTCAATCCGTATAAACAACGACAAAATTTCACCAAAATCATTTACTTGCTCACATCCACGTGGCCATTTTTATCGAATTGAAAAAGAAGGAAGAACTCAAAAAAAACCCGTTCGTTTTATCTATCGCGACTGAGACCTGTGGTCACGGTCTTTAAACATATATTTAAGAATAATTTTAATTTACGCTCATAGATGTCCCGCCATGTCCGAAAATACTATTTATTGATTGAAAATAATTATTATTTATGAAAATATGTGAAATGTACCTAATAAAAAAAATCGTAACAAGCTTTTCTCTAATTCGCCAAAGTATTTTCAAAATTTTTAAGATTCAATATATTTAATAAATTAGTTCTAGATATAGGTACAAGATTCTGATAAGTATATGGCATACTCTCGGGAATGTATAGAGAGGTCAAAATAACCATAGTTTGCTATAAAAAAGTGCCCCAAAATTTCGAACCGACATGTACAACTAACGAAAAATCAGGAACGGCCACCACACTCGTTGGGCCAAAATTTTGACAGGTGTCATTTTATAGAAATGGAACCTGAATTTTTAAATACTTATATTAGCCATAAGATTAGCCCTTTTCGAAAAAAAATAAGTTTTTGTTGAACACGCTTAAACATTGCCTTTCGAAATTTATTTAATTATCAAGTTTAATGTGAGAATACAAGCTATTTACACATTAACAAATCGAATAACACGATAACTAATAATTCGTATCAAAATAATAACATTTGTCATTACATCTCATTAGTGCTGACATGCATCTAACTTATGGACCAACAATCGGCAATTTTGTGGAGGCAAGAAGAATTTATTCTGATACATTTCGAAATCACTTCAAGACAAGAATGTTAAAAATTCGAATGCGTTGTTGCTTCTTCTTGTTTACTTGAGCAGATTTACAAAATGGGCGCCCTGTACCTCTATATATTTCCTAATCCGACAGATGTTTTCTCGTTGTACTTGAAATAGCAGTCCAGGATTGTCTAGAATTTCGTTGAAATGGTGTGTTATTATTTCTATCAGGTCTTCCATGGTGTGTACCCAAGCCTCTTTAAATTTTCTCATAAAAAGAAATCCAATGTAGTCATGTGGGGAGAGTTCGGTGTCGGCCTATAAAATAAGCCCACCTCGACCTATCCATTGATAACAAAAAGTATTTGATAAGTGCTGACTAACTAAATTGCTAAAATGGGGTGGTGCACCGGCATGCATAGACAACACTTGATTTCTAATTTCTAAGAGCACATTTTCTAATAAACCGTTTAAGCTTTGTTGCAAGAATTGTAAATACAGGGCACCATTTAATGTCTTGAAGAAAGAACGGCCCATTGAGATGATTTCAATAATCCCCGCCTATATGTTAACCGTGAACCTTTGTTGGTGTTTAATTTGCACTATTGCATGGGGATCTTCTTCATGTCAGATATGCAAATTATGATTATTTATTACTCTGACTGAGGTGAAACCATTTGACTATATTATATGGCCTTCGATATGTAAAGGGAATTAAGCCAACGCGACGTACTAGAAAATGGGAGACGTTCTCAACGTTTCAATTGTGTGGTATTTTATTTGAGTAGTTAGTTTGTCTCTAAAGAATATATTAGTGTTGCCGACACTTAATGTTAAAAATAATTACATTAAACTGAATTTTTTGTCCCAAAAATTATATTTTTAGCTAACAAAATACCTTAACCAGAGAGAATAATTTATGCGTTTATTAAGTTTTACTCACAGTTTTATAATTCTAATACTAAGAACGTTGACTGCAGTGATTGCGACGTCACAAGATTTTAGAATTGTTTTAGGAAAGATATCTTTGCAAACTGAATTAAGTATACAACTATTAATAAATAATTGTTTATCCTAGACATTTTCTTTCTTACGGAGCACTAAGTTGTGGGCAGTATCTACTTCCTTTTTTATAATTTTTTTGTTTTATTTTTTTTTTGGCAAAACGGCATTCCTAATTTAGGATTTAAGTACGAAGTACAACAAAATTTAACTGGAACTTGGAAAGAAAATAGATACATTTATTTCTATTCCAATTTTAATTATTATCAGTAATAACGAATCCATTTTATCTTTTTCAATGATTTTCACTTGATTCTCAGTCTAAACTATGTTAGCTTTTTACAAAACGATTCAGAGTAAAGCCTCCTGAATTAGTAATGACGTGATGAATATGTAATTATACCACACAATGAGTCTCACTCCATCTGTGCTATATACGAGTAAAAGCTCCATCCGTGTGACGCAAAACTGTAGAAATGAGTCCCAGGGATACTACATACTGCCAGAGGTAGTAAAGTCATGTCTAAAATGTATAAACTGCAGTACGTTTTTAACAAATGAATGGAATGTTTTTAAAAGGTTCTTAACTTTTAAGTAATGTGTCTAGTAAAATACAAGGCGTTTTTAAAATGAATATTCAAAATTACACTGCATGTAGAACAAGTTTAAAGATAACGATGAAAATTTTAGTATAGATTTTTCCTCATACACCTTCTACGGGAGCTACAGCCACGAATAGTGTTGACTTAGACAAGAAATTTTGCAAAATTAAAAAAAATCGTCCTGCAAAACAAGGCAATAGTTGCTTGAAAGTATTGTTCTTGGTCGATCTTGCGAGATCATAATATCTAGTCTTGTCTTGCAAGAGTCATGCAAATTTCTTGTTTCGCACTTTTGCAAGATTCTTGCATGATTCTTGCGGGACTGTTGCATAGAAATAAGAAACATGGAATTTTATTATGAATTTGGTACAGTGGTGATTACTCTCGATCGGTTACGCACGTTATAAAGTACAGAAACGGTATAAGTAATGACCGAATTAGGCGAAACAGAACTGGACCTGGACTCAATAACCTTTGATTTTAAAAATAATTTTATATGTTGAATATCCTTTAAAGTACACATGGTGTTCCTCATAAGAACTGATACAGAACAGATGCATGTAGGGGGCGATTTAATCAAACAAAGTTGCACGCACGCGGAGTTACAGGCCTTCAAAGTGGGGCAAAATATTTCGAAAAAAAAATATCTGATACTTCAACTTGGAATAACCCAATTTGATACATGATTTAGGTTTATTATGGGCCTTCTTTGACTATGAGATTAAGTAAATTGAGACACTATAAGGCATTCATTGAGGGTGAGTCACCCCTAAATTTATACCAAACTTTTTTTCTATTTATCGAATTTAAAAAGAATGATAATATCCCGCACAGAATTTTATTTAAAACACTTTTTACCCTCCTATTATTATTTAAAAAAAAATTAAGGTTTTCAAGAAAAAATACATTAATTAAAACAAGATATTAATAGTAATTCAATGCATGGTGATTTTCTGGGTTGTTGTGCCGTGACCTCGGTAACTGGTAGCTGCCAGAAACAGAGTTAAAATGCACATCCCTAGCATTAGTCGGGAATCTTTTACTTGCCCTGGTTGTTCTAGGACTAGGCTCTGTGGGGACAGACCTGCTATCGGTGTCTGTGGGCCCGTCCATATATTGATTTCGGTTCCTATTGTTGGTATTACGCTCAGTCGCGGCGAAGCATTTGCAGAGTCACCACTGAAGATGCCGACAGTGAAGAGCGGCGAAACGTTTGGAAGCATGGGATGCGATCAGTTACAGCGACGGCTACGGAAAGCCATGCAGGGCCGCCATTATCCGAGGAACGGTTCCGACCGTAGGGGTCATAATACCAACTGGTTTTTATATTTTGTTAGCTTCTTGTACCTATTTGTTGGTTTATTTCATTATACATTGGTAGTTTAATATGTAACTGTTAACTTTAACTATAGAATCTTTCACCATCTCTGAAATTGGTTGTGTACTGTAGGGTGACGTACCTAAATAAATAAATAAATAAATACATAACGATTCGTGCAACATAAACTAGCAGCATTCCATAGTTATATAAATAAATTATGCAAGATATCTTTGAAAGAAAATAAATTTAAAAAATAACTTAATATTACATTCCAAATAGCAGAAATGAATGATTTTTCAAAAGCTTTAATAGATAACATTCTACGGGAAAACAGCGTAGAATTCTAGAAACACACAATTTCAATGTCAGTATTAACATCAAACCCAATCGAGAGTATTGGATAATAGTCAAGTTAAACAATATTGTTATGTTTCATACATTGGCAATATTTCGAATAAAATTGGTAATATTCTAAGTGGTGACAATTAGAAAAAAATTAATAATAAAAATAAAGCAGGAGTGTATCAGCTATTCGAGTTTCAATATTAGATTGAAGAAACATTTAAGTTGTCTAAAACCTACTTCAACTAGATCTTCACAGCTTGCAAATCATTTGCTTGAATTTAATCATAATTTTTCTCCAAATACAGGTTTTAAAATTCTTAAGATGAAGTGGAAAATTTGACCTCAAAACCGGTTACCACTAATTAATAAAGAATTGTGAGTTAATAAGACTTTTTCTCTTCCTTTTAAATTTTTCAATGGATTAATATGTATTAATTTTGAATTTACATTTATATTAAAAATATCCTATTTCTCTGAATAAATATATGTTTTTATATTTTATAATATTATATCATAAATGTATGACAACATCATTAATTTCCAATATTCATATTTTATTTAAGCATCGTGACTCATGCAAACATGGTATAGTTTTGTAAAGTTTCAAATAAAATCAAGACTTAAATAATGCCTTTAGGCTGTTACTTAGCTAGAAATCGAACACTTTATTGAAGTAGTATCAATATATAATAATGCTTACTTGAAATACCTAATTTTAGGTTAATTGTATATAATAAAAGAGATTCGAAGGGATTGATTACAAGAAAAGAGCTTTATTGTACAGGAAATCCATACGGCTACTGTAATAACATATACCAGCTTTTATTCGAAAGTGATTAATGAGTTTTTTGCTATTGTTGTACGACCTTAACCTAGATTTTGGTAGAGTACCTATAAAATAACTTTCTGATTTATACCTCGCCACCTTTTATATTTTCATCAGCCTTAGAAGGCTCTGACATTGTCAATATTTAGCTTCACCTCTAAATGGCTCGGAGAAATTTAGTGTTTTCCTTGTTATCGATTGTTTAGGATATCAATACACGTGGCTATATAATATGATTCTGTTGGATTGAAAAGACGATATTTTTTTATAAAATCTGTGCTGCTTATACAGTGTTTCACGAGTAATTAGACACAGAGAACATGGTAATAGTTTAAGCCAAAATATTAAGAATACTTACTTGTACACGTATGCAAGGTGATTCAGAACTTTTCCAAAAAAAATGTGAATATGCAATTTTATAAAAATAATCAAAAAGGCAGTTCAAAAATAATTTAAAAATATACTTCTGCATGGCACTGGAAATTGGTTCACTGTAAAACCAGACCTGCACAAGGCGGCCGTCATGGCGACAAAGTGTAATAAAAAATGAACGGACAAAAAATTGCAAGAATTTTCCAGTGGAACAAATAAATAACATTTTATACAAATATTTTATATCAGCAAATTCACCTGTTTTTGTCGTTATAGTTTGTGGTATAAATCAATAAACTAATTTGACATATATGATGCTAAGACAACTTAAAATTTTGTCCGCCAACGTGTAAACACATTTGGGCTCGTCTTACCCAGTTTCTATGAACGAATAGATCGTTTCGAAGGAACTCGAGATCCATTCAATTTGATAATATGAATGGTCCAATCAAGTGATAATGGGCAATCCCTGACCAAACATTTAAGGAAAAACGTTGTTTGAAATGATCCCATTGAATCACGTGCGTATTCAAAATTCAAAATGTGAGTACTAAGTATATCTCAATTCGTATAAAAATAGCTTAATCTGTAACTAACACGTCAGGTGGAACTCTGTAATTTTGATCTTGCTGCAGCAACCATCCAGAAACGGATATAATTCAACCTCGTGTAAGATTGATCACACTGTTGATTGGGATATTCCTTGTACTTGTTGAGCGATTTGCCTGGCAGTTATTAGGGGATTCTCTTCAACAATCTCAAAAATGTGTTATTCAGCTGCTGCTATACACCGTAGACGATACGGACCTCCATCTCTTCCACGATTCTGTTGAAAATTTCCCGTGTCACGCCCGCGTTGCGCCACTGCGGTAACAATATAAGAATTTGGCATATGTCTAACCGGGAAATAGTTCTGCGTACAGACGAGAAACTGCTAAAGCATTTTGCTGTACTTAAACAAAAATTAAAACGGCCCATTAACTCCGAGTTGCTATACATGTAAGCCGTTTTTGACACTTCCTTAAAAATTAATATAAACACTATCGCACAAACGTTAATACTGAAATCGGATGTAAAGGTTGAAAATACTAGAATTTCAATAATTTTTTTCTTGGAAGCTATAGGAATATTACAAACAAATTTTTTACGATGTTGACTCCATTTTTCATGACACATATATTCTCAATTTCTTTGGATATTTTTTACTGTTTTAGAAGGGTATTTTAACCTAATATAAGCTGCTGGCCAGTCGAACTTACACATACAGATTTTTAGGCAAAATTTAAAGTTCAATATTTTCAACAGGAATGCAAATTTTTGAACACGGTTTGCAAATTTTAAGACTTAGTTTTTTGGGATTAAGCTGCATGACGTATATTTATCGTAGGACCATAGGTTTATTATATACGGGGTGGTCAATAAAGTCATGCAAAAAATCAAAAAGTTTGTATGAGTGAAATTTCAGCAAACATTTTTTTTTTGGTTGTTGCTATATGGTTTGTTACTAAGGTAACATCAATATCTCTAGACTTTTTGTCAGGTTTTGGATTAAGGCCCTTAGACCTTGTACACACTACTCAACATAAAATTTGGGTAGCAAAATTTTTAAAATGCAATAACTTGACATTGGATTGACGGTTCTTGATGATTTTTGCAGTTTTGAAATCCTTATTTCACGTAGATTTTCTATGGTCTAAGCATTTTATTTGAGGGTTGAAATTTACACATTATACCGGGTCGATCGATGATAAACAAAAATGTAGGATACGACGCGTTGTAAGGTTTGCATTATTTAAGTTTTTGTAAAAATAAATGTTCACCTCAAGTTGTTTTTATTTAGTGTTCTTTTCACTGTTCTGTCCAAAACTTACGCCCCAGTTTGTTGTCTCAAAGAATCATGCAGTTCCTTGTCCACCCCCATGCCCATAATTATGATCTGGTGTAATTTCTACGCGTCGCGTCCATTTCAAAGTAGGCATTGGAAAAACAAATTTGTTGCCATGGAATTAAAAACTGTTAACATTATTTTAGAAATACGTGAGAAGAACATTAAATAAAAACAATTTGAGCTGAGAATTTATTTTTACAAAAACTTAAATAATGCCAAACCTTAAAGCGCGTCGTACCCTACGTTTTTATTTAATGTCGACCCGGTATAGTGTGTAAATTTCAACCCTCAAATAAAATGTTTAGACCATAGAAAATCTACGTGAAATAATGATTTCAAATCTGCAAAAAACATTAAAAACCGTTAATCCAATGTCAAGTTATAGCATTTTATAAATTTTGCTACCCAAATTTTATGCTGAGTAGTGTGTACCAGGTCTAAGGGCTTTAATCTAAAAACTAACAAAAATGTCTAGACATGTTACCTAAGTAACGAACCATATTGCAACAACCAAAAAAAATTTTTGCGGAAATTTCACTCGTACAAACTTTTCGATTTATTGCATTAGTTCATTGATCACCCCGTATATAATAAACCTATGGTCCTACGATAAATATACGTCATGCAGCTTAATTATATAAATACTAGCTCTTAAAGTTTGCAAGCCGCGTTCAAATATTTGCATTCCTGTTGAAAATATTGAACTTTAAATTTTGCCTAATAATCTCTATGTGTAAGTTCAAGTGGCCAGCAGTTTATATCATATCTCCCACAAATCCTATCAATGAAGTCATATGTATGTTCTCTGATACCAAACATCTAGGTATGCTAATGAACAATTCCACAGACAAAGCTCTATTCAATAATTATCTAAAGAAATTAATCTATCTAAATTTACTAACCTGGTTTAATGAAAACACTCTATAGATATCTAACTTATTTCAGTGGGAACTCGAAAATTTTTTGGATATGTTGTGAAACAGTATGCACATATTTTTCTAATAAATATTGACCGGATTTGTAATAATGTTTGAAGAATAGAATTTATTTATTAAATGAATTAAATTTATATTTGAATACTTACCGATAAAATTGGCGTAAAAAATATAAGATATTTTATAATTTCAATAACCATATTATTCTCTATTTGCGAAAGTCTCTTTCACTACATTCAAAAACTTGAATTAAAACTTTAGAATTCATTACTTATCCTTTGAATACTGTGAAAACCACTCTGGTACTTTCATAATATAGAGATTTATAAAATTTTAAGTTCTCTTACAGAATAAGCTAATTGTATTACGCCGACTTCCAAAGTAAACTTATTTCACGGTACGAAAACGCCCATTTTGTGAACGATTTGAATGACAAAACTGCTGTAATTACATTTAGAAAACCTAATTGGGGTAGATCTGGGCTCATTATTAAATTTCTATGCCGCTGTTGCTTGTTCTCTCCATCCAATTACGGTCGCTATTATTTCGGCAACTAAAGATTGATGTCTTCGTTTCGTTACATGGTATGTCTAACAGTTTGATGGTTTCAGTGATTCAATTGTATTGAGTTCATACAAGGTATAAACGAAATTATTAGACATATTATGGCAACCAAAGCTTTTTCAATATAGAATTGAGATTTGGGGAGATACTATACAGGGCGGCCAAATGAAAACGAAACAGAGCCATTTTCAGGAACTGCGTTAAGATTTAGAAAAACGCTCAGACCCGTCGATTTTAGATTAAAGTAGAACATTCTTTGCTGGTATTTTTGACTCGGCCACTTTCACACCCAAGCAAGAGTAAGCATCACCCCAAAATATTTAAACGGCATTGTGTTGAGTAATATTTATTTTGAAAGCTCTTACAATTCTCTTTACAACAGACTTTAAATTTTATAATTCCGCCAAATACATAATAAGAATTTTGATTTTTAAATAATTAAAAAATACTTAATACTTAAGGAAGAACCAGTGAAAATGGATTCGCTGGTAGAATTTTAGCAAACTGTTTAAAATTAATTGCCTGCAGATGCACGATAGGCCAGGAGGGTTACAGATTGGCATGGCTCTAACGTGACGTAACTTTGATAACTATTGGAATCGCTCGGGAATGGTATACCTGTTGAAAATAGCGAGCTGCGCCAGCTTGAAAAGGTGTGATATTTGCATAAACAACGAAAAAGTGAAAATAAAGCGAAAATCGCGTTGTTTCGGAAACAATCGCATATAACTCGGTAAGTATGCATTTTAGAGAAAAAATGTATACTTATAAATTTGTTCGTTATTAAATTTTCTACAAGATAGAGCTGGTCCGATATCCGTAGATTTGAAATATTCACTGCAAAATGCTTGAAAGTGCAAATAAGTAGGTAAAAACAAGGTAATTTTAAATTATTTATTTAACAATGAAAAAATAACCCAATCACGCTATACATTTAGAGAAAAGTACTTGACTTCAATACAAAACAAAAGCCGTAAGGCCGATTAAGACCGGACTGTCAGTTTTTGCATAATGCAATTGTTAAGTAATCTACCTGGAAAAAAAGACCTTTTTTTAATTTTGTGCCAGGCAAGTTATGAATATTTTTTTGCGCCCGCGCTTTTACACCTTCTTGGACCCTTATTAAACTATTATATACAATTGCGATCTTAACCATTTTTCAATTTTTAATAATTTTTTGAGCTGTTTTAAAAGTTTGAAAATGTTGGCTTTAAAATAAATAAGCCTGTGAAGCGGAATTTGCGAGTGGGAAAAAACCGGACTTTAAGAAAAATAGTACTCGGAAATACGCTTCTTTTAAAAAAAAATCATCCAATTCGGGAAGGGTATGCGGCGTAACGGTTAATGATGTAACAATAAACTATATACCAACTAGTTCCTGACAGTATATTGCGAGACATCAGTAAATGTACAAAGGGCTGCACAAAATCTTGTAGTTCTGTAAAACACGGATTAAAATGTTCCGATTATTGCGCAGGATGCCACGGTCAAACTTGTAAAAATTGCAAAAAAAATGTATTAGACAGTAATATAGATGTAGAAGACAGCGACAACAAAATTCCCTGTAAAAGAAAGTATGCCAATTAATGTAATAAATGAACTTGTATTATAAATAAATTCTGTAAATTATGTAAATTTTAAGAAACTGTCGATATTTTACGATTATTTATACCTTATCTCTTGTTATTCATTCAATGTACTATATGCATTAAATGACAATTAAATTAGTTTATAACATTACTACGCATTAATTCGTCAATTTAAAACTAATTTACAATGGACAATATTTGCCCAATAAGGATATTATGATTAGCACTAATTTTTAGCAACATAGAAATGCTTGATGAAGAAAACCGCTCAAAAAATTATTCAAAATTGAAAAATGGTTACGATATCAATTGTATATGATAGTTTAAGGGTCCAAGAAGGTGTAAAAGCGCGGGCGCAAAAAATATTAAAAATTAAAAAAAGGTCTTTTTTCCAGGTAGGTTATTTAACAATTGCATTATGCAAAAACTGTCAGTCCGATCTTAATCGGCCTTACCGCTCTCGTTTTGTATTGAAGTCAAGTACTTTTCTTTAAATGTATGGCGTGATTGGGTTATCTTTTCATTATTAAATAAATAATTTAAAATTGCCTTGTTTTTTACCTACTTTTTTGCACTTTCGAGCATTTTGCAGCGATCATTTCAAATTTACGGATATCGGATCTGTCTTGTAGAAAATTTCATAACGAACAAATTTATAGATATACATTTTTTCTCTAAAATGCATACTTACCGAGTTATATGCGATTGTTTTCACTTTTCAAGCTGGCGCACCTCGATATTTTCAACAGGTATACTATTCCCGAGCGATTCCAATAGTTATCTAAGTTACGTCACGTTAGAGCCATATTTGAAAAATTTTGTCTGGCCTACGAGCACGTTCTATCACACAGATAAAATTTAAAATGCATCAACGAAATTTTTGCCATAATTTTGAACTTTTTGACGTTATTTGCAAATAATTTGGATATTGTTGCCCACCCTGTAACAATTAGGAGCAACTTGTGATATATTTTTTGAAAAAGCTCAGCTGGGGTAATCCGGAAATTGGAAAAAAATGTGGTGTTTTATTTAAAAAACGTGTGATGACGTCATTACTTTCAATCAAAAATCGACCTGTTTTGGGAATTTTCAATAATGTATTTTATTTACCTAATAATGAATTTGCGCGTGACTTTAGGGACGCACTGTATATCTCAAATTGCTAAGTAAGAATGTTTGCTGTTTATATTTTCACTGGTAAAGCAGTAGGTGTATTTGCTGAATTACATAAAATATCACAACATAGGAGGCAGCGGACTTTGTTACTTCCATCCTTGGAAATGAAATTGTAAAATATTCAAGAGAATTTTACTTACATCGTCAGACGTTCTAAAACACCAAGAGACATATCTCATAAATATTGAATGGCGTGCGAATTTTTTCCGGAATTTTATATTTCTTGCCTGTCAGTTGCCTTTCATCTAGATAAAATTTGAAACTACCTCCAATTTCTGACAATAGTTTCTGAAGGATTTAAAAATACAGTAATTTAATTAAAAAAATGTTTGTTGGTCCATTTTTATCTAAATGCTTCATATAAGATAAATACAAATGATGAATAAAAAACATGTCCTAGAGATGTGAAATACATATTACATATTTAGAACGGAAATAACATTCCCATTTGTATAAATTAACGATAGATAGGTATATTTAAAATAACAAAAACGTAGAAAAATTTTACATATATTTATATATAATTCTTTATTAGGAGCCTTCACTTTGCATGTAATATACAGAGTGTTTAGAAATTACGCTATCAACAATAGATAGAAATGCATTTTGCATAAATTTAAAATTATATCATAAATTAGCATGATCATATATCAATAATTCAAGTAAACATAAATACAAGTTAAGTACTTCTTTAATATTTACTAGTATGTGCAATTTTCAGCAATAAAAACATAACAATTTCTTTAATCATTAAGTATTCAGTTCCTCTCCTGAATACTTTTGATTTTATATGATTTTTAAATAAATAATTACGAATTATGCATTTACCTTATACTCGTATGTACATATAGGTACAGTGTTTAATAAACCTATGCCATAACTTTAAGAGGTTGTTCCTCTGAACCAAAGTGCATTAAGTGACTAAAAATTTAAAGCAACTTGTTTTCAAGATTTAAATCATATTATCTACTATCAATTTTCATTTGATAAACTAAATCAAAAACTGGAATATGTCAAAATTATATTATTAATAAATTTTTTAATGTAACTATATAAAGAGCCTTAAAATTACCCAAGAGATCACCTCCTTAACTGACACAGGACTTAAAATACGTATAATTTATAGTAGAAAATAAAAAATAGAGAATATTTTCATATCAAATTTTGGTCCGTCTACTTCCGTCCACTCCAAATCTAAATATCAATTTTTACGGCTGTAACACCTTTGACTTTTGATACAGAAATATAGTGGAAAAAAAATTTTTTTTAGTGAATACCTAAACCATCAAAACAATGTTTTCAACTGTCACCAATGGATTAGCTACACATTGATGTATCAGTAAGTCATTTAGAACACTTTATTCAAAAAATGAGTTGTTTTAGAAAATATTTTTTTCAAGTAAGACTATTTTTAACCACGAAGTAATGCGATATAGCGAAACTTACCTTAGTCAAAAGTCCATGGTTAAAATGATACAGGGAGAGAATAATTTTTATTTAAGGAATTTGATCATTGCCGGTATGTCCACTATTTCCTCTATAATTTACAAAAGTATTACTGAGCTATATCTCATGGTTCTTTAGTGTCGGATTTTATGCCCTTCAATGCTAACAAGGAAGGATTTCAAGAACATTCTGAAAATTTTTAATGTTTTAAATCCGGCACTGCCATTATTGAGGGAAAATGCGAATATGTTTTTATTAACAAGGGGCAAGCAAAGCGAAGACGACCTGGAGCAGGAGTACTCGGAGAGGTTGCCATTCCTGCACCGCTTCCGCAGCCAGAGAACACCTCGTTTCAATGAAGCGCACCATAAAAGGGTTCCTACACCAATTAAACGAACGCAAAAGAGCCACAAAAAGGACAAGATGCACGTTGAAGAAGCCAACGAGGAGGACGACGAGGAGGATGACGTGATCGATACGCCGATTGACCCCCCAAGGGGAGTACCCGATCCATATTATCCTATCTACCTGCCTATAGATCAGGCTTTCAAGGCTAAGTACGTTTTCCACCATAAAAAGGGGAAGACGTGTCAAGAAAGAACCTATGTGTTCTTGGAACATCCTGGAGGATGGCTGTGCTTTATCTACCATTTTTCTGTGTAAGTACTTTCATAAAATGTGTATTGCTGTTTAGAAATAAAAATCTATTACAATTCTTATGATAATACTGATATAATTTACAACTGTAGTCTGCGGCCGAAAATCTAGATAGTGACTAAGCGCTAGCTTGTAGAGAAGCGCGATAGGCGAAGCATACAACATTTCATAAGCGTACTAAATTTGAAGATATAACAAATATATAGAAATGACAAAAATAATTGCATTATATAACATCCACTAGTTTTAGTAGACACATTTATTTTCAAATTTAAAGGTATCCTGTATTATCAATGGAAAATAATTGAGAGTGACTAATTCACAACACAGACATGATTAGAAGGTGAGGGTGGCATGATTACTTAAGCGTGCCACTTGAGAATAGTTCAAAGCACACAAAAGTATCAAACATAAGTTGTCGTCGACTGAACCTAGCACATTAACAATTTACTTTAAATATGCCCCCTGTGCCATCCTCTCTACAAATTAGAATGCCGTTCTTTTGGACGGCGATTGCCCACCACCCACTTACACCTACCTGATGCGCACTCCGCGGATATCACACTTAAGCCTCGTCCTCATGGACGTAAAATTCACGGGTTTTTGCACGAATTTCACAACTTTTGTTTTAATATTTTGTGGCGGTAAAAATCTCAACTTTTGACAAATTTTGCAAAAACAGTAAAAAAATATAAATGTGGTGTTATGATAGAAAATGTTATAGTTGACAAAATTCGTTATAAGTAGAGATTTTCCCCCCATTAAATAAATCGCGCAAATATTTGCGAATTTCGCATCCATAAGGACAAAAGGCTTTAAAATACATACACACTATTATTCACTATTGGTTACTAGCACTATAACAATCACACATTATCACTTATTGTACAGCTTTCCGTATAACCTTCATGCGTACATATTTCGTAAAAATTTAATATATCCAGATTCTGATCTTTTAATATTATTTATTTTAAATAATTTCATCACCATATCACTATTTTGTCTTTTTCTATCAGTGTACTCTTTTCGACTTTATTTATACGGAAATTCACCTACTACAATTCATATGTCACTCATAATTCACAAAAGTACCCTTGTATATATTGTAAGCAGTTTCATCTTGTAAGATATAGCAATCCAATCTTTTTTTCGTCGAAATCATTTTAAAAATACCATCTTCCTCTCGCGAGTTTCCATTACTTTCCATTTCGCAGTTGTACCTACTTATTTACCACTTTTTTATTTGCACTATAACATATGCTACTCACGTACATTTTAGTTACTGAAATACATAATTCAACATCACTTACACTCATTATTTTGACCTCGCACCCTAAATACTTCATACATGTCATCATCCGATATTCCTCACTTGTTAAATTAGGACGACTTTAATACGCTGTAGAGCTTGAATTATTCTCCATTCTTAAGAACACGAAATCACTAATAAAATTAATTACATTCATAATTAAATTAGCGAAAAGATATACCCGAAATTTTGCCCGCCCGAACGACATACCCGCCCATGAAAGCGCTGGAAATGAAACAGGTGGATCCGTCAATTCATCGTAGCCAATAAAAGCTGCGGCGCATGCGTACTTATTGCAGCAGAATCTGTTTATTCGGGTATACTCTCAGAGATATGCTGCACACGATTTTATAGGAAAAACGGGCTGCATGTATATTTCTTTGTATCGATTGCTATAAATTGTGAACAGGTTTATAGCATAAGTCACTTTGCAGATTTTCGACTGTCTACTATAGTTTTCTTTTATTCTTATGATTAAATTGATATGATTTAATTGAGAAAATCGATTGTAATCAGTTGAGTGGGGCAGCGATGCAAAATATCAACATATTTTTACAGTTGACTTCTACGTTATGTAACTCTATCCTTCTTTATAGTTGAGTATAGTGATTGACAAACAGAATGAACATATTTTAAAGGTTGTTAGGGATGTTCCTATGATGCTGGAAAGCAGTTTCAAGGAGACAAGGACTATGTTGATATGCGAAAACATGAGAAAACTATAAAATTATTTTGAAGGCATATTCTGAGGACGATTTTAAAAGTCATTTTAGAATGTCTTGAAATTCAGTAGTGAAATTGTGCCATTTGATAAAATTGGAAAAACATGCGGTGGTGGATGGCCTCCTGTTTATGTTATATTGTTACTTGCATTTCCTTATTTACCATTTTTACATCTTCCTCGTAACCACAAAATATAAAACTAACGCGTAATCTATATACAAACTGCTTTTTGGCATCATATAGTTCTATATCTTATATTTCTGACAATCATAACACGTCAATTTTTAAATGTTAAGTTATATAGCAATCAAACTGATTTGATTCAAATAATTGCAGAAAATTTATTTACTCGAGGTGTGCAAGGATTTTACATCTCAAACACTTTTTGAGTTGTAAGCCAAAGAACAATCTATCATGTTACTCACTTGTTACTAAAATCAGTTTAATCAGATCGAAATAAAACTAGTAAACTAGTAATAACTTTTATTAGAGTCGCTTCCAGTAACAGAATTAATGTGGACATCCCTAGCTTCAACTGGGATTCTTTAACCTGCCCCCTCCTCAGATTAGGCTATGTGGGGGCCAGATCCACTATCGGTATCGGCTGTTGTTAGTATTACGTCTACTACGGTCGGAACCGTTTCTGGGATAATGATGGTCTTCCTAGACGTTCCGTAGCCGTCTCTGTAATCGGTCGCATCCCATACTTTGAAAAGTTTCGCCGGTCTTCACTATTAGCATCTTCAGTGGTGACTCCGCATAAGCTTAGCCGCGACTGAGCAAGTCAGGCTAACCTGACTAATCACAATGCCAATTCATTTGATTCAGTGCAAAACGTTTTTAAAATTTCTTGCATATCGTTTGAACGAAATATTTTCTAGACGCGTATGTATATAAATATTATTCGTGCGTTTTAAATTCTATCCATTACATTTTAGAAAGCATTTCCATAGCTTAAAATTTTTACATACATCATTAACTGAACTTTTTAACAGTTAGGTCTCATTTCACATTCACTTCTGCGGTTAACACTAAAGTATGTTTCACTGTAGAATCCAGTAATGATGTCATTTTTTAAAAACAGTAGGCCGCTGCAGATAGTACAGTATTTAGTAATATTTTTGTAGATACTTATATACAAATGTTTATAAAGAGTGTTCCTAAATAAGTGTCGCAACGGAAAACTGTAAATTCCTCTTTAAAAAAGAAACATTTTTTTCCTTTTCAATTTTTCTCTCCGCGCTTTTGTTTTCGAGATACACGGTGTCAAAACTTATTTTTTTTTTTTTAGTTTTTTTCCAATATCTTAGGAACCGTTTGAACTACAGGACTGAGCTTTTGTAGACACATTACCACTATTAATAGCTACTTTTTCGCACCCTTCTCAAATTTATTGGAGAGTGGTGGAGATCTTAAGGTATCGGAAGGGTTTCTTCCCTCATAACTTTTACGCCACTGGAAAAATTGACATTTGACAGCAAATGCTGCAGCGCCAATAAATTTTACACAAAATAGTTCTCTTGGTTCATTGCTCTAAAGTCAACCGTTTTCAATAAAAATGACTTTCTATGAACAAAAACAAACATTTTGCTAACGTTTCGAAAATCTTTTGTAATTCAAAAAATAGATAAGTAAAATAACAATTTTAACGAGATTTAACAACAGATATGATTTTAACTTGTTTTATCAATTTGGCGAGTAAAATTTACAAAAACTGCTCAAAAATAAATTCGCGGACTTCAATGCATCTTCGAAGCATGTTTCTTTCTGCCGCTGAGGATTCACCCCTATCGGTCAACTCTTCGATATTGACATGGATTTCATAAACGATACATTTCAGATGTCCCCATCGGGTGGTTCAATTCGTCGTTCTCCGGATGTTCTCTTGAGGTCTTGCACTTTCAAAATGTGAGGGTTTCTCATCATATTGTTAATTATTACTACCTACCTATTTTTTGAATTACAAGATTTTCGAAACGTTAGCAAAATGTTTGTTTTTGTTCATAGAAAGTCATTTTTATTGAAAACGGTTGACTAGAGCAATGAACCAAGAGAACTATTTTTGTGTAACATTCGTTGGCGCTTCCGAATTTGCTGTCAAACGTAATTTTTTCCAGTGGCGTAAAAGTTGTGGGGGAAGAAATCTTTCCGTTACCTTACAATCTACAGTACTGGCACGTCCAATAAATTTGAGAATGGTGCGAAAAAGTAGCTATCACTAGTGATAATGTGTCTACGCAAGCTCAGTCCTGTAGTTCAAACAGTTCTTAAGATATTGGAAAAAATTGTTTTGACACCGTGTATCTCGAAAACGAAAGCCCGGAGAGAAAAACGGAAAAGGAAAAAATTTTTCTATTTTTAAGAGAAATTTACAGTTTTCCGTTGCGACACTTATTTAGGAACACCCTGTATATGTCTTGTATAAAAAGTCCCTTTAACAAAATAGAAGCTTCCAAAGAAGCCATTGTGTATATATACATAAATGAATGAAAAACAAAAAATGTAACGAGAAATAAATTCGCCGACTTCACACAAAGCAGCAATGGTGGTTATGAGCGGTCACTGGTGGGATTGCGCGAACAAAAGAAATATGTGACGTCACATCGCCCGCAATACTGATTGAGGGCGGGCATTAATAGGTCTGTTCAAGCAAGGAATCCAGACTGGTTACAAACTGCCAAAAACGTTTGTCTAAGTACTCATTACTCGATGTTTACTAAAAACAAAACTCATAACTTGCTTGAAGGGAGCTGTTATTTCCTTTGTTTTGGGGTCAATCAATCTCATTTTTCAACATATGCTTAAACTGATTAGATCTGTACTGATATTAACAAATTCAGATACAATTTGATTGTACCTAATAAACCCATTAATAAATTAATTAATTTCTCGTGTAAGAATTCGATCATAACTCCATTAACTTATTTCCTGGATGAACTACCTCCTAACTTCCAATTTGTAAGATCCTAAACTCCTTCCAAGGAGCTAAAGCAGTGCGCGGAAATAAATCTCGGTGAAACAATGACAAGCAGTTCCCGCGGGCAGTCTAGCGACAACTTTAAACTTTAAAGTGACATTTTTTGCGGGGTTCTGCCAAGAGAGGGAACAATTCAAGTCGAGATTTAAATTGCTCCCTAAACTTGTTTATGAAATCCACTATGGGAATATTATCGTTGGAACGGGCCCCCGTCATGTTTTACTTAAATTGTAAAGATAAACATTGCCTACTTGCAGTTCGTTTTGGTAAAGTAAACTGCACCATTTTCCGCAACATGAATTTTTTATGAAGAATATATTGAATTGTTTCCTTCCTTATTTCATGCAATTGTTATTAAAGAAAAAAGGAACGGATATTATTCCTAAGTTATTGGAAAATATAAAAATAAAGAGAATCAAATCATATATTAATTAAGCATATATTTTACATTTAAATCAGTGACTTGTTCAGATTTAAGAGGCCTCTGTATGAATCTTGAAACTAGTTTCGAAATTACTCCCATAATAGTGATCCGATTTCGATATGGCTTGCACTAGTTTCTTTAGAAAAATATATAACTTATAAGATGCTCTCAATCTCAATCAATATTTTTGATTCGAATAAACTAGGATTTAAAAGGTAAAGAGAACAAATAAATGGACATCATCGAATTATTTTATTAATTTATATATACTATGTATCTGAAAATAATTAATAGCAACTTTGAAAATTTGGAACTAAGAAAGTGCTGAGCCGCTTATGTTCAAATAGAATCAGGCGATGAGAGATAAGAGGTAGTCGAAGATGGATGGAAGGGAAGTCATACGGTTACAGTGTGCTTAGCGGAATAGAATAGGACTGTACGAGTTTGTTCATAACTATAATTGTGCGTTATCTTACTCATATAACGTGGCAACTGGCAAGTGCCCAATTCTTAAAAACTGATATGAAAAGCTATTACGATCATTATTGTCTAAAACGTGTCCAAAAATTGATACACAAAATTTAAAAAATGGCATCTACAGTACACCTTGTGAATGCAATAAACATTATGTTGGAGAAACGTCTCGGCCTATGCATGTTAGAGTTGAGAAACATAAAAATTATATAAAAAGACGGGAATTTGAAAAATCCAAAATTTGCGAACACGCTTGGCAAAACGGTCATTTGATTCAATGGGGTTCGGTAAAAATTTTAGAGAAGAAAGATAACGCAACAAAAAGAAAATTAAAAGAAACCGCGATTATTTTGTTGGACGGAGATAAGTGTGTGTCAAACTGTTCAGTAAACATTGATCATTGTTGGCTACAGTTGCATCAAGATGAAGTAAGTAACAATAAAATAAACATCGTTTAACATCTCTATGGAAGCAGATAAACAAATTTTAAACTGTCAAACTTGACATATGTTTAATATTTTTACTACTATTTTGAGAACGAAACAAGATAGTTTTTCGAGACGTCAATAATACGGAAGTGGGCGATAGTGATGTGATTTTTGTTATTTTTTACTTATCTGCTTTTTTCAGTGTGAGATTTTTTGGTTAGGTAAACTTAGTTTCAAAAATAACCCTTGACTGAACCGTTTGGCGCAAGGGCTTATTTAATTAATTTTTATTTTTTCAGAAGTGTGGCAAAAACCCAATAAAATTAAAGAAAAACTAAAATTATTCCACAAATAAATAGCTTCAGACAATTAATAGCTATTACGTAATTTTATACATAATTTTGATGGTACATCACCGCATTTTCTTACTTTTGAAAAGCAATATATCGCCTGACTTGGATTTATATAATAGATATCGACTAATATAAATCTTATGTAGTTCACTTAGTTCGTTAACTTTACTGCTGTTTCAAGTTCACTTTGACAGTAATTTCACTTTTTCAGATCACGTTCAATATTTAGCTTCATCACGTGAAACATTTGCTTTTACGATTAGATAATGTCCTGAATTTCGTGGTAGCATCTGTTGTTCTTCTTCTGTTATTTTATGCAAAAAGCAACATAATTATTATAAATTATTTATTTGACAAGTCGAGTAGCTGCTAAAGGAACTGTGGCGGCAAACATCATTTTTAGGATAATAGTTATTTATGCAACAAGTACAAAAAGTAAGTGTTTATTGTACGCGACGTGAATTGTCAACGAGGCCGTCAGGCCGAGTAGGATAATTCGTCGAGTGCAATAAGCACTTTTTGTACGAGTTGCATACAATATTTTTTCTACGTTTACGCAAAAAACAAAAAATGTTATCACTAAGTCTAGGAAAATGTGACGTCGATTTGAACGTTTATGTTTGTTATGATGACAAAACGCTGTAGTAGAATGACAGATGAATGCAATAAACATTTTATTGCACTAGTGCAATAAAGAACCACCTTTTCCACTAAATATAGTGCAATAAAGTTTGGTTTTTTGCATGAACGTAGAAAAAAGGTTTTCATACACCAATAAATTTTTAACAGGATTTTTTTACGGAAATTTAGGCTAGTTGTTAATATAATCACAATTATTTTTATTGTTTTTTTCAGGGCTAGACTAGAATCAATACAAATTAATTGCGAAAGGTCAGCAGGTCAGCAATTTTTAAAATAAGTGCTTTTTCTTTCAACAACAAGCCTAAATTCCCGTAAGAAGTGCAGTTCGAAATCAATATAAATATGGACGTTAATTAGTAATAGAATTTTTGTTTAAATAAATAGAAATAAACTGTAAAAGTGAATTGGTTATTTCTCTGTAAACGGTAACGCGTGATCCGAGATATGATGTTTGCATAATATAGATGCAAAATTAGGTACAAACTTACCACACTTATAGAAACTGATATTCATTAGCACAAAGGCAGACCTAGCAACGACGCATCCAAGTTAGCCGAACAAATAGCACAAACAATCAAACACAACCCAATGCAACTCCATAAATACAATAACGTAATACACCGATTTTGTTCACAGAACTTGACTTGTCAATTCGAACATTTGGAATGTTTATTAAAATGCAGTTTTGATAGAAATACTTATAAATTGAGTCTAAATTATAGTTTTCCTATTGTTCAAAATAATATCAAATGCCATTTAACGATCAGTAAGCGAAAAGCTACTCTAGATTAAATAGTACTAAGAACATACTTTGTCACACTACATTGGAAGAAAGGGCGTGATATCTGATTATTTATAAATCGGACGTATAGAAAACAGAAAACTTTAAAACTATGTAAATCATAAAATTTTAACAATTTAGTGATTTGAAAAAATCTTTTCTTCTCAGGGTCAAACTGTAGGTCAAAATTCTTCAACATAAAGAAAATATTCACACCTGGCAACACTGATCTCGTAGTATTCACTACACTCCACTCTACTCCACTCCTTTTTGTAATATTTTATTAAATCAAATCTCAAAATCGACCTTATTATAACCGACTAACAATAGGTCAGTAGATCCTCATTAGGCAATTCATTTTTGAAAGATTTTATTTAAAACTGGTTTCACAGGCGTTACATAGGGATGAGCCTCGTTATATATAAAAAAAGATTTGTTCATGTATGTCAGTTAGACAATTAATGGTGTTTATCAACAAATCCAAAGAATACATTTCCCCGGTTAAATTTCCATGTAAAAGACGGCGATCTCCAAAAATTCCTACATAACAGTTGAATTTTTCTGAATTGTGGTATATATTTAATCAAGTATTGTGGTTTTGTTGATTTTTTTCTGTAGAGACATTTAAAAAATATCATGGCAAAGCATTATACATATACGAGTGCAAGCTTATTATTCCATAATGTTAGGGAACATTTTGCACAATGTTTCTACTAATACATGAAAGTACGGGGCACTTTTAATATTTAAAAATTAAAATCGACGGTAGTTAAGTTAATTTCTCGAAAACTGATTATCCAAAATTAAGAGGCTAGATAATTGAATATTATTTAAAATGATGTATAACACGAACCACTTTCAATTGAAGATTTTAAAGATGATCACATCCATAAAAAATATCCCGTTTTTTAGTTTTTGCAGAAAACTAAGAAAACTTCAACGGTCCATAATGTATATTTCATATAACACATGAGTTTGTGTCTACAATTAACAAAAACAAAATCTTAAATCAATAAAATAATGAGACAATAATTATTGCATTAAAATATCGCTCTTCACCCTTTAAGTATTGTAGTTTTATTTAAAACAACACATTTTGAAATAATTTGTAACTAAGTATCAACTGTAAGGGCGAAGGGATGGTACGTCACTTAAATGATGATATAAAGTGTTTATGCATCTGTTGGAGACCAGAGAGCGAATGTAGCCATTATGAAACGGACCTAGTGACCCTTCAAACCACGCTTACCACCATGATATTACTATTCTAGACCACTGATTAAAGCAACAAAGGATCCTACCTAAACAAGTTCGCTCGGAGATATAATTCAACTCTGATAAACTGGAAACTGACGTTACTGATATATGTCTATGTAATATAATGATATTAAATATATTATGAATAATTCTGAAGAGTTTACTGGCCACTAATTTAGACAAATTACTGCAACTTTATTTGCCAATGCTGAAGCTGATATAAGTATTTGATAAGATAAGTGGCTGGAAATTTTCCACTGTGTTCGAGGGATACGCAGAGATTTCCATGAAAAACAAAAATATTATTTCCATGAAAATTTTACCGTCAAAATGCAAAAATTCTGCTCCATTAACTTAAATGGTCACAAATATTTCCAGCTATCGTATAAGTTTGCAAACTATAAATAATAATATTGAGTTGTGGTCATAAGTCCCAGGAATAACTATTTCTAACAATCCTAATTGTTTTTTACTGTATTAGAGAGGTATTTTAAGCTAATATAAATCAAATCTCCTACAATTCCTATCAATGAAGTCATATGTATGTTCTCTGATACCAAACATTATTAATACCTAAACATATATAAAAATCCTAATTGTGAAGATACAAAAAATTCAAATAAAATTTGGGACATGTGCCGTTAAATGGGATGAAGTAGGCTCCATTTTTATTCGAAAGCATTATCTTTGGGATTTGACAAAAATGACTAATGACTACATCAATTATATTCTTCCCAGAAGCCCCTATCACATTAGCGGTGGAAGGATCAAGTAGCCGTTGGAAAATAGTTCGTTTAAAGTGCATAAATGTCACACATACTTGTCATTACTCAATACGAACGTGAAACGTATAACTTTTGTGCTTACAAAATGTTTTCTCATTCGGAAAAAGTTGATATTTTGCTAATTTACGGCGAGTTACAAAAATATTCAAGAAGAGCTGTAGAGTTATATCGGGAAAGGTATCCAGAGAGCTTCATTCCTGATAACCTTTACAAGATTGGAGGCGTTTTTGCGACGAAATGAAGATGCATTATCTGTTCGGAAGAATCAATAATTGACCGAAGGGTAAGAAACAATGTTAATAGAGCTGCACTGTTACAGTATTTCGGACAAAATCAACGAAATTCTATACGGCAGCTAGCCGGTGATTGAATTCAGATAAATCCACTATTCAACGAATTTTAAAGACCAGTGGGTATCATGACTACAAAATCCACAATTTGAAGTAACGCCTGAGCGTCATATTGAAGACAAACTTAATTTTATAGCTCAAATTGTAGTGAATGTATAAACCGTTAATCAGAACCTTTTTCGGCACGTTCTTTGGACAGACGAAAGTCGGTTTGTCAGTAATGGTTTGCCAAACAGGTGCGACGAACACTACTGGTCCATTGAAAATCCAGACCAAAACTAAAGCCATTTGAAGTAAATGTATAGTGCGGTCATAGGTAGGTATTGAATTGGGCCTTATTTTTGTGAACATACAGGGTGTTCGGAATATGAGTGCCTTAATTTTGTCATATGGTAAGTTGTACTAAACAAAACATATTTGACTTTACAATTTTTTCTCCCTGACTAACGGTAACAGAATTATGACAACAAACAAATCTTGAATATGTCACAACATCGCTCAACACACTATCTTAGGATTGTTATGTATTTATACATCATAATCACATGTATCTAGGCATGGAATGATTTCCTTAGACTCACAATACAGAATAATAGTTACAAGTGTTCCATTTTTGTTTATGTACACTCTCAAACATCAAAGAAAATCTAGATAAAAATGAATCGCACTAGCTGTACGCATCATTATGACTAATATTACTTTTAGATTATCACCAGCAGCCTGGCACTGCAACGTTGTCGAACGTTACAGTTTTAACGAATTTCTCGGAAACTTCAATTGTTTATTTCATTAATACAGATCCAAAAATTAAATTATGAACAAATTACGTTTCATGCGATTTTACTTAATCTTAATTGTACCTTAGTTTGTAATTTCCGATCATATTTTTGCATATTATTGCAGTTGTATTTTTATTTTTTAAATGTGTTTGTAGACAAACTATTCGTTTTAGAACAGCTTTTTATTGCATTTAGTCAGATATACAGGGTGTCCAGAAACTCTCCTGACAAACGAAGACCGGAGATTCCTCAGATAATTTTAAGACAATTTAACCCAATTCACCTAGTCCAAAAATGCTCCCTAAGGGAACTAGAGCTCTTTGAAGATGGCGCCTTGTAAATAGTTTTGTTTATATACCTCCAGAACGCTTCTACTTAGAAAAACAAAAACTGGTATGCTTGTTTAGCCTTCAGAGATGAATCGATTCCATCAATTGCGAATTTCTAGTACCGGTCATAGGCGTCCGTTTTGGGTAGGTCAACGGTTATTTCAACGCATAACTTTTTTGTCTTTAACTTGTAAGCATTTGTGACACTAGATTATTAAATTTTCAGGTATTCTAGTACTAAAAGGTACTCTTACTTTAAGTCATTAGGATACGCCGTTTTCTAGAAAAATGGATTTGAAAATTTTTCGTTTTTTTGTCATTAAAGTTCAATTTATATTTTTTGCACTAGTTGGCTCTGAACTGCCAACAAAAGTAAAAGATACGGTTTTCATTGTCAAATTGTTGTCAGTTCGCGAAGTTTATCTTTCTTTGTGGAATTCAAACACAACGATTTCAATTTTTTTTAAAATGATTTTTACTAATGAGGAATACGCCGATATGCATTTAGTTTATGGCGAAATGAGGTGTAACGCTCGAGCAGCGCAACGTAGATACGCTGAAAAATTTCCCAATCGTGAGCATCCCACTCACTCAACATTTACAGCTCTTCATCAACGAATAAGAGAAACAGGTTCAGTGGTCCCACAAATTATGAAACAGGAGACATAATGATATAACAGCAGAACATGAAGATGTTATTTTAATGGAAGTTGATGAAAATCCAGAAATTAGCGTTCGAAGACTATCTGCCATGTACCCCACAATTTCAAAATCTTCCGTAGGAAATATCTTACACAATATTTTACAAATATGCAAGCACTGCAGGAAGGAGATTTTCCTGCTCGTGTAGAATTCACTAGATGGTTACAAAACCACAAAAATCAAGATGAAGATTTTTTCAGATACATTTTGTTTGGTGACGAAGGTACATTCACAAAAAATGGGATTTTTAATGTACATAATGCACATTATTATTCGTACGTTGGTGACAATCCTCACGTTGTTCAACAATTTAAGCATCAGCATAGGTTTAAGATAAACGTCTGGATAGGAGTAGTTGACGATTATCTACTTGGACCTATGGAATTACCTGCTCGTTTAAATGGTGCTGATTATTTACATTTCCTGCAAAATATTTTACCTGATTTGTTACATGAGGTGCGTTTAAATATTCGGCAAAACTTATGGTTTCTACACGACGGCTGTCCGGCCCACTTTAGCAGGAATGTACGAGACTTTCTAGATAATAACTACGAAGACCATTGGATTGGAAGAGGAGGTCCAGTTGCTTGGCCAGCAAGGTCGCCGGATTTGAATCCTTGCGATTATTGTGTTTGGGGATACATAAAAGCATTTGTTTATTCCGTTCCGATACAAAATCGTGCACAACTCTGGCGAAGGATACAAGATGCTTGCAACGAATTTAGAAATAACTTTGGAATTTTTGCAAGAATTCGGCGTTCTCTAAGCAAGAGGGTAAATTTATGCATAGAGACTAATGGTCATCACATTGAACATCTTTTGTAACTATCTACCTTTGATACTTTTTTTTGTTACTTTAGTTCCATTGTAATAAATACTTTATTTTAAAAAATCTTTAACTAAAACTTTTAAACTTTAATGACGAAAAAACGAAAAATTTTCAAATCCATTTTTCTAGAAAACCGTGTATCCTAATGACTTAAAGTGAGAGTACCTTTTAGTACTAGAATACCTGAAAATTTAATAATCTAGTGTCACAAATGCTTAAAAGTTAAATACAAAGAAGTTATGCGTTAAAATAACCGTTGACCTACCCAAAACGGACGCCTATGACCGGTACTAGAAATTCGCAATTGATGGAATCGATTCATCTCTGAAGGCTAAACAAGCGTACCAGTTTTTGTTATTCTAAGTAGAAGCATTCTGGAGGTATTTAAACAAAACTATTTACAAGGCGCCATCTTCAAAGAGCTCTAGTTCCCTTAGGAAGCATTTTCGGACTAGGTGAATTGGGTTAAATTGTCTTAAAATTATCTGAGGAATCTCCGGTCTTCGTTTGTCAGGAGAGTTTCTGGACATCCTGTATAAGCTTTTAAAACTGCGGCAGTAATATTTCGGACACCCTGTATATTCAACAGCGTGAGTTGCCTAAATTTCTAACAAGAAGAACTTCCAGAGAAATGGATTAGGATTAATGTACCTATTCAGTGGCCCAGAAAGTCATCAATCTAACACCCCTCGAATTTTTTTTATGGGAGGTTTTAAAAAATAAAGTTCACAAAACATCTTTGCGAGATATTAATTATTTGAAAGTAAAAATCACGAACGCTTGTAATGAGGTAAGTGGCAAAATGTTAATAAACGACTCCCACAAAGAAGTGAGACGAAGATTGGATATGAGTCCTGAAATGAGAGGAGGTCATACAGATATTTTAATATGTATGTAGTATGAGGGCGCTGACCTAATTTTGTAAGTTTAGTTATTGTCATAATTACCTTTTGTTTTAACTGCATTAAAGAATTATCGAGTTTAATCCTATTATTTATTCTTAATGACATTTTATACACTTTAAACAACGAACATTCAATTATTTTCCAACGACTATTTGATCCTCCACCGCTAATGTGATTTTTTGATGGTATTTCTTTTGAGACTAGGACGATATTGCTTATAACTTTTAAACGGGAAGTAATACAGAAAAATGTCTCTAATAAAAGTTTATTAGAAAAAAAGGGAGTTTTTTAACAGGGAAAACATTTGGGTTTGGTTTCTGGAAAAAATATAATTGATGACATCGTTTCTGCCAAAGATAATACTATAGATTGAAAATGGAACTTATTTCATCCCATTTAACACCACGTGTCCCTAATTTTATTTATTTTTTTTTATCCCCATGGTAGGTCCATACTATCAAGTTTGAGACACCATGTACATTTGATATTTATGTTAATTCAAATTAAATTTATCTGTTTTCTAAATATTGAAATGAATAGAAGAAATGTGCTGTTTTAATGGTCGTGAAATTGGATTTTACGGTCATTAAACAGTACGTGAAGTGAGTGCTTCACGGCCTTTTGAATCAAAAATTAGGTACTTATGCACCTATTGCATGAAAAGTCCCTTTAACAAAACCAGAGTCCATTGTGTATATTTACAAATTAATAAAACAGAACACGTGACGAGAAACGAATACACCGACTCCACACAAAGCGTCAACGGCGGTAACAGTCGCTGGCGAGATGGCGCATACGATAGGATTATGTGACGTCATGCAACCCGCAGCAATGTTTGAGGAAGGAGCGAACTTTGAACATTAATATCACAGTTTATTATACAGTTCATCGAGTGAAGGTTCCAGAGGGTGTGGATAAATCGCGGCTAAATGCGCAATAAACACCAATGAAATTCATATGTACACGACGAAGTGGGAGAAATTCTATTTCTTGACAAATCACCGTGCCCCTTGAGCGCGCGAATGTGCGCGGCTAAATGCGCAGTCGTCTTTTGGTCGTCTAAAAAAACTAAATCTGGGACCTCTACATCAAATGAGCCGACGTGAAGACGCCGGACTGTATAATAGACTGTGTTAATATCTTTTTTTTCGGTAAATTATTCTCAATTTTTCAATATATGCTTAAATTGATTAGATCTGCAATAATATTGACCAATTCAGATCAAATTTAATTATACCAAATGATCCCATTCTTGTTTACACATAAACAACTGAACTAAAACTGAACACGGACGAAAAATTAAAAAACTAAACTGATTGTCTAAGAAGACGACACAAAAATAAAAAAATACTAAAATTTGAAAGCTCATAGAACACCAAAAAATAATGTTCTAATTCCTTTGGGCAATTTCTCTCGATATTAATTATAATCTGCTTGAGACTGTTTCCGATAGCTCTTGTATAATTTAACACAATACGTTTATTACCCGCACATCTTGTTTCAAGTTTTAATTACACTGTTTTGACATTCATTATGTAGTGCATACAATGAACAGGAGTGCGCCATTGTTTTCTGAAACAATTGATCATTTACCGTTTCGAAGCGAAACCAGTCATCGGCTAGTGACGTCAAAGACATGTAACCCGTTTAATTGGGAACTGATGATTAGCGCACTATCACAAACGATATATTTTCTGTTACGAGATCTGTTTACATCAATGAAAACATATCAGCCCGTTACTTCGCGGACGCAGTCGAACAATTAATAGCCAATTTGGTGCCCTCATGTAAATGCAGTTTTAATTTCGCATAAAAATGTGATACATATTTTCATTGCAATAGTAATTAGTGGACTGTTACTAACCGAAACAGAATTTAGATTTGTACCAATAAAAATGCTTTGAAAGATACATGAGGTTTTGAACTATTAATAATATTATTATAGATTATCAACTTAATAAACTAAAACAAAAATATTTCAATTCAATTATATATGATATTGCGGAAGAAACTGGAAATACATCAAGAATGAAAATACATTCTAAATGCTTATTTTCAGGACTGTAACATATTTTCATTATTCAGGATGTCTTGCGAGTCATTGTAATAGTTTTAGGAGGTGATAGAATACTTGATTTTCAGTCGATTGAAATAAACATACCTATATACCAGGTGTTACAATATTTGTCATAATTAATTTTTTAATTTAACCGTGCATTTCTACAAGTATGTAGAAGACAACAACAAACAAACCTTTTTATAACAAATATTTCTATACTTATTTTACTAGAAATGAATGGATTATTTAAATTATTTAACCAATAAAATCCAATGTGGCTTCGTTACTTACCTAGAACTTCATTATTATGGTTTTTGTACTTTTTAAAAGCGAAGAGTCAAATTTAAACGTGGATTTTATTTAAACCTTTGTGTGTAGGTTTATTCAGATATTATTGAACTAAAAATATTTATTTGTGTAGTAGATATATCAGGAAAATGGTGTGGTATATACAGGGCCACCTAACAAATGTTACATACTTCGAAGGTATAATGTAGATTCCAAAGATAATGTAGATTGGTGTCGATTTAACCAAACTTGCTTAAACAAAAAATGTTGCAAAAGAAAGTTACAGGGTGTTAAAGTTTCATTTCTTCCTTTCTTGTTTTCTCTAGAACTCAGAACCCAGTTAACCGATTTGACCAAAATTTGTTGTTGCTTAGTTTCTCTTCATAATAACTACATAGCCATAGTTTGTATATTGCAAAAGTTTGTTTCTGAAATTGCCTGGACACAATGAATTTGCGAATTATGACATGATAGTGGTATATGTACAGGAACATTTTAGTAGACTCGCAGAAAACCTTCTCATACATTGTCTGCTTCTTTATTCATCGGATTAGGAGAATTTGGGAACTTTAGGTCTTATTCATGAAATGGAAGGTACGTTCAAAGAAGGGTACATGACGAAGGACATATTCTATAAAGAGTATAAAAAAATCCCAAAATTAGTATTCGTCGTTTCTCAGCAGTCACGTGAGTTGGTCGCAAAACATTTTCTACTATAGGTACTCCATA
Organism: Monochamus saltuarius; assembly: GCA_025584915.1. NCBI lineage: Eukaryota > Metazoa > Arthropoda > Insecta > Coleoptera > Cerambycidae > Monochamus > Monochamus saltuarius. The sequence continues at coordinate 22,257,040 of CM046724.1, read as the reverse complement.
CGCTGCAGTTACAATGTTTCCATTTTCACTCTATAACAAAATTCAATTCTCAGTAGTTTCATAAAATGTTTAAGGAAATGTGTCGAAGAGAATGGTGAACACGTAGAACATTTATTATAAAGTAGTAGCCTTTTTATTATTGTCATCTTTCAGTTTATTATGTTGTTTATTATGGATACGTAGTTATTTCCAAAAAATAGGGGGTATGTGTAATAAGTATTTTCTGTAATTTCTTCTAAACCGAACATAATTTCGACTTTTGATACGTATTCATTTTGTGTGTAGAATCAAATTCTCTACCTACTTCTGATAGTTACGTGTAGAAATAAAAACTTAAGCTTTACCACCCTTAACTTCTTTTGCGACATTTTTCGTTTTAGCAAGTTTGGTTAAATCACCATTTGGGTACCAGATCATACCGTTGAAGTATGTAGCATTCATGGGGTGACCCTGTAGAAAAATGTTATAGGACCTCTATTATTTTTTTATGCGCTATCATTTCCCAAAGTAAAGAACGAAAAATAGGGGATAGCCTAAATAAGGATGCACAGTTATAAATTATACCTATTAGTTAATAGCATAATGTGCAAATGCACCCCCCTGAAAGTAATCCTGCCGGCGCCCATGCATATTTACTTATTATTTTAGTATCTAGTTATGTAATTACATCTGTCTAATGCGACAAATTTTAATTAATTATTATATGTATTTTTCATTGAGGTCAATTTTGAACTAGATAAGATAACAATATTAATTAAATATTACTATTCTATATTTGGAAACGGACTATAATCAATATCCATCTGTACCTGATATTTTTATATGTCGGTCTGTCTCATATAATATTTAATTATATTGATGAGAAGAGGTAGCTTTGAGCTGACAGTGATGGAGAAGCATTTTAAATTACTAATTCGTAGTATATTAGATATTAAAAGGACTCCAACATAATATACACAAGCGGAAAAAATTAAGGGATCAAATAAAAAATCTCAGTTTTTTGCGATTTTCAAATGGCTGTATCTTTGGTAGAAATGGTCGTATGTGAGTGAAAATAAAAATCAATTTGAAGCTTGAAGTGTCTACTTTATGGATCTTGCGATAAAACAATTTTCCAAGCAACAATTAGCGCAAAATCCTAATGAATATCATGGAACGAAAATTTTTCGAAATTTTTTGCACTCTTATTTTTAGTGTACGAACTTCAAAAAATTTTTTTCAACCTAACCACTATATGGATTGGATAGGTTGTTCATTTAGCTTCAATTTTATTTTTTGTCGCCCTCGATACGACCATTTCTCGCTGAGTTATCAGTCTTTGAATGAAAATGCGTCGTTTTCTCTTCTCTCAGCAATATCTCAGGAACCAATGGTGGCTCGGAAAATGGGAGGTTTCGGAAACTTGAATTCATTCTCTACAATGTTCTGGCATATTTTTTCAGAAAGCAAATTTTTTTTCATTCTTAACATGAACATAAAAATGTCGAAAAAAATTAGGAGACATTTCTTTTTCATTTTTTTACAGATTATGAGCTCTAAAGGCAAAAAACACGGTTTTTCAAAAATTCAATCGAATAAAACAATAAAACGGCTTGATGGATCAGGTTCAAACTTTGTAGGGTTTTTGACGGTACAATGGCCTATAAGATGCACACTTAACAGTAGTCATTTTCTCAATGTTCTCAATGCAGCACGTGATTTTCTGAAAGACCTCAAAAAGTCCTGTTTTTTCGAAATTTTGTCATGATAAGAATAAAAAAAAAATTGTTTCCTGTAAAAACATGCCAGAACATTGTAGAGAATAGATCCTAGTTTCCGAATCCCCTCTTCTATTTTCTGAGCGACCATTGGTTCCTGAGATATTGCTGAGAGAAGAGAAAATGACGCATTTTCATTCAAAGGCTGATAACTCAGCGAGGAATGGTCGTATCGAGACCGACAAAAAAGAAATTGAAGCTAAATGAACAACCTATCCAATCCATATTATAGTGGTTAGGTTGAAGTCCGTATACCAAAAATAAGAGTGCAAAAAATTTCGAAAAATTTTCTTTCCATGATATTCATTAGGGTTCTGCGATAATTGTTGCTTGGAGACACTTCAAACTTCAAATTGATTTTTTTTTTCACTCACATACCACCATTTTCATCAAAGATACAGCCATTTGAAAAATCGCAAAAAAGAGTTTTTTTTTGATCCCTTAATTTTTTACGCTATGTTGGAGTCCATTTAATATCTAATATACTACGAATTAGTAATTTAAAATGCTTCTCCATCATTGCCAGCTCAAAGCTACCTCTACTCATCAATATAATTAAATATTATATGAGACAGACCGACATATAAAAATATCAGGTACAGATGGAATTTCCTTGACGGCCATGGTTATACCTGCTAGTTCCCTTTGTACCACGGTAGCATACCTGTTCATTAAATAGATTCCATACCCTGCATCTTCCTCTCTTTTTGATTCGTCTGAGAAGATGTTCATTACATCCTCATGGGTACTGTCCTCATTCCTGATAATTTCCATGTAGGGTTTATCAAACGCAAACTTGGCAGATATACTGTCAGTGTCTGCCTGCAGAAGAGGCATCTTTCTGACGACCCCATTCCACGGGCGACTTCTAACTTCTCCACATCTCGCATCTGGTATGCTACCAGTATTCTTGAGACGAAGAATATTTGTTACAAGCACTTCTTTTAGATAAATATTTGAATGTGGTCCAATTATGCTCAAGCAGGAAATCATTTGTACCTGACTGAGCTTTTTGTTTAGCTGTCGTCTGTTGGACCAGACGATAGCCTCATAGGGTAACACTGGTTTGACAATGGCGTGTACTCCACATGACCACCTTTGGTTTTATTCGCCAGGTTTTATCAACCGTTCTGCTCATAGAATATGCACGCCTTTTTCAGTTCTCTCCAAATGAAGACTCCATGTTAGTTTTGCATCAAGTGTGATTCCAAGGTATTTCACATCCGATATAAAGCTTAACGCAGTGTTTAGAAGAGTTTTTACTCTTTTTATTTGACTCTTACATGCTACTCTTGTAAATAGAACCATATCTGTCTTCTTGGGGTTAACAGGGCTGTTTGCATTATTTGGCAAATGAGTCTTTAGAACTTTCCACTAATCAGCATAATCTATAGTATATCTATTAATTTTCGAGTTGAGGCGGCACAGAATACTGTTCCACCACCAAGTTCCATAGCAGTGGTGATAAAACATCTCCCTGCTGGCAGCCCTAGCCATAATGCCTCTCATAAAGGCATCTGCCGCACTGATATTTGTATAGCTCTTTTAGTGAGCATGTTTGATGTCCAACTGCAGATGGTTGGAGAAACTCCCCTCTCCACAAAAACTGAATCAATTTTAGGAAAGGTCGTTTTGTCTAATGCCTCTTTTATGTCTGTATTCCTCCAGGGTGGACTCTTTACTGTCCAATGGTTTTCCTTTCCTCCCACCTCTTGGTGGAGGACTGTGTCGGAGGATGACTCTGGAGTATAGTCTATCCGTTAGTATAGTGTCCCTTAGAGATATCTTACATCTATTCAGTTTATCTTAATGGCCATATTTTACAGTTTTCGAGATGCTACTGGTGAGCCATCAAAAACGGACCACCCTGTATCTGCAGAAGAACCATGCCAAAATTATTGCTATAATTTAAATTTAAAAGATGATTGTTGAATTAAATAGAAATAAGTGGCGTTTGGCAAAGACCCATAAGTCAGTATTTGGGGTATCATTTCAAATATATTACTCTGAGAATAGACTTTATTGGTGTTTTGATGGTGACACCGGAGGGTCAGTATTCCAATAAAGCTTCTATTTCATTCGGGCCAGAATAAAGCCACAATGGCAACGAAATGTTAGAAACAGCATAGCAGCCGTTGTCGACATCCCGCCATGTTATTCTTTATCCACCCATTTTTTAGGCCATAGGAACAAACAGTGAAATTCTGGAATTAAATTTGTTTGAATGAGAATACATAAAGTAAGATAGTATATAAAAGAAGCAAGCAAATCAGATACCTACAATTAACAGTAAAGCTAATTCAGTTAATAGTATGCACATGAGAATGGACAATACATATTAAATAAATGTATAACAAATTTAAAATGGTCCTTAATGCCAGTCCAAAAAATTGCTACTCAAGTATTCATCTACATTATAAAAATAATAATATTTTAATAATTTCTTTGTTTTACACTTAAAAGATATAATATTTGGACTGTTACGGATATCGTGAGGCAGGGGTACAAGGTATACTGTAGAATACACATAAAAATTACATAAAAAAACGGGAATTTGAAAAATCCAAAATTTGCGAACACGCTTGGGAAAACGGTCATTTGATTCAATGGGGTTCGGCAAAAATTTTAGAAAAGGAAGATAACGCAACAAAAAGAAAATTAAAAGAGACCGCGATTATTTTGTTGAACGGAGATAAGTGTGTGTCTAACTGTTCAGTTAACATCGATCATTGTTGGCTACAGTTGTATCAAGAAGAAATAAGTAACAATAAAATAAAAATCATTTAACATCTCTATTGAAGCAGGTAAATAAATTTTAAACTGTCAAACTTGACATACGTTTAAAAAATTTTTTACTATGATTTTGAGAACGAAAACAGAGAATTTTTCGAAACGTCAATAACAAGTGCGCAATAGTGATGTGATTTTTGTTATTTTTACTTATCTGCTTTTTTCTGTGTGAGATTTTTTAGTTAGGCAAACTTAGTTTCGAAAATAACCCTGGACTGTTCCGTTTGGCGCAAGGGCTTATTTAATTAATCTTTATTATTTTTTCAGAAGTGTGGCAAAAAACCCAACAAAACTAAAGAAAAACTAAAGTTATGCCACAAATAAATAGCTTCAGACAATAATTTACTTATATTAAGTGGCAATATATTATTGTGATACCATATATATTGATCTTAAAAAGATCTTATTGTAGCAAACCGCAGTCTTCTAGCGAACTACTAGAAACCCACATACATTCTTTAAATCATCAGCATATAATAATGTTGCAAATTGAGATTCCTTGCAAACATCGTTGATAAATAAAACAAATGAGTTGTCCAAGAACCGATCCTTGTGGAACTCCTGATGTCGCAATCATATCAAAAAATTTATAATCAGAATAGCAAACATTAATAATGCGATTTGATAAATAGGATAATATAATATCCTACTTTTACAACCCAATATCATATAAAAGTGTTTCATCTTTCATATTGTTCCCCGCACCTATAAATATTTTTCCGCGCATGCAAAGATATCCGAACAATTCATTTTACGTTCTGGATTTTCTCTACAATGTTCATGAATCTTATTATCATAAAATGTAGGTCATAAATTTCCGCCGTCCATATGTAAATTTCTGCTCTTATCTTTCTGGATAGTTACACTTTATTGCTGCCAGTTCACACAATTTTACATTTTATCTTTGCCGCATAAAAACTAGTAGCTGTCCATCTTCGATTTATGTGTGGTTGTAACTGGAAAATTTACAAGACATGATACATATATTTACAGTAATGTTAAAATCACAAAGAATGCGTACATAGATTTTTCAAAATTCTCATTTTAATAGCTAATAGCTTTAATAGCTGTCTAAAGTGTTTAATATGTTTAAAGTGTAATATAAAACAAATGGTAATATCTGGAATTAATGAATAAAATAAATCAATATATGAATAGTACGAATTATTTTTTTTCCTTTTTCACAATAATTTCTTCAGGTTTTCACATATCACTTTTGTAAAGATACTTCTTGTTGTGTAAATGTTCTCACATACTTCTTGTTATTAACGATATCATCAAGGGTATTATTGTAAAAGATGTCTAAAAAACAAACGTAGAAACGGAAGGGAAGGGGTTACTGTATTTCAATTCCAAATTGGAAATGAACAATTGTAATGTTTTAACTTGCTCTAAAATGTTCTAACTTATTTTATAGAGTGTATCTGAAGATAGGGTGGGCCAGATGTGCAATTTTTACAAAAATAAAAGTTGTTTTATCAATGTAAATATGTTTATTAAGGAAAAACAGGGATTTAAGACAAAGATTAGTTATTAAACATAAGATTTATACTAAAATTTAATTTAAAATCATTTTAATTTATTAACTTGCTTCACATGTCCACCTGTCTCAGAGAATGCATAAAAAATATCTTTTAAATATCTATTATCTGATATTTTGAAAAACCTATGGTCATTGTCTAAATTTGGCAGTCACATTTATAATACGCCTTTTCTGTTGACCAATATTCTCAATTGATTTGAAATAAACGTTGTCCTTCATAAATTTTCAAACACTGTCCTATAGACGAAAATAAGGGGAGCGTGGTGGCCCCTGAATAGTTGCGTCTCTTCCACATCCAATTCATCGATTTGAAAAAATTAAACTTAAATATTATCTAACATTTAATCCAAGATGAGGCAGAGCACCATAAAGTTACATCCAAACATTTTGACGAAGAGTTAAGTGGCAAATTGTAAAGAAAAGTGGAAAAATCAGTTGGTAGAAAGTTTAGAAATAATGCGGCATCTAAATTTGTTGGTAGACTATTTGTAGGGTATGTGCAGCAATTAGTGTAAATCTGTTTAATAACTAATCCGTTTCTTAAATCCCTGTTTTTTTCCTTAATAAACAAATGTATATTGATAAAAAACATTTATTTGTGTAAAATGGAAGACCTAACTGGCTTATGTTCAGAGACCCTCTGTATGAATTAAGTTAAAAAACTTTAGATTGTTACTTTGTAATTTGAAATTGAAAAATGGTATCAAATTAAACTCATTTTGATGCATATCTAACGTTGCATGCTGAAAAATCATATTTATCTCGAAAATGAAGCATTTTACAAAAAACTATTAAAAGTAATACGATACTCTAAATTAAATTTTACATTAAGACATTTTAAAAAGTCTCCATAGATTTACGCTAAAAAACAGTGGGGCATTTCGTCAGAAGTATGAGAAAACGGTTATCATCGGCCATAAGGACTCGTAGGGGGTCCACACGTTACTGAAAAAATTACCTTGTATAATTCTGCTTGCTTATTGAATGTTAAAAATAAATCAAAATGATTAGATCCGTAAGTAATAATTTACAAAATTGCTATTTTTAGCCTTAACTTTTTAAATAAATAAAAAATGGTATGAAGCTTTACATAACACAAACTGCAACTAATTAACGTTTGTTTTTAAAGAATTATATTCCATCCTTTGTTAGACGAAATAAAAATTGTAAGGGAAAACTGGTAGTTTATCTTTTGTGTTCCTTTAAATTTGCCAATGTGCGTAGTATACACGTTGGTATAAATTTCTATACTATACATATTAAAACTGTATAAGCTGTTAGCATACAATATGACATGATCTGTTAGTACTAATGTGTTGTAAAGAATGTAGAGAAATCGATATATTTATGTATACTGCGTACTTTTAAAGCTAGATATGAATGTGGTAGAAATTTTCCACTTCATACTTCTTGGAAATATTAAGCCGGAATAGTTTATTGAAAGCGTATTTATTTGATTGTGTAGAAACCCCATAAACAGAACTGTTTTACTTACATGTTTCCAACAATGTAAATTTATTAGTTAGTACAGATATTGGTGCATAAATAATGACACAATTATATAACCAACCTCCCTTGATAAGAACTTATCTAGATAACATTATTGATTTTTTTAAATCTAGATCGAAAAAGTGAAAATAAATGAAATTTATTCATTTGTATCTTACACTCTATTTAACATAATATAGAGCGTTCGAAATGTTTTGTATAAAGTTTGTAATACACAGCTTACCTGTATAGCATCGATAGGGAAATAGTTAAAACCTCTCATCCGACAAACATTGTTCAGGAAGTAAAAAACTAAAAAATGTGAAATATCTGTGTTGTCAACATTGAAAATGTAAAAAACCGGAAGATATGATTACATGATGTCACTTTTCATTTTAGAATTCTACATTTATATTTATAACCTTCACTATAGCAATGGAAAACAATTTTACAAAGTTAGACTGACCTTAAAAATCATTAAAACCCGTTAGTAAATTTTCAAGAAATTTGAAAAAAATAATTTTTGAGCCCTCTAGCGACTAAACGAAGTCATTTTGGATATAACTAAGTTGGCTTTAATTTATCTAATATGAATCTAGGTACCTATAGTTAAGTGTTGTACACATATTTTCGAAACACCTTCTATATGTTTGAAATGGTCAGTTATTTGCCCTGAAAAAGATTATAGCAACAAATCGAAACATTGGCAGACTTATTTATTTATTTTTCTACGTTCATGCAAAAACAAAACTTTATTGAATTATATTTAGTGGAAAAAGTGGTTCTTTATTACTGGACATGTTGTCCTAATCGGCCTGGCGGCCTCGTTGGACAATTTCACGCCGTGTGCAATAAACACTTCATCCGTAATGATTTCTACAAGTTGCAAGTCTCTTGCACGTAGGCATGAAAGACTTTTGTAGTTTAAAACTATAGGTCTTTCTCGATTTTTATTGCAGTGTTTCTGCAATTCTGGTGAATAATTAAGTAATTTGTATGGTTACCACCATACAAAAATTTCTAGGCTGAACTGTCAATTTCAAACTACCTTCTTTCGCTTCTAAATGATTATTGTTTGATTGTTGAGCTTGTAAAATGTAGTTTTTATATATTATGGTGTTTGCTATCGGTACTTGTCGAATTTTTGATAAACATTTTAGTTTTTAGTGTGTATTTGGGTTAAAGTGTTGGTATCACTTCTATTGCAATTTCGAATTGACGAATGTAAAACATGATGCTGTTGTAAAATATATCAAACTTTTGCGAAAGGTATTGCAGGTGAGTAGAATAGCTATGCCGATCCTGCTCCACAATTCAAGATGGCGACTGGAGCAGGATCGGCATAGCTTTCAGCCGTCTACGTCACAATGTTTGGGAGGGGTTACAAGTGTGTAGATAGATGACGCTAAGCTACTTTAATAATAATAATCGTATTATGCTCATGCTGAGCGAAAGCGTTTAACACTTGAAGTATATTGTTTAATCGATTTTCTTCTGATACAATGAGTGGTCAAAAGCGGGTTGTGTTTAACTTAGACAATAATAAAACCATTATACTTATGGATCCTGATGGTTTGTTTGAAAAAGCAAGAAAATCAGATTGGATGCAGATGGCTAGAGATAGAGCTCGCTTTCAAAGAAGAATCAATGATGTCTCATTTATTATAAGTAGTGTTTTAGATAATAATCATCGATCACGTATTTACTATGAAAGATTTTGTTGCATGTCTATTACTATAAAATAAAGTTTTATTTTCATCACTCTGTATATTATTTTGTGGATACCTAACCTGTTTAGTGTAAGGGCTGTTATAAAAGTATGTAACACTCAGTTATTTCAATTATTATCAAATAAGAATCGTGCTGAGCGGAAGTGTTATTAATTGCAATATGCCTGTTCCAGTAAAGTACAAGTGCATCAAATGTGGTGGAGATTGCGACCTGCCAAATAGAAAATGTTTCACATGTGAAACTAAGGATTATTTTGAGGGTGCTGATGGATCAAAACATGTTCCTAGTTCTTACTTTGATAAAAGTGATTCCAAGTAACTGTTGCTGGTTGTGTCCAGTTCAACTTATTAGCCTTTCTACTATAAAAAGTAGGAGAGTAAATTATAATTCCAAATGTGAGATGGAGGGGTACTAGAGAAATATGGGTGGGGTGGGTGAATAAGGTATATATATATGCATATATGAGACTTATTTGAACAGTCAGTCTACTATATTCATTTATATTCAACATGGATCTGCAAAAGTTGAACAAGGCAACTTCATATAAAGAAATTAAAAATGTGAAAGATTTAGAAATAAATCAAAAGTTTAAAATAGTGAAGCTGAGGTTTAGTAAAACAAAATATGGTGACAGTGTTGTGGCTGAAACTGAAAATTTTTCCTGCTATTTACCAAGAAGATTTTACATGCATTTTGAGAAGGAAGGTATTGAAAACTTTAACGATTCTTTAAGAAGTCGACCTGTATATCTGGTTAGTAAAGGAAAAATTGGTTTAACAACGGACATTACATTTGTCCAAGACGATGCATGAAGAATTCATAAAGGATTATTAATAGGTATTTGTCTACGGGTCTTATATTCCAGACAAATGTATTATTATACCTAGTTATAAAATAAAAATAATTTAGAAATAAATCAAAAGTTTAAAATAGTGAAGCTGAGGTTTAGTAAAACCAAATATGGTGACAGTGTTGTGGCTGAAACTGAAAATTTGTCCTGCTATTTACCAAGAAGATTTTACATGCATTTTGAGAAGAAAAGTATTGAAAACTTTAGCGATTCTTTAAGAAGTCGACCTGTATATCTGGTTAGTAAAGGAAAAAAATTGGTTTAACAATGGACATTACATTTATCCAAGACGATGCATGAAGAATTCATAAAAGGATTATTAATATGTATTTGTCTACAGGTCTTATATTCCAGACCAATGTGTTATTATACCTAGTTATAAAATAAAAATATTTGTATCGAATTAGCAATTTTATTATTCTACCTCGTACATATACTATAAATAAATCCTTGTATACTATATGTTCTGCTCCAGTGTATTACCGAAGCATGAAAAATTCATAAAACGAATATTAATATTTTATTTTGAAGTAAACCTTTGTCTACAAGTCTTATATTTCAGGTGAATGTTTTATTGTACCTAGTAAGAAAATAAAAATATATATTGAATTAGCAAATTTATTATTTTACCCCGTACATATACTATAAAAACATAATACAGTGAATGTTTTGTCATAGTTTTCTCCTGAAACTTGATCGAACCTTGTATATAAGCAGAATCTAACATTTTACACATATATGGTTATTATTATTTTATATAAAATAAATGTAACACATTACTGGAAATGAGTCGTAACGTTTCTATCGGACCATTTTTGTTGTAACCATGACCATAGACTTACAAGACAATTGAGTTTAGCATTGGTTACTTAAAAAATCTATAAAACAGTGCAACAATAACCACCTAACATTTCGACATCTCATTTAGTTTAAAAATTTTTACTAGGTAACATATATTTTAAAATTTTTAATATTTGAATTATAAACTATAATCCATTGCATTAATAATATTTTATATGATGCTGAAAAGCTGCTATGTAGCACATATTTGACTTTAATGTTCACGAGAAAATATATTTATAATTAAAAAAATAAATAAATTTGTTATTTTACTTGTAATCAAAAACTAAATAATTTCAAAATATGCTTTATTATTTATTAGATATTCAGGTTTGACTTGGTAAAGAAAACAAATGAATAGATAATAATGCTATATATTTTAAAAAACTATACTACAATACATAATTAAAAAACAAAATATAATATAAATATATACAAAAAACAAAATATATACAAAAAACAAAATATATACAAAAAAGAAGATTAAAATGAGCACTAATTAAATGAAATTAATAATTAATTATTAATTTCATTAAACTTTGCTGCGATGGCCTCATATTTTTTTTAGTCTCGTTAGCAGAACGCTCCCTCTTATCGATGGAGCGTTCTTGCTCATCGAGCAACCGAATTTGTTCCCTGAGGGTCTCTCTGTGGACCCTCAACGATTTTCGCTCCCCCTTTAGCCGCGATATGAGGTCATCGCTGTTTTTAATCTTCTTTTATAGAAGTCATCTTTCCATCCATCCGCTGGCGGAATTCTGCCCTCCGCTGCTTCTCTTCGTTGATTGCTCCTGTCCAATAATCTTCGGAATCCGAGGAGGAGGAGCAGGTCGAGGGCGTAGGCGACAGCGAGCGAATGGAAGATGAGGGCCGTCTAATGGTTTTCCGAGCCAAACCCAAATTTTTGCCTCTGCAACAAAAAAATAACAGATAATAATTCATACATTTTTACAATTTTTTTAATATTTACCTAGAAGGAAGTGCAGGAATTTCCCTCGGCGGATTTTGGAAAACGTCCGCGTCATCCTCTTGTTCGAAGCACTTCCTTTTGGCGGCCACCTTCGACGAACAACTTGGGCTTGGCCTGGTTGAAGCTTCCAATGAGGTAATTGCCTTCACGGCCAAATTGAGTTCCTCTGATATTCTGTAAAAAACGAGAAAATAGTTTAATAAAACGTAGAAAAACATTAGAAAAAAACTTACGCCTCATTGATGGCTTCATCCAAATGAGGATTCTGCATTTCCTGCTGATAGATCTCTTCAGATAAAAATTGAGACATTTTTAAAATGGTATAAAAATTAAGCGAAGCGAAGTTAAGACTGTTCCTACTAATAGGTTTGTATTAGAATGAATATACTCAACGAATGCAGTATGCTTATATATCAAATTGTTGCAACTTACACAGTAATATGAACATCCGGTGAATTCCGTTGAACTGTACAGGTCACTAACTTTCTCGTGTCAGATAAAATTCAGTTTCATACTTATTCTTTGAGAATTGTAATCCGACACCATTTCCTGCTGAGTTAACAAAAATGTAATTTGACACCACGTTTTGAAATTTGACACCGCGTTTTGTAATTTGACACCACGTTTTGAAATTTGACACCGCGTTTTGTAATTTGACACCATGTTTTGAAATTTGACACCGCGTTTTGAAATTCGATACCGCGTTTTGTAATTTGACACCTTATTTTGAAATTTGACACCGCGTTTTGAAATTTGATACCGCGTTTTGTAATTTGACACCTTATTTTGAAATTTGACACCGCGTTTTGAAATTCGATACCGCGTTTTGTAATTTGACACCTTATTTTGAAATTTGACACCGCGTTTTGAAATTCGATACCGCGTTTTGTAATTTGACACCTTATTTTGAAATTTGACACCGCGTTTTGTAATTTGACGCCTTTGTTTTGAAAATTGACACCTTTGTTATGAAATTTGACACCGCGATTTGTAATTTGATACCGCGCTTTGAAATTTGACACCTTATTTTGAAATTTGACGCCGCGTTTTGAAATTTGACGCCGCGTTTTGAAATTTGACACCGCGTTTTGAAATTTGATACCGCGTTTTGTAATTTGACGCCTTTGTTTTGAAAATTGACACCTTTGTTATGAAATTTGACACCGCGTTTTGTAATTTGATACCGCGCTTTGAAATTTGACACCTTATTTTGAAATTTGACGCCGCGTTTTGAAATTTGACACCGCGTTTTGAAATTTGATACCGCGTTTTGTAATTTGACGCCTTTGTTTTGAAAATTGACACCTTTGTTATGAAATTTGACACCGCGTTTTGTAATTTGATACCGCGCTTTGAAATTTGACACCTTATTTTGAAATTTGACGCCGCGTTTTGAAATTTGACACCGCGTTTTGAAATTTGATACCGCGTTTTGTAATTTGACGCCTTTGTTTTGAAAATTGACACCTTTGTTATGAAATTTGACACCGCGTTTTGTAATTTGATACCGCGCTTGAAATTTGACACATTATTTTGAAATTTGACGCCGCGTTTTGAAATTTGACACCGTGTTATGTAATTTGATATCTATTTAAACAACACCAACATCATACATATAAAATTATGAATTTTAGTTCCTTTTTTTTTTTTTTTAAGTCGCTTATTTTTTATTGCATTTTTGAAAAACACTTTTGTTCTACAATTCAAAAGTAACATTGCAACCCCTCATCCTTATGTAAAATTTGGCGCTACCCCACCCCCGATTTTCATACTAGTTGTGAAACCAAAATTATACCATCGTTCGATAGCTTTTTCTTTCCTCTTCATAATAAAAAATCAACTTTCTATCTCTTATAGTAATCAAGTTATAACGAAAAAACTGTTTAAGGGTATTTTGTTTTTCACCCCTAGCCCTTAAACGTGACGCTTGACGATGAAGTTTGTATAAACTTTTTTTCTTTACTCAACCTCTAATATGACTTGCTAGAATTTAAAAAAAATTCTACGATTGGTTTCATTTTCAGATTTCAGAAATTTCTTTGAAAATGTCCAAATTTTGGATGTGTATAGGATCTCTGTTATAGGTTTATTTTTGGGATAATCTGATACAGGGTCAATTAGGGAATGTCAAATCATGTAAGATTTTTCCATATTAAACAAAAAAATACGTGACCTTGACATACTACCTATTACGATTTTCAGAAAATAGCATTGACCAAATTCATCTAATCTATTTCACTTCATACTATATGCTATATACTTTCGTTTTATGATTTTAAAAATATCAAAAAAAATTTCAAAACCAAATTTTTTTCAAAAATCATGTTTTTTTCGAGACAGGTTTTTCTGATGACAAATTCTGAAAGAGCACCCTCGAAAACATAAAGATACACAGTTTCATATTTTCACCTTTTCTATGCAAATAACTTTGAAATTTTAAATTTTTTAGATTCGTACTTTAAGTTAGGCAAACAAATTTTTCATATTTTCTATGTATTTAAGATGACTTAAAATCTTATATAAAGTTATGTAAAGTGTTCCACCAAGACGTATTCAATAATGCTTAATGTTTCACAGATTCGTTATTCCTCCCACCACAATCATTATAAGCGCTGACTTGATCATTTAGAAAGTATATAAAGCAGTATCCTAGAGTTTGTAACCATATTACAGATATTAGTATCTGAGCTAAATAAAACATTATTTTTAAAGATCCTTCGAAAAAGATGACTTCCGACTGCGTGGTAGACATTCAGTGTTTTAAAATTAGTAACAAGAAGGACGACATCAGATGGGCCGTGAAGGAATTGGGGTTTATAATGGTAAAATCTCCTACCATTATATATTTAAACCCCTTTCCCCTTTCATCAGCTGTCATGGGAGCTACAAAAGAGGCGTATTGGGTAGTCAACTACCATCATGGTATTCCATGGAATGATGGCAACGAATCCCTCGAAGATCTTCCAAAAATTCTTAAGGCAGCAACCCAGACAGCTGGAATAATATATGTGAAGGGGAATCAGAAGGCTGAATTCCTAAGGAAATATGTAGACAAACCGGTGGTTGAGCTTCTGGAACGTCCAAAATTGAAGCCCATGGTTCCGGAATGTTGGCACCACAAAATGCAGCATTGCGCATGTGCGTTAGCAAATGTTTACAGTTTATATAATTTTTATTTAGAATTTGCAAAATAAAGAAATAAATTATATATTTTTATTTTATTGTTTTCCCTGTAATATAGTTGCTGCAGTATATTTTTTAAGAACATATCATAAATTATATATTTATTAAGCGGTTGAGGTGTTACGTTTAACAATAGCAAATGCAAAAATGTAGATATATGCTTCAAAATGAGCTAACGTTTCAATTTATCTGCGCAAGCTCCTTGCGCATATAAAATGAGTTGTGTTCTTTAAGAAATCACACAGTTTATATTTACACTTCTCATACTAATCTGGTATACTTGCTGCTGCTGCTGCTGCTGTTGTTGTTATTTTCCTTGATTCAGTGCTACCGTACAGTGACATAAAGTAGACATGAATCCTGAAACCGTAACCTCTATTAGTTCTACAATTGTGAAAACTACTGAAGAAGCCGTAAAATTGGTAAAAACTAAAGAAGAGATAATAAGGCAAATAAAGTTAGTAAAAGGTAATGTGAAATTGTTGGAGACGGCGATTAAAAATAGAATTAACCGTCAAGAGGATACTGAAAATCCTTTTAAGTTAGAAGGAAACTTAGCATTATTGAAATATTATTTAGCTAAATTGCAACACTTACGATATACTTCTAGTAAAGTTGGAGCAGGCTTGGAGAACAATACTGCTGAAAAAAAGCGTAGTCGAAATTTAGTTTGGCATTCGATTGATTCTTGCTTCGACGGACGAGTGTGTACAGGATTAATTGCAAATTTAAGTATCAAAGATCCATTATGCTTCTTAAATAAGGCATTTAATAATTTTCAAAGAAAAATTAGATTATATCGTCAACAATCAATGCTTAAAGTTAATGTTGTATTAGTATGTAATTTTATTAAACCTCAAAGTGGTGATATTGATATGAAAACGTTTTCTACAAAAATCATATAATCGATATAAATACTAATTTAAAAACTTGGTACAGGGATAACGTAATCCATACTTTAACAAATAAATTAGAAGAATTTAGTGAAAAAGATTCGGGATGGGCTCTTACAGAGGTTTTGCACTTAAAAGTCAATATTAACAAATTTTCACCTTTAAAAGGGGAACATCAACTTATGTTAGTTTACCAGGTTTTATATCACGAAAAAAAGCTGTAATAAATGTAGAAAATAACGATTCATTTTGTTTTCTGTGGGCTGTAATCTCCGCTCTATATCCAGCTAAAAATAAACATCCTGAAAGAATAACAAGTTATCCTCATTTTAAAGATGTTCTAAAATATGATTCCATCGAGTTTCCAATAAAACTTAATGATATAAAGAAGTTTGAAAAACTGAATAACTTGTCTATTAATTTGTATTGTATAGAAAATAAAAACGTTCTGCCGCTTTCTTTAAGCGATTATAGAAATAGTAACAGAGAACCCATTAATTTATTAGTGCTATCGACTGAAAATAATAATAATAATTTTACAGGATTCTCAAACGATAAGACATTTTCCACTTCGCATGGATAAAGAGAATGTCAGCACTACTTTCAAAACAACTATCTTCTCATGGACATAAAACTTTCATATGCTATAGGTGCTTAAATCATTTTAGTTCTGATGATTTACTTAAAGGACATTTAGTTTACTGCAATAACATGAATAAGTGTGCCCTCAAATTACCAAAGGAGTCGGATAAAATTTTACATTTCAAGCATTTCAGTTACAAAGAAAGAGTACCTTTTGTGATATATGCCGATCTTGAAAGTATTCTTGAACCGTGTGAAACCTTAGGAGTGGAACAGTACAATTCAGTTAATTATCAAAAGCATACACCATTCAGTGTAGCATATTATTTGAAATGTTCATATGATAATAATTTATCAAGACTCAAGCTATATCGAGGTGATGACTGTATAAAATGGTTTATTTCAGAACTACAAGATATTGCATTGAATATTGATAGTATCCTTAAAAATTCGAAAGAAATGGAAACTTTATCATTCGAACAAGAAATAAATTATGCTACCGCAACACACTGTCACATATGTACCAAACCATTTACATCGAGTGATATCAAAGTTCGTGATCATTGTCACCTCAGCTCTAAATACAGAGGTGCAGCTCATCAAGATTGTAATCTAAATTATCAAAACTCATTTAATATACCTGTTGTTTTTCATAATTTAAGCGGTTATGATGCAAATTTTATAATGAAACAATTGGCTACCGGTTTTGCAGGTCCAGTTCGATTGCTACCAGTTAATAAAGAAAAATATATTTCATTTACTAAAACGGTTGAAGGTACTGCTGTACACTTACGATTCATCGACTCATTCCGCTTTATGTCTAGTAGTCTTGATAAATTATCTTCTTATTTAGAAAATGAAAAGAAAACCATTGTTAAGGCTTATTGTAACACTGATCAAGAATTTAATTTATTAACAAGAAAGGGTATATTTTCCTTACGATTATATTGATTCGTGGGAAAAACTCACTGAGACATGTTTACCACCAAAAGCGAATTTCTATAGTCAATTGCATGATGAATGTATTAAAGATGAAGATTATCAGCATGCCCTTAATGTTTGGAAAACATTTAACATAAAAACGTTAGGTGATTATTCTGATTTATACTTGAAAAGTGATGTTCTCCTTCTTGCTGATATATTCGAAAATTTTCGACGAACTTGTTTACTAACATATGAATTGGATCCATTACATTTTATACTGCTCCAGGTTTAGCGTTCGATGCTATGCTTAAAACGACTGGAGTACACTTAGAACTTTTAACGGATATCGAAAAACTTATGTTTATTGAGAGAGGTATTCGTGGTGGAGTGTCTCAGTGTTCCAATAGATATGCAAAAGCAAATAATAAATATATGGGAGATCTCTATGATTCAAGTCAAGAATCCGTATATCTAATGTATTTTGATATAAACAATTTATATGGGGCTGCAATGTCTGAATATTTACCATATGGAGAATTTGAATTTCTGAAAGAGAATGAAATTGAAAATTTAGATATAATAAATATTCCAGATAATGCAGAAGTTGGCTATATTTTCGATTGTGACTTAGAATATCCCAATTATCTACATCAAATTCATAGTGATCTACCTTTAGCTCCACAACACATGACACCACCAGTACCTTCAAGATCAAAATTAAAGAAATTATTACTAACATTGTATCCAAAAAGTAATTATGTTGTTCATTATAGAAATTTAAAGCTGTATTTGAAGCATGGATTACGTTTAAAGAAAATTAACAGGGTTCTCAGATTCAAACAAGCTGCGTGGTTGAAAAAGTATATTGATTTAAACACCACGTTGCGTCAGCAAGCCAAAAATGATTTTGATAAGAATTTTTATAAATTAATGATAAATGCTGTGTACGGCAAATTAATGGAAAACGTACGGAAATATAGAGATGTCCGTATGACCACTAAATGGGACGGCCGTTATGGGGCTCAAAATTATATTGCAAAACCTAATTTCCACAGTTGTAGCATTTTTGATGATGATATGATTATTGTAGAAATGAATAAATTAGAAATTTTGTTTAATAAACCTATATACGCAGGATTCTGTGTTCTAGATATATCTAAAACCTTTCTGTATGAATTTCACTATGATTATATCTTGCAAAAATTTAAAAATAAAGCAAAACTCCTGTACACAGATACCGATAGCCTAATTTATCAATTGAATGTGCCTGATATTTATGAGTATATTAAAGAAGACAGTCAGAGGTTTGATACATCTGATTATGATCCTCATAATCCATATGGAATAGAACAGAAAAACAAGAAAGTGCCAGGTTTGATGAAAGATGAGAATAATGGAAAAATCATGCTAGAATTTGTAGGTCTTCGAGCAAAAATGTATGCTTATAAAGTTCATAATAACAAGATAGTTAAAAAGTCAAAGGGTTCTACATCTGCAAGTGTTAAGAAAATTACATTTGAAGATTACAAAAGAACTCTGTTCGATCATGAAATTATTTACAAGCCACAGCATCTAATTAGATCTAAAATGCATTGTGTTTATACAATTCGACAACATAAGATGATTCTTAACCCTTACGATGATAAAAGAATTTTAAATTCTAAGAGCACAGATACGAAGCCCTGGGGTTTTGAAAGAATTTCAGATGACAACGATAACATTCCAAACAAAAGAATTTGTATTCGATAAAATTATGTGTGGCAATGTCTACTGTAAACTGGATAGTGTGCTCGTGAGTCAGCAAATTACTGGTATATAAGTTGTAAGCTAACAGATCAAAATCAGTTTGTTTTCATCTCTCCAACATGACTATGAACAATCTGTGTAGTGAGATGCATATTGCTTTGCATTATGCAACCGTTAAAGTTTACAATAAATTTATCGAACGTTGCATTATCGAGTGCTGTTACAGTGAAGAAAGATACAAGTTATTAAAGAGTATCTTGGAAAGTTGTAATTCCAGAGGAAGCCTTTAAGTGGTTATCGGAATATGATATACAACCTCCTTTACAATTCATTGAATTGTTGATGGACAAGAAAATGGAACTTGATGAGTTTATTCACAGCGTGTTGGCGGTGTGTCACAAAGAAGGATATGAATACGTATCCGTTAAACGATTGAATGATATTATACAAATATTACATCCCTCAATTAAAATATCATTCAAAATATACTTATTTCAATTGTTACTAGATGACAAATATTATCCATATCTTGACAATACCACTTTTCCACTAAGAAATATATTAAGTAATTATAAAACCATTGACAAAACGATGGATGAAGCCATGTGTAAAGCGGCATACTATGCCAGAAGCCGTACACTTCACAAATTGCGCACGCTACAAGAGTCTAAAAAGTTGCACTGGAAGTTTCAGCCATCTACAAATTTTCATCATGGTAATATTCTTAAATGGATTGAGGATAATATACAAAAAGCTGAACAAGATTTAGATGCTTGTTTAGGATGGAGCTGTGGTCCCGATTCCGCCCCATGGCCTTCTACACATTTGTATGATTATAATAGAACTCTTTGTATATTAAATGAAATTAAGGAATAAAATGATTTAAACAACTTTAAGACTTGTTTTTATTTATTAAGTAATATACAATAACAACTTACAATAATAACAAAAATAACTATCATTAATTATATGTTTTATAAAATCCTTACAGTACTAGTTAGAGGACTATATTTAACTAATCTATCATGAAGTATAAGAGCGTAACAACTTGTATTTGAAGGAATATTTTTATTAGTCTCGAATTCTAGTCGAATATCAACTGAACCAGATTTAAGACTTTCATTCTGATGAGAACAATCTATAACAATTAAAGGTGCATATTTCTTGAACTCTGCACGTGTATAAATAGGTTCATTTTCCTTTCCATAATACGATCGTTGAAACTTTGCATACATGTCAAACAAGGTTGCTATCTGATTGTTCTCAAAATTTATATTCAAATTGTCATAAGGAAACATCTCAGAATTAAGATACAGTTTCATATTAATTAAATTACAATGATCAAAGTGATTGAAATTGTTTTTCAATTTATTTTTACGATCAGTATGGAAACCTACAATTACAAATCTAGGTTTCTCAAGTTGCGTCGCCGTCTTGATATTCCAGGTGTGACGTTGAGTTTCTTGTAGGAGAGGATACTCATGCAGTTCCCAACCTCTAAAGGGAACTTCCAATTCCTTGTTCCTAGCTACATAGTCAACCAATTTCAATCTTTCCACATCTGACACTGATATATGAGGCATTTTCCACAATACTTTATTTAATACAACTTTAACTGACTCATCTGCAGAATTTATTATAGCGTTGGTATCCGAATTTGAGCGAATTAACACCAACTCCTGCCTCAAATTTAAAATAATTTTCTTAAAGTCTTCGCAGAATCCGAAAATGGTGGATAAATCGATTAAAACATTAAAATTTCCATGATCGTCAACTATAAGTGACCGTTCGTTGTTATTAAAAAACCATCCACTATTTTGTAGATATTGAGTATCACTTGTGTTGAATGACACGTATCCTTTTAGAATGGAGGTTAGACCTGGATGACGGATGCGATCTATTACATATCCACCCATTTCATATCTGATTTCATCAAATAAAAGCATGACACCATTATTCACAAATGTAGCAGTTTTGGAGGGTGTATTATCAGTTTTCAGTAATTTACCTTCAATATACAATGAACTTTCACTGGGTAATGTGTAGACATCCTGCTGTTGTATTGGAATGCGAATTTCATCATTATTATTCAAAGACGTAGATGCGTACGGTTGATGAGTATGTTTCTCAGAGTTAATAATAGTGTTGTCAAAATAAGCCCTCTCGTTGACATTTAATATATCCATTTTTATTATCACTTCTTAAAAATTACCTTAAAACCAAGAGATTCGAGAAACTTTCGATTTCTTACTGTTATTGGTTTGATGGTTCGTGTAGAACTGATGGCAGGTTTTAAATATATACCTCCTATATAGCTTCGACTACTAGAACCGCCACGTTTGTTATACCTTATTACCATTGCACTTATTGATCACGCTTCCTTCAAATGTAGTCTTAATGACACCACCTCTCTTCCGAAATTGATGAGTTCACCATCTTGACTGACTATATTAACAACAATCTGATCGATAAATCGAGTGTTGATGGGTAAATAGACAACGTTACTTGGAGTCTCAACAATTTTGAAACCAGCTGGCACTGTAGGGAAAAATTCGTGAATAACGTGAGCTTGCCTGTCATTAATATAGGATCCACCCACAATATTGCATTCTATACAAATGGTATTTACACTAAAAATATCGACTGGAAAATCTGATACATGGTAACCAAATGCAGCCAATTTTCTTGGTTTAAAACCAAGCAAGTGTCCTATTGAATCTTTTTAGTAAAATCTATGTCCTCACTGCACTTGATTCTACACTTCAGAGTGTTATTGTTAGCTTTAATAGAAATGAGCTTTTGATGCTCCTTAACAATTCCCTCTCTTATGCTGTCATCATTATCATGCCATCTGAAGTCATCTAAGGCTCGTTGTAGATATTTATTTATTGCATCAATATCATAGTTACCCTCTGGAATTTCAATGTATTTACCCTTGGAACCATAATAAAATTTGTTGTTCTTATTTTTCTCGATATTTGGAATTGAATTATAAGCCTCAAAGCTTATTAACCCTAAGACGTAGTCTTTACTATCATCTAATATAATTGGAGGAGTATACCTAGAAGTAAGAGTTGAACTTCTTCCAGACAGTAAAAAGAATTCGACATCTTCGGTGTCGTGAAATATACTATTCAAATATAGCACTGCATTTTTAATTATACAAAAATTTCAGACATAGATGACCACAGTTGAATGTATTAAATGTTTGTAACTGTTCATGATTATACAATATTTTACACGGTCCATTTGTATTTAGGTAATGTACCAATTCTCGTGGAGGCCTTAAATTGCCATAGCTATCAAAATATACTGCTTTTTCTCCAGTTTTCTTATATGCAGTCCAGTGTGTCCCAGAGCCTCTTTCATTGTCTAGATTAATAATACCGCATTCTTTATAATGCACCCGACGTGGTAAACTATCTCTCATAAATATGCCTCGAAAATGTTGAATATTTAATTTCTTAGTCAATCTTATTAAATCCAAATTAGTAAGAGCTCGTTTCGGTAATTTTATCGGTAACGCTTGGAAGGTTTTTGCGCCTAAAAAAAGACCAAAACCTTGCTTGTAAGGTCTCATGTATAGTCCTTTACCCATAGCTATTTCTTCCATTGCAGCATTGTGACGTTTACTTTCTTCAAGCTTTTGTTTTGCAGCTTTGGCATCATTAACAGCCTTTGCAATTCCTGCTGCTCCACCACCTAAAGCACCAAGCGCACTTAAGCCTGCAAATAATGGAATTAGTGGTAGAAATCCTCCTGTCTTAGGTATTGGTATTACTCGGGCAGCTTTAATATATTTCTTCTTCTTAACTTTATTAACAGCTTTTAATGCAACTTTAATAGCATCTTTCATATTCTGCACATTTTACCTTTTAGCGCTACTCGTGCTTGCTTTGTTACATCTTTAAATGCTAACGATCCACCAACCTTTTTAGATTTCGCTTTACGTTTACCAGTTTTACTTTTATTTCTTTTAGTTTTTCCATTAATGCATCCCATTCCTAATTTAACTTTAGCTTTCATTGCTGCTGCCACAGCCAAGGCTGCTGCCTTTTCTCCTATAGATGCGTTTGGTGATTTAAATCTCTCCACAGCCTTCTCACCCAAAATTTTATCTGCCGTATGTCGTTGCTCCAAGTTTTCTCTCTGCTATAAGCCACGTCGTGTTCTTTACAAGCTTCGTCTAAACCATTAATACCCACATCACCTCTTGCTAATCTCTTCGCAAGTTTAGTACCAGGACCACAAAATTTATATCCTGGAATATGGAGCTCTACTGGTAAATTATTTATAGCAGAGTTCAATATACCGTTGCCAGATTTTCTTGTTATTCTAAGCATTTGGCATCACGAACTACTCACGAATGATGATAATACCAGTATCACATCTAATATATATATACACACACAATCATAGACTGAGCTTTATTTATAGTTTTGCTTCCGTCATGCGCATTATAAAACAGTCAATTGATTTACCTATTAACAACAATGATATCGCAGAAATAAAAATCTCGAAGAGACATGGAGAATTGTTACCATCTACAATCCGCTGCTTGGTTGTCGGTCCATCAAACTGTGGTAAAACTAATGTCATGATTAGTTTGATCGAGCATCCCAATGGATTAAAGTTTGAAAATATTTATATTTTTTCTAAGTCTCTCTATCAATCAAAATATCAGTATTTAGAAGAACTTCTAAAACCAATAAAAGGAATTGGATACTACGCCTTCAATAACTGCGACAACATTCTACCGCCTGAAGATGTTAAACAAAACTCAATATTTATTTTTGATGATGTAGCCTGTGATAAACAAAATGTTATGAGAGATTACTTCAGTATGGGGCGTCATAAAGACGTAGATTGCTTTTACCTTTGTCAAACTTATACACGTATTCCAAAACATCTAATACGTGATAACGCAAATATGTTGGTAGTCTTCAAACAAGATGATTTGAATCTGAAGCATATATATGAAGATCACATTAACAGCGATATGAGTTTTAATAAGTTTAAGGAAATTTGCTCACTGTGCTGGAAAGACAAATATAGTTTTATGGTGATTAATAAAGACAGTGACATTAATAATGGTAGATATAGAAAGACATTTGATCATTACATACATATATAAAGAGAAATAAGCTCTGCTAACTTTATTCATCATTATTAGTATTCATACTGAACTGCTCTTAGCACTACGCTGTTTTAACTGTTAAGTATCTGTTTTTTACTGCCAGATACCTACTTTTACTGCCTGGGACCTGTATTTTACTGCCAGCTACCTGTTTTTACTGACAGCTACCTGTTTTTTACTGCCAGTTACCTGTTTTTTACTGCCAGCTACCTGTTTTTACTGCTTATTGAGGATCTATATCAAGTACTACAATTAGGAAGATTTGATGCTTTCAATATGAATAGAAAGGAAGTTGAAGTAAAAAAATTGTTAATACAAAGGAGGAACATAGTAAAGCAAAAGCTGAATGCTCTGAAAGAAGGAAATATAATTCAAGAACAATCGTTTCTCCCTATCACGAAGCGTTTACAAACAATTGCCGAGAAACTTGATGGAGAGCCTAATATAAAAAGTGAGAAGCTTATAAAAGGAAGTGAAATCAAGGTTTTCGTTTAGCTCACCAAAGAAAAGCATAGCGAAATATAATAGATCGACGACTTCTGATGCACCAAGTTTCCTAGATACATCAGTTGTCGCAGAAGGAACTTCAAATGATAATGACATTGCTGATAGAGATAATGAGGAAAACAATGAGGAACTAGATGAAAGTGTAAAAGATGCAAAAGAATATATTCAAGACTTTGGTAAATCGCCCGATATGATGTACTATTTAAATCACCTTGATCCCTTACCTAGAGACTATGTTCATAAAATGATTGGTGATGTTCATAATGAGTTTGACTTTAGGTATGGTGTTAGATATGATCCCGAGCATAATGAACTAAAAATTGGTAATGCATCTCTACAATTTGATGGTAATAATTTAATTATAGGAGGGTTAAATTATATTGGGACTCCTGGACTCTACGAATTAATTTTTAAGAAACATCCAAAAGGTTTCACAGAAGGTGAACTACTTAGACATTGTTAAACGAACGAATGCTCATAAAAGAAACTACTCTGAAAATGAGCAAATTCAGGGTAATGCATCTTACAAATATAAAAAAATCATCTCCGCATTGAGTATACAACCACTAACATCACGAAGACCTCGCATCATAGCACCCTCAACTCGAAAGAGATTAGGTCTTGGTATGTTAATGGAAACCTCGAATAATCCAATCGACTACGTATACTGGGATGATCCCAATGAGCTTGTTGATAGATTAAGGCTTTTAGTTGCCTCTCAAGCCGCTGGCCATACAGGTCACTCTAACGAGATCGTCTCTATTATCGAAGAATTGCGTGAATCTAAAATTATTGAGTAGTAAGCAAAACTTACAGCTAACTTAAAAAATGACAGTCGATAAATTTGGTAGACACATAAGTCAACCAAAGCATTCATCTGCGGATCATGAAGATTTTGAAGTAACGTTAACAAGCATCTCAGGAAACATAGTGAAGGAATTATATTATAATATTGTTTTAACATTTGAGTCTACAACCTTTCATGAAAACAGTAAGAACTATTTAATATCTGATATAAAAACATGTCAAGTTTTCTTCTACGAATCAGCTACGATTGAACATGCTACTGGTTACCCTACTGATATCATAACAATTATAAATGAAAAGGAATTTACTTTGGCAGAACTAGTCAACGTTATGCTACGTCGCAATGATAATATTTCATTTCGAGAAAAAGATCCGGAAACAGAAAATAAAAATTTATTTGTAGAAATCGTTATACGAGTTCCTGTGGGGTTAAATATATAGAAATTTGTTTTACATACTGTAATTTTAATTGGAATCCAATATGAAATATCTCAACAACTTCAACAAATATGCAACAAATATAAAAGAAGATATTGTCAATGAATTACACAAGCCTGCCAGAATCAATTTTAAAAGACGTAGAACCGTAATAAAAGGTCTGAATGATTTAATACAAGCTGATTTAATTGACTTGATATCATATTCCAAGGAAAATAATGGATATAAGTATGTACTAATCGTTATTAATTGCTTCTCTAAATTCATATGGACAGAACCACTAGCGAGCAAATCAGCCCAGGATGTTACAATTGCAATGAATAGGATTTTACAACGTTTTAAAAATTCCGAAACATCTACAAACCGACATGGGAAAGGAATTCTATAATGAGAATTTCAAGAAACTGATGAAAAAATATAAGATTAACCATTACAGCGTTTATAGTACAAAAAGGCTTCGATTGTGGAACGCTCCATTAGAACTATAAAGAATATGCTTTGGCGTGCTTTCAGCTTAGGAGGAGAATATAAGTGGAATCATATTTTAGATAAAATTGTTGACAAATACAACAATACAGTCCATTCTACAACAAGGATGAAACCAATTAAAGTTACATCAAGGAATGAGAGATCATTATTAAAATCAACATATACTCATTTAAAAATTGCTAATAAAATAACAAAATTTAAAGTAGGCGACCATGTGAGAATTAGCAAATATAGAGAAGCTTTTAAGAAAGGATACACTCCAAACTGGTCTAGCGAGATTTTTATCATTAGGAAAATAAGATTAACCAACCCTACAACATATTTATTGAAAGATGAGAGTGGTAAAGAAATAACAGGAGGCTTCTATGAATTGGAATTACAAAGAGTAAAACATCCTGACGCTCACTTAGTTGAAAAGGTGTTACGAAAAAGGAAATAAAGTTTTTGTCAAATGGTTAGGTTACGATGACAAACATAATTCTTGGATTGATAAAAATAATGTATTGTAGCATGTTATATTGTATAAGAATTATAATAAATGATATACATTCTATATTCGATTTTTATTTTAATAATTAACCCTATTAGTTACATAATAATGATAAGCAGGTCATCAACCCAGCTGACGTAGTCGACAGAAACCGACTATATACTTCCGCTCAGCACAAACGGTCCTCAACCTCTATCGCGCATGTGCCAGCCGCTGTGACGTAGACGGCTGAAAGCTATGCCGATCCTGCTCCAGTCGCCATCTTGAATTGTGGAGCAGGATCGGCATAGCTATTCTACTCAGGTGCCACAAGCCATTGCAAACAAAATCGAAGACTGTAAAGCCAATTTTTTTAATATAGACGATATTTTCGTAGCTACACAATGTTATTTTCGAGTATCAAAAACTGTTTTATTCGATAATGCAAAATGTTTTATTGGCAGTATTTTTAGTACGCCTACCCAGTTAAACGTAGAATGTAGGTTAAAAGTTAATTAGCCGGCGACAAAAAGTACTAAACGTGTATATATGACACCGTTGTGCCACTGTTTGATTTGAATGGTATGTTCCTGTTTTAGCACACAATAATAAAACGTAGCGTCTATGTTGAGTTTAAAATAAAATGTTCTTATATAGATATGAATCTCTGTTACACAGGGAGGTCCGCTTTCGATGGTCCTCCATTGGAATCATGGAAACGATAAAATATACAGGGTGGCTCAAATGAAAGAAAAGTTGCTCTTCTTGATGGCCATTATGTGGGTTTTCAGACCAAAGATGCATGCCACGTACAACTTGCTACCTAAAAGCAGGAAGCAAGTCGCATGCATCTTTGGTCTGAAAACCGACTAAGATAAACCAAACAGATCCACTGGTTCACCGGTAAAACTCTGTCTTTTTCACCTATTTATAATGTGTGTTGCCCTAGTGAAAAGTGTCGTGGAAGAGCTAGTGGCGATTTAGCAGTTCTTGTGCGGAACAACCTCAAGGTCTCAGCACTTCATAAGTCTTCCTTTATGTGTTGTTAACTTTGTTATTATATATTACATTTTTCGCATAGGACTGGACCTCTTCCAGTCTCCAACATTATTCATACTTATTCTAACTCACCTTTCATTATTGGTGCAGACTTTAATTGTCTTGTTAACTGTGTTCAATTTTGTAGGTTTTCGTCTCTTATAATAACTTGTGCAATACGATGATTGAATCTGTTAAAATTGTTGGTCTAGCTAAACAGTTGCGGTATTGACAATGCAGGCAATAATGGAAGTTACGCTTTGGTTTGATCATGAATGTAAGATTTTGAAGCTTGATCACAAACGCAAATTTGGACAACTTTACAAAGATTTTTTTTAAATGTAAAACAACAGTATAATAAACTTAATTAATTGACTTAACTTATTATTATTAAGAGATATAGATGATCATATAAGCAGAAATGAATTGAAGGAAGTAATATCTGAAATAAACAACGGAAAAGCACCAGGATACGACAAAATTACTACAGAAATGGTGATAAGAGAAACTATAATAATTACAAAGGGATCAGTCTACTTAGCATCTATACGAAAATTTTTGAAAAAATAATATAGAGAATATATTAGAAGAATCGCAGAGCGGATTTAGGAAAGGTATACAAGACCATATATTTACGATAAAATAAATAATGGAAAAATTTCAACAACAGAATAAGAAAACATATTTGGCGTTTATAGATCTGGAAACCACGAAATAAATTAAGGGAGATCCTACATAGAAGAGGTATTGATAATAAAACTATAAAAATTATAAAGATAATTTACGATAATAATATGGACTGTGTTATAAGCAATAATAACATATCAGTCATGTTCTCAATAAAGAAAGGAAAGTGGACTGAGTCATCTATTATTTAATGTATTTATAGACGAAATAATAAAGAAATGTGCAGAGAAAGTTAAGAAATTATATGTAGGATACAGAAATTTAGAACAAATAGGAATTTCAGAGGGTGTGTTTGCAGATGATGTTGTAATCTTGACAGATAAGGAAAATGATCTACAGGAAATCTAGAAGAATGGAATAGAATTCTAAGGGAATACTGAATGACTTTAAATAAAAACAAAATCAAAGTAATGATAGTCGGGGAATTTGAGAAAATAAATGTGAAAATCGAAGATAGAACATTTCAATATCTGGGTGTAGAATTAGAAGCTAGTGGAAAGCAAGAAGCTGAAATTAACAACAAAGTAGAGAAAGCTACAAGATTATATTACTCAATGAATAACAAATTTATAAATAATAAGGAGATAAGTAGAGAAACTAAAATAAATGTATTTAAATCAATATATCGACCGACATTTGGATGTGAATCTTAGGTACTTACAGCAAGACAGAAAAGTAGAATACAAGCAACTGAAATATCTTAGAAGAGTGAAAGGGGTCACAAGCAGAGACAGACTGAGAAATACAGAAATAAGAGAACAGTTAAATATATAGAATACACTGGATTTTATTGAAAGGAGACAGTTATGCGGGTGGAAGCATCTACCGAGGATGGAAGATTCGGGACCTGTTAAATAGATATGGAATTCAAAAATACTAAGAGAGGAAGGAAGAAGAGGAAGACCTAGACCACTAGATAGAACGTGGGATAGAGTAATAGAAGAAATATTGAAACGTGGAGGAACAACTTGGAGACAAGCAAAAATACTATAAAGAAATAAAACAATGTGGGCGGATTTTGTGTATCAGAAATAGGATAATATAGGGAAAAGTGTTACCCCATGTCAGTATATGGTAAAAGGGATTTCGACTATATCTATATATTAAATTGAAAAAGAAAGTATATGAGACTTTAATTATTAAATTAAGTAACGCAAAACACCAAAAAACGTTTCAGCGTACTTTGCATCAATTTAGAGATGGTAAGGGTGTTTCTAAGGTAAGGTCTCTATGTCCAGACTTGAGAACGATTTTTGAGAATATATACCCTAAATTAGCAATTAATAATATTCTTTTCTTTTTTGTGAACACTTCTCGATGCTCCCATAACAGTTAGTGAATTATATTGGCATGCACTCTTTATAATCAAATATTCGAAACGGGTGTGATTCCAGAGAGTTGGTCTAATGTTTTGTTCACTATGCTACATAAGGAGGGGCCTACAGTTGACCCGGCTAATTATTATGGTATTGTGCTAATTAACTGTTTTGTCATATTTTAAACAAGATCCTTCCTGAATCCCAGGCTGGTTTTTGGAGAGGTCGAGTACAACTAGATTTTTATTTAAATTGTTTTATTTTAAATTTTATGGATTTTTCTTTAAATATAATGGTAGTGTAAAATTATTGATTCATTATGAAATTCTTGAAAATCGTTCAATGTAAATTCATGATTTGAGTCAATAAATTCTAAGTCAGTAACGAAATCCAATACAAAATAAAATGATACAATTTAGTTTTGAAATAAGTAGCTGTGCTATGTAACTTGATTTTCAAAAGTCAAAGAAAATGATTAGCAAAATTGTTATAGTATATCTTTATGCGAATAGGAAACCAAATGGGTAGATTTTTTATTGTCTATTACACCTTAATATCTCGCTCTACCTCCAGGTTTTTTCCGATTGCATGCTCTTAATATTTTTGACGGATACTGAAATATATTTAAACTTTTTTGAAATCCATGCTTACATATAACCTGTTTTTAAATGTAAATAACTCTTTATATAATCTAATATTCAAAATAACCATTCTGAAAAACATATGAGGCTTTCTGAAACTCACATGGTACACACAAATGTGTAGACTATTTTAATACCTAACAAATAAACATGTAGCTATAGCATTGCTGCATATCCACGCATATTAGACACGTCCTCACTCTTTCACAAACGTCCTCAATTTTTCATGACTATGCGATAAACCAAACAAGTTGTTATCGTGATTCAATTGTAGACGGGCTCTTTCATTAAAATATCTTGTTACTCGTAAACTGGAAGCTCCACTCGCCAGTGACCTAGATACCGATTTATCTGTCCACCAGTTGAAATCTGTCCATTTGTAATAATGGCTCAAGCCCCACAGTGTCGTCTGCTGGTTATTTGGAAATGTGCCGCTATGAGAATATCTTTAAATAGCTAGACTTCAGCTGTAAAATATTTAGAAATGTTATATGAGAACTTTATAGTATTTTAGAAATTCCAATAATGTTCTACATGGAAACCGTTAGATATTTATTATTTATGATATCCTTGACCACTTGTCTGTCTAATTAATATGAGTTTGTTGGGAAATATTAATATTTTTTATTTTAAACTAGTTATTGTCTGAGACATCACTGACGAGTAGATTATAAATATATTGAAAAAGTTTTCAAAAGAAACATAATATTTGTTAAAATTTTACCATAACCTTGACCTAAAAAATAAGTATCATTTGAACATGTTCAACAAATTATATTTAATAAATTAATCGGATTATTTTTATTACTGTTATTACAAAACAACAGAGTGAAAGCACAGGCCCATATATATTATAAACAAATATATAATCAACATACATATACAAACAGTGACAAATATAGGAGTACAAATATAATATACCTATATTAATCAAAAATTATTATATAGACTAGGTAACAAAAGAAAATGGCAAATATATTTAAAAATTAATACAAAGTAAGCCGTATCAAAAGATCAATAGAAAACGATATAGAAATTGTTAAAATTTATATAATTTTTCATTTACAGCTGTTCAAAGTTGTCTTCATTGCTAACAAACTTGGGTTAGAATGTACACATCAACTACATCTGTACATCTACTAACTAACACAAATGTTTCTGCTTTTTGTCCGTTTTAAACTCGTAAGCTATTAGCAGCAGCTATCATACTTTTGCATAAATCATCAATAGTGTCCACATCGGTGCGATACACTTTATTTTTTAAATATCCCCACAACAAAAACTAAATGATTTAAAGTCAGGATATCGTGGCAGTCATGGTACCGGTCCTCCCTCTCCAATCCCTTGGAATAATGCTTAGACACACTGTATATGATACGGATATAATTGGGCTTCGTGTATGATACGAAACACTGCTGCAATACGCTGTGGACGTCCTGGACCTCCTTCTATTCCGTGATTCGGTTTCAAAATTTCCGTGTCATGCTCGCGTTGCACTACACTTGCCGTCACTGCACATGCACACCGCGGCAAAAGTAGCTGCATTTGGTACATGTTTACCGCGAAATCGTTCTGCTAAAGCATTTTCACATCATCATAAATAAAAACGATAAAAACGATAAAAGATTTATTTAGCTAGCACATAACTAAGTGAACACTCAATGAATTGTGTTATTATTTCAACACAATCGGGTGTGGACTGGCTTCGACAACCATTTGTGTTTATTTTGAGGTGAAATTACTCAGGAAAAATCGAACAACAAAGATTATAATCGCAATGTAATTTCCCGAAAATTATGAAACATTGAACAGCATTTTCCAAAGAGTAATAAAAATAAGGTACCAATGCTTTATAACAATACTAACTATTGAAGGAAGGGAAAATCGAGTTTCTACGAAATTCAATTTTATTCAAGCTTATGTTCATACAGGGAATCTAAAATTGTAAGCATTTGGAATATTTTCGTGTAGGTGTATTCCTTTGGTGGCTTCTTTAATATCAAGTAGAGACCAAGTTTACAACGTAATTCTGTTTTATTTTGTATATAGAAATAATAACGTTCTACAAAATATTTGACGGAAACATATTAAAATGGGTTTTCTCTTTTGCTAAACTTCAAAACAACGGAATTAAACGGCGGTGGAATAGGCAAACGCGTTTTAAAGAGATTTTAGGAAAATTATTGTTTACAAGATAGGAAATTGCCTGAGGTACTACCCGTAATAACAATTTTCCATTATTTTGCATAGAGTATGTTGTGGAGCATATCTGAGATATACATGGTGATTCATTATTCTCTTTACTAAAATTGAAAAAGCAGATTCAATGAAAATTTGGGACACGTGGTGTTAAATGGGATGTGGTCATTTTCAATCGAAGGTATTATCTTTGGAATTTGACAGAAACGATTAATGACGTCATCAATTATATTTTTTCCAAAAATATTATCATTTTTTTTCTGCAAAAAATTTAATTTTTTTCTGTATTACTTCCCGTTTAAAAGTTATAAGCAATATCGTCCTAAAAATTCTCAAAAGGAATACCACCTAAAAATCACATTTGCGGTGAAAAGATCAAGCAGTCGTTGTGAAATAAGTGAATGTTTGTTGTTTAATGATAGAATGTACAGCGTCCTACCAGCAGGACAGAAATGGCTCACTTGAGTACTTTGAAAAACGTAATATTTTAGGGTTTTGCATAAGTCAGGCAGGACAAATTTTACTATAGGGTAAATGTAAACATTATGGGCTTGCAGCGCATTTTTTAACCGCGACAGTACTTCTGTTTGTTTAGAAGTTACAACTTGATGAAAACAGCGTAGTTTAGTCGCAAAAATGATGGGCGTAGGGCAGCGTGTTTCCGTCGCGGCGACTGTATTTGGAACTGCTAAGAGTGTTGTAAAATCAAAAAATATGGCTACTGTCACATGGGATATTGATAACAATACTACAAAAATTTGTCTTGATGCACTATAATTACATAACGATGAAAATGTTAAGTTTAATAATCGATTTCTACTAAAACTTGTAATTATTATCGTTGATTTGTTATCTACAGTATGCCTGCGGTTAGAGTGAATAGAAAGAAAAACTTTTTTATTTTATGTTTTACGAAAAAAGCCTCTCTTTATAACAATTTTGTTTGTATATAAAATAAGGTTGTCTTGGACGAGCCTTTAAAACAGCCCATGTACAGGGTTGATTATTTAAAAAAGAATTATGTTCACGTTAGAGTAAAAGATAAATTTTTTATTCTCTATTTTACAGATAAAAAGCACGTACGATAATAAAAAAAAAATAAAAATACGCACTTCTTTAAATTTTTACACACAATTCATTGTAACCATGCACATTTATAAAAAATTAAAGTTTGTCAATTTTACCACAAAAGTTTAAATTTTGATTAACTTTTTTGAGTGAAAAAAAAAAAATGTCACGAATTGTCATTTTATTAGTGCAATGGCATTTCTGCCTAAAATATGTTTTAACTGTTTTTTTCATATGATCTCGTAAGTATATTTTAGTTTACCAAACAATGTTATAACTAATTTGTTATGTTTTTAAGAATGAAATGTATTTTGTTAGTAAATGTTTATTTTCGAGTTTCAGTTTTAATACCTAATGCTTAATGCTTGTTACAGTTTCTTCCGGTATAATCTATGCTGGTTATAGAGCAGTAGCTGTTTCCCAAAATTTCATCTAAAACAACTTTCAATCATTATCTTTAAGTAATATTGGTAAATAATACCTAAGTACCTTAATATCGTTAAATGATTTAATTTATTATTTATCTGTGATTTAAGAAATGCTCCGCCACTGGCAAAATACCAAAATAATATCTCATAAATGACCAAATAACAGAACAACTTTAACTGAAATGTTTGACTGTTGGTGTCCTACTTGAAGAAAATTTGGGTACTTCTAGCAGGACTTATAGGCCCTGTACAAGAGTGCTTCATGAAGCGCTTCCAGCAGGACAGCGGCTTGTACGTTCTATCATTAAAGTACATAAATGTCATTAAGGGCCGGTATTTTTACCTTCCAATAAATTTACTGATAACTATCTCGAAGACAAAATAATCGGGAAGTTTTAACCGTAAAGATAACACGCAACAGTCTTTTCATTTTATGTTATGGTCCAAGTAGCTAACCGAAGGTTAAGGTACTTAAACTGGTTTTAGTAGTAGACTTGTATCTAACTTCACTCAAGGGAAGAAGTAAATAGCTGAGGGTCTATTCTTGATAATTTGAAGAGCAATGGGTATGTGGTTTAGAAAATTTTATTGTATTCTCAAGACATTTAATTGAGAGAGAAAAATATGAAATTTTTATACCCATATTTGTTTATATTTAAGTCACAGCTTAGTCAGCTGTGTTTAAGTTCTATTCTCTGTAGCATCTACAGTTATTGATAAAATGATGTCCTCCACAATTGCCAATTGCTCTGAATAAATGAAACATAAAAACTCGACTTCATTCTAAAATTTGGTATAACTGCAATTTTTCATTAACACAATATCGAATAAATCATCGAATAAATTGTCCGGTTCTTCAAAATAATCTATTTTTGTTCATTGTTCTTATAATAATTGTTTAAAATTAAATAATCATACAAATTTGTAAATATAGTCCACTAATTAATTATTATTACATGTTACTGACAAGAAATGTCAAGTTTTATTCAAATTTTATAGGTTAAACTTCTCGATAAGGAGTTATTTTCAGCTACCATGCCATTAAATTATTTTACCTGTCGGTTAAGGTTACCAAGTGGTGAAAGACGATTTTATTTATTTTCAGGTATTAACAATATTGTGTGAAACTAACTACTCTGTGGGCTAAAGCCCCAACCAGCGTTGGATTATACCCACAATATCTACCCATATAATAATAATAATATCTCTACCCCTCATTCTAATCACAGGGATTAACCGAGAAGTCGGAGACCTGTGCGGGAGAGGGGGCGGCATATTATTATTAAGCAGGCCGCATTTGCGTCCAGGAACGACTTACTTTGGTAGGCCCTAACTACTATTCAGTGCAGGAATGAGGGAAACCTGGAAAACCTCATTAATTAGGGGGGTAGTCAAATATCAACCGGTATCAATCTCTCACATTGACCCAAGCCAACGTTCTTCCACCCTACCATACCCGCAGAGAGGGTGCCAATCCTCTCCACGAATATAGGGATTAGCCCAGAAGTCGGAGACTTGTGCGGGAGAGGGCGGCATATTATTATTAAGCAGGCCGCATTTGCGCCCAGGAACGACTTACGTTGGTAGGCCCTAACCACTATTCAGTGCAGGAATGAGGAAAACCTGGAAAACCTCATTAATTAGGGGGGTAGTCAAATATCAACCGGTATCAATCTCTCACATTGACCCAAGCCAACGTTCTTCCACCCTACCATACCCGCAGAGAGGGTGCCAATCCTCTCCACGAATATAGCTTATATACGGTCTACCGGCAGCTGGGCACGAACCAACACCGATCTAGTCACCTCGATTCAAGTATTGACGCCTTAAACCGCGCGACCACTGACCGAATATATTCTTTATTATTAGCTTTTGTGACATTTTTACTGTTTAAGAAAGGTATTTTAAGCTAATATAATATCAAATCTCCTACAATTCCTATCAATGAAGTCATATGTATGTTCTCTGATACCAAACATCTAGGTATGATAATGAAACAACGCTATGTTACTTTATTTATTAAAAATAACGCCAGTTTAAAATTGTTAGATGTCAAAATCACAAATTTATCCAAATGTCTCCACCTTCGAATAACGGGTCAATATCAACAGATCCTTGAAAATCAGCCTTACAATCAGCAT
Source organism: Monochamus saltuarius (assembly GCA_025584915.1). NCBI lineage: Eukaryota > Metazoa > Arthropoda > Insecta > Coleoptera > Cerambycidae > Monochamus > Monochamus saltuarius. The sequence goes on along the minus strand of CM046724.1, from coordinate 22,220,378 downwards.
CCACAAGAGAATCATTAATAGAGTCAACGTCAACAGGGCAAATTATTTACAATAATAATTGTATTTTTAATAATTGACATTATTCTATTCATCAAATTGTCTTACCAAATACTATTCGCGTTCAGATTTTGAGCCTGATATTTTTTTATGTTTATTTTCTCGTACTTACTTTCGTAGGTAATTTAACTCCAGCTATATCGTTAAATTGCCAAAATAGTAAGTACTCGAAAAGAAACATAAAAAAATATCAGGCTAAATCTGAGCTCTTATGGTTTTACTCCCGATAACTTTTTAATACAGTTAGAACAAAATGCCCTCATACTACATACATATTACAATCTATTATCTATATGATCTCCTCTCATTTCAAGACACATATCCAATCTTCGCTGTGAGCTGCGTTTATTAACATTTCACCGTTTAACTCTCGCGAAGGTGTTTTGTAAACCTAATTTTTTATACTCTCTTAGATCTGGTGACTTTTCGGATCCATTTCTCTGGGAAAGTGTTATCTAAATATTGCTGCACAATCCTGGCCTTGTAGGGTGGAGCTCGATCGTGCTGAAATCATAGCTTTTTCCTTAGCTGCAAAGGCACATTCTCCAGAAGTGCAGGAAGTTTTTCTTGTAGGAAATTTAGGTAACTCACGCCGTTCAATGTATGTTCATAAAAATAAAGCCCAATTAAATACCTACAGATAATACGCGGTGTAGAACTAACTACCTCTATCGGCCATTCGCTACTCCATGCCGGACTGAAAATGTCACAGTCTAGCGCCACAGTGTGAGCCTAGCTGTTGCTATAGGTTTTCCAGGTGTAATTCATCGCTGGTCGGGGCAATAGCCCGCAGAGTAGTTGTTTCCTGGAATTCCGTGTTTGCACCTATAGATAATGCCACACCATACATTTACTTCAAAATGGCCTTGGTTTTGTACTGAATTTGGAATGTGGAAATTTTCAATGGACCAGTAGTGTTCGTTGTGCCTTATTACTGACAAACTGACTTTCGTATCTTCAAAGAACATGCCGAAAACAGGTTCTGATCAACAGTTTCTACATTTACTAGAATGTGAGTTATAAAATTAAGTCTGTTTTCAATATGACGCTCAGTCAAATACTCCAAATTGTGAATTTTGTAGTCTTGATAACCATTGGTCTTGAAAATTCGTTGAACGGTTGATTTATCCTAATTTAATTCCCGGCTAGCCTGCCGTATAGAATTTCGTGGATTTTGCTCGAAATACTTTAACAGTCTAGCTCAGGGGTGTCCAACATAATTTTGTGGAGGGCCAGGTTTAGTATTTTTGTAACCGTAGCGGGCCAACAGAAATGCCCAATAGCGAAGGTTTAACTTTAAGTAATCACTCTACCTACTAGGTATTAAAATATAATAAAAATAAAGTACAATGATAATTTTCATTTTCCATGTATTAAAAAATAAAGCCTTAGTTTTACTAATTATCCTAATGAGATGATTGACATCTTTTTTGCTTGCACAGTGTATCTATGTCCGCTGATATTTTAGAAGTGGCTATGCGCAGAATGCCTGTAAGATGGCTGTCTGTTAAGGATGATCTGGTTTTTGACTTATTATGTTTCATGCGTGAAAAAAGCTGTTTGCAAGTGTATGTACTGCCAAATAAGGAAATTTGTTGAAGAGCTAATTTGCTATATATATAGCTATTCAAGTCGTGCGCTATAATTAACTAAATATTTTAAATAAGTACCTACAAACATGTACGTACATGTTATTACTAGTCGATTGGAAAGATGATCCAATTTACTAATGAAATTAACTTATTAATGATGAAAACTAATTATTTAACTATTCGCGCAATATCTATTGATGTCGTCGCGGGCCGGATGAGGGACATCATAGGCGGGCCACATTGTGGCCCGGGGGCCGTATGTTGAACGGGCCTGGTCTAGCTGTATCGACATTGTTCCTTACCCTTCCGTCAATTATTTGATTCTTCTGAACAGAAAATGCATCTTTATTTCGTCGCAATTTCGCCTCCAATCTTGTAAAGCGCTCTAGATACCTTTCTCGATATAACTCTACATCGCTTCTTGAATTTTTTTTGTGACTCGCCGTAAATTAGCAACATATCAACTTTTTCAGAATAAGAAAACATTTTGTAAGTACAAAAGTTATACGTGTGACATTCCACTCTTTAGGACGATATTATTTATAACTTTTCAAGTAACACAGAAATATTTCTCTAATAAAAGTTTGTTAGAAAAAAGAGTTTTTTAACAGGAAAAACAGGGTATATTCCTGGAAAAAATATAATTGATGACGTCATTAGTCGCTTCTATCAAATCCCAAAGATAATACTTTCGATTGAAAATGGAGCTTTCCTCATCCCATTTAACACCACGTATCCCAAATTTTATTTCAATTTTCTGTATCATCACAGTAGGCCCATACTATTGAGTTTGAGACATCCTGTACATTGTATTTAAAGTTATATTTTTAATAAAAAAAATCCGTATGGTTATACGAATAAAGTTAAATGTACCTTTTTTGTTAGAAATAAAATACACTTAAATTGCAAAACACTCAGTAGGTTCGATAATTTAAAGTTCTCAGTGGCAGTGTCTCTTGTATGTGTGCTCTCCCCGAACTTAAGACATTGACGTGTAAAACATCCTGTAGATGATATCAATGCATAACTAATGAACATTATAATTCAAATTAACTATGCACACAAATAATTAAGCTAAAATATCCTTATTTAATATATACCTATATTAAAATATACCTATTAATCAGGAAATTGTAAACACAATAATTACATTGTCAGCAAAACATAGTAAACAAGTGTTAGTTCGAACGGTTTACGTATTTTTGAAGGCTTGTTTAATAAATCATCCCTGGTGTGTAGTGATTTATGATAATATCTTCGGAGGATCAATCATTATTGCTTTGTAGAGGCAAATGGGACCTGACAATACAATTACAGAGTAAACTCTGCGCTTTGAAGAGGCGTTATAGTAGAGGCAAGTGCAATACAAATTATAAATACTCTGCCCAAGTTGTAGATACTAACTAAAACACTTGCCTATCATATTCATATTTTAATAATATTTGCAACCTAGAAATACTAGTCTCCGTAGTTCGAAATTTAATAATGGTCCTGTATTTAATTATATTTATATGTAAATAATTTTTTTCTCAAAAAGTCTGTCCTACATTTCAACTGAAATAAGACAAAGTATGTAAATAGTATTGTATTTCTTTTCTGACACGTTGCACCGCATTTTTCAAACCAAAAGTCATACGAGGTTCATACAATCGTCATTAACATTTAGAGCATTTTCGTAACACAGTTTTACAAGTTGTACGCGCTTTAGAATTGTGTAATTCTCCATAAAAATTTGGCGCAGCTGAACAAATATGCCAATATCGAAGCAAAAGAGATAATAAAAGAGGAATTGTTACCATCCGATATTTAGCCTGAGACATCAGGGGCTACATCCGATGAAGTTAATAACTCGGATGTAGCCCCTTCAAAATCTTGATTGACCTATGAAAAGAAATACAAAAAGTTTCAAAATGGGAAAAACGCAAACAGGCCCGTTCCAAGCCTTCCTCTACATTAACTGCACCGATTGGTTTTATTTTTGTTATTTTTATTTATTATAACTAAGTGTGACAGCGACTTATTTGGCAGCTTTTACTGTACTTAACTTCTAAAATATATATATACGGTAGGTAAATAATGATTCAAAAGCACATATACCATATGGTTCCCTTCTTAGAAAGGGGGTCAAGTGTTTTCTTTAGACTAATTGGGTATTTTGCCACAATGTTAAAAAAAAGCCTTGCGCCAAAAGTGTCAAGGGTTAAGTTTTGAAACTAAGTTAGCCTATCCAAAAAATCTCACACTGAAAAAGCAGACAAGTAAAATATAAACAAAATCACGTCACTATCGCACACTTCTGTATTTTATGGACTAAAAAACAGAATCCTTCACCGAGGTATAAATACCTTGACATTGTTGTCCGAGAGCGTGTGATATGTCTATGAATACTTTTGAAAGAGCTAATTCGAGAAATTTAAAATCGTTTCCAAATTTATTTATAGCTTTAAAAATATTTATTTCTTTGCCTATATCCGTGGTTTTTCAAAATTATAGATAATTAAAAATTATTTAAGAATTTCTATGCTGCAAGAATGTCTTTAAGATCTAGCAATTATTTCTATTGAAAACCAAATTTGTGAAACTATCGCTCATAATTAAATGATAAATGAGTTTGCATCTTCAAAGGCCAGGCGTATTCCATTATAATTTTTGTTTGTATGTATCTTTTACATACAGGCATAGGCAGTAAATTATTGTTGAAAATGCTACATTGACACTGAAACGTTCTCGATCGAAATATTCTCGATCTAATTGCATGTGGATTATAACTATTATTTGCCATCCCTAGTAAAACACGCTTCATCAGAGCACATGACAAGCGAAATGATCATTTTGTGTATGTTGTTAAAGTACCCGGTGACGAAATTGTAATTGCTGAGGAGCATCTACGCTTGTACATTTGGGCGATGAAACGCATGTAACATGTCTCTGTTCAATACACGCCATACAAAATTCGATGATAAATGAAGATTACTTGCTTACGTCGAACACTAATTAAAGTTATCAATGACAACATCTATTATATCTTCTACAATTTGGACATTAGCTTCAGTATAGCGAATTGCCTTTTCTGGAGCGGGATTAGCTTCTTCTCAAATTCTACGAAATAATGCACTAAGACTGTGTGGGCAGGTTGATATCTATTTGGGTATCTTCGTCGGTATTCTCAGGCTGCTTGTCTGGCGTTCCCCTTGGAACACCGATATACAAATACAATATCTGCATATTCTTTACCTGTAAATAGATGTATTTAATAGTTTTAAGGTTTTAAATTATTTTATATTGTTACTTTATTAAAAACAAACAAGATTAACTTACTTTACTTGGGTTAAAAAAATTATCTTTAAAATTAATATTGTATACACGTGACCCCCCAGGAAAGGGCCTGAATGCAAAAGATATCAAGGATCTAAGTCAGAATGTTGATACGTAAATTTTATCGGTTTTAAGTTTTAAGTATTTATTTTGATTTAAATTTTAAACGTTTTCGCGCCGCGGAACTAGCCGTCTTATTGGCATAGTTTTTGTTCAACTTAAATTTACGCATGAGGAGAGAGAGAAATTGTAGAATATAGTATGTTAGAAGTTTACCAAGGTGTGCATATACATATAGTTAATCAATTCTTGTAAATTTTACGCACAAAAGGGCATCTACATTGATTTCAACTATGAAAATGTAACTTATGGTAGGAGTTGCAGTGGTTACATTTGGTTTCGCTTTGGGCGGATTTTGTTTAGTGCACATTCTTTGGTGTAAAAAGAAAACGCCTTTCTACAATAAGGATCCTGTGTGGAAGGTTCGTAATTTTTTTTTCGTATACATTTTACTGGCTTCATTGAATTATTGTTAATATTACCTACATAAGTTTTTCTCTCGTGCAGGCGTTTTATTTTCCGGCATTTCCTTTGTTAACTGGGGAACGATTTGTTTATCGCCGACATTTCGAGATTCAACCCGAACTTGTTTTTTACCGACGCCACAATTGGGAATCTGACGTGACGGGAAGCAGTCGAGTACCGGGCAAGCAGGATTCTCCGGGAGGCCAGGCCGAGGACCTCGATAAGTACCCTATTACGTACCTAGCTCCGTTAAAATACTGTTTTTTTTTTTAAAAAGCCATATATATCTTGGTTTGAAGTGTTTGTCCATTACTAAGGTTACATATTTCACTATCGCGTGGCGAATTTTATACCGTAGGCCACGAAAAATTATCGACACAAAGTTCAGATCTGATAGATCACATTTTTGTTTCTTTATGTTGATCGTGGATATATTTATATATTATTTGTTCGTAGACTCGGAGTGTGAGTTCTTTTTTTCTTGTTATTATACACCTCCACGCTCCTAGTCTGCTCATCTCTTGCAAGAGCCAGGTTTTACTTAAGTTGTTCTTTTTATAATCTTATTTGTGTATTTATCAGAAAATATTATACATATATTTTCTACTGCCTCATTATTATAACTTTTATATTGAAAATATATCTTGTATTATTATTTACTCTTAATTATTTTTTTTTCTATATTATTATTTACAGGATCACTTCTCCAGGGAAAATAATTTTAGTAATTTTATGTCTTCCTTGGGCTTTGCAATATATTCATTTAAATAAAATTACTTGGCGCCCCAACCCCAATTAGTAACCATAATAAAACTGCTTCCCACGCCCAAAAGCAACCGCTGAGTGATGCCAGGGTAACAAAAAAAATCGATAACTGTTTTGTTTCTTCAAAATAAACGTAACAATGTATTGTTCATACATATTTTTCGGAAAAATCAAACAAAACGCTATCTTTTAGTTTATGGTCGTATTATTCAATTCAAATAAAAGTACCATACTGGCGAATTAAAATATCTATATTTGAAGAAAAAAATGAACTAAGGAGACCTTTAAAATTACGTAGTATCAATTGAAGCTCATGGCTTTCTTAAAATAGTCAACTAGTCGTTGCAACCCAAAAAATTCCAACATTTTGAACCCGGAAGATGCACTGTTAACTCATATTGAAATCATATAATTCATTTCTGCATGAGTATAAGATATGATTTAAAATTTAAGAACTAAGTGAAACATTTTTAAACGATGAAGGATTGTCAGATTGAATTGTTTGATAACACTCATTTATGACTAATAACGATATTTATCATTGTAACTCGGTGCTACAATGAGTTTCAATATGCAGTAAAACGTTTAAATTCGATTATCTCAGAAACGGCTGTTCTACTAGACGTACCTTTTCAGATAAAGGATGCCAATGAACAAGAATTTTTAACCAGAAGTTAAACATCGCATCCTAAAAAATCCCCAAGTACCAAAGTTCGTGTATAAAGATAAATACATATTTACAAAAAAAAATAAATAAATAAATAAATAAAAATATAATAATTTTGACACCCTATATTTCGGAAAATATCAGTTTTTGAGTTAAGGTAAATTGGGGTAGACGCTCATAGCTTAGCCTCGGAAATTTATGCTAGTGTTTTGTATAGACCACAGTATACTAAGCAATCAGTAGGGAAACTCAGCTTTCCCGCGTCTTCCAAAAATCCGCCATCTTGTTGGCGACTGACAGTTATTACTATAATTTCTGTGTCAGGTTTTTTGAATTTTTGACATTATTACATGGTTATCCATTCGTTATCGTTATTGTACTTATATTCCAGATTTGTATATCGTGTAAACAACTTTGGTTATGTTTACGCCAAATTATTAGCTATATTTTTGTATGTTCTGTGGGATCCGCCATATTCTTGGCGACTTTGTCTAGAGTGGGGTATTTAAAAACTGCCAGACGTATTTCATTCATAAATTGTCTAACATTCCGTACTGATTGCTTAGTATACTGTGGTATAGACCTTTTAGAGACATATTTAGGTATGGACAATGCTTTCGCCGTTCTGCAGCTACGATGGGTCCAAATTCTGTCTCAAACTTGGTGGTTGGCAGTCTTTTTTCATAGTAGAGTCATATATTGACGAACAGTAGTCAACAAGATTGATGTATCAGAATGCATATAGTTAACAGCGTGGAAAATTATATTGGCGGTATATTGGGGGATCAATACATCGGTATCCTGGTAGGAGCAAAAAAGAATTCTGCCCTTCCCATGCATATTCATGGAAATGTCAATTGTAATATTAATATTTGTATTCACAAATAGTTGGTATTGATTTAAATTAGTGGTTATAAGTACTTTAAGTAAGCAATAAAGATCTTTCTCCACAATCATCTTACAATCAGACTTTTATCCACACATATGAACCATCTAAAGTGATACTTTATCCCAAAAGTACCAATAAAATTTAATTAATTTATTTATTAACATTAACATTTACATTTATAGTATTGTGTTTTATCAGATTTAAACTTCCTTTTCGTTAAATAACAAACCTTGTAGCATTGTTGCCCTCATCTTCCATCCACCATGCCGTTTAATGATTGTAAGATCAGCACCTTTATTGTGTTAAACGAATTGGACGCAAAAATATATTTCCTGTATATTTCAATAACATTTACGCAAAATCATTCTTCAATAATTGTAAATTTTCTTGAAATGCCCGTCTTGGTATCAGGTATTGAAACAAGTAGGTAACTGCCAAGCTCCTGTACGCCAGTAATTTTCAAATTTGTCAATTCTTAGTATCGACAGGCACCAGAAATTCCCATTATTATTTCAACCTAAAATAATTCAAATTTCACTATATACCTGACATTCCTGACAACATGTAATAGGTAAAGAGACATAACCTTAATCAAATATTCTTTATCAAAAGCCCCAGTCAAAAATTCTTGCGGTCCTTCCAATACTGCAGCTTTTTTGCTTTTTATCCTTCGCGATTCACTCTTCAAATAAGCAGTAATCTTGTTATATATTCCAATATTTATATTTTTGTAGACCTTTATAGTAGCCTTCATCATCGAATATTTCGACCACATAGATGAAATTGCATATTTTTTCTTCGAATTAAAAAAATACGACATCATGACTTCTTTATATATTATTTTCGTAATGTTCACTGGCAATATATGGAAAATTGCTTCTTGAGGTTCTTCGAAAACAGGCACAGGAACACAATTACTTTTTGCATGTTTATCAAAGGGTCCCAATAAAGTGCTCGATATTTTAATATATTTAGAAAATAAAATAGGAGAAATGCTTTACTACTAATGATGAATGCAGTATAAGAATGCTCGGTATTTAAATAGCATTTGCATAATAAAAATACTAAATGCTCGATAAGTTTTAAAAGTATGTTTCGATATTTTATTCATTTTGCACGATACAAATTTCAAAAGTATTCATTACTTTATGCACGATATTTATATTTGGTTCGCAGATTTGAATCTAAAAGCGCGTGTGCACAATAGAATGGTTTACAAGCAGTGAAATGAACAAACGACTGTCCCGAGCTGATTTCATTAATTAACCTGCCTAACCTAACCTAATCTAACCTAACCTACAGTCAATTTTTCAAACTTAAGAATTTATTTTCTCCAAATAATTTTTATAACTGTACATTTACACTTTCTAGAGAGTAATTATTGTTTTTTACTGCATTTATATGTATTTAACGGTTCATTTAATATTCTCATTAAATATTTAATATTTTTACTGAGTATTTAATATTCTTACCGAGGTTTTAATATTCTTATCCGGCGATGAATAGTTTTATTGAGCAATTAATATTGTTCCGAGCATTTATTATTTTTAACTAGCAAGTATTATTTGTGATGAACACATTTATATGTTTAGAGAGCATTTGTTGTTTTTATCGAACATGTATTTTTTCCCTCGTGCAACTATTATTTCCAGTTTGCGAATACATTTTTCACTGAGAATTTATAATTTTAACCGAACAGTTATTATGTTTACCAAACATTTCTTAATGCATCGTGCATTCAAATAAAATATCTTATTTCTATGTTATTTTATTCTGAAAATGTATCGTGCAGTTAAATAATTTAACAAGCGTTTAATTTGTTCGCTTTATCAAATTCAGATAGACCTGTTTATTAAATAATTCATAATAAACAACGTACCATAGCAATCAGTAGGTATAACAAAACATACCACGTTTCATTGAGTACTAAGAAATATCATGCCGTACGAATAATTCCAATAATTCTGACGCCAAATATGATTGTGATGTGATTATGGATAAAACGCTGTATTGTATTCGTGTTTTAATTACCTTTTATTTACTTCAGAATATTAAACATTCTCGTATGGATAAAATGGCACTTAAAACACTTATACAATACTATTTTCTGCGAATTTTAATGTATATATAATATATTATAGCAGTTTATAATCATTTTTTACTTGTGATTAATGTTAGCCACACTTATGTCAACAAATTTAAATTCTTCAATGTGATAGTATCGGGAATGAACTAACAAAATAAAAATTATTTAGTATTAGAATTTATATCAGCAATTGATCTCGAATCTCCTGTATGAAAACAAAACTCTCTACCCACTATACCAGTAGTAACATTTTTCCGAAGTGAACGATGAAATGTCAAACCTAAAAGATGTTTTGACAGTTTTGAATTATATGCTCGTTGAATAATATACTCTTACTTACCCTTCCGGGTAAAATACTACTTTATCAACGATTTTTAGTAGACGAAAGACAACTTTGACATTAGCCATAGAAATACATAAAAATCAAGTACGCAAACGTCACAAAATGATTTCAAGTCGACCTTAGAAACATTCTGGACCAGACCACGTCTAGAAATTGTTCAACCATTTTCAGCGGCCATCGAGACTTGTGTACTGTTTTTTCCTTTAGTTATTGGAAGAGTAAATCAAATTTTATAGTTATAAAGATAGGTATTTATATATTTTTTACTTAAGTTTGCTTAACCTCAGTATATTCATTTCTTTAACATAACAGTTTCAATCTGGTAAATTATTTGCGTGTTCCATTTACTGAAAGCAATATTCTCATTACCACCAACAAACATTTAGCGTGTGGCTTATTTAGGACATGCGACACCGATTGTATTTCATCGTAAGCCTCAAATTATTTAAGCATAGAATAATGAATTTTTTATATAACTTTTATTGACGTTCCACCCAATTTGATAAGTTCACTTTATACGTTACTGTACCTTAACAGGTCGTTATCGACACACTGTAATTTTTTTTTATAATTTTTGTGTCATATCGAAAATGATCATTGAATTGGATACCATGTGAAATTATAATAAATAATGTACTCGAAATATATATCTTATCCGTACAAGGAAGAAGTCAATATTTTGATTATTCTGAAGTCAACACTAAACTTTAAAAAAATATATTAATGAATTATTTAAATATTTTTCAATGAAATTTAATAAAACATAAGCATAACTATGATAAAATATATTACTATATGGAAGACAACATTATAGAAACAAGTAATAAGTTTTTTTCAATATACAGGATGAACATGAAATTTTGCAATTAAGGCATATATCACAAAATATTATTTACTTTGCTAATTGCGTCTAATACATTTATACAGGTTATTCCAGTTTATAAAAAGGGTTCTATTAGCGTTGTGGAAAACTTCAGACCTATTATAAATAATTTATCAAAAGTTGTTGAAATGCTTTTACATGAGCCCACGTTTGTGTATGTAAAGAACAGATTAACTGAATAACAACACGGATTTTTCAGAGGCACTTTTTCATTATTCTGTTTTACAAAGTTTATAACTGATGCATTTGATCAGAAATCACAAGTAAATGTCATTTATAGTTATTTCAGCAAAGCTTTTGACAAATTAAATCATACAGTATATTTATCTATCTAAATTAAACAATATTCGTTTTTTTTCGTATATTAAGATTATACAAATCTTACCTGGAGGAGCATCAACAATATGTAGAATTTTCTGGTTAACAGCCCCGTCAGTTTATACCGCCGTTAGGGATACCACAGGGTTCGGTCCTTGGACCATTACTTTTTAATATTTTTATGAATATAGTTATTAACAAATGTTAAATGCCTTTTGTATGCAGATGATATGAAAATATATAATAGAATTGACTGTTTTAACGATTGTATTGATTTGTAAAACTTTCTTAATAATTTAAATACATGGTGCTCTGTTAGGTAACAAGTTAGAATTAAATCTGAAAAAATGCAATGTTCTTACCTTTACAGTTAAAAATAGCGCCATAGATTATCATTATAAATTGGACGAAGTTATTGTTTGCAGATCACTTACATTTTGTTACTTGAGAATATCATTTGATAGGAAATTATCCTACACCTCATATGCATGTAAAAAATTTGGCTTTGTAAATCGTAATATGAATGGTTTTCCCTCCACTCATGTTAAAAAACTACTACTTATATCAGTCTGTCAGATCAAAACTCGAATATTGTTCTTTAATAATATAGTCTCTTTATTATACAGAGTTTTTAAATGAAAAGTAGCCACCCTCAGTATCTTTTAAAACTATCTAATGGTTGGAAATTTCCAAGACATGTCAACAAATATAACAAAGGGGACATCTTTTTAAATAAAATCCGAATTTCTGCTATCAACCCCTTAGCCGTCACAGCCATCTGCTCTTAATTTTCAAATGGCACCATACCATATGTGACACATCATTGCAAAGATTATTTTATAAGGAATGCATTCTACTATTCATTTTGTATATTCGTATGAAATTGAGACATAAAAAAATTAAAAAACCTTTTTCTGTTTATTTTGGTTAAACTACTGATAACAATACCGATACTTTTTTCCACCTTCTGTTTTTACCTCAGTCAGTCAACTTCCAGTTCATTTTCAATTAAAAGTGTCAACATGGTGTACACGACTGCCGAAAGAATCGAGATTGTGCGTTTCTATTTCAAAAATAGCGACTGCGCACGAGCTGCAGCGCGTGCTTTCAAAAAAATGCATCGCGATAAATTCATTGGTCATCAATATGTTTCAAAGTTGATGCAAAATTCATGGAAACTGGATCAGTGGCAAACAGAAAACATCAACCAGAAAGACGAATTATTAATGAACCTGTTGAAGTTGCTGTTTTGGGACACGTTGCAATGGATAACAATCAGTATTTAAATCAACTTTCCCTGGCATCAGGGGTTTCAAAAAGTAATGTATGGAGAATTTTAGAAAAGCACAAATTTCACCCATACAAAAAGACAAAACTTGTTCAAGAACTAACCAAAGACTACAGTTTTGCGAAATTATGTCTAATAATCTATTGCATAACGTGAACTTGTTGTACAATATTTGCTTCAGGGATGAGTGTATGTTTAGTAGTCAACAGGCATAACTGTAGGTATTGGTCCGACACGAATCCGCATTTGTTTAGAGAAACTCATACCCTATATCTACAGAGACTTAATGTTTGAGCAGGTATTCTAGGAGACCACATCGTTGACCAGTTCTTTATTGACGGTAATTTGACTGGCACTACTTACCTCGAACTTCTTGATACCGCTGTTGATCCGCGCATAACAGAACTACTGCAAAATGACGAAAATTTGCTTGAAAATTAACTAGTTTTTCAGTAAGATGGTGCACCTCCTCACTATGGGAATCCCGTTCGAGAACTTTTGAACGATCGTTTTTGTGGATGATGGATTGGAAGACGTGGTCCCATCGAATGGCTGGCTAGATCACCCTACCTGTCTTCGTTGGATTATTTCTTATGGGGGCATTTGAAATCCAAAGTGTATGCAACACAGCCAGCCAACATGGAAGAAGATCTTAGGCAGAGAATAATAGAAGAATGCCGACAATTTACACCGCAAGTTTTCGTAAATGTTCGTGAACTCTTTCAAAATGGTCTGTATTACTGTATGGAAGTTAATGGAGACCATTTTGAACAATTACTTTAACGGTAATTCCTATTATTCTGTAGTTTAAACAAAATAAACAGAAAAAGGTTTTTTAATTTTTGTATGTCTCAATTTCATGCGAATATACAAAACGAATAGTACAATGCATTCCCTATGAAATAACCTTTGCAACGATGTGCCACAACTGGTATGGTGCCATTTGAAAATTTAGACGGGGTTTATCCAAATATTGGATATCCTTATATATCTTTTTCTGCACAGATTTCGTATCGTTAGATTGTACTCATATACTAACTTCAGGATTTAGTTTACATTTATCTGAAATATTTAAAATGAATTTAATTTAATTTAATAATTTCAAAATTTCAAGTTTTGTGTAATATAAAATTGGTTCACCACGATTGCTTCTCTAATGACATTCTAAACTCATTTATAAATAATTTCTCACTGTGCTCCTCCGTGCTACTCATGGTCTCTACTGTCGCTTTAGTCAGACTTAAAACAACCAAGGTTTTTTGTCGGTTATCTCACCTATGTCATACTGATGAGAGCTAATAAGCTCGAAACCGGTCTATGTCTGGTGAGCTACTGACGAGTGACTTTAGCTGTTAGCTATAGGTTTTCCAGGTGTAATTCAATACTTGAAGTTCCGTATTTGCAATTTCTTTCTAATTAACTGATAAAGTTAATCCAACGCAAAAAGAAGTGAAGAACTAAGGGGTTGGAAGAAATACGTTACTAGTAAAACGTGAAACGGTTAACTATATTAAGATTTCCGAGCAGGAAAGCAGGAAGGATAAATAAACATAACCTTAAAATCTGCCACATAGGATTTATTCGAGGCGCCTTCAGAAACGTAAAACTACACCTCAGCTGGAAATTTGAGTCGTAAAACTGGTTTTTTATGTTCAAGCTGCCGAAAGATATGCATATTCGGTATTTTATGACGTAAAGTAAAGTGCGGTTAAAATTGTACCTGGCCCAAAAAACTAAATTCATAAGATGCCATCTGCATTGTGTAGTATTTTTTGTATAATGTGGAAATATGTATTAGTCTGTAAGCCTTTTCATTAAATAATGTGTCTCATTTTAATAATCAAAATAGATCAAGTAATCATTACTTTTCATTCTCCTCCCTACGAAAGTATAATTTTTTATTTTAAAGAGGAAAGCCAAAGTAAAACATAGCAGGTTATCGGTTGCATATGAAAAACTTTCATGCCCTGGGCGACTATAAAATAAAAACGTGAAATTATTAATGTCAAATGTATATATAGAGTGGAAATTAAATGTAAAATTACAATTGTGAAAGATTTAACGGCAAATGTTGACTGAAATCCTGTTCTAAAACAACGTCACTGGAGATATTGACTTGTTTATCGATTTGCGCAACATGATCATAGAATAGATATCGATTTTTCGGGCATAATTTTAGTAGTAATTTCTGTTTTATTGAGCCAAAATGATAGACGTTGTAGAGGGCATGAAAATAAGCAATTTTGCCTTATAAACCCCTGTCCGGAAATATGCCGTTTGGCCGCTACAGCAAAAAAAAAGAAAAATTTGAAAAAGTACCAGTTTATTGAAAGAGCTTAGAGTAATTGCTCAAAGTGTCCTCCACGTTGCTCAGTGCACAGCTGGGCACGATTCTTCTTGGAGAACTGAAATCTATGGAATATCCTGGGTATGTCCTGAACCTGTACTGACGCGGCTATCACTCTTCCCAGTAGCTCTTGTTGGTTGGGAATAGAATTTTCATACACTAAAGCTTTTAGATGGCCCCGGAGAAAATAATCCAAGGGGGTTAAGTCGGGTGACCGCGCAGACCAATGCACAGGGCTACTTCGGCCTATCCTCCTGTTAGGAAATATTTAATTCAAATAGTGCCGCACTGACAAAGCAAAGTGGGCTGGGGCGCCATTGTGTTGAAGCCACATGTTGACGTAATATTTATGAACTGCCAAAAAGTATTCGATCATATAAACCACCTTATATTACTAGCGAAATTGCAACATTTTAATTTTTCAGGTTCGTTAATAACTTGGAATCATATTTAACAAGTAGGTAACTTATTGTCAGATATCAAAACTTTACTTCTCGTTTTTTTCTCGGCTTTAATTTAGGACCACTTTTGTTTTTACTCATTATCAATGATCTCCCAGATATTGTTTCTTATGAAAAATTGCTTTTTGCCAATGGCTGTGAACTATTCTCTTCAATAAATTCTATATCAGATTCTGATAATCTCCAGCTCTGTATGGATTGTATGTTGTCATGGTGTGAGTTAAATTGTTTGATCCTTAATATTTCTAAATGTAAAACAGTGTCCTTCACTCGTAGAACCAGTTTTATTTTTTAAAATTATAACATTCATGGATATGTCTTAAGTTGGGTTTCTTTATTCAAGGATTTAGGTATACCATTCGACAGCAAACTTACTTTCATCGGGCATATTAATAATATTGTGTCCTGTGCATTCCGAACTTATGGTTTTATTATACATTTTTAGGTATTAACAATATTGTGTGAAACTAACTACTCTGTGGACTAAAGCCCCAACCAGCGTTGAACTACACCCAAAATATCTACCGTAACTATAAAGATGTTACAAATACGCACATTTAATATTTTATTTTGTTCCCTAGTTAGGTCACAAATGGAATACGGATCTATAATATGATATCTAATTTATAATATACATCGCCAAAGGTTGGAGTCCGTTCAAAGACGTTTTTAACTTTTTACAAGAAGGGGTTTATTTCCGCAAAGGTTTAATCATGTTTATATTCTGAATCGTTTTAATATGGATGCACTGCGAATGTGTCGTAATGTCTTATTAATACGTTGTTTGTATAATATTCTAAATAATAAAATTAACTGTTCGGTTTTGTTGAGTAAAATCTCATTTAAAGTATTACGTAGAGCAAACTTTATTATACTCTGATAGGTACTTTTAGTACTAATGTGTTGGCTATACCTCCAATATATTTGATGTGCGATGTGTTTAATAAAATTGTAAAGGATTTGTATATTGTTAATAATAGTTTAAATGTAATTTGTAAACATTTGTCTTGCTTAGGATAAATTGTTTTTACATTGCATTTTTTAAGTCTTTTTATTGCCTACTTGTTACTCTGTAGTACTTATTCCTGTAATTGGGTTTTATCCTGTTGGAATAATAAAACATTATTATTAAGAGGCAATAACTGATTTGAATATCCAAAGTGTATATTCATTGGTTTAATTTTTTTATTATTGTAAATATGTAAGCCAATCAAATAAATGTTCCTATAATTCTTCTTAATGAAGTCATATATATTTTTTTTGATATTACAGATCTTACACCACAATAAAAAATTCTGCCCATAATTTTTTTGCTTGTGAATATTGTTTACAGAAATTTCATCGTCAAGACATGTAGATTTGTGGAGATTCTTAAATAAAAAAAAATAAGAAGTTTCTTGTAAAAATAAACGTTATAGAAGTTGTATTTCTAAATGTGTTGAAAAATTATATTTAATAAAAATTAGAGAAACATTACTTAAATGTTACTTTGAGAATAATATTTTCAAAACGTATATAACTTTAATAGTAGTTATTGGATATTAAATCAGTTTTCTTACAATTGTTATTAATGAAGTCATATGTATGTTTTTTGATTCAATTTTCAGATTTCTGTCTAGCAATGATAAAAAGCTATGCATGAAAGCAATTCGATTTAAAATAAACTTACGCTACAGTTGTGATGTTCCTCTTTAGCTATTAGTTCATTCCATTATTACAACTATTCTAATGATTGCTAAATAATAATTAGCAGGCAACGTTCTAACATTTGAAATAGATTATTTAATATTTACCTCTAACATTTACGGTAGGTAAGTTTGCGCTGAATGTTTGATTTCACGCTAATTCGCATTGTGGAAACTATTGATTTTAGCTCAGCATTTGCTATTTTTTTTAATATTTTACATTTTTCAGTAAAACGTTTAGACTTTGGTAAAGCCGTTTCCCTCGCATGCTTTATAATAATAATTTATTTTCTTTTTTAGCGGTACTAAAACTTTGAAAACCGAATGCAACAATTTCCATTCTCCTAAAATCACTTCCTAATAATTGAAAATGGGTACATGGAAGTTGCATGTATCACGCGATTTTATTATAAATTTCAGACAAGGTAATCGTAGTGGTATATTTTCTACTAATAGCGGCCTCTGTAATACCTAAACCTAAAAAATCTGTTTTACAGGGTGTCGCGTACGTATATAACAAACTTTTGGTGGTGATAGTTCATAAGAAAATATCACTAAAAACTAATAAATATAATCTTTCAAACGTACCGTTACAGACGTTAAGAGATGCAACTAACTACAAAAGCAGTATTTATGGCGTAAAGAAGAAAAATTTCAGGGACTATTCGGCTTTAAAGGACCAATAAGTAATGTGAAAATGAATGATATCGAGACAGTGGAATGGTGTTTTTTAACATCCTGCGTTTCTGCTAAAAGAAATTCTACACAAAATTTCACAAGATTTTTAGAAAGGCTATTATTTAAATTTTGAAATATTTTTTTTTTGTATCTTGAATGTTTTATGCTAAATGTTTAGATTTTCAGCAAATTTACAATTTCCAATCCAAAAACAACAGTGTTTTGTTAAAAATAATTCAACTTAAAATTAGATTTTTGAAACATGTACTAATATTACTATTTTTAAAAACTTTAACACCTTGTATCACAATAACCAGAAGGTAATACAGGAAAAAAAATTACAGGAGTTCTTCTTGTACATTATTTTAACAATTTCTGTAGGTTCTTGGATTTTTTCCGATATTATTTTTACATCCTGTATAATGACAATAGAATAATAAAATATAGTTTAATATAAATTAAAAATAAAGTACAGGGTGATTTACAACTTATCCAAAAAAATTTTTGGAATAGATGCGCCGTTAAAAATGAAGTCAATATCGTTAAAAATTCCGAGAAAAAAATATTGCGACCGGTCTAGGGTAGTCTCCTCGTTATACGCTGTGCGCTTTCTCTCCCAGGTGGTTCCGAATACTGAAATTCAATTTTAGTATTAACCTCAGTATTAACATTTTTGCGATAGTGTTTATATTAGTTTTTCAAGTGTCAAATATGGCTTACGTCACCTCGGAGTTGATGGATATCGTGTTTATTTATAGTAAAATAAGACAAAATGCTTTAGTAGCTTCTTGTCTCTACTCAGAATGATTTCCCGGTAGATATGTGATAAATGGAGCTAGTTTTACCGTGGTAGTGCAACGCCGTTGTGACACGTTAAATTTGCAACGGAATTGTGGAAGAGATGGATGTCCAAGGCGTCCACAGCTTATTCCAGCAACTGAGGAACACATTTTAGAGATTGTTGAAGAAAATCCTCCAATAAATACTATGTAAATGGCTCAACAAGTACAAGGAAGGTCCCAATCAACAGTGTGGTGTATCATACACGAAGCTCAATTATACCAATAACTTACGAGGTCAAAATGGACAAGAACTAGAAACATTTGTGTTAGGTCGTAGAAATTGGGTAAGACGGGCCCAAAGGTGTTTACACGGCGGTGGAAAAACTTTGGAACAGTTATTGTAACGTCAGGTAGGTATCTAAGGAAATATAAAAACGTCTTCCACCCGATTATGTCTACCAAATGAATAAATCTTTAGACCGGAAATTATTATATTCAATCTGTGTATATTTTTTCAGAAATACGTGTTTAAGTAGCCATTACCCTAAAGCCGTTGATTCTACTGTCATATGTCATGTAAAATATGAAACTGATAATAATGAATGTAAAAATTGTAAGTAGCTGTAAGTGTGCAAAGCTACAAACTAAAAAAAAATAATGAAATGGGCATATTTAAGCACAAATATAAAATAAATCAAAAATAAACTTTTGGCTAATGAGCGGACACGTTGGATATATCACTATAAGGCAATTTTAATCATTTAATATTTACTATAATATAATAGAACAAAATGTGCGTGTAGGCTATTATATTTTCCTGCTATCAGTAGTATCTAATGCCTGCCCGATAATTGGAGCAATTTTCCGTGGCTACATGCATCTAATAGATTGTGCGTGGTATAAACGAACTCTTTGTCAGAAAAAGAGCTACATCAATTTTGTTGATCCAGGAAAAGTTCATAGGTCACTGCCCCACTTTGCAAAGTATAACATTGCGTGATGCCTACACCACTTATTGGCAAAATTAAGAGTTTATTAACAACTGCTACAAATACGTGTTACGAAGTTGAATTCCGCTGACATTTTAATTTCTAAAATGGAAAAATCTAACGAAAATTTCATATAAACTCGGTGGAGTTATGTTGGTCATAGTCTCAATTAAGTTCTAGAATGATTAAGTCTCGCAAAGCAATGGACCGAGCTGTTACAGCTGAAGAAATTAACAGAACTTTTGTAGACTAATTTACTCTATTAAGGAATTAAATTTTCTCTTTTTTTGTTTTCACATTTTATTAACTATGTCTGCTTGCAGACTGTGAAATTTTAAAAGTTAAGTTGGTCAGATTTATTTTATTATATCATTCTGCAAACTGAACATGAATTTAAAGATATATTTTGCTTTGTCTACAATTGTCACATAATGACTATGATTTGACATTGTTTCGATGCCATAATACTTTCATTATACCACATTTGCTATTTAAAGTTATTACCGCACTCAGTGCGGTAATGGCATTGTAAATTAAATTATACTCAAATCAAAAATTTTTTAAATAAACAGAATCATGCGGAAAAGTGTACATTTTCGAACGATTTTTCGTAGCGAATGTGGCACTTTTCAACACGATTTTCATTACATTATACAGTAGGCCTAGGGCATTGTTGTGACAATGCTTGTATCCAACGTAATTCAGCTGATGCAGGCAACGAAGAAGTTTACGATAGATTTTTTCAAGGTGCTTATGAGTACCGCTCGATACAGCTTACCGTCTGACAGTAAATAGCAGTAAGTCTTTCAAATTTTCAATCAGTTCAGTCTGAAGGTTGAATTTGATTTATTTTTCATTTCTCTTTGTCGTAAATTTCCCAAAATGAATGAGAAGTCTCTCAATGATATTCCGACAGAGATATTGGAGACCGCTAATGAAGCAAGTAATGCATTGATTGCAAAATCAAGAATTCGCTATGAAAAAGAGCTTGTTGCCTTCGATCAATGGCGCTTGGAGAAGAACATCTTTAAAAGAAGATGCAATTTTAGCTCTTTTCCACGATATTGCAAATCGTAACTCTCCGTCAACTCTATGGTCGAAGTATTCAATGTCGAAACTATGCTTCAAAGTAAAGAAGGATATTGATATTGGAAAATACATAAAGCTAACGGCATAACGGAAAAAATCAAATGTTAGTTACAAGCCAACAAAATCAAAGGTATTAGAAACAAAGGAAATAGAAAATTTAAATGCCCCAGACAACTTATACCTTATAATCAAAGTAGCTACGATATTTGGAATTGCCGGTGTCTCTCCGCGAAGAACTAACAAATATGACTATTCCAGATATAGACAAAGGAAATGTGCTTATTATTACCATACCAAACAGGAAAATCAATGTTTCAAGAAAATATGTGGTAAACAACGAAGAAACAATTAAATATGTCGATATATATTGTCTAGTTGTCTAGTTATGCTATTTTGCATCATAGAGATACCCTTCACGATCGGTTTATCCTAATTCTATAAAGGGGGTAAATGTACTTAGCAGTGTGTGAGTATCAACAGCTTCGGGAAAATGCAATCTAACATCGCTGGTTACTAAGGCCTCCCAAACCCCGAAGCGTATACAGGACATTGTTTTTGGCGATCTTTTGCCACATTATTCGTCAACTCCGGGTCAAATATTACAAAAATTATACGGCATGGTGAGTGTCCACAGCAGTAACTTAGTCATATATTGAGGATTGTTTGGATAACAAAAAGAAAATAGCCCACAGTATTCTGTATAGCATGTTCCGTAACTTAAGAACAGCATCTAGCCACTATTCTTTCATCACAAGTTAATCCTGTAGCACATACTTTGTCAACAGTGAATTCCACGACTGAAGAACACCCTCAAACCGCTATTGCCTATAAAATAAACTGTTTTGCCTGTTTATAATTGTCATGATCGTAGGAAAATTATTCTACCTAACCAGTGTCTTTTCTGTATGGTCCAAAGGAATATTGTCACTGGAACTTTTATAACCGTTCATTTCTTGTTTTCAGCAGAAGTTTTTAGCAGCAGCCTTCAGTGACAGTATTATACTGCCAACCACCATGTCTTTTTATACTTTAAAGATCTACACCGCAATTAGCTAAAACGGAAGTTGAAGATCGCCGAAGTCAGTGCTCACGCATTAGACAGTTTAAGAAATGTTCAATCAGTTTAGGCACGTTGATAATAGTATTCATACCAATAGAACTTTTTGACATTTAACAATTGGCTTGTTATATTGCCTTTAAATACAGTCAAAATAGATTAATATGCTTCTGACACATGTATCACCCACCTGAACCTGATTACGTGCTTGATAATGATGTACTTGAGAATCTACGAAACAGAATTCCAGGAAACAACTACTCTGCTGACTAATGCCCTGACCGGCATTGAATTACACCAGAAAAACCTATAGCAAACAGCCAAAATTATTCGTCAGTGGCCTACCAGACATATGATGAGGTAGCCGACAGTTTGTCAAATTCGGCAGATGGGATCCTGAAGCAGACCTTGATCAATAACTTCTATCTTAAAATAGTAGCTAGAAAGCAGCGATTATAGTATCACATATCAATTATTATGCTTGATTTTCTACATGAAATGTTAAATTTTGTTTTTAACACTCAAAGAGTCAAGAACATCTATATAAAATGGTTATTTTAATTGAAATATTCCATTCTATGCAGAAATAATTTGGCAGCCTTTCATACGGACTAATTAATTATTTCTCTCTCCTAAAATTTTAATTCAAACGGGCAAACCGAATTCAATATGCACCTCGACTGAATAAAGTCACAGGTTGGAATATCCAAAAATAAAATGATCGATATTAATATTTCTTTGTATTATTCTGCTTTCATCAAGTTAATGCCCAAAACAGCTAAAACGTTATTTCCAAATGAATAGGGTAATATTAAAGAGTAATTAAGTTGTTAATATTAAAAACATGTGAAGCAGTAATCAATTTTTATAAATTGTACAGCTTAGCTACTAAATGCCTTAATAACTTTAATAAATAGAACGACACTAAATTTTTTAACAGTAAATAATATATGCGGAAAATATATTTGATAGATTTATTTTGAATAAAGTTATAAATATTTTATAGAATAACTAATATAAATATTGAAAGTGATACTCCAAGATGTAGTAACAAATCATCTGTATTGGTCCTAAATTCCGGGACTGGAAAAATATGACACAAATTGAAGATTAATGGGACAATAATTAACAAAAAAAATTGTTCCTTCTATACACTATGACCTGATACTTTTGAGATGTGGAAGAGAATATTAGAAATCTATGGTAATGTGACGCTTCAAAATTTATTTGGTGATTTATTTACAAAACACCACATTTCTTCAGATATCGACAGAAAAACTTACAGACTTATGACAGGTACATATTTATTGGTATTTCGTTTATTACTAACGTGGAACCTTTATTTGGAAGGAAGACTAAAAAAGACGTAGGTGCATATCCTATGAGGCGTTCCTCAGAACCATTGGAAAAACTTGGGGAGTGAAACCAAAAGAAGTCATGTATACACATATATCATTTTAAAGACTATGTTAGTCTATAGTACAGCAGGAAATAGTTAAAAAAACCTCGACCAGGTACAAATAATTGCCTGCCTAAGCATAACTGGAGCTATGCTAACAACGCCTATCATAACAATGAAGGTTGTGGATATGTGTCAGTTTTGGATATCTATCTAAAAAACTGACGGTGGCAATTTGGCTTCGCCTCAAAAACGTTCAACTTCAAACCAGATATAGCATTAAGTTTTCATTAGGTTTCTTCTACAGGTAGGCACTGACAGTATTTCTAACCAGTTTGTGTTCGATATACCCTAAACAGTGAGGATGAGACTGCTTATGAGGATGTAGTCAACATATTCACAGACGAATCAAAAAAGAACGAAAGTACAGGACATATCCGATACCAGTGGGCTATGGGTAGGCATGCAACCGTGGTATAAATTGAACTAGCAGATGTTACTACAGTTGTACCCCCAAATAAATTGCTTGAGTCATACAACGGAAAAACTTAGAACTCAGAATCCACAGTCAGTAGACAATCACTACTGATCTTGAGTAATACTATAAGCGGTGCAATAACAATAAAGAAGTTGACAAACTCATCAAGATTGCATCAAATTTCAATCTGGTCTCAGTGTGCTTCCATTGTTAGCATTAAATGAAATAATCAATTTGGCAAGGAATTTTTGAAGGAACAAACTGAAAAGTTTCTGGTGCGTCTAGGACAAGCTTTCACTTGGTAAGAGG
Organism: Monochamus saltuarius; assembly: GCA_025584915.1. Classification (NCBI taxonomy): domain Eukaryota; kingdom Metazoa; phylum Arthropoda; class Insecta; order Coleoptera; family Cerambycidae; genus Monochamus; species Monochamus saltuarius. Next base: position 22,196,376 of record CM046724.1, on the reverse strand, counting down.
CATTGAAACTGTACAGTGTTAGCTAAGGAAATACCTCTTATAGAGGATGCAAATAAGAAGGCAAGACAGTATCCTGTACTCTGTGAGTAAACTGCCGTCTCGAAAATCCGAACTGGGAGAACGATGGACCTTTATGACCTATACTAGAGAAATCTCTCTGAGCAACGTCATTACCTCTTTCTCTTAAATAGGTTGGCTATCGGCTTAAGTGGGGTAGATATCTCGATGGGAGGAAGTACAAGGGGTTTACTGAAGTTAAGTGCTCAATATATTTTAAATTTATTAAAAATTATACAAACTTATCTATCATTTCATTGAATTTTTCTATTATCACTAAGAAAAAAAAATGGTGAAAATTTTAGTACGTTGCGTCAGTTTAGTCCATTGTGTGTGTTTTAAAATTAAATTAAAACGCCAGGAAATACAAGTTTTTGAATACTTTAGTATCGTTAGCGATAACTTTTTAGAGTTTTCGTATGATACATTTCACATGCATGCTTTTCCCGAAATTGCCGAAAATTGACTGTTTTCAGGAAGAATACAATTATGTATTTTTCAACTATCTTTTCAAAAATTTACATGTCATAAATTCTGTGCAGAAATGAGGGAAATCTGGAAAACCTCTATGGTCAAACATCGACCGGTATCAATATTTCACATTGATCCAAGCCAACGTTCCTCCACCCTACCGTACGGGCAGAGAGGGTGTCAATCTTCTCCACAAGTATAGCTGATCTATGGTCTACCGATCGCGGTACTGAATCCAATTGAACCTGAGCAGTTGATAAACACGATTCAAGTACTGGCGCCTTGAGCCGCTCGGCTAACTACTAACTATTTGAATATTCATTATCAACAATAATCATAGAGTAATAACAATACCTAATATTTCTGTCACTCATTCTAATCACGAGGATTAGCACACAAGTCCGAGACTTGTGCGGGAGAGGAACGACTTACGTTGATAGATCCTAACCACCATTCAGTGCGTAAATGAGGGAAACCTAGAAAACCGCATTAATTAGGGGAGTAGTTAAATATCGACTGGTATTAATCTCTCACATTGACCCAAGCTAACATTCTTCCACCCTACCATACCCGCAGATGGGGTGCCAAACCTCTCCAGGAATATAGCTGATATACGGTCTACCGGCCGCGGGATTCGATCTCATAGCGGTCTGACCACATCGATTCAAGTTGTTGTTAATAGCGGTGCGGATTGCCTGCAGCACTCAAGTCTTAAGACCCATTGTACATGCCGCTGAGGTATAGAGTTCAAAACAGGCCCGTGCTGCACACAAAGGCGCACACCAGCTCTGCTGAAATCTCTCTAATGTCTCGAAGAGCCAGAAAAGACGCACCAAAATATTTGTGTCTTTTTACCATTCATTTAAGTACTGATGCCTTAAACCGCTCGACCACTGACGGACCCATGAGTGTCATTTTTAAAGAAAGCTACTTAAATCATTGTGTCGTGTTCAAGATAACTTCAGTACTATGTCGTCAGGCATGCAAAATTCCTTAGAAGGAAGGTTCTTATTTGAGGAACGCATGGTAGAGAGCGTGACGTAATTTACTAAAGTCTAGTTATATTTTGCTGGATTCATTTCAATCTAATTTAACTAATAGGATACACCCAAATATTATTGATCCCCTAAGGCATTTTTAACGTGTTGCTCGTATTTACTCAATTCTTTTAGACGATAGCCAGTAACTGACGAAATTATAAACATTACTTATCGAGTTATTTTATATGTTTGACATAAACAGTTATGCCATTAAAAAACAGTTATAAGATTCAATATTTTTGTAAAAGTAATCGTAAAAGCAGGAATTTTAAAATTAATAAAACGTTAACCAGACGACCTTCAAAAGTGACTGCCCAAACTTAGCTGGCTGTAAATGTTATAGCACACCGTAAAACTTCTCAAACTGCAAATGAAACCTTAAAGTTTTATGGCCACTTTACCACTTGCAGTTTAGTGCAAACCTTTTATAATGCCAGGGTGAAATATTTCCTTAACAATTATTCCATCATCTGATAAAGCTGAGCGATTAATCTACGGCGAAGTAATTTAGGTAAAAGCTATCTGTAATAATCAGCTGCGCAAAAGTACGTAGGTATCTCAAAGCACTAATGAACTTAAAGTTCAAGGAAAATTAACGGGAATTTATACATGAAATCTATCAGCTTAGCGCTGAAGTGATATACTCTTGCTGAGCAGATACAAGACGTAGTTCTTTAAAATTGAAAAAGATATCGTGCAAGAAAAGTTGCACCGCTGAAATTAAGCTTATCTGAAGACATTTTATTATTGAAATGGAGACAGCATGTAGTTATATCAACAAGATAAATGTCTACTCAGGCGCTGTTAAATTAACAATAAATTATAGCAAATAGAAACTGTTTCAAATAATGGTAATGTTAGCATCATGGTAATAGCACCATACGTTAATTATTAATACAGAGTGTCTGGAATGTCTGGAGTGTCTGGTTTATTTTGCTGATAAGTTGTACCAAACAAAATATATTTGGCTTAACAATTTTTTTGTCTGGCCTACGCTAATAGAATTATGACAACAAACAGGTGTTGAATATGTGACAACGTCGCACACCTACCATGTCAAGTATCTCTTTTCTGCTCTTTTCACAACACGGAATAAAATGTAAAATAGTTGTAAGTATAACTGTTCAAAATAACTACTGTCGTTTGCGAAAAACGTTTTCCATACAAACGTGGTCAAATAGTTTTGCCTATATTCCCCATAAAATAACATGTTGTGTAATATATCGCGTACATTATACCTATACGGACCTGCAAAGCCTGTTCATGAAAGGTACCATGTCATTTAATAGAATTGCACACTAGACCAGCACCTGTATGGACCGGCACCTGCCACGACCGTCCTGCAGGTCATGTCGGTAACCTGCAATTTCTATGCTTGGCCGTGCTAGTCCAACGTCCAAGTTCTATTTCCATAAAATTCGGTGAATGGTTTCAGATGACGCTGCGCTGCGAAATCTGTGTTTTATTGGCGATAACAATCCAAGAGCCTAACAATTTTTTTTGTTCTCTTTCCAGTTCAAAAAATAAATTATAAAATTCGCTATACAGCTTTCTCTTTCTACTGATAAGGTGAATGCAAAACTTTCTCATTTTCTTCGCTTTTTCTTCTCCTCCACTTCATAGAACATGGTTAAAATACAAATTTCTTCTTCCGAGCTACACTCAACTACTACTTAAAAACATCAAAACGTCTGCCACACACATAATCTACGAAGTCGTACCGGTCCGCGCTGTGCTGGTTCGTGCCGGTCCGTGAAGGTCAATACAGGCGTAATGTGCGCGATCTTTAACTGATCATGGTTACTATAAATTGGTCCATTTTTGTTTATGTACGTACACTCAGAAATATCAAATACTAGGTACAGAAAAATTAAACGTACTAGCTACTTGTACTAATAACAATTTAATATTAAAAATAGTAGGTAATGGAATTCAATACAGTTTAAAGGATTCTTGGGGAAATATATATCGTTTACTTTATTAATACTGATAAAAAAACTGCAAACAAATTACGTTACTAGAGTTTTTACTTAACCTTAGTTGTTCCTTAGTTTGCAATTTTATTGCTTTTGGTCAGATATAGAAGGCCTTTTGGCATCGGCACTTTTTTTCGGGACATCCTGTATAGCTATATTTTTCATTTAGGACAAGTTTTAGTATTTCAGACAATGTAAACACTTCTTGTTTCATACTATGTATTTATCAGAATATAATTCGCCTTTTTGAACAAACAGAAATTTTAGAATTTTTATAATACAATGAGGCATTGAAAATTTCCATCTAGATTTTCTTCGTTGTGATACAATTACTAAAACAACTTCTTAGCTGCCAACTTTTGTCTTGAGGGGATCATATTATATATTTTATGAATGTAGTCATTCTCTACATTTCTACCCGTAAGAGAGGGGTCCTTGAACCTTAAAATCTTAAACAGAAAGTTATTTTATGGCATATCGTTTTAAAAACCATTATCTTTTCAATACTGCCTAGTTTTTTTTTAAGTTCAGATCATCAAATTCACTTACCACAAATTTAACGGGTCTGTGATAAGCCATATTTTTGTGGTTCTGTGTAACTGTTTAAAATTTTAAAAGGGTTCCCACATCTACATTTTTAATGTTAACCATTTGTATTTTTTTTTAAATAAAACTATACCTTTTGGTAATATAATAACCTGTAACATATAATCAAAAATGTATTTAATTACGATAAAAAATGTTTTTAAAGTGAAATATGACCCATTCTTGTCGAGATGTCCTGTACTTAACAATACCATCTGATGCGCGTTTACTTCTAAATTTTAAATCACTGAAAGATAAATACTATGTCAATTTTTTAGCAAGCAGATCCTATAATACATTAACGGTGAATAAAATGATATTTCATTTTATTCACGCTTTGTGGTTTCTCTACGACGCCGACGGCCTGTACTTCCCGGTCTGTATCCACGGCCTTCCTGAGTCCACGCCTGGTAACACCGTACTATAGTACGTAAGAATCTGTTATTCCTTCTAGAAATTTCTCTGACCGACAAACCTGCTTTGCGCAACCCGACAATTCGTTTCATTTCAAAGTTAATAAACTGGGAAATCTTCCTATATCTATGCATTCTAGGCATAATCAGCTGTAAAAAAATGTCGTTTGCAAAAAAAACTTAACAGATAAACTTGATAATTTGTTAATTATTTACTTTCACCGAGAGAAGCAAACATGCAAAAAGTTATTAAAAGAAATAGTATATTAGGTATACAGTAAGGGTAATTTACCGTTTGAAGACAATTTTGTGTGAGAACGGTATACGTTCGTGATGCTTATACTATTTTTTGCACAATAGCAATAAATGAAAACGCAGTTATACAGGGTGTTCAGAAACTCTCTGACAAACGAAGACCGGAGATTCTCAGATAATTTTAAGACAATTTAACCCAATTCACCTAGTCGAAAATGCTTCCTAAAGGGAACTAGAGCTCTTTGAAGATGGCGCCTTGTAAATAGTTTTGTTTAAATACCTCCAGAACGCTTCTACTTAGAAAAACAAAAACTGGTACGCTTGTTTAGCCTTCAGAGATAAACCGATTCCATCAATTGCGAATTTCTAGTACCGGTCATAGGCGTCCGTTTTAGGTAGGTCAACGGTTATTTTAATGCATAACTTCTTTGTATTTAACTTTTAAGCATTTGTGACACTAGATTATTAACGAAAAATTTTTAAATCCATTTTTCTAGAAAACGGTGTATCCTGATGACTTAAAGTAAGAGTACCTTTTAGTACTAGAATACCTGAAAATGTAATAAATTTAACGAAAATTTTTTAAATCCATTTTTCTAGAAAACGGTGTATCCAGATGGCTTAAAGTAAGAGTACCTTTTAGTGAGAATACCTGAAAATTTAATAATCTAGAGTCACAAATGCTTAAAAGTTAAAGACAAAAAAGTTATGCGTTAAAATAACCGTTGACCTACCCAAAACGGACGCCTATGACCGGTACTAGAAATTCGCAATTGATGGAATCGATTCATCTCTGAAGGCTAAACAAGCGTACCAGTTTTTGTTTTTCTAAGTAGAAGTGTTCTGGAGGTATTTAAACAAAACTATTTACAAGGCGCCATCTTCAAAGAGCTCTAGTTCCCTTAGAAGCATTTTTGGACTAGGTGAATTGGGTTAAATTGTCTTAAAATTGTCTGAGGAATCTCCGGTCTTCGTTTGTCAGGAGAGTTTCTGGACACCCTGTATACGTATATAATGTTTTATATAATGACATTTTGACATCAATTTGCGAAGCAGGTTTTTTTGAAATCTGTTAATGTTTATTGTTGTCACAGCTTTCCTTATTGACGAAATTAACTATTCTTTAACTGGTAGCTATGGTGTTATTTATCAATAATTGGTAGTTTTCAAATTTTATGACGCATTGTTGCATTTGCGAGAATTAAAAGAGTGTTTGTAAAATGAGCGACTCGTCTTCAGATGCAGAGTTAGACGCGCGAATGTTGGATGTTCCGCATTAATTCCTGAGAAATCCAGAGAGCGATATGAAAATACATACAAGATTTTCAAGAAATGGTGCGAGACAGAAAACCAAGAAAGTTATGGTGGCGTACTTTGTCTAAAGGAACGAAAAATTTAAAGCTCCAGGAAGCTTATGGGCAGACTATTCAATGTTAAAAAGTTAATTTTTGTTCATGACTCGCTTGACATTTTCAAATTTTCGACATTAATTGGGTACCTCAAACAGAAAAATCTTGGTTACAGACCAAAAATAGCCAGTGTCTTTACTTAGAACAACATATTCCGATTCCTAATTGAGACACTAGATGACAGATATTTAATTCGCAAGGTAAATTTTGATAATTTTACATGTATAGGGGCTAAATATCGTTTCCCATTGATATTAGGAATATCTGGGAGCATGTAGAACCGAAGAGTTATACAATGCGACCATTCAGGATATTGACGATAAAAAACTCATATAGTTGTAAAAATTTCGCAAACAAAAACAAATATTCAGCGAATATTTACTGTTACAAACAGACAGGATGAAAGTATTTATTATTTAGAAATTGCGGCCAACAAACACAAAATCTTTGTTTGTATTTCTGAATTATAGCAATGGAAGGCGCTATAACCAGGTAGTGGGAAAAGGAACATTGGACAGTGGCAATCGAAGATAGTTTCTACTTGGCCTCGATAGCTAATTTTACTTTAAATAGAAATATAACTGAAACAAATCTAAAAATTATGTACTGTTCCAACTTCTGTAAGTAATTGAACAAACTGCACAATTGATTTCTACATCAAATAATAGATTTAAAATATATCTTTCTTTTAAATAAAATAAATTATATTTTAAATTGATATCTAGAAAACCCATTTCAAATCAATGCTGGAAAAACTTGCAGCAAGACAGCGGCTTGTACATTATACCATTCTAAACTGTAACAGCGGGGCCCCAATTCTCCCTAAAATGATTCTTAAAATCAAATTGTAATGTTATTAAAACATTCTTGCATATGATGGGGTCATATAGAACATTCTACTTTTAAGGAAGCAGAGTTGTAGTAGCAACTTGACTAAATCGGGATATTTTCTCCCCTGAAATATGACCCACTCTTTTTGAGATACCCTGTACATAGCAATATCTACCATCTGACGTGCGTTTACTTTTAAATTTCAGACCACTGAAAGATAAACACTATCTCAATTTTTTATCAAACGGACCCTATACATTAACCGATTTGGAAATTAATTACTTTGAGGATATCTAGATGGACACAATATAATGGGTATTTTACCCCACGTTCATATCTGCTCTTAAAGTTCAAGGTCGAAATGTGCCTAGCGCCTTTCCTAGCGATCAACAAGGACTCATTTACATAATAATCAGGGCAAAATCCTATAAACATTTCGGCAAAACGTGCACCTTCACGATTTCGCAAATTAGTCACGAAAGAGGTAGCGTGAAACAGGAGTTTATAAGGTTTTTGTAGTCATGTGTTATAACATGTTAAATGCATGCTATTCTCCCATTATAATTAACTGCAAGAAAAATGCCGTTTCTCTTGTTGGTCTATTTAATGTATAAAGTGGAGCACCTGATAATTAACGTAGGTACAGCTTTTGTTTCGATGGAATCGCATTTGGCGCTAGAATGATTTAATGACAGCAAACATAATATATCTAAGTATAATGTGATCAGATCAGCTATTATTTAGGTACAATGGCAATAGTCATAATACTATATATTTTTATTATTGCATGGTAGGTATTAGTGGACATGACCTTGATACTTGCAAAGCATTCGACTAATATCGATTTTTCATTAATTGAAAGCTAACAGAACAAACAAAATAGTAGGTATCTAGGTAAATTTATGAAATTATTTAAATAGCTTAATTGAAATCTATTTATTTATTTATTGAGTTTACAACAAAGTTGTTCAACTTCAATTAGCTCTAAATAAAATTGCTCTTGTAAGGGCCGCATCATAAACAGTGGCGGATTTATAGGGATGCTTATGATGATGGAACGTGAAGCTCCCAAGACCTTAGTCATTATTTTATAATATTTTTATTTTCTTTTTTATGTGCTTTAGTTGATTTTTTATTTTCAGAAAATTCTGTCATTATGCACTTTCAAATTATTTTGTTCTGTTTGATTATCAACTACAATTTTAAAATTATAAAAGTGTTTCATAATAATATGTGGTTATACAGGAGTGTGAATCTGTGCATGATTTTAAGTAAAAAAGTTCATATAATCATATGTCCGTAAATGCTTCGTTGTTATGATACAGGGTGTTAAAGTTTCAATAATATTTCTGTTTTTTATCTCCCACAGTTTATGAGATATGTAGCTCAAATTTAGAAAGTGTGCTGACTTAGATTGCCTGAATCGTAAACTCAGTCTAATAATTGTCACAATCTGTAGGGTGGTACTTTTCTGGGGTTGGACCTCCTTTCAGCCCCCAAGACTCTCTTCTGGTATGGCACTGGTCTTTCCTAGAACAGAGGGGTTTAATTCCCTGTTCAATTGACAAAGTTTTTGTCTGCAATTTTTTTGTATCTAGGCTGTTTTCGTGTAAAAAAATGGTTTAATTCGCTAAATTAAAGGTAGTATTTCTAGATTTTCTAGTAGATAAAGTCTAACTGTAATATGTTCACTTTATTCTAGAAAGATAAATTAGCCTACGTTCTAAATTTGAGCTACATATCTCAAACATTGTGGGAGATATACAGACAATTTTTTGACACTTTATCACCCTGTATCACGATTACGGGCATATATTTCTATGAACTTTCTTACTTAAAATCATGCTGTACATTTCTTCTTTTGATGTTTGTTAAAAAATAAATTCGATTCTTACTTATTACATACAGTATTCTTTTATAGAGAATCGACCCCCTCCCTTTTTCCAAAAATATGCAACTTTTATACAGGGTGTCTTATAATTCCACGTAAATATGAAAGGGGGGTATTCGATGGCCTAATTTAGGGGGTCTTTTCTATATTTTTTTCGATTTGAGCCCTCCCTGCAGAGATATTCGCAAAAGTTGGCTGATGTCGGAATGTCAGTGATTTCTTCCAACCAGTGACTATTCCGAGAAAAATATTTATCAATTATCTATGTGTCGTGCAATTTTTTGGATACTTATTGATTCATGTGGTCTTCACGTCTTGCAATTGTTTGAGATAATGAGACTGTTTAGAATTTTTCGGTAATTTTTGTTTGTAATTCTTAATAGACACTCCATCACTAAAACGTTTTTTTGGCTTTTACAATTTCCAGTGCTACTTCGTAAGAAACCACAATACTGCATTTGATATAAGTTTTTGAAAAAATGTGTTTGTTATTTTATTTTTTCCATATGGCGACTAATATGTTCGAGAGCAGTCGAGTTCTCTATTATTTCAGTAACTTGGTCGCGGTGTACTTTTCAGCGCCAGTGGCGTTACATGGCACATGTATGTATTATTTTATTTCACCGTTGGTGTAGGAATGACTCCTTTGGGTGTAGCGTTCGTTTTTAAAATATATTTTCTGTGCGTCACAGAAAACGTCATAGCGGGTCTCATGTTGGACAGCCCTGGTTTACAATATTGGATGCATGATCAGCTCTTTTTGTTTTTTCGAATTCTATTTTTTAGAGTTCTAAAACCTCTAGAAAGTAGGCCTGAAATTTTGTTGCAAATATCTAAACACAAATTTTAGTGGAATTTGGTATACTCGCGTCAAGAATTCAGACGTCTTACGTCATAGTTGACATTTGGCAATTGTCTTTATTGTCAACGTAATTTTGGATATTTGGTCGCGTTAAAAACAACAATTTTTTGCAATTTAGTGCAATATACAATGCAAACTTTTAGTGTCGTATATAGTTTTATTACTATCAGTTGCAGTTTCTTAAATACTTTGATGAAAATATAATGAATTATTCATTTGTTCGTATGACGTAAGTCGTTTGAATTCTTGACGCGAGTATACCTATGTATCTGCAAGCAGTCTATCTGAACATGATTTATATAGTACTTTTATCAAGTGTCACAAAAGGACGCTAGTTACGCGTAATATTACTTAGTTTATTATAGTTATATTTTTCTTATATTTTTGTGTGTAGCCTATTTAATACACTGCACACATTCTGTACTAAAAAGTATACTTATTTTTTTTTAAAATAAGTTGCTAAAGTTGTAGTTGCCATTGGCAAATGCAACTGAAAAACAAAATGTAGCACCCAGTGGAGATACTACAAGACAAATATTTTCTAAAATATTCGAATAAGTGCTCTCCTTATTTCTTACTATAAAATTTACGAAAAATTTCAACTTTACAGTACCATCTTTAGCAATTGTTAGCGGATTTTAACTGATTTTCTTTTTAATTCTGACTGAAATTCTTGCAAAAATAATATAGCAGCAACATATCACTATTTGATTTGTCAATAAATTTGTTTCAGTTATTTTCGAAGCCACATTTTCTATTTCAAAAGTTTTCATGCTTGATATTGGTAATAATATAACTATAGCGACGTTTTCAAATAAATTGGCTCTTAAATGGAAAAAGTAAAAAGTACTTTCTCTTATATAGTAAAACAGTGCTTCATATCCACCGGAAAAAATCTATCAAAAGGTGCAAAATGTATTACGCTGAACTAACGTTTCTGTGTCACTTGGTAGATCTACTACATTAATCATGTTTAGATCAGATAGACTATCACATACATATTAAATTCTATAGTTGTTCAGGAGATATTTTCAAAAAAAAAATACAAATTTTGGGCTCAATTTCAAGAGGTCATAGGGCTCCCAACAATTAGATTTTGGGAAAACAAACAATACGGTTGACATAAACTGTCAAATTGAGTACCAAATTGTTTCCTATAGTATATCTGTATAAGTAAACGGTTAAAATTTGATCAAGGGATATATAGATACTGCTTGTATTGTGTGAAATATTATAAGTGTAATGCATACAGTATTTTATTCACTAACTTATTGCATTTTTAATACACGTGGTTTCGGCAGACAACTGTTCTATTAGCTTGTTTTCATAGAGTAAAGTAAATAATAATAATAATAATAAAGTGTCTTTATTAACAGAACATAATAACAGATACATATTTATGAAAGACGGCGGGATTCAACAATGTTGCTCTTCCACCTAACCGTCTGAAAGTTAAATCAACTAAGAAATCAACTTGATGCCAGCAATAAAAATATAATAGAAAATGGAACAAAGCACAAAATTCTATTATTTGCACATATACTAGCCTTGACCTGTCTCCTGAAAGTGAAACTGTTAGTTGACAATTTAGAGGCATGAAGTATATTATTATAAATAACTACAGCATTATAAGTGAAGGATCTACAATATAGAGAAAACAGAGAAATATAGAACAATAATTGTTTAGCAAAACTACATGTTTTAATATTATACTAAAGTATTAAAGTTGTGCGCAGTATTAAAAAACGGGATTAAACAAATATAATTCTTGCTTTCAAAATCTGTGCACTGTTATGTAAGTACAAAAGAAGTCCATGCCATTGTCGTCGAGCACTGAAATAGAAAAGAACTTGCGGAGTAAATCGATGCCTTTTTACATTACATATAGTAAAACTGTAGCAATGTAAAGCCATAGATACCGAATGTACGGGCAAAAATTATGTTCAAATTCATAGTAAAAACACAGAGTGATTCCTATTTATCCATACTGACAAGTGTAAGAAAATGTTTTTCCAAAAGGGATCATTAGTTTAATCTTTATTCGATACCTAATGTACTAACTCAAAACACTATTTATACAAAGTCACGAAAATTATTTATATTAAAATTTCAGTCTTTTAGTGTATACTACAAATTAAATTTAACTCTAATGAACTGTGAAGGAGTCTATTTTAAAAGTGATAGATGATTTTAAGAAAATTAAAATAAAATATATGCAGTAATCCTATTCCAAATTTTAATTTCATGATAAAGAAATACTAAATATTGAAAAATTAATTTCAGAAAATTAAATACTATTCTTTTTCTACAGTATTGAAAGTGGAATTGATTAGCTATTTAACAAATTACAATTTGAAGCTAAATTGATAAAAAAAATAAATTTTAAATTTGTTTTGTCGGATTTGTTTTTTACCAATTTATTTTTTTTTAATTGTGGTTTGTTTAATGGCTAATCAATTTTGCTTACAATATTTGCCAATATGATTATAATTATTTGAATCTATTTGTAAAGTTTTTAATTAGTCGTATATATTGTTGATCGTAGTTTCTTTGCCATGACTTGAGTCGCGAAACATTGCAGATTTGCCACTGAAGATGCTGACAGTGAAGAGCGGAGAAACATTTGAAAGCATAGGATGCGACCAATTACATATGCGGTTACGGGACGTCTCGAATGATCACCGTTATCCAAAGAGCAGCTCAGAACTAAGCAGCCGTAATATCAACAACAGACACCAAAATTAAGAGATGGACCTTCCACACAGGCTAGCACCCGGCAACAATAAGGATATGCCAGAAAATCCTAGCTAAGACTAAGGGATGTGCATTTTAATTCTGTTGTTGACAGCGACCAATTGTCGAGGTATAACAATTCAGAAAAGTACTACAGTACAGCTTCAAAATTGGTACTGAGCGAGTTTTTTGAGATGGCAAAAATTATTTTGTCTAAATTTGATTGAAAATGATTCATCCCACTCTTGGTATTTGTGGTATATCCAGAAAGACTATCAGAATAATGGTATCTACTGGTATGAAATGATTCTACAACAAAATAATAATATAAACTTTTGTTTTCATGGCTTATTACTTTTAGGTTTTTATTGTTATTATTTGTTAGATAAATGGTAGATATGTATCGGGTGTCCAGCGTAACGCTCTCACTCGATTTGTGGTTTTAATATCATAGTTACAAAAAAATGTCAAATACAAATATTGTGTCATTTTTATAGATGATTCAACGTGCCTTAGAAAAGAAAACAATAGAACATCGAATTAAAATAATTATTTACCGAATTTTTAAAAAACCTACTGCTGATGCGTAAAAAAGTCACTTTTCTTGCACAACTTATTGCACAAATAGCTACCTATTATAATATGTCACTAATAAAATACTTTGTAAGCGTAAAATTACATCATATTGAAATGTGCTTAATGTAATAATTTGCCAAAAAAACAAAGTCTTTCGAATGGCAAGATTGAAATTAAATGACTTCATTTTTAAACGGGAACCAGCTTCAGCACTGTACCTAAAAATACACCCCATGAGTTCTTAATCCACCGAACTGTATGCCTAAAAGGCTTTTCCGGCGTTTCTTGTCTCTGGAAGCTTTGGGAGATCTCCGGAGATGAAAGACAACACAAAACAGGCAGGATTACTGCCCTGGAGTACGAAACTGCTGTCCATTTATCATCTAAATTGCGGACGACTGCTCCCGCTAAGCGCGCGAGTGGTAAAACTCAATTATCTACCATTTCTTTGCAATTAAACAAATACTTTAATTAAATCTGGATTTGATGAAATAGATTATCGCCTGGAATGGAAGCGCAGGAACTTTATACTGCTTAACTGATTTAGTACAGCTTAGCGAGCTGTAAGTTTGACTACAGCGACAATGATTGTTTGTGCATAAAAGCGTTTCTTAATTAAAGTATTACTAACAAATATATTAATTCGAAATAACATTACGGAATTAAAGTATCCTCAACAGTACAAAGAAGAATGACGTAAATAGTTATTGTTATCTAATTATTCTTTATTGTATTTTTTCTTTTTCTGTTTTTGATATTGTTACGAAAGCTCACCTACCTTTTTAGTTGGTTAATTATGTTCCTGTTTTCGTTAGAATTTAGAATTTTTGTGATGCCTTTATTTTGACGTTTTCCATCATATCTTTCCACATTTCGTCTTGACTCTTCTTTATTTCTTCCTTCATACTTTCTTGGCTCCTTTTCATATCTTTCATCATTTTGTCTTGGTTAATCTTCATTTCATCCTGGCTGTTTTTCATTTCCTATTTTAAATTGTCCACCATTTCGTCTTGGCTTCATCCTTCATATCTTTCATCATTCCCATTAACTGTTTCAAAGTTTCCTCCATTTCAGTCGCTCTTGATCTCGTTACTGGCATTCACTTGTCTACTTCAAACGTCTTCTTTGCGGAACATCCCACTTCTGACACCAATGTAACCTCGACATTGGGTTATCGTTGAAATACGTCACGTAGACAAACAACTTTATTGTCACTCTTGATTATACAAGAAATCTGCTTCAACAAATTCCGCAACTGTCAAATGCTTTACTTTGACGTTTCAGTCATTCGCGTTCGACTGCTCAATATAAACCGACTGCAGCGGCCGAAAATGGTCTGCTTATATAGGTTTTTAAAGTTCTCGAAGATTCTGAGATCTCGAGAACGTGTCGAGGAACAAATAGAATATAGCCTGGAATATTCCGGAAAACGTCAAAATAAAGGCATCACAAAAATTCTAAATTCTAACGAAAACAGGAACATAATTAACCAACTAAAAAGGTAGGTGAGCTTTCGTAACAATATCTGTACAGATTGATTCTTAATCTATATGCATAAATTTAACTGCGTTTCCTAAACCTCAAAATAAAACGAAAAATCTACAGGGGATATCAAAAGGGCAGTTTGAAAATATTGTGTTTCATAAATACACAAACTTTTTTTGCAATTTTTTTTGATAATTTATATGGAAATTTTTACTTCTTAGTTTTTGTAAATAACAAATTTTATCTGATAAATGTTTTTCACTATTCACAATTATTTGTCCTCTACTGAAATTTCCCAAGTTTATACGTAATGGTTAGCAATCACCCTGTATAAATAACGTATCACGATACTTCCTTTTACTTTAGTTAAGTTTCAAAATTGAATAATACTGTCAATATACAGAATGATTTACATAAAACTTCCGATCTGATAACCTTATAACGAAGATGTTTTGTATGCAAAAACGAGGTAGTACAGATTTTCGGTGACATCAGTTAAGGCTTCAAGTGAAAATTTTCTAAAGCAAATTTAGATGAATCTGACGTCAAAAAATTTTTGTGAGATGATGTTATGAATGCAAAGGCAAAATCCATCATTTGCCGACGATGCCGTACTAGAAGGAAGATAATTAACAGAAGAACTGTCGTATATAGAGAAAATAAAATCCATTTGTTACTTGGGAAACGCATTTTCAATTTGAATTTAAGGTGAATATTTGGTGTGGAATCCTAAATGATTACCTTATCGCCCCCTTTGAATTGCCACCTAGATTAAATGGAAATGGAATATTTAAATGTTCTCACAAGCAGACTGTTTGGTATCTTAGAAGACATTCCCTTGAATATATGTCAAAATATGTGTTTTTTAAGAGATGGTACTCCTTCCTATTTTAGTATGGAAGTGAGAAAAAATGGGTAGGTAAATATAGGAGTTACCACAAACAGTCCGTTATTTGCACAATTCGATTCACAAAAAATAGTCGTTACTATTAGCACATGAACCTCACACACCGCCCTCTAGACGATAATTTTAGCCAAAATAATTTTTGTTATCACAAAACCCTGGGTGCCAATTTTGAGACAAATATCTCGTAACCTGTTTGAAATATCTTCAAACCACCAAATTTAATTTATCTTCGACATCCTGTAAATGGGCAACTTTGAGCTTTTGTACTAACGGTTCCGATCGTAGTAGTCGTAATACCAACAATAGGAACCGAAATCAATATATGGACGGGCCCAGAGACACCGATAGCGGGTCTGTCCCTCACAGAGCCTAGCCCGAGAACAACCAGGGCAGGGAAAATCACTATGTATCAAATTACAGAACTGGCCGTGAAAGCCTAAAAATCACTATTGTAAACACTATCGCAAAAAACATTAATACTAAATTCGAATTTCAATAGTTGGACTTACCTGGGGCTACGTGTGGAGAGAGAGTGCACAGCGCACAACGTGGAGGCTACAGTGGCCCAACGAGGGGTTGAATATACTACAATTTTTTTTCTCGAAAACTAAGGATTTTACAATTTTTTTACGATTTTAATTATAGTTTTTATGACGCATCTATTCCTTTTTTTTTGTTGATAAGCTGTAAATCAACCTGTATATTTTTTATTTTACTAGTAATCTCAGTTCTTTGTAAATTCTAAATAGTATGTCATAAAATTGCATACATCAATTCATTTTATTTTTCCTTGTTTTGCCATCAATTTATTACTGTGGCTTATCCCATTTTAATTATTCCATTGACTCCTGCACAGAGTTATACGTATACATTTTTAATTTCCCGTCACTTTGCCGCATTTATCCCGCACCTCCCCGTGCCTTAATTAGAGGCTTAATTCTTAATTAAGCCAATGCTCCTTGATCTTCATAATATTTAATATACATTTGTGACGTCCAACGAGGTAACCAAGGTATACCACAATGCATCACAAATAAAAGATTAGCTTACCAGTACGTTTCAGGGCTTAATTACATAGAATGAACTTTGTAATCCTGCGCCTCGAGCCCAGGGTACTCAGCGACCCTTTATTATAATCTCCTCTAAATATACAATGAGCGGATAATGGCCACTGCAATTCCCGAATGAATAATGCCGCGAGGATTACAGATTCATAATTCAAATTTCTTATGTTTGAAGATTTCCAACAGCGCATCATTTTAATATAAAGATTGTATTCTTTTATTTGAAGGCTGGAAATAGCAGAAGATAATTATAAGCACATTTGGTCAAATGGAAAATGATTTAGTCTGCCAAATACATTTTATTTCCATCACTTTTCATTCTAAATTAAAAAGATGATCGAATAAACTGGGTCCCTAGTTAATTTTAGTCATCAGCGACATTGCCTTAACTTTTTACGTATACACAGTGTGTCCAGTAAAGCATGATTTAAATTCCAGGGGCAGACTCATCAATCGATTTTCCTTAAGAAATTTCTAATGTAATTCGGGCGGTGTAAACTCTACTCTCTCTACTGCAAACAACGCAATTTTCTCGACAATATCAGTTTTATATGACGAGTTCAAAAAGTCTTACGATATAGCACTGAACATATACACTTGATCTTCCTTAATGACATATTTTACATAGAAAAATGTCTCTATTGCTCCACCAGTAGCGTCCCTGCAATCACATGATCTGGTAGTTTTTACAAAAAAGGGGTGCGCCACTGACATTTTCCATGTTAACATCTTCTCTGATTGGCCTGGTCAGTTCTACATGAACACTGTATCTTGCAGTTTTCTCGACAGGCTCATAGTTCTTGATTAAACTAATAAATTATATTAAATTGAAATTTGTCATAACGTCTGTTCCAACAGCCGTTGAGAACTGTTCAGAACTGTCAGAAATGTTTGACCAACTCCGTTTTATGTCGTATTCGCCGATAGTACATTAACAACTGAACTGACTGACTAGTTCTGGACGGTTCAGAATCGATTCTTGCTGTTGTTGGAACAAACCTATTATTATGATTGTTGATACTATTACGGAAGCTTACCTACCTAGTAATTATTTAAATAAGTTTTTGATTTTCTGTAAATTTATGAACGAACGATAAAGGTATTATACTGATGTTTTCTAGAACATTTCAGGCTATATTCGATTTGGTTCGAGATGCATTCTCGAGGACCGTGGACATTTCTAGAACCGTCTCCAAAGTTCATATTAAGAAGTTGAATGCAAAAGACAAAACGTCAAAGTAAAGATTTATTTAACAGTGGTGAATTTAATTGAAATGCATTTCTTGTGTATAATAATGCAGTACAATAAAGTATGTTTTATTACGTGAAGTATTTGAAAGATAATTTAACGTAAAGGTGACGATATGCAAAGTGTCATAACAGTATCTTCTGCTGTTTTTGAAAAAAGACGTAACTCTTCACATAAGCAAGATAACTCTCTTCATTTTTTTTTTTGTAAAAGTTATAGAAACAAATATACGTGTGTGTGATATTGATCCAATTGCAAATTCAAGTTGCTATTCACTACTTCTCATTTATAGGGTCAACTGGGATAAATGTAAACAAGGGGTAATTGTAAACGGGGACTAGTTTTCTATTATAAATAAATCAATTAGGTAACAGATATGCTATGTACTGTTCTTTCATTCTTCAGTTACCGGCTGCAATAGCAGCCATTTTAGTACAAGTTTGTGAGAGTGACTGTTGGTCAACTCTATGTGAGTTAAAAATAGTTAAAATTATAGTAGGAAGGTCTTTGAAATTTCTGTGAAATTGCAAAATAAAGGTAAGTTATCAGATATATTCTACTGAGTATAGTTGGTTTATTAATTGAGCAGCTATTTCTTATAATATTAGTTTACACATTAACCTACAAACATCTTTAATAGACTGTTTACAATTCCCCCAGCAGTTTTAATGATCGGGGTAATTGTGAACAAAGTCTCTGAAAAGTTGTTTATATAGTTTCAGGAGCTATCAATGTTAAAGAACAATATTGTTTCATCTCTATTATAATAGTTTTAATACTTAATAATTAATAATAAAATTTAATGTTTCTCAACAACATTTTATTGAAGAAAATCAACATATATATTATAGGGGTAAATGTTAACACCTAATACTTATGTCTATATATGTAGTCCTATTAAACGATACATGACCATTCATTTACAATTTCCCCTTGAATATATCTCGTCTATCTGATACATATAAAATACATGTTTACAATTTCCCCTAAATCACAGCGGTAATTGTAAATACTATGGGGTAATTGTAAACTTGAATTTTTAGCGAAAAAAGTATGTTTCTTAGAGATCTCTGGGTCTATATAGCTTTAAAAACATTTTAAAATTTAACCAGAAAAGTATAGAGTTGGAATACATGCCAGAAAATAATTTG
This sequence comes from Monochamus saltuarius, assembly GCA_025584915.1. Classification (NCBI taxonomy): domain Eukaryota; kingdom Metazoa; phylum Arthropoda; class Insecta; order Coleoptera; family Cerambycidae; genus Monochamus; species Monochamus saltuarius. The sequence goes on along the minus strand of CM046724.1, from coordinate 22,177,421 downwards.
TACTTACTTAAACTTCAACATTCCTTAAATCGTTTACAATTACCCCAGTTGACCCTAGTAGCTGAAAAAATCTTTTAAAAGAGTAAAACAATTGACAAATTGTCTCATGTCAAGTTATTAGGCAATGTTAAGTGGATTGTGTTTCTGTTGTTCTTGGTGGAAGAGTCAGATAGGAAGTGAAGTTAAATGTTCGTTACTTAAAGAGAAATAACCTTTGCAATGAAACATAAAATAAAACACTAGACATAGACTATATCGCACATTTTGCTCATAAATGCTTCTCTTACAGCTAGTACAGTGCACAGAGTAATAATAATTCATGTATGTGACCAAATTTTGTCAAAGCGTTAAACTTGTGAAAATTTGAAAAGGTCAAAGGTTATTTACTACATAACTTGAAATTAATTTTACAGAGCCAGGTTAAGCTTTATATGTGTGTAAAATATTTATACGTTACATGCTTATGAGCTGAAAAACTATTGTTCCAACTCATTACTCGTAGTATTTTGTGCTCATATTTTTTGTCTATTTTTACAAAGGATGCTTATTTTTAAATTTATAATATAGCGCAAAAGCAAATATGTTTTAAGCTATACATTGGCGGAAAGATATTGGATATGGATCACCACAGGTTCATATTCTTCTATCTCTCTCCGCCAAGAATAAGAATGGTGAAAATTGCAGTCAATTTTGTTTACTTTGCTAGGTTTGTATTGTTATTCCTTTACAATAACGTATGTAGTGTCAACATAGTTTGGATCATTATTTTCCTAATGACTTAGAGCTGAAGCTACCCTGTTCTCTAGACTTAACACCAGTAGATTTATGGCTGTAGATGTACAAAAAACAAGGACTATGCTTGAGAGATTGACGTCATTACTCGGATTCATGCAGAAATAAATTTGTTAATGCCAATTTTAGTTTTGTTGTGATACATTGCTGTTAAAAGTTGCAGGTATATGTTTATGAAAATAGTCACGTCTTGAGTTTCCTCTCATTTCTAATTACACACCTCTTCCGTATTCCATGTAGGTATAGTTATTTTTATAGTAAATATAAAAAATGCCAAAGCTCGCCGACAAATATGATACAGAGAGAGATAACGTAGAGCAACGTAATGTTTAAATGTTTGTAGAAAATAAATGTTATAATAGTTAATTTATTTTACATCACACCATAATGCTTGTATCAAGTTAAACACAACATTAATGAAAAATGGAGGGGTATTAATCAATAATTACATATGATACATAGTGATTTTCCTTATTGTTATCCCGCGCCTCGGTAACTCTGGTCGCTGCCAGAAACAGAATTAAAGCAACTCTTTGACTTGCCCTGGTTGTTCTCGAGCTAGCCGCTGTGGCTATGTGTGCTTAATTGCGGCAAAACTTGTGGATTCAACACTGAAGATGCCGAAAGTTAAGAGCGGCGAAACGTTTGAAAGTATGGGACTAGTTACAGAGGCGCCTACGCGACGTCTCGGCAGACCACCATTATCCGAGGAACGGTTCCGACCATAATAGTCATAATACCAACAATAGGAGCCGAAATCAATATATGGATGGGCTCAGCGATACCGATAACGGGTTTGTCCGATATTTTATTTTTGGCAGAATCTGATGCACTAGCCATCTGTAGACTACTAGCGCCAGCTGTATTTCACGACGATAAATTGTTCTTCAGTAATCGATGATGTTTACATAAAGTAATAATTAATACTATTTTAACTTATAACATCCCGAGGTGTTTTGTCCTGCAAATCTCCTTTCTTTGACTTTTATATAATATTCTAAGCTTTGACCAGTGGTCTTTGATGTTTGAACAGTATTTAGTTTTAATAGTTTTATAGTAGTTAGAAACAAATGGATAAAGGAATTTATGGGGTACATGTATTTTTCTATAACACGGTTGGTCATATGCTATGTGCTGTGTGTTTTTCTAGAGCTTAGGGCAAATTCAACAGAGCTAGGGCAATCTAGATTTTATAATTAAATACTGCCACGAATTTTCTATTAGTATATGTATTCAATTTCAATTTTCTTAAAATAAATGGGTATATTATTTAAAATAGACTGTGCAGTCTGTTAGTGAATAGTTCTGACAAATCTACAATAAATGAAATTATATTTTGGTAGTATGCAATGAAGAAACGATGAACAAATGCAAAATAATTCTGATAACCGGATTAATAACTGTCATATATCAGGTACCTAGGTATTATTATTAATAAAAATGTTTATTTTCGTCGTTTCTTAATTTGACAGCGCTGTAAAAAATTACCTCATGGTAGTTGACAGATCAAAGCCATCTCGGATGATGAGTGTCACAGGCGCAGATTTAGGGGGCAAAAAGGGTTTTGTCCCATTTTTTAAACATCAAGTTAGAATTCCGAAATGAACTTTTTATTGTTTTTTAGGTATCTCTAAACACGTGGTTAACACTTTTATTCTTAGTCACAGTTAACCTTGTATATGAAAAGAACTTAAATTGTTTTGTACTACAGTAGACTAAAATAATAAAACTGAGGATTGCTGTACATTTGTATTACTTATTGTTGTTTTACCAGATTTTATTATAGAATATACATTTAATGTTGGGATTTTGTATACATATTTTTACCGTGCTAACAGGGCTTCAGGCGAGGACACAGAACTCCAAGAAAATTGAAATAGTTGGTTATTATTATATATCAACGTATTCACAAAGGTTCCCGCTAGTGCGTGAGATAATATTCATTGCTAATAAAATCACAATAATAATTAAAATAAATGTTAAAATACCTCAATTTTAGCCACACAGTTACTACGCCGATATGTCACAATTACGGCAAAATTATCACAGCCACAGCCACCAAATTACTTCACTTACTAGCCAGTACATATAGGACAACTTGTGTTTCACTTTCAGATTAATATTTATTGATAATTTTACATTTTGCGTCCTCGAGTAAAATCATAACATATATCACGGCTTCCATTTTTGTGTACGTTAAAATGCACGATAAACTTCAGGGAACCGTGTGGTTCCGGTCTATACGGTTTGTATACTGTCTCATAGGTCTGATTGATTCGCCGTTTCGCTCACTGTGCAATTCCTTTTCTACAAAATACCCGCCTTAAGGATTGGAAATTTTAACTTAAATATTACAATATTTATTGTAACAAAGCTGAAAATAAATAGGTCATATAATCGTAACTTTGTATGTTTAACAGTTAATTAACAGCGATTGGAAACTAAAATCTATTCCACTTTGTCCATGTTTCCTCCATTATTTGCCCTTGTAAAATCCTGTTTTTATATTCAGTCCATTAGTTAGTGCAGTAATAATACGTTTCCAGCGTACAAACAAATATATTGATTTGGTTGTGACACCAATCAATTGACGGGGGACTTATTAGTGCCGGTAAATCTTAAAAACATTCTTTAAATAAGAAAGTCGATCTACTAGTCCATCATCTTTAAGCCTCATTACTTTGAAATTTGCCTCCGCTCGCATGGTAATACCGAACACGAATGAAACAGCCATAACTATAGAAAGTAAATGGGGATGCCACCTGGCATACTAGTTGTCATTTACGTACTAGCTGGCGTTTATGGGGAGGAGTTGGCAATATTTGTCATTAACCGAACAAAGATTTATTATCTCATCACATTAAACCTGTATTTGCCTTACATTCGTCATTTGTATATCATAGAATGTAATAGTAATACCAAAGCTTAAATAACAATCATCTCACATACTCTGCGGCAATATTAAATACAGAAAATTTGACCCTGAAGCATGTTGTCTCACTCTCGCTCAGGATAGAAGTCAGAGCCGAATTAAAAATAGTTGTCCCAATTTAGAAAGTGCTTTAACTGCACCGTATACCTACTTGAATTTCAGAATATCTTTTTTTGTTTTACTAAAACACAGATATAGAAAATACGTGGATACATTAACATAAAATGTATAATTACTATTCAAAGTAGATATAAGTAATTTATTAACGTTCCGTTACTGATGACTAAAAGAGAAAACAAAACAAAAGTGAAATTTATTGAGCCACTTTTGTTTTCGAAATATTACATTATACATAAACAAAAAAGTACAGAGAACATATGTATTACATCTGTATACCTACCTACATAACGAGAATAAATTGTACTGGTATACATTTAATTGGTCAGGTCCTTGTCTTATTTTTTTACATATACTGAATGTCCAAAATAGAGTTAACCAGAACTGTGACGTATAAAAAAAGTTTTGATATATAAAAGTTGTAGGTACAGACATAAACTACAAAATGCTGAATACATTTTTTGTTTATGGTGTTTCAAATTGATAAAAGTTTTTTTTTTAACTGGAACACCTCAACATACAAAAATAATTTTGTTTTACTTAAAATTGTCTAAATAACAGTATAAAATACAAGAAAATAAACGAACCACAAAACACAGCACTCGTTCGTGCGCCAATGACGCAGTCGTCAAACGGTATGGCCAAGTGCAAATTTTACAATCACACGCCACTGCCACTATTTCAATGTTCTATCCTCAAATGGCGGCATGCGCGAAGGATCTGCGCGAGACGTTCCCGCTCATACGAGTCTGTGAGCTGATTGCTATTTAATCTGTGGTAATACTCCGATAAATCTTCAGCTTCAGCTGAAAGTTCTTGTCAAGGCAACGGAGGCATTTTTTTGTAAACTATTCGCGAAATTCACGAACCAGTAGATGGCGCCGTAAAATTCGAGATATATAGGATGTGAAGGTGAACAACTATTTGTTTACAATTGCTGCTAAAGATTATAAAGCTTTTATTGCCAGAGATGTTGTTTTTTATGATGTAATTCATTATATTTATGTACTTTTTTAGGGGAAATTGTATTTTAGGACTCAAAAGGATTATTTTAACTTTAATGTAAATGACAAATTCCTATGGTTCATATATATCATGAATTCATGGTATGCTCGTTACCTCGTAAACTTTCAGATTTAGTTATAATGGTTTGGTTCAAGATACCTACCTATAACAGATATATTACACTACTTGGGGGATCGTGTGCGACTTCTAAAAGAGGATGAGGCGGATGTTTTTAAGACGGGGTACATAATTTTGTCTGAAGTAGCAAGTAAGCAGCGCCAAACTATCAAAAGCTTATACTTACAGATGTCTATTTAGTTCAGCTACCCCATGAAAATATATTTTATTTATATATTTATTTATTTAAAAACATCCTAAAACCATTCATAACATAGCCTTCCTATAATTATATGTAAAGCTGTTTACAGGCCTTTTAGGCCCAGAGCTGTGTTATTCACCTCCACTCCAATCTGTCCTTCGCCTTTCTTTTCCAATCCGTTAAATTTTTCTCCCTTAGATCTATTGCCACTGCCTCTCTCCATCGCTTCTTCGGTCTGCCTCTTTTTTCTTGTAGTTAGGTTTACTCCCTACTATTTTCTTAACTGCCCTTTCATCTTCCATACGTTCTAGATGCCCTAGCCACTGTACTCTTCTGGCATTTACCACTTCGTCTATTGTTAGTGCCTGGTACATTGCGTATATTTCGTCATTATTTCTCCTTACATAGCCTTCCTCCGCTTTCTTACCCCCTAGAATTATTCTTAAGATCTTCCTTTCTCACCTTAAAAAGTTTTCTGTTGACTTCTTATTGAGAAGCCAGGTTGCACTACCATACAGCGCTCTCGGTCTCAAAATTGTTTGATACATTCTAAATTTTACTCATCTGGACAAATTTTTTGATTTCAATAAGTGGTTGACTGCTGCCGAACTTCTGCTTGCTTAACAAGAAATTAATAGGAGAATAATAATTCTCCTATTAATTTATAGAAATTAATAGGAGAATAATAATTCTCCTATTAATTTCTTGTTCCTCTTCACAGTTAGCTGTTATTAGCGCCCCCAAATACACATATTGAACTTCTTCAAACTCCTTTTCTCCATGCTCTGTTCTGAATTTATAATTGGTATCTTTTTTTTGTTCTTCTATTCTCAAAAGCTTACTTTTCTCTTGATTTATCTGCAATCCCACTTTACGTGCTTCCTCCACAAGTTTTCTTGTTACCTCTTCTAATTCCCTACTATCTCTAGTAATAATGGCCACGTTATCTGCATAACTTACTATTTGATGACTTTTAAACAACGCGCAACTGATTATCTCTTATGACCCTTTCTAATACTAAATTAAAAAGAAGCGTTGAGAGTGGGTCTCCTTGTCTCATTCCTGTGTCAATAGTAAAGCCTTCTTTTATTCGTACTTTGGATTTAGTATTTTCTAGTGTCATTTTCAACAGCCTAATCAGTTTGATTGGTGCCCCAAATTGTTTCAAAATTTTACTTAGTTTATTCCTATTGACTGTGTTAGCGAATTGCTCGTTATAGAGAGAAAAAATGGACTGTTATTGCATAATTTTTCGATAGCGTCTAATGGTGGTTAAAAGGAATAATACAGGCAAAAATTAGGTACTTTATAACAATGAGATAGTCGGCTGGCGACTTACCCTACGTTGGCTTCTCGTACTTCGGGAGAGGCGCCTCTCTTCTTGCTTTTTGATGTTGACAAATCCAAATGCTCAGCCTCGTTCAGTATAGCCAAAAACACACATACACTACAGCGGATATATTGCGAAAATCAGCGATTTGCAAATTTACTATATAGTAGTACTATAAGTTTAGGCGGCGGGATATTTTACAATATGTATATGTCTAGCTCGTCTTCACGTGTACTGGTATATATCGCCAAGCGCTAGCTATCTCATTTTTTGTATATATAAAAAAAGTAAGAACAAAAAATTGGGCGCGTTTTCAGTGTTTTAAATAATATCTATAAAGTTTAAGTTTTATATGCAACAGAAATTGAAAATATTATTAAATTAATTTTTTAAACTAACAATTAAACTGCTATAATAATTAACGATTACTAAATTACGAAAACTAATAAGAACGGAACAGACTGAATCATATGCCTTCCGGATGTCCACAAATAAAACCATTGCTTTAATCACATACTCATAGCATGTAGTCAGAATTTCTTTCGAAGATTTGGTCCGTTGTTGACCTCCCCTTTCTAAAACCTGCTTGATACTCCCCTATCTGTAGTTCGGCTATAGATTCTATTATCTGGTTTATTAACGTTGCCATCATTTTATACCCTATATCTAACAATGATATACCCCTATAGTTTCTAGTTCCCTTTTTTAAGACTGGTATAATCATAGCATCCCTCCAATCTTCAGGCATACATTCTCTTCTCCAGATCATTCAGATCATTTCGTACATTCTTTGTCTCAAATCCTCTCTCGCGTACTTAATGTTATCTGCTGTTATTCCGTTTTTCCATGGACTTTTATTATTCTTTAATGCTTCTATAATTATGTATATTTCCTTTTTTGTAGGGAAATTTATGTTGGGAAAATAATGAATTGTTAATCTATAAAAATCTATGTATATACTGTTTTTAAGTTTTAAAAGAGGTCTACCGATAGATAATAAAGTTGATATCACTCTTGAGCATAGAAAAACTGAAACTAAATGGACATTAAACAGACCGGAATATGTAAAATACCTTGGTATATTGATTGATAATAGATTGCGGTGGAACTATCATATAGAGAAATTAGTAAAAAAACTTAGATCGTTATCGCATATGTTTTATACACTAAAATACATTTAAAAACCCAGTTGACATCGGTCTATTAGTTCAATCACTAATAATATGTGATATTAATTGGCTGGGGTGGAGCTTATACAAATGTAACTAAACCACTGGAAATAATTAAAATTATTAATTATGAAATAACCATATATGAAATTCAATTTTAATAGCAACATTTAATCCCTATAAATATCTCACATCTGAGCTATTTTTATATACGCAGTATAAGAAATTTACTTTATTATAGTAGGTACATTATTCTACATGTCAAATCATTGTTTTGTCACCAGAACCAAAATATACAGTGTGTTTCAAAAATACATGACAATATTACTAGGACTGATAGAACATTGAAAAATAAGTGGAGTTTGCTTAATAAACGTATGTCATGAAGCCACTCATTTTTAAGATATAGGACGTGTAAGATAATTAAAGACAATCAGTTTTGATTAAAGTTTGACATAAGTTCGTTTTTTGTGGTGCCAAAATGCGCTGGCATTTTTTGTATAACGTAGAGGACGCTAGTTGCATTTTATTTTCTAACTATTTTTAAGTTGGATTGTTTCTATTCTAGGCCTTGTCATCTTATGTAAAAATGTAATTTTGCCCAAAAAAGGTACTCTCAGTAAATTTGTTAATAATGCACCGTATTAGAGAAAAATACAAAAACTTCAACGCGGAGAAAACAAATTCCATTGCCAAGAATGGCAAAAACAATAGAACAAAGAGTATTTTCATATGTCGGTTTGAAATTATACATTATCTTACCGCATCATCTAAAACAGTTACTCCATCGTGCATGTAAAAAATGAGAGAGTTAACTGGCTAATTGAAAATAAAATAACTTTTTTATAGTATATGATTATGGGTAGTCTATATCTGTTATAATTGTGTATATGAATATTAGCATGTATAACAGTTGTGTGTTGGGGCGGATTTTTTTAGTCTTCAGACAAGTTTTGCTCGAAAACTTAAGAAGACTTGAAGATTAAAACAAATTATGATGTCATTACAATTTTCGAATGTACCAAATATTATATAAGTGCAATTTAATTAATGAATAAATATTATTATTATCTTATTTTGCAACTCGAGCTGTCAAGTCTTGTCTTGGTTTTATCTTGTCTTGAGGGACCAAAACTAGATCATAAAAAAACTAAGATTGCCACACTAATTTGATCTTCTTCTCTTTGGAGAATTTTTAATAGTTGTGCTTATATTTGCTTTCCTCCATGTTGATGTCAATACTTTTTCGACCCTTCTACTATGATAAGTTGCTTTGTCACAACTGCTCCTGGTTCTACATTTAATAAAATAAATTCAAATCATTTGTCAAATACGTCACTAATTATATGCATGGTAATCTTCCATCCCACGTGATTCCAAAGCATGCAAACTATTTTATAATAATCCTGTATAGCTTCCAATGTGTTATCATTAATATTCGTCCTTTTTCAGAAAATGTCTTTAACTCTATAGAAGATCCATCTAAAAATACTTCTATTTTACTGCGAATGTTACCATCCTGTCAAGTTTTTATACAGTAGGTGCTTGGTTTACAAATATTTCATCCATGTAATATACGAGTATATGTATACCATCCATATATATTTTTGCCATATTCACTTTTACGATTTCGTTTGTAATACGGAAAATGCATGTCATGCATTGTTCTCCTATAACTGTATCAGATAATTTAGGAATGTCCTCAATTTCAGCTAATGCAGCTTAAATTCATGAATAATTTTCCAACGAATGGCATGTTTTACATCATCATCGGGTTCCTCATCCATGATTTCACTTTTTTCTTCATTGTATTGACTTCCACAATCTTTTCTATAGCACCAGATACGCTAGATACTATATGCTAGAGTATCGCGCCGGAATTCATTCATGTTTATACTTTTTTATTATTACTATTATCAATTGTCACTTAGATACAGTAGTTTATTAACAGACCGTTTACTAGAACCGTAACTCTTTCCATGTTTACAACTTTGAAAAGAGTTAATGACGTTTGCAAAATTTTACCTACTATTTATCGAAACCTTGATTATTTTTGGCATATTTTAATTTTCTTACTGATGATACAAAAACAAAGAAAACATTAATGATATTCTGTTTTGATACATGCAGACTCATTTGAATCAATAATAATTAAATCAGGATGCTTAATGGGCAATTGTAATGACGTTCAAATTTAAAACTAAAGTAAAGCCACTGTTAAAAGTTCCGTAATTTTTTTTGTTAACCAAAATCAGCATTAAATAATATTTAGTTATAGAATTCAAATTAGTGCATTGCAGTGTCTTCATGTAAAATTTGGATAAAATTCATTCACTTGAGTGAGTAGTTAAAGGTTTAATGCATTTCAACTGTTATAAAACGTACCCAACATTACTGAGAGCTTTTGCAGTCTTGGATAGATATTTTTTTATTAAAGGATGAGTCTGTTCTCTCGCTATTTTTTATTCAAACAAACGCAAAAGAAATTTAATCTTAATTTTTGAACAGTGCAATCTAAATTCATGACGTAGGTACAAGAGTTCTATTTGAACATTATTTGCATTGCCAATTTTTTGAACAATTGAAATCCCTCAGACTCTTTCTCGTTTCAATGTCAATTAAATTTTATAATATTTTCCATACCTATTATAAGGAAACTACCAAATTTGAAATTTATGATTTCAGTCATTTACTGGTCTTGATCACAATCTGTGCTTAACCTCCAATCTTTGAAGAATCGTAGAGCTGCTCTAAGGAGAAAAGTCTTCTCTGAAAATGTATCATAATGTCACAATTACATTGGATACAATTAATTGATAAAAAATTACCAATTCGGTTTATTAAAGAAAATAAATTATTAAATAGATATTATTGTTAATATACTACAGTAATTAATTCATATAATAACTATGATGTTTCATTGTTTCAGATTCATGCTAGTGTTGGTGTGTCTTATCTTCAGCGTACTTTCCACAATCGACACGTATTCGAATTTTGCCAACGAAACTCTTTTTTGGATGGTGAGTATATCTCTCTATTGTCATAAAAAGGAATTACAGACAATCTATACGGTGTGATCAACAGCGATATATATAGGAAAAAGTATATTCAGGGTGATTTTGAAAATTTGGTTACTTATCAACGTCAGTAGGTCCTAGTGTGGAAGAAAAGTATGGAATAAATTCATTATTTCTAAAACAACGAAGTTTCATGAAATTTCCTCGGACCCGTCGATTTTGCTTTTTAAAAAGATTATTTTTTCTATACCAACGCATTTCCGACGTTCATTGTTTTCGCGTGATGACGTCATCGGATATTTTTTTAAATAGAACCCCTATATTTTTTCATCGGATTCTTATAGAGCTTAACTTGCTGAATTCAAAAATGTATAATTTCAAAACTTCATTCCTTCAACTTTCCGAAAAAAAAATAAATAACCTAAAAATATTTTCATTCCTATCTGAGTAACCGTTGATATTCGATCATATATTTAATTGGCTTTTTTGTTCACGTTTACCCCCCCACCCCAATATTGGAAAGGGCAATCACCCTGTATAAACGACCATCTTAAAAGTACCCCAGGAAATTAGTCTGTATATAATTCAATAATTAATTGTACAACATTTGCTCCTTAAGTCGTCACATCGCAATAAATTCGGGAGCCTCACACAATACATAACTGTTATCTTTGTGCTTTGTTACGTAACACATTGTGGTGCTATGATATATTGCTGAATATAATAATTGACTTCAAAATTAAGGGGGGGTCAGAACAGTATGAACTATTATTGGTGGTATAATGGATAACGATCTCCTATTACCTCTAGGTACTAAGCAATTTCTACCATAATAACTGGAAATCGAAAACTTATTTCTATTACGAGTAGAGACAATGAATATCTGTAATTGAACATATTTATTCAATTTGTTATACGTATATGACGATAATATCGTATTAAATTTATAATAATCAGTACAATACTTGTTTTAAAATGCAATAAATACCATATATGTCATTGATTTGAACATTTCTCTGTTTATAGTTGCTTATTGTGTAGTTTACGGAGAAATTATAATATGCTAAATTTATAATTTTTATAGAAAAAATATTTTGTATGACATATTCCTTCTGTGTTTTACAGAAACGTTATAGTATTTCAAATTAGTCAGCTAGGTATATTTCAAAAAGACTAATTTTAAATAAAGATCTAGGACAAAAGAAATAATTTAAATATCATAATACCGTAAAGACGATTCTTCCAAAAAGTGGATCAAGAATTAAATACATTTTTTTTAATATAAAATCTGAAATCATTTTTACTAAATATGGAACAAGTGCCTAATATGGAATAAGATATTTTTCTAATATGGGACATGGGAATTGAGGTATATAAGGAAAATAATTGACAAATTCATTCAAGTTAACGTATTTTTAATAGTTATTTATGCAACAAGTACAAAAAGGTAAAAGGAAAATGAGACATCGATTTGAACTTTATGTTTGTCATGATGACAAAACGCTATTGTAGAGTGACAGATGAATGCAGTAAACATTTTATTGCACTAGTGCAATAATGAACCACTTTTTCCACTGAATATAGTTCAATAAAGTTTTGTTTTTTGCATGAACGTAGAAAAATGATATTTAGATGACACTAAGTCTGTGTTTGTCATGATGATAAAACGCTGTAGTAGAATGACAGATGAATGCAATAACATTTTATTAATGCAATAAAGAACCACTTTTTCCAGTAAATATAGTTCAATAAAGTTTTGCTTTTTGCATGAACGTAGAAAATAGTTATTTATGCAATGAGTACAAAAAGTATGACGGACTCGTTGGACAATTTCACGTCGCGTGCAATAAACACTTTTTGTACGAGTTACATACAATATTTTTTTACGTTCATGCAAAGACCAAATAATTGATTATTTAGACACTAAGTCTAGGAAAATATGACGTCGATTTGACGTTTATGTTTGTCATAATGATAAAACGCTATAGTAGAATGACAGATGAGTGCAACAAATAGTTTATTGCACTAGTGCAATAAAGAACCACTTTTTCCACTAAATATAATTCATTAAATTTTTGTTTTTTGCATGAACGTAGAAAAAATAATATATATAATTTCATATATCAGTCAAAGTAGCATGATAACTAAAAATGATGGATGCTGCAACAATAGTTATTATTTGACACTAAGCGTTAAAATGTTTAGAAAAACGCAGTAATTTACAAGTGAAGAGTATGCAGATATTGTCTTGGTATATGGGTATTCCAATTGGAACTCAAATACCTGCCCACACAGTCTGTCTAGTGCATTATTTCGTAGACTTCGAGAAAAAAGGTAACCCCGCTCCAAAAAAGGCCATTCGTCCTACTGAACTGAATGTACAAAATGAAGAAAATATAATAAATGCTGTCATTGATAACTGTCTGTTGGGCTTGTAGCAAGTAATCTTCATTTATCATCGAGTTTTGTATGGTGTGTATTGAACAGAGAAATGTTACATCCGTGTCGTCGTCAAAATGTGCAAGCGTTACATACTGGAGATATTCCTCAGCAATTAGAATTTTGTCAGCGGATACTGGTTACAAAACATGCACAAAATGCTTCATTTCGCTTGTGATGTGGTCTGATGAAGCATGTTTTACTAGGGACGGCATAAATAAAAATCAAAATAAACATACCTTAATAAAATCTGTAAGCCATTAGATCAAGACGATTTCAGCAACATTTTGAACAATAATATACTGCCTGTATATGTTTCAAATGAGCGTTTAAGGTCAGATCTGTATAGAACATTTTGAATAATTTATATAGTCTTAAGATTTGTTAATAAAGGTTAATTAATGTGTATACTATTTAAACACACAATAACTATTGTTATAGCAACCATAATTTTTATTTATCAGGCTACTATCAAAGTTTGTCATAGAGCTTGTACAGTACTCTCTTCTGCTATCTTTACAATTACGTAATAGTAGATTGCAAATGAAAATGTATAACGTACCTCGCACAAATCTATTTAGGAAAAATTTACGTTAGTTTTACACAAATATTATATTTAAGTATCTTTATACTTACTGCAAAAAATTGCATTCGTAGGTATTGCGACTAATGGATTGTTCAGTTCTGTTTACCAGCTTACACAGTAAGCGGAGAATCAAGCTTCCTACAGCTAAACTTCTAGTGCAATTTGGTATTATTGTCGTTATTACTTTAATCAACAAAGTTGTCAGACAAATTTTATATAACAATAGTGCATTGAGCTGAGTAAAAATAACTGTTTTTGCAACAAAACGTGCAAAATAAATCAAAATGCCATTTAGCCATAGAAATTTCCTAATGTTTTAAAATAATATCGTAAGGTACTACTGTTATAACAACACCGCGGTGTATTTCAGCTTATGAGCATATTCCATAATACGTACAATTACCATACCCCTGATTTTTTGTCAGCGCTCTTTACCTCGTAAGAAATTCATAGGTCATAATATGAAATTCAAATTTTTTCCGTATCAGCCTTATGAAACATACGTTTCTGTATAAGTCCGAATTAACAATTTTAAACTTGGCCTAGAAAAGGCCCTACCATTAGTCTTCCTTAATCATTTAAAACCTGGCATTTGATAAAAAGAAATGATTGATGTTTTCTTCCGTTTCCACGCACCCGCTAAAGTATCCAGTTATTTTTATATTTTTAGCACAAATTGCAGCCCATCAATCCTGTTATTACATTAACATAAAGGCGCAGGAGTTAAAGGTTTAAATAAATGACATGATATACTAGATAGGTCTGATATGCAGAACAGAATGAGGCTTTCCGTATGGGAGCTTGGCTCGACCAGCCGTATTCATTAAATCTACGGATGTTTTACTCGTACGCGGACAAAGGCACGTAAATATATGCTGCGGCTGGAAACTCAAATACACCGCATGTTTGTGCTTTTCCAAAGCCGTGCAGTTTTAGTTCCGATATCTTTCAGGGCTTTCTGTAGAATTAATGCACAAGCCTGCTGTCTAGAGTTAGACACATTTCAAAGTATGATAATGTAAATGTTAAATGTTAATGAAATACCATCCAATTTGATGAATGCTGGGTCTGTTAATGTCTATTTTTTAGCTGTATTTAATTCAGTTAAATGTTGTCAGTTAACTGCAACATATTTCAATTCTAATACTTTTAGAGACGGCAATTCTTTCAATTTTAACTTAGCATGATGCAAACTTTGTCTTTCTGTTATACAGAGTGATCAGAACTCACCTAAAAGAATTTGGAAATAGATGTGTCATGAAAAATGGAGTCTTGTATATCGTAAAAATTTTTTTTGTAAAATCCTTATAGTTTCCAAGTAAACCATTATTGAAGTTGTAGTATTTTCAACCTTTATATCGCTGGGCTACTGTAGTCTCTATACAGACGATTCCGAATATTGCAAGTGTAGTTCAATGCGAGGGAAATTTGAAACCGAATCGTGGAAGAGATGGAGGACCAGACGTATCATACATGAGGTTCAATTAGATCCGTACCATGTACAGTGTGTCCAAGCATTAATACCAAGGGATTACACGAGGAGGACAGGTACCATGGCCGCCATGATCTCCTTACTTTAAATCATTTGGACTTGTTTCTGTGGATATATTTAAAAAATGAAATGTATCGCACCAAAGTAGATACATACTTTTGATAATTTACGGAAACGTATCATAGTTGCTGCCAATAAGTTAGAGTTCAAAGCGGAGAAGAATTGTTTGTGTTAGTTGGTAGAAACTAGATAACACGGGCCCAAAATGTTGTAACATCAGATATATAAACTATTTTATTAATTAAAACCACAAATTAAATGTATTAATAATTAATAACAATAGCGGCAAAAGCAGTTAAAATAGCTGTATAAAATCGACGTTATAAAGTGTTATTTATTTCTTTCCGTGAACATTCATTTCCATTTTTTGTCCGGTTGCAGATTGGCGCCTTTTCAGGTTTTACAGTGGACCAGATTCCAACGCAGCAGTGTATATTCAAATCATTTTCGAACCGCCCTTTTTTACAAAATTGTATTTGTAAGAGTCACATATTACACACATTATGAACTGTTGTTTGAAACAAGGGTATTTTCCAGATAAGTGGAAATTGACTTTAGAAAGCCACTGTCTAAAATAAAATTTTTTAAATCTTTCTCTGATTTGCGTCCAATAATACCAGCTCTCTCTAAGTTATTAGAAAATAGTTATTTATGTACAAAAAGTAAGCGTTTATTGCAATAAGCACTTTTTGTATGAGTTGCATACAATATTTTTTCTACGTTCATGCAAAAACCAAATAATGTTATTTAGATGACACTAAGTCTAGGAAAATGTGACGTCGATTTGAACGTTTATGTTCGTTATGATGACAAAACGCTGTAGTAGAATGACAGATGAATGCAATAAACATTTTATTGCACTAGTGCAATAAAGAACTACTTTTTCCATTAAATATAGTTCAATAAAGTTTTGTTTTTTGCATGAACGTAGAAAAAATTATTTATTCACAAATATACGTGTATCTCGCTGACAATGGTATATTAACTCCTTTACAGTTAGGTTTCAGAAAGGGTTGTAGTACGTGTTCTGTCTTACTTCATACATCTAACAACATTTTGCATTCTCTGGACAATAAAAATGTTAGCGCATTGGTACGGTAGGACTTCACTAAGGCGTTTGATACTTTGAATCATTTTTTATTGTGTTCAAAATTAAAATATTACGGGTTTGTCAGCTTGTCTATAAAGTTCTTCAATTCTTATGGTATTAATCGTTTTCAAAAAATAATATTAAAGGATCAGCGTTTAGAACTATTCTTTATTACCTCAAGACCTCAGGGTCTGTATTGGGTCCACTTTTATTTTTAAATTATACTGAAGATATATTTAACTATACAAAATTCACATACATAAAGACATACATAAACGTCATGATTTATTGAATTAAAATATTATGGGATCGGTCAGTGGTCGCGCGGTTTAAGGCGTCAGTACTTGAATCGAGGTGACTAGATGGCTGTGGGTTTGACCCCGCAGCCGGTATATATATTTGTGGAGATTGGCACCCTCTTTGGGTATGGTAGGGTGGAAGAATGTTGGTTTGGGTCAATGTGAGAGATTGATAGCGGTTGGTATTTGACTACCCCTAATTAATGAGGTTTCCCTCATTCCTGCACTGAATGGTGGTTAGGGCCTACCAACGTAAGTCGTTCCTGGACGCAGATGCGGCCTGCTTAATAATAATATGCCGCCCCCTCTCCCGCACAAGTCTTCGACTTCTGGGCTAATCCTCGTGATTAGAATGAGGGGTAGAGATATTATTATTATTATATTATTATTGCAAATAAAATATGCAAAGCGTTAGCCAAGATTTCACAATACGGTGAATCACTATCTAAAAATTGTTGTACAGTGTAAAATACATTGTTCAATAGAAACATTTTTATTCTTCTCTTAAACAATGCAGGGCTTAAATTTCGCATTGAAGGGGCAATGCATTAATAAACTTAATTCCTAGGTAAGATGTCGTTACGTGTTTTACTTAAACGATGAAAGTTGATATTTATGTTATATTTATTTCTTGTGTCATGGCATGTTCTTTAATATACAAAGTATATTCGTTTTCAATATTAATGACACACTTTAAAACAAATTTGGCTATTTATTTCGAATTGTGACGTATTGATAATGAAATCTGCTTTAAACATTCAACATTAGTACTTAGTTGTTCCATTTATCAATAGAGATCCAATGAAATGTCTACTCAGAACCTCCAGTTGTTTAAAAACTGATTGAGGTAGTGTCATTATTATTACAAACGATAGTACATGGCACAGTTAAGATGCCTAGTTTCACAAACTGTCCTTTACATGTCTGTATTTTAAACCCGATATTATATACGAATGCCTTTTGCATTCTAAAGACGGTCTAAGAAGAAGGCGCGTGTCCCCAAACCAGAATACCATAAGGTAATCGGGAGTGAATCAGACTGTGATAAACAGTCACTAGTGTCTCTTGAAATACCTTACCGTACAAGTTACGGATTAAATATATGTCTTTGGATAACATATTACAGAGGAAGTGAGTATGTATGTCCCATTGCAATTTAGGATCCAAATGCACACCTTGAAATTTCACATGATTGAGATTATTACTTCGTCTGAACTACGTAAGCTGAATATCATCTTTTCTGCTGGAACGTTTAAGACCAGATCTTGAGACAATTTTTTAGATAAGGATAAATTAGTGTCATCAGCTAAGAGAATCGCAAATACTTCATTTCTTACGCTGGTTGGAAAATCGTGAACATACAATAGAAACAAGAACGGTCCTAGGACAGAACCTTGAGGTACACTGTGATTTAAGCTTTAACTATATTCATCATTTAGCCACTTCATGGCATTTTACTACGCTTTATAATAAGAAAGTCTCTTTTATCAAAAAACCATTAAAATTCAGTATTCTTTTCTATATTTATTTACATTGGTGTATTTTCTTATTAAAACGGAGAATAAATGTTAACTTTGCAAATTCCAAACACGTAAAATATTGTAAAATATTATAATACAAATATATTATCCTAACGACGCGTCCAAGATAATAAATCAGCCCTGACACTAATGTATTCAGATATTGCCTTTCCACATCAATAATGTTTGCATATTTAAGTCATTCTTAAAAGATTCTCACCCGTTCTCAATTTGCATATTGCGATCTGAATATGATATATTACTTTAGAAATAGTCTAAAGAATGGTTTTCCATAAATTAGAGAAAGTGTGCATTACGGTGGAAAGGGAAACGTTTCATTATCAACTGATCTTACAATTTTTCCGACATAATGAATATGTAATTGTTACCTTGTCAGGAATGGGAACAAGCCAGAACATGTTAACGTGGCTTTTTCCTTGGTAATATGTCTCACTTTATTTTAGTCGCAGATGACAGATTTTATGTAATATACACGAGAATGTGGAGAATGCTATAATGCTGCTACATCAGATATTTTAATTTAATTATGGGGCAAATTAAAACAGAACATATGTTTACGTATTGTCGAAATTTTGCGGGGCAACATTTATTGAAAACAAAGTTGCTGTTTATTATTAAGGTGGCCACAGACATGTGAGATTTGAATGTTTGGCTATTGACGAACTATTTGTCCAGCTATTCGTAAAATCTCGAACTTAATCTACACGCATGTGTCGATTTGCCAAAGTATATGTAAAAATCGGGAACTATAACTAAACTGCTGGGCACTCGAACTTACACATAGAGATTTTTAGGCAAAATTTAAAGTTCAATATTTTCAACGGGAATGCAAATTTTTTAACGCGGCTTGCAAATTTTAAGAGATAGTTTTTTTTGGATTAAGCTGCATGACGTATATTTATCGTAGGATCATAGGTTTATTATATACGGGGTGATCAATGAAGTCATGCAAAAAATCAAAAAGTTTGTATGAACGAAATTTCCGCAAAAATTTTTTTTGGTCGTTGAAATATGGTTCGTTACTAAGGTAGGTAACATCAATATCTCTAGACGTTTTTGTCAGTTTTTGGATTAAGGCCCTTAGGCTTTGTACACACTACTCAACATAAAATTTGGGTAGCAAAACTAGCAACATTTTTAAAATGCTATAACTTGGCATTCGATTGACGGTTCTTGATGATTTTTGCAGATTAGGAATCCTTATTTTACGTAGATTTTCTATGGTCTAAACATAAAAACAACTTGAGGTGAGAATTTATTTTTACAAAAACTTAATAATGTCAAACCTTAGCGAGCGTCTACCTCACGTTTTTGTTTATTATCAACCCGGTAAAATGTTTAAATTTCAACCTTCAGATAAAATGCATAGACCATAAAAAATCTACGTGAAATAAAGATTCCAAATCTGCAAAAATTATCAAGAACCGTCAATCCAATGTCAAGTTATAGCATTTTAAAAATGTTACTAGTTTTGCTACCCAAATTTTATGTTGAGTAGTGTGTACAAGGCCTAAGGGCCTTAATCCAAAAACTGACAAAAACGTCTAGAGATATTGATGTTATATTAGTAACGAACCATATTGCAACGACCAAAAAAAATTTTTTGCGGAAATTTTGCTCATACAAACTTTTTGATTTTTGCATGACTTCATTGATCACCCCGTATATAATAAACCTATGGTCCTACGATAAATATACGTCATGCAGTTTAATCCGAAAAAAACTAGCTCTTAAAATTTGCAAGCCGCGTTAAAAAATTTGCATTCCTGTTGAAAATATTGGACTTTAAATTTTGCCTAAAAATTTCTATGTGTAAGTTCAAGTGGTCAGCAGATTATTTGCCTACATTTGTTTGCAAACATGAATATAGAAATTGTAGCTACTCTTGTTTAAGCACCCCAAAATAAAAAAAAAATAGCAACTCAAAATAAATTAGGGAACTGGAAGACCGTAAGAAAGTCATGTTTAAAATATTTTTAATATTTTATCGGAATACTGTACTGAAGACCTTTTCTTCGGAAGGCACTTGTGGCAATTGGACCCTTACATCAACACTTACTGATATAACAATGAAAATATGTTTACACGAGTTAATCATTGTAATGCATCAGTAGAGGAAAGTGTATATTCTGTAGATATCATAAATTATAACATTGATTAAAGTCTAATAAACCGAAGTTAATGAATTAAATTTTTAAATATAAAATCGTCCGGCTCGAAGCATGCATCAGATCGTTCGTGGATTGCATGGGTAGCTTGTTGAAGTGCGCGGTGATTTTCTTTCATGAATGCTACACAGTTGACAATCCGATCGAATAGCGCCCCTCTTGTCTTCACTTTTGTTGCATATAAAAATGATTTAAAACATCCCCAAAGGCAGTAATCAAGGGGATTCAAATATAGTGATCTTGGTGGCCAATTTTGGAAACCACCTCGGTCAATCCAGCATTGTGGAAAGCGATTGTTAAGATGATTGATTGCAACATGTTTTGCCTAATATCCAAAGGAACATCGTCCAGTAGATCTGTCCAATTATTTTCCAAACATTTTACATCTCCAGTAAGACGATCATCTAGCACAACTGGGCCAAGTGTATAGTTTGCGTTGATACAATTGCAAAAATTCAGCCGCAAATCATTGTCATCGTCCTCAAGATTCTGGACGCGCTGAATATGAAATGGTTTTAGCGCTATCGTTGGAATACCCAAAAATAAAAATAATATCAGCTTATTCTCGATAACTAAATGTGGCAGGCATTACGAAATTATATGTGTACAATACCGACTAAACGAACGCACATATAAAAATAAATGCACAAGTTATAAAATAAGCGTTTAAATCACAAGAATCAAAATGAATATGACAATTAGTAATTACTATACTTTATTTTTAAACTAAGAGGAGTGATTTAAATTTCTCGCGCTTAAACACTAGCTTGTTATTGGTTAATTTGTCGTCAAGTTTACACAGCTTCACATAAATTCATGTTTATTGTCAATGTCATTACTGTTAGCTAATAACATTTAAAATGTCAATTATATTTAGATTAAAGTTGCCACTTCGTTGATTATTTTGTGTTTATTCTCCCTCCTCGTTAATTCTAAAGCAAATGAAATAGTTCTTTTCATAACTCAGCAACGAATTGTATTGCTTTTTGTGTATTTTCTTTATTTTTTCAAATTTACCGCCAAAATGATCTAGTTATCTTTTCTAGTTACTTGTATACATGACTTCTTCATTTACTCCTCTTAGTTTAAAAATAGAGTATAATGTGACTTTGGTTTAGAATGCATGACCTACTCAAAATAAAATATCAAATAATAACAGCTTTCACAAAAATAGCAAAAAAAAATATTTTCATTGCTATCTCAGTAACCGTTGATATTTGACTATATGTTTATTAGGCTTTTTTTTGTTAATTTATCACCCTGTATATTATAACCTTTTAACTCAGAATGACCTCAGAAACTTGTTCCTTAAGTTTGTCCAGGGAGCCGTCCTATAAGAAAATGAGATTCCATTCTTAATTTCCATTATTTAATTTTTTCAGTGGAATTGATATGTTAATTTAATTAATATGTTGATATCAAGACTATTGCGACATTTCTATTTGCGAATAAATATTGGGTGGCACCAGTAGTAAGTACTTTTAGAATTGAATTATTTAACTTTACATTATGTTAAAATATGAATCTCGCTTATAATTTGATACTCAATGACCTGATTTTAATGTTCAATAGAATAACTATAAAGTAATAAGCGTTCTTTAAAAAAAAATAACACACAAGGCTCACTCACTGTACGTAGATATAGCCCGTAGCTTGAAGGCTTGAATCATCAGTTATAACAGTTTTTAACTGCATTAAAGTCTATAAGCTCTTAAATCTGAGAGTGTTGAATGTAACGCTCTCTAAATCATCATCAATCAGCGAAAAAAAGCAAATCAACTGAATAAAAACGTAAAAAATGAGTTTCTCCTTAATATAATCGAATAATAAATTACGTGATACTGACTGCTTAACTGACTATAATATATCATCTCTAAAATTTTTTGAGGTAAAATTATTTTTGAATTGTTATCCCGAATATACTTATTGTGAATAATATGTACCTACGTTCTTTAAAACAATGCAAATAACGAGTCGTGTTGTATTACAAAATAAAGTTTCTAACTTACACAAACAGTAGCCTTTATCGACTTTTTGCTTATGTTTGAGATAATATATACGGTGCCTTCATAAATGATTACAAGGCACGTGACCAGGACTGGGATTCTCGAAGAACAACTCGTATGCAAATAGATCTCTTATCTCTCTCAATTGCCGTAGTGGGACAAAGGATATTCGCATATGAATTGCTCTGCGATTGATTTGCGAAACTCGAACCTGATCACGTGGCTTGTAATAATTTATGAAGGCACAGTATATATATATATATATATAAACACATTTAAAGTGCATTATTCAGTAAATACCACATTTGTTAACGTAGGTATTATGAACATTCATTTGTTTATCTGTATGGTTATACTGCAATGTATGCAGCTAGTATACATTATTGCTGTTAATTATTATTTATTCTTCAACTATATTAATAATTACCTTCAAGTTTGAGTAAACCAAATATTTTTATATGTATAGGGTGTATTACTTTTTAAATAGCAGGACTTCAGGAGCCTTTAGAGGATCTCATTTTGAGACTAAAAATTCCTTTAAATATGGATCCTGAAACGCTTCGTTATTGAGATACTGACTGTGTTTAAAAAGATTCTTGCAGTCCTACTATTTAAAACCCACACGTCCTTATAAAAATCTTCATTTGTACTACATATTGCTCTTATACAGTGCTTTCGAAAAGTAACGAATAAATAAACGGTTGTACTGACTATTTTATAATCTCATATTTTTTCTTCCTCAATTCAGCCAATAATAATTTAAAATGTTAATATCCAATGACATCAAATAATAATAATCAAATAATTCTATTAAAAACTGCAAATAACGCGGTCCACTCAAGTTTTCCGGTAGAAAATACGGTCCAATCAAACGATCCCCGTACACTGCTGCCCATACGTTGACAACAAATCGCCTGTGAAAGCTAAACCGACAAGTAGCGTGTTGTCCGACTAAATGTGGCTGTTATGACTGCAAAGATATTAATTTGGTTTCAGTTTAAAAAATATTTAACATTGGAATTACAAAACTCCCAACGTATCTACTAATAAACCATTTAGGTGCGTTAGATAAAAAACCTATACCCTCGTGTTTTCGACAAAAAATTGTCCAAGACCGAAATGGCACGTCTCTGATCAGATACCCATAAAAGTTATCGAGAGTGCATCTTGACCTACCGTATTATGACGTCAATAATCTAGTTACCTAGTTTTTGTACTGTTATTTAACGACAAAGAGTAAAACTAACTTTTTTATCTAGATACATGAATAAATTTTCCTTAAATATTGATTTATTTATTAATAAAAACAAATGTAGACAATAAATAAATATTTTCGAATATTAGGTTATTACAGTTTAATAATTTTAATATTACGTTTTCACCACGTTTACAAATTTAATATGAATTTTTAGTATTATTCATAAGTATTAATTATTCAGTCTGTAGTTACATACAGCTATCCTAGACATTTATTATTTTTTAAGTAGTATGGTACACACTAAACTGTGTAAAATGCCAGTTCGAGTAAAGCTGCACTCATCCGACCATATCACTTTAGTAATAACATTAGAGTCAGCTGCAATTTGATTTTGAAGCCAATTGCAAAATTCAAGACGGCTGGGGAAATTATACTCACGACAAGAATTCAGACGACTTACGTCATACGAACAAATGAATAATTCATCATATTTTCAGCAAAATATTTAAGAAACTGCAACTGATAGTAATAAAACTATATACTACACTAAAAGTTTGCATTATATATTGCACTAAATTGCAAAAAATGATTGTTTTTAACGCGACCAAATATCCAAAATTACGCTGACAATAAAAACAAATGTGTAACGTCAGCCATGACGTAAGACGTCTGAATTCTTGATGCGAGTATAGTAGGTTCTAAAGCTTGAACTTTATGAAAATGATACGGGTTCAGTTAGTTGTATTCAGCAGACCTTGCTTTAGGATATCTCCAATCGCCTTGAAATGGTTTTTGTAGAAACAGTAAGCTGCTCCTCGGTTAAATTTAAAACAGTTTCTATCACATTTAAGTCATTTTGCCGTTCCAAGTTCCCAACGCGATTTCATAGAACTCGTATCGCAAAAACTTTGAAGCACTTGCACAAAAGTTCGCGCACTTGAGAAATGTTGTCTGTTAGGGAAACGTCTCCAATATTCCACAGCAGCGGCATTCGCATTTCGCAAACATTCTCCGTATAAAACTACCATTTCCGCATATTCGAAATTTGTAAAATTAGGCATTGTGAATTTACGATCAATACACGAGACCTAAATAAACAAACTACTGCTTGTATTCTCGCTGAGGTGTTAGACGATTTATGTATGTAATCCTGATGTGGCAACGATATTTCCTTCAACATTCGATTGTCATCAGAAAGTTTGTAGCGTCATGTTACCGATTTTCATAGGGTGATTTGTTTATTTTTTTTAAAGGTCGAGTAACATTTTTTTCGATTTTCTGCCTTTTTTAGGCATTCCCAATACGTGGTAAAAATGAATGATGTTATGACTGACCCTGTATTTTTCCTTTTAGTATGACAAATATATTCAATAAAGAAAAGTTACAAAAATGTGAGAAATATATAAAAAATAACATAGAGTTTATAGTAATATTTATTATTTAAAACTTAAACATTGCTAACATTATTTGTGACAACATTTAGCCAAGATGTTCTCATCAATGTACACTGTGGGTTGTAGCAAAATACACCTGATCCAGTCATTTAGCGAGAATTTCAATTTGGACGTAGACTCGGTTTTATAGCAAGCACCACTTTTTATAGGATACCGTCTTGAAAATCCTCACAGCCTTTCTCTGAATATCCTAGGCTGGATAGAGGATAACAACCATAATACCCCGCAGTCACATGTATAATAAATAGAGCCCAAGCAATACGAAACGTATGTTTTGCGTAAATATTGTATTCAAACGGCAGACCTGCATAATTTTTCTTTTATTTTCTTCCCCGCTCCTAATTCGGTATGCATTGTTTTCATTGTGTTGCTACCAGTGTTTGCGTAATATGGGAGCGTGCAACTTGTATAGCAATAATTGCTTTTCGGGATATTGCCCGCGGCGTATGATTGCTTCTTTCGTATAAATAGTCAGATGTTGGTCCATTCATATTTGCGTATAGGTAAGAAAACAGTCCGTACTAAAACTGTTTTTTTTTGTGACTTTAATGCCTGAAAAATTCTAAGAAACAATACGAAAAATATTATAAACGGGTTCAAAAAATGGCGCGACAAAGAAAATATTAAAGCAGTCTCAGATTAGTATATTATTCAACTAACATATAATGATGTAATTTTAAATTATCCGACTGAATTTCGGCCATTATATGCAAGCAAGTAGAATATTATACTCTGCCCATGACAACAATATTTTAGCAATTTTTTTACTGAAAGCATTACACAATATTTTAACACTCATAAAATGAACATGACATAACACACAATTCAAAAATGTCAAAACACCTTACCTTCAAATTTGACATTTGTCGTTCACTTGATAAATTTAAAAAAGCAACTAAAACTTTAATTAGTAAACTTCTACCATCATTCGGTAAAATGTTAGTATTGCCGTAAGTGGTATAGCGGGTAGCGTTTGTTTTTCACACGGGAGGTTCTGGTTCAGTTGTTGACACCGGAGAATTTTTATTTTATTAGTATATTTCCGATTCTGTGAAACCAGTGACTAATGATTCACTAGCAAATAATATATTACTGAGGAAACACATGTATAATGAACATTTTATAGGGTAGTCGAGGACAAAACATATATTAACTTATTAAATAAAAAAATATATATGATCAGGTATCCAGGTATCCTTAATTGAAGTGTATGCTCAACATACCAGATGGAATCGAATATTTTTAAAAGTCATACCTAATCCTACTAAAAAAATTCAACAGGTTATCAAGCCATTAAATTAAAAGTTCAAATCAAATACAATCAAACATGTCATTTCCGGATAGCTAACATTAAGGTCTCCTTTATGCATGTTATTATATTTCTCAATCTCGATTCAATAAATATTTCATATCCTTTGTCGTAGAATGGTTTTGATTTAACCGGAAATAAATGTATTTTAAGCTAATATAAATCAAATCTCCTACAATTCCTTTCAATGAAAAATATATAAAAACAAAAATATTAGATATGATATGCAAGCGGTTAAAAATTATTCCTAGTACTGCACTTATATAATATTTTACCACTTCAAAACGAATGATTAACACCTTTAATATGTGCCAAATAAAGGTAAGTTCATGCACTAGCGATTTGCGAGTTGCGATTAACGATTTTACGATTTTTGCGATGAAAATTTTACATTCGTTCATGCACACACGCGAAAACTAGTTACTTTAAATTTCTTGTAACCTCTAGCACATACTTGCTATGTGACAGTAATTTAATTTAGGTTGAACACTAAAATGATTTCAAGTAGCTGCCACCGATTTACCTAAAAATCTTCCTTGATTTTGTTCTTCTACGTCATTTTCCGTTTTTAATATTTATTTAATATTGTAAATACGTAGAATTGTGAAAAATAAACGTTTTGCAAGTGAGACGAGATTGTGATTGATTTGGTTACTTAATTGGCATTTGTGTAGCGATCTGTCAACAGAAAACATATGACGGGATTGTACATGTGTAGTTTGTCAAAATTATTGCGATAATCGCTAAAAATTGAAACTATTTCTATTTTCCCGCCCCCTAAATTTAAATTTTGCGATTCTCGCAATAAATTGAAATGAATGAATTGATGTCAAAAATATTTTATGTTGACCAATCAAATTGAAGTCCGCAAATCGCAACTCGCAAATCGCTAGTGCATGAACTTACCTTTAGCCGACAGTATTTTATCGCAGCCTACTAGTCCAAAAGTGATGCACGTTTCTTTTATAAACTTATATTCATTTATTAATAACTTAATATCCACAATATGTTGAAATAAAAATAAAATATTTACGATTAAATGTAATTGTGTTTGTAAGAAATTTCTAGCTTGAAAATATTTTTGAATACATATTCAGTTCAGGAGAAAAAATTACTCTTAAAACAGAATAAATTGTCTATATCTAATATTTTCTGGTACATCCATTTTATAATATAAGTATTGTTCTTTTAAAATTTAAAATCTTTTCTAGTTTCTAAATTGTCATTACTGAAAATGCTAGGTTTCTCTAATCTTGATTACTTACGAATCGCTAACATTATCCAAACAATAAAATCAAAGATTGTGGGAAATTTTTCGTAAATTCTTGTCGCCACCTCTGTGCATAGCTAACAGGATTCCTGAATTCTCCCAATCCGTAAATTGAGCAAAGTTTAACATTTTACTGTTTAGAAAACATCACAATGTAACATTTTTAAAGATTTTATTACTTGTTATTTCTTAGGATTGTATTTATTTCTTTATTTTAAGTCATTACTTTTCTTTTTAAACTTTTGTATTTCAAAAATAAAATAAAATCAAACTTAAAGTAACACTATCTACATTGTCATAACTCATAACGCATTATTGTTTTAAAATAAATTTTTACTTCCATTTTTAATTCAGTGTGTAATAGTAAACTTATTTAAAGGGTTATTGTGAACTAACAGATTAATAATACTCATATAGGTTAATAAAATATTTACCGCGATGATTTTCCGACAAACTATCATGGATTTAAACAAATTTCCAACAGCAAAAATACACGCTCCACAGCATTTTATAAACGGTGAAAAAGGGAATTGTACATTACCTGCGGGAATTTCAGTAAATAAATACGCAAATACGTTCAATAATTCATTTACAGCTGACGCGAAATCAGATTTTCAACATACTTTCGAATCGAGTGGTCATTTGACATTTTAAAAATATTAATTTTATATACTTAGGTGAGTGTACATGTTTTGAATTTTATGTAAAGCAAAATTTGTTATTGCACCAGAGTTTAGTACTGCGCTATTTGGAGTTACATATACTTAATAAAAACTTTGAAATCCCATTTTCTAGATGAAAAATGAGAATATTTTTCAAATTCAATAATTTTGTCAATTTTAAGTGGGTTCACTTGAAATTGACAAAAAGGAATAT
Source organism: Monochamus saltuarius (assembly GCA_025584915.1). Lineage (NCBI taxonomy): Eukaryota > Metazoa > Arthropoda > Insecta > Coleoptera > Cerambycidae > Monochamus > Monochamus saltuarius. Next base: position 22,148,952 of record CM046724.1, on the reverse strand, counting down.
CAAATAACAAAATGTTCGAAAGTTTTGAGAAGAATGGTATTCACAATATAATTGGCTGTGTGAAAGCATTTATTTAAAAAAACTTTTTATACCCTGTTTAATTGCAGCGAACAAAAAAATCGCTCGAACTCTACCTTAATTTTTAAGTGCGGAAATCCTACCAAATATATGATGGGTGAATCAAATAGGTACATTTTTTACTATAAAATGACAAACTCGCCATAAGTATTATTTATCTTTCCGTGTCACCATTGATAATACGTTAAATTAAGATTATATAAATTACCTAGGTATATGTATATTCTTATTTTAAAATGACAATTTACTAAAAAAGGACTATATTTTACACTACTCATTAAATACCAATTTTATAATTATTTAAATACATATACATGTATTGGAAATCACAGTGAGTAGATACGTCACGTATATTAAATTAATCTATATTTATATTCAGTTAATATAAATCAATCAAATAGAACGCCACTGATTCTCCCATAAAACTATTCATGAAAACGTGTTAGTGACATCTGTGTCATAGAAGCTGAACTAAATGTAAAATATGTAATACCTCCTAATTCCTAAGAGAATATGAGAATATGTAAACAATATGGAGGAAAAACATCCAATTTTGTAAACTTTACAGATTCTAAAGTAGGTTTCGTATTGAAATTTGTCTTTGAGGAGTTGTGTAGAAAGGTCTATTCTAGGATGTAAAGATAATACATTTTGGAATAAACAAGTTAGAAACTTTTTATTTGAGTTTCATTTTCAAACTAAAAATGCGTTTATTGGGCTTATACAATAAAAATATCTTATAAAAAATATGTCATTACCTACTTTGCATTGTCTAAAATATATCTGTGAAGAGAAATTTTAAAATAGTTTTGTATTAATAAAGTTGTAAATCCAACAAAATAAATACCCGTGGCGCCATCCTTTTCCGTAGCGGCAGAAGTCCTGCTCTTAAACTACTGTAACTAAACAAACATGTCTGTATAATTCCAGGTATTTTCAAATAAATGGCGAATGCGCCAATAACACTATTGTGAACACTACTTACCGCCCAGGATTTCTTCGTTTTATGAAGAAACTAATTAATGCTCGGGTTCACAATTTTTGAGAAGGACGTATTTTATGGATGTAGTCATTCTAACAAATTTCGATCCCTCCGCAGGACTGCCTTCACCCTTAAAATCCTAAATGTAAATTAGTATTAATACTAGTTTTCTTTCATTCCGATTTAAATGAAGTAATTTATATGAGTAAAGTGATTTATCTGATAAAATCAGTTACAATTGGGCGAGCGATGCAAAAGAACAAAACATTATTACGTTTGACAGTTATGCACAAAACATCCCTCAGGGAAGCCATCGATAAAGCTTACTCACTGCTAACTGTTCTTGGAACTCTGATGTTGTGCTGAGGTAGGCTAGCTTCCTCATATATGCTATATCTGCCTCAAATTGCTGTAGATTTTCTTCGACGCGTTGTCTTCGGCCTTTCAGTTGTGCTTGGTAAACACGTTGTAGATGGGCTTTATCATACCCCATTTCCAAAGCAGTCTGATAATCCTTTTGTTTATCCTCGGCTAGCGTTCTTAAAATCTTCATAGCTTTACCCCGTAGACCAACTATTACTGATGTAGCCTTTTTTCTTTCTGATCAGTTGTTTGCCAAGACATCTGCTTCGAGTTGTTTAAGGTAAGTGTTTCATGAATCCTTTCCATCAAACGTTGACGGTTTCATCCTTGAAGAAAACTATTTTAATGGATTTTTTCGCATATTGGAACTACAAATTTGAGATTTTGTTATATTTTCTTCTACAAACCGAACTTCATCTTGTACTTCATTTTTCAATTGGTTATTTTCCTCCTCAACGGTTTCTTTAAATTCATTGAGTTTAACCTTAGTTGTTTCTTCTAACTTCTTGCTGTTTTCTTGTAAACCGACTTTAACTTCATTTCTTACAACTTTCTAATTATGTTTTATTTCTTTTTAGCTGTTATTCACTTTGTCTTGATTGTTTTTGATTTCCTTTTTCAAATCATCCGTCATTTCGTCTTGGTTATTCTTCATTTCATCCTGATTGTTTTTCATTTATCCTTTTAAATCTTCTTTCATATCTTACATTCATTAACTGGTTCCTCCATTTCCGTCGGATTTAATCTCGTCACTAGAATTTACTTAGAATCGTATATAGCCTGAAATGTTCTAGAAAACGTCAAAATAAAAGTATTAGGTAGAAAAATTATAAATTTGAACTTAAGCAGGAACATTATTAACAAACTAAAAAGTTAGATGAGCTTCCCTAACAATATTCAATTTTGGATTGAACGAAACTGAAGGGAAGTTTTACTAGAACTTTGTTATCTTCGAAGACACGACCTTGTCTTATCACGAATCCCAAAAACTTAAAGGATGTAGAAAATGTTTGCTAAATGTGTTCAGAGAAATTCAATGTATGTCGTTGTCGAAGCATACACCCAAATCTTTAGTCATGACCGTACGTAATAAAGTTAAATATTGTTTGTAGTGGATATGCAAAAACATGAGCACAATCTTAAACAAAAAAATAAAATTGGATCTGTGTAATAATATATCAAGGGAATTCCATTATCTTTTCTTCACCAACTGGTTTTTAAATTTTGGATGATCAGTTCTTGTTCGAAGAATATTAAAACATCATAAATTTCATCTATAGATACAAAATTACAATTATTTTTGACGGTTGCTTATTGTTTTTCAACAAGACGGGGATCCTCCACATTATGTGATATAATTTTAAGAAGAATGCATGACATGGTGCCTTTTTTATAAATATCTGATATTTTTAAAAAATGTCAGTATGTCAGTAAATATTGATTTAATTTTTAAAACTTTTTATTACTTTGTAAAAAAAATCACCTTATCAATGTAATTATTTATTTAGCATACTTGGATATATGGTATTAAAGAACATATTATATGACTTCACATCACTTTTCAGAATTAAATTAATCTAGCTTAATACCTTTAAAGTACAATAAAAATGATGACAATAAACTGGCATCGGTACTATTTACTAAAAAAATGAAATATTCATTACTAAAATAAAAGTATCTTTGTTGCAGCATGCAAACACCTACAATTTTTAATTCAATTGACAAAAAATATATTAATTACTTTAACATGAATATATACTGCGGAAATCATATGAAATTGTTGTTTATTTCTTGGGAAATGTCCACCCCCAATTAATTATACCCATACCATTCCCAAATGATTATAATATTTACCTTTGTCTGACATGTTAGATTGTTATCGATAAATTTTTATAATGAAGCAAGCATTTGATGTACACTGAAGGTTTTGTTTTCCGGTATAATAATTCAGTAGAATTTATATAGGTACGAGTATTTTTCCATAAAACAATGGTTTACAAGCAATGTCTTGTGGTTTGTAAGTAAATGGCTAATATTTTATTTATTTGGAAAGTAAATCATTCTGCTTACAATCATAATAATACATTTGCACATCAGCTATAACAAACACTTAACCACCTACATATTTTATGTTTATTATAAATAAGCATTTTTAATTAAACTTAATGAACTCAACGTAGATAGTTAATATACTAAATGTACAGGATGTCCCAAAATTAGCCTGTCAAAAAATTAACTGTGAATTATATTGCCAAAAATAAGAACAAACGTTATATTGATATAGGTCGGTAAACGTCCCCTAACGGAGCTATGGCCCTTAAAGGAGTATCCCAACATTTGGTTTTTTTCAAAATATTTCCAAAACGGATCGGGAAAAAGTAATCAAATTTGCAATTGAGTATCACAATCAGACTGTGAACTTAATGTTCTAAAAACAATTACGCATAATTAGTCATAGGCGTGCCAACCTTGGACTCACTAGGTAAATATTGCCCTAACTTCTTTATATCTCGAGATTTTCCCCGTCACATCAAATAATTAAATATTTTGAACAATTTTACAGAAAAACATACTCTTGCTTTACTTCGATAAATTGTACCGTTCTCTGGTAATATTAATTTAAAAATTTTGTGACAACACAAAAATATTAGATATGATATGCAAGCGGTTAAAATATTATTCCTAGTATTGCACTTTAATAATATTTTAACCCTACACAACGACTGATTAACACCTTTAATATGGGCCAAATAAGTCAACACTATTTTATCGCAGCCTACTAGTCCAAAAGTGATACAAGTTTCTTTTATAAACTTATATTCATTTATTAATAACTTAATATCCAAAATATGTTGAAATAAAAAATAAAATATTCACGATTAAATGTAATTGTGTTTGTAGGAATTTTCTAACTTGAAAATATTTTTGAATACATATTCAGTTCAGGAGAAAAAATTACTCTTAAAACTTAATCTTAGGAATTAATATTAGGGGAAAGCGTGGACCATGCAACAAAACTTGTATACTTCTTATTATTGCTTTTAGATTGTAAAACGGTTATTATTGATTTTATATTAGGTCCAGAGTTGCGTTATTTTTCTCCATTTCCTTCTGTTTCTCGTTTTTTCTATCTTAGATCTATTGCAACTGCGTCTCTCCATCACTTTATCGTTCTACGTCTGTTCTTCTTATTTTTAAGTTTACTTTCTTCTATATTTTTCACTGTCCTCTCGTCTTCCATTCGTTATAGATGCCTTAGCCTCTGGACTCTTCTGGATATTACAACTTTATCTATTTTTGGAGCTTGATCCATTTCATATATTTTCCCATTATTCTTCCTTACATAGCCATCCTTCGTCTTCTTCCCTCCTTAGGATTTTTTTAAGGTCGTTCTTTTCCACCTCAATAGTTTTTTCGTGACTTCACTGCCATAGGTTTAACATTATTTTGTACGTAATTTTGCTCATCTGGACTAATTTTTCTTTGCTTTTATAGCCATCCTCCTTCTTCTTTACCTTTATGCTTGTTATTGAGATCTTACTTTTCTATCTCAACACATTTTTTCTTGACTTCTTATTGGAGGTGCAGATATTGCAGCCATGTAGTTCCGTTGACCTTAGGATTGTTTTGTACATTCTAAATTTTACTCCTCTGGATACATTTTTTGATTTCGTTAAGTGATTTGAAGTTTGCTTTTATTATTTTCTTATTAACTTCTTGTTCCTCGTCAGGTTAAATTGTTATCAGCACCCCCAAATACTTATATTCTTCTATTTCTTCAAACTCGATTCTCCGTGTTGCATCCTCAATTTGGAATTTATATCTGTTTTGCTCTCCTATTCTCAAGAGAATACTTTTCTCTTTATTTATACTTTCTCGTTTCACAAGTTCACAACATTTATCACTTATTGTTTTTGGTATTTTGTAATGTTATTTTCAATAGCCTCACAGTTTAGCTGTCATTATTCTATTTTTTTTTTTTTTTGACATAATCATATGATCCACGAATAAGACCATTGCTTTAATTTCACATTCGTAGCATGTAGTAAGTATTTTCTTTTCTATAAAGATTTTATGTTATGCTATGGTTTCTATTCTCTGTTTTAACGTTGCCATAATTTTATACCCTATATTCAGCATTGATATATATATTTCTATATTTGATTATAGATTGGTAAATATCCTTTTTGCATTCTAGAGCAATTGTACTAAAGTATTGGACCGTTAATTATGACTCACCCAAGTTATAAAATTAACAGTACTCTCCTTAAACTACTAATAAAAATGAAATCTATTTATGGGTAATATTATTGAATAGATGATCACAAAATCCGAACAATTTTCTCATTATTGTTTGACAGGTACGAATGGCGACATTTACAGCCATTAAAGCTAGGCATTGGGAAAAATTTATTAATATTCCTTGGACATAAATCGCTTGTAGATACTTTTAAGGCTACATCGAAGTCGTCAGTAAAAAGCTAATGCAGTATTTCCTTTCAGTTCTGATTTATACCATTTCATATTCAACTTTATAGACTCATTTTGTTACAAATTCGAACACTGTTTATGATCTGATCCGGGAGAAAGAATAAGTTATGGAATGTGTTATAATCTAGATTGAAAGCATCAAAGTTTTCTTTCGAAGTTATGCTAATTACCTGCAAAATTTAGGTAGAAGGGGGAAATTACGAGAAAAGGAAATCTTGATGATGTTTAGAAATCTCTCATACATTTTTTAGTCAATGCTACAGGATAATTGACAATAACAGAGAGACGTATAGGGTGTTTTGGTAATGCGAGTTACAAAGTAGTAATAATTTTCAAACGTTAATCCGGCTACAAGTTGTAACTTTCTTTGAAAGCAGGGAAATTATATTCTCCTTTTAATTGGGTACTTTTGCAATTGAACACTGTTAGTTTTGTGTTAATCTAAGACAAAGGTTATTGACATTGACTCAGAAAATGACAAATATCTAAAAAATGGGCTTTAAATTAAAAAATACTGTCACGAAAGCTCATCTACCTTTTTAGCTGGTTAATTATGTTCCTGTTTTCGTTAGAATTTATAATTGAAGCTCACCTACCTCGTTAGTTTATAAATTACGTTTCTGTTTATGTTAGAATTTATAATTTTTGTGATGCCTTTATTTTGACGTTTTCCGGAATATTCCAGGCTATATTCTATTTGTTTCTCGAGATCTCAGAAACTTCGGGATCTTTAAAAAACCTATATAAGCAGACCATTTTCGGCCGCTGCAGTGAGTTTATATTGAGCAGCCAAACGCGAGTGACAAACGTCAAAGTAAAGCGTTGACAGTTGCGAAATTTGTTGAAGGATATTTCTTGTATTATCAAGAGTGACAATAAAGATTGTTTGTCTACGTGACGTGTTTCAACGATAACCTAATTTCGAGGTTACAATACGAAGAGATATGAAAGTTTGCAAACCAACATACAGCTGAAAAAATTAACGTAGTTTCTAGTCTATAGACGTACATTGATAAATTTAAAAAATTGTACTTATTTTCAAGTTTTTATCTTTACAGTTAAAACGTATTTCAGAAACTAAGCATTTCATCATTCCGTGATTCCGTCATAATGTCATTAATTTACGTCGAAAAAAATATAAATTTTCAAACCATTATTTAAACCTCATTTTCAGGCTGTCACTGAATTTAAATATTTTCCTGTAGTACCTACTTATTGTAATATGTAATTAATGTTAAAAATTATTATTTTAAAAGTATACAATTAACATAATAAGTTCAAAAAAAATATATTTAATATTGAAATTACAAAGGTCCAACGGATCAAAATAAACCATTCACATTTCATTACATAAACAGTGAAATAAAATGCACTAATTAGGTTAAATTATTAAGAGAGGCTGAAACGTTTTTTGTATTTCTATACAGACAGTAAAAAGAAAAATCCTCGTGTTGTCAACAAAAAACAGTCCGACACATACTTATTCCCTTATCAACAATCCGGCACTCCGATTCTTGACCTATTTAGCTCAATAACCTTATTTTGTCCACTAAATAAAAAGCACTGCAGAGCTGCACAACCGCTAGATAATATCCGAAACAGACAATATAATAATGCATTTTTATAAACACCTGGTGTAATCAATATGAAATCATGAGCATTTTATAATAAATGCCAACCGCAGTAATCAGCGCTGACATCAAATATACTGTAATCGGCACAGATAAAAAGTTGGCAGTTCAAATTTCCGTTAAATACGTTACCGGCGGAACAAGTCGAACATTGTTCGGGTCCGTTTTCCTAGACGAGCCCGCCGTCGACTACATCTTGAACAGATGCACGCGGCCCGACTTTTTTACCTTCTTCATCCATCAGTTATTGTTTTCGATAGAGGTTGGCCAATTTCGTGTATTTGTTTTGCCAGTGTACTGTAATTATCAATAAAATGTTTTATTCAAATTGTGCAAAGTGACGTAGTGAAAAAAAGTCTTCTACTGAGCAGAGCTGTGCTTTCCGTGTGCGTCTGTGTTAATCGGTACCTACTGATCATGAGTAATGGATTAGATTCTGATTCATATTCATAATCAAATGCAATATACAAAAGAATATATAAAATGTGTACATTTTGTACTGCAAACAAAAAGTTTGTCAATAGAAAAAAAAATCTATCACTTCAGTACCGAATGTACTCTTAATATGTTTCTGAGTGGCAACGCTGGACTTCTATATAGCTTCAATACCTACTCGTAAGCGTCATCAGAAAATTTGAAGCGTACCAGGAGTATTTTTTGAAAGGTCGAGCAAAATTTTTTTCGATTTTCTGTTCTATTAGGCCTTCGAAATGCGTGGTTAAAATGAATGACATTATGACAGAATCACCCTGTATATTTACCTTATTTTCTTATTTTAAAAAGTTCTATCGTCTTGTAGTATAGTATAGTATATACTTAATTATGACCTAATAATAATTATTTATGCATTTCCATATTTGTAGCGCTTGTAAATTTTTAAAATAATGTTCTCTTTTGCAGGAAATATGCCTTGTAGTATTTTTTGGTGCAGAGTATTTAGTACGCTTGTGGTCAGCAGGCTGCAGGTCAAAGTATATGGGATTTTGGGGTAGACTACGCTTTATAAGGAAACCTATATGTATAATTGGTAAGTTAATAATTGATAAACCAATTTAGTTACAAAGCACATACATACATAGGTTAGAGCCCACTATTCCGATAAAATTATCGAATGGTGAATATAAACCTAAAACCCTCTTGCATAGTTTTAATAATTAGACTGTATAAACGAAACAAAGGCAATCACTTTGTTATTCAAAGGTTGAACTGAGGAGCATCTGAGGAGAAATGCTATTAAATAATTCTACAGGAAAGTGTTGCATAATTTTTGTATAATAATTTGGTCACTTTTTGGCACACAAAAGTCCTAATCTTACTTTTACCTAAACATAATGGCTAAGAGCATCTTAAACGATTCTATATTTCTTATTCTATTTTGTATATTTTTGGGAAAACATAAGTGTAACAGATTTAAAGTTTCTACTCGTTGCATATAGTTGTTGTAGTTTCATTATATGTATTTACTAAATTTATAGCAATTGGTTCAACAGTTACTGGACTGGTGGTTAAGTTGTATTATCTTTTATCTTCAAAATGAACACAGAAACTGGAGATATGTGTCGATTGATCCGTGACATTTCATTGTTTTTATAATAATTCCAATTGTTCTCATCTTGTTCAAAATTATCATCATTTTTTAGATTTCTGTTGCCTCTATATAAAAGCTAGAATCTTCTCTCTTCCACAAGTAACTCAGTTTTATCTATATCTATTGAATGTATCGTATCTTTTATGTGTTGAGCAACTATTAGCTTCTCACATATTGTTATTCATTACGTGGTACTTGTGGTTCTCCAATCTCATGTTAAAGTGTTTTCCTGTTTGTCTATTGTTCTATCTGTTTACACCTTGCCATATGTACCCGAAAAGTCAATACTTTGCTGTTTTAGTTGCTATTAGGAAAGAAAGACAGCGCGTGTCTATCTTGAGGTGTGTTAACATTGTACAAGTATGGCTTTAAAAAGCATATCTAATTTATGGTTTGGCTGCTTCCGGGCTGTTGGCCACGTCGTCTGAGTTTCAGATCTTCTGAAGAAGAGAGTGACATGTCTTTCGAAACGTCAAGAGTCTTAAACCGACAACGGGGCCAACATTTCGGAAGCAACCAAACCATTGACGGAAGGCTAGAGTGCACTTCGGTACTTCTATTGATGCTACGTTTAATGTTTCTGTTGGTATATCCTATTTCTCTGACAGCTGATGTAGATGATTCTATGATTCTATTCTGGCTCACAGCCGGCCCGTGCATTAAGGGTCGGATGGTGATGAGACAAAGTATACAAATACTTGTATTTATTGTAAACACTGTGTCCTAAAGTGATATTTTCCTCTGCCCAGAGGTATCTACGAATAGAATGAAACAATTTCAGTCCCTTCAACTCCATAGCCAATCTGAATGCATTCCAGTACTTTGGTTTGCTCATTCTAAAATCTGCTTCTCGAACGCTTCCATGCAAAGGTTTACTAGGACTAAATTAGAAAGACCATGTGATGTATACATTAGCTAAGTTTACTAGATTCTCATCCTAGCCTTTCGCAGTAATGAAGAAGTTGTAGATGAAGTTTTTCCAATGCTTCTCTCATTGTCATTTTTGTAGACAATAATATAATGGCAACATTCACTAGGATCATTTCTGAATTGAGTTATATTTCCTTACTATTTTTCATTGTATATTCAGCATATTTAAACCCCCTATCTATCTCTCGCTTTATTGGACTATTTTAAAAAGTGACTAAATTATCACAAAAATAATTTTGAATTGCTTGAATTACTTTGATTCGGTTAAATGTTTCACACTTTATTTAAGGCTCATCTCATATTTCCAATTTTATTTTTAAAATATATATCATCGGTTTTAACTAGGGATTGTCAAGTGATCTCATCCTTTATGGAATATAACATTTATTGTATACTTCTAAAAGATCTAGTTACCTACAGTCATAAGACTAAATAATTTGCAAATTGTTTACCATAAAGTGAACTATTGTATTAATAATATCTCTTATTTTACAGATCTAATAGTTGTAGTTGCTTCGATAGTGGTACTTACATTGGGTTCCAATGGCCAAGTGTTTGCGACTTCAGCAATACGAGGAATTCGTTTCCTTCAAATTCTTCGCATGTTGCATGTGGACCGACAAGGTGGTACCTGGAGATTGCTTGGTTCTGTGGTGTTCATCCACAGGCAGGTTAGTAATATCAGTAATAACTGATTCTTTAATATTTGAGGATTAATATCAATATTCATATCTGAATCAACAAATTTGTTTACAGGCTTTTAGCAGTTATCTATTTCGTTACCTGTTAATGGCATTACTAGGTGTTAAGTTAATTTTATAGAAAACCCATTAAATCGTCAATGGTGTTTAGAGCTTTTAAATTTTCATAACATTAACCTAAGATCTATAACAGCAATTCTAGTGAACAAAACATTTTTTCGCCAATCAATTCTATTATGGTATTTCATTTAACAATACAATAAATTGGTCAAATTAAATTGGTACATATAACACAGAAAATGTGACAAATTTCTTAGCTTTAATTTAACTGTAAATTTTTAGTGACTTTCTTTCTATTTTTGTTCGGTAATGGTAAATAATTGTCGTGAATAACCGACTATTAGTCTCAGCCAGCCTAATTAAAATTCACATTAAATATTTTTACGATTCCAATCAATTTTTACCTCCATTAAAACGTCAATATCAAGACACAACTTTCAGAATGTAATACCACGAATTGTAGACGATGAGTTGTCAATTTGAATAAGTTACTGTAAATAGTAAAAAACCCGATTGTATAGATTTATTATTCAAAGACGCTACCTTTGAAGTAAAGCCACACACTTTATAAATAATTTTTTTACTTCATTGAAATCTAGGTAGGTATGCTAAAGAAATAACTGTTTGAAAATTCAAACTAAATTCAAGATAATATTATTAACAAAAATATACATGCACACTCCCGGCAACATAAAGGCTTCCACTTCTAATCAGTATCAAATTTTGTTTAAATTATGATGATTTATTGCTTGTCCTTCACACATGTGCCTAGATAAACACAATTAGTGACATGACCTAATCATTGATCCTTCCAAAATTCCTAATAATAATCAATCGGTTTATTCTTTAAGTAATCATGTATAGACATTTCTTTAGCATACCTACATATTTGGTATAGGAAAATTTGTTTGAATTAAGTACACAAAATGTAGCAGGCTACATCTTATCAGCAGCTGGATGTATCCCCTTGGTCTCATGATCTCTTCTGTTGGGTCAGACAGACATAAAGTAGCCAGTGTTATTTATTAGCTGCTTCACCTATAGCATATTGATTAGAGCAAATAATCTCGTACCGGTATATGTCTGGTGAGCCTCAGACAAATAACTTTATCTGTTTGCTATAAGTTTTTCAAGTTTAATTCAATGCTGGTCGGGGCATTAACCTGTAAAGTAGTTGTTTCATAAAATTTCGTTTTGACTGAATTCAATGCAATAAAAATTAGTAATAAAAAATAAATTGGTATAATATTGTGAGCGCAGTTCAGTTTGTTTGACACAATATGATTAATACCTAATGGGAAATGTCTAAAAATACTCTGATTAAACGTTAATATATTTTTTTAACATTCCTGAATAAAAACTTTTTTTAAATAAATATAGGTAATTATTATATTTTCACCTTAAACTATGCATAAAAGTCATATGTCCATTGTTTGTACACGTCGTAGAAAATATAATTTTTATTTTTTTAAATAAAATCAATGTGTCGTTAGAAATGGCTCATACTATATTTTCTATAGTTTGTCGCGTTAAAAATAATATTTTTTGTAATTTAGTGCAATATATGTATAGTGCAAACATTTAGTCTAGTACATAGTTTTATTATTCTCAGTTGCAGTTTATTCATTTATTATTCATTGGTTCGTATGACGTAAGTTGTTTGAATTCTTGCCGCAATTATATGTATATATTTAATATTGCAATTATTATAATACGAGACATTGATTTTATTTTAAAAATAAAATTACATTTTCTACGATGTGTACAAACAATGGACATATGACTTTTCTGCATAGTCTATGATAAAAATGTATTAATTATATTTATTTAAACAAGTTTTTATTTAGAAATGTTAAAAAATATATTAACGTTTAATCGGTAGCAGTTAGTCAAAGAAATATTAAATTGTAATATTCTTGATCAGCTACAAATTTTACACATTTTTTAATGTATTCTATGGAACTTTGGGAACTTTTTTCAATAGATCGGTGACTCTAGATGGTAATATTATGGTATTTTTATATCTGTGTAATTCTTGCACCTATAACACAAACTACCACACAGAACAATATTTAAATAAAACTCATTACAACGAGTTTGCCAGAATAGCAGCTGATAATTCGTTTGATTGACGCAAATGCACCATGGGACCTATTTTTAAATTCAGCACTTTGGTCTGCTGAATTCCATCTAACCAATCAGAATTCTTTAAACAAACCAATAAAAGTGCAATGTTGGATTCCACCACACTAAACCGTTGAATTTAATTAACAGAATCATGCCTACATTTCATATTGCGAAAAAACAACATATGTCCAGGACTTATGTTATTTTTACTGCTTATCTATTAAACAGCTCATTGTCTGTAACTAAACTGATTAGGGAACAAATGCGATTTATTCATAGAATTGAGTAGCGTAGTTTATATAACTAATGTTCATAGTATGATGCGATAACCTATGTGACTCATTTTCTGATAATATAACCTGATTTTAAGCAAAACTGGACATCAATTAATACAATTTTTATAAAATTTTCTCCGACGTAATATCTTTTTTTTATACAGTGCCTTCATAAATGATTACAAGCCACGTAACCAGGATTGTGATTCTCGAAGAACAGCTCGTATGCAAATATATTTCTTGCCTCTCTTAATTGCCTTAGTGAGGAAAAGGATATTCGCATATGAATTGCTCTGCGATTGATTTGAGAATCTTGACCCTGATCACGTAGCTTGTAGTCATTTATGAAGGCACTGTATTTGGAAATACAGGGCAAGCAAAGCAAGTCGTCTAAGGGCATAATCATCCTAGTATCTCCCGAGATGCATATAAAGTTTTATATTTTATTTCATACAAAATAAAAACTATAAAAGGTCACAGCTTTGACGTTTCTTGATTTGTGTGGTTATGACTGATGGTAAATATTTTCAAACATATCCATAACAACCCAAACGTTATTATTTTCGGGTGCTCATAAGAGCGGGGTGATATGGTAATATGTTTATGTATCTCGTATATTAGGCATCATAACTAAATTATAAGGAAGTGGAATATAAAATTATTTATATCCATAGCATAATTAATGTTAATCAGTATTTTTGAACAAGATTATTTATGATTTAAGTGATTTTTCTTAAATGAAATTACCAGCAATTGTTTGGTATGATTTAACTTGTTTCGACTGTATACCAAATCCTATTTATTTTGTTGCAGGAGCTTATCACTACGTTATACATAGGTTTCTTGGGCCTCATTTTTAGTAGCTACTTCGTGTACCTAGCGGAAAAGGACGCCGTCGACGAGGAAGGCAAAACCACGGGGAGCTTCTCCAGTTACGCCGATGCTCTCTGGTGGGGAGTGATCACCGTCACGACGATTGGATATGGTGACACGGTGCCTCGTACGTGGATGGGAAAGATCGTGGCATCCTGCTTCAGTGTCTTCGCTATATCCTTTTTTGCTCTTCCAGCCGTAAGTGCCAATATTTTTTTCTTCGAAACATATGCATGACAAAAGCCAGTAATAGGTAATTTACCATTCTTTTTAAAGAGTTGTATAACCTGATTTATCCAAGCGATTCTTTGCTTATCTAGGAAAGTTTGACTTGCCTCGGTTGTTCTCGGGCTAGATCTTGTAAAGGCGGTCCTACTATCAAAGGTCCTTTATATTATTGACATTATGGCTGCTACGGTCAGAACCATTCCTCAGACAACGGTGATATCTGAGAGGTACCTTAGCAGCCTCCATATAACTTATTGCTTTCTATGCTTGCAAACGTTTGGTCACTGTTCATTGTCGACATCTTCAGTGGAGACTCCACAAAAGCTTTTCCACGAGTGAGTACTACAGGGTGTTCCGAAATTAATGGAACATAGAGCAAAAGTAGATTCCTTACGACAAAATAATAAAATGTAGCCAAACTTACTGTAGTTAAAAGTTTATGGTTAAAGGATACAGTGTGTCAAGGTTAATATTTTGTTTTCGATATTTGTACTTAATCTTTTAAAATATCCAAATATTTAGGGCCAAGAAATTCGAATTTATTTCTAATTTTGACATCACTAGTAGAAGACGCCACTTATGGTACATCATGCTTCATTTAAATGACAGGACTTTTCTGTGGCTTAGGGTATACATCTGACTATTGAAACAATCGAGAAACAAAATTGAATTTCTCGTCCCCAAAAATCCTCGATCTCTAAAATTTATGTATATTTGGATGTTTAAAATAGTTATTGATTTAGTGTTAAAGACATTGCAGTGGATTCCCATTTGGAAGCAGATTGAGTCTAACTTGATTTAAATATATAAAATGCGGAAAAATATATTACCAAATTATTTAGTATCACATCTAATCACACATGCTGTACTGCATTCATATAATATACGTTCTGGACAAAATTATAATATAACAATTTCAAAAACAACTTATATGCAGAAACAGATGCTTGGAAATGGTCTTAGACTGTTCAATTCGCTGCCAGATGAAGTTAAAAATTCTGTGAATATAAATGTTTATAAAAAATTGTATTTGCAATAAATATTTTCCTTAGTTGTAATTTTTTGTTATTTTTTATAAACTAATATGTAATAGCACATGCTAAATAAATGAATTGAAATTGAAAAATTGTAATATCGAAAATAAAAATTTAACTTTAACACCCTGTATCTTTTTAACCATCAACTTTTGACTAAGATAAGTTTGGCTACATCACATTATTTTATCGTCAGAAATTTACTCGTTTTTACTGTATTAGAAAGATATTTTTAGCTAATATAAATCAAATCTCCTACAATTCCTATCAATGAAGTCTCTGATACCAAACATCTGCTAATGAACAATTCCACAGACAAAGCTCTATTCAATAATTGTCTAAATAAATTAATCTATCTAATTTTACTAACATGGTTTAATGAAAACACTCTATAAATATCTAACTTTCACTTTTTGGCTGTGGGAACTCGAAAATTCAACCACAATAGATGAGATCTGACCCATTTCTGCATTTTTAGGATTGCTTTTCAGGCGGCTTCCTTTAAGTTGAGTCAAATATCTAACTATACAAATTATTACATAAATTAAAATTATTTGAAATTAAATATCGACAATGATAAACGTGACATTAGCCTGTCAATTTTAAATTAAATATGACAATACCTACTTGAATAAAATCACATTAGCGATGGAAAGATCAAGTAGTCGTTGGAAAATAATTGAATGTTTGTTGTTTAAAGTGCATAAATGTGACACAATACTTGCCTTTACTCAATACGAACGTCAAACGTATAACTTTTGTGCTTACAAAATGTTTTCTCATCCAGAAAAAGTTGATATGTTGCTAATTTACGGTGCTCACAAAAAAATTCAAGAGGAGCTGTAAAGTTATATCGACAAAGGTATCCAGAGAGCCTCATTCCTGATCATACAACCTTTACAAAATTGGAGGCGGCCTTGCGACGAAATGAAGATGCATTTTCTATTCGGAAACTAGACTATTACAATATTTCGAACAAATACTATAGGGCAGGCTAGCTGGGTTGATAATCAACCGTTCAACGAATTTTAAAAACCAATGGGTATCATGACTACAAAATTCACAATTTGGAGTATTTGCCTGAACCTCATATCGAAAACAGACTTAATTTTATAGCTCAAATTGCAGTAAATGTAGAAACTGATGATCAGAACCTTTTTCGGCACATTCTTTGGAAGGACGAATGTCGGTCTGTCAGCAATGGTTTGCCAAACAGGCGCAACGAACACTACAAGTCCAATGATTATCCCCACATTATACATCCAGTCGAAAGCAAAAGCTATTTTGGCTTTGGACTGGACGGTGCGGCATCAGTAGGCATTTAATTGGGCCTTATTTTTATGATCATACACTGAACAGCGTGAGTTACCTAAATTTTCTACAAGAAGAACTTCCTGCACTTCTGGAGAATTTGCCTTTGCAGCTAAAGAGGAACCTATCGTTTTAGCACGACGGAGCTTCACCCCACAAGGCCAGGATTGGGCAGCAACATTTATATAACACTTTCCCAGAAAAATGGATAGGGATTAATGCACCTATTTAGTGGCCCGGAAAGTCATCAGATCTAACACCCCTCAATTTTTTTATGGGGGATTTTAAAAAATAAGGTTTACAAAACAATTTTGCGAGATATTAATCATTTGAAAGAAAAAATCACAATCGCTTCAATGAGTTAAACGGCGAAATGTTAATAAACACAGCCCACAAAGAAGTCAGGTGAAGATTGGACATGTCTTGAATGAGAGGAGAGAATAGATTGTAATACGTATGTATGTAGTGTAAGGGCGTGTGTCTCCTTTTATTTATTCTTAATGACATTTATGCACTTTAAACAACGAACATTCAATTATTTTCCGACTAGATTCTTTCATCGTTAATGTGATTTTTAGGAGATATTTCTTTTGAGACTCTTTATGATGATATTGCTTATAATTTTTATACGGGAGTTAATACAGAAACATTTCTCTAATGAAATTTTATTAGGAAAATAAAGCTTTTTAACAGGAGTATGTTTCTGGAAATTTTATATATTTTTTTTATATCCTCACAGTAGACACCCTGTACAAGGGTAGTGAATAAATATTATTTTTATTAAATATAAGGTATTTGAAATAAGTGAGTTTTATCAAATGGGTGGGTAATAATTACGTTTAAATTAAACAATCTTACAATGAATGTTCATTTTATAGGCAATAATTTTTTTATGGGCCTGTCAATTTGTGATCATCATTTTAGCGTCAGACAATATTTATATTCATTTCGTCACACTTCCTTTATTAATTGTACCAGTAACCATTAGTCTACCTTTTTTCTTTGGCTTTAGTAAAGCTGCCGTGAAATTTATTAACATTTTCAATATTGGCATACAGAAATGATGATCATTATTTCTTTACTTTGTTGCCGGTAAAGTAATATAAATATTTATTCACCAGTCCACCCGAGCTAATATTTGATATAGTATAGAAAATTAATTGCAATACACACGCAACTTATGAATTTATCACCAGTGAAGCCGCCAGTAATGAGTGTAATCGATAACAACTTATTTTTTATGTAAGATTAGAGTTTAAAGCAGACATATCATATTTAATGTCATATTCCTCCTTATTTCAATAAAGCTCTATTCAATAATTATCTAAAGAAATTAATCTATCTAAATTTACTAACCTGGTTTTTTGAAAACACTCTATAAATATCTAACTTTCACTTTTGACAGTGGGAACTCGAAAATTCAACCACAATAGATGAGACCTGACCTATTTCTGCATTTGTAGGATTGATTCTTCAGGTGGCCTCCTTTAAGTTGAGTCAAATATCTAACTATAAAAATTATTATATAAATTAAAATTATTTGAAATTAAATATCGACAATGACAAAAGTGACATTAGCCTGTCAATAAATTTTAAATTAAATATGACAATACCTACTTGAATAGTGATAATTTGTCGATACGTTTATGTGTGTAATCAATTCGGAAATTCTCAGTCAAATTTATTTGAATATAAACTTATTCGTTAAGCTTAGTTACTCGTAAGTCCTAACTTAGATAACGTTATTTTTACTTTTATTAAATTAATAGAACAACTACTAAAGGTTTAATAAGGGCTGTACATTTTCACTTATAATATACCATGAGTCTTGATAAAGCTGATATAAATTTATTATTGAGAATGTTGAAAGCCTATTGCTTTCAGCATTCTGCGTATTTCCCTTAAAGCAACACGCTTGAAGGAATCTCTATGAAAAAAATGTGAGTATTTATCTAAATTAGAGGTATATTCGGTAAGACAATTTTTTACACACAAAATAAATTAATTATTGATTTTCAACGCTACATTGTGGAGTCATCTTTAATGGTAACACCGCATGTGCGTTGTAATTGCTGTAATCCTTTCATGATTGGATGAATGTTGCCACATGACCTGCATTATTATGTCGTGTATTAAGGAAAAACAGGGGTTTAAGAAATAAATTTATGAAGCAGATTCATACCAAAATTTAAATTGAAACATTTTTTAACATTTTAATTTATTAATTGCTCCACATGCCCACCTGTCTCCGAAATCCATAAACGAGCTCTTTTAAATAAATAATATGTGATATTTTGAAAAACCTGTTGTTTTTGCCTAAATTTTTCAGATTTTTCATTTGATCAATATTCTCAATTTTTTCGGAATAAACGTCCTTCATAAATTCTCAAACACAGAAGTCTATTAGACTAAAATCTAGGGAGAGTGGTGGCCACCGAATGGTGGCTTTTCCACATCAAATTTATTGATTTGGAAAAATTAAATTGAAATATTGTCTAACATTTAGTCCAAGTAAAAATGGCACATATGATTAGCCCTATATTCAAACACTCTGTATAAAATAGATTGAATAATAAATGTTTTTTTTATTGCAAAAAATTGAGTTGAGTACATATAAACAAAAAAGAAATTGTATGTATGTAATGTATTCTATGTAATTTGAAATTTAAAAATGTTATTAAGTGTAAGTCATTTTGCTGCTCTGCAATGTTGCATACTCAATAATCAAATTTATTTCGGAAATGAATAGTTTTACCGAAAATTATCAAGAGTAATAAATATAAAACATAATAAATATTCTAAACAAAATTTTACGTTATGACAATTTTAAATATCGTCCATAAGTGTATATCACAAAAAACCCTTCCTTACCCCCAGTTTCTACGCTTAGTTTTTAGGCATCGTTTATAATAATACCCTTGACAATTTGGTTAACAAGTATTTCTACAAAATTTTGAAGAGAAAAACTGAAGAAACTATAGCCAAAAAGCATGAAAAGTACTTTAACGCTACTTACCTATATACAAAAAAGCTTCCCTTACAGCAAAGGAGTCATTTTTCTATATAGTTAAATAGTGTTAAATCGTTATAGCTTGCCGCCAACACAGCTTTTTCATTACATCCTGTATACAGTGAACAATTATTCAATAAATCAAAGCAAACATTTGAGCGACACTTACAAAATGTATGTTCCAAAAGTTTGTAATATAGAGTCAATAATATTTCAATCCTGGCTGGATTTTGTAGTAGCTGAAAACTCCGATAAATAAAATACTGCGCCACACTCATAACTCCAGTAAAATATGTAGAGCACCGTTTGGTCGCTGCATTCAACAAGCTATTGATCGGATAAAGCTTAAGTCTGAAAGGTTTTATTCAGAAAGGAAAGACTAAAAAATTTGGAGATTTTGCATATTGTTAATAGCACTCAGTAAGTACTTAGCCTTTACTCTAGTTCACCAGTCGCTCTAGATACGGTAAATATTTTGAAAAACTTTTAAAGCCCTATTTCCCAGGAAACAGAAGAATATAAAAATTGTGAAGTACACAAGATGTCCCATAAGTAATGACACAAAAAGCAGTAATAGATATCTTAAGAATAATAAAATTTAGCTAATCTTACATTACTAAAAAACTGATGAGGTCTGACCTATTTCGGCATTTTTAGGATTGATTCTTCAGGTGGCCTCCTTTAAGTTGAGTCAAATATCTAACTATAAAAATTATTATATAAATTAAAATTATTTGAAATTAAATATCGACAATGACAAAAGTGACATTAGCCTGTCAATGAATTTTAAATTAATCATGACAATACCTACTTGATACAATAGCTAATAATAAAGAATATATGGGTGTAATTCAACGCTGGTTGGGGCTTTAGTCCACAGAGTAGTTAGTTTCACACAATATTATTAATACCTAAAAATATATAAAAACTTTTACATAAAGGGTAATCACTTAGTCAGCCTGCAGGTTTAGACTGTTTCCAGTTAATTGTTGATTACAGTTGTGCATTGAACATGAAGGCACTGAAGGAAATGTACAGCAGATGAGTGCCAACATCTGCTAAATCGTAGCAATCTAGCCTTATTTATTATGAAGACAACTCAGTCTAGCTGATTTTGATTATGTTGACTATTATAAAAGTTAAAAAAGAACGGAATGAATATCGATTGAATAAGACCAAAATATTATCATTACAAACAGTGTACATAATATATAGTACCAATACAAAATTAAAGGAGGTGTTTTTGATGGATCGCAAATTTTAAAAATGAAAAACAAAATTTTTATTTTGCCAGTAAATGGTATAGAGAAGGCTGCATGACTAGCTTTCAAGAAAGACAGCTTATTAAGTATGATTTCCCTAGACGTAGTATCTAGATACATTTTGGTGCATATAACATTTCATAGCGTAGTTTTTATGTAAGGATTTTTCTTTGGCAAATCTTGATACATATTACGTCAACATAATTTTGCATAGTGCTTTGAGCACTGAATTATTTTAAGTTTGACTTGAAACTTTCCTATTGTCCTGAAAATGATTTCCGATATAATGTATTATTCTTTGTAAAGGGTTTTTGTTCGAGATATCATATGCATCTGATTTTCTTTGTAAAGTATAAGTCCTAATAACTTTTTGCCACTTGTAACTTATACAGTGTATTTTAATATTGACTCTCTAATGTGAAAGTGTCAACTATGTTTATTATTTTATTTAGTAGATACAGAGTTCAATTGTTTTAATTTTTTTTTCATAATTGTGCTAATTATAATAATTGGTAGTAGATTTAAAAAAATTAAAGATAGGAAACCATATTCTCAGGTCTTTTTAACAAACATGTATGTTTAGTAAAATTTGAAACATAAGGAAAACCTTTTTGTAGTAAATAATTTACTTACTAAATATTATACTTACAACCTTTTTTTGTCTATTGGTGTAGAAACTAAAAAAAAGTAATTACAAAAATATCCAAGTTTTACTAATCAATCGATGTATGCAGAAACGTCACATGTCCACAAAAGCACATTATAAAGAAATGGAAAAAACATTTTTTAATCGTATTTTGAAAAGTTATACATTTAGTAACTAATTTGAATTAGGAATAATTCGATTTTTCGTAACTAGTGCGGAAAAAAATTCTCGAACGCAAAAAATACATCATAATTCATTTTTTGATAAGTTATTCCTTTTGATGAATCCAAATACGCGACATCCTTTTTCATATTTATCTTTGGATTATATCAGCAATAATGATCGGAATTTTTGATGATTCTTCCATATTATCGTTGTTAAGCAGAAGATTCTCACATTTTCATAGATCACTGACACAATAATATTAAACGGAATTGAATTCGATTTAAATTTATAGTAAAAGAGTAATAAAATTAAACAGGTTTGTAGCTTATTCGAATGCAAAGACCTTTGACTGTTAAAACATGTTCGATGTAAAATATCACTACTCACTTTGTTGTACTACATTCTCCACTGAATGATTTTCCAAATGAGTCACGCTATCTCATCTGTCCCCATCACAATCTTACCGCGATATCAATAAAACGCCGCTGAATTCAAAGTGAGCCTCAGAGAGAATTACTATCTATCTTCCAGCATCCGAGTTTTTAGCGGGAATGTAACAGATTGATATTTTTTATGGCACAAAATTTACTCCCGCTGTTATCCGTGAGCCTTTATGGGAAGGAATATATGCAATCTGCCCCTCAAAAGAGTTTCCTATTTCCTGTTTTGTCTCTTTTATGGTATGGCTGGTTTCATCTAGAAATATCCATGTACGATATCTTACGTGTATGAGGGTACGCATCTCTCACCTAATGACGAAGTTTGTAAACTTGTTACAGAAGTTGTTTCTTTAGCAGTTTCTGGAAATTTAATATCAAAGAGAATTTATATAGAGTGGTCACAGAATCAACTAAACAAACAAATAAATTTAAAAAAAATGCATTATTCTGCTATTTACAATTATGAAGTAAAATTAAAGGTAAATCGAACCATACCATAAATATCCTTGAAAATAAAATTATAAATGGTTTGAATTAACTCCAACATATTTTAATAAAATGTAAAAACAACAAGAAAATTATAAAAAAATATTTTGTAATATATAGTTTTGACATCTTATAATGCCAACTTTCAACAAAAGATCAGAAGGGTCACTTTTATTGTCTCACAAGTAGAATATTCGTAAACTAATTAAAACTTACAGGGTATATCAAAATTAATTTATGCAAATAAAATTAAAACATAAATTATAGAATGCATCAATCTCAATTTCAAAGGTGGCGATGCAGGAGATTGTTGATCATATTCTTGGTAAAATAATTTGCAAGTACATTTTTTGAAAGAACAGAATACAGAAAAAGAGAAAGGAAAGAATTTAGGTACCCATATTCTTACCATTTTTCCCCTCATTTTAATTGGTTGGTAATTTTCTTTAAAGAACATTTTGATACCAATATAATTACCATTTTTCCTCATATTAATTGGTATAACATAATAGCAAAATTTTAAAACAGCTTACGACACTTTTGCCACTTTTGGTTGATGTCATCACAGTGCAAAAAATTCTTTTCTCGGAAACAGTTGCAGTAGCTCTTTTATGTCTTTTGAGAACCTATCCTTCGTTAATAATGTAGATGTGGGAGGGATACAAGTAAAAGCTATTTGATTATTTTAAACACTTATTATTGTATACAAATTAAAACTTGGCAGGGCTTCAAGCTGTTCTGATACTTTTCTTCAACGGTTCAATTTTGCAGACATCACTTGGGTTTGCTGCTTTATCAGCTCCTTGGGATGTAGGTAGGCTACTATTGTGACTTGGGAGGGGGTATCTGAACAAGAAAAAAAGATGGCTGCCTGATTGCTTGAAATATTGATTTTTTTCCAAGACAACAAAAGGAAACAAGTGTCGGTGAGATATAACAGACAGCACCCTCTATTAGATATAGTGATAAATGGAAATAATCGAATAAGATTCATCATCTTCTCCTAGCTACAATTTTTCTTATTCAATCCTTAACAACTACTACATTTATTAGATAAGAGCGCACTACACAGTGGAGGTTATCGAAATTGTCCAAGTACCTTTTTGTGTCTTTCTCTTCTTTTTTATGGTTTGCAGTAAGGTCTATTGTAGAAGTTACCACACTGCGTTGTCTCATATCACCAAATAAAAATATCTAATATAATAACATCAGGAAACCTTGTTGGTTCTACTATGTATTTAAATATGCTATTATAACCTCACATGCATAAAAAACGAAACAAGTTATTATTTGGTAAATGATGTCTCACCATTTTTATATTTTTAGTTCATTTTTTATAATCCTTTTAGCAAATTATTATAGTTAACATGACATGTATATCTTGTATCTGTTAAATGCTGACGTTTTAGTGATTATACAGGGTCAATTAAAAGGTTGTTGTATAACCCCAATTTTAAAACACCCTATGAAATAATTTCGTAACAAAATTCTTTCAAAATACCAATGTTTGTTAAGAACCATTCCTTTGTCACATGTATTTAGTTAATAGCTGTAGGTACAATGATTTAATTTTATGAGCGAAATAAACGTATCACCAACAGTTAACTTTAAGAAATGTTATTATCTGATGAGGTGGCTTTGCTCTTGTTAAAGATGAACGTAACTATAAATATGTAGCAAGAATCCGTCATGTTTATCGTAAGGTAGTCAGTGGCGGAAAACGAAGAACTACTGATGTTGATGACAAATTTCTTCATATACGAACTTTGCGGGATCGTCATTTAACATCAATCCAGTCAAGAAATCAACTCCAAAAGGTCTGCACTGAGTCATAGATGGATCCTTGACGGCCCACCGATATATTGAGGAGATATTAACCAATTACATTGTACCTTTTAGTGGAATTATCGGCAATGACTTTATCCTAATACAGGATAATGCGCGGCCACATACAGCAATGTATGTCACACAATACGCAAAATTGTCCAGCAGGAAAGACTCTCATGTGATTCCATGTTCTAAAAAGAATAATCCTGAAATGTTTTCAGACTTTCGACCAATTAGCATTTTGCCAACGTTATCAAAGGTGTTAGAAAGCATCGTGAGTGACTAGTTAACAGTTTTTATTAATGATAACAATATTTTACCTTCTTTTAAGTCGGGTTTCCGAGAATTTCATAGTACCACCACGGCTTTTTTGATGTCACCGATGACATTTCTAGAGAAATAGATAAAAACAACTCTATCTCTTATTTCACTAAGGCGTTTGACACTATTAACTACTCCAATTTAGTCAAGAAATTGAAATATTTCGGCGATAATGCTCTTTCTTTCTTTACCGATTATCTTGGCAATCGTCGTCAAAGGATTTTTTATGTAAGTTGCAATAATTGCTTATTAAAAGTTAATTTTCACTCTTCACCTCCGACACCTAAAGACATGAACGAAATAAATGTGGGAAAGGAATGGCTCTGAATAAAAATCGGTGTTTTGAAAGATCAAAATTATTTCACATGGTGTTTTAAAATTAGGATTATACAACTTTTTAATTAAGCCTGTATAATGACTAAAACGCCAGAATATACAATTTGAAATTAGTAATTTTTTCTACAGTTTGCTAAAAAAATATATAAAAATTTAACTGAAAATAAAAAAATTTAAGACACTTCAAATTTTACCAAATTTTAACTTGCTGCGTTTTTTTGCATGTGAGTGGAGTTAGAGTTCTGAACGATTACCATAAGCTGACAAATATATAACTATAGAAGTAAATTAAATTTTCATTTGTGTTTTAGCTTTAATAAATTATTTTTTTTAATCACGTATATCTATGGGACAAGTTTCGTAAATCTCTAAAGGCTCTCCTATTAATTACTGGTCAGCCACCGATACAAAATTTATTACTATGGAATCTAAGCACGCACGCACAAAAACAAATGCATCACTTATGTATCGTGCAGCTGATATATAACTTACCAAGTTCGACGCCATCAAAAAAGCTCTAAAGTCAGTTTTACTGTATATTTTTTATATGACGTTCTGGTTTGTACTCTGTTTACAATGTTTGGCTATTTATTTTTTTTTCGAAATATTTGAAAAATATTTATTTAAATTTAAAGAAGAGATATAGGGAGAATAGGGAGTAGACGTATCTAATTTTTTTCCATTTATTATTTTATTGTAATGGTATATATCTTATATAAATTTTTTGCACATATGTTATATACTTCTTTGGTTCTACAGTTGTATATTTTGTCCTATTATTGGTGAATTTGAAGTGCTAAATGTGGAAAGTTTGTTTGACGAATATAGTAAGAGATAAACGATCCAAAGCACATAAAGTATCTTAATTTTCAAACATCTTATACTATTTTTTCTTCAAACTTTATAAATTCTAGGTAAAATGATTAAAATAACTAAAAAAAACATGAATTTTAAATAAAGATTGTAAGATTGAATCTTTTTAACTTATTTCACTGAGAAATCGAGAGTCTAGCTAGCATACATTTTTGTCTGATGCTCCATAATATGAAAAGTATTTGGTGATAAAAGTAATAAAATTACATTTTGTTTGTTTCATATTATGCTAACCAAATCTTATTTTTTCAAGTTAAAAAGGCATAGGGATTAGAAATCGGGTGCGGTTGCTGAAGGATACATCGAAAATTATGTAGAAAGTAAGACTAAATTTGCTAAGAGAATTCTTTTTTCATTTAACGGGCCCACTACAAAGATGGAATTGGAGAATTCCTAAATGATGCAAGTTTTCACAATTGTACGTTTACTAGAAGTATTAATAATAAATATAAAAAAATAAATGTTCATTATTAAAATTGAATTCATAGTACTATAATTTGTCACACTGAAATTTATATATAATTTGTTGTTTTATTTTGTGTTTTTAATATTTATTTTGTTTGTTTGTTAATTATTATGTGTCTTAAATTCTTGAAATGTCATTTACTTACCAAGATAGCTCTGTTCTGGACGCCCGTGTGTTCACTTATAATATTTGATTGAAATTTAAAAGTTTAATATGTTTCCAAGAACTATTCGCCTGAAAGTAATTTGAAGCTATTTGTTTAAATTTTATTCCATGAAGTCAATGACCGATATTTAAAAAATATTTGTATTAATATTAATCCAAAAACTTTTGGCATGAAACACTTATTCCCAGTGTAGATTCTAAACATGTCTTAGTTTTTTCTTTATTATTATTTTAAAATTCATGCTCTATTCTTAATTGGAAATTTTGCTTTAGAAATATTTAAGAAATGGAATTTTATATCCGTCTTTTTTAAATATTTTATGAATGAGCAATCAATTTATTTTCTTAAATCTACCCTAACCCTGCGCTGACTATCTTATTTCTGCTTTGTCTGCTGCTTAACTTGTACCTTGTTTTGTTTGTTGCTTGTCTCTTGACTGAAGTCCTTGTTTAAACAAGACTGAACTCTATGCCGTAGTTTTCTTTATTTGCTTTTAAATCTGGGTTATGGTAAAAATGTCCTTGATTTTAAATTTTTGTATGATATACTCCTTATTCAATACCAGACTACTTTCTTGATATTGATACTATTTCACTATGAAATACTAATAAAAATAATATCTCTACCCCTCACTCTAATCACGAGGATTAGCCCAGAAGTCGAAGACTTGTGCGGGAGAGGGGCGGCACATTATTATTAAGCAGGCCGCATTTGCGCCCAGGAACGACTTACGTTTGTTGGCCCTAACCACCATTCAGTGCAGGAATGAGGGAAATCTGGAAAACCTCATTAATTAGGGGGGTAATCAAATGTCAACCGGTATCAATCTCTCACATTGACCCAAGCCAACATTCTTCCACCCAACCATACCCGCAGAGAGGGTGTCAATCTCTTCACGAATATAGCTTATATACGATCTACCGGCTGCGGGGATCGAACCCACAGCGATCTAGTCACCTTGATTCAAGTACTGACGCCTTAAACCGCTCGACCACTGACCGATCAACTTTTAGATAACTTTCACTAATTTTTAATTGATTTATATTTTACTTAATTTTTTTTTCACATCGACAATTTTGCACTGTACTCTTAAATCTAACTATTTACAATTAATATTTACAATTTTAACTAACTAGTTACATAAAGTAGAACGTTAGGACACTTGTTTCGATAACAAAAGATGTCACTTTATATGTCAAAATTAGAAAAATGATTTTAATCTGACATTTCATAAACGTATGCTGTCACTTGATGCAACTGACTTATCCTTTCAAATAATACAAAATTGCTTATTTATTTTAATTTATTACAATATGTTCGTTTCACTGATAAACATAGTAGATCCAAGATGTAACGTGTGGACGTAAATTTAGACAAATCCTGCATTTTCCCACCAAATAAATCCAACCGTTCCAGTGTATAAACAACTTACTTGCCAGAAAAATGACATAAGGTGCGGCTCCTGACATAAACCGGATTTATTTATTGACCTTCTCGTAAATTCCCAAAGGTTGCAGACAAATCATGTTTGACATTTTAAGAATTATTTGCGGCAAAATACTCCCGTTATAGTTTTTACACAGTTGTGGAACTATAAATCAAGCCAACCTTTAGGAGCAACTTTTACGAGTTACGAGTCCGGTGTAGAATCCAATTTATAGTATAAATCAGGATGTTTCAACCACATTAATCTTGTTAAGAGCGCCTCTCGTTCGGGCCCCGGTTAACACATTATCTGGCAGATCAGGTACACAATCATGCGCCGCAAATGAAGGTATACTGTACAGAGTGCTGAAGAAAGAGTGGCAATGTACCCAACTAGCAATTTTGTGTTTTATAACAGCTACAAAAACGTTTTCAAAACAAATCTTATAAAATAGCATAAGTCACAAAAACATTGGAAGAATGTTTATACAGTAGCTACACAACCAAAATTGACACCACATTATAAAGGACTTGAATCGCCCTTGAGATTTTGTAAGGCCTGCTGGAAACAATAATTAAAAAGTAGTTATAAAGGCACTTAAAATCATGTATTTTTCATATTTTCAAAACATTTCAATGAAAAGGGTAAGATAAAAGTAGAAATTCTTTCAATTTCGAGATAAAAGTCATAGTTTTCTGCATTTCGGTAACACTTTCTTTCTTTTCTTCAAAATGCGCCACTTTTTAAAAAAATTTCCACTGGCTTAAATCTAACATGTTTATTCCTATACAATGAATATGAAAGCTAAATCAAGGGAAAAAACTAGACTTGTACCATTTGCTAAGACACAAACAAAACAAGGTCCCGCCATTTTGCTGCTATAAATTTATCTTATAGAATGGTTTGTCAATGTAATTTTGCGCCCAATAAACGTTTTTCTGTTGTAATTGTTATATTACTATTTTTGTTTTATAACTGACAATATCATTACATAGTAACGAATTAGAATGTATTTTTAAGCTATTTATTCTCAGAAGTAAAATTGTCGTAAAGTATCTTTTAATATAATAGTTTTATAAAATTCTTTTATAACACGGTTAGAAATACTACGGAAGATTACTTACAAAAATTGTATAAAATATATATAAATGTTTTATAAGCTTGTCAGAAGTATTTTAAAATAGTAATATATTTGCCCTATAAGCTGTTTTATTATTTAGTTAGAACGTTTTTGTGATAAATTTATAAAATATTTGCAGTTGCTGACAACAAAATAATGGTACTTGCCCTTATAATAAAACAAATATGTATTTATAAAGTAATAATAATACTACAATAAAATATAATTGTCGTATAACTCGAAAATTATATAACTTTTTGCTAGTTGGGTGCATAGTATTACACTCAAGATAATATATTAAGTTCCCATAAAAGTAGGTCAAAAATGCTGCTGATGCATTAGTTCGTACAGTTTTCACATAATTTCTTTCGCTAACCAAATACACGGGCGAACCAAATACTGCATAGGTCATTGAAAACATACTCCCTCTTCAGTTTTTATTTGTTTTGATAAAAATAGTAAGGGCCAGTATTACAAAACTCAAGTTGAACCGGCATTGGCAGTTAAAACAAATTTTGTATTATAAAACTATTTCATGTCATGGTTCGCCAACTTGACGTTACGACAATTTTCCAAACTTATGCATAGGTCGTAGTGGGCCTATTGAGTAGCCTTCAAGATTACCAGACATTACTCTTATTGATTATTAGCTATGGAGCCATTTAAAATCGAATATGGAATTAAAACTATCAGTCGGGGGCAACCGATTAAGCGAATTGAGAATACCTGCAATTAATTAACACTTTGGGCATTTAAGTAGGAAACAACGTGGGTGTATGCTCACCGCAGACCAGTCTCGTTTTCCTGTAGTGAAGAATCTTCTAATGGTTTTAAATGAACACGTTTTCATTAATAGGTCGGGAACTTGACTTTTTCAAGAAATTTCGGCCAGTCGCGTAAATAATGAGCTAATAAAAATACATTATCCGCATAAACATATTTTGACACCTAAATAGTACAGTAGAACATAGCGCAAGAGCATAGAAAACGACATATGCGATCAATTTTGTAAAAGTCCGTGATCAGCTCGGCATAGAGCAGTCTGCGATGTGCCTAGACCGCGACCTCATAGTGTGTTCTCTCCTTTATTGTAATATTTCCTAATTTTGCTTTCGTTTTTGTTTTTTTTTTACTGTTATTGCTATCTGTTGTTTAGCATACTCTTCTATTTTTCTCTTTAAATAAATTTATTAGTTGATTTTTGACTGAATTAGAGAATATAAAAACCATTTAAATTCACATCAAAACAATCTACTGCTAATTTATTTATTTATGGGTAAACAATCTACAGATCATAGTAATCCAATGACAGGCTAAAATAAAAACTTGGCCTAAAATGTAGTAGGTACTATCGTTTGCAATATTAATGACACTCACTAAAATGAATTTTACGATTTATTTTGAACATCTGATATATTCATATTGAAATCTGCTTTAAATTTTTAACATTAGTTATTAGTTGTTTCAGGTACCAAAAGAGTTTTAATGAAATTTCTATTCAGAACTTCCAGAAGTTCAAAACTGTTTTAAGAGAGTGTCATTATTATTGCAAACGATTGTACCTATTAGTACCTAAACTAAACATAAATAAAATAAAGTTAGCAAAACATAAGTAGCAAAAACAAGAAAAGAGTACAAGAGACACAAATAACATAAGTTAATGCACCAACAACAGCCATAGTATCCAAACAGGATTTTAAATTTTTAACAAAAACTTTAAGAGTATCAGCATATATATCACATTTATTTTGTTCTGTTATAATTTTGACATACTATTTCTGCTCTATTCAAATGCCTGAACATATTTTTTAAATTTCTACATTGCTTCTGCGAATAAACAAAAAAAATTTCTTTATGCCACCAGACCCACACACCCAAAAGTGTACTTCGCCTTTTATGCCAAATTTATACAAATACGCAAAATTTGTAAAACGCTCTGTATCTCGGTAATGGCAATAGTTAGACCCGTTAACAACAGGGTTTTTAGACCTCCTAGATGTCCTATATCCACTGTTAACGTATGTACATTTCCCAATAAAACACCCTGTAGCTATTTATTGCTTGAGAGTACGCATGGGTACTATTTGGAATAATGCGTACACTTTGGTAACTGCAGCTGCATGTACCTCCATTCTGATTTTTCAATTTGTAGTTAATTACAATGGAAAAATATAAAAGAAAGAGTGACTAAACGAAAACCTATTGAAAAGGTGCTTGTGTACTCGTAAATCCACATATCCATGCTGTGTGGTTAACTACACCCAATATTATTAATACCTAATAAAAAATATATAATTGGTAGATTGCTTTGGCCATTCCGTCACATCTTTCAATGGTTCTTTAGTTTCATTATTGATATTTTGCATAAGTTTTAAATATTTCATATCCATCAATTTTATGTTATTCTTCATAATGTCATGCGAATCACAATAGTGACAAAAAGTGCACTATTATCTGCTTCCAGTAGAAATTAAACACTAAGTATATGGCAAATCATTTTCGAATTGACACTCTATTTTTGACACCGAAAACCGTTTTGTTGCGTACTTATATAATTGGTTTCTTTTCCCGCCTACGTTCAACATTTTTCACGGCTAAAAATCTCACGCTTGAGTTTTCTTAAAGATGCAATCTGACGTTTTTATCCGCTTGGCAAATTGTGTGCAATCTGCTACCGTCCGGCTGTTTGCTCCCAAGCCGATTTCATTTAGTATTTTATATCGATCCGTTTTAAAGATAGAACAATCGAGATGGACAAGCTTACAAAGATTGGTAAGCAAATTTCTCCCTGGAGAAAAAAACCGGGTTATAGGAAGGTATACATTAAAATGTTCAGTTGGTATACAAGTTAAATATAATAATTCATAGATATAGATAGCCTAAGGTTATTCCCAATTTATTTTTGGATGCGTTATGCTATTGTGTTTAGGAAATTGATTCTGTTCTGACCTTTCTCGGATCCTTTTGGTATTTTGTTACACCCTTGTCTAAACTGAATCGTAGAGAAAACATAATACATGATTTTATCAGTGGGTTACATTTAGCATTCAATTTTGCGAAAGTTATATTAACAATGAACATTGTGACGACATAGTTATAATAACAAAAATTTTCAAATATTGAAAATGTACAAATATTCATAATTCGTGTAAAAAAACTGATACCATAAGCTATACTCGTACATATGAATATACAGTTTAATGAAACTAATGTTACTTACTCATTTTATTAATATACAGGTGTTGCCTTGGTGGGTTGAAACATTTATGAAGCTAGAGTTTCATCAACGAGAAGAGAATCTTCACTTCTGAATGTTGTTCTTCAGAATTATATATACGCCTTATATTAGCCATTAATTTCAGGTGGTGATTGCTTGTCGTATTTTATAAATAAAAAGATCATATAAACGTATGTCCTTACTTCCTTGGTTTCGGTGTAACGGGGGCTTAAAGGTTTAAAAAAATCGGTTTTTCATGAATTACTCAACAATATTTTCGCCGATTTTGATTAAACTTAGTGAGTTTGTTAGCAATACTAAGAGGCTTCTTTCCATGAAATTAGATTTTGACTTCTCGAAGTCTTCTCCTTATCGTCTGTCGCACACGTTCAAATATTTCTTGGATGTTGCGTATGACATTAGAATTATTCATAATTCAAGCAATTTAAGATATCAACAAAAGAAATAATCCAGAAAGTTCATGTCTGAAGATTTTGGTGGCCACGGTTGAAGTTCCCCATGACCTATCCACCAGTGAGTAAAAGTATCATTAAAATATTCACGAGCAGTCAGACAGAAATGAGCAGGTGCTGCGTCATATTTTATCTGACTAGCAAAGGTACATTCTGTAGCAACCCTGGTAATGTTTCTCCTAGAAGTTGCCTATCCGTAACACCATTGAGTCGACGAGGAATAAAATGTTGCCCTATGAGATGATAATCAATAATTCTCTTGCTGAAATCAACTTTCTACAGTAGCATGGAGTTCTCGTAGTTACTAGAATGATTATTATGAAAGTTTATGATGTCATCCCTTGAAAAACTTGCTTTATCTGTGAATAAAACTTCAAACGTAAACTTGGGATTGTTTACAATTTGTCGAAGGAACCACTGACAAAAATCTAATCGCCTAGGAACATGTCTCGGTAACAGTGCCTGCACCCATTGCTTGTGGTATGCACACAATAAATTTGCATGCAAAACCTTCCAAACACTTCGATGAATGACAACTTCTTGAAGAATTACTTCCTGTAACTGTGGTGTCATTATTGTTCTCGGTCTACCAAGATGCTCAGCCTATTTACTTAAATATCGCGTTTCGCACAGTCTAGCATGTAATCTGGTGAAAGTTCTTTCTAATGGAACATATCTCTAAGCATATCGTTCTCAATCAAGTCTACGAGCTTCTGCAGTATTTCTATCTGCAAGTCCATAAATGAAAATTATTTATGCTAATATGGGCGTGTTCATATTACTTGATAGTATACGATCGTGTTTCCACGTTTAAACAGTTTCACTATACTAATGTCTGTACTGTGGTAAACGATTAGAATTCTCTCTCTGTCTCTCTGGCATTATTTTTAAATTTGAAAAAAATAGAACCTATAAACGTACTAAAGAATGTTGTACACCCACCCTCGGGGTTAAATAATTCACTGTAAAATGACACGCTGTAACCGGACAAATTTAGAAGCACCCTGTATATGACCAAATAAATATATAATTATGATTATAAAAAGAGTACGAGATTAAAACTGCATTTAGAAAAAGGAGATTTCGAACTTATAGCGCGTCTATGTAAGGCCTGTGCGACCTTAATAAGGCCTTTGATTCTATTTTTCATGATCTTATAGATATGGCATTAGAGGAATGCAATTGAATCTCTTTAGATCTTACCTTGGATGCCGTGAAGAGTGATGTATCTGATTTGGCTGTTGTGGAGAGTGGGATATCCCAAGGTTCTGTTTTGGGACCCCTACTCTTTATAATCTATAGTGTATTCTCCACGCTGATGATATATCATTAATATGCAGTAATAAAAATGTAATCTCGTTACAATCTAAGGTTAATGAAATGGAAAATAAGGGAAACGGGTAGTTTATGAATAATAATCTGATATTAAATTTTGGTAAAATCCAACGTATTCGTTTTTTCACCGATTATAATATTTCCAATGGGTCTGTAGTTGAATTGTTGGGTTTGACCATTGATGATCGTTTAAATTGGTCACCTCACATTACTTCTTTGTCATTGTCATTTTATTTATACATTATTCGTAAATGAAAACCTAATTTCAGTCAAAGTTCTCTTTTAAAAATTTACTTTTCATTCATCCACTCTCATATATGCTACGGTGTTACTCTTTGGGGCAATTCTTCTTCCTCTATACAAATATTCAGAAAGCAGAAAAAGGTCATCACATGTATTGTAAACGCAAATTATTTTCAGCACTGCCAACCTTATTTTGAAAAATTAGAGGTTATGCCTTTGCCAACTCTTTTTGTATATTACCAGCTATTTACGTAAATTTACACAAACTATTAAAAAATATTTACTTAAAACTGCTTTTATTTGGTGCAGGAATACCTGAACACTACTACACCTTGCTTACTAATTTTTAACGATTTTGTCTCGCTAAATTTAGTATTTTTGTTATCCAGTTTTATATTCTACTGCTCTATCGTTTATACATATTTACATTTTATGTTTATGTTTGTAAGCTACTTTTAATTCTTTTAATTAATTAGTCTATGTATTTTCATGTTTTGCTTTCCTGTGTGTATCTGACTTGCTACAATTGTACCTTTTACAAAAAGTAGTCAAATAGATTTATCTATCTATCTATAATAAATTTATTTAACTTCATATAACTTCCCAATTTTTGTTTCAGGGCATACTAGGGTCCGGCTTTGCACTTAAAGTTCAACAGAAACAACGCCAGAAGCATTTCAATCGTCAGATCCCTGCAGCCGCCATGCTGATCCAGTGTCTGTGGCGGTGTTACGCTGCAGACAAAAGTTTCAATTCCAGAGCCACCTGGCAGGTGTATCTCAATGACGTGACCCCGATGGCTAACAATGCTTCCGGTCCCGGAGGTAGTAACTATAACATGCCCTTGTCCAAGGTAAGGTCAAGCTATAAATGCAATGCTTCTGTTTGCTAGCATTCGTTAGATCGAAATAATTAGTTTAAGGGATGTGTTTCGAGAAGTAAGATGAGTTTATTTCAATCATTGAAATGTATATAATTGACTTTTCATTCCGCCTTTGAGTAAAAAGAAGTGTCCAAAGACTACGGATTAAAATCAGCTTAAGTGCATTTTGCGTTACTGGCGATACACTTGTAATCAGAATTGATATTTTTCTGGTAAAAAGAACTATTGTACAAGGTATCCAGGTATGTGTGCAAATAGAATATGAAA
This sequence comes from Monochamus saltuarius, assembly GCA_025584915.1. Classification (NCBI taxonomy): domain Eukaryota; kingdom Metazoa; phylum Arthropoda; class Insecta; order Coleoptera; family Cerambycidae; genus Monochamus; species Monochamus saltuarius. The sequence goes on along the minus strand of CM046724.1, from coordinate 22,113,318 downwards.
AAACAAGATGACAAGTTTCTATTTTTTTTTTCTACGGGCCACCTATGGAAATAAGTTTTTCTTAGATAAATTTTAAGAGCCTCTTAAGGCTTACAGTGAGGGCTCTATCAAACGATATATACGGTCTGTTTCAACAACCGTCGAGAACTGGTTCAGAACCGTGAGAAATGTTTGACCAACACTGTCTTACGTTTCATTCGCCGAGAGTACATTAACAACTGAACTGACTGACTAGTTTTGGACGGTTCGGAATCGATTCTTGCTGTGTTGGAACAAACCCATAGTTTTCGCTCAGTAACTCCTTAACAGATAATGATAAAAATATGCGGTTTTTTTTAATAGACTATAAATATTATTTTACGTCGACGTTGTGTTTTGAAATTTTGAAAAAGTGTAAAATTATTATTTTTTAAATGAATTTTGATAATTTTCAAAATTTCAAAACACAGCGTCGATGTAAAATAGTATTTGTAATCTATTTAAAAAAACCGCATATTTTTATCATTTTTCGTTGAGGAGTTACTGAGCGAAAACTATATTCCTTTGGATCGAGCGCTCATCGTAAGCCTTAAAATAGGGTCCTTCAAACATATTTAGCTTTTTTAGTTTCCCAGGAATGGACTAAGCTGTAGTACTTAATGCCTACATTTTTAACACCTTGTATGATAAAAATTTTGAAATAATAAATCCGGTAGCTTCAACCTTGGACTAAAAAAAGAAGCGCTTACAAAAAATGTTATTTTTTTATTTTTAATAAAAAGGGCAATGGTTTCTATTTTTTTTCTCGACAATAAAGTACGATACGAGTCATTCAAACAACAGGAAAGTTTAATTTTAAGATGTTTCTTTCGAAAAAAATAACAAAATTGAAAAAAATGCAGTGGTGTCCCAGGAGGCACATTAACGAAATTATTGAAGAACTTCATAAGAAGGTTCAACATGCGAACAAAGGCCGAACTTTTTCTCGTAAACGGTTCATTGTCGACAATAAACAAGAGCACCTTTTTAGTCTACCCAGATTTATTATTTTAAAATCTTTATCATACAGAGTGTTAAAAATTTATGCAATTAGTTGCAAATCTTAGTCTGCCCTGGTAAACTAAAAAAGCTAAATATGTTTTAAGGACACTATTTTAAGAGGTCCTTACTAATTTTTTATTAAATTATATTAAGTACTTTAAAAGATATTCAAGATAAACCGATTTCCAACGGTGTCCTTCAGGGACGCATATCTCCGTAAAGAGGGCTTGTAGGAGAACATTTATAGGAACTTCTCATCTTATTTTTTCATGTTCTGTCTGCACCTGTGAGATTTACCATATTTTGTCAGACATCCTGTATATGTATAAATTGTCTCAGTCAAGCGCATTTCGGAAAATTTTTGAAAAAATCGCTTGGACAGCTCAATTTTGTTTTTTTTGAGGCATTAACTTTGCTCAATTTTAATTCTCGAAAATAAACCAGTGGCGGCTGGTAATAGGATTTTTTTAAATCACCACCACCTTTTCGTATTGCAACGTATGAAAGCTTAGGTTTTTCTAATTAATTTGGTGAGCAACATATTGGGAGTTGGTAGAGAGAATTTTGAAGAAAATTTGAAAAAACCTTAAATGGAATAGCTAAGCCAAATAATTATTAGAACCCTCTCCCATCAATAAAAAGGAGTCCGTGCACGCAGCTACTGTAAGACACTATTTATTCCACATCGTTGGTTTGTCAGAAGAGGATAAGTGACTTGTCGGGTCTCCCGACTTCACCCCAGTTGACTTTTCCTTATGGGGATACTTGAAAAGCAAGGTGTATCGCGACAGACCGGACAACACTGAACACATGAAGTATTGCATTCGCCATGGGATTAGGCAAATAGCAACTGAAAAAATTAGGAATGTATAAAGAGGGCTTGTCGACAGACTGGGTCATTGTCATGATGCAGAATGTCAGCAGTTTGATCACTGGGTCCATTAAAATCAAATAAAAAGAGATATTTCAACAATAACTGATTGTGTTTAGGTGTCTAGACTCAACTATCTGTTGAAAGAGCAATTCGGAGTTTATGTTTTTTTTTTATTTTTTCTACAAAACCAGGCTTCATTTGCATCTTATATTCCCTTAAAAAATTATATTTTAGATAAAACTAAGAGACAGAAACTAACCTAACTTTTTCCAGATTAATAATCTTTGCTGCCAGCTGGTGATCTGTTCCGCGATGTGACGTCACAAGCGATAATCGCGTTAAGTTCCGTTTGCTAGCCTTGTTAGTTTCGGTGTTTTTATTTTTAGATTATTTTGAAGAACAAAAATCATTTTAATACTTACAACGTATTTATACGGTCTCAACCATCATTTTTTATTCTTAAAAACAGTGAACAAATTTAGGTATTCCCCATGATCAGGAAGATGAAACAATGATTATTCACTACAATCAACTTGGAAATTGACCAGGTTGGTGGATTGTGGTCAGTTGATCGGAATTCAGCATTTGAATTAATTAGAAAAAAGTTCTAAACTTGGGCATATGGGTGCAGTATGTTTAAGTGAATACATCAAAATTCAATATTTGCGATTATCATCGATTAACTCGTCAGCAACACCGACAACTTTTACCCTAGACTGTTATTAATGATAAAGAATGATGCCTTTACATCAATGCCAAAACAGGAAATAACAAATTAACAAAAAGACAATTCTTTGAGTACAAACTGGTACCCATCCACGTATGCTGATATGAATCTGGTGGAACAAAATAGTATTGTCTACTAATCGACTGATTCTCCACCACAACTGAAATTTATTTATTACAATAAATAACAAAGTATTGCTTCTAATAAATGTAATCATCAGTGGTAAGGTTTATTGCCAACAGTCATCTTATATGGCTCCAATTCAAGAAAAAGCACCAGAGAGACATCAGCTGATTTACAGCATAGCAGTGTTCTCATGCGACCTAGATTGGAAAGCTATTCACAACTACCCTATTCTAATGATCTTGCTAAATTTCCATCTATTTCGCACTCTATCAACCAACCCTTGAGGAATCTCATTTAAAACGAAGTCTTACTTTAAAATTAGCTTAAAATTCTTCACGTCCAAACTACCAGATTTCTGTCCACATCTGCAGGATGTTAAATTTAAAAAATAATAATTTTTTTGACTTTTGGCTATGTGTGCTTCAGGACTGTTAAAATCAACTAACGTGTATTCTGATCAGAGGAAGTATTGGCCAACTTTTCTCTTGATAATTTAACACCCTGGCGTGCGCAATAGAATCAGGACAATAATATTATTTTGTCTGGTAAATTTTGTAAATTTTTGGACGCTCATTCTGGGACACCCTGTATTTTTTATTAGTCCTTGCTGTTTATTACAAAAAGAAGTAAATTATGAATTGAATAAAAATGCTATGAACTTATTCATCAGCATAATATACAGTACATTAAGAACTAGGACATCCTTGTAAAAATTTGATGAAATTTGGACCACAGAGGTTTTAAGTGACGCTAAGTCGCCAGATTTTAAATCAAAAAATGCGTAAAGTATTTTTTGAAAACACTTGTTGCAGAAAAAATAATAATTATGAAATCTAAAAATTGTAATATTCTTACATACATGCAAATAAATATTTGCGCATACACAAGCAAAAATAATATAATTTCTAGTCTAAGTAAAACTTAAATAAGTTTTGAATGAAGAACTAGTCATTTACTTCAAGATTATATATACTTAGGCATTCAAATAAATGCCATTAATTTAATATAATTTTTTGTGTGCATATCATCAGTCTTTCAAAAATAATTGTCAAACTAATTCTGAGTGTCATAGATCCATCTGTAGCCAGACCATTACCTGTTACCTTGGAAAACGTTACAAATAACTTTTCATAATTTCACATGTAACAACCATGAAACAGCTAGTCCGCGGACTAATGCCCCGCCCGGCATTGAATTACTCCTGCAGTATCTGTGTGAACAGCCTTGTCGGACACACCTCCAGACATAGACCGGTTTCGGGATTGTTAGCCCTCATCAGTATGCCATAGGTGAGATAACCGACAATTGATCTGGCTGTTCCTTCATATGTATGATCACATATAAACTGAGTGAATTGAATTACTCATGCAGTATCTATGTGAACAGCCAAGAACCTTTGTCGGACACACCACCAGACATAGACCGCTTTCAGGCTTGTTAGCCCTCATCAGTAATAGTAGTATGTGAACATACATACGAGGGAACAGCCAGATCAATTGTCGGTCATCTTACCTATGGCATACTGATGAGGGCTAACAAGCCCGAAACCGGTCTGTCTGGTGGTGTGTCGGACAAGTGTTCTTGGCTGATCACACAGATATTGCAGGAGTAATTCAATGCCGGTAGGGGCATTAGTCCGCGGAGTAGTTGTTTCCTGCAGTCTCATTTACAAATTTAATGGCTCGTCGCTCAGGGCGAGAGGTCTGCGTTAAGTACCTGCTGCAATGTAAATCACTTCCTGTAAGTCGAGCCGCTTAGGCCGAGCAGGAAGTAAGCAGACCATGAAACACTTGTTTTATACAGGGTATCCCAACGAAAATTTGACCCTCCCTATAATTGGAAAACCGAATAATATTTCAAAATTCGCCGAGACCCGTCGATTTTTGTTCTTGGGGGGGAGCTTTTTTGATAGTCAAGCCAACTCGATATGTTCATCCCCCTAATGCCTAGCAACCCCAACTTAAAAATTTCAAATGCAACTACCCCACTTGTGGCACATCATTTTAAAGCCCTTTTCATTGCAAATACAGTGACGTACCGTTTTTAGAAATCGGTTGAGATTTGACAGAATTATTGGTTACAAACGAAAAGATGACAAACCAATTTACGCGTAGTAATTTCTACACAAATGCTCACCACTAATAAGTATTTCATCTACTACACATGACCGCATTACCTAATTGTTATTGATGTGTTTATCAGTTTACAAAAAAGTCAGAAATGAAATAAAAAAGCTGAAGCAAATAATAAATCAGATTTATTTGATGAATTGGTCAAAATGACCCCCGTTAACTTCCAAACAATAATACAGTCTGTTTCCAAATTCTGTTCGAACATTATTAAAGACATCCGCAGTTATTAATCGGCATTCTTCTACAATTCTCTGACGTAGCACTTGCAATGTTTCCGGCTGAGTGGCGTACACTCGTGATTTTAAATGACCCCACAGAAAAAAGTCCAAAGGGGACAGATCCGGAGATCTTGGTGGCCATTCGACTTGACCTCTTCTACCAATCCAATGCCCCGGGAAATGGTCATCCAAAAATTGTCGCACAGCAGCAGCATAGTGCGGAGGCGCACCGTCTTGTTGGAAGGTTATTTCATTTTCTAGTAAATTGTCGTCACTTTCTAAAATCTCTGTTATCCTAGAATGAATTGTACTTTCCAATAATTCTAGATAGGTGTTTCCATCGAGATTATCTTGGATGAAAAATGGTCCAACAAGATGGTCGCCCAAAATGCCTGCCCAAACATTCAATTTTTGAGGGTTTAAAAGCGAACCTGTTGCAACAAATTTGTCAATCAGGTGTTTAACGTACTGGTGGTTTACATTTTTTTCAGGATGATTGGCATTAAAAATTCGTGCTGTAGCTTTACCGCAATCGTGATTTCGATAATAAATTACAACAATTTCTACTCTTTCCGCTATAGAATAAACCATTTCGAACACACGTTAATACTTTCAATAATGGCTGAAACTAACGATTTCTTGGTCACAAGCAAAAAACACCGACTTTTTTTTTTGTTATTTTGAAAAGGTCTGAATTCCTATAAACTTAAGTATATTCTACTAATAACTATTTTAGTATCTAGTTTTATTTGCTTCAGCTTTTTTATTTCATTTCTGACTTTTTTGTAAACTGATAGACACATCAATAACAATTAGATAATGCGGTCATGTGTAGTAGATGAAAAACTTATTAGTGGTGGGCATTTGTGTAGAAATTATTACGCGTAAGTTGGTTGTCATCTTTTCGTTTGTAACCAATAATTCTGTCAAATCTCAACCGATTTCTAAATACGGTACGTCACTGTATTCGCAATGAAAAGGGCTTTAAAATGATGTGCCACAAGTGGGGTAGTTGCATTTGAAACTTTTAAGTTGGGGTTGTTAGGCATTAGGGGGATGAACATATCGAGTTGGCTTGACTGTCAAAAAAGCTCCCCCCAAGAACAAAAATCGACGGGTCTCGGCGAACTTTGAAATATTATTCGGTTTTCCAATTATAGGGAGGGGTCAAATTTTCGTTGGGATACCCTGTATAAATTAATATACTATCGACATGGATATCACTGAACTAAGCTACAGTTTTATGAAAGCTTATTTTATTTTTATAAAGACCAAATTTGTTACTATGAGTATAACTGAAACATATTAAAGAATAGAGTATTTTCAAAATAAGAAATTGCAATTTAAAAAAAATATTTTTTTTTCGTAAAATCTAGTAAATATGTAATATAATAACCTTACGCATTATTGTCTTACTTTATTTTCACATATAAGTACTTGTATACTTGAAATATAAGTATTTACAGTGTGATTAATAAATTTGTTACTTATAATTTTAACTACAAACTAAGCATTCTTATATTTGGTATATAATCTGCATGAGAAGATATTCGCCCCCTATTTTTTTGTTTTTCCTAATTCTAATTTTGGAGGCCCTGGGGCTAACATTTTTTTTTTTTGCAAATATCTTCGAATCCCTAAGCCGATTTTAATGGAATTTGGTATGGGGTTGTAGATAGTCTATCTGAACATTATTAAGAAAGTAGTTTTGTCAATTATAACAGAATGCTTTAGCTATGCGTAATGACATTTAAAATTTAAATCTTTGAAACAAATTAATATAAATTGTTTTCTAAATTCTTTGCCAGTGAATTATAAGCACCGTTTGGTTCTACACAAAAAAGTACTCTCTACTTTTTTTCATTTAAAGCTAAATTTTCCCGAAAAAGTCGCTAAACCTGTGGTACTACCATTGACAAAAAGAAAATTTAAAATGCATACAATAAAAAAGGTGATTGCGAAGAAAATTCAAACAGATGTCGATTCGTGATTACGCTGTCACTTTATTTTTTCAAGGGTTTTAAAAATTATGTAATTTAAAAAAAAATCAATTATCCATTTATTTGCTAGATAGTACCATCAATCTGAGCGTTTCTTGTAATGAGTGTCTCAGTAAGAGTGGACTTTTTAAATGTTGTGCCATTTTGTTTTCGTGCGAGTGGCAACTCTGAAATTTGACAGCTGCCACCCGTGATTATTCCCATAATTAAAAATGGAGCGCTACACAAAAGAGGAACGCGTCATCATTGTGAAAACCCATTACAAAAATGGGGGAAAATTAAGCTGAGATCGCTCGCAAACTTCGCGGAATTTTCGGTCGAGAAAATGCGCCTAAAGTGTCAACAATTCGAAGCACTCCGCAGCTAATTTTTACGAAAGACCTCCATCATCACCCGTACAGATTCAGCTAACTCAGGAGCTCAAGCCAGCATACCATACAAATCGCCGACACTTCGTTCAATTGGTAATGGAGCAAAGCGAAGTGAATACCGATTTTTTCGAAAAAAGTCATCTTTAGCAATGAGGCTCATTTCCATCTGAACGGCTTTATGAATAAACAAAATTGTCAAGTTTGGGGCTCAGAAAATACTCACGGGATACATGAGAAACAAGTGCATTCACAACGAGTACCAAACTGTCTGGTGCGAATTTTGGTCAAGTGGTTTGATTGGGCGGTACTTTTTTGAAAATAAGGCCGGAATTGCAGTAACTGTGAATGGCATTCGTTACAGGAAACATGATAACGGAGTTCTTGTGGCATCATGTGGACGGCATGGATCTGGACAAGTGGTTTCAGCAGGACGGCGCCACCTGTCACACCGCGCATGAAACAATCGATTTATTGAAACAACGATTTCCAGACCAAATTATCTCACAAAATTCTGATGTCAATTAGCCCCAAGATTATGGGATTTAACGCTGTGCGATTTTTTTCTTTGGGGTTTTGTGAAATCTCGAAGTTATGCTAATAAACCAGAAACAATTTCTGAGCTCAAGGCCGAGATCCAGCGCGTCGTCGGTGAGACACAGCCACATCTTTGTGAAAAAGTCATCGAAGCTGCGGGGGCCAATTGACGGATATTTTATTCCGTACTTAATCGGAACATGTCTACTTTAAAATGCAATTAAAATATTACAAATCGCTCAAAAAATACGTGTTTTATTCATAAATGAAATAGTACACTCTAATTGAGACACCCATTAGAATACCAAGCCTTAAATGAAGGAAGCATTTATTCTAGCATTTAGAAAAATATTCCTCTTGTGATATTTTTGTCAATTATAGGCTCTACATCTTGTTTACAGGATTTTCTATTGCATTTGCTAATGGTTGCACTACATTTCTTAGCATTTTTTTCTGGAAAATTAATCTTCAAATAAAAAAAGTAAAGAGTTTTTTCTCTGTAGAATGAAACGTTGCTTCGAATGCAGTTGCAAAGAATTAAAAACAAATGGAAATAAAAGTTTTTGAAAAAAAATGAGTGACATGCATAAGTAGAGCAGCCCTCTGTGGTACTTAACAAACTACTTTTTTAATAATATTCAGATAGACTATCTACAACTCCATACCAGACTCTATTAAAATCGGCTTAGGGATTCTCATGATATTTGCAAAAAACAAAAAAATACTAGTCAAGTAATTCCTCACGTAGATTCCGTACTTAATTATTTGCCTAGAATTTCTGAATCACCCTGTACATTGACATAATATTTTTTGTACAGTAAATAATTCTTCGTTAAGTCTTTAAACTACTGTGTAATCTTCTGATGATTTAAATCAAATTATGGTTTTACGCTTCATAAAACAACAAAACTAGACTGTTGGTAGAATCAGATATAAAATATTCATGAAGTTCCAAATAGAAATATATGCATGTGTCGTTATTCTATTCACCATCATGAAGAAACGTCAATAGTCATAAAATAGCCCAATTTACGAATACATTAAGTACTTGTATTGTTTTATGGCTAGTGGAATATATTCACAGTAATTTTCCATAAAATTAGAAAAATAAAGTAAATGAGAGAACGTTTTCGTACATTTCTAACAAAAATATCACGTTCTCTCATCACAAGAGAAATCTATTCGAGTAGATTAACTTTAATCTGAAAATATATACTTCAAGCGTACTTTGTTTTCATTGTGAAAATTTTGTTCTCTTAAAAACGGTGCTGTGTAAATGGAAAACACTCTCTCTATTTACTATTGCTGTACATATAAAATCGCTAACCGATGTACATACATGTGTAGTATCTGTTAACATAGTTTTAGAAGCAGTGTTCGATGTATTGGTGTTAAGTATCCATGCGTTGGGTCAGTCCCTTATATTACAGGTGGCCAAGAAAGCGTCGGTCTTGAAACGAAGGAAGTCCCGCAATCGCATGGAAGTGAACACTTCCGGCACCAGAACGGAAACGAACACACCAGGTCCTGGTACTCCGCTGACTGACACTCCTGCCGTCCAAGGTTCGAATGCCAACAGAGCTCTGTCTGATACTGACGTCGTGTTCTACATGGAGGAACCCAAAGCCGGTTAGTTGTGTCTACAGAACCAAATAATTATCACGATTGATTACATTTTAGACATACACTATTGTAACTTTTATTATGTTCCTCAAAATTTACAAAATACGCGATCAAACAAAATTCTGACTTATTGGAAAAGAACGTAGTTATCATGGCTAAAATAAAACGACTGATTACTGGTAATTTTAAGAGAACATGGGGACGAATGAGTAGATATAATACGAATGCGCGTACAAAAAAAAAATAAAATAAAATAGATGCATTTACGCTGAAAAAAATATACGAGGTGCCTTATAATTAGCTGCCAAACCTGAAAAGGCCGATTCTATGATCAAAACTAAGTAAAAGAGTTCATATAAACATGGGTCCGGAAATGCTTTCCAAGGGTACAGGGACTCATTGAAGAGGGAGGAATGGAAATCATTTTTTTGTAATATCTTTCAATTGCGTTGTGATAAATGAATGAAATTTGGTATACACAGCTAAATTTTGCTGAGCAATTTGATGGACTAATCCATTTATTTCCACAAGGTCCATTGGGGTGGGTACAGGTCCCTTGGTATTTTGCGTGTGTAACTTTTTTGCAGCTTAGTGTATTCATCTGATTATCGAAACAATCGATTCTCCTACCTGTTTAATTTGAAAAAGGTATACTTTGCTGATGTCGGTAGGAGTAACCATTTTTGAAATAATCTTATTTGAAATGCTCAGTGCACCGAGTAAAAACTGTTTTTGTTTGGGTAAAGTGCCTTTTCTGCTGAAAATATAGCAAAACGTTACTGGAAAAAGTTGTTCAGAATGGTAAATTATCGAGATGTGCAAAGTTTCAAAAAGATCTGCGTGCTTTGATAAAATCTTTGTACCTACATTGTTGAAAAAATGGTTTCATCAAACCTCGCCGATCTTCTCGAAATTTTGCACGTCTCCATAACTTACCATGCTGAACAACTTTTTCAAGTAACATTTTGCTATATTTTCAGCAAAAAAAGGCATTTTACCAAAAACCAAAACAGTTTTTACTCGGTGCACTGAGCATTTCAAATAAGATTATTTAAAAAATGGTTACTCCTACCGACTTCAGTAAAGTATACCTTTTTCAAATAAAACAGGTAGGAGAATCGATTGTTTCGATAGTCAGATGGATACATTAAGCAGTATTTTGTAATTTTGATTACTTTACAGTCCAAAAAGTTTTAGGGATAGGTATTTCATTTACCTCTTTATCAAATTAATTAATAATAATATTTGTTCTTGCAGTAACGTTTGCAGCTAGAAATCGACTTTACACACTACTACAATTTTGAAAGTAGTAATATTGTGTGTAATGTTTTACACGTCTTATTTGTAAAAATATTGAATGTGTAAAAATATTAACAAAGGTCTTAAGGGCGCCGTATTCTTGAAATAGTGTTTTCTACAAATACAAGTATCTTTAGACATTTAAGAATTGAATAATATAGAGTTTAGCAAATAAAAAGAATGTTATCTCATGCCACCTGAGAATATTCAAAGGTACCGAAGTAAAATCAATATATAACGTCGGAAAGCGATATATCCAGCAAACTTTTAGGTACTGAAATCTTTCAAAATACGTATTTTTTTAAATTCAACTATAGATATAAACATTGTTATAACATAAACTTAAATAGTTCTGCATATAAGATTGTTCAATTTTGTTTATAAGTATGTGAAAATAATTGTTAAAATGTGGGGTTAGAATAGCGAAATAATGTGTGTCATACAAATGCATTTTAAAAGTTATTATATTATTTGAGGAGAGTTTAAATAGTAAAAGTGTATAAACAAAACATCAATAATTTTATTTTTGATCTTACTTTTGCTCTACGTGTTTTATTTTTCGATATTTCAGTACCTAAAAACACCACAAATTTGGTCATTTTACAGTGAGAAATACGGCGACCTTAAAGGATACAATCTAGAATTTTAATTAGCACCTAAGACATTTAGGTACCACATCGAGTTTAAAATTTAAACAACAGTGGGTAGAGTCTATTCCCTTCCCAACTAAAACTGTCGTTTGCTATCCAATACACATGTGAGTTACGATCACGTGACTAGTCAATAGGTACTTGCAGTTGCTTACTACACTTATACTTCATAGGAGAACGAGTCGTAATGTAATTTTTATGCCTGTTGTGTATATCCGTGTGGTAGGAAACGGTCTCATTAAATATTTTGTGGTTTTAAATATTATTGTCGTTTTACCTTATGAAGTTTTGAAAAATTCTATAGGATTAGATAGGGCCCTATATATGTATATAGAAATATTTTTTTTATTTATACTAATAATGCATTTGAAGATGTCTCCAATCTCTAGAAAATTCTCGACATTGTTTTGATAGATGGTTTTTTTATTACAGTGCTAGAAAATAATTACTTTAAATTGTTACTACCACTGTTACCAAATAAAACCTCACATTTTTATCGAATTAACACCAGACGGTGTAGTTTTTTACATCTATAGTTTGAAAATCTACGCCACATATAGTAATTGATTTACACCAGATTTGAACACATTTACATTATTGCAAGTAAATTCTATTCTAATTCAAAATATTTGTTAAAATATATTACTAAAGTGTGTTGATATAATTTACCAAATTGCGATGGGATAAATTTTGCCCTTTTTCCGTGCGGACTTATCTGGATCAGAAATGGTGTAAACTACATGCAAAATTTTAGGCGCCTCTTTTTGCTTTGTATAGAAATGCAACAATGTCCTTCTCATTATCATCTTCGTAATCATCCAACCTAAACCAAAATCGGTCCGTCTGGATTACCCTTGCGCCCAATGATCGCAATCGAACACTTGTTCTGTATACAGGGTGTTAAAAAAAGAGTGTAAAATATTTCAGGAGGTAATAGTATGCACCAAAATAAGCAGAAAAGTCTTAATAAACATGGGTCTGCAAAGTAACGGTTGCGTTTTTCAAACATTTTATTTTATTAGGAATAAACCGACAAAGGAAGCTTTTAACAAACAAAAAACAAAGTTACAGAAGACGTTCAAAGTGCCCTCCGTCCATTTCCAAGCAGGCACGACATCTTCGTCTCAACGATATTCGAACTCTTTCGAAAACACCCTCCTTGGTTTGGATTTCTTGACACTTTGATTAATCCGTAGCTGCAGCTCTTCCAGGCTATTTACAGGAGTATCATACACTAATGTCTTCAAATATCCCCAAACAAAGAAATCTAGAGGGTTCAGATCAGGCGATCTTGGAGGCCATAAAATAGGTCCGGCCCTACCCATCTATGTGGAAAAGTTTGGTGTAAATGCTCTCTAACGACCATGGAAAAATGAGCTGGAGCACCATCATGCTGGAACCACATTTGTTGCCTCTGATTCAAAGGAATGGCTTCCAAAACCTTATACAGTGTGTTCTGCAGAAAGTTGAGGTAAGCAGCGCCTGTTAATCGGTTTGGTAAAACAACAGGACCTAGAAACCTATCACCTACAATACCCATCTAAATGTTTAATGAAAAATATGCCTGATGTACAGATTCCATTAGAGCATGAGGATTTGCTTGGGCCCAAATATGCGTATTGTGAAAATTAAACACTCCATTTCTTGTGAACCCGGCCTCATCAGTAAGACGAATGTTTGCAAGAAAACGAGGGTCTTCAGCATCATGACGTAGAAACCAGCGGCAAATAACCAAACGTGCTTGATGATCATTTATTAGATTTAAGGCCTATACTCGTTGCACATGGTATGGATAAAGCAGTTGCTCGTGAAGGATTCTCCAAACAAGAGGATTACTACTTCCTACCTCGACTGATATTCTCCGCACACTCGCACTTGGATTCTGCTCTACCAGTGCTAGAATTTCTTCTTCTGCTCTAGGAGTGGATACCGACCTTGGTCTTCCAGATAAATTACACTGTTTGCTCAAGGAACCGGTATCACGCAATCTTTGGTGAATTATTCCAAACATGCGCTTTGGTGGCGTTCCCATTAGCACGACCATACATGAAATGCATGTCTGTTAATTCTGCGTTAGAGTAACCAGCCATAGCGAAAGAAAACTTGTATACTGAGAACAACTCTCAAATACGTACTGTTTATTTCACTAAACATCAACCAACTATTATAAGAAAATACACAACGTTTTTGTAAAATAAAAAAAACATAAAACATTTCATATCTCCGCAACCGTTACTTTGCGGATGTTTATTAAGACTTTTCTGCTTACTTTGGTTCATACTATTACCTCCTTAAATATTTTACACTCTTTTTTTAACACCCTTTATTTATATGCCCCTACACAATTAGCATTACTCCATCGATTCTTAAAAAATGCATCTTACTTCTATAAAAAGCCAGTGTCTGTTGCGATCTATCTAAAATCACAAAACAACCGGGAAAACCTTCGAAAAGGGTACAGTCACTCCAACTGTTATATGCACATCAGCAACTCTATTTCATTGTTATCAATTTTATCTTAGTTTTACAAAACCAAAGCCAAAATGTAGATCATTTTCCTGCTTCACATACTTCTATTCGACACAGAAAAGTTTAACCAATACCACTAAAATCACAAATTGGTACACTTCTGCACCCAGCGATAGCGACCTAACATTTCTTGTATTTTAAAAATGTATATCCCTACCCTCATACATCAGCGTTACACTATCGATTCTTTAATATTTCCAATGTTAATATTATTATATTTTTGTCAATTTAAGGAACTCCAAACAGGGTACGTCGGGGAGAGAGAGAAAGCGCGAGAGGAGCTGTCTTTACAAGTCAGACCAGCACTGTTACAGAAGCAGCCAGCGACGACATCGACGACTTAGACGCGGAGTTACCAAGAGTTACACAGTAAGTTTGGTGCATACTATGCCGTGGCGCTTAATTCATAAAGCCCCCTTCAAAGCTCGCTTCACTGAAATCCAAATGCTTTCATAATATACCTACCTATAAAGTTTGCATTGGTCTAACCAAATTTAATTGAATATATAAGCGCTTAATAGCGAGTTCATATTTAGCTATTGAATTCATAGTCCTGAAAACAATAGCTGAAAATTTAGAATAATATCGACCAGTACGGGAATATTTGCGGACGACCATCAGTTAGATGGAACTCGGAAAGTGTTTGGAATTCATTTCTGACAATTTATGCACGGAGGTTTTCAGATATTCAATAAAACGGTTTTCAAGTCCGATACCCTACGGGAAGCTCGCAACTTTTTTATTTGATCCCTGCGCATGAATACATTGTTCAATTCAATTAATTCTAGAACTTCTTTTACTATTAAGTACCTACTATCTCTAGTTTATTTATGTATTTATTAAGATTTCAATAGATAAATATCAAATTACAGGCCAATAACACTTACAAAATAACATGCGAATTTGTAAAACCAAAAAAAAATAAACAAAAAGAAACACAATGTACAAAGTAAAACCAAACACATAAGCAATTAAATCTAATGTACAGGAAATTTGTAGTTAGATTAACTCAAAACTAATAAAAATGACAGTTCAAACTACAAAAGTCTCAAACTGAATTCAGTATAAAAACAATCATAACCCTAGAAGAAATTGTGAAGATATTCAGAAAATGATTATATTGCCATTTTTACAGATAATAGAGCAGTTATTTTCAACTTAGCTTTAAGAACGGGTATTTTTCCAGAGGTGTGGAAAATGGCCAGAGTATGTCCAATTTTTTAAAAGTGGCAGTCAATCAGAAATTAATAATTATAGACCTATCTCAATTCTGTGTACTTTTTCAAAGGTGTTCGAGATCGAATTGTTCAATCGTATTTATTCCGTGGTTAAAACATTAATAACTTTAGGTCAAAACGGGTTTATGAACTGATCACCACTAGGTTGAGGTAAATAAAGATCCTGAAAGTAGGATGCAAATGCATTAACAACAACCTCCTAATCTTAACAGAAGACAATAACAGCTATTCCACAACAGTTTCCATTATACTTAAAACATTTTTTTATCAATATCGATTATTGGTTAAAGTTTTACATTAACCACTAGTCATATGCATGATACTAGTACATTCCTGGAACATGCAATCTATATTTATCAGGTTCTATCACATGCTGCCAACTTCTACACCTCGTTACACCCACAAATTAACTTCCCAGTCAATACCGTTTACTGATATATTAGTAATATCCGAATTTTCGTGAAATACCTTAGCGCTATATGAAATTTCGATGATAGTGGAATGTTAGATACCTATCAACTTCTCAGGTTTATTTGGCTTTATTAAATCTTTGAAATGTGATAATAACGAGGTTTTCTACTGATTTCACTTTTTATCAGCATTGGCTTGAGTATCAAGTAACAATCTTTTCTCAAAACTGACACTATTGTAATGATCGGATGAAATGACGAAATGTATTTTAATCGATAATGTTACTCGAGATCTTTTATGTAAAGATAATTGAAAGTGTAGTTTCATATAGAAGGCGATGATCAGCGTTCATGAAATTTTTCCGTCAAAATATAGGTTACAGTGAATACAAGAAAAAAATATATATTTTACGGAAAAAGTACACATGATAAAAAAAATTTCTTTGTATTTAAAACGAGATTGCAAGAACAAAATTAACATTTTATGTAGGTACCTACGTGGGTCCTGAACATAAAAAATAGATAAATATGAAAATATCACGAAAGTAAACTACGTTTACTTTTTCATAAATCGTTATTTGAACGCTTCACATAAATTCGAAGGCGAGTAAGAAATTTATTATAAGTTCGTCTAACTTCTAACGATATAGGCTGTGCATCTGACTAGAGGTATGCTGTTCACTATATGTTTCAGTTAACCCTACAAAAAGGTGTCCATGAATGTTATCTGGACATCGTTCAGATCATGGGTATGCACCATTTCGGCCAATCTATCCATAAGGAAATGTATCCTTTAACTACCTCATACTTATAACAGAATTCACTGGACAACCACCTTGCTGGAAATTAGAAAAGAAATCGGTAGTCTCTTCAAAGAAATATTGCACGCTAAAAATTTTACTTTTTGAAATATTACCCATAGATGGCATTCCAAAATGTTGGGAATGTTCTATACTCCAAAATCTGAATATTACAAAGCAACAATATCGTTTGTCGAAAAAGTAGAATCGTCCGAAAACATAATCTGTCGATGGATACTTCCACATACAAAAAACGAGGTGCTTTGTCGTATGCCTCTATGTATGGTTAAAACCTGGTTTCTATGACAGAATTTTATTTTCAAAATTATTTCCATGAGGAATTTTTCACAACTTCTGAATATTATAAACGTGTCTTTTGTGACATTGTACAATATTTAATTAGTAGCTGTAGAACTAGCTCAGTGACACTCTTATCGTCATAGTTTTTCTTTTACCTCCATATTTTCAACAGTGACCATGTTCTTAAATTTTAAATTATTTTATGTAAAGACTGTGTTGAACTGCATTTGGATATCTTTAATTTATAATTTATAATTAGAAAGATATCAGAAGCTTGGAATTAATCTTTAATTTATATTACTTGGCTATAACTGTTATTAGATCATATTTGTGTTGTTTGTTAAGTTATAATTATTATTTTAGATCACAAATAAAACTTTTTATAAAAGTTTTCTTTCGTATAAGGGAGATATATGGTACGGAATCAGATATCCTGTAAGCACAGGCACAAGCACATTTTTTCTCATTTTTAACATTACTATAATTATTAGTGGTGATGTGAAACTTAAATTATTGTTAAACGTAACTTATTTCTTTGTTTGCAATATAGATCCACTTGAGAGACAATGCCATTGGTGATACAGAATTTTACTTGAGTTATTTATAAAATTATGACATCTGAGTTCATATTAAGCTACTTGTTTTAATTTGGAAAATAATCGTGATCGTAGGAGTAAATACAGAATAAGTTTTTTGAAAGAGGAATGAAGCGCTGAATATAATAAATAAAAAAATTGAAATGTAAGTTTACCATTAATTTTTAAAACAGAAAAGTTTAATTGATTCTTTACATTTGGCATGGTGAAATATTTTTATTAGGTGCTGTATTCGTGCATAATGGCACAATGATATACTTTTTCCATTTCCCGGTGATGATGCACTTTCTGTGCTCATTTTACGAGTCTATTTTGGAACTTTTTTCAATACCAATGTCTATTTAACACAATAACAGTTAATAATATTATAAGCGACAAATTAACATTTCCAAAAATATGTACTGCGTTGTCCGAAAGCATGGAAAGTATATACAGAAATAAAGCACAATGCTGTATTATACGATAGGCCTTCGATGTGGCGGCGACCGTTTTTTGGGGCCGTGGTCAAACTAAAATGCTGTTTTCAGATTTATTTTTCCACGAAATTATTTAGGATAAACTCCAGTTGGATTCAAATAATACATTATTTTTTCCGCACGTATTTGGAAAAGTCATGCAATTTTCCCATTAACTAATTAATAATTATTAATTACTTTTTTTTTAAATTTCAATAAAGCCTTCGTAAAAATTCGTCAGTCGAATGAAGTGACCCACATTTTAATAGAAATGTGACGAACAAATAACGACAGTAAGGCAAAAATGTCTCCATTTGGCCCTAATGACGAATGATTCAGTTCAAACGAGGAGAGAGTCTTTCGCTTTCGTGTTTATTCACCCAAGCGATTATCATCCGATTTGTCCATCTGAGATTAGTCTTTTCATTTCAGATTAACTGAGGCGCATAAGAACGCTATTCGTGCGATCCGTAAAATCAAATACTTCGTAGCACGCAGAAAGTTCCAGCAAGCCAGAAAACCGTATGATGTTCGGGACGTCATCGAACAATACAGCCAGGGACATCTTAACATGATGGTGAGAATAAAGGTGAGTAAGATTTTTTTGTAATTTAATAAGTTGGTCTTTCCAATGTTATGCTTTGTGGGCAATAATGAAGGCATTTATTTGTGTTAAATTTTGAGTTCCAAGCGCAATATATTGATTTTTACTAGCATACATCATCTAATAACCAAGGCCTTCAAAATACAAAAGTAACATAATCCATTGCTAGTGGAAAACTATAGAGGTATCACAGTTCCGACGCTCTTAAGTAAAGTTATCGAGTGAGTAATATAGGATAAAATGTACTCGTATTTAAATAAATTTAAAATAATATCTAAATGCCATAATGGTTTTTGTCCTAATAAATCTACTGAAACTGCCTGCTATGATTTTACTAAATTTATTTATAAACATCTTGACAAAGGTAATTGTGTTGGTGCATTATTTTTCGATTTATCCAAGGCCTTAGATTCGTTGAACCTCAATTTTTTGCATGAAAAATTATCTGCAGTCGGGTTTCGGGATAATTCTTTGGCCTGATTAATGTCATATCTGAAGGACAGACAAATGTATGTAAAATTTAATAATAATTTATCAACCATACATGAAATTGAACTAGGGGTTCCACAAGGCTCGATACTTGGTCCTTTCATCTTTCAAATTTTTATGAACGATTTACCCGCATATCTTAACAAAGAGTTTTTTATATTATATGCTGACGATGTCACTCTTGCAACACATGAAAATAGTCCAGAAAAGTTGCAAGATTCTTTGTATTCCTTAGCTTGTCAATTTACAGAATGGTGTAATAAAAACTTATTAATTGTAAATGCAGGAAAAACCGTATGCATGCGATTTTTTTCGCGTAAAAAGTTTAACGCTGTTCTTCAAGTTAAGGTAAATGACACAATAATAGAGGATTCTGATGAAGCTAAGCTAAGAACGTTTATTAACTGTGATATGAGCTGGAGCAGTCAAATTAACAATGTATGTAGAAAAATTAACTACGGCTACTATATATTTATTTATTTATTTATTTATTTATTTATTGTAACAATCAACAGACCAATACGGTCCAATTACAGATTGTGTTTAGAGTCAAGCGCCTATAAAAAGACAAATTAAAAGTAAAAGTAAAAAAAATACAAAAAATAACTTAACTAAACTAAACTAAAAAAATAGACCATAACTAAACAAGCTAGTCTAGCCTAATTTACAAATACATATTATTTTGCAGAGCATTTTTCAATTTATGTAAATACATTAAAGTTATCAGCAAATATATCACAATTTGTCTGCAAAGTATTATAGTTTAAACACATAGTAACTATGGGTGACCTTAATTCATAATTTGTTCTGGCTATTTGGCAATAAAATGTTCTGTAGTATCGAGTTTTTTGAAAAGGCACACTAATATTAATTTTACTTAACATGAGTTCATCTATTATGTTGTAATGTATAAGTTTATAGAGATATAATATTCCTATATTAATACAGTTAAGAACAATGTTTGATACTGCCCAGCTTCTTAACATATATTATTCCATAATCTATTGTCATTTGTCCTATGTTATACTTTGGGGTAATGTAAACAGTCATAATGCTAGCAGAGTTTTAATATTACAAAAGAGAATTATTCGATTAATTTTTCGTATTCCCCAAAGAGAATCTTGTATACCATATTTTGTTCAAAATAACATATTGACTTTTCCTAGCATATACATATACAAATGTATATTATATGTTGCCAAAAATATAAGATCTTATGAACGTAATTCTGATACACATGAATATAAAACTCGATACGGTAGTTTATTAAAACTTCCACATCATGCTACAAGTTTGTACAAAAAATCATCCTCTTATATGGGTATTAAACTTATGAATGCATTGCCAGTTGACATAAAAAACGAAATAAATTTTAATCTATTCAAAACCAAACTTAAGGCATACCTTGTGTGTAAGTGTTGCTACGAAATGTCAGATATGTATTTCTAGTAGAGGTGATCCTTAATATTATTTTATACACATAACATAATTGTTATATTTTACAATGTTTATCTTAATTTACAATGTGTGTCTAATATCTGTCGATGTTTGTACTTTATTAATGTTCTTTGTAACTGTTGTGTAGTTGACTTGTCCAATGTAATTTTTATTATTTTAATGGATTAAATATATTATTATTATTAATATACAAGGGTGGATCAAGTATAAATCGGAATTTTTATTTTAACGCTCGCTAGGGAATCTGAGTGGTGCGGTGTCTTGATACATGGAAAAAATCTAATCTGTATTTAGAGTTATAAATTATATAAGGGAATTAACATTTTTGCTACAGGATTAAAGGCTGGTTAATTTCCAGAATGTAATTCAACGTTTTGTCCACGACCAGCCAATTAGGAGAGTGAAAGTCGTATGAGAGCAGGTGAAAAATTATGGCACTGAAAAACGTCATATATGACAAATTTATTTTATTCAAGAATATTGATTGTCAGAAAGAAAAAATGAGTGAGAATGCTTAGAATTTCTTTATTCCGGCTGAAATCCAACAAGAAACCCAAGAAGCAACATTTAAACCAGTGCTGAAGTCTTTGAAAATGGTAAAAACTGAAAAAAAAAATTTAGTAAAAAAATTTTTTTGTAAAAGGACAATAAAAAACCAAAAACTTGGTTATTTGATTTTTTTACATAAATTTTGAGGTTATGTGAAAAAAGTGTAAAGACAAAAGTTGTAGATCTTTTTATTACCTACGACTTTGCTATTTAACTTTTTTCCATATGACTTGTAGTTTTGCCATAAATCGAGATAAACCGTTTTTTACCCTTAAAAACTCACCCCCTTCCACTTCCCGACCTCAGATCGCCCGTAAATTATTTTTCTCTTCAATCTTGTTGCATTCTATTCCTTTTCCAATGGGTTTGGACTATTATTTTTTATAGTTTCAAAAATTATCGACCTTGGTCTAATTACGTCTATTACCAACGAAATGCAAAAAGTGTGTGCGAGAACGAATTGGTGAAATTCGATATCTGGCGAAAAAAAGGGACATATAAGGAACAATTACAGAAGAGGTTTTTGAAAAGTTTTTGAGAATGAAAAACTGAATATATGTACAATCAAATGTTGTCATATCTAATACTGAAACAGCACTCTACTGGTGAAAGAAATCAGTTATTTTTTCAAATTTCTAGGATTTTCTGTATTTGAAATTATGTCAGATTTTATTTCTTAAACGAGCGTAGCTGAATTCCCGAAAGGCATTTTTCAACACCAAAATTTGTTGTCACCTACAACAGTCGTTTCACTTATCCGGGGACACCCTGAATATTTTAAATTCAGATGAAAATATCCTTTTACATAATATAAATGGCACTACAATTAATAAGACAATGAATTATTTATAAAATAATTAGATAGCGGAAATACATATCATAGCATCCTTTTATGATAATTATTATTATTAAACGTAATACATATAATGAAGAGTATTGTATTATAGACTAAAAACAAAGTGAACCAATAATTATGGAAAAGGGTTGCTGGGGATTAGAAAAATTATTTGAAATTACTGATTATAATCAAAGTTTCTTTATTATTTATTTATGTTGTTATTTGAGAGAAATGTTTGTAGCTAAATGACATTATTATATTATATTGTACTTGACAATAGTTGAACAAAACTGGACCTAAATTCAATAAACTTTGATATTAAAAATAATGTATGTATAATGTATATACCTACATTTGAAATGCAATATAATTTTTTCCGCTAACAAAACTGGTCCTTCGACAAAAAGAAGAAATCTGTCTGTTCGAAGTGTGATCCTTCTTCAACACAGTGATCGGCAACACACAGCTGCTTAGATCCAAGGAAAACTGAAAAAAATCAATTGACAAACACTCGAACATCCGCTGTACAGCGCAGATTTATCACCATTATAACATGTTTGAACTACTCAGTGAAGAACTTGGCGGAGGCCTTTTTGATTACAAAGTGTGGAACAGTTTATGTGCTATTCGTTACAGACACAACAACTTTATTTTACGATAACGGAATAAAAAAAACTTCCAATCGAATTGTAAATGTGTATTAATAAAAGGGAATATAGAAGCCACTAGGACATAACAGCCTCTGTAACCATAAAACTTTTGCAGAGCACAAATTCTTAGACCATAGCCAGAAGTTTCAATGTCCCTATATGGATCAATACCTTCTTAAGGAAAACAAGACGAGAGAAGGGAATCATATATAGTTTCTTTCTATAATAAGGCAAATCTCAAATTGATCTTTGCCTAGATACGTACACGTTGATTTTCAAATGATCTATGTAATGAGTTTCTGTCGTTTCTTCTGTTTTCTGTTCTTGTTTTCTATATCCTGGCAATAGTGTTATGATAATAGTATTATGGGGTCTCAGAAACCTGCACACCTTGTGTGTATTGTGATTTTGGATCGTTGTTATGTGAACGTAATAATTTCTAGATATTATGTGATTATAAAGACTTACACGCCCTGATTAAGGGGTTACTGGCTAAAAAAGTCATGAGGTTTTAAGTTTATACGGTTCCATTTCCGATTTTGTGATTCTGGATCGGTACTATGGAACAGAAGGTAAACTGTCTGCTTTCCAAAAGTCATGTGGTTATAAAGACTTGTTCGGCCATGGAGCAGAAGCACTATTTTTCGTCACCAGTAACAATCTTCTAACGATTTCTTAATACTGTCATGGTTTTTCTAACATTTTTCTGTAAACGATTTTATTTATTTTGATGAGCGAACGAAGTCGCTATTATATCATATGTAACAAAATTCCTGCGAACAAACAAGGATAGCTACATTCACCTATATAACATACATGTATAAGATTTCCCATCAAAATTTAACAAAAAATCATTACAAAAGAATGGACAATTGACGACTGAACTCCTAAATGATGTAGGGAGTTAAGATTTCTAAGATTGTTAGATTACCTTTAATCACATCGACCTCCTCAAATGAGTATTCAATACTATGTGATTTTTTTCTTTAAGTCAATAATCAAATACGATTGTTTTGTGGTAAATCAAATACATTGTTCTCAACACCTTTATTATTTGTTTTAAAAATAAACTCTAATGTTTTACAAGTGACATGACTGAAAAATGTACGTCGTAAGCTTTTTAAAAATATATATATCGGTATTTATTTTTTTTTGGCCTTCTAAAAATATATTTCCAGGTTTATTTATAAAACTAGTCTATTTTTACCCATTTAGTATAGTAGCTGTAGTGCATATAAAATTCGTTTAAAAGCACCGTTAATCTGCAGATGGTTTTAATTGACTGGCAGAGCTGTATATAATTGTCAGAATGATGTACTTTATTAACACAATCGTTGCAAAAATTTCGTCCAACAGAATTATACAATCATATTCATAACTATATTCAGTTTTCTTTTTTACATTATCGTTATCGAAACAAATTTATATTAGCAAAAAAATAGGACAACTTATATTCCTTATTTGCAGAAGAAATGTGTATTTAGTTTTAGTTTAGTGTTTTTTAAAAATTTCTTATAATCAAAAATAAATATTTTGGATAAACGCAATGATAATTTTATAAAAATACTAGGTGACCCGACAGACGTTGTTTTGTGATATAAATTATTTCTAGTGAATATTTTGGTAGTCGGCTTCGTTCTCATCTCTACTCCGTGCTGTTTACTGGGTGAGAAGCACAAACCTAGGAATAATATAGACTGTGCCAGTGTCATATTGCCGGCGACCGCTAATAATTCTCAGACCTACCGAATATACATATAAAATTTCATAAAAATCGGTTAAACCGTTTCCGAGGAATATGGCGTCTAACACTGTGACACGAGAATTTTATATACAGATTCGGAAATTGCGGATCTTTACAGAGAAAGTAGAAATTGCCGCTTCATTCCAGGGAAGGTACGAACTTTAAGAGGGGCGGCGACGTGCATTGGTCTAGCATTCCCCACTACTACGGTAATCGGTTCCGTATCGCCATTGAAAATCTAACTGTCAGATCAACTGATGCCAGTGTTGTCAGATCTCATGCATTCCGAGGAAATCTCATGCTTTCATATTTTGATTACAAAATCTCATGCTTTTTAATAGACACAAAAAGAAAGAATAAAATTATTAAAATTACTCTTTGAAATCTACCAAAACAAGAACCTAACGAGAAATAAAGGCAAAATCGAGGGCAAAATTGAATAGATAGAGGTAGGTATCTACAATATTTGGGTACTTGAAATATCCTTTATTGTAGACTGCTCTCTTAATAATTAGCAATGAATACATAAACGGGTATGACAGTCTTGAGTCTACGGATATGAGGTGTGTGTGCTATATTCTCGCTGTATTGCAGTGATTCTTAACTCTATTCCGTAAGGGTACCTACATTTTCTGGAAACAACAGATTTTACGACCCGTGAGTCACCCTGCGTCACGTCAACTGCGCCTCAACGTTTGCCCGGCCTAACAATAAAATAAATTAGAAAGGTTACGTGGTTAATAACTTTTAAGTAAGTACCTGTAACTACCTACTTACAATGTAATATTATGATAAAATAGCAGAACATAATGATTTTTAATGAAATAAAAATGGCATTACAAAAGTAATTAATTACTTGCTTCTTTGAAATTATTCTCATGCACTGAATTTTTCCCACCTGGCAACACTGCTTGATGCAAACACGCTGTGGTCGAAGTATGCGTGTAGCATGACACAAATACACGCAAGCGGCAAAATACAATTCACCATCAAGATCCTCAATTTCCAAATCTGTTATATAGATATATTTTACATACAGGTAAAATATCCTTTATACAGAAAATAATTAATAATAATAATAATAATAATAATAATAATAATAATAATAATAACAAATAATAATAACAAAAATAAGGTACACAAAGAGTAAGAGGGTAATGAATAACAATTACATATAAGCAACAACACCAAAAAAGTAAAGATAATAGAAATACAATAGATTCAAATCATAGTAGCATTTTCTAATAATTATTGAAGATAATAATATATTTAAAAATATTGTATTATAGGGTAAAAACTAAAGAGACTAATAATTATTGAAAAGTGCTGAAGATTAGAAATATTATTTGAAATTACTTTTATGATCAACATTATTTATTTATGTTGTTATTATAGGGAATTCTTTTAGCTCAATAACATTAGTATATTTTATTTTTACATATTTATTTCTGAAGATACTTGACATCTTGATGCTGATTTATAGTAAATATTTTTTTTTATTTTGTATAAATTCTAATTTTAATATGTATATTTTTTCAATCAGTAAAGTGTAACATTTTAATAAAGAAATCATATTCCTAACTTATGGAAAATGCGCAAAAGAAAGACAGTGACAAACTTTCTAAGATACAATTGATACATAAACTCAGTTTTTTGCCTTGATATCTGCACTGATTATTCGTAAAAGTTGCACTTAAAAAATCATCGATGCCTATTTGTTTGATTCAATGATTGACTGAGAAAGAAACCAAATTGCGACATGGTGAATATGTTCAACACGTTTAATTTGAAAAGTGTATACGTGCATTAACAGAGAAGTTATACAGGGTGTCTCAAACTCGATAGTATGAGCCTACTGTGAGGATACAAAAAAATTTAAATAAAATTTGGGACATGTGGTGTTAAGTGAGTGAGTGGGATGAAGTAAGCTCCATTTTCAATCGAAAGTAGTATCTTTGGCATTTGACAGAAAAGACTAATGACGTCATCAATTATATTATTTCCAGAAACATACCCATTTTTTTCCTGATAAAAGCCTCTCTTTTTCTTCTCTAATTTCAAAACACATATCCAATCTTTGCCTGACTTCTTTGTGGACTGCTTTTATTAACATTTCGCAGTTTAACTCATTACAAGCGTTTGTAATGTTTTCTTTCAAATGATTAATATCTTGCAAAGGTGTTTTGTAAACCTTATTTTTTAAAACTGTTAAAGGCTTTCCAGGCCACTGAATAGGTCAATTCATCCCAATCCATTTTTCTGGGAAAGTGTTATTATCTAAATATTGCTGCACAATCCTCGTCTTGTGGAGTGGGGCTCCGTCCTGCTGTAACCATAGGTTTCTCCTTAGCTGCAAAGGCACATTCTACAGAAGTACTGGAAGTTTTCTTGTGAAATTTAGGTAACTCACGCTGTGCAATGTATGTTCAAAAAAATAAGGCCCAACAAAATGCCTACCGACGATGCCGCACCATACATTTACTCCAAAATGGCCTTGGTTTTGGACTGGATTTACAATGTGGGAATTTTCAATGGACCATTAGTGTTCATTGCGCCTATTTATCAAACAAACTTTCGTTTGTCCAAAGAACGTGCCAAAAAAGGCGCTGATCAAGAGTTTCTACATTTACTACAATTTCAGCTATAAAATTAAGTCTGTTTTTAATGTGACATTCAGGCAAATACTCCAAATTATGAATTTGTTAGTAATGATACCCATTGGTCTTTAAAATTCGTTGAACGGTTGATTTATCTAAATTCAATTCCCAGCTAATATGCCGTATAGAATTTTGTGGATTTTATTCGGAATACTATAACAGTCTCGCTGTATTAACATTGTTTCTTACCCTTCGGTCAATTATGTGGTTCTTCCGAACAGAAAATTCATCTTAGTTTCGTCGCAAGTTCGCCTACAATCTTGTAAAGGTTCTATGATTAGGAATGTGGCGCTCTGGATACCTTTCTCGATATAACTCTACAGCTCTTCTTGAATTATTTTTGTGACTCGCCGAAAATTAGCAACATATCAACTTTTTCTGAATGAGAAAACCTTTTGTAAGCACAAAAGTTATAAGTTTGACATTCGTATTGGGTAATGACAGTATTTTGTGACATGTATGCACTTTAAATCTCGCAAATTCAATTATTTTCCAACGATTACTGGATCCTTCCACCGCTAATGTGATTTTTAGATGGTACTTCTTTTGAAACTCTTTAGGACGATATTACAATGTTTAAACGGGAAGTAATACCGAAAAAAATCTCTAATAAAAGCGTATTAGAAAAAAGAGAGATTTTTAACAGGAAAAAAAAATTGGGTATATTTCTGAAAAAAATTGATGACGTCATTAGTCGTTTCTGTCAAATCCAATAGATAATACTTTCAATTGAAAATGAAGCTCACCTTATTCCATTTAACACCACGTAAACCAAATTTTATTTAAATTTTTTGTATCCTCACCACATCGAGTTTGAGACATCATGTACATGGGCAGAACAGGTACCCTGAAACCTCTGAAATTAGGGGTATAAAATAAGGATTCATATTTTGTAATATGGGTCATAATGTAAATAGTATGTACAGCTCAAATGGTACATTTAAAGAAATTATTAAACCACCAAACTTAAGGTAAACAATTTCTCCAGGTCAATAACATTAACCATTTTTCGAACCGACCTGAATATACCCTTGTCTGACTCATTGACATACTTTCAGGAACTCCAGCGAAGACTAGACCAAACATTAGGAAAGCCAGGGAGCTACCTAGCTGGAATTGACAGGGTTGGTAACGTTAAGCCTATGACGGTGGGAGCCAGATTATACAGGGTAGAGCAACAGGTAAGGGTATTGTAGACTCATTTTTATGTTGTCATGAAATCATTCTTAATCATGTTCTTTAGTTATGCATCTGATCTTATACAGCAAGATAGAGACTGTTGTAGAACCGTAGCTATCGACTAAAATTTCATATGCGTAAAGGTAAATAAAAGCCTACATGTCAATGCACGTTTGAACTTAATGTTTTGAGTTAAAAATATGAATGCATTGACCCAGCACATACAAATATTCCAATATTGTTAGTTGTTTAATACCATAACTAACATTCTGGTGGCGTGAGCAAGCAAATTAAGACATTTGACACTAATTATCATTGGAATGCCAATTTAGGTTGCGGTATTCAGGTAATTTCGTCTAGTGATTAAATCAAGAGCTAGATTTAACCTGGCGTTACCAATGCAATTTCGTTCTCTTTGTCATCCCTATCATTTAGGTCAGGCAACAAGTGCTGTAATCATTAATAGCATTGGTAACCCCTGTTTACGAATCCAGAGCATTGAAACCGATCATATTCCGGAAGGGAATGTGACGAAGTTTTGTGTATTCTGGAACTTAAACAATATTTATGATATACTGATGATTTGGCAATAAGTGTCTTTACCATTGACAATACCATGAATGTCTCTAAACAGAGCTAAGAAACAATATATTCAAAATTGGTGATTTAAAAATTGGGATCGTAAGTCTTTTACATTGAACATAAATGTTATTTTTGTTTGTCACAATGTTGTTATCTCTACATAAACTATATTCAATCAAATTGTTAAATCAGTTTAACTTTTTGGTTGACTACTTTGTGATACAATCACATTCAATTAGTTATATAATTACCAGTGTTCTAAAGGTTGTGCTTATCAGGATAAGTAATATAAAATATTTATATCCTAGTATACCTGAAACCATTGGTTATATAAGCTACTTAGTATATTAAACTCGGTACTGCAACAAACATTAAGATTTTGCAGTTATTATTATTATTATTATATAGGGTGATTCTTAACATATACGCATAAACTGAGAACAAATAATGCTATTACGCAGCTTTTGTTCAGTGTTGGTAAAAAAATGCCTTAGTTTTTATGTGGCCCCAAAAATAAAAGTCAAGAGGATTTAGATCGGACAATCTAAATTTTGTTGCACTAGTCGTGCATAATGTGATGGAGCATCATTGTGAAGAAACCACATACGCTGTCTAACGTTGAGATTAATTTCCTCGAGGAGTACCAGTAAATTATTGCGCAAAAATAATAAGTAACCGAATTGTCTCATCCGTAACTAAATTGTTCATGGTAAAGTTTGGGTTTAAGTACTGGTAATGTAATAACCATTCGTAAAAATTCATTCGAAGCTGAAGACCCTTGAAAGTAAGGTTTGTGCCCGCTGCACGTAAAATGGGTAGAACAAGTCGTCGCCAAACTGTGGATTTTGACATCCCAAATTGCACTACAATTGTCCTAGTGCTTATTCTAGGCTACTCCTCGACGGCATTTAAAATCTCTTCCTCGAGATTCACAATTTGGCAAGGTCCAATGGCTCCCAATTTTGCCCAGACCTCGGCCGCAAATTGCCAGTTTCTTTACCCCACTCAACCACACGTAAAACTTCTTCACGTCTTGGATAATATCCTAGGGGAAACCTTTGGGCAAAAAGATGAGGTGCAACCACTGAATTTTGATACGATTCCCCATATGCTGGTATCATATCCACAAGATCCTCGTTTGAGAAATTATACGCCATACTTTTATAATCACGTGAAAATAAACTCGAATAGAACTGTATCAGATAACAAAGTACTGCTATAAATATCAAACATATCGCCTTAACTTATTTAGGTTTTAGTTTTTAGAAATAAAAAAATTCACCTGATAAATTTTTGCAACCTTCCGAAACTAAAATTATGTACATTTTTTTCACTATTCACCATTATTTGTCCTCAGCTATAATTTCCCAAGTTTATACGTATATAGGGTATCCAAACGAAAATTTGACCCCCCCTATAATTGAAAAACCGAATAATATTTCAAAATTCGCCGAGACCCGTCGATTTTTGTTCTTGGGGGGAGCTTTCTTGACGGTCAAGCCAACTCGATATGTTCATCCCCCTAATGCCTAGCAACCCCAACTTAAAAATTTCAAATGCAACTACCCCACTTGTGGCACATCATTTTAAAGCTCTTTTCATTGCGAATACAGTGACGTACCGTTTTAGAAATCGGTTGAGATTTGACAGAATTATTGGTTACAAACGAAAGATGACAAACCAACTTACGCGTAGTAATTTCTACACAAATGCCCACCACTAATAAGTTTTTCATCTACTACACATGACCGCATTACCTAATTGTTATTGATGTGTCTATCAGTTTACAAAAGTCAGAAATGAAATAAAAAAGCTGAAGCAAATAAAACTAGATACTAAAATAGTTATTAGTAGAAGATACTTAAGTTTATAGGAATTCAGACCTTTTCAAAATAACATAAAATCAGTACTACAAAAAAAAGTCGGTGTTTTTTGCTTGTGACCAAGAAATCGTTAGTTTCAGCCGTTATTGAAAGCATTAACGTGTGTTCGAAATGGTTTATTCTATCGCGGAAAGAGTAGAAATTGTTGCAATTTATTATCGAAATCACGATTGCGCTAAAGCTACAGCACGAATTTTTAATGCCAATCATTCTGAAAAAAATGTAAACCACCAGTACGTTAAACACCTGATTGACAAATTTGTTGCAACAGGTTCGCTTTTAAACAAGAAACGTAAAGTAATTGGGCCAGTTCGAAATGAAGCAGTTGAAGTGGCAGTTTTGGGTCATGTACAGATGGATAATAAGCAATCGATTACAACTGTGTCTCAAGCTTCTGGCGTATCCCGTTCCAGTGTTCATCGAATTTTGAAAAAATACAAGTTTCATCCATTTAAGATGACGCTGGTTCAAGAGTTACATGAAGATGACTTTGATCGCCGTAACCAATTTTCCGAATACTTTAGTGAACAACTTCTGCTGAATGCAAATCTTCTCTACAATACATGTTTCTCCGACGAATGCACATTTATGTTGAATGGCGAAGTGAATAGACACAATTGTCGTTATTGGAGTGATACTAATCCGCATTTAATCAGGGAATTTCATACTCAGACACCTCAAAAATTGAATGTTTGGGCAGGCATTTTGGGCGACCATCTTGTACACCTATCTAGAATTATTGGAAAGTACAATTGATCCTAGGATAACAGAGATTTTAGAAAGTGACGACAATTTACTATAAAATGAATTAACCTTCCTACAAGATGGTGCGCTCCCTCACTATTCTGCTGCTGTTCGACAATTTTTGGATGACCATTTCCCGGGGCATTAGATTGGCAGAAGAGGTCCCGTCGAATGGCCACCAAGATCTCCGGATCTGTCCCCTTTGGACTTTTTTCTGTGGGGTCATTTAAAATCACGAGTGTACGCCACTCAGCCGGAAACATTGCAAGTGCTACATCAGAGAATTGTAGAAGAATGCCGATTAATAACTGCGGATGTCTTTAATAATGTTCGAACAGAATTTGAAAACAGACTGTATTATTGTTTGGAAGTTAACGGGGTCATTTTGAGCAATTCATCAAATAAATCTGATTTATTATTTGCTTCAGCTTTTTCATTTTGATAGACACATCAATAACAATTAGGTAATGCGGTCATGTGTAGTAGATGAAAAACTTATTAGTGGTGGGCATTTGTGTAGAAATTACTACGCGTAAGTTGGTTTGTCATCTTTTCGTTTGTAACCAATAATTCTGTCAAATCTCAACCGATTTCTAAAAATGGTACGTCACTGTATTCGCAATGAAAAGGGCTTTAAAATGATGTGCCACAAGTGGGGTAGTTGCATTTGAAATTTTTAAGTTGGGGTTGGTAGGCATTAGGGGGATGAACATATCGAGTTGGCTTGACTGTCAAAAAAGCTCCCCCCAAGAACAAAAATCGACGGGTCTCGGCGATTTTTGAAATATTATTCGGTTTTCCAATTATAGGGGGGGTCAAATTTTCGTTGGGATACCCTGTATGTTAAGAATCATCCTGTATAATGACATATTTTGATTTGTTATGTCATATTGAGGTACCTACAAATGCCATTTAAAATTTTATAAATGTTTTCAGTTTCTTCATTGATTGCCTACTGATTACAATTTGCTTTTTGCAGTTGGGATCAATGGATAAGAAATTAGAGACTGTATTACACGTTCTCAATGTGTTAGCACAAAAGCAGCATATTGCGGTTCGACCAATTGAAGAAAATGTTTAAACAATTCCATTGTATTTTGTAGACATTCCGTATTTTAACAAACATATTATTCATGATTCTTTGTAACATTGTAAAGTAATTAAGATATTAGTGCATTTTGATGTATTAACAGTTCATTCTATTTTATTGGATAAATCACAAGTAAAGGAAGAGGTAATTATTAGAAATGTTTATCCATTTTTGTGCTTTGTGCTTTTTTCAGAATGATTCATTCAAAAGTTTCAAAAAAAATCTGACCAAAAGGCTATTATATAATCAGATGACAACTTTGTCTCCCATATACAAAGATATCTATTAGCATAGCTCAAAAGCTATTGGTAGCTGATCAAACATTTGTATTTATTTTGATATTATTTCTGATTTGAAAACATTTTCATTAATTTATACAGAATCGAATCTAGTTTATACAGAGTATTTTCATACTTTTCGTTAGTAAAGAATAGCGCATAATAAAATCTGGTCAGTTCTACAACATTTTTCTCTAAATTCAGACAAATTCGCTAAGAATGGTTATAATCGAGAAAATGAACGTAGATTTATGTTCTTTTAAATTGGTTACCAATTATTTTCATTTGTTTAATAAATTATTACCTATAATTATTAATTTAGCAGGTAATTAGAAAATATACTAATTTACTAACTACTACTTTTACTAACACCCCTATTATTATTCCATACTTCACCAAAGTTAAAAATGTAAGACGGGGATATATTAATTTATATAGAATATATTTAAAAAAATTTAGTACATATTTTTTGTAATAATCTAATAAAATAGAATGGATTATATTTAGTTGAATTATTTAAAGTTAAGCCTAGATTACACTTTTTAAATATAAAAAATCAGTGTGATTGTCTGATCTTTCTTCTGCTCTGTTTTATTCGTAAGGATAAATAAAGACTTGTAAATTCAAGAAAAATATAAAAAATATATAAAAATACTAATATTGGGAAACACAAATTAAAAACCATCATCAGAAATTAATCTCACACTCTGTATATCGAAAAAAAAACATTTTGGAATACATGTTCATAGAGACTGTTCGTCTTTTCTTTTGGTGTCTAGAAACGCAGTTAAATTTATGGTACCACTTTTTAGAATTATCTAGTACATTATAATTATAGAAAATTTCAGCAAACATCGAACTAGGAAATTTAGTAAAACCACTAGAAATTTTACAGTAGCCAGTCTCGAAGAAAAAAGTGGTTATAGAAGAAAGATCTAGACAACTACACTTAAATGTTGACGAGCATTCCATCGACCTATTTTTTCTCTTGTGATAATTTGTCTAGTCAATAAAGTTTTTAATTAAACCTGCTGAAATAATATATCTGTTATCAAATAAAATATAAGGGCAATAACAACACCTACAAGGACTGAAATGAAATAACATATCTAGAATAATATTACGTTTACTGGGTAAATATTGAATTTCCTTTATCGCGGTTCCCAGAGTGGCATTACACTCTTGTTGATTCTGTGTCATATTTGGCGAGAAATTCGTCAAACAAAGCTGGAAGCTGAAATATGACGATATAAAAGGGATTTGTTTTATTAAAGTTGGGTTTATATGAGCACAGCTTCAGACTATTATTCTCATAAAGCGTATTATTAATGAATTCGTCGGTGGATGGAGTTAAGTGAAATCCAGGTATTAGGAAATGTGTACGATTTATTTAAAAATGATGATACAAGTTGTCCACTTTTTACAGTATTAGTTCAATTATTTTAAGTACATTTATTTTTTACATTTCGCGAATTTGTAAGTGTAATTAATTGTAATATTAATAAAATCGCTTTAATAAATATTGAAGAATTAAAAGTACAATACTGAGGTAAAAAGATACGTTTCCACTATTCGTTTAACCCTTATAAATATATTATAAGGCACAAATACAAGTAAAAAATAGAAATTGATAAATAACTGACAAGTTAAAAGTGAAAATAATAAATGATAATTTATAACGACGAAAATAATAAATGTAATTAAGTAAATACAGGATGTCAGGAATATGAATGCCTTTATTTAAGTGATTAATAGTACCAAATAAAATATATTCACATAATAAAAAAAATATATCAAAAATTGTACTAACTTTTTCTTAATTTAAACTTTAAAATACTTACATTTTGATAAAGAAGCTCCAAACTAATATAACATCTGTTAACTGAAATAGAACCTTCTCCCCAAAATCAAAGTTAGAAATAATTTACTACATCTAAATAATTCAAGGGTTTAATTCTGTCTTCTATCTTCATATTATGTTCTGATGTAAAACAAATGTAAAACATTGATTAGAATTAAGTTTCAAATTATTTCGTTCAGAGTAATTGAAAATTGATAGAAATTAATTTTATTATTAGCTGCAGCAATATAACCAATCTGTGAAGATGTTTGTTGTGTCAAATCCATAACAAAACAATTTTTCACAAAATTTAGCCTGGTCCAGAGTATCAAAGGTTTTGGAAACGTTTAACTAAACCAAATGCGTCATATTACCTCTAAATTTGGTAAAGTGCTGTCTCTGATGTTTCTAATATGGTGGTTGTTTCTTTACTTCTAAACAAAAATTCTTACAAAATGATCTTTCCCAGTAGCTTTGATAATGCCGGAATCAAATTTATGGAACGAAGCTTGCTATAAGATAAAAAATAACTTTAATTAAAGGTTTTACAATTTAAAAGACTCTTGCGGCAAAAGTTTGTTAAGTGAATTTTTGGTAAAGTAATAATAAAACTATATTTACCCTTGCACTTCTGTATAATCTAGAAAGTATAATCTAAAACCTATTTTTATAATAATGAATTTAAAAAATATATATGTACCTTTATGATCTATTTCCCAAACGATATTCTTCTTATTAAAAATGTCATTTCAAAACATTGTAATATACAGGGTGAGTCAGAAAGAATGAATCAACACTAAGATACGCTGGGGATACTAGACACCAAACCTATGTTTGAGCTCATCATGCCTTATATGAATGTCGCTGGTTTAAGACATAAAGAGTGTTCAAGGTTTAAATTTTATTCTGAAATTTCTCAATAATTGAGAAAGTTTTGATAGCATGACTGAAAATTGGTAGTGTTGGATTTTTTGCTGTAAGAATTACGAATTTGAAGCTTATTTTGACATTGCTCCTACAGGGCGCTGTTTCACCGTATTATTTAGGTAAATTAAAACATATTTTTTGATCTACTAAGCTATGCCTAAAAAAAGTTAAAAATTTAAAAGAACATTCAATTCTAAATAAAAATGTACTCTTGTTTAGATTGCTTAACTTTACCGGTTTGTGAGCTTTGTCGGTCATATCACCTATGGCATACTGATGAGGGCTAACAAGCCGGAAACCGGTCTATGTCTGGTGTTGTGTCCGACAAGGGTTATTGGCTGTTCACACAGATACTGCAGAAGTAATTCAATGCCGGTCGGGGCATTAATCCGCGGAGTAGTTGTTTCCTGCAGTATCAGGTTTGTGAGCTATTTGCATTTAAACGTTTCAATGTATTTTGTGGTGATTTTGTTTTAGGCGCTGATATTGCTATTTCTTTTCTTAGTAGACTGTCAAATTTTAATGTCAATAAATATTAGTGTATTTTGCGTTATTATTATTCATGCAATTATTGAAAAATTTCAGAATAATATTTAAACATTAAACCAGTGACATTCGTATAAGGCATGATGAGCTCAAACATAGTATTTTGGTGTCTAGTATCTCCAGCTTAGTGTTAAGCCATTCTTTGTTTCTCACCCTATATAATATGGGATCAAAACTTCAATATTTAATTTTTTTAAATCTTTATGTTATTAGTAGTATTTCTTGTATTTGTTTTTAATTGAAATGATGAAAAAATGTATGAGAAACAGATTAATTATGAAAGAATGTAATGTTATTTTAAGCAAGCAATAAAATGATTTTTCTACATTTAGTAGATCCCTACAATTTGACTCGGAATAAAAAACAAGCAACTAGACTGATTCTCACCAAATATGACACCGTTTCTGCATACGTTGTACAAAAATAATGCTTTCCTATCCAAATATGAATATATCTTATTGTGTAAAAGACTAGATTAATATTGTTAATTATCATACACATAGTCAATATTGATAAATCATATTCTTAAACATATAAAATAAATATCTCGGCACACAATTACTGTAATGTTAAAGTTAGCGATAATATTATTAGTATTTCTACAGTACTTTTAGATGTGCCTACATAGTTGAACTACTACAAATCCTTGAACATTCTTTAGACTATAATTCATTTGGTATTGGATGGTCTACTGAAATTAAATATACCATGGTTTTCCATGATCACTGTGAATAAGAAGGTAGATATTTGACAATCTGTATTTTTTTTAATTATAGGGTATGTCTTAGTATTAATACGAATTTAGAGTGTAAAATAAGATAAACTGAAAAATTTTCACATAGTGATAACTTATCTTTAGATAACTTTTTAATCTGTTGCTAGATTTTATAGTTAAGATATATTGGACTAACTATCATCAATTTGTAATATATAGGGTCCAATATTACATTTCTTTCTATTTGTTTGTATGTAAATATAATTCTAAAGTAGTAACTTACTAATTCTTATGCAAATAGTTTGTTGTGTTGCAGGTAACAGCTTCTGATGTAGCCGAATATTAGGCCTACATCACTCTTTTCCATATGTGGCCTCTTCCTGTTTTTTATCTATATCTGCAGTGTGGCCTACTAGGAATAGAAATACTGTCGTAGCTAAATAATCAATTTCGAAATAAAAATATGGAGAAATTTTAATGTTTCACACTGGTTATCTGTCGCGATATCTGCTTCAATCAGAATCTGTTACTTGCAAAACTTAATTCTTTTTAAATTTTAGGATG
The DNA here is from genome assembly GCA_025584915.1 of Monochamus saltuarius. Taxonomy (NCBI): domain Eukaryota; kingdom Metazoa; phylum Arthropoda; class Insecta; order Coleoptera; family Cerambycidae; genus Monochamus; species Monochamus saltuarius. Next base: position 22,076,079 of record CM046724.1, on the reverse strand, counting down.
AGTGCCTCTAAATCTGTGATTTCGTCTTTTTACTTCGCGTACTAAAACCGAATTACGATTCCAAAACCATATAAAATAATGTATCTACTAGTGAGGACCAAAACAGAACAATCTAGAACAGAAAGAGAATTCCTTAATCAATATTTGAATATCTGGACTATTATTAAATTACGATTAATGTCTTTATAACTAATATTATACGATTTCACCTGAAGTCACATGTAGTTTTTAAAAATTATTTGCAGAGTGGGCTTTGACAAGTACAGTCTGGATAAATTGTCTCAGAATAACTAAAAATAAAGGCATAATAAGAGTATGGTTACCAAATACTGCTATTAAAATGACTTCTAAAGAAGACAATGACAGCATATTATTAATATTTTTGGAGTAATATGCTTACTAATTAGGTTAAAGAAGAGAACATGTAAAAAAGTTTATGACATTTGATCAATAAGGATTAACATGAAACAATTTGTTTTTTTTTACATTCTAACCTTAAAAAACATATCGAGTAATATATTTCGCTTGATGGATGCATGTAATATTGTTATGAATATTACAAAAAACTGATTGATTATTTTTTTAAATAAAAATCCGGTACATTGAAAAAGAGCGTAAGCCGGGTACAGATTAGGTGCAACACAACATGCAACACAATATGCAACACAACATGCAACTCAACAAAAATCAATTTTATTGGTTTCCACACATAATGATGATGATGTTCATAATTACCACCAGTAACCGAAAAAGTATGCAAACAATTATTATCAAATTTTTCTAAATTTGGGGAACTACAAACTGACATGAAGTATGAAATTCGGAAACTAGTTGCAGATAGCGAACATAATCAAATTAATGTAAGTGGTTATTTTATTGCATATCCACAGAGTTCTATACAAGCAGCTTAAATGATTTGGGACTATCTTATTCGAGTTAAAAACGAATAGAATGCATGTTTTTTCGTTTATTGAATCGCAAGCACTTTGCTCTGGAGATGAAATTTTAATAACAATTTTTTTGTGAAAATGTTTATACAGGTCCAGAACTTTCCTATCTGCTTTTATTTTTCCAAATTTAGAAAATAAATTTACAGTAACCGTTCTTTCGTTTATAGGTGATAGTTTTGAACATCATCGTTTTAATAATCAATTTCATTGCTTACCACTGTAATTGTGCAGATATGATTGACGTTTGGAAAACATACTGACATGTAATAATAATTCTCAGCAGAAATATGACGTATTCACTTAATTTTAACAGAAATCCTCATTTACACAGAGAGCAAGATATAGGTATAGAAAAGTGGAATATGGATTAATAGCGAATAAAATTCTGCATAAGAAAATGTCAAAATATACAGGGCGTTTCATTAAAAAAAACAAAATTGACGGTTTGAAGTTAACATAAAATGATTTTTCAACACCTTGCATGAAATTAAGCCACCAATAAAACATTTCTAGAAAGCTTAAATATTCAACTATTCCTTTATAAAAAATATATATGTATATATTATAAAAATTATTACTTTAACTTCTATATCATTCGAAATAACTAACAGTGTTGAGAGATTATTATTTTCCGAAATATTGTTAACATCTCGAAAATGACAAAGGAAATCCAAAAATTTAAAAATATAAACATCTCTCACATTTTCCCCACTGTTAACCTGTATGTGAATATAATTTTATTTTATATATCATTCAAATAACGAATCATAAAAAAAGAATTACTGCAATCAAGAAAACAGCCCATCGTTGTAAAAATCAGCCTATATTATTTATATTTTCCCATTTTTTTGGAATTCTTTTATTTTATTTATTTTATTTTTACAAGAATATGCACGTTTTGCCATTGTGTTGCCAATTTCTGTCCTCGTATCTTTTTTAAAAATAGTTTGCATCAATGTGTGCTTGTGAGCCACCAACAAACATATCAAATTGACCAATCATGTTGAATTCTATGTTGTGTTACACCTAATCTGTACCCATCATTAGAAATTTTTAGGGATTTTAGGGAAATACCGTTTTTGAAGCAGGAACAATTATTACAACTAAGTTAATACTTAAAATGTATGTTGTCCCACCTACCTACCTAACAAATATATTTAACTACATATCCACACTGACCAAAACATGTGCAAGTAACGTGGAATTGATATACATAAGTACCTAAATTTTATGCCCACTCTGTAGAACCAAGTAAAAATAGGTGGTGATTACACTTTGCTTATATACGTCAGTTAGATACCACGAAAAATTCTAATAAGAGAGCAATAATTTTTAAAAAGTACTCGATTCACTATCGCCGAAAATTTACCGTTATAGTCACGATCATCTACAGCTAAATTTGTTAAATTGGGAAATAATCGTGTGATTGTAATTCTTTGCCTTTTATCTTAATATGCGATCTTGTTTAATTAATATATTGTAAATATAGAAATTAATTTCTGTATAAAGATTAACAAATAAATCTGAACCTGTCTCTATCCTCATTAAAAACACAGAAACACACACACGACACTATAAGAATTACGCTTTTATTCAGGTTATTTGTTAATTTTTTTATATTCGTAATACTCTTTTCGATCTCATTTTGTATGATTTTTTAATCATATTAGATTTTAAGGAAACATAAGCTGCTATACCCATATACCTACCGTAGATGCCTACCTTTAGATGTAATCCTAAATATTCCAATTTTTGAACTTTATAACATCATAGGGTAGCTTATCGTTGTATTAGGGCCTGACAACTCTAGGAATTTATCTTCTTTTGGCTTCAATTTCTAATAAAACGTTAACTTGTGCAAATGAAGTGTAAGTACAAATATAGGTACCTTGTTGTTGTCTAAAGAAATTAGTGTTACAAGTTATTGTTAAATGTTGAGAGGAAAATATTAATTAACTTTAAATTAACACCTTGTAGTCATAATTTATATTTAAATATGTCAACGATTACTTAAAATCTACTCTAAGTTTACTCCAAATTATTAAAGTTTGTCAAAAAATTGTACAGGGCACAATTTACAAATATTTTCGGTGTACGGTGTCGTAGTACGTTTACTTTAAACAATACTTTACTCGCCCTGTATACAGAGTGTCTTCGGTTATGCATTGATAATTATGGTATATGAAGAAATCCCTATTATATTTTCACACTCTACCTTTTACTAACATTGTGAATAAAGAAACGGGAACACTCTGTATTATATTCCTATAGCGTCGATAGCAGTGCCCTCTGACCATGGACGCTCTGAAGCGTTGGAAAAATAAATTGTTTACATTTAAATTCATCATTCAACTTATCAAACTTAGTAACAATTTAATAAAGATACTTAAAATATGATAAACATGAATACAAACCCTATAGGGTCTTCCACTATTGCTGATGCAAACTTATTTTCTTCGTTAAAAGTATCATCATAATTTTTAAGAAAAACAGTAAACGTAGCACCGTTTACATTATCAATCCATTTGACTTTGTTTTTCAATACTATTACTAAGTAATATTTTCCTCATTATATTTTATTATTACTCCGTTCATAAAAGATAAATTCTTAACGTTGTCAAGGTACTATAGTGATTGATTTGATTGTGATAGCACATTGTTCTCATTTCCACAAAGATGTATTTATATTAAGTTATTCGATAAACTGTAAATAATTTCTAGTTATTATGCTCACAAAGTTCGTGATTTTAACTTTTAACAAATAGGTGGATGTTTACATTGAATGTAAACATTAACAATATCAATTAATATTACAGCTATTTATTGTCGTACATTATAGTAATTTAGACTTTCCTTGGTGCAATATTTAAAAAATGTAGGCATGTATAAGCTTATGGTGATTAATTAATTGTATAATAAAGAATGTCCACGAAATTGTCCATTTTATTTACCTTATGCATTAATGTCAATCGCCAACAAAATAAAGCTTTGCGGAAGCAATGTCCAGTATACGTTTCTGGATTTGGCAGATTTAAACACTCAGTTGTCACCGGTCTTTCTTGGTTTTGATACCGAGAAGAGAAACGAGCATTACATAATCTGTGCAACTCAGCCGAACAGCACTCTCCATGTAATTTTTATAACTACAATCTGTAAGCCAAACGAGTGATACACAAATTTTTTATATATTTTTAGGTGTTAACAATATTTTGTTCAACTAAGTACTCTGCGAACTAAAGCCCCGACCAGCGTTGAATTACACCCACAATATCTACCCATATACTCTTCACTATCAGCTTTTGTAACTTTTTTTTACTGTATTGTAAATGTATTTGAAGCTAGTATAAATCAATTATCTTACAATTCCTATCAATGAAGTCATATGTATGTCTCTGATACCAAACATTTAGGTATGATAATGAACAATTTCATAGACAAAGCTCTATTTAATTATTACCTAAAATAAATATTAATCTAGCTAAATTTATTAACCTGATAGTTAGATATTTGACTCAAAGGAGGCTACCTGAAGAAGTTATCCTAAAAATGCAGACATATATAAGATCTCATTTATTGTGGTTGAATTTTCGGGTTTCCATAGTTTGGTATCAGAGAGCATACATATGATATATATACATCGATAGGAATTGTAGAAGAATTGATTTATATTAGCTTAAAATACCTTTATAATATAGTAAAAAAACATTTATTTTAGAGGTTATTCTGAGTTTTACTTTGATAAGGGGACATTCATCATCTGCAGCAGTGTGAAGAAATTTTACATCTTCCTTGTAAAAAATTTAAACTTTTTTGGTTTGTAACCGCTTGTTGATTATTTTATTGAAGCGTAATTTTGTACGGCTCCTCAGTTGATCGTAACCTTGAAATATCGATATTTTCATTTACCAATATGGTGCTTTTAAGCATTGAGTAATACCACCATAACGTGAACATATTTTTATGTTCTTTGCGTTCTTCCATTTTTGAAATTTCCTGTATTCAAGATTTAGACATGGCCTCTGACGCCTCAGCTCGAATATCAAATAGTAATAATTCCTCTATTATCTCGTTTTCCAGCAATCACATAAAACGAGACCAAAGAAGAAATAAATGTTTAACACCACTATGACCGAACAATGACAACCCAAAGGAGTGAGGAGTGTTTAATAATCAAATTCCATAGAAACCAATGCTAACCATGCAAAAGTTTCCCAAATTTAAAATCGCTTCTCTCTCGAAATTTTTCTTCATACTAAACGCGTTCATATTTTTATTAATAATCCACCAGCTCATTACTTTAAAAGTAGTTTACGTCTTACTACTTTTGAAGTACAAAACGTTTTTCGTTATCATTTGTGTTTACAAAAGCCCTGTAGCTCGAAAACGGTAAGAGATAGGGAGATGCAGTTTCCACATGTTTTTCAAAAAAAAAAGCCCCAGCCCCTGTTTATGAGATGTGCTTTATCTACGAAATACCACTCGTAACCCCCTTCAAAAACATACAAATCCGAACCACCTGCATATACTATTTAGCAAGCTTGATTTAAAAATTAGGCTACATATTAGAGAAATGATGATTTAAAACTGTAAACCATTTGAATAAATTACACAAAACAATTGATAGGTAGTTAAAAAATTACGATGCATGTTAATATTTCAGCTTCTTAAACAAAATTATACAGAAAACGACATAAGTCTTTCTTCCATAAGTTAAAAACAATTATTTTCTTGTGTAACTATGTAGTTACGCCATTAGTATTCTTTGTATTTTCATAAATATAATAAGCAAATATAAATAAAATTAGTCAATGAAATTTCCTCCAAAGTAAACATGTTTCAAGGAAGTGGTTTTAAAGCTTTTATGAACTTTGCTGTTGTTTGATCTATAGCGGTTTTCCGGGTAGTTATGCCGAGACCTAGGTAAATTGTAGCTGCCAGTAACAGAATTGATGTCCCTAGTCTTAGATGGGATTCTTTGATCTGCTCTTGTTATTTATGGGCTTTATCTCAGTACCCCTGGGCCTGTTCATATATTGTTTTCGGTTCCTGTTATTGGTATTTTGCTACTATAATGGTGATCTTCCGAAATATCCCGTATGCACCTCTATAACCAATCGGCATCTTCAGTGATGGCTGAAGCAGTGAAACTAGAGATGTGCACTTTAATTCTGTTACAGGCAACAACCGATTACCTAGGTTACGGCATAAAACTTGGAACACCACTATAAATTAAATGTTTACAGGTATTTGAGGCATTATGTAGAATTTAAGATAAGTAATAAAATATAAATAATCAAAAATATTTTTATTAATAAGTAAATAATTAACAACAAATTATTTTTAGAGTACACAGTACTAAGGATAATATCATAAAGACTAGATTATGTTTATTTTTATATAATAAAAATAATGTCAAAATCTTAACCTCAATATTACGTAAATTAGCACCATAACTTCAGAGTCTTAAAAATTATTGCACCCTGTTATAAAATGTTTTTCACTTACATCTTTGGTTAAAAACGAAACATAATGTTATATAAAAAGTTTGTTGCCATTTGACAAAGATTTTTTGACTTTTTTTGGAATATTATCATAATGTCTTTTAGAGTATAATTGGTGACTTGTAAACTTTACTGATCACAAATTGCATAAACTGAATAAATAATTCAATATATAACGACTTATTAATTCTTTTATTTTTCTGTCTGTCTAGTAAAGTTCCAAAAATAACCGAAGAGATAAAAGTCTCATCAGCACTAATGCGCGTTATTGGCAGACAATTCACTTGAATGCACGGATAGATTATCAATATTATCCGGCGACAACTCATTTATGTTAAGTTCGGGACCATCACTAACTACCCCTCGAGCCTGTTCGCCTTCTGCCAGATTTCCAGGCAGATAATCTTTCCAGGACCTGAACAAATATCGAGTAAACTTCCGCAGCTGCCTAAATTTGCAATAAGTAGCTCCTTCCGCGCTTTCCGTCTGCTGAGTCTGAATCAGAAACCCCTTCTCCTTGAAAGTTTGCTCCAGCTTTTCTCTCTGCAGGCTTTTCCTCGACTTCCTCTTCTTCATGCGTTGCGAATTCAAATCTTGTGCGGAGTTCTGCGCTGCCCCAAAAGTGGGCACTTGAATTTCAGGAGTCAGGAGGAATTCCGAGGTTGATTTTGATCCGGGAAAATCCACCGGAGGTAGGGGGTAAATCTTTTCACCGCTGGCTTGGAGAAACGCTCCCGTGGAAGAACCCTGGGTGTTGTTGACTTGTTGCTGAAGGGTTTCTCTGGGGAAAAATTCGTAACCTCGCATTGATTTGTCTCCTGTTCCACTGTAGTACCTAAGAAAAGAATAATATACTATTAAACAGGAAGAAACAGAGTAGAATAAGTCAAAAATGGGACATACAATATTTTCCAATAACTTAGATATAGAACCACTTAAATAATGATACATCGTTGAAGTTAACGTATTTGATTCCATATATGTTATTTTTACTTTACATCAACGATCTCGTTCACATTTCTAATGACACGCCTTTCACGATGTACGCAGATGACATCTCTCTGATTATTTCAGACTGGAATGACAGGGATTTACAAACTAGTGGTAACGCTCTCTTTGGTAACTTGATTGACTGGTTTTCGGAGAATTCTTTGTACTTTAACACACAAAAAACACAGATTGATTTCACACTGCTCAGAAACAATGTAGTATAATCGAATTTTTTGCAGATAAATCTGTAATAAATACTAAATCTGATATTATCAAATTTTTGGGCATTCATATTGATGAGAATCTGAACTGGAAAGCACAATGTCATACATTAATTAATAATCTTTCATCCCTTACATATTTATTCCGAAATATAAGAACAGTCCTTTCTACGGACCAGGTGCTTTTCCTTTACCGCGCCCAAGTTGAGTCGCAACTTAGGTATGGTTTATGTTTCTGGGGGGATACTACCTGCTCATCTCAAGTCTTTATTGCACAAAAGAGACTATTGCGAAGCATTGTAGGTATTGGAAGTTGATGTTCATGTAGACAAGTATTTAAAGACCTGAGAATTTTAACTCTGCCTTGTTTGTTTATTTATGAGATGTCTGTGTATGTTTATCAAAACAAATATAAGTTTGTGCGGAATAATTTTGTTCATGGGTGTAATACGCGACAGAGGGATGATTTTCATGTACCCTTTGCTAAACTGAAAATGACACTCAGTTCTCCAATTTCTATAATTACTGTTATATTTGAGTACAATTAAACGTTTTTTGTGCAAATATTATCATAAATGAGTGACTATATCAGCATTTTCAATATTAAATGATAATGTATCAACTCACATCAATTATACGATCCACGATAATATCAGTAGCACTCATAAACTGCGACAATTATTTTGTTATAACTTTCTCACTAATTGAAATATGTCAAAGCTCATATACACGGTGCATTTTGCAAAAAAATCGAAGACCCTAATCAGGTATAGGATGGATAAAAAAATGTAAACTGGAGAACAGCAAAATTTCTCCATTATTTTTTTTTAATCAGTTGTAAAAATATATTGGATATGGATTTTGAATTGAGTCTAAATTCAATTATCCCAAATGTTATATGATGAACTGACTCATGATGTTAAAGAATATATCGACCTTTTGCAAAAAAAAAACGGTTAAAGTATGGAAAGTATAAGTACCTACCTGAAATTTCCTCCAGAATCCACGGACAGCATCTTCTTTTCCTGAAGGCTGGGCTTGGCTCCACCGGTAAATTTGAATTTACAGATGCTAACCTCAGTGGCGGGATTGGCCGTGTTTTCCGCAGGTATCGGAGGTATGAATATTGCCGATCGCTTTCTTTTGGTAGGTGTCTTGCTGCTCTCGGAAGTTGGCGCATTTCGCTTTTTCAGTTCTTGAGCTGGCAATGGTTGCAATTCAGTCTCTTCGGTACTTTCTGGAATATTATAATCGTTAATCTCTAATTTAAACCTAAATACTTTTTTGGTTTGGGTAAAAAAACCACGATTGGTATTACACTAAAAGGTGTAGTGTTTTAAAAATTATAGATACAATAGGTCATTATTGCATTTGATACTAATAATGGGAATGTTAGTTTCTTGGTACTACGTTCAGAAAGCTACATCTGAGAAGGTAAGATTAAATGGGGTAAAAGTCAAATTAATTGGGTAAAAATTGTTACAAATTGTACAATAAAACAAGTTAATAAGTTCTTTGTAACACATCATGTAATTTTTATACTTAAAAAAAAGGTGTTGCCTTCCCTACTACTTGGACTATTAAATGTATTTCTCCAAGTATTTTAAAGAGCCTGCCTGGTGAATTTGTACAAACATATCGATAAAGACCTGGGGCAATAATGGCACAGCCATAAGAAGAATTTTGTTTGAACAGTTGTTAGAAAATTGTGAAACATAACTTAAGAGCAACTTCTCTAAAATAGGTGTTCTGTAACGCAAATATTAAACGAAAATTTCATAAAATTACATAAAAAAAGGAAACCATATAGTAAACAAGATTATTCTAAATTTTAAAGAATGATTTTTATCTGTGGAAAAAAGTGGTAGTACAGATTTAGTTGACATTGAAATAATGTTTAAAATGCTCTAATTCCGATAAAAAATTTAATGCATAAAAGTTTCAATAGATATATTTCCTTTATTATAAAAGACATGAAACGAGATTCACGGTTTTTCTGCACCTGTTGACATACACATGCAAAATTAACTGCTGATGACATTTCCTATTACCTATATAAACTGCATAATTTAGTTTGAAAAAATATGGATGCATTAAGACTGTATAGCAAACATGTGAATTTTAGATACAATACTGTATCTAATAGAAAAAGAGAAGACATTTTTAAAAAATTTCTGTTATTTTTACCCTTCCTAGTAGCTAACTCTTTCAAAATGTTTTTTAATAAACTTACAGTTTTCCAATTTTTTAAGTACCAATGAACAGTGAAAGCAATTTTGCATAAATTCTGTGGGACAAGTCTTACTTATTACACTTTTTTGAAGATGAAACTCCAAATGTTTCAGAAAGTGTTTCATTTTTATCCATACCGACCTTACTGATTTTTATAGGAATAAGTTTATATCAATTTACGTATAAGAAATCGATGATGTAACGCTAGATATATAAGTGAGTATAAACTTTCAAATTTATAAATAATCGGTCCCTACCACTCAGTATTCCACGATTATGCAGGGGAGGAAACTGGTGAATCTCTACATTTTGGCTTAGTTTGAAAACTAAGAAGTGGACGTTATTGATGATCGTATCATAGCTGCTGCCAATAACTTAGTTAGAGTTCAAAACGGACGAGATCCAGAAACATGTGTTAGTTTCGAGAAACTGGGTAAAACTGGCCCCAATGTGTTTACACGTCGGTAGACAAAATTTTAAACTGTGAACATCAGCTATGTCAAATTATTTTATTAATTAAAACCACAAGTTAATTCATTAGTTAATAATAACAATAGCAGCAAAATCAGATGAATTTGCTAATATAAAATAAGTGTTATAAAATTTTATTTATTTCTTTCCTTGGGAAATTCATTTATTACACTTTGCGCTAAGTCAGGTTTTACAGTGGGCCAGCTTCTAGTGCCATGCAGAAATATATTTTTAAATCATTTTCTAACTTTATAAAGAAAGAAAAGTGTACTTAATTAAAATGGTTGGAATATTTCCATATCTTGTATATTCTGTATAACATTTATTTAAACCACACTTACACGTGTTATATTGCCAATAATGTTATAATTATGTTTAATCGCATACATCTGAAATGAAAAAAAATGTTGATTGATATTTACATTAATTATGTTTTAAGAAGCAAATGTGTCGAAATATAAATATGTTTACAGATAAAAAAAATTTGCCCACACTTCATATGATTATTTAAAAGCTGTCAGAATTTAAAAATTAATATATTTATTATGCATTTCTGACCCAATTTGTTTGCATTATTTATCCGTACGAAGTTGAGTTAATTTATATTTTAAGTTATAACAAAAACATTGAACTTGCTGCTACAAAAAAGAATTTATAAATATAAAAATTGTTTAAGTTAATTTTTTTTATCAAGATGGGATACATACATAGTTTTTGTTTAATATTAACTAACTGTTTCAAAAATTGGTATCTATCAAATATAAATGACAAAATCAATGTCATTACGATTATTTCGCTAGACAAAACTTAACCTACATAAGCAAGATTGCAAAAAACATAATTAAATTAGTTTATTATAAGCTCATTAAAATCTCTTTGTATGGGCTAGACAAGGACACACAGTTGCATTTGTAATGTGCCATAATAAGAATTTCAAAAAACTTACGACAAATTAAAAAGAAAAATATATTTTAGAGAAGTTTTCTTCACTTTTATAAACCTTGATATTGTTAAAAATAGGATATATCCATTTTAGAGTTCTGAGAAGTAAACTAATTTTGGCACGACGCAATTTCTCTTGTGCTTGTCTCTATTATAACTTAGTAATTACTGGAAATTTTGTTTGAAACGTCAAATATGAAGAGATAAAAGATATTTACCTAAATAAAGACGACGACAAGTAACAATTTCGATTCTTTTTTCGCAAAAATAAACAACTAGGAGTTGCCGCTATTTTTACCAAACAGCTGATCAAATGATAGTGACGGCAAATCATAATTTTGTATAGAGTAAATCTGAATTATATTTCTTTTATATTGCAATAACTGCAATTTGAATTAGGAATTCTTCAGGTTTTTAGGTTTGAAAAATGTTAACATGCCTATATTGCAATTGCAGGCAAATTAAAAAAAAGTGCTGCTGAGTTGATACGAAACCGACTTTATATCAGGTGAAGCTGAAAATGTGAATAGTTTCTTGTGTTTTTATTTGTTTACCAGCTTCATGCTCCAATTTCCATTAGTCAAGAAACAACCACACACTACTTAAGCAGGATATTTTTGTATTGTAAAGTAAAGTATCTTGCCTGCAGCTACTGACAGAATTATGTGTGTATTTGATTACCGATTTGTAAGTCTTATATTTTATGTATCATAACTTTTTAAGGTTTCCTTCCTAAAATGATACAATTGGTAATAACCACGCATACAATTCTTAAACTGCAATATTTAATAGAATTTTGTTAACTTGCTACTGCCCACCATATAAAATATAAGCTGCCTCTACCTACTTACATCTTTTCCTTATTTAAAGAATGTTGCCAAAAAAATGCAAAAATAAACAAATATAAAATACAATACTCTCTCTATGAGTAGGACTGTACCGTTATGAGGCAATCCATTGGCGTTGACGCGGCATGGACTCAATTGATGATTGATACAAGGCAAACAATAAGTTTTCGTGCTATTCAATATCATACAATGGAGAAATCGTTCAGAGATGACTACCCAGATGTTAACTCAACTACATGTTACGATTGATATACATAAATATTAATTTTTTTCGAATTTTTGAATTCCTTAATTATATCAGCAGCTCCTAGTACACGATTGCGCAATTATTCTACTATAGTAAAAGGCTCACGTAATCGATAAGTGATTCTTATTTCCAACTTTATGTAAATACTGGAATCAACGGTACGAATCCATAAACTTTTGTCTTAAAATTTCCTAAACACTAAAAGATCAATGCCCAACCTTTGATGCTTTAGAAACTACTAATATAGTAATAATAAAATGCCAAATCTCGTAATATAGTCATAGGTTTTTTCATAACAGTGGAAGCTCCACTGACCTAATTAAGATTGCATAAAACAAATAAGGTTATTTTCTTGTAATACAGAAGTCGGTGTTGTCTAACACAGCAGCGTCTTTGTAATGTTTATCTCCATATGTCACGTACGGATCCAATATGGCGGCCAAACGAAAAAAAAAACAATGAATTGTTGTATAACAGAAACTAGTGTGGCTTTAGAAATTCTCTATAGTCGAAAATCGATTTCTCGTGTGTATTCTTATCCTTTTGTAATACTAATAATGACGCTAGATGGCATTTTCTAAAATCGATATTTTCATTTTTTTCGCAGTATTTCAGTAGCGATTTATCGACTTGGTCTATCTTAATAGTCGTGAAAATGCGCAACCCTGTATATTTTACGTTACGTTTCCTATTATAGATGCCAGTGGTGAGCAATGAAAAACAGACCACTCTGTATAAGGCTTTTTATTCCAGACATTGTCACGAAGCCGTCTATACATCATAATCGCCGCATCTGTATGATTCAATCTGTAAACTTACCTCTATTGCTAATATTTTTGGGCTTGATCAATTTTGGTACTAGTTTCCTGAACTCCGACGTACTACTATCACCTTTCCCTCCCGGACTCACTTCAGGGGGAGGTTTTGGGCTGTGGTTCGACGGCAGAATGTAACTATTGTTATTGGCCATTCTTTGGTACATCAACAACTGCTGCTGCAAGGCCACGGGGTGGATGAAGACTCCTGCATTGGGCCAGTAGACGTAACCACCTGGAGCAGTCGCGCCGTCGGGTGTCTTTAAAGGATCAGGACTAGGAGTGGATAGACTATCAGGCGTCACTGAGAGGAATCTGGAGTCATTTTTTGCGCTGACGGACGGGCTAGGCGTTTCGTGAACGAACTCCACGTCATCGTCAGACTGCGGTTCCGATTTGATCTCGGAGGTGTAGGTGTTGTCGGTCTTCTTTAGGAGACGGATTTTTAAGTGGTTGAGGTCCCGTATACACAAGTTGAGAGGTTCATTTTGATCATCGGTCACCTAAAATGTGTTAAAACATATTGTAAAGCGATCTCATATAGAGTAGGTACAATAAAGCAAATAAAATATTTCTGTAAAGGATTGGCTGGTGATAGGCCAGTAGATTTATAAAGAAAAACAACTATTTTACATACTGCCGACGTTTCGGCCTATATTGGGTCTTATTCAGGGTTCTGCAGTGTAATGTTTTAACACAAAGATTTTTATCGAAATATTGTCTGTTCAAATTTATGTAAAAAACTAACAATACATGTAACAGCACAGGGAAACAATAGTTCGTCAATTTTAAACAAGAACATTCGTAAAAAAAAATAAAAAAATTAAAAAATTTATTACTTTTACTTTTTCAACGAATGTTCTCGTTTGAAATTGACAAACCATTGTTTATCTGTGCTGTTACATACAGGGTGTTAAAAAAAAGAGTGTAAAATATTTCAGGAGGTAATAGTATGAATCAAAATAAGCAAAAAAGTCTTAATAAACATGGGTCCGCAAAGTAACGGTTGCGGAGATATTATGGACCACTATTCGTTTTTCAAACATTTTATTTTATTAGGAATAAACCGACAAAGGGAGCTTTTAACAAACAAAAAACAAAGTTACAGAAGATATTCAAAGTGCCCTCCGTCCATTTCCAAGCAGGCACGACATCTTCGTCTCAACGAAATTCGAACTCTTTCGAAAACACCCTCCTTGGTTTGGATTTCTTAACACTTTTGATTAATCCGTAGCTGCAACTCTTCCAGGCTATTTGCAGGAGTACCATACACTAATGTCTTCGAATATCCCCAAACAAAGAAATCTAGAGGGTTCAGATCAGGCGATCTTAGATGCCATAAAACAGGTCCCGCCTGATATGAACCCTCTAGATTTCTTTGTTTGGGGATATTTGAAGACATTAGTGTATGGTACTCCTGTAAATAGCCTGGAGCTGCAGCTACGGATTAATCAAAAGTGTCAAGAAATTATGAATGTCTTATTAATTTTTGTGTTAAATGTACAGGGTGTTCTGAATACCTGTGCCATTGTATTTTTTCTTTCAGATTTTTTTAAGAAGGGAAATTTTTTGAAAATGATTACTTATTTTGAAACCGCATTTTATTAGTTTTAATAAAGCTATACTTGTTACATGTCGCTAAAATGTACTATTTTAGAGAAAACTGCATTTAAAGTTTGAGTAAATGTGTGAATTACTCTAATGTTCAATTCCTTGGACGAAAATAAGGTGATTTAAGTTTACTTATTTTAGTGCATGTAATATGTAACAAGTACAACTTTTTTAAATAAAATGCTGCTTCAAAATCACTAATTATTTTTCAATCCCCTTCCCAAAAATAATCTTGTAGAAAAAAACGGTGGCGCAGGCATACAGAACGCTGTGTGCATTTAACACAAGAATCAATTAGTTATTCATGTGTGTCATACAAAAAAACCTTCTTGTGCAAAATTTGAATACGAAATAAAGAAATTGGTGTAAAAAAAAATAATAAACTTTCTCAGAACTATAAATTCTTAAAAAAGCGAGATAGTACTGACTTAAATCACCTTATTTTCGTCTAAAAAAGCTAGCCTTAAAGTATGACCCATTGTTTTATAAAGACCTCATATTGTAAAATAAAACATGAGACTTATGTTATACCTATTACTGGATGAAATTAACATATTTTCCAATCATAAATTATTATTTATTGTAAATTTCAGAACCAGATGTGACAACTCATTTTATAGGTTTACCAGGTCATTCAACTCTTTACAATTTTTAGAGAGACTATACCATTTTTCAATAACCTACGCGGTGAGTAGTGAGTGGCAATTCTAGAACTATTTGCATATAGTTATTACAGCTGTAATTGTGACTAAGTTTAAATTTTATATTTTGTTGGATCGATGCCCATTTGCTAGCAAGTAGATATCAGTAAATATATTACAGCTAATGCGCGAAAACCAAGAACCTTCTATCTATAGTATATGAGAAGTTATTTTTTTCTCGCCTAATTTTATTCTATTTTCTGCAAACATTTTGTGACTATTTTAGGTAGTAGTCTTCTGTCCACACACTTGAAACAATTTCCGCTAACAGTTTTAAAACAAGGTCTCATGTTAACAAACTAAAAGTTATAATATTAATAAATCATTTTAATTCTTGTATATAGGTGACCAATTTGGTTGAGAATGCAAGCTTTGTAACCCTATGCCGTTGTTTTAGTACCACGCAAAATCCCGTTAACAAAGTTTACTAACTCTGCGGAATTTTGAGATATACGATTATATTGAAAATCTTCCATTTGTGAACACCCCTTTCACCTCAGCTTTCGTTACAGATAAAATAAAAAATTAACTATAATATTTTTATTATAAAACTTATGGAAACAAAATTGGCGCACGCATTAATATTCCAGTAATTTAAACCCAGCATTATTACTTTGCAAATTTCATAATATTTTGTCTTTATTACCGTATAGCTTTTTTCACTATTTGCCCTTATTATTGCAACTTGTAACAAAATGATACATTAAAATAGAAACAATATAGTACTATTCCAGTTAAAAAAGTAATATGAAATAATATTTTATATATAATTAGTGTTAAAATTTTATAATACTTATTATAAAAAACATGTCATCTTCTTAAAAGCTTGATTTGAGCAATAAAATTATGAATATAATTACAGTACATATACTTAATATGAGTCTCGTAATTTTAAGGGTTTATATATCTGACTAAATGCAATAAAAACTCTTATGAAAAAAATATCTAAAACGAATAGTTTGTCTACGCATTGGTGTGTACACATAGTATGATTGATTTTTGTCTAATTTTTCTTTGATGTTTGTGAGTGACATCAACAAAAATGAAACAAATTATAGTAACCATAACCAGCTGCATCGCATGCTAATTTACGGCGAATCTAGGCAAAACTCTCTGGCTACTAGACGTTTTACAGTAAACGCTTCTTGCAAGAAACAGAAGTCATTTTAAACACTTGTAACTATTATTCTGTGTTGTGAAAAGAGCTCTAAGAAAACCATTCACAGTAAGTACATTTGATACTTATTTGTAATTATTATGTATAAATACATAATAATCTTAAGATAGTATGTGAGCGACGTTGTCGCATATTCAAGATCTGTTTGCTGTCATAATTCTGTTACCGTTGATCAGATATAAAAATTGTTAAATCAAATATGTTTTGTTCAGTACAACTTATCATATGACAAACTTAAGACACTCATTTTCCGGACACTGTATTTTGGCAACTAAAAGCCAATTAGTTAATAAAAATAATATAGTTTGTATACGCATACTATTGGATAAAAAAAGTCTATAACACACCGTATGTTCAAGACGTTAAACTGCTGTTACACCAATCAAAATTGTATTAATAAAAACAAGAATATTTATTTGGGGTAATTATACAAATAAATGTATACAGTATTATTGCAGAAATTGATAGCATGTTTATTTAAAACGTTATAATGTGCCGTATCCGTGTTTAGCTGGAAATAGTCTCAGTTTTTTTTTTAATTTCTTTAGATTTGTATATTTTGCAAATTGTTAACAGACATCTTTACATAAACATTTTCAGTCTTATTATAAAATGATATATATTATATTACTAATTTCTATAGAACAGTTCGTATAAAATGACTATTTATTATCAATAAAGCTGAATTCCCTAAACATAATAACCTGGTAGTAAAAATTTAGCAAATTTTTTAGAGAATTAATATTTTATGGACATAATATAAATAATTCGTAAAATTAGGTCAGATAAGTTTTGTATAAAAATCAAACTCTATTTTCGCCAGGTGTGCTATTCGAGGTCAACAAACAAAATTCCTGTAACCTTATTTTCCAGTTGTAAACATAGGAAGAGAACGATATAAAACATATTTTGAAAATTTTCTTGTAAGAAAAAATCCGTAAAATTCACTGCTCATGAAGTCTTGTATTCTATCAATTTACTGTAATTCTGCACTAAACATTCCGTATTTTTTCAATGGACTTAAGAGAAGAGACTGTGTGTGATTTACACAAACTTACCCTTACCCTATTCCAGTCATAACGTGGATGACATTCAAATTTAATTATTCATTTCTAAATTTTAGGTAGCTTTATTACAATAAATATTAAAGCATTAATTTAATGTTTAGTAACTATTAATTTGGGCAAATATATGAAACTTTAAATAACTCCTTTTCACTCGCAAAAGCTCAATATACAGGGTGGTCCATAGGGGACTGCTAAAATTTTGATATAAAAATATTACGATCAATAAAGATACCTTAATAAAATGTTGAAAAAAAGGATACAGGGTGTCAGAATTGGAATTTAAAAAGTGATGTTTTCTAATAATTACACTGTCTTAGAATGTATCAACTTTATTTTGGAAATAGATGTTTTTGGACATGATAAATCATAATCTGTTGTATATTTCGATGTATTCCCTAGAGGGAGCTACATCCGCCATATTTGTGAGGTATTAGTGAGTGTAACTTTTTTGGCCCTAACCCCCTAACGTTATCACGGTTTTTATTAAAAAAAATATTAAACCTAAACTGTTGAGTTATACTTATCATTAGTCTTAGAAACTGAGCGTTTTTTAGATAATAACTTTTCAGAAATCAGCTGCATAGTTTTTTGTACAATATGTTAACGCAGTAGACACCAATAGCAAGTTAAATTTTAATAATTATTAGACATAATTTATGTTAAAGTTAATAAGTACTTCTAAATGTAAGGTATCAATCCAATTTTGGTTAAAATCAATTATAATAATAATAATAATATATCTACCCCTCATTCTAATCACGAGGATTAGCCCAGAAGTCAAAGACTTGTGCGGGAGAGGGGGTGGCATATTATTATTAAGCAGGCAGCATTTGCGCCCAGGAACGACTTACGTTGGTAGGCCCTAACCACCATTCAGTGCAGGAATGAGGGAAACCTGGAAAACCTCATTAATAGTCAAATGTCAACCGGTATCAATCTCTCACATTGACCCAAGCCAACATTCTTCCACCCTACCATACCCGCAGAGAGGGTGCCAATATCTCCACGAATATAGCTTATATACGGTCTACCGGCTGCGGGGGTCGAACCCACAGCGATCCAGTCACCTCGATTCAAGTACTGACGCCTTAAACCGCGCGACCACTGACCGATCCGAATTACTTTACAAAATCGAAAAATTCACAAAATTACTGTTATTTGTTGTTTGTGTCAATAATTTATAAAATCAGTTTAGGAATTTAGAGAAAAAAAGAAAAAAAAATTGACATTGCGACTTATCCACAAACTAATTCAGGACTATGTGGAACTGCAAGAATCAGTTTGACTTCCATTTTAAAAACGTTGTATGTCGAAAAAACTATCCATAGCATTTGTAACCATTGTAAATTTTATTGCTTGTAGATCTAGAGTTTGTTCCGTTTTCATTTAGTTTTAATAGTATTAGTCAATTTTGTATTCAACTTATTTAATATTTTTCTTAAATTACAATTTTCGCCTTATTAAAATACTGAAATCCGCATAGTTTTTATTTTCTAATTTTTTTGTAACCAATGAGATTGTTTTTGCGACCTACTCACCGAAGAAGAACAGACTCAATTCGCACAATTGGGTGTGAATAGTTCGCCGCATTCGCTACATATCGCTACATATCTATATCATATACATTCGCAAATTTCTAAAGTGCAAATAATAACTCAATGAACTTTTAGATAATTAATTTTAGACTTTAGTGCAAGTTTGGTGCAAGAGACCAAGCTACATTTTAGTTCTCCAGACTCCGAGAGGCGCCTCTCTAAACAGGAAACCAGGAAGATCACGGTGAGTCGCATATTATATTTTCTCATTGGTAATTTATTTTCAAATTATATTGTTTCGGTTAATATTTTTTAATAAGGCGCTCCCCGCATACAGTCAATTTTTCTCTAGTAAAGCTATTACTAAACAGAGTTAAAATATTATACAATGAACTATGCAGCTGAATGACAAGTGTACCTTTTTGTCCCAAAAATAATGTAGGTTTAAAATGTTTTAATAAAAAACCTGATAACGTTAGGGTCTAAAATGTTATGCTCACATTTACGTCACAAATATGACGGATGTGGAGCCTTCTAGGAAATACGTCAAAATAAAAAATAGATTCCATTCTCATATCCAAAAATATCTATTCTCAAATGTTTAACTTGATACATTCAAAGATAGTAATTATTACCAAAAATTACTTTTTAAATTCCAACTCTGACTCCCTGTATCTTTTTATTATCAACATTTTATTGAGTCAAGTTGGCTTAAATCGCAATATTTTGAAGTGAAAAATCTCTCTCTCCATGGGCCATTACTTACGAACCCTGTAGTTAAACTATCTGTGCACTACTCACCTTGGACTGTACCCCAGAAGTAGTAACAACAGTACTAGATTCCTTCGTCCTCTTATATTCCTGCGTCAGTCTTTTTTCAAGTAAACTAGAAATTATCCTATTTTGAACATCACTTCTATTGATACTGTCCTCCTTCGTTTCTAAAACGACGGACTTTTTCAAAATGCCATTGTCTTTTTCTAAGTAACTGCCAGGATTTGGAGTTCCAGGAAATATCGTCCCATAGTTTTTATATATTAGGTGACAAATATCCGCTTTCTTGGGCTTCCTACCCCTTCTGGGTTTTGAGTTATCCAAAGTCATTTCCCCCATGTAAGGCAAGTCTTGGTATTTAACAACCCTACTTGTATTAACTGAGGAACTATTGGTGGATGTAGTTGTCACAGAATTGTTAGCTATCTAAAAAACACAGGATGTATGTAATATAAGAAATACATTTTCCAAACATTAATTAGGTAAACTTACTGACTGGATGTGATTTAAATTTCCACTGGATGAGTTGCACTTCTTTTGAATTTCATTCTGCATGTCCGTTATTCTTTGCAGCCAACTCTTTATGGATTCACTAGTGCTTTGACTTGGAATGCCACTGAAAACTGGTTGATTAATTTCGGATTTTGGCGTTTCTGATACGACGCAGTCTTCCTCATTTTCTTCAGAAGACTCATGACTAGTCACTTCAACTTTCTCGATGTCATCTTCCAGGTTAATGCCTTCGAATTTGGTTGTATTTTCAAAACTGTAACAAGAAAATGTAACATTATTTAAATTCTCTATCTTTAAGATACATTGAATCTCTTGATCATGTTTAAGACAAGTGTGCCATTTGTGTAGATAGAAGGAATGAAATGAGGAAATAGATATTTATGATATAAGTGCTAAATGTGACTTTTTTTGTGAGAAGGAAAGTTTGCCGAACTAAAATCATTTTTAGCACATATATCATATACAATTGTTTATACAAACACTATTAAACAAATCAACGCACTTGCGTTATTAAATTTATAAAATATCATTTTGAAATCAATGTCCATGAACTTCATTGTTGCTTGATCGTTTGTTGACAAGTAACTTCAAATCTCGTGACATGAACAGTGATCAAGAAAGTTCTTCTGGAGGAAATTGAAGAATCTGTTAATAAAGCCGCAATTTGAGTTACTGCCTAGTAAGTCAAAACAATAGTACCAGTTTTCATACAATAGCTTCTTGAGATGGTGTTATTTGACAAATGTTAGTGCCAAATTCAGTAAAAAAATACTTTTGACATATTTTGAAGAAGAGTTCAAAATATGGAAATCGTAAACGCTTTGGTCCAATTGCTCCATGTTGAAGACGATGATGAACATAAAGGATCAAGTCATAAGCAAATATTACAAGCTTGTTGCTTTTCTGAAACTAAAGGGCGAATAAAATCCACTGAAAAAGACAAAAGTTTTGACCAGGGAACAAATCGACAAATTTCGCGCTGAAGCACAGGATGAAACATATCTCATGCAAAAGTTTGTTGTAATTGTCTGTGTATTTGGAACCTGTCGTCGCGAAGAATTTGACAGCTTGACATTCAATAATACCGAAGATTTGGGATCTGCTCTAGTTGTTTATATATCAGACACAAAAACTAATGTGCAACAAACTTTCGTTATTACTGCTCCATTATATTTGAACTATGACAAAAAGGTCATGAGTCTTCGTCCGACGAACACTATTCATTCAAGAATTTTCATAAAATACATTACGAATAAATGTGCCACGACTCCGGCTGGAATCAAAACATTTGCCAATATTGCCAATATTGCCAATATTGCTGAACTTCTAAATTTGCCTGATTCACACCTTTATACTGGATGTTGCATCTAACTATTTTCGGCTAGTTTGTTGACAGACTCTGGTGCTAATCTTACTACAATTAAGAGACACTGTGGATGGAAGTCCAGTACAGTAGTGAAGGGTTATATAGAAGATTTCATTAATAAACAAGAGGAGCATCGAGAGTCGAACTAAAATTTCGGTGGATAATATTAATCCCTACCATGGTACAAGCTTCACAGATATAAGTACATAGCTACAGCTACTAATAAGATTGGCCATAGAATTACTTATAAGTCGTATTCCCAATACCAAAACTAATGTTCCTAGTTTACGTCCATCCACCATTGATCACAACCGATTTTTTTTATCACCAAGAGAAATTCACAATGTACAACACAAGCATTATGGGTATGGGTAGAAATAACATAGATTCAATTCCTAAAAAGATTGCCGGATATATATTACCCAATGTTATTGAGTATAACTGGGCCCTGCTTTAGAGGATGGTCTGCAATCTTCCTTGTAAATGCAGGAGATAACATATCTATGCTCAAGAGATACGGGGGTTGACATTGTACTTCTGCGGCAGAAAGGTACATAGAAAATCCCATACAAAATAAGCAGGCGATAGCAAGGAACATTCTCGGGGAGAAAGGAAATACCACTTTCATTCCAAAAACTCAGTGCATCAATATTGAAGTTATACGAAGTGATGAAAAACTAACGTCCAATTATCCGATTTTATTGTGTTATTAATATTTGTAATAAATAAATAACTTAAAATTCAGTTATTTAACACACATGTGCGTAGAAAAGATTGTTTTAAGCACATGTGCCTAAAAGGATTTGGATACTGAATTAACAATAGCAATGTCATTACTATGCAACAATTTTACGAAAAACATATTTAAATTACATACACTATTTCAGTTTATGCGGCAACGATGTTACTCATGATTTCACAACATGAGATGATACATTCATTATACTGCCTCCATATAGGTTTGAGTCAAAATAACATTTCTATAGTATAAAGCTCCGTTTAAATGATAAAATTTCATAAAAATCACATCAAATTCATATCTTTTTTGTAACTGAGGTATTGTGCCTGAATAATATATTATTATAAATAATCCTCAAAATGTATTTACTTGATCAGCAATAATTTATTTCTAATGAAGAAACAGGTTAACGTAGAGATTATATTATTTATTTTTCAGGAAATTTGTATCGAGCTCCAAAATTTATGTTATAAAAAGATGAATCTGTCAGTCTGTATCATCATGTTGTTCATCATATCCCTTATTTGAATGAATGTTTGGAATAAGTTCAAATTTCTCACGTCGGTGTCAAAAATACTATATTTACATGTTTATCCGGGCTATGCCTTACTGCCAAAAAAGATTTAGTTTTGTTGACAATATTTATTTTAAAGTAAAAAATGGTTTATTTATAACCTTTCTGAAATGAAAAGTTATTAGGTCAGTTACTTTAAATTTTTATATGAATTTTATTATTGTTTATATTTATATGTATGTGGTTTTAAGCCCGCATTGTTTTATCTGCAAGTAATTGTTAAATGAATGACTAAGCAGTATGTCTAATTTAATTTTAGAAATTACCAGTTTCTGTTTCTATGAAAATATTATTTACCTAGTTTCTCCGACGATTGAAAACATATTTCTGGACGTCTGGAAAAAATGTTTTCACAAAAATGTGAAAAATATATTGATCACATCTTGGTTTTTCAGCATAATTATGTTTTTTTTATACAATCTAGGACATGTGTAATTAAATTTTCGGAAAACGAATTGTGTATAGTGTAAGTAGGTACTACATAATATGTTTTCATTTTACTAAAGTTACTTGGAATCTAAAATAACAACCATCTACCCAAATTATGATACAAATAAATAACAACAACAAAGGAAAAATAAACTGTAAAATAATTAATATTGTAATGATTTCTAAACATTCTGCTGCGTACAAGTTAGCCCTTTTATTATTAACTTAAAAAAAAAGTAAATTAGTGGAAAGTCTATACAAACTTAAATTTTATTATATTAAAACTAGTGGTCGTATAACAATCACAGATGTTTTTAGATAAAACAGTTGCAAATAAAATAAATATCTTAGTCATAACACAAACAGAAATTTAGAACGAGTTAAAATGACACATGAAAAAAATCTAGTCTGTATTTAAGTATGTATATAAATATATCTCAAAATTTTAAACTTCACTCAAATGTATGTATATTAATTCAGTAATACAGCTATTTGTGCAATAAGTTAGAAGAAATTACTTTTTTCAGCATCAGCCTTGACCAAAAAATACGCTATATCCGGAAAAGACACTTTTTCTACGGGTTGCACATATGATTTTTTTTAAATAGTGTTCTAAGAATAACTCAAATAACTATATTTATCATATTTTTTATTGAAAATTGTGAAGTTTGAAAATATGAATCAAGAATTTTGAGGGAATGCTGCTATACACATATCGTCAAAAGTCTTGGACTCTCCCTTATTCTTGTTAAAGAAATCTTTTTATCAGAAAAACCAAATACATTTATAAAAGTATATTGTTTTCTGAATCCTTTCTTTGTGAAAAAATGTGTTCGGTAAACTGAGTACTTAGAAAATTAAAAACCAGAAAATGTCTAACATTTTTGTCAAAATTTATTAAATCAAAAACAAGTAACAAAGCAAGTTTTCTATTTGACTAATAGTTGTATGACCTCGTTCCAATAGCATATTGACACCTCTATGCATTGAGATAATCAAGCGGTTAACGATCTCTTGCGGAATATTGTTCCATTCCTCTTCTGCTGCCACGACTAACTCATCTGCAGTCTGAGGTGGAGGAATATGATTATGAAAGGCTCAAGCAACGAAATCCCACGTTTTCAATAGGATTCATGTCAGGGGGAGTTGGCTGGTCAATCCAATATATTGATATGTCCTGCTTCGAGTGTCTCTTAAACCCTTCTTGCGCGATGTAGTCGAGCGTTGTCGTCCACAAAAACAAAATTTTCACCTAATTCATTACGTAGGGGGTAGATAATGGGCGTAATAACTTGTTTGATGTGAATTTGACTTGTCGTATTCTGTGGTATGTGAATTAATGGGTTGCGGCTTTTGAACATTATTCCACCCCAAAACATTACGATACCCCCTTCATACGGAGCAACTTCACGGGGAAAATGAAGTTGCTGTTGACGACATGCTTCTCTTCAGACTTTTTGTCGATTGTCATCAGAAACCAGCCCAATTCTGGTTTCATCAGTAAATAAGACCCACCGCCACTGGCGTAAATGCCAACCCCTATGCTCTCGCGCCCATTGGAGACAGGCAGCAAGATGCCTTGGAAGTAGAGTGAGGACCCATAATGGTCTTCGAACACGTAAATATGCGTTGTGGAGTCGTTCTTGAATAGTAGGTGTCGATATAACAAGGCGAAACGTACCTTGAAAGTGGGTCCTGAGAAGAGATATGCGGTGTCTACGGGCATACTGCACCAAATACCGATCCTTCCTTACATTAGATACTCGAGGACGTGGTCTGTTTTCCACTGCATTAAATTCTTTATATCTGTGTACTATTCGTACAACAGATGATCTAGGAATGCCCAACATGTTCGATATGTGATGATTAGAATTTCATCTGCACCATGTAAAGCAGTCATTCTTGTTCGGGTAAACGCAGAAATTTTAAGTCCTGGCATTACAATGTACAAAAATTTAAAAAAAAAAAACAACTGGGCTGGATACACTGCCAAACAGACCAGATTTGTAAAAACATTGGTACTAAAGTAAAGGTTCATGATCTGCAATTTTTTATTATCTTTTTTGTTCCCTAAGTACATGTACTTTTTATCACATTAAGAAAATGCACTAGGTTGCCATTTATTTATGAAAAATATATTCTGCTTACAACGATAATATGGAAGATAATATAGAAGACATCAAAAATTGTGATTTATTCATTATTGCCAACAAAATCTAAAGATAAATATGCAAAAGCGTATCGACTATTTGAATATTGGAGTCATCAAAATGGAGTAACTGTCACCACTAAGGCGGTTCTACTAGCCTATTTTGGACAAAAATCCATAGTATATCAAAGCTGAAAGCTGTCAGGAAAAAAGAATATTGACATAAAGAAATTTCTAAGTTTAATTGCTTTCCTTAAATATAAATTGGTAGGACATAGATCCCGGATGTCTAGTGTTTTAAGAAAATCAAAAGTTGGGAAATTTTTCAAAAAGCAGATAATAAAACCTACTTCATGGTGAAGGTAAAGTATAATGTTCGCACTTCTCTCCAAATATTGAAATTATTTCATATTTTAGATAGTGTTGATTATTAGTATCAGTGAAGCGTGCCATAGTAAAGAACTAACATTTGTTCAGCTTGAACATATAAAAGACATGGGAGAATATATATTGATAGAGATGCCCAACACAAAGACGAACTTGAAAAGAGAATTTACTGTTTCTTACAGGAACATCGAAGAAGGCAGTCTTGTTTCGAAAATATTCCTCACCAATTCAATATTTTTCATAGGATATAGAAATGGAAAATATAGAAGACAATGCGTTAGCATAAATTGTCAAATTCTTCTTCGCTTCTCAATACTAAAATCATGTGGACATAGGTTCTAGGAATTATCGAACAAAATGTGTTAAAGCCAGTGTACTATTCTGCTGCTATCTTCTTGCGAAAGCTTTTCCAGTTTTATATAGTTTTAAATACCTATTTAGTTTTAAATCATAAATTGTCAAAGTAGGATAAAACTACAACTATACGATTCGTGGAAGTGTTCAGAAAACTGGAATGCCTGTGAAACGTGAAATGCTTTAGTTACAGTAACATACACGCACGAAAGGCAGCCTTATTAATAATTATAGATGAAATGACTGTAGTATATTTCCAAGATGCATTCGATTCGATCATTTTTTACACAACAGATTTTAGTTTAAAACTCATTTACTACTACTCATACTCATACGAAACATTACTACACGTGCGAACAATCACTGGCAAAGGTACTAGCTTGTAATATTTTTCAGTTAGCGAGTTGCTCCAGTGACTGCATCTATTTACTAAGCCCGAATAAACAAGTCGAATCAAACTTTTTCACATGATCACGACGTATAGTATATTCGTATCTAGTGTAACCGCTTCAGTTGTGTAAATAATTTGTCAAAAATTTTGTATAATTAGGGATTCTTAAGTAAATCATACGTTATCATATTAGTTGGTCTGTTTTATATAAATCATTTCGAAGACGATTAATCTATCATGAAACTTGTATAACATGTACGTACTTTGCATCATCTATCGCTGGTTCTTCTTTCATTTCAGGAGAGCCGATGTCCTTCTCATTGAAAGTCATATCGCCAGATGAAAACGCAACACTTTCTTTACCCAAAACTTCTTCTAAATCGTCTGTTTGCATTGTTGACTTTGCTGCAACAAAAACAAAATTTATATACTACAAAATAATAAAAAATTCAGCTTTTCATTAAATAAGCAAAAGAGACCACCCAAATTTTTAAAACTGTTTTAAATCGCAGATTTTGATTAGGTACTATTTTGGCAGACCATGAAAAATTCATAGATCATTAATTCAACCAAGAAGAGGTTCTGTTGATATCTGTGTAATACAACTTGGTTAGACTATTACAAAACAATCTATATTCTACATATTTCTTTTTCTTTATTGCACGATCCGACCGTGAAAGATACACAGTTTAAAATAAAACTTTGCAATTTTACTTTAGAGATAAATAAAACAACAAACAATTAAAACAATCCACCGAAAAAATTTAATCTAAAATTTTAAACTTCAATTAAGTGTATATATGTATTCATTGTATTTGATATATTTACATACTCTTGACATCTAAGCATTCTTATGCTTAATTCAACACTTTCATGACACTTAATTTAAGATTTACTTAAAGAATAGTATATGTCATTTTGTAAAATTTAACTATAGAGACACGATTGTAATATTATTTATTATAAATTGTATTAAAGTTGTGTGCAGATGGATCGACGGGTTCAGCATGTGGTTAAAAGATGTAGTTCTACCGTGGTATATGTCTGGTGTGTCTCTAATGGATGACTTTGACAGTTTGCTATAAGTCTTTTTTTCCTTATATAAAGAATTAGATACTACTGAGTGTAATACTTAATTTTATTTATGCGCGGTGGGTACTGGTTAGAGTAGTAACTAATCTACAACGGAATACAATTTAACAAGAATACTGAAATACTAATTATGTACTTCAGGTTTTTTTTTAATGCAAGGTTATTATTTACTTAATTCAAAATTATTAAATATTATTTCAAATATTTTAAAAACTTCAAATAAAGCAAACAAAGTTGTTGAGAATAACAATTGTTGACTCAAGTAATTCAAATTATCTAAATAAAACAAAACAATGATTTAAACAAACATAACTTTATCTTATATTCAGTATAGTAGTTTTCTTGATTTCAACTAATTTTTATTCTTAATTGAAGAATATATAATCTTGTACAGGAATAAGTTAGTCTTTCAATAAAGTGTTACTCTAGTTAAGGAATAGTAAAACTAAGCTACCGGTGGAATCAATGTATTAATCTTGATGTTAACATAGCTTTCATTCCGTGCAAGTAGCAAATTTTCTTGACAATAAAGATTTAATTGAAACAGTCATGTATACGTACGTCATCCTTCAATAATGTGTCAACCTTTTGCAATAACAGTATAAGTCACGTGGTGTCGAATTGACAATATTAATAATAATGCAAAACAAAACCGTCAAAATTTCAGGTAGTTCAAGATGATAACTACCACATAATTTTAAGTCACCCGGTATATTAATCAATATTTACATTTTTTCCAAAATTTTAGGATTGTTTTGCAACATGTTAAGATAATAATAAACACTGAAGATTTAAAATGTTTTTGAGCACTAACATTTTTAGATGGCTGCGGTTTCTGCCAATGAGTTTATTTCATGAAAAAAATATAGGTCATTATCTAATAATCACATTGATTTTTAAACATGTTTGTAATTTAATAATCCCATATGATTTGGACAAAATTTCATATATGCTCTTGAATACAGTGTTAGAAATATGTTAATAATACCTGCAGGTTTACCCTTATTTTTTTACTATATATTGCTTTCATTACTTCTATCTGAAAAATGTTGTTTAATCATTGAACTATGAAACCTAAATGATTATTATTATTAAAATTTATCTGCAACAGAACTTACATTTAAGTATGAAATATCTTAGACCTATTAGTATGGCACGTATTCAAGATAATATAATTGTCATAAATATTTTTAGAAATTCAGTACTTACGCACTCATCTATTTTGTGGGACACCCCATGCCATTTATTTTAATTTGAATGTTTTACTACTCACTAAGAGTATGTATAAACAAAGTCTTTCGAAAATAACGCCAAATACTTTGACCGGAAGATATTTAAAAATAAAACTTTTCAAATATCAAATACGTTCATTCTCAATCTTCACTGATAAAGTGTAGGAACGGTAGTTATAATAAAATAAAAATAAACTATAAAATCACATATTTCCAGATATTTCCTAATGTTAAAATCAAAAATATTTAAAGATTTATAATTTATAGAAGTAAATATGGATTTATGAAGTTGTTGTTGTTGTAGACAAAAAAATATAATATATTAAGTATGTTTGTTTTCATAATTTACTTTATTTTGCTACTTTACTATATTAACAGTATGTACTATCACATGAGATGGTACTATTTTAACTATTCAGTAGCTAATGATAGATTTCTCTTATTTGGTTACATTCCTTAGTTAAATATTTTCTAAGAATAAAAAACTATAATAGTATAAACTGTTATAATATAAACTAATAATATAAACTTTAAATTACAAAAAAAAAACTTATTAAGGAATATTATAGGGAAGAAGGATGTTATCTATGTACATAAATGTATTAATTCCTGATTTCAGTGAATAATACCAATATTTAATTTCAAAGTATAAGACCATGTTCAAGAATTTAAAATGTTATTAGAGTATGTTTTGATACCGATAGGTATTAAAATATATTGAAAACAGTTGTGGATAATGCCGGTTTAAAAATGTAGTAATTGTGATTCACCTCTTGAAACAATATCAGCATCTGCAGAAAAGCAAGAAAAGATGAGCAAATATTTCCTTCAAATGATATTAAATATAATAGAAGTATAAAAACTGTTTTATCATGCTTAGAAATTTTGATACACGTAATATATTTAAATTAAATCGAATTATTCCAAGATACATCTGCTAGAAATGTCTAAAACTCTTGCTTTATTTTTATCACTATTTGTCAATGTATATTTATACGCATATCGTTATCTAATTTCGAAAACGAAACTTTATTAGTTGTTCATATTAGGACAATCTACTGCTAAAACTATTCGGAAAATGTTTTCTTTCCGAAATTATTTGTTGCAGCACTCAACATCAAACTATTGTTATGGCTATTTGTGAATTATGTTATACAAAGTGTTATAAACCACGTGTAGGCACGTCAGTGACCCCATATTAACAAAATCGTATTGTGCTCCAAACACATATTAACTTACTTGTGATCACATTTTCTAACATTATCAACACTTCGGAAAGTTACGCAACTCACAAAAGTAAAATATTTAACCCGACGAAACGACAACAAACACACATAGTTTATAGGGTATCACAGTCGACGCGAATAATTAGTCATAACGTGCATTTAATTTAACGATGAATTGGCACAATTATTTAATAGTGTCCATCACGGTCTTCATTCATGAAGCGGGCGAAGAGCTCCAACAGCGCAAACTTATTCATATCATTCTGTAAAAACTATGTTCAAAAAGATTTGCACAGTTAGAATGTGTAAGGCGCCTTTGCCGTACAAGGCGTCCGTAGGCTATTTCTGGCGTCGAGACGCCCCCTTCCTCTAACTTAGGTATATTCTGAAAATGGACCTGCTGTAATCCGAGATAGTGCCGTATTTGGAACTACGCGGCCTTTCCTGGGTTATTAATAACACGTTCTTATGTTGCTTCTCTTCCCTCCTTGTAGTTTTGTGCATTTGCCGCGCTCACTAGATTTATTTCGGTTACATCCTATATTATTTTTGTGCGTCCACAGGATGTGAGGTTGGCTGTAATGAAATGTCTAGCGGCTGCTCTGCGTACTTCGATGTTGTAGGCTCTGTTTCCTGAAATCCACGATGTTTATTGACCTATTTGTCGCGCGTCGATATGTGATATTCAATATTTTATTGATATGCAGAGTGTCTACTGACCGCTTAAACATTTTACCAAATACACTTCGGATTTGAAACAGATTTGCGACAGTGGCGCCGAACTCCTACTCTCTTTTTTCAATCATCCCAATTTAATTTCTTCACACGTCATCGTGTTCACCTGTAGATCTAAGATACAAATTTAATATTTTATTATAGATCTTAAGGTGCCCGTATCTCTCGCCGTAAAATGATCAAAAACTCGTAGAGCAAAAGTAATATCAAAAATAGAATTATTGATGTTTTGTTTATCCACTTTTACTATTTAAACTTTCCTCAAATAATGTAATAACTTTTAAAATGCATTTATATGACACACATAATTTCGCTATTCTAACCCCACATTTTAACAACTATTTTCACATACTTATAAACAAAAGTGAACAATCTTATATGCAGAACTATGTAAGTTTATGTTATGACAATGTTTACATCTATAGTTGAATTTAAAAAAATACGTATTTTGAAAGATTTCAGTACCTAAAAATTCATTGGATAGATCGCTTTCTGATGTTAAATATTGATTTTACTTCGGTACCTTTGAATATTTGCAGGTGGCATGAAATAACATCCTTGTTATTTGCTAAACTCTATATTATTCAGTCTTAAATGTCTAAAATTATTTATATTTGTAGAAAACAGTTTTTCAGGAATACGGCGCCCTTAATATACACAGACTGCGCTAAAATTGCTGATAAAAATAGGCTACAGGAATAAGTTACAGGTACAACTTACAACTAAGTACAAGAGAAAAATATGCATAGAGAAAACTGTTTCAATAATTTCATTTCATTATTTCACATATATGACTGAATATAGGTGTGTAAAAAATAATAATGAGCAATATGCAAATTATAAAATATAGATATATATATCAAAGAGTTCATCAATTAGTTCAAATATTTTCATTTTGTTTAACATAAATAATGTAACAGAAGCCAATTTAAAAATGTATTATTATTGTTGTAGCCAAATAAAGAGCATGTCGACATGTTACTTAATGTCATGGAAAAAAGAAGCTCGAGTTAAAAAAATTTGCTTCTTAAAATGTACAAAAATACAGGTTTAAGTGAGTCACTATAATATGGAGGGTGTCTCTTACTAACAAATTATTAGAAATAATGTAGATTCTATTGTTAGAATTCAATAATAAATACGCTATGCTAGTTAAGAAATACAAAGAAAACCTATATTTATATTTTTAAATAGATAAGAAGACGTTCTCAGGAGCCGAAATAATTTTTATGAAAGAAGATTTTTTAGTTGAATTTGTCCATCCATTCTCTAAACGTGTATTGTTCATCCATTATCTAAAAATGTATTGCCATGTACTTCATTCGCATTACAAATTGTGTTAAAATGGTTTAGCTGAAAATAACATCTTATTCTTGAACATATATTCCTTGGTTTTTGCTAATATTTGTAGATATACAAATTTGTGTGAAGATAAATATTTTCAGCTCGATTTTTAGTTACAGTAAATTTATATGTAACGTAACTACAACTAATGTATATCTGTTGTAAATTATTACTATATTTACTTTACAATAAATATGTTGTAATGATTGTTGTTGTATGGTATAGAGACAAAGGTAATGGCGCAGTTTTGATACAAAGTACCGTTTAAGTTTGTATTATATTTATGAATTGTATAACATTTAAATTGGCATAAGCTGCAAGTGCACATGTATATAATCTTATAGACGTTTTTTCGATTCTCAAAAAAAGTCCAAACCGTACATATTTGTCTACCATACCTTAACACAACTAAAACGCATTTGATTAGAGTTTAGATTGATGTGCCTGTGCGCGCGTACAGTGTAACAGAAATCACATAAAAAGTTATGTGAAATTTTATTATAAATCAGGTAAAAAGTAAATGGTTCCAAAGTAATACATTGTATTGCCACATTATTCCTGAAATTTCCAAATTTTATTACGTTAGATCAGATGTATTTGATTTTACGTTAACATATAATGTAAATTAAAAATTGCCAGTAAATATTATGTAAAAAGTGCGTAACAAAACATGAACATTTCCACCCATTATTAACAGAATAAGCTTACTTTTTCTACATCAACAAATATTTTTTTTATATATCAAGAAAGTGCCGTCAGAAGAAGCTTTATTTGATTTTTATTGAATAATATAGTTTGAGGTAGTTTCAATTCGACTAAAATGACCATTTTCAAGAAAAATGAGATTGATGTTTTGGTAAAAACAATATCCCTAAATTTTTAGCAAATACTAGACATTTAGACATTTATTAGTGTTAAATACACATAAAGTATTTACACACGTCATAAAAAGAGAGAATATGGTAGTACATTCAGGTAAGATATAGAATATAAACATTTAATACTAAAATAGTCATAAAAATACGCATAATAAACATACATAATAAAAGACAAACAGTAGATACATATTAAAATAAGAAATAAAGACATACATAAACGTCATAATTTATTGAATTAAAATATTGCAAATAAAATATGCAAAGTCTTAGTCAAGATTTCATTAAACCGTGAGATCACTATCTAAAAATTGTTGTACAGTGTAAAATGCATTGTTTAATAAAAAAAATGTTTATTCTTCTCTTAAAAAATATAGGGCTTAAATTTCGCACTGAAGGGAAAAACTGAATTCCTAGATAAGATGTGCCGTTGCGTGTTTTATTTGGACGATGAAAGTTGGTGTTTATGTTATATTTATTGGCAATAGATTCGGCTACGGACAGTGTACATAATATTATCATGTTCTTTAATATACAAAATGCATTGGGGTATATAAGTACCTACATGGCACAGTTAAGATGCTTAGTTTTACAAACTGTCCTATACAGTCATATCTATGTCTCAAACCTGATATTATACGAATGGCCTTTCTTTGCATTGAAAAGACGGTCTCAGAAAAAGGAGCGTGTCCCCAAACGAGAATAACATAAGACAATCGAGAATGAATCAGACTGTGATAAGCAGTCACTAGTGTCTGTTGAGATATCCTACCGTACAAGTTACCGATTAAGTATATGCCTTTGAATAACTTATTACAGAGGAAGTGGGTATGTATGCCCCATTGCAATTTAGGATCCATATGCACTCCAAGAAATTTCACATAATCGGGATAATCTACTTCGTATAAACTACGTAATCTAAATATTATCTTTTCGGTCTTAGCTGCATTAAGGCATAAATTATTTGAGGTGAACCAATTCAATATGTCGTCTTTGCCTGCTGGAACGTCTAACATCAGATCTTGTAACAATTTATTAGATGAGGATAAATTAGTGTCATCAGCAAAGATAATCGCGAGTACGTTATTTCGTACGCTGGTCGGAAAATCGTTAACATACAATTAAAATAGCAACGGTCCTAGGACAGAACTTTGAGGTACACCGTAATTTAAATTTAAAATATTTGATGTAATCATCACCCCTCTCCCATTGAATGCATTTCAGAATGTCAAAAAAAAAATTATCAGTCACTGTAAGAAATGTCTGTAAAATTCCAAAGAAATTGTTTATATTTATATAATATTTACTATATTAGTTATGATAATTTTATAATAATTTTACAAATATTATGGAAATTTACAGTATTAATTGAAATGATATATAATACCTGTTCTGGTCTTGTAATTTACAGAATATATTGAACAGGCTACATCCTATATTATTTTTGTGCGTCCACGGGATGTGAGGTTGGCTGTAGTGAAATGTTTAGCAGCTGATCTGCGTACCTCGATGTTGTAACCTCTATTTTCTGAAATCCACGATGTTTATTAACCTAACCCTGTGTATTTGAAAATATCAATTTTCAAACGTCATTATTATGAAAACCGCTAATTCTAGAGACGTGGTACGTTATAAAAAGTGTTCAAAATTTACCGTACTATTCAAAAATGGCATATTATATACGGTGTTCCATAAAAAACAATGATGACTGTATATGTTCTTCTTGAGACACCCTATATGCAATTTTCTTATGTCAAAAAATCCGCTACTAAAAATATTAATTGACGTGTCCAAATATTTTTTCACAAAATAATTATCTGAATTTTAAACAAATTTGTTCCTTTCATCATTAACGCACTGTATGTATTGAGACCAGGTTTTCATCGTACTCATAAAAAATTGTCTTTAATTTCACATAATTTTACATCAGCAATTTGTAAACAACGTAAGGTTGTGAAAAATTACATACCTAATACTTTTGTAAATTAAATAAGTAATATTACAGAAATAGATATGGTTAAAATTCCATATTATATAATGTGATTTTACAACTATTATGCTAAATTTCATGACTCATGGAAAATAGTTGACTGAGATAACAAATTTTGCTGTATAAAGATGCAGGTTTAACTGAGTAAATATAATATGCATATGTTTCTTACTAACAAATTATTATAAATGAAGCAGGTTTAATTAATAGAATTTAATAATCAATACTAGTACACTATGCGATTCAAAAAATACATATAGGACCACTACAGGATATACATTTATGTTAATTATCCATCCCTTTCTCTAAAAGTTAGTATATTGTTCATCCATGTATTGCAAAGTAGTTCATTCGCATTAAGGTCGCCATATTTCTCGGCGTCAAATGACTAAATTTGTGGTGTTTTTTAGGTACTGAAATTTCGAAAAATAAAACACGTAGAGCAAAAGTACCTAATATAAAAATAAAATTATTGACGTTTTGTTTATACACTTTTGCTATTTAAATTCTCCCCAAATCATATAATAACTTTTAAAATGCATTTGTATGACACACATTATTTCGCTATTCTATCCCCACATGTTAACAATTATTTTCACATACTTATAAACAAAAGTGAACAATATTATATGCAGAACTATGTAAGCTTATGTTATAACAATGTTTGCATCTATAGTTGAATTTAAACAAACATGTATTTTGAAAGATTTCAGTACCTAAAAGTTTGTTGGATAAACCGCTTTCTGACGTTATATATTGATTTTACTTCGGTACCTTTGAATATTCGCAGGTGGCATGAGATAACATTCTTGTTATTTACTAAACTCTATATTATTCAGTTCTTAAATGTCTAAAATTACTTGTATTTGTAGAAAACATTATTTCAAGAATACGACGCCCTTAAAGAATATGTTGAAATGGTTTTACTGAAATGACATATCATTCTTGAAACATTAATGTGTGTGTGAAAGTAAATATTTTTAGCTCGATTTTTAGTTACAACAAATTTACAAGTAACGTAACTAATGTTAATATATGTTGTAAGCTATTACTCTGTTACTGTCACAAAGGTAAATATTGTTTGAATGAATGTATGGTATAGAGACACCACTAATGGTACAGTTTTGATGCGAACATCTATAAACCAGGTATCTTTTCAGTGTTATATGTATATTGATATAAGCTGCAAGTGCACATGCTACAAAATATAATCTTATACTTACTAATAGTTTTAGTTAATTACAAAAGGTGGGTAAAGTAGTAACTACTCTAGTGCACTAATTATGCACTTCAGTTTTATTTTTTTCTTAATGTAATGTTATTATTTATTCAAAACTATTTCAAATATTTTCAGTAATTATTCCAAGACACAAAACAATTGTTGACTCAAGTGTGTGTTTTTGTATTTAAATACAACAAAACAATTGTTTAAATACTCATAACATTATGTCATATCATAAGTATAGTAGTTTTCTTGATTTCAAATAATATTCATTCTTACATAAAGAATATATAATCTTATTATACAAGAATAGTTAATCTTTCAATAAACTTGGAGCGATGGAATAAGTGATGATGTGTAAATACACAAGTAAGCAATTTATAGTAGCTTATAATTTTTTTATTTGCCATTTTAACATTTTTTTGTTTCAAAGATTATTTAAATATTAAATACTGGCAGTCAACCTTATAGTCTATATGTATATTAAAGACATAACGTTTGCATTGTTGGTTAGTATAATTATTGACTAGAGATCAAAAAAATTTAAATAGAGTATATTAAATTGTTATTTTCTTTTAAAAAATGCGAGTTAAAAATATTCAATTACAGTTGAAAGTTTTGGCGAATGCGCTGGGATACTGATATTTTTCAAATCAAAATTTGCATTTGTCTGTGATGGTATAATTTCGTAAGGACATTGAAGAAAACCACATGGTATAGCTATAAAGTGATCTTAAGTTGTAAACGTAGGTTTATACATATAGAAATATTGTTATATTACTTAGTTTCTTTTTGTATCTCAACACATTCTGCGGACAAAGTTTAATAAATTCACGTTTCTAACATGCACATTTTCAAGATAGCCATTAAATTTTAAAACTTTTGGAAATGTAGGTATAATAATATATGTCTTTATTGTTTTCGGTAATAAAAACAAAGGGCGAAGTTTAGCTGACGATACTCTTACACTTAACCCTTAAATTTAAAATATATGTATTACACAATAATAAAGTAACAAATACACATACAGCTTCATACAAAATAGTGAAATAAAAATAACTTAAAAACACAAACATAAGCAGCAGGAGACAGAAAAACAAGAATATATATGTAACATAATATACAAACAATATAAAACGTAATAATGGTAGTGTTAGCATAAATATGGCATAACTAAGAATTTAAAATGACACCCTTTATTACGTTTTTAAAATGTGGTGGTGGCAGGAGTTTCAGGTTACCTTCAATTGAATTATAATACTTAACTGCATTGTACGTAAAAGACCTACAAAATAGTGATGTACAAAACTGAGGCATATCTAAAGTATGTTTTGTTCTTATATGAACATTATGCAATGTTCCTCTCATTTACAATTTTTCTGCGAGGTAACTAGGAATACCAGTATTAAGCAATTTATGGACAAAAATTAAATAATGCTGTTTAACTATATTTTCCATATTTAACCAGCCCAGAATTTTTATACGTTGTATCAAGTTAAATACTGTTTAAAAAATTATGTAACTTTTTCAGTAGGTATTCTGTTCCTCCTATCCTATTTTTTTAAATTAGCCTACTGACCTTAAATCTTTAGATATTTTTATATTCAAAATTTTTTAAATAACTATCATATTTTCAAAATAGTATTAAAATGTATAATTATTTTGTAGCTTTTAATGACGCTAATAAATTCATAATTTAGTTACTTATGCCTTTGTTGATCTGTTAGGCAATGGAACTCTTATATTGAAAACTACAGCGTATATAGAAGAGAACTAACTTTGTAAAACTAAAATACAAACAAAGAAGCAAAAGTGTCACGATCAATAAAACAATCTAATGGAATAATTGGAACTAAATTACCACTCATCGAAATATGTATTAACTCTTTTTCCTATCCATTGTCCAACATCAATAATTATGTAGTAAACCACTAGTATTATGGATTATGAAAGTAGAAGTATAATTTACATACGTATATCCTTATTAATAATTAAGTTTGATACATTTTATGCGCATTTAAGCTATGTCAAGACTATATAAAACTATTTTGAAACAGATTTAGGTACTATTTTGTTAGGTACTAGCTGAAATCTGAAATTGTTTACCATCTATATACCTACATCGCTCACTCAATTTTCAAACGTAGTAAAACGTAAGTATTTCTTGTAGAAGATTCAAATGTTGAAAAAAGTTTGGTCTTGATAAAAATTTCTATGTCACTTATCGTGACTCGAAAATCGTGAATACATGTACTATTACAGAAGTAGGATTTTAAGTGAATGCTGTACAAATATATGCAGAAAATATGTTTCTCTTCGCTCAATTCGCTTAACACAAGACTTCTTTTAAGATACATCTATCAGAAATGATCTTCTCAGCCTGTTGGAATCAACATATTGGCGAAGATAACCTTAATTTAATAGTTGCTTTGTTCCTGAATATCGCAAATCCAGAAGCATATACATTGTATAAGTGCGATGAATATTTAAAAATTACCATGATTTTAATCATGTTTAATACTTGAGAATATAAAGTTGGTTGTTTCTTAAACATATAATATATGAATACAACTTAAAGTAAAGAATTTACAGTTTCTAATAGAACCTAAATGATGAGTGGGTTGTCTATATGCTAGGCGTTTTCTAGAACTAGATGACTAGAAACAAAAATAAGCACACAGAATGAATTACAATTACTAGTCTGTTAATTTACTTACATTCATTTGTAAACTATGATACTATACAATACAATAATGAATAAAAGTTTGCTCATACAAATTAGTTTATAATTATTGGTCGCTCGAGAAAATAATACATGTCCAATATAAGTACGTACTTCATGAAAATTAATGTTAATAAATAGTAAAAAGGTATTTATAATGTTAATGTTAAATTATTACGTTATTAAACAATACTAAAACTGGAAAATACTTATATGCGTTGGTTAAATTAATAAATAGCTTCACCATCATCCGCATTTATAGTGTAGTATAGAAAGTGGTGATCTAGTGGTCCGGTAGGTGGCGGCTAATGCGAGAGGGTTTAGGAACGCCATTCTCAATGTAACTTTTCATAATGAAAAAATATTTAAAACTTAATATTTAGTTTACATGGAAATATAGATCAAGAATGGCAAGAGATAAAAAATAATGGAAAAGATTTATCCATAAAAAACTGTAAATAGTGTATAGTTAAAGTATAGTATAGATAAATAAACGGTAAAGTGTAAATATCTTAGCACACAAGGAAGATATAGGATTATTGATAATAATAATTGTAGTCTTATCAAATACATTAAAAGGGAAATGTTAAATTTGTCAATAATTTAACTTGCAAATCTCTGTTGAAAACGCTGAATCCGTAAGCTCGTCGTAAGCGTTTACAGCAGTGGTCATTCACTGATAACAATTATTTGCAATATTACACAGATTTGTTCGTTATTTATTGCCTAGCTCAATAGTGTGAAATGACCAGAATGTAGGTAATACTAATACTACAACTGTAGGTAATGGAAAATTGTTATTTGAAGTGTAAATTCCTGTTACCAATTCTGTAATTCTGTGTATGTAAAATTCGTATGTAATTTTCTATTCATTTTGTATTATTACCCTAGGTTATACTAACTTTACTGTTATGTAATATTCATGTAATGTTCATCAATCTGCCTTGGCATGTACATGTGAAATTAATATCAATAAGAATTTTAGGTACTCATTATATTACAAACAAAAATAGTAGCTTTGCATTCATACAAATAATAATATAATACCTCTACACCTTATTCTAATCATGAGGATTAGCCCAGAGTCGGAGACTTATGCGGGAGAGAGAAAAATGTTTTTAGACATTATAGATAGATAGATAGATCGTTTATTATCCATTTTAAAGCAATACAATACTATAAGGATTCGTCTATAAAATACATATATACATATAGTATAAGTAAATGACATAAGATACATAGTAAAAAACAAACAGTCGTTAAAATCACATTAAAACAAAATACACATTGAGAAAACGTTATTAAGATATAAACACACATATATACCCACACACAATACACAAGATATACATAAACGTATATGAACACAAGAAAAAAAGAAACAGCTTTTATAAATCACTTATCACTATATAATCACTTGTATCCTAGGAATTCCTCTATAGAGTATGCATTAATTTGAAGAAGATACTTTTTAACTTGACTTTTGAAGTTAGGAAGAGTTGGTGAATTTTTATATATGTCTGGTAAATGATTATATAATTTCAGTCCAAGGACATCATGAGCCCTCGAGGTAATATTGAGGTGTCTACAGGGGCCGCTCCAGACGGTGAGCGTACTGAGCAATCGCTCGGGGCGCCACAATTGTAGGGGCGGCATCTCTGCCGTAGACCCGGAACCTGACAAATGCGCAGTATGCGGAGTTGCAACATCTATAGCGCCGATCCATTTGCGTTCCCTTGTATTTATTAGTATGTAAGTAATTTGTGTCATTTTCCTATTCAGGGTGTGTGGTGTAAAATTGCCACTGAATTACTCTTTACTCCAAATGTTATAGTAGCACTTGGAATCCTGTTAACACTGCCTGTTAGTGTGACAAACGGCGAAAGAAGCAAACAATCAGGGGGATAATTCTAGACCGAAAATAAATGCTACCTACCTCTTTCTATAACATTTTTTCCAAAACTGGTTATTTTCGATATTTGTAAATAACTTCGTAAGAAATCCAAATACTCACAAGAAATTTGTGAATCGGGGGTTTTTTGCGGACGAGAAATTCAAATATGTTTCTAATTTTATCGTCACGTCACTAGTAGAGGGCGCCACTTATGGCACATCATGTTTCTTTTAAATGACATAACGTTTTTGTTTTTTAGTGTATCCATCTGACTATCAAAGCAATCGATTCTCCTATCAGTTTTATTTGAAAAAGGTATACCTTGTTGAAGTCGTTAGAAGTAACAGTTTTCGAAATAATCTTATTTGAAATATTCAGTGCAGCGATTGAAAACTGTTATCGTTTCAGTTAAAGTGCCTTTTCTACTGAAAATACAGGAAAATGTTACTTGAAAAAGTTGTTCAGAACGGTAAATTATGGAGATATGCAAAATTTATAAAAAATCGGCCTGCTTTGATAAAATCTTTGTGCTTTGTTGAAAACTCTCAAACCTCGCCGACCTTCTTGAAATTTTGCACGTCTCCATAATTTACGATTCAACAAATTTTTCAAGTAACATTTTGCTGTATTTTCAACAGAAAAAGCACTTTACCTGATACCAAAACAGTTTTTACTCGGTGCACTGAGCATTTCAAATAGGATTATTTCAAAAATGGTTACGCCTACCGACTTTAGCAAGGTATACCTACCTTTTTCAAATAAAACAGGTAGGAAAATCGATTGTTTCGATAGTCAGAGATGGATACAATAAGATGCAAAAAGTTCTGCCATTTAAAAGAAACATGGTCTGCCACAAGCGGCGCCCTCTACTAGTGACGTCAAAATTGAAAACATATTTGAATTTCTCGTCCGCAAAAACCCCCAATTTACAATATTTATGTAAATATTTGGATTTCTTAAGAAGTTATTTACAAATATCGAAAATAAAATTTTAAATTTAACACCCTGTAACTCCGTTAATAATCAGTTTTGGAAAAAATATAGAAACAGGTAGCATTTATTTTCGGTCTAGAATTATCCCCTGAATGTTTTGCTCATCATTTCCAGACACCCTGTATTGTTTATTTATTACAGTCGTCACGAAGTTTGTAATAACTGAAATTGACCCAAGATATATCAAAATATCTTATATATAAAAAAACTTTTATCTTAATTACATAGAAGGGGGGCGGCAAAATGTACTCTCGCCCAGGGTGTCAAAATAGCTAGAGCGGCCCCTGGGTGTCTATAAGGAACACAAAATTTATTTTTGTTTCGAGTATCATGGGTATGATAAAAACTATTTTTTGCAAATTTTTGTCTATTCTCATGGATGTAAACCAAAATGTGAAATATATATAAACTTGGAACAGTTAGAATGCCATATTTTTTTAAAAAAGGGTCTACAGGATTCTATTGCAGAAATACCAGCTATACATCTAATTAGGTATGCGTTTTTGAGTAATAAATACATTTTGTGATTTCGATGATTTTCCCCATAAGATAATGCCATATGCTATTTTAGATTGAACTTCAGCATAATAAAACAATAATAGACAAGATATATCTAAAACACTTTTTAGTATTCTAATTTGGAGACATTTGGAGCTCAATATATTAACCAGCGTATCACAATGGGATTTAAATGTACTTAGTACATTTTCCTTATATTTCAATATTTAAAATAAAATTATTACTACATCGTGTTTGTGAACTTTTTCAATACTTTGTATTTTTATACTTAATTTTTTCCGTCTACCTAG
Organism: Monochamus saltuarius; assembly: GCA_025584915.1. Classification (NCBI taxonomy): domain Eukaryota; kingdom Metazoa; phylum Arthropoda; class Insecta; order Coleoptera; family Cerambycidae; genus Monochamus; species Monochamus saltuarius. The sequence goes on along the minus strand of CM046724.1, from coordinate 22,032,961 downwards.
GTGTGAAGTTAAGAGCCACCACTGGATTCGGTCAATATTTGTGTTAGTTGTCGCTTAATTACTATAAATATATTGATATCTCTTAAAATTTATTCATATTCACCTTCCTATGTCTGATTCATTCCAACTTGTTCAGGTCAAAATATTTGTTCGATTAATCATCTACTATAAGAAATATACCTTTCCCAAATTTGTATGACATAAACCCTTTATCCTCTAAATACAGCTCTTTATCATGTATCTCTTTTTTTTTTCTGAAAATTAAAGTTATTTTACACATCAAATTGGATATTACTATTTTGCATATATTGCAAAATTAATACTTCAAATATTTGTTATGGATTATTCTATGTATCCTGACTGAGAACTGTAATTCTAAAACCATTTAAAGTTTGACAACTGTGTGGAAATACGAATAATTCAAATGATTATTTAAAGGTGGCTAGCTTTCACCAAGAATTATAGTATTTGAATAAAACGAACAAATTAAAAGTCTAAGTTGTAGTGCATGATTTACAATTTAAATAAATTTGAATCAGAGAGTTTTGCATTACTTTAATTTTGTAACAGAACTGTTTAATTTTATTCATAGCTGCAACTTTAATGGGTAACTACTATTTAATTCAATCAAATCTATGAAAATATTGTATCACCAAATTAGTTTCTACTTGACTTTTTAGTTAAATAATTTTCACCTGTAAACTTTCTACTTTTTTGATACGTTAACAATTCTTCAGACAAATTAAATTGATTCGGGTATTTGTAAGGCAATATAATCATAAGTTCTTTCATCTAATTTCTTAATATATTAGCAATTCTTCATTACAAGTAAAATAATTGTTATACATATTAGGAAAGTTTAGATAATGAATAGATAGTAGTAAGATAGACAAAGATGGCTATATTAGCAAGTCTTCACAATCTAAATAATGCTGTCCATTTGTAGTAGGAGAATATCAAATCTTCGCATTCCATGCTTCCACCAGCATGAAACCATGGAATGCGACCAGTTACAGAGGCGGCTATGGGATGTGACGGAACACCACCATTATCCGAGCAACGGTTCCATCCAGTAGTCTTAATATCAACAACAGGAGCCGAAATCAATATGTGGGGGGGCTCAGAGAGACCAATAGCGGGTTTGCCCCCACCCTCCACAAAGCTTAGCACGAGAACAACAAGAGCAGGTCTAAGAATTCCATCTAAAGCTAGGGATATGCGCTTTAATTCTGTTACTGGCAACGACCAGTTACCGAGATCACGGCGTAACAACCCGGAATCCTATATATCAAATAAATATTTTCACAGTCTGGCAATGTTGAAAGTGTTTATTTTTCTGTCTGACTGTTTTAATTAAAGAATTACACATTACACCTGCACTCAGTTTATATGTGAACATACATATAAAGAATCAGCCAGTTCAATTGTCGGTCATCTCAACTATGGCATACTAATGAAGGCTAACAAGCTTAATTCTGTTTTGATTGGTAAAGTAAGACGTAAGTTTATTTGAAACATTTAAATAGAAAAATATTTTATGATAGTTGATCCAAAACTAACTAACATTTTTCTATCGAATTCAGGTTGAAGAAATTTCTTAAAGATGTCTGTCAACGAAGAAATAATCCTAATTGCAATGTCTTTTTTTTTTTCAAACAAATAATTTGCTCTTTAAACATAAGTTCTGTAGGGACTATAATACCACTTAAATTTTCTTATACCGCAAGTTGCATACATTGTAAAGGCACACTGCAAGTGAAGCTTAAAATCACCGAAGTATTCCTAGTTTCATAAATGTGCCATGTGTTGGTCCCAAACGCGATTGAACCGATTAGAATTATAGATTATAATGATTTATGAAACGGAGGTTAATATTAATTCTTCAAAATTTGATTTGATTTCATAAGATTTTCTGTGATTATGCTAGATTTTTCAGGATTTTGCTGAATTCACAGATTTCGGATGATTTCACAAGATTCCATGTGATTTGCACGACTTTACATATGTCACTGATTTCTACAGATTCTTTTGATTTTACAGGCAACAGGTTTTCCATTATCTTTGTGTTTTACTATTTCAAATTTTCAAGAAGAACTAGTTTTATTTTATTATATTCCGAACATGTTCAATATGAATGATAACGTATTTATCTCGGTATTAACATTAGCATTTGACTTCGTAACATTCAAAATGCGGATTACTGCAACGTTTTTTGTATCTCCAATGACATTTTTTAATGTTTAAATAAAACAGATTTCGTAATTAGTCAACCTGACTGCAGGTCTTCTATTTATGAAAGTAGCCAGCTTACCTTCGAAGAGTAATCCATAATAATATATCATCATTCTGCCATGATGTCACGATCAGTTTATCACTATCAAAATCACTATATTTATCGCACTTTTGATTTCACACGCGCGCACTACATCAGTTTTTGATATTTACGCGCACCACGAGCACAGTGTTTACAAAATAATGAAGTTCGATTTTTTCACTGCTACATTTTTGAACACATCAACAATTATTAACGCCTACGTTAGTGATAAGTTTGCTTGCACTCCACTACACTAGGTACATGGTAATTAGCATGGACCCCTTGTCTACTGGTTTCCGCGAGTTTTTCGAAGAGATTCCAAAGAGACAATCCGCTTAGCAGAAAATGTCTCCTTTCTGCCGTGCATGCCTCAATTTACTGCATTAATCACGTAAATACTTTAAGAATGTGTAGGTTTTCATTCAGGGCGGGCTTTGCGGCTTCGGCAAATTCCCCCGCGTTGTTTTGGATCTCCAAATATGAACCAGAATTTAAATAGTATTTTAGAAAGCAAATCCCATTCAAATTTCCATATATTTTATTTTAAAACTACACATACTTTTTGTTCCTAGGATGTATAATATTAATAACTGGCATTGCCTTTAAATTTAAAATGTCGACAAAATTTGTTCGCATGATAATATATGATTAAAATGACATTTAACGTGAAAATTATGTTACAAATTGCATTTTATAATAATTTTTTTCTACGTTCATGCAGAAAATAAAACTTTATTGAACTATATTTAGTGGAAAAAGTGGTTCTTTATTGCACTAGTGCAATAACATGTTTATTGCATTCATCTGTCATTCTACTACAGCGTTTTATCACCATAACAAACATAAACGTTCAAGTCGACGTCACATTTTCGTAGACTAGTGTCATCTAAATAACATTTTTTGGTTTTGGCATGAACGTAGAAAAAATATTGTATGCAACTCGTAGAAAAAGTGCTTATTGCACGTCGCGTGCAATAAACACTTACTTTTTGTACTTGTTGCATAAATAACTATTTTCGTGGTAAATTTCACTTTAACGCCCTTATTAACATCATCGAGCGTTAATTACTGTAATGCGCTAAATATTCACTGTCCTCTAACTAATGGTATGCACTCTATTTTTATTGCAGGAAAATTTTATTTTGTAATTTAAATAATATATCTTTTATAAAACAGGATTAAAGAACTGCAAACAATAAATTACAATTGAATCATATGTTGAAGGCATATTAGTATTTTTTTGCTATTTTCACTTTCTTGGACACTGAAGGTTCAATACAGCTTTCAACAAAAGTGGTTGATCTCCAACCACTATGGCGCTTAAGGCTTACGGTGAGCGCTCTATCAAACGATATATAAGGTATGTTCCAACAACCGTCGAGAACTGGTTCAGAACCCTGAGAAATGTTTGACCAACACCGTCTTACGTCGCATTCGCCGACAGTACATTAACAGCTGAACTGACTGACTAATTCTGGACGGTTCGGAATCGATTCTTGCTGGGTTGGAACAAACTCGTAGTTTTTGCTCAGTAACTCCTTAACGGATAATTATAAAAATATGCGGTTTTTTTTAATAGACTATAAATATTACTTTACGTCGACGCTGTCTTTTGGAATTTTGAATATATGCAAAATTCATTTAAAAATAATAATTTTACACTTTAATTTAATACATATTACTTTACGTCGACGCTGTGCTTTGAAATTTTGAAAAGAATTTGCTAAATGTTTTTCGCGTACTAAATATGGCGTACATGAAAACCGCGTTTTTTTGATATTATTGCTAGGCATTCGTCACAACTATCAATTCGGCTCTAACAAAAATTACTTGATTTTAGGTATAGACATACTTATTACAGTGAGAACATATTCGAATATTCAAAGGGGTCACAGGCATGTAGTAGGAGTCAATCAGTTTGGTAAAATGCCTAAATAAAATGGTTGACAAATTTCAAAATTTGCCAAATGCAGGTAAATACACAGGACATTGTTTCAATTCGTTCTATGCGACAACTTGAATTGATGTTGGGAGAATTAAACATTGTCGAATGATATATAAAAATCAAATTTGCTATTATTACTGCCTAAGAAATAAAGATTAATTGCAAAATGTCGTTGACTTTTCAGGTATACTTCAACCAAAATTTTTAATAGTGCGACAACCCTTTAAACAAACATACATACAAATAGTCATAATAATACGCTCAGTATGTTCAATAAATGTTCTATTTACACTAAATAATGCATGTTTAATGTGAGTTGCATGCGGTCCAAAATATAAATAAAAATTGAAAATTACCAAATTATTACCTACTAAAAAATAGTATATTGAGATTTTTAACTGTGCCGAGTAAATAGACATTTTTTGCAAATTTAAGGCTCTCGTATATTATTTGATTCCAAATATGTAACATAAAAAGTAATCGGTATATCGGTATATCGGTTAATTAATTAAATAACTATATCGATAAGATTGGTTACAATAAACACTTCATTAAAAATATTATTAGTGACAAAAACAATCCCTAGCATAATTAAATTATTAAATGAATTTTAACATATTTTCTAATTGATTTTTGACATATACTACCACGCATTCAGCCACAATAGAAGCAATCTGACTTATTCCTGCATCTCAAAATATTATTAGTGATTTTCATATCACTAAATAATAAAATATGTGTGAAAACTATAGCATAAATGGCAAATATTAGAATGAAATTGTTGAATGGTTGCGATTTTATTATTTTAAATAGACTATCACTTTTTACACTGTGGTTTCAAAATTAAATTTTTTAAATACCTAATGTTATTTTACATTTAATAAACATTTATATTTAGATCATTTTCAATTCCATTTATAAAGTAGGTCTGAAGCCATCCTTTCATGTATGCGTTTTTTCCGTTAATTTAAATTTAGCTATACCTATTTTTAATTTCAATACTGCATTAAAGAACATGTACAGGGTTAACTATGACTAAGTAGAAATATTTTGAAAGAGATTTGAGAAAGAATATGAAAGATATGAATTAACAGAAACGCCCTTGAAGAAATGGCCATAACTTATTTATAAAGCGAAAAAAATTCGAAACTATATTAAACTCCAATTTGCCGTTTAGAGAGTTACGCAACCACCAACAATTTGTTGTCATAATAATTGAAACTCTGTGTGCTTACCTTTGTGATTTATTGTTTTTCTGCAATTTTTACTGCCTATTTTTTTAGTTTTAAACATGTTATAGTAATAAAATAGAGAAACTTGTATCGGGTACAGATATTTTCTTATAATAAAGTTTGCCGGTTTGATTTTATAGGTTATCGGACAAGATTTTATAATTATTAAAGACTGCTGCAGATGCATTCAAAGTTTTCTACCTATAATATATTATTATTAATGTTTATTTTCGTCGTTCCTGCAACTGGAAATGCTGTAAAAGCGCCCGCATGGTAATTGACAGATTTAAACTATTCGTCGATTTTTTGGAGGAAAAGAGAGTTTTGCCTCATCAACATCGTCCCTGAGCACGTGGTTAAAATATTTGTACTTAGTGGTAGTTAACCCTTCATATGAATTAATTGATAATAATTGTAGGAACATTGGTTTGAATTAATTTATTACCTTCCCATTATAGTAAAAAAAAATGTAACTCGAACTATTTCAGAAATGTGACATTAGGCCAGTTCAAGCAAAGAATCCCGACTGATTCCAAACTGTCTAAAACGTTCGTTCAACTACTTCCTGCATGATATTTACTGAAAATAAATTCATAACTTTACTGATTGAATATTTTTGACAGTTTATAATCAGTCCGAATTCCTTACTTGAACAAACCTTTAAAAGTTCAGGCACAGGTATTTTATTTATACAGTATCATTGGACACAGAAAAGTTTAAATTATTTCCAATTGTACTATATCCTGCATTCTGCCGTTCGCTCGTATGCATATATGAAGAACTGGTCCAGTTGACTTGTGCCCAATGCCGTTCGGATCGTATTTGCAGAACAGCTTCATGAAAATAGTGGCCCGAATGCTGCGTGGAGCTGTCAAGTGTGCACGTGGGTGGACCAGTGTTCTATCTCAGTTCCTCCCTTCTCTCTTGGTGTGCCATTACCTCTCCCGCCAAGACGGCATCTTCACACCTTCAGCGAAAATGCACATACATTAGATTTCGTGTATAATGTTGGTTTTACGATTTACTCGACAATTATGTAAAGTATGTGATGTTTGTCGAATTATGCTGCAACTTAATGCGTTCCTCAAAGGTTGACGGAATGAATTCTCTTTGAAATAAACGCACAAACCGTGCATTGCTTAAATTGAAATTGAATACTGACGAAGCGGTTTCAGATTAACGGAACTGTAATATGCTTTTTATGCAAAGGATGAAATTGTATCAATTTTATGAGTTGCAAGTGATGGACAATAAAGCAAAGACCTTTGATTCTTTTTGAAAAGAAATGTGTTTCAAATATTAGCAGGAAATAACTTCGTTCGGATCTACAGGGTGTTTTAAAACATGTGTCGTAAAATGAAGGGTGTGATTATTTGGCTCATTCAAGAAAAAAGTTATTATTAACATGGGTCCGCAAACGCACTGTTTTGGAGATATAGGGTTTAAAAAAATATATATTTCACACTTATAATTTAGCTATAATACCTAGGATACGTGATATATAAACATATCCATATCACCCCAGACATCCATAATGCCCGCTGCCATAGCAGTAGGCAAAATTGACCTTTTCATATCCGCTGCCATGAGAATCCGAAAATAATGACGCTTGGGTTGTTATGGATATGTTCAGTCATAACCACAAATCAAGAAACGTCAAAGCTATGACCTTTTATAGTTTTTATTTCGTATGAAGTAAAATATAAAACGTATGCACCACAGGAGATACTAGGATGCTTATCCCCTTAGACATTCCTGTATCTCCCTTGGTTCATAAATAACTACTTTTTTTCCAGTTGTGTACAGAACTCAAATATGGCAAATGGCAAAGATTTTAGGATTGCTTGAGGTTTTTTGCCCTTAATTTTTACGACTCTGCGAAAATAGGCATTTTGAAACCACATTTTAAACCTCCAATGTTTTCTACATAAAAAAGATATCATCAAATGCTCTAACGCGAATAGTTTTTAATATAAATTGCGTTTTATGATGGAAGATGTGAAAAAAGTGGTAACGTGTTTTGTTGTTTTCAAAAACATTTTTTTTTCATCTAGTTGTCCGAATATGTGTACAAAATTTAAGCTCTGTATCTCAAACGGTTTCTGAAATATCTTCAAACAACTGAAAAAAATGTTTTTTTGACATCCTATTTCTTACGGACACATGTTAATAAGAACTTTTTTAGAATGAGCCAAAGAATCGCAACTTACATTATACCACACATGTTTTTAAATACCCTGTATATAATTTAAAATATTCTCGCTATGATCTCAAATAATTCAAATGATTTCAAGACATAATTTCATGTTTTTATCGACTGTTCAATAAGTAATAGAAAAAGGCTAATAATTTTTTAGGACGAGCGAATATTATGTGTACGAGGCGATACATGTTCTTGATCAAGGTGGTCAGGTAGATGTCATCTATACCGACTTCACTAAAGCATTTGATAAGATCGGTCATGTTTTACTATTACGTAAACTTAACAGCTGTAGCCTCTGTCCCATCTTAATTAAACTATTTCAGTCTTATCTAACCGATGGCTATCAGTTTGTTCAGTATCGTGGTTTTAAATCGTTTACTTTTCTCAGACGTCTGGCGATCCCCAAGGCTGTATATTGGGTCCTCTTTTATTTGTAATATATATTAACGATATTGTCAATGACTTAAATGTTAGCTACTTTCTATATGCCGATGATGTAAAATTATTTGCTAGAATTGACTATTGTAGGGACTGCAAAAATTTGCAAAGTAATCTTTGTAAATTTAACAATTGGTGTGTTACAAACAACCTATCACTAAACGCAGTATTATGTAAAGTAAAGTCTTTCGATCGTATGACGTGTCCACTACTTTTTTACTATGTATAAGATTGACTGTGAGAGATCTGAAGTTATTAAAGATTTAGGAATTTTATTTGACTCTAAACTTAAGTTTGCACGGCATATGGATGTTTGCATAGCGGAGGCATACAAAAATCTTGGCTTTATTCTATGCAATTCGTGAGAATTTAAAAACCTTTCTCTTTGTCTGTTGTATATTACATTTATTAGATCAAAGCTTGAATATTGCTCCTTCGTATAAAGTGCAATTTATGAATGCCATATTTCTGCAGTTGAAAAGGTTCAAGGAGATTTTTTAAATCTGCAGCATTTGTATTGGGTGTATATCCTGTTAGAGGAATTCCGCAAGACGTATTCTATAACAGTTTTCAATTACGTAGCCTTATCTCTAGACGTCGGTTGCATTCTATATAGTAATTCTTTTTAAAATTATTCATTACATTATTAAATCAGATTATTTACTAACTTCCATAAATTTTAGAGTGTCGAGATCTAATAGCCGATTCAACAGCTTATTTGCCATAGCACACGTTCGTACAAATATGTTAGTTAAATTCCCATTGCACCAAATTTTAAGTAACTATCATGAAGTAGAAAGTAACTTAGATATTTAATCATGCTTCGTGATATAAAGTTGCTTTTCGGTTAACCTTTTATGTGTCCTGTTCTTTTTCAATTTGTCTTTATTTTTGTATTTATTGTTGTAGATATATCCCACAGCGTTATGTTACAAATACTTACACAAGAAAGACTATAAGTAAAGAAAAGCAGGTAGGGAATTCATTGTGTTATAGTACTGTGTTCAGTAGATCACAATATTACATAGTTTCATGATCGATCACAGATACCTAACTATTAAATAAAAATATTCAAAAGTCTATGTTAGAACGCATACTTTACAATAAAAGTAAAATTAAACTGAAAGTATACCAATCATCTTTAAATTATTTTAAAGATAAAATAATTAGTAAAAATATATAGGTAGTTATAAATTAGCAGAAGTACCTGAATATAACGAATGACATATGGTTTGAAGTGTTTTCCACATTTCAAATATACCCATAAAATTGAATCATATGCATATTGATCAATAAGTATTTTTAATTTCTGTATAAAATCACTGTTTAGTTCACAATTTAAAAAATATATACAGAGTGTTCCTAATTGTGTGCAGAAAATGCAGAGGAGTATTCTATTATTAAAATTAAAGTATGTGTTTTGTTCGAGATATAGTGTTTTCAATGTTGATAAAGAAATCAGTTTAAAATTCATAACTTCTCAACCCATTAAGATATGTTTGGCAAATTTGGTATAATTCTTAAGTATGTTGGTAGGTATAAAATTTGCAGTTTACAAAAAATACCAGCAGCATATTAAATATATATTAACAATATTGTGTGAAACTAACTACTCTGCGAACGAAAGCCCCAACCAATGTTAAATTACTCCCACAATATCTACCCATATATTCTTTATTATTAATTTTTGCACATTGATCTAACTAAATTTACTACAAAAAAGTCGTACTTAGAAATGCAGAAATAGGTCAGATCTGACTTTTTTCTCTAATATAATATTAACTTATAAATTAACAAGACAGTTCACATTAAATTTCATTGCAGAACAGTATTCAGCAACAAAGCAGAACACATTTTTTATGCAAATATACCTTTTTGTTCTTTTACCATTTAACCTAAGCAAATATAAACAACAATAGCATGTTGTATGTAGCAATTACTATAAAATTCTGCAAACGTATTACCTATCTAGAATCCTTGACTTACTCTAACCTTTATTTTGTACACAAATATGTATTTCTTGCTTATAACCTTAACATATATTCAAGTATGTTGTGCGAAAGAATTTCTGTAAATTTTCTATGACACCAATATTTGTTAGACTTTCCATAACAGAAAAACTATAAGTGGGTAGTTGTTTTAGTTACTTTCAAAAATATAATTTTACTTTTATATAACGCATGAAATATGCATGATTTTAAAGATAAAGTTTGCCAAATATTTTGGAAAATGTTACCATTATGTATTTTTTTTTTAGAAAATTAAGTTAATGATTCTGTACCGAACATTCTGAGAATTTAATACGAATGAAAATATTCCATATATTTTATTAAAAAGGTATTTCCAAATATTGGGCAATATTCCCAAGCCCGAATAGGGTCAAAATGGAATTTCAAAATATCGATAAAATAATCTGATATGTTATAAATCCATACATACCTACAAAATTCATTTCATTAAATTGAATGTTGTGCTGGATTAAAATACTAATTTATGTAAATTTAAAATGTTATTTCCAGTTCGCTTTCATACAGATTGAAAGATAATATAATTAGAGGAAATGATTAAGTGGTGACCCGATTATCCCGTTTTTGATAAAGCCCGGTTCATTTAATTGAAAAACAAATATTCCAGAATCAACTAATTTCAGAAATATTTCTATAATACATCATTTAAAAACGCAGGTTACTTCATAACAAGAAAACAATAGAATTTAACAATTTTAAGAAATTACATATTTCCATTGACCAGATATTTACCCACTTTGATTATTTAGTTTCATTATTTGAAATCGCTGGAAAATACACGTTTTTTTGTTAGTTAATCTCTATTTCTACAACAGAAATCGTTCAGCCTGTTCTTTAGTTGAAACCTTAACATTTTTTGAAATATAAGGCTCATTCTTTCATTTGAGAAGTGCAATTACCACTTATAATATCACGAGCGTAAATTATTTCCAGGAATAATTTACGCTCGTGTGGTATTCGGTAAGAAAATTTCACACCCCAAGTATAAATCAAACCTGACATCTGATATTAATTTGACTCGGCCAAGGTATTGCTGTTGTTGACATAATATGTTGATCTGTCATTTTTATTTAAACGGTTCTTTCACAGTAGATGTCAATTGCTAGTTCGCATCGTATATACGTTGAGTTTAATAAGTGTATACTGAAATGTCGCGATTTGATAAAGAGAATCAACAAGCTATTAGACAATAAATTCAAAATCTAATACCAGATAACACTAGAAAATCAAAAGCAATTTGTTGAATTTTGCAGACATATTTCGTAAAATAAAAAACTTAGTTACATGCTAAAACTCAGATGGGTAGTATTTCAATTTAACGTTCTTTGACAATATTAGGTCACTAAAGGTGGTAGACGCAATTTCAAAGAAATCTATATGTAGGTATAACCATATTTTGTATACAGGGTGAATCAGTCATAATGTCATTAATTTTAACCACGTATTCGGGAGGCATAATAAAGGCTGAAAATCAAAAAAAAAAATTTTTCTCGACCTTTAAAAAAATAAACAAATCACCCTATAAAAATCAGTAACACGACGCTCCTGGTACGCTACGAACTTTCTGATGACGCACCCGACGAAATTCTAATGCCACAGACTTGCCGTATTAACCATGGATGCCACATTTACATACATAATATCGTCTAACACATCAGCGTGTTATTCAAATTTATCTCCATTTAGCACTCTGCATTTTCCGCATTTCTTCCCCCTCAAATTTATAGATCATGCCACACATTGGGGGGGGGATGGAGAGAATACAAGCAGTAAGCAGTATTTTGTTTATTTCGGTCTAACCTCACGTAGTTGGCGTAAATTCACAACGCATAATTTTACAAATTCCGAGTATGTGGAAATGGTAGTGTTATACGGAGAATGTTTACGAAATGCGACTGAATTTTATTAATAAAGTGCTATGGACGGATAAATGCAGTTTTACTTGAAATGTGGGCTGTAAACAGGTTAGTATCATACTACTTAAAAACAATACATTTCTAGGCTAGATATACGTAACTACAAATTGTACATCTGGTTATGTGTGCTGTTAATTGTACTTACGAGTAATACTAAAAATTCATATTTATTTGTAAAACGTAGTGAAAACGTAATATCAAAATTATTAAACTGTAATAACCTAACATTCGAAAACATTTATTTATTATCTACATTTGTTTTTATAAACAAATAAATCAATATTTAAGGAAAATTCATTCATGTATCTAAATTTAAAAAAATAGTTTTACTCCTTGTCGTTAAATAACAGTACAAAAACTAGGTAACTAGGTTATTGACCTAATAATATGGTAAGTCAAGGTCAAGATTAACTCTCAATAACTTAGATTAGCGGCGTCCATTTCGATCTTGGACAGTTTTCTGTCGACAACACGATGGTTTTTTATTAAGTACCTACTTAATATTTAAACACGAAACACTTCAGCTTCTCAATAATTTACCCATTGGGTATAGGTTTTTTATGTAATGTACGTAAATGGTTTATTACTCGGTTTATTATTAGACACGTTGGAGTTTTGTTGCAGTCATAACAGCTACATTTGCTCAGAGAAAAATTGACACGCGAGTGTACGGGTATCGTTTGATTGGGCCGTATTTTCTACAGGAAAACCTGAGTGGACCGCGTTCCTTGCAATTTTTAATAGAATTATTTGATTATTATTATTTGATTTTATTGGGTATTAACATTTTAAATTATTATTGGCTGAAGTGGAACTGAGCAAGAAAATATGATATTCTAAAATAGTCAGTACAACCGTTTATTTGTGATGTCTAAAACCTAGGTGGGTAGGTACTATATAGAAAAATATTACAACTTGACAACATTGCATCAGGTCGATGTCGAGTTGAACTGTGAGCTGTAACCGACCAAGGCTGTGACCGGTCAGTGACAGTCTGAAAAGGGGGTTTAAATAATGATTTGAAAGTATTTTTTTTTTGGTGTAAATATGCATTTAGATTTTTTTTTAATCACGTATTCGCATTATACTCATTATTTCCTATCTCCTCTTAAAATTAATGACATTATGACTGGCTCACCCTGTATAGAGATAAGATGCCAATGTGTAGATCACATATGTTTATTTCCTCAACTGTCAAAAAATTTCCACTTAATTATCGCTTCGCCACGAAAAGATTTCCAGAAATTTTTCTGGTTGCCATGATAACGAGTCAAAATAAAGGCATCATATTGGTTTTAAAGTTGAGGTGTGAAATTTTCTTTAGAAATCTACATATGTCAACTGAGCGTCACATTTTAGCATATAATTTTAAATAAAAAAAAACAAATCTGAACATTTTCCTTGAAGTCTAAACAACTCTCTCTAAATAATTTCTTCAAAATTGTACAGACGTTTTTTAGAGAGAGATTCAAAAATATTTTACAGTTATGAATCTTATCGCAGAATATTATGTGAACCGTCCTGTATAGTAAAAAGTTATTGGTTTGATGTTTCACTTCTGTTTTGTGATATAATGACTCTTAAGGTCTTTAACATTTTTAATAAAGTTAATCCTGCTTCATTTGCTGCAATAAATGGTAGATTTACAACACGTAAATGAAAATATATTAAACAGATGTCTAAATAGTAATTTATAATGCAAGTTTTAAAAGCAACGCTACGATTTATGAGTCGTTGCCTAAGAAGATATGTCTAATGTTGCATCTACACATTCTACATTTTGTATAATATATATTTAAGTATAAGTATATTTAAGTTTTAATAAGGGTAAATAATTTTGCCGTCATAGTACATAAATATTCCATTTTTTACAGCAATAATGTAGTATTTAACCAAAATATTATGAAATTAATATACAAGATAACATCAATTTAAAATAAGTAATGTTGTAAGGATATTAATTAAATAATTAATTATTATCGGATTGAAGAAGAAAAAGGTACATATTAGGCCAGAAAAAATAAACAAGAAAAATTGTTTGATTTATTACACAGGTTGAAGATATAATTATACAGGGTGTTTCAGAACTTATCTAAAAAAAAAAAGGATTAGAAAGCACAAAGGAATTTTACAAATACTTCTGCAAGGCACTGCAAACTGATGCACAGCATGCAATTGTCTACAAAAAAATGAAAGAAATTCCCAACAAAAGAAATAAACAACATTTTGTAATACCTATTTTATACAGCAAATTGAACTACTTTTGACGTTATTGTTATTAATTATTAATAGAATTAATATGATATTTTAATTAATAAAATACTTTGACATACCTGAAGCTACAACAACAAAATTTTAAGCAAGTCTTACCCAGTTTCTACAAACTAACACAAATGTTTCTAGTGTTTGTCCGCTTTAAACTCGTAAGTTACTGGCAGTAGCTAAGATACGTTTGCTAAATCATTAATAGTGTCCACCTCGGTGCGATATATTTAATTTTTGAAATATCTCCACAAAAAGAGGTTCAATGGATTTAAGGTCAGGAGAATGTGGTGGCCATGGTACTGTACATGGCACGAATATGATTAAGCTCCTTGTATGATATTCCCTACTGCTGCAATACGCAGTAGATGCCCTGGACCTCCAACTCTTCCACAATTTGGTTTCATATTTCTCGTGTCACGCTCGCGTTGCACTATACTTGCACTTACTGCACACCGCGGTAAAAGTAGCATCAACTCGGAGTTGCTATACACGTAAGTCATTTTTGACAAACTAATATAAACATTGGCATCAGAAAAACGTTAATACCTACTATAAGTAATCGGATTTTAATATTCGGAATCGCCTGGCTAGAGATGCCAGTGATATAAAGGTTGAAAATACTACAATATCAATAACTTTTTGGTCACAAACTATTAAGGGTTATACAAAAAGTTTTTTACGATATTGACTCCATCTTTGCTGTTATAACATATGTAAATAGTTAATATGTACATATGAGAAACATAAATTAACAGTAGTATTTATCAACAAAACTTAAATAACATTCAAAATAAATTATAAGACGTTTTCCACATGTGTTTTAGTGTACTTATAATTAAAATAAAGAAAGCTTTAATATTTAAAATAATATAATATAAAGAAATTGATAGAAACAGATGATCTAATTATACCAAGTTCAAGTACAGATATTGCTAGTGAGACATGTTCTTAAAATAAAAAGAAGTGAAAGATGTAATCCAAATGTATCCTTTTAAAATTGAAAGTCTCTAAAATTACCCATTATTGTCTTTTCTGGGCCAAATTAGTGAAACTAGGAAATCCCTCGATTTTTGTAGATACCTATATAACTTGCTAATTTGTTGAGCTATTAATTGTATGAAAAATGGTTAAACATTAAATAAGTTTTAGATAATTTTAATTAGGACAGTTGTAAATCTATTTTACACGTAAGACAGGACGACCATTCATTTTTTTATCATTACATCGATTTATAACTTTAATTTTGTAGACACGATGTAAATTCGATCTTAAACCACGCGAATGAAATTTATTATTAAAATTAATTGATCCGAAACTATCTACATCTATTTGTGGCATCTTTACAAATGATGCTTCCTTATCCTCAACTTCTTTATTCGTCATTTGGCAAAAAACTAACAAACTGTCAGGGAATATAAATAATCGGAAACGTTTGAATTCTTGTCAACAATATTTATGTGCATATACAATAATAGTGGTCTCGAAGCACTTATTTTTATTTGCCAAACAACGTATAGTGCCTACTTATTTTCTATATTCGTCGAATAGGTGGGTTTCGAATATGGCACTATATATCCACAAAAATAATGCGCCGTTTGTTGTAAATTATTGGACACTCCCACAGATGAAAATTTCGACACCAATGGACGTTTTACTATCTCAGTAAATTAAATATAATCAATGGATTATTACCAAATACAATGTGTAACTTGTACTAATGTGGAATGTTTAAATTACGGATTAACATAATGCCAACCCGTGGTAGTGGTTTTCCGAATCACTATTTGTCCGTATTTGGTAAATACACATGGGTGTCAAAGTGTTAATTCTTAGAAAATATTTATTTGCTATGAGCTAATCAAGGACAACTTGCTTTATCTCAATATAACAGTGTAGTATTTGTTAGATGACAGCCAGACACTTAGCTAATAATTATTACGTAAAAACTCTAAAACCAAATGGAGATATTTAATTTGGCATGTGATTCAATATCTTTAAATATGTGTTACAAATTCTGTTTCTACTCTTATAACGGTAGTCTTAGAACTAGTGGGATGCGGGACTATGGTCAATGAGAAATTTTTGATGTCAAAACTAACTTAATTATTAAACTCAATCAACAACTCATCGACATTACATTATCAGTATGCATTTAATTGTACCAACGTGGTTTTTGTTTCATTTTTGGCCGGTATTAAAAAATGAATATAGTGGATGCCATTTTATGCACAATGACATTCTAATATGACAATTATAACAAAATGTATTTCTCTTAAATGCTTTTTATAACCCCCGGACGTTATTATGACCCAGCAGGCTACAATAAAACTTCAGAAATTACAAACAGGAGGCACACAACTATGAGTTTATTTAAAACTTCGCACAATATTAACAATATAGTTATTACAATTAGTCATATTTATGATGGGAGGTACAATTTGATTTTGGGTACTATTTGAAACCATATTGATGGGTGCTACTCGTCATGTTCTTGTTAAAGCGACGCAAATTACCTGCAGCACTCAGATTTTAAGACCCCTTGTGCATGCCGTTGACTATAGAATTCAAAACAGGTCCATAATGCGCGCAAAAGCTAGCACCAACCATGCTGAAATCTCTCTAATGTCTTGAGTAAACAGAAAAGCCGCCCGAAGATATTTGTGCCTCTTTACAATTAAACAGACATAGTTACAAACGTGTGAATCGAATCCTCACTGCAAAGTTTGCACCTCGCTGCAGTGCTTAAGCCAATCCTATGTAGGTGCTTGTTGAGATGTCCGTGGCTTCCTAGGATACCCGTGACAATCTTGATGTTGCTTATGTTAAGCATAATGAAATTTTGGTCAACCCATGGTCCCTACAAGTAGCCTGGTCTGAAGCAGACTGGATCCAATCTTCAATTGATCCATCAATGAACATAGCAAAATATTTCTATTGCAAGCCCCACAAATTGAATGCTTGAGTCTTGTCTAGCTAACATGCCAGCCCTCTCAGTGTCTGTCACACCACTGTAACTCGGGACCCAGGTCAGTTTAACACGACTGTCCGTTCCCAAGAGGGAAAGAGCTTTGACACATTCTATGACCACACGAGAGGTGATATGAAGGACAGAAGCTCTCGTAAAGCTGCTTGGTTGTTTGTGCATACTTTAATATGCTGATTTACATATCTCCTCCTGATATTCTCTTGAACGCACGCAGAGATAACAAATATTTCAACCTAAAAGACCGTGGCGTGTTTCCCTAGAAAGTGAAATAAATTCACTCTTGACCGTACTCCTTAGATCACCGCTCCTGGTCTGTCTTGGATCCATCCGTGAACGAGACAGACCCATTTGAGACATGAGCGTCAGGGTCGACGAGCCAGGCTTCTCTAGTCGGAAACTCGACCTTAAAGTTCGTTTGAAAGCATAGAGAATATTTTGTCGCTGGGTGCACCAAGAATCTCATCCTCATATACTCCCTAAAAATCACGGTGTGACCTCTGTCGTGATTTTTGCCTTTCCAGATCCTCCACTATTTAGCCGATAAGTGGACCCTCTCGCCTTCTTCTCAAAAACCCACCAGATGCAGTTTGGAAGAGACAGGAGAGCTTCTAGAGGCTCTGTGGAAGTTCTGCGTATCGCCCGTGTCGCGCTGACACACGCAAGTCGCTGAAATTTGTTTGAATGCTGAGTAATAGTGATCCGCCGGATAGCAGGCCACCATACCACAACAACAGCAACGTAAGTAAAAGATGGCCTACCCTCTGAATGGCAACGTTGAAAATAGGCGGCTATCTGAACAAGATCGATTTAGAAAGATATCTAGGGCTTGTGAACTGTGAACTTAGTGAACTCACTGATATTATTAGACTCAAGTGTTCTTATATTAAGTATTAATCCTGATAACAAGGATGGATCACAGATAGATTCCATCTCTAATTCAAGTTGGAAGAATTCATAAACCTATTTTGTCGGTTTTAAGGAAAGTAGCTGGTAAAAACTAAAGACTCAATCTAAGAGTACTTCACTGGGTGTATACGGCGGTGGGCAGACCGAAGCTACAATATGGAGCCTTGATGTGGTGGTCAAGAGTAGACCGAGTAACAGAAGCCAAGGGGTTATCTAGAATTCAAAGGTATTACAGATGCGATGAGAATAACCCCAACTGTCTCTCAGGAAGTTCTGTTGTAATTACCACCCTTCTTAACATAAATTGTAAGGGAAGCGATGGCGATTTACCTAAAAATAAGAGACACGGGCGGTTGAAGGGCAGAAGGTCGAGCAAAGTATCATGCTGCTACAGCCCTCAAGGTGGAAAGGGAGGTGAGGATGGGAAGGAAGTATAATATACTATCTTCCCTTCGAGGAAACGGTGGGAGGAGGTGGAGGACATGTACCTCCCGGGATTTCTAGTCTGCTACACGGATGGGTCCTGAGTAGGAGAAGAGTATTCGGGTGCAGGAATATGCCTGGAAAATTGGGATATCCAGCAGAGTTTTTCGCTGAGTATATATACCATGGTTTCTAGGCAGAAGTCTCTTCTAGTTTTAATGGTCGCAAGCAAGGAAGAAGGATTGTGCGGGGGGAAAATCTTTATCTTCTCGGATTAGGGGGCCATTACCTCTACAAGGCCGGGATCCATCCTTCTCCAGGAGTGAGGAGATGCTCTCTGGCCAGACAGATGCGTCAGGTCAGGAACCGGAATCCATTCAAGATGGAATAAAGAATGCAGATGAGCCCATGACTTCCAATAAATCTAGGACGCTGCTGAACCTCAGTCGATGGTCCCTGAACCAAATAGTAGGGGTCTTGATAGGTAATTACTAACGTGGAGAAGAGGAGAGCTCTTCGACCTACTTTCTAGGATACAGCGCGGCTTTTGGGAGACTGAGACATAGGATCTTTGGCGCCGAGGAGTTGTAAAGGGTAGAGATGAGGGGCCTATCATGAACTAAGATCATGGCGTTCATCAAGATGTCGGGTAGGTTTGAGGAGGGCCGAAGGCAGATAGCGAAGATATGATGGAATAGTGGAATAGCTAGAAAGGGCCCACTTGTGGCCTACTACTACTACAACTACTGCTACTATGGTATAATGGATATGTGGTGGAGGGTAGATAATTAAATAGGTTTAAAAGTAGCAGTTAAGCCACAGAAGCAATAACAAACTAAGGTTATGTTCCGTTACGAGATGAAAATCGACAGCAGATGTTCTTAACATAATTTTTGAATTCATCCACAACAACGTCAATTTTCAATGGTTTATTGGAAAAGAACATGTCCTGTTTATGTTATTGTCTTTGTCACTGTAACATTATGATTGAAGTGTTTTATGAAACATGAAGCAGTATGCCCCCTCAGTGGTTTATTATTTCATTTTAACTATTTTTTTTTACTAGATCATTTTATTCGTTTGGTATTGATCTTCTACGATTTTTCCATAATTTGTATCTATATATACGTCTAATTTATTCTCCGTCAGTAAAATGTGATATTTATTATACATTTTTGGCAAAAAACGTAATGGTCCAGAAGTGACGTCAGTTGTCCAGTTGCATATTAAACTACTGCAAGTAAACAAAATTTATCATTACTATTGCAAGTTTATGCAGATTTTGAATAGAAAAACGCGTATATCCTACGTTAACGATCAATTAACTTCTAAACAATGTATGGTGCCTATTTTACATTTTATTTTGTTTGTATTTCTTACGCTGCGTTACAGTCATGAATGTACACTGCAAGTATAAATCAGAACAAGTGTATATGCACCTGGATCAAAGCTTTAACCTTAGCGGACGCCTACGTTGAATTCAAATTTTTGTCACCTTAGGTGTGTCACTTACGGTAATTATTTTAATGAAACTATTACTATAAATATTCATAGTTGTTCAGATAAAGGTAGATATGTAGATCAAATATCAGAAACTGCTATGGCCCGGACAGCAGGTATGCAAAACACGACTTGGACTTTCACAAGGATCATTATATTCCAGCTCAAAAAATGTTACACCTACTATATATGAATAAAATGCGATATTAAAATGGAGGATAGACATGAAAGTACATACATAACAATGACATAAATATTTCACAATAATATTTCTGTCGTATAATTGAAGAAAAGATAGGTCGTAGTAAAACTAGAAAAATCTTGTCTAATAATGGTAAAATTAAAATTAACACGTAGGTATACTGTATATCCAAATATATCGGTTTATCCCTTATATCAGCCAGGACATCAGCACGTATCTCCATTATTTTATAAGAGTGTATTACGTTGTTGCATAAGATTTAAGATGAATTAATTTAGAAAACTTTGAATTGTATTATCAAGTCAACGATTGAACACTATTATTAATACAAAAGGAATTAAGTGGATCGTAAATATACAAGATAGAAAACATTTAGCGGCTAAAGGACCCGGAAAAGAAGGTGATAAGGAACAACGAGCAACTGCGGACAACGTTGTTTCTAGGTTATTGCCCTTCATCAGCGCAGTGCAGCTTAAACAAAGAAGAAGGAAAAAAAGGAGGGCAAATGCCACGACTACACAGGAGAATGACCAGCAGCCACCTATCCCTAATTTGCAGCATCGTGCCACACATCCTCTGTTTTGAGGACAAGAGTAGCAGTCGCTGCGGAAGAGAGTCCAGCGACTACTGTGTCAGGGTCTCAGCCAGAACAATACAAGTACAAAAGGAATTAAGCGGATCGTAAATATACAAGATAGAAAACATTTAGCGGCTAAAGGATCCGGAAAAGAAGGTGATAAGGAACAACGAGCAACTGCGGACAACGTTGTTTCTAGGTTATTGCCCTTCATCAGCGCAGTGCAGCTTAGTATTATTAATGTTAAAATACGTTTACCTGATAATTATCTATGCACTTTGACAATTTGCATGGACTTTTTGCTTCAGTTAGCTAATACTTATTTAGGATGAAGTCAATCCGCAGTATAAGCAAAGAAAATTAAATAATTTGTCTTTCAAGTTATACAGGATAATTTAGTTATTTAATCAATTATTATAAGGGGAGATAGGGAAAAATGAGTATAATACGAATATGATGCGATTAATAGTTATTTATTGTATAAATGTTTTAAGTAGCATTTTATCCATGCAAGCATTAATATTCTTAATTGGTTTTGTTTTATGAATTGCCATATATAATTACATATAATAAAAAAATACAATTTTAAGTATGGAATTATTTAATCATCATTGTTTTATTTGCCGAGGGCCAGAACGGATTTATTAAAATTTTCACCTTTATTTAGATTATGTTTAACTTGCGACGATCTGTTAAATAGAATTGATTTATTTACCTGTAGTATAAGTTTAAACTTTATATTTTCGTTTTTTTTGGACACTTTTCTATTATTGTTTGTTTTACTCACCCTATAATTGGATTTTCTGTTGGGTGATGTATTAAATAAATAAATAAATAAATAAAAGTATCTTGCAAGCAATAAAAGATAGGTAACCCTTTACATATTTTTATCAATCTAATCAAGAAAAAATGGAACATCCAAAAGTATAATAATATACTGGGTGCTATAAGAGAAAACCGAGTTGATATTTCTGTAGTCCAATGCTCGATTATTTTTTTGATGAAAAAAATTGAAATCCTTGTGAAAAATTAGTTGTTTCAATTTTCCGATATCTCGTAAAATAAAGTTACAGTCGAGTATAACGAATACGCGTAATCACCCTGTACAATGTTTACTTCATCATTCCTTTATCCTCTCGTTAGATAGATTATAGGTCAAAAGGAAAACAAAAGCACCAATCGTCGACGTTTCGTTGTATTATTTTAACATTTTCAGGACTGGAGAGAAATTGGTAATTATAATATAAAAAAAACATGACAAATATACGGACTATATAAACATCTTAAAACAAACAAAATCATTACAAAATTGAGACATAATAGTAGGTATTACATTAACGTTTATACACAATACATTTTAAAATTTATTCGACAACTCTTATCTCGAAATTGAATGAATTGCTACTTCTGTCTCACCCGTTTCATTGAAATGTTTTGGAAATATGAAAAATCCATGATTTTAAATGCCTTCCTATATTATTTACCATTACGATCCGGCCCTGTTATGATAAATTGTTTATAGAGTCATAATTTCCACTATTTTACAGAAATCAATTAGCTTACTTGCCATATAATACTGGTTTTTGCAATTGTGGCGTATAATTAATATAAAAATAAAAAATTCAGAAATTTCTAATATCGAATAGTCAAAACGAAGACAATTGTTATGAAAGGTTACGATGATTTTAATGCTCTTGGCGCTAGTTTTAACGTCAAAACCTTCTTTTATTTTAATTATGATAATATTGTAAATAATCACTCAACGCGTGGCGCATGTAAAATTCATTAGATATGGGCCAAACAAATCACAAGACATTTTTCTCCGCAATAAAAATTGCTTTCACAAGGTGCAGTAAAACACGTAAAATAATATTGAGTAATACGTGACATAAAATTCTAGTTGTCATTAAACAGATATGCTCGTTAGTTTATACCTTCTGATACCTTTACGATACATTTAGTAAATAATTTACTTTTATTGATGGATTGTATACTACAAAAATATCGCTACTAAAGATACCAAAATAGATCCCTTATGAAATTGTTGTTTACTTGATTTGTTGCAATTATATAACTATTTTTTAATTGCCTCCAACATGTCTTACTCAACTTAACTCAATATGTTGCCGAGGGCCTGGATGATTAGAGGCATGTTGACGTTATATTGACTTCCAAAAGCCCTTTGATCAAATTGGTCATTCTCTTCTATTGAACAGAGTCATTGCCTACAGATTTTCATCGCAACTTTACAATTTAATGAAGTCCACAATTTGTTCCTACATTAGGTGTCCCACAGGGATCCAATTTAGGTATCTTGCTCTTTCTATTGTTTAGTAGTAGTTTATTGGATAAAGTTTTGACTTAAAATTTTGTATAGATAATATAACTGTTTCAAACTTTCAACACTGTCACTGATTGTTCATTGTTATAACATGATTTAGTCGCTATTAGTAGCTGGTGCCTTAGGAATAAGTTAAACTTAAATATATCCAAATATTTTGTCGTATTTTAACAGGAAAGTCTCACCAATTTATTTTAATTACCAAATAAATGTCACTGTCATAAATAGATGCAATGAAATTTGAGATTTAGGAATAATAATAATGTCTTTTAACCTTCATTTTCAACAAATAATTGCATCTGCAAGTAAAATGTGAAGCTTTATTTTACAGAATTGCACCAACTCTTACAATACAACTGATTTTCACATTCTTTATTTTGTTTTAGTCAGATCAAAATTAGAATACGGGGCTGTAATCTGGAATCCTCTAGCTCGGGGTCATGCATTCAGTCTTGAGGACGTTTCAAGAAAATTTATAATAAAGTACTTTTCGGACTGACGGAATTTATCCTGGGAGAGGTACGGATCAGCAATTACTACTTGACCAATTTCACTGTATTTCGTTAACCGACAGAAGGAAAATTTTATCAGTTACCTTTTTGTATAAGTTGTTGCATAACGGTACTGATTGTGAAATTATGTTAAGCAAAATACACTTTTTGGTTCCAAGATTTTATTCGAGAAGCAAGTCTACATTTTACTGCGGTATATTTAACTGATCTGCAATATTAATCATGATACCTCAAATTATATAATCTACTACTTGCTACTTAGTCAGTCTATTTTTGTTTTATTTTCTATTTGTTTTCCCCCTTTTTATTTATATATTTGTGTGTATTTTTTTTTAAGATTGTGTATGAAAATTTATGAATATTTAGTCTATGTATTTCTTGTAATTGGGTGTAAACATGTTAGAAATTAATAAATATCAACGGTAACTGAAGTGCTTTATAATATTGTGCCACATTTGGGTGTATAGTTGCTGTATAAACGGCACATGGGTGAGAAAAGGCGTATAAGTCGAAAATGTTTGTAGCTGTTATAAAATTCCAAATTGCTAGTTAGGTTGTAACTCTTGCTATTTTTTCAGCCATTTAGGTACAATATTTTTTTAAGTATGGATGAAGATTGCCTACGAAAAGACACATCCCTCTTTTGGGAAAAAAGTATATTGAAGACCAAGTTTTATTAGACAGGTACTTAAATTACCGGAATTTTTTAACCACTGTCATTAATTAAGTCATAAGCTGTAATAAGTTATACCAGTAACTGCCTAGCGAAGTTATAAAATATAAGTTTACTGCAAATTAACTGTGCGAACTGCAGTCTCGTTCCTAATTGCCCAATAATTTCAGAGAAATATATCTATTGTTTATAGATTGTGTCATAAAGGTACCTGCAAATAAAATAATTGATAGTTAGACTGTGTTTTGTTATGATCGCAGCTTATATAAATTGCAAATGAAATATTAATAGCCCTACCACGCACAGAACAACCTGTTAATGTAGCGAAGTAGGTATATATTAATAAAGTAATAAACAGATTGTTATTAAGCAACAATTCCTTAACTGAAGAATCTGCGATCTCATGTTCGAGCTGACACCTTCGCAAATTAAAACTTGGACTCATGAATCCTTAATTAAATACCGTAACGGAGAAATCAATTCAGGTAAACACGGACTAAAAATGAGAATCCCACGATATATACAAATAAGGCCTATCTTTAATACATAAAATATTGCAATTTTCAGACCGGTTTCTCTGCTACCCACGGTATAATTGTGCCTTTTTATGAGGAAGTGGTTCATAAAAATCTTTTAGAAATTGTATCGGTTAAAATGTGGGCAGAAAACTTCATTAGGAAAGGAATTTTGCCAAACACTGACAGCTATTTGTTGTTCAGACAGTATGTATTCTAAAAATAATTACCTGTATGTTTAGCGCTATAACAATAAAGTTGCATGAATTTTATATAGGTTTGAAATGCATTACAGGGTAATCTTTCAAACATATTATAAGGTCACAACATAATAATAAAAATATTAACATTAATAAATTGCCATAGAATGTAAACAAAACCATGTGGCCGAAAACGCAATGTGATTGGTTGGCGTCACACGCCGTTCAGCGCAGTTTATGTTTCCATAGCTACAGGTGTAAGTTACCCTGTTATAAACAGGCGCTTGTTTTAGTAATTTTAGGTGGCATTTTTGGGTCATAGATAGTGTAAATACTGGATAGGTAATGTCATAATTACTAATGGTGATGTGGTGAAATTACGGTAATTTACAATATAGATCCGCTAATGATAATTACTACGACAATGAAGTTGGCTACGTCCAGATATAGGGTTTTACTTGATGTTTTTACAAAATTATGCCATCTGATTTGACATGAAACTACTTGTAATTATATTTCACATTTATTAATTTTTTAAATTCATTTTTTATTGCCATTTACTACTGATTTCATTTCTCCTTAAACATTTTTAAAAATCCTTAGTTATTAGGTATCATTAGCCTGCATCAACTGCCACTGGTCTTGTGACATGTGTGGTTCAGTCCTATTATTTTTTTATGTTTTCAGAATAAAACAGGTAATTTAATGTAGTGAAGTCAGATACAGCAGAATGCCTCAAATAACATTCTACATCTCGTAAATGGTAGGAGCAAATACAGAACATGTTATTTTGATCGGAATAAAGTGCTGAAGCTTCCTTTAACACTGATTTTCTAAACACCCTGTACACATTTTAGTAGCTTAATAGAAAAGTTTTATTGACTCTTTAAAACTTTAAATTTCAATTTTTTCGAACTTAAATCTACCTACTTATGTATTTCCAATTAAACTTACATTAAAATGGTCTTCATAAACAAACAATATTGCATTGCTTCCGTTCGTCGCGCTTCATCGCCTTACACCACATTTTTTTCTTGATTTTTTGGAACAGTGATATTTTTTATTAGACGCTATATGCTTTATAGTCGTATACCTATGTATAATGGCATAATGTAACACATCTTCCATTTGCCCGATGAGATGCACTTTCTGTGCCCATTTTACGAGTTTATTATGCAACTTTATCTACTGCTATTAATTTATATATTAATTATTCAACTGCTTTTGAGCAATTAATAGTATCAATAAACAAATAGCGTGAGTTTTTAT
Organism: Monochamus saltuarius; assembly: GCA_025584915.1. Taxonomy (NCBI): domain Eukaryota; kingdom Metazoa; phylum Arthropoda; class Insecta; order Coleoptera; family Cerambycidae; genus Monochamus; species Monochamus saltuarius. Next base: position 22,006,517 of record CM046724.1, on the reverse strand, counting down.
AGTGAGTTATTATAACTCACGCTGGGCTGCTACAATGATAATTCGGTATGTAAACAGTATACGCAGTAAATTCTTGGAAATTTTTATGCCGATAAATACGTGTAAAATGGAAAGAATTTTTAACAAGTGGAAAGGAATAAATACTTAAAAAATTTTCAAATTATTAAATTGCCAACGCCTGTCAGTAGGCGGAACTGTCAATTATTATCATTTAGGGGACTAATGTCATTTGATATATTAACAAAATAATTTTGACGTTTTCAAATCAATTTCTAATAATAGTCCTAAAAAAGATGTTATAGTCGTAGATAAAGTATAGTATTTAACTTGCGGTAATGGTCATAACTGACTTTATGAGTTACAGCACTCGCCTGCGGCTCGTGCTGCAAACTGCAACTGCGTGAGTTATGACCTGCATTACCGCTCGTTAAATAATATACTATTATTCAATACCAATATCTATTTAACACAATAACACCTAATAATATCACAAATAATGACAAAAATGTCCAAAAATGGAAATCGTATACAAGCTTTCGCTAGCCACACTAAATTTATAAATGCCATTTTTAGTCTTATTTTTCCACGAAAGGAAAAAAGGACAAATGCCATTTTGATTAAAATAATATATTTTTTCTTCTGCACGTATTTAAAAAAATCATGCATTTTTGCCAATAGCTGAAGGCTGAATACATCGAACTGAATGAACAGTGCAAATTTGTATCTTCATGTCACATAAAAAGTTGTTGTTGAGGAAACTTGATCCTCTTTCACATAACATTGATGTGTAACATCTTTGGCTTCAAAATTTGTTAGCAAGATAAAGCAAAGTGTATAAGGCAATTCAGAAAAACCTGCTAAAAAAATAGGTACAGAATGTATATAGCATTTTTTAAGCCGCATGTAAGTAGAAATCTTTTAGAGCTCTAAAATGGTAGGAATTCAATCAAGTTCTACCAAATGTACCTTGCTGATATGTACGAACTAAAACTTTACATGTTTTTCAAAATGGTGTATCCTGCATTTTTTTAAACACCTTCTGCATTGTTTCTTTTATCGTTCTAATAACTGTTCATATACTATTGACATCGTATATATTTTTTTGAGTGGATAGTCGTGGTCTGAACACATACAATCCAGGCGCAAAAAGGCAAATTCATTGGTGTACCTTTTGAGGAAGTCGTTTATTGGACCAAGTCTGGAAACTTTCGTGAGACTATATACGTATTATGTCAGACCGCTGCTTGAATTCGCTAGTCCAATGTGTAGTGCTGATCTAGTAAGGGATCAGAAATTATTGAAATCTGTGCAACGTCTTGTTACTCGGCTCGCTTACGGACGTATTCGACCATCCTATGAGGAGAGGCTACGTCTTGTCTATCTGTCTTCTTTCGCCGAAAGGAAGCTTCGCGGCGATTTAGTATTTACATTTAAAGCTCTTCATGGTTTATTTAACAACACTTCTATTGCTTCCTCGCTTTATACCCTGAGTCCGGATAGTCGCTTGAGAGGACAGCACCTGAAACTGAAAAAGGAGAACTTCAAGACATCTGTTCGCCAATCGTTTTTAAAAAACCGCGTGTTCTCAGTAAGGAATTCTCTTTCTCCTTCCGTAGTTACTGCACCCTCCATCAATTCTTTCAAGAATCGCCTGGATGCTTGGCGGAGCACCTTATACGATCGATGAACATTCTGTTATTTTAACATTCTATTATTTATCATTGTCTTTTTGCTGTTTTTTTATTTTTGATCTTTTTATTATTATTTTTTTCACTTTAATTAATTGTATATTTGTCAGGGCTGTACAGGAATTTCCTTAGCCCCGAGCTTCATTTGTAATAATAATATTGATGTACCATTTTGTCAAATTGTTAATTTAGAGATAGTCCATGTGATTCCAATTATTATTAATGTAACGTGTTTCATCGCGAATATTTTGATCCTTCAGTAAGTCCTGCAGTGTGTGTATAGCGCTGCGATCATTAGGACTAAATCTACAAATACCACGTTTTACGCTACGACTTCTAATCAAATACCCCATCTAGTAATAACTAGCTCGGGAGGCAAAGGTATGTCTGGTAAAGCCTCCCTAAAAACGTCTCATCTTATAGGCGCCTTAATGATAGCTCTTTTAACAGTTGATATAAAAGTATTTACTAAAGAGAAACTCCCTTATTTTTCAGCTACTCGATGAAGTGCATGAGCAGTTCATATAAAATGTACCTGAAGCAGCTTGATAGGGCCATATATAATGTAAACAGTCAATAACAAAATTTATAATAGTTTAGTACCAGTCGGTGGCTGTCACTATAACAGCGTTACTTTTTAACGCACCAAATAAAAAATTGGCTACTGAACAGCGACAAGCATTAGTAGCTTCGTCTATAACGAAATATACAACATTGTCCACAATATCTTCGCGTATTGATGTCAGTACATTGTAAACCTTATCGACATATCTTTTTCTTAACGTACTTTCATGAGAGATTTTTCTGTCCATATATTTTTCTATAAAAGTACGCAACTTAGGGTTCTCTAGTTTGTTTAATGGAATATTGCTTGTAAGAAAGGCGTCTGCAAGTTCATAGAAAAATACAGAGTTTGGCGCTGAACAAGGCATGACTCTTCAAATGTCTTGTCGCTTTAGTTTTGTCAGAAAAATTTATAATACGTTCACAAATAGTACAAAACACCTTCGGGATCACTGTCAAATTGCATTTGAAATAATTCCCGTCTATTTCTTCTTTCATTTGGCATGTTATTTCATTTAATTCACTTCTCCCCTCAACTAATAGTTGTTAATGTAAATTATTTTATTATGAGATCATACAGAGGCGCGGATATAGATTCTGATCATTTTTTAGTAGGAATAGAGTCATTTATAAACACTTATTTAAATATACACGGCCAATACAATTTGCAGCAAACGTAAAAAAGAAAAATATCGACGCGACACCGACTATTACAGGGTTCCGTAAATACCTAAAACTAAAAGCGCAGTTCGAAATGCTAGTCAACTGTGATGGACGACAACCCCCGCGTTTAACCCTAACCCCGCACTGGCACCAACACTAGTTCTGAATCATTTTGTATGTTATATTGTTTGTAAATAGTAATATACTAGACTAATAAGTTCGCCATGTGCAGACCTTTATTGTATAGCTATTAAATCAAAATTTACTCTTTTAAATGTTTTCTAAACTGTTTTTTCACAACTACCTAATGTGTCTCTTTCAGTTTTTAAGTACCGATTTACCGAAACAATATAAATCATTTTTGTTCTCTGCTTTGCTTTGAAACTTCTATATATATTTTTAATGTTAGCGTAACATTAATTATTACTTTTTTAATATTAATAAATTTTATGAGGCGTAGAGTTTCATAAGGCAATCAAATTTTATGAGGTAATAAATATTTAAAGCAGTGCATATCTGCATATATTGTAGTTATTTGAAAGTTATAGCTCTATTTTTTCAATAACACCTTTTACTATGTAAGTTGTTTAGTTACAAATGTATTTATAATGTGGTCATTTTACTCTATATAGAACATTATTGGAAAAAAATCCGTTTTGTCGCTCGGAAAAGTTTACTTGGTTTATTTTTTCTTATCTTTGTATGGTACATTTAATGTGAAACAACATACGTTTTAATTTTTGTCTCGAAACTTAATCTTTAATTAAAAAATCAAATTCAAGTGTTACAATTTTTTAATACAATTTTATATATCACGTATATCAAGTTTTAAGGTCGACGTATTTCTCGCCGTAAAATTATCAAATTTATAATATTCATTAGGTACAGAAATCTCGAAAAATAAAATACGTACAGAAAAAGTAATATTAAAAATCAAATTATTAATGTTTTGTTTATCCACTTTTACTATTTAAATTCCCCTCAAATAATATATGAACTTTTAAAATGCATTTGTATGACACACAATATTTTGCTATTGTAACCCCACATTTTAACAATTATTTTTACATACAAACAAAAGTGAACAATCTTATATGCAGAACTATGTAAGTTTATGTTATAACAATATTTACATCTACAGTTGAATTTAAAAAACACGTATTTTGATTTCTGTACCTAAAAATTGTTCGGTTAGACCATTTTCTGTCGTTATATATTCATTTTACTTCAGTACCTTTAAATATTCGCAGATGACATGATAACATTCCTGTTATATATTAAACTCTATATTATTCAGTTCTTAAATGTCTAAAATTACTTGTATTTGTAGGAAACATTATTTCGAGAATACAGCGCTCTTAAAGACAGAAAGCGTTCTTACCAATAAATTTTTAAGTACAGAAATTTTTCAAAATACGTATATTTTAAAATTTAACTGTAGATGTAAATATTGTTATAATATAAAATTTTAGCAACCTCTTATATTTTACGGTTTCCGAGATGCCAATCATAAGCTATGAAAAACAGACCACCCTGTAGTGCTCCTGTTGCACAGACTAACTGTTGAAGTATATTCTAGAATGCAATGAGCATCCCGTGATTCCTGTTCAATCAGTCCACCAACTATTCGTCAAAACGTTTAAATACATATGTAATTGAACGTACAAAAAAATTTATTTTTGCTTTATTTATATATTAGTACATGTCGCACTATAATTATGTTATTTAAACGTAAGAGTACCGACTAGTACGCTTTTGAGTGGAAAAATTACGTATTTATAACGTTACAATACAAAGCTTTAGTATACCAAAGCGAACCATTGATTTTCTAACACGATTTATCAACTAGTGGCACTTTATAATACGTATTAGTGTTTACTGCATGCTGTTGGAATTGACGTTAGAAGTTATGTTGCACCCATACAGGTTTGTTTCTTATTTAGCTTGGATACTTGAAGTGATCTGTTCAATCTTAATCCACCAGACCATCATAAAGAAGCTTAGCTCTCATTTAAGGTGGGAATATACAGGTCAGTAAAATAGATAAGTGACTTGTATGCTAGGAAATTGCATATGGAAGTGGATGGTACAACGATGGGACATTTGCAAGGTGCTTGCAAGTAAAATGGCATGCCTCGTTAGTACGTTGCTGTCAGTAACTAGCAAATGGTAATACACAGAGACATTCTTACGTGCTACTTGAACTCCACCGAGACCTCACATTGTATTCCAGAAAATCAAATAATCTGCAATTTATACCTTCTTCTGGTATGCCTTTTAGTAAACAGACATGCCAGTAGCTGCTTTCTGCAAGCAAGGTCCTTGCATTCCATTAAGGCTGAAATACACAAGCCAGTAAAATAGGTAAATAGCTATAATGCTAGGAAATGGTGTATGTTTGTGGATGACACAACGACTATATATTTGCAAGGTGCTATTTGAACTCCTTTGAAGCCCTTGCCTCACATTGCGTGCCAAAAAATCCATCAACAATTTACTTTCACGCCTTCTACTGGCATGCCTTATAGTAAACACACATGCCTTGTATAATGGCATGCAAGTAAGTTCTTTCCATGCCATTATACAAGTAATAGGCATGTGTAGTCCTTGCTTTACTTGCACGCCTTCCACTGGTATGCCTTTTAGCAAACACATGCCAGTAACTGCTTTCTGTAAGTTCCTTGCATACCATTATGCAAGTAACAGACATGGGTATTCCCCGCTTTATAGAGGTATACATCCACTGTAGCATTTAAGCTTTTAGGGATTTTTTTCTTTTAAACATCTACACACTGTCCATTTAGCTTTGTCCAATGTATTTTCCAGATGCCTATTCGTGTTAAGTCTTCTACGAGTAGTAACGATCCATACTCGATTTCTTTGTAAAACTCGACGACCTACTGGGAATCCACCAATTTCAAGTTTCTTCTATTGGTGAAAGGTACCACTACTGTCTTATCAGAGGAGACCTACAGCATTTGTCCTTTACACTAATTCCAGATTAAAAATATTTGTTTATGTAGTTATTGTTTAAAGAAATACTCGTACATGCATAAAGAACCTATATGCGAATTTTCTTTTAGTTGTAATTAAATATTTAGTGATAGTATTGGCCTTAAAAATTTGATCATTATGAATTTACAGAGTAAAACATTTTTTTACAATATTTAAATTATCTTAATATTTTATGAACTAGTTAATATGCTGGATAAAAAATCGAAGCCGATTCAGAATGGGAGGAATAAACTTTTGCTCCAGTTTCAAAAATCCGTTGTCAACAGTTAGTGGAACTAGTTAAATTAGTATCACTTTTAAAGGAACGCCTTCTCAAAGAGATAAACCTACGCAACATAACTTTTATTTCGTTAAAATTCTAACAGTAGATATACGTACATAACAACTTCATACATAAATATAATTAATTTAATATTTTTTATATAATACCATCTAATAATAATAATGTAGCGATCTGTCATGACCATTTATGAGGGGAAAGAGTTATAAATATCATGAATATGTTATATCCTGGTATGTGGTACAACAATGAACAGGTGCATATTTCAATATTTATGAATTGGTTGGGTACCTCTGCACAATAAAAGTTAATTTCTATAGAATGTATGCCAAATGGGACGCCCACCACCTATTTCAATACCATTCTTATTTGTAAATAGAATAGTTACCTTTACACTATACCAAGGTATAATAGTTTACAATTTTTTAACGAAAGCGTTGATAAGTTTTCACTGATTGATCAAGGAAACTAATAAAGATGTCTCAGATAAATGTAAAAACATCGATACAATCAAATTTATTCTGTAATACACAGTTAAAATCAAAATTAAAGAATATATGTCAACATCGCTATTTATATTGAAATGGAGAACTTGCATGAATTTTATATTGTTTAAAATATATTACAGGGTAATCTTTCAAACATATTGAAAGGTCAGAACATCATGCGGCAATAATCACATAATAATTAAAATATTAACATTAATAAATTGCCATGGCCGAAAACGCGATACCATTTTGTGACGTCACATGACGTTCAGAGCAGTTTGTGTTCCGTACATACAGGTGGCATCAGGTGTTTGTTATTCGTTTTTTGAGACATTTTTGGGTCATAAATAGTGTAAATATAGTAAATATAGGTTATGCTGTGCAAATTCCACGATGACGGAGCGGGTTTTATGTGAACATAGTCGGATGATTATTGTCAACGTCAATAGTGTAGAAAAAAAATACGGGGAAGAGCAAGCAGGTCTCAATTATTTTCCGTTTTTAACATTGCCATAATTATTAGTGGTAATGTGGTAACTTACGATATTGTTAAACGTAACTTATTTCTTTGTTTACAATATAGATCCGGCCGTAAAAATTACAGCAACAATGCTGTTGGTTACATCCAAATAGAGGGTTTCATTTAAGGTATTTATAAAATTATGCCATCTGATTACGTATACATTAAACTATTTGTTTTAATTTCAAAAATAATAAATTAAAGTAATGAATAACGATATTCAATATTTATTTTTTTTTTATTTCTCCTTAAACATGTTTAAAAGTAATTATTTATCACTATGATTTATTATGTTTTCAGAATAAAACAAATAATTTAATGTAGTGAAGTCAGATAGCAAAATTTTATAAATGCTTCAAATAACATTCTACATCTCGTAAATGGTAGGAGCAAACACAGAACATGTTGTTTGGATTCGAAATGCAGCGCAGAATACGATAAAAGAAAAACATGTTTGTTTTTCATTGATTTTCTAAACGCCTTGTATACATTCTCGTAGCTTAATATAAAACTTGAATTGATTCTTTACAACTTTACATTTTAATTTTTCGAAGAATTTAAATGTATATATGTATTTCCAATATACTTAATATACTAAACTTATATAATATACTTATTTAAAATGGTCTTCACAAACAACAATGTTGCAATGCTGGAGAGCTTAACGTGTTCCTTTTGCCGCATTTCATCGCCCTACATTTCGGAGAAAATTAAATTTTAAAATCTTCAAACATAATTTTCTTGAAATTTTTGTTATGTAACACCATAATTTTTCATGATGTGTGTATGTAGAATGACACGCTCTTTCAAATGGCATGGTCAACATTGGGGGTTGCCATTTAAAAAAATTGTCGATGACGTCACATCTCGAACAACGATGACGTCGCAAATGTGGGTCGTATGTCAAAAAGCGCTTTATTTAAAAATAAAATTGACATGCCAGGGAATTTTTTCGAAAACTTCTCAATTTAAAAAATAATAAATTTATTCGTTACTTTTCCGAAAGCACTGTATTAAGATGTAGAAGTGGGTATAACTTTTACCTGCATTAAATGAATAAGGTAATATTCTAATTTTACAATGAATTAGTAAATTTACATGTTATGATGCGTTCAAATTTCTATGAGAAAAAAATATATATAATTTTTACGTTTGTAATCTGTTTAATTAGGATTGAAATTTTACAGAGTATTAGTAAACGGCAATAAAATTTCCATTATAGTTATGGGCATAAAAAAGCCAAGATAATCATGGTTACATAAATAATTTTTCAGTGTAACGGAAGTATACCTATATCTAATATTTATTATCCCAGGTGTTCAAATTTAAGTGAAAATAAAACATCCATAGTTTAATAATAAGAAAAACTACCAGTAACTGTGAATATTGGAAATTAATATAATAAAAGAGATGCAGACCCCTATTTGACATGGCCCAATTAAAACACGTTGTTCTTACATTAATTTAAACATTATTGGAGTGTACCACTTCGGGCCCACGCATTTTTACGATTCCGATTTGGTCGAAGTGACAGTTAGCTGTGTAACATATAATTTATTCATCCATCCTCGTTGTATTAGACCATATTGCCTTATTCAAATTGCCTTCCTACAAACGTAATTCCCTACTATATCTATTTAAAAAAAAACAGCTCACATTTTTATATGGTGTTTTGTTAATAGGTATTAAACATTTTTAAAGCATCCTACGAGGCGGATATCGCTTTGTGCTTATAAAAAAACAACAGTGCAGTTTCTTTTTTAATCTGTAAAAGCGTAATCATAAAAAAATCAATAGGTATCAGAAATTAAATTATGTTTGGAATGGTAGGTACTTTCTGGAAATTTTAATGGAAGAAATTATTTCAATAGCTGTCCATTTATGTCTTACATTTTTAGCTAAATATTTCCTATACAAAATATTAAGAATCTGCAACTGATTCCAATGACTACAAAAAACTTGTATATATTTGAAGAAATTACAGACATGCATTAGTAATTACTGTTATCTAAAGAGTCATTTTTCTGAACTACCAACATTTCTGAATAAGCACTTTATCATTCTTTCAAATTGACTGAAGGATTTCGATTTTTTAAACAGTAAATCATATCCTGCTGGTATCATCCAGTATCGTACTGGCTTCAATACAATAGGTGGTATGAATAGAAACAAAGTACTTACTAATACTTCAAACTTTAGCATTTTCTACATAGTCCCTACTTCAGTCTGCAGTTAAAGTGACTTCCGGTATTACTTACTCCATTTTGTATAGAAAATTTTACACAGCGAAGCAGATGCTTCACTTTCATATATATATGAAGAATATGCTGATGTCGAATAGTATGTATACCCTACAAAATAAATAGCGTTCTCCCAGGGCCGCGCCAACCCGGGGGTGCAAGGGGTGCATGGCACCCGGGCGCCATGATCCAGGGGGCGGCAAATGACCGTTGGTTAGAAGCAGACGTCAGTTAAGCTAAACTGCACACTCCCTGTCAAAATATATCTTCCCCCCTTTTTACATTTTTTGTCAGTTAAATCAGATCCCCTTACTATAAATAAGTACTTTCTTCTCAGTTGACTTGTTAAAGTGTGGGGTTCACTCGACGTCAACTTATTTTTGGTAATTGTATGTGCTTTGCTTTGAATCCTTTTCAAGTGGCAAGCCTATAAAATCTTGTTATCTGCAATCAGTGCAACCCTTACCTCTCGTACTGATCCATGTGCTGTGAATTAGTCACTATCTATTATTTTCTACCTCGGGTAATTAATTGATAACATAACTTATTATATTAACCCAGAAATTACCCCCTAGCTGTTTTAGAATATTTATTAAAAAATGACTTAATAAATATATTCCCCAACGTGTTCATAGCTTTGAAAATATTATTTATTAACCATACCTGTAACAGTAGCCTCTGGCTCTTTCTCAAAATTTAAGATAATAAAAAATTACCTGCGTTGTAGCATGACACAAGATAGACTTTCTCATTTAGCTATAATAACTCTATCAAAAAACCTAGATATATGCTACTACATGGTTGAGGAATTTGCAAAAAGAAAGGCCCGAAATAGTATATTCTACAACAAGTTGTAGAATGGCATATATTTCACACAAGCGAAAAGTTTGTAGTGTAAAGTATTCTAAACGTGTTTTACACTATACTTTCTCTAATAAGATTTTAGAAATCATAAAAAAGTTGCTTATTTGTACATTTTCCATCGCAGTATGTTAGAATAACATGCTAACACAGTGTAATAGAATGTCATTACATGTATTACAATCTAATTTTTAGTTGTGGAATGTGTACTTTATAAAATCGAGTTAGAGAAAATTATTTTTTGAATGACAAGATACCTACCATTTAAATAAAGTCAGTACTGATCAAACTGAGCATCATTTTATGTGTTCTTGTTATTTTTACACATGCATTATTATAAATATATTCAGTTTTGTGTTACTTATGAAGACTATTCAAGTTCCTATTCTCAGCTCTTGTTTTTTTAAATATTGTTTATTTTTTGTTAATTGTTGAAGAAAAATACGTTTATTGTATTATTCCATTATTTGATGATTGGAATGCTACTAGGGAGGCAGCAAAGGTTCCGCACCCCGGCGGCAACTACCCTTGGCGCGGCCCTGCGTTCTCCCCTACTATACTCGAGATCAACAATTTACGAGTATAGTTACACGAGTATAGTAACTATATAGTTTAAATTACGACTATAGACAGGTCAAAGTTACTAGTGCTTTGCTTTAGATTTCTGAGGCTGTTATTTATGCTGCATGTTCATGTAATAAAATATCAGCATAGGTTAGCTGTATTCAGGTGATCAAGTGACGCAAGAAGAGGTTTAAAATTAGGACTTACAATTAGCATTTGCTATTGTGCTAGGAAATTTTAAAATAATAATAGACAAAATTATGACATTCAATATTAAAAGGGCAAAAGACAAAAAAATGCTGAACAAAATTTAGGTGTCAAGCAAATATTAAAAACCAATAATATTATGAAAACCAAAATAAAAAAGTTAACTGAAATAAAAAAAAACGACAATAAGAAAATTAAATTCAATAAATGGCAACAAAAATATATGCATCTCCAAGTTGCATTCCTAAATCATCATAACAGGAAATATAAATATTAATTAGTATATTTAATAATACTGTCACGGATTTCCCAACTCGTCTTTTTTCTTACTGCCAGAAAAACAATCCGTTAATTAATCACTTATCTTTATTAACTACTCTGTACACGGCTGAATACTAATTACAACTTGACTAAACACTATTTAATTAATCACTATCTAAATCGCTTTGACCTCTCCAACTAATCACTCCAATTCAAGACTGTAATACAACACTGACTGACTCGGCCGTTTATTCTTTTGTTATAAAACAAATGAATATTCCAGGTATTTTTTAGTATCTCTAGATCCATTTTCTCGAACGACTCGAACGCTTCTCGTCGATTCCCCAATTTTCCAGTCCCTCCTCGATACACAGCAATTTTGTATTTACCAGAATCACGTAGGGGCGATCGGGGCAATCTTAGCATTTCGCGGTAGCACAGTCGTCGAATTGGGGTGAGTGGGACAAATTATGTGACAATACATTACTTTATTAGATTAATGCAGTAACACTTAACTAATTGATACCATTGCATAATTATTTTATAATAATAATAATTTATCAATACTTATGTTTACTGCATACCTAAAGTTCTAAAAATATTTCTATTTGTTGAATGTGTGGAAGTGCACTACCTCTAATTCCAGAAACTTGTTAGCTAGAAGCGACACGTTTTCTCTAGTAAATCTGTGAGACAAAAAATTGTTAATAGCACACACCCACAATAATTTTTTTAACATTTGTTTATTGAATATCTACATATGATGTTACGGTATTATATCATCACAATTAATCCTTAAACCCTTGTTTCTTAAATTATAAGTTTTTTTGTTGCGTCTCTGAGCCATTACGATTCTTCCAACTGTAGTATGAGGAGTGAAGCTGGTGCTATACCAGCTTTGCAATTGTCGAAGTAAATACTACCATCTTTGCTAAACTTGAAGTATCAATTAGGTTCTTTATACTGAAATAAATACTTAAATACTTTTCAAATGAATACTATTCACTGTAGCAACATCCAGAAAATATTAGTATCTACTTTGACGTATAGGACCCACCTTCTTAAATACTGAAGCGGATACTTCGCAGTAAATTCTTAAATTTATAATATTAGCACTTACTTCACTGTTCATGCCATACCATTCATATCACCCAAGGTTTTCAGCACACCATTTCGTTTGAGATATCAACGTGCAGAACACGTATCTAATACCATATTTGACCAATCACCCTCCAGTTTTTAGTAAAATAATCCGACAAAATTTGAAGAATCGTTGATTTCATGAATTGAAAGAGAAATATGAAGTTACTTGAAGTCACTATTTCGAAACATATTTTGATATGGAGGCCATCAAATTGGTTAATACTAAGCAACTACCAAATTCAAGTAAACCGCCAAAAATGTGTTACAACTCAGACAAAATGAACCTGAAGTTAGTCCAATCTAATCACTCATCAATTTTAAATAAATTATCATGAACCGCAATGCTCCACAATTATTATTTAAAAAAAATCTGAATTCATGCTCTTAATTGAACTTTGTAAAAGTTAAGGGTCTCTATGTCAGTTGACACCATATTTGGAAAATATGTGGCTTATTTCGATTCTGCAGCATGCAGCGGTGACTACTTCTACATATTTCTGAAGTTACTTATCTTTTTTATTTATACTAGTTACAAGAAACAAAATTATACAAAAATACGTTTGTAGCCCATCCTTTTTTTTATCAATCAGTGGTTTTCTAACTAATTTTGAGCCCTGTTGTTCGTCTTTTGCGCATCCAAAAGTAATTTGCCATAATATCAATGTCCCATCTTTTTTGCATTACTTTTATGTTGGTGAAAACTTCGCTTTGCTATTCACTATACCAACTAAATTTTCCGCAGTCTAGGTGAGAATCAAGAAAACATAATCAATTAAACACTCTTCAAACACCCTAATCTTACATATTTTTCTATCATATACAAGATTGGAAAAATTATCCAACACTACTTTTGTATCCATGGATACTAAAACATTTTCATATGAGATTATTTAACAAATTTAAAGTCTATCTAAAATTCGGGTTTTAATTTAGCTTAAAACATTAATGTGTTTTATCCAAAGCCTTAACAAATTATTTCTTAAATCACTCACTGTAGTGCAGGAAGTAGTAGTTTTTAAGAGTTGAGTAAAGATTCTTATGGCCTTGTAACATCTTCACATTATCATTCTTTTATGTACCTACCTATTTAAGTTTAAGAATGTTGGTGGAATCTAAACTCACTTACCTAATAATTAATATAGTGGGAAGTCAATTTAAGTGTGTTAATCAGGTGTAGCATTTTAATATTGCTGTTTTACAAAACGTAGAATGAAATACCACCGTTAAATTTACAAAATATCCAATTAGCATTGTCCGTATATGTTCACTCACGACATCTAATTATATTTTTTACATAGTACTTTTTGTACTGCTTGTTTTAACAAGCACTGCTTATTATGTAAACAAAGCTCTAGAACATCTCAGTATGAAACAGGTAACATTGCCACTTAATTTTATTAGGTGGATTATGATATAAAAATTATGGTAATCCATCAAGCAGGTAACTTTCAATCTGAAGAATTTACCTGCACAAAATATTTCCATGAACCTAAAGGGATTATTATTAGGCCGTCTGATGATTATATCGTTTTAAATAGAAAAGCTTGATTTCAGATGTGCTTGGACCTTCAATAACAGCAATAACAATAAAAAGATTTACTGTTTCCTTTACTTTAATTGCAAATCTTTTTACACAGAACTCTCCATTTTCTATAATTTAATAAAGCGGAAATCTACTTTATGTCAATGAAACTATTATAGCATTTATTCAAAATTAATAGTAATAAATCAATACTCTAGAAACATTTTGTAATTACGTTATTGTAAACAATAAATAAAAATACCATATTCTTTTTTATATAAACTGAAATATTCTGAAGGTTAAATCAACTAATTTATTGTAAAATAAATTAATAATTTTAAAGCACCTGTCGGTATGAAATAATAAAATTAGATATACCAACGATTGAAACTTAAATATCAACCAAGATTTTTCTTTAGTTTAATTGGGTTTTTGCCACACTTCTGGACAAATAAAGATTAATTAAATAAGCCCTTGCGCCAAACAGATCAGTCAAGGGTTATTTTTGAAACTAAGTTTGCCTAACCAAAAAATCTCTCACTGAAAAAAGCAGATAAGTAAAAAATAACAAAAATCACATCACTATCGCGCACTTCCGTATTTTTGACGTTTCGAAAAACTCTGTTTTTGTTCTCAAAATAGTAAATGTATTAAAAGTATTTCAAGTTTGAAAAAAGAAAAACTAAAATTATGCCACAAATAAATAGCTTCAGGCAATATCAACCAAGATTTTAAAAACTTCAAGTACTTATGAAGATACACTTTAAATTGGTTAAGAGAGTATCACAACTAAATATCAAATTATTTTATTTCCTTTAGATCCTCTATATTTTCTATTTTTTATAAACAGTGGATTTTTTATGACTCCATAAAATAAAATCCGAGAGATTTAAATCAAGAGATTGAGCAGTCAAATATTGTTGAAGCCATGGGTTCAAAAATTGTTGATTCAACCCGTTACTGGCTATAATCGGAACATCTTCCAGGAGTTTATCTTCTCTAAAAATACAACCTTTTTCAATTCTGGTGTTCTTATGGTAATGGAATGCACGGATTTTTGCTGATAAAAAAATGATTCATTTTCTCCAAGTCAGCGATAAATTTCACTAAGCATTCGTGGAACTCTTAAGTTTGGAAATATTTCTTGATATAAATTGATAACTCTGTTTGCACTTCCATTGTTTAACGATAAATAAAATTCTAATTGATCACTTCTAAATTGGTATACATAATTGAAAATATAAGTTAACACAAAATATTTGGTGACGTTTTTGAAATGGTACCTAAATATTTTAGTAGGTATGTTTCAGCAAACGAACATGTTATCCCAAATCTCAACAACCAGTTAAACAAATACATTCAATTTTTATTGTTTTGCTAGTTCTGGCAAGTATCATTTGAAATACAGAATAAGTACTAATATTACATAAATACAATAGATTGAAGTTCCAATCTATAGCTCCCTACTAACCCTTGTAACCCAGGAAATTTCCTCTACCAACATTCAGTTCATTCTTCAAGATCTCTAAATATCTAGGCTCTATTTAAAATAAAAAAGGGAATAATAAGGCTATAGTCAATGACTTGGACATAACTTAGCACTTATCTTCTCGAGTTTTCATTTATTATTTTATATAATAATCTCACGAGGAAGTACTTATCCCTTCTATGAGTGGAAGAGTAGTAGTTCCATTTGTGAAAACACTACTGGAAATTTCTATATTATGGGTATTGAACACGTGGACACATTGAATGACACACGGAAAGAAAACTATGCTAATATATTACTGCAAATATTTGAAATAATTTTGAACAAAGTAAATAAAAACAATGCATTAAGAAAAAATAACACTGGAGTACATAATTTGTATTCTGCAGTATACAGTGTGGAAGAAAAGTATGGAATAAATTCATTATTTCTAAAACAACGAAGTTTTATGAAATTTCATCGGACCCGTCGATTTTGCTTTTTAAAAAGACTCTTTTTTCTATACCAACGCATTTTCGACGTTCATTTGTTTTCGCGTGATGACGCCATCGGATATTTTTTTAAATAGAACCCCTATAATTTTTCATCGGATACTTGTAGAGCTTAACTTGCTGAATTCAAAAATGTATAATTTCAACACTTTACTCCTTCAACTTTCCGAAAAAAAAAAAAATATAACCGATCCAATAAAATCGGCTTGAAAAAAAATGTGAATATTTCCATTTGTGTCTGTGATGGGCTGGTTCAGAGTAAAATGATTATAGTGAATTCATTGGCAGTATCACAAAATTCTCTTCATTTTTAAAACAATTTAACAATAAGTAACAGCAAGTTAAGCTCTATAAAATCTAATGGAAAAATATAGGGGTTCTATTTAAAAAAATATCCGATGACGTCATCACGCGAAAACAAATGAACGTCGGAAATGCGTTGGTATAGAAAAAAGAGTATTTTTTAAAAAAGCGATGTTTTATTAATAATGAATTTATTCCATACTTTTCTTCCACCCTGTATAATAGGTAAGACTACGGACGACTTAACCGACAGAAGAGACCTGAGTAGCCGTGATGCAACATGCATTTACATTTTGTGGCCACGTGCTGATGCTGATGGTACCAAAAAACTGCTACTACTACTAGTTAAGGAATAATAACCTATTCTTTAAAAATATTTTATTCATATTTTTACAAAATATTATTCTTATATACTGTAAGTAAATCTTAAACTTAATGAAAGAAAATGTTGCATTAAGAATATTTATGTCTAGTATATCTTATTACTAAATTAATACGTTATACACTTGAATGAAGTTTGAAATGTACTCGTATATTATTATATTTAAATAAATAATAAGATATTTCCGTGGACTAGTACTAAACTATTCCCATTCTTTTGCAACACCCTGTCTGTGTCTTCTATAATTTGATGATCCAATCCAGAATATTAGAAGACGAAATAGGTAAATATATTTCAATTTTCACGCATACCTAATTTTACGATATAGGTGTCTCGCTATTGGCTGCCTTCCGCATTATAGAAAATAAAAATTCAGCTTTAATTACCATAAATAATAATTCGAACGTCCTTTAGAATAAATCATCAATTTTATTGCGCTATACGCCACTGTGCGCGACCTTCCAGTGAGATACGGCAAGCCTTTGCCCTAAAAAGGCAACAACCACCACCTCCGCGGTTTCCGCCTCCGGTCCTCAGCG
This sequence comes from Monochamus saltuarius, assembly GCA_025584915.1. NCBI lineage: Eukaryota > Metazoa > Arthropoda > Insecta > Coleoptera > Cerambycidae > Monochamus > Monochamus saltuarius. The sequence continues at coordinate 21,989,297 of CM046724.1, read as the reverse complement.
AAAACATCTACCCAAGTAAAACCAATGCGAATGCCGAGCCGTTGCATATCACCTGAAAGATTTCCATATGTATGTGCAGCGAAACTGCAAGTTTGCCATATTATACCTCCCTTTTATATAAACAAATGTATATGTACATTGAGATACATACAATGGGGACGATATTCACTGTTTATTGGAATTTTTGCCATACTTCTGGCAGAAAGGGAAAAAGGCAAGCAAAATGAGAAGGTTTTGGGGTTTACTTTATCAATAAAAAGAGAAGGCGGTATGGTATATTTTATAATTGATTAACTGGAGAGAGATCAACAAAATCCAACCAAGGTCACAAAAAAAATTGAGGGATCGTCGTCGCCACCAAAACACAAGATTTCGCAGCGCAATGTCATTTGACAAAATACTTGCAGTTCGTTTAAGGTAAGTAAATAGAGGTTGTTGATAAGCGAGTTTTTTGTTTAAAAAAAGGCACTTTTTGACATACGACCCACATTTGTGACGTCATCGTCGTTCGAAATATTACGTCATCAACAATTTTTTTACTTTGACCATGCCATTTGAAGGAGCGTGTCATTCTACATACATACATCATGAAAAATTATGGCGTTACATAACAAAAATTTCAAGAAAATAATGTTTGAAGATTTTAAAATTTAATTTTCACAATACTGTGCACCTCCCCATTATGCAACACCTGTCCGTGATTATTTAGAGGAGCTGTTCCCGGATAGTTGGATAGAGAGAAGGGGGCCGATTGAGTGGCCAGCCAGATCGCCTGATTTGACACCCCTAGATTATATCTTGTGGGGATACTTAAAAAGCAAAGTATACGTTACTAGACCGGTTAATTTAGAAGATTTAAAAGCACAAATTCGTCACGAGATACCTACATCGTATACCTCCTGAAGTTATTGATAATGTTCAAAAAGAGTTTATTAATCGACTTGGCTACTGTCAGGCAGCCAACGGTGCACAATTTGAACATTTAATTTAGTCGATTTTTTACATAATCATTATCATTTTCAGTATCACAATCCCTTCCTAAGTTCATCTTTTACGTGTATTTTACGTAGTCGAATAAAGTATTAACTTTCTTGCAGAAAAGAAACGTACGAGTATCTCTGTTGATTTGCACGTTGTTTTGATTATCGCCATATTAAGATAGTACAATCACGTAATATACAGTTATCGGTATTTTTTGAGCCTGAAATAGGTGGCAGTACTCGTATATGTCAAGGGTTTAAAATCTTACTGTCTTGTAGACTACACTGTTAATACATGGTGACGGCGCCCTTAAATGGATGCTCATTAACATAAAATATTAGCAATGATAAGAAATATCTGGAAACCGGAGTGGCTTACAAGTATAGCTCTTTTTCTTAAAAATAATCGGGCTATTAAATAATTTGAAGTTAACTGCCACTAGGACTTTCTACAAGATATTTAAAAATTAAGTTGAGATTCTGATTCTTCACTATCAAGCATCACCTAGTTCAAGTTTCAACGCCATTCTCACTAAAATGCCTAAATTATGGAATAAATTTGAAATCGAAAAGTATACTTTAACGCTCTGTACATCGTGGAACAGCAACATTTTACTAAGGCAAGCCTGGCAAAATTCAATCATTTTGACGTCTACAATCTACAGTTGCTTTATGACCCATTAATTGCAGACCACCCCGTATATTACTGTGTTCAAAATTTTATCAGTGTTATAGGTAGCTCTAGAATTTTAATTTAGAAATAAATAAAATTATAGAAATATTATTAAAACCATACTTAATCGTAATGATACTACTATACTATAGAACTAGCAAGCATATATAAAAAATTAGAGTTAAAAACAATAAATAAAAAAATCCACTTTTTGTATTCATGACACTAACAACTTTTGAAATCACAGTAAGGTGACTCTTTCTTTGGTCTGCTTTATTATTCTAGTAAATACATTTTCAGTCACTTATAAACCCTATAAAATAGGTATCTTTGATTATTTTATTGACAATCACAATCCTAGTTTCCTGGAAAGAATTATACTGGGATTAAGAGCAGGTCAAAGGGATATTTGTGTGGCTATAAAATCCTTAATAATTAAATTTTGAATCTAACTTCTTCATTTTGTCTCAGACAGTGTGACATTACACATCAAGTCTCATAGTTGACAACAGTGTTTCAGTGCTTGAAACTGCGTTAAAAATGTCTTTTAGCAGAGCTAAACGGTTCGTTTACAAGTCTCCAGGTGAGTATTTTTTATAATTTCACTATAAATTTATAATAAATTAAATATCAATTTTAGTTAAGACAAAATTTAATGATTTTATTAATTCATATCTATATATACTTACTTCAAATTACGAGTAAAGACATGTACAAGGTTATGTACAAATAATTGTTTCTTAAACTTTAAAAGTAAATTTTCTTTTAACAATAAATAAACTGTAGAGTATCATATAAAATTATCATATACATTATGTTTAATCAATTTTTTAAAATTATAGATTAGGCTTGCTACAGACTATGCATGAATTCGTGATGCGCGATGCGTGATATGTATGGAGTTCGTGCATAGTGTATAGGGATTTTATGAATCGATTTTTAACGAACAAGACCCTACACACTATTCGCGAATTCCTCACATATCACGAATCGCGCAGAACGAATCGCAAATACACGCATAATCTGTAGCAAGCCTTAGCGATGCAAGGTATCATTTTGTAACTCTGTTCAATACTTTCTAAGATATTTCATTAAAAAACATAAATTATTTTTATAAAGTGGCCGGTTTTGAAAATTCTAGAGAAGTTTTTTTCTTTAACGCACTTTATAAAAAGTTATTATGCCATCGAATAGGCCAGGAACTTTGATCTGATATATGAGATCATAACTTTTGTTACAACAGTTTTGTTAAAAATCATGTTTAATTTTTAAAATACAATGGCATGAAATCAAAACATTGTTGAGATATACAGGGTGTTTCAAAAAGACAATGCAATATTTGCTAGGGCTGAACGTTGAAAAATAAGTGACGTTTGCTTAATAAACGTATGTCCTAGAGTCACTCATTTTTTACATGGTACCATACAAGATAATTTTAGAAAATCAAATTTTGAATGCAATATATATTAAGAACAACATATTTTATCAAAAATCGGCAAAAATACGTTTTTGGTGGTGCCTAACATTCTGGTGCTATTATTTTTTTAGAAGGCGTTAGTGCTAGCATTTCCGCTGACATTTTATTCTGTAACCTTTTTTTAATTGGGTTTTTCTCATTCAGGAGTTTGACATATATATATATTTGATAAATAAATGCTATTACCTGGTTGACTTTACCACAATATTTCTGTATGTTTCCCGAAAACGGTGCATTATTAACACATTCACTAAAAATTCCTCTTTTGTAAAATAAAATATTACATAATATTACGAAACATTAAATTATAAAGGCCAAATAAAAAAAAACATTAGAGAATAAAATGTCAATGGAAATGCTAGAAACTTGTGCCCTCTACTTTGTACAAAAACACTTCAATGTTATATCAACCAGCCCTAGCAATATTGCAATGTCTTTTTAAATCATCCTGTATTTATGACTTCCGAGTCTTTTATTATAAAATTAAAATATATATTAAAATATGAAAACTATCAGTTTTATTTAAAAAATTGGATATATACAGCATGACACAGAACCTATTTTTTAATAATAAGTTTACCCCCGTTAATATTTTAGTCAATCATAAATGATCCAAAATATGAGAAATAATACTGGATATAGAAGTTCCAAAATATTGTACATACTTTATGATATCTTTATTTTTAATTATTGATCAATAATGTTTATTTCAATAATATCTACATTGCAAAAATCTTTAGATCTCTCTTTTTAGAAATCTTTCTTTCAAAAGAACTTTAGAGTGTACCACACAAAAGGGTACAGTTTTTGAACTCATATATTTTCTAGAAAGTCATTTCGAAATCGACCTGTTGTCAATTCAGACCGTACCATGTACATATATGGCTGTTATCAATGATTTTGGATTGCAAATTATCACTGTCACTTGCATATTTGATACCAATTTATCTTATTTATATTACATCAAGGTAACTTGACTCCTTACATATTTTAATACTCACAGAGATTAGTATCTATGTTGATCCCTTGACACAAAAATGATAGAAAGAAAGATATAGGTATATTTAAATTCTTTTCACCATCAGTCGATTTAATCTTATAAAATCATGCTGTCACGTGCAGTGCCTATTTAATTTTTAAAGTATGATTTTGACGTTGAAAATTTTGTATTATTTATTTTTCTTACAAATATACAGGGTGTCCCGAAATTAATGCAACATAGAGGAAGAGTAGATTTCTGACGACAAAATAATGCAATGTAGCCAAACTTACTTTAGTCAAAAGTCAAAAATGTACACGGACACGGTATCAAAGTTAAAATTTTACCGATATTTGTAAATAACGTTTTTAAAAATTCAAATATTTGCATACCTACATTTTGGAGATCAGAGGTTTTTTAAAGGAACATCATGCTTCTTTTAAAAGGCAAAACTTTTTTGCGACTTAGTGTATACCTCTGACTATAAAATGGATTCTCCTACCTTTTTTATGTGAAAAAGATATAGCTTGTTGAATTGGTTATTAGTAATCGTTTTTGAAATAATCATATTTGAAATATTTGTTGCACCCAGTAAAAACTGTTTTGGTTACAGGTAGTGCCTTTTCCGCTGAAGATACAGCAAAATGTAACTTGAAAAAGTTGCTCAAAGTGTTAAATAATGATAATGTGCAGTTTCAGGTTCAGGTTTGATGAAACCGTTATCTTTACATTTCTCAACAGTTTTATCAAAGGACAAAGATTTCATAAAAGTAGGCCGATCTTCTTGAAATTTTGCATATCGCCGTTATTCAAGTAACATTTTGCTGTATCTTCAGCAGAGAAAGCGCTTTACCTGAAATCAAAACAGTTTTTACTCGGAATGGTAAAATGTATGCAAATACAATACACTATTTGGACTGATTCGCCGGTTGCATCGTTTGGTATACAGTCGGTCCATAGTTTATTCTAGCAATGTTATGGCTGATGTAAGTAAATGATCGATTGCTGTGTGCATAAACAAATGACAAAGACAAAGAAACGTTTATTTGCTCCCCTGTAAAAAGTTAAAATGGACATCTAACCATTTGATACTGAAATACAGATATGGTTTCTTCAAAAAGTTATTTAAAAATATCGAAAATAAAATTTTAACTTTGACACCCTGTATCCTTTTAACCATCAACTGTTGATTAAATAAGCAAGTTCGGTTACATCTCATTATTTGTCGTCAGAAGTCTACTTTAGCTCTATGTTTCTTTAAATTCGGAACCTAAACATGACCCACTTTTCTCTTGTAAAAGTTAGTTTCAACTTTTCAATGATTACTTTGAATTTGGTAGTCACTATAGAATATTTATTTTGTTACAAAAACTAGAAGATGAAATTTGCATGCCATAAAATTTTGAAAATGAAATTGTTAACAAGAACAATGATATACTTTCCAATCGCAATCATTTGTGGTGGAACAATTGTACCTGTATAATGTACTCTATAGAGTATTAGTTATACGTATATACAGGGTATCTCCGTTTTTCGTTCTTAACTTTAGGAAATGATAGAGCGTGAAGAAATAATAGGAATATTTTCTAACATTTTTCCCTATAATGCTCCGTTTTCGTGATACAGGGCGTTCAATTCTCAAAAAAATATAGGTATTATGTTCATTATTATCTACTAAACAAATAAATATTTTTTGTTGAAACTTGGTATACAGTAATCATAATAAAAGGTTAATATTTTGACGTAAATAACTTTTTCCGCCTATGGCCAGTGGCGTAGATATGGGATTTTGTTCTGGTTTGAACCCCCTAAACTTCAACGCCAGTGGTGAAAATTATTTTTTCAATACAAATATTAACAACTTTTTTAATTTTATGAAAAAACAGCTCTTGATAAAATTCGTTATTGAGGTATTAGTCGAGGTGGTCCAGTTGCTTGGCCAGCTCGATCACCCGACCTTCACTCACTAGATTTTTTCTTTGGGGCTTCTTAAAGGAAAAAGTATATGAACAATAGAGAAAAGTTATTAAATCGTATTCGAAAAGCTTGTACTGAAATAAATAATGACATGTTAATTCAAAAAAGACGGTCATTAAGAAATCGATGTTATCGTTGTACTGAAGAAAATGATTCTCACTTTGAGCATCATTTAAATTAAATTGTTTATAAGTTGTCATTTTTATTTGTTTAATAAATTATTGATTAAGATTTTTTTAAATTTGCAAGATAACCCTGATTAGAAAAAGACTAAATATCTCAAGAACGAAGCTTCTTAGCGAATTTTATCCAGAGCAGTTTTTTCATAAAATTAAAATAAGTTATTAATATTTGTACTTTTCACCACTGGCGTTGAAGTTTAGGGGGTTCAAAACAGAACAAAATCCCATATCTACGCCACTGGCCATAGCCCGAAAAAGTTTCAATAGATAATAAACATATTTTTTTGAGAGTTGAACGCCCTGTATCACGAAAACGGAGCGCTATAGGGAAAAATGTTATAGGAAAGATTCCTATTATTTCTTCACGCTCTATCATTTCCCAAAGTTAAGAACGAAAAAAACGGAGACACCCTGTATAAACTAACTGTAAACACAAAAAATAAAAATTGCAGATTTTCTACTGTAAAATTGTTTTTTTGTTATCTATATGAACAAATAATAATAATGATTTTTTTCATTTCAGATGTGGACTGTTCTCCAGCAGATTATATGTTTTCCTTGGGACTAGAGAAAGGTTGCAGTATGTCAAAATCTTTCCGATTCCGAAAAACCAAAAACGACCAAGATAAGTCGCTAGTTTGTTCTCGAATGGTAATTACTTTTTCAGTACTAAATACAAGTAACAAATCATTATGTTTTAATCCTTATTAGTTATTTCACTTTTAATATGACATTTACTATCTTCATTCCCTCATGCATATACCACATTTTCATAATTTAAATTTTATCAAAAACCTTCATTTATTTCCAGTCCCATTCATGCTGCTCGAGGCAAAATAACGGAGAAAGTAAACGTTGCACAAAAGAGAGCAATAATGTGGACGACGAGAAGAACATAGGATTTAACAGGAATAGCACTTTGCGAAAATCTATTAAAGCTCGAAGAAAAAATGATGAAACTAAAACTACACAGTGTAACACCAAACAACAATGTCAAAACGCCAGGCACGAAAACGTGAGCTTGTATGAGATTGAAGAGTTTATTGATGACGATTATGGAAGCATGACAAGTTCCGAAGAAATGTACGACTTGCAAAATACCGAGGATCATGAGTTCAACGAGATTTATAATGCAATAAAAAGAATACAAGAAAGAAGGTCTCGCCCTGCGAAGAAAGAAGCTTCCAACTTCGAAGACATCGTTTTAAAGAAATTGGACAACATAGACAGAAACGTAAAAATCATTAAAGAAGACGTAACTTGTTTACCGCCAACCTCTTCCTTAAAACAGTTGCGCTACCACCACACACCAAATACTTCAAATGTAGATTTAAAAAATTGTTGTCATTTCCACCATTTGAAACCCAATCAAGAACTTATAAAAAATATAATAATGAAAACTATTCAGAAGCTGGGTAAGAACTTTCAATGCAAAACAAAGTCGGTTAAAAAAATTCGCGAGGAACATCTATTGAACATGATTGCTGAAATATACGCAATTAATAAAAAATCAAATAAACAAATGAATGAATTATGCAACCTAACAGCTGAAGAGCTTGTGCAAAACATAAATAACGTATTTCAAATCTCAACGTGTGAATACTGTGCTCCAGGAAACGAAACCGATGACATGTGGGAAGAAGTTAAAGAGTGCTTCACTGACAATATTATGCATAACTGGAACAGCAGCAGTCTGGAGGATCTAGTATCGAGATATTTGGAACAAGCTCAAGAAGTTGGTCAAGAGTTAGAAGATATTTCAGATATTACTCTAAAGTGTATGGACACTCAACAAATGGTAATTTTTTCTTGATCATATAAAAACTGTATAATTTTTCACAAATATTTTTTTTTTCCAGTTAGATGTTCAAGGGACCCTTTTAGACGAAATGAAAAATGAAATTGAAAATTTAAAGTCCAACTATTTTACTAACTGAATTTTGTATAGGCGCTATTGGATTATTTAATAATTTAATACCTAATACTGGTAATTTTTTTACTAATTGTAGGTAAACATTTTAAATAGATTTTAAATAGGTGTTTTCAGTGTAAATTTGACTTAAATATTTTACAATTAACCTATGTCTATGCATATTATCTCAATAAACTGCATGAAGAACAAAAATGAATATAGTCTTATATTTTCTCTTTTAAGAAATAATTTCAATTCATTTCAGTTAAAACTGAAAAAAAATTATCTGTGGAATTTGATCTTATAGAAAGGTGACTTAAAGAGTCAAAATAAAGACAACAAGATAACACCAAGTATATTCTGATTTATTCAGATTTTGTTTTTAATTAAGAAGATCATGTTTTATAATATCTCTACTCATCATCCTAATCACAAGGATTAGCCCAGAAATCAGACTTGTGCGGGAGAGGGGGCAGGCATATTATTATAAGGTTGGTTGGTAAGCCCTAATCATCATTCAGTACAGGAATGAGAGAAAACTGGAAAACCTCATTAATTAAGGGGGTGGTCAAACGTCGACCGGTATCAATTTCCCACATCCGCAGAGAGGGTGCCAATCCACTTCACAAATATAGCTGATATATGATCTACCGGCCGCGGAGATCGAACCCACAGCAATCTTGCCACATCGATTTAAGTACCTACTAACGCTTAAACCGCGCGACCATTGACCAATCCATATCATGTTTTATATATATTTTTTATTAGGTATTATAACAATATGGTGGGAAACTACTACTCTGCGGGTTAAAGCCCTTAAATATAAATACAGTAAAAAATATATGTTACAAAATGTTGCTCAGAGAATTGTAGAGTAGATTATTATTCTATATCCAAATATATGAAAAAAAATCTTATCTATAAATCTAGTTCAACTCATGCCTAGTTTTTGACAAAGATACAGGTTATCAAAATACAGAATACAGAAATATCTTTTTTTATGGATAATTTCTAAACTTTTTATTCGAAATCGTTTAAATTTGGGTCAATATATTACGTGTATGCCATATAATTCGGTATAATCGATTTTATTCTAAGCCATCTTCCATTGCCGTAGATATGGAGAATATCTATCGATTTAGGACCAGAAAATCTACGGCACTAATATTTCTTTCGATATTAATTTTGGGAAATTTAACATTTTAATTTTTTTTTTCGTGTTCTAATGGCGATTTCTAGTAATTATTGTTATTATCTGATAATTTTTTTTGTGTTCTCATAGACGTAAATTTCATATATATTCGCCTGAGTTAATTAATTGGCGGGAAAAATTTCAACGTTTAGGGAATTTTGCCAACTGTAACATTTTCTACCATTTTCATCATGAAACTGTTATTGGCTGTCATGGTCCATTGTCAGACACTTAAGACAAACCTACTCACTCCATATAATGATAAAAATAAATATTTGAACTGTTTTGATATTTTGCAAAATTCGCTATAAGTAGAGACTGTCCCGCCAATATATAGGTATATAGTTTTTTAAATAAAAAATTGCAAAATCCGCGCGAACATCCACGAATTTTACATCTATGTGGACAAGACTTTATATCTGGTTAATTTTTTTGTTAAGGACGGCGGGTCGCGGGTTGAATCCTTTGTGACGTCATTCTAATGGGGTTTGTTGTTTGGGACTTTCTTAGTTTTGGAGCCCTTGAAACCACAGAAAGTTGAAATCTGATCTTAGTGACAAGAAGTAAGAAGAGGAAGAAGATCATATATAGATCATCACATCATGAAGTTAGCTAATTTGCTTTGTTATTTTAGAGGTTAGAAATTAATATTTGATTTTGAATTGTGTAAAATTATAAAATACAGTTAAAAAATTAAGATTATAGAAAGACTATAAAATATGTCTACTTCTATGGAAGATGTTCTTTTACAAGTCTCGCAAGTCAGATATAAAAAAGGTGATGGTACACTTTTTCTTATGAATCAAAGGCTCATTTGGATGGTAGAAAATAGAGATACAGTAGCTGTATCACATCCTTATGCTGATATTAAATGTAGGTATACATTTTATATGTAGTGTGTGTTTGATTGTACCATACTAAATTTTATCAAAGTACAATTACGATATGCTGTTCTTGGATCTTAGCTCAGAAGATTTCTCCAGAAGGAAAAGCCAAAGTACAGTTGCAAGTAGTACTGCATAATGGTATGTCCTCTACTTTCCACTTTACAAACAAAAATGGTTTGCAAGCTCAACTTGCAGATAGAGATAAAGTCAAAGAAATGCTTCAAACCTTGTTGCCGAAGTTCAAAAGAAAGGTTTGTTACATATCTATGATTTAATATAATAAATATATTCTTACATGTTCATATAGGTGGATAGAGAACTTGAAGAAAAAAACAAATTACTTTCAAGTAACCCTGCATTGCTTCAATTATATAAAGACCTGGTTATGACAGAAGTGGTTTCGTCAGAAGAGTTTTGGTCTCAACATGCACAACAGTACACTCAAAAACAAAAACAGCAACCTCAGGAAATAGGTCTGAATATATCCTATTGATAGAACGAAAATAAAATATTCAAAATTGCAAAGGGAATTGAAATATAGGCAAAAATATTTTTTAGGAGTTTCTGGGGCCTTTCTAGCCGATATTAAACCTCAAACAGATGGTTGTAATGGATTAAAATATAATCTTACTTCTGATATTATCGAATGTATATTTAAAACATATCCCGCAGTAAAGAAAAAGTATACTGATAATGTGCCTTCGAAATTAACAGAATCTCAGTTTTGGACAAAATTTTTTCAGTCCCATTATTTTCACAGGTAAGTTTATTATAAATTTATAAATTATAAGAGACTACTCTTACTATGAACTGTGTTGTTAATATTTATTTAAGTTTATCTCATTGTGTTAATTGCAAAAATAATAATGATAAATGTTTACATATCAAGAGATCGTAAATATGCCGAGAGCAAAGACATTTTTACTGAATGTGGGAAAATAGATGACCAAGAAATGAAAAGGGATATACAAAAAGGTGTTAATGATCCTTTAGTGAATTTGACTGAATTTGAAGATAAGACTTTAGATGAAGGTTATGGGACTGCTACAACAAAATTGTCAACGAGTACAGGAACTGTTAGCCAGGCAATGATAAAAAGGTTTAATCAACACTCAATAATGGTAAATGTTTAAATTGGTTATTTCTGTTAAGGCACGTATAGATTTGCAAACTAAGCAGCTCATAATCCCTTCATGTAACTAGGGTCGCCAGTGTGGAGTAGAGCTGTGTCATTCCGAGGGAATGATACCAGTCGGGTTCGAAGGATTCGATTCCAACGGTGTTAGATTTATGATTCATCGAGTCGTCAGAATGTGACTCTACAGTGTCTGCTTCGACACAAACTTGATTAGGTTTATATTACATGGTTTTGAGAGTAGTTTATATGTTTATGATTCAGGAATCATATCACACTAGTTAAATGTGACTTCAAACACGGACGAAATTCAATTCAACAATAAATCTTAGACATTTTCTATTCGCAAAATTCATGAACCACTAGATGGCCCTGTAAAATTGTTTACAATTGCTGCTGTTTTATGGTATAATTCTTTGTATTTATATAAATTTTTAGGTGAAAATGTATTTTAGGATTATCGAAAGTATTATTTTAACTTTAATGTAAGACAAATTGTGCATATATATCGTGAATTCCTAGTATGCTTGTAACCTTTCAGATTCAGATATAATGGTTCGGTTCGAGATAGCTTGAACTACTTAGGGGATTGTCGAATGCGAGAAGCTCCATGTTGTCAAAAGCCTAAAATACTATTTTCTATAAAAAATAAAATCTAAATTTGTATGTAATAATAATTTGTTATAATAAATGGCTAGTTTTGCTTTCGATATGTAAATAATTAAAATATCAAAATATTCATTATTACATAATAAATTTAAGAAAAACAATATTTGCCTTTGATAGTTTGCTGCATTTCAAATTGTCGACTGTGTTGTTGAATTGACCACACCACACCACGTCAGTTGCCATTCCGATTCCAATATCCCGAATTTGCGATTTGCACACTTTCAAGGATTCGATTCTGGCAAGGAAAGAGTAATCGAAAAAAACCGCATTTTGTCGCCCGTTTTTGCGTAGTGTGTAGCAAGAACGGGGAAGGTTGTCCAGAGGTCTCGGTGGGCTTAAATTGATCGTCATGAAAAATCTAGGCAAGCATAATTTAATTTTTCCAATATTTGTCCGACACCCCTACTTAAGGGGTAAACACCTAAAATAAGAAACGTGAGAAAATGGTTGATCAATTCTTGGTAAAAATTAGCGGGAACGTGAATGGCAAGGAAGAGATCAGGGATGTTCTTCCAAAAATGCTCAAAGTGAAAAATACCCCCCGCGTGGGGGTAAAACCACCCCTATTGCCGATAGCAGACGGGGAATGATATCCACTTCATGAAGTACTTTGTTTCCCTCACTACCCGACAAATGATACGAAAGACGGGCCCCATAATTCGATCTTTTCCGAAATTCTGACCAGTTTTCCACCCCTTAAGTAGGGGTAAGTCTGGCAAATATTGGAAAAATCGAATTATGGTCACCTAGATTTTTTCATTACGATCAATTTAAGCCCATGGAGACCTCTGGACGACCTTCCCCGTTCTTGCTACACACTACGCAAAAACGAGCGGACTTTGCTGTCACTCTTTACTCTGAACGATTAAGCCTAACTCTAGTATGGAGTGTGGACCATAGCAATGGAGGTAATGCTATGTCTACCACCTCTGGATATTTATCTAAGAGAAGTGGCTGTGACAACTATGCTTCGCCTCAAAAATACTGGTATTATACCTGATGTAGGATGTGGAGAAGCTAGAAGTCGCCTGTGGAGTGGGGTCGTCAGAAAGATGCCCCTTTTGCAGGCAGACAATGACAGCATTTCTCCCAAGTTTGTGTTTGACAGACCCTACACGGTACTTATCAGAATGGAGGAGACCGCCAGTGAAGATGTTATCAACATCTACACGGACGGGTCAAAAAAGAAGGAAGGTGCAGGATGTGGGATTTATTCCAGATCCTTGCATATTCGTTATCAGTGGGCAATGGATAGGCATGCTACCGTGGTACAAACGGAATTAGCAGGTGTAACCATAGCTACCAAAGAAATTTTCCGTAGACATACAACGGGCAAGACCATCAGAATCTACACAGATAGTAGACAATCATTACTGATCTTATGTAATCATAAGATAACAACTAGATCAGCATGGGAATGCCATCAGGCACTAGTAGTGGCCTCAGCTAACAACAGCGGCGTATCTGTACGCTGGGTAAAGGGCAATAAAGTAGCTGACGAACTGGCTAGGAGTGCATCGGGTCTGAATATTTTTGGACCCGGTCCCTCCAGTATGCTTCCGTTGTCAGCATTTGTTGAAATTATTAAAGGATACACCCACAAAGAGTTTATGAAACGTTGGGATGAAACAAATGGCTGCAATTTGGCAAAGGAGTCCCTAGGGTACCCCTGCAAGGATACAGCCAAAAAGTACCTGGCTATGTCTAGGACAAGCCTCCGTCTAGTGACAGGTATTCAAACTGGACACTGCTGGTTAAGAAAGCACCTCTATAACATGAGGAAGTGTGATACACCTCTTTGTAGGGGTTGCGAACAGGAAGACGAGACAGTGCTCCATGCACTCTGTGAGTGCGCTGCCATCTCGTCAATAAGAGAGTCCGTGTTGGGAGAGCGATGGCCTTCTATGGCCTACATTAGAGAGATCCCCCTGAGCAGCGTCACCACCTTTTTCTACTTATTAGGTTGGCTGACGGCTTACCGCTACCCTCCCCCTTAATTCCAGAATTCCAGTATGGAGTGTAGTTTTGAGCTGATATTGAGCGGCTCAATGTGAATCTGTTAGAGTTGGGTTTTTTCAGCAAGCACAAAGAATATTTAATCCGATCAGTGCTGGCTTGGCTCGGGGACCCAATTTCTATGAGTGGCTCATAGCTCACAAGTCTATACATGTCTTTACATGAAAGTATTTTAGATTAAAAAATATATCAAATAATATACTTCTTTTAATAATTCTATTTAAACAATATCTGAAGAAATTAATTATAGTAAAACGTAAATCAATTAAAATTTGAGTTATATAGCAAATATCTTCAAGATTATTATTTCATAGATATGTTTCAAAAACTTTAGTTTAAGTGTTCATGTTAAACCAGTGTACAGAAAATATGTTGGTAGGTATTAAAAGCAACAAAAAACAAGGAAAATGACACAACTGCCCAAAATAATACTGATTCAAAGACTTCCACCTCAAATGATTCAACTGTGAATACCTCTGATAAACAAGAAGGTCCTGTCAACAAGAAGCAAAGGATCCTTGAAAAAATTAGTTATGATGACTTGGAAGACACCGATGAAAACAAAAATAAGGCAGCTAGTCACTTGAGTTTGTCCAAGGTAAAAAAATTATAGTTCTATATTAAAACCAACATCATGCTATACAAACGTTTATTTCCACTTTTATTTTATTCAATACATCAGAACTGTAAATTTAAATAGAAATTTTTGTTCAAATGATACGTAAAACTGACTGCAAATAAATAATTGAGAAATTGTTATGTACTAAATTGAAAACAATATCTGATTGTTTACCCATATTTGCATATATTTATGAATAATTTACAATGTTTAAGGTTGAAAGATACTTACATGGTCCCACGCCAGATTCTTTAACAGAATACTTAAACCCTAACGAAGTGTCTTCAGTTTTAAGGGGAGTACTTCAAGAAACAAAACAGTGGTCACACAAACACCCTTCTAATAACTTAGTATCACCTACTGCTGCTGTTGGGGCTTTAGGAGAACTTTCACCTGGTGGTGCTTTAATGAGAGGTTTTCAGGAACAATCTCTAGCTCGTAAGTTATTAAGTTAAAAGATATCAGTTTAATCAAAGTATCAAATAAAATAATTTTCAGATTATTTGAAAAATGTTCATTCTTATTATTAAATAATAATTAATTATTTTTTCTCCTCATTTAGTATCAATTAATTTATTTTATACAGGGTGATTCAGAACTGATCTAAACAATTTCTTAAATACATGCGTCATGAAAAATGGAGTAATATCGTAAAAAATTTTTTTTGTAAAATCCTTATAGTTTCCGAGTAAAAAATTATTAAACCACAATATAAAACTATTAAAATTTTCTTTGTGGAACTCATTTCTTTCCTAATTTATACTCAAATGGAAAATTTTAGAATACATATCCTTAACAATTATTTAATTTGTTGAATTTTTGCACATACATATTTTTCTTAGAATTGGTTCCTCCTGACATAGAAAAAGAAGTTAGAAATCTGTATTTGGCACTCTGTGAATTGCTCAATCACTTTTGGAAATGTTTCCCGCCCACAAATTCCAATGCGGAAACTAAATTAGTGAAGATGCATGAAGCTTTAAACAGATTCCATACAGCTAAACTAAAACCTTTTGAGGTGAGTTGTTAATATATTAGTTTTGTATTGTGCTCCGTGTTGAAATTTTTGTGGTAATTAGGAATTTTTCCGTTGTAGGATAAATTGATCAGAGAACTCTCCCCCCTGTCACACCACTTAACAAAACACTTAAACCAGCTACTGAATGCAGCCTATCAAAAGTTTAACAACTGGCAGAAAATCAAGGGACGATAATTAGAATATTTTATCAAACATTTATACATATAGCAATATGAGTACCTTGGCAGGTATTTCCTGATAATAACAAAATGACTTACTTTTTAAGAAACCGACATAATAAAAGACATTTTCCTGTTGCAGCCAGATGTGAGCCTTTGTGGATTTTTCGATTTTGTGCTAGACAAATTTAAAAATAGTACACGGTCCTTGATATTCCATACCAAATATGTCAGAATATTCAATGATGAACTGTATTAGTAATTTTAGTTCTTTTCCATTACAGGTTATTTATTATTTTATGTAAAGATTTATGGTACTAATTTTAATTTTTAATACTTTTTATATTAATTCAATTTTTGTGTTCGATGTGTGTCACTTAAAAATATTACTTAGCATTAAAGATCATTTCCCATGAATGTATATAATCACCCATATGCAATAAACATTAGTTTTGGGTATTTGTTAATACAGGGTGTCCCGTAATTCATGCAACATATAGCAATAGTAGATTGCTGATGACAAAATAATGTGATGTGTGCCAAACACAGTTCAAAAGTTGAGAGTTAAAAAATACAGGGTGTCAAATTTAAAATTTTATTTTCAATATTTTGAAATAATTTTTTTAAAAAATACAAATATTTGCATACCTTTTGGAGAACGTTTTTTTTTTTGGGGGCGGGAAATTCAAATTTGTTGTAATTTCGACGTCACTAGTGGAGGGCGCCACTTATGGGACATCATGCTTCTTTTAAATGGCAGAACTGTTTTGCAGCTTAGTGTATGTGTTCCCAGTATCTTTTTAACCATTGACTTTTGACTAAAGTATGTTTGGCTACATCGCATAATTTGTCGTCAGAAATCTACTCTTCCTCTATATTGTATTCATCGGGATATCCTGTAGAGTACAAGGTTATGTATATTAGTTACTTAATGAAATTTATCCTTGTAACTTCTAAGAAACATGGGTGTTCTTCATGGCATTTACACCCAATACGCCAAGGTGCCACCAAATCAGATTTTTTTGGCTTGTATTTACTTTTGAATCCACCTGAAAATTTTTTGTGGATGCCTATGTGAAAATGTGTTGAATTACTTTTTTATTATCGAAGAATAGTATATTCATTTCATCAGTTAACATGTTAACTTTAGGTAAATTTTTGTTTTTTTAAATTATGATAGCAAAATTATTAGAAAAAATATTGTTTGAAATTCACTAGTTAAGCGTTTTTCACAGAGCAATACTTATATCTACAAATTTTTACGAACAAATGTAGACTGTTTAATTCAAAATTTACACACTTCATTATTTGTTTATAATCATAAATATACAGGGATGTCCAGGAAATGGGGGATGACCTCTCGGATTTAGGAAGATCTTAAAAAACGATGTTATTAGGTTTATATAAACTTTTTTTTCTCATACACTTGTTCTGTAGAGTTGTTAGCCGAGTGTTGAATATTAATTTGTCGTCAATACTTTTATTTCACTTAAACTACTGAACTGAACTGAAGTAATTTGCACTATTTGCAATTTACCGACAACTAGGTACTTCGGGAGCCCTCAGCAGTCTTTTTAACCAATTTATCTGGTTTTTTAATTCTAATTTTCACATTTTGATTTCAAAATTTTTTTTAAACATTTATTACTGATAAAACCAACATTTCTTGAGAAGTCAATTTCCATAGCATTAAGAAGACTAAATGCTCCCAAAATAAAATAATTATAGAGTATAAAAGTCAGGTAATCAAGGTGGCTAAAAATTTCTTTTGATATTAGGTTGAAATGTATTGGAAATAGAGTTCCAAAAAACATACATTTTTACGATATCTAAAATCTGAGAGAATGTCTACTATTTTCTGACCACCTGAGTATTATATAGTGTTTTTATACCATCGAATTATTTTAAGTTTTTTTTATTAATTTATTTGTTGTAATTATAATTGAAAATATAAATAAATATCATTTTGTGTTAATCTGTTTTTATTTCTCTTTCACCATTTGAGTTATTTGTTTAGAGGTCAGTTTAAAAATGAGGAGAATCGAAGATAAGTTTATAAAACAAAAATATTAGAGAACACTCTTTATTCAAAATATAAATATACAAAATAAAATAACGAGCGAAAAGTTTTAAGTGCTCAATTTGTAAAAAAATATTGAGATCATTTTCTCTCAGACTGAATACACTTTACGACCAGCAGAAAAGTGATAAACATTTTTTGACAATTTTTTTCAGCTTTGGCTGCGTGCTACCAAATTTGCTTACAGTTTTTTTTCTGCCACTATTTTAGGATACTACATAACAAAAAAAAAACAAAAATAACAATGACAGTCTCAAAATGATTTTAAAATATAGAAATACCAGGTACAAACAAAATATTCTCATCCAGGACTATTGGTTTTGAAATACAGATTTTTGCGAGGGTTTACTTACAGGTCAATTACTTCCAGCACTTAACAAACAATATAAATAGTAATGCATCGTACAGGATATGCCGTCAGCAATTGCATCAACTTTAAGGGTGTATTTCATCAAATAACAATTTTATATCAATCTGGGACCCAAAATGCACCATTTGTGCAAAATTAGTTACAGGAATTCCGATATTTAGTATGATGGAAATTTACCCCCTCTAAAAGCATAATCCTTTTGTTAAAACACATACAATATCAAATTGTTTTATTTTGCTTTAAGAAAGAAGTAGACCCCCAAATCTACGATATTCATACCTGAATTACCGTTACATTGTTGTATTTTATTAACAAGTTCTAACGTATTTCTGATTTTTTTTTCCCAAAAATATGAAACTCTTAACTCCAAAACGACGCATTTGCAGATCAAGATTTATTTTCATTTGAGAAATGTCTCAGTTTGTACTTTTCCTCACAACACATCCTGTAGTTTTCATTACCATTCTCCATTTATCTAAGTTCTATTTATGAGCAATCACATACACAAACAAGTTGATAACATCATACTGTATACAGATTTTTATGAAATGAAAAATTTATCAAACATTTTTTAAACTATTATAAAATTATTAGTGTTTTATTTATTTTTCTTTCAATCTAAGGAACAAAATATTAACATCTCTTACCTTAACTACAGTAATTCAGCCTTTTTAAAAGAACTTACCTAAGTATAAAATATTTGGTATAAATTAATATATTAAAATATTACTTAAAAGCTCTGTAAAATAAACACACCACAACAGCTTTTGTACTAGCATCTATAAAACTGTAAAAAAAAATGCAAAACAGATCTAGAAATTATTTTACTTCTAACGTTAATCTAAATAAAATTAAAGCTAGAAGCTTACCCTTAAATAAAATAAAAATAAATAAATACTATAATTAATTACAATTAATAAATACATATCTAACCTATATATCAGTTCCTCTCTCTGAACGGTGATTCCACTCTACTGGAGTTCAAAGAACGATTAGGACTACTGATGTTTTCTTTGTCTTCGGGATGAAGTTTTGTTTTTCTTACACATTTTTTGAGGTCAGCGTTGTCTTTTTTTAGTTTTTCAATAGTTTTTAATTGTGACCGGACCTTTAACTCCAAATCCATATTGGTCTTAAAACACAGAAAAGAATTCATATGACGGTTCATTAGAATGGCAAAGTTCAATATTTTTTAAATATTCTATAGATGCATTTTTTTAAACTATAAATTCAACTTATTAATTTAAAAAAAAATTGTTTGTGAAAAGGGGTATATGTCCGAATTTGATGAAAATGAGTTAACTCTACCAGCTTTTTAAAAAAGTAATTCTTGTGCCTGGGAAGAGATATAAATCTCTGTAGATAGTAAAATTCAATAAATTGCTTAATGTAAAAAGGTATAAGTTACAAAGACCTTATCTTGTCAATGAATATGAGCATAAGTCATTATGATTCATTACATAATATCTCAAAATCTTATAGGTTCTTAGTGTAAAGAATCACATGTGCACCGGTATCTTTTTTCAGTGTGTTGTTATGTTTTAAAAACTGAGGTACACGTCAACGTATGCTCTTATTCACGAAATCTATATAATTTTCACATACTTCTAAAAAGGTAAGGTATACTTAAAGTCCAACACTTCAATTTATTATTAGTGACGAGGTATAAGTTCCCATTTTTTTCTTAAAACACAAGTTAATTGAAAATATAATAAATGTTTATAAAATAATAACCAATCCTATAGCAATATAGTTTACATTATTAAAATTTATAAAGAGGCATATATTTCTGCACAAATACGAATTATTAAAATCTTTGAGGGTGTTATCTCTAAACTACTTTTTTTGACATATACCTCTTTTCCCAAACAGTCACCAATTTATTTATCCTGTACTGATCTAATAACTCCACCATAGAATTATTAGTAAAGAAAGATGTAATTATTTACATTCTGAAGCAATAAGACAACTTCATTCTACTTAATAGTCTACGCTACTGAAAGATTTCAACACTTGCCATATTTTTATTAATCTATTGTTATAGCCGTCCTGCCACTACACATAATAAACTTCGGTGTACAATATTGCTGTTCAGAATCTTTTTTTGTGATTTCTCGGTGATTTTTAATAAAGCTTTTATTCGAATTTTAAGAAAATTATGTGTCAGTGTCACGTGTCTCATTGTGAATTGTCTTTTTATAGGTAACTTTAATCAACACACATTCAAAATTATTTGCGACAAATATACCATATTGCACGAAGTTGAAATATTTACATTCTCTTTCTGTTTTCTTTGTCATACACATGCACAATGTTACAAAACGAATGATAATTTATGAATGAACAGTTCAGTCTGCTTTTGCTTATAAGTTTATGAACTCCACTTATTCCAAACTTCTTGGTTTGCCTGCTTTCTTTTTAATTAAGGAATAATTATTACACAAGAGAATGTAAAAATTGTTCATGCAGAAGAGTAAATTGAACAGAACATCAACATTAATTCAGAAAGAAACAAATTAAACGAAAAACTAATATAAACAAATTAAAAATAATATAATTATTTTCTGCATCATTTGTGTAAAATAATTCACCAATATCACTTACGTAAATTTTAATATAAGATTATTAAAACTATTAATAACAGGAATACGGTAACTTACGGAAAATTCAGAATCACACTTCAAGTTTATATAAAAAGTCGCATTCTTACACGAGCATAAAACTAATGAACGTATTACCACAAAATATTAAAGAGGAAAAAATCTAAATTCTCTTAAAACTAAACTTAAGACTACCTTGTTAGCAAATGTTTATATAAAGTTTCAGACATATTTATCTAACACAGTATAAACTATTCTTTAGATATTTCTTGTGTTATACTTCAAGTAAAAATTATTGTATACCTATCCATAATAATAAGTTTTATATTATTTTCATTATACACTATCTGTTTGTATGTTTATAAGTACAGTGCAACCTCCATTATCCGAACACGTCTTTATCCGAATATCCACTTAACCGAATGAAAAAAAACGCAAGACATTATCCGAATGAGCCTCCTTTATCTGAACTGGGAGGCTGCAGAGCTCGCGTGATATGTGAAATTTGCTGGCGCGCTTGCGTGTGCGACTGGAAAAGAATTATACTTACCACATAAAGCACTTTTAAGTTTGGACAACGCACCTGGTCACCCAGTAGAACTCAAAAGTGATGATTCTCAAATATCAGTCTTGTTTTTGCCACCAAATTGTACACCTTTAATTCAACCGATGGATCAACATGTAATCCAAGCCAAAAAGCTGCATTATCGCAAAAAGCTCTTAAAAAAATTGTGGAAAATCCCGGAAATATTTCTAGAGTTTAAAAAAATTACTTTGAAGGATGTCGTATTTGAATTAGCGGAAGCTTAACATCACCTAAAGGCTGATTTAATCAAACGTTCATAGCGACCACTCTTGCCCTCAGATATGTTGGAAACAGAGGAAGAAGAGGATTCAGTTCCCCTTTCTGTATTAGCAGAATCAATAAAAGCTGCAGGGGGGACAGCGAAATTAATGGAATTATTAATCTGACATCACAACTTCAAGACACATTGCCAGAAGATGCAATTCAGAAATGGGCAGTAGGACAGGAAGATGTAATAGATATAATGACTGACAATAAGATCTTGCACAATATAGAGAATGTGGAAATAGCCGAAGAAAATGAGACCGAAGGAGCTGCTGACAACAACATAGCTCATAGAGAAGCAATGTTTTTACAAATGTATAACGTGAGTTAGTGATAATGGCAAAACATCTCACAACATACTTATCTTAAAGGAGATGCAGATTACAGCCAGAAAATTGGAAAGTAAATCCCTTTCACAAATAAATATAACGGATTTTTTAAAATAAAATATGTATAAATATGTATTGTTCAATACGTAGTTTATTAAGTTTTTTTTTTGTACATATATGTATGTATACCTACTTTAATAGTTTAATAAGTGTTTATTCCCTATTATATGCATACTTGAAGTAGAAGAAAGTAGTAGAAAAAGGTTTTTAGAAGAATAACTGCATTTTCATTTTAAATTCGATTATCTGAACAAATTGATTAACTGAACAAGACCTTGCAATAATTAGTTCGCATAATCGAGGTTGCACTGTATTTTTGTATTTTATACTTTTACTTGTAACAAATGTTTACAATGACTTATCCGATGTCAATTATTTTGATCTTAATGGATTAATAAATTACTATTATTATTATATTTACTATTAAGAGGCAAAATTAATAGAAATTTTCTAATCTTACCTGCACCAACTCCTCATTTTTTAATTTTAAGTCCACTAGGTGCTTTATCTTTTGCTTGTAATTTTGATGCCCAGCTAAGTCTGCATATTTATCAGACACTTCTTTTAATTCCCCCTCTAAATATGCAATTCTATCTAATAATGTGTCTTTTTCTTGTTCACTCTGGTCCAGTCTACTTTTTAGTAATTGTTGTTCATCAGCCTGTAACGGTTGAAAAATATTTTAGAAGAATATATTTTTAATACTAAAAAAACTCACCTTTTTCTTATTACAAGAATTTTCTTTTTCCAATTGCTCGCACTTTCTTAACCAGGCGTCACAGATTTCTTTCTGTTGATTATACTTTTCCTTATAATTTTCTTCCTCCTGGCAACTCTTAGACAACTTTAAAATTTCCTTTTGCTTTTCCAAATTTTCACATTCCAATCGTTCAAACTTTTGTAAAAGTTCATCATATTTACCAGACAACTCAATGTATTTCTTATGGATGTTTCCCGTTTCATCCAACTCTTTCTCATATTCCATTACTTTATTCTTATAATATTCGGAATGTTGGAAGTAAGACTCACATTTGTCCTGGAGCTGAACGATTTGTTTTTTAAAATCATTAACTTCATCCTGTTTCATTTCTAAGAGACCCTCAAGCTCTTCAACGTTGTGTTCCAACTTTTCTTTAAGGTTATTCCAATCCATCTCTCGTATGCGATAATCCTCAAGTTCATTCTGAGACTGTTCCACTTCAAATTCATATTGACAGTTAATAGTATCAAAGCACTCATATTCCATTTTAAATTTATCTATTATGTGGTGAGCTTCGTGTAGCTGTTGCATGATTTCCTTTTTTACTTCTTCACTTTCCATCAATTTCTTTGAAATGGTTTCGATTTTTTTTCGATAATTTTCGACTTTTTCTAATAATTCAGTTTTAAGTTGCTGGATTTCATTTGTATTGAGCTTTATCGCAGACTCATGTTGCATTTCCAGTTCTTCGTTATAATCTTGGGCTTGTTTAAGAGCAGTGGTTAAGTGCATACATTTGTTTTCATACTCTAGTAACTTCGCTTCGTTATCCGAGACTTCTTTCTTTAATTGTTCCACATCTCTGTCCGAATTGATCAATCTCTTTTTTAAAACCTCTATAGTATTCTGTGAATTTTTAATTGTTATTAGATATGTTCTATTTTCTTCAAAATATTTCTTTAACTCATCGTTTTTATTGTATAATTCGCTATTTAAAGTGTCGTTTGTTTGTTTTAATATGTTGATTGAAGTGGAAAACTCGTTTTGTTGATCATCATAATTCTTTTTAAGGTCTTCATAATTCGACATGATTTCAGCAAACTGTAATAAACTAGCTTCCAACTCTTTAGTCCTTTCCATTAACTTGGTTTCAACTTCTTTTTTTTCTAACTCACACTGTATTATGTTATATTCGCTAATAGTCTGACATTCCTGTAATATAGCATTAGATTGTTGTTGTTGAACTTCCAATTTAATTTTCCAGTTGCTTTCCATTTCATCCAGTCGTTCTTTCAATCTAGATTTTTCATCTTCCTTAACTTGGTCTGTAATCTAAAATGTATGTACTAAATAATATAAATAAAAACATTCAAGCTTAGACAATTTTTATGGGTCAAGAGACAAAGAGTGCGTACTGAGCTGGTAATTACTTTACTTGAAAAGTTGTATACAAGATAGTTCGAGTCTTTTTATCAAACTTAGGAACAGATAGTTCATCAAAAATTAGAGAGTGTGTATTGTAATTAAAATATTAAACCAAGACTCTAGTTCATTGTTTTATAATTAAAAACATTAAAACAGGCACAAAATATTAAATATCTAGATGTTTATCTCTAGATAAGTGAAAATATTTGATTTCTATCAACAACATGACAAAATGGTGAATTTTGCAAATCTTACTTTGATGCCATTTGCTCTAAGAAGAATTGAAACTTTGGATCGGTCAGTGGTCGCGCGGTTTAAGGCGTTAGTACTTGAATCGAGGTGACTAGACGGAGTTGGTTCGAGCCCAGCTGCCGGTAGACCGTATATAAGCTATATTCGTGGAGAGGATTGGCACCCTCTCTGTGGGTATGGTAGGGTGGAATAATGTTAGCTTGGGTCAATGTGAAAGATTGATGCAGATTGATATTTGACTACCCCCCTAATTAATGAGGTTGTCCAGGTTTTCCTCATTCCTGCACTGAATAGTGGTTAGGGCCTACCAACGTAAGTCGTTCCTGGGCGCAAATGCGGCCTGCTTAATAATATGCCGCCCCCTCTCCCGCACAAGTCTCCGACTTCTGGGCTAATCCCTGTGATTAGAATGAGGGTAGAGATATTATTATTATTATTTAGTAGTATCCATAATGGAAACTGCCAATATGTAGCTTTAGTTACATATTGACGTTAGTATTAAATGAGGAAGTAGCGCTACTTTAAAGTAGCAGTAAAGTTGTCTGCCACACATTGCCTGTTGAAAGTTGCCATTACCACTTTTTAATAACATTGTTCCTGTTGATCATTCTGAACGTGGTACATCAGACGTTTACATTGAACAGCCTCCTTGAATTTTATCTTTTACTGGTAGTTGAGAATACTTATTCTTACATTATTATTTTTTTTACATTTCTTTATTTCTTTGTAGTTTTGGTTGTTACTCCTGCTGCATATTTTGTTCTTTGAAATTTTTGTGGTATTTTGACTTTAATCTGGGTCTTAGTTTATAGTTTAGTATACAGGGTTAATGATGATTAACCCTTTCGCGACGGGAACTTTTCATTTAACTCGCCGCCTGTACGGGTGCCGTCAGTGCTTGCTGATTTATCCGATTCCGTTCACGAATCAATGATGTACGCTGATCTAACCGGTTCCCGTTCGAAGAGTATTTTAGTGTTTAACAAAATATTATGTTTTTTATGTTTCATGCTGAAAAAAATCAGGAAAAAAATCTGGAACTGTATAAAACTGTTTACGTGCCATTACAATAAACAATTCAACTCACAGTACTCACTACCGCACCGCATAACATGCTCAACTATGGCGCGAAAAAGTCACACCAATCTCTCTCTCTCTCTGTCTTTCATGATCTTTGTGGCAATAACAAACACCTGTAATTGCTGATCAACACGTTGCCCGTCTCGAAGAGGTTCCTCAGCCGTTGCGTAAATATCCTATTCCCGTATTTCGGACACGACCATTTTTTGCGTATATAACTGGTACCCGTTACGAAAGGGTTAAGTACAAACATTTTAAGAGGGGATAGGAAAAAATAAGAATTGACGGAATTATCTATCAAAAAATTTCCAAACTTATTTATAAAGCGAAAAAAAATTGTTTTCGATATTATATTAAATCTTTATTTACTGCCGCCAATGCGAGAATCAGAACAGGTAACCAGCAAGCAACCGTGATGCAACAGTCGATCAGTCGGTGTCGCTGTCATGTCATAATTCAGTTCCTGTGTTTACGTTGTAGTTTTGTGTTCTTCTTCAGTTTTTAGTGCCTTATTTTAATTTTAAAAGGTTTAAAGTTATTAAATAAAGGAATGTGTCGAGTACAGATATTTTCCTACAATATAGTTCGCCGATTTGTTTTTCTAGGTTATGGGACAAGACTGCCGCGGATGCATTTCTTTCATCCAATTTTCTTATAATAAATAGGCATTTTATCTAACTGTACCTATGGGAAGTGTGTTTTATCGGTAGTGAGTGGTTGTACCTAATGAGTGAAAATGTAGTTTTACCAGATTGTAACGAAATAATGAAAAAGGAATGCAAAATACTGGAGACAAAATACACCCTACACGTAACATGAACACCATGAAGCCTTCAACATTGAGAAACTACATGGTAAAATTTACGCATGTATACTTAATACAGCATTATGCTTTATATCTAATAACACAAATAAGAAATTTTTGAAAATGTTTAAAAAGAAATGAAATCAATAGTAAATAGCAATAAAAAATTAATAAATTAATTTTACAAAATATTATAAATGTTAAATATCATTATCGCTGTAATTTTAACGAACGTGTCTATAAGTTCACCACATCACCACTAATAATAATTATTAGTGTTGATCGTGAATAGAAAAAAAGACACCCCCGCCAATGAAGTTGGGAGTGGATCTTGGACTAATATAAACGGCTACCAACTCGACAAAAACTACTGGTGGTCATACTCTATTACCTTTTTAATTTTATCTTCATGCTCTAAAAGCAACTGTTCCCTTTCCCGTTCAAATTTATGTTTCAAATCGGCGATAGCTTTCTGCATAACACACTCAAGTTCATGTATTTTACGTGAAGCCTCTTCTTTCTCTTTTTGCAGTTCAGTCATGGTTTTCAGAATCTCGAACTCTATATCTTGAATTTCACATTGGTGTGCTTGTCTTAATTTTTCAATTTCTATGGCATGTTTTCTCTGGAATTCAATACATTTACCCTCTAACTCTTTTAGTTCACGGTCTTTGTTCACTAATAATGCATTCTTTTCTTCAACAAGTTTATTACACTCCTCAAGAGATTTATTATATAAAACATTAAATTTATCACAGTTGTTTTTTAATTCATTCATTTCATTTCTATTAGCTTCTTTTAACTGTTCGTACTGTTTTTTCACTAATGCTATTTCAACATTAACTTTAAGTTTCTCCTCAACAATCTTTTTCATATCATTTTCAAATTTTTCCGTTAACTTCTTAATCTGATTTTTATGATCTGCTTTTAAATATAAAACGCATTCTTCTATTTTTTCTTTCTCCGAGTCAAGTTGCTTCTTTTGTTTGTCCAGATTATCTATTTTGTCTTTAAATATCTCAATTTCCTCCGTTAAACTTTTTATGAAGGCATCTTTATTCTCACATTCAACAATTTTTTCTCTTAAAGCTTCCGATTCATCATTTTCGGCAAAGAGTTTCTTTGATTTTGTGGCAGAGGTAGTTGATTTCTTCTTCTTTGGTAAGGTAGGCTAAAAACAAGTTAAGGATAATTTATTTAATAAGACATATCATGCTGTGATAGCAAATATGTTGATTAATTGTAAAACTTTTGCAATTCCAAACGTAGATATAAAGAATGGTGACATGAGTTTAAAACAATAATTTGAAATCTGTTAAAGAAATTGTTGATAGGTATCGCAATAATTTTTCAGTTCATTTCTACATATACATAACAGATAACAATGGCAAGTTTTTACAAAATAGTACACAACCAAAAACATTTTAAGGTTCTATATAATTTATTTTCATCATTACAATGGACACAATAACTGTCTCAAATTCAGTTTGACATAAAATTAATTATTTTGACAAATTATATAAAATTTAAAAAAAATGTGTTTACTAATTTAAAAATAGATTAATTATAGAGTAATATCATATTTGCGGCAAGAATGACTGACGTTACACAATTGTTTTTATTGTCAACGTAATCATTTTTTGCAATTTAGTGCAATATATAATGCAAACTTTTAGTGTAGTATAGTTTTATTTTCTCAGTTGCAGTTTCTTAAATATTTTTTCTAAATTCATGCAATAAACAAATCATTATTAAACTACTTATATATTTAGTGGAAAAAGTGGTTCTTTATTGCACTAGTGCAATAGCATTTTTATTGCACTCTTCCGTCTTTCTACTACAGCGTTTTGTGATCATGACAAATATAAACGATCAAATTGACGTCATATTTACTTCATTTCCTGTGAGATTGCATTACGTTTTAAGCAACTGCATATTTATATTATTTTTAATCATATTTATTACATACTATATTATGAAATTACCTCGGAAATTACTAGAAAATGCAATTTATTAAAAATAAAATTAGTTTCTTTTGAATATTTTTTGGTTTTTACATGAATATAGAAAAAATATTGTATGCAACCCATTTAAAAAGTATTTATTGCATTCGACAATTTCACTTCATGTGCAATAAATACTTACTTTTTGTACTTGTTGCATAAATAACTATTGATGAAATATAATTAATTATTCATTTGCTCGTATGACATAAGTCGTCTGAATTCTTGCCGTGAGTATATTTACAGTACCTAGCGTAAAACCACTCTTTATTTTTGAGTGCTGAATATCAAGTACTTACTGTCCTAAAACGACATGGAACACTGTGCGTAGACCCTGTTTCTGAAACAGATGGGCTTCGCAATTCTTCTACAATACGATGTGACTGGGAAACTACAGATGATTTGGGTTTGTCTTTAGTAAGTACATTATATGCTGTTGGGCCTGGGGCAACAGCTGAAAAATACCAATTCACAAATAAATGTACCTATACGAACATAAAAAACAAACAATCATACTTAATGCAATAAAACAATAACACCTAACATTTTTATAAAAAATATGATAAACTTTCATACTTTGTTTTTTTTATGGATAGCTATAGGACCATACTTACGTTTAAAGTCATTAAATCGTTGAATTTTGGCTTTACTGAACGACATTATTTTAATTATTGGGTTTGTTGTAATCTACACTATAAATCAATATACACTTATGTTAAAAATTTAAACTACACAATTTTCTTTTTTTGTATTTAAACAGCTGTAATATTTTAAGTAATTGATGCAAACGACTAGTTTCGGCGCCTTAACATGCGACCGTTACATTTTTAACAAACAGCACCCAGGGTTGCCACTTGCCAGATTCAAAAAGCGAAATTCGCCAAATATTGCTTTAAAAAGTTGCCAGATTTTATCAGTATCAGATTTTACCAATTTTTTTTAACGTAGGTGAAGTTTGAGACAATGAGTAAATAATAATAAAAATAAAATAAAATAACTATATAAAATACATTTCTATAAATAAGCACTACCTAATAAATACATTTATATACATAATACATATATCAGTATATACATATATAACAAAAATGTACAAGATTTTTCTAAAAGTAGTAGTCAGCGTTTTCTAGACCCCAAAATAAGACAAAATGTCTTATATAAATATGTATTCTAAAACAGTTAAGATTAATTAATCAAATTTAGCACAACTTTTTATGTTCTCTTTTTGAAAATCTGAAAAGAAATGAACACCAGTTTGTCCAGGGGCGGGTAGTATTTCAAAAATACCCAATCGATCTTTGGGTTGTTTGTGAGTGTTAGAACAAAACCCATTAAAATTATATGAGAGTGGAAAGATAGTTGGCTTTTAAATAAAATAAATAGAATTATTTGAACATTTCCATGCATATAAATAAGTATTGATTGATAAAATGCGATTGCGTTGGGAGAAGTAAACTAGCAGGTAAATTTTGTCTGAGCAAGTCCCGTTTCGTTACTGGGTGTTAAGTGGCATCAGCATATAATTAGATATAAATCATTTAATTTTGAAATAATAAAATCACCAGATTACATTATTATTAATAAAGAGCTTTTTTTAAAATCACAAAAATGATAATAAAATCACTAGATCTGCTGAAATGTCGCTAAGTCTGGCAACCCTACAGCAAGCCGACCCGACTTTAACAAAGCAAAGCCAATAAAAACACTGGACTACAAAAACAACTTTCCATTGGTCAATTTTGATTTGTGATTCTGACATACATACAATCTATTGCAATAGTAATGACACTTTTCAAAATAAATTATTTGGCGATAAAACTGCTGAGAGGTATTTGTAATGAAATCTACTTTCAACTTGATTTTTAGTTGTGGTAATTATTTATATTAGCGTAAAACTCTCCAATTTTAACAAAACAATTCCAACCCTCCTATTTTCGAGAGTGCTGATCACGAATCTGAAGTCAGATTTCGGTGCACACATGTAGTTTTCGAAAAATTTTTTTTCAAAATTGTAACCTCTATGTATACATTACATTAGGTTGAAATTGCAATATAACTCCTATAAATGTTGACAAGTGTGACGTCATGAAATGAAAAAGGCAGAGGGGGCAGAGATGTACAATAATATATGTCCACTTCGGTATGATACATTTATTTTTTTTAATATTCCCACAAAAGGAAGTCCAAACCATTTAAAGTCAGGAGATAGTGGCGGCCATGATACCGGTCCTCCTCGTCCAATCCCTTGGTATTAATGTTTGGACACAGAGTGTACATATGGTGTGGATATATTGAGCCCCGTGTATGATATACGCATGCTGCTGCAAATTGCAGCCTGCAATACGCCGTGGAACACCATCTCTTCCGCGATTCGTTTGTAAATTTGCGTGTCACTCCCGCGTTGCACTACCGCAATAAAAGTAGCTGCATTTGGTATACATCTACCGGTAAATCGTTCTACGTACAGACGAGAAGAATGATGAAATTAATTGATACTATAGTCAGCAGTTTTTTATATAAGAAAAAGTCCTATATATAGAGTTGGTCACGCTTGATGTAAAAGTTACTATGTTTACGGCTTTAGGCTTTATCTAATACCTTTTTCATTCAGTTTTAATTTACAATTTTTAATTACCACTCCTTTTAATTATTTGTGAGGAGTTTGTAAACAAATAAAATACATGGTAGGTACTTTTTTACCTTGCCCTTGCCTACATTTACCCAATTTTTTACGCCGTCTACTTGGAATAGATTAAGTATATATGTAATATATATGTACAACCTATATATAGGTATTTGTTTTTAAATAAATTTGTTCGAGGTTACACACTGCAATCCAAAATACGCCCTCATTGCTCAATTGATATAAAAATGTCATATAATTGCTTGAGTTTAGTTTACGCACAGTTTACTAGACTCGCATATAGATTAGGAAAATACTAAAATATATTTAATCAGACTCGTGATCATGACACATTCATTTGACCAATCTTATTTGCAATTATTACTTGCGATTGACGCGAGACGATCGAGTACGCGAGTAGGTATTTCTCAATCAAATTTTATACATTTTCTTATTTGATCGTGTTTGTTTTTACTTTTTATTACTAAATATGATTAATAAATTAATTATATTGCTTTTAATTATTCTGCAAAGTAGTGGTAGACTTTTAATACCGGTAAGTATACCTATCTATACATTTATTTAAAAAAAAATTATATACGCGTATGAACCACTGCAAACATTATAGGTGATTATAGGGGATTTACCTGTACCTGCAAACGTGTGGCGGATGTACCTAACCTAGGAAACTGTGACCTAGGTATAGGCACAGTATATAGAATGTTTACTTGTCGATTATCATTGAGTAAAAGAATACTAGGAGTATATTCTTTAACTCAATGCTATTATTGAACAAAAAAGTAATTTTTATATTTTTTTTAAATTATACAAGGATAAATATTGATTATTTATTAAAAATGTAAATACTTATATATACTTGATAAAAAAGATATATGTATATTATGTAAAGCGTTATACCTGATCCCAACTTTATAATTTTCATATCATTTCGTTTATTAATACCTACCTATTATAAGTTGTTTTTTTTATTACCTATATATACTGTAATATTTATATTTTTAAATAGGTAGGTACATATACATATAATTGCCATTTTTTAAATTTAATCTTGCCAAAATGATCATTAGGGTATTCTATATTATTTTATCTATGGAGTTGATTTTATAAATTTAAATTTTGTCTAATTATGAAGATCCAGTATCTCACATTTTAAATTCTCTAGTTATTAGACAAAATTAATTTTATGAAGAGAGAGTTTTCTTGACTTAACCACTTTAATTCAAGACACAATACGGATATAAGTAGGTATACTTATTTAATTTCAGTGTGACATAAGTAGGTAATATTCACATTAATATATATACCTATATAATACTGTAAATAAACAATTACAGACAATAATTTAGTTGCCATATTTCAGAGTGATGTGAAAGTGACTATAACAAGTCTATCAAAATGTAGCAGTGAGAAATATCCAGTTGAAGTTTACGATGTCGCAGTTAATCTAAATAAAGGAAAGATATCAGTTACTGGAACCTTAATTACATTGGCAAATCTTCCTTCTCCAATAAAGGTAGCAAAAATATTGTTGGAATGCTTAGTATAATAATTCTGTAGTTAGATAAATATTGCAATAACTAGATTACCTATAATAGGTTAACTGTTTAAAGATAAGAAAATTGTTTAAAATAGATACACGTCATTTTCTTTATTTCCTTGTGATTAATATTTTTAATTTCCGTTTTTGATTACATGCATATTATATAGGCAAGCGTAAAAATTGAAAAACACGAATGTGGAGTCTGGATAGGAATTCCTTGTGTTAATGGTATTGGATCCTGTACTTATGAAGACTTATGTATTTATAGCATTCCATCAGATAAAACTTGCCCTGAAAATTTCATCGCTAACAATGTGCCATGTAGATGTCCTATTCCAAAGGTAAAATATGTTCATATTATACAGGGTGTCCAGTTGGTAATTGACCAAATGTTATCAAATGATTTCTGCAATGAAAATTATGGGAGTAATAATTCCAAAAATATTTTGTTTTTCATTGCATTTCAAGTTCAAATTTTTTTACTATTTCTGCTTTATCCGGTCGCTCAATATTTTTACCAAAAGTGAAGTTTTTGTTATCTAATATTAGTACAAATGGTCTATAGAAGGTTAATTACCAATTTTTATTTTCGGATTATAAAAAAAAAACATTAATCGATACCTTACATAAAAGTATTTTTATTTGGATTACTCCCTTAATTTTCATTGAGAGTAGTAACTGAAGTAGTAGAGTTTATGAAAAATTTACGACAAATGCAAATTAATTATGTGCATGTGTTCTAGGGAAATTATACAATTCCTCCATCCTTGCAATTCGACATATATCCAAGCAATTATTTATCTGTTTATTCCGGGAAATACTGGGCAAAAGTAACTATACTTCATAACAATTTGCATTTAACATGTTATGAGGTATATTTTACAATTGAAGCTAGTATTGGTGAAGAGAAAGATGAAATTAATTTTGATTATAGTGAATATATGAAAAGAATATTTGTTAGATTGGTGTAAATTAAATGTATTAGTAAATTTACAATATATATATATATGTACAAATCATTGACTGTATTCGATATATGTATTTTATGTTTTTAGGTATAATTTATATTTCTGTATCATATACCTAATACAAATATATTATTTTTGCCATATTTGCTTTGTTTAGCATCTTATTTAATAATCGATTGCTTGAATCCCTTAAATATATTTTAGTCAACATTGTGTTATCTATTTGACATTGCATTTGATTATATTTTAGAACGTTTTTATATGCAGATTTTCAACGAATTTCATAGCTGTTTGTTGAGACAGTCTAAAAAAAATTTTAGTAAGTTAGAAAGAATATCTCTTCACTATGTCAATTATACAAGTTTTCTCCAGGATATAAAACAATTTTCAGACTGACAAGTCATTTAAAATAAGAAAAAAGAGCATCATTTTCGCCTATTATGTTTTATCATAAAATCTCCTGAATTTTACAAGCCAACTGACGATTGAGAAAATTGTATAAATTATAAACATTATCACATCCCGCAGAATTCTTTTAAAAAACGTAGTACAGTCCAATGTATGTAAATTATCAAGTATTTTTCCCGGTGTATAGAACACAGTGATAAGATATGTGAGAAAAAATGAAACATTCTGAAACCGGTACCGTTGTCTAAAATGCACAAATAAAACAATTTGAAGGACAATTTGTTTGCCAGTTAAAATTCCACACTTTTAGAAAGTGTATTCAAATACTGCTGGGACTAAAATTAATTAAAAAATAATAGAAATAAACTACTTACCTTAGGTCAGTATTAGGTAATGCTACAAGAATTGGTCGATATTATTTTCACAAGTGAATAAGCAATAAGCCTAGGGAAGGTTGAAAATTATCTCGTATGTCATTACTCCAGACAAATATGTAATTTAAAAAAAAAACATGCTAAATATCGGCGATGTTGACAAGTATCTAGTACACATACGTTCACAATGGCAAAGTTGATCCAGGTAGTGCATTGTAAACAATTAAATAAGTGGGGCAATGTAAGGTTGGTTTAAATTTTGCTAATAATTTATTCATATTCTGGAATATTTGAAAATAATAATATCTCTACCCCTCATTCTAATGTCGAGGATTAGCCCAGAAGTCAAAGACTTGTGCAGGAAAGGGATGCCGCCCCCTTTATTATTGCTAACGAAAAACGAAATTTTTTGGAAACAAAGTAACACTTTTAATTAATTTGTTGCCAAAAAAATTCTGAAGCCTTTATTGACTAAAAAACTGATCATAGGTAACACTTTTATTTACGGTTTTTCAAAAAATTGTATTTTACAATTTCATATTAAAAGTGATGCTGTTCTGTTTTTAAGTTTAACGTTTTCTGAGAATCAATGCTTTACAATTTTGGATATTGCAAACATAATAAAAAGCCCATAGCGCTATACAATATTTATTTTATTAAACAAACTTTTAACATAAACAAATCCAAAATTAAATAAATTGTTAAATACTATTCACAATTTTACTTAAATATATAATTAATAACAAATAATAAAACTGGAAATATAAGATTTTACGAGTCATTACGTTTAAGTCTATATAAAATACTGACACTAAAACGGAAATAATAAAAGCACACTTACGAAATATTATTTCTTGACTACTTTTTCATCTAAAATATTCCCTTGCCCATCAGGTGCGGGCCTACAGTCGGAGAAATTTGTAATTAAACTTGTATCGCTATTCGAGGTGTGTGAGATAGTGGAACCGCTATTCTTTGAGGAGCTAGCATTGCAGGAACCTCCGTATAATTGCTGAAATTTCAATGGTTCAAATCCAAGAGCTGATTGAATGTTAGGACGAGACGAATGATCCAATTCCTTTAAAATTGCTTCTGTGTCTATATTTATTGCGCTGTAGTCATTATTTAAGGAACATCCTGATACATATCGGCTGGCAAAGGTATTACTCGTATCTGCTGAAATCAGCGACAATTTTTCAAGCAGAGTGTCAATTTTCTGCTTTCCTTCTTCCAAATGCTTATCCAAGGTTGATAACTCCTTTTCTCTTTCTGAAAACAATATTACTGAATAAGGTAACAGTGTGATAATGAAAGAATTGAAAAAAAAATAATACAAAATATGAACAACTTTATTTAGGAGTAGGTATATTTTTTACATTTCTGATTATGCAAGTAGATACTTCGGTTACTATAGGGTGATCCAGAATAATGGGCAAAAAAAAATTGAGGATAAGATTACATTTTTTGATCTAAACCACTCTGGGGTAGTTAGCCCCAACAAGGGGATGGGAAGTGGTGTGAAAGACAGAAATATTTGACAAAAAAACCATGAACTGCCATTAAATGCAAAATGATGGAAACCTACTACATATTGTTGTGTAAATTAGGTATTGGAAAGGAAACTATGTGCATGTCATGAACTCTATTTTTATACTCAAAAACTCTACTACTTACCAAAAAATTGTAGAGACAAAAAAATATCTAAATTTAACATCAGACATTCAGAAAAATATTTTCAATCGAAAAAGTTAACCCCCAAAAAAATGTAATGAATACAGAGTACAGGGGATATTTATTTCAATGTCTTATGATTGGACGTTATATCAAAAACCGAATACTGAGTATTTAAGTGATATCAAAAACCGATTGATAACTCGAGTGATGGTCACTTGAATTCTCAGCAGGTGTACATATTACTATTTTTGTAGTTTATATGTAAATGTTTTATTTTAAATACATAAATATATACTTTTTGTATGGGTAAATTTATATATTTAAAATAAACAATACAAATCTATAAATATATAAAAATATATGTTGCTTTACACAAAAAATTGTTTTTAACGCGACCAAATATCGAAAATTATGTTGACAATTGAGTAACATCGGCCGTGACATATGTAAGTCGTCTGAATTCTTGCCACAATTATAGCGGTTTTTGTTGCACATATACGAGCATGTATACAGGGTTAACTATGACTAAGTACAAATATTTCAAGAGGGATAGAAAGAAATAAGAATTAACAGAATTTCCTTTCAAAAAATTTCCAAACTTATTTATAAAGCGAAAAAAAAATTGTTTTCGATATTATATTAAATCCTTATTTAACGCCGCCAATGCGAGAATCAGAGTATGCAACCAGCAAGCTCGGCATGCAACAGTCGGCCACAGTCGGCAGTCGGTCCAGTCGAGTCGGTTCGCTGTCATGTTATAATTTAATTCCTGTGTTTACGTTGTAGTTTTGTGTTCTTCTTCAGTTTTTAGTGCCTTATTTTAATTTAAAACGTTTTATAGTTAATAAATAAAGGAATATGTGTCGGGTATAGATATTTTCCCACAATATAGTTTGCCGGTTTGTTTTTCTAGGTCATGGGGACGAGACTGCGCGGGTGTTAAATGTTTTCTGTTATCTATTACTCTATTAGAACCTACCTACTCATCCCTTTCTTCGATTTTGTTATAATACATAGGCATTGTACCTCGGGAAGTGTGTTTTTCGGTAGTGAGTGAAAATGTAGTTTTACCAGTTTGTAACCAAATAATGAAAAACGAATGCAAAATACTGGAGCTAACTGGATTAACTGTTACCTATCTATCAAGTATTATTACTATTAAGAATGTTAATTTTGTCGTTTCTGCATTTAGAAACACTGCAAACGACCGCATGAAAGTTGTTGACAGATGTAATGTCAAGTATGGATCTAAGCTATAAGCCCTCTCAGTCGATACTCATCATAGGCGCCGACTTTCCGTAGGAAGAAGGGTTTTGCCCCATTTTTTTAATATCGAGCTAAAATTCTGGAATAACTTTTTATTGTCTTTTAGGGCTCCCTGAGCACGTGGTTAAAATTTTTGTACTTAGTCATAGTTAACCCTGTATACAAATCTTGAACTCGAACACACAAATTGTAAGTGAATAGTAGGGTTGCAACCAGAAGAACAGTCCTTACTGCAGCCTCTGTCCTTTCGTTCTTATTTTTACTAGAAATGTCCTTACTCAGAGGACATGAATAAATTCGTATTAAAATAGAATTATCGGGACACAAAGACAAAATATGTAAAAAAATAGTTCATATACAAAGTAAAAATGTCCTTACTTGACAATTTAAAAGATAAGAATATTCTACATGCCCATGTGAAATGATGGCAACCCTAGTGAACAATGGAAAAAATCAAATAAATAATTCGTTACTCATATAACTAATAACCAAGTGATTTCGGTTATTTCAATAACCGAATAATTAGTTATTTTTCACTCGAGTGATCCCAACATTAATAGAAATACTCGCTCAGAAGAAGTTTCATCAGACTAAATACCTTGCCAAACTTTCCTGCTTAATTTCACCGGGTTTGAGTGAAACTAAATAAAACTTTAAATTTATCACCTGCTGTTAAAGGGTCGTAACTCTTTAAGAGGGGTTCAGATCAAAACATTTATATAGAGTAGGTACCCCTATTAAAATCGGTCATACAATCTAATCTCAATTTTTGCACATTATTCTTAATCACTCTGTATAATAAAAATTTACTTCTCTACACTAGTATTAACATACTAAATTTTATTTAAATCAGATAGTGTTACACTAAAAAAAATAAATCGGTTAATCAAAGCAATTTTGGATATAAGTTGCTTTAAATTGGCTTATTTTAAGCCAAGGAATCTCTGGCCAAACGGCATTCTTGTATTTTCCAGATACACCAATTTCATAAAAGAAGTTTAACTTTTAGACTCGCAGGAGATTTTTCTCAGTACTCACCTGAATTACTAGTTAATGTCAAAATGCTGCCAGTGTCTTGGGTTAAAGATGTCACTGTATTCGAACTGCTAATTTTATTCTTATCTGTATGACGTGCACGCTCACTTTCCTTAGGATTACAATCTTTTTCCTTGATTGTCAACAGAGGTTGTGACTTACTAGTTGAACTGTCACTATTCACTGCAGGTTCTTTACTGCAATGCACACTTAATTTCTTGGCTTCCTCCTCGAAATCGATAAGATCAAAGTCCTCTTCAATACACAATGTGTTGATGTCTCTTTCAAATTCTTCTGCAACTCCGTCACTAGAGCTGTCAGAATCGTCATTAGTAACTTTAGACAAACGTAACCTCAATCGTTGTGTGATTTCATCTAATTCTGTAAATTTTCTTTTAAGAGCCCTTGAGAACAGCTCGGAAGACTCATCTTCCGTTTTGCATATGTTTGTTTCTACGTTTTCAGTAGATACACTACAATTGCACTCTTCCTTCCTCAATGTATATTTTGAGAGGTCTTCTAAAGGTGTAATGTGAATCTAAAATAGAAATTAGTCACGGGAAAGATTTAAAAAATATATTTTTGCTTACATTTATTTGCCCGTTACATTTTCCTGTAAAATCAATAATATTAAACCAACCCTTCACGCTAGGGAATCCTGCCAAAAGTATAGTCAAATCAACGGCTGCAAAACCAAGTACAACGTCAGTTTGCATATTGGGCGATACAACTGCATTACTTGCCTTTCTCCAGACTTTGAAAATTAAACGCCTTTGACCCTACAAATAAATTGTCATTTGCGATACAGATGGTCAACTTATGCTACTTATTTCCAACCCTAAAAGTATTAACAGAGTGTAATATACACCATATAACGTCAAAATAGTGTGACAAACTGCTTAAAAACTTTGGCCGCAGATTTATTAAAAATGTCTTGTGGCTTCTTGAATTTACAACATATTCTCTTTCTGCTTTATTTTTTTTTAAAGCAAGACAATATAAATTCTCTAACAAATTTGCTGACTGACGCTAATGTACTCAAATGTCAAATATACCTCGCCAAAGGACAAGAACATGTGAAAACGAAAGATTTATAGATGTGTATTTGTAAACTAAGTTTAAATAAATCATCTTTGACATTCTGTTTACATTAATACCTACCACGTCTTTCAATAGCAAAGACCGATTTCATGATTTTAGTGTATTGTATTCTAAAAACACTACATCACACTATTTTTAAAAACAACAAAAATTAATACATTTATTAATTAATGAAAAATTTCGAAATTAGATATAATTCAATCGGGGTAATTTAAATGTAGATTATTACAAAATTAAAATTTATTTATGACACAATAAACAGATACGATAGTAAAGCAAACAATATTTTCATTTTTGAACACCTAA
Organism: Monochamus saltuarius; assembly: GCA_025584915.1. NCBI lineage: Eukaryota > Metazoa > Arthropoda > Insecta > Coleoptera > Cerambycidae > Monochamus > Monochamus saltuarius. Next base: position 21,949,532 of record CM046724.1, on the reverse strand, counting down.
AATTTAAATTCCTTAACCTTTTTCTTCAAACCTCTATACTCCATTTAAAAATTATAAGCAGTTGTGACATGGAATATTTACAAGAGAGATTTAACCACACATGTTCAATAGTGAATTAATAATATCAAATGTGCTTTTATAATTATAATTCTTTAACAAGTTGTAACTTCTAAATGAATAAATGTATAGTCACGATTACAATATGTGCTGCAACCTCATAATATCTAGATTTATCCTGCTGCAAAATTTGGTCGACTTGACGTACACAAAACCCTAAATATTGTAAATATTGTCTTTCAAAATACTTATGAGCCACATCTCTTCTGATGCTCTACATTCTATTAACATAAAATTATCATTGGCGTAATTTATTTATGAATTTTTAATAGATACTCAACCTCTATATCTATGCCTGTATGATTATTTATAACAGAGCTTTTCATATAATTTCATGTCCTATTTGAAATAAATCTACATCAATGAACAAGCATCTAATTAAATACATTTGGAGTTATATGGTAGAAACTACTACTACAACTACTGAATTTGATTACTTACATTTATTAAGAGGTCTATTGACAAATTCATGTCACATTTAAAATTCCAAGTAGGATTAGTTGTTTTCACAATAACTGGTGTAATTTTTATATCATTTTCTGAAGGTTCAAAAGAAACGTAACAACTGGGTAAAACGTTGTCATCATTTTTAATTGACCGATTTCTGGATTTTTTGGATTTACATTTTTTTCTACTAGGTAAATGATTGGCACTGTTTATTGCTATACTTGCTTTAAATGTTCCTACAACAATGTTAAAAAATAGAGTAGAATCTTCTATACATACAAAATACAGGATGATTCAGTCATAATGTCATTAATTTTAACCAAGTATTCGGAAGACCTAATAGACAGAAAATTTGTTTACTTGACCTTTCAAAAGATAAACAAATCACCCTATAACAATCAGTAACACAACGCTTCTGGTGTGCTACAAAATTTCTGATGACGGGTACGAGTATTGAAGCTATATAGAAGTCCAGTAGCGTTGCCAGGACCACATGCACTTTCTTTCTAATGAGAAACTTCGTGTTTGCAATATAAAATATATGCATTTTGTATATTGTTTGAGGTACCTTTAAAAATCGTATTTTTAAGGTATTCATAAAACGTTTTGTCAAGTTCACTTATCACGCTCTCATAATGAAAGTTCGAAAGCTCCGCAAAATTTTATACAGTAAATAATTTTGAATAAAACATTAAGAACATAGTAGTGTCACCTTTTCATTATGTTCTTGAAAGCAGAATCAAGTGAAGCTCGTACGTTGAGCAGCAGAGGACAACCGCGGTCTTTCTCTATTTCACTTTACCCAACTTGAGTTGCATTTTTATTTAGACAAATAGCAAATTTTATTAATAATTATAAACTACACTGGCGACACAATCACATGAAATTCACCAACGTCTACAACACCAAAATAATGATTGATGGATGAATAGGGGAGAGAAATTGGGCCAAGTGCATCTGTTCCATATCGAAGGCGGGTTTGCCAGCATAGAAAGACGGACCTGAACGATGTTCGACTTATTCCGCCGGTAACGTATTAAACGGCAATTTGAACTACCTACTTTTTAGCTGTGCTGAACGTGCTGATTACAGCCTATCTTATGTTCGGCACTTATTACTGCGGATGGTATTCATTATAAAATTCTCATAATTTCCTATAGCTTACAGCTACAGCTGTTTATAAAAATACAAATTTAATTATTGTTTGTTTCTGCTATTATTTAGTAGCTCTGCAGTGCTTGTCATTGAGTAGACATTAAAAACAAGGTTATTGTTCTAAATGGGTAGATCAAGACGTGGATTGCGGGATTGTTGATCACTGAATGACAGTGCAAAGGTTTTATTATTACCGTCTGTATTTAAATACAAAAAACGTTTCAGTCTCTCTTAATAATTTAACCAAGTGAGTAATGGATTTTATTTCACTATTTATATAATGAAATATGAATGGTTTATTTTGATCCATTGGAGTTTTGTAATTTCAATATTAAATATTTTTATGTTGAAACTTATTCTTAATTGCATACTTTTAAAAAATAATTTATAGAATTACAATAAGTAGGTACTATAGGAAAATATTTAAATTTGGCAATGGCGCATCAGACGACACCGGGTTGAATTGCCGCCAGCAGTCAGTGACAGTCTGAAAAGGAGTGTAAATAATGATTTAAAAATATTTTTCTCCGGTGTAAATAAGCATTTATTTTTTTTTAAATAAACTACTCTGTATTAGTATATAATCTTCCAACTTAACAAACATGTAAAATTTAGGATTTTAACAATAATAATCTTGGGAGTATCTACTCAAAATCTAAGGCGGCAGCCATTAGACTTGAGTACTGACTACTGTTTTTGTCTCTCTCCGCTCATCACGCAACACACCGGACTTGGAGTGGGGCGCTCGGTCTGGAATCTACTTGTACAGGATGATATTTAGGAGCTGTTACAGCATTTATTTTTTTTTAAATCCTGTATTAGTATTATAATCATTTTTCCCTATCTTCTCTTAAAATTAATAGCATTATGACTGAAAAATCCTGTATGTTACCTGGTTTCTTTTCGTTGGTCTGAATACCTGGTGGACCGTCAAGGGATAGCGCTTTTTGTAGAGAATCTAGTAGATCCGTAGTTTTTCTCAGTTTCAAATTAGTATTATTTTGAGCATTTTGCAAACTTTGGCTGCAATTGCTTCTGCTGGTTTCCAGCGCATCAGTATTTGTACTGTTCTCAACAAAAACATTCCTTTGCTTTTGAGCCATCAATTGATTTAAAAAACTTCCCAACATTTCCTGTGTTGGGCTGATTTTATCTTTATCTTGCGTACTAGGTGTTTTATCCATTTCTAAATTCGATTGGATGCCAACATCAAACTTTTGTACGGGAGGTGTAACTGTTCTTTTAGGAGAAAGAACAGTATTGACAGCTTTATCCGTAAAGTTATATCGGTTCTTCTCTTCAAGGTTTGATATTAGAGTTGATCCTTTTGTGTCTTCTGCTTTATTTAAATCAGATCTTCCATGAATAATATTCTGCCTAAATTTGTTTCTGTTTTTAAACAGCAAAATATCTCTTGTATTGTTTTCTTGTCTTAATTTATAAACATGATTTAGGTCTCCTATATTTGCTTTATCTGTGGGTTGCTTTTCATATTTAGACTGGGATTGAGAATCGGCAAATTTTGCTTTAACAATATTATCTGCAAAACCTCTTTCCGATTTCAAATTGTTAATTTGTTCTTCTGTACCTAGCGCTACAAGGACCTGAACTTGTCCTACAACACTTTCTGTATCCACTGTGTGAATTGGTTCCCACCAATCCGTGTCAATTATTGGCAACTAAAAAAAATGCAATGATGAAATAACTGGCAACCCAAGAAATGCACAACATAATATTCATTGAAGAATTCTTCAAAATATTTCGAACATATATTACTTTTCTTACCTTATTTTTTGAAAGGTATTTCACAAAAACAGAATTCCTGTAGGCGAGATAAAACTGATGCAGAGGAAGTTTTGTCAAACCAATTACTAAATCTGTTGTTTCTATTTTTTTCCAAAATTCAATGACCATATAATTTTCCCGTAACAAATGTAGCAGTTCATCTTCATAAAGTAAAGGAACTAACTAAAAATAATCAGAAAATATATCAAGAAAAATTACTCTTTATGTAAACTTACCTGGGAAAAATTAAAAATAGGGTTTGATGTGTCAGTTATCACTTTGCTACAAGATGTTTCGCTTTGACCAAAGGGTCTACAAGTAATGTAGGTGTTTATAGGAGGGCTCAAATACTGCACTTCTGATATGTAGAGGAATCCAAATAATATCTGCTTCTACAAATGTTCATAAAAAAAATTGTTAAGTGAGGGGTCAGTTTCTTTTATCAAAATAAAATAGTAGTTATAATGAATTTCTTTAACAACACTTAAACTGCTATCACTGTGTATCACGCTGGCTAACCATAAGTATTACAGTATCGTATCAACTGTATGACACAGAGCATAATTGCAATGGAAAATAACTTAGAAACAATTTACTATTTTGTGATTTATTAACATATTATTTCATATTTCAAATGTTGTGCCATCGACTTAGTTTTGATAAACCTGTGTTGTGACATTCAGTAAGTTGTAGCAATAGATGGGTAAAAACCATGAAAAGAAGAAGCTAATGGAAAAATGAGAATGGCCGAATATGTCGCCATTTCATCTCATTACATTTTAGTTTTCAGTTTCAATCGTTTATAAAAATGTGTTAGGCAATTTTGTGATTTTCTCTGTACTAGTTTTTACTGGAATGAAAATAGAATTTGTATAGTCCAGTGGTATGTGTGTGTCAAGTGTAATTTTATTTTAAAATTTAAAGTGCTGTTTAGTGGAACATGCTTTATGTAAGTAGTGTTAAGTGTATAATCTCATAAAGTGATTTATTTCAGTGTTTGTGATGGTACAGTGATTAGTGTGTAGCAATACCTCACAGGTGGTGTAAAGATTTGCTTTAAATTCCTTGATTTTGTCTTAAATTATAAGATTTGACAATAAGTGTGTATTAATTGTGTGGACATTTGAAAGCTCAGTTTCTATGACTAATTTGACAAAACACAGGACTAATGTACTAATAAGTATCTGATACTGAAAATTTTGTATGCTAAACATAATTACCTCATTTTCACTAATTTGTGATTTTAGAACTTTTTTATTTATTGGGTCAATAACTGTTGCATTTTTAATTGTCTTGTATTCTCTATTACTATTTTCACCTTCATTAATATTTTCTGGGACACTACCTTGTACTACTAGCTTTTTTGTTTGTCCACCTGGGTTTATTGTTTTTGACACTACTGACTTTGGGAAATGTTTTTCACTGATTTCTTGTTTCTTATGATGTGTTGTATCTTTTTTGGATATATTTTCTCCAATTGTACGTTCATTTTCGTCCAAGGTATTTTTGTATTTATGTGTATACTTTTTCAAATTATTATATTTTGACGATTCATTATGCGATATAACATTATAATTCAATTCTTCCCTGTTCAACTGGTTTGTGCTGTCATCGCTATCTAATACAACTGAATTTCCATTAACGGAATTTATGGCATCTAAAATAATTGAATTTTTGTTTTAATTTCTTTATTTAAAGAAATCAATGTCAGTTTGTCAATAGCAAAAATACTCGCAAAACTATTATAAATAATAAAGTACGCATTTATTCTACATACCTATAAATTCATGTCCAAAGTATAATCTTCCGCATCCTAAAGACAGAGAAACTTTTAAATGGCCAACGATGATAGGGGAACTTTCATTTAAAAATATAGGTAAGTTTCTGTTACATATTAAATTTTTTGACAAAACGAACCACCCTAAATTAAAGTTTCCAGACCCTAAACTTGATGTATTCTTTTGTTTTTGTGTTCTGTAACTTACTTTAAACTTGATTTCACAGTCATCTAGACTACATTTATCCAAGTTCTTGACATCATGAATTGTTATTTGTTTAAAATTTATTAAGTCATTACTTCTTCTTGAACAGAATCTAACAAAATTATTTTCTAAACCAGAATTAACTTTAGACTTAGTTGCAATACACTTATTTACTATACAATCAGGTAAATAGTATTCTAAAAAATATGTCTGACTAAAATTATAAGGCACTTTATCATTGTCCGATACTTTTCGATTACCGGTCTCGTTTAACATGAGATTATTTACTACTACTTTCAAAGAATCTACATATTTGAGTAAGTTTCTGCTTTCTTTTTTATATCTTTCTTGAATGTCTTTAGTCATTTCATTTGATGAATATGGACTTTTGTTACTATCTACAGTTTCATTTTTTCTTTTTAGATCACAATATAAGTTATTTGAATTATATATTTCACAAATGTAACACTTGCAGGTACTTGAACAGGTAGAATTTAATGTTCTCTGGGTAGTTTTACACAAATCCGGTGCAGACATGGACCGTAAAGTATCTAGAGCTAATTTTTCTTCATCTTTCGTCATGTATTCACCTCTAATATACGCTTCTATTCTTTTTTCATCAATTGAAGTTAGTGGATAAACATTGTTCATAATATTTAAATCACAATTACTTATTTTTGGAGTATTAAAATGTTTACTATATATAATATCAGTATTAAATGGATCATTTTTCAAAATTGATCCAACCATAGCATTTCTCAATTTTTGACCTTGTTCTAATATCTTATTTACTAAACACGTATCCACAATTTTTACATTACTGTTTGTGTTAAAGTGGTGCATTTCAACAATTTATTGTAAAGTAAATATTTTAATTTATAGAAACACAAACATTTATGTTGTGATCACATTTCTACTGGCTACTGTCAGTTAAACGTCAAAGCTGTCAACTTCTATATGTCAAAAAAACGATGAGGTAATAACAAACTTATTAAAATCCCTAGATTTTCAAACACTTGGAATCACAGGGAAAGCAGTTTCGAATTAGATATTTTCAGTATTAAATATCTCATTAGTAGATATGTAATCATGCAGACTACATAGGTATCATAAAAATTAAAAAAAGTACTTGACATAGGTATTTAAATGCGTTATTAAGTAAAACATTTAAATGTTAAACTATTCTTTTTTATCTACGTACCTAGGTATACTATATATCTTGTAATATGTTTGATATAGGTTTTGCGAATTAAATTTAACTTAAATTATATATTTTTAATGTATATTACCAGTACTATTTAATATATTTTGTTTCAAATATATTGTATATGTCTGTGTAATAAATTATAGCTATCTCTTTAATGTTTAATAAGAAAATAAAACATTTACATTTGACTCAAATGGTAATGGTCAATTTGACCAATTTATGTATTTATAGGTATTTCGTTACTCGTTAGCCACATCAAAATTACTTTCCCTTGGGTAGGTATATATATCAAAACAAGCCTTTTCAATTGTTTTCAATGGCGACTGTAAAACATTGATCAGTCGTTCCTGCATTTATCTAAAATAAAATTATACGTGGGAATGTGTGGAAAGTTTATAATTATAAAAATTCATATACTTACAAAAAAACTCGATCGAAACTATATTTTTCGGTATATTAGACCAATAAGCTATTTAAAAATACATCGTGGTATACACATTCACCAACTACTAAATAATTACTACCAACTGACAATATACAGTATAAAATCCCTAAATTCCCTAAATAACATACAGGGTGTATGATGTGAGAATGTTATATAGTGTGTAGTGTGTATAATAACAGTGAAAACAAAATAATGAAAATTGTAGAATACGTAGACATAAAGTATTCTGAAATTGTTCTGTTATATTTAATTATCTCTGATGGGTACATAATTCAAAAGAAGGAGCAGAAACTACAAATGCATATATTTGTTTTTAAATCTGATATTATATCTATGTATAAGTATGTTGTATGTTACTATATGTAAATACCATATGAGCGTAAAACAATGTTGTTGTTCATATACGGTTTATTTAAAAATAGATACATAATACAACATTACATATGAGTTATTTCTGCAAATGTTGTGCGCAAGGTTATCTGTATAAGCGTCTCTTTTGTTCTGTTTTATGCACGCACGGTCCACACTTGCTATATAACAACTGCTAATACTGATATATAGCGAAGTTATACAAGATGTTACATCTTTTTTAATTACATGTCGCAGCTATGTATATAACATATACTAGATGGTCCACACTCTCTATATTTTAGTCCAACAGCTTGTAGTTTCAGAGGTGTACGCGTATGTAAATCGTAGTGCTGTGAATTGAAACCATTGAAACTGAATGAATTTATTGTTGTACAGCAATGTTAATATATAAACATGTTACTAATGTTGCTACTAATCATAAATTATATAGCTGTGTCTATATAGTTTTGTGTACACAACACAATATGTTTTCTTTTATGTAAATTAATTTATAGATAGCTATAAACTAGCGGAGAATAAAATTATCTTTACAAATATAATTAGAATATTATATTTGTTAAAGCCGATCAAGACTTTCATTTGTTTAGTATCGCCGTGGCTTGCCAAAAACAACAAAAATAACCGATGCGTGTAATGAAAAACTATTCTCTGAAGCTATATTATTTGTGGCATAATTTTAGTTTTTCTTTAAAAGACGGGAATTTGAAAAATCCAAAATTCGCGATCATGCTTGGGAAAATGGTCATTTAATTCAATGGGGTTCGGCAAAAATTTTAGAGAAGGAAGATAACGCAACAAAAGAAGAAAATTAAAAGAGACCGCGATTATTTTGTTCAGCGGAGATAAGTGTGTATCAAACTCGGTATCAAACTGTTCAGTAAACATCGATCATTGTTGGCTATACAGTTGTATCAAGAAAATGTAAGTAACAATAAAATAAAAATCATCACATCTCTGTGGAAGCAGATAATAGTTATATTTATGCAACAAGTACAATAAGCACTTTTTGTACGAGTTGCATACACTATTTTTTCTACGTTCATGCAAAAACCAAAAAATGATATTTAGATGACACTAATAAGTCTAGGAAAATGTGACGTCAATTTGAACGTTTATGTTTGCCATGATGACTAAACCAAAGTTTACAGAATATTTATTCTGTAAACTTTGACAAAACGCTGTATAAGAATGACAGATAAATGCAATAAACATTTTATTGGACTAGTGCAATAAAGAACCACTTTTTCCACTAACTATAGTTCAATAAAGTTTTGTTTTTTGCATGAACGTAGAAAAACAAATTTTAAACTGTCAAACTTGACATACGTTTAATATTTTTATTACAATTTTGAAAACAAAATCGGAGAGATTTTCGAAACGTCAATATGGCAAAAACCCAATAAAACTAATGAAATACTGTTGTGTCATTGGTCAATATATAGCTGGTCACATTGTTTTTTATCCGTTCGTATCGTGGCGATTTGAACCGTTGTGCCAAAAATACCCTAAACCGATGTGATGAAAAACCGTAACGTCGCATTGTTGACCATAAACACAACGAACTCCGTAGATAGGGAGATCGTTGACCCATCCCAGCACTTGTGTCATTTACGTCCTATACTGGAGCTGGTATCCATTAGATATAAGCCGGTCCCAGACGATGTGTCCAACGTTGGTTCAAATGTTGGTTCCAATGTTGGTGCCAACGTTGGACACAATTTGCGTCATAAAAATGTGGCAAGTGTGTCTCCTACACGATGGGGTGAACTTTTGTTGCAACATTGTAAACACATGTGGGACCAATGTTCGTCAGTGTCGTACTTATACTGCAGATCCACAGAACAGTAAAAAAAGGAATATGTGCGCTCCTGGATTGGGTCAAACACACGGTTGCTCGTGTGGGTGTGTGGCGAACGATGCTTCCAACATGCTTCCAACGCTGGAAGCTTCTTTGACGCGGTTCAGATTTACCGACAGAAGCCCGAACGTGGCATGTAGCCAACGTTGGACACATGGAATTCACCAGCGCCCGCCCACACGATGTGGCAAATGATGATGTGTCCAACGTTGGAAGGCATTCGCCACATCGTCTGGGACCGGCTTTACAGGAAAATCAATGTCTGCGGTATTACGGTTAAGCCGGTCCCAGACGATGTGTCCAACGTTGGTTCAAATGTTGGTTCCAATGTTGGTGCCAACGTTGGACACAATTTGCGTCATAAAAATGTGGCAAGTGTGTCTCCTACACGATGGGGTGAACTTTTGTTGCAACATTGTAAACACATGTGGGACCAATGTTCGTCAGTGTCGTACTTATACTGCAGATCCACAGAACAGTAAAAAAAAGGAATATGTGCGCTCCTGGATTGGGTCAAACACACGGTTGCTCGTGTGGGTGTGTGGCGAACGATGCTTCCAACATGCTTCCAACGCTGGAAGCTTCTTTGACGCGGTTCAGATTTACCGACAGAAGCCCGAACGTGGCATGTAGCCAACGTTGGACACATGCAATTCGCCAGCGCCCGCCCACACGATGTGACAAATGATGATGTGTCCAACGTTGGAAGGCATTCGCCACATCGTCTGGGACCGGCTTTACAGGAAAATCAATGTCTGCGGTATTACGGTTAAGCCGGTCCCAGACGATGTGTCCAACGTTGGTTCAAATGTTGGTTCCAATGTTGGTGCCAACGTTGGGCACAATTTGCATCATAAAAATGTGGCAAATGTGTCTCCTACACGATAAGGTGAACTTTGTTGCAACATTGTAAACACATGTGGAACCAACATTCGTCAGTGTCGTACTTATACTGCAGATCCACAGAACAGTAAAAAAAAAGGAACATGTGCGCTCCTGTATTGGGTCAAACACACGATAACTCGTGTGGGTGTGTGACGAACGATGCTTCCAACATGCTTCCAACGCTGGAAGCTCCTTTGACGCGGGTCAGATTTACCGACAGAAGCCCGAACGTGGCATGTAGCCAACGTTGGACACATGCAATTCACCAGCGCCCGCCCACACGATGTGGCAAATGGTGATGTGTCCAACGTTGGAAGGCATTCGCCACATCGTCTGGGACCGGCTTTATTACTATAGTAGCTCCTTTATTTTGTGGTATTACACAGACAACGCGAGTTACCATCAGGCGATGGTTGACTCATCGTCTACTAAACCTGTGCTTTATCCGCAGCTACCGCAATTTAGCCAGACGATGGTTGACTAAACCATATACCTAAACATTTGTTGATATTTATCAAGCGATAGAAGTTATTTTTACCAACGATGCGACACATAACAGCAGTTTTCTCGCCATACACATATTTTTTTTTCACATTATTTGACCATCATATTCATGTTCATTATGTTTTCTTCTGCCAAAAAAAGTTATGTCATAGAAACTACGTTTGTAGTTGCATATTTTAAGGTCTATAACTGGAAAACGGTACATTTGAGAGATTATATGTTTATTAGTTTATTAGAGTTCTTAGCCATATCTTTTATGTACTATCACCAGCCAAAGTTTATAACATAATTTACGGGACACCCTGTATACCTACTGTAACCGTGAATCTGCAAATGTTAACATCATTTAAGATAAGATTTTATTATATTTTTGCATCTGCTTTTTCCCTGTCCAAAAATAACGAACCGCCACTGAGTAAATTAAAATATCGTTTTAGTTTAATCGTATCCATTTGAACTGTTTGGTACGAAACAATAAACTATTACTGTAGAAATACAAAGATGGTCTGTTCCAGTCTGTTCTTTTATAACGGGTTGTTAACATTTTTACGGCAAAATTCTGATGAAATGTGACAACATTGCAATTGGTCTAAAGCTTTGTTTTGATCAGTTTTGATGCAGCCCACAGCCGATTATTTAAATGTTAACGAACCTTTTGTATACAGTGTGGTCGAAGTACTTCATGGAAACATTCTATGAAATTGTGAGTGAAAGTGTTTGTATCAGTTTTATTTTCTAAATAATCTAAAACGTATGCGTATATTTGGCTGACTGAATAGTTACAAAAGGGCAGATAGCATAGATAAAGACAGATAGGCCGTTGTACGCGCATGGTTGTCTCAATTTTAACAAGGACAAGGAAGAAAATCAATAGGAGGCCAAGGGCCTAGAGAAGCTTTAAAATTTCGTCAAGTTCAGGTACAACTTGTGAAAGTTTAAGTAAATAAGTAAATTTAATTTTGCGATAAAAATATGAGTAACGTTAACGAAGAAAAAAGTGAGGATAAGAAAGATATTGAAATGGAGGAGAGAGAAAAAATGTTGAATGCTTCCAATAAGGCCCATGCAAAAGAAATAAATGTTGAAAATTTGGAAGAAAAGAAAGGAATTGCAAAGGATATTAAAGAAGGGATGGAAGTAAAACCAAAAAAGATTCCTATAGGAGGTATCCAGATGCCTGGATTCTTTACAAGAAGTAAATCAAAAGAAAGGTGCAAGGTAAAATAAACCAGAATAATGTCTGAATAATACCTACTTATTTATTAAATAAATAACCTTTTAAGTTACTCAATGTTATTTTATGAAATTTTAATATTGGTGTTTTGATTAAATTTGAATTTTAGTTCCTCATTAAATAATTGTTGATGTTTTTTTTTTGCATTACTTAGGTGTTTGTACAAGTAATTATATTACAAATTTACTAACTTATTAAAGTATCATATGACAAAGAACATTTTTCTTTTTAGGAGGACAGTGAAAATATGGAACAAGAAGGGACAGATCTCATTGACCGAAACACAGAAAATAAAGACGATACTATTAATTCTCAAACGAAGATTAAGTTACCTAATCCATTTAGAAAATCAAAAATCGAAGAAGAAGGGACAGGTACATATAAAAAGTTTCTAAATTCCAAATAATTTCTGATTTAATTTTATTTAAAGGTGACAAACCAACAGATCCTAAAGAAAAGAAAAAACTTTTGGACACAATAAAACTGCCCTTAGTATCGGTTTTTCCTAAAAAGAAAAAAGAGGGAGAGACTTTGGAAAATCAAACTGCACAAGCAGAACTAGCTTCAATGGAAACTTTGGATGAGAAAAGTTCTGATGATAAAAACGACGAAATGAAAAATGTAGCACTGGACGACAAAAAAGATGTCGAGAGACAAAATCCTGAAGATGTGACGACGTGGAAGGACAAATTGGCGACATACAAAATTGCGATCAGTATGTACATATTCCTGTTTTTATTTAAAATTATTATCTACATGAAACCAATAATCTATTTCTCCTCTTTGCATTGTCACAAATAAGGGATAATAATAATTTAGAACATGCCTCTTCCTCTGAAATAAATAATAGTCTTGACAGTATTTATGAGGATATGCGCGGGGGAAAATACAGCCACTGAAATTTATATTAGTAGGTCAAGCCGTTAACCATATACATTCTTTGGACTAAAATAACAGGACGTTTCTTATGCTACTTTTTATTTTGCAACTTGGCTCATTTCACTGATTTCAAATTTTTTTTTTGATTTCACCCTTTGAGTTTAACTTATATGTACATAATGGAAATTGCTGATTGCATTTATAATTAATGCCAGCCAACTTTTCTAGGCCAAGCCATTACATTAAAATTATCAGTAATGTAAGATCCAAATCTGTACCTTAGTTGTAACATGTAAAAGTTTGTATTCAGTCCTCAGAAATGTCAACAAATTGTATTTACATATCTGGTTACTTATTTTGTGATTTTATATCCATTAATTAATAGTAAGTACATAAACGAGGCTAATACTAATATTTGCCCTGTAATTAGTGTTTATTTTCATTAGATATGTAAACAAATGATTAAGAATTATAAAACCCTCTAAAATTTTTAATTACATAATTTGGGCACATGAATTTCTTGCTTTTCTATGAATATGAAATATTGATATATAATATCAACACATAATTATTTTTTTGTTCATCAAATTGTGTGGCTTTAGACTTTTAGTATACAGAATGTTTTTGAGTATTCCTTTAAATGAGCAATAGAGAACATGAAAATAACCAATTTTCAAGATTCTGTGCTCTAAAATGTCATATTTTGAAAATAAAAAAATTGACGCATCAAGCAAACTAAAAATTTTCAAACTGATCATGTCGCTGAGACATAATATTTTTTAACAGTTGAACACTTATTCTTGTTGGATGTTAAAACATTGCTGAAACTGAAATTAATTGATGGATAATGGAAACATACAGCTTGTAATAAATGAATATTTACCTAATATTCTACAAAACATGCTCAAAACTACTTCTACTAGCTAACAAGCATACTTCTATGATATGATATGCATTCATCTGTTTAAATTTGATACCTGCAATAGAAATATGCTGTTAATAGCATATTTGCTAATTCTTGATTTTAATATGGCATTTTGAAATATAACAAAAATGATTAATCTGTACTTGACCAGTGTGTGTGCTCAGTGCAAATAGCCACACTGAACTTGTACTTGTTACCGCATTATAAACAGTTCATTAGTTGATTAAATGGGGTGTCAATTTGGTTATTACGACTTCGTGGTCGTGAGATTTGAAGCAATGTCTTACACACATACATACACTATAATAGAATAACAGTATTATAATTTAAGAAAGGAGAGGACAATTTTCTTGCTATTTAGTGTTACATTTAGATATACAGATCAGATTGTGTGTTTTTTAAATAAGGTGGTACAGTAATATAAAGCCGGAGTCAGACGATACAAGTAGCTTCTATAAAAGTCACTGTTATAACAGTAATTGACCTCAACTATTACGTGTGACCATGAGCTATTTTAACAGTTGGACTAAAGCAGTAACTTTTATGCTGCCACAGAAGTAGGAACGACTACTTTTTATAATAGTAGGTAATAGTTCCAAAATAAAAATTGGCCGCTACTGAGAAACCCGGATTGCACAAAATAATATTTGACCCTGAAACTTGAATGCACTTCATTGCATTGTATTTAAGAAAAAAAATGTATGTGCAACGTAGGGTTGAAAGATTATAAAAAAAAACATAAAAAAAGAAGAAACGCTATAGCTGAAATAGCCCTGGAATTGGATCTAACAGAAGACTTCGCAAAAAAGAAAGAAAAGAAATTTTTGTGCAAACTATCACATTCTCTTTATAATGTGCAAAATGAAGTACCACATGCATCTTCACTGAGTCTTCTTTCATCTGCTGTTGGATCGCACTATTCTAGTACTGAATTATTTGTCACATTAGTCCTCTCTGGCTAAAAACATACCCTTTTCTCGCCTAGTTCCTTACTATTCTGTTTTTCTTTTTTTTTAAGTGGATATTAGGAATAGCAGTAAAGATGCAGTAATTTTCTCATATTCGCCATTTTAAAACTGAACTACTATAAAAGATATTAGATGCACTAGTGTAGCAGAAATTTAAAATAGTAACTATTAACGCACTGTCATAGCAGTTACCTTCATGCTATTTTTTATTATCTGACTTCGGCTTAAAGCTTAATATGCCTATCTTTAGTAATAAGGAAATATCTCCAAAAAAGTTTATCAAAAAAAAAAAAAATCCATATAAAGCATTGGTTCTTCCACTTTTTAAGTTTAAAAATAAAAGAGGTAATGGAAGAAGATACATATTTCATTTTAATTTAGTGAAATGCAATTATTTCTCTGTCTTTTAAATATTATAACCAAACTTCACATTATTTGTTTTAGGTGCCTTATTGGTATTTTTGTCATTAATAGCAATTATAATATGTATTGCTATTTCCGGTAATCAAGTTGTTGGCAACAATTCTGCACCTATTAAAAACGGCCGTTTTGTGGAAACAATAACGAGTTGCGGAAAGATTGAAGGGTAGGTTTGCAAAATATAAGTGGGTTTTATCACTAGTAAATGTTTTCTTTCAGTTTGCTAGAGGATAGCGCATTTGCTTTCCGTGGAATTCCATATGCACGTCCCCCTATAGGCGATCTACGATTCAAATACGCTCAGCCTTTAGACAGGCTGGAATACTGTTGGAATGGAACATTTTTAGCGCACAATGCAACTGATCTCTGCCTTCAGATATTAAGCAACGGAACCGTCATAGGAAACGAAGACTGTTTGACATTAGACGTTGTAACACCATATGTTCGATACGACAATCCTCTGCCTGTCATAGTCTTAATTGGTTCAGAGAGTTTAATTGGCGGTTCACCTGGAAAAATGAGACCATCAGCTCGTTATGCGAGATCCAGGGACGTAGTGTTTGTTCGTCCAAATTTTAGATTGGGCGTACTTGGCTTTTTAGCGTTAGAAACTCTTTCAAAGTCAGATTATCCCAACACTTCTGGAAATTATGGACTGTCCGACATTTTGTTGGCACTACAATGGGTTAAGTTGAATATTGAACATTTCGGCGGAGATCCAAAATCTGTCACACTATGGGGCCACAGAGCTGGCGCTACTTTAGTTACGGCGCTGTCAACGATGAGTGATGCTCATAAATATTTCACCAGAGCATGGGCGTCTTCGGGTGGAGCAATTTATCCTAAAAAACCGGTAGCCTTATCAGAAATTGACAACAGGAGTTTTCTCAGTGCCGTGCAGTGTGAAGATGCAGAATGTCTGAGGGAAATGGATGCTGAAACATTGATTTCAGCAGTAGAGGACACCTGGAGGAAACCACATCCAGATCTACCGTCAAAAGATGAGGATCCAAGTAAAACACATCAGTGGCTGGTAAGTCCTGTTTTTTATTAATGATTATTGTTGTAGTCTGTATTTTTATTTCTTGAATGGTATTCATTTTAATTTCACTTTAATATTGAAATTTTTACACACTTTTTAGTATTTTAAACAAAACATTTACAGTCAAAATGAAAAAATAAATATTCAACAAAATCTGCATGTATTTCTTTAATTGGAACCTGTAATAAGCATCTTTACATTGCTTAAATGTGATTAGTTGTTTTCATCAAATAATATAAGTGTTTGCTTATTATTGTAATTGTAAAAACATTTGTCTTCGAACTTATACACT
Source organism: Monochamus saltuarius (assembly GCA_025584915.1). Classification (NCBI taxonomy): domain Eukaryota; kingdom Metazoa; phylum Arthropoda; class Insecta; order Coleoptera; family Cerambycidae; genus Monochamus; species Monochamus saltuarius. The sequence continues at coordinate 21,933,015 of CM046724.1, read as the reverse complement.
AAATGTGTTGTGGCCTCAACTATAAGTGGCATCCTTGGAAGGGGTGACTGTACAATAAAAATAAATGAGATTTACCCATACTTACACCCAAATACATGCATATCTAAAAGTTCACCATTTCCGGATACAGGGTGTCTAAGATTTCTAAGAATTTTTATTATATTTTTTATTTACTTTGATACTCTTTGTGATAAATTAACAATAATTCGAGGTTGTAATGGAATATCTTTAGTGTAATTATTTAATATGTTTAAATATTCCCATTATCATCAGTGGCGTAAAAATCCTGTGACACTTCCTTTATTTACAATAAAAATAATGTGTCACTGTCTTAATTATAAAAAATGTAAGGTACTTTAAGTTTTGATTTTTTGAATAAATAATTATCATTTGAAATTTTCTTTAAAATGTATTGTATTTAATTGTTATATCATCCTGTATAATCATGCAAACAAAATTAGTTTTCATATGCCATAGAACACACCCCTTGATTTTCTGCACACAATTAGGGAATACCCTGTATAAGGAGTTAATGAAAAAAAATTGATTGAACATATTTGGAGCAAAATTTTATTTACTGAGATATCAGTCACTTTTAACAAGTAACATCTTAACAAGCATTTCAATATGTTGATACAAATATAACTGCTTTTGTAGAAGAACTATTTTTTGTTTTGCGAAAAACAGTTGAAAAAAACATGGGCCTCATTATAAGATTTTTAAATTGACTTCAGTAAATTTTGAGCAACATTTTTTTTTTATAAACTAGACATAATTTTACCAACATGTTTTCGATTATATTGAAAAATTCTGATTTTTGTTGAAGTTACAGCAGTTTGAATATACATTTTGTATTTGAGATACATTATAAGAATTTCAAAATGCCTATATTGACAGCATTGAATTGTCTGACAAATATAATTATTTTGAAATAAAATTGAAACTGTGTTGGTAAAATTACATCTAGTTTATGGAAAAAAAAATATATCTTGATGTTTTTTTCAACATTTTTTCACAAACTGCAAAATCGTTCTCCTTCTACAAAAGTTCTCTATATGGTCATATTACATATACTCTAAAGTTTGGTTTGGGTCCCTTGTTTGGTTCTTGAGTTATGGTACACCTGAAATCTTACCAACCGCCACTGCTTAAGTTGTATTCAATTTTACTTTTTAAATAATTTTTATTTTTGCGTTTAATTTACCCTGGATGCATTTTTTAATATTCTAATGGTGAATGTGTGATAAATTATACCTGGTTATATTTTATACTATTCTGATGAAGAATTGAATGCAAGAATGTTGAATGTCCTAGTTATTATTATTATTATTTGGGACCATATTATAAGAATGACAAAGTGATAACAGAAGATATTATTAATTTTAGAATATCGTAATTTGCATTTGATGTATTGTTGAATGTTGTGATGAATGTTCGATAAATTGAATGCCTCAGTTATTTGGGATAAATTACACGAATGATATATTATACCCTGGATGATTTCCTTACTATTCTGATGTAGAGCGGAGTGCATGAATCTTGAATATCTCAGTTATTTGGGACAGGTTATATGAACATTGTATTAACAGAAGATGTAGGTTTTAGACGGTAGAATTCTCAAAAAGCACCCTGCAGATGTATGGTCTAAGGATGAGGATTTGTCGGTACAACTGGTAATAGGTTCTACCGCTCATTCCGGTAGTTCAGAGAAGCTGCTACTGAAGCACAAAACCTGGACTGAGGAACTCGTAAAGCAACATGTAAATGAATCTTTCTTATCTGAAAAAAACCTTACAGACGATGCATTAAAAATGTACCCTCCTACATATAAAGGGCTAACTGCAATGATATCCGATATAAGGATAGTTTGTCCTCTATTTGCCATATCTACGGAAATGCATAAAGTACCTTTTTATGTAGTTAACCAGACTAGGTTCGAACAAGACATTGCCGATATCGACTCAGATGTAGACGCTATTTTAGGACGATATGAACCAAAAACTCCTGAACAGAGGCGGTATTTTTCAGCAATGCAAGGTTTGTTCTATCATTACGTCTGGCATGGTAAGATCGAACAGAATATGATCGGTCAAAAGGTACTTGTAGTTGGCCAGGATGTTTTGCCCCAAGCTTCATACTCCCATTGTGCTTTTTGGATTGTAAAAAATGTGTCGTCTTATGCTGCATTAGATTAATTTTTTTTATCACGATCACAAGGGAGGCTATATCTGGATAAATAAATCTGTGATTTAATGACATCTTAGTTTTGAAAATGGAAATTTATTAAAACATCTTGACTAAATGTTGGAAATAAACACTATTATTTTGTGTAGTACCTGTCAATATAAACTAGACTGTTAATGAAAGAAGTACGTAAATACTTCGTTATGATCTCATTTAAGCTTTTATCTAGATAATCCTCCTATCTAATGATATTTTATGCAATTATGTTTTGATAATACATAATACAGTACATAATACTAACAAATATATTTCTTTGTATGTAAGTTTTATGAAAATGAATTTTATAGCTGTGACCTAAAATGCTCATTTGAGATATTTTTAATGTGTTCTTAGATTTTGCTTAGGTCAAACCTTTTCATAACAATGAATGGATTTTGTTTTACTTGCCAACAGATTTCAATATCATAAGATTGTCTTTCGTAGCTGTGACTTATTAATGCTCATTAATTTAGGGTTTTGATTCAAATATATTTAATACATTTACAAAATTGTTTTTGATATAAATGTGTAGTTTCCGAAGACTTTTATATGTTATATAAAACTTTTGTAAAATTTACCGGTACTTCTCAATCTCAACACAATGAATTTGAAATAACCTTTTTCTGTGTACAGAGTGTTACGATTTATAGGTGGAAGAACTATTTCAGTAATAAGTCAAAAACAAGTGAAAATTAAATATTTTTCTAAATAGCATTTACTAATAATGACTTAATACACTGTAATCCAATTTTTGCAAAACACTAAATAGTTGCAAAAGTGCAAATTTCTCGTTTGCTTTTTGAAATTAGTAAATATGAAATGAACAACAGAAAATACAGAAATCATTAAATTAAATAATCGATGTCAATAAATACAATTTTTTAAATATATGTTTTACAATTTTGAGAGTTAGTTTCCATATGCACAATTTTTGAGTCTCTTTAAGAATTGAGCTTAATTTTTATGTTAATGCTTATAAATCTGAACACTTTGTATAACAAAACTAATAAATTTGACCGAAGTGGTTGCACGTGCAACATGCTGAATATGCCAATAGTCTCGATTGAAATTTATAAATATTAAATTTAAATATTTTATGTACAATCTTTTGCAATAACGATGACGCTCATTAAAATGGATTTTGTGATTTCTTTTGAACTGTTGACGTGTTCCTAATGAAATCTACTATAAATTTTTAACATTAGTTATTAGCTGTTTCACTCACCAATAGAGATTTAATGATATTTATACTCGGAACTTCTAGAAGTTCAAAAACTGTTTTGGGAGAGTGTCATTACTATTGCAAAAGCATGTACTTACATGTATATAATTATTGATATACTGAACAGTTAAAATAATTGGAAATTTATGAAACAAAGACCAAAAGACTTAAAATAGAAGACTAAAAATTTAAACATTTTGATATGTTTGTACTAATTTATTTATAATATTATGTCGTAGTACTTATATTTTTTTTATAGAAGACTGAACTGTCTCGAACCCATATGTTTACATATCATTTTAAGGCCTAACCTTGCATAATATAGAAAATGTCCCATTCAACACCTTTATAACTTTTCCTTTTTTTATCCAATTTATTTCATTAAATATGATAAATAATAATGACTGTTTCACTCAGTACAGAATAACTAATAAAATGTAATTTTATTTTGGATCAATTTTATTTTTATTATTTTTACAAAAAATCAGTCTGGTAAAATCATTTTATCGGTTATAAAAAATCACCTGATGGCTTAGCTATTCAGTATCATAAAAAAAGAAAATTAATCTTTTTTAGAAACAGTATTTTAGTAATATTTTTTTAGATATTTTGAATAAACTTTTTCCTTTTAATCTTTTATTTTTATTAAAAGAAACATATTGGACGATAAGAGCATTGTCTAGAGACATTCTGATTAGTGGGTTAAAATTGTATTAAACAAGTATTGCAAAACTAGTATTTGGTGGAGAGCTTCTTGGTAATCTAGATTAAGTATAATTTGGCACCTGTCAACATTTATGATTAAAAAAAAAACAGTATGACAAACCACATCAAAGATGTGACTTATTAGAATATCTTTAGGCAGTGGTAACAACAGTATGGTTGACCTAATTTAGAACTAGGTTTATCTTTTTTTTGCTTATAACCGACTGATCAGTATTCGTACTGGCTCTCATAGTCTCATCATTTTATGACAAAAGGCTAATGGTACGAATTAAATATATTTGCAAATTGCAGTCCTGAAATAAAAGCCACAATTTTGAAGTGGAATAATGAACCAACTTCAATTGTCGTTGCCATTATTAACCATGAGTTTTATATGTATATTAAACAGAAATTGAAATATTTTTGAGATAAATACATTGTAGCAGTCCTAGCCTAGCTGTAAGTTAGAAGTAAATCTTAATAATTTCAGGACTGAATGTTGTAATTTTTTTTATCATGTTTAAGAATCTGAATTTTCTACTGTTTTGTTTACAATCGTTATTAATATCACACAGAACTGCAGTTTTCCTTTCATTTTTTTAAGCTGATAATAGAACTGATTCAAGATGATAAATATTTCTTTGTGCTATCTTTATTAAATTTTTGTATATTTTTGTCTCTTCTGAACCCACTTGAAAAGTCAGTATAGACTAAAATTAAATTATTATTATTTTTCTTAAATATAATGCTATGAATTTTTCATACATTTAAGAAAATGTTTGAGCAAGTCATATTCACCATTTTTCCAATTAAATTATCAAATCAAAGGTTAACTGCATTTCTGTTTGTATACCAACTATGCAAAGACTGTATTTTATACTATACAGGGCTCAGGAAATTAAATCCACAAACGAAGACAGCAAATTATAGGGATGATTTCATATCGATTTGATGAAATTAATGTATCCAAAAATCTTTCCTAAGAGAAGAAGACATTTTAATTTTTCAATTGCTCAGATTGCTGTTTATCCAGAACATTGAGCTATAAGCATATTTTCGGTTATACAAGAAGTGACACCACTAGGCGTTGCGAAGTGTAGTATTAATATGGCCTCCTCCTCAAGGCCAGATCATTTTGAATTATAAATTACAAGTGTGAAATGTTATTCCTGATATTTTCCTTTTATCTAGACCATCTCTGCTACTACAGTTACGTTCAACATATTAAACCATACTTTCTGTTAAGATGTTTGTTGAACAAAACTTCCCAATACACCAAAATACTTGAAATCCATCCAAATCAAGGCAAACTACTAAAATGACAGGTGTTTGACATAAATATCGCACCAATATGGTGGACTGATGCTACTTTTGACAGCATCCCTCCACCATATACCAATTCAATGCTCCAGAAAGATCAAATTTAGGTTATGTGTTAACTCATATCAAGACAACTTTTTAATGTATAAATATTTTAATTGTAATCATAGGCGTCACATTTTGGTACTTTTTGGTATTTTTAATATCAACATTGAAAACTTCACAGTATTCTAGTTTAAAAAAATACTCTTGTTTTGATAGGGCATTTGAAATGGCCATCATCAAAGCCTTAACTTACTTAGGAAGCGTTATTGGATAAGACGATTTATGTCAAATCGCCATGAAATCATCATCCCTACAATTTGCTATCTTCTTTTGTCTGTTTAGTTTCCCAACACTTTGTATATTCATATGTTCTCAATAATATACAAGTATTAATAAAAATTACCTGTTGTGTATTAAATATTATTTAATGAATAATCATGACTGATAAACTTCTTAATTTCAATTTGGTATGCAAAATATTTCAGTATAATTATAACAGTTATGATTATATTATACATTTAACGTTTGGAATCGATACATAATTGGTGTATGATTCTATGGATAATTTTGTATACCTAATTACTGTTTTTTTATCGAGTTTTATAAGTGTCACAAATATTTGTTGATGACTCTTATTATGTAATTTTTTTCATGACTTAAAAAGTCATCGATTTATTTTGAAATTGACTGATTTTATTGCGTATATAATTTTATTTGGCTTCATTCATTTTGTCATTATCATATATGCATTTTGTAATTTTATTATGCCAAAATACTGTAATAATGATATTACCAATTTTGCTACATTTTTATCATAACCTCTAAAGCCAGATAAAATCAGTGTATCAGCTTAATCGTATTGCAAAGTACTGTCCATAGTCTGTATTCTATGTAACTAATTATTGTATAAGTAAAATAATTTATATAAATTTTACAATGTATCAGGAGCATTTTCTTTATGACCTTATCTTTTCCCAGAAAATTATTAACACAAATACCTACTTTACATTCCCGGCAGGGTTTAGAATATTTAACTTTTTGTATTAAATGCCTGCCAGAGAAATAAAAAAATATTTACAAATATCCCCTTATGCCTAATGGATCAGTCAGTGGGTTGATTTTAGAAATTTTGATTTGCCAAAAAACAAAAAACACCTGAGAGGATAATTTCACTAACACTAAACATATTGTTAATATTTTTATATTTCAGTGCCACAAATAAATAATGACAGACAATATCTAAAAAAACTGTTATTTTTTAAAACCAATGATTCCCAATAGTGACTACGAACTACAAGAGGTCCATGTCGGCTAAAACAAAAATTGGAGGTGCATGAGACTTCAATAGTGGTCCACGAGAATTAAACCCATTTAAGCAATTTTGGCTTTCCGTAAATAATAAATAATAATAATATCTCTACCCCCCTTTTTCTAATCACGAGGATTAGCCCAGAAGTCGAAGACTTGTGCGGGAGAGGGGGCGGCATATTATTATTAAGCAGGCCGCATTTGCGCCCAGGAACTACTTACCTCATTAATTAGGGGGGTAGTCAAATGTCAACCGGTATCAATCTCTCACATTGACCCAAGCCAACATTCTTCCACCCTACCATACCCGCAGAGAGGGTGCCAATCTCTCCACGAATATAGCTTATATACGGTCTACCGGCTGCGGGGGTCGAACCCACAGCGATCCAGTCATCTCGATTCAAGTACCCCCGACCCCAATTGGAAAAATTCACATAACACAGGTAGCACAAATCACATAGGTACTTATACAGGGTATCCCAACGAAAATTTGACCCTCCCTATAATTGGAAAACCGAATAATATTTCAAAATTCGTCGAGACTCGTCGATTTTTATTCTTGGGGGGAGCTTTTTTGACAGTCAAGCCAACTCGATATGTTCATCCCCCTAATGCCTAGCAACCCCAACTTAAAAATTTCACCCGTCGATTTTTATTCTTGGGGGGAGCTTTTTTGACAGTCAAGCCAACTCGATATGTTCATCCCCCTAATGCCTAGCAACCCCAACTTAAAAATTTCAAATGCAACTACCCCACTTGTGGCACATCATTTTAAAGCCCTTTTCATTGCGAATACAGTGACGTACCATTTTTAGAAATCGGTTGAGATTTGACAGAATTATTGGTTACAAACTAAAAGATGACAAACCAACTTACGCGTAGTAATTTCTACACAAATGCCCACCACTAATAAGTTTTTCATTTACTACACATGACCGCATTACCTAATTGTTATTGATGTGTCTATCAGTTTACAAAAAGTCAGAAATGAAATAAAAGCTGAAGCAAATAATACATCCGATTTATTTGATGAATTGCTCAAAATGACCCCCGTTAACTTCCAAACAATAATACAGTCTGTTTTCAAATTCTGTTCGAACATTATTAAAGACATCCGCAGTTATTAATAGACATTCTTCTACAATTCTCTGACGTAGCACTTGCAATGTTTCCGGCTGAGTGGCGTACACTCGTGATTTCAATTGACCCCACAGAAAAAAGTCCAAAGGGGACAGATCCGGAGATCTTGGTGGCCATTCGACGGGACCTCTTCTGCCAATCCAATGCACCGGGAAATGGTCATCCAAAAATTGTCGCCAAGCAGCAGCATAGTGCGGGGCCATCTTGTTGGAAGGTTATTTCATTTTCTAGTAAATTGTCGTCACTTTCTAATATCTCTGTTATCCTAGGATCAATTGTACTTTCCAATAATTCTAGATAGGTGATAGATGAAAAATGATCCAACAAGATGGTCGCCCAAAATGCCTGCCCAAACATTAAATTTTTGAGGTGTCTGAGTATGAAATTCCCTGATTAAATGCGGATTAGTATCACTCCAATAATGACAATTGTGTCTATTCACTTCGCCATTCAACATAAATGTGCATTCGTCGGAGAAACATGTATTGTAGAGAAGATTTGGATTCAGTAGAAGTTGTTCACTAAAGTATTCGCAAAATTGGTTACCGATCAATGTCATCTTCATGTAACTCTTGAACCAGCGTCATCTTAAATGGATGAAACTTGTGTTTTTCCAAAATTCGATGAACACTGGAACGGGATACGCCAGAAGCTTGAGACGCAGTTGTAATCGATTGCTTATTATCCATCTGTACATGACCCAAAACTGCCACTTCAACTGCTTCATTAACTGGCCCAATTACTTCACGTTTCTTGTTTAAAAGCGAACCTGTTGCAATAAATTTGTCAATCAGGTGTTTAACGTACTGGTGGTTTACATTTTTTTCAGGATGATTGGCATTAAAAATTCGTGCTGTAGCTTTAGCGCAATCGTGATTTCGATAATAAATTGCAACAATTTCTACTCTTTCCGCGATAGAATAAACCATTTCGAACAAACGTTAATACTTTCAATAAAGGCTGAAACTAACGATTTCTTGGTCACAAGCAAAAACACCGACAATTAAGGAGTACTGATTTATTGTTATTTTGAAAAGGTCTGAATTCCTATAAACTTAAGTATTTTCTACTAATAACTATGTTAGTATCTAGTTTTATTTGCTTCAGCTTTTTTATTTCATTTCTGACTTTTTTGTAAACTGATAGACACATCAATAACAATTAGGTAATGCGGTCATGTGTAGTAGATGAAAAACTTATTAGTGGTGGGCATTTGTGTAGAAATTACTACGCGTAAGTTGGTTTGTCATCTTTTCGTTTTGTAACCAATAATTCTGTCAAATCTCAACCGATTTCTAAAAACGGTACGTCACTGTATTCGCAATGAAAAGGGCTTTAAAATGATGTGCCACAAGTGGGGTAGTTGCATTTGAAATTTTTAAGTTGGGGTTGCTAGGCATTAGGGGGATGAACATATCGAGTTGGCTTGACTGTCAAAAAAGCTCCCCCAAGAACAAAAATCGACGGGTCTCGGCGAATTTTAAAATATTATTCGGTTTTCCAATTATAGGGGGGTCAAATTTTCGTTGGGATACCCTGTATAATACTTTCTTATAAAAATGTTTAAAGCATAAATATTTATGAAACTTGAAGAGAACTTTATGACCCCATGCTTTAATCTTGGGAAAATTCGAGATCAATAATGGAATTTACCCTCCGTGGACGGGTCAAACCAAAAACCTAATTAAATTGTTTTGAATTTTAATTAATACTAATTGCTAGAATATTCTCTTGAATTCAATCAATCTGTTTTACTTATAAAATTATTGTTATTGAAATTTATATTATTTTCTTTGTATATCGAACTGTTTAAGAATTATTGTAATTAAAGAAATTTCATAGTAAACAATAATTGTTTTATTTACTACATTCAATTCTATATTTAATATTAGTCTACCCAAAACAGAAATAATTGGTATTTTGTCTACGAGATAAACAAGTTTGGGGACTAATGTTTTAAACAAATTCAGGTGAGTGAAACATGATCGATATAAAATTAATATAGGAACAATTTGTAGGTATTTTTTAATATAGTATACATATGCTCCTTATTTTTCTATTTAATGTTTGCTAGTCATATTTGACTTGACTTGATCTAACAAATAAATTTCAAAATTTTCAAAAGTTGAATAACATAGTTTGCTAATTTTTGTATTATTAATATTTTGTTTAGAATATTTAATTCGGTTTTCCAGTGTTTTGTGTAACAAAATAATTCATTTCCAATTACCACATCAGTATTTTGTGAATGTTTTTACATTATTTTATATTAAAATATATATTATATATTTTACTAACACGCATGTTAGTTCGGAAAGTGTCATTTTCCCGCACAGTGTACTTGAGTGTAATTTTGAAGACAAGTTTTGGTGGTGACAAAATATGAAAGTCTCAGGCTGTCTGCATATAAAAAATGTGTTTGATATTATTCACCAATTTGTATTAAAAAGAAAAAAAAAAAATAGATATAAAATTAGAAATATTTTATTATGAAGAACCTTTGTATACATTAACAATTGCCGCTGTAACAATTAAAAATAATATTTGGTTCTGATTGTTTATGTGACAGTAGCTGTTTTTGACATCAATCTACAGCATAGATTTATAAAAGGTCTATGATCTACAGTCAATTTCGATCTGTGTTTTCAATTTTATAAAATCGATAATGAATTCGTCAGATGAAGAACTTCCTGAAGAAATTTTAGCAGCAGCTAATGAAGCAAATTTGAATTTGTTACCCGTGAAGTCAAAAGAAACATATGAGAAGTAATACTCCCATTTTATTTATCAGTGTAATACTAAAAACAAAATCAACAAAAGAGGAAGTATTTTTAGCATATATCCTGGAAAGCAAATACATAGTCCAGATATTCAATGATAAAAAGTATTTATTGTAAAGTTACCAAGATTTGAATATTGGCAAATTTCATAAAATATCCTTGCCTTTATAAAAAGAGTTATGAAACTTATCTGGTCATTAAGTTGATAACGATTTTTGGATTGACTGGTGTCTGCAGAGGAGAGAAAATAACGAAAATCACCAGATAAAGAAGACCTGATAATTATTGTCAATATCAAGAACTCAAAAAATTATCCCGTCAGATCCTTTGTGATATGTAAATAAACAAATAATGGATATTTTTAATGTACTTACAGAACATATACAAATATTATGTCTGAAAGAAACTCCACATCGCCGATTATTTATACCTACAGTACAAACATGAAAAATGTATTGTCTGTGGACATCATTTGAATGGGAAAAATACCCACCTAAATCGTAACCTATTTACACCTTCAAAATCCGGGTCTACTATATATGGGTCACAATTTTAGGCGGTCGGCCACTTTTACTGCCGATTGTGGAGAAGATATCACAAAGATTAAACGTTTAGGAGTGTGGAAATCAATTTCTATACAAAACTACAAAGAAAGACCAACAAAATCTTCATTTGAATACTTCATCTCCAAACTGTTTCTGAAGAAACTTCCCAATATTTATTCTCCGTAATAGAGCAATCTTCTTCCAAGAAGCAGCTAACTTCAACCTACTGCTGACTTCCGCAATTAACTTACATAATGTGTCTAACTGTACGTTTACAATAATTAATATCGCTCATTCAATAATAAGTAAGAAGATAATACTCTTATTCCAATGCATTTGTATTCACTCTTGTTATGTTACTTTTGATTCCGTTTGTATTAATACAGATTTAAGAACATTAAACTTTTCATTTATTTTCATGAGCTTGTAGACCAAATTTTGTACCTAACTCATGCGGAAAGTGTCTTTTCCGCACTTGACTGCTTGCCCGAACGCCGCTTCACGTCAACGGTAATCGCGTGCGGTAAAGTATCCGTATGTCCGCACTTGTTAGGAAAATAACTATTTCGATACAATGCATGAGGTACTTTTAACACAATTCAATTTTATAACTGCTAAGGCTAATAGAGAGTGTGAAATTTTCAGTAGGCAATGTGTGGTCTAAAAAGTGTAATCTGTTCCAGGAAATTAATCAAAAATTATTACGCGAAACTTAGCCTACTCTTTATTGTCCCACTTATTCAACTGTTTACAGTGCACTAATTGGGGCAAGTTCATTAGGCTACTGTGATTAACGTTGCTGGTGTGAACGTGTCTTATCGATGTATATAGATTGATTTAGAGTACCAACCCATTTTTGTCGCTTCTGAGCTTATATTTTTGCTGCAGTATATTAACTGCATTAACTAGCATGAAGGCAAAATCATGATCACCACCGGTTATAAGCATATGCTTGTGGAAATAATTTTGTAAAACACTTTTTCAGAATTTGCAACTAGATGTAGCTTTGACTCGGGGTTCCTTCTGTCGGATTTGAGAGACTTAAACAGGCAGAGTTAATCGTCAGTCACCTTGCCTATCATACTGATGAGAGCTAATAAGCTTGAAACCGGTACATGTCTGGTGGGTCGTTGACGAATTACTTTGGCTGTTTGCTATAGGTTTTTCAGGTTTATCTATCAGGGTTTTTCAATGCTGGTCGGGGCATTAGTCCACAGAGGTGTTTCCTGGAATTCAGTTTTGCAAATATCGTTATAGAGCTCAGCGGCGTTCAATAGTACCTTCAGCTAGGCAGGATGTTTTATTGCTTGTGGTCTGTCAGGTTCAGCATGGAGTAGCTTATGTCCATTAGATGTAGCTTTGCCACATTTCATATTTTTTCAGAATTATCTCTAATATCAACTCATATCAAGTTGTTTATTTCACTTTCTAACCCAAGAGTCTCCAAAAAAAGTATTTACAAGTAAACGTTTTTTATGCCAAAATACTTCTCTAGGTGAAGTACCTACTTTTTTCTATTCTCTGTAAATTTATGTCGCACAAATATAGGTTAACTACCTAAAAGAAAACCAAAAATGTCGCAAATTAATTTTATTAAATATTATAAATATGAGTTTAAAACTAGATACACTTAATTTGTTTGCGGTAAAGTACCTACATAACCGATTTTTACCCCACAGGAGGCAATATCTGCAGTTATTTTTGGAAAAAATAACGGAGATATTGAGTCCTTATTACCTACAAATCAAGAATTAAAAAAATCATGGCATGTATCTACCGCATATCTACATATAGCTTCCGAGTAATGTTCCGTATATCGTTTATGATTTACAAATAGAAAGTAAATTGCAAAAAAAACTGCATTTATAATATTGCACTAGATTTACGTAAATATTTTCGTCTTCATTCACTATATACCAAAAACACCCCATTTCCTATAACTTTAGTAGGTATACTCTTTAGTAACAGTTAAAGAGTAACATCAAATTTATATAACTACATTTTATTCTAACAAATTTTGATAGCAAAATGTTGTCGCTCATGACATTGACTACCAGGATCTACAATTATAAGCTTGCTTATATTTTACGCTTTGCCTGTGTAATGATTCATAGGATCTGTCATATACTTTTTAAGGAATGGGTTCTGTTAGAATTCAAGTCTACGATATGACTATTAAACCCTTCCACTATAAGAAAAAGAAATCTAATACATAACCATACATCAAGTGCAATACAGTGGTTTATCTCTAATAAACCAAATTTCATACAGCCGATTTACAGAACATTTAAATTGTAATAAGCGCTAATTAATAATACCCATGTGGTGACGGTGATCTTCTTGCATAATGTCTACCTTCAGGTCTTACCACGTCTAGTTCGACATAATCATCAGCATAACGTGGTGATTGGTGATATGGTGCTGGAGCCGGTGCTGGTGCCATGTACCTTGGATCTTCGTATATGGTTATTCGCCTTTTACTTACTGGTGGTTTGTGGTAGCCTTCCATGTGAGGTGGAGGTGGAGGAGGATGAGGATATCCATAAGGAGGTTTATCCATGTATCGCTCTTCATGGTATCTGCCGTTTTCACCGTAGTCCTTAGCAGCATTCTGCCTACCTGTATGTTCTCGTCCATCATAGTAGTTGTTTCTGTGGTATTGTTGTCTATCCCCATTATCTCTGTCATATGCTCCTGTTTGGTCATACAGTCCTCGTTTAAGGCCTTCGTTTGCGTAATGGGCATTGTCCATGTTGCCAGTGCGGTGCCTTCCTTGGCCCAGATTTCCATATGTTCCTGCATGGGAGAAAATTTATGTATAATAGATGAGACTTGTAGACACTTGACAGTTAATGGTTAAAATGGTATACTGGATAATTTTCCTAAATTTGATAAAAGAAAGTATAATTCAGGGAAATACAATGTATATGAGGTTTCAAAACAAACACTTAAACATAAAAGTCAAACTTGGACTGTAAAAATAGATGAGTCAGTCTGAGGAACATATTGTTGTATATTTTATTCATTTTTTAAATGAAAGAACAATTCTCGATACATTTTTGTGAAACACCATGCATATTATTAAAGTTTCAAAATGGATAATCTAGTAATATTGCACATTTATCTCATTTGAAATAAAAATACCTTTTACATACATAGTTTTAAAATGAATAATTATATATCGTCTGTCTGTATACAGTCATTTAGACAAAAAATTGAAAAAAATATATCTTCTAACGTTCCTACCACCGAAAAAAGCCTTGTGACATCACCAGTTTCTGTAATTTGCTTTGGAAAAATTTCACTTTTAAGGCGTTTGTGGCTCATTATTTAATTTCATATAGTTTTTCTGTCGCCACCTAGGTAACTGGTCGTCACCAGTCATAGAATTAATGTGCAAACTTAAGCTGACTGAGTCGTGGAGGAGATTCTGCGGAGTCACCAAAAAATCGACAGTGAAGAAGAGCCACGAACCGTTTGAAAGCATTGAATGCGATTAGCTGTAGAGGCTACTACATAACGTGCCAATGGACTAACGTTGTCTTAAAGGAGATCCCGACCATATTGTACCAACAATAGGAACCCAAATCAATATATGGACGGGTCTCAAAGATTTTGATGACGGGTTCTGTCCTATGAGCCAAGGCGAAAACAACAACAGCAGGATAGCCTCGATATTCAAATACTTATCAATATATCATATATTTGTATGTCAAGTTTTATTATCACCCGGAGTACAAACCATTTGTACACTTTAACAAAAAACTACGTCATGTACGATAAGTTTTCAGAAGAAATGGATATACTAACCGAATATATGGAAGGACGTATTGACAAAATATGCTGCCTTAAAAAACAATACTTATTAATATCATCTACAAAATCTTAATGAGCGCAACCGTTCCCAAAACCAATTCCAAGGCTCTGGTATCGGGCGAAAGCCAGAGCGGATCCCGGGGCAAAAACTTTATCGGGTCCCAATAACATGAAATTTTTTCACGAAGTTCAAGGTCAGCGAGTCTTTAAATTTATGTAACGCTATAGCTTCATACAACTATACAAAATGCGTATATTCAATAACGCATGTTTTTAAGAAATAAATAAATGATCGAAACATAAAATTAATACTTTAATATACTCAAGGTACATTCCATCTAGTAGTCACTACCAGAAGCTGCAAGTCGAAGTGTCTAGAAGTCAACTTGTCCAGAGGTAATTCAATGGCGCCAGATTTGTAATCGCTCCAAAGAAAATGGCCAAAAAACGAAGAAAATCGTTTGCATTTTTCTTTAGAGGAAGGGCGAAATACTTATAAATGAAGTGGGACAACATCCGTGTTTGCATGTTACTAACATTTGAAACCAGCCTTCTTCAGTGTTTCGATTCAAAAATATGTGTTTTTGTCGTTCTTTACACAAATTCAATAAAATCAAGAATCCTTCCTTTTCATCATCTAACAAGGCATTAGCAACATGTATCATGTCCGTTTTGAAAAAATAAATGTAGATCGCGTGTTTTAAAAATCGCAAAATGGACACGTTAAACGTTAAGTTGAAAAGTTTAGTTCTATCTTTTAAACGCCACAATTACATGAAGTAGAGGGACCGTATTTTTATAGTTTAAATTATCAAATATCTAAAATATAGGTAAAGCAATATAAAAAACACTGAAAAAATATCTAATCAGGTTTTGGCAAAGTATGTACCAATCATAAAACTTTGTTAAGTTGGTATACATTGGGCAGGCCAGGAAACATTTTAGCACGAGATTGAAAGAACACAAGTGCTACCTCGCCTAAGGAATTGACAGAAGTCGACAGTTGGGGAACATAAGGCGGATATAGGACATTAGATAGACCTGGCCAATGCAGGAATCAAGAAAAATCCAAATAATTTCAATTTTAGACCATGGTTTAGCACTAGGTGTAATTTGGACATAGGAAAGTGACTTTGAACCATGTCTCGGAACGTTGATGAACCAGTGCACATGCCAAATATAAATACCGACCAGAGGTCTTAATTCTCTCGTTTCAAAGTTACTTCTGAAGAAGAGGGCGATATGTCTCTTGAACAGAGAAGTTTTTAAACGTCAAGAACCTAAACCAACGACATGTCAACCCGCTCGGACATTATTCAACCATGAGCAGCTGCCACAGAAACTTGCAAAGCAAACAGATTGGACTGATTACCTACACACACTATTTCTTTTTACCTTTTTGAGTCCTGTACATATACTGATCCCCTTCATCGGCAGCATCATCAAAGAAACTGGAGTTGCTTCCTTGTTCGTCCTTATGGTAGTGGTTGCTGAATCCTGATTTATGGTGTCCTTTCTTATGTGCGATTTTGTTTCCAACGTCGGCGATACTACCGCCTCCGTTTTGGAAAAATTGTTCTTTGTTCAGGTGGCTCTGGTCTAAGTGATCTTTTCTCTCCCCATTTTCTTCGGCAAAGTTTCCGGTATCAGCCGTCGCTACGTGTTTTCTTTCGTTGCCTCTGTTGAAACCTTCATCGTCCTCAAAATTTGAAATACCTAAATAAATAAAATCAACTAATAACTACATGTTTAAAAAAATAGCGGTAGGTATTTTTGATTTAAATACTATTTTTGAGATTCATAGTAAAAACTTAAATAGAGGCATTTGAAATAAAAATAAGTATTGTAATAATTTTGTGAAATAAAGTGTGAATATTTATTGTTTTTTGTATATTTTTTATATAAAATGAAATCCATATATTTATTAGGGACTGCAGGGAGAGGTATGTAACCTTTCTATATACCTATAACTATTTATAACAATTTCAAATAACGAAAAGAGAAATCCTTGTTTATAGAGAAGAAACCTATAAAGGATTTCTCTTAATTTCTATGGGAAACAGTAGATGTCGCGTAAAGTTTAAGTTGAAAATATAAGCAGGAGATGCAATAGGCATAGTACATTTACTCATAATATCAAATCACTTAATCCAAATTGGTTTTTTTTTTAAACAAAACTGCACTATTTTTATAAAAAATTTAGAATAACAAAAATGAATAGGACCATTGTGAAAAATTTCAAAATTAAATCAATTAATCTCCTTTTATGAAACTATTTTTTTCTAACTAGAAATATTTCTCTAACAAAACACAGTTCACATGGTTAGCATTTCGAAAATCAATGTTTTCGTTTTCAGATCCTAAATACTGAAAAAATTATTTATTGTCTAGGAAAGTAGAATGCAAGCTAGAAATAGGTAGATACTTAAATTTAAAAAAAAAATGGACAACGTATTCTAAGTACGTTTGCAATATAAAATAAATAAAAAAAAGATCAACTTTAACATTTAGTTTATAATTTTTAACGTAGTAGGTATATGTTCAATGTCAAAATAAGCTCACAATTTGGATAATTAGTTTATTTATTCACAGTGAATTGCATCGAAGGTCCTCAAATCCGTGTAAACGGCATCCGCGTAAAGTTATTCCCAACAATGTCCATTAACCCAATTAGTTTTAAAACAAGTTAAATTCGTCATAGGCATGGATAATAAATTTTATTAACAGTTCTGCGATACCTACTGTTCCTTTATTATAATAGACAAATGTTAATTGTATAAAATAAATGCCTAATATACATAAGTATATGTTGCTCGAGATAAAAAATGCAATGAATCAGTAAAATTTCAAAAGTAAATTATTTTGGTATATCTTTTATTTTCATTGATAAAGAAACAATATTCCGAAGTATAAATAATTTTTTGAAAAATATACACAAATTTACTTTGCAGTTCACTTTTTTTAGTAAAATCATAATTCAAACATAAATTATCAAAAAAAAAACGGTTTAGAATAAGTACCTATTTAACATCAAAGACAGATAAGGTACAGAACACCAGATTTGATTATTCTTCAATTTTCAAAAATCGGATTTTTTTAATACATATGTTGATAAATTTAATATCTTCCAGTCTAATAGAATCTTCTTTAATGTTCAGTTTTGCCTTGCAACAGCTTTTATTTTAGAATAGTGGTAGCAATCTAGTTATGTTATTTCTAAAGGACTTTAAATGCTTATTATGATGCAAAAAGTATCTATATAGAGTGTCCTGGTGTGAGGTACAAAAATTTACCGGTTATAGATCTGGACAAAATAGTGTTAAAATGATAATAATAGAATTTCATGCCGTACAGGTCTTTAAAAAACCAAACAGTAACTATTTTGATCGTATCTTGAAATCTTTCCTGGCATTGAATTGATTTTTGGCTGATACTACTTCAAGGCCGTTAATGTCATGTGATACGTATTTTGATCTATCATCAAGGGCTTGGCCAACTCATATTGAAGGTTATCTTTGATAACTTTTACGCCTTATTCGGCATTCAATTTTGAACAAACGAGGTGCTCCTGTTTTATTGCCGTAAAATACAAGTTGTCTTATGGTGACGGCCCTTTAGAATATTTCAAAGACTACTACTAATAAAGTAATGCTATTCTTGTAGCACTTTTGGTTACACCGGAAGTCGTCATCTAGTTGCGTATTTTAAGTGGAATATCCTGTATATTTTTGCATATTTAGATTCTACTCTACGCGTAATTTTAGGCGGACTTTTATAAAGCTTCCCTATATCAATCTCTAATGGTTTTCGAGATATTCCAATTCTATCAAAAAAGTTGTTTTTCGATAGCCTAATTCAAAATTGCCTATTTTTTACATCGTTCAAGTATTGATATTTAAAATCATTTGCTATTTTGTTGATATTTTAAAAACTGATTAATTTTATACAGGGTGGTGAAAATGTATTGTCGAATTTTATTAACCTCGAACGGCTTTTATAAATGGAAAACTAGAATCTTATCCTCTATCTATCCATATTACACTTCTACACTTCCCAATACCTATCTTTTAATTTTTCTGTTATTAATTTTTGTGATAAGCAATGAAAATTATCCAATTTCTTGCGAGGATGGCTGTGCTTGGCAAAACCAATATGTCATAAGCCAGCATTTGCTTAGTTCTTTTGTTTTTAAGTTTGCTAGCAATTTCACAGCCGTCCTCGCAAGAAATTGGATCATTTTAACATCACAAAAACCGTGAATAACAGAATAATTAAAAGAGATAGATATAGTGAGGTGTAATATAGATAGACAGAAGTTCTACAACAGTTTTTGATTAAATATACAGGGTGTTCCATTTATGAGAGTGGTCATAATATTGACACGGTGCTGTGAAATAAATAATGACGGTTTAAAATAATTTTCAATTTTAAACAAAGCGTTCTTTTTATAATTTTTGCGGTGGTTAATTAGTAACTTTCGAGAAATTTTATCCTGTCAATGTCTGTCACCGCCTGAATAATTAAAAATGAATTAAAACCATCATTTTTTATTTCATATACCTCCATGTCATTATCATACAATCGATATTTAAGAAAAACTTTGAGCATTTATCTCATTTTTTAACGATAAAATTGTACTTAATTATTTCGAAAACGGTATACTTACTTTAGGGCAACGAAACAAGAACCCTTTTTAATTTTTTTTAGGATGTTTGTTTTATGCTTCCATCAACTTTTAGAAGCTAGAGGAGAAGGCTTTTTGTGTTACTGTGATCCTTCTATTTTTTTAATATTGTTTAAATTGACAATAATGATGTTAATGAAAAGGAAATGAAATTATTCTAGCAAAAAATTTGTCACAATAATGTTCTGCTATTAAAAAAATAACCTTTGTTTTTTCCTGTAATAATAATTCATGCATAAGTATTTTAAGTATGATTATATTTACTTTTTTAAGAAAAATGCTCCAAAGATAAAGAATCGATTTTTTATTGTAACTACTGTAAACGTAATTAAGCGAATAGAAATCATTTTTTCTACTATTGCTATTAATTAAGTTATATGTATGATCTTTGATACCAATTACTTAATAAATAGAAATGTAGGAAAATTGACTTCTTTACCGAACGACTTTGAAGTAGTTACTTCCTTAGCGAACAATAAATTTGAGTCTTTGAAAGCCTCCAACAAAGTTCAAAACATAGTAGGCACACCCTATAAAGAAAAATTCATTAGTTTCAGTACCTACCATTTTGACCGGACACCCTTATAAAATCTGCAAAATATTTCTCATAGATTTGAAAATTTTATGGGAAACAACCCAAAAAACTAAATTCTTGTAGGAATTATATTTCTATGTAAAAAATCCATTTAACAGTTAAGTTAGTTAAGTATTATTTAAAAGAAAATCTTTGATATGAAAATAATGTATTAAGAGATATTTCATATAAACTTATTTTTGAGTAGCAAAAAAAAAAATAAGAACCTAAATAATTATTTTACAACAATGTAACACTAATTTACGTTTCGATAGTTTTCGTTTTCTAATTTAGGATAATTGAATGTCAAATGCGAGTTTTTTGTTAGAGCAATTATGTTTTCTCATGATACTTATAATTAGATAAAAATATTACAACTTTGTGACTAAATCTTTAGATATAGGAACTATTTATTTATTAAATTATTTAACCTATTTTTTCTTTTTAATGTGATGAACACATACATTTCATAAGAAGATAATTAAATAATGTAACAAATAAATACAGTTAGTGGTCTTTAGAGATGTGAAAATTATTTTTAGTGTAACAAGACATATTTCGGCATTATTTGTAAGGATTAAATTAACAGAAAAAGTAAAGAAATAGAAAAGTCGAGTAGAAAGAGCTTTAAGTAGGTATGCTGTTGCAATGTAAATTATTGAAAGATCCAAGAACCTATCTATAATGTTTCTTTTGATATTTAATATTTTGCTTAGCTTTTAATTTGTACAAAAATAAATGGTAAATTATGAAGCGACTAATATTGAAATTAAATTCTGAATAATAACTGGAAGAGATATCTGTAATATATTAATAGAATGTATTTAGGTAGAATGTTATTTTTCTGGTATTAAAGTTTCATTTCAATTTTTGCAAAAACGAACCTTTTTGTAGTGCCGCATCATACAAATTTGCTTGTTGGTGTTGTCCTTGGTTTTTGATTAAGCCTGTTCTTATAATAATGGGAGAGGAATTAACACAAACAAAAAACACAAGAAGGTTAGCTATATATCCAAAGTTTTTGGCACACATCGCACATAAAATTCACCTAACGGCTGCACGTTCTATCTTCAGACTATTCGTCTTCGATGGTTTTTTCTTCTTATATATACTTTGGGTCATTGTAATTTTTAACCTTCAATAACACTGTATCCTGTCTAGGAATTTCATGGTATAATGGGACAGGAGACATAGTTATTTTCATAGAAAAGAAGCAAGAAAGGTTGATTAATTTTTATGAATTTTGTATTACATGATGCAGGTATTGGTTGGGTGTTGGCGTTTTTAGCCATCGGCGTATCTTCTTGAAATTAGCACAGTGGCGTGCCAATCAAAATTTAAAATAAGGGAATAACATATTTTGACATTGTTTGTGTTTGATGGCGGGTAAGTGAGCAGATCATTGACTGGTGACATTTTCATTTTGTTAATCTAAATATGTATAACTGAAGAATTTTAGAAATTAAATTGCATAAATTTTGTTAGACATGATTAAAACCGTGTAATGCACAATATTAAGTGAAATTATATACCATCCAAAGATTTATATTACAGTTGCTGCATATTAATTAGTTTTCATCTGAAAACATAAAAAAGGTGTGCAACATTTGTAATAAAGATGACCTGTGACAATATTTGTGGCAAAATGCTAGAATAATGATTTAATTTGAAAGACATCGCGCTATTCTTCAGAAGAAATTGGAGATTTAGATCTTTGGTTGTTATTTATATTTACAGCGTTTCTAAATTTTCGGTTGTTTTGACTGAAATTATTTCGATTTTTCAGATTTTATACTTCTTCTATGTAGTCTTAACCAAAATGAAAACAAGAAATTTAAATATTTCTCGAATGTGAAGTAGTAATGCAAGCTGACGACAAGGTAAGCAGCGTAGATACAACTCAGTCATTGTTGTTATTATTATTATTTATTTTACACGTTTTTAATATCTATTCAAAAACGTCACATTTAATATTTTATTGAAAACAGGCATATCTATTACACGAATTACCGTTTCAAATAGGAACTTACAGGGTGTATTTTCTAATCACAACCCGATTTTTTGTATGCCTTGACGCTGAGTCTTCTTTTTATCCTTCAACTTCTCGTGATTTTCTTGTGCTTGATATAAATATTAATATGTTACTAAACCGCACAAACACATAGCAAACGATGATCGGCTGCTAAATCTGTTAAAACTGCATCAATCAAAGTTGTTTTCTTGTTGTTGTCAATATTGATCTAACTAGAAGTTATGTAACTATATCCTTGAATAATCGGTATCATTTTGGATAATTTTGACTGACAGTTAAGCTTCGGTAAGTACACCAACTTCAGAGTGAATTGGTAAATTTGCTAAGTCACAAAACTGTACAGTACTAAGTTTATGGAAATTGTGAGCGTCCACCGGATATGTGCCTTGCTATATAAATAGGAATAGATTTCTTTCATTTTGTAAGTTCTTGCTATATTTTCCAAATATAATAATATCTCTACCCCTAATTCTAATCACGAGGATTAACCCAGAAGTCAAAGACTTGTGCGGAAGAGGGAGCGGCATATTATTATTAAACCGTATTATGTTGGTAGGCCCTAACCACCATTCAGTGCAGGAATTAGGGAAATTTGGAAAACCTCATTAATTAAGGGTGTAGTCAAATGTCGACTGGTATCAATCTCTCACATTGACCTAAGGTAACATTCTTCCACCATACCATACCCGCAGGGAGGGTGCCAATCCTCTCCACGAATATAGATGATATACGGTCTACCGGCTGCGAGGCTCGAACCCACACCGGTCTAGCCACATCTATTCAAGTACTGACGCCGTAAACCGCGCTACCACTGACCGACTAATATATCCCGAAATACTTAATTTTTGAATAATATCACTTCTACTTCCATATCCGAATACCTCCTGAATACTACAACCAATGCATAGCTTGAATTGGTCAGGATGCTAAGTATTGTGATGCTGCTTGCAAGTTTTTGTTTCAATAGGGATGCCACTAGAGTTATTTGAACCCTTTAACGAGGGAATACTGTGATGGAAAGCATTACACGGCAATTTTTCACAGAACCGTTCTGACATCTTCATATTTTTTTTTTACATTCAGGAAGCCCATCTGACTGATAGATATCATTTGAACGCTTTAATTTACGAGTAACTGGTAGTATAGTCCAAAAATTGGGGATATAGCCCTTTTTTGTCTCAGATTATAACTGGTGACGAAAAATGGCGTCTTTACATCAAAGTCAAGGCTTAACCATATATTAGAAGAGACATCTCCTCAAATAAAAATTGGTGTCCATCTGCGTATGCCGATATAGCATCTGGTGTGACAAAGAAGATGTCGCCTATTTTGAATTGCTTTCGAGAAATCAGGTTTATCGATCATCATGAGGCCACAATTCAAAAAGACGACAACGAGTGAGTGATTGTGCAGCATGAGAACACCCATTTTCATACTGCTCATATCACAAAAGTGTCTATTCAGGAGCTGAGTTAGGAAATTGGTTCCTATTCACTGTATTCTCTTGGTATTGCTTCATGAAATGACTGCCAAATCGTTGGAACGTAATCGGAAACAATAGAGGAGAATATGTAATATAGTAATTGCATATGATTGACTTATTTATAGATACAGATCTAGTAGTATATAACACTACTAGTATATTAAAAGGGTTTTTACTGTATGTCATAAAGATATAACTGGCGAGTCGTAGACGAGTCTGTCACTTTCTGAAGCCAATAAAAATCATTTCCTTGCGTATATTTTATTTGTTATTTAATTGTAAATATATCAGGTTTTTGAAATTTATTATTTATTTCACTATTTATTATTTATTGTGGTGAAAATTGATGTGCCCTAAGCAATTAATAAGGAAGGCATCAGTGTAGCTTTAAGTTTATTACCACAGAAATCATCTTCATGGTATAGCGTGAATATAAACTAGCGGAAAAAATGGTGTGATTGGAGCAACAAATATTCTGTTGATTTACATGAATCCAATATTTGTAGATTCAGTCCGATTACATTATGGACAAATGGTCTATGCTAAAAAGTTGCTTAGAAATCAAGCAAAAGCTGACATTTGTATATTTCTAAAGGTAATTGCATTTCTCAAAGGAAAGAATGAACGCTATATTCCAAACGGTTTTAAAAGTTTTAACTAAAGAAATGGTTGACGCTGTTGGACGCTCCTCAGCACCATTGGCTGTTTGTGAAAATTGTAACAATATTCGGGATTTATGGTTGTTGTCAAAGTGATGTGGTTGTCTCTCTGACCATGAATGATGTACTTTGTGGTAGAAGATATGAGCAAATACGTAATTGTGACATTTTGTATTACAGGAAATAACAATTCTACCATGTTTATAACCTGTATGATACAAATAAAACACAATTCTCTAATGTAAACTTGTAAAACAGTTACCCTGTAAAAATTTTACTGGCTAAAAAGTTACTAGCTTGCAAAAATAGACTATCAATTAAAACGATATTTTGATAAATCCTTGAAATATTGTATTTTACTTATTAAAAAAATATATTGAATGCAATAAAGACTCCACGAACCCAGTTGTGCTGACGTTACGCGGTGTGTCAACCGTCGTACAACGTTGGCTCCATTCTCATTGGGATTTGTAGTATCGTGTGCTTTGTTAATAAATGTTGTTTACAGCAGGTGTGTGTTTTAAAATGGATATGGTGAAAAATTGATTAATTTTTACTTATTTTATTACATTGTTTGTCAAAGTAAATAAAAACTATAAGATAATATTATTCCGAGAACCGTATAAGGTTTTTAAAAATGATAGAGTTTTGTAGGTACACTTGCCACGATATAAAGGTTTCCAGCCCGAATCAGTATCATATTTTGTTTAAATCGGCTAACCGAACTCTTCAAAAGTAGTATGTCTGTCGGATTGGAAACCTTTATTTTGCGGTCATTGTACACTATATTTCAAGTAGCACAAAAATATCTATTGAGTGGTTAAACAATTTTGAGGCAGGTTGCCACGTCATCAATTTGGTTTCTGTACCGCTCTATTCCTCAGAACCAACTATGAAACTGGAGCTTCTTGATCGGTATTTATATTTGGTATGAGCACTTGTCCATTCATCTGCATGGTTCGAAATCACTGGCCTGTGACGCTCCTGTCCTTTTTACAGAGGAATCGTGTTCGTGGTCAAACACTCTCTTTTTTCTTGGCAATAACTAGGCTTCCATTATTGGGTTCAATGTTCATCACACCGCGTTGCAGATATAATTTGCCAAATGACAATTTGCTGATTTTGAATCTGGCTGTCAACCTCGGAACCACACCTTCATGCTTTCGGAATATAAGTTACTATAAATCCATCCAGCTAGATATAGCATTTCGCTTTTAGTGTGTAAATGACAGTTATTATCGACTACTTACTGGTTATTTTTTATCAACTAGGAGCCAAGTGTTTAAAATGAAACATTTTTGCTTAAATTACCATTTCATTACTGATTCTGTCTCTGCCGCATATCTTGGCGCTACTGGTAAAACTTGTTAAATCGCGGATTGCGTTCTTTAAGCTTTTGTTTTGTGCTTAATTAGCATAACGCTTTTTTACGTAAACATGGCACAGGAATGGTATGAGGCCAGTCAGGCGTTAAATTCGGTTTTATTGATTTTAACGCCTAAAAATAAATGATGACACCTTGTCTAACAAAAGCAGCGGCCCAAACCGGCCTTTTAATTGAACTTATTGCCTTTTATAATGTCTCTAAGATATATACCTATATTAACACTGAAAGTAAAGGGTTACTGCTCACGAAACCATACACAAAACCTTTTTTACTGTGAAATTATTTTACAATTTACAATTTTAAATAAAAGCGTAGGTGTCAGGCGCCACTAACAAATTACAAATATATGAACAAGTATGCTTCAAAATTGTCTTGCTAAATCCCTCCTTACTTCCAAATTACCGGACTTGCAAATATGAAGCAAAAAAAAATTGGCAGACCGTTGGAAGCCAATGGGGGAAGTTGCAAAATTTTGTATTGGTTTGAAATGTACAGGATAATCTTTCAAATGTATTGAAAGGTCAGAACACAAGATATTAACATTAATAAATTGCCATAGAATGTAATCAAAACTACGTGGCCGAAAACTCGATATCATTGGCGTGACGTCACACTCCGTTCAACGCGGTTTGTTTCAGTAGATACAAGTGCAGGTTACAGTGTTGGTGATGGGAACAGTCTTTTGTTTCTTGCATTTTTGCGTTTTTGTTGTATTTGTGGGTCATAGATACATGGTGTAAATACTGTGTAAAAGTAATGAATAATGATATTTAACACTTTTATTATCTTCAGTTATTACTTTTGTTTATTAAGTTTTCAGAATAAAACAGGTAATTTAATGTAGTGAAGTCAGATAGCAAAAATTTATAAATGCCTCAAATAATATTCTACATCTCGTATATGATAGGAGTAAATACAGAACATGTTATTTGGAATCGGAATGAGGCGCTGAATACAATAAACGAGGAAAAATGTAAGTTTGTTTTACCACTGATCTCCTAAACCACTGTATACATTTTGGTAGCTTAATAGAAAAGTTTAATTGAATCATTACAACTTTACATTTTATTTTTTTCGATGAACTTAAACCTACCTTTTTATGCATTTCCAATTAAACACTGATTAAAATGATCTTCACAAACAAACAACGTTGCAGTGTTTCCTTTCGTTGCGCTTCATCGCTCTACACCACATTTTTTTCCATTTTTTGACACGGTGAAATATGTTTTATTAGTCTCTGTATGCTGTACATGATGGCATAATGCAACACTTCTTCCATGCACATTATGTGCCCATTTTATGAGTCTATTTTGCAACTTTATTCAACACCAATGTTTATTTAACACAGTAACACCTAAATAATATCACAAATGACACATAAACTTTTATAAATGTATGCACTCCGTTGTCCAATTGCATGGAAATCGTATACAAATATAATCTAAAACACACTGTTGTATTTAGAAATAGAAATAGAAATAGATTTATTTATCCTTTCAGACATATAATGTATAGGACAAGTCAAGTAGGAAATGCAGAACACACTCCCAAAACAAAGTAGGTACACAAAAAGTCTATACAATACACACATAATGTAAGCGCATTAAGGCTTACGGTGAGCGCTCGATCCAAAGGGATATAGTTTTCGCTCAGTAACTCCTCAACGAAAAATGATAAAAATATGCGGTTTTTTAATAGACTACAAATACTATTTTACGTCGGCGCTGTGTTTTTAAATTTTTAAATTAGCCAAAATTAATTTTAAAAAATTTTATTTTAAACTTTTAAAAATTTAAAAAACACAGCGCCGACGTAAAATAATATTTGAAGTCTATTAAAAAAACCGCATATTTTTATCATTATCCGTTAAGGAGCGAAAACTATGGGTTTGTTCCAACACAGCAAGAATCGATTCCGAACCGTTCAGAATTAGTCAGTCAGTTTAGTTGTTAATGTACTCTCGGCGAATGCGACGTAAGACGGTGTTGGTCAAACATTTCTCACGGTACTGAACAGTTCTCGACGGTTTTTGGAACAGGTGTTATATATCGTTTGATAGAGCGCTCACCGTAAGCCTTAAATAACATACAAAAAGCAATAAACTCACGAAGAACACTCATTATGTAACATAAAAGATGATTGAAAATAATCATAGATCTTTATCATCAAAATATTCGTTGAGACTGTAATAACATTTAAGTAGTAATAACTTTCTAACTTCTCTCTTAAAAGTATTAGTATTTAATTCCTTCATAGATGAAGGAAGGTGATTAAATAATTTTAATCCTAGATAGGACGGACAATATTCAAATTTAGAGGTTCTATGTCTAGGTAATACAAACAAATTTGAATACCTCGTTGCATATTTATGATACAATGAACTAATGGCATATTTATGTATATTTTCCTTGATATACAACAAATTGCGAAAAATGAAAATGCATGGAAAAGTCATGATTTTGTGATTAGCAAATATAGGTCTACAGGAATCTCTAGAGTGAACGTTAAATATGGCTCTTATGATTTTTTTCTGAGATATAAATACTCTAGCACTATCAGAGGCATTACCCCAAAGTACGACATTGTATATTAATTGAGAGTAAACCAGGCTACTATAGTAAACACCGAGCAATGAGCTCAAAGGCATTACTTGCTTTATTTTAGATATAGCATAATATAGTTGATTAAGTTTTTTAACCAGGACACTAATATGTTCAGACCATCTTAGGTTATTATCAACATACAGACCCAAGAATTTTGTGCATTTAGTAGACGTTATTTTTGTATTATTCACAGTGAACTGCAATGAAAGCTCACGAGCTGCATTTACATTATGAAAATAGATACACTCAGTTTTCCCAATATTCACAATTATCCCATTTTTCTCACACCAACTTATAAATGACTGAACAAGTGTTTTAGTTAACAACTGGAGTTCATCATGTGTCCCGGCTGAGACCGCCAAGGATGTAAGCGTATATACGTCCGAACGGCGTCCGACGTCACAGGTTTACGTCGTGCCGGCGACCGTTTTGTGGGGGTGTGGTCAGACTTTTTTGACTTTACCACAGTTTTTTGTATTTTCCTTATTAACAATTTTATTAACAGCACATTTCAGTGCAAAATAAAAATTTGTTGTAATATCATCAGACTTAGAATAGGTAAAACCTAACTTAAAAATGTTACAAAATAAAATGTCAGTAATTAGCACTTTCAACTTTGTAAAAAAAAATTATATCACCAGCGTGTTCAGCATCACCAAAAACGTACCTACCTGTGTCAAGTTTTGATGATATACGTTATGCTTTAAACATTTTCATCCAGAATTTAATTTTCTGTAATTATTACACACGTCCTGCATCCTAAAAATGGGAGGTTTTAGGATATATTTCAATGTTTTATGAGATCTAGCAATATTGCTATGGCTTTTTGTATATGTATCCTGTATATGGCAACAAGAAAGTCCGTCTAATTGTTAGCAATGCTCGTTTGTAAGCGGTCATGATCCAGATGGCACTGCAATCGATACCGTCAGATCTGTGCTAATAGAAAATGATCAATTTTGTCATTTATACTGTAAACGAGGAAACACACTAGGCGGTCGCGGTCCCGTCGCGCCGCCGGTCAGGCTAGTCAAGTACTCGTCTAGTAATAAAGAATCTTCTAACGCTTTTAAATGTACATGTACATAGGTCGCAGAAATGAACTCGTTCGCATCGCTGTCTTGGCGAAAACTATGTAGAATTTCGGTCAGTCACGGCAAATAACAGAACTAATAAAAATACATCCTACACAGAACATATCTTGACATCTAAATAGTACAGAACAAGTTAGAAGTGCTTAGAGAATGACTTATGCGACTGATTCTGTAAAAGTCCGTGATCAGCTCGGCACAGAGCGGTCCGCAATGCGTTTAAATCGCAACCTCATAGTGCGTTCTCTCCTTTATGATACTGTAGCAAACGCAATCAGTATAATAAATAGTAATAATAAATGCTAAATTTGCCAAATCCGAGATGCCGTGTAATAAACAGATCTTTATTAGATCTAGACGGCCCACGAAGGTAAAAAATTGAAAAATGAAACTTTACTTATTTGATAGCGACTCATTTAGCCAATATATCGGTTGATTTTCATTTTTATCACATTCTGAACTACATTGTTATAAAGAATAGTTTTACTGAATAACATTTTTATAAAAGTTTATGCTAATTTCGAAACACCTTGTATAGTCTGCAAATGTTTTTTGTGTGCAGAAAATTATTTGATAACTAATTTTATTACATTTTTTACTGTGTTTGTATCTATATGTACGTTGTAAGGCAACTGCAAATAAGATTGACTGAAATTTTTAAATCGACAATAATTAATTTCATGAAAAAACTGTTTAACAGTTATGTTCAGTCGTGTAGAAGATTTAATGTTCCATAAAAAAGAAAAGATTGTTAAAATAATTCCCAGAATATAAGCAAAGTTTAAGAAAGAATTTTCAATTATTTTTTCTGTACCTAATAATTTGATATAAACATTTCTTATTTAGAGTCTCATTGAGAGTTGTGACTCATACTAAAAAAAGATAATCCATTGATGGAAATTTGTATACTCTATAATGTTAATTTTGTCATTTAGAGTTAAGCATTTCCAGAGAAAATTTCTTAGTAGTTAGTTTTGTCTTACATCTAGTAATACACCAAATGAAAGTTTTGTTTTACATCTTAGACCAAATGATTTTAGTACACAAAATTTAAAAATAAGTAATAATTTTTTAGCTATATTTGTGCCAGGCCAGAAGTGATGATTTTGGAAAAAATAATAATGGAATGGATAATGGAAATTTTTAAATTTAATCAATAGACAATTAATATTGCTATTTTCTTGAAAACTATTAATCATACTGTAAATATGTATATAATATACGAGTATACTTAGAATATAGTAGATGTGGAATTCAAACTAAAGAAGATATTAAGTATGTGTATTATTTTCCCATTTAACAGAATGATTGACCTGATGGGCTGCAGTCATTTACACCGGGTATTTCTAAAGCAACAATAATACTCTGTTTCGCGTAATAAAAGTTAATTTATTTTAAGTCAGTCGCCTGGAGGGGAACTTTTTGTTTCAAACTATTTTCTATATAACGGATTAATCATCAGTATGCAGAGAAAAAGTAATAGTTGACTGACTTGTACAATTGGGAACCTCTAACAAACGCGTCTGAATTTTAGAACATACATTTGTATGAATCTTTCGGATTTGTCTCGATAGTATATTATTACATTATTTATTTGTTAATTATATATCTATAGGACTATTTGCTTATCATATTACGAGTCTATTGACGTTTTTCAATTTATTTAATTATTACCGATTATTTTCAGAAACAGATTTTATATAAATTCGTCGCTTCAAGGATGCCCATTTATTTTCTTTTCTTTGCGTTTTAAACACTAGTGTATTCGTATCAAAAAATTTGAATTAGGTCGATTTAGAAACTAGATTTTTTTCGAAAGAAATTGGTGCATCGAAATCGGATATTATTACCACAGAAAATATAGATATATTCTGTGTTATTATGAGAGTTATTTTGAAACAAGTTTCAGGATAGCGCAATCGTTGACTCGCACTCTACAGGGATGTAGATCCAGTCACAATATGTCCAAAACTCTTATAATTTCTTATATTAATCCTACACGCTCTTTGAGTTACAGGGTGGTAAATAAAAATAAAAAATGTCTTTCGGCCACAACACGACAACTCTTCAAATAATTAAAATACTCTTTGGATGAGGTGAATACCAGTCAGACAAACACCACCTAGGTGGTGTTGCTCAGACAGCGTGCGAAATAGAAAAAAGATAAAATGCTTAGTAATATTTCATCCTTATTATCATATCTAATATATTGTCACGGAATTTGCCCCACTCACTCCCAAACCGACGACTGTGGCACCGCGAATTGCCTGAGATTGCCCCGATCGCCCCTACGCGATTCTGGTAAACAAACAACATGCCGTGATCGAGATCGTTACTAGAAAATCGTGGAAACGACGAGAAGCGTTCCAGTCGTACGAGAAAAGGAATCTAGAGATACTGGAATATATCTGGAATATTCGTTGGGTCTATAAAAGAAGAATAAACGGCCGAGTTAGTTAGTCTTGTACTAGAGTCTTGTATAAGTCTTGTATTACAGTTTGAATTAAAGTGTTTAGTTGGAGATATCAAAGTGATTTAGATAGCGATTAATTAAATAAGTGTTTAGTTGACCTGTAATTAGTAGTGGTCAGTAGTTAATAAAGAAGTAATTTATTAACGGATTGTTTTTCTGGAAGTGAAAGAAAAGACGGGTTGGGAAATCCGTGACAATTTGGTGTCGGAAGTGGATTTAGTTGGAAGTTGTAAAGAGCTTTCTGGAACCCTGTCCACAAAGTGGGATTTAAGTGGAAGTTTGAAGAACTTTCTGGAACCCTGTGCGCGGGTGGAATAAAGACCCAAGTGTGGCATATCACCGCACTCGTCGTGACTCAAGGAAGTGAACGGTGGTATTCGCGAAGGACAATCTCGAACATTCTAGAACTTTGTACAGAAGTGAGACAAATACCCAAGTGTGATATATCACCGCACTCGTCGTGACTCAAGGAAGTGAACGGTGGTATTCGCGAAGGACAATCTCGAACATTCTAGAACTTTGTACAGGAGTGAGACAAATACCCAAGTGTGATATATCACCGCACTCGTCGTGACTCAAGGAAGTGAAAGGTGGTATTCGCTA
This sequence comes from Monochamus saltuarius, assembly GCA_025584915.1. Lineage (NCBI taxonomy): Eukaryota > Metazoa > Arthropoda > Insecta > Coleoptera > Cerambycidae > Monochamus > Monochamus saltuarius. The sequence goes on along the minus strand of CM046724.1, from coordinate 21,900,322 downwards.
AGGACAATCTCGAACATTCTAGAACTTTGTACGGGAGTGAGACAAATACCCAAGTGTGATATATCACCGCACTCGTCTTGACTTAAGGAAGTGAACGGTGTTATTCGCGAAGGACAATCTCGAACATTCTAGAACTTTGTACGGGAGTGCGACAAAGACCCAAGTGTGACATATCACTGCACTCGTCGTGACTCAAGGAAGTGAACGGTGGTATTTGCGAAAGACATTCTCGAACATTCTAGAACTTTGTACGGGAATAAGACAAAGACCCAAGTGTGACATATCGCCGCACTCGTCGTGACTTAAGGAAGTGAACGGTGCTATTTGCGAAGGACATTCTCGAACATTCTAGAACTTTATACCGAAGTGAGACAAAGACCCAAGTGCGACATATCACTGCACTCGTCGTGACTTAAGGAAGTGAATGGTGTTATTCGCGAAGGACAATCTCGAACATTCTAGAACTTTATACCAAAGTGAGACAAAGACCCAAGTGTGGCATATCACTGCACTCGTTTCATTCTAAGGAAGGCAACGGTGATATCTAGAAATACATTCGAGGACATTCTAGAACTTTCCAAATAGAGTGCATGCCTATAACTAGAAGCCAAGTCAACATGGATGCACAACTGGCGAAACTGTTAGAAATGATGCAAACAATGCAAAAGAAAATGGAAGACCAGGCGAAGACGATGCAAGAGAAATTAGAAGAGCAGGGACATAAAATGGAAGACCAGGCGAAGACGATGCAAGAGAAATTAGAAGAGCAGGGACATAAAATGGAAGACCAGGCGAAAACGATGCAGGAACAAGGAAGGATGATGCAAGAAAATTAGAAGAACAGGGACAAACGATGCAAAAGAAATTTGAAGAACAAGGACATAAAATTGAAGACCAGTCCCAGTCAATGCAAGAAAAATTTGAAGAACAAGGGCATAAAATCGAAGATCAGTCCCAAACGATGCAGGAAAAATTAGAAAAGAAATTAGAAGAACAGGGAGAGACGATGCAAATGAAATTAGAAGAGCAAGGGTGTAAAATGAAAGATCAGATACAGACAATACAACAGGAAATGAGAGATCAGACGAAAGAAATGCAGACAAAGTTAGAAAAATTAGAGAATACACTAGAAGAAAAACTAGAGGAGCAGTCATATAAAGTGGAAAAACAAGTAGAGGAAAAACTGTTAGAACAAAGAAAAGAAATGAACGAAGAACTGTTAGCACTAAAAAGGAAATAGACGAAGAAATAAACTTGGTTAGAGAAACCTGCGAAGAGCTTCGACATAAATTAGACAAGGTAACAAAAGAGGGCGTAATCAAATCAGAAGGACCTGTTATCCGAACTCAGAAGACGAGACCCCCTGAATTCGACGGCAAGGTTTCCTGGAATGTATATCTGCGTCAGTTTGAAGCAGCAGCATCAGCAAATGAATGGTCGGATTATGAGAAAGCTACTGCTCTGATAGTTGCTCTACGAGGGGAAGCTCTTGACGTCTTACAAGGAGTTCCTGCTGGGCAACAGAATAGCTACGATATTCTAAAACAGCATATGGAAATGAGATATGGGGATAAACACCTGCAGCAAGTGTACCAGGCACAATTGAAAATCGTCACCAACAAAGTGGAGAGAATTTACAACATTTTGAGACCGATGTTGCCAGACTGGTTCGATTGGCTTATCCAACAGCCCCGTCCGAATTTGTAGATCAGCTCTCCATCCAAGTTTTTATCGACGGCCTAAGAGATTGCGAAACTCAGCAGGCACTACGGCTCGCTAGACCTAAAACGTTGAATGACGCTCTTTCACATGCACTGGAATTCGAGGCAGCAAAGATGGCATCCGGTAGACATGTTAAAGTTCGGGCCATCAGTGATAACAGCGATAGTATGGCAAATGGAGACCTAATAAAGACGTTAAAGGAGATTATCGATAAATTCAGCCCATCTATTGGGCCAAAGAAAGAACAATTTGATAGTCGAAGGGATCGCCTTCTGAAATGCTGGAACTGTGGACAGACAGGACATCTAAAGACAGTGTAGGGCCCCGGTCACGGATCAGCAAAAGCGCGACTCCCAGGCGGCAGCTACACAGGAAAACTAGGGCCAGCCGGCTTGACGGGGCAAGAGCCGGCTGCGTCCTCCTACCATGCCCCACGAGAAGAAATTACGTTGTCACGTCTCCAGGACTCTGACTCCTTGCTAATAGAAGGCATTATTTTTGGTCGTATGTTCCCTATGGTAATCGACACTGGAGCGGCAAGAACTATTGTACGACCGGATATTATTGGTGACTGGCGTATTAAGAGCCCTGCCAAGCGTTATGTCCTTACAACAGCCAATGGACAACAACTGCCAGTCAAGGGGAATGCGAGCTTGACATAGAATTAGGAGACGTCAAATTCAAACACAGAGCCCTGGTAGCAGATATATCGGACAATGTCATACTCGGACTGGACTTACTACGAGCAAAGGGGTGAACTTAGATTTGAATGCTGGTACGCTACGAATAATGGGTGAGGAAGTAGTGCTAACGACCACCACTGAGAATAACGCTGTACGGAGACTCGTTGTTAAAGAAGATGTGGTACTACCTGGTCAGACCGAAACATTGGTTGCCACTGTAATGGATGGGCAAATGTCTTGCAGTGTTGGAGTGGTGGAACCCAGTAATCCGGATCTGTTCAATAAATCTATAGTCACCGGCCGCACCCTGATTAAACCAGAGAAAACGACAATAGTACGGGTAGTTAACCTGAAGACCTTTCCACAGAAAATTACAAAGGGAACTGAAGTAGGAGTCTGTGAACCTGTTACCATGGTCAGAACACTCAAAGAAAACAACGAAATGGAGAAGAAACCAAACAAGACCAGTCTACCGGAATGTCTAAGGGACATCCTGGATAGGGCCAAAGAAAGATTAACAGAGATGGAGGTGGAACAACTGAAAGAGCTGCTAAGTGAAAATGAAGATGTGTTTGCACTTAAACCAGGCGACTTTGGGAGAACAAATGTAGTGAAGCATCGAATCGATACTGGTTCATCATCTCCTATAAAGCAGCCACCACGAGGACTTCCACTAGCCAAGCGAGAAGAAGTTAACAAGATGTTAATCGAGATGCAAAATCAAGGCACCATAGAGCCATCTCAGAGTCCTTGGGCTTCTCCTGTAGTCCTGGTCAAGAAGAAAGACGGCTCCACCCGATTTTGTGTGGACTACAGAAAATTAAATGACGTCACCAAGAAAGACAGTTACCCACTACCAAGAATTGACGATACTCTGGACACCTTGGCTGGTGCGCAATGGTTTTCCACTTTGGATTTAAAGAGTGGATATTGGCAAGTCGAGGTCAGCCCAGAAGACAAGGAAAAGACCGCGTTCACTACCGGAAATGGATTGTGGCAATTCAATGTAATGCCATTTGGTCTATGTAGCCACTTTTGAACGACTGATGGAAACTGTACTTCATGGCCTGCATTGGGAGACCTGCTTGATTTACTTGGACGACGTGGTGGTGCTGGGACGCTCTTTCCAGGAGCACCTGAAGAACGTGTCCGAAGTGTTCAAGAAGTTAAAAGCAGCGAACCTGAAGTTGAACCCGAAGAAGTGCAGTCTGTTCCAAAAGGAGGTTAGATACCTAGGCCACATTATTACTCCAAACGGTGTGAAAACAGACCCGGAGAAGACAGAGTGCATAAAGAACTGGCCGGTTCCTAAAGACAAACATCAAGTTCGAAGTTTTCGGCCTATGCACATACTACAGACGATTCGTCCAAGGATTCTCGGACATTGCCAAGCCTCTCCATAAACTGACAGAAGACAACATCCCGTTCGAATGGACTCCGAGATGCCAGCAAGCCTTTGATACGCTGAAAGAGGCACTCTGCACTACCCCGATTTTGACATACCCAATACCTGGACAACCATTTATAGTGGACACGGACGCAAGCAACATTGGAGTTGGCGGAGTTCTTTCCCAAGTACAAGATGGCCAAGAGCGAGTAGTGGGCTACTTCAGCAAAGTCCTATCAAAAGCCGAAAAGAACTACTGTGTGACTCGGAAAGAATTGCTTGCCATCGTCAAGAGTCTAGAACACTTTCACAAATACTTGTATGGCCAAGAATTCCTCCTCAGAACGGATCACGCTTCCTTAAATGGCTGCTCCAGTTTAAGAACCCTGAAGGACAGATGGCTAGGTGGCTGGCTGAACGGCTGCAAGAATATCACTTTGTTGTTGAACATCGAGCCGGCAGGAAACATGGAAATGCAGATGCCCTTTCTAGGAGACCCTGTCCTGTCAATTGCAAGCACTGTAGTAGTCTTGAAAGGAAAGAGGACATCTCATCAATTCCTTGCAAGGTGGTAGCAGCCCAACCTGAAGAATGATGGAGTTCAGCGGCGATTCGGGAAGACCAGCAAGCTGACTGTGACATCAAGCCGTTATTAGACTGGAAAGAAGCCAACAACCGACCCTCATGGGCTGAAGTCAGTAGTAAAAGCCCAACATTAAAGAGCTATTGGGCTCAATGGAATTCCTTGGTGTTGGAAGACGGTGTCCTAAAAGAGCATGGGAGAACAATGACGGAACGGAGGTCAAGAAACAAGTACTACTCCTGAGGTCCCGGGTCAAGGAAGTGCTGCAGGAAGTACATGGAGGTACTGGTGGTGGACACTTCGGTATCAATAGGACTCTACAGAAGATTAGGAGCGTTTCTACTGGTTGAGTTGTAGGACGGATGTAGAAGATTGGTGCCGAAAATGTGACATATGTGCAGCCAGCAAGGGACCGAAGACCCGTTCCAGAGGCAAAATGCGCCAGTACATCGTAGGAGCACCGTTCGAAAGAATTGCCATTGATATCGCTGGCCCATTTCCGAAAACTCAAAATGGAAACCGATATCTGTTAGTCGCCATGGACTACTTCAGCAAATGGCCGGAAGTATACCCCTTCCCAATCAAGAGACCACAACCGTAGCAGAAGCGCTAGTCAACAACCTGTTCTGCAGATTTGGTGTGCCCATGGAACTGCATTCAGATCAGGGCAGAAATTTCGAATCAGGTGTGTTCCGAAAGGTCTGCGAGCTTATGGGAATCCGGAAAACCAGGACCACCCCACTGCATCCCCAGTCAGATGGTATGGTGGAACGCTTCAACGCCACACTAGAAACCAATCTGAGGATGTTTGTGAACGAAAACCAGACAGACTGGGACAAGCTCATTCCACTCTTCCTGTTAGCTTACCGCTCAGCTGTCCATGAAACTACTGGGAAGATGCAAGGATCATCTTTGGAAGAGAGCTTCGCCTTCCAGCAGATTTGGTATTTGGTCGTCCTGCGGAACAGCCCACAGAGCCAGACACTTACACCCATGAGCTAGAACGAAGACTAGCAGCCGTACACGATCAAGTCAGATCTCGAATGCGACTAGAGAGCGATCGCATGAAGACTCGATACGACGTCCGGGCCAATACAGTCGGATTCCAACAAGGCGACCTGGTGTGGCTGTACAACCCCACGCGGAAGAAAGGAAGATCACCTAAACTACAGAACCGTTGGGAGGGCCCCTACACCGTCATTAAAAGAATCAATGATGTCGTATACCGGATACAGAGGACTCCCAGGAGTAAGATGAAGGTCGTCCATCTGGAGCGTCTCTCCCCGTATAGAGGTGTATCCGATCGGGACGATCGGTCCTAAGGAGGGGGCAGTGTCACGGAATTTGCCCCACTCACTCCCAAACCGACGACTGTGGCACCGCGAATTGCCTGAGATTGCCCCGATCGCCCCTACGCGATTCTGGTAAACAAACAACATGCCGTGATCGAGATCGTTACTAGAAAATCGTGGAAACGACGAGAAGCGTTCCAGTCGTACGAGAAAAGGAATCTAGAGATACTGGAATATATCTGGAATATTCGTTGGGTCTATAAAAGAAGAATAAACGGCCGAGTTAGTTAGTCTTGTACTAGAGTCTTGTATAAGTCTTGTATTACAGTTTGAATTAAAGTGTTTAGTTGGAGATATCAAAGTGATTTAGATAGCGATTAATTAAATAAGTGTTTAGTTGACCTGTAATTAGTAGTGGTCAGTAGTTAATAAAGAAGTAATTTATTAACGGATTGTTTTTCTGGAAGTGAAAGAAAAGACGGGTTGGGAAATCCGTGACAATATTAAACAATTGTTACCTCAAGATTTAGGCCAAATACGTTATTTTTTGTAATTTTATTTTGCGTCAGGGTATTAGGTTTCATGAGAAGATTCTTTTTACGGACGAGGCCTGTTTCACTCGAAGAGGAATCACAAATGTACATAATTTCCACGAATATTCGGATAAAAATCCACATGCAATAATTTCTCGCCATTTTCAAAATGAGGTTATTTTGTTGGGCCAGTTATTCTACCAAACCGGTTGAATGGCGAAAATTATTTTTTTTTTTTAATAAGATACTCCCTAGGCTAATCGAAAATTTATTTTTGCAATTAAGATGTCAAATGTGGTTCATGCACGATGGTGCTCCACCACTTTAACGCTACTGTACGAGACTTTCTTTCGAATAGATGGATTGGCCACCAAGATCGCCAGATCTGAATAAATGTGTTTTCTTTCTCTCGCGGGCTTTAAAAGAATTTGTTTATTTTGCACCGAATGTATCTGAAGCAAATTTATGGAATCGTATAAATAATGCAATGCAATGCAATGCGATGCAATGATGTTATCATCCAAAACTATAATTTAAGCACTTTCAGAAAAGGTCCGTTCTTTTTATGTGCCAATGTTTACAATAATTTACCTTTAAATATTAAAAATATTTGTACCGTAAAGAAATTCAAAACAGAACTACGTAATTTTTTGTGTAAACATGCTTTTTACTCTCTACAGGAATTCTATTCTTGTGTTTCACCTATAAATACTTAACGTAAAGGTCCGTTTTCACGCTCATGCAGTTTGCGCAAATTGATTTGTGCAAGCCAATTGGCACAAGTAAATTGTTGCATGAAAACCAAAATCGTTCACTTGTACAAGCAAAATAGTTTGACTTGAGTAAAATCTGGCCGGTCAGATAATTTGCATGTGGTTGGCACAAATGCATGAACGTGTAAACGACACTTCAACTCGAGGCATGCTCAGTAGTGGCGTATTTTTGTCCTGACCTGCACCCTGCACGTGGCATTTGTATTTTCGGTGTTCTGTGACTAGTGCTGTTATCTACATAATTATTTTGTCTGTGTTGTACATTGGTTATTCAACAATGTCAAAAAAAGAATTCATTACAGAAGTTATTGAGCTGTATAAATCTTTTCCTTGTCTTTGGAAAATCAAATCCAAAGAATGCAGCGATAGAAATGCTAAATCACAGGCTTATGATATTCTTGTTGAGACAATTCGAACTGTGGACAAAAGTGCAAATAGAGAAACTGTGGTGAAGAAAATAAGTTCCATGAGAACCACATATAGAAAAGAATTAAAAAAGGTTATTAATTCTGAGAGATCGGGTGCCAGTACTGATGATATATACGTTCCACATTATGATACTTTAAATTGATGAGTTAAAAAAATCAACTAGTGCAAATTGCATGAGCGTGAAAATGGACCTCGGAAGTTCGGTTTATTTGTGCAAACTGGCATGCACAAATCAACTTGCGCAAATTGCATGAGCGTGAAAATGGACCTCGGAAATTCAGTTTATTTGTGCAAACTGGCATGCACAAATCAACCTGCGCAAATTGCATGAGCGTGAAAATGGACCTTATAAAATTAGATTTAATATCTGTATGACGTATTTCCGTAATTTTGTATCTAGATTAAAAAATATGTATTATTATGTAATGTAATATTGGGATTTCATATCACTGTTATATTTTTTATGTACACGAGTTGTATTGACGCATCATGTCCTGCTTAGGTTTTATGAATAAAATGCCATAAAAAATTATTATTTTCCAGCAAAAGGGCCATTTATGTATTAAATAAAAGAGTGGTAATTTTCAACAGTTATTGTAGTGCTATTTAACGATATCGGTAGTTCATCTGGTTAAACTTGAACTTGTTAATGTTTTGTTTGAAAGTTTCCTTTTTTTAATATTTTTAAAAACAAAAAAGAAACAAATTTAATGAAATTATTTTTTCTTAATCCTTTTCTGTAAATGTCAAAAATGTAACATAAAATCATAGCCTACTAATCGTAAAACTGCATACTTTTTGTTCAATTAAATTATTTAATACTTGGCATACTGACAAAGAAATCGATGTCATTTTAAGGGCACCTTACCCCTAATCCGGCCCTTCTTCAGGCTTTTAACAAATTCATATTTTTACCAATTAAAGATAACAATAAACGCAAATCATATACCAAATTTGGTTGCTCTATGTTAAGGCATTGCTGAAATATTATTGTTTTTCAAAATTTAACATTCATTTTCAGAGGCCAATGTTGGCATATTTTAAGATCCTCTATACGTGTCTGCTCAGTGTCGGTAGAGTTATCTTTAAGTAGATATTGATTAATGTCAACATATTTTTGTTTCTTTCATTTAAAAGTCAACTATGTTTCAAGTTCCATAGGTTTTTAATGAGATGTATCATACGCCTAGATATTAAAATCTATTTTTTTCAGAAACTGATGACATCAAATGTCAGCAATAGTACCTTTTTTATGTAAACATCTTTAGGGTTTTCATTTTTTACTATGAAATTATTAAAAAATACTTATACATACAATAGTTTGGGTATTTTTTATTACCCACATTATTTCACCGCCCCTGAACAAACTATTGATTTCTTTTTAGATTTTCGGTTATGGGATTGAGCTAAATTTCATAAATTTACGCGTTTAGAAAATACTAATTAAAAAGGGTCATCAAGAACTAACTTCTGACACCCCCATTTTAAGATACGTGTTTATATAGACTTGTCTTATTTTGAGGTCTACAAAGCGCAGTTAAATTTATGCGTATAGGTTAAGAATCGCGTTCTAGATATTGATTCAGTAGTGAGATATCCAGTATGAATTAATAAACACCTAATTTCACATCAAGGCATTTAAATTTGCCAGATAAATCCCTAGATTGATCTGCCTGGGGAAACTACGGACAATTACAGACGTAATTTTTCTGCAGACCTTAGGAAGTTCCAGATAAATAATGTGTTTTCTATGGCTAACAAAGTACAGCAATTTTTGCTTGATCGCTTCTTTCTCAAGTAATGCCTTATCTTTCTAATTAAGTTGATAGCCTCTTGGATTAACGGTTCTCCGATTCCAAGAACGCTACCCATAAATAAAACATAAGGATATATAGTTTGGGAGAATTAGGGGGCCATTTAACGCTGTCGGTTAGTGTGAAAATGTTCCTGGAATATATGGCGTTACTGCTGTTGAACAATGAAGTTTGTGTACAAGCTTTTTGATAAACATTGGCAGATGGTAGTTCGGTTAATGCCAAACATTTTTTCTTATATGAACATATACGAGTCGTTTTTGATTACAAGTTTAAAAAAAATATAATTTCATTTCAATCAAAGTAACCTAATAAATAGAAATGATGGATGAAACAATAATTATTATTTGTGTAATTTTGTTTATTCATTTGATGCTTAGCGTTAAAGTGCTAAATAAAAAAGTATTTATTCACAACTGAAGAGTAAGTAGACATTGTCTTTGTATATGGATATTCCAATGGGAACGCCAGACAAGCAGCCTGAGAATACCGACGAAGATACCCAAATAGACATCAACCTGTCCACACAGTCTTTAGTGCATCATTTCTTCGAGAAGAAAATAACCCCGCTTCAAAAAAAGGCCGTTCGTCCTGCTGAAGTTAATGTACAAAATGAAGAAGGTATAATAAGATTAACAACTCTTCAGTTAGTGCTCGACGTATAGCAAGTAATCTTTACTTATCACTGAATTTTATATGGCGTATATTGAACAGATAAATGTCGCTAGTTACTTCAATAACATGATGCACAAAATGAGAGACTCATTTCGCTTGTCATGTGGTGCGATGAAGTATGTTTTACTAGGGACGGTATATATAATAATCATAATGAACATATCTGGGCGTTACAAAATTTGCATGCAATTAGATTAAGACGATTTCAGCATCCTTTAACTGTCAACGTTTGGAGTAGCATTTTCAACAATAATTTACTGCCTATAATCGTTTAAATGCAGATCTGTATAGAATTTTCTTGGAAAACAATCTTTTCGATTTCATTGATGACGTAGAACTTAGTATTGTTCAAAATATGTGGTGTCAGCATTATGGTGCACCAGCACATAGAGAGAGACAAGTAACTGCTTGGTTAAATTACCGTTTCTCGAATAAATGCATAGGTCAACAAGGTCCAATAGTATGGCCACCGCGTTCGCCATATCTAAATCCTTTGGACTTTTATTTATGGGAACATATGAAGCAACTTGTCTACTATGGTGAAATCACGACCCATCAGCAATTACTTGACAGGATTCAGGATGTAACTAACTAGATTGAAAATGATGGAAATCTCATCTGTTGAGTGACGGAATCTTTAGTTCGTCGATGTGAGGCTTGAATTCGAGCGGAGGGTAGCCATTTTCAACAATTTTTATGTTAATTTGGTAATAAAGATTATCTAATGTTTAAACTTTAAATACAAATAATAATTATTTTATAGCAACCATCATTTTTATTTGTCAGGCTACTTTGATTAAAATATCGTTTGAAATGCTTGTAATTTCTAAAGAAAATAAGAAAAATGTTTGACATTAACTTAGCTGTCATTTGCCAAAGTTTGTCATAGATCTTGTAGAACAGCTTGTATACTTACCATATATTTACTAGTAAGCAATATTTTAACTAAAATATAATATCTTACAAATACTTTCTGCATAACTTGGGGCTTCCAAGTACTATATTATAGTTTTTCTTAACTTAAGAGGATAATTTCAGGCGATCTGGCTGGCCACTCAATCGGCCCCCTTCTCCCTGTCCAACTATTCGGGAACAGCTCATCTAAATAAGCACGGACAGTTATTGCATAATGGGGAGGTGTACAGTATTGTAAAAATTAAATTTTAAAATCTTCAAACATTATTTTCTTGAAATTTTTGTTATGTAACACCATGATTTTTCATGATGTATATATGTAGAATGACACGCTCTTTCAAATGGCATGGTCAAAATTAAAAAAATCGTCGATGACGTCATATTTCGAACAACAATAACGTCACAAATATGGGTCGTATGTCAAAAACTGCGTTTTTTAAAAGCAAAATCGACATGCCAGGGGATTTTTTCGAAAACTTCAATTTCAAAAATAATTAATTTATTCAATACTTTTCGAAAGCACTGTATAGAAAAGTTAATGAATTTAACTTGCGTTTCTGAGATACACTATACACATTAAAGTTTTAAAAACACGTTGACGTGGATACTCGCCATCAATTAAAAACTAATTTGAAGAAATGGCGTTGAAGTTTCTAATAAACATTACGTGTGTAACTTAGATAGGTGTTCAAACCACATAGGCATATTCAAGTTTCGATCTATCAAACGTATTATATAGTAAATATAGAGTTTTTAGCTTCTTATTATTTTTACAATATTTTCAATGTGCTCGTAAAAAAATAGTTTAAGATCAAAATATACACCCACGTCTTTAACATTGTCTAGTCCATTCATACTGTCTTTGATAAATCAAGTAAAGTTTATTAACAATCAGCAGGAATTTATTAACGCTAGATGTCTTTCGAGACTAATGACACCTAAAACATAATCCATGGAACCATAAATTTGTATATCATGCAACAAATACTTTAAACTCACATTTTAGTAAGAGTCTATATCAGCGGTCCAAGGGTAGAACTCTGTGGAACTCTTGACGTCTGGGCAAACTTAACATTGAATTCCAGAAATCTGAACGGACTTACTTCTACCAGATAAATACGAAGTCTGACCAGAAACCAAAATAAATCAGTTTAGTTAGTAATAATCGAAAATATATACGAAAAATCCGTATACACTACATACAGTATGCGCCAAAAGTATGGAATAAATTCAATAAAAACGAAACAATTATTTTTTGGGAAAAATCCTTGAACAGGTCGATTTTTTATTTAAAAAATACATATTTTAGCGTAAATGCGATTTTCAAATGTCATTTGTTTTCGAGTAATGACGACATCGATTTTTTTTTAAATGGCAACACCATATTTTTTTCCTTGATTTTGAAAGATCGTTTAATTCTCTATCAGACAGTACTAAAATTTTGCCCTCTTACATAGGAAAGTTTTCGAGTAAATGACGGTTGAATGTTAGAAAACGTAAATTTTATCCATAAAAAAGTAACAATTCTGAGATATGTAAAATAAAATACAATTGATTAAATTTTATACTTAAATTAAATGTTCGAATTGTCAAAAGTGTACATTAATAAACCACGTAATTTAGAAGAACTTCAAAATCGCATTCGGGACGAAATACGCGAGTTACCCCAGAAAAGATTCATAATGTGCAAGAAGAATTTCTTCACAGACTTGCGCATTGTCAAAAAGTTGGTGGATGGCAATTCGAACATTTAATTTAAGTATAAAATTTAATCAATTGTATTTTATTTTACATACCTCAGAATTGTTACTTTTTTATGGATAAAATTTACGTTTTCTAACATTCAATCGTCATTTACTCGAAAACTTTCCTATGTAAGAGGGCAAAATTTTAGTACTGTCTGATAGAGAATTAAACGATCTTTCAGAATCAAGAAAAAAAATATGGTGTTGCCATTTAAAAAAAAATCGATGACGTCATTACTCGAAATCAAATAACATTTGAAAATCGCATTTTACGCTAAAATATGTATTTTTTAAATTAAAAATCGACCTGTTCGAGGATTTTTCCCAAAAAATAATTGTTTCGTTTTTATTGAATTTATTCCATACTTTTGGCGCATACTGTATATTTGGCTTTCCCGATCAATAGTCTCGTTAATAAACGGAGTAATGCATAAGTTAGTAACCGATAGTGCTTCCGTAAATCCATGTTGTTCCGGTACTATAACATTTTTTATTGAAAAAAAAAACAACACGGTGTATAGCAATTCCCAAAAAAATGCTAAAATTAGACAGTACTGTAATAAATCTGCAGTTAGTAACATGATTTTTGCTTCCTTTTTATTTACTGGGCATATTCTTGAAATTTTCCACTATTCAGAAAATATACGTGAGAATAGACTTAAATTAATGATTGATTATAAATAGAGACTATGAGAAAACGGTAACCTAGTTTCTAACCAAGAAAGCGGGTATTAAGTCTGGGCCCATAGTCATTTTAATTGGTTAATACAAAATAATACATGGTTAGAGGAAATAAAGTAGTAAATGTGAGTACATTGTTATAGGAACAAATGCCTTTGTCAAAATTACTAAATGATATAAAGGATGTTGACGTTGCATGATGATGTTTTCGTAAATAAAAGCTTTGATAAATTGCATCACCTCTTAGTTTTCCCTCAAATCACGAGAATAAAAAAGAAAATTGTACCTGTTTTACTTACTTCGCTCACCTAGTAATGCGAGCAACGAACAAAGTTGCCATTACTGTGAAATCGAACCGGCGACTTGACTGTTTTATTCCACTCGTTATTTGCAAAGTTTGTTTCCAACTTTCGAGAGACTTACAATCGCATAAAAATTAACGCCCCTGTCTCTGCTTCGAAACTGCTCTCTGCAGTTTACCAACTCTTTATTGTGAGGAACATTTAAAAGTAATTAACAACTTGAATAAAACATCTTTATATTTTTATTTTACGAATAAACACAACAATAAACTTTTACGGGGGAGGGGGTAAAGAAGGCGGCTTTTTTTCTTTGAAGTATTTGCTGAGGTATAGGGTTGGTTTTTAATTACATTCCTTGTTAACGAAATAACTTCAAACCTCCTTCAAGTCAGGATTATTTGCATTAAGTTTTTCTCTTTTAGATTAGCTTTAGTAGGTATCGTAGTGATGTGATACTTGGACATTAAACAAATGTTTGTATAGTTAAACCAAATACAAAGAATTGAAATTTTAACTATGATTGAATGGTATGCGGTTAATATTATTATAAATATTCAGACCAGATTTCGTAACCGGAAGTATAAGAGATTTACCTCGAACGGCAAGCGAAAATGACCGTCAATAAGTGATGCTCGTTGTTACTACTGACAATCTTCATTCATCCAATAGATATATCTCAGCCAACTTTTATGTGTTTAAGTTCTGAGTTCACAAAACTCTCAACTCTCAAATGTGGCATCCTTACAAAGTTAACGTCTTACAAGAACTATATTAGATATATAGATAGATTTATTAATTTCTAACAGGTTTACACCCAATTACAAGAAATATGTACTTATATTAGTGAGGTTTTCCAGGTTTCCCTCATTCCTGCACTGAATAGTGGTTAGGGCCTACCAACGTAAGTCGTTCCTGGGCGCAAATGTGGCCTGCTTAATAATAATATGCCGCCCCTTCTCCCGTACAAGTCTCCGACTTCTGGGCTAATCCCTGTGATTAGAATGAGGGGTAGAGATATTATTATTATTAAATATACATAAATTTTCATACACACACTTATACAAATAAACACATAAATATATAAATAAAAAGGAGAAAAACAAAAAAAATTAAAAAAAAACAAAAATAGACTGACTAACAACAAATAGTTTAGAATGAAATACAGTGTTAAAATTTGAAAAAAAGTAAAATTTTTGGATTTATTTTCTGAGTAGTAAGAGCTACTTAGTTGAAACTTGGCACACCCTAATACAACAATAATTAATTGCTAACTGTCATATTTTTCATTTATTTTCATGACCTACCTCGTAATAATTTTGCGTTTAGTTCTGGCCAATTGTAACTATAACTTAACTTGCGTGCATAAGAATGAAATTAAGAAATTTTCTCAAAAACGGTTCATCTAAAATTACCCACAAATTTTTTGTGTAATTTTAATTAATTCAATCAACAGAGTTCGAATTTTGGAAACATCGTTGGAATGCCTTTTTTTCCTTAAAAAACTGTGAAGGTTAGCTATATCTGCGGTCATGGCTAAATTAAAAATAATTTAATATCCGCAAAATGTAGTCTCTAAATACCTATTAGGGTGTGTCAAGAGTCAACTAAGTAGCTACTACTATACTATACTACTCACAAAATAGATCCAAAAATTTGATTTGTTTTTCAAACTTTAACACTCTGTATCTGTAAAACAGAGCCGTTGCGGATCCCTGTTTATATGACCTTTTTGTCCTAAAATCAATCACAGATTAACCTCTTAAAGTTTATGCACATACTTAATTAACACCCTGTATAACGTCAACCTGCCTCTGATCATCCAAGCCTTCAGCAACATATTGAGTTATATAAGTAAGGTTCGAGACGCACGATCTTTTCTACATGAAACCATGACATCGCACTTAAAAAATTACATAATTTTCATTAACGAAACACAATCGTGAATACGCAAAATATAAGGGTTTAGAGTCTAGAAAATCCACACTGGATGCATGAAAAACATACACAATGGCCGGATAAGCGAAAGTTCGGACTGGAATAATAGAAAATCGCATACTGAGACCTTATTTCTTTGAGGGCAATTTGACATTTGACATTTATTTGGATTTTTTACGTTTTGAGCTAATTCCAGCATGGGGATTAATTTTTCTTAACTCTAATGAACACAATATGCCTGTTGGTGGTATCTGGTTATCTGAATTAGCCTGATGTAACCCTACTATGGGCTTATCTCAAAAGTAAAATATGTGTGAACAGACCAGATACTCTCAAACTATTGAAAACCCCCATCAGAAAAGAAATTCGAAAAATAACACCAGATATTATTCAAAATATAATTGGTGAATTTGAACATCGAACTGGGTATTCATGATTAATGGACAAAATTCCTAAATTGGGGAGGTTGCCTACAAATTGCTGATTCCCTTCTCTACGCCTGCCCACAAACTCACAAGTGACGTCACTGGTATTTGAATCGAAAATGTCAAATTGCTTGCTAATAAATGTTGGCTTTTATTTGTAATTTATAAGTATCCCTGTGTCCCGCTTTATTATTTTTGTGTTACTGTAATTATATTCGTGTTTTGACGTAATAATTCTTGTTCTGGTATTTGTTACTATTACATTTTTGTTGGAATTTAAGTGCTGTGAATTCATACTTTTACATCAAATCTCAAATTATATTGCATTATAATTTATGTGGCTACTTGTAAAACCAAAATGAAAAAAAGGAAACTGACGAATCTATTTCTTTCCACCCAAGTGCCAAAAAAAAACCTTACACATTTTATCCAGATAACCAAAGAATTTGTAGTAAATATTGTCATACAGAAGAATTTAAAGATATAATATATTGTAGAAGAAAAATCTTCAAGCTTCGAGAAAATTACAACCTACAGGTAGAAATATGTGCTGTATACAGCTATTACATTAAATTATCATTTAACTATTTTTTGGTATAATCTAAGGTCTACATAGTGAAATTGCTCTGTGAAGACCTTTCCATCAAGTAGGTACTAGTACCACTACGCAGGCTCTCCAATGCACCATGCAAAAATAATAAAATAAGATACTAGTAGGTGGCTTCTTGAGTTGAAAGCCACAAAAGTATGATCATCTAGTTACCAATGTAATTTTAAATTATTTAATCAAATACGATAAATGGAGACACAAAATTGTACAAATAAGTAAGTACCTACAATTAACTGAACAGTAACTGAGATTGCATTGTACCACTTGTAGTTACTATTTGTTTATGACAATTAGTATATCTATTTTCATATTGCATTTCTTTGAAATATTGTTTAAGCAAATAAATAATAACTGTTAGAAACTTATAATTTTTTATTGCCTCAAATTGGTGCAACTTTCTTTTGTTTTCTGAACTTATTGAGTACAGGTGAGGTCTACGAAAGTTCTAATCATGGGGTAAGTTTTTATTTAAATACGTTTTCAAAAGTCCTCATCCTTTAATTTTCAAAACCGAGTATAATGCAGATGTAGAGACCTTTTTCAATTTTTAGAGGTATAAAATATGATGCTCCTCGTACCTACATGGTGCTTCCCTAGTAAGAATAACTTGTTCATGCTGGTAAGTTATAAAGTTATGATTTGTAACGTAAACGATATCTTGAGTCATATTTTGTAATAGCATCCAAAACACTTGATATACCTAACTACTAAACCATAGGTTACTTGTTAATAATAT
The DNA here is from genome assembly GCA_025584915.1 of Monochamus saltuarius. Lineage (NCBI taxonomy): Eukaryota > Metazoa > Arthropoda > Insecta > Coleoptera > Cerambycidae > Monochamus > Monochamus saltuarius. The sequence goes on along the minus strand of CM046724.1, from coordinate 21,883,082 downwards.
CGTAACAGTACTGTTTAGCAATAAAGACATAACTATTATTTTCACTTAATTCTTTCAATTTTTAATGACTACCAATGAACTTATCTTCAGAAGTTTGCATTTTTTTTGCAAAGCAAGCATTAAATCAGGTTATGGTTCATCCCATACCCCCAAGTTAGCCCCCAAGATAGCCTCAAATAGCCCAATCATTTGGTAAGACCATCTATTGTAAGGTAATGGGATATTTATATTGCCTTATGTATGCGATTACCTTACTACGATTTTGAGAACGAAAACAGAGAGTATTTCGAAACGTCAATAATACGGAAGTGCGCGATAGTGATGTGATTTTTGTTATTTTTTACTTATCTGCTTTTTTCAGTGTGAGATTTTTTGGTTAGGCAAACTTAGTTTCAAAAATAACCCTTGACTGTTCCGTTCGGCGCAAGGGCTTATTTAATTAATCTTTATTATTTTTTCAGAAGTGTGGCAAAAACCCAAAATAAAACTAAAGAAAAACTAAAATTATGCCACAAATAAATAGCTTCAGACAATATCTTCCATTTTTACTTACAGATATTAGAAAAATAGTAATGGTTCATCTCGTTCACATTCATACAAAAAATAATCTTACAATCACGTCCTTTTCATCTCTTATACACACTCAGCATACCTATTCCTCATTAACATTTAAAGTGTTCGAATGAAATCCCATTAATCTCAATACAGCAGAACTACAATATCCAAATCCCATATCATGTAATATTCAGATCGCCTCATCCGCGGAATAATTTAAGGAGATTTCAGCCATCAATATTCCAAACATATTTCAGCGTTCAGAATATTTTCGACACGTATGCACCAATCATGCAGTTTTCATGGTTCATTTATAATTTACGTAGTTTTCGTGTAATAAGCGGATAATGGTTAATTTATACGCGGCTTGATGATTTAGTATTTTTCTCTAATGTATGGTTTAGCGTGAATAATATCAAATGAATTTCTCGGTCATCAAAGTAATAACAGCAATATTGCTTCTGTGTAAAACAATTTTTTGTGTATTTATACGCATTACCGGATGAATTGTTTTTTATTTATTAAACAAATTATTGTGTTAAATAGATCTCGCAAAAGAGAAGTTCAAATAGTCTAAGATCCGAACTAAGGTCGTTCTTCGCTCATCTGCTTACTGGATGAAAATTATTTTTTATCAAACATAATATGTAAACAAATATATCGCAAACGAGTTGCCTAATGAAATATGTTCATGGCTACCTTTAATTAAAATTATTGTAATTAATGTTTTTCATTCATTTCGCTCACTTGCTTACCAAACAAATTTAATACCTACCAATCGAAAGAAGAAAGCATTGTGAACATGCAAAACTTAGATTGCCTTTGTTTTTCTGATCCATATTACAGGGTTGCCAGGTAGAAACATATATATATATATAGGGTGTATCAAAAAACAATTGCATATGTTGACAACAAAATATGATGATTTAACTCTACTTACCTATATACAAAAATACCTTAAAAAATACAGGGCGTTGAAGTTGAATTGTGGAAAATGTTTTTTCGCAATAACTTTGTCATTTATTAGAATACTCTCTGTGGTTAACTAAATCTTTAAAGGTATTGTTGTAAACGTGGCGTCCAAAAAACAATCGAAGAAACTGGGGGGAAAGGTGTACTTTGTCTCCCCTATTTTATCAGTAGCATTTATAAGACGCGCTTTTCAGTTGGAATAATATTCAGAGTACACATCATCTTACATAAACCCACAAACTAAACTGACATCTAATGAACTAAAATTAGGAAGTGTGGTGGTCACTGAATAGTTGCGCCTTTTCTATCTATAGATTTGGAAAAATATTTTCTAGTTAAAAAGAGTTTGAAATAATGTAAAATACTCATTTAGTCCTCTGAGTGGAAGTACACAAACAATGTTGAAAAATTTTGGCAAAAACCTTAGATTTTCTATACATGGGCGTTTATGCTAAGGCAGACGTATATGCATAGCAATTACTGTAAGTGTGTTTCACTAATTAATAAACCAAATAAAATATTATTATGGGCGTACGGCAAAAAAATGAGAGGGGCAAGGTGCCTCAAGTTTCTACGTTTGTTTTTAGGTGTCGTTTACAACAATAATCTTGATAATTTAGTTAACCCAAAGGAGTATCTCTAATAAATCTTAAATTTACGTGTAAAAAAAAAGTTTTTGCGAAAAAACATTTTTAAAAGTTCAACTTCAACGTATTTTTTTAGGTAGGCATTTTTGTATATAGGTAAGTAGAGTTAAATCGTCATATTTTGTTATAAAAAATATGCAATTCATGGGATGGATGGATCTTTTTCATTAGACCCTGTATGTTTTAATGTCTGGCAACCTGGTAATAGGGACCAGAAAAACGAAGGCATGTTCCTTATGCTTTGTAGGTACTTTAGATTGGTATTAAAATTGTTTGAGAATAAATTTCGATACAAATCTGATTTTAGTGTCATCAAAAATTGTATTTATTTAATAATAAAAACAAAATAGGTAATGCTCATGCTTTTTAGCAGACGGTATGAAGTGCTTGGAAATTCCCCAGGACAACGTAAAAAATGAAATATTGTTTTATTAGATGTATATTTTATTTTATTTTTGAAGTTGTAAAAGTTATACTTTTGAACTCCACAACGATATGCAAATTAAAGAGGAGCAAAATAAAAGTTAAGATGTAAAGTACTTAAGGAATTCTTTACAAATTAAGACCAATTTAAAAACGCGATAAAGAATGTAATGCAGACGTTTTCCAACATTTTACTTAAAGAAGTAAAGCACAAATAAAATATAATAAAGAAAAAGAGTATGATTTTTTTTTTATATACAGATCGCTTATAATGAATAATAAAAACCTAGACGTTAACCGATGGTTAATAAAATATAACTAGAATATAATTTTAGTTATTTTGAGGTTAAGGTCATAAATATTATTTGAAAAAGTTACAAAAAATTGAGACTGGTCCTGCTTCACTCTACTACATGATAAAATGAGAAATGTACAACAGCTGTTGTGTAGATATATACTGTCCATTACTAATTAACAAAATAGCAAAAAGTACGGTGGAGAATAAAACCGATAGTGTCTGTACAAGAAAAACGATAGCAGGTGAATTTAACTCACTGTCGCCAAATAATATTCACAGTACAGCAGAATCATTAAAAAGTTTTTGGAAACAAATAAGAGTCCGTTTTATTGGTGATACAGAATTATTACATACTAAAGATTAAAAATAAATGTATTTTTTTGTAATTTATCAGTGATTCGTTTTCAGAGCTTACATATTACTTGGAAATTCAAGAATTAACGTCAAAATGTACAGCTGTTTCTTTATACAGCCGGTATCTTCTAAAAAAAAGTTAAATTATTTATCGTATGGAAGTGATCACTTCTCTCGTACACTTTTCGAGGAAACCCATACTTTATTATTTCTAATATATCTAAATCATTATTAAATATATCATATTCATCATAGTTCATTTTTTTGTTTATTTTGAACTGGAAATAATAAAACCAAATTATTGAATTAGGTTATGTAGAACCTTTAAGTATCGTTAAAAGAGATAAGCCTAGAATTTCGAGGGCTTATATTTAAGAAGGTTTAAGACATTTTATGTCGGGTTTAGTAAACGGTGGAAAGCAAATTGTATTTTTAAGGTTCCTTAAATCGTAAGCGTAGCTTAAACCAAACGGTGGAAATGGCCATTAGAGACAATATTTATATAGGGTGATTCTAAAATATGCAGTCAAATTTATGCGGAAAATTAAACTTACATAATATATACAAAAATGCACTCCTAATGTGTTGCAAATTAAGTTAAAGACTATAAAAATCACGAAACACGACTCATACTAAGAAATAACCATGTTTCAAAGTGAATATCAATAAAATTCATTGACAGTATTATTATTTATACTCCGTATTGTGATTATCAGTGGAAGGAAAATTTGATTCTAAATTTTTTTCTCTGAACGTTTTCTGATGTGGTTAATATCAACGAGAACATTGGAGGGGATTTATCACACTGTATTTGGTATTGTTAATGAATATTGTTAAGTACTTCTAAAAATGTAGGGAAACTTATACCTACCACCAAAATATTAATAAAATTAGATCTACATAATCTATTTTGATTTCTAGTTTCTACGGTATAAATTTGGCTACATGTTTCAATATCGCCCTGTATAGCAAATTTGTTGTTTTACGGCGTTTTCCCGTTCTTTCTGTTTTTCATTTCTGAAACTGACCCTATATCTAAATATAAAATAAGGGAATTAAGGAATTAATATTAAATATCATTGACATGGTGGAACTACGCACTTTCGATACCTATAATGATAAAAGTCAACTCAAAATCTTCTTTTCGCTTGCGTTATACGCAACGAGTTTAACAGACTCGCCCTATACATTGAGTGAGACATTAAAAGTTCGCAAGGATTTGTTGGAGTAATTAGGCATGCTATTCTCTCTCGCTTGAAAACTTGTAAAGTTGCTACAGAGACTGGGTTCCATATCAAAACGGTGCATTCATTCGAGTGAGTAGCGACAACGGGAATCATAACTATATAAAATTGTTAATTAATGCTAATGAAATTTGGATCTTACCTAGATAGGACAAGGAAAGTCTCTGTGTTATTAAAAGGTTTCTGGGTGTATAAGTTCTCAACAAATTTAATTTGTGGAAGAATTAACTTGAAATACATCAATTTAAAGATTTTCGTATTCCTGAATGTAACCCTTTCTATGTTTTTTTTACATGGGATTTTATCTATCTTTTCTAAATTCACGGCAAATGTGGTTAAATATCCCAAATTACACACAACGTCAAAAGTCTTGGACCCCCCCTCATTCTTGTTAAAGAAATCTTTTTGTCAGAAAAACCAAATACATTTATAAAAGTATATTGTTTTCTGAATCTTTTTTTTGTGAAAAGAATATGTTCGATAAACTGAGTACTTAGAAAATTAAAAACCAGCAAATGTGTGACATTTTTGACAAAACTTATTAAATCAAAAAGAAGTAACAAAGCAAGTTCTCTACTTGACTAATAGTCGGTAAGACCTCCACCACGTTCCAATAGCATATTGAGACGGATGTGCATTGAGATAATCAAGCGGTTAACGATATCTTGCGGAATATTGTTCCATTCCTCTTCTGCCGCCACGACTAACTCATCCGCAGTCTGAGGTGGAGGAATATGATTATGAATGGCTCTAGCTACGAAATCCCACATGTTTTCAATAGAATTCATGTCAGGAGAGTTGGCTGGCCAATCTAATCTGTTGATATGTCTTGCTTCGAGTGTCTCCTGAACCCTTCTTGCGCGATGTGGTCTAGCGTTGTCGTCCATAAACATAAAATTTTCACCTATTAGGATACGTAGGGGGTAGATAATGGGCGTAATAACTTGTTCGATCTAAATTTGACTGGTCATATTCTGTGGTATGAGAATTAATGGAGCGCGGCGGTTGAACATTATTCCACCCCAAAACATTACGATACCACCTTCATACGGAGCAACTTCACGGGGAAAATAAAGTCGCTGTTGACGACCGGGTTCTCTCCAGACTCTTTGTCGATTGTCATCAGGTACTAGCCCAATTCTGGTTTCGTCTGTAAATAAAACCCATCGCCACTGGCGTAAAAGCCAACCCCTATGCTCTCGCGCCCGTTGGAGACAGGCAGCACGATGCCTTGGAAGTAGAGTGAGGACCCATAATGGTCTTCTAACACGTAAATATGCCAACCTCTATGCTCTCGCGCTAACTCGTAACGGACAGCACGATGCCTTGAAAGTAGAGTGGGGACCCGTAAGAGTCCTCTAGCATGTAAATTTGCGTTGTGGAGTCGTCCATAGATAAAGACAGAAGAGTCGTCTTCGAATAGTAGGTGTCGATATAAGACGGCGAAACGTACCTTGAAAGTGGGCTCTGAGAGCTGAAGCTGAAGATATGCTGTGTCTACAGGCATATTGCACCAAATATCGATCCTCCCGTTCATTGTATACTCGAAGACGTCCACTACGTGGTCTCTTTTCCACTGTATCAAGTTTTTCACATCTGTGTACTGTTCGTACAAGAGATGATCTAGGAATGCTCAACATTGCCGATATCTGAAGATTAGAATGTCCTGCATCATGCAAAGCAGTCATTCTTGCTCGGGTAAACGCAGAAATTCACGTCCTGGCATTATAATGTACAAAAATTCTAAGGAATGCTTGGCTGAATACACTGCCAAACTGACCAGATTTGTAAAAAACATTGGTAATAAAGTAAAGGTTTATGGTCTGCAATTTTTTATTGTCTGTTTTTTCCCTAAGTACATGTACTTTTTTACCACAGTACATTGACATTTAATATTACAAAATGAAATGCGATTAACATGAATGATACATTTTTAGTTTAGAGAAAATGTTACATCCGTTGCATCATCAAAATGTACAAGCTGGAGATGCTCCTCAACGATTAGAATTTTGTCGCTGTCTATTTGAACAACATGCACAAAATGATAGATTCATTTCGTCTGTCGTGTGATCTAATGAAACATGTTTTACTAGGGAAAGCACAAATAATAATCATAATGGAAATATTTTGAAAGAATTCAGGATGCAGCTAACCAGGATAAGAAATGATACAGATCTCATCTGTTGAGTGACGGAATCTTTAGTTCGTCAATGTGAGGCTTGCATTCGACTCGAGGGTGGACATTTTGAACAATTTTTATGGTCTTAAAATTTATTAATTTGGTTAATAAAGGTTAACTAATGTTTAAACCACCATTTTTTATTTGTCAGGCCTTGATGGAAATATAAAATTGTGTTTTTTAAAATGTTTGTAAGTTCTAAATAAAAACGAATCGGACCTATGTTCATATGAGAAAATATGTTTGATATTAACGCAACTACCTACCATTTATCAAAGTTTATCATAGAACTTGTAAAACACTCTGCATATGTGTTATGTCTTATTTAGTGAATCATTTTTGTGAAAATATTTATATTAGCTTACCACATGTATTTTTGAGAATATATGTAACGAAATTGGACTAGGTTCAAATTATGAAAGAATTACAGACTACTCTTATTGTTTCACTTTATTTAATGAAATCTTTTGGTGAACAATTTTACGATGATGATATGACATTGGTTACTGCCATAATGAAGAATAATATGATGAAAATGGGGGTAATGATGATGATGATGAGAAAGATGAAGATGATAGCAAAGTTGATACTAATGATAATGAAAAAGAAGACGCTGACGAAGATAATTGTAAACATATGTTGATGAGAGTGAGAATGAAGTTGATGATGGTGATGATGTCGATAAAATTCGAAGTTTATAACGAAATATAATTTGTACTACACTGGATAGATACTTTTGTAGTCTTATCTTTTGACAAGGGAAAAGTAAATAAGAATCGCCAAGTTTACTGTAAGTTTAATTGGTTACACTCATGATCACGGGAGTCTAGGATTTTGTTGAAAGTACTGTATTTTGTGTGGATTTGGCTTGCTATAATTTTACCTGGGGACTCATACTATTATTATAGCCGTATAATTACCTTCATGAGTTTTTTTTTTAATATTTCTGAACACACTACAGACATATCTAATGACAATCAGATGCCAATTCTGAATATTTCAGAATTAAAACTGTCATTACTTCTGTAATATTATTTTGAGGAATTCGTAAACACAAAACATGATAAATAAAATAGTACATTATACTATAAGGGAGAGAAATGCGTTATTTTGGCAGAGGTGCAATTTGAAGCCCGAGGGCTACAATGCACAGAGGACAAAATAGCATCTCTCCCGAATGGTATATACTATTTTTTCCACGGTCTCATTAACTTAAAAACACATATTTTGTCATTATGAAGTAAGTAGCACCAGAATTATTGTATTCGGATTTGAGCATTTATTTAGTAGTCGTTGAGTTATTGTCATAACTACAAAATAAAGAAACAAAAAGAATTGTCAAATTAAGGTGCTAGTTTGGTTTAGTTTAAAATTTGTTTAGTGCACAATGAATAATTGTGAGTCGGAAGAGATTGTGGAGGCTGCAAATATTGCAATAAGCAATTTGCTGCCTACAAAGTTTTACGATATAGCCTACAATCGGTTCAAATAGTGGTGCGCCGAGAAAAATGTTCAAGTATACAGCGAAAATATTTTGTTGGCATACTTCAGTGAAAATGCAAAGAATTACAAGCCTTCCACATTATGGGCGCAATATTCTATGGTTAAGTCATGCTTGATAATTTACGACAACATAGATATAAGCAAATTCCACAAGCTGATTGACAAAGGGTGAAATCGACCGTTTTCTATCAAGTGCAGATGACAAAGAATTCTTAATGATTAAGGTAAGATTACTTTTGTTGTTAGGTATTTCAATTATTAAGTATTTTGATTTTTTATAGGTTGGATTAATTCTGGGGATTGCCGGAGCTTGTCGAACTGATGAACTAGTCAATTTAATTGTAGATGATATTGAGGATGTAGGTTCTTCCTTGATTGTAAAAATTCCAAACACTAAGACAAAGATTCCACGAACCTTTCTGGTTACCGATGTGGGAAATATGCTTGTCAAGCATAAGCGCCTTTTTTGTACTACAAAGCAGGAAAATGTAGTTCGCAGCCAGTTGGCAAGAATACCATGGGAAAAATTCCGAGTGTAGTAGCTTCGTATTTAAAATTACCTGATGCTGCATGTTATACTGGTCACTGCTTACGAAGATCTTCAGCGACATTACTGGCAGATGCTGGTGTGGATATCACGACAATAAAGCGTCATGCTGGTTGGAAATCAACGACAGTCGCTGAGGGTTATGTCGAGACCTCCATTGACCACATAAGACCAAAATTGCTAATCAAGTTTTAGTAGGTACCACTACTAGCGCAATAACAAAAACTGTAAATGTAAGCGAAAGTAATATTCCTTCTAATATTAATATTGAAAATTGTACAAATGTAACATTTAATTTAAATGTCAATAAATAATTTCAATGTTATTTTTTTTTGCATGAAAAACGTTCTCCTTAATGTAAACTCCCTTGGGAGCATTATACTCCCTTGGGAATAATCGACTACTTCTGTTTTAATTTTGATGTCATAGAAACTTATTTCTACTCCCGACCGTGGAAAAAAGTAATTATACGTTTAATTGATTACATGGAAACATCAAAGAAGTATTATTTACCGTTCATATATTATTTTTTTACTGGATTTAGACAATAAGAATATAATAGTCTCTATAATCGTCGTTATGTGTAATTAATTAAAATTATAAAATAAAAACTCAGATTGGATCTCCTCAAAGAGTTTTGCTTCATCATTTCCGAGAAAACGCCATATAATAGCCACTAAATAACTGTGTATCCTGGGGAGGTATGTTACTCTTGTGTGGTAGAAGGTCGCAATGGTTCAGTACCAACATTTTTTATAGCCCGTTGCCAAGGTAAATTACAATGCATCAGCAAAATCGAAAATACAATGGAATAATGTCTGGCTAATCTTGCAAAGATTAGTCACATTTGCCGTGTAGTTCTGTACGCCTTATCCTTGTTCTCCTTAACAAAGAATGACGGATATCGTTTTAGTATATTCCCAAAATAATTCAAACTTGAGAATATTTTATAAGGTTTATGACACCTTAGGCTTCGGCCAATACATCAGTCAGTGTACGAGAAAAATGATAATGGTAATGCAGTTTTAGATAAGATTTACATTTTGATAGAACATGAAAGTAATATGTAAAAATTTTGCAGAAATAATATATCTTACAATATTATTTTCTAACGTGCCTAAAACATTTTTCCCTTTGGTTGTTGCTTATACAGAATTTTTATGAAATATAACAAACTGGACGTTACATTTGCAATAATAACTTCAAATATTTGAAACGAAATGCTCAAGAGTCTATATCATATTACTGCTTGATATAGCTAAATCTAATATATATTAATGTATCAAAGGGACATCGGTACTGTACGTTTCCTAAGTATATAGAAATGAAAAATACCTTTCTGTAGGCCATCCAGGCAATTTGTCGCTTTATTAGAATATAATATAAATTCCTTCATGTATTTGAATGGACACTTCTTCACGATGTTCAATATACCTTTGTACGCCCTCGCAAAATGGAAATTCCTTGTAAATAATAGCAGCAGAAAACTAGGAGATATGGATAAGAGTGTGTAAAAAATTAAATCAACTACACGTTTATTACAAAGTGGGTGAGTTATCTATATTGTTGTGGTTTTAAGTTGGCTATGTGTCATTTATTAATTATAGGTTTCATGTTAACACTGTTACTAATTTCGGTATGTAGGTGCACAAACTTTATCAAGAAGGAAAAAAGTATATGCTGATTAATGTAAATTATAAACGAAAAGAAAAATAATAATTTTACTGCTACTATAAAAAACCTTTTAATCATAAATAATAGAATGTACCGACTTTCTGTTTTCTGAGAGAAATTTTCCATTGCCTTGCCTTAAAATGGCCACAATCATCCAAAAATTTTCACATATCAGATATCGTTCTACTGAAAACTGGGAAAGTATTGGAAAAAAATCTTATCTGACAAAGATTGTTTGTACACATTCGGGGAATTTGCAAAAAATTTCCCAGAACTTTTGGGCAGATTTTTGAACATTCAAAAAAATTGCCACACAGAGATTTTCCGAATTTTCCCGTAATTCTGAAAACGGTCAGAAAGGTTCCATAAATGGTTTTGAACACGTTTTTGGGAATATCATACATTTCCATCCGAACAGTTCCAGGAAAAATCAATCATTTATCATTAACAAAGACCTATTGTATCCAAAATGGCCACTTTTGTCAAAAAATTGACTTCCCAAAAAAATGTTCAAAATCATTTATAGAACCTTTCTGACCTTTTCCAGAGTTACGGGAAAATTCGGAAAATCTGTATGTGGCAATTTTTGTGAATGTCCAAAAAAATTTTGGAAAAATTTTTGCGGATTCCTTGACTGTGTGCAAATAATTTTTGTGAGATGAGATATTTTCCCAATACTTTCCCAGTTTTCAATAGAACGATTTCTGATATATAATATGTGAAAATATTTGGATGATGGCCATTTTAAAGGTAACGGACAATTTCTCCCCGAAATCTAAGTGGACAGTCTTGTAGGGCTTTATTCCCCTATAAAAAAGTCCGGCAAAATCTCAATCTCGTGTTCAGTAGAGTCATTTCTGTCCGAAAAATCTAGTTTTTTTCCATGCAAACCCATTTTTGGAGTCAAATTCCGCGAAAATGAAGACCCAAAGCAAAAATTGAGAAAGAGGGATCGATAGGGAATTTTATGACGAACATTTTAAAAAAAATCACCTCAAACGGCCCAACCCTAAGGGGTGTACAGTAATTTGGGTGGCCGTTCGCACGTATATACTGAAACACAGCAATGAGCTTTAGTTTATATACAGGGTGTTCCGTAAAGAATGTGCCAAAAAGCAAGGTTAGATTCTAGGCGTCAAAATATTAGGATTCCACCAAACATGCTTTAATAAAATGTCGCTCTTCGATATACAGGGCATCAAATTCTTTTCTATTCTTAAAATTATCATCGAATATATATGAAATTTTGGTACTGGGGATTGTGGGTGGCGAGAATATCGAATTTGGTGTGGTTTTTGCGACAGCTGCTAGAGGGCGCTAGTTATGCGTGTTATTTTCAGCTAAAACTTTTTTATGGACAGTCCTAGCAGAATTTATAGTAACGCATTCGATAGACCGATTATTTCTACGAAGAAAAGGTGTACTTATTTGAAACCGATAGAACAAGCCGTTTTCGAGATATTCGTCTCCAAACGATTTCTAAACCTAATTCATGACATGCTAAATAGGACTACATACCTACATGAAAGAATGCGCCAAAAAGCAAAATTTAATTCTAGGCGTTAAAATATTAGGATTTAGTTATTAAATGCACATCATTATAAATAAATAATTTAATTAAATTTGAAAAATGCAATTAATATTTTTATTTTAACAAATGTTCAAAATGTCCTCTAATTAAGTGTTGTCTTACTCTAAATAAATACCCGTCATTATTTTTAATCACTGTGGCGGCATCGTGAATGCGTTGGATTAATTGCTCGCGCGTATTAATTTCAGTATCGTAAACTAAGGACTTCATGTATTAATACCAAAGCACACACTTTGCATACTACATACTAAGAAAATCGAACGAATTGAATATTAATAGATAATAGAAAACTTTGATTGCACTAGTGGCAGTCTTTAATTATTATATAATCTTGTCGGGTAACCTAGAAAAATAAACCGGCGAACTTTCTTATAGGGTCAGTACCTGACACACATTTTTTTATTTAATTACTATAAAACGTTTAAAGTTGAAAAAATAGGACTAAAAACTGAAAACGTAAACACGCAAGGTGTTAATTATGACAGCAAATTGTTAGTGGTTCCCTAACTCCCTAAACGTCAAATATGCGCAAGCGGCTGCCGGCGCCACAGTCAGCGATAAATTGAGGTTTAATATGGTTTCGAAATTTGCTTTTTTGTTTTATAAATAAGTTTGGAAATTTCTTGAAGAGCGCTTTCGTTAATTCATATTTTTCTCTCTTAAAATATTTGTACCTCATAGTTAATCCTGTATAATTTTTTTATTTCTTGAAATCATAGAATAAGCTGGTAAAATATTGGCCCATTTTTGAGACACATGATGTCACCTAGTTGCTATTTAGAAACAAGATTTATCTTCGGTATCAACTTGGGTGCACTAGTACTTAGATGTGGCAATTAAGTTCCAGGAATTTGTCAATGAAAAATCAAGCAAATTAAATTTCGCCAAAATTTTATTATCGACCTTCACAATTCACACGATTGGAAGCACTCTTGGTAATCCTCCGCAGTTAACCCGTTCAGCAACACGGTTACAGCTTTTTGACCTCCTGTACGCCGCCATGATGAATTCCCTTGACGTGTGACTTCATCTTGGGGAATACAAAAAAATCGCAATATTTTGGCTATAGGGTGGGTGCGGCAACGTTGGATTGCCTTTTTTTTTGGCAAAACCTCTTGCACAATGAACGAGTAATGAGCTGGAGCGTTGTCGTGGTGCAAAATACAGCCGTTCTCGGCGAGTTCGGGTCGTACACGGAAAACGCGGGCCACAGCCGTTCCAGGACGCCAACATAGAACTGTCCAGTCACTGTCTGGTCGGTAGGAACATATTTACTATGAATGATGCCGTGGATACCGAAAAAAACGATCAACATTGCCTTCAGTCGTGACTTCCTCGCTTTCGTTGACCGTTCTCCATCCTTTTCCACCCACTGCTGACTTTGTTTACAGGTCTTGGGGTCATACTCAAATATCCAGGTCTCATCTCCAGTGACTCATCCAGTCTCTACCATCGCTCCGAATGCGGGACAACAAATCCTCGCAGATCGATTTTCGCATATCTTTCTGTTCAAGGGTGAGAACTTTTGGGACCATCTTTGTGCAAATCTTTCACATATTCAAATTTTCGTGTAACATCTTGCGAACGGTTTCTTTGTTGACGTTTAACTCATCACACAACGCACGAATGCTTAGGCGCCGGTCAGACGTGATCAGTACACGCAAACGGTCAACATTTGCGTCAGTACGAGAGGTGACGGGGATCGTCTTCTACCGATACACGCCCCTTCTTGAACCGTTTTGCCCATTCAAACACACGTGTTTTCGACATGCACTCGTCTCCATACTCCATCTGCAATTTTCGAAGGATTTCCGAGGGTTTTTCTCAGATTTCACTAAAAATTGAAACACAGCACGTTGCTTGTCATTTTCATGACGCCTCTAAAAAGTTACTTCCAAAAAATACACATGAAACACAAACGAAACATGCTATCGACTTTGGACTGAAACTAAAAGAAAGGTCTTCCTTCTCTAGAAAAACGTTGACGAACGATGCAGTGTTGCCAGTTTTTGAGTTATAACTAAATTCCCGGAACTTAATTGCCACACCTCGTATTAATTAAAATTTACCAAATTCCTGTTGTCATCTTTAAAATCACTTAATTGCTCATTTAATGCTTAAACAAACAAAAATAAATAAAGGATTGTATTGCTGATGATTATACTATATAATAGGTATTGTTCCATTTATGATATTTTTAACACACCACTGGCCACTTAGTAATTGATTAAAGGGGTAGGTATTACTAAATGATTAACTAAGTAGCTACATGTAAATTTAAACAGTAAATTTTAGTAAGTAGTAGCAATAAGGTTATTTAAAATACAGGGAATCCCGAAATTAAGCGGCAATATTTCTATGCCAAAAAAGATTACTATTTCTTCATACACGTAGATCCGCAGTTACAGCTACTCTGATTATGATGTTTCTCTAAATATATCTAAAGCTAGTCGAGGGCTATGTGAACCTTGCATCTAAATTTTAAAAATTCTATTTTTTCTTTGTGATTCTTATCGTTTGTTGTGTTATCGTTTCTACTTTTTTGTACTAGGTAGATTTTTCGTTTGTAGTAATTCCAAAAAAAAGTTATACGACCTTGAAAAAACTCATCCGCTGACTTTTACAGCACTAAAAAAGGTTGTTTCTTATAGAGAATCGTTTGTAGTTGATTGTGGTGAAAAAAATGTTGTTTGTAGCAGCAACGGAAAAAAGTTTAGCTTTTTTTAATATTTGCAACATATTCTCGTGTGTAAAATATATGAAACCGTCATATTTTAAATAAGTATACTAAACAGTAATATTTTTCATCACTTGATTTGCTTACTGGTATAGAGGCGACAATTTTGAAAAAAATAATAATATAATTTTTTAGGAACTACAAACAAAATGAAAGTTACTACAAAAATTTTTTTAGCCTCCGCTGGAAGTATAGTGACAAGTGACTCTACTTTAGATTTCAAGGAACTACAAATGACTTTATAAACAACTACAAACGATTTTTTAGCCTCCGCTTTTTGAATTTTACAACGTCGTATATTTTTGGTGCCTGGTACATTGCATTATATTTCTTCATTATCTCCTTACATATCCTTTCTCCGTCTTCTTTCTCCATAGAATTATTCTTAAGCTCTTCCGTTCCCACCTTAATAGGTTTTCTCTTGACTTCTTATTGAGGATCCAGGTTTCACTGCTATACAGCGCTGTCGGTCTCAAAATTATTTTATACATTCAAAATTTTACTCCTCTAGACAATTTTTTTTATTTGGTTGTTGACTGCTGCCGAACTTCTGTTTGCTTTTATTATTCTCCTATTAATTTCATGCTCCACATCACAGTTAGCTGTTATCAGCGCCATTAAATACACATATTCTTGAACTTCTTCAAATTCCATCTTTCCGTGCTGCATTCTCACTTTGAAATTGGTATCTTTTTTTCTGTTGTCCTATTCTTAAAAGCTTACTTTTCTTTTGATTTATCTGCAATCCCATTTTCCGTGCTTCCTCCACAAGTTTTCTTGTTACTTCTTCTAATTCCCTAGCAATCTAGCAATTATGGCCACGTCATCTGCATAACATACTATTTTGTGGCTTTTAAACAATATGTGTTCTATCTGTTTAACTGACTATCTCTTATGATCTTCTAGTACTAAATAAAAAAGAAGCGTTGAAAGTGGGTCTCTTTGTCTCAGTCCCGTGTCAATAGTAAAACCTTCCGAAAATTCACCTTTTATTCGTACTTTGCTTTTAGTATTTTCTAAGATCATTTTCAGTACCCTAATCAGTTTGGTTGGTATCCTAAGTTATTTCAATATTTTACTTAGTTTATTCCACTTGAAGTATATTGGCTCTTTTTTAGATTTCGAGAAACTGCGAATGAAATGAAGGTTATTAAAAATCACTGCAAATGATTTTGCAGCATTCGGTGGAAGCATATTTTCTCTATATTAAATCTAATCAGAGCTCGGCAAAATTGTACTATTTTCTTTTTCATTGTGACCTCCGTATCAGTAAGCAATTGAAAGTGATGGAAAAAGTTAGTATATTTAATTAAAATAGGAATGGTTTTATATATTTTACATATAAGAATATATAAGGATCGGTCAGTGGTCGCGCGGTTTAAGGCATCAATACTTGAATCGAGGTGACTCGATCGCTGTGGGTTCGACCCCCGCAGCCGGTAGACCGTATATAAGCTATATTCGTGGAGAGATTGGCACCCTCTCTGCGGGTATGGTAGGGTGGAAGAATGTTGGCTTGGGTCAATGTGAGAGATTGATACCGGTTGACATTTGACTACCTCCTTAATTAATGAGGTTTTCCAGGTTCTCCTCATTGAAATAGTTATAACTTTTTCCCTTGCTACTACAAACGATGATCTATAACAATCACAAAGAAAAAATTTAATTTTTTAAAAGTCGGGTGCCAGGCGCTACTATAAACAAAATTAACAAATGTTTATCACATACATTCGAATCTGAGTAAAATTTACCATAACTTTTTTCGCTTTGACTTTTTCAACTCTTGAATTAAAAATATGATAGGTTTCCGAGTTTATTTATAAAAAAAATCATCATCAAGGTGGTCACTTATTTAGAAACGACCCACGTTTATATGAAGAAAAAGTAACCCTTTTTAGCAGAATCTAGAAAAATGTTGCCCCCTAATTTCAAAACACCCTTAAAAAAATGTCAATATTATTTTGAAGAAATATTGGAATATACCTAATGATCTACATCCGTTTTTAGTATCATTTTATCAAAGAAATGTTCCAATAACTATACCGGTGTATTTATTTGTGCAACATTGCCAATTTCGTATTAGTTTTTTTAAAATCTTATTGTTTTATTTATTATCTTTTATCTATGCATATCTAAACAAATATTCGCTATACTGGAAATTTTCTAGAGACTTCTATATATGCCAGCTCATATCGATCACATGTGCGCAGACTAGTTCTCGAGAAGTGTCTAATAAAATATAAATGATCGAAATAAGATTGACACGGAGAAAAAGCAGCTACAAAACACTATGATCACGAAAGCCTTATACGAGGGTGTAAACACTTTAAACCGTGTAAGTAATGTTAAAATACCCCTTACGCTTTTCTATACCCTCTGAAACCGTAATATCGGATGCCATCTGCTGTCCGATTTGATACGTGCGCGATTTTTAAATCGTAGAAGTGGATTAAAGCTGAAATGAAATATTTTCTCATACATGTGGATTTTTCTACATAGTGACTGCAATAGTATTTTTGTTGCAACGGATAGTTTGCTCATGTTAAACAGAAATGAAATATTTTGCCGAAAACTATGGCGTTACACTTGGTCGTATTCCCCACCAACAAAACAGTTTTATAACTTTCAAGTAATATGAAAATTTTGTCTTATTGAATTATTATTGCTTTCGGAATGTTTTATATGTATAGCGGCAAGTACCATTATTTTGTTGTCAGCAACTAAGATTATTTATAAATAAATATTTCTGTGACACGTTCATAAAATATTTTAGCCAACAAAACTAAAGTGTATTTTAATATTTTTTTAGTAATGTTCCGTGGTATTTTTAACAGCGCTGTAAATACAGGCTGTATCACATAAGAGGGCCACTCCCATGTATCTCGCTTAATATGCGAGACACGTCAAAAATCTTTAATTGTTTTTTGTTGCATTTTTGGAGGCCTTTATGCTCGAGTAATAACAAAAAAACCTGTAAAGTGCCCAAACTTTAAGGCTGTCTAACTTTTTTATTTTAAGAGATAGAGAAAACTTATTGGTAATAAATTTTTATTGCAAAATGGTTACCTTCCACTTGATATAAACAGATTTTTGAAATATCGTATGTGGTTCGCTGCGCCCTCTAGGCGGATACATTTTTTTTATTGAAGCAGGCTATGACCACAAAAAATTGCCTGTTGTTTCGTATTTCATGCAATATACTACATGTTGCCCTTATCTTTCGTATTTATTACATTTTTTCAATTTCAGTTAAAAAAAAAATGTACCTAAATATTTCCGTGTTGCTCAAGATAATGTAGAACCTGTTTTAAAGACGCCGATTGAAAAAAAATAATAAACAGAATGTACTTTTTTATTCAACATACAGATTTTCTTATAATATTTTACTTAGTAAAATATGATTTGTAAAAATGGATCGTATCAAATGCCACTTGGGAATCTACTATAATCATTTCGTTATAATTATTAATAAAAGTGTCTGCTAGCTGTAATTGTGTTTCTTAACTTGAGCTATTCATGTTCCACAGTCATGTTCTCTATACAGTTCCACGAAACGTACAGTTGTGGTTTCATCCTACTTTGACATTTAGATCTAAAACTGTACAATTAAATAATTAGCTACTAACCACTCAACTGGAAAACAGGCGTTCAGAAGAAGATAACAGCAGAATAGTAGACCAGTTTCGACGTATTCTATTTCGTGGTGGGCCAGTCAAGTAAGTAGAGAGCAATTCAACTTACTTACCCATTAGCTTATTCCCACCACGGAATTATTGAATGCAATCGAAGCTAGTCTACTATTCTGCTGCTACCTTCTTGTCAATGCCTGTTTTTCAGTTGAGAGGTTAGCAGAAAATTATTTCATTTGAGACGATGGGATACATTTGTGTATTTGTACTCAGTTTTAGATCTTTAAATTGTCAAAGTAGGATGCAACTACAACTGTACGTTTCGTGGAACTGTACAGAGAACGTGAATGCCTACGAGGCATGAACAGCTCAAGTTAAGAAATACACATCACAGCAAACAGCAAGTGGCTTTCTTAAAAATTATAGATGAAATGGCTATAGTAAATTTCCAAGTGGCATTCGATTCTTTCTATCTATTCTTACACATCATATTTTACTTTGAAACTGGTTTACTAATACAAAACATTACGTGTGAACAGTCACTGGCGAAGTTACTGGCTTGTAACATTTTTCAGCTCGCCTATTTACTAAACCTGCGTAAACAAGCTTTTTCTAAAAGTAACTAAAGATACAGCATTTTATAACTTATACTAACAGAAAATATACAGTGCTTTCAAAAAGTAACGAATAAATTCATTATTTTTGAAATTGAGAAGTTTTCGAAAAAATCCCCTGGCACGTCGTATTTGTTTTTAAAAAAGGCACTTTTTGACATACGACCCATATTTGTGACGTAATCGTTGTTCGAGATATGACGTCATTGACAATTTTTTTAAATAGCAACCTCCAATTTTGACCATTTCATTTGAAAGAACGTATCATTCTACATACGCATCGTCAACAATCATGGTTGTCTGACAGTAGCCTTAGCGACTGAGAGTTTTTTATTGCCCTCAGATAAAAACTTGAAATCGTACTTTATTAAATAGTTTTTTGTTTTTTGAGTAACTTCTTCAGTTCTTATCTTTTGTTTGGCAAAAGCAGTGTTTATTGAGTAGTAACTTTGTCATTTAAAAAAAAAATGGTTAAATTAACTGAACGAGAACGAATTGAAATTCTTTGCATGATCGGATTTGCAGACAGGATGCGCACCCAAAAAGAAGTAGTTGAATTGTTCAATGAAACTCATCCTGATCGACATGCCATTAGGCAAAGCATGGTAAGCAATATTGAGTCTAAATATCGTAACTTTGGGCATGTTCGTGATCTTCCTAAATCTGGTCGACCGTTAAAATCAGTAGATGATAAGCTTAATGTTTGGTTGGCAGTACAAGAAAATAATCACTCAACACTTAACCAATTGGCTTCTGATTTCAATATGGCAGCGTCGACAGTTCACAAAATTATGAAAAAAGCAAAGTATCATCCTTATAAGGTATGCCTTGTTCATGAGCTATCTGAAGACGACTTTGATCGGCGAAATCAATTCTGCGAGCAAATGCAAGAGCTATGCAATAATGATAATAATTTCGTAAAAAACGTAATTTTTTCTGACGAGGCTACGTTTGTTTTGAACGGCCATGTCAATAGGCAAAACTGCCGTTATTGGGCTACCGAGAATCCCCGATGGATGATGCAGTATCACACTCAAAAGTCCCCAAAAAGTAAATGTGTGGTGCGGCATAGTCGACGGAAGAATTCTGGGTCCTTATTTCTTTGACGTCAACCTAACTGGTGCAAGATATTTGGATTTTATTTGAGACGACCTCATTCCTGAACTAATAACTTTATATCCAGATATAGAGGGACATGATCTTCCAAGAAATGACATTTTCTTTCAACAAGATGGTGCACCTCCCCATTATGCAATACCTGTCCCTGCTTATTTAAGCGTTGGATAGGGAGAAGGGGGCCGATTGAGTGGCCAGCCAGATCGCCTGATATGACTCCCCTAGATTATTTCTTGTGGGGATACTTAAAAAGCAAAGTATATGTTACTAGATCGGTTAATTTAGAAGATTTAAAAGCAATAATTCGTCACGAGATACATCGTATACCTCCAGAAGTTATTGGTAATGTCCAAAGAGAATTTATTAATCGTCTTGGCTACTGTCAGGCAGCCAACGGTGCACAAATTGAACATTTAATTTAGTCGCTTTTTTACATAATCATTTTCATTTTCAGTATTGTGAAAATTAAATTTTAAAATCTTCAAACATTAAGGCAGGAAGGCAGGCGCAAATGCGGCCTGCGTAATAATAATATGCCGCCTCCTCTCCCGCACAAGTCTTCGACTTCTGGGCTAATCCTCCTGAATAGAATGAGGGGTAGAGATATTATAGATATTATTATTATATTATTTCCTTGAAATTTTTGTTATGTAACACCATAATTTTTCATGATGTGTATGTAGAATGACACGCTCTTTCAAATGGCATGGTCAAAATTGGGGGTTGCTATTTAAAAAAATTGTCGACGACGTCATATCTCGAACAACGATGATGTCACAAATATGGGTCGTATGTCAAAAAATGCCGTTTTTTAGAAAGAAAATCGACATGCCAGGGGATTTTTTCGAAAACTTCCCAATTTAAAAAATAATGCATTTATTCGTTACTTTTCGCAAGCACTGTATATTTATTAAAATTTCTACTAAGAATTTAAGGACATCTGTTATGAATAATACTTTTTTCTATTTATAACAATTATGGTTGTCATGGTATATCGAATTGAATAGGGGGATATTTACATTTTAAACATATCTTGAGTCACTTTGTATAATACCTCAGCTGCGAGCAAAATTGCATCTAGTAAAATATCAGCAAGTACACTCCTCAGAGCATTTATTACAAATTTTAATCTTATGACAGGGACCCCCAAGGAATATCAAGCAACGGTTGGAACATTTATGGAGTCTGTTTTATGAGTTTTTCCATTTCTGCAATATGTATTTGAGGGGTGAAAATATAAGAAGTATACCTATATTAATAATGACTGGGTTCTTATTATTTGTGTAATCATGTTCACGGTAATTACTTAAGTATTGAAAATAATGATTATTACTGAAACAAGTTTCTTGGCTGTCATGTAGGAGCATTTTAGGATGTCTTATATTAACATGAATCTTATCGACATAACGTATCTCTTGCTTGGTGGTTTCAATCAAAATAAACTAGAAGAACATCCGGAAATGACCATCAAAACACAGAAAAACCAAACAAATTTCGCAACATTTATATTTGAAATACAAGGTGAATGGTAAGTACAAAGAGTGTTCTGCATAAGAACCGACACAGAGCAGGTGCATTAAGGAGATCCGAAAATATTGCAATTTAACTAAACATACTTATATGCAAATTTGCACACAGGCGGAGTTACAGGACTTCAAAGTGAAGCGAAATATTTTGAAAAAAAAAAATCATATTTCTGAGTTACTTTAACTTGGAATAACCAAATTTGGTACATGATTTAGCTTTATCATTAGTCTTCTTTGACTACGAGTTCAAGTAAATTGAAACACTACAAGGTGTTCATTGAGGGTGAATCACCACTAAAACTATACAATTTTTCCAATGAACGAATTTAAAAAAAATGGTAATATTCCGCGCAGAATTTAAATTAAAAACTTTTTTACTCTTGTCAAATTGTAAAAAAGGTTTTCAAGAAAAAATGCATTAATTAAAATTAATAGCGTTTATTAGAAGAAATCAAAAAGTCAGTAGAAATTTTTGAAATATTTTACCTGAATTTTTTTTTCTCATATATTTTCAGGTATTAACAATATTGTGTGAAACTAACTACTCAGTGGACAAAAGCCCCAACCTGCGTTGAATTACACCCACAATATCTACCCATATATTCCTTATTATTAGCTTTTGTAACATTTTTTACTGTTTAAGAAAGGTATTTTAAGCTAATATAGTTAGATATTTGACTCAAGTTAAAGGAGGCCACCTGATGAAGCGATCCTAATAAAACGTAGAAATAAGTGAGATCTCAATTATTGTGGTTGAATTTCGAGTTCCCACTCCAGAGGTTAGTAAATATATTAAATTTTTTAGATAATTATTGAATAGAGTTTTGTCTGTGGATGTTCATTAGCATACCTAGATGTTTGGTATCAGAGAACATACATATGACTTCATTGATAGGAATTGTAGGAGATTTGATACATATTAGCTTAAAATACCTTTCTTAAACAGTAAAAATTTTACCTGAAGTTGCATTTCTATGAAAGTAACAAGTGTGACAAATTTGAAAAAAAAAAATTCCATTATTAAAAATGTTATATGCAAAAAAAAACAAATTAAAAAATAGCTTTGTGGTTACGTAGCTCCATTAATATTGACTTTTCGAGATATAATAAATGAATGTGACACATTTTTTTTGCAAGTAATATCACCTTCTAAATTTTCTGCGTGAAATTTCCAGACACAATGTATAAATTAATACTTACACTAAACGCCTGTGGTCAAAAAACAGTTCCCATAAATAACCTACAGCGACGCTAGTGTACCCAAATGTCAAACGTACTTCGACTGAGGTCCTAATTACCGGCAAATTTGGGGACTAAATGTGCCGAATTTATTCCTATTTTTAGAAGGACTATATGCATCTTTTTTATCGAATAATTGTTTTATATTGTTTTTTAAGTGTTTTGGAAAGTTGTACATTTAGTAACTAATTTAAGTTAGGAAAAGTTCGATTTTTTCTAATTAGTGCGGGAAAAATAATAATTGAAGAATTACTTCAACTAGCTATTCATTTATTGCTTAACTTAAATAATATCTTATCACTATTATAAATTTTAACTGTAACTTTTTTACAATTGGTTATGGAAAGCTCTGCGCATGTATTTGATGAAGTAGAGGCCGAGTTCGTAGTTATATTTATCTCTCTTTGACCCAATATTTTGAGGATAATTAAAGTTCTTGTTGGACGGAATCCTCTATATATTCTTCTGCCACGTTCGTTGTTTTCCATTAACAATGCCTTTTAAGAAAGGTGATCTCTGCTACTGCATCAGCCAGTGTCGTAGCAGGCGTTCTACGGAAATAGTGGCATTTGTAATTCCCAGCATTCGGCAATTTAAAAAATTCTACAATTTTTTTAGGGAAACCTCTTATAAAATTTATATCAATGCATTGTTTTGTACATTTTCCATTTCTTTGTCCTAGAAAGAATCTTGAATGCTCAATTGGTGACGGACTAAGAGAGGAATAATTTCGACAAGATTGACTCCTTCGATGTTTCAGTGTTAGTTCAACAACACTACCTAAGATAAGAAACAATTTCAATATTTGGACAGAAATGTGAAAATTACACTTTAACTTCATCATCAACTAGGTTTTATCATCTGCTTCTTTCAAAAATTTCTCAACTTCTGATTTTCTTAAAAACTGACTTCCTGGATCTGTGTCTTACCGATTTACGTTGAGAGAAAGCATTTAAGGAAGAAATTTCTTTATGTCAATATTGTTTTTCACTCAATGGTTGTTCTTATCATTGAGTAAAGACTCCACAGCGTAGAACACTGGATTTTTGTTCTAAATAGGCTAGCCTATAACTGCCTCAGTGCTAACAGTTACTCTCTTTTGATAACCAATCTTCAAAAAAGCGATACGCTTTTTCATATTTTTCTTTGGATTTTGTCGGCAATAATGTTTGAATCGCGATTTTTGATGATTCTTTTATATTATCTTTGATATCATTTTTGAAATTCGCAATTTTCAATACAAAATTATGATAACTATAGTTATTTGAGCTATTTTCAAAACATTATATAAAAAGATTATGTGTGCAGTTCGTAGAAAAAATGTCCGCATATGGTGTATTTTTATATCGACTAGCGATGATAAAAAACTTACGCCTGAAGCGGAAAACATACTTTTCCTTACTTATTTCACAAATTTCCTTCCCTCTTCGATAAATTATTTTCATATTTTAATAATATCAATATCAAAGGAAGTGGCAAACATGTTTATTAATTATATAAATTTTAGGAAGTAGTTATCGCTTTTACATGTGCATATTTGATACTTCACATTTTTTTCACGGAATTACCATACTAAACTGATGGAGGAGGGACGAAAAGTGATAACGAATTAAAAGCATCTAAAATTTGAACTGTCACGTATAAAAAGGTGTATAAATATCCATGGCGCAGTCATTTGTCACATGCAGAATCATGGCCGTTTAAACAAGGTAGTGACACATGTAAAATATGCACAAGCACACGTACCTATCATACATGCCGGTGTAGAGGGTGGTCACACGCAGAAATAATAAAAAAAATTATTAGTCTACGACTCCTCTATCAATCCTCAAAAAATGCTCTGTTCCATACAGTGAATAGGGGAGTAATAGTTATTATATAGGGTGTTTCATAATATATGTGCAGGACTTCAGGGTGGGATAGCTCGTCCAAAAATTTGAAAAAAAGTTTGTATTAACTTACCCTCTAAAATGTACAATTTTCGAGATACAGGGTGTTGAAATGGTAAAAAAAAATTTGTTTTTTGCGAATATTCGGAACCGTTTATCGTACAGAAAACAGCTTTTGTAAGCATTTACTGCTCATAATAAGCTATGTTCTGTGCAAAAATTTTTTTTTTCAAAGTCATAATTGGTGAAGATCTTGAAGGGGAAGTGGGTGTTTTCTCCCCAACTTCTTCGCCACTGGGAAAAGTACGGTTTTAAGACAAGCCCATTTGAACTGCCAATGTCTTCTACACAAAACATGTACTCTTGGTCATAAACTCTAAAGTTGACCGTTTTCGAGAAAAATCTACTTTTATGTTGAAAACATGGTAAATTTTTTTAAATAAATTTTTTTTACTAATTAAACAAAAACGTTACGTTACAAACGTTAACTTCATAGTTGCAAAATTTAAAAAAATAATCGTACACAGTTAAATTAAATGTTTGTTTTAAAATTTAAAGCCTACTTGATAAAAAAAATTATAATACATTTAGTAAAATAAAAATTTTATTTCAAAAAATTGACCATGTTTTTCAACATAAAAGTAGATTTTTCTCGAAAACGGTCAACTTTAGAGCTTATGACCAAGAGTACATTTTTTGTGTAGAAAATATTGGCGTCTCAAATTCGTACTTTTTCCAGTGGCGTAGAAGTTGGGGAGAAAACACCCACTTCCCCTTCAAAATCTTCACCAATTATGACTTTGAAAAAAAAATTCTCGCACAGAACTACTACTATTATGAGTAGT
The DNA here is from genome assembly GCA_025584915.1 of Monochamus saltuarius. Taxonomy (NCBI): domain Eukaryota; kingdom Metazoa; phylum Arthropoda; class Insecta; order Coleoptera; family Cerambycidae; genus Monochamus; species Monochamus saltuarius. The sequence continues at coordinate 21,857,500 of CM046724.1, read as the reverse complement.
AAATGCTTACAAAAGCTGTTTTCTGTACGATAAACGGTTCCGGAGATATTCGCAAAAAACGAATTTTTTTTTACAATTTCAACACCCTGTATCTCGAAAATTGTGCATTTTAGAGGGTAAGTTAATACAAACTTTTTTCAAATTTTTGGACGAGCTATCACATCCTGAAGTCCTGCGCATATATTATGAAACACAGGGTGTAAGGAAAAATATTGAACAAATGCGCCTCGAGTGTCCAGACGAAAAATTATTGTTTTGAAAAACGCCAAATTTAACAAATTTACTTTAATCAAGAATATTGATTGTCAGCTGAATACTAGAAAGTCTTGGAATCGTTTCTGTGATAAGCTTGTTTGCTTATTTGGCAACAAGAGTTAAAAAATTTGCAAAATCGACACAAAAAATGATTGAGAATGCTGAGAATTTTTGCATTCCGGCTGAAATCCATCAAGAAACCTAAAAAGCAACATTACGTCTGTTACCAGCGATAAGTGTGCACGATAAGAAATTGATGGAATTCGATAACTGGCGAAAAAAAGGGGGCATAGGAGAAGGAACAATTACAGAAAAGGTGCTACTACCCTACTTTTTCAATGTGGAGAAGATCTTCGATGTGGACAAAATATTCCATGCTAAAATAAAAATTAGAAATCACAAAATAATTTTATTTGATCTGTTAATAATATTACTTGAAATTTTATACTGCTGAGCCTGTTTAATGAAGTTGTCATACATTTCAAATCTAAACATTTCTAAAGTAAAATTTATTACTTACTTATACGTTTTTTGTGTCTCTTAAGCAAGACGCCATTTTCATCTCAGAAATCGCGTATGCAACTTTTAAAGTTTTTAAGCCGAAATAAATTAAAGAAGATTTGATTTGGGCTGAAAATTTGTATGTTGGTTTGAGTGTATTTTTTAGAGGAAAACTGTAACAAGTTTTGTGTTATTAATAAATCTTTATAATGAAGTAGTCTGTTTCTTAAAGTATTTATTTTATTTTGGAATAATCTAGACGGAGCTATTTGCCCACAAAACAAAATTGTGACATAACTTTTAATTCTAACAGCCAGAAAAAACTAAATTCTGGCCATCTGGCCAAGATTTTTAATATTTTATTATTGTTACTTACGTTCTAAATTAATTTAATTATAATTGACAGAACAACCATTTTTCTCATATGTAGAACCCTTATTATTTAGAGTAGTATGGTTAAAATCTCAAAATTTATAGATGTATACCTGAAGCTGCAGAAGTTTATTGTTTAAATATTAATGTAATACTATTATGTCTAAATTTTGTATTCAATTTTATTTTTTATAAGATGTTTGTATATATGGTTTGTGGCTTTGTCATTTTTTTATTATATTATAATTATCAATTTTCTCTAGAGTTCTGAAGATGTTGAACTAATGCAACGAGACGTCGACGATTATAAAATTATTGTTTTTGTTTTCCTTTTGACCTATAATCCAGCTAATGAGCACATATAAGAAATAATATATATTAAATTTTAATATTTTATTCAGCTTTTTAAGTTTTCCAAGTGAAAAAGAATATCTATCTGCATGTTTTCCAGATTTTCTTGTTTGACGGCGTTGCCTAAATAGAGAACATGAAAATAAATAATTTTCATAAAGCAACTAGTGTCTCAAAATAAAAAAAAATTGTCAAACAGAAAATTTTGAGACAGACCCTGTTGTATAATGTGCGCAAAACAATTTCAAGGATGTCGCTTGGTAACGTTTTTTGCTACTTAAAATGTTTTCTTGTAAATACGTTTTTATGAATTTTCTGTTACAAAGTGTTGAAACACCGATTGGACTAAAATTAACTAAAAGTAATAGAAGTAGAAACTTAGAAATATAAAGAAGAAGAAATATAAGAAAGTTTTTAAACGGCGCTGAAAAGTAGGTACCTCGTAAGCGTGCAATTACCCTTGACCCCTTTAAATTTTTGTGAAAGGTATTAGGAAATACTTAAAAAAGGACAATGAAGTGACATCTTCAAAGGAAATGCGTAGTATTATGATCCGGATTAAATATTATTGTCTCAACAGAAGAAATTCCGAGTTAATTTTTTTCTGATTCATTCTGATTAAACGAAACCATAGGCTATGAACTACCTGTATTAGATGTTTCCAAGGCACATTTATGAAAGATTTTTTAATTATTACTTCCTGATTTTCCGGTCCGAAAGGATACTGGAAAGGTAATTTCGCTAAACAGTCCACTCTGTAACCGCGTGTATATGAGTAATGAGTTCAATATTTACTGAAATCACTGCCAACGCAAAAGCTCCCGCGCATTAAAATATTACACGTCAAAATCCACAACACGGACATGCTTCTGAATCATTCAAGATAATATTCAAAATTTATGTGGGGTTGGTAAAGTAATCAGGTCGATTGATGTGAATTATAAAAATATTTTATTACGGTACTAAGGAAGGCATCGTATTTTGTAGTGATACCATTCATTTCGTATTTCCTCATTTCCTCTTTCCGCTGAATTAAATAAAGATTATATTTAACCACAAAAAAAAATGATTGTCCACTATGTGTTGATGCCAGATTTGACTTGACCCATCACTTTGCAATTTTTAGTAAATCGGTTAAAATGGCTGAAATAAATTATAAAAAATAGTTGCTTTCATGAATCAGGAAAGAAGAATGTAATTGCTCTAGACAGGTGAGCTACTTCGAGATGGATATATGAAGAACAAGAATTTAATATTAAAATAAGTCTAACCAGCTGTCAGGTTTAAGTGAGTCATGTCATGTATTACCAGAAAACGTAATGAATTGCACTAACAGTGGTTTTGAAGCTTTCACAAACCATGATTTTCCGGATTGTTATGCCTAATCAATCTATGAGCGGACCCAGAGGTATTAATAGCGAGTCCGCCCTTACAGAGCCTAGCCCAAGAACAACAAGGGTAGGTCAAAGAATCCCAGCTAAGACTAAGTATGTACACATTAATTTTATCACTGGTAGCGATGGGTTACCTAGGTCACGGCATAACAACCCGCAAAAGTTTTTGCTTATTTAGAAAATACGAAGCATTACATGTTACAGAAGCATTTAAAAATATAGTAAAACCATGACTTACATTATTTAAACTATTAGGGAATTAGTAATAGTAATAGTAAGAATACTAGTACTATTTAGAATGGAAAAGTACGTGTTTATAACACTACAAAACGGACTATGGGTTGAAGCTTTCACGGCGGATGCTATCATTTTACTTCACCGTGATTAGATCTCTCAGCGCCTAGCCCGACAACAAGAGTAGATCAAAGCATTCCAGAAAGCCATAGTAGATCAAAACCGATCATTCGATTTTCTAACGTAACACGGTTTATCAATCAATAATAACACGTTAATAAATTGCTTAAAATACGTACGTGCATTTACTCGAATCTACAAGAAATTATTATATTTGATAAAAAGTACATAGTGCCAGGTGTAGCTGGTGTAAATTATCGATCAGTGGTAGAGTGCTTTAAGGCGTCAGTATTTGAGTCGTGTTTGCCACCCACCGCAAGTTCGATGCTACGGCCGGTATACCGTAGATCAGCTATATTTGTAGAGGATTGGCACATTCTTTGTGGGTGTGGTTGGGTGGAAGAATGTTGGCTTGGATCAATGTGAGAGACTAATGCCGGTTGGCTTTTGACCATCCCTCTAATTATTGAGGTTTTCCAAGTTCCTCTAGTTCCTGCACTGAATAGTGGTTAGGGTTGGCCAACGTAAGTCGTTCCTGGGCGCAAATGCGATCTACTTAATAATAATATGCCCCCCCTCTCCTGCACAAGTTTCCCGACTTCTGGGCTAATCCTCGTGATTAGAATGAGGGATAGAAATATGATTATTAATAATAATAATAATAATAAATCGCCTTTATTAAGTAATGTACAAAATGAGTGTAATAAAAATAATACAAATTGAGAGGTTTACAATTGAATGAACAAAATTACCCAAATGAAACATTCTACGATTTTCCATTTTTAACCAACCTATATTATTAATTTTATCTGAAATATGATTATACTTTCTAAGACCATAAATAAACCTGCAGCATGAATTCTGAACTTGTTGTATTCTTTTTTATCTACAGCCAAAAGACAAGGTCCATAAATAAAATCGCAATAATTAAATTGCGAGAGTACAAGGGAATCACATAAATTGACTTTCAACTCATAATCCAAAATGTGTCGGTTTGGAAACAATAACTTCAATGCACTGAAAGATTTTTGAATTAGTTTTTTAATATGATTTCTAAATCTTAAATCAGTGTCAATAATGACACCTAGATTTTTTACAGAATCGACAATAGGTAACGGTTCATTATCAATATGAATGCTCAAAGAATTTTTAAATAATTTACCTGGCTACTCTTTCCAAAAATAACAGAAGATTTTTGAGAATTTAATTTAAGATTGTGTTCAAAAGCCAAATTTCTGATACTGTTAAGCTCACTGTTAATAGTTTCATTGGCCATAGCAAAATCATGAGCCGAAAAACTAAAATAAACTTGTGTATCATCAGCATAAGCCCGTATCTGACAATTATGAGTAGAATTTAAAATCGCCGCAGTATAAATTATAAAAAATAGGGGACCCAAAATGAAACCCTGGGGTACCCCTGAATAAATTTTCAAGTTATTAGATTATTAACCCTAATAAATTGATACCTATCTTCTAAATATGACGCTACCAATGAAACGGCAGAATTACTAAACCCGTAATATTTTAATTTAGCACATAGAAGTCTATGATTCACAGTATCGAGAGCCTTCGAAAAATCTAATAACACCAATATACTAACCAAACCTTTATCAATGGATGAAATTATGTCATTAGTAACACAGGTCAAAGCAGTAGAGGTACTATATCCTTTCCTAAAACCACACTGTGACTCAGGAAAAAAGTTATTAGAATTAAAGTAATGAAACATCTGATTGTAAAGTATTTTTTCAAATATTTTTGACATGACTGGTAAGATACTAATTATTCTTAAATCCCCCATAGATGATGGATTAGATTTTTTTGGAAGCGGAATACCAATGGCAGTTTTCCAGGCATAAGGAAAATATTGCTGTTCAATACAACAGTTGATAATATGTAAAATAAACTCATCAATGAAGGGCGAACAGTATTTTAACATAGTTATAGATATACCATCTGATCCATAAGCATTGGATTTTAAGTTCATAAGAATATAATTAATCTCATTGACAGTACTGAGCTTAAAATTGAATTTAACGTTATGGTTTATTAAATTGTTATCATAGTATTGTATTTTAGTGTCGCAATTGTCAGTAACATTTTGTAAAAAAGAAGCAAAATATTCATCTATATGATTATTATTAGATAATGCAGGTGGCAAATCAAAAGTTTTTTTAGACTTAATATTTAAATTTTTTAGAGCAGCCCATGTTCTACGAGAATTATTTAATGAACATAAATGATCTAAATATGCCCTCTTTTCTCTTCTAATGGAGGAAACTACAAAATTACTCTTTATATCTAACCCAGTCATTTTCATTCCTGGTACGTTTAAATTTTCGCAGTGCCTGAGTCCTTTCTTTAATCATAATTTTAATGTTAGGGGTAACCCAAGGTGCTTTATGTTTAGTAACTCTAACTTCCTTGATAGGCGCGTGAATATCAAAAAGAGAATTAATAAAATTGTTAAACAGAATCAATTTATTATTAATATCATATTCTCTGACAATATTAAACCATGGCAAAGCTATTAAGTCCCTATAAAACACTTCATACCTGAAATTATCAAAACATCTGTATTTTATAATTTTAGGCGGCATTCTATATTTTTCAAATTTTAAATCACAAAAAACTAATTTATGGTCTGAGATATCGTCAGTCGGCAATGTACCACAAGAATTGACCATATCTGTATCAGAAACAAATATCAAATCTAGAATTTTACTAGAGGTTTCAGTAATTCTCGTAGGTTCATCAATTAGTTGTGACAAGTTATATGATTCAAAGCATGCACCTATTGGATTATTTAAGTTAAAAAAGTCAACATTAAAGTCACCTACACAAATCAGGAAGTCATATGCTGGAGCAATAGAAGCCAAAATATTATCACAATCTTGTATAAATATATTTAAATCAATCTTAGGGGGGCCTGTAAAACCCACCTAGTGCAATTTTAACCTTATTTATGACTAATTTTAAAAACAACACTTCAGTAGAATCATTTAATTCAAGATCTAGATCAATCAAGTTGCAATTATAGCAATTTTTAACATATGCTGCCACACCACCACCTCTCTGCGCCACTCTATTTTTATGAAAGAAAAAATAACCAGGAATAGATAAAACGGTGCAATCCACATCATCGGTCAGCCAAGATTCAGTTATAATAATCACATCAAAATCAAAACCTCTTATCAGATTAACAAATTCATTAAAACCAGTAAAAATAGATCTTATGTTAATATGTGCTATTTTCATTTATTACTATAAAAATACTTAGTAAATTAATTAAAAAGAAGTAAAATATATATGTATATGTTCCCTCCTCGGATATACCAAAAAGAAACAAGTATAATTACAAAAAAAAGATAAGAAACAAAAAATACAAAGATAATTTCTTATTAATTATTAAAAAATTAACCAAATGTATCAATATGTAGCAGTAAAAACGATTCGTTTTGTAAATTTTAAATCAATTTGGAACCATAATTCAGAAAGATTCTGTGTATTTCGAAACCAGTATAAACAATAATAATTGATGTAAAATTCTTCGTTATCTTTCCTACATATTTGAGGTGTGAGCAAGAAGAACTGTCAATTTGAAGGTCATTGCCGAAAATAATTAATTAGTATTAATCTTGGATTTTATCAAGGTATGAATTCAGAAGTGTACATAATTTATTAATTACTATTAACTTCGGTTGTGCTTTCAGTTTTAGATATTTTCGCTTCCTTCCTACACATTAATACCCCAAGAAAGATTCGAGCCTTTAAAATAACAGCTTTAATTCATACAACATTTATTTCAGAACTTATCTCGGATATAATCTATTACTTACCACATCTTCGAAGAAAGTTTAAGACTTTATAAAAATATCCCCCGGAGGGAACTTAGAAAAATAGCCAACTTGTAACAACAATGGCTTATCTGCCGCAGATAGCCGGAGTTACATGAATTATGCAACTTCCAACAGAGTTAGAAAGTCCCAACTTTAACAGATCAACCGCTTACGTGAACTGATATCAAACTTTATATAATACAGTATGTAAATATTAGGTAACTTGTAATATGCATATTTATGCTGGCGGGAGGTGTTATTCGAAAATTTAATGTTACTCTGCTAGATGGTACCCTCTAGTAGATGAAGATTTATATTAAACAAATTAAAATATCAGATTTATCTTGATAGAATTGCGATTTTTCTTATTAACAGGCTTGTTCCCTGATTTTTTTATATGGTTCTTATGTGTTTTGTATGGTACTCGATAATCTTATTATGTCCTTAACAGAATTAACGTTTTGAGTTTTCGAGATATAAGAGGCTAAAATTGGTGCTAGTCTCAAAAACGGTGCGTTCCCCTGTGACGTCACTATACGCAACTTTATCCGAGAATCCACAATCTACCAGAAGCTGATATACAGGGTGTTTCAGTTCGAGTGAATCAAATTTTAACCACAGATAAAACTCGATAAGTAATTAAGAATTGCCTTATAAACCAAGGTTCTATGTCTCACCGTTTTCGCTCTACAGGGTCGTATTGGTCGGTTTTTTACATAATATTATTTATGATATCTCTGGTATGGTTGTAACAATTTGATTCAAATCTGGTATGATGTTAATACTTACGAATGTCTACGATGTAAAAGTTGAAAATACTACACCTTTTTGCTCGCAAACTATAAGGATCTTATAAACATTGAGAGAGGTCTGCGGTTAAGTACCTACGATATTGTAGGTCGCTTTCTGCAAGTCGAGCCGCTTAGGCCGAGCAGGAAGTAGCAGACCAGTTACATCTCACCTGCACTCGATTTATATGTGAAACTACATATGAAGGAACAGCCAGTTCAATTGTCGGTCATCTCACCTATGGCATACTGATTAGGGCTAACAAGCCCGAAACCTGTATATGTCTGGTGGAGTGGCCGACAAGGGTTCTTGGCTGTTTCATACAGATACTGCAGGTATAATTCAATGCCGGTCGGGGCATTAGCCCGCGGAGTAGTTGTTTCCTGCGGTATCATTTATAGATCTTATAAACATTGTTTTTACGATATTGACTAAATTTTTCATGACGCATCTATTCTCAATTCACCCTGTATAGGGAGTTTCATTTGAAATAAGAAATTTGAGACTACTTTGGGTATTTCCTAAAGTAGTCCAAAGTTAAAAATATTTTCACCTATAATATACGAAGAGTATTGATAATACCGAGATAATTTTGGTACTAAAATTACAGAAAGCGTTTTGCTTGGTAATTACCCCAGGCCGTAGGTCAAGGAAGAAGAAATTATTTTAAAGCAACACACCCTCGGAATCTCTATGACAAAATGTTAAGTCGAGGTGTATTCGGTAAGATCATTTTTTACACATTTAAATTTTTTGCATTTTTAAAAATTTTTAATCCATCAAACAGTGTTATATCAATTTATTTATTAAAACTGCATGTGCTGTATTATCGCTGTAATATTTTCATGATTGGATATATGTTAGCACATGACCTGAAGTATAGAAACTTCATTGCTAGCTATGTACAATAAAAATTATTTTTTTCTACGTTCATGCAAAAAACAAAACTTTATTGAACTGTATTTAGTGGAAAAAGTGGTTCTTTATTGCACTAGTGCAATAAAGTGTTTATTACGTTCATCTGTCACTCTACAATAGCGTTTTGTCATCTTGACAAACATAAACGTTCAAATCGATGTCACATTTTCCTAGACTTAGTGTCATCTAAATAACATTTTTTGGTTTTTGCATGAACGTAGAAAAAATATTGTATGCAACTCGTACAAAAAGTGCTTATTCCACTCGACGGGTTGTCCTACTGGGCCTGACGGCCACGTTGGACAATTTCACGTCGCGTGCAATAAACACTTACTTTTTGTACTTGTTGCATAAATAACTATTAAATACCTTATAGCTATTTTCAAATATGCATTTTGTTCTCTGTTGATTTCTAAAGCTAACTTTACTATCGTCTTTTTGGTATTTTGTTTCAATTTTTCTATTTCCTCTCCTGCCCCATTATTTCTACCTACCTATAGACATGTAGAAGTCGATGTTAACCAAATTGCAATTACGTTACTATAGTTTACGAAAATACCGAAGTTTGTTTTATAGAAAGGTGTTCACTTTCGATTATAGAATTGTATTATCGGAATAAAATCCCACCCCTGGTTCTCTATATGCCTTTAGTCCAAGATCGTCGTTAGTGATCCTGTATAAATCATCAGTGAGTGTACAAAAAATATATATCTTTCTAAGAAGCACCCTCTGTTAGATTTAAGTATTTCTTAATAAAAATTACGATATTAATATCGACAGGTTGATATATGTCGCCCCTTTCACAAAAAGTACCGTTTCCTTGTACGATTTTTCTTCCGTGTGGGGATTCCATCGAACTAATGAAGACTGCGAATTAAGGCGATTAGTTAAAGGAGTTCCGCAAGTTTAAGTATCAGAATGAGGCGCGATGTTCTTCTGTTGAGCAGTAAATCCTGACCAAATTACCTTGCGATGCACCTGGTGTTTCCCAACGCTCCAGGAGTTAACAAATGACACGCGATTTGCGCGGTAATCGAGAGGGCTTCCAGATAACTCCGTCACTACGGTACCAGTGCCGTAGGTAGGCCCTTTTATCTGTGTATGAGAGAACATTTAGGCAAATTCGTAATATGACTTGTTTGAAACTATGATTAAGAAAATCATTGAAATTGGGTTTTATTTATGTTTATTGAAAAATGACACAAAGACAAAAGTGAAATAAAAAGAAAATAATTAGAAACGGTAAGTAATAGTTATTTATTGTATAAGCGTCTTAAGTAGCATTATATTGTTTGTTTGCCGTATTTAACGAATGGAAGGAAGAACGGAGAGTAATGATAATAAATGAAGAAGTCATGCTATCGTATTTTTTAAATTTGAAGAAAAAATATGCAATTTCATCTATGTGGTCGAAGTATTCGATGTTGAAGGTTACTTATAAAGATCTACAAAAATATAGATATAGGAAAATATGACAAGCTTACTGCTGATTTTAAGAGTGAATCTAGAGGAATATAACTTACATCTTAAATACAGCTATAACAACTAATTGTTTTCCATATAATTGGAAGCATGCATTTATCATTCTTTTGGAAAAAGTTTCGAACCCAACTGAATATTCACCCATCAGACCCATCAGTATATTACCTACTATGTCGAAAATTTTAGAATCTATAATGAAAGATCAAATCTGTTCGTTTGTATGTGACAATAAAATTATACCCATAGTACAGTCAGGATCCGCGCTCAACATATCACTACCACCGCTCTCTTAAATATTACGGATGATATTTTTCATGCTAATGATGCTAAAAAAATTACGTGTCTCATTCTGTTAGATTATAGTAAAGAATTTGACACCCTGGAACATGACTTGCTTTGTATTAAACTTAGTTACTTTGGATTTGACCCAAGTGCCGTATTTTGTACGTAATTATTTAAGCAATCGTGTTCATAGTGTTTCTCTGAATTCTGAGATTTCGAATCCGTTGCCTCTTAGATTAGGTGTACCTCAAGGTTCCATATTAAGGCCGTTGTTGTTTTCTATTCATATTTCTGATTTTCATACATTCATAAACAGTTGCAATATACATCATTATGCAGATGATACACAAGTGTATTATTCTTTTCCCTTCGATCAATATAATACTGCTGAACAATTGATAAATTCTGATCTGAACAGGTTGTTTAATATATCACTTGCTCATAATCTAAAATTAAATGCTAACAAATCTGCGATGATGCTTTTCGGATTCAAACCAAAAAGGGATATAATTCGCAATAATATTAATATTAATTTAAGTGGTGAGGCGTTGCCAGTAGTTGATTACTGTAAAAATTTAGGTGTATGGATAGACTCTGATCTGAGATTTGTTAAACATGTTAATTATCTTTCGACAATAGGCTATAACATCCTTAAAAAACTTTTTTCTCAAAGACACATTTTAAATACTAAAATAAGGCTGCAACTTTGTAAGGCGCTTATATTTTCAAAGATGTCGTATGCTGACTGCGTTTATGGTCCTGCATTATTGGAGCGTGATGTCATTAGATTACAATTACTGCAAAATGCATTCTAAGGCATTTGTGACTAACATCCTGCAGCAAATCTAAGGATCTGCTACAGGATGTTAGTCACAAATTCGCTGTCCAGTGGATAGAACTTGATAAAATGCGTACTATCCACAGTCTGTGTCTGGTACATAAAGTTTTAGTCACGCGTGCACCTCAATATTTATTCAATAAGCTTACACCTCTCCACTTTAATAATACCTTCACTAGAAAGAAACACTTTTTACTTATTCCAAAACACTCTACTGCCACCATGAAACGAAGTTTCTCTTACATGTCTAGTAAGGGATACAATAAATTGCCATCACATTTTACACATTGTTCTATTTATAATTTTAAAAAGAAAATAAAAGAATTTGTTGTATGTTATACGGATGGCTAATTATTATAATCATCAGGAAATTTGCTACGTATCAAATATCTCTCGGGTTCATTAGTGTTAATAGTTGTCTTATTTTTTTATATCATTATTGCAATAGTTTAAATATTTTTCTATTTGTATTTCTATTAATGATGTAAAATTAGGTTAAGTTGAAAAACAGCCTTGGCTGATACTTCGCCTTTTCATTGTACGCTTTACTGGCAATAACTAAAGACCATTTATTATTATTATGAACATTTATTTATTAAGGTAATATATCTACATGTTGTTAGGTATATAGTAAACTTTGAATTATTTTAGGTTGCACTATTAATGGGGGTTTCTGATGCCTGTCGATGCTGCGAATTGATAAATTTGAAAATAACTGACGTACAGGATGTTGGCAGTTTCAGTTACCTACTTGTTTCAATACTTAACACTAAGACGGGCATTTCAAGAAAATTTACAATTATAAAAGAAGGATTTTGCGTGAATGCTGTTGAAATATGCAGAAAATATATATTTTCTCTACACCCAATTCACTTAACACAAGGCATAATCTTTTTAAGATATATCAATACTGCTCAACCTGTTGGAATCAACGTATTGGCGAAGATAACTTCAATAGTTACTTCATTTCTGAGTATCGCAAATCGAGAAGTATATACTGGCCATTGTATGAGGCGCATTAAAAGGCATGGTGGATGGAAGAGCTCTTCTGTAGTAACTTGTGCAAATTCTTCACAAAATTATGGCAACAATGCTACAAGGGTTTTGTTTTTTGTTCAGTATTAATTGAGAGAAGAAAATCTTTAAAACAGGAATGTTCGACAACGTTGTAATCTGTCAGTTGCTGTCAACTTAATAAAATTCATCGCAGTATTGTGGCTAGTGCGTTTCATCTTCCTCTAGTGCTTGGTAGATATTTGTGAGTATACATTAACTTCAAGACCTTTTTGCTATCGTAATTCTGTTAGCGTTGGTGAAAGAAAAAAATTAAGTAAAATATGTCGTATTTGATACAATTTATGATACAGCAAAATAGAGGCGCTCATATTTCGGAAACCGTGTATTTTAGGTTTCACTTTCAAGACACAGCAACATATTATTTTACTATTACAACAAATGATTTTAAAGTGTCTTACATAGTAGGTATTGCGGCATATATAAAACCCACCATGGTACATTTCTCTGCTGTAATAAGTTTGTTGGTATTATACAAAACCCTACATGGTACATTTCTCTGCTGTAATAATATATGTAGTTCCAACAGTGTCCAATCGTTTTTCAGTTCCTTCAGCAAATAATATATTTGAAAATGTTTCATCTATATCACAGATTCAGACCCTCTTTTTTCCAAATATAGTAGATGACTAACTCAGTATTTTTGCCTGCAAACAATTGAGGTGGCATCTAACATTACTAAGCAAATAATGTTTCATGCACTAATTTCTTATAGATGTAAAACATATAAACTATACTATCTTGTATTGGTAACAAATTTTTAATTTGTTTATCATTAATCACATCACAAACATATGTGTATTTAAGCATTGAAGAGTTACGATTTTTTCAATCCATACATTAAAGATTACTACTGAATATTAGATACTTATTTTCGAAATACCTACTCGCTGCTACGTCCCTGGCTTCTCTCTCTAACTAATGCCAAGTTTTGCATAAAATTGCCAAGAATATAAAGAAGATTAATGATCTCGGATAAAGAATAGTTTTAAAGATGGTAATTTGAGGATGACGATTTAGGTCGGTTTGATGGGGATTACTTTACATCCGAAAAACGTTCTCTCTTCGCCAATTATAATGTCTTCAGAACTTCTATACTAGATAAGTATTAGAGTCATCAGTTACGTATACTTACATTCAGAGGAATTCTATTTATTTAACGTTCCTGTGATTATTTGGGAATTTTATAACTTAGGTATTTGTATGATCATAAAAAAAATACAAATAGTGCAATTATTATAACTGAAAATTCAAATGAAGAATTACAGTTATATTTTAAACATTTTTATGTTTCATTTTCTGTATAGAACCGGTTAAGATCGGTTTTATATCATAATAAATCGATTAGTGAAGAGTTTGTCACAATTTGCTATTGCTATTTTTTACATGTTAGAATGAAGTAACTAAAAATCCCCAAAATTAGCCAGTCAACTGGAGCCACTTCTATTGTCTCCAATTTGTTTGAATTCATTAAATGTAGAAAATGAACATCTTGAACAATTTATTTAGTCAAATATTAGTAAACATAGATAAGAGACAATATTGGTAGAACATTATGTCAACTTTTAAAACAGTTTTTGCCATCAACGTTTGATCCAATAAATGATCAAAGAAATTGAGTTATATAATAATGAGTTAATGCACATGAATATTGTGGTAAATATTTTCAATGATTTATGCACAAAACTGAACACAATAAAATTACTTCTAATTTCTTAACCAATTTTTTATTTCGACTTTTCTGGATGCATATTGCCTGTCTTGTTCAGAATTTTCTCTCCCCTCATAAAATTTTATTTTATACAGATCTATTAAATGCCTTTGTTTTTCACTGTTGTTCTTCCTTAAGTGGCACTTATGTTTTTTAACCTCATGCTAAACTTCCTTTTTTTACCCTAGTGTATACCTTGTCATATGTACACAAGATGTTGTATACATTCTATCTTTGGAAACGGAACCGCTTCAATTATAGAGTTGGAAGGTAATTATCACTTTTATACAGGGTGATTGACAACTTATCTAAAAAAATTTGGGAATAGATGCGTCATGAAAAATGGAATCAGTATCGTAATTTTTTTTTTGTGAAATCCTAGGCTGGGCTGCTGTAGTGTGTAGTCAGATGATTCCGAATATTAAAATCCGATTACTGATAGTAGGTATTAACGTTTTTGAGATGCGAGTATTTACATTAGTTTTTCAAGTGCCAAAAATAACTTACGCGTATAGAAACTCGGAGTTGATGGATATTGTTTTAATTTATGGTCATTTAAAAATATTTTAGCAGAACGATTTCCCGGTAAGCATGTGGCAAATGCAGCTACTTTTACCGCGGTGTACAGTGAGTGCAAGTCTAGTGCAACGCGAGCGTGACACGAAAAGAGATGGAGGTTCAGAACATCCACGGCGTACCAAAGCAGTGTGGCGTATCATATACGAAGTTCAGTTATATCCGTACCATGTATAGCGTATCGAAGCATTAATACCAAGGGATTGGACGAGGAGGACGGGTACCATGGCCGCCACGGATTCCTGGCTTTAAATAACTTGGACTTCTTTCTGTGGGGAGATTTAAAAAAATAAGTGTGTCGCACCGAAGCAGACGTTATTGACGATTTACGCAAACTTATCATAGTTGCTGCTAATAACTTATAAACATTTGTGTTAGTTTGTCGAAACTGGGTAAGACGGGCCCAAAATTTTGTTGTTGTAACAGCAAGTATGTCAAACTATTTTATTAATTAAAACCTCAAATTAATTCTATTAATAATTAATAACAATAGCGGCAAAACCAGTTCAATTTGCTGTATAAAATAGGTTATAAAATGTTACCTATTTATTTTATTCCTTGGAAATTTCTTTCAATTTTTTGTCCGGTCCCCGATTGCATTCTTTGCTTTGTCAGATTTTACAGTGGATGAGTTTCCAGTGCCGTGCAGAAGTGTATTTTTAAATCATTTTTGAATTACTCTTTTTTATTTTTTCTTGACAAAATTGTATTTGTAAGAGTTCCCTGTACATTCCAATTTTTTTTAGATAAGCTCTGAATCACTTTTTATACATGACAGCATAGGATAAATATACAGTTTTGTGATTTGGAGTTAGCCATTATTACCGTTTACAGATCTAGCTCAAATGGTAACTTAAAAACTTTCATGCGTAAGTTAGAACTTTTATTAACAGATATTTCCAAAATTACAATAAAATCATTGTTCTTGGAGATTTTAACATACATTTTGAACATCAATCAAATTCTCTTAATGATTTTATTAATCTTATATCTACCTTCAATCTTGAGGTTATCATTTCGGAGAGCACAAGAGTAACAAACAAATCCTATTCTTGTATTGACAATATATTGACTACTCTAAGTTGTGATAGTTATTATACTGGGGTAATTGATCCCTGCATATCTGATCCCTCAGGTCAGTACATTATTATTAATTCTAAACCACCTGTAGCTGTAAATAACACCTTGACAAGAATTATTACAAGTAGGGGTATTAGGTAAATGATAGCGTCGCTATCATCTATGCATAGTTGGCCCAATTCTTCAAATTTGCAACTTAATGCTACTGATATATCTAGCTTTATTATAAATACTTATCAAGGTATAATTCATAAATGCTTCCTAAAAAAGAATTAATCGAAACGCCAAATTCTCTCCTTGTTGGTTCAATGATAATCTTAAATATATGCGTGACATTTTGTCGGCGGTTCACACAGTAGCTAAGGTATCGAAAAATCCCTCAGATATTCTGATTTACAAATCTGTAAGAACACAATATAGAAAAGTAATTCGAAATAGTAAAAAGGAGTCATATAGCAATTTCATCAATTCATCTACAAATAAAATGAGAGATTGCTGGAAGCTTATTAATAGTAACCGAAATTCTGGTAATCAACATGCACCATCACATAATGTATCGGCATCAGATTTTAATATGTTTTTTTCTACAATAGCGGACAAAATAGTGAATTCTCTTGAACAAGTCAATCATAATCCACTCGATAATTTAAAAAATATCCCAATTAGAGCACAATCTTTTTTTCTTGCTCCTGTTACATCGACAGAAGTTTATAATGTAATCATGGCTTTAAAAAATTCTCCAAGTTTTGATATATATGATATTAATACTAAAATCATAAAACAAACGGTTAATTTTATTGTATTACCTTTAACACATCTAGCTAATGATTGTTTTAATATAAGCATATTTCCTGATATATTAAAGGTTTCTAGAGTTGTGCCAGTCTTTAAAAAAGGGAATATCGATGAGGTTAATAATTATTATTGTCCCATATCAGTTACATCTTTGCATGGAAAAATTTTGAAAATCCTAATAAAAAATAGGCTTGAAATGTATTTTGCAAAATTCAGTGGTTTCACAAAAAATCAGTTCGGATTGCGAAAAAATTGATCAAGTATTGGTGCAATTTTTGAATTTGTAGATGGCGTAACCAATGGTTTCGAACGGGGTACGTTTACAGCTGCAGTGTTGTGACTTAAGCAAAGCCTCTCACTGTATCCCTCATATAGTTCTCTTGGATAAACTTTATTTTTATGGCATACGTGGTATTTCTTTAGAACTGATTAGCTTGTCCTTAACCAGTAGAATTCAATGTATTTCCTACGGTAACACTTTATAAATTACGCATCTATTCGGCATGGAATTCCTCAGTGGCCCGTACTGGGGCCACTGTCATTTGTTATTTACATTAATGACTTATACTATCACATGTATCCGGATGGGTGTATCTTATTTGCAGATGACACAACATTGACATGTTCTAATAAACAGAGAGATACAGTCCTGAGGTTGGCCGAAAATGATTTAATTAAAGCCGAATCATGGTTTACTTCAAATAACCTTAAATTAAATAAAGATAAAACACAAACTATTATATTTTCTAGTAATCACTTACATAATGATATGCATGTAAAACTGTTGGGGATCACTATTGATAGTTCTCTTAAGTGGGCACATCACATTGAAGGTCTTTGTAAAAAAAGTCAGATATATTTAATAAGGAAACTCAGGTTGTGTCTGGATAATGTAACATTGGTTAACGCTTATTATGGTGTTATAAACTCATTTTTAAGTTATGGACTGGTTTTGTGGGGTAATGCTCCAATGGCTAATCGTGTGTTTAAACTCCAGAAGAAAGCTATACGTATAATCTGTAGAGTCGGACCTTTTAAGCATTGTAGGCCTCTGTTTAAAAATTATGTCCCTGCCATCGCTTTACATATTTTATTCTTTGATTGAAATACATAAAAAATCTAACTCCTATCAAACTAATTCGGATGTTCACAATTATTTAACAAGAAACGCTAATCAACTCCGAACTTCTAAATTTAGGTTGCAAAAATCGCAACGTAATTCATTAAATTTAAATCTTTACAATAAGCTTCCAATACATGTAAAAATGCTAAACAATGCTCAATTTAAAAAATATTAGGAGAACTATGCTCGATCACTGTTTTTATTCTGTTCGTGAATATATGGATGCTCCCACAGTTCATTTTTTATTATGTTTTAACTTTTATATTGTTGTTTGTTGTTAATATGTTCTATATAATTTTTATTGTTACTTGTTGTTTTACCTCTTTTAAATATGACTTATCACAATATACTTTATGTACTTATTATGTGATCAATAAATATACTTACTTACTTACTTACTTACTTACTTACTTACTTAAATATACAGGGTGATTCACAACTTTTCTAAAAGAAAATGGGGAATAGATGCATTATGGAAAAAGAAGTCAATATCGTAAAAACATTTTTTGTAATATCCTTATAGTTTCCTAGAAAAAAATTATTGAAGTAGTATTTTCAACCTTTACATCGTCGAGTCACTGTAGTCTCTACCGACATTAGAATGCATTCTATCCCCGTTTTTAGTGTTAACGTTTTTGCGATAGTGTTTATATTAAGTTTTTCAAGTGTAAAAAATGATTTACGTGTATAGTAACTGAAAGTTGATGGATATCGTTTTAATTTATGGTGGGGTAAGATAAAATGCTTTAGCATCTTCTAGTATGTACGCAGAATGATTTATTTAATAATACCAATAGTGGCAAAATCAGTTTAATTTGCTGATATAAAACAGGTATTATAAAATTTTATTTATTTCTTTTCTTGGGAAATTTTTTAAATTTTTTGTCGGGTGTACATTTTTTCTCGTGGACTAAAGGCTTGTTAATTCCCTTGTATAATTAATAACCATTAATAGTTGGTACTTTTAAATGTTACTAATAACGAACTTACTATTACTACAATCCCAAATATTGTTAAATGTAAGCCCTTTGTAAGTTATTACTCCGTGGACGTATCAGTTCCCTTCGTTCCTTATACTTCTCAGTTTAGCTTTCCCCGTAGAGTCACAGTGAAGCGTTCAGGAGTTGGGGAATATAACTAACTACAATTAGCTCATTGTTCCGGTACGGGCATTATCTTTATTAAGTTTTACAGGCGGCGCGGCCAACGCTGCGAAACAACACTCAACTGTCTGCGCCAAGACGGCTCTCCAGATATTTAATATTGATAATGTAACCCTTCACGGCTAGGCTATCCAGTGTGAAACCGCACTTCTAATTTATTTTCGGGAAACGCGCAGTATAAATTCTAACTGTTATAATTAAACCTGTCTAAATAAATCCTAATCTTTAATTGCAGATTATAATTAAAATGGAAATGGAGGTTGGCTGCTCTTGTATTACTGCAGTTCATTTGCATATAAGTTTATGTCGCTAAACTTTCAAATAAAAACGGCAAATGAAATCGCGACGTTTCAGCGTTTTTGTTAATTAAAATATACGCTCGATTTGATAAAAAATATGATCGAATATAAATATTTTTATTTCATACTAATACATTATAAACAAATAAACCCCTAGTTACCGTAACTAATAGTTGTTTATGCAACAAGTGCAAAAAGTAATAATTTCAGGTCGCGTGCAATAAGCACTTTTTGAACGAGTTGCATACAATATTTTTTCTAAGTTCATGCAAAAACCAAAAAATGTTATTTAGATGACACTAAGTCTAGAAGAATGTGACGTCGATTTGAAGGTTTATGTTTGTGATGACAAAACGCTGCAGTAGAATGACAGATGAGTGCAATAAAGAACCACTTTTTCCACTAAATATAGTTCAATAAAGTACTGTTTTTTTGCATGAACGTAGAAAAACATATTCATAACTCCCTTTGGAGATATACTAAGTAGTTATAAATCCTTAATTCCTTCTAATGTATTCACAAAATTAAACCGACAATTGTCGAATTTTCCACTGAAATTATTTCCCGAAATGCAAGAATTTTCCGTTGAACTGTTGTCAGTGCCTATGACTGTAGTCAAACATGAAGTTGATTCCACTTCTTTCATGTGACATGCCAGCCAACATTACTGCAGTTTTATTTTTTAATTCCATGCTGTCGGCCAAATACCCTTTTGCTACCATTGAACTTTGCCATCCACCATGTCTCTTCATATAATGTCGTCATATCTGCTCCTGCATTGACCAATGCAGTTGTGGAAGTCCTCCGCAGACAATATCCCGTGAAAGCTTGTAGATCTGGCAAACCCAAAAAACTAGCAATTTTGCTTGGCATTTTTCCTAATGAATTTTTCCCAACGGGTTAGACTGTGCAGCACTTTTCGCGATACGTTAGAACAAATCTTTCTGAACTCGACTGACGCAAAGACATACTTCCTCACTAGACCCAATGCAGAGAACTCGTTTTTTCCCAGAATTGTAAATTTCTTAAGGATATCTGTTTTACTTTCCAGAATGTCAACTACCATAACCGAGAACCTATCTTCAGTATGACTAATCTTCATATTCAAAAGTTCTTGACCTCTGCAGCCTCCGAAATAATAATAATAATAATATCCATAATCAGAACCATCTCTACAATAGAGCAATAAATGTGTAATTCTTATAGTTTAAGGTATTACCTTATGTCGTTGAGTGAGAAATTATAGATAGAGGCGCAACCTTATGGCGAAATGTGTATACACTTTTGGACCCGAGATAGTATTAGGTAATAGCAGCTCTTTGGTTCTAACAATCTTCAATTTATCGACAACTTATTGTTCACGGATGTTTTCTTTGCTTGTTAAACAATTGAATCGTACACAGAACACTCAAAATTGACTGTCGTTAACAACAGTTCTCAACAGACGGACAAATCTCGGGCTCAAAAAAACCCTTACTGTAAAACACGGTGTAACATAATGGAACGTGAAACAGGCCTTTCGTAGCCGTTAGATAAAATGCCTATTTATTTTAAGAAAATCGAACGAAAGGAATGGGTATGTACTAATAAATAATAGAAAACCTAGAAAAACACACCGGCGGACTATATTGTGGAAAAATATCTGTACCCGACACATATTCCTTTATTTAATAACTATAAAACGTTTAAAATTAAAATAAGGCACTAAAAACTGAAGAAGAACACAAAAGTACAACGTAAACACAGGAATTGAATTATGACATGAAAGCGAGTTTTACCGTTGCTTGTTGGTTGCCTACTCTGACTTTGTAAACGTGCGGCAAACGGATCGCATAGGCGGCGTTAAGTAAGGATTTAATATAATATCAAAACAAGTTTGGAATTGTTTTGAAAGGCGGATCCGTTAATTCTTAATGTTATCTATGCCCTCTTAAAATATTTGTACTTAGTCATAGTTTAACCCTGTATACTTAATTTAATCAATTTTGAAATTCTCTCTTCTTGTTATTTTATATATATTTTTTATCCATCAATAATGATTTGTTTTTTTTTTATATCCACATACCTACTATGCTTTTCTATTCTATTTATTTTCTAGATTTTATTTGTACCAATCATAACATTTTACATTCAATTACAATTTTAGATTTTTTTTATTTAAATTTTGTTATTTATCTAAATTATCTTCTGTGATTTTTTACATCTTTATTTAATTTTAGTTAATTGAACTTGCATCTTACTATAGGTTAAGCTATACTCACGTCAAGAATTCAGACCTCTTACGTCACGGTTGACGTTACACATTTGTTTTTATTGTCAACGTAATTTTCGATATTTGGTCGCGTTAAAAACAATCATTTTTTGCAATTTAGTGCAAATATATAATTCAAACTTGTTCGTATGACGTAAGTCGTCTAAATTCTTGTCGCGAGTATATCCTCAATTTTTTAATATTATACTTTTTTCTTTAAAATTCAAACCATTTATTATGTACTTTAATTTACCTATTTTATTTCTGGTGTACATTCTATAATTTCCGTTTAATATTCTTTCGTATTGAAACAAAAATATCAGAATAATAAGTTGTTGCAGTGTGTTTAAATGTAAGATTCCCTCGACACAGTGATGCTTAAAATTTTGAAATTAAATCCTGCACCTAAATTTAAAATCCCGTATAAAACGGCCCTCTCCTTTAAACTAATAAATCTTAATCCTTTCATTCCTTTTTAACTAAAAATGTTATCTGCGGAACAATTATCTGAAGAGGAATAACTCCTTCAAGGATAATAACAAGGATAATAAAGTACAGGATTGTAAAAATATTAATTGGCAAAGTTAGTAAAGCGTCAAGAGCCGTGGGAGTGCTCAAGAAAGAGAAGAGTGCTTTGAAACAGTTGAACGCTTCCCCGAGACGCCCCGCCGGTTTTAAAGTCGTCGGTAAAGTATATCCATTTCTTACTTTGAGGCATATTAAACAGATGGCATTGCAAATTTGTTTGCATTTTCCTGGAATAATTTTGTTTTTTTTAGTGAACTGATGTACCTATTTTACACCAAGGGACTGACGTGCATTTTTTTCTCAGCAGTAAAATCACAAGAGCTTTTGTTTTCAGATAAATTTCTCTTTGTAACGAAATAACATTTGACAAAATCTCTCAATCTTCGATTTTTTCATGTTATTTTTCATCGTAAAATTACTAATTTGCAAAATTTTGAGCTAAACAGAAATTTATCCATAAAAAGAAAAGCTCGAGTGGTTTTTGTCACTATTAAATAGGGTGTTTCATAAGTGAATGTCAATATTGAAGGAGGTTAATCTACCCATGATTTTAAGACAAAAGTTTCACATAAACATAGGTCCGTTTCCGCTTTATTTTTGTTTTACAGTGATACAGATTTTTAAATTTTTTCTCCTATGCTGCATTAGATATTTTTGTGGAACTTGGTGAGTGTAAACTAGAGGCAAAGATACATGTTTTGTTAAAGAAATTAATTTTCAGTTTAAACCAGCGGCGTCGCTATTAATTTTACATTCACTATTTTCACTGAAAAAAAAAAATGATACGCCACTGCCTTTTTCAAAAATAAAAAATATTTTCTGAAAGGCTCATCATTTTACAATAAAAAAGATCTCTTGACGTTTTTCCGTATCTTGAACAGTTATACAGGAACAAAATAGAGAACAATTTATTTATTTGCAACTGAAAACACTACATATTTTTTCAGTGTAACATACGCACTGTACACATTTTATTGAAACATTCTTCACAACTAAATAATTAATATCAATATTTTTGAAAAAAAATATAAAATTAGATAAGGTGTTGAAAATGTCCTCCACCTGCAAGAATACATGCTTCAGCTCTTCTTCTCATATTAGCACGTACTCTTCAGTATTTCTTATTATGTCACAGGAAGCTACTATACGATTCTTCAGTTCAGAAAAAGTGCAAACTATTTAGATCTGGGGATCTCGGAGGCCATGGTAGAGGTCCACCACGACCTACCCAACGATTATGGAACGTTCGATTTAAATATTCTCGTGCTTCTAAACTAAAATGTGCGGGTGCACCGTCATGCATAAACCACATTCTGTTTCTAATCACGAGTGGCACATCCTCAAGTAATATGGGTAAATCCTCTTCTAGAAATTGTCGATAAATATTACCATTTAGCCTTTCCGGCAGAAAAAAAGGTCCAATTAAGTAATTTTCAACAATTCCAACCCAGACATTTACCGAAAATTGCTCCTGATGGTTAGATTCCACAACTGCATGCGGGTTTCCTTCGGCCCAAATATGAGTATTGTGGAAATTTCTGATAGCGGTTCTTGAAAAGTTAGCTTCGTCCGTGAACATTATTTCACAGTCAAACACGGGATTTTGTGCAATATTCTCCAAAAACCATTGACAAAAGTTTATTCGCAAAGTCTCGGACAAGTAGAGCCTGGACTCGTTGAATATGATATGGATATAACAGAAAATCGTGAAGAATTCCCCAAACTAGAATGTGTGAGATATTCAAGTTGTATCCAATTTTTCTAGTACTAAGTTCCGGAATTGTGTTCTTAATTTCCCATTATTTTGTTTGTAAACACGTCATTGGCGTACAGTGTTGTTTCTTTATTTATCTTGTATCTCGTTAGTGTTATTCTTTGTGTATTTTTGAGGGTGTTATTGTTGGAACATGTCATGTTTTATAGGGGACTGTAAAATTAACCAGCATATAGCACCAAATAATTCTTCCTATCCAGAACTCGATTTCATTTCAATTTATAATCAGCTAAGCCCCTACTGCTCCGCCATTGCTAGAGGCACAAAACAAAATATGGCGCTGATCATGAATAATAATCCATTCGCGCAGCTTTTAGCGCATTCCAGTCGTCATAATATAAAATTACATTTCAGTGGATTGAGGCAACCAGAATTTAATTATTAATTAATTAATTAATTAGTTACTTATTGTTAAATTGTTTTAAAAATGAAGAGTCCCTATTTTGTGATACTGCCAATGAATTCACTATAATCATTTTACTCTGAACCAGCCCATCACAGACACAAATGGAAATATTCACATTTTTTTCAAGCCGATTTTATTGGATCGGTTATAATTTTTTTTTTTCGGAAAGTTGAAGGAGTAAAGTGTTGAAATTATACATTTTTGAATTCAGCAAGTTAAGCTCTACAAGTATCCGATGAAAAATTATAGGGGTTCTATTTAAAAAAATATCCGATGACGTCATCACGCGAAAACAAATGAACGGCGGAAATGCGTTGGTATGGAAAAAAGAGTCTTTTTAAAAAGCAAAATCGACGGGTCCTAGGAAACTTCATGAAACTTTGTTGGTTTAGAAATAATGAATTTATTCCATACGTTTCTTCCACACTGTATATTTCTGAGTGTTGTGCTTAATTTAAAATAATAATAATGGATTTGAGCGTTTCTAAACGATAGATGCCGTAAATTGTGAAGCAACAGATGATTTACGATCTATCTAGGGCAAAATGGAAATGAATAACAGTTCCAATAAACATACTCTAATTATTTATTCCGCATACACTTCTAAGAAAAAATCTTTTGGTGCTACTACTTAATACTGAAAACTACTTTGGTTGTGAAATTGGACGTAATTCTGTGAAATATCCTAGACTAACAGCATTTATTATAAGGTCAATTGAATACAGGGCTAAAAAGTCCGGCATATTTAGCAGAGAAAAGATGGATAGATTTCTTACGAGGGCATCAAATGAAGAAGTTTTGATGAAGAATAAAGCAACAGGATAAAATTTACGATTGGAACCACATTTAATTAGAATATTTGTAGATTATCGTCAGAAGAAGGAATTTTCACTAAATACTTATACAGGGTGTTTTTAAAAGAAGTAGCAAAAATGAGACCACATATTCCTTAGGTGAAAATAAATCGATTTAACCTAACTCACCTATATCCCAAGTCGCATAATAAAAAATTAAAGGGTGTCAAAATTAAAATTTTATTTTCGATATTTGTAAATAACTTGTTAAAAAATTCAAATATTTACATAAAATTTGTAAGTCGGGGGTTTTTGCGGGCGAGAAATTTGTTTCTAATTATGACGTCACTAGTAGAGGGCGCCACTTGTGGCACACCATGTTTCTTTTAAATGGCAGAACTTTTTTGCTGCTTAGTGTATCCATCGGACTATAGAAACAATCGATTCTCCTACCTGTTTCATTTGAGAAAGGTATACTTTGCTGATGTTGGAAGGAGTAACCATTTTTGAAATAATCCTATTTGAAATGGTCAGAGCACCGAGTAAAAACTGTTTTGGTATCAGGTAAAGTGCCTTTTCTGCTGAAAATACAGCAAAATATTACTTGAAAAAGTTGTTCAGAATGGTAAATTATGAAGCCGTGCAAAATTTCAAGAAGATCGGCGAGGTTTGATGAAACCATTTTTCAAGATTTTATCAAAGGAGGCCGATAACATTTGTAACATTTTGCTGTATTTTCAGTAGAAAAGGCACTTTATCTGATATGATAACAGTTTTCAATCGGTGCACTGAATATTTCAAATAGGATTATTTCGAAAACTGTTACTCCTAACTATTTCAACAAGGTATACTTTTTTCAAATATAACAGGTAGGAGAATGGATTGTTTCTGATCAGATGGATACATTAAGCAGCAAAAAAGTTCTGCCATTTGAAAGAAACATGATGTGTCATAAGTGGCGCCCTCTACCAGTCACGTCAAAATTAGAAACAAATTTGAATTTCTCGCTCGCAAAAACTCCTAATTTACTAATTTTATGTAAATATTTAGATTTTTAAGAAGTTATCTATAAATATCGAGAATAAAATTTTAATAATAATTATTATTATTTATTCTCAACGGATTTACACCTAATTATAGAGAAAATTAAAATCTAAGCTATATATAGAAAAGTAGTAATAATAAATTACATAAATAAAAAAAATACGTCTTTAGTAATGGTTCATACATCGCACACAATATTTTCGTGAAAACACTACATAAACTAAATTTGATTAGCTGAGAAAAACAAAACAAAAGAAAGAAATATAAACAATAATATACGTCATCACAAAGAAATCATATTTTTAAAGGTCTTAATAATGAAATCCATTTTATCATGGTGATATCACATAAATGGCATACCCCATTAAATAACTGGGACATGTTGTAGACTGGCGATTTTACTAAAATATTAGTTTTAGGTGTTTTACAATAAAATGTGCGTGGGTGTCTTGAATGACTTATTCTTGGTACATAGCAATTAAATTGACTTAAGAGACAGTTGCAATCTATTTTATTACTAAAAATTTCGCATAACAATGTTAAAGCGGCACAATTTCTCTTAGAAAAAAATAAAAACTTGAATTGCTCCAGTAGAGCAGCGTGATCAAAACCCGTAGGCGGATAGTAACCATTACTTTTGAAAAATGTATTTTAAGCATTTACGTTGGACGGATTCTAAAAGCTGAATGTAATTTAGATATAGAGACCAAATAATTTTAACTTTGACAACCTGTATCTTTTTTATGCGACTTGGGATATAGGTATGCATTTTTGCTTGTAAAATTCTTGGGCGTATATTTAGATCCTAAGTTATCTTGGAATCACCACATAACTTACATTTGTAATATAGTTTCAAAAAAGTTATATTTGCTTCGTAGTCTGACTCACCAAGTATCGCAAGCAACCTTGATAACAGCGTACCATGGGCTAATTCACTCGGTATTGTCTTATGCTATTCTAGTCTGGGGTCATGCTACTTCAGTTTCCAGTGTGTTTAGCTTACAAAAAGAGCGATAATAATAATTTCTGGTGTCAAATTTAGATATGACTGTAGAGATAAATTTGTTCAGTTTAGGATTTTGACACTTCCTTGCATATATATTTTACAATGTTTGCTGTACGTAAAGAATAATACAGAATTATATTTATCACGAAATGAGATTCACTATCATTTTACCAGAAATAGAGACATGCTTCAAAATTTTTACCACCGACTGAGTAAAACAAGAAGTGGAACTAGATTTTGGGGTGTTAGATTTTACAATATGCTACCTCCCGATGTAAGGGCTATAAATTATACAAGTTTTAAGCACAGAGTAAAACAGTTTCTATTAAATAAAGCTTTTTATAGCATAGACGAATTTTTAAATAATGATATTATAATTATGTGCTGTTTAATTGTTTATTATATTAATATATGTTTTTACTATTTTGGACAATATGTTTTAATCATTTAATTTGTACTTTGCTGATTTGGACGTATACGTGTATATCTCTATGTATATGTATGTGTATATTTGTTTTATTTTTGTTAGTTTTGCATTATACTTGTATTTTGCTTGATTTTGTGTCTTTATATATTGTTACGAAAGCTCACCTACATTTTTAGTTGGTTAATTATGTTCCTGTTTTCGTTAGAATTTATAATTGAAGCTCACCTACCTCATTAGTTTGTAAATTACGTTTCTGTTTATGTTAGAATTTACAATTTTGGTGATGCCTTTATTTTGACGTTTTCCGGAATATTCCAGGCTATATTCTATTTGTTTCTCGACATGTTCTCGAAATCTCAGAAACTTCGAGAACTGTAAAACCTATATAAGCAGATCATTCTCGGCCGCTGAGTCAGTTTGTATTGAGCAGCCAAACGCGAGTGACAAACGTCAAAGTAAAGCGTTGACAGTTGCGAAATTTGTTGAAGAATATTTCTTGTATTATCAAGAGTGATAATAAAGATTGTTTGTCTACGTGACGTGTTTCAACGATAACCTAATTTCGAGGTTACAATATTTTATGTGTATGTATGTATGTGTATATGTGTATATATGCATATATATTTATCTATTTTTATTATTTATATTATTTAAATTTGAATGCTGGATGTTGAACATTGTCTTCATTGTTATAACATTTTTTTTTCTCTACTTTGACTTGTGTAAATACTTATGTATATGTAACACCAATAAATTAAACTAAACTAAACTAAACTAAAAACATCCGTGTATATCGTTGATGGAATACACAATAATCATTGAAAACATTCCAAGTCAGATAGCTTCATACCTGAAATTACCTGGTTCTAAATCCTATGTAGGGCACGTTTGCAACGTCGTTGTTAGCGGACGACAGCTCTAGCAGGGGCATATGTGGCCAATTTGGTACTGAACAATGGAGAAAATTAATAGACGATTAAAAATTTGTATTTCTTTTAATTGTGTTTAATAAAAAAGATATTTTTTTTGTATTATTTTTTACATTACCGTTTTAATTTGCGCATACAAATTTTATTTATATGACATCCAATTATAGCATATAGATCTACTAGAAATATCGCCACAGGAAGCAGTGTACTTTGATAATAAATATAGAGAATTGACGCATTGTATCACAACTATTTGACTGCTCAACAACTAAGATTTACATGACTCATTATATACTGGTTTTAGTGTACAGTGGCTAATATAGTTAATAACACAAAGGCTAAATGAACACTTACCTACTTTCTATTACGGTAAGTAAAGATTTTGATATCGAGTGTGAAATCATTTTTTACGTGATGATTTAGTTCAACTTTAAAATGTTCAGAAACTCTAAATATGAACAAAGTAATTATTGCAAACTTGTATTTTAAAACATTTTTCTTTTTGTTATCATCATAATTATTTTTGAGTGAAGGGCAATTTTACAGAAACTACTTATTAGTAGTAGGGGAATAAATTCAGTAATTTGATAATATTGCAGAAAAACGTTGAAACAGGTAACTAGTGATTTTAGTGTCGCTTAATTTAATTTATTTTACACGTCTATGATATCACAAGATTTTGAGTTGTAATGTGAAATATATTTACACCATATTAATACAGGGTGTTTCTTAAGTAGATGTCAAAAATTCAGGGGCGTATTCTATGGCCAAAAATAAAGGTTTTTTGTTATATAAATATGGAGTCTTAGGACTGCCATTGTCCAGCTACAGCGTGTCAAAAATTAAATAAAAAAACACTTTAATTTCTAAATCGCTTCAGATAATTTAATCAAATTCGGTGTGCATATTTAGTATGACAGTAGATATTAAATGAAAAATTACCTGCTTTAAAACTGATATTGAAATCGTGATTGCATTGTGGCATTAGGGTGTTCCTCAGACTAAACGTATTTATTGTTGAACATCATTATAGCATCTCTGGAAAAATTAGCTTCGTCGGTAAACAATATGCCAGTGGTTTATAATAATAATAATATAATAATATCTCTACCCCTCATTCTAATCACGAGGATTAGCCCAGAAGTCGAAGACTTGTGCGGGAGAGGGGGCGGCATATTATTATTAAGCAGGCCGCATTTGCGCCCAGGAACGACTTACGTTGGTAGGCCCTAACCACCATTCAGTGCAGGAATGAGGGAAACCTGGAAAACCTCATTAATTAGGGGGGTAGTTAAATGCCAACCGGTATCAATCTCTCACATTGAACCAAGTCAACATTCTTCCACCCTACCATACCCGCAGAGAGGGTGCCAATCTCTCCACGAATATAGCTTATATACGGTCTACCGGCTGCAGGGGTCGAACCCACAGCGATCCAG
Organism: Monochamus saltuarius; assembly: GCA_025584915.1. Lineage (NCBI taxonomy): Eukaryota > Metazoa > Arthropoda > Insecta > Coleoptera > Cerambycidae > Monochamus > Monochamus saltuarius. Next base: position 21,827,704 of record CM046724.1, on the reverse strand, counting down.
TCACCTCGATTCAAGTATTGACGCCTTAAACCGCGCGACCACTGACCGATCAATTGTTTGCAAAATTCAGTGGCTTGAACCCTTTGTGTGTTATACGGGTGTAACTATTAATGCTTCAGAACGAACCAAACTAATTTATGATTCACATTAAGATTTACAGCGATCTTCCTAGTACTAATATTTAGGTCTTCAATTTCGAGTAGAATATATCTTCTTCCAACTCAGGCGTTCTAACACTCAAAGGTCTTCCAAGAATTGGACCTTTCTGAAATGAGTCTAACTTCGAAAGACGTTGAAAGACATTTCTGAACATTTTTGGATTTGGAGTTTGATAATTTGGAAATTTTTCCATATAAATTTATCTAGACTTTTGCCATTTCCATCTGCAAGACCATAAATATAAATCAATTGGCCATTCCAGCATATGAATATGCATAAGCCGTTATTAAAACATAATATTTTTAAAAAATAAGCTTAAATTGACATATTAAATAAGATGACGGCTTCTTATTATTATTGTTTTGCATGGCCTCACTAAGATATATTTAAGTAATTTAAGTAACTGTAAAAATCCATTTCATGAAATAAATCAATTTTGTTGTTGATCGGTTTGAAATACAAAAAAATGTAAAGAAACAAAAAGTGAAGATAATACAATGACGCATATGATGACCTAATTTATTTGTAATATTATACAGGGTAATTTATGTTTTTTTGGCAAATTATCGATGATACACACACTTCCGCCACTGGCAATTTTCTAAAGCTGGTAATTTTTTGCTTTATATCTGCTGTCATACCGAATTTGGTGAAAATATCTTACTGGTTTAGAAATTAAAAACTGATTTTTATTTAATATTTGACACGCTGTAGCTTTCATACACACATTTATATACTTTATTACCTTTATATAATAAAAACCCTTTTTTTTGGCCACGGAATACGCTATATACGTTATGAAATTTACTATGTAACAACTGCTCAAAGTGTTATCCATCAACATCATTATCACATTTTTGTTTCTTAGATATTCTTATTATTAGTGTTAACTATGACTAAGTACAAATATTTTAAGAGGGCATAAAGAATATTAAGGCTTACGGTGAGCGCTCGATCCAAAGGGATATAGTTTTCGCTCAGTAACTCCTCAACGAAAAATGATAAAAATATCCGGTTTTTTTAAAAAAATTATTTTACACTTTTTCAAAATTTCAAAACACAGCGCCGACGTAAAATAGTATTTGAAGTCTATTAAAAAAAACCGCATATTTTTATCATTATCCGTTAAGGAGTTACTGAGCGAAAACTATGGATTTGTTCCAACACAGCAAGAATCGATTCCGAACCGTCCAGAATTAGTCAGTCAGTTTAGTTGTTAATGTACTATCGGCGAATGCGACGTAAGACGGTGTTGGTCAAACATTTCTCACGGTACTGAACAGTTCTCGACGGTTGTTGGAACAGATGTTATATATCGTTTGATAGAGCGCTCACCGTAAGCCTTAAGAATTAACGAAATCGCCGCCGCCAATGCGAGAATAGACAACCAACAAGGTACGGTCGCTGTCATGTCATGATTCCTGTATCTATATTGTAGTCTTGTGTTCTTCTTCAGTTTTTAGTGCCTTCTTTTAATTTTAAACGTTTTATAGTTGTTATTAAATAAAGGAATACGTGCCGGGTTCAAATTTTTTTCCCACCATATAGATTGCCGGTTTGTTTTTCTATGTTATGGGACAAGACTGCCGGATGCATTAAAAATTTTCTATTATCACATTCATTTTGTTTGATTCTCTTATAATAAATACCTCAGCATTTTATCTAATTCTAACTGTGCCTACAGGAAATGTGTCTTATCGGTAGTGACTGAAATTTGCCAGTGTATAACGAAATAATGAAAAGCGAATTCAAAATATTGGAGCTATCTGGATTAACTGTTACCTATCTATCAGATATTATTATTAATAAGAATATTAATTTTTGTCGTTTCTGCATTTAGAAACGCTGCAAAACGGCGGCTGCATGGTAGCTGACATTGTTGACAGATTTAAGCTTTATCTATGGATCTAAGCCATCTCAGTCGATGCTTATCATAGGCGCCGACTTTCTGTAGGAAGAAAGGGTTTTGCCCTATTTTTTAAATATCCAGCTAAAATTCTGGATTTTTTTTATTGTCTTTTGCCTCCTTGAACACGTGGTTAAAATGTTTGTAATTAGTCATAGTGTTGAGTGAGAAATTATAGATAGAGGCGCAACCTTAATGGCGAAATGCGTATGCGATCTACAAGTTTAACACCCTGTATCTTGAAAACAAAGGCCCTAATAGAAAATATCTATAGGGCAAAGTGCTTTTAAAGTCGAACAAGAAATAAAGGCCTTCATGTTTGACGTTCCGTTATGTTACACCGTGCTTTACAGTAGGGGTTTTTTGGGCCCGAGATTTGTTTGTCTATCGAGAACTGCTGTTAACGATAGTCAATTTTGAGTGTTCTGTGTGATTCAATGGTTTAACAAGCAAAGAAAACCTCCGTGATCGGTTGTCGATAAATTGACGAGTCCTAGAACCAAAGAGCTCCTATTACCTAATACTATCTCGGGCCCAAAAGTGGATACGCATTTCTCCATAAGGTTGCGCCTCTATCTATAATTTCTCACTCAAAGGTCATAGTTAACCCTGTATACACAGTATGTCTTTTTCAAATTGACGTATTTGACGGAAATCTTGCGAATTGAAATTTCAATGGATATTAGGGGGAGGGGGGGTCTGACAGATCATATCGAACTAGTCCAGCCTTTCAGTGAAAAACGCCCAGATCTACCATCTGTTTAACTACTACTACTAGGAATTTTTCTACTATTCAAGATTGAAGCACAGTAGAATTTCGTGTTTGCAATTATGGATTTGTTATCTTTTGCAGTAGTGCCCTTCAATTGTAATTAATTGATTAATTGTCTTCATCTTCAAGTAAATTAAAAAGGAAAAATATTGTAGTGTTAAAATATGTTATTTACTGATTAGGCACAAAAACTTGCTGTCTCATTCTTAACGAAATATTCTAGACATGATTATTTCGTTTCTCTATTAACTGTTTCTCCTATTTATTGGCAGAATTTCAAAATTTTATCTAATAAATCCATTCTTACAGATCCAACATGTGTAATTTAAAATCATTGCTGTTGATGGCCTGTTTCCTCTTCACCAAGAGTGTCTGTCAAGACTATTCCGTGACTCCTATAACAACGAGTTCAGGACTTTACTATGAAAAAATTGGTGAAGTGCTGCTGTCAAACAGTAACTGGCAATTTGTCACCTCAGTTGACTACAGGGGATATCTTTTATTTTACCAATACTTGATACAGCAATCAAACGAAATTGAAACGTTTTGCAAAACGTTTAACTCCACTTCATGTGCGGAAAGGTGAGATTACTTTTATAAAGTAATAGTGATATTGCAATGAAATTTCAGGGGAGATTTTTCTTGTTAAAACAAGTTATCAACATTAAAGCTAACATTTTTTTTTTAAATTGATTCCTGTCTTTATAATCACCCATAGATATGAAGTTAAACACAGTTTTTTGAATAATCACTTAAGAATTATTAAATATACTCTAAACTAAAAAATATTGGAAAAATAGCAATATTTTACTTTGGTTTTTTGTATTAAGATATGTAAATTTTCCATGAACTAATACTAGTTAGTAGTTTCTTTCATTCTGATTTAAATGATGTAACTTATATGATTAAACTGATGTGATTTATTTGATTAGTTGCAATCAGTTGAGTGATGGGAGAGTGATGCAAAAGAACAAAACATTTAACAATTTCTTATGCTTGATTTAGAAGATAATTTCAACATACAAAGAATATTATTGGGCATATTTACCATCCATAACTTATGGGGTATAGAGCAACCGGAGATAGTATAAAAATATGTCTATAAATGTGTTTTGAGCCAAGCTTGCATAAGTAATATGTTACTGTTTAAAGAATTACAGGGTATTGAAAATTAAAATAAATTTTCGAAAAATGATGATAACTTTAAAACAGTTGAAGATATCGAATTCAAAATTGGTATAATTAGGTCTTTGGGAGGGAGAAATACGAATTTGGCATTAGTTTCAAGATATTTGTATATTGTATTGTATATTGGTCAGTGGTCGCGCGGTTTAAGGCGTCAGTACTTGAATCGAGGTGACTGGATCGCTGTGGGTTCGATCCCCGCAGCCGGTAGACCGTATAACATAAGCTATATTCGTGGAGATATTGTCACCCTCTCTGCAGGTATGGTAGGGTGGAGGAATGTTGGCTTGGGTCAATGTGAGAGATTGACACCGGTTGACATTTGTCTACCCCCCTAATTTATGAGGTTTTCCAGGCTTCCCTCATTCCTGCACTGAATGGTGGTTAGGGCCTACCAACGTAAGTCGTTCCTGGGCGCAAATGCGGCCTGCTTAATGATAATATGCCGCCCCCTCTCCCGCACAAGTCTTCGACTTCTGGGCTAATCCTCGTGATTAGAATGAGGGGTAGAGATATTATTATAATTATTATTTCCTAGAGGGCGCCTGCTACGTGATTTGTGTTGAGTTAATTCACTACTATTTTTTCTACCTGTACAGTTAATAGAATTTATAAATTAAACTATAAAAGAGCCAACATTTTTACGTAAAAACCACAACATGATTTATTCACAATAATAAAATAATATAAATTCATTTTAATTTACTAGTAAATGTTGAAAGTGGCTACCGTTTACCTTAATATATTTTCTTAATCTTTTTATGAAATTCCGTCTCACATCCTAGAAGATATTTTGATATCCTCTTATAATAGTGGCGGCGTCTTGAATTTTTTGTTCAAGTTTTTCTCGTGTATTGATATCGTCATTGTATACTAAAGTCCTCATGTGATCCCATAAATAAAAATCTAACGGGTCAATATCTGGACTATGAGGTGGCCAAGGAAGTGCACTACCGCGACCAATCCGTGGAAAATGCTGATTCAAATGATTTCGAACAGGAAGTGAAAATGTGGTGGGGCACTATCTTGCATAAACCACATATTTTGTCTTACGTTCAGAGGTACACCATCCAAAAGATTAAGAAAATCTTTTTCTTAAAACTGCAAATATTGTTCTCCATTAAGTATCTGCGGAAGCCTATCAAGAAATTGTCGATAATACCGCAAAACATATTTATTCAAAACTCGTGTTCTCTCTAGGTAGGTGTGGATTTCCCAAAGCATAGTAATGTATATTTTTTCAAAATCCACGTCGTGTAAAGGTTGCCTCCTCAGTAAATAATATGTTTTTCAGGAACATGGAGTTTTCGTTTATTTTATTTAGTAGATTTTGACAAAATTCTGATCTAGCTTGCAAGTGTCCATGTAATGAATTTTGAACGGGCATAAAGTGGAAGCGAAACAAATTTTCTGCATGAATGGCCCTTGAGACGGTTGATTTACCAATTCCCGTAGAAGCTTCCAAACACCTAGTGCTTTATTCAGGATTTTTTGCGATATGCACCAATATCCCTTCTTCTTGTTTAACCGTTATACTTTTAGGTCGTCCACCAGAATTTGTAGTATAAAACGAACGCATTTCACCTAAATGATTGAATATTTTTCAGGCTGGGTAGAGGTCTTCATACCTTCTAACTGCTCCATGATTGTTGTAATTTTCTAGCACATAAACGCTGAACATATCTCGTAAATCACGGTTATAAAGCTTATTAAGCCTGGGCACTTTTAAGTAAAAATATTCTTATACTTGAATATTGCAAAAAATCTTTTTTAAGTAGCTATCACATGAAAAGGTATATAACTGTACAGGTAAAAAAAGTATTATTGAATTAACTCAACACAAAGCACGTAGCAAGCACCCTCCAGGAAATATCTTGAAACTAATGCGCTTCATATTTTTCGAAAATTTATTTTAATTAACACCCTGTAATTCCTTAAATAGTAACATATTACTTAGGCAAGTTTGGCTCAAAACACATTTTTATATCTACCATCTCCGGTTGCTCTATGGCCCATAAGTTATGGGCCAAGTTGCTCATCAAAATTTAGCAGTGTATACCAAATTTCATTCATTTATCATAACGCGATTGAGAAATATTGCAAAAAAATGATTTCCATTCCTCCCTCTTCAATGAGTCCCTGTGCCCTTAGGAAGCATTTCCGGACCCATGTTCATATGAACTTTTTAACTTAGTTTTGATCATAAAATCGGCCTGTTCAGGGTTGGCAGCTAATTATGAGACACCCTGTATAGAAATTGGTAGCTTTGAAAATGAATAGTATGGAACAAAAATCATATATTTTTTGGTGTCTGACTGCATTCATTTCACAAATGTAAGGGTTGAGGATGTTGAGTGTGTATTTAAAAAACTAAAGCCTTCACGTGCTGCGGGGCCTGATGGTATTCCATATAAATAAAGCTTGCAAAGGTTACCTAATTTATCAGTTACTATTATTATTTCAAAAATTCATTAATAGCGGTATACTCCCTACGTTTAAGCAAACTAAACTGATTCCAATTATTAAATAAGATGACGAAAGTATATGCAATAATTATCTTCCAATTTAAATGCTGTCGCCAAACTTTATAATATATTTTGTATGAGAAGCTCCATGCGTATCTTAAGCACTAAATTTCTCCACTCACTCCTAATCAACATGGGTTTTGTAAAAAGAGGTCCATGGAATCCACTAATCTTGCCATATTTGTTAATGGAATCAGTCAGGTCCTGGATGTGGGCATGCAAGTGGGCACAGTTTACACAGACTTTGCTAAAGCCTTTGTCAGAGTTAATCATGACATTGTTCTGGCTACGTTAATGCATTATAGACTTAATGATCATCTAATAGTACTTATGTCATCTTATTTTGCTAGTAGGTATCAGTTTATATGATATAAGGGTCTGAAGTCCAATATATTCTTGGCAAAGCTTGGAGTGCCGCAGGGGTCCAATCTTGGACCTCTTCCTAGTTTTTGTCAAAGAACATTCCAAATGTATCCAGTCTGACAACTTTCTCTTGGCAGATTTTCTTTTCAATTGTTGCAGAAAACGATTTTGTACATGTGCTACTGTTTAAAATAATTAATCACTCATTGTTTGCTGTAAATATAACAAAACTAGTACATATAGTAGAAGGTTATTGTTATTTCTTAGGTATTAACTATTTTTTACCAAAAAGCTCTGTCCTGACAATTTGTTGCAATGTCACTATTATAACCTTTATTTAAATATTTTTAAAATTTTTGATTTATCTAGTTGTAATATATTTAAAAAGAAATAGGATACATACAATAAAACTTAAATATGAGATTCCAATGACTATAATAAGCAAAATATTGGGAATAGTAGTCTAGAGATACCAGAGGCGGTATACATATAGGCGTAAGGAGAGTGGGGATGTTCTAAACATGACCCCCTTCTATTTGAGGCCTAAACAGGATATCACGGTGTTAGTGTACAAAAATTTTCTGGTACATTTATGGATCTAGTTAAAATGGTACTTGTTTCAAATGATTAATACAGACAACGGTATACTTTAGAACAATGAAACAAGGAGCACCTCTTTTATTCAAAATTGATTACTGATTAAGGAAAACTACGGAAATATTAGGAGCGCAAAAGTTATCAAAAGAACTTTCGATATGAGTTGGTTAAGATTTTAACGACTTTGAAATAGTATGCTCTTCAGTCAAAAATCAATTTGATTTCTCGAAGAACCATATATCTCGGTAGGCGTGCACGACAGCAAAAATGTTAGTACTAATTTGACCAGATGTATAACCTGGTAAATATTTTAATGCTCAGACCAGGACACTTTGTATATTTGTAAAATTAAAAGCAAAAATTAAAAAAAAATAATTTTAGTAATACATCAAATCTGGATATAATAAAATGTTATTAAAAATGAATCTTTATATTTTAGATTCAGTACCTAACTGTTGAGCTGATTACTTATTTTTTTCTCTTACAAACTGTTTCAAATATTCTTGTGAAAGTGAAATGTATCGATATGATATGAATTAGACAAAACTAATTTTACAAAAACATTGTCTTGAAAATTTGAAATTGTGCTAAATTGTACAGAATATAATAGTACTTATATAAAAATGTTTTGATGAAATTTAATATTTTGATGTTTGTGGTTTAAAATTATTAAAACAATTAAAAGAATAAATAAACAGTACCGTAGATAATGGGACATTAACATAATACTTCATTAAAAGTTACCTACTTTCTTTAAACTCCAAGTAGGTACGTCCTTAAGACAAAATTAAGACTAGTATACTAGTGATCATTTTCTGCCTCTTCGCATGAATTATTTATTTTATAGAAATAGAGTATATTATGTTAAATTTTAAAAATCGTCCAGTATACACACGAATTCATTTTGATATTATGTTACGCTTATCGCCAATTCCATGGCTAACTTTATGTCCTAGATGTATCATAACTTACATATTTTTTTTATTAAAAAGACTCTTAAAAGTAAGGTTTCATTACTACAGTTTAAATTAATTGAGACATTTGTGAATTGTTTTGGTATCTTGAGACAATTAAAATTTGCTTTGCAGGATAAGTATATGCATGTGCTGCCCTCTTACAGATTTACTTCAAATTTTCTGTAGAAGTTAGCAACAATGTAAGCTTAAATTTCCCAGAAGGTTATGCCTCAAAACAATTTTCAAAGAGTTTTGATTTTATTTGAGATATTCTGCAGGTACTATCACCACGTTTTACCACACAATGCCTGATTTTTATTTTTTATCTACTAAACAAATAAATATTTTTCCTTCAAACTTGGTTTGTAGTAATCTTAACAAATGATTAACATTTTGACCGAAAAACTTTTTTGAACTCAAGTCAGTGGCGTAGGTATGGGATCTTCTTTACTCTTGAACCTCCTAACTTCTGCACCAATAGCGAAAAGTATTTTTTCAGTACAAATATTAAAATTTCATTCTATTTTCTGAAAAAGTGCTCTTAGGGAAATTCATTAAGCAGTTTTGTTTTTCAAAGGGGCAGCTCATGCATATACTTATCCCGTTGTTCCATAGCAGCATACTTTAAGTTTAATAAGCAAATAGTACATTGTTGTATTAGGACTAAAAGTGTCACTTTTCTGGCGATTCAATTTTGTATTTGCGAGGCGAGAGTAGCGTAGCTGAGCGGATGCAAAATTGCAGAACAAAAAAGACACTTTTAATCCAAATAAAACATGCTATTTTTTCTCCAAGCCCCATTTAATTATTAATTTGAACACTTTTAATCTAAGGATTAGGATTAATCTAACGATTAAAAGAGTGCAAAAGTGAATATATTTTTTTCAAAGATACCATTTTTTAATGCTAAGATATCATTTTTTCCTCAGTAAGGAAAATGTCAACTTTTCAGACCCTCGACAGTCAAAAAATGTCATAGTTTTGTGATGGTTGGAGAAAAAAAGCTTTATTTTCAGATAATCTGTGTTTCTAAAAATAATGATTTGAACTTACGAGGAATGAAAAATGACTACTCTGTATACAGCAAAATGTTAGAGGGCATAGGGTGTGTCACGACGAGGGCCCACACAGATAGACAGACGTATTACGAAAACAAATTCAAATTGAAAACTGAAAATTTATATTGCTTGCAATGATCCCATCTAATGAAAATAATGCCACGAATGTAGCACTTCCAGTTATCGGAAATGTATGTCTACTTCAAAATTATTTAATCTGCTTCATGTCTTAACTTTGCCATTTTCGATATATTTGACATTCCACGAAATTTATGACAGTTGCAAAAATTTTATGAACACTTCATATCTTCCGTTACTTTTAACATAACCATTTTTGGTAGATGAAGTGTTCCACTTTGTCCTTTATATTTTTAAATGTTGAAAATATTTATTATTACCTATTATATTTTTGTGTTCTTCTTACGTTTCCTTACCCGTAGGTTTAAGTTAATTGAAAAAATTAAAATGTAACATTGTAAAAAATTTTTTTGAGGCTCGATTTACAAGATATTACAAGTTTTTTGTATGTATAGGTTTGTCATTCCCATTTTATTCAACAAATTGAAATAAACAAAACGGCACAACAAAGATTAAAAAAAGAAGACAAAAAATTCAACTCAATCAAATATGTTCAATATGGGCTCTTCTAATAAGAGAGCAAGGGATATTTTGGAAAATATGTGATTTCAGCCTAAAGTGCTCTGCATCTTGTACAATTCGTTCCCTTAGCAAATGTTTAGTTTGTAAAGGAATAAGGGAAATCTTTCATAAATTGTAATGAATTTTTTTATTTTTTTTTTACAAAACTTTCATGGATTTAATGATTTGGCTTTGGTGGCCCGTCAAAATATGTGTTTTCAACTTAATGGTGCTCTTCCGTATTACAGTCAAAATGTTCAGAATCATTTAAATGAAACAATTGGTGGATTGGTAGAGAACGGTTTGCACCTGCTAAGTGGCCATCCCATTTCCCCGATCTCAACCCGTTGGACTTTAGTTTCTGAGGTTTTATGAAATATTTTGTTTATATGGTTCCAATACTAAATGAACAACAGCTGGGGGTACGAATTATACAAAGTGCAGAACACTTTAGGCTGAAACCACATATTTTGCAAAACATTCATTACTCTCTCATTAAAAGAGCCCCAGCTGAATGTGAAGGTGGTATATTGAACATTTAGCTTAATTTTATTAGTTGTACCATTTTGTATATTTCAATTTACTTAGTAAAATGGGAATAACCATTTAATACTTACGATATTTAATTTGTGCTAAACCTAGCACATTCGAAAATTGCAATATCTCATAACTCGAACTTCAAATCAAAATCTTATAAGAGTGAAAAAATAGAATAAAAACACGCTCTATCTAAAAAAAATATTCTGATATCCCTATAACCCCCTTTTTCTCCGTTATAGCTTTAATACTTTAGACTAAAATTACACAGAAAGTCTGCCGACCTAAGATTATAATATGTGCTAAATTTCAAACAAATATCTGTAAAATCACAGGAGCTATCAGTAATTTTTAAAAATATCGTTAATGGCTTTATCGACTAATTTGTAACAATCTGTGTGAAAAAATAAAAGTAACTATTAAGCCACTGATTTTTGATATATGATGAACTAGACTTAAAATTTAAAAACGAAAAAATGTAATACACGGCATTCCATTTGGAAAAATTAACTTTTCATTGCTTAAAGTTGTCAAAATATAATGTAATGTAAATTGTCTAATTTTCGACATAACCGGAAGTGCTACATGCATGGTTTATTATCATTGGACAGATAATTGCAAGTAACACTCGTTTACCAATTTTCAGATTTCAATTTGGTTTTCATGATATGTCTAGCGGACCCTGGTCGTGACACACTCTGTATATATCTATACTGGTTGACAGGTATAACCGGATACGAGCTAATCTGGACAGAATTGAGGAAACGGATGAATCAATGGCAAATTTTTTGGGAATCACAACTCAAAATAGAAGAGTGAAGCGTTTCTGGGGTGCAATAGGTAGCGCTTTGTTAAGTGTTGGAGGCACCATAGTAAAATCAATTTTTGGAGGAGGATCAAAGAATATAGATTTAACCCAATACAACAACGCTATCAATAACTTACAGAACGGTCAACGGGAATTAGTAAACCAGTTGATACTTCAAAGAACAGTGTTTACCGCGGATTCAGAAACAAAGAATAGGGAAATTCAGCAATTAAACACAAATCAAGTTGAAATAAAAAATAAAATCGTTTCTCTGGAAAATTCATTTGAAATGGATAAAGAACAAAAGGAAAAGGAAATAAAGGAATTAAAGATGAAGCTGAACGAAATAAACGACCAAATTAAAACACAAGAGAAAAATTTCAAGAGATTAGATGGAGAAGTGAACAAGATTAAAAGTAATATTTTAGAAATCGATAACTCTATAAAAGAAATCAAAAACAATGTTGCAACTAACGCGAAAAATATAAATAAAATTAAAATAATTAGTCAGTTAAATACAATTTCGATCAATTTCATATTGTTAATGAATCAGTTCGAATCAGAGCAACGCATCTTATTTGAAGTGATAAAAAATGCAAATGCAGGACATCTAGATCCATACATATTAACCTCTTCCAAATTAACTGAGATGATGAGAGATATTCAGGAACACTTACCGGAGGGAACAAAGTTTCCTTATTATCCTAACATTAAAAATTCCCAGAAATTATACACCATAATTAAGCCATCAGTTTATTTATTCGATTATAAGATAATATTTATTCTTGAGATACCTTTAGTGTACTCCAAAACGTTTAACTTACACAAAATTACAAGTTTACCAGCACGTGCTCAAGATAATAAATTTGTTTTTATTTTACCACAAGAACCTTTCTTGATAGTAGACAATAATTATAACGATTATATGCTAATGTCGAAAAATAATTTTAAATCGTTTTGTTCCGATATGGATAGAACCAAGTACATTTGTCGACAAGTCGAAGAAGTATTTCACTCCCAGTACAGCGAAGATTGCGAAGTGAATTTGTTTAAGTCGCCAAGGCAGATACCAGAAATGTGTAACAAAAGAATCATGGCTTTAGATAAATCTGTATTCATTCAACTTCAGCAGGAAAGATCTTGGGTGTATGTTGTACCAACAGTTGAACATATGATTATATCATGCAGTAAAAATAGAACGACCGTAAGTTTGAAAGGAACAGGGTTTATTCACATTAATGATGAATGTATTGCTCTAAAAGAAAATGGGAAACAATTACAATCATTCACTACGTTTACAAATCCCGTGGAATCCTACTATTCTCCTCCCCTTAACCTGACTGACTTCATTGACATTACTCAATTTGATGATGTCGACATGAAAGATGTAAAAAGTATAGAAAACATTTCTCCTTTTGATTTCAAGAAATTGGAAGCTGTTAGTTACAGAATTACGGAGAGTAAGGTAAACCTGATTCCCCTGTACTGCACTTTGTTAGTTCTCATTATTTTGGCAAGTGTGCTCATATATTTAGTATACAAAAAGAAAATTACATCAGACAAACTACGCAATATGTGTATTTCACACAGAAGAAGGCAGGCAACTACAACTATACCGCAATTAGAAGATAGTGCAGATTCTGAGAACGTAAAATTGAAAATTAAAGTAAAAAACCCTAACGACGTTCAAGATGTGTCTATTTATGGAAGAGCAAGTGATACTGATCCGGAATCGGAATATCTCACGGTCAGATTTAAAGTAAGAAAAGACCAAAATGAACCTTCAGTCTCAAATAAGAAAGTTATACATAACAAGTTAATTCACCCACCAAATAATTTGCCGCCAAAAGTTAGTAATGAGGATCAATATTTAGATGACTTGAGAAAACTGAAACCGAAACTAGTAAATAATAAGTAAAATTGAATAATAGAATTTTGTTGTAATCCATAATTTGTATATCTTTATTCAAAGTTAATAATGGAAGATTGTTCTTATGTGTATACATACACTTTTACTTTTTGTACATAATCATAATAAACTGTAACGAATGGCTTACTGTTTTTAATCATCGTTTGAATATGTTTAGTACCTGCACCTGAATGCATTTAGCGATGTACCAGTTTTCATATTATAGTCTAAGAGCCAGTGACCGGCAACCTATAAGTAAATGATTATACCTGAAATTTTGCACAGTGAGTCTCTTATACCTATCACTCATGAAGTGATGACTTGCTAAGCCCGGCGCGGCCGACCAAACTGTTACTCAGGTGCGAGAGGTATGAAAATTTAACCAACTTCGTTATTAAATTAACAAAACTGCCGTTTGAAAATTTTAAAATTTCAGATCTAACAAATTAGGCATTCATTTTTATTATTTATTATATTTAGCACTTTTTTATATTAAAATAATATAAGTAACAAATAACCTCTATTTCTGGCACAGGTTCTGAGATTTGGTGATGTCGATTACAATGCTTGACATTTCTGACAGTTTTTTAACGTCAAAAATCAGATTTAATCAAATACTTTTGTAATTTATAATTTTTGCCAATTTCACAAGTGTCTGCCATGACCTTAGAAGCACGGTAATTAACTGCCATTGTTATTTTTATATAATAATAATTGTATATTTTAAAATTTTCAAACGGCAGCTTTGTTAATTTAATAACGAAGTTGGTTACATTTTCGTACTTCTCGCACCTGAGTACTCTTGAGTCGGCCTCGCCGGGCTTAGCGAGTCCCCACATCATGAGTGATAGGTATAAGAGACTCACTGTGCAAAATTTCAGGTATAATCATTTACTTATAGGTTGCCGGCCACTGGCTCTTAGACTATTACTTATTATCACATAATAACGTGAAGAACCATGGACGTACCATCTTATTAAAACCCGTAAAGCATATCCTTTTACCAGTTGTTGGGAAATATCTTAACATTTTAACGTAGTTAAATTGTTGGAATTTTAGTTTTGTAGTTATAAAAAGTTATACATAACAGCAAAATCTGAAATAACTAACTGGAACACACCGTCAAAGCTGCACGGTAATTATTAATGATACTAGTTCGATATGAACACTACAATAAAATGCGTGTAACGTTAAGTCACGAGGCGTTAGTCGAGTGATTTAGTAGCACAAGTTTCATTTACAAAATTTAATCTACGACGGTCCAAATAGATTTTATTAGCAGATTCGATTTATTTTAAAGTATGAGAAATGTTTTCGTAAATTGAAATTGAAAATTATTAGGTGCTCTTATTTGACGATGGCATGGTAACCACAGTTATTAATTGTTTTAAATTTGACTTTGGCAACTTCATTATTGGCGTCCAATTTTATGTCATACGTTCAGTTGAAGTGAAAAAAATATTAATATGGGTGATTCCGATCCCGAGAGTACCCCTTCGAATATGGCAGACATTGCGCAAAGCGTTGTCGATTCCCTACTTCCCGAAAAATCAAGACAGACGTACAGGAAAAGTTATGCAAAACTTGAAGATTGGTGTAAAGGGATCAAGAATAGCAACAATGAAAAGGTTCTTCTGGCATATTTCGAATGTCTTTCCAAACATAGCAAGCCCTCGTTGCTGCGTTGAATCTGTTACTGCTTAAATAAAAAATATACAGGGTCTTATTTAAAAATTCCACTCTGATTTCTAATTGCTGATTTTTAATTGGTTTTCTGCAATAGTAGTACTTTGAACATACTGTATTATGTATATTTAATGAAGTTATTAAATGATGTATTTATGTACATATTTGTACTTGTTAATTGCGAGTCTAATTCCAAGATTGAGGTTAAGTATTGAATGCTAGGTATTTTGTGCTGATAGAAAATTATAATAGTACGAGTAGTAGTAGTAGTAGTAGAAGTAGTAGGAGTAGAAGTAGGAGTAGGAGTAGGAGTAGTAGTAAGTTAAGACACTTGTTCTTAAGTCGAAATTAATTTATTTAAGTGAAACTTTATTCATCATAATATGCTAGTACGCAAATAAACTACTGTTACTTCTTCTTAAATTCCACTTATTGTATATTCAGCTATGTCTGCTTCTGTCATAGAAAACAAGAGCTTGTTTTATAGAGACACATTTTATCATCCCCTCTATACATTTGTAAACTGGAATCATAAATCACAAACTGAATTACTCCCAAAATCTCTTAGGTAATCTAGGGCCTACTGCTTAAATAGTTCAATTGAAGCATCGAGAACGTCTAGTTCTAGAATAAGGAATAGATTTTTTTATCCAATCAAATAAAAACTAAAGTTAATAATGTGTTGATCGACTGCAGTGTGATACACACTTTATGTGTATATAAGTATTTTATACCCCTGCATATGTTTTTTTTTTTCAGAACATTAAAGAGATCAATGTTTTTATAGTTAATACTCGGATTTTAGAGATGTAACAATCTGTGTAATTCAATATTATTGTTGGCAGGTATAGTACAGTGAAAATTAGTATGAGCAAAATAGCTGAAGTTGATGAAACCATGGCCAACTTTCTGGGAATCCAGGGAAACAGAAGAAGGGTAAAACGTTGGCTCCAAGCAGTCGCATCAGTAGTAGCTCCATTTATTCTGGAACCTTTAGGGAAGGCTTTAGTGGTCAAAATTTTTGGAGATATGGATCAGCAAGAACTCCAAGAGTACGACAATCACATTAGAAATTTGTACAGTTCTCAAAAGGACTTGGATTATAAATTGAATAGTCAGATGGCTATGTTTAAGATTGACTCGGAGCGAACAAATTTTCAGATCAAGTGGCTTGAAAGGTCTCAAAATACTTTAGAACAAAATATTAAAATTTTACAAGGTTCTTTAACCACAGATGCTGAGGAAAAACGAGAACTGTTAAACAGCTTACAGACAATGCTTGATGAGACCAGACAAAAACTGACGGAACAGAAAGACAAGCAAAATAAATTGGAAAGTGAAGTAAATGACATTAAGGATAAATTAAAAGCTATAGACGATGATATCAAAGATATTAAGAAACAAGTTAGCACTAATTCGAAGAATATCAATGATATTAAAATAGATGTTAAGATTAACTCAATCTCAATAAATTTCAATTTTTTATTATCTCAATTCGAAAGTGAACAGAAAATCTTGTTTGACGTAATAAAAAACGCAAATAGAGGACAATTAGATCCTTACATTATAACACCGTTAAATTTAATAGAAATGTTAGAGACAGCCCAGTCTATGCTACCAGAAAATACCAAATTTCCTTTGTACCCAAATTTCATGAATGTTCAAAAGCTTTACAACTTAATTAAGCCAACTGTCTATCTCTACAACAATAAAATTTTATTTATTCTTACAATTCCCGTAGTAAATGGAAAGACTTTTAGTTTGCATAAAATGACAAGCGTACCTGTGCCAGTGGTGGAAGGCAATTTTGTCTTTGTTTTACCCAGACAACCTTATCTGGTGGTAGATAAAAGCGACCAAGAATATACAATGCTGTCGAGGGAGAATTTTCGAGAATTCTGTAACAGCGTCAACAGGAGCGTGTATATTTGTGATCAAATTCGTCAGACTTCTCAAGTTCGGTTAAGCTCAGAGTGTGAAGTGACGCTATTCCTCAATTCCAAAAATATTTCCAACGCTTGCAACAAAAGAATCATGCATTTAGAAAAGCCCGTTTTTCTGCAGCTGCAGGAGCCCATGTCCTGGATATATGCCGTTCCGAATTCTGAAGACTTGTTGTTTAACTGCGCGCACCAAAGACTTTTCATTTCGTTAAAAGGAACCGGTTTCTTAAAAATTAATAAAAGTTGTTCGGTGCTTACGTCTCAGAGTTCTCTGTTTACAATTGCTCGGTTTACAGCGACTACTCTTTTAAGTTTCTTACCCCATGTAAACATTAGCGATTCTATCGACTTAACAAATATACATATTGAAAAGGAAAATAAAAACTATAAGGAAATAATATCGCCCTTTGATTATAAAGAATTGGAAGGCATGAGTGTACGATACCAAAAAGATTCTATTGAGAGAGCAAGTTTGTGGACAACTCCCTCTACTATTCTATCTCTTGCAATACTTTTAGTTGGTATTACTGCACTCATCATTTTATTCGTATATAAAAAGTTTTACATCTAGATAATTTATTTAGAAGTAGTTTTAATAATGATTGTTCCAGAATGAAAAAAATGTTTTTATAATTTACATATTAAAAATTGTAATTAACATTATTTTAAAAATAAATTTGTATTTAAATTAATATTTTTAATTCTATTCAATATGTCAGATACCTACTCATAATTATAAATATTTTTAGGTTACACAAATATACCTAGTTCGTAATTCAGAATTGTTTTGAACTCATGGTTTGCTTAAACGCTGTAATACAATATAAGGTGTAATTTTTCAGTAGATGAGGTATATACTGCCATTAGGCGACTCAAATCAAGATTGTCTTCAGGGCCCGATTTAATACCAGCATTTTTTATTAGGGTCAGGTTTTGCTGCCCCACTAACAACCCTTTATAACTTATTGTGTTATTCCAAATCCTGGAGATTATTTGGAGTATGTCCAATATACAAGAAGGACTGTAACGTGTAACTATCGGCCAATTACTATTATCTGCAACTTTTCTAAAATATTTGAAATTTACACAACAGTATAGTATAATTCTCTATCTTGTTCTCTATCCAGTGAGCAGCATGGCTTCTTTAAAGGTGAACCCACTATCACTAACCTAGTCCAAAAAACGTAATTTATTAGTGAAAATCTTGACAGGATGAGACAGGTGGATGACTTGGCCACGATATTTTATTAACCCAACTACATGTATTTGGGCTATCTGTCTATATTTTGAAACATTTTCAATCATATTTAAGTAACAGATATCAGTTTGTTCAGTACTGTGGTTTTAAGTCACATGTTTGTTTCATCAAATATCTGGCGTACCGCAGGGTTCCATACTCGGACCTTTACTATTTGTGTTATTTATGAATGACATTGTTATAAGTGCACTAATCTGATGTATGTAGATAACCTCAAACTGTTCAGTAACATTGACACCATTGCTGATTGTGATAGGCTACAGAGTGCACGTGACATTGTTCGCAATTGATGTCTACATAATGGTTTATCTTTGAATGAATCTAATACCGTTACATTCACCAGAAATAAGAATTCAATTAAATTTAATTAGAAACTGAATAATATAATACTTCATAGGTCAAACTTCTTTACAGGTCTTGGAGTAACATTCGATCCAACTGTAATCTTCTCGATACATATTGACATTATGACGTCGTCCGGATTTAAGACTTTGGGTTATATTATAAGAAATTCCAAAGAGTTTGTCAATGTATCTACTCTACGTTTGCTATACACTACACTTACTTATTTTAAATCAGAATATGCACCAATAGCCTGGAGCCCAATTTATGCCAATTATATTGCGACTTTAGGAACAGTTAAGCGTAGATTTATTAAATCAACCTTGTACTTACTGGATTGCACAGGGTTCTCCGCGTGGCTTATTACTTGATAGTTTCCATGTTCATACTTTATCTAAAAGAAGATCAGTTTCCCAAATAATTTTTTGGTATAAAATCGTTCATAACATCTTGGAATGTCCAGGTGTGCTAAACAATATCATATTTAAAATACCACGATTTTCAGTAAGAGGTAATAATGTTTTCAATCTGCCTACTGCATGCACTGTTCTTGTAGCATCGCCTTTGTATCAAATTATCTCAAGGTACAATGAAACAGAACCTAGTGTAGATATTTTTTCGTGTTATTCTTCAATGTAAGCTTTAAAAATGCAATACTTTAGCAAAAATCGATTTTATATGTAACTTTATAAATTAGATATGCTTGTATATTTTTCTTTTATTAATTTTTATGAGACGAAATAATTTTGTAATTGGAGGCTACTTCTCTTCTTAGTTTTTATATTTATCATTAAGAGAACGTTTAATTCACATAGACAGGGAGTGGTAAATGGCAGTAATAACTTCAAAACTTTCCTCTGGATAATCTTCTTTTCTCATCATCCTGAAGAAGTTGATTTTTTGTAAATAAAATTCCATTCTAAGCATGCCGTCAGCAGTACAATCTATAAGATTTTCTTTCACTTCGTGGTCAGATCAGCCAGTGGTATTGACATCCATAATTCGGTTTAGTATCCATTTTCGCTTAACGTCATTCGTCTTCTTCAGAGTTTAGTTCTGGAAAGTAATTAATAGTTTCTCTTCGAAATTATACAATCTATAATAGGCAAGGAATGTGAAAACTTACTACCAATGATTGGTCCGTTGCAATTTCTTCTACAATCTTCGGAACGCAAGGGAAATAATTATACATAATTTTTTGTAAAGATATTGACCACAAACGAAGTACTGCGAGAAATCTTTTGATTTTATCCTTGGTCGTTAGAATTTTTCTTCTCTCTCTTGGAGTTTCATGTTTAAAATATTTAGGTAGTTAAAAAATTACACTTTATCAGTATAATCTCAATAGAAAGAAAATTAAATACGTAGTCTTTGCTTTCATGGTTCTGTTATAGTTCTGAAAGTCGCTAGAATGTTTTTACTTGTAATGGTTGAGAAAGGTCAACAAGGTTGAAAAATACTAGTCTATAGTGTCATATGTTACGAAAATTAATCAGAATTTATAATGAATAGAATAGAATTTAAGATATTTCTTTTGATGTACCTTCGACCCTACTTACGATTTTAGGTTTTTAATTAGGTAGTTACCCTACCTTATTTAAAGAAGTACCTACCTGAACAACAGTAATGTGGACTCTCTTCATTGGTTCACCCTGCATGTATTTAAAAAAGGCATGTCACAATTTATAAAACCTATATGACTTTCCCATTTTCAAAAATTTTTTAAAACTGTGAGAGCATTTGTTACAGCAAAATGTCTCTGTCCAATGTTTCGAATTCATGTCAGTTCTTACATATTAATTAAAAATCATTTCAAAAGGCGTACTTAATACTGTAAGTTCTAAACAAAGCATAGGTAAGTTCATTTAAAGTCAGTTATTTTTATTTCAAGAATTGCATATCTCATATTACTACCCAGATACCTCCTTTAAACATAGTTTTGAACTTGAGAATGTGCAAAAATATTTGTGACTTCCATGAACAAAATGATTTTGTTACTGTTTAAGAAAGGTATTTTAAGCTAATATATATCAAATCTCCTACAATTCCTATCGACGAAGTCATATGTATGTTCTCTGATACCAAACATCTAGGTATGCTAATGAACATCCACAGACAAAGCTCTATTCAATAATTATCTAAAGAATTTAATCTATTTACTAACCTGATTTAATGGAAACACTCTATATATATTAAACTCTGGAGTGGGAACTCGAAATTCAACCACAATATTGTGTAGTTAGTTTCACACAATATTGTTAATACCTGAAAATATATTTTAGTAGGTCGTTATGATATTTAAATTAATTGACAGTTAATCAGTTTGACATTGTCGACATTTAATTTCATTTTGACACTGTCGACATTTAATTTCAAATAATTTTAATTTATTGGTATAATAATTTTTATAGTTAGATATTTGACTCAAGTTAAAGGAGGCCACCTGATGAAGCAATTTTAAAAATGCAGAAATAGGTCAGATCTTATCTATTGTGGTTGAATTTCGAGTTCCCACTCCAGAGGTTAATATATATAAAGTGTTTCCATTAAATCAGGTTAGTAAATAGATTAAATTCTTTAGATAATTATTGCATAGAGCTTTGTCTGTGGATGTTCATTAGGATACCTAGATGTTTGGTATCAGAGAACATACATATGACTTCATTGATAGGAATTGTAGGAGATTTGATATATATTAGCTTAAAATACCTTTCTTAAACAGTAAAAAATGTTACAAAAGCTAATAATAAGGAATATATGGGTAGATATTGTGGGTGTAATTCAACGCAGGTTGGGGCTTTTGTCCACTGAGTAGTTAGTTTCACACAATATTGTTAATACCTGAAAATATATGAAAAAATGATTTTGAGAACCACATTCACAAACCTTTAAAGTCCTTACTTTAATGTGATTAAATGTTTTGAATATCATCATGATGACTATGCTTGAAATGAAATATTCTGTTCAACTCAATATAAAGTTTAGGTAGGTATACACTTTTTAGAGAAAGCAAATTGGCAAACAGTTCCTTGTGGTCGGTCGCCGTCAAGAAACTGCAAATTAGTAAAATTATTATTAATTCAAGTACGCGTTAGGGTTAGCTATATCTTGTAAACCACTTTGGAGCAGTTACATATTTCATAGAATTTCTAGCCAGAATATATTCGTAACCAAGTTAAACATTTGCACTGTTTCCAACTCCTAAATATTGCAAAGACACGAATTAATATACAAATCAGGTGCCTTGTACCTGAAATATTTAAGACAAGTAAAACAATATGCACCTACCCATGTAATATTCTCTGTAGTCAGAATTCATGAATTTTTTAGTTCTGAAGGCTATAAAAGTCTTTGATTAAATTATATTACTATTTTAATGCAAATATCTATAATTTACACAATTTATTCAAAGTTAAATAACTACCGAACGTCTCCGGTAGACCACAAAATGTTATGCGTTAATACAAAATTGTTAATTTATAATAATTTTAATTTCGATTTCTGAAAACATTGTAAAAATATTTGTTTACTGTTTAAGAAAGGTATTTTAAGCTAATATGTATTAAATCTCCTACAATTCCTATCAATGAAGTCATATGTATGTTCTCTGATACCAAGGTTGGGGCTTTTGTCCACTGAGTAGTTAGTTTCACACAATATTGTTAATACCTGAAAATATATGAAAAAATTGTAAAAATATATTGTCTGTTGTGTCCCTTGTTTCGTGTTTTGGCGTAATAATTGTTGTTCTGTTATTTTTACCGTTACATTTTGGTTGTTGTTTCAGTGATGTTGAAAATACATACTTTTGTGTAAAATCTCAAATTATGTTGCGTTATAATTCTGGGGGCACACTTTATTTTTGTGGGTACTTGTAAACCAAAATGAAAAAAAGAAACTGGTGGATCTATTACTTTTCATAGTGTCCCGAAAGATCCTTAATTAAAAAGAGAGCGGAATGGAAGATGCTAAGATGCAATCGAAAATATACTTTTTATATTAAATCTTTTATATTTCTTCGTTGGATTTAAATATAACAACTTACTTCGATGTGCATTTATAAAACCGCACGAATTAATTAAATAAGCCGTCTATTTTCTCAATTCATATAACACATATGTTAAACTGTAGCGACACCTAATTCCTTGTCTTTAAGAAACTAAAGATTCTACATAACGTGTAAGAAATAACTTCGCCGTTATTTCTTAACATTTAGGGGGATACATACTACAAAAATTTAAGGTGATGAAATATAACATTTAACCTTGAAATAACGTAATGAATTATGACCAAAATGGGATACATATTTGTTTCTAACTTGCTGCGATTTTCTAAAACCCTTGTCATAAGGCAGCTATAAATTTATTGTAAATTGCGATTAAAATCGACGCTCTTAATGAACTGATTAAAATTTTCCTGCAAATACTTCCGGTTAAATGCATAATTATTAAACTCAAAGTGTATTCAGTTAACATTATCTATCGTTCGACGTTTTATAAAAAGAAATTAACGTTGGGACTGTCGTACCCAGGCCTCTGGCGAAAATTATCTATTTGCAGCATCCGCTGTAATTTCCAGCAAAATAAAGTATTAATGTGTTTTGATTTAAAACAAGGCGTAAAATTGATAAAAATGCTAAAAAGCATAAAAACGCTGTCACGGGCAGGAAATGAACCGACAGCTCGAGCGCAGTCTTAAGCAAATGCCACTTCAATTATTGAAGTCAGCGTCCTTACTTGAAACTCTTGGAATTATTTCCTGTTTTTATATTTTTGCATGGCCGTCCGACAAACTTACCTCGCGTCCAATTCAATTAATTTTTCTACTGAAATTGGCTTTTATTGACATTAAAGCCCAAACAACTACATAATGCATGTTAGGTACACTGTTTAAAAATAAAATTGCATTTTATAGACGTCAAATTTATATTCCCTCTTTCATAATTTAAAATAAAATATGCAAGAATTTGCGCAATCCATATTATGTAACTAGTGTCCACTAACATATTTTTTAAAACTAATTATAAAAACGAAATTTTTACCCTCTAAAACTCTACAGACCTATTTTCATCATATACAACTTCGCTAAGCTCTTAGAGATCGCTTTGTATGTTGCAATGCAATTTTTTTTCTCTATTTCGACATAGGTTCATGGAGAAAAGATCTACTGCTACTAATCTTGTTTATTTTACTCAGTTTGTATCCAAAGTACTTGATGAACACGGACTAGCTGATGTAGTATAGACTGACTTCTCAAAAACTTTCAACCGTGTGTGACATTTTAATTATAAAACTAAATAATTTTGGATTCAGTGAATCTTTGTTGAAGTTACTTCACTCTTACTTGCAGGATAGGCAACAATATGTTGGTCATCATTCTAATTTTTTTAGCAACTTCTGGAGTTCCCCAGGGATCTAATCTTAGACCACTGTTATTTTTACTCTTAATTAATGATTTTTCTTCTGTAGTAGATTATGATTATTTGTTTTTTGCTGATGATCTTAAATTATTTATAAAAGTTGAGTCTGTTTATTTGTTCAAGATCAGTTGCAAAACATAGGGACATGGTTTAGTGTTAATAATTTAGTTATGAATGTTTCTAAATGTAGAACACTGTCATTTACTAGGAAAAAAGTCCTACTGTATTTAATTATACTTTTAACTCCCAAGAAAGATCGGATACAGTCAACGACCTTGGAGTTTATTTTGATAAGGATCTATCTTTTACTGCTTATATTGATTACATCGCAAGCACAGCCTTAAAATTTATTTATTATGAGGAACTGTTCAAAATTTGACAATATGCTTGCCCTTAAGACAACATTCTTCTGATATGTTTGTTCTAAGTTGGAATATTATAGCGTCGTATGGTTGCCTTATTATAACATCTATATTACCGGCATAGAGAGAATTCAGAGTAAATTTTATAAATTCCTAAACCACTGGTGTTTATCCAGCTATTGCATATGATCACCAATTTCTTCTGAATCAGTTTGGTGCCAATACATTACAATCGCGGAGAATTTACAGTATTAAATTTTTATATATATGTTACTGCATAACCAGATTGACTGTATGCCTCTTTTATCTATTATAGAATTTAATTTTCCACAATTTATGAGTCGTAATAACCCAACTTCATATCGGCCTAATGTGACCTCTAATATTTTAATTAAATCCCCTACATTTGCAATGTTGAATACTTATAATAAAATTTCTAGTACCTGTGACATTAACTTTGATAGTTTAGGTTAAATTATGCATAATAGAACCACTTATTTTTTTAGACTGAAACATCATTATAGAACACTATTCTATGTAATTATTTTTTTTTTGTAAGTTATTAGTTATTATTTTGTTCGACTTACTTAAGTACGCATACATGTTATGTAATCTGTTTTCCACGTTTGTTCTGTTATTGAAGAAATATGTTGGGCAATAAAATTATATTATTATTATTATTATTTTGATGTCTACCATACCCTGTTGCTATCTGGCTCATTAGTTATGGGACACCCTGTATAAAAACTAATAGATAAAATGTAAATTGAAGTCTGAAAACTCGTTACATTCTCGCATAGAGGAGTTATCTTTCCTGCAGTAGTAATTGCGTGTGATATATCTCCTGTATCATTGTTCAGCAAAACTTCCAGCAGAAATAACTGGCAGGATTTCTCTCAAATGCTAGCCGGTAATGATCCCGCCTAATAGCCCTTTGTCACGAAGAATATTGTTATTGATATACCATGTAAAATGGCGAGGTTAAAGCAGAAATGATTAATTGCTTTTATTTTGCTGAAGAAAATATTAATTAACGCAGACAAAAACATTGGTATATCTGTCTGGGTTTCCGATGAAAGGTGTTTGTAGCAAAATCCCTAGAAATAATGTTTATTTTATTTATGAATGTTGGTTTTTTGCCATAAAATTAGAATAAACATTATTAAGTATGGTCTGTATATTTATGTCTTAAAGAATCATAGAACAAACCGGATTCGTAACAGCATTTTTCAAAATAGTTGACTCTATTGCTAATTGCAATGTTATTAAAAATTCAAAAATCGACTATATCACTAAACGAATAGTACCTAATATCCTTTTTGAAGATACAGGGTATCGGGAATATTAAGTTTCGAGAGAGAAAGAGGCTTGTATATCTGGCCAAAAGCAACAAAAAGGCTCTTATGTAAAGAAAATGTCTAAAACGAATAGTTTTCTACAAAGACATTTAAAACATAAAAATACAATTCCAATAAAATTAAAAACTGTTACGAAATTATAAACCGACGTGCAACTAAAGTGAAGCAAAAGCTCCTGTAATTTGTTTTTTGTATCAATATTAATGAAATAAACAATTGCAGTTTCCTGTAATCATTGTAATATATTACCTGGTGCTGTTAAATACAAAGTATTATTATTCAATGACGGCTGGTGAGATTTCATGTATGCCATATCTCAATAACCAGACATGAGACCCAAACCAAACTTTAGAATGTATGTACTGTGGTGATATACAGGGTGTCCCATAATGATGTGCGCTCCTTTCGAGGGTGTGTTCCTTGGGTCATTTTAGGGGTACTTTCTATAACATTTTTCGATTTGAGCCCTCCCTTACGAGATATGGGCTTCTAAAAAATTGAAAAAGTTTCGATTTTCATTCTTTTTCTCAAAAACGGGGAAACTTATAAAACTGAAAATTGGTGAATACATTTTTTTAATTAAGTGACATGGTCTACAAGGGTGGCAACCACCAACCTTTGTTGTTTTTTTAATTAGAACTTTTTATTCTAAACGTTTCTCGATATGAAAAAATTACAGTAAATAGAACAATCAATTTACAAAATTTTCTCCCTCTTAGTATTTTCACGCAGACATGCGTTTTCTTTTAAAAAATAAGATCTACATACGTACATATCCTCGGGTGTGGAATATGCAAGTAAAATAATTCATATGAAATGTACTAGGCTGGTGGTTTTAATTTTAGACATATGTGCCAAATTTGAATTATTTTTATCAAGTAGTAAATCAGAAATTGGAAAGTGCGAAATGTTTAAATATGGTGGCTCATGTAGCAGTCGGTAAAGAACACTGACTAATATTTTTTGTTGTAAATACATAGAAATGAAGCTACAGGCTAAATTTAATTTTATTAAAAGTTTACATGTGGTGTTCAAAATGTCTTTCCAGATGTCTGTCACATAGATGAAGGCTTCGTAAAAAATTTAAATTCACACTACGCAGTACCTGACGGAAACTTTTGAGTTTGTTGGAAATATTGAAAATTCATAATTGCAATAGAAATTAACAGAAAAGAATAACTAATTTGGTGGTAGATATCTAACATTAATTGTTAATGACAATCCAAACAATAAAACCATCAAAGTGAAAGCAGCCTACTGCATTTCACATGCATTATTTTGCTTGCATATTCCACACCGAGGATATGTTGATTTTATTTTTTTAAAAGAAAACTTGTTTGTCAGCATAAAAATACTAAGAGGGGGAAAATTTTGTAAATGGACTGTTCTATTTACTGCAATTTTTTCATATTGAAAAACGTTTAGAATAAAAAGTTCAATTTAAAATAGCAACAGAGGAGGTTGGTGGTTGCCATCCTTTCAGACATTTCGTAAAAATAAAAATCACACTCAACACATTTTGTAAACGATTTTCAGATTTATAAGTTTAACCGTTTTTGAGAGAAAAAATAAATTTTCCAATTTTTTAGAAGCACTTTTCTCGTAAGGGAGGGCTCAAATGGAAACATTTTATAGAAAGAACGCCCCCTAAAATGACCCAAGAAACACACATTCCAAAGGAGCGCACATCATTATGGGACTAACTGGTTCTTTATCGCACTAGTGCACTCATCTGTAATTCTACTGCAGCGTTTTGTGATCATGTTATGACAAACACAAACGTTTAAATCGACGCCATATTTAGTTCATTAGTGAAATTGCCTTACGTTTTCAGCAATTGGATATATTATAGTATTTTCTATCATATTTATTACATACTAGATTACAAAATTACTAGAAAATGCAATTTATTAAAAATAAAATTAGAGTAGAGTAGAGTGGAGTAGTAGTTTATTGACCATTTTATATACAATGTACATGTATAGTCACAAGAAATTAAAACTAAAAGTAAAAGCAAAGTAAATGTATTAGCCATCAATATACTCTTGCAGGCTGTAAAAGCAAGCATTTTCAAGGTATCGCTTCACAAAAATCTTAAACTGAATCGCATTCATAGACCTAAAGTTACAATTTATAAAGCGGTTTGCAAGTATGTTGTACAGCTTGAGGTCAAGCTTATTATTTGATGTGGTTTTAATTCTGGAACGTAAAGGAACCAAATCATCTGCACGTCTTGTACTGTAAGAGTGGTTGCCCGAATAAGTTTGAAAGTCAGAAAGGTTGGAATGAATGCGAATCAGAGATTCCAATATATACATACACGGCAGAGGCAGAATTTTCAGCTTCTTGAAAAGAGGCTGGCAATGGCTACCTGGTGGTGCATTAGTAAGGATGCGAATGGCCATCTTTTGTAAACTAAAAACTCTGCTAACATTGGTTGAGTTGCCCCAGAAAACAACACCGTAGCTCAGATGACTATGTATTAGAGAAAAGTAAACCATTCGAAGCACACTGGGCAAAAGAGGGCTTTAGCTGACGCAATACAAAAATCTGAGAAGAAATCTTTGAGCCCAAGCTGTCAACGTGCGACTTCCAGTTAAGATGCGTATCGAAAGTCATTCCCAAAAATTTTACTGGTATTGAGTCGGGTGCCCATTTATCGGCAGTAAAACATATTTTCCGAGTTTTTGCATCATTCAGTTTAAAATGGTTAGCTCGAAACCAATCTTTAGCCTGACTCAAATTGTCCGCATCCAACAGGGAGTCGCCGGTCGACAGAATGGTAGTATCATCGGCAAATAGAAGGCATCGATCTACAATGGCATGAGGAAGATCATTTATATAGACGAGAAATAGTATCGGTCCTAGGACCAAACCCTGAGGTACTCCATTCTCCACAGAAAGGACAGAGGAGTCTTTGTCGTCACAGACAACACACTGCCTCCTATTTGTCAGATAAGATTTAAACAAACACAACTCTTTTGCTCTTATTCCGTAAAATTCCAACTTTTGAATTAGAATCTCACTGGACACACAGTCGAAAGCTTTGGTTAGATCACACATCACAGCTGTTGGTGTGCGCCTCTTGTCCAAACCATCTACAATCAGTTCAATAAAATCAGCAATGGCACTCAATGTTGACCTATTTTTCCTAAACCCGTATTGAACTCTAGACAGCAATTGCTTCGATTCCAGATAAGAAGTAAGTTTATTTTTCAATATAATTTCAAATATTTTAGATAAAACCGGTATTTTTACTATTTAAGAAAGGTATTTTAAGCTAATATGTATCAAATCTCCTACAATTCCTATCAATGAAGTCATATGTATGTTCTCTGATACCAAACATCTAGGTATGCTAATGAACATCCACAGACAAAACTCTATTCAATAATTATCTAAAAATTTAATATATTTACTAACCTCTGGAGTAGAACTCGAAATTCAACCACAATAATTGAGATCTCACTTATTTCTACGTTTTATTAGGATCGCTTCATCAGGTGGCCTCCTTTAACTTGAGTCAAATATCTAACTATAAAGATGATTATACCAATAAATTAAAATTATTTGAAATTGAATGTCAAAATGAAATATCGACAACGTCAAACTGATTAACTGTCAATGAATATCATAACAACCTACTAAAATAAATAAAAATTAATAAAAAAAATTTACCTTTTATGTATAGTTTTTTTTTTCTCATATATTTTCAGGTATTAACAATATTGTGTGAAACTAACTACTCAGTGGACAAAAGCCCCAACCTGCGTTGAATTACACCCACAATATCTACCCATATATTTCTTATTATTAGCTTTTGTAACATTTTTTACTGTTTAAGAAAGGTATTTTAAGCTAATATGTATCAAATCTCCTACAATTCCTATCAATGAAGTCAGATGTATGTTCTCTGATACCAAACATCTAGGTATGCTAATGAACATCCACAGACAAAACTCTATTCAATAATTATCTAAAAAATTTAATATATTTACTAACCTCTGGGGTGGGAACTCGAAATTCAACCACAATAATTGAGATCTCACTTATTTCTACGTTTTATTAGGATCGCTTCATCAGGTGGCCTCCTTTAACTTGAGTCAAATATCTAACTATAAAGATGATTATACCAATAAATTAAAATTATTTGAAATTGAATGTCAAAATGAAATATCGACAACGTCAAACTGATTAACTGTCAATGAATATCATAACAACCTACTAAAATAAATAAAAATTAATAAAAATTTTTACCTTTTATGTATAGTTTTTTTTTTTTTTTTTCCATATATTTTCAGGTATTAACAATATTGTGTGAAACTAACTACTCAGTGGACAAAAGCCCCAACCTGCGTTGAATTACACCCACAATATCTACCCATATATTTCTTATTATTAGCTTTTGTAACATTTTTTACTGTTTAAGAAAGGTATTTTAAGCTAATATGTATCAAATCTCCTACAATTCCTATCAATGAAGTCATATGTATGTTCTCTGATACCAAACATCTAGGTATGCTAATGAACATCCACAGACAAAACTCTATTCAATAATTATCTAAAAAATTTAATATATTTACTAACCTCTGGAGTGTGAACTCGAAATTCAACCACAATAATTGAGATCTCACTTATTTCTACGTTTTATTAGGATCGCTTCATCAGGTGGCCTCCTTTAACTTGAGTCAAATATCTAACTATAAAGATGATTATACCAATAAATTAAAATTATTTGAAATTGAATGTCAAAATGAAATATCGACAACGTCAAACTGATTAACTGTCAATGAATATCATAACAACCTACTAAAATAAATAAAAATTAATAAAAAAGGAGGCCACCTGATGAAGCGATCCTAATAAAACGTAGAAATAAGTGAGATCTCAATTATTGTGGTTGAATTTCGAGTTCCCACTCCAGAGGTTAGTAAATATATTAAATTTTTTAGATAATTATTGAATAGAGTTTTGTCTGTGGATGTTCATTAGCATACCTAGATGTTTGGTATCAGAGAACATACATATGACTTCATTGATAGGAATTGTAGGAGATTTGATACATATTAGCTTAAAATACCTTTCTTAAACAGTAAAAAATGTTACAAAAGCTAATAATAAGAAATATATGGGTAGATATTGTGGGTGTAATTCAACGCAGGTTGGGGCTTTTGTCCACTGAGTAGTTAGTTTCACACAATATTGTTAATACAACTTTGAAATGTGTTCATTGCGCTAGTTTGAAAGCAACTATTAACTTTGACGGGCCAATAGATCATGCTGTTTGGGACCCTGATTGCTATGTGTACAAAAGACTTTAAGTAAATTCAAAGCAAATATTCTGGATACGAAGTAGCAATCAGAGCCACTTACCCTGTCAATGAGTCCTCGGATGATTCGAGTATTCAAACCGTTTCAACTTTTACATTATATTATCAGAATGTGTGTGGGCTACGCACTAAAACTTCGGACTTATTTAATATTACGTCTGCCATTGATCAATTCCAGGCATATGCATTTACTGAGACTTTCTGTAATGTAGGCATCCGTGACTCAGAATTATTTAATCTTGATAAATTCCAAGTTTTCAGAAGCGATCGTGATTTTCTCTCTACTAATACCTGCAAAGGAGGGCGTCCTATTAGCATTGGATAGAGAATGTCATGCCATTCAAGTTGATTTTAATCCCACTTGTAATGTACAACTGGATATTATTAAACACATCGATATACTAATTGTGAAAGTAAAATTAAATTACCGCTGGCTTTATATAGTAGTTATCTACATCCCTCCCCGCTGTACTTATAACGACTATGAGACTCTATATGATTGTTTGATTTCATTTCAACAACTTTACGATTCTGATGTGCTTGTCCTAGGTGACTTTAATATCCCTGAGTATCTGAGCTGTTGTGATGGAGATTACACTACGCCAATATTTGAGCTGACGCAGCACTTTTCTAATTTCTTTTGTCTAAATCAGTCTAATAACATTACAAATTTTCAAAATAGGTTGCTAGACTTAGTATTAACGAACTTGAACTCTATAGTTGCCAGAGTTGATGCTGTTCTTCCTGAAGATCGTTACCACCCAGCTCTTGTTATAAAAACTACGATCCTATCTAATCGGCGCAAATTTCCCATAAAAGTTGTTACATTGTATAATGAAATTTTTAACACAGAGTGGACTTTTCTCAACAGGTGCACCTGTCCAAATATGGCAGTTGAAGCTTTTAATAACAAATTGTATAGTATTTTTGATCGCCACATCCCTCGTAAAAAGTCTGGATCACGTGCATACCCCCCCTGGTTTAACGGTAAAATTATATTTAAAATAAAACAAAAAAGTCGGGCATTTAAGATGTACCAAGAAACCTGTGATATTAACTTTTTAAGCAGATACAAAAACTTGCGGTCTGAAATTAAACAGGACATAGACGTATCATACAAACTATATCTCCGATCTCTTGAAAATGATCTGAAGAGCAACCCTAAGAAATTCTGGTCTTTTTTAAATGCGAAAATGAATGTTTCGACTATACCATCGATGCTTACGTACAATAACAAAGATTTAGACGACCCGCAAGAAATTGTTGACAATTTTGCCAGTTTTTGCAGAATCCTTCACTCGTCCAAACGATCGGTTACATGTTCATCCTAATTCTTGTACCAATTTGATCAGTGTCATTAATTTTAAGCAACTTGAAGTTGAATCTGCAATAAAGCAAATTAAACCCAATTTGACAATGGGACCAGATTTCATACCGGCACTTCTTGTTAGAGATTGTGCTCCTGCTCTTGCGAGTCCGCTAACAACCATTTTTAACCTGGTACTTAGAACAGCTAGCTTCCCTGAATTGTAGAAAAATTTTAGGATATGTCCTGTGCATAAAAAAATAGTAAAACCACAATATCGAACTATAGACCGATTGCCATTATCTCCACTTTATCTAAAATTTTGGAAATGCTACTGCACAACTCATTATATAGCTCTATGTCTGAAATTCTATTGCCTCGATCGCATGGTTTCATAAAAGGGAGGTCCACCGTGACGAACCTTGTGTGTAAAACTCAATTTATTAGTGAGTCCTTGGACCAATGTGGTCAAGTTGACGTAGTATACACTGATTTTACCAAGGCATTTGATAGACTTGATCACGATATTTTGTTACACAAGCTGGATATGTATGGCTTTTCTAATTCGTTATTACATTTGTTTCAATCCTACCTGCAAAATAGGTATCAATTCGTACAGTATCGTGGTTATTGTTCTGATAAATTCCTACAAGTGTCTGGAGTCCCTCAGGGTTCGACGCTTGGGCCCCTTCTATTTGTTATGTTCCTGAATGATATTGTGTCTGAATTACGTGTGAACTATCTGATATATGCGGATGACCTCAAGGTGCTATGTAAAATAGATAACGTAAGTGACTGTCAAAAATTACAAAGAGCGTTAGAAGCTATAGATAATTGGTGTTCTTGCAATAACTTACCCTTAAATGCATCAAAATGTAATGTCATGACATTTACTAGGAAAACAAGCCCTCTCACTTTCGCATATAAATTAGGTGACTCTATTCTTTGCAGGCCTAGTTATGTAAAGGATCTTGGCGTTATTTTCGATCCTAAACTATCATTTACAAAACATATAGAAACTGTTGCTTCTTCAGCATTTAAGTGCCTTGGTTTTATTATCAGGAACTCAAACGGGTTTGTTAATGTTTCTACTCTACGTTTGCTCTATATATCCTTCATACGCTCTAAATTAGAATATGCTTCCGTAGTCTGGAGCCCGATTTACGGCACTCACATTGCTGCATTAGAGAAAGTACAAAGACGGTTCTTGAAGTCGGCATCGTACATATTGGATCACATTTATCCTCCAGTGGGCTTCTCTCATAGCTTATTGCTGTCAAGGTTTGATGTACATGAACTTGCAATTAGGAGATCTGCGCATCAGGTTATATTTTTATATAAAGTTCTGAATAACTTATTAAATTGTCCTGATTTACTTAGTAATGTCAACTTGCGGATTCCGCGCCTGTCCGCTCGCAGCAGTAACGTTTTATGTCTACCCACACCACGCACTAATGTTCTGATGTCATCGCCGTTGTATCAAATGATTTCACAGTACAACAACATAGAGACCACGGTTGATATATTTTTTGTACCATTCAGCAGTTAAAAAATGCTATTTATAAATAATACATTTGTCTATGTTTATGTTTTGTTTTCTGCTTTGCTATTTATGTTTTTCTGTTTTTTTTTCCTTTTTAGTAATAATGTATGTCCAACTTGCTGTACATGTAAGATACATTTAAGGTTTTGTAGGCTTGTTAGGTGCATTATGTTATATTGTTGATATTATATGTATTTTATGGTATTGTTTTTCTACATTTATACTTTTTACCGTATCCAGTAATTGGGCATGTGCCTGTTTGGATACGTATTAAATAAATAAATAAATAAATAAATAAATAAATACCTGAAAATATATGAGAAAAAAAAAAAAACTATACATAAAAGGTAAAAATTTTTATTAATTTTTATTTATTTTAGTAGGTTGTTATGATATTAATTGACAGTTAATCAGTTTGACGTTGTCGATATTTCATTTTGACATTCAATTTCAAATAATTTTAATTTATTGGTATAATCATCTTTATAGTTAGATATTTGACTCAAGTTAAAGGAGGCCACCTGATGAAGCGATCCTAATAAAACGTAGAAATAAGTGAGATCTCAATTATTATGGTTGAATTTCGAGTTCCCACTCCAGAGGTTAGTAAATATATTAAATTTTTTAGATAATTATTGAATAGAGTTTTGTCTGTGGATGTTCATTAGCATACCTAGATGTTTGGTATCAGAGAACATACATATGACTTCATTGATAGGAATTGTAGGAGATTTGATACATATTAGCTTAAAATACCTTTCTTAAACAGTAAAAAAATGTTACAAAAGCTAATAATAAGAAATATATGGGTAGATATTGTGGGTGTAATTCAACGCAGGTTGGGGCTTTTGTCCACTGAGTAGTTAGTTTCACACAATATTGTTAATACCTGAAAATATATGAGAAAAAAAAAAAAAACTATACATAAAAGGTAAAATTTTTATTAATTTTTATTTATTTTAGTAGGTTGTTATGATATTCATTGACAGTTAATCAGTTTGACGTTGTCGATATTTCATTTTGACATTCAATTTGAAATAATTTTAATTTATTGGTATAATCATCTTTATAGTTAGATATTTGACTCAAGTTAAAGGAGGCCACCTGATGAAGCGATCCTAATAAAACGTAGAAATAAGTGAGATCTCAATTATTGTGGTTGAATTTCGAGTTCCCACTCCAGAGGTTAGTAAATATATTAAATTTTTTAGATAATTATTGAATAGAGTTTTGTCTGTGGATGTTCATTAGCATACCTAGATGTTTGGTATCAGAGAACATACATATGACTTCATTGATAGGAATTGTAGGAGATTTGATACATATTAGCTTAAAATACCTTTCTTAAACAGTAAAAAATGTTACAAAAGCTAATAATAAGAAATATATGGGTAGATATTGTGGGTGTAATTCAACGCAGGTTGGGGCTTTTGTCCACTGAGTAGTTAGTTTCACACAATATTGTTAATACCTGAAAATATATGAGAAAAAAAAAAAAAAAAACTATACATAAAAGGTAAAATTTTTTATTAATTTTTATTTATTTTAGTAGGTTGTTATGATATTCATTGACAGTTAATCAGTTTGACGTTGTCGATATTTCATTTTGACATTCAATTTCAAATAATTTTAATTTATTGGTATAATCATCTTTATAGTTAGATATTTGACTCAAGTTAAAGGAGGCCACCTGATGAAGCGATCCTAATAAAACGTAGAAATAAGTGAGATCTCAATTATTGTGGTTGAATTTCGAGTTCCCACTCCAGAGGTTAGTAAATATATTAAATTTTTTAGATAATTATTGAATAGAGTTTTGTCTGTGGATGTTCATTAGCATACCTAGATGTTTGGTATCAGAGAACATACATATGACTTCATTGATAGGAATTGTAGGAGATTTGATACATATTAGCTTAAAATACCTTTCTTAAACAGTAAAAAAATGTTCCAAAAGCTAATAATACGGAATATATGGGTAGATATTGTGGGTGTAATTCAACGCAGGTTGGGGCTTTTGTCCACTGAGTAGTTAGTTTCACACAATATTGTTAATACCTGAAATATATGAGAAAAAAAAAAAACCGGTATTATAGCAATAGGCCTATAGTTGTCGGGTTCATCTCTGTCGCCTTTTTTAAACAATGGAATAACTTTTGAAATTTTAAAATCATCGGGCCAACAGCCTTCTAAAATGCATTTGTTGAACAGAACAGCAAGAGGCGCACTAATATGTGGCAAAATAGATTTAACAATTTTGCTATTCATACTGTAATAATCCATACTCGGTGAATCCTTCAAAAGTTTACAGGCATCAATCACCTCCTCTTCAAGAATTGCCGACATAAAAAATGAAGAAACTGGTTTTGGGACTTTATTCAAAAAGAAGGCTGAATTGTTATTAGCATGCGCAATGGAATTAATTATGGTTTCAGATATATTAGCAAAAAATCTGTTAAATTCATCAGAAGAAATGGAAGATTGGACCGGCTTACATTTGCTAATACGTTCGGAATTAATGACTTTCCAACAAGCTTTCGGTTTATTGCGCGAATTCAAAATCATATTAGAGAACGACGCCTTTTTCTCTTCTCTCACTTCACGATTATAAGAATTACGAGCCAATTTATAAGTTACCCAATCATGGTCTATTTTAGGTTTTATAGCTATCTTTTTAATTCAAAAACATGTCGTTTCATAGCGCGTAACCGACTATTGTACCATTTAACACCGAACCCATTGTTTCTTTTGACTTTACGAAAAGGAAAACATAACTGAACATTAGATCTTATACAGCCCAAAATGGAGGAAGCGACACAATTGCTGTCCAGCCGGTCAAAATTCAAATCCTCCCAATCTACAGTAGCCAATTTATCATGTAATTTGTTTAAACCGCTCTGTGTAACTACCCTCAGATGTTCGGTAGCATGTTGGTCAGCACTTAAGAGAGAACCCTGTATGGTAATGTATTGAGATAAATGGTCATATAGATCCGGATCTAAATTTTAGACTTTCAACCTGCTATCATCTATGTTAGTTATAACATTATCCAGACAAGAAGCAGTAGTAGTTTCTTTTAAATATCAATGGAATTACAAATAAAGATAAATTGTTGCTAACATATTAATTCATAACTTTCTTAATGCCAAACGATAGTGCTAATTAATTATTAAATATTTTGCTATTAAATTACGCCTTTTATTATCCTACACTTAGCCCTAAATAATTTTTTTGCATCAATATAGAAAACATATTGTATGCAACTCGTACATAAAATGTTTATTGCACTTGTCGTATAAATAACTATTATTGTTGTTAGTTTACCAATAGCTGTTAGGAAACAGAATTAGCTGAAATATTTGATTATCCAGAGAACTCATTGCACCAAATCGAAAAATTTCATGTAAAATGAAATGGATTTTAATACATTAACCTTTTCCCGATACACCTTAACAAGCTTAATTCAACATGCCAATTGATATGAAGGGAGTAACCTTTATCTTTATTACCCTTAAAATTTAATCAGAAGCTTCACTAGCAAGAATGACCTTTTCATATCCATTGCAATTTTATTATAATATCACGATGACATTAATACGGGCTAAACGGTTACGAATTTCCTGCTCAATAAAAACTTCGTAACAGTGTTAGTAGCTTTTATTAGATATAATTTAAAATATTAATTAGCTGCCTTTTCTTTGTTATTTTCAGATAAAGTTGTAAGTATAGGATTATAAATGTTCACTTTTTTATTTTTGAGTTGAAGTAAAAAAATGCTAATTATTGAAGCTGTAGTTATCAACAAGAAGTTTTTTTATGGTTATATCGAATTTGATACAGGGTGTTTTCAACGAACGTGGCAAATCAAACCTAAAAATTAGTAAATAAATCGTAATTTTTAGACATATTTATTAAATGAGAAAAACACAATCCATAAAAAACTTCTGAAAAGAAATGTCCTAGGATTGATTATTTCAACCCCTTAAAAACTACTCCAGAATTGAAAATTTTTTCAAAAAGTGCAGCCATATTATTATATAGATAATATTCACTGTTTTATTTCTTTAGTTTAATATGCAGGGAAGGAAAAAATAAAATCTAATTTTGTTCTTTTTCTGGAGGGACGTAAATTTTAAGAGGTGGGTATTTTCAAAAAAATTACATAAAAGACCTTTCTTAATTTTCACCAAAGAATCACTCTTTAATTTTTTCGCACTTATTTAAAACACACATCCTGTATAATTTTGCACGAAGTAAAGTTTCTTTGAAGTTTCTTCAGATTCAAGAAATTTATTTGTACAAATTAACCCATAATTTTCAAATGATGAGATTAAAATGACTTTCATTCTTTAATATTGATTCAAAATTGGAAATGAAAGTTGGAAATAATATAATTATAGCAAAATTATATTCTCTTTTGAATAACCAAAAAGAGATGCCTACAACTTCCAGCAAATAAATTAATCTCACTTTTAAAAATAGTCTTTAGAGGACCTTATTTTAAGACTACAAGTTCCTATCAATATGGGTCCTAAAACGCTTTGTTTCTGAGATACAGGGAGTTGAATTTTATTTTTTATATACTTATTTATTTTTTAACAAAAGAACTAAGTAAATATAATTTTAATTTTGTTTCCCTTAAGTGTATACTTAGATATTTTAACTCTAAATTACTAGCTACTAAGCTAGAACTAAAAGTTCTAATGAAAAATTTACAATTGCTATTAAAAAAATATTTATCATAACGTCATAGAAACAGTTAAATACAAAACTCAATGTTTAAAACAAAATTATAAATCGACGTTTTTACCGCTTTTCATAATTTAAATTTGTTTTTGTTTCATATTCAGTGTGTATTTCTTAATTGAAAATACTACAAAGTCTCTTTATAATAATCGAGATATTTATTATTAAAAAGAAATTGGGTCCAATGCTGTGTACACTTTTTCAACACTCAAAACTCGTAGGCAATACAGAGAAAAACAGTAGCAGTCGATAACTCGTACCTACAAGCGTATTCTTTAACGTGCATACAAGTAAATGTATCTAAAATGTGACTCTTGTCTAGTTCAATTAAATTTATAATTAATTGTCATTGTTAGTCAATTTAATTATCGTTAAATCACAGTAACTGTTGTGAAGTGTTGCTCAGTATTATGTTAGTGTGGTTTTTTATGAGAACATAGTGATGTATAACGGAAATGGCATGCGTTTATGCATTGAGTAAGACTATCCCTTTTCTCGATGTTTTTTGTGACAGTGATACTGATAATGACACATGTTACTAATATACTGATTTAAAAATTCTTCGTCAGTATTTGCCTTTAAAAAATTTTAATCTCGTGTTTGCGTTCTTTGATACTCGAATCTAAAATAAGTGTACCAAAAACGACAGCAGCTTAAAAAACTTTTAAATGTAGCTGGAAGAACTGCATCGGGATATTATTCCAGGCAGGTAAGTTTTAGATTTTTAATTTGTTACTTTTTATTAATTTATTTACCCATACGCAACCTATTTGGAACAAATATGAAGAAATAGGTATTATACAGGGTGGTCACTTTTATAACGTCCATTACAAGCATCTTGGGTCGGTAACATATACAAGATGGATTAAATTGCGCACAAAAAGTTGCACATTCAGTTTTCTGTAAAGAAGTATGTATGAGATGTTTTGTGTAATTCCTGAAATACCAGTTGAAAACTGAAAAGGCGTATCACGGACCATGCTAGCCAGTCTCGCTGAAAACTTTTTGGAGAATTTTGACCAGTTGCGTCAAATAAAAGAACTATTAAAAATACATCTTTCACAGAACATATTCTGAGCTAAATGATACAGTAGAATACTCCTAGGTTGGGAGCATATAGAACTGATTTAGTAAAAGACCGTGATCAGCTTAAACGCGCACAAAGCTGTCCGCGATACACCTAGACCACGACCTCATAGTGCGATCTTTCTTTAATGGGGGTGGAAACAAAATTCTACGCCTATTAGATACCCAAGTTACCGAAAATTATTATTTTTTAATATGTATATAGAAATGTTCAAATATCAGTGAATCAGAAAGAATGGGTCAACACTAAGCTGCAGATACTAGACACTAAAATATTATGTTTCAGCTCATCATGCCTTATACGAATGGTTTAAGAAATACAGGGTGTTGAGAAATTTCAGAATAAAATTTAAACTTTGAACACCCTGCATTTCTTAAACTAGCGACATTCGTATAAGATGTGATGAGCTTAAACATAATACCTATTTTGTTGTCTAGTTTATCCAGCTTAGTGTTGACCCATTCCTTCTGACGCTCCCTGTATATATGTTTAATCCACCTTTTTTGCTCTGTTCAGTGATATTAAAATGAAATATGGCGGTCATAAGAAAATCAAAAGTTTACTACGAAAATTTGGGCATACAGTAAGCGTACAATTGTGTTCCCTTCATTGAAGAGCTTATGGAAAACAATAGATACTAGGGTGTCATACATTTCATTACATTTACTTTATATATAAAAAGTTATGAAATAGAAAAGAAAATGCACTTTTTCAGTTTTCAGGAACTACAAAAAAATCTGATATTTCTTTTCAGAAAACTGTATGGTGCAAAAAGCGCATTTTTTTATTGAGGCCACCCTGTTATTACTGTTTCCGAGATTCCTTTACTGTATAGATGGCGTCCTCAAGTAGTAGAGTATATTCTATAACATTTTTCTCTATGACTCTTTTTTTTCTTGATAACGCGTTCCACTTTAAAAAAATATATATTTACACAGTAATCATAATAAAAAGTTAATATTTTGACGTGAATATTTTTCACCAACTACAGCCAGTGGCGCTGGTATGGGGTTTTGTTCACCATTGAACCCTCTAAACTTCTACACCAATGATGAAAAGTATTTTCTTAGTAGGTTTTAGTTGAAAATAGTTATTTACGTCTAAATATTAACCTTTTATTATGATTACTATATACTCTAGTTTAAAGGAAAAATATGTATTTTTTAGATAACAATAGAAAATAAAATATATCTTTTTGGAGCTGAACGCTCTGTATAAAGAAAGAGAAAAATGTTATAGGAAAGACTCTTATTATTTTTTCATAATCTATCTCTTCCTAAAATTAAGAAAGAAAAATAAGGGACGCCCTGTATACTATGTAGATATAACGCGTCGCATTTTTACAAACGCCACGTTAAAATATTTCGAATGATGACATAGGTACTGATATTTTAACAATCTGTGTTGCAACAAATTTGGTTGGTTCAGGTTTTACGTATGGCGTGACAAAGACCTGTTAGCTAACTTGCTTGACCGGAAGTAGTATTAAAAACAGGAGGACGTCGACTCCGGGACACCGGAATTTCCGGACTGGAGAAATTAAACTTGTATTTCGTACGTTTTAAATAAACTAGAATATATTTTTTAATTTATACGTGTCTACAGTTCGTTAACCTAACATTTTTTGTAATAAAGTTTAGTTTAATAAAAAAAATATTTCATGCATAGGGTGTCTAAGACAGAAAATTCAAGAAAGGGCAAATCATCAAACGACAATATGAGTTTGCTATAAAAAAAATATTGCCACTAAAATCCACCGTTATCAAGACACATGGTGCTGAAATATTGCAATGTGACTTGTAATTATTATATTTTAATACGTCTAA
This sequence comes from Monochamus saltuarius, assembly GCA_025584915.1. Classification (NCBI taxonomy): domain Eukaryota; kingdom Metazoa; phylum Arthropoda; class Insecta; order Coleoptera; family Cerambycidae; genus Monochamus; species Monochamus saltuarius. Next base: position 21,786,084 of record CM046724.1, on the reverse strand, counting down.
AACGAAGGAAAATATTTCAAAAATATTTGTTCATGTAAAATATCTCGCGGAGTATTGAAGTTGGCGTTAAATACCATAATTTTTAAGCTGCATTTAAAAGAGACTGTTTTAAAATTTCATACTTTACTAATTATTATTAAGAGTTTTTCAAAGAATTCTTTAACAAAACTAAATTTGTTGAATTATCTAAATAATCATTTCCACACCAACATAAGATGTAAACTGCAATGGGGCAGAATAAGATGATCTTTAGAGTAAGTAATTCTTTAATTTAATTTTTTATTTTGTTTTCTGTTTATTTTTGTTATTATTATCGTTGTTATTATTCAAATGAATACTTAATTTATTTTTATAATAAAAAAGTGTTCTTATTCATGATCATAAGACAACAAATTCATATTTCAAAAGCATAATTTAAATATATTATGTATCAGCTAGGTGGAATGTTTTATAAATGTTAAGGTTTTCAAATAACGTTTTTCCTTAACATTTGTTAAATCATCTCCAAAGGTTACTCTCGTACTTGTACATCGATAATATTAAAACAATAGTGTCTAGGACCAGTAGGGTTGAAGTTCTGGAAAAGGATCAATACTTGCCCGGCACATTTTAAAATTATTGACTTAAAACAAAAATTTATTTGCCAGTTAAATATACAGGATGATTCACAAATGATGACCAAATAGTAATGGTCAATTTTCAGGGGATCTTTCATATAAAGTTTTTAAACAGGATGCTTTTTTAACACTTTTTAACACTAACTTTTTTTAAAATTTTTTAATTATATTTACATAGGTATGTAAACATTGTTCAAAATTTAAGGTTTTTCCTAAAATTTAGATGCTGAAGTTGAGGAGATCTAAAAAATATTCCTTCACGGCTTTATTGTAGCTGTTATGATATTTTCAGATTCGTCCTTCAATTTTCTACAAAAGGAAAATTGCGCCTGTTTTCCGGAAAAAAGATGGTTATCGAGTAAAACTTAAAGAACTAACTGAAAACACTTTTATTTTATTTAAATTATATTACAAATACTTTTTTTAATCATTGGGTTAGGTACCTATTTAATTGAATACAGACATCAATCATCATTTTAATTGTTTTATTTGAGTCAATTCTCCAAAATATTTAAAATTCACCAAAAAATACGAGGTTCCATTTTTGGTCACCATTTGTAATTCACTCTATATACCTATCTCTGTCATAAGCTTTATACCCATGATAAAGAAACAGATAGGAATTAATTGATAAATAATTTTATTTGGCGGATGGAAATGTGGCTTTAAACGTTCTTTGTTTAATTTTCAGTTCAAAGATAAATATACAATGACATTCCGGAAAGTATACAGGGTGTCCGGTAAAGAAAGGGCCGCTAATCAGAGATGAAGTTAGAGGTTTTGTAAAAATAATTTAAAAAATCTAAAAATTACCATTATAACATCGACGAAATCATTGGAATAGAAATCGGATGTTTTTGGTGGTAGAAAATAATATTCTGTTTCAAATGTACGCAATTTAAATAGAAAAAGTCTCCAAATTTCAATATTATAGAGAGCTGTCTCTTGCTATCCCTCGGAAAATTAAACATTTCTACAAAAAAATTTTGTTTTGAGTTTTAATAGTTATATTACGATCTCCTGACTTTAAATCCTTTGGACTTCTTTTTGTGGGGATATTTAAAAAATGAAGTGTATCGCACACTACCATAGAAGGTCTATGCACACTACTGATGATTTACACAAACGTTTCATAGCTGCTGTCCTTGACTATATACACTGTACTCAAGGATGCTGTCAATAACTTCAGTATTCAAAACGGATACAAGAAACATGTGTTAGTTTGCAGAAACTGAGTAAGACGGGCGCAAAATGTTGTTATAACATCAGGTATGTCCTATTTTATTAATAAATAATAATAATAATAGCCGGCAAAAGCAGTTGAAATTTGCTGTTTAAAATAAGTGTTATAAAATATTATTTACATGTATTCCTTCCTATATATTTTTAGGTATTAATAATATTGTGTGAAACTAACTACTCAGTGGACAAAAGCCCCAACCTGCGTTGAATTACACCCACAATATCTACCCATATACAGTATGCGCCAAAAGTATGGAATAAATTCAATAAAAACGAAACAGGTCGATTTTTAATTTAAAAAATACATATTTTAGCGTAAAATGCGATTTTCAAATGTCATTTGTTTTCGAGTAATGACGTCATCGATTTTTTTTTAAATGGCAACACCATATTTTTTCCTTGATTCTGAAAGATCGTTTAATTCTCTATCAGACAGTACTAAAATTTTGCCCTCTTACATAGGAAAGTTTTCGAGTAAATGACGATTGAATGTTAGAAAACGTAAATTTTATCCATAAAAAAAGTAACAATTCTGAGGTATGTAAAATAAAATACAATTGATTAAATTAAATGTTCGAATTGCCATCCACCAACTTCTTGACAATGCGCAAGTCTGTGAAGAAATTCTTCTTGCACATTATGAATGATTTCTGGGGTAACTCTGCGTATTTCGTCCCGAATCCGATTTTAAAGTTCTTCTAAATTACGTGGTTTATTAATGTACACTTTTGACTTCAAGTATCCCCATAAAAAATAGTCAAGAGGTGTAAGATCTGGCGATCTTGCAGGCCATTCTATCGGTTCGCGTCTGCCGATCCACCTACCAGGAAAACAGTTGTCCAAAAAATCTCGTACAGGGCGCGCATAGTGCGGAGGTGCACCGTCTTGCTGAAACCATATGGTATCGTCAGGAATGTCAGGGTCATTATCGTTAGGAAAAATTACTGCAAGGGCTAGGACAAGGTCATTTTCTAGAAACTCTAAATATCTTTGTCCTGTAAGGGTTCCTTCAAAGAAGAAAGGCCCTACTATTCTGTCGTCAACTATTCCAGCCCACACATTTAATTTCTGAGGGTGTTGGGTATGTGCCTCTGCCATCCAATGAGGATTTTCCCGACCCCAATATCTGCAAGTTTGACGGTTTACTGTACCATTCAGACAAAATGTGGCCTCATCTGAAAAAAGTATTTGCCGGTGTAAATTTCTATTTCCTTGACATAAATCCATTAGAATTTCGCAAAAGTGTAAGTGGCGATCGGGATCATCTTCATTGAGTTCCTGCATAAGTTGAATTTTGTAGGGATGATATTTTTCCTTCCTCAAGATACGTAGCACTGTGCTCTGTGTCATTGTTTAATGCAACCAATCGTGAAGAATTATGAGGATTATCCACCATACTTATCAAAATGTTCTGTTTCTGATTTTAATTAATGCTTGGACGTCCAGGTTTTGGAATATTTACAACATTGCCAGTTTCTCTAAATTTAGACTCTACCTTACTGACTGTTGATTGGCTGATAGGGCGATCTGGATATTTTTCATTAAATAAATCGCAAACTTCCTGCTGAGTTCTACTCATATTCCCGCATCCGATAAGAATTAAAATTTCAATTCTTTGAGTAACAGTTAAATGTGCCATAATACTTTAAATTGAATAATAATTTCTATGTCGCTTATAATACTTATTAGAAAGTCGGTGTGACAATGACACTTTGCAAAGATTTTCACCTACGTGATCCTTAAAAGAAGTATGGAATTCGAAAAACTAAACTTGATATCGTTTTTGCTTTATTTTAATTGATTTACGTTTTCTAACATTCAATCGTCATTTACTCGAAAACTTTCCTATGTAAGATGGCAAAATTTTAGTACTGTCTGATAGAGAATTAAACGTTCTTTCAGAATCAAGAAAAAAACTATGGTGTTGCAATTTAAAAAAAAAATCGATGACGTCATTACTCGAAAACAAATGACATTTGAAAATCGCAATTTACGCTAAAATATGTATTTTTAAAATTAAAAATTGACCTGTTCGAGGATTTTTCCCAAAAAATAATTATTTCGTTTTTATTGAATTTATTCCATACTTTTGGCGCATACTGTATTCCGTATTATTAGCTTTTGTAACATTTTTTACTGTATTAGAAAGGTATTTTAAACTAATATAAATCAAATCTCCTACAATTCCTATCAATGATAATTTTTATAGTTAGATATTTGATTCAACTTAAAGGAGACCACCTGAAGAAGCAATCCTAAAAATGCAGAAATAGGTCAGATCTCATCTATTGTGGTTGAATTGTCGTGTTCCCACTGCCAAAAAGTGAAGTTAGATATTTAGAGTGTTTCATTAAAGCAGGTTAGTAAATTTATAATTTAATTTCTTTAGATAATTATTGAATAGAGCTTTGTCTGTGGAATTGTTCCAGCATACCTAGAGTTTGGTATCAGAGAACATACATATGACTTCATTGATAGGAATTGTAGGAGATTTAATTTATATTAGCTTAAAATACCTTTCTAATACAGTAAAAAATATATTCCTTTCCTTGGGAATTTCATTCAATTTTTTCTCCGATCACCGTTTGTATGCATTGCCTTGTCAGATTTTACAGTGAATTAGTTTCCAGTGCCGTGCAGAAGTGTATATTTAAATCATTTTCGAATTGCTCTGATTTTTTTACAAAATTGGATTTTTAAGAGTGCTCTGTACATTCAATTTTTTTTTTCTGAATCACCCTGTATAATTGTAGTAATAAACATTTATCTATTTTCTTTATATATAACTTGATTGTGATTTATCGATAATGTTTTCATGATTTTATTGACACAGAGGGCGCAAGCTGTCTTTTATGTGAAAAGAAACGCGTTGCCGTACAACCTGCCAGATAACACGATATTCAAATATAGAGTTTCGGGTCAGCCCCAGTGTCAAAACGAACATTTACAGTGTGAGATAGAAGGCAACATTTTCTATTTATGGACGTGTTTGTCTTCCGCTGGCTGAGGTCCAACCACAATCGCGCTACCAAAGATAAAACTACGTGAAAAACTCAGACGTGAATTGGCCATTATTTTAAAATTTCACATTTCGCCTCATTTCTCTCGCTCGACCCTCCTTTCTGTCATTCTGAATGCATCAGCAACTTTTTTCCGTTGTGTATTTTTAGGCATACTAATTTATGGCAATAATTACTAATATAATATCAGATACAGAAGCCACACGTTGTATTATTTTGAACTTATCGCATAAACAAGGTTAAACCCTTAATTTTTCGATGATGATGTTTCAATGAATATTTTAACAAAAAGAGTAACCGCAAAAAACCCCATCTTTTCGCCCGTTTTTGCGTAGTGTGTAGCAAGAACGGGGAAGGTCGTCCAGAGGTCTCCGTGGGCTTAAATTGATCGGCATGAAAAATATAGGTGAGCATAATTCGATATTTCCAACCCCCTACTTAAGAGGTGGAAACCACCCCTAAACCAAAAACGTGAGAAAGTGGTTGATCAATTCTTGGTAAAAATTGGCGGGAACGTGAATGGCAAGGAAGATTTATGTTCTTCCAAAAATGCTCAAGGTGAAAAACACCCCCCGCGTGGGGGTAAAACCACCCCTATTGCCGATAGCAGACGGGGAATGATATCCACTTCATGAAGTACTTTGTTTCCCCCACTACCCGACAAATGATACGAAAGACGGGCCCCATAATTCGATCTTTTGCGAAATTCTGACCAGTTTTCCCCTACTTCAAGGATGGCAACAACCCCCAGTACCCCAAAAATGAAAAACTTCCATTCAAGATTCCGTCAATTTTTACCAAAAATTGATCGACCATTTTCTCACGTTTCTTGTTTTAGGGGTGGTTTCCACCCCTTAAGTAGGGGTAAGTCGGGCAAATATTGGAAAAATCGAATTATACTCACCTAGATTTTTTATGACCACGGAGACCTCTGTACAACCTTCTCCGTTATTGCTACACACCACGCAAAAAACGGGCGGATCTTGCGGTCACTCTTTACTATGGGTCCTGATAGGGTACCAGCTTCTATTATAAGGGACTGTGCTTGCCGTACTTCTTACTAAAACTTTTTATATTATTTTGCAGTCTGGTGTTTTTCCTGATTCATGTAAGACTTTTTGTATCAGTCCAATATATAAAAAGGCAGATAATTCTAACGTTGAAATATATAGGCCCATCACAATAATTAGTAATTTTGCCACAGTGGTCAATTTGTTACTACAGATTTTGATAAATATCTAAGTTCACTTTTATAGAATGTTTTCATTGAACCAGGTTAGTAAATTTAGCTAGATTAGTTTTTATTTTAGATAATCATTGAATAGAGCTTTGTCTGTGGAATTGTTCATTAGCATACCTAGATGTTTGGTATCAGAGAGCATACATATGACTTCATTGATAGGAATTGTAGGAGATTTGATTTATATTAGCTTAAAATACCTTTCCAATACAGTAAAAAATGTTACAAAAGCTAATAATAAAGAATATATGGATAGATATTGTGGGTGTAATTCAACGCTGATCGGGGCTTTAGTCCGTAGAGTAGTTAGTTTGACACAATATTGTTAATACCTAAAAACATATAAAAAAACATATTTTTACTTCAGTTGCCATGGTTGTTTCTACGACCGTAGGATGCGCTTACTGATTGCAAAGGCTAATAAAACAGTAAGTAAAATCAAAATAAACATTTTTAATATTGCATTGATTTGAAATGGGTTTTCTAGAATTCAGTTCTGAATTGGAACATGTCTTTCTTAGTAAACACACTGGCTTTTCTTGGTCTGTAACCAACATTTTTCTATTTGAGATAGCCAATTAAAAATTGTACATTAAATACTCTACCCATAAACTTCATGGAGAATTTTTCGTTCCTTTGGACAAAGTACGCCAACATAACTTTTTCGGTTTTTTGTCTCACACCATTTCTTGAAAATCTTGCATGTATTTTCATCGCTCCTTTGATTTCTCAGGAATTAATGTGGAACATCCAACATTCCACTCATCTTCTGCATCTGAAGACTTGTCGCTCATTTTACACACATTTTAACCTTTTAAATTCTCGTAAATGCAAAACATCAATAGATTTCAGAAAAACCTGCTTCGCAAATTTATTCAAAAACGTAACTTTTGACTACATAAAAAAATAAATACGTATATTAAATGAAGTAGCAAAAATGAGACCACAGATTCCTTAGGTGAAAATAAATCGATTAAACCTAACATACCTATATCCCAAGTCACATAATAAAAGAGATACAGGGTGTCAAAATTTAAATTTTATTTTTGGTAGTTGTAGATAACTTCTTTTAAATATTTACATAAAATTTGTAAATCCGGGGTTTTTGCGGGCGAGAAATTCTTTGGTTAGGCCTTGTTAGGACTTAATACCAAGTAATCCACTTATAAGTGTAAATCACATACCTACTTAAGGTGTCCTTATAAAAAAATAATAAATTTAAGTCTGGAGATCCTGGTGGCCAATTTACAGGGGCGACATGACCTTTTTGCTGATTTAAGTGACAGAACTTTTAATAAAAAATATTGTGGGGTACCATGTTCATTCTTGAAATTATTTACCTTTTTCCAATAAAATACAGGTTGTTTTTAAATAAAGCAGCAATAATGAGACCAAGATTCCATAGGTGAAAATAAATCGATTTAACCTAATATACTTACCTATAACCCAAGTCGCATAATAAAAAAGATATAGGGTGTCAAAGTTAAAATTTTATTTTCGATATTTGTAGATAACTTCTTAAAAAATCCAAAGATTTACATAAAATTTGTAAATCTGGGGTTTTTGCGGGCGATAAATTCAAATTTGTTTCTAATTTTGACGTCACTAGAAGAGGGCGCCAATTATGGCACATCATGTTTCTTTTAAATGGCAGAACTCTTTTGCTGCTTAATGTGACCATCTGACTATTGAAACAATCGATTATCCTACCTGTTATATCTGAAAAAAGTGTACCTTGTTGAAGTCGTTAGGAGTAACAGTTTTCGAAATAATTCTATTTGAAATATTCAGTGTACCGATGGAAAACTGTTATCATTTCGGGTAAAGTGCCTTTTCTGTTGAATAGTGGTTTTATTAAACATCGCCGATCTTCTTGAAATTTTGCACGTTTCCATAATTTACAGTTTACAACTTTTTCCAGTAATATTTTGCTGTATATTCAGCAGAAAAGGCACTTTACCTGAAACCAAAAAGTTTTTACTCGGTGCACCGAGCCTCACCTTTCTCAAATAAAACGGGTAGGAAAATCGATTGCATCAATAGTCAGATGAATACACTAAGCTGCAAAAAAGTTCTGCCATTTAAAAGAAACATGGTACGCCACAAGTGGCTCTCTCTACTAGTGACGTCAAAATTAGAAACAAATTTGAATTTCTCTCCCGCAAAAAATCCGGATTTACAAATCTCACGACCTGCATAAAATACAAACTGTATAAAAATTTAGTACATTTGTGTGATTTCTTCATCTCGAAGCTATCAATCTCAGCGTAGACACATTTAACGACATTTGCAGAAATAAGATATTTGATGTGTCCGTTCAGATTTATAACAGAGTTAGTGTAAGTGCCCCCTTGACGATACCTGCGGGTGGACGTCTGCGTCGGCCGCCGCCGCCGCCGGGGAGTGTGACTGAGCTTGATTCATGCGGGGATCAGCCCTTAATGGAATGCTTACTCCACGGTCAGCGATTGTCCAACTAAAAACACACAAAATAAATCTAAAAAGAACCGCCGCTGGCCCTGATTTATGGCTCCTCTAAAAAATATGTGGAAAGTTGGACTTCGGACGGTTTACAATACTTGAGGTTTGTAAATGTATAACGGCGCTGGGATACATACGGTTTAATTACTGACGCTTTTTATTTTTGGACAACTTCTAACTTTTATGCGGCTCTGGAACTTTAGTCGGTGCTGTCTCAGTTTAGCTTTTTATTAATTATTTTCTAGGGAACAGGCACTACCATATATTTTTTGAATGAAAAATACATTTGTAATAATTAAATTATACAAATATTCCTCGTTCCTAAATGAGCAAAAGCAAAGCAATCGCAAAAGAGACGTTTAAAATTAAAATATTGTGAAGGACGATTACAACAGGCTTACTTCGATCATCTCAAAATAGACAAATACTTCTTTTATTCAAAGAATTTGCTGTTACCTATTATATAATATTAACTATGATTACAAATATTTTAAGAGGGAATGGAGAAAAATAAGAATTGATGGAATCGTCCATCAAGAAATTACCAAACTTATTTATATAGCAAGGTTAGAAATATTCCACAAATCAAAGGTAATGACGTGTATCGATTTAAGTGACTTTAAAAGAAAACAAATTTATTTACAAAATGTAGATGATTATTTAATGATTTATCTAATGGCAAACACGATGTGGTAGCACAGGGAGGCAGCACCTGCCTTACTGATATTTATTTCCAGGATTGATGTTTGAGGAGACTCCAACAATATTGAATCATTTTCTGTTTTCTTACTTGTTTATATTAAAACTTGCAAGATTTTTGTCCTTGCTGAGAATCTTTCTTACTCTAGACCGTTCTTTTTTTTAAAAGCGAGGTACTCAGCCCGACAACCACGATCAGCTGAATTCCCTCCGTCGCGTCGGGGAAAACCACAAAGGGTAAGAAAAACACACATGCAAATGTACACAAATGCCATACGTTTATTGAAATTCATGCCAGGAATACTCATGTCGCTACAGTTACCACAGCTAATCGTTTCTGTAGTAGATGTTGAAGTTTGTTCTTTTACAAAACGAATCGATTGAATAATGCTCGAATGGTACTCTTTGTTTGTTGATGATGAATTGCTGTGTCCTGATATTTTTATTAGAGTTTGTTCTTCAATTCCGCTTTTACTTAATTCGCTAACTGCTGCCGTTCGATTAGAGTGATTTTTAATTTTGACACGTTTGACATCTGTACCAATGCGTTGTGCTAAACATTTAGTCCATTTGGAAATTTCATTAATTCCAACCGGCACATTTTTATACCAAGCTTTAGAATTTGTCATCTTCCAAAAGGGATTGGGTGTAAGAAATACTCTGTCCAATGTTATAGAAGTGCCTCGGTTTTTCATCAGCTTTTTAAATAAGCATATTGGGCAAATATCTTCCTCTAAAATATTAGGCTTAATCCATTTGCTGCCACCGCCTTTGCCGCTCATTTTCTAAAATAGAGGATTATACTCGATACGTCCAGTTTCTTTTCCATTATTTTCAATTTCAGATACGAAATAAGTGGGTTTGCACCTTCACGCCAAGCTAATTCAAACACTAAAATGTGATATAATTTCCTTTGAAGTCCTTCCGGTTCATTTTCGTCATATAATCTGGCCATTCCAAATATTTCACATTTATTAAGAGCTGATGCAAACCTGGTTTAATGAAAACACTCTATAGATATCTAACTTCTGACAGTGGGAACTCTAAAATTCAACCACGATAGATGAGATCTGACCTATTTCTGCATTTTTAGGATTGCTGAAAATTAGAAGAAAGTAATTTAAATAACTTCTATTAAATCCTTCTATTTTTGCTGTAAGAATTGGGATTACATTATTCAGGATAAAGGATCAGACATTTTTCAAGAATTTCAAGAAACTATCACGTCTTTCAAAGTACCTTTGAACAATATTTGTAACATTACTACTGATGGAGCACCGAATATGACAGGGACGAAATCTGGTTTTGTAGGCATATTTAATGGATCATTTCTAGGAAACGAAGTTGTGTTTCTTCATTGTGTCATACATCAAGAAGCTCTGTGTAAATCTGCTCTAGACATGAAACATGTACTTGATGTTGTTATTAAGCTTGTTAATAGCATTCATTCACGAGCACTCAATCATAGACAATTTCGAGAGTTTCTTGATTCATTGCTGTCTGAATATTCTGATGTACTGTGCTGCACTAAAGTAAGATGGCTAAGTGCAGGAAGGGTTTTCAAACGAGTTTGGGATCTAAACAACGAAATAATCTCTTTTATGGAAGAAAAAGGAATGGACGAGTGTGAACATTTGAAAGATATTGAATGGCTTTCGGACTCAGTCACATCAACAAATTGAACCTTAAACTCCAGGGAAGAAATCAATTAATCCATGATATTTGGGGTCACATCAGAAGTTTTAAAATGCAGTTGAATCTATTTTCCAAACAACTAGTCAAGAAAGACTTTACTCATTTTCCAAGACTAAAAACTATTGCAGTTAGGGAAGACAAACTTAAGAGCTATGAGAAAAGCATGTAATGTCTTCATGAAGAATTTGAATGGAGATTCCAAGACTTCAAAGTTATCAAACAGGACCTAGATATTTTTAGCATGCTAATTAATGTGGATTGTGAATCAGTCAAACCGGAATTGCAGCTTGAACTGATTGAGTTGCAATGTAACAGTGAATTGAAGAAACTATTTCCCAACGTTTCTAAAATTGAGTTTTACAAGACCCTGTTAAAATTAAGTTTCCAAACCTGAAATCTCACGCTCAGAAGATAATTGCGATGTTTGCATCTTCCTACATCTGTGAACAGGTGTTTTCTACTATGAAACTTAGAAAAACAGCGTTAGAAACCGATTGACTGACCACCATTTAGCTTCATTACTGCGAATCAACTCATCCCAGTTTCTACCAGACTATGAACAACTTTTAGAAGCTCAGTCACAATTTCATCTGTCGCATACGCCTTCATACTCTTCTAAAGAATAATCAGTTTTTGTAAGTTTTTTACCATTGTAGCATATATGTTGTGTGTGATGCAAAAATCAAAAATAAGGTTTATCACATAAAAAAAATATTTTGTTCAATTTTTATTTCGGCCCGCCTAGATAATTTTTATTTTATCTGGCCCTCCCCAAGTTTGCCCATGTCTGCCCTAGCATATCGATAGAACACCCTGTATAACATGAATGAAAACCGGTAAAAATTGCTGCGCTGTCTGGAGGTAATAAACATTTCGGGAAAGTAATAAACAGATAAGCCGTACGAGAGCGAGCTTTTCCCACACGTATACCGCCCCGTAATGATCGTGGAAATCAGGCATCATTTATAAAGATAAGCGGTTAACTGTCGACATTGAGCCACTGACAGCCACCATTGATGATCGATTGGGAATCAATCCGACACAGAGAGCAGTCAATGGGCGTGTGACGTCATTTCCTTTGTGCCCTTATCTCGCTTCTGGTTCATAACGCGCGGATAATGGCCAAAATGGAGCATACACACATTAAAGCCCTGTTATACCAATGTCGTAATCGGATGGATGAGTTGAGTTTCACCAACAATGTGTACGCGCTGGAAATGATTTAATAAATACGAAAAATTGGGATCGCCCGAGCTTTTACCCCGGCTTGCTTAATTACCCCGGTTATTAATAAAAACTTTCTGCTTGATTGACTATTTTATAAAAGAAATGGAGGCTGCGGGTTTTATTCCCATTTTAAATTTTTTTCGGAAGCTGCAAAATCGTTTATACAGAGTGTAGCACAAACTATTGTGGTTTACTTCTATCGTCAAAACAAGCAAGAATACAATTTTTCGTAAAATATTTCCTATGGGTTGATCTCGGAGTACAATTATTGATTTCTTACACAAACATTGTACAGGATGTAACAAAAACGTAGGTCATCCCGTTAACTGTGTATTCTTGGTGGCAAAATATGACGATTTAACCGTATTTACTTATATACAAGAATGCTTCCCTTAAAAGATACAGGAATTGAACTTTCAAATCACTTTGAAATTTTATAGAGAAATTTCATGTTTGTTGTAATTTTAGATATTTAAGAACTGAATAATATAGGGTTTAGCAAATAACAAGAATGTTATCTCATGCCACCTGCAAATATTAAAAGCTACCGAAGTAAAATCAATATACAACGTCAGAAAGCGATCTATCCAACAAATTTTTAGGTACTAAAATCTTTCAAAATACGTATTTTTTAAAATTCAACTATAGATGTAAACATTGTTATAACATAAACTTACATAGTTCTGTATATAAGATTGTTTACTTTTGTTTATAAGCATGTGAAAATAATTGTTAAAATGTGGGGTTAGAATAGCGAAATAATTTGTGTCATACAAATGCATTTTAAATGTTATTATTTTATTTGAGGAGAGTTTAAATAGTAAAAGTTAATAAACAAAACGTCAGTAATTTTATTTTTGATATTACTTTTGCCCTACTTGTTTTATTTTTAGAGATTTCAGTACCTAAAAGACACCACAAATTTGATCATTTTACGACGAGAAATACGGCAACCTTAAATGGGATGAGATAAGCTTCATTTTCAAACAAAAGTATTATCTTTGGGATTTGACAGAAACGATTAATGACGTCATCAATCATATTTTTTCCAGAAACATATCCAAATTTTTTTCCTGTTAAAAAGCTCTCTTTTTTCTAATAAACTTTTATTAGATATTTTTTTCTGTATTACTTCCCGTTTAAAAGTTTTATGCAATACCGTCCTAAATATTAACGGTGGAAAGATCAAGTAGTCGGCGTCGAAAATAATTGAACTCAATACGGACATCAAACGTATAACTTTTCTGCTTACAAAATGTTTTCTCATTCAGAAAAAGTTGATATGTTGCTAATTTATGCCGTCACAAAAAATTCAAGAAAAGCTGTAGAGTTATCGAGAAAGGTATCTATAGCGCCTCAGTCTTAAACTGGTGGTAAACTAATAGGCATGAATTTTATGGTTTGAATTACAGGGTAATCTTTCAAACATATTTAGCAAAAATCACATAATAATGAAAATATTAACATTAATAAATTAGCATAGAATGTAAACAAAACCACGTGGCCGAAAACGCCATAACTTTGGTGTGACGTTACACGCCGGTCAGCGCGGTTTGTTTCCGATGTTAGAGGTATAGGTTACAGTGTTGGTGATGTAAACATGCCTAACCCTGATTTACAAATTTTATGTAAATATTTGGATTTTTTAAGAAGTTATCTACAAATATTGAAATTCAAATTTTAACTTTGACACCCTGTGTATTTTTTATTATGCGACATGGTATCTCGTAGTTATGTTTGGATAAATCCATTTATTTTCACCTAAGGAATCTGTGGTCTCATTTTTGCTACTTCATTTAAAAACACCCTGTATAAAGAAGCGAAATGCATTACTCAAAACTAGAGCTTGTACTAACGCTATTTCTAAACATTGTGCAGTTGAAGTGCAGAAATAAAGTTAATATTATATTATTACTATACAGGGTCACGAAGTACAAAAAAATTAACCACGTGCTCAGGGAGGCCTAAAAGACAATACAAAAATTATTCCACAATTTTAGCTCGATATTTAAAAAATGGGGCAAAACCCTTTTTCCTACGGAAAGTCGGCGCCTATGATAAGAATCGACTGAGATGGCTTAGATTCGTAGACTAAGCTTACATCTGTCAACAATGTCAACTACCATGCGGTCGTCTTTTTGTAGCGTTTCGAAATGTACAAACGACAAAAATTAACATTCTTATTAGTAATAATACCTGATAGATAGGTAACAGTTAATCCAGTTAGCTCCAGTATTTTGCATTCGTTTTTCATTATTACTGGTAAGTAAAACTAGATATTCGCTCATTACAGCCACTCACTACCGATAAAAGACACTTCCCGTAGGTACAATTAGATAAAATAGCTATTCATTATAACAAAATCGAACGAAAGGAATAGATAATAGACAAGTTTTAATATAATCGCGGCCGTCTTGTCCCATAACCTAGAAAACCAAACCGGCGAACTATATTGTGGGAAAGTATCTGAACCCAACACAAATGTCTTTATTTAATAACTATAAAACGTTTAAAAATTAAAAAAGGCACTAAAAACTGAAGAAGACAAAATTACAACGTAAACACAGGAATTGAATTATGACATGACAGCGATACCGACTCAGCGACTGTTGCATGCTTGTAGAGTAGGCAACCAACTTGCTTATTGGTTGCCTACTCTACATTGGCGGCGTTAAATAAGGATTTAAAATAATATCGAAAAATTTGTTGTTTGGCTTTATAAATAAGTTTGGAATTTTTGTGAAGGGTGATTCCGTTAATTCTTATTTTTCATCGTTTCAAAATTAACCCTGTATATTATTTCGGAAATGAACACAACAAACAAAGCAGAATAGTATCAGGTTAGCATTGATCTAATTTTCAGTTTCTTACTGTGTAGATCTAAATCAATCTGAAATAATAATGAAAACATATGCAGCCCATAATGAAAGTAACCCGGCACATTATAGTCTTCACGGTCAATCTTGTACGTCCTAGCGGTCTCCTGGGCTCCTACGATTTAGTAGTTAGCAGTAGTTAAATAATGTAGAATGGTCGAATCCGGGCACGGCGAGGCGATGCCGGTCATCCTGAGGATTCCCACAGGATTTGTGGATTAAGTTGAGGGCCATTACTTTCGCTGGAATATCGGCGACGGTGGTTACGCCGTACAGGAAGGAAAACCTTCGACATTTTTTCATTAGTAGAGGAAGTGCTTGTACCGTTTTCACCTAGCCTCGAGTAGAGTCCGTTTATTTGCTACTCGGGAAGGAACAAAGCTGAGATGTATGCAAAAATGTTGTACCTAGCTCAGAAATTATATTGCAAAAATTCTGTGATAATGTTACTCTGCATATATGTTTTGGTCAAACAGTTTATACTACAACAGTGGCGGTAGAAATTGAAAATGGTAAATTTTTGATAATGAAACAAGGGAGACCTTCAATATAAAAAAAAATTAAACGAATTTTGCAAAAAGTGTGAAATAGGGACAGATACACATACAGGTATAGTAATAATAATATCTCTACCCCTTGTTCTAATCACGGGGATTAGCCTAGAAGTCGGAGACTTGTACGGGAGAGGGGGCGGCATATTATTATTAAGCAGGCCGCCCAGGAATGACTTACGTTGGTAGGCTCTAACCACCAGTGCAGGAATGAGGGAAACATGGAAAACCTCATCAATTAGGGGGGTACTCAAATGTCGACCGGTATAAATCGCTCAGATTGACTCAAGCTAATATTCTTCCACCCTGTCATACGCTCAGAGAGGATGCCAATCCCTTCCACAAATATAGTTGATATATGGTCTACCGGCTGCGGGGGTCGAACCCACACCGGTCTAGTCACATCGATTTAAGTACTGACGCCTGAAATCGCGCGACCACTGACCAACAAACTGAAAAATATCTTCTCATAATTAACAGATAGCTACATAGGTTAAATAATGGTATGACATTAAAACAATTTTGACGGGTGTCTGACGCACTCCTGCCACCCTATATTTTGTAATGATTAGCATTAAACACTGGGTATCTGAAAAAGAAGGACACTTCCCATCCCATGCTTCCAAACGTTTCGCCGCTCTTCAGTGTCGGCATCTTCAGTGGTGACTCTGCAAAAGCTTCGCCGCGACCAGTTACAGTGGCGGCTATGGACCGCCTCGGAGGACCACCATTACCCGAGGAACGGTTCCGACCGTAGCAGTCGTAATACCAACAATAGAAACTGAAATCAATGTCCCCAGAGACACCGATAGCGGGTCTGTCCCCACAGAGCCTAGCCCGAGAACAACCAGGGCAGGTAAAAGTATCCTGGCTAATGTTAGGGATGTGCATTTTAACTCTGTTTCTGGCAGCTACCAGTTACCGAGGTCACGGCACAACAACCCGGAAAATCACCATGTATCAACAAATTGTGATACTCACATATTATGCTAAACATTTTAATAAACATATTGACACCTCGCAATTCATATACCAACTGGCCTGTACTCCCAGCCGGTCCTTAAGTACATTCTCGGGCTGTTGCTCATTTCACGATATAGACTAGATAAAAATAAATTAAAAAAGGGTAAATATTGCATTTTATATTTATTTAATGCATGTAGGTAATTATGGTGTGATTTCTTAATTAACTGAATTTTTTCACATGAAACTGGAGATTTGCTTTTTTTTCTTACCATATAAGGTTTTTTGTTTATTTTGATGTATGCTATCGCCTGTTAAGTTTATGGCAGTCAAACATCTAACATTGTCTATTGCTGTTAGATCTAAACATTGCATAGGTATCATTTCGATTTAACGAGATTGAAATATAAAAATCTATTTTGCTGTATATGTGATATTCTTTCACACAGCCTGCCGGCCGCTTTGGTCAGTGCTGCGGGTGCCCCTGCCGTAGAGACCAAAGGGGACTAAGGAAAGAAAAATTGCCACTGTTCTTTGCACAGCTTAAGGTCGGCCCGCATTTACTAACAGCTCATTTATATCTCTGTTCTTTTGCAGTAAGAAAAATGCTGATAATTTAGGGATGTAATGGTCAGCGGTACGGGCGACCCGTTGCAAAAAGTACACTATACGTGGTTTACTCATAGCTTTTAAACATTTTTAAAATTATTACAGTAGAGGGCGTCCCAATTACGTTGTAATTACGGGGTTTCCCGGAAACTACAAAATATATAAGGGTGTGGTTTTCATAACACTATGCTACTTTTTCGAGAAACTTAAGATGCCTAAACATAATTCCCATAGACTTCTTCGTTTCTGAAATACAGTGTGAAATTTAAAAAACTTCTTTTAAAGGATTCTTCGTATTTCAGAGAATAGCTGATATATCGGAATGGCGAAAATTCCTTCCGATAGACTTTTTTGCGCCTTTTAAGGTATTCTTCGTGTCTCAGAGAATAGCTATGATATCGAATAGACTTTTGCCCCGATTATATATTTCAGCTAACAAATTGTAATTGATTAATTTATTAATAACTTTGTATTCCTAAGAGTGGAGATTAATTTAAGCTGTACAACGTGTTCTTAAAATCGTAAACGCCCTAATCTAACAATAAATAATATGTATAAAGGGATTAGGGCGATAGGCCAAAAATGAATATAAGTGATGGACATATTATGTGGCCTCCCAGATCTCCTGATCTCAACCCGCTTGATTTTTTTTACTGGGGTCATATGAAGCAGCTGGTATATGCTGACCCAGTAACACGAAGGAAGAATTAATGCCGCCGCCGAGCAATTTGAAGCAACCGTTGACTTACAAAGAATTTACAACTCCTTGGTAAAACGATGCCGAGCATGTATAGAAGTAAATTAACAGCATTTCGAACATTTATTGAAATAATTATTGTTAATCTTGTTATTTTGCTAACATAATTTCATTTCATGTTAAATAAATAGGTACATTATTTTAATTTTATCTTTAGTTCATTTTACTTCCTGCATGACAACAAATAAAATCTTTGCATGTATTTTTCTGCATAAATTAATGCAGTCGGTACTTTGGACTCAATTTACTTGAAAATAGTTGATTTTAGAGCTGTGTAACAAGAGCACTTTTGTTGTTTAGAATTGGTCACTGTTTAAGGAGAAATTAGTCAATTCATGTAAATGTAGGATATGCAAGAGTTAAGAAGACAAAATCACAAGGAATAGTAGGCCTAGGCCACCACTGGTGTCAGATTAAAACAAACAGCATGTAATTTTAATGACCTTTAATTGATATACACGTCACCCAAAAATTACCTAAATCTACGGAACGGTATTTAAGTTATTGCTGATAATTGTTATTTAATTCAAAATAACGCCCTGTAATTCGCTATGCGTGCATCGCAGAAATTTTTTAAAATAAATTGTATTCTTATTTTGGTATGGTCTACCCCCTGGTAAATTTTTCTACGCTCACACTGGGGCACCCTGTATAGTGCAGTGTATTGTAAGTGTTACAGTGTCTACTCAACATAATTCTTCAATTCGCTATGCCGTTTAATGGTTGAAAGATTTATTGACCAATGAAGTTGTTGAAGTGCGCCTCATACAATGGCCAGTATATGCTTCTGTATTTGCAATATTCGGGAATGAAGCAACTATTGAGATTCCCTTCATCAATGTGTTGATTCCAACAAGTTGAAAAATACATTTTTGATTGATGTATCTTAAAACGAATCTGTTTTGTGTTAAGCGAATTGGGCGTAGAGAAATATATTTTCTGCATATTTCCACAGTATTCACACAAAATCCTTCTCCTATAATTGTAAATTTTCTTGAAATGTCCGTCTTGGTGTCAGGTATAGAAATAAGAAGGTCACTGCCAACGTCTTGCACGTCAGTAATTTTCAATTCACACCATCGACAGGCACCAGAAATTCCCATTATTAGTTCACTATATACGTAACAACATGTAAAAGGTAAACAGATATTACCTTAATCATTAAATATTCTTTATCGGAAGCCTCAGTCAAAAATTATTCAATATGTGCTCTTTCCAATACTGCAGATTTTTTTTGCTTTATATCCTCTCGATTCACTCTTCAAATAAGTCGTAAGCTTGTTATATTTTCCAATATCTATATTTTTGTAGACCTTTATAGTAACCTTCGACATTGAATACTACGGACCATACATTTCATCTAGGATGAAATTGCATTTTTACCAAGTTCAGATAAAACTGTTTATTAAATAATTGATAATAAATAACGTACCATAGCAACCAATAGGTATAACAAAACCTGCCACCACAAACCTAGAAAAAATATAGACTGCATCGGTTCATGATATAGGTCACGTGACAGGTGCCGCGTTTTCTAGGGACCTAAGGTCCAGAAAATGGATATTTTATTTGCTTTATGTTGGCGGTTATGTAAATATGATGGCTACATTGCAATGCGAAATTAACTAACTTGCTGTCATTTTAAATGCCATTAAAGAATGTGACATCAATGTGACCAACCACAGTAAACAAATGAGCTTCACGCTACAATACAACCAACGTAAACTGGCATAAAAACTAAGTTTTAGCGATTCTGGACCTTTTGGGGAAGCCATGAATTTGCGGTCGCTGGCAATATGACACTGGCACAGTCTATATATTTTCTAGGTTTGTGCCTGCCACGTTTCATCGAGTGCTAAGAAATATCAAGTCCTGCGAATATTATTTTATTAAATTCCCATAATTCTGTCACCACAAATATGATTGTGATGTGATTATGGATAAAACGTTGTATTTCATTCGTGTTCAAACGCTCGAACTCGTTCACGCGTTTAAACATTCTTGCGTGGATAAAATGGTACTTAAAAACATACAATGAATAACTATTACCTACTTCATTCAGACATTTGCCCTCTATGATATATTTTTCTATATATTTTGTATAAACATTTTGCAGATATACTAGTATGTCAACCAGTCTAGGCTATAAACTAAATTAAAATAATAACCATTAAAGTAAAAAACCGTAAGCACAGATAAAATTGAAATAAATGAGTACTTTGTGAACATATAAATGTATTGTTGCATTTTCCGTTTCAATTAAATGTTTGTATGAAAATGTGTTACACTTCTGACCTTAATTGCCGACACAAACATTTCCATTTTGGGATTTCTGCTTTTATTTTTCAAGTCGTAAATCAAGCAATACATGTATTATTCAGACATTTGCAACAAAGCCAGACTCAAATATCTCTGGATATAATAGAGCGAAAAATCCTAAAGGGCGGTATAATAGTATTCAACGTGCGATGTGCGCTGCACCCAACTTTTTATGATTTATGCCGACAGATCCCAAAGAAGTTTCTGTTATCACTGGTTTCAACTAAACTACAATGACCATTTGATAGCTTCTCTTTCCATTCTTCGGCTTTCGATAAAATACATTCTCGTATGTGTTTGCATTAGAATGATACCGCATGATTTATATGGGACTTTTGGCGATTCTTTTTAGGCGGATTATATTTGGTCTGTCCTTTATCACAGTACACACATTGATTGTATTTCTGAGTACAAATGCATGTACTTAATGTTATCGTCTCTGATTTTCTAAATGTGGTTATAAATTTAATAAATACTAGTTAGAAAGAAATAAAAATTGTATGTATAACAATATTTTTGCACGCATTATAAAAATGATGCTGTTTTTACAAGAAATTATTGTCCAATTTTGTTGCAGTCGATACCAGACAAATGTTTGGAGGCTAATATAACTGGCAAACTATTTTTTTAACTTTAAAAATATCAAATTAGCTTAAAGAGTTCAATTGGGTCCCTTGCACTTCTTGTCATTAGAACATCAACTGATCCGTTAACTAACATATTAGAGAGAAAAAGGTGATGATGTTGCTCAAAAGGATCTCTCTGATATAGGCCATAGACTGCCATCATTCTCCCAACATGGTGAGACAGAGTACATGAAATACTGTTTCGACTTCCTCTTTGCAACCTCTCCAAATGTTTCACACTCCCTCATAATATGGTAAAGTTGTTTCCTTAGCCAACACGGTCCAGTTTGAATACTTCTCACCGGGCGAAGGTATGTCCTAGACATAGCCAGGTACTTTTTGGTTGTATTTACAAGAGAACTCTAGGATCTCTTCGGCGAATAGTTATTTGTTTCATCCCACCGTTTCCTAAATTCTTTGTGGCTGTAGATAAATATCTTTATGTGGTAGACTAGCATTGTTATGGCAGATGATCCTTTGTACATGGATGAGCTTTTTGTTTAGCTGTTATCTGGTCTGGTCTGGTCTCACAATGGTAATAAATACATAGCATTGTTGTAGTAGGTGTTGTTCGCATAGCTCCAATTATGATCAAGCAGGCAAGCCTCTGTACATGGCTGAGCTTTTGTTTAGCTGTTATCTGCTGGTCTCACAAGAGCAGTAAATAGCCACATGACCACTTCTGGTTTGAGGATTCAAATCAACAGGCCTGTGACACTGCTCGCAGGATATGTATGCCTTTTTTAGTCTTCTTTTCAAATGAGGATTTCATGTTAATTTTGCAATCGAGTGTGACTCCAAGGTATTTCACATCTGATGGAAAACTTGGTGTAGTATTTAGGAGAGTTATTGCCTTTCTTCTTTCCTCTTCCTCATGAAGAGAACCATTTCCCTTCTCTTGGGGTTCTCCGACAGAATATGGTCCTCCCACCACTTTTCGATAGTTCTAGGATTGTCTGCATTCTTTGGAAAATGATCTCTTCGAGTTTTCCACAGAGCAGCGTAATGAGGTTATCTGAATATGTGATAGTGTAAATGCCAATATCCGACTTGAGGTGGCACAAGAGACTGTCTAGAATCAAGTTTCATGGTGCATATGTTTTTGTATATATTTTTTTCCTCGACTGCAAGGTATTTCATATCCGTTGTAAAGTTTAACGTAGCGTTTAGGAGAGTTGGTGCCTTTATTGGCACGTTTTCTCTTTCTCGTGAAGAGAACTATTTCCGTCTTTCTGGGGTTGACGGACAGAACATTGTCCACTTTTTGGTAGTTCTTAGGGTCGTTTGCATTCTTTGTCAAATGATCTCTTCGAATTTTCCACAAAACAGATGGTCATCGGCATAGCCGACGGTGTAGATGCCAATTTTTGACTTAAGGTTGCCCAAGAAACTGTCTAGAATTAAGTTACATGATGCATATGATTTTGTATATTTTCGTCCTTGTAACATAATTTTCAAAGATGGATAATTCGAAAGCTTTGCTTTTTAAAATAAATGTTAATAAAAACTCATTCTAAGAATCAAAATTACTCAGCGACGGCACATATATCCATTTGAATATTGTTAGGTTTGGTGTCACATTTTTTAATTTTACTCCTTTTTGAAGTTAGAGTCTCCAATTTTTAATAATTATTTCTCTTATTTTATTTAGTTTAACAAAACATAAAATTGTTTACACATTTTTTTATACATTACTTTCACATTTTCTAAGTATTAATTTCTGAGTTTCCAAGATTTTTCATTTAGGTTTGTTGTTTCTATGATAAACATTCGAAGTGTTTTAAATCTTAAGCTCGCCGTATCAAGGTCGTAAAATGATCAAATTTGTGGTATTTTTTAGGTACAGAAATCTCGAAAAATGAAACATGTAGAGGAAATGTCAAATATCAAGATTAAAATTATTGTTTTGTTTATCCACTTTTACAATTTAAATTCTCGTTAAATAATATAATAACTTTTTTCTACGTTCATGCAAAAAAAAACTTTATTGAACAATATTTAGTGAAAAAGTGGTTCTTTATTGCACTAGTGCAATAAAATGTTTATTGTATTCATCTGTCATTCTGCTACAGCGTTTTGTCATCATGACAAACATAAACGTTCAAATCGATGTCATATTTTCATACACTTAGTATCATCTAAATAAAATATTTTTTGATTTTTGCATGAACGTAGAATAGGTATTTATGCAACAAGTACAAAAAGTAAGTGTTTATTGCACGCGACGTGAAATTGTTCTACGAAGCCATCAGGCCGAGTAGGACAACACGTCAAGTGCAATAAGCACTTTTTTTGTACGAGTTGCGTACAATATTTATTCTACGTTCATGCAAAAACAAAAAAATTGTATTTAGATGACACTAACTCTAGGAAAATGTGACGTCAATTTGGATGTTTATGTTTGTCATGATGACAAAACGCTGTAGTAGAATGACATATGAATGCAATAAACATTTTATTGCACTAGTGCAATAAAGAACCACTTTTTCCACTAAATATAGTTCAATAAAGTTTTGTTTTTTGCATAAACGTAGAAAAATAATATTGTATGCAACTCGTACAAAAAGTGCTTATTGCTCTCGACGTGTTGTCACGTCGCGTGCAATAAACACTTGCTTTTTGTACTTGTTGCATAAATTATTATTTTTCTATTCTTACCCCACATTATAAGAATTATTTTCAGATGATTATAAACAAAATTGAACAATCATATATGCAGAACTATGTAAGTTTATGTTATAACATTTATATCTACAGTTGAATTTTAAAAAAATACGTATTTTAAAATAATTCTGTATACCTAAAAGTTTGTTGTTAGACCTGTTTTTGTTATATATTCATTTTACTTCGGTACCATTGAATATTCATAGGTGGCATGAAATAGCATTCCTGTTATTTGCTAAGTTTAAGATTATTCAGTTCTTAAATATCTTAAATTATTTATATTTGTAGAAAACACTATTTCGAGAAAACGGTGCTCGGCAGTAAGTTTTCACTACTGCATGTAAATATTAAACAGTTTTTAAAATAGCTGTAACATTAATTAATATTTTACTATTTCTTAGTTATTCTTACTTTTAGTAATACATTTACATTCTTCTTTTTTTACTTTCCTTGTATTCCTTAATATGATCGACTTGGAAGGCAGTTTTTAATCTCACCTTGTTGTTATTATTGGAAATAAACACATCTATGGTAATTTGGTAGTTAATGGGCTACGTAGTATATTCTGAATTTGAAGTTTATCCAGTAATTTACAGGAAATCACTGAATACAACCCTTACATTTTATATCTTTCATGTAAAATCGGGGCAGAGGAAAATCCCGATAAGAGCAATAGACTCATGTCTCCCGTCGGATATAATTACGCTCACTTCCGGACGGATAGTCTTGTCACTTTCCTTTGCGAGGAGAGCGTGCAGATGCGGCGATGAGTTAATTCAATACAGGGTGATATGTTATTTGGTTAATGTAGCGGAAACCGCGCTAGCTACTTCACTTGGGTCAGCCACCCCATTATAATTTAATATTCTGGCTGCGTGAATTTCAAAAGTTTATGGGAAAGAAGGGAATATGCGTTGTGTTGAGTTTTACGGGAATCTGATATTTGTTCGTATTTTCTATACAGAGTTAACTACATATAACTAAGTAAAAAAAATAACCATGTGCTTAGGGAATAGGGAGGCCTAAAAGACAATAAAAAATTATTTCGGAATTCTAGCTCTATGTTTAAGAAATAGAGTAAAACCCTCTTTTCCCGCACAAAATCGGCGTCTATGACAATCATCGTCCGAGGTGACCTAGAAATGTCAACTACCTACCTGTCGTTTTTACAGCGTTGTCAAAATGTAGAAATGACAAAAATAAACATTTTTATTAATAACAATTTTTATTAACAGTTAGTCCGGTATTTTGAATTTATTCTTCGATCCTTAGTTGCACACTGCCAAAACTACATTTTCACTATTTACAGGTCCGTCAGAATTATCCACTAACGGAATACACACATCATTTTAAATAAAATACCCTTTTGTTCTAAGAAAATTGAAATTTAATGTGAGGAATACTCACTAACAGGAAACTCGGAATGCACTCGCGGCAGTCTAGTACTTGCAGATTTGCGTTTGACTTGCATGTTATAGTGAAATATCTGTACCCGACATAAATCCTTTATTTAATTGCTATAAAACATTTAAAACTAAATATTAGTCATCAATACTGAACCAGGTTTCGATTATGACAACTGATATTTTGCATTGCTAGTTGTCTCTAAACATCAAAGAGCACTGATCAAAGTTAAGAATGAGGGATTTTTACAGACATAACATCTCAGGATGTTATAGTTTAAAATAGTACTAATTATTGTATGCAAACATAGTCAATTATTGTTAATATTGTTGCTATTATTAGTATTTACAGAATGTAATTTCCCAGCAACACAAGAAGTAGTGATCTACAGATGGCGGCTGCAGACTGCATCAGCACAGACAACGAAACTTGTGTCAGATTCTGTCAAAAATAAGATATCGCATACTGTAATTGGTTTGATCAGTTCTTGCATTAGCAAATTTAATTTTTCACTTTTTTTGTGTAATTTAGAGGAAGTGTGATAAATGCATATTATCATGTGGCAGCGTAATACCAAAATTCCGAGTAGAGTACAAAATATTGTGCCGAATCCTCTTTGAACCACAATAAATAACTGCTATAATGTTTTGGCAATGTTTTTATGTATTTGTGTACATACGGTCGAGGGAAGGAAAGGTCCTCAAAAAAAACGAGATGTGGCAGGAAACAAATCTTTGCAACAACAATTTTTAATGTAAACAAGTAAGAAAACAGAAAATGATTCAACATTATTGAAATCTCTTCTCTTTCAAATACCAGTCCTGGAAATAAATACCAGTAAGGTAGGTCCTACCTCCCTGTGCTACCATATCGTGTTTCTCATTAAATCATTAAATAATTATCTACATTTTGCAAATAACATTTTTCCTTTCAAAGTTACGTAAATCGATATACGTGACAACGCGGTGCACTGTCACTACTTTTAACACTTTTGACCTGTGGCATGTACCTAACCACGAGGCTGATGGAAGGTTAGAGTCTGCGATAAATCAGGATTTAATATAGTTTTGAAAAAAAAAAAATATATTTTGCTTTATAAAGCAACATTTTTTAAAGAGGATGGCTTCTCCGAAGGTATTAAAAAATATTAAGCTTTATTCTTCACTGTTTTTAACTTCTGCATATTTTTTAATATTCTGTATATTCGATTCAACAAATAACTGCTAAGGGTTTCAAGACAACCCCAAATTTTATGAAGAATGATTTTTTTCGACACCGCGATCAAAAGATTCTCACAATTGTACAGCATACAAATAAATATTAATTTTTCTCTCATTTCATTTCATTATACATATTTGTATTCATGATCTTTGAGGCTGCTGTGTTTTTATGTACATAAACTGTAATTTATAAATTTAATAAAAATATATTTCTATTTATTTTATTTTTCAAATTTCCCGATTTTTTTGTTTGACCCGTTTTTTACCGCCGTTTTAGCATAAAAAAAAATTAGACAGTATTAGTTAAAATGGGTTTCGCTTAGTCTCAATTATACCTTAGTTTACAATTTCGTAAGTTTTGCAGTTTATTTTAGTTGAATTTTCATTTTTGTAAAAAAAAACTTATTACACATTTTTGTATAATTGAAATGGTGATTTTAGTCACATCCTACAAGCCCTTTATATATTGGCATTCATGTTCCAGACATCCTATATAGTTATTTCAGTTTTTAATGACGATTCAGTGTCTTTGTGTGTTCAATGTCTTACGGATAAAGGCGATATTTCCTTTAAATTCCCTGTTTTTCTCTTACAATCGGAATATGAGCAAACAAATAAGTACAAATGATGTTTTTCTAAAAATCTCAGATAAGCTCTGTACTTACTTGACCCCCATTGAAAGTTAACAATGTTATGTATAAGATACTACCTGCGTAATTATCGAAATTTTTTATCCATTTCTCATCTTTGAAGTATCATATACCTACTATAACTTCGGAATAGCTTCAGGAAAAACTGTTACCCTCAAATTTGTCTTTGTAGTGATGGAAAAAGTAGCCTTATTGCAAATTATACTTCCCGTATTCGACACAGAAGTTGAATATTATTACCAATTCATTGCCGATGCGAGTTACAATAGATATTCCAATATGTTTGGTTACATCCTCAATCACCATTCCATTGTCTTTTTTTGTGAGAGGCAGATTGAAGCTGGAGGCAAGATAAAAAAATATGAATACGTGTATTTTATGGACATTATCCAAACAAAGACCGCTTTGGCCGAAACATAATTAATTTTTACTGTTTCTTATTGGTTTGCCCATAGTAAATCGATTCCCTTGAACTTTGTGCAGCTCGGCTAAGCGAGACGCTTTATCTGATTACGTTTGATCGTGGCAAGCGGTGACTATATTCGCTTACGCTTGTCATTTGTTTTACACATTTGTTTATGCTACATTACCCTCTGCGTCAGTTTGCGGTTAAAATTCTATTTAGGTTGGATGGTTTTTGTTCCGTATATGAATAATAATCGCGTCATATATGTGTGCAGCACACTAACGGTTTCAGTGTTGTAAATATGATTACTAATTTATAGTTGATTTAATTTCGTATGATTACTTGTACAATTTTATAAATAAGTACAGATAATTCAAACGAAAGTTGTTCACCTCATGTAACTCAACTTAATATTTGCATTGTGTTTAAATGCATAGTTTAGAAGTCGCAACAAAAAATACGGATTTCACTTCGTAGGAGCAAATTTTATATGAAGTACAGGGTGATTTTTTTATCATGGAAAATGCGTTTTTCTTGTAAACGGCTAAAGCAAAGTGAGCGTTGCTGAACAGAGTTTGTTTGGATTGACTTGAAATAGAGGTAGATAACAAAACCATAACCACACGACGCTTGTAGTATGGTGTTTGTAGTGTGAAATATTTTAGGGGGTAGTTGCCAAAGTTATTTTGTGAAAAAAAGTTCTTATTGATCAGTCAGTGGTCGCGCGGTTTAAGGCGTCAGTACTTGAATCGAGGTGACTAGATCGCTGTGGGTTCAACCCCTGCAGCCGCTAGACCGTATATAAGCTATATTCTTGGAGAGATTGGCACCCTTTCTGCGGGTATGGTAGGGTGAAAGAATGTTGGCTTGGGTCAATGTGAGAGATTGATACCGGTTGACATTTGACTACCCCCCTAATTAATGAGGTTTTCCAGGTTTGCCTCATTCCTGCACTAAATGGTGGTTAGGGCCTACCAACGTAAGTCGTTTCTGGGCGCAAATGCGGCCTGCTTAATAATAATATGCCGCCCCCTCTTTCGCACAAGTCTTCGACTTCTGGGCTAATCCTTGTGATTAGAATGAGAGGTAGAGATATTATTATTTTTATTTCCAGTGAACACCTTCCGAGGCTCCGACACATTCGGAGATGTTCTGGAGAGTCAAGCAATGACCACTCTCCACTCCGTGGAGTCAGTAATCATTGCGCCCGTAAATCGTGTGCTCTGAGCAGACGTAGCGAACCAAGGACGATTGCCTTCTGCATTCTGCCCGCAAAGATCTCTGCCGAATTTCAACAAGCCGGTATGATCTTTAAGTCAGAAAGCAACGTCTCATTCCACCCAGGACC
Organism: Monochamus saltuarius; assembly: GCA_025584915.1. Taxonomy (NCBI): domain Eukaryota; kingdom Metazoa; phylum Arthropoda; class Insecta; order Coleoptera; family Cerambycidae; genus Monochamus; species Monochamus saltuarius. The sequence continues at coordinate 21,757,470 of CM046724.1, read as the reverse complement.
AATTAGCACCACAATCTTAACAGAGTGGTCTGGATACAGCCTGCGGAGCTCGGAGAGAAGATCTCGATACTTCCTCCGTTTTTCCTCCTCTTTTAGGACGATGTTGTTCTCTGCGGGAGCCGAGAACTCAATCACAAACATCGTCCTAAGCTGGTGGTCGAGGAGGACTACATCAGGCATATTGGCTTGGATTTGTCTGAGGGTGGGGAATGAATAGTTCCAATAAATTCGGCACTTCTCATTCCCCACTACGGATTCTATATCCCCCGGAGCATAAGGCAGCACTGGCGTCTCGTCTATCTCATACGAGTGTCGTAAATGATAATACAACACCCGTAAGGCTATTATTATTATTATTATTATTATTATTATTATTATTATTATTATTATTATTATTATTATTATTATTATTATTATTATTATTATTATTATTATTATTATTATTATTATTATTATTATTATTATTATTATTATTATTATTATTATTATTTATTTATTTATTTATTTTTTTTTTCAGTAAACACCTTCCGAAGCTCCGACACATTCGGAGATGTTCTGAAGAGTCAAGCAATTACCACTCACCACTCCGTGGAGTCAGTAATCATTGCGCCCGTAAATCGTGTGTTCTGAGCAGACGTAGCGAACCAAGGACGATTGCCTTCTGCATTCTGCCGGCTAAGATCTCTGCCGAATTTCGACAAGCCGGTATGATCTTTAAGTCAGAAAGCAACGTATGTCTCATTCCACCCAGGACGCCTATAATTAGCACCACAATCTTAACAGAGTGGTCTGGATACAGCCTGCGGAGCTCGGCTTATTATTATTATTATTATTATTATTATTATTATTATTATTATAATTATCATTATCATTATTATTATTATATTATATAAAACTGGGTCGAAATATGCTTCGTTTCCGTGATAGTGTATAAATTTTTTGTTTATTTTAATTAATTATTTCAAAGAGTTTCAAAGATATTGATTCGAAATTTGCTTTGGAGGGATAAATGTGCATTTTTTGGGATGATTCGAATATACTTGCGTCAAGAATTCAGACGTCTTACGTCACGGCTGACGTTACACATTTGTTTTTATTGTCAAAGTGATTTTCGATATTTGGTCGCGTTAAAAAAAACCTTTTTTGCAATTTAGTGCAATATATAATGCAAACTTTTAGTGTAGTATATAGTTTTATTACTATCAGTTGCAGTTTCCTAAATATTTTGATGAAAATATAATGAATTATTCATTGGTTCCTATGACGTCAGTCGTCTGAATTCTTGTCGCGAGTATATTTGTATTTGCACCAGTGACGTTCGTACGAAAATGCCACAGCCCTTTTTAATTACAAAAAATGGTAAGTCACTGCCTTTTTTCGTTTTGATATTTTTTTAGAAATCCACCATCAATTCTGAATGAAACTAGTCTCTTCAATTTTTTTTGTAGGATTTTGAGGAAAAAAATTAAATATATTTTATTGCAAGTTCTGCGTTTTTAATTTCTATTGATACATTATCTAGTAGGTTGCTGTTAATATTTCTAAATAAAATACAATCATCTCGTCAAAATGTCAAATTAGCATTTTTCCAATATTTGTTTGCTACAAAATTAATGTCAATAAGTGAATAATTCTTGTGCCTTATAAAAAATTGAAAATGCGGAAATGGCAGACACGTATTTTGTCTATGGTCGAAGTAATGGAAATGCTCTGCAAGCTCGGCGACTGTATGCTGAGTTAGAAGAAGCAGTTCTCGATATAGTTTGGGAGTCACCTGAAACTAGTACTTGAAAAATTGTCAATATTGAGTGTAAACAGCTTCACCGTATTTAAAATTCTAAAAGAGCAGCAATTGTATCCGTTCATATTCAACGTGTACAGGCGCTACTACTTCGAGACTTTTTACCGCGCCTAGCTTTTGCCAATGGAATCTTCATGTAACCGCTCAAACTCTGCCGCACTAATTTTTTAAATGGCGTTTTGTTTATTGACGAGACAAGTTTTTCAAGAGATTATATACGAAATTTTCATAACAATCACTTATGGGCTGATGAAAATCCATGGATTTTTTCAAGGTCATTTGCAACATAAATTTTCAGTAAACGTGTGGCTTGGAGTACTTAATGATTATTTAATTGGTCCATATTTTCCCCATTTTTGAAAAGTTTAATTTATCATTGATGTCATAATTAAGGAACCATTAGATATTAGTTATATATACAATATTTAACACTTAATATATACAGCTTTAATGATGTTAATAATATTTAAACGTGTAAAGGGTACACATAACAGTGGTTATATTGATACAGAGAGCTGTGTTAATCCTTTAACACACTGCTACATAGAGAATAATGAGTTAAAATATGAACAGTCCCGTATGAACGTTGATTAACACATATGTAATTTTTAAAAAAAATTAACAATTGCATAAAAATTAAAAAGGTAGCCATTTCTGCCATGTTCCTATTTATTTCAATAACTTTATTATTTTTTGTTGTACATATACATTTAATTTTTTCTGAATTAATGCTTTAGATTTTTCAGGTTTCTTAGCATGCGTTGATACTTGTTCATAAATTGATAAATTTAAATTAAATTGGACATAAACTGAAAAAATATTACAGTTTCAATTAAAGGAAAGGGTAAACACATTTATTAGACCGAAATTGTTTTTATTTTCGTAAAATTTATGTCAAAAATGTTTTCATAGTATAAATGAACTCTTTTATATGAAGGGAGGATAAATGAAACAAACGACATATAAATGGATTTTTCTCCCCGTCTGATTTAATATGTGGTATATCTAAGCGGAAAAAATAAAGCCTGTGGCAGATGTAGATGTTATCATGTTCGGAGCATACATCACTGTCCGGTCCGAGTCAATCAAAAGATATAAGAACTAGAAGAGGAAGGCGCCAACATTTATATGTATTAGGGAATTTTCCTGGCGAATATTTAGATATGCTTTAGTTTTGAAAAATTTATATTTTGTCATTAAAATTATTTTTTATATGCCGGGAAGTAATTTTACCTATCTGTTTATGTATAGTCAAGTAGGTACATATATAATACTTTACCAGGATATGTTTCAAATCACGTTATATTGTAAAATAATTTATCTACAACTGTCACATTAACCATGATATGACACTGTTCCGAAGAAGTGAAAATGGTGTCAACATTTTACGCACATTTAGTTACAAAAATTAGAGAGCCGACCCCAATATATGCCTCCTCTTCTATCGGCCGTTAATTAGATCAATTTGCGACTATGGTTGTATTTATGAGGGAGAAGCCAAGTACGTCTACAAAAAATTAAACAAATTTAGTACTCCCATTAGCATTATGGAAGCAGAATGTACTGAACCTTCGTTACATCTCAGACGAGAAATGTTAAGCTATAGAATGTTACTAAAAATGTAGCAAGCAACAGGAAATATTAAACAAAATTCACTGACTTACCATACTAGGACTTACAAGTAGATAGTGGATACATAAGAAATTACTTCAACTGGAAAGTTATACTTGGATGTCTCAAATAAAAGAAGACATTTATCAGTCAAATATATTACCGTACTTCTCCATTGACTTGACTATGTTTGACAAATTACCGAAAACAACTTTCATCGCATTCCAAGATGGTGAATATATAAACAATAGAATTTTTCAAACGCATCTAACCACTAGATGGCAACAGGCCGAACATATATTTACAGATGGATCTCTAATGAACAATAAAACATCATGTGCAATATTACACCATAACGACAAAACTTGTCTGAAGTTTCGACTTCCACTAAAAGCGAGCATCTTTACAGCAGAACTTTCAGCCATTAGAGAAACAGTATGGCTGAAAAAAAATCATCAAGGAGAAAACGAATAGACTAACTAGAACCATCACTACCTTAGTTATGCAGCAGGGGAAAGCTATAAAAAAACTCAGATAAAAAATAAGCAATGGTTCGCAACCGAAACTAATTGCTCTTTAATACGTACAATTAGTCGGATCAGAAGTTTCCACTGTTTATATGGAGAATACAAATATAAAATGAAACTTAAGGAAAATCCTCTGATTGTGGAGACATATATAATCTACAGCATTGCTCTCTGGAATGCTCGCCTACAGGTAAACGACCTGCTTAAAAAGTTGTTTGACAAACAAACAATGTTACCGTCTAATATTTCTAATTTATTAGCATTAGAAAAAATAGACGTATACAAAATTCTGTATAATTATACAGGGTGAGTCAGTCATAATGTCATTAATTTTAAGAGGAGATAGGGAATAATGAGTATAATGCGAATACGTGATTAAAAAAAAATCTAAATGCATATTTACGCTGAAAAAAAATATTTTCAAATCATTATTTAAACCCCCTTTTCAGACTGTCACTGACCGCTGACAGCCTTGGTCGTTTACAGCTCACAGTTCAATTCGATGTCGACCTAATGCAATGTTGTCAAGTTGTAATATTTTTCTATAGAGTACCTACTTACCTAGGTTTTAGACATCACAAATAAACGGTTGTACTGACTATTTTAGAATATCATTTTTTCTTGCTCAGTTCAACTTCAGCCAATAATAATGTAAAATGTTAATATCCAATAAAATCAAATAATAATAATCAAATAATTCTATTAAAAATTGCAAGTAACGCGGTCCACTCAGGTTTTCCGGTAGAAAATACGGCCCAATCAAACGATACCCGTACACTCGCGTGTCGATTTTTCTCTGAGCAAATGTAGCTGTTATGACTGCAACAACACTCCAACATGTCTAATAATAAACCGAGTAATAAACCATTTACGTACATTACATAAAAAAACCTATACCTAATGGGTAAATTATTAAGAGAAGCTGAAAAGTGTTTCGTGTTTAAATACTAAGTAATAAAAAACCATCGTGGTTGTCGACAGAAAACTGTCCAAGACCGAAATAACACGCCGCTTATCTTGAGCTATCGTATTATTAGGTCAGTAACCTAGTTACCTAGTTTTTGTACTGTTATTTAACGACAAGGAGTAAAACAATTTTGTTTAATCTAGATACATGAATGAATTTTCCTTAAATATTGATTTATTTGTTAATAAAAACAAATGTAGATAATAAATAAATGTTTTCGAATGTTAGGTTATTACAGTTTAATAATTTTGATATTACGTTTTCACTACATTTTACAAATAAATATGAATTTTTAGTATTACTCGTAAGTACAATTAATTATTCAGTTTGTAGTCCTAGAAATTTATTGTTTCTTAAGTAGTATGGCACTAACCTGTTTACAGCTCACAGTTCAAGTAAAACTGCATTTATCCGTCCATAACACTTTATTAATAAAATTAGGGTCAGTCGCATTTCGTAAACATTCTCCGTATAACACTACCATTTCCACATATTCGGAATTCGTAAAATTATGCGTTGTGAATTTACGCCAAATACGTGAGGTGAGACCGAAATAAACAAACTACTGCTTACTGCTTGTATTTTCTCCATCCCCCCTCCAAATGTGTGGCATGATCTACAAATTTGGGGGGAAAGAAATGCGGGAAATGCAGAGTGCTAAATGGAGGTAAATTTGAATAACACGCTGATGTGTTAGACGATATTATGTATGTAAACGTGGCATCGATGGTTTGATACGGTATTCGATTCTCGTATGAATGCGTCATCAGAAAGTTCGTAGCGCACCAGGAGCGTCGTGTTACTGATTTTTATAGGGTGATTTGTTTATTTTTTTAAAGGTCAAGTAAACAATTTTTTTTTCGATTTTCTGCCTTTACTAGGCCTCCCGAATACGTGGTTAAAATTAATGACATTATGACTGACTCACCCTGTATAAGAAATAACAATACAATAATAATAATAAAGAAATAAACAAAATATCCATTGAAAATATAAACAAAATTAAACAACAAAATAAAGCAAAAATAAAGAAAGGAAAATAAATAAAAACTTATAGAAAAAAAAATATATACATATATGCTCAAATAAAAATAATATTTTACCTTTATAAAGGTAAGCAATATCAAATATTGGTAAAAATGGCACAAAACGTCTAAGTTTATTAGTGTATACGTTTTAGTAGAGTACACGCTCTGTATATTAAAACAAGTTTGAGACATCGGAAAGCACTAAAAATATCAGTATTAAATAAACCTTAAGTTTCCCACATAAGATATTCCAGACACAACGCCTGGAACAAAATACTTTGAGCTGTTATAATTTAGTTCCTGCGTTGTCCACAAAGTTTGACTAATCTAAGGGACGTGTGCAGGATAAGAACCAACATTTTATTCTACTTTCATGCCACTCGAGATTAGATAGTAATCTGCGTTTTGTTATATGATGCAGAATGTCTTATTCGAATAATAAATAACCGAGAAAGAATTAAAAATATTGTCCACTTTGCAAATTTAAAAAAACAATGAGAATTTCATATTAAAACAAATTTAACACCACCTGCTTTCAGACATCATGGATAACTTTATTGTTTGAAGGGTGATCAATAATAGAGAGACTTAATCATTTACTAAAGACAATCTCAGCAAATATTGAACGTTTATTGGTAGGTATTTATACAGGGTGTATCTAAATAAGTACGAAACAAGTTAAAAGGTGATTCTTTGGTGAAAATTAAGAGGGGTTTTTCATATAACATTTTTGGAAAAACCCTCCATTCAAAATTTACGTCCCCCCCAAAAAACCTGAAAAAAAATTAGTTTCACTTTTTTCTTTCGTATACCTATATCTATTAAGCCGTATTAGTAGATAATTTTCACTTAATATTCGATATTGATATTTTTCTTCACTTTTGAAGGGGCGTAAATTTTGACGGAAGGTTTTTTAAAAAATATTATATTAAGAAGACACCTCTTAATTTTCACCAAAGAAGAGCCAATTTGTTTCACACATCCTGTATTTCAATCTATATACATATAACGAATGTCATCTAAATGATACTATTAATGCATTTGCTGATTTCTTATATAAATTTTATTTATCGTTGTCCTTTAACAGTAATAATTTATTTTAAACTTTATTGAAACTGAAGTTTGTTCTGGTTTAGATAGATTTAATCCTAAACTTACTACTAGTTCAGATAATATACTTACGGACATAAGAGACTGCGATCCTCCTTAAAAAATATCGTATATAATTTGTTTAATGTCCTGCATAATTATATTCCAATGGAAGAACGATCTGTTGTTACCAGATACTTAAATCATTTTAATGCTGATTTTCGAAGAATTTTAAATCTCAAATAAATCTGATGGCTATTACCCACGTATTGAAGAGTGTGAGTATTTCTAACAAAACAAAAGTAACTTATAAGTACACATATAATATGTCAGTGTGATAAGTGTAAATAATACTAACAGTTTATTTAATTTAGACCACAACAAAAATATAACTACAGATCGGGCAGAGGATTTGCTTTTACTTGCAGAAATCGAAGCATTTACTTCATATTCTATTCATAAGAGGAATTGTTATGAATGGAATATGAAGTAAATGCTTCGATTTCTGCAAGTAAAAGCAAATCCTCTGTTTTATAAATATGTACGGCCTATTAACTAACCTAAATATCACAAAATAATTGAGATCCTATCCATAATAAATTTTTAAGAGTACGTGTATGTAAATCACATAAGCTGGATATTTGATTAAAATTAATGGCAATATGCTGGAGATTTCATACCTAAATTGGTTCAATATGACAATATAACATACAGCGATCTCGTGGTCCAAGTCTAGAAACTCGTAGGTCAAACATATTCAAGATAGATACTGAATCAATTCCGTTGGGAAATAATTTATACAAAAGTGACGAACTTGCAAGCACTCTTCTGATATGTAAAGAATCGAAATGAAATCTATGTAGCAACAAGCTGTGGTTATGTCCCCTAGGTTGATAGTAACCATCAGCACGGCAAGACAAAAACTTAAGAAAACGCCTTTGAACTGATTCCACTACATCAATATACATTCTATAGAACGGGTACCAAATAATACTAGAATATTGAAGTTTCGAGCGTACTAGAGAATAATAGGGACATTTTAAAGCAGCAACGTGATTAAAGTTTGATGAATTTCTAATAACAAAGCCCAATGTTTTATATATTATAATAAATTTGTGCTCAAAATTTTGTCGCAGAATAAACTACAAATGTAGTATACAATATAAGTTGTGGTAAATGCAAAAATATTATAGTAATTGGGTTGTACATTTTAACATAATTGTAAAACTTTTTATTATATTTCGTAATAAATGTCTTATTGTAACATTTAAGAGAATATATATTGTATTAATACAGCACTTTTAGTTATCATTACCAAAACTACAGAGACATAATTGTAGTACTGTTTACTACAAATTGTAATAAAGTAGTTTTTGTGTTGTTATAATATGTTAATTCAAATGCTTCAATTCTTTGGATTATCGTATTTACTACTGAAATTGTTCAAATATTACTTGCATAGTAGATATTAATATGTTCAGTGTGGTAATTACATATCTGAGCCAGTGCTAGTTACATCTGGTGTACATCAGGGATCCATCTTTATTGTTTGCAATTTTTTATTAACGGTATAGTTCAAAACCTTGATTGCCATTATCTCTTGTATGTGCATGAGTTAAGAATTTATAGTGATAGTACTACCGTTGATGATAGTGTTAAATTACAGCACTGCCTAAACCGTATTCATAATTGATGACTTCCTGAAACGTTCTGAAACTGTAATAGATCTAGGTGTATATCTTGCTAATAAAGTAAGTTTCAAATTCATATTGACAAAATCGTTCAGTCTGCTTATAAAAGTCTATGATTTCTAACTAGAATGTCCTATGGTTTTTTTTGATTTACTATAATGCTCTTGCTAGGTCTAAACTTGAGTATACTAGCGTTATGTGGGTTCCTGATTGTAAGGTGTTTCAATCTGAAGTTGAAGATGTCCATAGGCAATTTTTGAAGTTACTTTCATTTCGTCAGGATGGAATTTATCCTCAGATGGGTATTCTTCACGACATTTTTCTTGATAGATTTAAAGTGTGTAGTCTGAACCAACGTAGAAATATGCGTTCGGTCATGTTTATAAAATTTTACATAATATGTGTGATTGTCCAGAGTTTTTGTTATTAATCCATTTTGAAATTCCCAATCAGACAACACGTAGTAGCCGTTTGTTTTACTTGCCGAGGGCCAGAAAGAATTTATTAAAATCTTCAACTAATGTTGACTACATTTAATAACCGCTAAGATTTTCAAAAATGTCAATAAACTTTAATAACAAAGAATCAATTAGACTAAAAATATAATTGTCCTGTAAAGAAACGTAATCTGTCCATCGAAAACAACTGCGTTTTGTCGTAAAATTCCCCCTTTGGTAGTTTTTATTCGGTAAATCCGAAATAATTGGTCAATTTGTCTATTTAATTTGAGCACAAATCACCAGAAAATCAGGTCTATTTGGTTTAGGTTAGGAAGCAACGCAACAAACAGAGAGCTGATGATAAAGTTGGTCAGTTAGGTACAGCTGACCATAGCTATGTTTCACGCTCATCACTGGAAATACAGGGCGATTTCAGAAAAATGCACAGAAAGGCTTAGAATGAATTTACAATTTATTACAGAATATAATATTCAAGCAAAAATTAGATTAAGTTATGTAAATTTATAATTTTTAATAATAATATTTGAAGCAGATATTTTATTCTTGGCTGTATTTTTAAGGAACCATATCTTAAAACTTCAACGTCAAAGGTGCATATTAAGAGAAAAATAGGTTTCAATTTTGTGCGTCAATTGAAAGTTATGACAAGCATATTATATCGTGGTTAGGTTCTTAGTAAGTGTAAAAAAAAAAATAGATTTAGCGTCTTTATGAAGCTAATGACTTTTTGGGCCTAAATAAAGAAAATCTGGTCCATTTCCCTGTAGAACAGTGGTATATAATAATAATAATGTTTATTTGACGAATACGATAAATAATACAAAGCAAAAACAAAATTGGCATCAATAATATAAAGATTAAATACAATAAATCAATCAATGTGTAAGATTGATAATCGAATCTAAAAGATGAATATAGAATTAATAGATATGATTACATAATTGAGTAAAATACAACTATAAAATCATAACATTACAAACTACTTACGGCTTAAATATAGACATCATACACAAAATAAAAAAAAATGTTACATTCATATTCACAGTACAGTAAGAAAAATACTCAATAAGTAAGTTAATACTTGTTTTGTTATATCTCATCCAATCTCTTCAACTAGGCCCAACTTATGTAGATGATATTTAATCAAGTCATGTTTTCAGCTCATTTTTTGGCTTTGGTTTTGGGTTTTTTAATTCTCTATCTCGATGGGTTTGTTATAAACGCCTTCAAGTGGGATTATTGTTGGCAATTTTTACCAGTATTATTCGATTATTTAATACATTTTTTAAGCCATACGAATGTGATAGTGTTTAATCTAAGAATGTTAGGTGAAACCCCCAAAACAGGAAGTGGATATATAGAATTACCAGTAATGAAAAGTTCACTGTTTCAACTAAACCGCAATGTCCTCTGATAAGATGATGCCATTGTTAAAACGTGTCTTAATATATTCTCCAATGCTCCGTTAAATATTGTTGGTAAATGTCTAGGTTATTCAAGTTCCGCTGTTCTGTAGATCTATATTTTCCTGTATACAGTATGTAACTGAACGTTTGGCCAAATTTTAGTCAAAGGTTCTCTAATATTAATAGTTATTTATGCAACAAGTGCAAAAAGTAAGTGTTTATTGCACGCGACGTGAAATTGTCCAACGAGGCCGACAGGCAGAGTAGGACAACACTTCGAGTGCAATAAGCACTTTTTATACGAGTTGCATACAATTTTATCATTTAAAAATGTTTTGTACTTCTTGGAGCACTACCTATCAAATTTAACAAATGTTGCGTGACTGTAAAGATAGAGATCGAGATAAATAACAAAACTACGGATTTAAACCCAATTTTAATATCTGATAGAGCAAAATATGTTACACACTTTCAATTAATAAAAATGCGTGTTTGAAAGATATACCATCACATAAGCTATTTTAATCATACAAATATTTTGTGATGAATACAAATGTACATGCTTTGGCAATAATAATGACACTCCCTCAAAACAGTTTTTAAACTTCTGGAAGTTCTGAGCAGAAAATTCATTAAATATCTATTGGTGAAACAACTAAGGACTAATGTTAAAAGTTGATGGTAGATTTCATTACAAATACGTCAACAGTTTAAAATAAATCGCAAAATTCATTTTAAAGAGTATCATTATTATTGCAAACGATTGTACCAATATTAATACAAAATTAAGGGTCACAATATAAGATAAAGAGTTCAGTTTGAAAAATTAGAATTATTGTATAAAATTAAAAAACATAAGTATTTTCAAATGGCGATTTATCAGTATCAGCAAAATGAAATACACAATAATATTAATTAAAGTAGTTAATAGATATGTATATACCACGTGGCGTACTTTATTGGTTGAATTCAAGTTTGAAAGTAAAAGTATTTGAAAGTAATGAAACAAGATTTAATATTATCAGATTGTGTACCGAAGGATAGTATTATTAGAAACACATGCGGCTACTTTATAAGAAAGAGTACATTAATTTCTACAAATGGCCCAACGAAAAGCAAGCAAGATGTAAATGGAACATAATCATGGATTACAGGTATATCTGGAAAATCAAAAAGTATGAGTTCATCGTTGTGGTCTTATTATTCACAAGAATGTGTTGTATGTTAAAGAAAATGTGGACGTTAGCAGGTAAGTAGTTTTACTTTCTATGAATTTCACCAAGTGAATGCCCTTTTAAAGTATAAAAAGTCACGTTTATTTACCAGAGAAAACCTCGAAAAATCTTAGATACGGCCCCTGATATCAATTATTTATTGCTAAAGGTAGTCCTAATTATGGGAGTTTCGAGTTTCTAGAGATTGTAGACTTGGGGAACTTGTAGCTATGGTTATCGATGATATTGAAAATAAAGGAAGTGTATTGGTTATCACAATTCCAGATACTAAGATATATAAACAAAGAATATTCACTGTTGTCAATGGAAGTAATGTTATCCATGAAATTAACGTATTTCAAAAATATAAGGAACTGAGGCCAAGAAATCTATAACATTGACGATTTTTTTTAATCCATACAAATCAAAAATGAACAGTGCAGTCTGTAAGTTGGAATACATTATCTAAGATGCCGTAAAATATAGCAGAGTTTTTTGGAATTTAAAATGCATATGAGTATAACTGAGCACAGTTTTCGAAGATCTTAGTCGACTTTACTTAATAGAACAGATGCTGATTTGTCAGTACTAAAAAGACATGGTAGAGGACAGTCTGATTATGTTGCGGAAGGCTATATAGTGCAGCTAACATAATTGATCAAATATCAGAGTATAAGTTACAAGTTTCTTCCACTGAAATGAAATCGTTAGAAATATTGTTTCTAACGTTTCGAAGCAAGTACCCATTGCAATTGGTAGTGGTATCAGTCTCAACTTCATCAGTTTAAAAATTGCAATATTAATATATATTATAAAGATCAATTATATCTTTTGTTGGTGTATTTCGATAATAAAAGCTTCCTAATCAAACTGCAGTAATGTAAAAATAGTACAGTGATTTAAAAAAATAAATAATTCGCAAGTGAATAAAATATTATTTGTCACAGTTGTTATGAAGTTAATAAAGTCATTATAATCTATCACAATTGAATAAATACAAATTATACAATGTCAAGAAAATTGTGAATAATTGGGTAAAAAAAAGAAAAGCCAGGAAAAAATTGCTCCCACATAAAAATTATGAAAATACATAAAAAACCAGTTTAATACCAGCGAATGGCAACCAAAGATGCTTAAATCAAAATACACAGTGTAGGAACATCAAAAGTGTGAATCCTGGGGAAAAATAAATCAAAAAGGTTAAGTACCAAATACAGGCTTCCGTAAGATCTTAAGAAAGTATTAAATGTAAGGAATTTGATTGATTTAACTTAAGAACAATTTTAATTTTTGGTCATAGAATCTCTGTTTAATTTTGTCGATGGCATTTTATAGCATTCTCTAAACGAGGATTTTTAATCGAAATTGTGAGAGAAAGAAAAGTACGAGGTAACCGCCGAAGCGAATGTAACACATATATTTTATCATGTCCACCATGTAGGAATCGGGAACATCACTGCCGTAGACGGGACTCTCCGGACCATTGCTTGCAGGGCAGTGTCCCTAATCACCGGTCGGGATCGTTATTTAGCCCTGAGGTTACCCTCTACTTGTTTATATAACACGCCATCTGTTGCAAATTTGTTACCGGATTAATGTTAAATTCAGTTTACAGAATAATAAACATAAATTGTCCGGTTTAATTAATTTTCAAAATTATTCACCAGCAACGGATATTACTTACTGATTTTAATTGGGGTTGTTAGTGCACCGTAATGCAGATTTACGTCCGTTGGATGGCCCTCTGCAGATTGGTACATGGAACAGATTTCATACTGCTTATCTTCTGACATTAGCGAACGGAACAAATAAGTATACATCGTTTCTAAATATTTGATCCGTTTGCTACTAAAAACTGTCTGAAAAACATCAAGGAGTACATAGGTACAGAGAGATGGAGAGGAAAATAGGATCAACAAAGTTACTGACTCGTCTAAACACTGCACTAAGATTTGCTTTAGATGTGAAATACCTTGAAGTCATTCTCGATGAAAAACTAACATGAAACCTTCATTTGGATAGAAAATTAAAAAAGGCGTGTCATATGAGCACTGCGCAGGACTGCTGGTAAAACTAAAAGTGGTTAGTGGATACAAAGAATTGCCTGCCTGAAGATAACTGGAGTTATGCGAATAACATCTACCATAGCAATGGAGATAATACTGTGTCTACCACCTTTAGATATCTATATAAATGAAGTGGCATTCAAACCAATGCAGAATGTGAAGAAGTCGCCTATGAAATGGGGATGCAGGTAGGCACTGACCTCCTCAGTTTGCGTTCGGCAGATCCTATATAATACTCATCAGGAGTGAGGAGAAGACCGCCAGTGAAGATGTAATTCAATTAATCAAAATGGAAGGAAGGTGCAGGATGTGAGATATATTCCAGATTCCTACACTTAACATCTTTACAAACGGAGCAAAATGAAGTGGTTTTACCATTTAACCTTTCTGACATTACAAAATACACATTTTGATGTATCTAAATACGGAGTCCATTTAACCTCTTCGACCTAGGTTCAAGTTCATCTCAAAGTCAAAGCGAAAGGTGGGTATGCAGGTGGATCAGTCTATCATACATTTATGTTTACGGGGTCTCTTAAACTGAATCCGGGATTCATTTAATACCATTAAAATCAAACGGAAGGATAAATATACAATGGACCATTTGTGTTTTTGGGGTAGCTGGATCTGAATCGACCACCCCATCAGATTAGCTTTAAGGTTATTGCGAGGTCAAATAGAAAGGCAGATACGCAAGTACACCAGATCATCATAAATTTATGTTTTTAGGATGGATATGAATCGAAGATTCATTTTAACTCTGTCAGATTAGCTTCTAAGGTAAAATCGAAAGATAGGTATGCAAATGTGCAAAAGCATCGAACGTCTATATTCTTGGGGTCGTTGAATCCTAATTTGGAGTTCATTTAGCGATAACAGGTCAGTTTAACCTGACAGCCTTAAAACTCTAATACTCAATAACGCCCGTAACCCTCTAAAAGATACATAGAAGCGCTAAAAATCACAACTCTTGAGACTAAAGAATTTTATACAGTAATAATCGTCGTAAGTTTGAGGGTTTCAGTGTTGTTTATAACGTATGCTATTATTTCTCTTTCTTTATGATACTACCTCGTACACTATAAGGATCTGTGCAATTGATGTCTTTTACGATCTTGCTGTTTTTGGTATATATCTTGCGAGCATCCAGCAGTAATCACTCAGAATATATGTATCCCAACTATGTTGGTAACATCGCTACGCATTCTTCAAGTCCTGATGAAATTTTTCAATTTGTTCTTTACTGAAAGCGCGAAGATTTGGTGAAAAGTAGTTAGTATCGGAATCCATATAATTTAATTTCAGATTAATCAACACCCCACTCTCCTATAGTTCTCCGCAATTTGCGATGCTTTTTCCTTGAAATCTAGACTCTTATGGTCTTCTAAATCTTCTAAAACCTATTTGAAACTCTGCCATGCCGCTTTTTCGTCTGTTCTCATTTTGATGATAAAAATGTAGTCTTTTTATAAATCTGAATTTTATTGAAAATTCCTTCTCTCAGTTTTCCATCTGAAATATTGAGAAACACTATTTGTGATATAGATAGCGTGCACCTTCTTGATTAAGAGCTTTCACCCATTATTTCATAAATTGTCCCATTCGCAAAAGATGCTCGGATATTTTGTGAAACTTAATTGATGTCTCAATAAAATGGTGACAACTTTTAAATCCACAGAAATTTGTCATCCATGCTCGTATATACTTCTTTCAAGCAACTGAATCCGATATTGGAATGGAGGGGTATACATTAGTGTTATGAACAAGAACGGTTTATACGGTTTTTGGAACACTTATGCAGCTTTGGTGAAAGTGTTAAAGTGATAAAAAATAAAAGTCATTTTGCTCTTTCTGATTTTATGAAAAAATATAATTCAGTTCAAATGAACAACAAAGTTCTTTTTTAACAAAATATCCGATTTTAGTTAGTTATACAGGGTGATTCGGAACTTATCTAAAAAAAAAAAATAGATGTCATGGAAAATGGAGTCAGTATCGTAGTATTTTCAACCTTTATATTACTGGGCTACTGTTATGTAGTCTCTAGCCAGGGGATTCCGAATATTGAAACCCGATTGCCTACGTATAGTCTTAATCTGTCTGTGACGCAAGTGTTTATATTAGTTACATTTTGTAAAATGTTTATTTTCCTAATTCTGTAGCTACACTATTCCGAATATTGAAATCCGATTACTCTTTGAAGGTATTACGTTTTTGTGACACGAGTCTTTACATTCAGTTTCAAGTGTGAAAAAATGGCTTACGTGTATAGAAACACGGAATTGATGGAAGTCGTTTTAATTTACGGCGATGTGAAAATGCTTTAGCAGAACGATTTCCGGGTAAATATGTACCAAATGCAGCTACTTCTACCGCGGTGTGGAGTGAGTGGAAGTCTAGTGCAATGTGAGGAAAATTTGAAACCGAATCGTGGAAGAGATGGAGGTCCAGGACGTCTACAACGTATTCAAACGTGTTCAAGCATTAATACCAACAGATTGGACGAGACAGACCGCTACCATGGCCGCCACGATCTCCAGACTTTAAATCATTTGGACTTTTTTGCGGAGGATATTTAAAAAATTAGTGTATCCTACCTATTGATAATTTACGCAAATGTATTATAGTTGCTGTCAATAACTTACGAGTTCAAAACGGACAAGAAGCAGAAACATTTGTGTTAATTTGCAAAAACTGGATAACACAGGCTCAAAATTTTGTTGTGACGTCAGGTATGTCATACTATTTTTTAATTAAAACCACAAATTTTAGTTATATTAATAGTTAATAGCAATAGCGGCGAAAGCAGTTGAATTTGCTGTACAAAATAGGCGTTACGAAATGTTATTTATTTATATCCTTGGGAATTTCTATCGATTTTTGTCCGGTCGTCAATTGCATGTTTTGCCGCCTTGTCAGATTTTACAATGGACCAATTCCCAGTGCCGTGCAGAAGTGTATTTTTAAATCATTTTTCAATTGCCGTTTTTGATTTTTTTTTTATTAAATTGTATTTGTAAATCTGTACGTCAAATTTTTTTTGATAAGTTCTAAATCACCCTGTATATTATAATTAAGAATTTAACATAAACAACAAAACTAAAATCATTAAACACTATATTTTAGGTAAATTTCCAAAAATTAACTGGTAGAAATCTGAAAATTTTTTCCCCAAAATTACAAGAAAAACACAATATGGAAATGTTATGGTATGTTGAAAGTGAATGGGTTCTTACTAGCCCTTCACTGCGACCTGGTGTATTGCGTGTGTTGTTACTTATGGTAGGCGCTTAAACAATCTGTACTGCTTTATCTCATTTTTCTTCACTTTGATACTCTAAGCCATATTTTCAATTTAGTCTGGATATTTTTACAATTTCTGGTTCAATAATCAAGTATGTCAATGGCTTTTCTGTGAAAATCTATTTAAAAAAAATAGCATCAACAATTGGTGAAAATATATTACCACGATCGTTATGACATGCACAAATTCTATTTTCCGCCAAGCCTTGTTGACAATGAAGGATTTGTGCGACACAAAATTTGAAAGAGGAAATAACAAAAATACCTGCAAATTTCAATACTTTAAAATTTAAAAGAACCTTTTTCAACATCTCAAATTATTTACGAAAGCCTCGATTAACATCACAATTAAGCTAAACTAAACTTCTTCATCCACTGGGTTTCCGAAAGCGACATTCTGTATTCGACTGATTAAACTGAACTGAGAAAACTAATTTATCGACAATAGCTTAGTGTACCCTAAGAACGGACCCTTAAATACAAGTTAACTATAATTTAAGTTTCGAGTTTGAGGCACTATACAATTGATATATTAAGCCGTAAAGGGCGCTAATCAATATGTCTTAGAAAGCGGTAATGGTAATTGTAGGGAGTCTTAGACAAGGTTCTAAACTTATTGGGGGTCCTAGGATGAGTATATGAAACTATTTTCAAATAAGGGAAATTAAGGAAGTCGACGTAATTTCGTGTTAGTTATTTTATTCATTTTGTTTCGTCTACCTTTTGAAATAAAAATAGTTGTTATTGAAAATATATTCAATATCCTTAAGAGCTTACTCTCTTGGCATCTGAGGGTAAAAAAAGAGGCACAGTCATTCCTTAGTTTATGGAGAAAGCGAGAGAGCTAGATATAGTGCAAAAGATCAGTTCGCTCCCAACACTCTTTATCACTGGACACATTTCAATAATTTCACTTGTGTTACAAACCGATTACATATACTTTATTATAAATTTAATAATTTATTAAAAATACGTATCCAGATATAAACAGTAGTCCACCCTGATATAAATTCGAACGTTAATTAATATACAATACAGGGTTAATCTTAAATGAGTACAAGTATTTTAGTGACTCATTTTTAAAAACTTTAAATATTTATTTCAAAAAAAAATATCTACATTTTGAGAACTGCTGACCAGATAGAGCGCTGACGAAATTAATAAACCATATGATCTGCTAAAGGCGAGATTCTAATTTAAAAATACTTGTAAATTTAAAAATACTTGTTTTAAGCAATATGTAAAGTAAAATTGCGTGGGTTGTACGCTACACAGTAATATTAACACAAATGTTTACTTCTTAATGGACTTTACTACCAAAAACGATTACTAAATTAATTACTGCAAGTTCGATAATGCCAATTAAAGTATTTAGGAAGTTACTTTGTTCAGTGGTTCCAAAAAAAGCTTGCTGAAACACCAAGTATTTAAACAATTCACAAATTAATACCATTGTACTGTTAAAAAAAGGCAGATGATTACCTTAAGTTATTTAGAAGAATAAAGAAAAATTATGATTTTCATACAACGCAATAATAATTTTCTATGCCGTCCCGTCACATTACTTTAATAATATAGGAAGTTGCACATTTGTTTATTTTTCTCTTTAAATTCATCATATTATAAAAAGTCAATTGTCTCATAAATTTTATATTTTTAACTAATAGTTTTTCTGTAAAAGATATAGAAATAATTTAAAATAGTTGTCTCCGCACTAAAACTCCGCATACAGGTCTTACGTCACAACCCAGTCACAGATTACTAAAGATTTTGTGCAAGGTTCTGGTGTCGTAGGCACAGGTTTCACAGCCCGGCGGTGGACAGTAGGCACAGGGTTCCATAGGGATACCGCAGGGACTGCATGGTAAGGTAGAAGTGAATATAAAACATGTAATATTTGTGGTAAGGCAATGCCTAACATATCTGTTTTCAGATTTGCTGCCCTAACGTATGAATCGTATTAAAATCGTTTTATTATTTTCATGGGCAGTATTTTTCTTTATGAAAAACAGTGGAAAGGTTGGCATTAGAGTACTGTGATAGTAAAAATCATTTGGAGTGTAGTGAAAATGGATAATGACTATTTGGTCTGGATAACTATGAATAGAGAATCTGTTTTACGTTTCCATTTCAATTTCATTTATATACATAGACATACATTTTGATGAGATATAGTAATGGCAAAGGGGAGGAGATAATAATAATAATAATATCTCCACCCCTCATTCTAATCACGAGGATTAGCCCAGAAGTCGAAGACTTGTGCGGGAGAGGGGACGGCATATTATTATTAAGCAGGCCGCATTTGCGCCCAGGAACGACTTACGTTGGTAGGCCCTAACCACCATTCAGTGCAGGAATGAGGGAAACCTGGGAAACCTCATTAATTAGGGGGGTAGTCAAATGTCAACCGGTATCAATCTCTTACATTGACCCAAGCCAACATTCTTCCACCCTACCATACCCGCAGAGAGGGTGCCAATCTCTCCACGAATATAGCTTATATACGGTCTACCGGCTGCGGGGGTCGAACCCACAGCGATCCAGTCACCTCGATTCAAGTACTGACGCCTTAAACCGCGCGACCACTGACCGATCTAAGATGGCCAGAAACATTTTTATAAACATATTTCAATCATTCTTTGACATGCTGTAACACTGGAAACGCTGTGGAATACACATGGCTATGCAATATTAGGATTCATAAAAGCATATTGGAGTGGGCCAGCGGTCCTCAACAAGTTTGCTATTGAAAAATTACGAAATATATTTAAAATTTAACTTTTTTATTTTTATAAAAAACAATTAATATTATATTAATAATAAATAGTCTCTACACAGTGAATTGTTCTGCTGGTTAAACTATTTGTAATTTTTTAAGGTTTACCTTCTATAACTTTTTAGATTTTGAAAATTACTTTCTGTCTCTAAAAATCTTTTTGTTTATAATATCATGAATGAATAATAACTACGTCACTTAGTTTGTCTGTTCCATTAAAGGTTTTTTAGCGACTTGAAATGTAAATGTAAAGAAAAAATAACATGGAAACATAGGAAAGAATGCATTATTTGGCAACGAGAATGAAGGGAAATTGAAATGTCTGAGGCTTTTCATTTTATTGTGGTTGCAAGTGATTGTGCATCAGAAATACGATCACTTACAATTCGAAAGTATGGCGGTTCCAAAGTCTTCAAAGAAGAACCAAAGTTAAATTTTCTGATTGGAAAATACAAGTTTGTCTTGCGAGAAGAGGAGCTATCAGCCTCAACCCGTCAGTTGCTTTGCAAATCCTTCTAGATCTTCTCTTCTCTTCAAATATATTATTGAAGAAAGAGGCCAAGTGGGTAGCATACAGACTGACACAGTACCGGAAGCAAAGACTATGGAGTACAGCCAGACTGAAATACACAACAGCCTGCTGACAGCCTCAGATGTTATGTCTACAGGAATCAATTATAAACTGCCTTTCAACATTATCTTTCATAGAAGAGGTAAATGAGAACGGGATAGAACTCATGTTCTAAAGGCAGACAGAAGTACGTGGTTGCAAGGAACAAGCTACAAGTAAATCTTGGTATGTATGCGCCTATGTTTCATACAGAAACCTATGCAATTGAGGATGTAGTATGGAGACTGGAATAGTTGCCAAATATACGCAAACAAATGTTTAGATTCAAGAAGAGTATGCATCTGTAAGAAACCAACAACAGAGGGACTTTGGTTTGGACACCTGATCATTCTGGTAAAAATATAACTTACGCAAGATGGACTTAATCGAAGAAAAAGTGAGGAAACGTTAAGTATCTATCCTGCAATATTATTAAGTCAGTACAATCACCAGGCAATAAATAATCGTCCAAAAACATCCTTGGGTATATATGGCAAACATTAGTTAACTATTCCCAAGAAAAATGTTAACATATATCTATGAATGCTTTTGTATGAAGAGCACAAGGGGGCGAATGAGTTATAATACAACATTATTATCTTGAAATAGTTCTAGATATACCAAATGAATATATAAATATACAGTGTGTCCACGGATGGAGTTGACAAGAGGAGAAAGTCTTTTGTTTTTGACTTTATCGAAAAATGTCACTCTTTACAAAAAGTTCTGCTTTTCGAAAAAATGAGACTATCATAGAAACGTCTTAGATCAGATATACAGGGTGCTCATAAATTAAAAAAACATGAAAATACTCAAGGGAGAAATACCATTATTTATTATTTTACACAACATTTTTATAAAACAAATCTGTTTATGACCCCAAATAGAGTCCTAATACAAATTTTAAAATCAAAATTTCAATTTTGACTTTTACTATACACACTACGAATAGTTTGTTATTTATTCTCTTATGCGCTCTTATGCGATCATGTGACAGATCATTTGAATAAACCTTTGTTTCAGAAAAAGTCAAGGGGCGTAAGGTCAGGTGGTATAGCAGGTCAAATCTTCCGATCCACCTTTCACCATTGTCTGAGCAAGGCTGTAAAATGAGCAAGACAGCAGTCCTGTTGCCAAAACAGGTTATTGCGTACTTCTGGCTCTCAAGTATTTGAAAATGGTAAACCAAATGTTTCCAAAATGTTTTGGCAACAGGACGGCTGTCCTGCTCAGAGGAAGATTTGGCCCAATCCTAACCTTACACCCCGTGCCTTTTTTCTCCAAGGTGCCCTAAAACAAAACATTTATTCAAATGGTTTGCCACATGATAAGGAAGTAGAGCACATATGCCAAGAAATACATGAACTGAATGAGCCGCTAACTATTCGAAAAATTTATTAGTTAGCGGAAAAATGTGTTGAGGTGGGAGATAGAGGTAGAGTAAATGTTAAAATTTAAATTTTGATTTTAAAATTTGTATTGGGACTATCTGAAGTTATAATCAGATTTATTTTATTAACAGAATTAATTTGTGGTTTTAATTAGTTTCGACATACTTGATGTTACAACAAAATTTTGGGCTCGTCTTACCCACTTTTTAAAAACTACCACAAATGTTTCTGCTTCTTGTCCGTTTTGAACTTGTAGGTTATTGGCAGCAGCTAAGATACGTTTGCGTAAATCATTAATAGTGTCCACTTTGGTGCAATATACTTTAAGTCCAAATGATTTAAAGTCAGGAGATCGTGGCGGCTATGGTACCGGTCTTCCTCATGCAATCCAATGTATTAATGCTTGGACACGCTGAAATGGTACAGATACAATTGAGGCTTGTATGATATTCTTCCAGGATTTGGTTGCAAATTTACCGCGTCACGCCTGTGTTTGCACTACACTTGCACTCACTGCACACCATTGTAAAAGTAACTGCATTTGGCACATGTTTACTGGGAAATCGTTCTGCGAAAGCATTTCCACTTCATCATAAATTAAAACGGTGCTCATCAACTGCGAGTTGCTATACGTAAGCCATTTATTATATTTGAAAAACTAATGCAAATAAAAATAGTTAATACGATAAGTAATTTCATGTTTGAATTCGCTTGGCTAGAGACTACAGTAGCCCAGCGATGTAAAGGTTGAAACTACTAGAACTAGAATCATTTTTTTCTGGAAAACTATAAGGATTTTACAAACCGGACCTGTTTTATGGCCTCCAAGATCGCCTGATCTGAACCCTCTAGATTTCTTTGTTTGGGGATATTTGAAGACATTAGTGTATGGTACTCCTGTAAATAGCCTGGAAGAGCTGCAGCTACGGATTAATCAAAAGTGTCAAGAAATCCAAACCAAGGAGGGTGTGTTCGAAAGAGTTCGAATATCGTTGAGACGAAGATGTCGTGCCTGCTTGGAAATGGACGGAGGGCACTTTGAACATCTTCTATAACTTTGTTTTTTGTTTGTTAAAAGCTTCCTTTGTCGGTTTATTCCTAATAAAATAAAATGTTTGAAAAACGAATAGTGGTCCATATTTCCGCAACCGTTACTTTGCGGACCCATGTTTATTAAGATTTTTCTGCTTATTTTGGTTCATACTATTACCTCCTGAAATATTTTACACTCTTTTTTTAACACCCTGTATTATAGGATTAATTAACTTTAGACAATAAAATGCGTGAAATAGTGTTCCTTATTTTCTTATTAGATTTTCAAGGTTAAGGCAAAACAAACCGTTACAAAGTCCCCACATTTTTTGTAGTAATTACCTAAATATTTTTATAACATTCTTGAGATGGAAGATTGATACAGAAACTTATTAATTCTAGCTAATTTATATAAAAAAATATTATTACGTTGTAAGACAACGAGCAACACTCAACAAAGAAGCTTTACAGCGCTCTAACTTATCGAAGTTCTATGTCTGCATTAGTCAAACAAGCATATTCACTTCCGGACCAGCCACACTAATCTCTTCGCTCGCCTCTTTCTCTCCATCTGTCCGTCCATCGCGTCGGCTATAATTCCTGTTCACTTAACTATTGATGCACTGAAGGGTCGAAGGATACAATGCATGCATTATTTAATTGCCAAGTTTAGCTAATTAATACCGTGCGGGAAGCGTACGGGCCTTCTGAAACCCCCAGGATGCTTTAAGTTCAGAGACTGATGTAATATGATTTCAAGAATACACTGCAGTAGTGCGTCTGCATAATTCAAAGTGTGTTTTTCAAATACAAAATTTCAACAAAATGCAATACTCACATACATAAAGTGATAACATTAATATTCAATTTTAAAGTGTGATTCTCCGACTAATATAAAGAATTATAGACCTATAGCAATGTTGCTAATGTTTTTGAAATGTACTTATATGGGCAAGTATTGCCCCAAGTTAAACCTATAATTTCACTACTGTATCAAATCTTACTGAAATATCGCAACATACTTAACATCCAAGGCCAAGTAGATGTTATGTACACATACATTTCAAAGGCATTTGGTAGAGTTGGGTATGCTTTGCTATATATCTGCTTACACAAACTTAATTATTACGATCAGTAAGTCAGTGACCTTCTATTTGAATTAATAATACCATATTTTAATCAAAGACATTTATTTATTAGCCACATTAGTTTAAACTGAAACAGATACGGAGCAACATTGGGCGTACCTCAAGGCTCTAATTTGGGGCCCTTATTGTTTGAAATATTTGTTGATGACTTAATGAGTGTGTTGACTGTAACAATTTATTAGTTGCTGATGACTTAAAGCTATATAGTATTGTTACCAATGAAGCCTATTGTAAAAGAAGCAAGTAAATAATGTAGACTTGTGAGATTTAAATGTCTGCTTACTTCCTGGTTGGCCTAAGCGGTTCGACTTACAGGAAGCGACCTACATTGCAGCAGTCTACTAACTGCCCCGACTACTCCAGCGTCATTACTGCAGGAGTAATTCAATGCCGGTCGGGGCATTAGTCCGCGGAGTAGTTGTTTCCTGCAGTATCATTTACAAATGTAGAGAATAGATGCAAAAATAACCACCTCTTTATGAACATTTCTAAATGTAAAGTATGTTCCTATATCAGGAAATTGAATCCATTACACTTTAATTATTATTTTAACTCCGTTCAACTTGTTGGGAACAATTCTATTAAAGATCTTAGGGTGCACTTTAACCATAAATTTACTTTCAATGAACATGTTATACTAACGCTCTGAAAATGTTCGGTTTCATCATATGCAATTGTGGATCTTTCACAAATAATGATGGATCTCACTTGTAAGTTCTAAGGTGAAATATGGTGGTCTGTGCTTTGGTGTGGTATCCTTATTATGACATTTATATTAATATGGTTGAACACATAACTTTAGTTACTATATCCTCTCTCTCAAATGGTTATTATAAAAATCGATTTGAATCACTTACTTTTATTAAATATTTATTTGTTTAGCCGTCTTTGTTTCGAGGTTAAATAAAGTGTCAATTTTATGTTACAAACTCATGTAACATATGTTAAAAAATTACAAGTTGCAGGGAGTTGAATAATAGTATATTATGTTACTAGGAGTAGGAGGCGAATATTTTGTGTTGAGCGTAGTTAAGCTAAACACTTAATGCAATCTGGTGAAACACATAATGCGCTTTCTGCTCCCAGTGGTATATAGATATTATTTTTTCTTAAAGCGCCAAGATAAAAAAATGATTATAGATATGACTAACCGTTTTATTTACTATATAACACATTACCAGTCATATGGTTGTCAGGTTCATTTCTTAGAATTGTATCATTATTAGCAGAGAATCTTGAGTACAAATATTTTCATCACCAATATTTCTCATTTCACTTGAAATACTAGGATCAACATATCTTAAAGGGTTTAGAATTTGAATTTCGACAGAGGAGACAAAAAAAAATCTGCAGTATTGGAAAGAGCACATATTGAAGAATTTTTGACATGGACTTCGGATAAAGAATATTTTTTAACGATTAAGATAATATCTCTTTATCTTTAGCATGTTGTTAGGTATATAACGAACTGAATTATTTTAGGTTGCAATAATTTGATGCTTGTCGATGCTGTCAATTGACAAATTTGAAAATTACTAACGTACAGGACGTTGCAGTTATCTACCTTCAATACCTGACGCCAAGATAGGAATTTCTAGAAAATTTACAATTATAGAAGAAGGATTTTGCGTGAATGCTGTTGAAATATACAGAAAATATATTTCTTTCAGCCTGTTGGAATCAAAACATTGGCGGAGGTACCTTCAATAGTTGCTTCATTCCTGAATATGGTAAATCCAGAAGTATATACTAATCATTGTATGAGGCGCATTCAAACAACTTTATTGGCCAATAAACGTTCAGATTTTACAATCATTAAACGGCATGGTGGTTGGAAGAGCCCTTCTGCAGCAGAAAGTTATGTTTAGAAGTTCTTATCTAACAAACTTGATATTGCAAGGAAAATCCAAGAAGAAGAAAAATAAGCTGTTCTTTGCAAGAAGGGACATCCGTAACTTGTGAAAATTCTTCACAAACTTCATCATGTGACGATTTGATTGATTTATTATAGGTTTATTATTATTCATGAAATAAAGTTACATAAGGTCTGTTCCAACAACCGTCGAGAACTGGTTCAGAACCGTGAGAAATGTTTGACCAACACAGTCTTACGTCGCATTCGCCAAGAGTACATTAACAACTGAACTGACTGACTAATTCTGGACGGTTCGGAATCGATTCTGTGTTGGAAAAACCCTTCATTCGACTAGTGGATAAAATATCACTTTAGACTTTTCATGTGTGTGGATAAAAGTCCGATTATAAGGTGGTTGTGGATGAAATATATTATTTGCCAGTGTAAATTCGTTTTCCAGAGCACGTGGCTGAATTGTAATCACATCAATAACATGTTTGTTTATCAGTGATGAGGGTTACTGAGAAGTCATTATGTAAAAGAATAACTTCCAGAAAATTGATTCATTGAATAAATAAAAAAATCTACCCACTGAAGCGGGTTAAATACAGCCCATTATTTGCTTTCGATGTATATATCGAGTCGTGGAAGAGAACAAATTTCGACATTATGAATAAGGCATTATTCAATAGTTTATAAGATTTCCCAAACAATGGAGGCGCAAATGGCAACTTGAATCTAATAAGGACAATAATGGAAACCTCACCAGGCAAACAAGTTGCCAACTTCTAAATTGTAGCATTTAGTCAAACAAAGGCACCCTCGAGCGGTATTATTGTGACTCTGTGAGTTCACGGTAGTAAGATCTCGCATAGGCGGAACCGAGGGGGTGAATACAATCGGCAATACGTTTGTTGTTTCTAGAATAAAACAGTCATAGGTTAAGTGACTGGAAAGTTGCTAATGTAGTTGTGAGAGAATGAAAAATTTGCAAAGTAAAAAGGTCAAATTTAATTTTCTAAAAATATTAGTTACAAATTTTACAATTAAACTAAAATATGGTTCTTTAAGAATAGGATGACTGATCTGAACATGTTTTCAGTTTAAAAATGATCAGATTTGGCAATTCATTCAAAATGATTGCACCAACCAAGTTAACAATTCAGTAAATCGCTGACTGATTTTAATAGGGGTCTTTCACATAAAAGTTTTGGGGAAGTTACGCCCCATTAGAAGGGGAAGGATGAGAACTGATATTCAGTTCCAAATGTTTAATACACATTAATATTTGATATCAAAGAACCATGAACCGTCATCAAATGCAAAATGATGGAGACCTACTAGATATCGATATGTAGATTAGGTATTGGAAAGGAACATATGATGTACGTATAGGGTCAGGAACTTTATTTTTTACTCAAAAACTCTATTACTTATCAAAAAATTGCAAGAGAAAAAACATTATAAATTCAACAGGCATTAAAAAAAAAATCGATCCAAAAAGTTAACCCCCAAACAAAAATGTAATTAATAATATACGGAGATACTTCAACGCCTGATGACAGGACGATGAGAATAAAAATACGCGGCCAGTAGACGTTTCATCAGCCTAATTCTTAATTTCAAAACGTTTGGAAAAAATTAAATAAAATAGTAAATTTATCACCTCCTGTTACGAGGTCGCAACTCCTTAAAGGGGACTCTTATAAAAAATATTTATATGAATGACTCCTATTAAAATCGGTCGTACAATCTACCCTCAATTTTTTTGCACATTATTTGGGATTACCCTGTATATTACATTAGACATATTATTACAGGTTTGAAATTTGGGCTGTTTCAAGTTAGCATTAATAAATAAATATTAAAACGCCAAGTAAAGAAGGAAACATTCTAAAGGATTGAGTTCCTCTACAAATAAGTTAATATTTAATTCGTTTCTACTAATGAAATTAAGGTAGAGTAAGAGTAAGTAAGTAGGAGATACGAGTATGCACTTTATTTATAATTACAAATAACATCCACATTAATTTATTTTTACATTGTTCTAAACATGGCAACAATATTAGTCGGTTCTCAAGCAATTAAAACCCTCAATAGCTTTTATAGTTTTATCAGAAAAAAAATTACTAGATTTTTTAAACTTTAAATATGCGTACATTCTCAAAGAGTACACGCAATAAATCATCACTAAATTTTAGTTGTCATTCACTCATTCTTTTATATTTTCCCATTGCAATTAACTATAACTTTAAAAATGAGGACGCAAATACAACAAGAGTTATTAGAATTGGCACTTTTTTATATTCTCAAGTAAGGGCATTATTTATTTGTTGTTTTGTCAAATAGAGGATTAGGTACATCAATTGAATACTGTTTTTCCCCATTGAATTTGAATATTTTACGTATTTCGTTACTTTGCGTCCAAAATAAGGACGAGTGACAACCCTACTAGTTGCCAAAGAATACGCAGTACTCTTAGTACTCTAGATTACAAATAAATTTGATGTTATTTCCAACAACTCCCGTACAATCAAACCCCCACATCAACTCCTTATAAAGTTTTTGCCAACTACTAAAAAACCAAATGCGTACTCTTCGGCGTTCCTACCCTACAGTTAATTTTAAAAAACATATAATTTTGTTTGAGAATATTTTTAAGAAAACAGATGTCATACCTATTGGTATCGAAAATAAGAAAATATGGTTGAAAATTATTTTCTTACTAGGAAAAATTACTAAAATAAATTATATTTATATTTCTCTATTTCTTCTATTCACTGTCTAACTTCTGTTTGTCTATAAACTTCTTAAAATTCTTTGAATCTTACCTTTCTAATAGATTTTTAAGCGTACAATATCGTGATTTTACTTCAATTAACATCATTGCTCCATCTGGGGTACCTCAGGGTTCAGTTCTTGGCCATCTACTGTTCAATATGTTCATTAATGATATCTGTGACAATCTTAAAACCAATGCATTTTTATTTGGGGATGATTTCAAACTGTATACATCTGCTATGTGTCTCACTCTCAAGATCTGGAAACAGTTCAGAGTAAATTTCTGAAATATCTGTCTTTCAGACTTGACAATGTTTACCCTGCCAGAAGGATTCTTTAATTTGTCCTATTGAGATGCAACTTAAATGATCTGATATCTCGACTCACTTACCTTTCACTGTTATTTTTGTTTAAGTTCCTTACTAATTACATTGATTGTTCTGATATTCTTAGCCATATAGCATTTAATATAACCTTCATTCTATTTTTGCGCCTATACATTATTACATTTAACAGCGCTATATAACAATATTATTATTAAACATTCGCCAACATATAACATGTGTCTAATTTATAGGCAGTATCACTTATTGATTTATTTGATACTAGTGTATCTAAGATTATATTATGTGTATCGATTGCATTTGTTTATATAATTTTCTTTTTCGTATGTTTATTTCTTTGTAGTCCTGCCCTATAATTGGAATTGTCTGTCAGGACAGTGTATTTTTTAAATAAATAAATTTTAAATAATTATTCATGTTCACTGTCACTTATTTTTTCGTAATAAAACTAACTTTTAAGTTAGATTTGCAGTGCTTGTAGGTATGTAGATATTATTGCTTTACTTAACATATACAATAATTATTTTCATATGTGTGTTCACATAGAGATTTGTACGTTCTCAATACTTGACGATATTTCCGCTTCACATCAAAGGATGACGAAGTTTTACGTTCTTTAGAAGGTTCTAGTCGACCCAAAATATTTTGCAACGTCAAAATTTATCGTAGAACCTAATAATGATTGTAAGTTGGCGAAATATTCCCTAGTAAGTGATGCTGCTCACTCTGTATGTTTCTGACAACTAGATTTTGTTTTGTACTGATGTTCTATTTGAATTATTTTGATTATCGAATGCAAATTTAAAATGGAAAGAAACGCGTTTACTCAATTTATAGTATAAGTAACCACTTTTGAAGTAAACTTATGAATGGGCAATTTTATAACAAAAAAAGAAATGGAGAAAATGAAAAAGCTTTATACATGCATAGATACGTTTTTTCTGCAGACACCATCGCATTCCAATCACATTTGATATCGCGAAACAAGCTTTTACAGATTCTCCACGTATAATTTGCCCGCCTGGGATTTGTACTAAAATTTTCAACTTTTCAATTTGTTCCAATGTTGCAGTATCGGAAGAGGTGATCGTCTCTGATTCCGACTATAAGGTAAATGATCATAAATCTCCCAATCAAGTTGCATTGTCATGAAACTGAGCTATTCCTCAATTCGGCATTCCCCATCGTTGACTTTGAATGGGACAACAGTTATACATGGTACTGACACTATTTAGTCACCCATCATCTCTTCCGACATCTCAAGAACTGATTCAGCCATTCGAGGGTTGAAAACCTCAGTGTTAAACTGGCTGTAATTTCAGATAGTGGAATTTTATGTGCAGAGTTTGTAGAAGCTTACGGTTCAAAAATATTTTAAACGACATAAAGTAACTATGTAGAAAAATAAGTATATATTTATTTATACATTTTTACTGATTGGTTAGTTAATCATATCTTATTTTTAGAGTCACTGAAGATATTTTATGGAGAGACGTATTAACATGAACTGTGGAGAATACAACTAGTAGCAGTGCTATTAGTGAATACACTCTATTAATGAACAAATGCATTTTTGAAACTGATGGATGCAATTGTCCTCAAAATATTGATAATATAAAACTGTTTCGTAGACTATGATACTTTGTAGATCGAAAAAGCATAGAGATATTTCCTATTATAAATAATAACAGTTTACAAATAAAATCACAATGTTCTAATCACTAATATAAGTACAGTTCTGTTTTTACATTGGAATATCTGTAAGGCCCGTTACAGACTATGCGTGAATTTGCGATTCGTTATGCGCGATTCGTGATATGCGAGGGATTTGCGAATAGGGTGTAGGGTCTTGTTCGTTAAAAACCCATTCATAAACACCCTACACATGATGCACGAATTCCCTACAAACCACGCATCGCGAATCGCGAATTCACGCATTGTCTGTTGCGGACCTAAAATATTAGACATTAAAAAATTAATGTCTTAATTTCAACTATTGTTGATCTTATATCTGAAAAAGATATATAAGTATCTATAAATCTTGTTTGGTTCCACTTATTTTCGATGTCTATTTGTTCCGCCTATGCTCTGGATTTCTATAGGGTGTAGGAAGGCTGTAGCGTCTAAGGGGGAGGAATCGTTAGATAACGGAAACTTATATGACAGGGTTAAGGGTGATGAAAATGATAGCTCGAAGGCTTAGTTTTGTGGTGGCCACCATAATAAAGTAATCGAGATATACTTCGAGGAGTTTATCCTCACAATAAATATGGACAAGACAAGGAGTGATATATCTAGACTTTTTTAAAGAAAAATCTGAAATTGTATTTTAATGTGTGTAAAGCAAGTTATATAAATCAAATGAGTTATGTAATAATAATAATAATGGTAATGATACCTCTCATTCTAATCACGAGGATTAGAGCAGAAGTCGACGACTTGTGCGGGAGAGTGGGCGGCATATTATTATTAAGAAGGACGCATTTGCGCCCAGGAGCGATTTACGTTGGTAGGCCCTAACCACCATTCAGTGCAGGAATGAGGGAAACCTGGAAAACCTCATTAATTAGGGGAGTAGTCAAATGTCAACCGGTATCAATCTCTCACATTGATCCAAGCCAACATTCTTCCACCCTACCATACTCGCAGAGAGAGTGCCAATCCTCTCCACCAATATAGCTTATATACGGTCTACCGGCTGCGATCACAGCGATCTAGTCACCTCGATTCAAGTACTGACGCCGCAACCACTGACCGATACCGATGTACGGCATAAATAAATATAATTAAAATTTTAGACTTCATAAAGGTTGTATTAATAAGTTTGGTATTAAATTGGTAGAAAGTGACATTAAAATAAGTGATACTGATAAAATTTCAAAAATTACTTATTATGTAAATTGAAATACCACAAATGACTAGATTGAACTAATATACAGGGTGATTGGGGGAACCACTAATATTCCAAGGGGAATTTAGAAGGCAAAAGTGAATAAACAAGGGTACCTAATAAATGGTCGAATAACTGAGATAGCTATGAAAATATTTTTATTGCTATTTTTGCGAAAGCTGATTTGATATTTTATTTTGAGTAGGTCATGCATTCTAAACCAAATTCACATTAGTGATTACTAATTGTCACATTTATTTTGACGTTTGTGATTTAAAATTTTATTTTATAACTGTCCCATTTATTTTTACATGTCCGTTCGTTTAGTCAGTATTGTACGCACATAATTTTGTAATGTCTGCCACATTTATTCATTGAGAATATGCTACTATTATTTTTATTTATGAATATTGCAACGATAGCAATAATCGTGCAGTTGCTGAATATCGACGTTGCTTTCCGAACAGAAGCGTGCCAGATAGAAATGTATTCCAGACAGTCTTCAACAATGCACTTGAAACTGGAATGCTTCCCAGTGTGAGAATCGCATCTGAGAGGCAAGCTGGTCCTGGTTTAGCAGTGGAAGAAGAAATTCTAAATATGGTAGAACGTAGCCCGGGTGTAAGTACAAGGCGCATTGCAACCCGTTTAAAAATTAATCAAACTACGACATGGAAAGCCATTCACAAAAATGGTTTAAAACCATTCCATATTCAGCGCGTCCAGAATCTTCAGGACGGTGATAGTGATTTGCTGTGGCATTTTTGCAATTGGATAAATGCAAAGCATACATTTTACAAATACATTTTCTTCACTGATGAGGTTCAATCCACTCGTGATGGAGTAAATAACTGTCACAATGAACATAGTAGGTCAGATGAAAGTTTGCACGCCACGGTGGAAAGTAACTTTCAGCATCGGTTCATCATTAACGTGTGGTATGATTAATAATCAATTACTTGGTGCAGTTGTGCTAGATGGTCGTCTTACTGGAACTAGATATATAGATTTTTTAGAAAATAATTTCACAGATCTCTGGACGATGTACCAGTGGATATTAGACAAAACATGTACTTTCAGTATGATAGTGCCACTGCCTATTTTAGTCGTATTGTGATCAATAATCTTAGCAATTGCTGGATTGGCCGATGTGGTTTCCAAAATTGGCCACCAAGGTCACCAGATTTGAAACCCCTTGATTACTGCCTTTGGGGATGATTTAAATCATTAGTAGATGCAACAAAAGTGAACACAAGAGAGACGCTATTCGATCGGATATAAGAGAAACTCACCGTGCACTTCAACGAGGTACTCGTGCAGTCCACAAACGATCTGATGCCATGCATCGAGGCGGGCGGATTTGAAAATTTAATTAATTAATTTCGTTTTATTAGATCTTTAATCAATGTTATAATTTATAATATCTACAGAATAAACACTTTTCTCTGCTGATGCATTATAATAATTAACTCAGGTAAAAATATTTTCATTACTATTTCAGTAACCGTTGATATTCGACTTTTTAGGCTTTTTTGTTCACTTTTGCCCCCGAACATCCCTTTTGAATATCCCCAATCACCCTATATAATAATCAAGAGTGTACAATTACAATTCAATTTAATTAAATTGATTGATTAACACAATTATTCGCGTTTTTCTCTAATTTATTTTAAAATTTTTAAAAACAAATATACTTTCACTATTGAACAAACGTGGAGTCTGAGAGACTAACAGTTCATACAGAATTGATATTATAAATCACAAAAAGTCCTGCGCATTGGCTTAACATGCTATACAGTGAGATCACAAAATTCCGTATCATAATGCCACTATATTAGATAAGATAAAGTAAGTTATTTTTCGATTAAACTATTCTTTTTTCATCATTTTTTGTCACTTTCTCGCTCGCGATTACATAATTTTATGTAAAATGGGACTATTTCAGCGACAAATTTCTAAATTTGACTGCTTTTATTAATTATATTGTAAAACTCCTGATGAAGAGAATAATTTTATCGAAAGCTTCTCTTGTTTATCTTTTCCCAAGACTATATTCCTCAATATTTCAATATTTTTGAATTTGGATTTTTAATATAATCTATATTAATTATGTATATATGCAGGAGTGTAAATATCGCAGTGTCCTGTCATGCATGCAAAGAGGCAGCATTATAATCCTATCGGGATAAGTGGCGGCATATGTTCAGGACCATTTCAGGAGCTCCAGGATATGACCAATTGTTTATGACATGATTCTAATTGCCAGTTGCTCCATCCCTTTCTAATTTAAACTTGACCCTTCGCTCGTCTCTCTCGGTAATTCAATAATCTGTTAATTATAAGCCGGTCCCATGTTTTTCGGGATGCGATTTTTAATTTGATACTGTGAAATCCTTTGATTTATAATACAGCCGTGTCTGCATTAAATATCAAAATTGGCGAGAAACTGATGAAATTTAATAGATATTTTACACGCAGATTTATTTTGATAGCAATTAATTTGTTTTTGTGGATTATCATGAAGTCATCAGAAATTGACAAAAATCATGAAAACATGTATTATTTACTCGTATATTTATAGATCCACATCCATACCCATATTTTATTACCACATATGTACTGGAAAAAGATGCAATTTACCCAAATACATTAATGTCGAGAAGTATTTTTTCCATAATTATGTTTACCTACACGCCATATTGTTAATGTTCAGAAAAACACCAATTAAGAAGCTTTGAGGAATATTATTGAAAATGCATCGTATAAAATAATTGTTGCAAATTTAGTAGATGTGCGGCAATAATATGAACCAGATGGATCTTATTCTCTTTTAGAGGTAAGTGTTCATAAAACTAGCAATTGCCTAAATATAAATATTTTAGGAAAATACTTAATGTTGCAATTATCTTTTCTGGTTTCATGATACAATAATTGAAGGGTTTATGGCTTACTTTAAAGAAATACATACGGATATCTGCTTCCCCTGAAATTAGAAGGAAACAGTATTCTTCGGTTTTTGATGGTCTTATTTCAGCATTGCAAAAAACGTACTTGTTTGTATATTTATATTTGTTGCCGATAAACGAAGCAACTGAATAAGTGACTTATAATACAGGGAATGCCAATATTTTGGCTTTATAAATTTCAGATTGGAAAAGCTGATTTTGCAAAGTTGCGTGCTTTCCAACATTGAGTCCATTCCTATTTCCCTGGAAAAAAAAAGGATCTCACTGCAAATCACACAATTCTAGTTGAAGGTCTGCTCTGTGCAATTATGTGAATGTGTAGCTAAATGTAAAATTTTCTCAAATTGCTCTTGACAGCCTGGACAAAATGAAAAATCATGTTTTACTGAAGAAGACTTGAAAAGCTAATTTTATTTTTAAATCCTCTTGTGTCTATATAGAATGGCAATATTCTGTTGATTTCCTTGTAGCTTCAGATTTAATTCGTTAAGGTGAGATGTCAGGTCTGTTAAAAGTGTAAGTTGGGATTTTGCATCTACGATTGGATTTTCCAGTTCCGTAGTATTGGACTTTTTAAGGGAAAATCTCCTTGTGTAGAATGAAGAAACATTGCAAACAGTTTAATATGCTTAACCAATGAATATCGGTGTGAAGTAATAAATCTCCATATGTACTATCTACTTCGGCATAAAAATCGTGAAACTTTCTGTGGGTCAAAGCGCGATTGCCCCCTCTTACAATATTAGTTATTCTAACTTTCATGACATTCATTTGATGTATGGACTTTCTACATAGGGCTTCTTGGTGAACAATGTAGTGTACACAGGACAGTTGATATTGATTGATTTCATTTAAGAGTCCTGTAAAAATAATTTCAGTTCATATCATAGCTCTGGCTCCATCAGTGACAAGACAAGAACATTTATTGAATCGCCCATAGCCTGATACCATCTTTCAGATATGACTTTTTATGTAGTAAATTTAGCTAGAATAATTTTTATTTTAGATAGTTATTGAATACAGCTTTGTCTATGAATTGTTCATTAGCATACCTAAATATTTGGTATCAGAGAACATAGATATAACTTCATTGATAAGAAGTGTAGGAAATTGCAAATTGTCTGATGTCGGATAGATCAGTGCTTTCGTCCAAGCAGAGTGAAACATGTTTATATTTTTCAATTGTGTCGTGCAAATTTTTGGATACATATTGATTAATGATCTACACATCTTGCAATTGTTTGATGCGACATTGAAACTTTCGATTTTTTCAGCAATTTCTGCTTCATTGAATTATTTTGCAATTTTGATTGCACAATTCTTAAAAACACTCCATCACTAAAATGCTTTTTTGCTTTGACAATTTCCATATTTAAATTTAAAAAAGTAATTTTCACAGTGTAAGGTACTAAGTAAAAGATATACATTTCATGGTTTTTCAATGGGGATCCATGTTTTTTAAGTTACTTTAATTTTTTTCTAAAAAAAGCTAATACTTTTTTTTAATTGACCCCCTTTCCCCATTATGGACTTGGACGCCTCTGACTATAATCAAATATGGCTACGTCTAAAGACTGACTTTATAGGGATATATTCACCACCAAAGTTTCAAAGTATTCGGAAATCAGATGAGTGAGATACCAGGGTGGCTCCATGAAAAGAGGGACACATTGTATATATATGTATATCTTTGGAATTTTTCGAACATGACGCTAAAACAGCAATAACGCACACTTTAATAGAGGGCTATTAAAAGCAGGATCAGAATAACTAATTGCGTGTCATTTACTTATAATAAATATTTAAATAATATCGATTTTAAATTATGCGTAATGAAGCAAATATCAAATAATTGTGTATATGAAACTCGGCAAATACATGCATCACGTTAATCACCCAATTAATTATTGTTAATTTGAAAGGCAAATACCAAATTACAACAAATCTGATTTGGTCACTAATGAGTTTAAAGCAAACAGCGGGCCTATGCCTTCAATTGTGCCAACTAAAAACAAAAATCCACTAATTATATGCAATCAATTCGTTCCATTCAGTGTTCAAACAGTTGGCTGTGCACATCTACGGATTATGACGTCGAATTATATGAACCGATTCAAAAAGATAATCACCGATTAAACAGGTCGTTGTTTTTCTACAATGCAGACGATTGAGGCTGTTCAAGTTGCATTTTTATTAGTTTCTTGGAGAAATTTATTACATGTTAATGGAAAAAATAAATAAGTAGAAACTAATACCAACGACATAAAAATGAAACTGCTGAAGAATATTTTTGTGGTGGTTGGATATCCGTTACTTTATTTAATAAATACAACATTATCTACAGATCCCATCCCAGTGCATATTAAAACAAGTACTGTAGTGCCCATGGCAAAAGTTTGTTCACCTGTACAACCAAGTGACTATAGACCAATTAAATTGTTACCCATTGTAGACAAGATTATATAGATCATAGTTTGTGAACAATTAAGAACATATTTTGAACACAACAATCTTATTTTTGAAGGACAGTCAGGTTTTCGTGAAAAGCATTCGTGTAAAACAGCATTAAATTCTGTTTGTGCCAAATAGAAAGAAAAAAGCCATTGATAGGTCAAGGTTATTGCAAAAGGTGCAGCTATACGGTATAAAACACGGGGTGTTGCAATGGTTAAGTAATTACTTAAGTAATAGGTTTCAGAAATTATCAGATACCGTTGTTAGCAAAATAGGTGTTCCGCAAGGTAGTGTTTTAGGTCCCTTGTTATTTATATAAATTATTTGAATAAGGCATTAATTGAAGCATTTGTGAGTTTGTTTGCAGATGATACGCTAATAGCGATATCTGATAAAGATTATGATGAATGGCTGAATAATGAGCTCAATATTTTATACAATTGGTTATGTACCTACTAATAAATTAAAATTAAATTCTAGTAAATCTAAATATATGGTACTTGGTACAAAACAAAATCTGTAAAAATTATTTTGATAAGAACTTAGATATTTACATTAAAGACACTAAAATTAAAAAGTAACATAATTTAAATATTTGGGAGTAATTATAGATCCTCAGTTGTTTTGATTGTCATGTTGATTATCTATGCAAAAAAAATTGGTTTATTCAACAGGATTTCTAGCACATTAACTACGGGGACTGTAATATAAGAAATGTTTATTTATTTATAATATGGGTAGTTAAATTCTATGAAGAATGATATTTATTGTATCAATAATTATTATTAATACTGAATTTGTGTTACATACGTATAATAACGTTAGAAGGTGGCAGATGAAAATTTAAAAAACTAAAAATATTCATGATTTCTTCAGTATGATTTTTGCAAATCCAGCAGTTCAGATAACTTATTCTTCATTGTCTAACTCTAGTGCTGGTAATTTCAGTTAGATACTGTAAACTAGAAATACAGGGTTAACTATGCCTAAGTATAAAAAATTTAACCACGTGCTCAGGAAGGTCTAAAGGACAATGTCAACTACCATGCGGTCGTCTTTTTGTAGCGTTTCTAAATGTAGAAACGACAAAAATTAACATTCTTATTAGTAATAATACCTGATAGATAGGTAACAGTTAATCCAGTTAGCTCCAGTATTTTGCATTATTTTTCATTATTTCGTTATAAACTGGTAAAACTACATATTCGCTCATTACAGCCACTCACTACCGATAAAAGACACTTCCCGTTGGTACAATTAGATAAAATGCCTATTCATTATAAGAAAATCGGACGAAAGGAATGGGTGGTACTGATAAGTAGGTAATAGAACACTTTTAATGCACCCTCGGCAGTCTTGTCCCATAACAAACCGTCGAACTATATTGTGGGAAAATATCTGTACCCGACACATATTCCTTTATTTAATAATTATAAAACGTTTAAAATTAAAATAAGGCACTAAAAACTGAAGAAGAACACAAAATTACAACGTAAACACAGGAATTGAATTATGGCATGACAGCGATACCGACTGAGCGACTGTTGCATGACTTGCTTGTTGGTTGCCTACTCTATATTGGCGGCGTTAATATAATAAAAATGTTTTGGCTTTATAAATAAGTTTGGAATTTTTTTGAAGGGTGATTCCGTTAATTCTTATTTTTCTCTATCACCTCTTAAAATATTTGTACTAAGTCATAGTTAACTCTGTATAAGTTATGACAACTGACAAATTATCATGAACTTTAAAACTGCGTTTGTATTCAAATCAGTTTCATTTGAAATTAATCATACAAATTCATAATAATAATATCTCTACCCTTAATTTTAATCACGAGGATTATCCCAGAAGTCATAGACTGGTGCAGGAGAGGGGGCGGCATATTATTATTGAGCAGGCCACATTTGCGCCCAGGAATGAGTTACATTGGTATGTTCTAACCCCCATTCAGTACAGTAATGAGGAAAATCTGGAAAACCTCATTAATTAGGGGAATGGTCAAGCGTGGACCGGTATTTATGTCTCACACTGACCCAAGTCAACATTTTTCCACCCTACCTAACCTGCAATCCTCTCTGCAAGTATAACTGATCTATGGTCTACCGGCGACCCCCCGGCAGACTAGACACATCGATTCAAGTACTGATGCCTCAAACCACTCGATCACTGACGATTCTTTTTTGAACAAAGCCAGTATATTCGGCTTTCCGTAATAAATATCTGCTGTTAATATACGAAGCCTAACTGGTGGATACTAATTATGTATACATATAAGTGTCAATTTGGTTAATAATGTACAAAAACATAAATCTACTTGCTTTTTTAATTTGAATAATATTAAAATATTTTTCTTTCTTTCAGGAAATGATGTGTCGGTATCTTGAATTCAAAAGGTAAGTTACTTTCAATCTCTATTTTATTGATTTTTTGTACTGTTGCTGATACTGACAACTTGATAACAAAATCAGTGAGCCTTGAAAAGTGCCTAATTTTTTATCTCAAATCTAAATTATCGTTCCTATTATTTTAATATTTTGATGAATAATAAATAAATACAGGGTCTCTTTGATTTAACGTATTTTATGTTCTTCAATAAAACATGGATGACGTGAATTTGCCTGGGTGGGAAGTTTACTGTATGACATTTATAGAAATGAAGTCGTACACAATACATTTAAATTGTTGAATTATTTTATGAAAAGGAAGGTTCAGTGGCATCTTTTAGGATAATTACATTATATTTATGATTTGAATAATCTATAGTCCAACTGAAAGTACTATCAACAGAGTTGCTAAAAAATTTTAAGAAATTGGTTTAGTGGAAGGTAAAATAAGAGAGAAAATTATAGTCGTAGGGCTCATTGAGAAAAAAGTGTTGCTGAAAACCCAAAAATGTCCATTAGTACACGGTTACACACTGAATCAGTGAATTCACAACATGACATTATTTCCACAAATATTTATCTCTGAGGGCATATAAAGTTCAAATAATACAGAAACTAAACTCATTGGATCATTGAAAACGTGTTGCATTTGTCAATTTAATCAAATAACAACCAGATGATTTTTCTGATGAAACAGATTTTATAAATGATGGTTATGATAATAAACAAAATGGTCGGGTTTGAGGGTGAAAAAAATTCATCATGAGGTCTTGGGAGTTACTGTTTGGTATGTGCTTTATGGAAAGGAGGTGTAATTGGTAACCTATCGTAAGATGTTAACTGATTTTTTGTGACCAAAATTGATGAATCTTGATCTGTATTATATTTGGTTTCGACAGGATGTTACTCCTAACTGTCCAAATGACAATTAATTTATTGAGATAAACATCTAATTGACGTGTAATTTGAAGAAGTGGTAATGTTAATTGGCCACCAAAATCGTATGGTTTGACATTATCGGAGTATTTTCTTTGGGTCATAATCAATTCCTGAACCTGAGATAAGAGCAATGATTAGGTCAATATGTCATTGAAAATGTTAACAAAAAAGTAGATATATGTGGAACTGTAAGAGGTCATTTGACACATTCGTTTTTCGTATCTATTTAAATGGCATCCATTATATATATATATTAATTACCAATATCTTTTTTAAACCAACGAAAATGGTATTTTTATTAAAGAATTAAAAAATCCGCTCAATTTGAAAGATTAATTTAAGCAAAATTTAATTTCGATCTCCTTTACAAACCTCCGTATATTTTTTCGTGTATTGTTGTTAGCAGTCACTACAGCAGATACACGTATCTATGTAGTTTTCCTCGTTTCCTCCGCTGAATGCAATGGCGATATATTCCGAGTTTAAACAATTGCTTATAGGACGAGACATGGGTATTGTCTGGAGCATTGTTAGTGCTCGCACAATCCCGCCTTGTCTTTGCCATTCAACGGTTAGGCTTATTTTGTTCCGTGTTATCGTGCCAATACGTTATACGGTATACACGTACATGTATAGAAAATTTCATTAACGTTCGTTCTGAGCTGTCAAAAGATACCAAACATATCAGGCTGTCAGACAGACTAAGTTCGATTATGAAACGCTTGGATTTAATTCTACTTTCCTTCATTATGTCAGTATACTAACTATAGAAATAAATAATTTTGATGGGTCGAACATACATTTCTAAAGCAGTGTAATAATAACAACTAAAGCCGTTGAGAAGACAGCATAAGAGTAGTGATATATCTAATATAAAGGAAAACAACAAAGAAATATTCAAAATTTGCTGTATTTGATACGTACATTAGAATACATTTGCCACTTTATTCGTCAAATCTGAAACTACCAACTTTTTGAATAAAAATCAAGCCAATGTTAATAGTATTTCACAAATCGTAACAGATCAATAGTACTAAATATACCTATAGTGATATGACTTGGACTTCTCAATTTAGATGTTTTTATGGCGTAAGATATTCTTAGCTTTGCCGACAATACTGCTAATCTATGAAACAAGCTCATGGTTCATTTAAACAAATATAAATATAGTCGAACTGATTTAAGATTAATTAAGTTCTCGTTTTGAGTCAATAAACTAATCTTAAATGCTGAAAAGACGAAATACCTGTCATTTATATTTTATGCAAGTAGCCTATCTAATTTAGAAGTTTTATGTATTGATAAAGAAACTAATATACGAGTATTAAAAGCAGATTTCGTAGAATATATGGGAACTATAATGATATGCACGTTAAATACAACTTACATGCCAATTGAAAATATAAATACAATTTGTAATTTAATATCAAGATTCAAAAGAGTTTTTAAATATATATCATTTCAAAATGATTTATATATTATATTTTTTACTAATTGGCCTAAGATATATTAGGATGGGTAAACCCCAAGATTATTAAGAATGATCTTGGGTAAACGCTAGAAAATTTAAATAAATTAAAAATATGAAAAAAAAAACTTAAAGGAAACATCAGACTTTTTTGTATAAAAATGCTTTCAGATACATTTAATAAAATATTTTTTATAGAACCAGTTAATCATGTATCTTGGACAAGAGGAAAGCATTTTATGTCATATGTATATAAACTAGAAAAAACTGTAGAACACTAGAACTGTAATTACGGTACACTGAAATTGAATTTATTAGAAAATTTTAAAATTATTAGAAATTAATGTACATATACAAGGTGTCCGCAAATGATGAGCAAAAAATTCAGGGGATATTTCTAGACCGAAAATAAATTCTACCTCTTTCTATAACATTTTTCCAAAACTGATTATTAACAGAGTTACAGGGTGTTAAAGTTAATATTTTGTTTTTGATATTTGTAAACTTCTTAAGAAATCCAAAAATTTACATAAAATATGTAAATCGGGGTTTTTTTGCGGATGAGAAATTCAAATATGTTTCTAATTTTGACGTCACTAGTAGAGGGCGCCGCTTATGGCACATCATGTTTCTTTTACTATTTATACTCATAAAGAAATCAACTTCTCACAAGTCATGTTAAACTGCCAAAAATTAATTGTTGCAAAAATAGTAAGATATTTCTCTTAACACGAAAAAATTGTCATTTACAAGTTTTATTTAAAAAAATAATTAGGTTTAAGAATAGTATTTCATTTTGACATAGTTATTTCAGGGGAACTTGATTCTTACAGTAGTCCGATCGAAATTTTTTGTTATGGTTTAAGTCCGGTTGATAATTTGTAAATTAGATAGTGAAAATTGAGTTGAAAAATTAAATTAATTGTTTAGAAAGTTGTGTACTATTTAAATAATTAACAAATTGTTATCATTCCAAATTATAATATTAAAAACTTACGTAAAATCTCCATCCCAGTCATAGGCTTATTTTACTTATGATTAAGATTTTTATAAAATGTACATTACATTTCTTACAGTAATATTTCCCGTTGAGATAAGTAAAATAACACTGCTGGATTATTTTTTTTTGAGGGAATAACTTGAATCTTTAAAAAATAATAATAAATTATTAATTTTTGGTAGAAAAAAATGAACAAATATACGTATTATATATAGTTGAATAAGAAAATTAAAAGTTGGTTATGAAAACTTGAGCATCTAGTAGGCGTAGAATGTTTTTTCTCATGTCGAAAAATGTAAACGTACCAAATTTCATAAAATTTACTTGAAAAATAAAAAAGTAATGAAAGGAAACAGAAAATGCACTTTTTCAGTTTTCAGTCGATATTTCAGGAATTACAAAAAAAAATCTCATATTTCTTTTCAGAAAATTGAAAGGCATAACA
Organism: Monochamus saltuarius; assembly: GCA_025584915.1. NCBI lineage: Eukaryota > Metazoa > Arthropoda > Insecta > Coleoptera > Cerambycidae > Monochamus > Monochamus saltuarius. The sequence goes on along the minus strand of CM046724.1, from coordinate 21,713,817 downwards.
ATCAGCAATCTAATTTGAGCCACCTTGTATATTTTACCGTTTCCGGAATCCCTGTACTGATTGTCGTAAAAGCGACCACCCTGTATAAAGATACCCATAAACGAGAATATAGAAACTATATTTTGTATGTAGTGGTATTAATAATTTTCCTACAGCCTCATCTTACTAAATAAAATTTCCTTAAATAATATCAAAAGCTTAGCTTTCATTTATTGGTTTAATCCTTAAGTAGCTAATATAATTTCTTATATATTTTTAATAGTTTAAGTTTAATTGTGACGTACTATCGTTTTAGTGAAATACATTTTTAATATGTGTAATAAAGAAATGTTGCTACGGACACGTGCTACTTTTGTCATTCATTCTAAAAATCTATCAGCCATGTCCAATTTATCCTCGTTTAAGATTGAATGTATTTTTGTTCTCTGTAAAATATCATTTCTAAAGAAACTTCGCCTTCTGTCTGTTTCATACATTTTATTTATGGTAGTCAAATGCGGTTCCAAAAACATCATAAATTCGGATTACGGCATTCACTTCTTTTGTTTAAAGTGATTTTATACACTAAAATCAATTTTACTGTCACATATGATTCACATACATGCATAAATGTATATCCAGGCCGCGCGGTCTGCTTTCCTAACGTTTTCCTATGGTTTTCCTAAGTCATTTAAGTCTTTCTTTATCTTACTTTTTCCATTTCCGGATTGTTTTATTCAAAACCCTATTTATCCAGCGGCGTAGAAGAAATCCTTGGAGCTTAAAATAAACAGCGGGTTAAAGGTAAATAATATATATAAATATCTACATATTTTTATAGTTTCAATTTAAAAAAAAAGTTTATATACGAGTAGAATTAATAGTATGAGAAAACTTTCATGTCGAAAACCTACAAAAACTGTTGGAAAACAGAGTCCACAGATACTCTATTTTTGAACTGAATGAATTCCATAGTAGAACGCTAAAAATGACAAAAACTATGATCAAAAAATTTGTATTATTAAATTTTAATAAATATGCGCAACTTAAGACTCAAAAAAAATCTATGTGAAAATGTACAGTTTTTTTACTGTATTGGAATAATTATTTATGTAAGAAGTTGCGGAAAGAGTGCTTAATGCAATACGGGGAGTGGTTAAAACCTATCGACTTCGCAACTAATGTCATACAACATTTTTTATGAAAGCGGAAAACATTGTATTTGCTTGTATTTGTATTTTTAAATATTTTGAAAAGTGGACAGGTCATTTGCTTTTAAGGCATTGTTTAATATCAAGGTTCTGTCAAGTACAAACGTCGTATTTACTACCAAGTTCTGCGATAAAATCGCAAAAAATTTGTCTTTGGATAATGAACAAGCTGCGGCCTGAAAAATTGATAAATTTTTACGAAAACTCCTACAACAACTTTGAAGCCTGGACCAAAGAAAAACATATTGAGAATTTTACAGAAAAGGTATTACTAGCCTATATCCTATCCTATCCAATTTAACGTATTGGCTGTCAACTTTGTGAAATAAATATTCGATGCTCCACACCATGATTTAGCTGAACAAAAACGTAGATATTAGCAAATTTATAAAAATCTGATTGTATTTCTAAAAAGGAAAGCTTTCGGATATCAGCCAAAGAAATCATAAATACTTACCTACGAAGCTGAAAATAGAACGCTTTATGAAACAAGTCAAGGATAAAGAATTCTCGTTAGTCAAAGATCATAACGAAGTAATAAATGCCGTGCCCTGCCAGTTGGCATCATTTTCAGTTAGAGGTAAGCCAAAAAAGAACGCCAATGAATACACTGGCCATTACTTTCGGCGCAGTTCTGCAACAATGTTGACAGATTCTGGAGCAGACATGACACTTTTAAAGCGACATGAAGGTTGGCGGCTAAGTTCAATTGAACGGAAAATCGAAAAAGCAAAAATAATCATAGGTCAGAAAGAAATAATAAATTAAAAGAAGTTCACGCAGAAGTAGCAACTAGCAGTATTGCCACTACTAGCAATTTATCTGTTCCGACCACTAGTACTAGCATTGTTGTTAGAAAAAAGAAGCTGAATGCCTCTAGTATTTATTTTGACAATTTACACTACTAGTGCCTACAAGAGTGTCATTTCGAAATTCTAATCAATATCAAAATTTGTTAATTTCTAAATACTTTCACAAAAAGATATTTAAGGTAATATAAATCAATTTTCTTACAGTTTCTATTGATAAAGTCATCTCTATGCTCTTTGATACCATATCTCTATGTATGGTAAGGAACAATAGATAAAGCTATAGATTCAAAAAATATTGAATCGTAAATCAATAATAGTAATATTACAATTACAACAGAAAAACATTTATTTCAATGATGAAAAGTTAAGATGCTTTTAATAGTTAGTTTAGTTAGTCTTAACGTCAAAAACCATGAATTTTTAAAAAACCATTTTTATTTTAATTGATAATATTGTAAAGAATCACTTACGTGACACATGTAAAATTTACTATACCATATGGGCCATACGAATCACAATAAAATAAGAATTTTTTTCACAAAGTGCAATAAAACCCGTAAAATAATAGAGATACTCGTTACTTTATACCTTTATGATACAATTAATAAATAATTTAATTTTATTGATCGCTTTTATGCTACAAAAATGTCGTATAGAGCACTTATAAAATTGTTATTTAATTGATTTGTTGTTATTATATAACTATTTTTAAGTGTTGCCAACAGGCCTTACAGATTCTCTACGGCGACTAAAGTGATTTATAATATAGTGCCAATTTTGATTGTATAGTTGCTGTATAAACATTCTTGCAATGTTTTTATAACTTGCTGTTTTATAAGACTTGTTTCTAAAACATTTTTATGTCTGTTAGAAAATACCAAATTGCTAACTGGGTACTACATAATACCAAATTTGAATTTTATAGTTGATGATGTAGGTGTTTAGCAATAAACTTAAAAAAATTATATTATTTGAAAGTTGAGAATTCATTTAGTTTTTCTAATAGCTTCAGGCTGGAATGAAGCCATAATATTTGATTCTGAACGACTTTGCTTAACGATGTTTTGAATTTTTAAAATTTTCCAATCGTTTTGTTTCTCAAAATGCATTGACTAACATGCTATTTGATACTTTTACTATTACTAAAATTGTGTTTTCAAAATAATGTTTTTCAAAAACGTAAATAAAAATCTCCTGTCGGGAGAATAAATCTGTACTGCCTCTGTATTCCAAATAAGGTTCTCTCAACGCGGCTACTTTTATCGCAAGGATCCGAATTCAGTTTGGAAGGTAATTCTCACCTATTCACAACTTTTATTTTGTTCGATAAGACTAGAACTTTTGTTAACAGTTATTTATTGCTTAAATTATTTCGGAATACTAATCAGATCGCCTGAAATAAAGTTTAAATCTGTGTTGGCTTTTATCAAACTTCCTGACGAATTCAACAGCCGGGTTTTATGAGCACTTTAAGAAAATTGTAAAGCCGTTATCAGTACATCTATTAATGGAAGTTAAAAATGTTAATTTACCTACAGTGTGTCCCACGATTGTGTCCCGAAAAACATTTTTTTATAATATGTAAATTAATGATAAAATGTTATTCTTGTCAAAATCTTTTGTTTGGGCTTATTTTTCCAAAAATGTGAATATATATTTTTAATAGAGTATTCATTTCATTTCAAAGCTAGCTACCAATAACTTACGAGTTTAAAATGGACAAGTACCAGAATTCTTTGTGTTAGTAGAAACGGAGTAAGAAGGATCTAAATGTACACACACACGACGGTAGACAAAGTTTTGAACAGTTGTTGTAACATAATGTATGTCAAATTATTTTAATAATTAAAACCACAAATCAATTTTATTAATTAATAATAACAATAGCGACAAAGCAGTTGAATTTGCTGATATAAAATAGGTGTTATATAATTTTATTTCCCTTTTCCGCCATGCCGGTCGACGACTGCATGGCGGCAAAGATTTTACAGTGGAACAGTTTCCAGTGCAGTGCCATGTAATTTTAAATCATTTTTGATTTTTTTTACAAAATTGTATTTGTAACAGTCCCCTGTTATTTTATCAACAAAATTGATTGCATTTTGTTGATTTAATAAGACTGAATCACTCTGTATAAGTTCAGTTCTGAAAAATTTAAAATCATTTGGTTTTGTAGAAAACAATATTTCAAAATACCACACTTTTAAGAGGGCATTGTTGTTAAAACATGGAATTTTAGCCAGGAAATAAAACTTCTTTACCTATTAGTACGTTACTTTAGCAAAATTACTTTAGTTACGACAGCAACATAGTGCTGTGAAGCCTATGGAACGCAGATATTTTTCTAATAATCGATTTCTCAAAAAGATATGCTCCAAAAATTCCAACCATGTGCCCAGGAAGGCCTAAAAGACAATAACTAAATAATTTTTGTTCTTGAAATTCTAGCTCGATGCTTAAAAATGCCAACTACCATGTGATCGTTTTTTACAGCATTGTCAAATGGAGAAACAACTAAAATGAACCTATCTACTAATAGAAAACTCGAAATGCACACGCGGCAGTCTTTAGTTATAAAATCTTATACGATTGCCGTAGCTTCGTTGGATTTGCCTTTGACTGAAAAAAAAACAGGACATAGCTATAAATATATTAATAGCATTTTTCAAATTTAATGCATTGTTTATTTATAATGATGTGCATTTAATAACTAAATCGTTATATTTTAACGCCTAGAATTAAATTTTGCTTTTTGGCGCATTTCTTTTTATTATGTAGGTACTCATGTAGTACCTATGTCATGAATTAGGTTTAGAAATCGTTTGGAGACGAATATCTCGAAAACGGCTCGTTCTATCGGTTTCAAATAATTATACCTTTTCTTCGTAGAAATAATCGATCTATCGAATGTATTACTCAAACTTCTGCTAGGACATTCCATACGAAAGTTTTAGCTGAAAATAACACCGGAGTCACGCGTAATTAGCGCCTTCTAGCAGCTGTCGCAAAAACGACATCAAATTCGAATTTCTCGCAACCCAAAACCCTAGTACCGAAATTTCGTATATTCTCGTTGATAATTACAGTAATTATTAAAGAAATTTTGAAAATAAAAAAAAATTGACACCCAGTACATTGAAAAGGATTATTAAAGCATGTTTGGTGGAATCCTAATATTTTCACGTCTAGAATTTAAGCTTGCTTTTTGGCGCATTCTTTACAGAACACCCTGTATACAGTTACCACAATTTACATCAAAAAATGTGCTTCCTGTTTCCTCCTTATTCAAAACTTACACCGAGCCGTCTTATTAACTTCTCTTCGGGATGTTTTTAGGCCGTAGTTAAGTTGTTCACAAACCGCTCCCGAGGAGTAAGTAAGTTAAGTAACAAGTCCAAGGAAGCCATTATTTAGTGGCGGTTGTTTAGACACACAAAGGCAGAGAGTGGTTTCGACAAACACGAGTAATTAGAAATGGCCACAACTGGGGAGCCGGCGGGGGCGGCCGGACAAATCTAACGCAGATGTTACATGTTTTATACTTGTTACCAAACTAACGCTAACTCGCGCAATTTGTCATTCGGGTTTTTGCTAAATTGATTAATTGGCAACAATTGTTTGAGGACTGGATGTGGACGAGAGCCGCTCAGTTTCAAAACTCGCCATATTGTTTAGAATATGATCGATTGCAGTCACACAAATGAGACGTGTAGTGTTCAGCTGTGAAATACGCATCGAATCATTCAAAGAAATTATACTACCATTTTCGATGTGTTTCAAAAACGAGTAGTGTAATTGCAGAATGTGTTGTTTGTATCTCGTACTAATCAATTTTATTTCAAAAAACGTTGATTAGATTTCAAAATTCGAATATTTGAGTTTAGTCTTATTTACTCATCAATATACATTTTAAGTAATATAACGTTTAAATACAAAACAGTAATAATAATAATTATAATATAATATGATATATCTACCCCTCATTCTAATCACGAGGATTAGCCCAGAAGTCGAAGACTTGTGCGGGAGAGGGGGCGACATATTATTATGAAGCAGGCCGCATTTGCGCCCAGGAACGATTTACGTTGGTAGGTCCTAACCACCATTCAGTGCTGAAATGAGGGAAACCTGGAAAACCTCATTAATTATGGGGTACTCAAATGTCAACCGGTATCAATCTCTCACATTGACCCAAGCCAGCATTCTTCCACCCTACCATACCCGCAGAGAGGGTGCCAATCCTCTCCACTAATAGAGCTTATATACGGTCTACCGGCTGCGGGGGTCGAACCCACAGCGATTTAGTCACCTCGATTCAAGTACTGATGCCTTAAACCGCGCGACCACTGATGATGTATATTATTATATTTTAGGGTGTTACAAATTAAATGTAATAGCTTTGCCCCGTCGAGAAGATGCGGAAGAAGTTGCATAAACGGTAGCCAATTTTTATAACTGAAATTTTTTTGAAAGACAATTGATTTTTCAAGAAAAATCTCGTTTTCCTTCTAACTCAAAAAAGGCTTATATCACATATATTTATGTTGTATCCATTCATTCTACTTAAGTGAATGAACAAAATAAAGAAGATATAACAGATGCTGTCATTGACAACTCTTCAATTAGTATATAGAAAGTAATTTTCATTTATTACTTAATTTTGTATGGCTATTGAACAGATAAATGTTACATTCGCTTCATCTCCAAAATGTGCAAGCGTTACATGCTGTAGACACTGCTCAGCGATTAGAATTTTGTTGCTAGTTACTTCAACAACATGCACAAGATACCATGTGGTCTGATGAATCATGTTTTACTAGGTAGAGCCTAAATAATAATCATAAAATGAACATATCTGGGCGTTACAAAATCTGCATGCAATTAGATCAAGACGATTTTAGCAACGCTTCAGTGTCAACGTTTGGGGTAGCATTTTCAACATAATTTACTGGCTTTACTATATTTTAAATGATCGTTTAAATGCAGATCTGTATCGAACTTTCTTGGAACTTTCTTCTGATATCATTGATGCCATAGGGCTTAATATTGTTCGCAATATGTGGTATCGCCACGATTATGTACCATCAAATATATAGAGAGAGAAACAAGTAACTGCTTGGTTAAATGATCATTTCCCGATCAATAAGGTCAATGAGGTCCAATAGCATGGCTGCCGCGTTTTTCGGATCTAAATCCTTTACACTTTTTTTATTGGGACATATGAAGCAGTTACATGAAATAATTCAAGATGCAGCTAGCCAGATAAGAAATGATCCAAATCTACATCGAGTGACGCAATTTATAGGTCGCCGATGTGAGATTTTAGCTGAGAGTAGACGTTTTGAACAATTTTTGTAGTCTTAAGGTTTTTAAATTTGGTTAACTAATGTTCAAACTTTAAACACAAATAATTATTGTTATAGCAACCATAATTTTTATTTATCAGGCTGCTTTGATTGAAATATGAAATAATATTTTTTTTACGTTTTTGCAAAAAAAACTTTATTGAACTATATTTAGTGGAAAAGTGGTTCTTTATTGCACTAGTGCAATAAAATGTTTATTGCATTCATCTGTCACTCTACAATAGCGTTTTCTCATCATGACAAACATAAACGTTCAAATCGATGTCACATTTTCCTATGTCCGATGTCATCTAAATAACATTTTTTGGTTTTTGCATGAACGTAGAAAAAATATTGTATGCAACTCGTACAAAAAGTGCTTATTGCACTCGACGGGTTGTCCTACTCGGCCTGACGGCCTCGTTGGACAATTTCACGTCGCGTGCAATAAACACTTACTTTTTGTACTTGTTGCATAAATAACTATTAAAATGCTTGTAACTTCTAAACAAAAACTAATCATGTATGAAAATATGTTTGACATTATCCCAGCTGCCAGAGTCTGGTTTAACACCCCGATATACTGATTTCGGTTCCTGTTATTTGTATTACGGCTACTATGTTTCGCCGACTGTTAGAAGCTTCGAAATTTTGTGGAGTTACTTAAGATGCCTACAATGAAGAGTGGAACGTAATAGAGTTAGAAAACGTAGGGACTATATGATAGAGCCTGTGCATCTTACTCATACACCTATTTGAATATGACATTGCGAAAATAGATAGAAGATGGTTTTGTGAACATAAAACAAAATAAGAAATTATAAACATATATTTACTTTTTTTGTATATTTTTTCTATGTATTTACAGCTTCTTAGCATACCAAGTTTAAGTGTAATATGAACTTACTCCGCATTTTTAAAGTGTAGTAAATATTTTAAGTTTTCTTCTAGCATCTTTTGGTCCTGCAAAAACGTACGTAGGTACTAAGTATAATTATTCGCCTGCTACCAGCATTCACGTACCTGGCTTGCTCGTGACGCATTATATGTACCCGAAAGGCCGCAGCGAGCCCTTAGGCGATGACGACTGTTAACTCAACTTCTGGTGCTTTGTCCAAAGCCTTGTTTAACGTAAATAATACATTGTGTAATTGTCGACGTACAGGGAGGTAAAATATAACAGTTTAAACAAAAATGAATAGGTACTCGTATTTTATTAAACATTAAGCAGTTCAAAATTGGACACTTTTACAATTTAAACAAGTAATTTAAAATATAATTTTATTACTTCAGATACATACATATTCACTGCCTAGAATAACGATACGTATTTTTGTATTATAATATGCTAATTATTTATTATATTTCGGGTCCAGTCCTCAATATTACACAATTGTTTACACTGTAGTACGCGTTAGTTCTACTCCGAGCACAGGGTTTAAAGAGTTTCAAAACCGGTCCTGTCCAACTGGCCTTGATCTCGTCACATTCCGTTGTAGCTTTCATTGTGTTTTTCTGTGCTCCAGAGCGCGGGTCGCTACGACAGAATAATTTGCTTAACAAGGAGTTCTGCAATTTATTATTGTCGTTTGCAATAATTGTAAGTATATAATACTGTAATATTAACATTTTTAGCATTCTCTTTTAGTCTGCTATGAGTAAACATAAATAAAAGTCTCATAAGAGACAAAAAGCCCATCGCCAAGCGATCGGCTTCCTTAGACACAATGGATTCTGTGAATCAAAACATTATCAGCGAGATAATAAAGCAGTTGGATGAAGTAGTAAAACGGTAGGTATGCTAGTTTCCATTTATTTTCTAGATAGGTCGAGGGGCCATATTGCCGGCAACAAAGCAAAAGAAGCGCTAGCCGACACACCTTGTCTAGTCACGTAGACGAAATTGTACAGGACCGGCTGGCAGCATGGATTTTAATCTAGACACTGATGCATGTAGCATCTATTCTGTTAATAAAGTGAACGAAGAACCAGGTGTACTGGTTATTCGCAACATAATATATTATCATCTTTGCCTGATGATATATATATATTACACGATGCATGTGGACGATCGCTTGTCAATTACCCAAGATGGTACAGGGCCCGCTTTAAGAGCGGATTTTAATCTAGACACTGATGCATGTAGCATCTATTCTGCTAATAAAGTGAACGAAGAACTGGGTATACTGGTTATTCGCAACAATAAGATATTATCATCTTTGTCGGATGATATATATATATTACACGATGCATGTGGACGATCGTTTGTCAATTATCCAAGATTGTACATGACCGGCTTTAATCTCGAATTTTAATCTAGATACTGATGCATGTAGCATCTATTGTACTAATAAATAAAGTGAATGAAGAACCAGGTGTACTGGCTATTCACAACGATGAGATATTACCGTCCTTGCTGGATGATATTCTCAATATCATACGATACATGTGGACGATCGCTTGTCAATTACCTAAAATTGCATAGGACTGGTTTACAGCGCAGTTTTTAATCTAGTGACTGATGGCTGGAGTATCTATTGTGTTAATAAAATGAATGAAATCCTGGTGCACTGGTTATTCACAATGATGAGATATTACCATCCTTGTTGGATGATATTCTCAATATCATGGGAGACAATCCCAAAAAAGACAAAGATACCGATTTTTCATTACATAAATAAATCATCCTAAGATGGCGAGCTATTCTTTAAAACGGACTTAAAAAGAAAGACCCTGTAGGTCTTCTCGGTAATTATAAAATTTCAATAAACCTTACAAATGTAAGTTCTCCCAAATTAAAGCAGGAGATAATGATCGCCTCATAAAAATACTACCCCATTACTGATTGATTCATCTCATGTAGAGATTCAGAATCAACTAAGGAAAGGGTTATGTACTTTGAGAAAAAGTGTTTCCACTGTTCTAAATAATCTTAAAAAATATCAAGATTATTTCTGATGCGTGCTTACCTCAGCCGAATATCCCTTTGGGTCAGTTCAGTCTGGGAAATTAAAGTTTGTGAAAACCTTATAAAACGTTAGCAAAGAATTTCTGTTACCCAGCACCTCCAATTATTCTGCCATTCTAACAAAAAGGGGCACCACTGTTAATAGTTTTCCCACAAAAAATTGTGTTTAAAATGACCGGCATGTCAAGCGGGCGGGGTTGTAACCAATAATTAAAAAGCACTTTTGCGATAGAAGTAGAAATAGAATCAGTAAGTATTCTTTTCTATGCAGGTCGTTTACAAATATTTTAATGACCAATGGCTAACCAGGTGTGACAGTTCGATTGTCTTGGATTCGTTGCTAGGATATAAATTACCTTTTCTCGACATACCTGTTCAGCTTCAAGCAACTTTATGCTTGAAGAGAAAAGAATTGAACAAATAAAAAATTTGCAAATCTTGTTCCTGGTCAACTCGTGCCTAATATATTATTAGCGGGTTAGCCATTTCAAATGGAGGACACCCGGACAGTAGTTCGGCTTGGAGTTCCAATTAGAATTTAGGCAGCAAAAATGGATCTCAAAGATGCCTATTCATTAAGAACACAGGAAACCCCTGCGATTCAAATTTGATGCACATCTTTACGAATTTGCTTGTCTGTCATTTAGCTATCATCAGCGTCATTTACCTTTACTAAACCTACGAAACATGTTATACAGACTACATTCTCAAGGAATAACATGCATCAACTGGTTTCGTTGATTTTCTGTTTTTGCGGAAACAAAAGAGAAATATCGTAGGCATGTGCAATTTACTATTTCTTTATTAAACCCTCATGAATAGGCGTAAGTTTTGGAGTTCCCTTTCGATTCGAAAGAAACAAAATTAGAAAGTTTAGAAAACTGTCCTGACAAGTTAAAAAAAAAAAAATTGTCAAATTTAATGTCTTGCTAACCTCTGCTTGCCTCGCTGTGAAGTCTAGCTTCATGTACACAGAAAATTATATCATTCAAAATATATAACCCTAAAAGCTAACCTTGGAAATTATTCAACAATAATGCCTATTTCCTGAGATATAATTTTACCATTACACTAGATGCAATGATCTAGTTTATCTGATTGCTGCAGAGATAGCGCACACGGATGGTGGACTTTAGTTCGTGCAGTTAAAAATGAGTTCTTGGAATTTCAAGATATATTTTTTGAACTGAATTGTTTTTGCCGACAATATGCGGCTATATGGGAAATTGTTAGATTCTAACAAGAATTGACAATACAACATGTCATGTCAACATGTGTAGTGTATCAAACTAAATGCCTTATTAAGAATATATCTGACAATGAGGCGAAGCCAGCAGTTTGCGGATATTTGCATCTTACATTTACTCTCATGATAATATCTGAGACTGAGTGATCTATTCATTCAGAGATTTTCAATGATATTTCAAGTCGGATTATAGAAATTGATTTATTAGCTTCAAGCAATAATTATAAATATTCAAGATATATCTCCTGGCTATGGGATCCTGGACTAAAAGCCAGATGTATTTACGGTTAATTAGAACATCTCGGTTTGTATGCCATCATTTTGCATTTATTCTACGAGTATTGTAGAATTTTTTTACGGAAAACTTGACAGGTATCCTTATCGTTCCCCCGTGGAAATGGCAATTTATTATTCACAAAACTAGTAATTACCGATCTTTAGTTTTTGATCCAAAAGTGATCTTGTATTGTGTCCTGTTTGGCGAAACAGTGCTCAACTTACCTTGAGTGGCACTGTCATTCATTACTTCAAGAAAACTAGAAGACAATCAACACATCAAAAGATTCTCGAAAGATGTTTCTAGACATTGACCACCTTAACCCTGGTATAATTTTACATTGAATCTACAGCAGATGCTGAAATACTGAGAGGATTCCTGTGAATCTACCCTCGAATTTCTTTCGAGTAAGTTAGTAATCATATTGGCTCTCACTTAAGGCGAAATCATTTGCTTCAATATTGACAATACTCATCCCGGACTAAGTTAAAACATCTAGTCCTAATTCATCTCAGCCTTGCTTAGGGTTACCTTAGCTAACCCCAACTTATGTGTATAAACGTCAATTGAGAAATACCTGACTGTTACACAAACCCTACGCAACAGCTTCTTTGATTTACATTAGATGTACTAATGTTATATTTTCTTCCTTCCTAGTTTATAATAACTTACATGTAAAGTTGCATTTCAGTTATTGTTAATGTATGAAATCAACACTTTGTGGTGTTTGTGGCTTATTAAATTAAACAAAGCCACTACACTTATTACTAAGTTTTACGGCAAATTTCTTTAAACATCTACAGTGTAAACAATTGTGTAATATTGAGGACTGGACCCGAAATATAATTTACTGATCAAAAGAACTTACCTGAAGTAATTATATGAGGGTCCAGTCCGAAAATATTACACACCCGCCCGTCCCTTAGTTCCCCTGCCGTAAAACATAAACACTTTAAACAATGAAAGCTACAACGGAATGTGACGAGATCAAGGCCAGTTGGACAGGACCGGTTTTGAAACTCTTTAAACCCTGTGCTCGGAGTAGAACTAACGCGTACTACAGTGTAAACAATTGTGTAATATTTTCGGACTGGACCCTCATATAATTATGATCGAACTTCAGGTAAGTTCTTTTGATCAGTAAATTTCCATGTTACAAATCCTTAACCTATATTGTCAGTTACGTTTTTATACAATGTATAAATGAATGAAGAGAGCACGCAAAATTAAACCTATTTTTGTAAACAAAAATAGAAATAAATTTTCATTTTGAATAAGTATAACATTTTTGGGTTTAGAACATTTTCTATTAATACTTTTCCAAATTAGCATATTGAATAATTTTTAACACTTATCTTGTTTAAAATTTTTGATAAATGGAATGTTTACATTGCATTTTTAACAACTTGTTAAAATTCATGTAATCATACCAAAAATTGTTAAAAAATTTACTGAAACTGGTAACCATTTTTGATCAAAATGTAATGATATGGTTTCCTGAAACTGGACATTTGGCAGTCCTCTTCAACATTTTACAGTAGTTCGATTTCAAAATTCTCACTGCACACCGCGATAAAAGTTACTGCATTTGGCACATGTTTGCCGCGAAATCGTTCTGCTAAAACATTTTAATATCGTCATAAATTAAAACGATATCCATCAACTCCGAGTTGCTACTATAGAAGTAAACCATTTTTGACACTTGAAAAACTAATGTAAGCACTCGCATCACAAAAACTTAGTAAAATATCAGTAGGTATGGCGTCGCTTGAGACCTACCCCTCCACTTTCCTTTTAGGCCCCGCCCCTCGCGCCTCTCGACCAATGAGATTGCAGCGTTATGGCAGAAAATTCAAACTGATTTGAAATTTGACAGTAGCGACCTAACCTAAGTTAAAACTGGCGGTATATTTAAAATTAAGTGGGAAATTCAAACTGATTTGAAATTTGACAGTAGCGACCTAACCTAAGTTAAAACTGGTGGGGTATTTAAAATTAGGCGGGAAATTCAAAAGTGACAGAAGTGGCGGGATATTTAAAATTAGACGGGAAATTCAAACTAACCTAACAGAAAAAACATGTGCAGTAGGGATCTAACCTAATAGAAAAAACATGTGCAGGGATATTTAAAATTAGACGGGAAATTCAAACTAAGAAAAAAGGATCAAACCTAACAGAAAAAAACATGCGCAGTAGGGACCTAACCTAATAGAAAAAACATGTGCAGTAACGATCTAATCTAACAGAAAAAACATGCGCAGTAGGAACCTAATTTAACAGAAAAAACATGCGCAGGAGCAACCTAATCTAACAGAAAAAACATGCGCCTAACCTAAATTCAAATCTGTTGCTGCGCAAGTTCCAAATCTCGGTAAATTCAAATCTGGGCATGCTCTATTGTATTGGAGAATACAGCATTATTTGTGGACAATTTATTTAAATGAAAAAAAACTTTACTCTGTGTGCGATTTGAACCCGGGGCCTCAAGCAGGCGCGTTACTACGAGACCGTTATGACTATTACAGAAATGTTACAGTGACTGCGTAATATCAGAGGCAAATTGAAAAGTGGCGGGGAAATTCAAACTAACCTAACAGAAAAAACATGCGCAGTAGCGACCTAAATTCAAACTGATGGGATATTTAAAATTAGACGGGGAATTCAAACTAACCTAACAGAAAAAACATGCGCAGTAACGACCTAACCTATCAGAAAAATCATGCGCAGTAGGTTACAGAAAAAAAACATGCACAGTAACAAAAAAAAGTAATCGGATTTCAATATTCGGAATCACCTGGCAAGAGACTAAAGTTATTAAGCGGTGTAAAGGTTGAAAATACTACAATTTTAATAATTTTTTACTCGGAAACTATAAGGATCTTACAAACAATTTTTTTACGATTAATTCCATTTTTCCTGACGCATCTATGCCCATATTTGTTTAGATAAGTTTTTAATCGCCCCCACTTATCCCACTTATTGCATATATAACTAGCATTGCTCAGGTACCAGATAAAAATTTACCAAGCAATCAAATTATTTCTCTCACCTAGTACATACAACTCTGTACACATAAACTTCAGTATAATATAATCGCGCAACGACAGAGCTAACATTCATGTGGCCTGTATGTGAGAACCGACTAAAGAAGCATTTCAAAGCCCTTGGGTCTTTATTAAATTTAAAGAGGATGTTTAACGAAACCGAATCGGACATTAAAGAAGGACCTTTGTTTGACAATGGGTAGGTTAAATATGGGGGACCTGAAAGGAATGCCTCAGTAGATGAAATGAAACATATAACTGAAAATTATAAATTCCAAAATCAACAACTCTTCAAACAGTAGAAAGTGAAATGGACTGGAATTTATTTAATTTAGAATTTACCTAACCGGCTATTATTTTGTTGCCTAGCAGTAAAAAGCATTTTTCATTTATTCTTATTCTACAGGGTGATTTAAACTTTAAACATTTTTTTTGAGTGTACAGGGAACTCTTGCACATATAATTTTGTAAAAAAAAAATTAAAATGAGCAGTTCGAAAATGATTTAAAAATGGAATGAAATGCTCAGGGAAAGAAATAAATAACATTTTAGAACGCCGATTTTATACAGCAAATTTAACTGCTTTTGCCGCTATTGTTATTAATATGTGCTTTTAATTACTTAAATACTTTGAGATACCTGATAGTACAACAACATTTTGGGCTCGTCGACCCAGTTTTTATAAACTAACACAAATGTTTCTGCTTCTTGTCCGTTTTGAACTCGTAAGTTAATGGCAGCAACTATGATACGTTTCCGTAAATCGTCAATAGTATGTAAGTCCAAATGATTTAAAGTCAGGAGTGGCGGTCATGGTACCGGTTTTCCTCGTCCAAACTCTTGGTATTAATGATTGGACACTCTGTACATGGTACGTATATAATTGAGCCTCGTGTATGATATGCCACACTGCTGCACTACGCGGTGGACGTCCTGGACCTCCATCTCTTTCACGATGCGGCTTCAAATTTCTCTCACGTTGCACTACACTTGTACTTACTGCATATCTCGTTAAAAGTAGCTGCATTTGGTAGTACATGTTTACCGGGAAATCGTTCTGCTAAAGCATTTTAACATCGTCATAAATACGATATCCATCAACTCCCAGTTGCTACTATTCACGTAAACCATTTTTGACACTTGAAAAACTAATGTAAAGACTAACGTCACAAAAACTTTAGTGCCTACCAAAAGTAATCAGAATTCTATATTCGGAATCACCCGTCTAGAGACTACAGTAGTCCAGCGATGGAAAGGTTGGAAATACTACAACTTCAATAATGTTTTACTCGTAAACTATAACATAATTAATTACAAAATTTTACAATTTTTTTATGATGTTGGCTCCATTTATAAAAATGTATCTTAATAAATAATTTTTATATTGATAAGTGTTAAATGAGATTTTATAGAATTGGGGTACTAGAAAATAGAAAATCCTGTCACGATTTTTGTAAAGACAGATTATACATAAAAACTTTCGATTTGCTGAAATTGCTCATAATTTCTTTTAACTTTTACATTTTATGATGTTTAAACGCACTTCAAAAAGTAATCACACATTTTAACAAAAAATAACACATTTCTGTGTTAATCGGGGTGCACACGGGATTGTGTACACTTTCACACATTTTAGTGTTATTTATATAGTACTGTCATTCTTATAAAACAGCATGGAATACAACACACAGACATGAAAGAAAGACAACATTTAAAAAATAATAAAATAACTTCTTAAACCTAAACGCAATCGCACAAACAAAACTCACTGCTTTAGTTTTCCTGATATTTGTGCAAAATGCTATATAGGTTATATTAAGCATCCTCCATCTAATGCATATTTTCTATAAAATGGCGAATGCGCCACGATTAATGTCTATAAAATAATATTTATTAATGGGCGTCATTTCCATGAAATTATATTTCTACAAATATATAAATTTTGAACATTCAATAATGGATTTGTGCGTCACTTTAGGAACGCACTGTATACATAATAAAACTACTAAAATCTTCTAAACATTCTAGTTTCCAATAATGTAGCATTATTTATTATTTTAATACTGTTGTGTAATAGTTATTTATGCAACAAGTACAAAAAGTAAGTGTTTATTGCACGCGACGTGAAATTGTCCAACGAGGCCGTCAGGCCGAGTAGGACAACACGTCGAGTGCAATAAGCACTTTTTGTACGAGTTGCATACAATATTTTTTCTACGTTCATGCAAAAATCAAAAAATGTTATTTAGATGACACTAAGTCTAGGAAAATGTGACATCGATTTGAACGTTTATGTTTGTCATGATGACAAAACGCTGTAGTAGAATGACAGATGAATGCCATAAACACTTTTTCCACTAAATATAGTTCAATAAAGTATTGTTTTTTTGCATGAACGTAGAAAAATATAATTTTATCTCATTTAACTAGATTCATATTTTTTTATAGTTTTTTATATGTTTTCAGTAGTTTACAATATACTGGCGAAGAATCAATGCAAACTGCTTTTTCTTTTCATCTTCTAACTTACATGTTGAATCTTTCTTGAAATAATGGGTAATATTCTTCATTGGAGGTAATAACAACTGACACTCTATATATTCATACTAACGTTTTGTGAAATATGCCGTGAAAGGGCAAAGAGCAGTAAGCGACACTTTTTAATAAATTTAAGTGTTTATATGAATACTATATTGGCAGTATAAGTACTGTATTTTTTATTCTGCGTTTGGTTAAGTCAGCCGATTTTAAAATGCTCGAAACATTCAGGGACAGTAGCAGTAAGTGTCAAAATTGTCTATTATGATGATGCATCTAGCAGTATCTTAGTTTCAGATACTATCTTTTGATAAATTGGCAAACAATAAAAAATAGGAACAATATTTGAAGATGATAAGATACTGCTTTTTACAATTAACAGCTGCTGATGTACTATCATTAGGATTATTAGGCAAAAGGCACTAGTGCAATAAAGAACCACTTTTTCCACTAAATATAGTTCAATAAAGTTTTGTTTTTTGCATGAATGTAGAAAAAATATGTATAATTAGGCTACATGTATTGTCATAATTTTTTTAATAATATGGTTGAAATTTAATTTGTTCAGTGCAAAACTTTCCAATTATAATATAATACTTATTACATAATTTTTGCTTCAGTTTAATTATATGAAGTCAGTTCAGTAGTGTAAAGTAAAAGTACAAGAGCGAATAATAAAAGATGTGTAATTTAAAAAATATACCTACGTAAATACTAATCCAGATATGTTGTGCAACAAGATTACGCAGCAAACATTTATTTTTATAATAGGCGAACTTTTAAAAACGGATTTAACTACTTTAATTGGGCCTAATCTGAAAGCGGGGAAAGGGATATCCACGTAATTGGCCATGACGTCATATGTGTCCAGCGGGGATTGTCCTATGCATAAATTAACAATTATCTTAAGCTTTCCAAACACGATGCAGTTCAGCAGGAAAGGGGTTTATACTGTCGTGCATCCACTAACTGAACTGGAACTCGATTCCTTACGTGATTAAATTTTACTAGGGGAAGTAGGATATTAATTTATATCGAAAAATACTAAACTGAATTTTAAAAAATACGTTCTATTTGGTGTCATCCGTAACACGTGAAAAAATTTGACTATTTAAAAGAAATTTGTTTGATAATTCTGAGGTGCAAAAATACCTTAATCATTCTAATCACGAGTTTTAGCCCAGAAGCCGAAGATTTGTGCGGGAGAGGGGACGGTATATTATTATTAAGCAGGCCGCATTTGCACCCAGGAATGACGTTGGTGGGCCCTAATCACCATTAAGTGCAGGGATGAGGGAAACAATCTCTCACATTAACCCAAGCTAACATTCTTCCACCCTTCCATACCCGCAGAGAGGATGCCGATCCTCTCCACGAATATAGCTGATATACAGTCTACCGGCCGCGGGGATCGAATCCCTAGCTGTCTGTGGACATTGAGTTTAATACTAGCATGGAAAATTGACCAATAGATCTCAACTAGCACCAAAATAACACTAACGGAGACTGGAGCCATTAAAGGATAACTATTACGTAATCATTATCAAATTTGCTACTTTGTTGTATAAATAACTTCATACAATAAACATAGAGATATTTGACTTCAAAGTAGGTGTCTTGGTTTTGGAGATGTCTCAGTTACCGTTGAGGCGCCCTTTAAGTTTTCAAAACTTGAAAGTGACAAATTATCGTAGCAGCTACAAACTCATGTTACTAAAATATGACTTCAAAATTCAAATCACTTTCCAGTAGCTTGTAGTAGCGGATAGTTGCCACGTCTATCAGGGAACCTTAATTGTTCGGTTAAAGTCGTAGAAGTTGTAAGTAAGATTTATGAGTCCAAACAACGTTATCATTACTTATAGAACTATTTAGAATCATTACGCACATCAACTACAAAATATGTATCGTCTCTTAAATTCACCATGAAGTAAATTTTACCATGTAGTTTCTCAAAGTTGAAAACCTTCATCCTGTTCGTCATCGTGAATTGTCTGTACTTATTCCATCATGTATTCATGTATAGTGTACTTTTTGTCTTTGTGAATATTATTAAATTTCTTATAAATATTAATTTAGTGCTTGACATGGACAAAACCCCATATAAAACTATGTCTACAGTAAACTATAAAAAGGACAAAGGACAGAATACGCAACAGAGGTAACCAACAAAGGTACAAAGAAATGTATAAAAATAATAATGCGGAGATAATTACTACCAGGAGATAAAATTCAAAGAGTGTGTTCGGTGTAAACGTTAACGTACCGCGTTCAGAATGAACAACAGGAAAAATGTTACTAAGAAGTGGCAGTGGGAACTTTACTGCTACTTTAATATAACACTACAGCTTCGGTCGATACTTTGTAATTAATATTACTTGAAAGTTCCCATTATGGATGTTCATATATCAGTTACTTTCAAGTTGCGTTTCTTAGAGCAAACGAGATTTGTTCAATGCGCCATTTTGGCAGGCATGATTTAAGTCGCCATTATTACAAAATATTAACCTTAACTTCACAAATAAAGCATTTTTCGTTATATCTGCATCAAATTTAATAAAAATGTATAAAAATTAATGTTATTTCCAACGAACAATGAAAAATTGCATTTACCACTTACGTAAGCGATACGTATTGCATTTATAAATGTCTGTCCAACAACTACTTGATTCAGGGTTAAGAAAACAGAAATGGAATATGTAGAGAGAAATCAAATCTAATAATATTAGCTGCCAGACAAAGCAAGCAATATACTAATATGAAAGACCGATGGGAAAGTGTTGCAGTTCCTTAAAAGTACCTATGTAGCTGGTCGCTGTCAATAACATAAGAAAGTGCACATTCTTAGTCTTGGCTGGGATTATTTGGCCTGCACTTGTTGTTCTCCGGTTAGGCTCTGTAGGCGGACTCGCTAATGATACCCCTGGACCATCACATATGTCTATTCTTTTATATATTTCGATTCATGTTGGTATTAGGGCTGCTATGGTCCGATTCGTACCTCAGATAACGGTGGTGTTCTGAAACGTCTCGTAACTGCCTCTGCAACTGTTCGCATACAAACGTTTCACTGTCGGTGTTTTCAGTAGTGACTTGGGTGCGACTGAGTTATCAAATTGCTTGACAACACTGTTTGGCATGAATTTGAAGTTTGATTTTTGGTCACGCTTTGGCGAAGAAAATTTAAAATATATTGAAACGTTAGTAGATAATACAATCAAATAATAAATAAATATTTCCAATAATTATTTTAATTTTAATCGGGATTTACGAATAATAAGGTACCTTAATAAATGAAAGCATGTGAATATTTTAATTTTTGAAAAAACAAACTGATAACATAAAAATTAGTTAAATTAATAAAAAAAAATTCACGTGTAACAAAGCGAGAAGCTATACCAAAAGATACACTGCGCAAGTAAGAGCTTTACTTATTCGTTTATATATTTTTTCATATACAGGGTGATTCCGTGAAAAAAAAATTGAGGGTAGATTGCACAACCAATTTTAATATATAAAGTTTTTTATCCTTTTGTTCCCCTGGAGGAGTTATGACCCCCTAACAACGGATGATAAATTTAGAGTTTTATTTAGTTTCTTGCAAACATTATGAAATTAAGAAGTGAAATTTGGCAAGATATTAGTCTGACGGAATTTCTTTTGTACAGATATCTTTTTATTCTCCTCGTCTTGCTATATGGTGTTGAAATAAAGTACTCCCTGTATATTTTTTATTAGATTCTTTTTGAGTTACCTTTTTGAATAAAAAAAAAAATTGAATGAAAAATTGAATTGAATTGAAATTGAATTATGTAGAATTTAGAATGTTTGGAAAAAATAAAGTTCACGTTGCTACACGCACGTATTTCCTTTTCAATATCTTATTTACACATCGATATCTAGTAGATTTCCATAATCTTGCATTTGATAACAGTTCGTATTTTTTAATTACAATGAAATTAAATATTGCTGTATATGAAGCATTTAGAACCAAACAAAACTTCAAGACCCTTATTAAAATATCGATACAATATACCTTCAAATTGTTTACATATTATCCAGTAACCCTGTATATTATAAGTAAATGTTACACATTACACTTTGCCTACCTTGTTTTATTCTCTCTTATTTTTTAAGCATTTGGGCACTCATTTGTTTCTCTATGTAACTCCGGATCCGTCTTTTTTATGCATATTCATATGCGGCTTTTCCTGTGTGGAGAATTGCGATTTTAAAATTTATACACACGGTTTATACAACTTTAAAAATTGTACAGTCGTAAAATTTAAATGTAATTTAAATACGACAGGGGAAATATGATGAGTATACTTTGTCGCTCATATTTTGATATACTTTTATAAAATGTTACATGTGTTTAGTGTCCATTATATGTAACTATATAATTTTTTTAACTCGCATGATTTCATTTTACGTAGGTATAAGACTTCATAAATCATTTTTTTATGAGCTTCTTGAAAGTAATATATTTCTTTGCATTGTATGACTTCTATATTTCTCGTACAGATGATAGTGACAATTGTTTTGATTTACAACGTATGTATTATTTAAAAATATATATTCTTTATTAATTTCGATTTGTGTAAGATTTGTAATCACAAATGGTAATACAAAAATTATTAATTAAATAATTTAAATCATTAAATTTAAAACATGATAGCTAATGTTTAAGGTGCAATTATAGTTTTTTAGAGTATCAGTAAGAACATATAGATAATTTTTAATTTCATCTGATTTTTTAAATCTGTAAAATTTAGTATTTTTGTCAAAACATTTCATTCCTTGGTTATGTACCTCTACCAGAAAACATAAATTTTTACATTTGTTTACTGTAAAAAAAGCCTGAATAATAGAATTTACACTTATTTAATGTATGGAGTATACAAGGTGTACAAAAAAAGTAAAAAAGCTACGTTACTGCCATATGACCCTTTAAAGGGGTCTTATCATTTGGATATTTTGTAAAATAATTTTCTATCTGATGAAGATAATGGAATGAAAACTGTTTATCATAAGTTACATCAAAATCTGTTATAAATAGTATTTAGTTAGTAGGTATCTAGTTTTTTAACTACCCTTAATAGAAATTTATAGAAGTTTTTTATTGTTTTGAATTATCAAGCAAATAATATTATTTTTTAACGAATTAGACTTTTTTTTAAAGAAAAACTACTTTTTTTCGAATTCTGCGCAGTTTATTCAGAAATAATTATTTTTTAATAAATGTATGGTCCAGAACAATAATTTTTTTATCATGTCACATAGTAGGCATCTGTCATGGTGACAGTTTCATTATAATTGTATCACTTTCTATAATGGAAATAGCTTGCAGGCAGAAAGGAACGCACTTACAAAGTTGCTAATTAACGTAACAAAACCAAAGAGTAAGGAAAATACATTTTAATTTTAGTTTATAACTTTGAATCATAAAATCTAATAAAAATTAGTCAAAGACATATTATGAAAAAATTATGTGAATAATAGAGATATTAATACTACCTATTTTGTAATAAAATAAGCACCCAATCTCAATTTTAAACTTTTTTTTGTCAATGGGCGTAGAAAATTGAATTATCATTCAATTATAAAAACCAGTTATGTACTTATACAGATTTATCTCATCTAGCAAAACTAGTAGTTGAAACGTAGCTATAACTTTAAATTGTTTTTCCACTTGCCGTATTTACATAATATTCCCATTACATGCCTGCGATGAAAGTGGGGAATAAGTTTTTGGTGCTCGCTACGTTCCTGCGACGCTTCTGAAACTTCCAGCGACGTCGTAGTTCCATGGAGGTGACGTCGCGGCGTGGATACCGCAATTTTTAAGAAGACATATTTTTTTACCACTCTTTCATATTAGTATGTTACTCGCCTTGTCTGGTAGTTAATATTGTTACATTTCATTTCTTTCACATATATCTCTACATATTTACTTAGCTCTGAATCACGTAATAACTTGTGCATGTCAAACATCGGTACTTTGAAATAAATATCACTGTGCAGTGGTCTGAACCTCAAAATTAAAACGAATGAGATTTTATTGACAAACATAGTGGTAAAAATTCCTAATCCGGCACGTGTCTTTAACATATTGTACCCCTACGTTGACTTAGCCTTGAAATACGTCACTTAGAGAAATAAACTGTATTTTCATTACTTGTTATCAAAACAAATATACTTCAAACAGGTCCACAACTGTCAAATCTTTACTTTGACGTGTTAGTTAGTCGCGTTCGACTGTTCAATATAACCTGAACTCAGGAGGTGAAACTGATCAGCTTATGTTTCCGCGGAATGTGGCCTGCAATATCCTAGAAAACGTCAAAATAAAGGAATTACAAAAATTATAAATTCTAACTCAAACAGGAGCAGAATAATTAACAAGGTAGATGAGCTTCCATAACAATATATATGTTTTAATAAAAGTATTGTCTGTTTATTGAAAATGACATGAATTGTTATGCATACATGTATTCAGTTTGATGGAGATATAACGACAAAAGCATTACCTGTGAAGTTAAAGTTAATATTCTGCAATATTGGCGACCTCAGTATTGCCTCTCAAAACGGCATACAAATCTTACTTTGAAGTTGTTTGCTTCAAGAAGCGCCACTTGAAAAGAATTGATACCTTAGCATCGTTACGAGAACTACCAATATGCAACTTTCAAGTAATATTTACTTTAAAATAACAGTAAATTCGTGATTACCACACATTGCCTTTATAAAGTTCCCACAACCACATTTTTAGCTTCTGGTAGTAGTTGAATACTTATCTTCACATTATCATTTTTATTACATTTCTTTGTGGCTTTTTTGTTACCCCTGTTGCATGTTTCATCCTTTGGATTTTTTGTAATGTTTCTTTAAAGTTTATAGTTTAGTATAGATCAAGTTAATAGTTCATGAATTTAAGGGGTGATACGCACTCTGTAGTTAATGTGTGTTATGATAATACTTCTACAAGTAGCGATTGCGTTAATAATAGTAATAGATCTTACTTACAGCTTCTACGATTTTAAACGATTAACCAACCTGAACGTTGCGAGTTCCCTAAATGTTGCGGTAACTATCATAGTAGGTTGAAAGTGACTGTGACTTTGAAGTCATATTTTATATAGTAACATGAGTTCGCTGCTACGATGATTTTCCACTTTCAAGTTCTGAAAACTTAAAGTTCATCCCACTAGTTACTAAGATGTCCCAAAAACCATGACATCTACTTAAAAGTCACAATTCTAAAGTAACCAGGAGCAGTCGAAAATACGTAGCAGTGACTATAACTTGGTGGTTCGTAATAGTTACTCTTTAAAGGTTCCAGTTTCAGTTAGTGTTACTTTGCTGCTAGTTGGGATAGTTATCACAGTTTTCATTTCGACTTTTTTTCATAAAATTAGTCAGTTGATGTTTTGATTCAGGCGGAACATGAGAGAAAAATATGTAGCGAAATATAACTAGATGATACTAGTAGGGCATTTGTTACAAAGAGAAGCATTTATATAGAAAACAAAACACATCGTATATAATAATCAGATAGCGCCTCCGTCACTTAGTCTGCCGCCCTTATAGCGTGACGCGATACTTATCTCACCGACATTAGACTTGTATATCACATTCGGCATTATCTGGGAATTAAATCGGTTTGGGGTTTTAGCAACAGTACCATCACGGCCCCACTTATTAGCATGGCGAAGAGTGCGGTTATTCATATGGGGCGTCGCGACGTCTTCCATCTTCCGCCGCAGTGAGGCCGCGTCGGGGAATTAGAGGCGGCGGCATTTCACACCGATGTCAATTTACTCGTTTAGTTTAACGCGTTGTGTAATCAAACCGCAACTGACTTGCCACTCGCATCCACTGTCACGAGATTTCCAACGGAACGTTATCGCGTCGCCCTAGGTGGATGGATAATTTAATAATCCAGACGTAAGCTACGGCAGTTTCAAGATGCATGCATTTTGGAACTGGAAATTGTAGAGTATATTGAAAGAAATAATACAGGGTGGCCAGATTAAAACGAAACAGAGCCATTCTCAGAAACTGCGTCAAGATTGTAAACAAACGCTCAGACCCGTCGATTTTAGATTAAAGGGAGACATTCTTTGCGGGTATTTTTGACTCCGCCACTTTCATCCCCAAGCAAGGGTAAGCATTAACCCAAAATATTTAGATGGCATTGAGGGTTGAGTAATATTTATTTTGAACGCTCTTACAATTCTCTTTAAATTTTGTAATTCCGCCTAATACTTAATAAGAATTTTGATTCTAAAGTTGAAACTTATGTACCTACATACAATTAGTAACGGTAAAAATGTCACTTATTCGAGTTAAGTACGCCAATGGTATAAATTTAGTATCTCTTGCGTTACATTGGTTTTTAGCGATTTGATATCACTTTCGTAAAAAACACAATCGTAAAAAACAGAAAAGTAACTATACACACTCAACGAATGTAAAATAAGTGGATTCCAAATTTATTTTCTAATATTATTTGGAAGCGTTGCGTTGGTTGGTAGCTTATTTAATTATGTTTTTGATAATTAAACACTATGGTTTATTCCATTGCGTAAAGGGTAGATATTATTTCGCTTTGCTTTATGAAAAGTATATGTGCGAATAGAACAGCTGAGCTATTTAATGAACAATATCAAAATCGACATGCAAGGAGGAAGTATGTTCTAGAGTTAGTAACAAATTTCAAGAGACAGGGAACGTAGCCAATAAAAAACGAGAAATTGAAAAACATATAGTTAATGAAGCTAGTGAAGTTTCAGTTTTGGGACAAGTTCATCTTGATCCCACATTAAGTACGAGGCAGCTGGCATCTGTGCCTGGGATCAAGCGAACTAGTATACAAACCATTTTGAAGAAGAATAAATTCCATCCATACAAAACGCATTTAGTCCAGGAACTTTATGAGGATGATTATGACCGCCGTTTTCAATTTTGCGAAATAATGAGTGAGCGAGCAGGGAACGATCCACAGTTCATTTTTCTGATTAATGCAGTTTTTTCTTGAACGTGACGGTAAATCGTCACAATTGCCGCTATTGGTCAGATTCAAACCCTCAAGTTTTTCACGAGGTGCATACAGAGCAACCGAAAAAATTAAATGTATGGGCTGGAATTTTCGGTGACCGGCTGGTGGGCCCTTTTTTTCTACCTGGTAATTTGAATAGCCAAATATATTTGCAATTGCTGGGTAACGCTGTTGACCCTGCCTTGACTGTGAAAATGTTCCAGAGTATGATGAAGATGATTTGATTTTTCAATAGGACTCCGCATTATGCGTTAATTGTCCGTCAGACCAACGTTTGGAATTGGATTGGGAGAAGAGGCAGCATTGAGTGGCCTTCACGATCACC
This sequence comes from Monochamus saltuarius, assembly GCA_025584915.1. Classification (NCBI taxonomy): domain Eukaryota; kingdom Metazoa; phylum Arthropoda; class Insecta; order Coleoptera; family Cerambycidae; genus Monochamus; species Monochamus saltuarius. Next base: position 21,687,011 of record CM046724.1, on the reverse strand, counting down.
GGATTTGTTGCCCCTTGTTTTTTTTTTGTGGGATACCTAAAAAGTAAAATCTATAAAACACAGCCAGCTTCGCTGCAAGATTTGCGTCAAAGAGTAGTCGACGAGAGCCGTCGAATCACTCCGAAAATGCTTCAGAGTATGCGCAAACGATTCAAATAAAATCTTTATTCTTGTATGGAAAGGGGCGGTCATCATAAATACAGATAAGTTTATGTCGGGTGAAAGGTAATGAAATGTGTTATCTGGTGACGTGAAATTATACAGGGTGTCTCACTTAAAAGTGGAACAAGCCTGTAACATGCCTACCGTTCGACCGATTTCAATAAACTTTTTTTCGTTGGATAAACCTTCAAAAAGTCTATCTTCGACATACCTGGTGTTCTCTAAAATTCGAAACCGTGGCCGACTACGATACAATTTATGTGGCCTAAAATCGGAAAATCATATTAGGGATTTTTTTATTCAAAAAATTCCCACGTATTCTTGGTCAGGACCTCATAAAACCCTATCAACCAAATTTTCGTAGCCACATTATACAGGGTGCTCAGGATAGCTTGGGTGTCTCGCTTAAAAGAGGAACAAGCCTGTAACAGGTCTACCGTGCGACCGATTTCAATAAACTTTTTTTTTGTTGGATACACCTTCAAAATGTCTATCTTCGACATACCTGGTGTTCTCTAAAATTCGAAACTGTGGCCGACTACGACACAATTTATGATAGACTTTTTGAAGGTGTATCCACCAAAAAAAAGTTTGTTGAAGTCGGTCGAACGGTAGGCATGTTACAGGCTTGTTCCACTTTTAAGTGTGACATCCAAGCTATCCTGAGCACCCTGTATATTATGGCAACGAATATTTGGTTGGTAAGGTTTTCTGGGGTGCTTTACAAGAATTCTTAAGAATTATTCGAATCAAATAATCCGTAATATGATTTTCCGATTTTAGGCCACATAAATTGTATCTAAGTCGGCCACGGTTTCAAATTTTAGAGAATACCAGGTATGTCGAAGATAGACATTTTGAGGGTGTATCCAAAAAAAAAAGTTTATTGAAATCGGTCGAACGGTAGGCATGTTACAGGCTTGTTCCACTTTTAAGTGTGACATCCAAGCTATCCTGAGCACCCTGTATATTATGGCAACGAATATTTGGTTGGATAGGTTTTCTGGGGTACTTATCAAGAATTCGTAAGAATTATTCGAATCAAATAATCCCTAATATGATTTTCCGATTTTAGGCCACATAAATTGTATCGTAGTCGGCCACGGTTTCGAATTTTCGAGAACACCAGGTATGTCCAAGGTAGACTATTTGAAGGTGTATCCAACAAAAAAAAGTTTATTGAAATCGGTCGAACGGTAGGCATGTTACAGGCTTGTTCCACTTTTAAGCAAGACACCCTGTATGTGGGTTCCATTTAAAAAAATCAAGTTATCCATGATGAAATTTTAAAAATTAGAGCGACGATATCAACCCCAACAAACAGAATTCATAATTGACTTTATAGCTTTTGATAGTATGGAGGGTGGTCAATAATTTCCCCCAATCACTGCCTTCTATGTTGCCGCTCACCTCTGATATTCAACTGTTTCTAGACATCAACTTTTTGACAAAATATCGAATAACGTCCAAACGGTACGTTTTAGGCACCAAGTATGGTACATGAAGTTACACTAGAATTGACCAAGGAATCCAAATATGCAATAATATACAGGAGGTTCCAAAAATGTAACTTCAATATGAATCACCCTGTACTTATATGTCTAGAAATTCCAGTAAAAATATTTTCAGTTTGTAGCTCTTACTACCCCGCACTCCCCCATCAACAGCAGATTTTAAAAATATATATCAGTATAACCACAATCTTCCGTTCACACACTATTGGCCCACCCTGTATAGTACAAACATTTAATGTATTATATAGTTGATTATTCTCAGTTGTAGTTTCTTAAATTTGACGATGAAAATATAATGAATTATTAATTTGTTCGTATATCAAAGGTGGTCTGAATTCTTACAGCAACTATAGAATTCTTCCAACTCAGGCGTTCTATCACTCAAAGGTCTTCTAGCATTTGGATCTTTATGAAATGAGCCTGACTCCGAAAGACGTTGAAAAACATTTCTGAACATTTTTGGATTTGAAGTTGAATGATTTGGAAATCTTTGAATATAAATTCGCCCAGCCTCAGTACCATTTCCATCTGTAAGGCTTTAAATATAAACCATATTGACCATTTCAGCATTTAAATATGCATAAGCCATTATTTAAACTTAATATTTTTAAAAGATGAGTTTAATTTGACAGTATACAATATTAAATATAAAACGATGGCTTCTTATTATTATTGTTTTGCATGGCCTCCCTAAGATATGTTTAAGTAATTTAAGTAACTGAAAAAATACACTTCATAAAATAAATCAATTTTGTTGTAAATTGGTTTGGAATATAAAAAAGTGTAAATAAACAGAAAGTGAAGAAAATACAATGTCGCACATTTAATTTGTATTATTTATTATACAAAGTGACTATATTTTTTTGTAAATAATGACCGCAGATACCCACACCTTCCCCACTGGTAAGTTTAAAAAGCTGGTAATTTTTTGTTTCATACCTACTGTTATAATAAATATGTATAACGAATTTGGTTAAATTATTTCAAGTGGTTTAGAAGTTACAAATTAAAATCTGATTTTTTTCGATTTTCACACCTGTAGCTGGACAATGGCTGTCCTGAGACCCCATTAGATAAACCCCATGATGTAAAAGGCAGGCAAACCTGTTAACTGCAAATTCCCATGGGACTTTTATGTCAAGGTACCCTCAAAAACAAATCCCAAAGTAGAAAAGAAATGTATGTTAAGGAAACTTAAGGGTGCAATTATTATACGCAAATTTTCAGGAAATTCATGGAGTAAGTTGTAAAAAAATATTTCTTTGCTGTAATGCTACGTTGTTTTGAGACACTGTACAAATATATTTTAAATTTAAAAACTTTGAGCCTAATTTCATTCTGACAATAATTTTAATTGACAGGGGTGAGTTGAAATATATAATTTTTATGCCTTATTATAACTAATGTCTAGAAAAGCTTAGGCAATGATTGAAGGAATAATACTGGCGCCTTCGCCATTATTTAAATTTTAAACTTTTGTAAATTAATAGTAGTCAAGTGGATAAGTTACTTATTTCAATTCAAACAAATCATTTTAAGTACGAGTATATTTCACTTATGATAGGTAACACATTTACTGTAAATAATAATATAATATACATAATAACAGACACATTAATAGTTATCTATGCAACAAGTGCACGGCCTCGTTGGATAATTTCACGTCGCGTGCAATAAGCACTTTTTGTACGAGTTGCATACAATATTTTTTCTACGTTTATGCAAAAACCAAAAAATGTTATTTAGATGACACTAAGTCTAGAAAAATATGACGTCGATTTGAACGTTTATGTTTGTCATGATGACAAAACGCTGTAGTAGAATGACAGATGAATGCAATAAACATTTTATTGCACTAGTGCAATAAAGATCCACTTTTTCCACTAAATATAGTTCAATAAAGTATTGTTTTTTGCATGAACGTAGAAAATAGCTATTTATGATATACGTGTTAAAAGTAAGATTTTATTTTGTGAGTGAAGATGATAACTTCACGAACAAAATGAAATCACACGTATATCATACACTATTTTTTCTACAAAACAATCGGAAGAACTTTAAACTCAATAAAAATAAGAAATCAAAAAATACCACACAGATCGCAATGTTTATGAACCAAAATTTTCGTAGCAACCGATTTACTTTTAACACGCCTGTCAAAAATGACATTTTTAACATCAAAAATGACAATTAAAAAGTCCACTTTTAACAGTTTTGTAGAAAAATATATTTTTATCTCATTTAACTAAATTCATATTTTTTTATAGTTTTTATATGTTTTAAGTAGTTTACAATATACTGGCGAAAGAATCAATGCAAACTGCTTTTTCTTTTCATCTTCTAACTTACATGTTGAATCCTTCTTGAAATAATGGGTAGTATTCTTCATTGGAGGTAATAACAACTGACACTCTATATATTCATACTAACGTTTTGTGAAATATGCCGTGAAAGGGCAAAGGGCAGTAAGCGACACTTTTTAATAAATTTAAGTGTTTATATGAATACTATATTGGCAGTATAAGTACTGTATTTTTTACTCTGCGTTTGGTTAAGTCAGCCGACTTTAAAATGCTAGAAAACATTCAGGGACACTAGCAGTAAGTGTCAAAATTGTCTATTATGATGATACATATAGCAGTATCTTAGTTTCAGATACTATCTTTTGATAAATTGGCAAACAATAAAAAATAGGAACAATATTCGAAGATGATAAGATACTGCTTTTTACAATTAACAGCCGCTGATGTAAACTCATTAGGATTATTAGGCAAAAGGCAGTAAATAAGATACTGCCTTTTAAGATATAATTTTCAAACGTTGCCCATTGATGCCCTAAAATAGACAAAAAATTCGATTACGTTTACTAGAAACTGAATTGATACTATAAGTATTCTGTTCGATTTATTATTTACTAATGTTAATTATATTTATCTACAACTGCTTTATGAGTCTCATTACAACATTTACTTGACACTGTTTCACTTGAATAATGAAGGTCCATACAACTAGTGAAGAAATGTGACATATTACCCCACTAGTGAAATATTAAAAAAGAGATCACTGCTTCATGATTTTTTTATTAAGAACCAATAGGTTTATCAATTTAACAATTAATAGATAATTTAACTTGATAATGAAGGTGGAGTAATGTGACATATTACGCCACTAGTGAATTATTAAAAAAAGACATCACTGCTTAATGGTTATTATTGTCTGTTAAAGATGCTTTGACTTGAACTTTAACATACACTTTTAAAAAGAAAATGTTTTATTAAATATTTTTGATATACAGGGTGTTAAAAAAGAGTGTAAAATATTTCAGGAGGTAATAATGAACCGAAATAAGCAGAAAAATCTTAATAAACATGGGTCCGCGGGTGCGGAGATATGGACCATTATTCGTTTTTCAAACATTTTATTTTATTAGGAATAAACCGACAAAGGAAGCTTTTAACAAACAAAACACACCTAAATATTTCCATTTTGTTAATTCTGCACATACTGTTCTTTACTTTTTCACAGCTGAAATGATATATAAGGCAACACAAAATTCTACTTCACCGCTATCATATTTAGTTGGTGATTAGAGACTGCAATAATTTTTAATTTACAGGTTAAAATATCCTTCTCGAAATCACAAATCACACTCACTTGCGAAAGCGAACGCCGAAAGAAGAAAATGAACCATCCCCCTAAGAGGCATGTATTACAATACACAAAGAAACGGCTAATGATAGTTATTTATAAAAGTACATGAGAAAGTGACAGCTGGGGAACATTAGCGCTATCTCAACGGCGGCGGCGCTGCCCCTATTCCTCGACTCCATTCGACACCATCAACTCCTGAATGTCTTCATTCTACACACAAAATATATTTCTGATAACGCCAAATTACCGCCACATCGTTTGGAACTAACGGATTTTTTCTCACCTCGTGGAAAACATTTACGGAAAACAGCATGCACATTTTCCTGGAAGGATCGTTTAGAAAATTTATATATAAGTACTGGCCTTACAACGATAGTTAAATACTGTAGAGAAAGTTGGTGAGAGGTTCTACATCAACGTTTCGATTTATATTAAGTCATCATCAACATGTGAAAAATGTCTTTTAGTCAACGCAATAGACGGACCAATAATTGTAGAATCTATATTTTACGAATTATATTTAACATAATACTTTAATATTGATTTGCTATTTTTATTCTTTCTCATTGGTTTAGCATTGGTCAAAAAGTACAAGCAAAACAATTTAGCTTGTCACATTCTTAAATTATTAAATAATTGATATTTTATGTTTCACATACTACTTAGAAACATGAAATATTTGAGTTTTTGAACCTTTTTATACACTGAAAAAAAAAAAATAATTACAAATAACACGATACTGTCTTAATCGAGGTTCACACGGGATTTTGTATATTTTTACATATGTTTCTGTATGTAGCAGTGTGTTAAAGATTTAACACAATCCACAATGTTAGTATGCCAAGTGTTATGTGTAATTTTTCCACATTTTATTGTTATTTGTATCATTAAAAGACATATGCCTTCACGGACTAGCAGTACTAGTACGGACCTGCACGACGCACATTTGTCCAACACGGACCAGCAATGTTTTGTGCAGGTTCCATGTGTGGCAGATGTTTTGAAGTTTTTAAGTAGTAGTTGAGTGTTGCCCGGAAGAAGAAATTGTTATTTTAGCGATGTTGTGTGAAGAGGAGGAGGAAGAAGCCAGGAAAATGAGAAAGTTTTTGGTTCACTCTATCAATAAAAAGAGAAAGCTGTATGGTAAATTTCATTTATTACTGAACTGGAAAAAGATCAACGAAATTTTTTTCAGTATTTCTAAATGTCAAATCGGTCTCTTGGTTTGGCCTGCAGCATTAAACAAGATTTCGCAGAGCAATGCCATCTGAAAATTTGCAGTTTGTTTAAGATAATTAAATATAGGTTGTTGATAAGCGAGGGTGCCCGACAGTTCAGCAAAACATCCACAACTTAATTGGTCGAGTATTTCTAACAGTTTTAAACCAATTTCTGATTTTGTGGAAACTGAACGTACGTCGGATTAGCGCGGCCAGGCATAGAAATTGCAGATCACCGACAAAACCTGCTGTGATGGTTGTTGCGGGTGACGGTACGTGTTGGAGCTGGACTAGTTTGTGCTGCTCCATTAAATAACATGGGTACCTTCATGAACTAGCTTGCTGTTGCGTTGCGCAGGTATATTGAACGATATTAAAAGGTATAGACTTTACACATTAACATGTTGATTTTATGTAAAATAAATGTATAGTATTGTCAAGAATGGAAATTTAATTTTAATCATTGGAAAATAAATTTAATTAGCAAATATATTTTAAAAGTCGAATTCCAGCCTAGTCGGTGGTGTGTTGGTATCTACAAAAGCCCCTCCTAAGGAAATAGATAGCTCCCCTGCAAATCAATTGGACCTAGGTCAGGCCCTCCAGCTGACAGTAACATGTTTCCTTTCGTGTGCATGATTTCGTTAAATAAATCTTTTTGTTACTATTTCTCTGTGATAGATCTACATCTGCAGTTACCCCTTTGTGTGCAAGGCGTACCATGCGTAACATATGATGGAGGCGCCGGCGGTGATTTGTTTTTACCTATAAGCTGTATTTTTTCTCCAGTATTACGTAACAGAATTATGATGTAACAATAATAATGAAATAAGACATTGTACTTTTTAGGATTTTATTTAAAAATATGTGAACACTTTTTTGTATTCCAACCCGATTAATAACAAAACATATCTCAGAGAGACCATCCAAACCAATAACAATAAGAAGCCGCCATCTTGTTTAATATTGTGTATTACCAAATTAAGCTTATTTTTGAAAAAAACATTAAGTTTCAATAATGGCTTATGTATATTCAAATTCTGAACTGAGGCTAGGCGAATTTATATGGAATGATTTCCAAATCATCCAACTCAAAATCCAAGAATGTTCAGAAATGTTTTTCAACGTCTTTTGGAGTCAGGCTCATTTCAAAAAAACCTTTTAGTGTTAGAACGCCTGAGATAGAATAAACTATTCTACACGAAATTGAAGAATACCCAAATACTAGTACTAGGAAGATCGCTGCAAATCTTAATGTGAATCATAAATTAGTTTGGTCCGTTGTGAAGCATCAATTATACCAGTATCACATATAAGAGGTTCAAGCCTTACTGCTGAAAGACTGTACTGACCACCTACAATTTTGCCACTGGATTTTGGAAAAAATTGAACAAAATGTTGACTTTAGCGCTGGCATATTGTTTACCGATGAAGCTAATTTTTCCAGAGATGTTATAATAAACTTTCACAATAACCACGTTTGTTCTGATGAAAACCCTAATGCCATAATGGAATCTCGATTTCAACATCAGTCTTTGAATGTATGGGTGGGTATTATTGGAAATTTTCTTGTTGGACCTTACATTTTACCAAGAACTTTAACCAGTGCTTCATACTGCCAATTTCTTGAAAACATTTTACCTGAACTACTTGACTATATCCTCTATGCGCTAAGACAAAACATACGATTTATGTAGGCTCCCCCTCATTTGCTCGTGAATTTTTAAATGAAAGATTCGGTAATAACGTAATTGAACGAGACACTCAAGAACCAGGTCAACTTTGGTCACCCAGATCACCCGATATGAACTCTATTGAATTTTTTATTTGGGGACATCTCAATACATTAGTTTACAAAGTTCACATTAAATCTGAGGAGCACTTACAACAAATTATAGCTGGTTTGATCTGATAAGACCTACTCGTCGAGTTGCAATTTCAAGATCTAAAGCATGTATTTTGACGATGGCCATATCCAACATTTGTTATAATAAAGCATAATAAAGTAATTCCATTATTAATTAATTATTCTGTTATTATTTTAAGTAATGTAATGAGTCGTAAAAATGCATTTGATCAAATAAATTAATGTTGTTAATCGGTTTGGAATGCAAAAAAGTGTAAAGAAACAAACAATGAAGATAATACACTGGCGCCTGTGATGACCTATTTTATTTGTAATATTATACTTTGTGATATATTTTTTTGGCAAATAATGGTCGATATTACCCACAACTCCATCACTGGTAAGTTTCTAAAACTGGTATTTTTTTGTTTTATACCCACTTAAATGTGCACACCGAATTTGGTTAAAATTTCTAAAACGGTTTAGAAATTAAAACTGATTTTTTTTTATTTTTGACGCCCCCACATGTATGTAACAAAGAACCCTTATTTTTGGCCAAATAATACGCTTCTGGATTTTTGACCTCTACTTAAGAAACACCCTATATTACAGTTGCAATAGAATAGGTACATTAATTACGAACAGTTCCTCTGAAACGCTGTAAACTTATCTATAAGGTACCTGACCAATGTTTTTCCTTTGAAGTCTCCCAGTCTACCCCTGTATCGTTCCCTAGAATTGAGCTATTTGCATTTTGGGGATATGTACTAATAACGTCGCGCTACGTTCATTGTTTAGACTTTGAACCCGTCTTGAACGCCGGGTTATGTTGGTTTAGTGCTCCCTTGTGGTTATAATTGGAATTACGACCGTTATGAGAGATCTTCAGGTAATCATAGTTTCCTTAAGGTTGTTTATACGGTCGGAAGGGTGCAATAACATAATCCAGCAGGCCATTTCAAAGCAGCTCTTGTTTTTCTTGCAGAGGAATGTTGTTTTACAATTTAGGATGTCTCCGATATTAGTAAATGAAAATATAATAGTTACTTTTTGTAACGTATATACAGTGCCTTCAGCAATGTCCGAGATCTATATGATCATCAATATAGGCCATCAAACTCACACATATTGATAATCCTGACTCAAAATTCGCTAGAGACATAGAATTGTTTATTTAACACTAGGTTAATTTTCTTTTTAGTGGAATACATAGAATTATTATAATATTCACATATTGTCATCTAAAGTATTTTGCATAAAGTTAAGTTTCAAGATTTCTTTAGAATAACGGAGATATTGCATAATTGTTGATCTTGAAAACGCATAATGATGTAGATAAACTATGTTACCACATAAAAATCTGTGCCTTTCAAAAAATTATCTATAAAAAATTAATAAGGTAAAAGAAGGAGAGATGGAGAACCGTTTATAAAGCAAAACATATTTTCTGTATTTATACAAATATGTAAAAAATACTCAGAACAAACTCTACACTTTGGTAAAGTAAAACCGGAAACATGTACAATCGTATGCAATAATAATGGCACTCTTTAAAATCACCAATAGAGATTTAATGAAATTTCTGCTTAAAACTTCCAGAAGCTCAAAAACTAAAAGCATGTACTTTCAAAAATGCGAAGATTGAAAAACTGAACCTCTAAATTAGTCCTCTCTCTATCCTACCTGGGTTAGGTGAAACAAACCACCAAAGATAAGATATATGATCCTCGGAATTCTAATATTTTTTCTTCATTGCACTAGTACCACACATTTGACAAACGTGCCGAAAATAATTTTCCTGCATAACTTCGTTAAAAAACACCAAATTACACAATTTCAGCATTCACCAAGTGCAACTAATCTTTACGTCTATTTCTACCTAAACTAATAGGGCATTGTTACAATGGACCCATGTCTCTTCGCTTTACCTCACGTGTTTATTACAAATTTTACTTCACTAAACGAGACCACTGTTTAAAATACAGGATGTTTTATTGGGAAATAAGTCGCAACAAGTGTCCAACCTAAAAGTCATTCTGTTTTTAAATGACTGAGCCGGTGGATTATCCATAGAAATTGTGGAAGGCATTAATTAATGATTAGGGTTTGTCAATAATTGGCCACATGCCATATAGACTATAAATGTACTAATATCAAGATTAATATACTTAATCCAACACTACTTTGGTTTCACTATTCCTCAAGTACAGTAATACTTTATTGAAAGATTAACTTATTCCTGTATAATAAAATTATATATTCTTCAATTAAGAATAAAAATTACTCTGAAATCAAGAGAACTACTATACTTAATATGAAATAAAATTATGTTTATTTAAAGAGTTGTTTTGTTTTATTTAGATAATATGAATTACTTGAGACAACCATTGTTATTCACAAAGTTAAATTTTAAGTGACAAACGAATGACGGCAAATATTTGAAATAATATTAATTAACTTTGAATAAAATAAACAATACTATTGCATTAAAACAAAATAAAAGTGAAGTACATAATTAGTATTTCAGAATTCTTGCTATATTGTATGTTTTGCTTCATTCAGTAGTATTTACTTTTATTTATATAAAGGAAAGGCTTATAGCAAATTGTCAGTCATTCATTAGAAGTACATCAGATATACAGGCTGTATCACATAAGAGGGTCACTCCCATGTATCTCGCTTAATATGCGAGACACGCCAAAAATCTTTTATTGTTGTTGTTGTTTATCCACTTTTACTATTCAAATTCTCTTCAAATAATATAATTACTTTTAAAATGCATTATAATGACGTCCATTATTTTGCTATTCTAACCTTACATTTTAATAATTATTTTCACGTACTTATACACAAAAGTGAATAATCTTACATGCAGAACTATGTAAGTTTATATTATAAGAATATTTGCATCTACAGTTGAATTTAAATAAATACGTTTTGAAAGATTTCTGTACACAAAAATTTGTTGGTTCGTTTTACCTTTGAATATTCGCAGGTGGCATGAGATAACATTCCTATTATTTGCTAAACTCTATATTATACAGTTCTTAAATGTTTCAAATTACTTGTATTTCTAGAAAACGCTATTTCAAAAATACGGCGCCTTTAATAAAGGCTAATCAAATATTTTAAATGTTGCCTTCCTGCTTTTGAGTTGAGGTCAGTTGTATACAGGGAGATCGTTTAACGCTATGAGAATGTCTGTACTGAAATATGCCTAGAATATTCCACCCGCGAGAGCGTCTCAGGTTTAAGAACAATAAACACGCCGCCATTTGTAATCAACATATTATAACAGGACGTGTTAGATTCTCTCGTCAAACAACCTCCAGGTAAAGTACACTTACCTTATCCCGGCTGTAACGTAACTCGCCGCATAATAGCGGGATGTTGTCGTAAGATTTCTAAACCTTCCCTTAAGACGCCAGCAGGCAGGCAAGCAGTTTGTTTATTAATTCTGTCCGGAACAAGCGCCGATCTAGATTGTTTCAGTTCTCAACGGTGGCTGTGAATTACCTTCGTATAAGTTACAATACGCACGTTGATATCTCTAGAAATTTAACGTATGTATGCGTTGTTATAAGAATAAACTTTTGGAAGAAAATGCAATTTCTATCATTTTTTGTATAGATATGTAAAATTACCTGATATTTGGAACTATACAATTTATCTCAAACATGGGCAGAAGTAATAATAGCAGTAAGTTACCTTTACAAATATTACAATGTTACAAGTGTTCAGCCCTCGACACAGAAGTTTGCCACAATAAAACATGTGTTTAAGGTAGATGAACATGTTGTCAATTGTTTCCAGCCCATTACTTTGCTATAAATATTTTTAAAACTGTATACATCGCTTATTTATTTATCTATTTATTCTCATCAATTCCCAACAGATTAAACATCCAATAACAGGACAACTACAAGTAGTAAACAAAAAGAAAGAAAGCATGCAATCATACAAATAACAATACTTCAAATAAACAGAACAAAGTCAAACTATAACACAATAGTTATTTATTAAGTGTTTTAAGTAGCATTTTATCCACGCAATGTTTAAACGCGAGAGCGTAGTTCAAGCGTTTAATATACTTAAGTGGATAAAAGGCAATTAAAACACGAACGCAATACAACGTTTTATCCATAATCACATCACAATCATATCTGTGGAGTCAGAATTATTGTAATTTGTAATGAAACGTGGTAGGTTTTGTTATAGCTACTTGGTTGCTATGGTACGTTGTTTATTATTAATTATTTAATAAACAGTTTTTTCTGAATTTGGTAAACATACAAGAAAGTAACTGTGTTTCTGTGGCTGTTTTCGAAGAAGATCAAAAATCAATTTTCCATTTATTGTCAGCGAAATCCAGGAAACAACGAATGGAGGGAAAAACGGAAGTAATGATGATAAATGAAGAAGTCATGCTATTGTATTTTTAAATTTGAAGACAAAACATGCAATTTCATCTATGTGGTTGAAGTATTCGATGTTGAAGGCTACTATAAAAGTCTACAAAAATATAGATATTCATACAAGTTTACTGTTTATTTGAAGAGTGAATCGACAGGATACAAAGCAAAAAAGCTGCAGTATTGGAAAGAGCACATATTGAAAAATTTTTGCGTGGGGATGTCGATAAAGAATATTGAATGATTAATGTAATATCTCTTTACCTTTTACATGTTATTAGGTATATAGTGAACTTTTAAATTGCACTAATAATGGGGATTTCTGGTGCCTGTCGATGCTGCGATTTGACAAATTTGAAAATTACTAACGTACAGGACATTGGCAGTCCTACTCATTTCAATACCTGATACCAAGACGGACATTTAAAAAAAATGTACAATTATAGAAGAAAGATTTTGCGTGAATGCTGTTGAAATATGGGGAAAATATATTTCTCTGCAACCAATTCGCTTCACACAAGACAGATTCTTTTTAAGATACATCATTCAAAAATGTTCTTATCAGCCTGTGGGAATCAACACATTGGCGAAGGTACCGTCAATAGTTGCTTCATTCCTGAATATCGTAAATCCAGATGCATATACTGGCCATTGTATGTCGGGCACTCCAAGAACTTTATTAGCCAATGAAAGGGCTAATCTTACAACCATTAAACTGCATGGTGGATGGAAGAGCTTCTCTGTAGCAGAAAGTTATGTTGAGGAGTCCAGATCTAACAAACTTGATGTTGCCAGAAAAATCCAAGGAAAATGTTCCTTACAAGAAGATACATCCGTAACTTGTGCAAATTCTTCACAAACTTCGTCAGATGTTATGCGTTCCGAAAATGATGGCAACATACTACAAGGGTTGTTATTAACAGGAGGGAGTTAAATGTGATGTGATGTGAAACAAAAAACGAAATTTCTATTACTATAAATATAAATATTAAAAAAACTAAATTTGATTTATTATAGGTTTATTACTTTTCTCATTATTCTACTAGTATCAGTTTAGACGGTTCATATGTATGTATAAAAGATCTATTATAAGGTGATTGTGGATAATAGTATTAACTGTTATTAAAGATGCCAGTAATACCTGAGACACCCTGTATATTGTATAAAAAAATTAACATGTTAATGTGTAAAGTCTACATATTTAATGATACAAATATCACTGAAATGTCTAAAAGTTACACATCACACTTGTTATATTAACACATTGGATTTTGTAAAATATTCAACACATTGCTGCATATAGAGAAATGTGTAAAAATATACACAATTGCGTGTGGTCTCGATTTAACAGAGGATTATTATTATTATTATTATTATTATTATTATTATTATTATTATTATTATTATTATTATTATTATTATTATTATTATTATTATTATTATTATTATTATTATTATTATTATTATTATTATTATTATTATTATTATCATTATTATTATTACAAATTATAGAAGAGCAGAGGACTACTGTCCTATTGTGCTCTAAAGAAGAAAATAGATGAAGTTACCCATATTATCCTAATATAAGTACAAAAAGAATAACAAAAATTTTAAAGTACAATAAGAAAAGAGAAAAGAAAAATAACATAAATAAATTTTGCATCCACAGAAACTACCTAATTGTTAAATAGATAACTGTCAATTCTATTCTTGAATAAGTACACTGTTGGCGAATCTACTATGTCCTGAGGTAATGAATTCCAAGTGTCAAAGACTCTGTTGCTCAGAAAATGTTGTCTGGTACGCGTTTTGAAGTTCTCCTTCTTAAGTTTTAAAGAATGTCCACGAAGACGAGTGTCTGTATTGAGTGGAAAAGCTGTGCCTAAGTTGCCAAAATTGAATTTTAAAATACGGTAAGTTAATATTAAATCACCACGAAGACGTCGTTGATGAAATGTCGTGAGATCTGCAGATATTAATCTATCGTGATAGGACGGCCGAACAGGACCAAGGGATAATCTAGTAGCTCCACGTTGAACTTTTTCCGATTGTGTGTTAAAATGTTAATTATTTTTTTGCAGTGTAGCTTTATAGAAATAACATTTTTATTTACACTAATCTATTTGAAAATTACCCTAATTTCCAGGAATATCTCGACACTGTTTTATAAATTATTTTTTTATTACAAAGTACTGGAAAACAATCACTTTCAATAGTCATTACACTCTTACCAATTATTAATAAGCGATAATTAGCGATGATCTTAAAGTCACTTATGTAACAGTCGTTACAATAATTTTAGGAGGTGATAGAATACATGATTTTGTCGATTGAAATAAATATATATACCTATGCAATGTTTATCAAGAAACTATTTCTAAGAACTGAAAGAATATTGCTTAGGTATGTTTTTAATAATATCTGAATAAATCTACACACAAAGGTTTAAATAAAATCCATGTTTAACTTTTACTCTTCGCTTTTACAAAGTAGAAAAACCATGTTTATGAAGTTCTAGGTAAGTAACGAAGCCACTTTGGATTTTATTGATTAAATAATTTAAATAATCCATTCATTCCTAATAAAAAAGTGTAGAAATATTTGATATAAAAAGGCTTTTACACTTCAACAATTGCAGAAAAACACGGTTAAATTAAAACAATTATTTATCACAATTATTGTAACACTTGGTATATAGGTATGTGTGTTTCCATCGTCACCTCTTAAAATTATTGTAATGACTTGCAAGACACCCTGTATAAAAAGCCTTGTAAACTTTGTACATTATATTAATTCCATAGGATAGATAATATATATATCTAAACACAGTCTAATGAATACCAGAGGATGTAGTTTTTAAGGCCTATTATTTGAAAATCTACACCACATTTACACTATTGCAAGTAAATTCTATCAAATATTTGCCAAAATACATTGCCTAACGGTTTTTGTAAAATTAAAAAAATCGCGATCAGGTAAATTTTACCCCTTTTTTGTACGGATTTACGAGTAAAAGTGGTGTAAATTTCGTATAAAATTTTACCTGCTCTTTTCTGCTATGTATTTTGTCATTTAAAAATAAATGTATTTTACAAACTTTTTTAGGCACAAACTGATTGAAAATTTAAAAGAATATGAAGTACCAGTTAACTAAATAGTTTACATTCTTTTATCTCACGAAGAAATATGAAACAACCCTATTAACACAGTTGTGGTCCTGCACAACATTTGTAGATACGTACACCTGGTTCCTACAAGATGTCGACAAAATAAAGATAAACTACAAACTAACAAAGTCTATCTGCTCACATATTTCTCATCATAATAAAAGGGATTTGAGCAAATAGGGACAGATTGCGCACTATATTTATATTTCACATGTTTCGCAGCAATTTGTACCAATATTGTGACTTGCATTGCCCATAAAACAGACACAAATCTTTTTTAACTAGAACGCTACCTAGTTTGGAAATGATTTATATTTTAATAAAGTTTCAACGTGCCGTATGGTAAATATCGAATAATTTATATACTAACTCTTACTCATTGAATCAAAATTTTATTGGAACGTATTTTCTCGTGTAGTACTAATCCGAAAGCTAAAAAATATCTGTAAAACTGAAGTAATGGGAATAATAGTCATAAATATCGATTTATTGTCACAACTCAGCTTCATTTGTTGATATTTTCAGGTTATTTCCTTCCTATTTGCTTTATTTTATGCAATGCTGTGTAGGTAGATAATATAAAATACAAAAGTGGAAAAGTTTCTCAATATTCACATAAGAAGGCCACTCCCTTGTATCTCGCTTAATATGCGAGACACGTCAAAAATCTTTAATTGTTTTTTGTTGCATTTTCGGAGGCCTTTATGCTCGTAAAAACAAATTTGAGATCCATGGCCAATTTTATGTGTAATAACAAAAAAACCTGTTAAGTGCCCAAACTGCAAGGCTGTCTAACTTTTTTATCTTAAGAGATAAAGAAAACTTACTGGTAATAAATTTTTATTGCAAAATTGATGCCTTCCGCCTGATATAAACAGATTTTTGAAATATCGTATGTGGTTCGCTGCGCCCTCTAGGCGGATAAATGTAATATACTACATGTTGCCCTTATCTTTTGTATTTATTTTTCAATTTTAGTTTAAAAAAATGTACCTAAATATTTTCGTGTTGCTCATGATAATGTAGAACCTGTTTTAAAGACGCCAACTGCAAAAAAATAATAAACAGAATGTACTTTTTTATGCAAAATACAGATTTTCTTATAATATTATTTTTCTACGTTCATGCAAAAAACAAAACTTTATTGAACTATATTTAGTGGAAAAAGTGGTTTTTTATTGCACTAGTGCAATAAAGTGTTTATTGCATTCATCTGTCACTCTACAATAGCGTTTTGTCCTCATGACAAACATAAACGCTCAAATCAATGTCACATTTTCCTAGACTTAGAGTCATCTAAATAACATTTTTTGGTTTTTGCATGAACGTAGAAAAAATATCGTATGCAACTCGTACAAAAAGTGCTTATTGCACTCGACGGGCGTGCAATAAACACTTACATTTTGTACTTGTTGCATAAATAACTATTTATTGGTTTTCACATTAGAAGCAATTGGGTCTCTAAAATTATTTTGACACAGACAATGTAATAAAATAATATTATATCTAAGAAAATCTGTATTTTGCATAAAAAAGTACATTCTATTTATTATTTTTTTGCAATTGGCGTCTTTAAAACAGGTTCTACATTATCTTGAGCATCACGAAAATATTTAGGTATGTTTTTTTTTAACTAAAATTGAAAAAAATGTAATAAATACGAAATATTAGGGCAACATGTAGTATATGCATGAAAGACGAAAAAACAGGCAATTATTTGTGGCCATAGCCTGTTTCAATAAAAAAAACTTTTATCCACCTAGAGGGCGCAGCAAACCACATACGATATTTCAAAAATCTGTTTATATCAGGGCGAGTATCAGGTGGAAGGTATCAATTTTGCAATCAAAATTTATTACCAATAAATTTTCTCTATCTCTTAAAATAAAAAAGTTAGACAGCCTTTAAGTTTGGGCACTTTACAGGTTTTTTTTGTTATTACTCATAAAGTTGGCCATGGAACTCAAATTTATTTTTACGAGCATAAAGGCCTCCAAAAATGCAACAGAAAACAATTAAAGATTTTTGACGTGTCTCGCATATTAAGCGAGATACATGGGAGTATGTGATACAGCCTGTATAATAGATACATAAATAATATGCCCCATCAGAAATCCATTGTAATTAAAAAGAATTAAAATTTCCAACGAAAATATATTTACTGTTTCAGGAATTACCTAATACACAATATTAGAAATAGGAAAATTCCTATTACCTACTCGAAAATTCTTGGACGGTTTCCATAAAAAAATTCGGATATGTTGTCAAAAATAAATTTCTTGGCTCATTGTACAGGGTCTCTCAAACTGAATAGAATGGGCCTTCAGTGAGGATACAAAAAATTTTAATAAAATTTGGGACACGTGGTGTTAAATGGGATGAGGTAAGCTTCATTTTCAATCGCAAGTATTATTTTTATTTTTTTCCAGAAATAAAGCCAATTTTTTTACTTGTTAAAAAGCTCTCTCTTTTCTAATACATTTTTATTAGAGAAATGTGTCTGTACTATAAGCAATATCGTCCTAAAGAGTCGCAAAAGAATTACCACCTAAAAATCATATTAGCGGTGGTTGAATGTTGAATGTAAACAACAAACATTAATTATTTTCCACGACTACATGATCCTTCCGCCGCTAATGTGATTTCTACGGGAGGTAATACAGAAAAAGTTTTCTAATAAAAAATTATTATTTCTCCACCACGTGTCTCAAATTTTATTTAAAATTTTTATATCTTCACAGTAGACCCGTACTATCGAGTTTGGGACACCCTGTACTCTTTACATCAAGACCCTTCCAAAAGGACCAAATACATGACATGCTTTGATACAAAGTTTATTTTACTATAAAATATATTACTAAATCAAATTCGTCATCATCATTTTTCGGTTTTGACAAGAATAAAAGTATAAATTTCCAGCCTTATTTATAGTCACATAGTAAATTACAAAATTATTTTATTAAAAATATGTACTGCAAAGTTTAACTGTAGCAACATTTTATTTTACAAAGGAATTGCTTCGGCTATAATGTCAAATTAATCCTTTACTTGATATTAAATTGTCTACCGTATTAATTACAGTGTTTTTGCTTTATTACTGCCAAGGCAACTGCAGCAGAGTACCAGGTATCTGTTGTCAAATAGTGTCCTGATCAAAGGACAGGTAATTAGGTTTCCAATAACTCTTCATCAACTCGGCCTTGGGGAGTGGGATTCAAATTCCTCCTGTAACCCATTCTGGTAGTTAATTTGCATACCCGGTGCTTATATTACTCATTACTATGTTTTGGCCTCAGTAGCGGAGGCATGGAAAGGATACACTTCGTATTCTATGTCGAATAATTTTAGATCAGAATGAGGGACAGATCGATAGTTTTAAAATAAGATTATTTCTTTACCTAACCCCTACTTCTCACGTGCGTTTGTTCATCCATACGATTTATTTATGTATGGACGATCTCTCAAACAGGTATGCATATTTATTTATTAATTTGCAGTATAATATCCAAGGGGTCACACCCATTTGTAGGATAAGTTAATATGATTTTATCAAAACTTTGGTATGAGCAAATGGTACCACAATCAATTAATTAAGCCTAGAACTGTATGTTGTAAGTCTATAATTAATATATTTAACAATATCTTCATATTTAATCGTAAAATATATTACCTTATACGAAAACACAGGAGCGTATATTGGCAAGATTATGCATACAGAAACGATCCAAATATGCGTCATGTGGAGTATCTTTGAAAGGATAAATTCCATCAATAAAGAGTTTTTATCTGCAAAAAATGCTGTTATTTTACTATGAAAGTTGAGAATGAAAAAGAATACCCAAATCCTTAACACACTCAGACACCTTCTGAATCTTATCATTCAATGAATAATCAAAAACAACACTGTCTTTTTTCTTATAAAAATACAAAACATTACATTTTATCAACATTAAGTGGTAAGTTATTCTCTTGGTACCACTCATTAAGAAACAGTAAGTTGTGCTGAAGATTCACACAGTCAACAATAGATTCAATATGACAAAAAATCTTTACGTCATCAACATACAAAAGGCATAGTACGTCAAAATTAACAGCAATATCATTTATAAAAATAATAAATAGAAGAGGGCCAAGAATGGATCCTTGCGGACCACCTGAGGTCTGAAAATATATAAAAGTCGGACTTATAAGCCTATGTTATTAAGCTTATTTAACAGTATATAAGTTTTGTCTAGACAACATCCGGTGTCATGTTTCGTCTAGACATCATCCGGTATTATGTTTCAGTTCATTGACCAAATCCCCTTCCTCTCTCATTACGTCTAAGGTGTCATATTACATATCATGTGTCATCATGGACTTTTGACCTTGCACATCTACCTTATCCTTATCCGCCTCCAACCCTTACTACTCCCATTAAATGACATTGGTATACATTAACTCGATACGAAACTAAATGTGTCCCTTAATAAAGTGCACAGTATAGTTAGTACGTAGCACCGTCTTCTTTAAACCAAAAGTCTCCCATCCAGTCTGCATATATTGTGTGTAAGTTGTAATAATTTAAACAATTGATAACATGTCATTGTATTAGTATTTATAAACTTGTTTGAAAAATAAAGCACATTTATTGTACTTACGATATTATTTGATGTTGTCATATGTAGCAAGACATATCGCTGTCTTAATATTATACGGTTCTTTGTTACAATTTTAACACTACGTATTAATGAGTTATTAAAAAACATTGCAAAGTATTTTGGGTCGACTAAACGTTCCTATATAAATAAGGTAATATTCCAATGCTAAATAAGAATTCTATGAACAGAAAATACATAGAACTTTCCTTGAAAGCATTATTCTACTAACACAAAAGATGATATCATATTTGTTGCAACTGAATTTTGGAAATAATAATTATTGAATAGGAAATCTTATGTCGCCTATAAAAAATTGTGTTATAATCTTATCGTCAAGTAAAGAAATAATAATAAATCTTTTGCAATAATAATGGCACTTTCTCAAATCCGTTTTTGTACTATTGAATATTCTCAGTGGATATATATTAGTGAGTGAAACAACTAAGAATGAATGTTGAAAGTTAGATTTCATTATGAATGCATTAACATTTTGAAATAATCCACCAAATTCATTTTAAAGCGTGTCATTATTATTGGAATTGATTGTAACTACATATTTGCGCCCCAAATATAACATTTTATTGCGAACAAATTAGTGATGGTAAACAGTTTATTTTAGTTTTTCGTAATGCAAAGTTATTTATTAATTATATTTTCCTGTGTTTCATGAACCAGTAGGTTCTATGTGAACATTTGTTCATTCAAAGATTTCTCTAAAATAAAGCTGTATGTTTTATTTTTTACATAAACTGTATCTAAATTTCATTACTAGAAATCAACTAAAAATTGGCTTATCTATAGATCAAATGAATAATAAAATTGCTTTAATTACACCAAAATAATAATATTTATTTATTATCCTAATTTTCGTAATGCCACAAATGTCAAACCTGTTGTTCTCATATAAGGTCTGATGTAGCACTGAACCTAATTATATATAATTTTAAGGCAGCGATATTGCTCCAGCACTGACTGTAAGCACATGTGCAGTCAAACTGAGTTATGCTAGTCGAATATCATATTTAGCTAAGGTTTGTTAGTTATAATCTGATGTTTGAAATGCATTAGCGTGGAGTAATTAAATACCTGCCACTGATTGTGATTATTGAATTACTCGTAGTGTATCACAATTACCTTCACTAGTACAGACGTTTGTCAAATACCGTAATTAAATAAGAAAAAACTGAATAAATACACGAAAACTTCAAACGCATTTTAGGTGCTCTAAAAATATATAATACTTATTTATATATCAAGAGTGTTAATTAGGCATTTAAAATCAATAGCGTGAAGATAATAGTCCGAGGCTTATGCCGAGGGCTATTACACACTTAGGGTATTAAACGCATTATGACGCACGAGATGTATATAGAACTTTTTACACGACCGGTATTCAGAAATGTTATAAATTTACTATACATCATTTAATGTATTTGTGGAAATAAGTGTCTCTATAACTATAATCAAGTAATTTTTGTTCGAGCCGAATCGACAGTTGTGAAGAATGCCTAGCAATAATATCAACACACGCGGTTATCATGTACGCCATATTTAGTAGGCGAAAAACCTCTAGCAACGTAATAGATTTTTTCGTATGTAATTGGTAAAATATGGATTTCAACAGTCGCAGAGGAAAAAAAGGGAAGTCTGTGGCCGGAAAAATCAACAAAACCAATGATTTTGTTAAATGATCCCTTAAAAATGCGAAATACTACACTGAAAATGTGCTTCCAGCATATTTTTTGGAAACATAATTGTATCTTTCCATGTTAAAGACAACGGTACTTTTTTTAACATCGACATTAGCAAATATTCAGGATTAATATTCTTAAATTGTAAAAAATAATAGTTACAAACGGAAGAAATTAAAAATATTGACTAGAGAGAAAATTGACAGTTTTCTGAGAGATCCCCCGATGAAATATTTTTAATGATCAAGGTAAGTTGTCATCTTCAAATAAAATGTACCTACATTATTTTTTTCATTATAATAAAAAATAAAGGTACCTACTTTAATCTTGAGTAAAATTTACATTTTTCGACATACGTCGTAAACGACTGCAAAAAATTGAAATCTGATTACTTCATTTTGGGTTTTAGGCCCTGCAGAACTTTTTGTCAAGAATAACTTTTTTTCATAAAATCAATAATAAAAAAGTTCCCCATATGATGCCGGCCTAATTGGACACACTGTATATTATTATGAACGAAAAAAATAATTCTATTGAATGACAAAATTATATACCTACTGTTCCATTAAGAAAAAGAGACCCTGTAGAAAAATTACAAGTACGTCACTGAACTCTGCTTAAAAAACTTCTCACTATTCGGATATCTCGGTTATTATCTGAGATATAAAGAATCCGTTAACAGTTAAATTTCGCCCTGTATCTCAAAAGCGAAGAGGGCTATAAATGTTCTGATTAGGGTATCTAGAGTTTCCCCGAGAAAGAAATAGTCTAGTTTTTATATATTTTTTTAGGTATTAATAATATTGTGTGAAACTAACTACTCTGTGGACAAAAGCCCCAACCAGCATTGAATTACACCTACAATATCCCACCCATCTATTCCTTGTTATTAGCTGTTGTAACATTTTTTACTGTATTAGAAAGGTCTTTTAAGCTAATATAAATCAAATCTCCTACAATTCCTATCAATGAAGTCATATGTACGTTCTCTGATACCAAAACAATTAAAGGAGGCCACCTGAAGAAGCAATCCTAAAAATGCAGAAATAGGTCAGATCTCATCTATTGTGATTGAATTGTCGAATTCCCACTGCCAAAAGTGAAGTTAGACATTTATAGAGTGTTTTCATTAAAGCAGGTTAGTAAATTTAGATAGATTAATTTCTTTAGATTATTATTGAATAGAGCTTTGTCTGTGGAATTGTTCATAAGCATACCTAGATGTTTGGTATCAGAGAACATACATATGGCTCCATTGATAGGAATTGTAGGAGATTTCATTTATATTAGCTTAAAATACCTTTCTAATACAGTAAAAAATAGTCTAGTGTTGCAAAAACCACATCCTTCTATTTCTTGATGTTTCCGAGATACCTTGTAATTATAACGAAATCGGGACACACTGTACACTGAAAAACTAAAGTATGTCGTACAAGTTGCAATTACTAGTATACCAGCTGTGTAGTTTTAACTAATTGTTTTACGTTAAACTTTTACATTTTTTATCCTCCGTAAGTATGTATCATTAGAAATTTATGATCACTCTGTAACTGCATTTCGTTATAAATATCTACAGCATTTTTCACATATTTAGTTAGATTTGTAAGAAATAGAAATACGGGTACAAAATGTATTAACTACAATTTATTTCTAATATGGTCTAATATTAGTAACTTCATATTCATCTTAAAATAAGGCTCAACCTCAACACGTTTACGAGTCTGTCGTTTTCAGGCCTCGGCAAATACAAACTTCGAGCAAAGTTAATAAATTTATTAACAATTCCTGATGCAGAACTAACAGCGTTAGCTGTACGCCCTTCTGAACTAAATCAATGAGTAGTTTTCGATGTGTAATGCATTACATCATAATGATGCAGTCAAGTTTCATCAACTTAGTTCGGCTTTATATCCTGCCTTGAGGCATCTGGAAATTATATTAGTTTTACCCCGAATATAAATTCAATTTCTGCAAGAGTTTATAACCGCTAGGTGTCTATACTTCATATCGGATTAGGTTGGAGCTGTGCCGTACATACCGCAGATGTGCTGTATATTGAACATCGACACAAAACAAGTGACTTAAATTTTAAAGGAATTACGTTGTGATTATTACGGATTTTATATTAAATGACAAGGATATCAACTGTAGAATTAGAACTTACCTGTCAAGTAGGGACAGGATGTCAAAATTAAAATGGGGTTTAGCATTCTCATATTGCATTTTCTGAATTATTTTGTAATTTTAGTACGATCTGAAAAAATTATAATTTTTTGACGCCTCTACAGCCTTTAAAATAATTTGAGAACATGAACTCGCATAAACCGCTGTGCGACGTCACTGCCTCCTGTACGTAAACTTGTAAAAAACTTGTCAGTAGGTACAGGCTTTCTAACTAATTAAAAGCTTGTATTTTGTTGCCATCTTTCAAACAATTTCCTGAAATTTTTATCCTCCTTAGAGAAAGCTTCATGTGATTACAATGGAAATTTTTTGACGTTTATAAATAGATTGACATTTTATTTGACAGAAATTCGTATTTTAATTTAATTAGTACTCTATTTTACTAATTTAAAGCACGGTTCAGTGTTTTTAAATTCAACTTTTAAACGTATTTTACAGTTCGTGGCAAAATCATTTATAATTGCGACAAGAATTCAGAATTGCGACCGGAATTCAGACGTCATACGTCACGGCTGGCGTTAGGCAATTTCTTTTATTGTCAATATAAATTTTGATATTTGGTTGCACTAAAAACAATCATTTTTTACAATTTATTGCAATATTTAATGCAAACATTTAATGTAGTATATAGTTTTACTATTCTCAATTGCAGTTGTTTAAATATTTTGATGAAAATATAATGAATTATTCATTTGTGAGTATGACGTAAGTCTAGCATCTTAATTTTTTAAATGAATGTGAAAGGAATAGTTGGTATTGTTTGAAATATCAGTACTTCGGTTTTTTAAATCGGAGGAAATGCAGTTCAAATTAATACTGTTAACATTATCCGAAGTCCCATAATGTTTGAAACCTTCTTATTGCTAATCTCTTGTCAACGTAACCAGTCGCCACTGCTGCCGATTTGCATCCTATTTTTCGTTGGATTTGATATAATGGCATGCCAGTATTCGCCGTAATAGTAGCGGACGTACGTTGAAATGTGCGTCCAGTTTTCAGGATCAATTTGCAAGGTACATGATCCAAATGTATTAATACTAATCACTTAATTGGTGCACTTCCCCTTATCATATTGTAAGAAAACTAGGTCAGTACTTACATTTTGGAGACGCAATGATAAATACTGCTTCACCAAAAGCACTTAACTAATCTCATCACTGTCGGCAACAGTAAAACGTCAGGCCTTCACTGTCTTAGATGTTCGGATAGTAATAAACAATACGCTTCCTTCGTCCTTGATGTCATGTAGGCATAAGTCGCACAATTCACATCTTCTACAAGAGCCAAAGATACCGCAAATGGCACCACCTGCAAAAACACGTAAAGTCCGGTGCATCTATGAAGAACTACCGCAAATCGTCTTCTTTGAATACATATGCCTTCTTGGCCACATCATTCTTGCTAAATGCCTTCATGAATGCATGCACTTTTACAATGATATTGTAACCTCGTAATTAGGTTATCGTTGAAACACGTCACGTAGACAAATAATCTTTATTGTCACTCTTGATAAATACAAGAAATCTGCTTCAACAAATTCACAACTGTCAAATACTTTACTTTGACGTTTGTCACTCGCGTTTGGCTGCTCAATATACAAACTGACTCCAGCGGCCGAAAATGATCTGCTTATATAGGTTTCTACAGTTCTCGAAGTTTCTGAGACTTCGAGAACGTGTCGAAAACAAATAGAATATAGCCTGGAATATTCCGGAAAACGTCAAAATAAAGGCATCACAAAATTATAAATTCTAACATGAACAGAAACGTAATTTACAAACTAACGAGGTAGGTGAGCTTCAATTATAAATTCTAACGAAAACAGGAACATAATTAACTAACTAAAAAGGTAGGTGAACTTTCGTAACATTGCCCCCCTCTTAGAACTGATCGTCCCGATCAGGTTACTCCATTGTCCGCATGGCCTTCTTGATAAGGTGTTAAACGATCGATGTGGACAATCTTCATCTTGGCAGGGATTCCTCTGGATCCTGTAAACTACGTTATTCAATCTTAACACGACGGTATAAGGGCCTTCCCACGATTTCTGCGACTTAGGAGATTTACCCTTGATTTACGCTTGCTTTTTGGTTTATAGAGCCACACTTTCTCAAGCTCTTGAAACCCGCTGCTGTTGGCACGCAAGTCGTATCTGGTCTTCATTCTGTCGCTTTCTATTTTTATCTTCTCTCGTACTTCTTCATGTACCATCTTTATTCGATCTTTCAGATGGCTGAGATAATCATCTAAGTTTTCCTCGTGTTGCGGTCGATTCATAATTAGATCTATGGGTAGCCGCAATTCTGTGCCGAAAATCACGTTGGCTGGTGTTTTACCCGTGGTCTCATGAATTGCTGCTCGGTATGCCAGTAAAAATGGAGGAAGGCAGGTATCCCAGTTGGTCTGTTTCTCGTTGACGGCCGTTCTCAGGAAGTTTTCGATGGTGCGATTGAATCTTTCCACCATTCCATCTGATTGCGGGTGAAGAGGTGTAGTTCTGGTTTTGTGAATGCCTAGCAGCTCACAAACCTTCTGAAATACTTCCGACTCGAAATTTCGTCCTTGGTCGGAATGAATCTCTCTGGGCACCCCATAACGACATATCCAGTTTTCGAATAAAGCTTCGGCTACGGTAACAGCTTCTTGATTAGGTAAGGGATATATTTCTGGCCATTTACTGAAGTAGTCCATCACTACTAAAATATAACGATTCCCACTGCTGCTACGAGGAAATGGTCCAGCTATGTCAATAGCTATTCTCTCGAATGGAGCTCCAACATTGTACTGCTTCATCTGTCCTCGGCTTCGAGTCCTGGGTCCCTTACTAGAGGCGCAGGTATCACAACGTCGGCACCATTCTTCCACATCGGACCGACTGCCAAGCCAGTAGAATCGTTCTCTAACTTTATTCAGAGTTTTGTTTATTCCAAAGTGCCCACCACCGACTCCACTGTGCAGTGCTTGAAGAACTTCTGGAATTCTTTTCTGGGGCAGTATTGTTTGATAAATCTTTTCTTTGCCGTCTGGGCTCTCCCAGACTCTTTTTAATAGGCCGTTCTCGATGGCTAAAGAATTCCATAACGCCCAGTAACTTTTTAGAGATGGTGACTTATCAGCAATGTCCTGCCAGGTGGGTCTGTCCATGTTGTTTATCTTCCATTGGAAAATTGGTCCAAAATCCGGGTCTTCACTTTGTTCTTTAGCAATGGTTTTAATTTCCCAATCCTCTGGAGACTGGATGGTAGTTCTTCTGCAAAGAAATTCATCTTCTTCCCTCACTTCTTGTCGCACACAATGTTTACAATTTGAAGGACATGGTCTTCTGGATAGAGCATCAGCATTACGATGGTTAGATCCTTTACGGTGTTCAATTTTGAAGTCATACTCCTGCAACCGTTGAAGCCATCTTGCCACTTGGCCTTCCGGATTCCTGAACTGCAGTAGCCACTTCAAAGAAGCATGATCGGTCCTCAAGACGAACGGCTGACCATAGAGATACTTATGAAAATGCTCCACAGTTTTAACTATGGCAAGCAACTCTCTTCTGGTTACGCAGTAGTTCATTTCTTGCTTAGAGAGGACCTTGCTAAAGTAGGAAATCACTTTTTCTTGCCCATTTTCAATTTGTGATAATATTCCTCCAATTCCAATATTACTAGCATCCGTGTCAACGATGAATGTCTTTCAGGCTTGGGATATGACAGAATCGGAGAAGAACACAAAGCTTCTTTTAATCTCTGAAAAGCTTGTTGACATTGTTCCGTCCAGATAAATGGCTGATTGTTTTCTGTGAGTCGATGTAAGGGTTTTGCAATCTCGGCGAAATTTTTCACAAACTTGCGATAGTAAGTGCAAAGTCAAGGAAACTCCTTAATTCATGTTTGTCTTTCGGTACTGGCCATTTCCAGACGGTTTCTGTTTTCTCTGGGTCAGTCTTCACTCCGTCAGAGGAAATAATGTGTCCTAAATACTTGACTTCCTTTTGAAAGAGCATGCACTTCTTGGGACTTAGCTTGAGCCGGGCTTCCCTCAACTTTTGGAAAACTTCTTGAACATTCTTCAAATGATCTTCAAAGTCTTTGCCAAGTATTATTATGTCATCAAGATAAACGAGACAAGTTTTCCAGGTCATTCCTCGTAGAATGGTTTCCATAAGTCTTTCAAAGGTGGCTGGTGCGTTGCAGAGGCCAAAGGGCATGACGTTGAAGTGCCACAACCCTGTTCCAATGGAAAACGCTGTCTTCTCTTTATCATCTGGGTGAAGTTGCACTTGCCAATAGCCACTTTTCAGGTCTAATGTGGAAAACCATTGGGATCCAGACAGGGTATCCAGGGTATCGTCTATTCTTGGCAACGGATAACTGTCCTTTTAGTGACATCGTTTAGTCTTCTATAATCCACACAAAATCTGGTAGAGCCATCCTTCTTCTTTACCAGAACAACCGGCGAAGTCCATGGACTCTGGGATGGTTCAATGACTCCCTGTTGCTGCATGTCTCTAAGCATCGTCGATACCTCTTCTTGCTTCGCTAAAGGGATACGTCGTGGAGCTTGTTTAATTGGAGTGGTGTTGCCGGTATTTATGCGGTGCTGCACAAGATTAGTCCTTCCGACGTCATCCTCTGTTAACGAGAATACATCCTGGTAGCGCCTCAACAAATCTTCCAATTTTTGGACTTCATCAGCTCGTAATGGGGACTTGAATCGGTTAACAAGGGTCTGCAGGACTTCGGGTAGTTTTCAATATTTCGAGATGCTGTTGATGATTCCATATTGCTGAACACCGATGCAACTGTTTGACAAATTCCCAAAGGTTCGCCTTTCTTGATCTGTTGTGGGTAGTCCTTTAGATTAAGCATTCTCACCAATACCAAATTGTTTTTCCTTTCTGTTAATGTCTTTCCGGTTAATATGCCCTTCCTATAGAGGCTGCTCTCTGGTTCTGGTTCTACGATTACAGTTTCTTCAACTGCCGAAGGACTGCTACAAATAGCTTCAATTACTAGTTCTGAACCTGCTGGAAGTTCTATGTCTGCTGACGCTTTCACAGTTCTAATAGGAAGGTTTCTGATTTCAGGAAACTGCATGATGATTTCTTCATCTTTGGTCTTCAATGATCTTCGAGAAAGGTCCAATTCAAAATTATGTTGAGTCATTACATCAAGTCCAAGAATGACATCATCAGTTATATCTGCTACTAGGAGACGTTGTGTTGGAAAGTGGTTGCCCCAGGGTTATTCTAGCTAGATGGATGCCCTTCACTGATATGACTTCTCCATTTGCTGTCTCAAGATGTAATTCCGGTCTGGCTTTTGTATTCTGCAGTGAGCGACGATGTTCGGTCTTACTATAGTGTGACTAGAGCCTGTATCAGGACCATTTCACAATCCCGTCCGCATATACGCCCTGGTACTACCAAACTCGTTCCATTATTTTGCAGACAGGTTACCTTGATCTTAATAGTTGGTGGGGCTTGGTAGCACCTAGCCAGCTTTCGCCCCTCAAAGCTGACTAGTTGGCGTTTTCCTGGTCCTGACTAGATGTATTCTTAGGGCATCGATTCCTAAGATGCCCTTCAACTCCACAATTCCAACACTTGATGGATCTTCTCCTGCTATATACAGTAGAGTCGGTACGGACTTTTTCTTTGTGATAATTGTCTAGAAATTGTCTTAAGCTCTTCATTAATCCTTCGTCATCCTCTTCGGCTTCACGCGGTTCTTCTCTCCTAAATCTTAGTTGCCTTATTCTGCCTTGACTACTTCGGGAAGCTTGTCGTGCGGCTTCAATTTCTAGCGCCTGGGCCAAAGCTTCAGATATATTTTTATGCCTGGCCAACCTTAACGCTTGACCGATCTCCGAATCTCGCAGGCCATCAATGAAGCTACTTATTGCTAACTGTTCTTGAAATTCCGTCGGTGCGGTGGGGTAGGCTAGCTTCACCATACGTGCTATATCTGCCTCAAATTGCTGCAGATTTTCTTCGAAGCGTTGTCTTCGGCCTTTTAATTGTGCTTGATAAACGTGTTGTAGATGAGCATCGCCATACCTCATTTCTAAAGCACTCTTCAGCATTTGATAGTCTTTTTGTTGATCCTCGGCTAGCGTTCGTAATATCTCCATGGCTTCACCTCGTAGGGCAACTATTAGTGATGTAGCCTTTTCTTCTTCTGACCAATTATTTGCCAAGGCAGCTGCTTCAAATTGTTTAAGGTAAGTGCTCCATGACACTTTTCCATCAAATGTTGGTGCCTTCACTCTTGACGACGGAAAAACACTGCTCTCAGTCTTAATGGGCTCTTTTGTAGACAACTGAGATTTCAGATTTGAGACTTCACTTTGTAACTTAGTCATATTGTCTTCTACGACCTGGACCTTATCTTGTACCTCATTTCTTAATTGATTAATTTCCTCTTCCACAGTTTCCTCAAATTCGTCGAGTTTAACTTTAATTGCTTCTTCTAACTTCTTATTGTTTTCTTGTAGACTGGTTTTCATTTCGTTTCTTAACTCTTCCTGATTATTTTTCATTTCTTCTAAACTATTTTTACTTCCTCTTGACTAGTTTTCATTTCATCTTGGTTGTTTTTCATTTCCTTTAAATTTTCTCCCATTTCGTCTTGACTCTTCTTTATTTCTTCCTTCATATCTTTCATCATTCCCATTAACTGTCTCAATGTTTCCTCCATTTCAGTCGCTCTTGATCTCGTTACTGGCATTCACTTGTCTACTCCAAACGTCTTCTTTGCGGAACATCCCACTTCTGACACCAATGTAACCTCGTAATTAGGTTATCGTTGAAACACGTCACGTAGACAAATAATCTTTATTGTCACTCTTGATAAATACAAGAAATCTGCTTCAACAAATTCACAACTGTCAAATACTTTACTTTGACGTTTGTCACTCGCGTTTGGCTGCTCAATACAAACTGACTCCAGCGGCCGAAAATGGTCTGCTTATATAGGTTTCTACAGTTCTCGAAGTTTCTGAGACTTTGAGAACGTGTCGAGAAACAAATAGAATATAGCCTGGAATATTCCGGAAAACGTCAAAATAAAGGCATCACAAAAATTATAAATTCTAACATGAACAGAAACGTAATTTACAAACTAACGAGGTAGGTGAGCTTCAATTATAAATTCTAACGAAAACAGGAACATAATTAACTAACTAAAAAGGTAGGTGAACTTTCGTAACAATATTAAATTAACCCCTTTGTTTATTCTCAACATACTTTGCAATTTCGAATGGATAGTCCACATAGTCCGCCTTGTACTTCTCCGACATTTTCTGAAGGTTAGCAAGCACCATTCGTTCATCTGTATCTTTTACTTTTTGCTCTTCTATCCATTTGATAATCTTGTCGGATTGTTTTTTATAAGCGTTTTCCGATTTTTGAGGTATTAAACACGATTCTGCTTTACTATTTAAGTAATCAATATTATCATTTTTAAATAATATACAACCAGTAACAACTGTCGTGACAAGAATTAATCTTATTATAAATTAATTTTTGCCTTTCTCATTGTCATGGCAACAAAGGGTAGGTAGACCGATGTCGCATCACGAATTCAACCATTTTACATTATTAGTTCTTATTTCCATTTTCCATAATATCAATACCAGCATTTAAAATTTCAAAGTGTACCAATAAAAAAATAGCGTAAAGCATTCATGGATAACTGGTCTTAAACGCTTACTCTATTTCGACGCCATGCTAGAGAAATCGCGCCTTTTTAAAGACCTTAATATGCATTTATACTTCAATATACCATTTTATCCTTGAATTTTAATAGTTTATATAAAGGATGTTCGAAAATGATTCGTCAACATTCCGAGAGATAATTCTACACAAAACATTAATGCCACAAAGCCCTATAACATTTTTTCGAAAACTCAAAATTACAGATCGTCAAATTTTTGTTTCATGGATTTCTTCTAATAACTTTTTTGTAAGTCCACAGATCTTTTTCTAATTTTGTACGCATATCACTAATGTTCCTTTGTATTTGTGTTCTTAACTTGATGCATATCCTCCAATGACATAGGGCCTAAACTGTTCTTAACCTGCAAATAATGACTAATTTAAATATCGTCGAAAATTCTTTAAAAATGTTCCTCTTGTTACATCACGTTAAAATTAGTTGTTTTCGAGAAAAACGGCTTTAACCATTCATTTGCATTAAATGAACAGCCTCTCACTCGAGCTCAAACAAAAACGTGGATACAAAGGAACACTAGTAATATGTGTATAAAATTATAAAAAACAGTAAACTCACAAAAAAGTTTTTAGTAGAAATACTTTAAAAAATTTGTTGACCGCTGTTAATTTTGATTTTCCGAAAATATTGACGCATTATTTCCAGATACCCTGTATATACATTAAAACAAACAAAAACAATAATTAAGCGAATAGTAGCAAGCTGCATTTAGTGGCCACTAGCTACTTTATGCCGGACCAGTTGACAGGCCGAAGCAATGAAATGTCCTATATGCTGTTGCCGCGTTGGCGGTAACGATTTTTGCAAAACGATATGTCAAGGACCAAATATGCGAACTAATTAATGCCCCGACCATCATTGAATTACATCTGAAAAACATATAGCAAACAGCCAAAGTTATTTGTCAGCACCAAACCATATAGAGTGATTCAGAACTTATTTAAAAGATGCGTAATGAAAAATGGAGTCGATATCGTAAACAATTGTTTATCCTTATAGTTTCCGAGTAAAACATTGCAGCTGTAGTATTTACAACCTTTACATTGCTGGGCACTAAAGGTTTTGTGACGCCAGTGTTTACATTAGTTTTTTAAAAATGTCTTACGTTTGTAGTAGCAACTCGATCCATATCGTTTTAATTTCCCGGTAAACATGTGCCAAATGCGGCTACTTTTACAGCGGTGTGTAGTGAGTGAAAATCTAGTGCAACGCGAAGGAAATTTGAAACCGAATCGTGGAAGAGATGGAGGACCAAGACCTCCACCGCCTATTGCAGCAGTGTGACGTATCATACACGAGGCTAAATTATATCCGTACCATCTACGACATGGCATGTTCAAGCATTAACACCAAGAAATTGGACGAGGAAAACCGGTACCATAGCCGTCACGATCTCCGACTTTAAATCATTTGGACTTCTTTTTGTGGGGATATTTAAAAAAAGAAGTGGATACATACTCTTGATGATTTACGGAAACGTATCATAGTTACTGCCAATAATTTACAACATTTGTGTTAGTTTGTAGAAACTTGGTAAGACGGGTCCAAAATGTTGTTGTAACATTAGGTATGTCAAACTATTTCATTAATTAAAACCACAAATTAAATCTATTAATAATTAATAACAATAGCAGCAAAAGCAGTTAAATTTGCTGTATAAAATCGGCGTTACAAGATGTTATTTATTTCTTTCCATGAAGATTTCTTTTCATTTTTTGTCCGGTCGCAGATTACCGCCTTATCAGGTTTTACAGTGGACCAGATTCCAGTGTCGTGCAGAAGTGTATTTTTAAATCATTTTCGAACTGCCCTTTTTGAAAATTGTATTTGTAAGAGTCCCCTGTACACTCAAATTTTGTTTTCTGTTCTGAATGACCCTGATAATTTGTTAGGAATTTTTATTGCAAACAATTATAATTGCCTATTGTAAGTGAGCCATTGGTCATAGCTGATTTCAGATTAAAATTTATGTATCTTCTTCAATAATTTAATTTTTGGACTAGTCTGCTAAATATTTATTTTAGTACGTATTTTATATGTCATTTGCTTGCCCTTCAGCTTTGCCTTTATGTAGTGTTGAGGGATGTTTTTCCAGTAAAGGTTCTGCTTCCTCTAAGAATCCCTCCGATATAAAGCGGCGAGAGATGAGAGTCGTAATGTTGGGGTATAGAATAGAAGTGAGGTATAATCTTTATCTGTTATGATGTCTATATCGCGACCGCATATCTCCGGTGTTTGGCTTTCCATTCCTTTTCGGTTAGTTTTATCGTTTATAGTTTCCGATCCTCCCTTTTGTCCGACGCCAGTACAATGACGATCCACCGAGTAATGGTTTCCAATCTTAGCAATAACATGTTTTGCGCTGGAGAATCGTGAAACATTGAAATAATGATCTTATCTATGCTGTTTCGGTTGATTTGCTGTTTCTCCCGCAAGTGTAATCAGAAATTCGAAAGTTTATGGTTTACTGTTTTGAGTAGAGCAGTGAAACTAAATTTACTGTTATTTTCAGCTCAGTATGATAAATATATGAAATAAAAGTTTTTTCTTCAAAATATTAAAAGAGTCTTTCTGAAGTCTATAAAATCGTTAATATGGTTTTTTGGCTAGTAGTAATGTTGTAGAGGTGTTTACTGACCATCCTATATTATAGTCCAAGGCATTTAGAACAAAATCGACCGAATAGCGGAAATGTTTAGGCACAGCAGATATCGAGATGCGGTTTTCTGCATTGTGTTCAGGAAGGTCCCAGGAAAAAAGTCTATATCGTCTGGTTTAGCCATTTTTTGCAAAATGCCTTCTGGGCCGGAAAATGCATTACACCATTATAGGAACGACTGGAAACTCGGAAAAATCACTCGAAATCTGCAAACACGGAATCCAGGAAACAACTACTCTACGGGCTAATGCCCCGACCAGCATTGAATTACACCTGGAAAACCTATAGCAACAGCTAGAGTCATTCGTCAGACGCCCACCAGACATATACCGGTTTCGAGCTTATTAGCTCTCATCAGTACGCCATAGGTGAGGTATCCGACGAATAATCCTAGCTGCTTTCGTCTGTCTAACCCGACAGAAGGGACCATGAGTACGCGGTGTAGAACTAACTACATCTATCGGCCGTTCGCTACTCCATGCCGGACTGAAAATGTCACAGGCACGAAGCGTTCTACATGCAGTAGACACCATTGAAAGCTGTCGACCTTTATCGCGATCGGCGAGAAACGATATTTTGCAAACACGGAAATCCAGGAAACAACTACTCTGCGGGCTAATGCCCCGACCAGCATTGAATTACACCTGGAAAACCTATAGCAACAGCTAGAGTCATTCGTCAGACGCCCACCAGACATATAGATGTAGTTAGTTCTACACCGCGTACTCATGGTCCCTTCTGTCGGGTTAGACAGACGAAAGCAGCTAGGATTTTTCGTCGGATACCTCACCTATGGCGTACTGATGAGGCTAATAAGCTCGAAACCGGTATATGTCTGGTGGGCGTCTGACGAATGACTCTAGCTGTTGCTATAGGTTTTCAGGTGTAATTCAATGCTGGTCGGGGCATTAGCCCGCAGAGTAGTTGTTTCTGGATTTCCGTGTTTGCAAATATCGTTTCTCGCCGATCGCGATAAAGGTCGACAGCTTTCAATGGTGTCTACTGCATGTAGAACGCTTCGTGCCTGTGACATTTTCAGTCCGGCATGGAGTAGCGAACGGCCGATAGATGTAGTTAGTTCTACACCGCGCACTCGGAAATCGTTACTCGGGTGTTTTTGGGGCTGCCGAACTCGATTCTGGTATTAGAATTACCCAGGGATGCACGGGGGTGACTCTGTGGGGGTGCGCGGGGGTGAATTGGGAGAGAAATTGCGCCCCCGGGGAAATCTATTACTAGAATTAAATTCGGCATCCCCGAAAACCCCCGGGTAACGAGTTTGGAGCGCTTCCCATGGACTATGCAATTTCCACCCCAGAATGACCCCCCGGATACCCCCGCAGAGCCGCCCCCGGGTAATTCCAATGCCAGAATTGAATTTGGCATCCCCGAAAACCTCCGAGTAACGAGATTGGAGCAATTTTCATGCACGCTGCCATTTCTCCCCCAATTCACCCCCCGCGCACCCCCACAGAGCCACCCCCCTGCATCCCTGGGTAATTCTAATGCCAGAATCAAGTTCGGCAGCCCCGAAAACTCCCGAGTAAAGATTTCCGAGCGATTTTTCCGAGTTTCCAGTCGGAGTTCCAGTTATAATGGTGTAATGCATTTTCCGGCCCAGAAGGCATTTTTCAAAAAATGGCTAAACCAGACGATATAGACTTTTTTCCTGGGACCTTCCTGAACACAAAACAGAAAACCGCATCTCGATATCTGCTGTGCCTAAAAATTTCCGCTATTTTTCCTAACTTCCCTGGACTATTACATCATATCTGTATGGTAAATCAAAAGCAAGATTTGGATACACTCAGAAAACATAAATAGTAAACCAACAAAATCACGATTTGTAAAGTTACTAATGCTCTGTAATATTTTAATGTAACTAAACATATAATGCATGTAAAAATGATTTGCATTTTTCCAGGAAAATTATGTATACACGTACATAATATGTAAATGTACTAATTCTTTGTAAAATTAGAATGTAATTATTCACTTCATCTACGACGGTGTCATGACACACAAATAAACAAAGTAAGTCACCACATTTACTTGTTATTGTTAGCTATAAAAAAACGTTCTATTATTTTCTTATGCTATTCAATATAACTGTACTTGATAGATTTACCAATAGATAGATAGATTTAGTTAAATCATATGTGGCTTTATAGTCATATATATATTTTAGTTAAACTAATGAATTTTGAATCGTCCTTATTTCTTTGTTTTAGGGATTTTTTTAAAATAAACATATGTTCACATAATACCTCATCAATATAGGAAAATAACGTTAATTAATAATTTCATACTAGGGAAAACTACAAAAACAAACTATATTCCTGTTTACTGTCACTCATTCTTTCATAATAAAACTAACTTTTCAGTCAAATCTGTCGCATATGTGAGTACTATTACTATAGTTAACGCAGGCAAAGTTCGATGGGCACTATTGTTTTGGCACTGAATTATAACACAATATTCTATGTGTAACATGGAAGTTCATAGACAATAATCATTTCTAAAATTCAGTTAGTAGAGGTGTGTCAAACTCTTTGTGTTAGTAAAATGATGCGTTCTTTCGTTTTTTTGTTGATAGAACTTTTATTAAGCATCGGAATATTACGGATGGTTCTCTTCGCAACGTTAATAACTCAAAATTGTAAATAGAACCGAATGTTGTTATTCGGAGGGGAGCGATCAAGTTTTTAGGGGTCACTGTGGATGATACCTAAATCATCGTGGGTACCACATTTTGACAAGCAATTGCCAAAGCCCACTGCATCCTTTTGGATTTGCAGGAGGCTTTTTGAGAAAATGTCGGAGCTTAGTCCTAAAGCCATGTTGTGTCTTTATAACTGCAGTGGTTACTCTTTCACTTTCACTGCTGTGATATTGGGGCTTGCGGTCGGGCCGGTCACTATTACTCAGCGCTTAAACAAATTTCAGCGACTTGCTTGTGTTGTGCTGTCAGGGGCAATACGCACAACTTCCATAGAAGCATCTCGTGGTTGAAAGGGAAGCGAGAGAGTTCGCCTGTCAACTAAAATAGTGGAGAATGTGGAAAGGAAGGAGTCGCGACAGGAGTCACACATGATCCTTAAGGAGGTAGTAAATGGGGATGAGATTTTTGGAGTATTTAGCGACAAGATATTTCCTATCTATGTATTTTAAAGGAATTTTCAGGTAGAGATTTCGACTAGGGAAGTCTGGATCGCTAATCGTGATGCTTAGGTCTTAAAAGAGCTCGTCTAGTTTACGGATGGGTCCAAGACCAACCAAGGCTTAGGAGCGGGGTGTGAGTCAAGACTGAATTAATTTCACTCTCTGGGAAAATACAAAACGATCTTTCAGGCTAAAGTGTCTGCGTTCTTGAGAATATCAGGTGTTACATATGTAAATCAGCATATTCAAATATGCACAGACAGCCAGGAGGCTTTACGAGAGCTTCTTTTTTTAGGATCATCTCTTGTGTTTTAGAATTTGGCAGGTTCATGGTAAACTAATCTGGTTTCCCGGCCATAGCTATGTGACAGGTTATGAGAAGGCTGACATGTTGGTCAGACTAGGGACAAGCAGTCAATTTGTGGGACCTAAACAAGGATTGGGATGTTCACATTTTTATCTCGCAAAATCCATTGATGACTGAATCAAAAAGCGATCAAAGGAA
Source organism: Monochamus saltuarius (assembly GCA_025584915.1). Lineage (NCBI taxonomy): Eukaryota > Metazoa > Arthropoda > Insecta > Coleoptera > Cerambycidae > Monochamus > Monochamus saltuarius. The sequence continues at coordinate 21,648,474 of CM046724.1, read as the reverse complement.
AATTGGTCAGGCCAGGCTTCTTATAGAGAACCCACGGGCTGAAGCAAACCGAAATTTTATTATGCTTAACAACAGCAACATTGGGCCACGGAGATTTCAACGAGCACCTACATAAAACTGGCTTAAGCAATGTTGTGAAGTGCAGGCTGTGACAACGCAGACGAGAGTTCTATTCAAATCTTTTGCAAGGGTGTCTGTTTAGTATTGAAGAGACACAAGTATGTTGGGGCGGCTTTTCTTTATCTTCAATACCTTAGAGAGGTTCCATCAAAGCTGGTGCCACCTTTTACGTACAGCACGGACCTGTTTTGAATTATACAGTCAGTGGCATGTACAATGGGTCTTCAGACCTTAGTGTCGCTGGTAATCCGTACAGCTTCCCGACAGCAACAGCGTAGAATCTTTTCATTTTAAGGTGATGTAGTGAAACGGTCAAAACAGTAACTAATACAAAAGCAAGTCTAGTTAATACGAGTATTCCATGTTGGCAATTCATAATATGCTAACTGGTCAAAACAACCTGATTTTTAAAATCGTCTGCTCTGATTCGAGCAATACTTATGATCATATCTATAGATTATCAGAAATTGAATAATTTATAAAATCTTGTACAATATGTTTCTAAAGTGTTAATATATTTGCGGGTATAAATATAATTATTTTGAATCTTTTATAATATGTAATAAATTGGTGAAATATAGTATATAGGTACTATTTTCCATTATAATTCATGGTATAATTTTAAATTACAAGATCGTCACAACAGTATGTAAATCCAGCTTCCCCAGTCCCACACGAGATTAAACCCCGCAAAAATGGTAACCTTTTTATTCTTTTCCCCGCATTAAAATATCAGCTTTTCTGATATGATAGCACCGCATTAAAATAAAAACCAACTCAGGGCCAATTTATAAGCGGATTTGCGTAAAAAAGCGAATAAACACAAATCAGCTGAAACAAATGAGCATCGCCACGGACGAGCTGATCCTACGGGCTTAAAACAGAATGGAGTACACCAGTGGAGGGTTTAGTGCAGAAGCGAAGGGTTACGTAACGATCTAAAGTGTATTACTTAACAAGTTTTGCTGCAAACTAATGCTCCTTCGGTTCTTATTTAAATTAAGAGCATCGTGCAGGTTTATCTTTTTGAGCATGGTGATTTGTTCGATTTAAGACTTATTTGCCGAGCATAAATGTGGAAAAGAGCGTAATAAAATCGATATTTTAATTTTCAATTAATAGTTATTTATACAACAAGTGCATACATAGATGCATACTCGTACAATATTTTTCTACATTCATGCAAAAACCAAAAATTGTTTTATTTAGGTAACACTGTGTAGGAAAATATGACGTCAATTTGAACGTCTATGTTTGTCATAATCACAAAACGCTGTAGTAGAATGACAGATGAATGGAATAAAAATTTTATTGCACGAGAACCATAAAGAACCACTTTTTCCACAAAATGTAATTCAATATCAAGTTTTGTTTTTTGCATAAACGTAGAAAATAATAATTATTTGACGACTGCCTAAAGTCACGTGACCTTGGTTTCTAAAAGTGCAGTGTTGATGAACTGTACACATGATTGGTAAAAACTTATAAATGCTCTAACTTACGTGACTTAAGACTGTTTTCGACTCACTACATCTTGGGTATTTTGCTTCTCTATACGTTTCATGTTTTTTTAAAATAAAAATGGAAATTATGGATACTGAATTATAAAATTGTTATAATTTAATAGTTTTTCCTTTCGGATATTTTGCTTAACTGCAAATTAAAAAATACTTGCGGTTCAGAATACACTCTGGGTTCGTTTTTAACAAATTTATTTTTGCATAATTTATCAATTAAATAGTTCAAATGTCACAATATATAGTGGGATCTGGAATATTTGATCCAACTCGACTCGACTGTTAAAAGATAAAAGATTGGTAAATGAAAAATGGTTTTCTGGGATTTAATTCTGATTGTTTATTAAGTAAGCCTACAGTGGTATTTCTGCCTGATATACTAAGAGTTATTAACATGAAGTTCTCAGAATGAAAAAACTTCGCGCCCTTAGATTTCCTGCTTAATTTCAGATTTTATTGTTAATTCTTTTTGTATGAGATAGGTACCATAAGTGTTAAGCTTACGTTTCTAAAAATCTAAAATAATGTCAAAGTCAGTCTAAGATATTAAATTGATCATTTTATCAATTTAAGATTTTTTTTAGTAATATTTTGTGTGTATACAGAAAGGATACTTTACTAGCATTGAAGATACGCAAAAATCAAAGTAAACTAAACATCTTGATTTCACACTAGTTCAGTTTTTGATTCCGAGAAATTTCTTTCAACATTTTTTCTCAATTCATACATAAATACTGGATTTTTCACAAACAACTACAACAAGTTAAATTCTAGAAAGCCATGTTTATCTTTTCTAAAAGTGTTATATAACGTATTGTAAAATTATTTAATCTAATTCAATTCAATTTGCTTGCAGATTTTAGTAATAAAGTCGTATGTGTGTATCTTCTTTGATACGAAATATCAAGGTGTAAAGGGGAGAACGTGCTATGTGGTCGCGATCTAAGTGCATCGCGGACTGTTCTGTGCACAGTTGATCACGGTCTTTTACAGAATCAGTCGTATATGTCTTTCTCTATGCTCTCCCGACTTGTTCTACTGTACTTTTACGTTCAAAATATGTCCTGTGGAAGCGCCTGCTAGTAAAAAAGTGTATATTTAAAATCATTAGAACATTCTTCGCTAAGACAAACGATACTTGCATGGTCCGCGATGCGCCTAGACCGTGATCAGATAGTGCGATTCCTCCTTAAGAAACACAAAGTTAGATTCAGCAAATATCTAACGTACAAATTAATCTAGCTAAATTTATTAACGAAACAAGACATACTTAATGAAGTCATTGTTTTTTTAGGTGATCTTTATTTTGAATTAAATCAAATATCCAACTGTAAAAAATTAAGATATAGTTTAAAATTATTTGAAAAATTCAGTTTTAAAATGACAATATCAAATAGATTTAATAATCTGATTAACATACATTAACGGCATTCAACTACTTCAGTCAAACATTTATCTTTCATGCAATCATACTGTATTCATTATTTATTAGGTACTAATATTGTGTGAAACTAACTACTTTACGGACTAGTGCCCGACGACCAGCATTGAATTTCACCCACGATATTTACCCATATAGTCTTTATTATTGCTTCTGTAATTTTTTTACTGCATTGTAAATGTATTTAAGCAAAATCAAACCAATCTTCCTGCACTGTAAACAATTTTGACTCGATGTAACACAATAATTTGTCAAGTTAAGTACATAACAAACTGAGTGAAATTTAATTCCATTAATATGATTTTTTATCGGTCAGTGGTCGCGCGGTTTAAGCCGTCAGTACTTGAATCGAGGTGACTGGATCGCTGTGGGTTCGACTCCCGCAGCCGGTAGACCGTATATAAGCTATATTCGTGGAGAGATTGGCACCCTCTCTGCGGGTATGGTAGGGTGGAAGAATGTTGGCTTGGGTCAATGTGAGATTGATACCGGTTGACATTTGACTACCCCCCTAATTAATGAGGTTTTCCAGGTTTCCCTCATTCCTGCACTGAATGGTGGTTAGGGCCTACCAACGTAAGTAGTTCCTGGGCGCAAATGCGGCCTGTAATAATAATATGCCGCCCCCTCTTTCGCACAAGTCTTCGACTTCTGGGCTAATCCTCGTGATTAGGATGAGTGAATGTAAATTGAAATGTTGTAAGTCAAACTGTAATAAATCGTCTGTAAATGTGTTTGTATTTATGTAGTCTAACACATAACATTATAATTACTTTCCTCATACATACATATTATTGAGTAGATTTGAGTTCAAATTTTTTACTTACGTAAGGCATCTGTCTAACTACTGACAAATAAATATTATGGATATGTATGTATTTATCAGTAATATGAATGAAAATAAACGTGATAATTGTAAGTAATGTGTATGACTCTCTAAAGAAAAGCAATTGAAAGACATCTTTTACAAAAATTAAAAAGTTGAATTTAATTTATTATCTGGCATGCAATAGTAATGGCACTCCCTAAAACAGCGTTTGAGCTACATACTAGGAGTTCTGATTTCTTTAGATTTCTGTTGGTGAGTGGAACAACTGAATACGTTAGTAGTTCAAATCGCCAAATTTGTTGCCATTATTATTTCAATAGATTGTATCCAGATGTCAAAAAATTTCTAGTATAATGGCATCTAGAGTGTCTGTCAAGACAATAATCTTCAGAAATTTAATTCGTTGTCATAGTGACATTTAATTGGAAAAATCAGTAATACGAAATTTGTCGGAGACTATTCTACACTACATATTTCATTAAGGGCGCCGCTTTCTTGAAATAGTGTTTTCTACAAATAATTTTAGACATTTAAGCACTGAATAATACAGAGCTTAGCAGATAATCGGGCCTATGATCGAACACATCCAGTTAGCATTAACAGGCCTGTTAACGGTAACTGATAGGTTAATCAGAAATTCGTATGATTGACACACCGGTCAAGTTTATTTTTCCCAGTTACTTAACTTGAGAATGATCACGTGACCCAGTTATGAAACTGCTTGAAATAACCTGCCGTTAAATGTAACTGGAGCTTTTTATTGGTCAGAAATTTTAATTTTATTTCTGGTAATTGACATATGACATTTGGCATATTAATATAATGTATAATTTTATTATCTGTTTATAGCACAATTCAGTATCAATTTATTGCCATATCATAGTTTTACATAATTAGTAATATACGGTATTAATAGTTTGACAGTAAATACAACCTTCTAAGTGGGATTACAATTTTATACAATTAAGATTGCTATTCGGAGTATGATAGTGATACCTAAATGAATATTAACAAACAAAAAGAAATATATATTATTACCTAATATCATTCATTAATTTATGAATAGGAGAAGGGCACAATCACAAAAGTTAGGTACCTAGTTTTTAATTATTGGTAATAATTTAGATTCTATTAAGAGTAGGTATAAATAATATATTTTATCTTTTTAAATATTATTTTTATTATATAGTTATGTGTGTTTTTGACAATAATTTCTAATGGATTACAGTAACACTGATATGCTGCATCCTATACTATCCTCTTATAATAAATTATAATATATTGGAACATGGACTCCACCAAGGCGTAGTAAATTGTAATTAGCACAGTAGCACAGATCACATGCCTAAAGGTACATCTTTGATTACCCACGTAAACTGTGTATAAATATTGAATATGTGCATCCAGGTTTTACTAGTTTTTGATCCTGATGAAGTTTTCTGCTCTTCCTTTTTACATTCTGCTTCCACTCTGCATGAATCTAAAATAATTTAAATAATTGTATCAATAAGTTAATATAATATGAAATATTTCACTTACCTACCACCACTGTTTGCGGGGATTTGTTTGCGGTCCATACACTAAGAATTTATATGTACTTCAAAATTTGCCAAAGTACCTACTTATATTAACATGCGTTGGGTTTACTTTACTTCCCAACAATATTTTCTTACATTTAATGAAAATTAACATTCTTCATATTGGCGTTGGGTCGTGTGCCCTAATCTTCTTGCCACTTGTACCCACTGTTAAGTACCTATGATTTAAATTTCAATTGCGTTCATTGACAATTTTGACATATGAGTGATGACAGATGACGTATGTTAAATAATTAACTGCCATGACAAGGTTATCTGATCATAATAACAGGCACAGATAACTAACTGCATGTTCGATCATAGCTATCTTTCCATTTCAGTTAAGAGCTCAGTTATGCCCACCCAGTTATCGTAACTTAACTGTCATCAGTTACGCTAACCTGAATGTTCAATCATAGGCCTGAATAGGAATGTTATCTCATGCCACCTGCAAATATTCAAAGGTACTGAAGTAAAACATATATAAAGATATAAAACGGTTTAACAAACAAATCTTTAGGTACCGATATCTTTCAAAATACGTATTTTTTAAATGTAACTGTAAACATTGTTAAACATAACTTTTCTTTGTGTGAAAATAATTGTTAAAAAGTGGGGTTATAATAGCAAAATAATGTGTGCAACAATCGCCTTTTAAAAGTTATTCTTTTATTTGAGGAGAATTTAAATAGTAAAAGTGAATAGAAAAGACATCAATAATTTTATTTTTGAAATTACTTCGGTTCTACGCGTTTTATTTTTCTAGATTTTTGTACCTAAAAACACCACAAATTTGATCATGTTACGGCGGGATTTATTGTCAAGTGCTGACTTCCTGTAGTAGATATCTGGATATTAACAGCTTTAATTGTTAAAAAAGCCAAAAATATAAACAATCTGCCTTAATATAAATTATTATTATTATTACTACATTATAATTATTTTACTGAGATGCATGCAGCATTTTCCGATAGAAGTCGCGCCACTGGCCATCCGGGGCTTAAATCTGGAATGGAGGACAGTGCAGCGCTTCCAAAAAGCTCGTTAGTTGCCATAATTACTGTTGCTAATTACTGATTTTTATCAGAGCACGTGCTATAAAGCTAGCGGCCCGTATTTTTGCCCGCGGTCTCCGAATGGCCCAGTAATTATGAATCAGCATTGCATGTTTAACCCTTTTATTGACTGTCGTTTATCATGCCACGTCAGAAATGTATATCATAGAGATGGTACAGCGAATTCCAATTTCAATTTTAATTATTTTAAGCCCCTGTTTGTTTCTGTTACGTGTAATAGTCGGTTTGGAGTTGTTTATTTCGTCACATATTAATTTTTTTATCCTCTTCAGTTCAATTCTTGTTTCAGTGTTTTAACAATGTTCTTAAGTACTAGCCATACTTGGTTGTCTTAAACTCATATAAAAAAGGTATGTCTGAAAAATATATTTTTGGATATATTAATTATACAAGGTGTTCCGCATACGAACCAATACAGAGCAGGTGCATGTAGTGGGTCTCAAAATATTGCAATTTAACCAAATATATCTATATACAAGTTACAGGTCTTCAAAGTGGGGCCAAATATTTCGAAAAAAACTAAAATCTCTGAATTGATTTAACTTGGATAATCAAATTTGGTACATGATTTAGCAGGTTAATTATTGGTCTCCTTTCACTATATGAGTTCAAGTAAATTGAAACTACAAGATTTTCATTTAGGGTCAGTCACTCCTTAAATTATATAAAACTTTTTTTCTCTTTCTTAAAAAAAGGTTTCCAAGAAAAAATGCATTAATTGAAACAATATTTTAATATAGTTTATTTGAAGAAATCAAAAAGTCAAAAGTAGACTTTGTATTTAAAATTTGGCAGTTAGTAATAAAACTATTTTATTTCTGTTACTGTTTGTTGTTGAAAATGGGTGGAAAATTTACATTCAGCGAACAAGTTGACATGTTACTAGTGCAAAGTAAGGAAACTGTAGAAATGTGGAAGAATATCGTAGATTTCCAAATTGAGTGATTCTCCATAGAGTAACATTTTCTAATGTTAAATGACGAGCTCGAGAAACAGGAAAGTTTTTCAATAATATACGAGAACGTCTTAGTATTACAAAGGTACAAGATGAAGCAAATATTTTGCTTCATCTTTGCAGTTGAAGATGAACCGAAAATAAATACTTTTTAATTTAATTTATCTTGAATAACTGAATTATTAAGAACTTCTGTACACCGAATTCTTAAACATAATCTACTATATCCACATCACATTCAAAAAGTGCAAGAGCTATTGTCTCAAAATTTGTATCAAAGAGTGACCTTTTGCGAGTTTATCTTGCAACAGTATATTAAACTTCTCAAGAAAATTTTTTTCACTGATGAAACTTGTTTCACTCGTAGAGGTATTACAAATGTTTACAACTTTCATAAATGTTTCGATATAAATACTATGCAATAACTCCTAGACATTTTAAACGCGAATTTAAGATAAATCTTTAGACGGTAATATTGACCGTTATTTAATTGAACCCGTTATTTTGCCAAATCGATTAAAAGGCGATAGTTATTTGGAATTTCTGTTAAATACTCTCCTTGATTTAATCGAAGATTTACCGTTGCAACTTAGACTAGAGTTTTGGTTGATGCATGATGGAGCACCGATTTATTTTAGTGTTAATGATAAAGATTTTTTAAATTTTAAGTTTCCAAGTAAATGGTTAGGACGAGGAAAATAATTGTCCTCAAATTTAGATTAAATTCTAGATCTAGTTCTATTTTGCAGTTGCCAACAGCTCGTACTAATATACTTACGGTATCCCCTCTTCATCAAATGATTACTAACTACCAATTGCATGAAGATCGACTTGATATATTTTTTCACTCAATTAATTTTATTAAATCTCTATTTGTTTAACTGTTTTTTTAAGACATGTTTGTAATTTTATTGCTTGTTTTTTTTATTGTTTATGTTTTATTTTTGCTAATTACTGTTTGTTTTGTTATTTGATATTTTGTTCATATTCGAGTTATTTCTGTCATTGTTTATTTTGTATTTTGAAATGTTGTTTTTCCTTGTCCTGTAACTGGGATTCGTCCCGTTGGGCACTGTATTAAATAAATAAATAAATAAATTTGACCACCACGATCACCAGACCTCAACAAATGTAATTATTTTCTTTCATATCTTTGGAGAATATTCAAAAATTTTGTCTATTTCTCGCTAATTGAATCCCGAGAAAATTTGTGGACGTATTACGAATAAATAGAAACAAGTACATTTAAATTTTCGGCGAAGAGTAAATTTATGTTTGAGAGGAAATTGTGCCCATTTTGAACAATTTCTTTATTTTAAAATTATTTTTTTTATGGTATTATTACTGTAAAATTTTAATTACAAAGCCTACTACTGGCTTTGTGACTTCATTTAATAAACACTAATAAAATCTTGTTTTAATTAATTTAATTTCTTGAAAACCTTAATGTATTTTAAAATTTAACATAAATTCTGTGCGGAATATTTCATTCTTTTTAAATTCGATTAATGAAAAAAAAGTTTGGTATAATTTTAAGGGTTACTCACCTTCAATGAATAATTTGTAATCAAAGAAGTCCAATAATAAACCTAAATCACTTTGATTATTTCAAGTTAAAGGAATCCGATAAGTATACAGGGTGGGCCATTTTAATCAGTACAGTCGAATATCTCGAGATTCGTGAGTGTTACGAAAAAATGACTCAGACAAAAGTTGCTCAAACATCTGGGGGCCAACTAGCTGTGCATTCAGATCTGACTTTGACATTGACTTTGAAGGTTATTTGAAGGTCAAAATCAAATTTTTAAATAGAAACCCATATTTTTGAAGCCGGATTCGAAAAGAACAAGAAATCTTACGTCTGAAGCCACTTTAAAAAAATTTTGCTTGTTACTTTTAGATCGTAATTACAAGGTGAAATACCGGGAAGGCTGCAGTCAATCCTGTAGCTACGTAACTTGAAATCGCATTTAATCTAACTTCCCATAATCTAAGCCAGGTAGTTAACTAGATAACATCATTCTGGATCATGTTCAAAGCCCAATTGGAAAATTCAATCCGCATTTGCATGTGGATTGGTCTTAATTCTTGGAGCAGTTATGTGATACGCATGATACCTAAGAGTCCTAAGAATTCTCAATGGCGTTCTTCGTTTTCATGATGTTATCCAGTTAACTACCTGGCTTAGATTATGGGAAGTTAGCCTAAATGCGATTTCAAGTTACGTATCTACAGGATTGACTGCAGCCTTCCCGGTATTTCACCTTGTAATTACGATCTAAAAGTAACAAACAAAGTGGCGTCAGACGTAAGATTTCTTGCTCTTTTCGAATCCGGTTTCAAAAATATGGGTTTCTATCTAAAATTTTGATTTTCACCTTCAAATAACCTTCAAAATCAATGTCAAAGTCAGATCTGAATGCACAGCTAGTTGGCCCCTAGATGTTTGAGCAACTTTTGTCTGAGTCATTTTTTCGTAACACTCACGAATCTCGAGATATTCGACTGTACTGATTAAAATGGCCCAGCCTGTATAAACTGCTGGTCACTCGAACTTACACATAGAGATTTTCAGGCAAAATTTAAACTTCAATATTTTCAACAGGAATGCAAATTTTTTGAGCTAGTTTTTTTCGTATTAAGCTGCATGACGTATATTTATCGTAGGACCGTAGGGTTTATTATATACGGGGTGATCAATCAAGTTATGCAAAAAATCAAAAAGTTTGTATAAGCGAAATTTCCGTAAAAAATGTTTTTGGTCATTGCCATGTCGTTTGTTACTAAGGTCAATCAATATCTCTAGACGTTTTTGTCAGTTTTTGGATTAAGGCCCTATATTTATTGAAAGTGATTATATGTTTTCTACGCAATAGTATATCCCACACACATAAAAATATTGTAGATGCTTATTTAATAGTATATTATATATTCTGAACAATTGTACTCTCGACTCCCACTCCATTCAAATTGTAATGAATAACTGTGTACTGTTGGTGTGTTCTAAGTTAGATACAACACTATAGATGTGTGTGTTTACTCCCAAAATGGAGTATGAAGTAAATAATAACAAATATACGAGAGGTGTGGCAATAATTATTTAAAATATATTCAATTAAACTGAACTTAATTTTTGTATGCTTCTGTACTGTATAATGTATAGTTCATATTAATACTATGTCTATAGGTCATACTGTGGTTATTATTTATCGAAGAAGTGGTAAGAAGGTTTATGAAGATGACGATGTAACAGTAACATAAACCGATGTGCAAGCCTGTACAGATGTCTCTTCAACTTCTTTCAGTTATTCTGAAATTGATAGTATACAATCAGATAGATGCAACAGTAATGTAGTAGTACTAAATCCCTTCCTGACTGATAATCAGAAATAATGTTATTATTTGTTATAGAAGTAAATAGTTGCCTTTGTATAATCTTTTCCAAAACTTTGGATATAGCTATCGCTATCTGTTTCTTGTTGCTCACAGATTCTTCAATGTATCTTTCAGTAACGCTGGTGAATGGAAATACATCATGTCGTTTTAGTGTTGTAATATATCTACCGTTGTCAAGTAAGAAATTTAAAATTAGCGCAACATATTTAGAGACATTTGAAATTATATGTATGCCCATTACAACACGATGACAAGGACCATGTACCTATCAAAAGTTATGTCTTTTGGTCTTACATATTTTCTGCACATATTCAAATAAAAATCTCTCTGTTTTTAGTTTTAGAGTAGTGTATCAGGGAATATTTACTGATATTAATCCTTTATATGATTAATTGAATCAGTTCATAGCACCTACATGATCCTGTGATTCTAAGTATTAGTACAACCTATAAAATATTGTAAATACATTTTGTAAAAATAACTATTTAAACGTAGTTACGTACCTTGGCTGCTAAAGATTTATCATCAGGTGCCTTTCTGAGGAATTTGTCAAAATATTTAGAGAAAATTTGTGACTTTTTTGGCTTATCGCCTTGTTGCTTCAAATATGCAATAAATTTAAAATAATTATCAATCTTTACATTAGGTTCCACATTTAGGATAGATTTTATCATAGAATATTGCGCCTGTAATGATGAACTCTTCAGTCTTTGTGATAAAAATCTAAGATATGCTATCATCACATTTTCGGAGTAAACAGTTGCATTATTTTCTTTCATCCAATTCAAAAATTTATGATACGCATGGTCTTAAACTTTTCTCGACTTTTCTGGAATTACTGTTGCCACTGACAAATTTGCTATTTCTCGTAAATCAGGTGGAGTGGTTCACTGAATTTCGTCACTCATTTTAATCTCTATCCGACAATTAAGACCAAATGTCAATTTTATCATTGACAGTGTATGGAAATTAAATCCACTTGATTCTAATATTCGTTGTCTTGGATATGTACGTTTTTTTCTAGTAAAATAATAATAGTTTTCTACGTTCATGCAAAAACAAAACTATTGATGACATTGTCAAATTTTTGAAGGATGCTTATACTGTGCTTCCGATGAATTACTTTTTTACAACTTTTGAATATGGAGATTAATCATATTGAAGATAAAGGCTTGGTTATGGTGGTTGACATACCGGAAAGTAAAACAGATATCCGTAAGAAATTTGCAGTTGTGGAAGAAAACGAGTTCTCTGCATTGGGTCTAGTGAGGAAGTATATGTCTTTGCATCCGTTGGGTTCAGAAAGATTTTTTCTAACATATTGTGAAAAGCATTGCACAGTTCAGCTCGTTGGGTAAAATACATTTGGAAAAATGCCAAGCAAAATTACTAAATTGTTGTGTTTGCCAGATCCAGAAGATTTGACGGGACATTATTTGCGGAGCACTTCCGCGACTGCTTTGGTCAATGCAGGAGCAAATATGACGACATCATAGAGATATGGTAGATGGTCAACGGTAGCAGAAATTTTACGGAAGTTTTCATGTAATTTTTTTTTTTTTACTGTATTAGAAAGGTATTTTAAGCGAATATAAATCAAATCTCCTACAAATCCTATCAATAATTTTTATTGCACATGCGCAGACGCACATCAACCTAGCCTCTAAACAGATACGTTTTAGTTGTATTGTTAACGTAGGTATAGCAGACAAACATATACGGTTCATTAATAGATCTTTTTTGTAGGATATTCGTAAAACAGTAGGTATAAGATTATATTTTGTTACGTCTACACCTGCAGCTTGTGCCAATTTAAATAAGATACAATTCGAATATACAGAACTTTATTTAGATGTTTGCATCAAACTTAGGCCATTACATGAGTTTCACCACATTCATTTCAAACAGCATATTTATCTTTATGACAGTGAAAATAGTAATTGCTTACAACAGATATTAACATTAGTTGCAGCTACGTTAATTATAAATTTACTGTAAATATTTATTTTCAGACACATATCCGTATATCTACAAATATTTGCAAAAACCAAGGAACATACTGATGTTTCAAAAATAAATATGTAGTATTTTCTGCAAAAATATTTAACATATTTTCTAATGCGAATGAATACCTACGTACATTGCAATATATTTTTAGATGATGTGTGAACCATACACTTTTACAGAGAAGGATGGATAATTTTCATTTAGAGAATGGATGGATTAATTCCACTAAAAAAATCTTCTTTCTCAACTATATTTAGTTATAAAAATGTGTCTCTCATTGTGTATTTATTATTGAATTCTAATAATAAAATCTATTGTATTTCTAATGATTTGTTAGTAAGAGATATCCTACATGTTATATTGACTACCTTAAACCTGTACTTTTGTACATTTTAATAAGCAGACTTTTTTCCATGACATTGAAAGTAAAAACTTGTCTCTCTTTTCAGCTTCACCTGTCAACACATGCTCCATATGGCTGCAAAAATAATATAATATATGATTAAATTGGCTTCTGTTTCACTATTCAGGTTAACCAAAATGTAAATATTTGAACTGATTGATGAACTCTTTGGTATATACATTTTTTAATATGTAGGGGAGACCAGGTACGAAAGTAACATACTTTTGTAAAGCCGGATAAATAAAAAATTAACAAAGTTATATAAATTTACTTACTATAAGTCGTTTCCTTGGCATTTTATATATAGAAGAAAAATAATATTGAAGTAATTAAAGTTCATATTGATGTACAATTAAAAAAGTAGAGAGTGTACGTCGTTACAACCTACCCAATGGTATGGGTCAAAACTAACAGAACATGGGGACGTTTGTAACATATGAATAATAGGTAATACTCGGTATAGAAAGTTAATATTTATAAAGTCAGGTTTATTGATTATACCTATCTAAAAGTAAGTTGTAGTGCAGGTACATAATATTTTTTATTTGAAAAAATAAATAAATAAATAGAGTAATGAAACAAAAATATAAAATAATAATAATTTCTTTTTGGTAATAACAAAGAATCCTATTCCTATCTGGCTTTTGCACGGTTGTTACGCCAGACTCGTCCATATCTCATATTTGGGATGCACCAGATTTTTCCCACTTCATAACAATCTTTCCCACGATCTGTTCGTTGTCTTTTGTTAGACATCCTAAATAAAAAAAATGAATTTGTATATTCCCACACAGTATAACAAATACTGAGGTAATTATCTGGATATCTACAGAATTATCATTTTAAATATGACAAATATGATCATAGGTATTAAATATGAGGGACGGTTGTAACATATTACAATCGTCCCCCTATGGCATTGTTACAATCGTCTCATTACGCATTTTTCACAAGATTGACAGAATAACTTTTTTTAACGATTATTTTTAATTAAAGTACCATGCTTAGGTTATAGCCAATACTGGTATTAACTGAACAAGCCAATAAAATAATTTAAAATAACGTTCAGTTCTAGGATTATGATAGTTTAAGATAAAGAATGAAAACTTACTTTGCATATCATTTTGCACAGTGCAGGTCTTAACTAGAACTAAAACACACCACGGATATTGTTTTCAGATTTCAGTGCCGACTCTATGATGATATAAAATCATAGACAAACCTCTTTAGAAAGACAATAGGCTTACTGTTACAACCAACCCGTGTTACTTTCGTACCTGATCTCCCCTACATATTATTTAGTTTTTTACACATTGATATTCAGTCATGTACGTTAAGGTTAGTATATATAAAATATAACAAAATTTAAATTATCTACTCAGTAATATTACACATCTATATTTTACAGTTCCAACCTAAATAAAAATAAACTTAAATTTAGCATAACAGTTGTAAAATCACATAATATAGTATGCAATTTTATCCATGTTTATTTCTGTCATATTTACAGTGTCCTTAATTCATTTACAACATTACTATGTAATTTTACATAACTTTATGCTGGTTATAAATTGCCAACGTAAAGTTATGTGAAATTACAGACAAATTTTTATCTGTGTGTAGGTACTTTACGTATAGTTATACAACTCATGTAAAGCTTTGGTAAGGTGGAAATATTTAGTTATATTTAATTTTTACATAATATCCACTGACATATTTGTTATTTTTTTCGAATACATTCGTTTAAGTGTAAGATATATTTTTTCTATATGTACTATTATTTGAAGAATATGACTAGTTGTAAAATGATAAGTTTTCCGCTCTACTCCATATGTTTTCCTGAAACGTGAATGCTCGTACAGCGATACATCAAAAATATTTATTACGGAAAAAATTGCTGTCGCTTTACGATCCTGGGTGCGTCCGTGGACGCCTCTCCCAGGTCTCGTCGACGTGCAGGTCCGCCTCGCACCGCTGCCTCTCTCAAACTCCCAAAAAAGAATAAATCCAGCATCGTTCGCCTCGCCTGGTCCAGCCCTAGGAAGCGGCGACGCTTTGGCGGCGTCGTCGTAGCGGCACGTGGTGCGTCACGTGCTCTGGTGGCGTCGCGACGCCTCCGCCGTCGGGTGGCGTCGATTGGAAGAGGCGGGCACCTAGGCGGGCCCGGTCCATGCCGAGAGGCGGACACCTTGGAAACGGTCTAGAAGGAATTTTTGATAAGAGTTGATAATGCGACTGGGAAAGGAGAGAGGAAATTCCAGGAGTTAGGAAAAGGTATCGTGTGGCATGGCTTAAGCGCCGCCGGGGGAAGGTGCTTCTAATTTAATAGCCTTGTAAGATTTGGTATCGATCCTAGGTAGCAAAATGTAATCTACGAGAAGAATAAATAGGACCATCGGTTGCTAACTCGAAAACTGCCGAAGAATATTTTGCAATATATGCTTATACCCAAATAACACATAGTACATCTAAAAATATTTAAAAGATGTCAGAAAGACCATCTAAAGATGGTAAAAATCATCAGAAAATTAGATATTTTTGACATCTAAATGTCCCCCATATTTATGTCTATTTCTTATCATAATTAAATGTATTTAAGATGTATTTTCGTAGACATCTCAATAATAGATTTGTTTTACCTCTTATAATAATGTGAAATTTTATTGCATTTAGATGTCTTTTTTATAATTACAATACTACGTCTTAATATTTTTGAAGCCATTTTGAAGACGTTTAAAAAGTATTATTTTTAGATCTTAAAGTAGTATACTTTTGGAACGTCGATAAAAGATATACTTTGAGACGTCGATAAAATATATAATCTTAGACGTCGATAAAACAACATACATTTTTAAACGTCTATAGAAGATCTATATTTAGACTATCTATTTGTATACTTCTATTGCCTTTATATTTACCTACTTTAAAACGCGTTTAAAGGACATATTTTTTCAACATCTGTCGAAACCATATACTCCTTCAATTCAACGAGGTTTTCCTCTGCCCGTGTGGCAGTTGGCCATTGTGGCCAAACATAAATTAGGGATCCATTATTGTCCACTGAGTAGTTAGTTTCACACAATATTGTTAATACCTGAAAATATATTAAAAAACTATACACAAAAGGTAATTTTTTTTTATTTATTTTAGTAGGTCGTTATAATGTAAATTCATTGACAGTTAATCAGTTTGACATTGTCGACATTTAATTTCATTTTGACATTGTCGACATTTAATTTCAAATAATTTTAATTTATTGGTATAATAATAATTTTTATAGTTAGATATTTGACTCAAGTTAAAGGAGGCCACCTGATGAAGCAATCCTAAAAATGCAGAAATAGGTCAGATCTCATCTATTGTGGTTAAATTTCGAGTTCCCACTCCAGAGGTTAATATATATAGAGTGTTTCCATTAAATCAGGTTAGTAAATTTAGATAGATTAAATTCGTTAGATAATTATTGACTAGAGCTTTGTCTGTGGAATTGTTCATTAGCATACCTAGATGTTTGGTATCAGAGAACATGGATATGACTTCATTGATAGGAATTGTAGGAGATTTGATATATATTAGCTTAAAATACCTTTCTTAAACAGTAAAAAATACATTTTATATTATGACTAAAATGTAATTTTTTTCATTTATTGTACAGGATGGTACAATTTGGGCACTTAGATATAGAAGAATTTCTTCTATTTTCCGAAAAGACAGAAAAAAGTAGCCAAGATATTTGGAGCTTAATGTTTGAGAAAAGTTGAATAGCGAGAATCACATTTCGATATTTTGATTTGTTTAAGAGATAACTACATGATGTTTTAAAATTTTGGTCGTTTTCTATGGTAACTTTTCTACTTATTATATTAATATTTATACATTGTAAAGACATTTTTTCTCTATCTAGTGACTCGAGGAATATTTTTTTATAACTTCTAGTTTTCTGTTACTATAACAAACATATATACTTTTTAATGAAACATTATACGTATGTAATATGGGGAATCATAAAAAGGGTTAAAATTTAAAAAATATATATATCAAAACTAATCAAGATATCGAAATTAAATTTTCGTTATTCAATTTTTCTCAAAAAATATTCCCGTCACATTTGGACTATCTCTTTGGAGAATAAAAGAAACCTCCTAAAAGGGTCAAAACTAACCTAACCCCTACAGTCAATTTTAGAAAAACTTACTTTAAAGACATCTTATTTACAACACTCGAATTCACTAACAGTGTTTTGGAATAGATATAGAAAAATGTAAATATCGTAAAGAATTAACGATTGTTACTTACCTTAAGTAACATATCAGGCTTTTCCGTGAATTTCTCAATAGCATCACTGCATCACAATGTTGTTTCAAAAGAAAAATGTACTCATGGTAAGTAACCTACTTAACATAAATGCCAATTGCATGCTTCTAATGTTAACAAACACTCTTATTAGTAATACTGAATTTTTGATATGACATTCCCTGTGAAGTCAAACATTTCCGAAGCAAAAGATTCGTTTTCTATATGCTTTTCAAGTACTTTGGAATTTATGACTCATTTAGATTGAACATAATACGTATTTCTATTACAGTCCCCATGTACCTTAAAATCAGCAGAATATATATTTTTTAAATTGATAATTAAAATTGTGTGAAAAACATTTGTTATACAAAACCGTACTTTTCCTAACTGATTATAAAAATAGCTATTTTGTACTCCAATTACGGCTCAGTTAGCTAATTAGTAGTTACAACTTTATTATATCTTCAATATATTAACTACCCTTTGCTTATTTTTTTTAGCTTAAACATATATGTACATACAGGTATGACAGTTCTTTTTTTGTGTATGCCTTATTTATTTTTAAATATATTGCAAATAAATACCATCTATTACAATAATTATATTAAAAAAATGAGCTGGTATAGGTATCATGTGTGACCACTATACATTAAGTATAATTTAAAATTAAAGAAAAATGTATTAAACGAAAACGATAATAAAAATTTTACTGGAGCATCCCCTACTAAAAATTATGTTCAAAATTGCTGAGTTTGTTTTAAATATTTATTTTATATTTTATTAAATATTTATTTATTTCTTAAAATAATAGCCAATAATATGTTTTTTTTTAACAATACTATATGCATAATACTATATGCTTATGGAAAATAGCGGAACGGATTACGATTTCTTTCATTATAATACAAACACCAGTGAAGGTATTCGTAGGTTATTATTACATATCACGGCAGTAGCACAAAACTCTATGCATACTCCGTACGAGTATATAAAACTTGTATATTCGTTATTTCGAAGCGATCTTAAATCCTAGGAAATTTCACATCACTAGTACTACAAATTTTGTGAACATTTTCATACCATCATTTTTCATTTTCCTTTATAATGTTTTTTGTTTATCTCTAGTGTACATCAGCATATATATTATCTTAAATGACAACAACAATTTACGTAAAAAATGATATACCTACTTGATAAAAACTTACATTAAAATTATGATTTAAAATATTTTCTTTGTTTACTTCTTTGACATTGGATATTTATTAATCAAAAATTTACTTTTAGTTGCATACAAATAAAATTATTCCAAAAAACAGCAATTACTGAATTGTTCATATGACATATAATTCAAAAGTGGTTATCTACTAATTTTTAAATGTATTTGATAGTTTTTCAGGAATTTGTGAAATTCTGTAACTACCGTGCCTTCATAAATGATTACAAGCCACGTGATCAGGGTCGAGATTTTCAAATCAATCGCAGAGCAATTCATATGCGAATATCCTTTTCCTCACTACGGCAATTGAGAGAGACAAGTAATTTATTTGCATACGAGTTGTTCTTCGAGAATCAGAGTTCTGGTCACGTGACTCGTAATCATTTATGAAGGCAGTGTACAATAATATCTATATATTATATTTTGTAAAAATAGATAAAAATTAACATTTATACCTTATGTTAGTAAAATTCAGACAAAGTCATAAGGATGGAATTTATTTTTAAATCCAAAATAATTTTAAACATAAAAATATTTTCTAGAAAATGGCGAATGCGCCAATGCTTAAACTGTTTAAAAATAAAGGAGGTGCTACATTATTATTATTGTTTGTCATTTATTTATTTGTGGTTTACTACTCATTACTGTTCGCCTATATGTAATTTAATTATATTTAAATAGATTTAAGTAATTTAAACAGTGAGGTTCTTTTATTTTGTGCATAAGTGTCAATTATTGCCTTCACTCTGATATGAAATATCTACCTACTTTGACTCTAAAATTATATAACTACTACTAAGTTCAAAGTTGTTAATAGTTACATATATTTGATTTTAAATTGAAAATCAAAATTGATAGAGAAATTCCTAGAAAAAATCCAAAGTTCATTGGAATTAGTTAGTACTAGAAACTAGGACTATGCGAATTAATATTCTCATGTAAAATTTATATAGGTAGATAAATAATAAGTTTAATAATAATTTGTGTGAGTTTCTAGTGTAGGTAAATAAAACCATATGTGTAGGGGAGACCGGGTACGAAAGTAACACGGGTTGGTTGTAACAGTAAGCCTATTGTCTTTTTAAAGAGGTTTGTCTATGATAATATATCATCATAGAGTCGGCAGTGAAATCTACATTACCTTATTTAAACAACAATATCCTTAGTGTTTTAGTTCGTGTTAAGACTTGCATGGTGCAAAATGATATGCAAAGTAAGTTTTCATTCTTTATCTTAATCTATCATAGTCATAGAACTGAACGTTATTTTGAATTATTTTTTTGGCTTGTTCAGTTAATACCAATATTGGCTATAACCTAAGCATGGTATTTCAATTAAAAACAATAGTTAAAAAAAGTTTTAAGCAAGTATCCTGTCAATTGCGTGAAAAATGCGTAATGGGACGATTGTAACAATGCCATAGGGGTACGATTGTAACAATGCCATAGGGGTACGATTGTAACATGTTACAACCGTCTCTTATATTTAATACCTATGATCGTATTTGTCACATTTAATATGATAATTCTGTTGCTATCCAGATAATTACTTCAGTATTTTCAGTTATACTGTGTGGGAATATACAAACTCGTTATCTTTATTTAGGATGCCTAACAAAAGACAACGAACAACAGATCGTGGGAAAGATTGTTATGGATTAGGAAAAACTTGGTCCATCCCAAATATCGAATATGGACGAGTCTAGCGACAGACAACCGTGCATAAGCCAAATTGGGATAGGATTCTTTGTTATTACCAAAAAAAATATTATTATTTTATAATTTTGTTTCATTATTCTACTTTTTTATTTATGTACCTGCACTACAACTTACTTTTATATTGGTATAATCAATAAACAAATACCTTGTAAATACTAACTTTCTGTACCTAGTGATTACCTATTATTCATATGTTACAAACGTCCCCATGTTCTGTTACTTTTGACCCATACCATTGGGTTGTAACGACGTACACTCTCTACTTTTTTATTAATTGTACATCAATTTGACCTTTAATTACTTCAATATTATTTTTCTTCCATATATAAAATGCCAAGGAAACGACTTATAGCAAGTAAATTTATATAACTTTGTTAATTTTTTATTTGTCCGGCTTTACAAAAAAATGTTACTACAGCTTCAAATATATTGTGTTTAATTTCTATATATTTTTTTTTTTTTGTTGTAGAAATATTGAGAAAATGCAATAATTTTTTGAAATACCGTTTTATTTACTGTACAATATAGTAGTTTTTGAGAATACATTTTCGTTTGGATTATGTTTGGAGATATTCTATTGTAATTAAATTTGAATTATCACATGTACCGATCATATTATTGTACATATAGAGTAATAGATGCTCTTGAATGTATCGTGTAAAGAGTAAAAATATGTAGTACAATTTTCTTATACGAACTTCATCACAATCTCTATCAAAAGTAAAATTTTGCAAAAAATACTGTGTTTTTGACACACTGTCACTTCGAATAGGGCACGAGCACCGACTTCCAATTCTAGCCAGCAACTGTCGCAGTCATACCTAAACACTGCATCAACTACCTTTGCAATGTTTGCCAACCATTGGAAAAAAAAACAAATGCGTACCCTACACGATACATGTATAGGTATGCAGGGTGGCCCAATTCACCACAATTCTGCCTCATTTTTGTCGAGATATGCGAATTCTTTTAAGTTAAACTAAAATATGTATTGGGGGGACGGTTTTACTGATTCAAAGGGGATAGTCATTATCCCCTGTTAAAAATATCTAAAAATGTAGAGGCGCATTTTAAAGAAAATTCAAAGAACTTTCTTTATAATGCGCATTGAATACATTTCACATTTCAGTTTATATAAATTACACCATTCATGTTATTCTTTGATATTTCATATTTTATATATTAATCATTTTAATATTTTATTGCATAGGGAATAAGGCAGACAATGGATACATACAAATTTTAAATATATTCAAAACAATCGTTACGTTATAGGGCGATGACAAACACAGCGGTCTGTGCCACCTCGGCACCCGAGTCGGCCGCCGAGACGGTATTGTTTACTATGCGCTAGAAGACCAAAACACATAGGTACAGCGGTTTTCATGTATCATGCCCCGTATGTCATCTTTATGCATTTTTTGACAAAAAAATACCACAAAAAAGTAAATAAATGAAAAATTGAAAATGAATAATCTTTCCAAATGTAAGATTAATGAAATTTACTGTTATTTTACTTACCTGTACATGTAATAAGTTTCTTTTTGTATATTGACAATATAATGAAAAAAATAGCAGTGTGCTTGGTTGAATAATTTTCTTTGGGTTAGATTACTTTTATCTAAATTCTGACTTAAATCAGACGCCTTGTCCGTAAAATAACAAGCTCTGATAAATATGGGTGGGAATTTCCATGTTTTGTTATGCTTTTTTACTTAATATTTACTAGTAACTATTAATTTACTATATAATGTAAAAAAATCAAGTATATGTGTTTGTACGTAATAAAATTAGGAAATTTAATAAATAATAAAATAATATTAGTATATTTTTAAATTGACATCTATTACACTATTCAGGTTAAGAAAAATGAGAATACTTCAACTGATTGAAGTGACTGAACTCTTTGGCATATATATTTTTTTAACACGTGCATATTGTTCATGATTATTTTTTTTACACACTGATATTCAGTCATAGGTATATGTGAAATATTGTTAGTTATGGAAAACGTTTTCTCTAGTTATAAAGGTTAGTATATATAAAATATAAGAGAATTTAAATTCAATAAAATTACACATATTTTACAATTTGAACCTAAAAATTACAATGTATCGAGACAAATGTATTATGTAGTTTTACATAACTTTATGCTGGTCCCAAATTCTAATGTAAAGTTATATGAAAATATAGACAAATTTTTATCAGTGCGTACTATAATATGACGTATAATGTTTTATTTCATACTGCCTTTATAGTCTCTTAAAAAAGTTTTAATTAAAACATATATTAGTTTTTATATATTTTTAGGTATTAATAATATTGTGTGAAACTAACTACTCTGTGGACAAAAGCCCCAACCAGCGTTGAATTACACCCACAATATCTACCCATATATTCCTTATTATTAGCTTTTAATTTATACATATAATATTAGCTTAAAACACCTTTCTAATCAAGTATAAAATATATATTAGTTGGCAATCTTTTGCTTGTCGCCAAATAAAATAAATAAAATTTCGGATGAGACTTTAAATAAATCTACGAAAAGAACGTGACAATTAATCCAAAAAATATCATATTAAAAATAGACCTACATACCTACCATTAAGTATTAATAAACTTCGAACAAGCAAAATATAAAATAGTTTTGCTAGAAAACACATATTACGGTTTTTATATACTTTTAGGTATTAATAATATTGTGTGAAACTAACTACTCTGTGGACAAAAGCCCCAACCATCGTTGAATTACACCCACAATATCTACCCATATATTCCTTACTATTAGCTTTTGTAACATTTTTTACTGTATTATAAAGGTATTTTAAGCTAATATAAATCAATTCTCCTACAATTCCTATCAATGAAGTCATATGTATGTTCTCTGATACCAAACATCTAATATGCTAATGAACAATTCCACAGACAAAGCTCTATTCAATAATTATCTAAAGAAATTAATCTATATAAATTTACTAACCTGCTTTAATGCAAACACTCTATAAATATCTAACTTCACTTTTGGCATTGAAAATACTTATATAAAAACTTTTACATAAAGGGTACACATTATTCAAGTGGATATGTCATATTTATTTCATTGACAGGCTGTCACTTTTGTCATTGTCGACTTTTAACTTCAAATAATTGTAATTTTTATAATAATTTTTATAGTTAGCTATTTGACTCAACTTAAAGGAGGCCTGAAGAAGCAATCCTAAAATGCAGAAATAGGTCAGATCTCATCTATTGTGGTTGCATTGTCGTGTTCCCACTGTCAAAAGTGAAAGTTAGATATTTATAGAGTGTTTTCATTAAACCAGATTAGTAAATTTAGATAGATTAATTTCTTTAGATAATTATTGAATAGAGCTTTGTCAGTGGAATTGTTCATTAGCATACCTAGATATTTGGTATCAGAGAACATACATATGACTTCATTGATAGGAAATTTGATTTATATTACCTTAAAATATCTTTCTAATTCAGTAAAAAACATATTACGGTATTAGATGTTCCATCACGTCCTGGCCGCAAATGACTCCGAGTTGTTATGTAACGGGCAGTATGAAATAAATGGTGTTTTTTTCCTCTTTCCAACGTAACATGCTGTCAAGAAAGTCTAACATAACTTCATTAGAGAACCGTAAACTTTGCTGGAACAGTATTTTATATAAATTTGTCCATTGTTTTAACAATTCTGTAGACCTATTGAATTTACTACAGTAAAGCCTTTGAATTAATGTTGTATTCCAATTGTCTTATTATGTTAAATCTGAGCAAGACTTTAATAATAATAATGTCTCTACCCCTCATTCTAATCACGAGGATTAGCCCAGAAGTCGAAGACTAGTGCGGGAGAGGGGGCGGCATATTATTATTAAGCAGGCCGCATTTGCGCCCAGGAACGACTTACGTTGGTAGGCCCTAACCACCATTCAGTGCAGGAATGAGGGAAACTTGGAAAACCTCATTAATTAGGGGGGTAGTCAAATGTCAACCGGTATCAATCTTTCACATTGACCCAAGCCAGCATTCTTCCACCCTACCATACCCGTAGAGAGGGTGCCAATCTCTCCACGAATATAGCTTATATACGGTCTACCGGCTGCGAGGGTCGAACCCACAGCGATCCAGTCACCTCGACTCAAGTACTGACGCCTTAAACCGCGCGACCACTGACCGATCCAATCATCTTTTAATAAGGATATTCCCAAACTACGATTTGTATAGTAATCATCTAGATATATTTTGTTATTCGTAATATTAAAGAGAGCCTTAAACAGAACTAATATTACTGCCATAGTAGTTATTATGTTAATGCTAATTGCAATGATAAATATTCTGTGGGTATTATTTTGGGGTATTCCTTTTCCGAAAAATAAATAAAAGCTTCTGTAAATTTTAGTAAAGATAAGATGCGTAAATCAATTTTACGTAACAAATTAAAACGTAAGGGAATACGTAATTGCCCCACTTGCACAGTTTTGGATAAGCTTCCTTTGAGTTATCCACCGAGTTATAACTTGAAGTAGAAAGTGGTGTAACCGGTTAAAATAGGCATGAAAAACGGAATATATCATGTTTATCGACGTTAAACGCGACAGTTAAGATATGGAAATAAAATAAAAACCACAGGCGCTGTAGACATGTTAAATATTCAGCGGAAAAAACACAGTGGGTTTCGTGCAAAGGTAGCTTCTATAAATTCTCTTCGTTTTTCGAGCGTTCGCCGTTTGATGTTGCAGCATAGTTTGTTGTTCGCGACGTACGCGACCCTTGGCGTGCGCCCCGCTTTGAGCTAGACTTGCTCCTTGTCGCAAAATATGTGCTTAATTAAAACATAGCATGACAAATACTTAACCGAGCGTGCTGCGTACCTCAAACGGACGAGAAACCGTCCAAAGAAGTAGGAATGCCGCGGATATATACCCATTTCTAGGGGTTTGTCTAAAGACAAGGTAAATTAGGTATCTACGCTTTTTATATTCATTACATAAAAAATGATATAGTGTTCGGCATAAGAACCGATACGAAGGTGCATTTAGGGATAACCAAAATATTGTAATTTAAAAGTATAAAGATTTAGAAATTGTATAAATATATAAAATACAGTTCTGTCCAAACTATTACATTGTCATGGAAGCTCTCCTACCTTTTTAGATTTTAAATTATATTTCTGTTTGAAAGATTTGAGAATGTGAATTATATTTGTTGTGAATTAATTATGGCAATAAAGTTTTTTTTCTTCTGAGAAGCACATTTAGAATCAGTAATACACTGCCGTTTTTTTTTTGAAAAAACTTTCGTACCCGTCAATTTTTATTTTTAGTTGCACATTTTTTACACCAGTTTTCAAGCATACATGGCGAAGAAAAAAAACATATCCTAAACCGATCGTTAACCGTTTTCGAAAAAATAGATACTTCAATAGCATCTATCCAGATCGTCTAATCAATCAAACCAGTGTAAGCAAAATCAGCAACAAATGTCGAGATTATAAACCACTTAAATGTTCAAAATGCCTTCCATAGGTTTCTTGACAATATGCAAGCCTACGTGCAAAATCATCTTGAACATTTTTTAATACGTTCCCGTTAATTTTCCTCATCTCTTGTCTTGTGCGGTTTATCAAGTCTTCGATGTTTTGAGGTCTGTTTGCATAAAACTTATAACTCTATAAAAAAAAATCTATGTGTGTAAGATCGGGTGATCTTGGAAGCCATTCTAATTTTCCGTGTCTACCACTCCAACAGCCATTAAAACATTAATTTATATAAATCTAGGAATCGCCCATGGAAATCATAACATATACAGAACGCCAGAAGCCTTTACATTAGACACTTAAAAACAATCAGACTATGGAAGAGCTTAGAAAGCAGACATCTAGGGAAAACTTTATGCAAGTTGTTGGTTATACTGCATTTTAATCCCAGCGTACAATTGAAACCAAAATTGAATATTTGTAATTGGACCATATAAATCATATGTTTTACGAATAGGACGCAAAATTTTCATATTTTGAAATTCCCGCCCATTAGTGTCAAGCTACCCCGCCAGTGCAACCAACTCATAAAGGCTACGTTACGTTACTGCAATATTTCAGACTAGCGTTTTCTCTATAGGTTGACTATTTTTTCTGAACCTCTTTCGGCGTACTAAATATTACTGTTGAGTGAGAAATTATAGATAGAGGCCTTAATGGCGAAATGCGTATTCGATCTACAAGTTTAACACCCTGTACTTGAAAACAAAGGCCCTAATAGAAAATATCTATAGGGCAAAATGTTTTTAAATTCGGTCAAGAAATAAAGGCCTTCATGTTTGACGTTCCGTTATGTTACACCGTGCTTTACAGTAGGGGTTTTTTGGGCCCGAGATTTGTCCGTCTGTCGAGAACTATTGTTAACGACAATCAATTTTGAGGGTTCTGTGTGATTCAATGGTTTAACAAGCAAAGAAACCAACGTGGACAAAAAGTTGTCGATAAATTGACGAATCCTGGAACCAAAGAGCTGCTATTACTTAATACTATTTTGGGCCCAAAAGTGGATGCGCATTTCGCCATAAGGTTGCGCCTCTATCTATAATTTCTCACTTAACGATTTTACATAATTTCTATGGAATCGCCGAACAAAATGAGGAGGCGATTGCGGAAATGAGGATGTCGATTTTTAGACGCCATTATTTCGAAAACGGTTAAAGGATATGTTACATGGAAAATACTTAGAATTTTATAGCAAATTCAATAAAAATACTAAAAAAAGTTCATATCAAATTCGTAAAAATTGTGCAACAAAAATAAAAATTGACAAGTCCGAACGATTTTCAAGAAAATGAACATCTGATTTTTAAATAAATTTATTCTATACTCAGCCGCTCAGTGTATCTAGTTCTAAGAAGGGTGACCAGACATCCTATTTTTTGAGGGCATGTTCTCTTTTTTGTATTGCACTCATTGTTCTCTTTCTGTCTTTTATGGAAAGTATAAATTTGTCCTATTGTCAGTCTGCTCCTAGTATCAGCAATTTTATTTTCAGTGATAAAAATTGTTTTTGTAGTTTTAAATGTACGACATTCACATGGACATTCTTGTAATACATTATAGATTTAGTATTTTTTACATTAATGAACAAGGTTTTACAATAATTTCTAATCAATTTGTTAATCTAATGCGTTTCTCAGAATACACAGAAGCCTTATTAATCCCTGACTAATTTTTTAGAAAAATTTGTATCTGAGAAATAGGTTCAAGATGTATATCCAAATGAAGAGCAAGATTTCTTAATTATTAACAAATGACTAAGATATTTCTGCAATTCCGGTTGCAAATGCTGAATTAGAAACAATATTTAGCGTCATGAATGTACAATGTACTAATAAAAGAAATATTTTAATAGTTAATTCAGTAAATACAATATTGCTGAGCAAACGTACTTCAGATAAAGAAAGAATATATTGTGTTCACTTTATTTACTTATTCAATTGAAGCGTCTTTATTAACTGCATGCTTCTTAGATACTTCACATACACAACGTTTATTAAGAAGTTCTCTGTTCCTCTTTGGGATACATAATGCTAAAATATATAACCATATTGGAATCAAAATAACAACTGATTATTATTATTTCTTTCTAATTTGTTATTTGAAAAATATTAGGAAAAATTTTGTCAATTTACTAACTTGGGCTACCTTCAAATAAAGAATGGAGTAGATTGTTTTATTTTTGTACTTTGTGAAACCCTTTTCGTGCAAAATGTTACATTTATTCAATAAATGCCTATTTGATACTTTATAATGACAGTATATTATATAATAGTTATAATGTTGGGGTTTTATAAGGAAGATACAGGGTGTTAAAGTTTGAAGAAAAAAAATGATGTTTTGATGTACCTAATTACTAAAGTAATGGAGATATTTAAGCTGTAATTGGTACATAGTGTAGTTAGTTAAGGTGTCATAAAATGTGAAAATATCAAGCACTTTGAACAACCAATGGCGGAGATATGGGAAGGAAGTTCGTATTTTTGATTTAGAAAAAAAAGTTGTATCGCCCTGTATAATGTTAAAGATTATGACATTTTTAAATGTGTTTTTAATTTCTAACAAAACATTTTTAGTTTTTTTTTAACTACTCATCTGAAAACTATTAATAATAATAATAATAATAATTCTCGTAATAATGGTTTGCTACGTCTGCTCAGAACACATGATTTACGGGCGCAATGATTACTGACTCCACGGAGTGGACAGTGGTCATTGCTTCACTATTCAGAACATCTGCGAAAGGGTCGTAGCTTCGGAAAGTGTGACTGGAAAAAAATAATAATAATAATAACAGAAAACTTCCACTTACAGGACAAAAAAGTTATAAAAAATGGTGTGCTAAATGAAAACAAAAAAAAAGTCAGTAGATAGTAACAACAAAACAACATATTTAAAATATTACATATAAGCAAATAGGTACTTGAATAAGAAATTAATATAAAAAACAGAAATACATGGTTATTATAAGCAAACAAAAATTAGGATAAAGAAAAAATGTAAAAAATAAATTATAATTGAAAGGTGTTGGATACGATTGATTTTACGGAATAAATACCACTGTGGCTAATGTCACAATGACCAGATATCATTTTAAGTGACATAGTATATACTGGTGATTTTTTAAGAATATTGGTTGCCGGTATTGGCAAATAAATCGTGTCAGTCTGCCTAGAACCAAAACTAGATATTCTACTATATTACAACGTTCCAAAAGTAAAGAGCAATCAATGTTGTTATTAAATAGTTTAAATAAGAATATAATACTATACATAATACGCCTAGTCTTTAGTAAAGGAATATTAATGATCGATAATACTTACTATATACTTACCCTCGAATTTTCTTCATTAAAAACTGAATCACCCTGTATATAATATTTCACAAATTTTGACTGGATTGAAAGTATGAGTAGATTAGATCCATATTAATTTTCCTTACTATATTCATGATGACAATAATGAAAATAATAAAATTTTTAGATGAAAAATTTTATATTTATCAAACTGATGCCTTTATGAGACATTATACATAGTGTTTTGCAAAAGTCGACCAGGTTCAAGTTCATTTTATTGGTACTGTATGTAGAACAATAATTGGTGTAAACAAGGTTGCAAACTTTCAGACAGAATAGAGAAGGTTAAGACATGAAAAATAAAATATAAAAAGTTCTCTTCGAGAATGTGACATTTTGACACCAGAGCCTTTCTTATAAATAGTAAAAATTGTTTGTTCTCAATACCGCTTATGCTTTCTTGAAAAGCTTTACGCCGCAGTGTTTACTCGTGGAAAGCACAAAAGAAAATGACGCAGTCAATCTTTAAAAATTAAAATAAAATTATAAGGTAAACTTATATTTAACAACAGAAATCTTATATAACTACGAGTATAATAGTACCTAACTTTTTAAAACTTGTTAATTTCTTCATTACTCAATATATGGAGTTTTATATGAAACTGTAAAGGTAGTCATATGGCAATAATGTCAAGTTATTAAAAACACCGATTACTGAACGATATATGTAGTATTTTTCCTGCATAGTTTCTATTAGATATATAACTTTTTTGGTGGCATGTATAATTATGCCCTTAAAACTATACGAAAATCGATTATTTCTTTTAATAAATTTTGTTTAATCTCCACGAGGCACGATCTCCATCAACCTCCGAATTCTATGATGTAATGATAAGCCCCAACTCTCACCTGAATTCCAAACTCTGCTTAAAACGATACTTTTCTGTTTTATTCTAGATAGCTTTGAACTCGGTACTCGAAAGTTGAAGCGGAACTCTTCCTTAGGTAATTAAATCCGTTTTATGTTTATATAACGTATGCCATGAAAGCATTTTTTTAATCCACGGAGTCAGTTTTACGGATTAAGAGACTATAAATACCTTAATGGGTCCTACAATGGTCATTTTGTATTTAGATTACTGTAATACACTAGGGTGTATTTAAATGAAGGGACTCAAATGATAACACAGATTTCTTAAGTAAAAATAAGTTGGGTTAACTAACAGCCCGAGTCGCATAATAAAAAAGATAGTTGAAGTGAAAAGTACCAATTGTTTTTTTTTTTAATAATTTCAAAAAAATTAATAAAACATGTTTCAAATTATCCAGCTAGAGTGGAAAAGATAATAATTTTTTGGTGTCGTCATACCTATGTCAAAATTGATTATTATATTATTTTTCTCAATCTTAGAAAAACTCTTGTCAGAGAATTTCAAACAGATCTGAACATTAAGAATTATTAAGGGAAAACTATTTATCACTTTGCAACCCTGTATATTTTTATTATGCGGTTTGGGATAGATAAATCTACTTATTCTGTGGTATCGCACGATTCCTTTTATTTAAATTCACCCTGTATTGCGGTATAACATTTGAATTTTATTTTTTTAATTTCTTAATGTTTGTAATTAACAAATTCAACATTAATTTTAAGATGTTTGGTGAATGTTTAATGCACTAATAATTAAAGTTAATGTTTTAAGGTCACCAAATTTTAAGTAACATTTGGCAAGTTATGCTTGATACCATTTCGATCAAATAGATTATTTTACTTTTTTTGTAAAGGTATTTATCAGTTGTAGGAAAATTCCTATTAATATCAATATCATATGTATGTTTTCCCTCAAAAAACATGCTGTCTGAAGCTATTTATTTGTGGCATAATTTTAGTTTTTCTTTAGTGTTATTGAAAAAATTGGTAGTGCTTTTGAAAAAATAAAGATTAATTAAATAAGCCCTTGCGCCAAACGGATCTGTCAAGGGTTATTTTTGAATCTAAGCTTGCCTAACCAAAAAATCTCACACTGAAAAAAGCAGATAAGTAAAAAATAACAAAAATCACATCACTATCGCGCACTTCCGTATTTTTGACGTTTCGAAAAACTCTGCTTTCGTTCTCAAAATAGTAGTAAAAGTGTTAAACGTATGTCAAGCTTGTTAGTTTAAAATTTGTTTATCTGCTTCCATAGAGATGTTAAATGATTTTTATTTTATTGCTACTTACTTTTTCTTGATACAACTGTAGGCAACAATGATCAATGTTAAGAAGAATCGTCTAAAACGCGTCCAAAAAATGATATACAAAATTCAAGAAATTGCATCTACAGTATACCTTGTGAATGCAATAAACATTATGTTGATGAAACGTCTCGGCTTATGAAAGCGGTCATTTGATTCAATGGGGTTCAGCAGAAAATGTAAAAAAAGGAAGATAAGGCAAAAAAAAGAAAATTTAAAAAAACGATTATTTTGTTGAACGGAGATAAGTGTGTGTCAAACTGTTCAATAAACATTGATCATTGTTGGCTACAGTTGCATAAGAAGATGTACGTAACAATAAAATAAAAATCATTTAACGTCTCTATCGAAGAAGATAAACACATTTTAAACTGTCAAACTTGACATACGTTTAACACTTTTACTACTATTTTGAGAACGAAAACAGAGTTTTTTGAAACATCAGAAATACGGAAGTGCGATGGTGATGTGATTTTTGTTATTTTTTACTTATCTGCTTTTTTCAGTGTGAGATTTTTTGGTTAGGCAAACTTAGTTTCAAAAATAACCCTTGACTGATCCGTTTGGCGCAAGGGCTTGTTTAATTAATATTTATTTTTTCAGAAATGTGGCAAAAACCCAATAAAACTAAAGAAATAAAAATACCTAACATAATGAAATTATTATAAAGTCGTAATCCTCAAAACTCAGATTCAGTAATTATAAAACAACTGCAACTTTGAATGAGAACCACTTATAAATTCGGCCGAGGCGTTTATAATAGGAACATTAGCCAGTAAGATTTGTTACACCGTCTGTCGCCAAAATTTGCAACTGGTCACTAGATCTGCCTCTGGCATTTGCATGAAAATCCATTTGTGAAAACGGAGTTATTCAGAAATACCAGAAGTTTACAATAACGTTTACAGCATTAAAATGTCTGATATATATATATAACAAGAATTTTAAAAATGGAGGGGATAGGGATATTGCATATTATATTAATTGTTGTTATCTGGAATTGCTAATTTGTAACATACAGACAAAAAACTGAGACTTCCATTTTTATATTCTTTTTCTGTTTTTTTTTTTTGAAGAAAGCATTGTTTTTTGAAATTCTGTGAAAACTTAATTAAATAAAAATATTTTTAAATAAATATTTTTCCCTGATCAATTTGTTCAAATCTGTATAAAAATAACGTTTAAAAAAAAATGTTTTTGATTGAAACGAATGTGCATTTCGAATCAAATAATGTGTTTATTTAATTCAAAATGGCATATGCTTATTTGAGAGATGTGGAGAGGTAACTGTGCTATATTTCGCGTACTCAGGTATGTCGAGCTTGAGAGACATGAACTACTCACCAGTGGCGGACTGATGAGAGCTAGCAAGCTCGAAATCGTATGCTTCCGTTGTCAGCTTTTGTTGAAGTTATCGAGGAGGACACCCACAAAGAATTTAGGAAACGGTAGGATGAGACAAATAGCTGTCAATTTGCTAAAAAGTTCCTATAGTACCCCTGTAAGGATACAGCCAAAAAGTACCTGGCTATGTCTAGGACAAATCTTTGCCTGGTGACAGGTATTCAAATTCGACACTGCTGGCTAAAGAAGCACGTTTATTATATGAGGAAGGGTGAAACACCTTTTGTAGGGGTTGCGAACAGGAAGACGAAACTACTCCATGCACTCTGTCAGTGTACTGCCATTTCGTCAATAAGAAAATCCGTGTTGGGAGAACGATGGCCTTCTATGGCCTATATTAGAGAGATCCCCCTAAGCAACGTCACTACCTTCTTTTCTGTATTAGGCTGGTTAGCGGCTCAGGTTGATTGATCTTCTAATGGGAAGAATAAGTTCCCCCACATTTACAGATTCCAGAAGCTCGAATCCGGTATATGTTGACTATTTGCTATAGATTATTCAGGTGTAATTCAATGCTGGTCGGAGCCATTAGACCATAGATGTTTCCTGAAACATCTGCACAATAAATTGTATCATTGAAAAGAGAAAATCATGTCTATTAATGGAAACAAATGGTTTCTTTACACAAAATAACTGTATTTTTGCTTTTTCAATAAAATTATTTGATGTCAAGAAATTAATATTTGTTTGACCA
This sequence comes from Monochamus saltuarius, assembly GCA_025584915.1. Taxonomy (NCBI): domain Eukaryota; kingdom Metazoa; phylum Arthropoda; class Insecta; order Coleoptera; family Cerambycidae; genus Monochamus; species Monochamus saltuarius. The sequence continues at coordinate 21,614,744 of CM046724.1, read as the reverse complement.
TATACAAACAAATAGTTCGTAATAGATCGTAAAAGTTTAAGGTAGATAACTATGAAAACGAGTGCAATTAAAACGCTGCTGTTTAGCAATTTGAGTTGAATATAGTGCAAGAACAACAAAAACAATTCTCAGCGTTTATGAATACTGCAGCATGATGAATTCTCGGTATTGATGAGTACTTGGGTATTCATGATACCCTAAATTTATAATATACTTTTACTACTCATGACTATTTTTGAGTACTGAAAACGTAATAAATATGAATACTGAATACCATCATATAAAAGTACTTGAATACTGATTAGAGAAATATTTTATTGAATACTATTTATCAACACAATGTATCCGAGTAGTACCCAGCTCTGGTAGTAAATTTATGATCTACAGTACAATTTAAAAATATATATATAGTCATAGAATAGATTTGTCTAGCTATTTATTCGTTTTCAGTACCTATCTGAAAATTTTCAGATGGCATGAGATAACAGACTTGTTATTGGCTAAGCCTTAGATTATTTTAAATTTTCATATATTTTCTGTCTTATAATTAAATTATTTTATCTGTTTGTATTCCAAATATAACATGAAATATTATTTATTAACTATATAAAATTACAGCTGCTACAAAAAATAGTTTTAAAGCTCAAACTTTCACGAACTACGTCGTACACTGCAATGAAACATTTTGTACACTTAAAAAAAACGAACGTTAGAAAATGATGAAATACGTATTAAATATTCAAAACAAAAAATACCTCTTTGTTTCAAAAAGAAAAAGAAAACAGTCAAAAATTAACAATTTCGTTCGAAAATAATTACCTACTGGAGCTTTAAGCATTTATTTTATATTTATGTTCCTTCAACATTTCTCATCCCTCCACTATTCCTTTCGAACCACTTCGTTACTCAATCTTTATTAATTAATGATCCTTATCTCTGGTTATTGAAAACCATAAAGTCTTTCATATCAGCTCGACGTTCAGTAGAGGGATCCAAAGACACCAGGCTAAGGAAAAAATCTCGATAAAACGAGAATTAAAATAGATTAGGGAGACTGGGGGATAAACGATTCGGTAAACCGTTGTCACGAAGAATAAAAACTTGGCGCATATTTTGCGCTCAATTTGCCGACGGGCCTCTTCTTAACGACTCCGAGGTACTTTTTTAAATTTATCAGTCCCTCTCTTAAGACCAGTTAACTACGTGAGTGGATTTTACCTACGCGTTAGCAAATAATACGGGTTAACTCAGAAAATAGAGTGGAAATATTAATGCTCTGCAAGTGGGCTTTGTTCTGTATCACAATAATAATTATTAGTAAGTATTTTTATATGATTCTGAAAGCATTAGGCTAATCATTTTTTCTACACTACTTATCACACAAAGTTCTGTAGATGTTGTTCCTCGAAACTAAATCTTTAGGAATGCAGAAAATATTGTATCTTTCAGAATGGATTATTTTTTAAAATCAAAAATTAAAACGTACAGAAAACTAAATAAACACAAGATCTCTAATAATAAAATTATATAGGTGTGATATTGTGGATGTATTGTGTTTGTAAAAAAATATATTAAACAATAATGAGGTAAAAGTACCGTAAGTATGTGTAACAACAATATGTAAATACCTACAACAGCTTTGTTTTTGTAGCCTTTGGTGACCTTTTAATCTGTATTTAAGTATAAAAATAGGGAAATAATAATAATATCTCTACCCCTCACAGGGATTAGCCCAGAAGTCGGAGACTTGTGCGGGAGAGGGGGCGGCATATTATTATTAAGCAGGCCGCATTTGCGCCCAGGAACGACTTACGTTGGTAGGCCCTAACCACTATTCAGTGCAGGAATGAGGAAATCCTGGAAAACCTCATTAATTAGGGGGGTAGTCAAATATCAACCGGCATCAATCTCTCACATTGACCCAAGCTAACATTATTCCACCCTACCATACCCACAGAGAGGGTGCCAATCCTCTCTATGAATATAGCTTATATACGGTCTACCGGCAGCTGGGCTCGAACCAACTCCGTCTAGTCACCTCGATTCAAGTACTAACGCCTTAAACCGCGCGACCACTGACCGATAAATATCGCCATATGTCGGATAGTATAAAGAGTGATTGGGAGGAACCCCCAATACTCTAAAGGGGTATTCAGGGGGCAAAAGTGAACAAAAAAGCCTAATAAACATATGGTCAAATATCAACGGTTAGTGAGATAGCAATGAAAATATTTTCACCCGAGTTAATTATTGTAATGCAGTAGAGAAAAGTGCTTATTCTGTAGGTATTTTAAATAATAACATTGAATAAAGATCTAATAAACTGAAATGAATGAACTCAATTTTCAAATACACCACCGTCCGCCTCGATGCATGCATCAGTTTGTGGACTGCACGAGTAGCTCGTTGAAGTGCATGGTGATTTTCTCTTATGAGTGCTGCACAAATGACAATCCCATCGAATAGCGCCTCTCTTGTGTTCACTTTTGCATATATTAATGACTTAAACATCTCCAAACGCAGTAATCAAGGGAATTCTGGTGGCTTTGGTGACCAATCTTGGAAACCAACTCGGCCAATCCAGCGTCATGGAAAGCGATTTTTAAGATGATGCTGAAAGGACATGTTTTGCCTAATACCGAATGGAACATCGTCCAGTAGATCTATCAAATTATTTTCTAAAAATTCTACATGTCTAGCTCCAGTGAGACGACCATCTAGCATAATTGGATCAAGTAATTTATTATTAATCATACCACACCACACGTTAAGGGGGCCACTTCTGCCACCAGGTTTATTTTTAGCGCTAGCATCACATAAAATCCCTAAATTTCAATATATAGTTAAGATAACAACCTTTCTGTACAGTTGTAATATACATATAAGGAAAATGTAAGTATGACTTTTCAACAAAAGATGTCACAGATATACCGTAGAACTAAATGTCAACTCGTATTACAAATGTGTTATATGGGTTGCAGTTCACTTTAACATGACGAATTTATATTTACTTGAATATAAAAACTTGAACAAAAAACGAATTCCTCTGTTCAGTCTGTTGCCCTATTTCTCTTTTCTTTTGAAGCTCCGGCCGGCTATTTCTGATTTTACTTGTGTTTTGTGTATTATAATCTGTTGTATTATTTGGAAGATATGCGGTTGTAATCTGTTTTTTACCCTACTAATATTTTATAAAAACTTTTACAGGTAGTAATATAAAAAAATCGGCGCTCGCATGGACTACGAAAATTTTTTTTCAAAATTGTAACCTCTATTATGCATACATTAGGTTGAAGTTTCAATATAACCCCTATAATATTTTGACAACAATGTGATGTCATGAAATAAAGAATGTAGAGGTGTTATATTGCAATATCAACCTAATGTAGTGTATACATAGAGGTTATAATTCTGAATTTTTTTTTCCAAAACTATATCCAGAGACAACAATTCTTTGTTGTCTCTGACTATATCCGAGCGCTGAAATCCGACTTCAGATTCGTGATCAGCACGCTCGAAAACAGTGGGGTAGGAATTTTTTTGTTAAAATTGCAGTTTTACGCCGTTGTAAATAATTATCAGAATGAAATATATTTGGGTATTTTACTCGCTCTATCCTATTATTCTGTTTCTAAAGCGCTTCACAAATAAATATCTATATGCTAGCAATATCAACCACTACAAGTTGTTGAATTCGGCCAAATATTTAGATTTTTTTCTACAAGGTAATCCAAAGCACATACTTACATGAAAATGTTTTTTATAAGTACCTACTTGATCAAATAAAGATATATATTTCAAACAAAATTCTAATATTTTTATTCATTGACTGAATGTTTAAAAAATGTAAAGTATCTTTTGAAAAATTCAATATGTAAATAGTGTGTTTCAAAAATAGTTGAAGATAATGAAACAGTATATTCCTGAGCCGATTTAAGAGAGAGGGTTTCATGTATAAAAAATTAATTTTGGCATTCCCAAAAAAATTACAGTCATTTAAAAGTGTGTATTGGAATCTAGTTTCAATATGTGCTATTACTCAAATTAAACACTTCAATTTTTACATGGATGCAGTTGAGGTTAAAATTTAAAATGTCATTTTCCCAGGCCAATTGCACTCGTCACTTTGTACGCCTTGTACGTTTATTATCAGAACTTATTCATACTTAAAAATTTTGAATAGCCCTATTGAAAACAAATGTTTTTGTTTTTATAAAAGTTACAAAATATCTTTAGTTCTCGTACAATAAAAAGCCAGCATCTTAACCTTACGATAGATTCTCCAAATGATACTTTCTGCAGTAGTAGGTTCCTGTCATTTTAGTTCAGCCGCTATTACCAGTTTATTTAATTGCTTTTTATCATTCTTACGATTAGTTTAGCTGATGTTCCGACACTTGGAAACTAGATTTCAGCACTTTGAAAGGGTCGTAACTTCTTAGGGGATGCTAAAATTAATTGTTTTACATGAAACACCTCTTCTAAAATCAGAATCTGATAAAATGAGTAGATGCCGGAAAGACATAAAAATGTTACCATTTTTAACACAACATATCATTTGAACAAAACAACCAGGATTAATTTTGTAACTGTCACTACTAGGGCTGTCACCTGCCCTTACTTCATCCTCTGTGTGCTTCTGTCCTTACTTATACTATATAGAAATGTCATTACTTAGTTAAAATAGTAAAGAACATAATAAAATATAACAGAACAAAAAGTGGCGATAAGCAGAAATAATTTTTAAATGTAATGAGCAAATAATGTCCACATAAGTGTTATGTGCCAAAGTACCTATTTATTAACAAGAGCTACAGACTATGTAAATTTAAATGTATTAAACAATAATTCAGTTTGTTTAAAACAATCTAAAATTACAAAATATCCATTAAAATAATAGATATGTCGTATAACCACATAACCTATCTTTTTGATATTATTCGATGTCTCCATGATTCGATGGCTCGATGCACTTCAAAATTAAATCTGGGTGGGGAAAATGACAATCTTGGATAAGCTAGGCGAGCGCCCTATCTTACAGAGTGTCCAAAGTTATAAATTTATTTTAATTCTAAACTGTAATCCGGTGTGCAAATTATTTTCCGTTTTCCATGTCGGCGAAATATTAGAATTTTTAAATATGATTCATTTAAATTTTAAACCCTTTCGAGACTTCCATTTTATTAAGGCAACTGTTTCACATAGAAAATGGTTTTTCTCGTAAACTACCGAATATATTCCAAATCAAACTATATCAGTAGGAGCTCTAAGAAATGCTAAACCCTTACAATTTTCCATTAACAATAAAATTAGTTCCAATTAATTTATTATCATCTTTAAAATAATTTGTTGGTGGCGCCATCTAGTTCTCCTCAGCTAGAAGTGGCGCTCTTAATGCTGAACCGATGCTGATGTTCATTGTGACAGTTATTTACTCCATCACGAGTGAATTGAGCCTTATCGGTGAACAAAATGTATGCTTTGCGTTTATCCAACCGCAAATCATTATCACCGACCTGAAGATTCTGGACGCGTTGAATATAGAAAGGTTTTAAACCATTTTTGTGAATGACTTCCCATGCCGTAGTTTGATTAATTTGGAGACGGTTTGCAATGCGACTTGTACTTACACCCGGGCTAGGTTCTACCAAATTTAGAATTTATTCTTCCACTGCCAGACCAGGACCAGCTTCCCTCTAAATAATTTTCACACTGGTAAACATTCTAGTTTCATTTGCATTGTTGAAGACTGGAACACATATGGCACTCTTCTGTTTGGGAACTGACGTAGATATTCAGCAACTGCATGATTAGCGCCACCCATAAATATCCATAAATAAAAATAATATCAGCATATTCTTACATACACACGCCCCAGATATGGCAAAAATCATTGCCACCCAAAATAATAATAGTCAGTATTCTTCAGTTACAAAAATATTAGTATGTTTATAATTACCTTTGTACATAAATACTTAGATACTTTCCAACGTCGATGTTGTTGTAGTCATTCAAAGTAGCTCTGAGCATCGCAGACATATATTGAACATAATGAAGAAGATTTCATACTTTTACTTAATTCATAAGAATAGTGTATTTTCTGAAAAATACGTAATTCTATTTTTAGGTAATCAATACCTAATTTTTTGTTTGTTGGTATACCTTTTTCGAAATTTCTGGTAATAAATTACATTCTATTTGCTTTGCTGAATCAATCATTTCTGGCGGAGTTAATGTGAATTTTACCATCTTTTTATCAAGCAATGTGGTTTCGAAAGTGTGATTAAATTGTGTTGTACACACATCATTACCAATGCCCTTGGGTTATTACACCTGATTATTGAATACAAATTAACAAAACCACAGTTTAACAAAATTATTATTAAATTATAAGTAGTCTTGAGGTTCTAATTTTAGAATACATATTCCCACTTCTTAAAATATATTTAATCAGAATGGATAAAGTAACTTTTTGTCGCGCTGCGTATAGAGCCTAAAAATTCGTATTTCCTGCATACCTGGGATAAGTATTTAAGATAATGTAAGAATGATATTCTTCTGATAGCACTTACACGAAAACGACTCCGCGTTATCTCTTCATTTACATACTAAAAGTGTGTTTTTAAAATTGGGGCCATTAGGAACTTAATTCTAAAGGAATTTCAGTGGCTCTGAATGTTTCTGAACTAGAAATTCATAGATATCGATTTGAATAATGCAGATACTTTATTTTATCTGAATGATTATATTAGAAAACAGATTTATCTGAGATTATTTATGGTTACATAAGAGTGTTTTTTCCAAATTCATCTCCATTCAGTGAAACGTTTTTTTTAATGTATTGATTTATATTAATAGCAAATATTATACAGGGTGCCCGAAATATGAATTTGTTTGTTTCACTGTATGATAAATTGTACCTACCAAGCAAAACATATTTGACTTAACAATTATTTTATTCTAGCCAACAGTAACAGAATTATGACAGCAAACAGATCTTGAATATGTGACAACGTCGCACATAATTATACTGTCAGGTGTTTGTAGATAAACTGCAAACACACCTAAACATACTTTATGTGAATGATTTTCTTAGAGCTCTTTTCACAATACAGAATAAAATGTGAAATAATTATGTGATCAAAATGACTTATGTTACGAAAAGCGTTTACCGTAAAAATGTCTCGTAGCCAGAAAGTTTTGTCCAGAATCGCCATAGATTAACATGTCATGCAGCTGGTTATGGTTACTGTAAATTGTTCGATTTTTATTTATGTACACTCACCAGTATCAAGCAAGCACTAGATATAGAAAAACAAAACGCACTATCCACAGTCCTAATATGAATAATAATAATACGTTCTACATAGCAGTAGACACCACTGAAAGCTATCTACATTTTCCAGAAATTCCAGGAAACAACCCGACCAGCATCGAATAACACCTGGAAAACCTATAGCAAACAGCTAAAGTCACTAGTCAGCAGCCCACCAGACATATACCTATTAGACTTATTAGCTCTCATCAGTATGTGATAAGTGAGGCAAATGATGAAAAACCCCAGCTGTTTTAAGTCAAAGTCAGTCAGCCATTTGCTTCTCTTTGCCGAACTGGAAAGCCACAGACACGAAGCAATGTACATAGCAGTAGGCCAATTGAAAGCTGTCGGATTCTATGGCGATTCGGCTAGAACGATATTTTGCAAACACGGAATTCCAGGAAACAACTACTCTATTCTAGATGATTCTATTACTTCTGCAGAATGACCCAATGAGGAAGGTTAAGGTATCACTAAGACCGGAGCTATATATCTATCGCAGGAAAATTTAAGTTGTATTACAAATTTATTAAGCAAGGTTTTTGTTTATTTAATTTAGCTATACATTTTACAGTTTATGAAGTATATTATTTAGACAATCCTAACCTATATAGGGTTCCCCACTAGGAACTTTCTTGATCGTGATCTGGAAAAGTACTGATCTGAAATATTTGTAAATTTAGCAACATGGCAAAGTCCCTGTTGAAATATGCAGAATATATATTTCTCCGTGCCCAATCTTAACAGACAGATTCTTTTTCAGACACATCCATCAAAAATGTACTTCGCAGTCTGTTGGAATCAGCTAATTGGAGAAGATACCCTCAATAGTTCCTGCATTCCTGAATATCGCACATTCAGAAGCATATACTGGCCATTATATGAGGCGCACTTCAACAACATCATTGGCCAATAAAGGTTCTGATCTTACAACCATTAAACTTCATGGTGGATGGAGGAGCTCCTCTGTAGCAGAAAATTATGTCGAGGAGTCCATATCTAACAAACTTGATATTGCACGGAAAATCCAAGGAAAATATAGCTGTTCCTTACAAGAAAAGACATCCGTAACTTGTGAAAATTCTTCACAAACTTCGGCAGCTGTTATGCGTTCCAAAAATGATGGCAACAATGCTGCAAAAGCTGTTATTAGAGAAAAAGTTAAATGGGATAAAACAAAAGACGAAATGTCTATTACTACAAATGTTAATAAGTAAATAAATTAATATTCTACTAGTAAAATAAAGTTACTTTATTCCACTAGTGGAAGACTTTAGACGGATGATACGTGTGGAGAAAAGTATGATTATAAGGTGATGGTAGATATATAATTAAAACCTGATCCATTAGGTTTAAGCAAATTGATATTTAAGTCGCCTAAAAAAAAATTCTTTACTTATTGGCATACAGGTGCAAGGATATCCTGAAGTGTTGACAGTAGCCTATAGCTAATTTTTGGTGGACTGTATAATACACAATAAATGTCGATAAAGACATTTCCATATTAATTTTTACTTGTGCTCAAAATTGTTCAATTTGTAGATCACTTTTTATATGATTTATTATAACAGAAAATTGAAACTTTATTTCTACATAAAAATATGTTATTATACAGGTTGTATCATAAAATTTGAGCTGTTGTTGGACATATATTTACCTGAACTTTGATTTATAAAATGGCCTGAAGAATCACAGCATGAAGTAATAGCACGTCATTAATGTAGGTACATATCTATATACTGCCAAGTAAGAACTGCCTTCCTTTTTCAGGAAGTGTATTCAATTAATTGCCTTACAAAACAATCACTAGTCTAATGAACCCACGAATTAAAAATATTTTTTTGTCGTGTCTGTGACAGACGTTTCGATTATTACCCAAGTATTTATAAGTGACGGAACTGCTTCATGAACGATACGACTGTTATTGAGATGCTGGTAAAGCGAAGCAAACAATTTTGTGAACTGAGGTGTGTAATTGAGACAGACCAAATAAGCGAGCATCACGCAGTTACACTAAAGTACTCATTACATAAACGCAATTTGCTAAATTGAATTAAAATTTCCGCCTTTCAACTACAAGCCGCCGTGCAACCTGACAGTGACACGTTCCCGGATCCGAATCCTAGTTAAATTCGAATGTGTACAAATAACGAGAACTGTACTGTATAAGCAGCTGAAATTCATATTTATATTAATAAAATACGCACGGTTACACAAGATAATTAAAACGCGGTGGCCAACGCTGTTGTGCAGCAGACAGATTGCTGTCATGTAAATGTGCTCCTGAGCAGATTTAATTAACAATCTGCATATCGAAAATAATGTGAGATAGCCACGCTCGGTTAGTCTCCCCTAATTTAGTTAGTTAAATTTTGCCGCGCCATTAGGGACGCCGATATATTAAAATAGTTGGGATTTTCAAATAACGATTATCTGTTCGCAAACGTAGGCCACGTCGGCCGCTTTGATCTGCTGACTTTAAGGTGTGCCAGTGGAAAAAGAAATATATAGGGATTACTAAATACAGTCCTTTATAACAGCGTCTTCATTTATTTTAGTGCATAACACTAACAATAATTCATTCACGGTAAAAGTGTGGCATTTTTTCCCGAAGAACGATATATGGAATAATGTATTACATCACAAAATATGTAATCCGCGACATTTCATTATCATACAGGGTGTTTGTAAATAATTGCGAAATATTTTAGGAAGTGGTTGCCGACGTTATTTTGTGAAAAAAAGTTCATATAAAGTTAAGTCGAAACACGCTTTCCTTCTGAAATACAATGTTTAAATTTTATTTTTTTATTTATTTTTAATAATTATTTCAAAAGGTTTTAAAGACATTGACTCAAAATTTAAAATACGCTTTGGAGGGATAAATGTGCATTTTTGGGGATAATCCGAATGTCACAACCTTCTTTAATAACAATAAATGGTACGCCACAGACTTTTTCCGGTTTTGATATATTTTTTTAGAAATTCGCGATCAATTCTGAATGAAATTGGTCTCTTCAATTTTTTTCGTAGCAGGCACCGTTTTTGAAGAAAAAATAAAACGTGTTTTATTGCAAGTTCCGTATTTTTCATTTCTATTGATACATTATCTACTGGGTTGCTGTCAATATTTCTAAAATGCAACTAGCATTTATTCATTGCTTTTTTGCAACAAAATTAATATCAATAAGTGAATAATTTTTGTTTTAAAAAAAAAGGAAAATTTTATAGTTTTGGAAAGTTTTGATTAAGAAAATCTCGCTCAGCTACGGCATAATATGGTGAAGCACCATCCTATTGAAACCATATATCCTCTTCTGGTAAAGCGTTATCATTTTTCAATACTTTCACAATCATCGGTAGATATTCGTTTCCAGTAGATTGACATACATGTTTCCATTCAGATATCCCGGTAGGAAGAAAGACAGTATGAGGTGGTCTCTCAGTATGCCCGCCCAAACATTCAATTTCCTCGGATACTGTGTACAAGTTTCATGAAAATGCGTGAATTTTCATAAATCTAGTAGCGGCAATTATGGCGGTTGACTCGACCATCCAGTTGGAACGTACATTCATCGGAACACAGATTGAGTTCACAGAACTGCAAGCGGCAATCAGGATCGTCTTCATTAATTTCTTGTATCAAACTCATTTTGTTTGGGTGATACTTGATACTCTCTGTTTTCGTTCTCAAAATAGTAGCAAAAATATCAAACGTATGTCAACTTGACAATAGAGAGTTTTTCGAAACGTCAATAATACGGAAGTGCGCGATAGTGATGTGATTTTTATAATTTTTTACTTATCTGCTTTTTTCAGTGTGATATTTTTTGATTAGGCAAACTTAGTTTCAAAAATAACCCTTGTAGTCCAGGGCATTTAGAACAAAATCGACCAAATAGTGGAAATTTTTTGGCACAGCAGATATCGAGATGCGGTTTTCTGCATTGTGTTCAGAAACGTCCCAGGAAAAAAGTCTATATCGTCTGATTTAGCCATTTTTTGAAAAATGCCTTCTAGGCCGGAAAATGCATTATAGGGGCCGGGTAATTCGAATACCAGAATCAAGTTAGGCAGCCCTGAAAACCTCCTAGTAACGATTTCCGAGCGATTTTTCCTAGTTTCCAGTCGTTCCTATAATGGTGTAATGCATTTTCCGGCCCAGAAGGCATTTTTCAAAAAATGGCTGAACCAGACGATATAGACTTTTTTCCTGGGACCTTCCTGAACACAATGCAGAAAACCGCATCTCGATATCTGCTGTGCCTAAAAATTTCCGCTATTTTTCCTAACTTCCCTGGACTATTGACTGATCCGTTTGGCGCAAGGGCTTATTTAATTAATCTTTATTATTTTTTCAGAAGTGTGGCAAAAACCCAATAAAACTAAAGAAACACTAAAATTATGCCACAAATAAATAGCTTCAGACAATATATTGATCGTATAGAGATTTCAGATTAAGTTTGTTAATATTTTAAATTATAGATTTAACAGACATCTTTATTTTGAATCGTATGACATCAGATTGAGACACTGTAATTTACTAAAACTATCATCTCATAGACTGATTAATTATGTAATTTTTATTAATAAATTATTTAATCACAATATTGATTGAAACTATATCATAGGAAATTTTTACTTTAATATTAAACACCGGTTAACTAGATCAACTGATCTATTTCACTTGAAGTTCGGATCTACAAATTATTTACTTAATTCTCCAATTTTATTTAATGCAAAAAATATACGATGAATATTTTAATGGCATAAATTTATTTTATAGATTCTCAAATCAAGTGAGAAATGGTGCCACATCAGTTTTTATGTAGTTATTTTTTAAACTGGTTTCTTTTTTGCTGTATAGTTTAGTCTAGTGCTAGAATTAATTTAGTTTATAATATTATTAATTTATGTATGTGCCGTATCTACACACAGTTTTTATGGGTAATCCTATTATTGGAAGTTTTGTAAGAATTCTGTTGGGTTTCCTTAACTGTATCAATAAATAAAATAGAATGCTACGTTATCAAACAACTTAACAGATAAACCTGAAAATTTAATAATTTTTTACTTTCATCGAAAGAAGTTAACCCACGAAACATTATTAAAATAAAATGATATCTAATGGGTTTACCTTTCTCTGTTACGTGGTATATAATGGAAAACTACTCATTTGCAATCGGAGATCATATGAAGCAAATCTTATTAATAAAAATATTTAAATACATTCTATCACCCCAGTTGCAAACAGCCCGAATGGTTAATGACAAATGATTAAACACCGGGGCCAATAAACCGAAGATAAATCAATTGAAATCAGCTTACTAGAGTATACGTATCTAAAAACGGCACCTGCGATTCAGGGCAAATAAAAAGATTTAAAAGTTATGAATGTTGCAGGTAAAAATCCCACAATTGATAGTCAGAGGGGATTAAGAGCGATACGGTACGCCGTCGCGCGTCCCGACTGATCAGGGCCATAAATTATGCGACTAGCTTAATCCCGTTATGATCCCGAACTACGGCTAACTGCTACCTGTGTTTAACAAGCCGACGTAATTTATTGTTGTTTGCGCCCTTTCTAGTATAGAGCACCTATGCCGATATATGGAACTTTTTCGTTGCACCTCTCTACAGCCATACTCGTAAAATGATAAATCTACCAATAATTATTCAATATTTTGTGTTGACACATGCCACTAATGTAGTTAGAAGTTTTTATATGAAGATTAATGTTACTTCTTCTAGAAGAAACTTCTGATTGTTTAGAATAATAATATTTGGGAAATGGTAGTATTTGGAAAATAATCATTCTACAATACTGAATATCAGCGACTCAATTTGTCAAATTAAAGAAGTAACTACAATAGAAGTAAATAAGTGATTCCTTAAGATTCTAATATACTCGAAAGATATATTACAAAACACTGTTTGTACTGTTCAAGAACTGACGTTAATGGTTGAGCAGATCAAGATTATAATAAGGCAGTTTTTTGTAAAGGGTACATGGTTTATATTAACTGAATCATTATCATGCTGAAAAGAGCAACGTCACATCAGCACCGTATAATGTTATAGATGCTCCAACAGGAACAGTGCCTGCATTTGCACGTAACATACAGCCTTATGTGTAAACCTTACTATCCACGGCATAGTCAGTGAGTTAGAAGATCTAAATGCTGAAAGTAACCGCCCCATATATACAATAACAAGAACAACAGCAGCTGAAGGTAGGTACAAGGTTTTGTCTCTTACTTTCTCAAGATAAACAACCTCTTTGAATGGATTAGATCTAAAGATCCCTAGATAGCAATGCCACCAGAACCAAAGACCATAACATTCAAATTTAAAAAGCAACATCAAGTTAATCTCCAAGACAACTTCTTTATTGAAAAGTAACTGTTAGAAAATATTTGTGAAACACACTAATAATTATTTTTGAGAGAATGGACATAAAGCTGACTAACAGGCTCTATACCATTTAACAAGATTGTTTACCTTCAAAAGTCTTTTTGCCAGAACAGTTGTGACAGTATTATATGAGTAGGTACATTATTATATAATATCAATTGACTAGTACCTACTAGTAAATTAAATCCAGGCTGATATAGACTTAGAGTATGGATGCTTTGATCTATGACCTTAGGACATGAGTTACTTCGGTATAATGAGGTTGATGAAGTAGCTATAAGTTAATCTGAAGCTTTACATGGTTCTGAATCCTTTCCTCTCATGCTAAAATAGATAAAAAAAAGCCCTTATTAGTAAAGTCAAGATACTTTTGACACTAAATCAGAGCTACCACCAATAAAACATATCCAAATGGGCAAATCCCATCTGTATAATTATACTATTGAAATGTTTGCAGAATCAAATAAAATGAGCGTGCTTCTTTACAGAACTAAGAAAATACTGATTATTGATTAGAAATAGCAAATACAAACCTGTAAAGGATCATTTTCTTCTTGTTTCTGGTTTTTATATGCAGGTGACTATGAAGAAATTACATTAAATTTGAAGTCGTCTTCTTCACCTTGATAATACTCTCATAAATCGGTATTCACTGGCATCCTTATATTCCTTAACTCTATCTTCAAATAATATTCTAGCACACAATTTAGAAAAGAATGGAACCATTCGTACTTTAACTATGCAACATTAGAGGTGAATATAATTACGTTAAATGCAGGAAACTAACGTTTGTTCAATTATAGTTTTTATCGTCAAATGTGCCTGCATACTGAATTTGTCATAATTACTCTTTCTATAATTGGTAGAATCTGAATTGACACAAAACAAAGAACTATCTGTCGTTTTCAGTGAGCTCAGCCACGTTTAAGCAAGTGCTAGACGGGTACCGAAAGAAGTGATATCCAACAAATAATAACGTTATTGTATCTTCACTCGCTTAACCACTCTGTTCGGAAAAAGCATTACCTACCTAATTAGCTGAGGGTACACAACAAAAGCGCGGAACGTTTTCAAAATAAACTGTCTTTATGAACAATGCCCGGTGATTTAATAACATTGGAATAACGTTTAATTGGTTTTAAATTAAACTGAAAACAGAGTTGATGATTAAAGGGATTTAGATTAGAGCGCTACAATTTCTAGTATAATATCGGGTCAATTATTCAAGAGACTTCATTAAACGGGGCATAAAACAAAAGCATAAACAATGGCTGATTTCACAATACCATTTAATTAATCTGAAATTAGGAGCCGCTCGCTCGGGTCCCCAGCCATCTACCAGGTGAGAGAAATAATTAGGATTCATTTAAAGCTTATACTTTTTATTTTATTTATTAAAATTTTAATTATTATGACTGATTTATTCAAACCGTGCAGTAAGTAGTGACATTATTATAAGCCACATTTTTTGGAAATAATATATTTTTTTTAGTTATACATTGTTGTGTATAAATTGTACACCGATATTATAAGTAGGTACTGCAATTTGCCATTTCAGAAAAACGGTCTTTGTAATTCATATCCTCTGGCTGGACACATTGTCATTTTACTTTTAGAGTAAATCGAGGATAGATGGCCATAAAGGATGGAAGGCCTATTTTGTGAGGGTATTTAGAATTTAAATACAACAAGAACAATGTTCTGAGCCGAATATAATGAGTGTACAAGTAAACGTGTTACGAAGATTTTGCAAAATTTAAAATAATAACTATTCGCCATCTCACTAACTCGGCCATAATAAGTAATTGTTAGTTGTTTGAAGAAACAACAAATAGTTAAATAAAATAATGATTTGCAATTTAACATTATTATTAAGTACAGGGTGTTTCAATTTAATTGTAATAGCAGAGTATTTCGGAAACTGCAAGAATAGAAGGGGTTTTCGCAACACTGGACTTTTTCGAGAATCTTAAGAGGCCTCAAGTAGAACAGTCATAGATCTCTTCGTTTATGAGATACAAGGCGAAATTTAAAAAAATCTGCTTTACTTTCTGTAAGAGATTGTTTGTATCTCAAAGAATAGATGCGATACCGGAATGGTAAAAATTGCTTCTGATAGAGGTTTTTACGTAAAGTTCAGTGGCGTACTTGTAATTTCTCTACAGGGTCTCTTTCAAAATATGACCTAACATATATTTTTTATAACACCCTATATATTTTTATAACATTCAATTTGATTATTTTTTCCCTTCATAATGATATAATTTAGTCGCTATTTTATAGTTTACAAATTTGTCATAAAGCGTTAAATTGATCAAACTGATGTAAAAAAATAATGATGTTAAAAGTATTTTTTTTAAATTTCGCCCTGTAACTTAAAAATGAAGAGGTCTATGAAAGACATGCAAAATCGGGACACCCTGTACATAAACAGAAATGGTACATTTTAGTTATCATCATTTAGAAATCATTGTTAATTTACAACGAATCTGGGTAAAATTTTCTGGCTAACAGACTTTTGTAAGGGGGTTTTCTGCAAGTAACGGCAGCTCAGAGGCGGTTTTTTTTTGTGATAATTATATTACCGTTGGTCAAAATAGTTATTTGTATAACAAGTGCGGGAAAGACATTTTCCGCATGAGTTAAGAACAACATTTTTTCTAGAAATCTATGAAAATAAATTAAATCTATTAACACAAACGGAAACAAAAGTAACATAAGAGTGAATACAAATACGTTGAAATAAGAGAAGTATTATCTTCTTACTTATTATTAGCGATATTAATTGTAAACTTACAGTTACAAGTCAGCATGTGGATTGAAGTTAGCTGCTTCTTGCTTTAATACGGGGAAGACAAATATTGGGAAGAAGTTTCTTCAGAAACAGCCAAATTGTGGCTGTTCATTACTGATGGTACATCTGGGCAAGACGCTAAAGGCTGTAAATTGCAGTTTGAAAATGATGGAGTGTTCAAATGAATAATTTTGTTGAGGCTGCGATTTCGAAGGGTATTTTTCCTATTGAATTGCTGCCTACAGGTTGGACAGTACATTTTACATGTTTGTACTGTATAAATAATCGGCGATATGAACTTTCTTTTGGACGTAAGGTTGTATATTTTCTGTATATATTCAAAAAATATTTATTGTTCGTTTATTTCACGAAGGATCTGGCGGAATGATATTTGCATTCACTGATATGGACAATAATTGTCGATTTTCGTTATTTTTTTTTCGTACCAATCCAAAAATCGTTACTTAGTCATCAGGTAAGTTTTATCGGGTGCATCACTGATAAATTTTTTTACGTCTTCTTGACCAAAAATGGTTCATTGGTGTGATATTAATTTGTTAAATCTTAACATTTCTAAATGTAATATTTTATCTTTTACCCGCAAAAAAACATTAACTAATTTTGGCTATACTATTGATGACATTCACATGAACAGATGTTCCCAATTTAATGACCTCGGAGTAGAATTTGATAGTAAATTATCTCTTATCACATTAATAAGATTTTTTCAGAATCTTTTCGAACTTTAGGTTTTGTTATAAGGAACTCCAAGTGGCTTATACGGACGGATTCAGTTAAATTCATTTTTAAAGCTTTTGTTAAGGCTGTATGACATGGTGTAACATTTAAATTAGTTTTTTATTTGATATTATAATTAAAGTGGTTTGTGCCGTATCATACAACTGAAATGTACAGTTTTCTACATATAAAACTGAAAATGTTCTATTTATATAAAATTCTGAATACATTTTTATGTGAACAATAATATGACCACCATCTTTCCCATATCTTTCCTATGTTTGTTCACTGGTTATTGGGTATAATAACAATAATTATTATTAGTACTAAATATATTAAAAAATGCTTATATAATTCTATGCAGAATGTTATATACAATTTTATACCATGTCATACAGCCTTTAGACCGAAGTTAGAGAATGCCAGTATTATTTGGAACCATGGCTTTATGTTATATGTAAATAATATTGAATCCGTCCAAAGACGTTTTGTGAAATACTTGTGGCTTTCTGCTAATGTCTATCCATGTCGTGGTATTTTGCAGGAAGTGCTAAACAATTTTAATAATAATATAATTGATTCTCTCTAACTACTATCACTTATTAATTTGCATGTACCGAGATTACCAGGCAGGAACTTAAATGTTTTTTATCCTTCGCTAGCACATACTAATACTGCATTCACATTCTCGTGCTCGACTGGCCTCTGACTGTCTCGCCGAGAATGTGGATGCGGCTTTAGATTTTTCTCCGTTGCATAAGATTTTAAAAAATTTTAATCTCGTACAGGCCATCATTGACAATTTTGTTTGTAGACCTGGTGATATTTAGAAGGCTTTCCTTGGCCCTCCAATGTGTTAATAATGTGTTTTTCTAAGTTCATGCAAAAAACAATACTTTATTGAACTATATTTAGTGGAAAAAGTGGTTCTTTATTGCTCTAGAGCAATAAACATCATCATCACATCATAACTCATCTGTCATTCTACTGCAGCGTTTTGTCATCATGACAAACATAAACCTTTAAATCGACGTCACATTTTTCTAGACTTAGTGTCGTCTAAATAACATTTTTTGGTTTTTGCATGAACGTAGAAAAAATATTGCATGCAACTCATACAAAAAGCACTTTTTGCACTTGTTGCATAAATAACTATTTTAATATATTTATTGATTGATTTTGTAGATCATTAATTTGGTCTGCAGTTTATATTCGCAATTGATTTAATATTTTTGTTGTATTTTTGATGTTATGTATTAGTTATCTACTGTGATTTTGTACATGTTTGTCTTTTTGTATTGTATTTTCCCATCCTGTTAATGGCCTAGGCTGTTGGGTGGTGTACTTCTAAATAAATAAATAAATATCGGTCAGTGGTCGCGCGGTTTAAAGCGTTATTACTTAAATCGAGGTGACTAGATCGCTCGCAGCCGGTAGACCGTATATAAGCTATATTCGTGGAGAGGATTGGCACCATTTCTGCGGGTATGGTAGGGTGGAAGAATGTTGGCTTGAGTCAATGTGAGAGATTGATATCGGTTGACGTTTGACTACCCCCTTAATTAATGAGGTTTTCCAGGTTTTCCTCATTCCTGCACTGAATGGTGGTTAGGGCCTACCAACGTAAGTCGTTCCTGGGCGCAAATGCGGCCTGCTTAATAATAATATGCCGCCCCCTATTCCGCACAAGTCTTAGACTTCTGGGCTAATCCACGTGATTAGAATGAGGGGTAGAGATATTATTGTTATTATTATACTGGAAATGGGGTTAGGTCATACGTATGGGTGTTTATTGGGATTTGTCAAATTGTTATGATCTGTTGCAAGATGTATTGAAAGAAAGGCTAAAATCTTGCTCTTGTTTCTCAGAAAATATAGCTTCCTTTCTTCCCGACTCGCGTAAATCGAGTTTCCGAAAGAAATGGATCCAGAACGATTCAAAACAACTTGCAGAATTTTTTTACAAGAACTGCTAGCGATGAGAAGCTAAGAATACAACCTGAAGACTATATAAACTGTTGTAGAATCATTCAAATTCGAAACTAAAACAAACCTATCATATCCTTAATAGCAAATCCGTAAGAGTGCATTTAAGCTTTTTCTATTTTTATTTTGATTTGGGGGCACTCCGACCCATCCCGTTTAATTAAATTTAAACACGGGAGGGTGGCGGACGGCATGGCTATGAAATGTTTAGAAACAATGTAGCAATAGACATCAATTAGTACGCAGCAGTGAACTTGTTTAGTCCCAATTACACGCACCAGACGGACTGTCTGTGTGTGCGCTGCTGATAACTTCGTCCGTACACTCGCTAGAAAATCCGTCCTATATTATTCCTACCGACTTAATCCACTCGTAAATTTCCTGTGTATGGATTTATAAATCTGTCTGTTTCAACTGAGTCATTTTAAACTATGGTATGGGGCAAATGATAATTTAGAATTTCTTTTAAATATACAGGGTGATTCAGGAACTTATGTAAAAGAATTTGGAAATAGATGGTGTCAAAAAATTTTTTGTAAAATCCTTATAGTTTCCAAGTAAAACATTATTGAAGTTGTAGTATTTTCAACCTTTACATCGCTGGGTTACTTTACTGTAGTCTCTAGGCAGGTGATTCAGAATATTGGAATGCTTTTTGTAGGCACTGTAGTTAGACATTAGTTCAAAAATGGCTTACGTATATAGTAGCAACACGAAGTTTATTATGACAATGTGAAAATGCTTTAGCATAATGATTTTCCGGTAAACATGCGCCAGAAGCAGCTACTTTTACCGCGGTGTGCAGTGAGTGCAAGTATAGTGCAACGCGAAGAAAACTTGAAACAGAATTGTGGAAGAGATGGAAGTCTAGGACTTCCACGACATATTGCAGTATTGTGGCGTATCAGACACGAGGCTGAATTATATCCATACCATGTACAGCATGTCCAAGCATTAATACCAAGAGATTGGACGAGGAGGACCGGGACCATGGCCGCCACGATCTCCAGACTTTAAATCATTTGGACTTATTTTTGTGGAGATATTTAAAAAATGAAGTGTATCGCATTGAAGTGGATACATACTATTGACGATTTACGGAAACGTATGCTGCCAATAACTTCAAAGTTAGTTCAAAACGGACAAGAAGCAGAGTTAGTTTGTAGATACTTGGTAAGACGGGCCCAAAATGTTGTTGTAACATTAGATATCTCAAACTATTTTATTAGTTAAAACCACAAATTAAGTATATTAATAACTAATAACAATAGAGGCAAAAGCAGTTAAATTTGCTGTATAAAATCGGCATTATAAGAAATTATTTCTTTCCTTTCCTTTGCTTTCCTTTCCTTTCCTTTCCTTTCCTTTCCTTTCCTTTCCTTTCCTTTCCTTTCCTTTCCTTTCCTTTCCTTTCCTTTCCTTTCCTTTCCTTTCCTTTCCTTTCCTTTCCTTTCCTTTCCTTTCCTTTCCTTTCCTTTCCTTTCCTTTCCTTTCCTTTCCTTTCCTTTCCTTTCCTTTCCTTTCCTTTCCTTTCCTTTCCTTTCCTTTCCTTTCCTTTCCTTTCCTTTCCTTTCCTTTCCTTTCCTTTCCTTTCCTTTCCTTTCCTTTCCTTTCCTTTCCTTTCCTTTCCTTTCCTTTCCTTTCCTTTCCTTTCCTTTCCTTTCCTTTCCTTTCCTTTCCTTTCCTTTCCTTTCCTTTCCTTTCCTTTCCTTTCCTTTCCTTTCCTTTCCTTTCCTTTCCTTTCCTTTCCTTTCCTTTCCTTTCCTTTCCTTTCCTTTCCTTTCCTTTCCTTTCCTTTCCTTTCCTTTCCTTTCCTTTCCTTTCCTTTCCTTTCCTTTCCTTTCCTTTCCTTTCCTTTCCTTTCCTTTCCTTTCCTTTCCTTTCCTTTCCTTTCCTTTCCTTTCCTTTCCTTTCCTTTCCTTTCCTTTCCTTTCCTTTCCTTTCCTTTCCTTTCCTTTCCTTTCCTTTCCTTTCCTTTCCTTTCCTTTCCTTTCCTTTCCTTTCCTTTCCTGTCCTTTCCTTTCCTTTCCTTTTTTGTCCGGTCGCAAACTTATCAAGTTTTACAGAGGACCAGTTTCCAGTGCCGTGCCGGTATATTTTTAAATCATTCTCGAAGTGCCCTTTTTGATTTTTTTTACAAAATTGTATTTTGTAAGAGTCCCCTGTACACAAAAACTTTTTTTTAGATAAATTCTGAACCATCGAACAATTTCCAAACTTATTTATAAAGAGAAAAAAATGTTTTTCGAAACTATATTAAACAGCCTCGAGGTTAGGTATATGGTACAAGTCAAAGGTGTCAAAAGTAGTGACAGGGCACCGCGTTGTCACGAGTATCGATTTACGTCACTTTAAAAGAAAAAAATGTATTTACAAAATGTAGATAATTATTTAATGATTTAATTAGAAACGCGATATGGTAGCAGAAGGAGATAACACCTACTTACTAATATTTATTTCCAGGATTGATATTTAGAGAGATTTCAGGAATGCTGATTCATTTGTCATTGCAAAGATTTTTTTAATTACACAAAAAATGTGCGAAAAATTATTTCAAACTAATTACCGTATACGATATCTTAGTTTTGACTCTGATGTAGTCTGCAGTCGCCTTCTGTAGGCTACTAGTGTACAATGTATTTCGCGCCGATAAATTTTTAAACTTTGTGTGTTGCTGGGAAATTAAATTCTGTTAAAACTAATAATACCAGCAATAGTAACAATAGTCGACTATGTTTGCATAAAACAATTAGTACTATTTTAAACTATAACATCCTGAGATGTTTTCAGTGTTATGTAAAAATCTCTTAGAATATTCCTTCTAAGCTTTGATCAATGCTCTTTTATGTTTGGAGAGTGTGCAACTAGCAGTTGTCATCATAATCGCAGCCTGGTTCAAAATTGGTAACTAATTCTTAGTTTTAAAGTAATTAAGCAAATAAATTTCTGTCGGGTACAGATATTTCCCTGTGACATAGTTCGCCCTATAATGTGTACTTTTTGTTTTTCTAGTCAAGCAGGTTACGGACGGCGAGCGATAATATAATATATATTTATTTTTTTGTAATGAGATATATTCCTACAGACAAGTAAATCGCATAGATATATAAATACATATTATAGCGTCAGTGCGTAATGTTCTATGGATTTTAATCACAAGCAATATTTTTGTAATACAGGGTGTTAAAAAAAGAGTGTAAAATATTTCAGGAGGTTAGTATGAACCAAAATAAGCTGAATAGTCTCAATTAATATGGGTCCGTAAAGTAACGGTTGCGGAGATATGGAATGTTTTATGTTTTCTAGACCCTTTTTTATTTTGCAAAAACGTTGTGTATTTTCTTGTAATAGTTGGTTCATGTTTAGTGAAATAATTGCGCCCAAAAACGACTTACGTTGATAGGTCCTAACCACCATTCAGTGCAGGAATGAGAGAAACCTGGAAAACCTTATTAATTAGGGGGGTGGTCAAACGTCGACCGGTATCAATCTCTCACATTGACTCAAGCCAACATTCTTTCACCCTGCCATACTCGCAGAGAGGGTGCCAAATTTACGTTAGTCAACAGTAAACATCTTTGACCACTGTTTTCATTCCAGTAGCGAAGAAATACATCAAGTTGCATCCGTTAAATTTTGTACGCCCTGTCTTTTTCTCACTCACATTGTAATGACTATTACATTTGTCAGGCAAGGGAAGCGAGATTAGGGATTATTTATACATTTCATCACGACATTTAAAATTTAAAGAAAGATCCTACAGAAAGGATTACTTACTTACCACGTGTTTTGTTATAAAAAATTTGGTATTCCTTATGCAATTGACAAATGTTCCGTCAAGCATTATAGTTTGTGTAGTTGTTATTCTGTGGTGAGTGCGCAATTTTGAGAATTGTCGCTATCTCTATTCTTTATTACTTCTTTTTTCCTAACATGCTGAAATGTATTTCATATATGGTTGTTCGAATGGAATGGCAGAGAAGCGCAGCCTCTTCATGTCACCGCTCACCTCGATCGTCATGTGCCTTCAGTTCGACTGTTTCCAAGACTGCACCAAAAGAGTGCTTCATAATGGTTCGTTTGTAGCTCGTAATGCCGGAAGGTCAAGTACAGTGGCACCACTGAGGTAAAAGAGGAAGTTTTAAAATGGCTAAAGCAGAATCCGGAGGTCAATTTATGGAGAACAGTCGCCGATATAGGGATAAGTAATTCTCTTGTTTGGAAGGTTCTCCTTGAGCAGCAGTTTTCCTCGTATCACGCACGAGTTCAGGCTCTCATTCCACCAAATCTTCTACTACGTGTGGTATGCTATGCAACCTGTAGCGTGACCTGCAAGATCACCAGATTTGAAGAATGTAACGAGATAGGAGCTAACGTTGGAGTTCTCAAAATAGTCCGTACGTCCTTGTGGAGGAGATGTTGTGGTTGCTCTGAAATGAAAATAAGGCACTTCCAACATCTGTTTTAACTTTTTTTATTTTGTTACTTATTCGTGTATTACATTATAAGTGAGAAAATTAAAATTTTCAACACCCTTTTCTCGGTAACCGTTAGGTTTAGTATATAATACGTTAATTATGACTTTTCTGCTTATTTTAAATCAACCTACGCTTTTTAATTTTATGACACTAATTTTTTAACACTCTGTATGCATTTGATCGTCATTCGAAAATAGAAATGATTGATCGCAGCAGTCGATGTATATTGAAACGTGAAATTGCTCCAGTGTTGATATATTAGCGAAATGGGCATGATGGCTTTAACTTTATGAAATCAATCAGTGCACCATATTGGACAACCAGTGCCTAATTGCCTTAATTTCCACAAGCGCTCATGTTTATTTTTAAATTTCCACCTGTGTGCCGGTTATTGGAATCTCATTAGACTAATTTTAAATCGATGCACCCGATTAGAAGTACATGAAGATTACTTTGATTCGATAGATGTATACAGAAAAAAGATTAGGAATGTCATTAGTTTAAATTTCAGCGAAGAGATAAATAAAAGTAGATAATGTTTACATTTGGGAAAATGTGGACTAAAATGCAGTTTCCATTTCAAAAACATATTTTGTCACGATTTGAAAATTCGAAATAATTTAATTTCTATTTAATTTTAATCAGAAATAAATATGTGCTTTGAAAATAATTTAACGGTTTTTGTGTAGGTACTAAATTTCATATACTGGAACTCATCAAATAACTGTTCAGCAGTAGACTAATTATTCTCAATTATCTCTTAAGAAAAGAATTGACTTGTGGGCTGAGATGCCTACTAATGCTTTAATAACAAATGCTACCCCACAAATGAACGAAAATACTCCCTGTATACAGTGTTGGATACCGAAACCTTGCCACCTAACTTTTCTTCGTTTTGATGCAACAAAAACTAACATTCGGTCCCGCCAACTTTTTTTTGAGGGGAACATATTTTAGGAATGTACCTATTCATTTACCAAATTTATATCCCTAGGCGGGAATTATCTTTGCTAATTCTTAAATAGAGAGTGATATTACTCTATACTAGTACATCATTTTAATGGCAATTATATTTTCAGTGTTTCTTAATTTTGAATAATCAACACTTCAGAAATTAAACTGGAAAAGTTCAGATCATCAAGTAATTTTTATTTTATTAGATATTAAAAATAACTAATAGTGTTGGTTGAGGCAAGAAATCTTTCAAAATTTGAAAAAGTCCTATATTGTCTTGCAAAACAAGTTTCTTTGAAGTATTTTCCTTGCTCGATTTTGCAACATAATGTCTTGTCTTATCTTGCGAAAGTGTCTCAAATTTTTTTGTCTCGCAATTTTGCAGGATCCTTACATGATTATTGTGATACTCTTACATACAAATGAGAAACAGTCAGTATTGATCAGAATTTGTCGATGTTTTTATTCCAGGTAATATTTTTTACCACTTTAAAATTCAGTAAAGCCAAGTTACCTCTCTCCAAAGCATCAAATCCAAGCCATCCTAAACCACAATCATAGTTATTCAAATAATCTACCAAATGAAAACACAACAAGTGCTAAAAATTCAAATCGAACAATATAATCGTTGTTAGGCTATGGTTATCAGAAGAATTACGTAGGTAATCAAAGGCCACCAAAGTATGGATAATATATAATATGAAGCAAGGTCTAACGCAACATTTTACCTTCCCATCCCGCGTACGAATTTATTAAAATTTTCGCCAATTTTTATTATGTGCACCAACTATAATAACCTGCAGAATGGCATTGATATATTTGCTTGTACTGAAAATGATATTAGACGAGTGTTTTCTTAACATTGTATAGATTAACTAACTTTAGTGCTTTACCCTATTTTTATTTTTTTTTTGTTTGCTTTACTGTATATTGCTATATATGTTGTTATCTATTTCCAACTTAATATAACTGTTGTGTTTTCTCAACCTGTAATTGGCCTTCGGGCTGTTGGTTGTAGTACCAAATAAATAAATAAATAAATATTATATTTATAATATGACATTCCTCCATATATGCCAAATCAGTATACGGTACAAGCTCTAAGCTATCCCACACCAAAAATAGTACTGCACTTGTTCAAAATGCAGGAATTTCCAACTTTGATCAGCCAGACAATTTTCTATTATATATGAATCAGCAAAGTAGAGAACTAGAAGAATTATCTTCAGTTTCCATTGCCTTTCGTAAATCATCATCAATCAGTATCTCATACCATATATAATCCTGATAATGCATCCAGATCAACTGGCTAACCCTTTATATCCCAAATTGCCTCAGACTCACTCACATCGTTTACTATTTATTCTAGAAACACAAACTCACTTTTATCTGGCTATATTGGAAGCAGTATAAAGCAGCATTGTTGATTGTTAAACATCAACCGTCTATTTTTTAGCAATAGCAGCATACTTATAAACATGCAAAATATAAAAATGGACAGATATACGTCCAACTCCAGACAGAGGACTACAGTATTAATATAGTCATTTAGCGATTATCAATCTCAGTAATAGTATCCTCAATATCAGTACGTAGAGTTGCCAGATGTTCAAAACCTAAGTTACCAAACTCAACAGAACACACAAGTTCTTCCAGAACCTCATACTCAGGAGACTAGTACAAAATCCCAATATTATAATTGCCAGGTGCCTTCTCCACTACATCAATAGTCTTCTGCTCCTGTTAGAAACTACAGAACAGATTTGTTAACTGACAAAAATGTTCCATATGCTTCTTAAGTGAAATATGAAAGATATGCCATATTTTCAAATAATTTTTCAAATGGTATAAAAGTTTTTCGCTATTTATCTGAATCAAAACTAATTTTAATAATATTTCGCGATACAGGGTTAGCTACCGAATTCTAGCCAACCAGATTTTCTTTGTTTTGGAGGGTGTATATTTTATTATTCCCCAAAGAGAAAGTTATCTTCTAATCTTATATTAAATGAATGGAGGCATTGTGTGATACATCATTTTAAAGGGCATACAATTATCTTCTTGGCACCAACTACTTTTTTAGTTTTAGATGACCATTTGTTGAGAAATTAAGCAGCTTCAGTTGTTACCTCCCCTGTCCAATATCTTCAAATATCATGTCTCGCGGCACAAGTCAAGGCGACACCAACCACCCTGTGGATGCAGCGTCGACGGAGATTTGCTTTCGCGACCTCTGACGGCTGATATTCAAGTGTCTGCTAATTAATACCACTAATTGGAGGTTCCCCTTAACCGATCGCACACCGTGACAGTCGCTGTGCCCCGTTCCGTGCTCCACACTCAACATTTGTTTGTCCGACTCCTTTACACACATTGTGAGGGTTACAGTTAATTTTCATCCGGATAAGCTTGACGTCGCGTCGGCGTCCTCGAACGGCGCTCGACGACTTTTACGCAGCCGAAACTTCGCCAGAAAACGGTAAACTTCAATCTAATATGTCTGAATTGTAATTTGTAATTATCTGCAGAGAACACTAGACTGACAGTTAAAAGTGATGTCGGGTAGGTATAGGTCTAATTAAGTTAGTAAATAGTGAAATTCTATTTGTTGTCTGTTTAATATTACACCGTGGATGCGACTGTGTGATGATATTGGAGGAAGGAACAAGTAACAGGTTACATGTCTTTGGTCCATTTGGTTCATTCATGTCATTAACCCTTAGAGGAATCAACCAACTTCTCTGGCAAACATTTAATTTCAGTATTATGATCGAACTTAAAGGAAGAAAAATCTGACTAGGACAATATTTGATCATATTTTGGCAAACTTAGATTCAGTAAAAATAACACAATGGTTCATTTTCATCTTTACTCATGAATATTCTTAAAACAGTTATAAAAAGAGTTAAGTATACATTTTTTCTTGATTTATGTCCCAAAACTATTTCCGAATCTAAATAAAAACACATTTTTTTAAATATTCTAGTCTAAACACTTTAAGAACCAAGTCTATTATTTTTATTTAATATTTTATTTCTACTGCCAATGTTAAAGTTACCTTTCATCTACCAAAATTCATAGATGAAGTAGTACACCAAGGATGTACAGGGTGTTTCTTAAGTAGACGTCAAACATCCAGCGGTTTATTCTGTGGTCAAAAATAAGGGTTTTTTATTATATAAATCTATATATGGACAGCCATTGTCCAACTAGAGCGTGTCAAAAATTAAAAAAAGTTTTTAATTTCTAAACCGCTTGAAATAATTTAATCAAATTCGGGATGCATATTCAGTATGACAGTAGGTATGAAACAAAAAATTACCAGCTTCAGAAACTTACCAGTGGTAGAGGTGTGGGTATCATCGATCATTATTTGTAAAAAAAGCAATATACAGGGTGTTTCAGTTCGAGTGAATCAAATTTTAACCACAGATAGAACTCGATTAGTAATTAAAAATTGCCTTATAAACCAAGGTTCTATGTCTCACCGTTTTCGCTCTACAGGGCCGTACTGGTTGGTTTTTTACATCATATTATTTATGATATCTCTGATATGGTTGTAACAATTTGATTCAAATCTGGTATGATGTTAATACTTACGAATGTCTATAATTTACTGCAAAATTTACAAATTTTTTGTAGGCCAGTGGTGTAGAAACGGGTAGGGTAGCGGGATTTTTTTGCCCCAACTTCTACGCCAATGACCTAATGCTTATTTGGGGTAAATTTTTAGATTCCTTGGACAATGGCATAATACTTGTTTGAAATCGGTAATTTAATAACTGCTAAGCTGAACTAAACTTGATTCCTTATCAGAAGAACGGCCTCCCACATTATTGAGATTTTCGGCAGAACGAGATACTTTACCGATTTCAAACAAGTATTATGCCAAATTGTCCAAGAAATCTAAAAATTTACCCCAAATAAGTATTAGGTCATTGGCGTAGGCTTTGGGGCAAAAAAATCCCGCTACCCTACCCGTTTCTACGCCACTGACCTACAAAAAATTTGTAAATTTTGCAGTAAATTATAGACATTCGTAAGTATTAACATCATACCAGATTTGAATCAAATTGTTACAACCATACCAGAGATATCATAAATAATATGATGTAAAAACCGACCAATACGGCCCTGTAGAGCGAAAACGGTGGGACATAGATCCTTGGATTTTCAGGCAATTCTTAATTACTTATCGAGTTCTATCTGTGGTTAAAATTTGATTCACTCGAACTGAAACACCCTGTATATCACGATATAAAATATTACAACTAAAACAGGTCATCATATGCGCCATTCTATTATATATACTTTTTATTTCTTTACACTTTCTTGTATTAAAAATTCGATTAACAATATAATTGATTCACTTTATCAAGTGGATTTTTACGATACTCATTAAGTACATAAAATAATAACAAAATTGATTAACAAAGGAATTACTTTACTATGATTTATTATAACAAATATTGGAAATGACTACCTTCGTGCTTCAGATCTTGAAATTGCAGCTCAAATGCGTGCAAATATTCCAGGAGGGTCTTTTCACATCACAACGAGCTACAATTTGTTGGCGTAAGTGCTCCTCGGACTCAATGTGAACCTTGTAAACAATGTCTAGAGGTCATCACAAATAAAAGAAACAATAGGGTTCATATTGGGTGATCTAAGTGGCCAAAGTTGACCTGGCTCTTGAGTACCTCATCCAATCACGTTATTACCGAATCTTTTATTTAAAAATTCTTGGTAAAAACAAATACCCACCCATACATTCAAAGAAAACTGATGTTGAAATCGAGATTCCATTATGGCATTAGGGTTTCCGTCAGACCAAACGTGCTTATCTATAAAAAAATTAGGTTCTTCGGTAAACAATATACTAACTGTAAAGTCAACATTTTTTTTTTTTCAACTTATTGCAAAATCCAGAGACAAAATTGTCGAGGAGGCTTTCAGCAGTAAGGATTGATCCCTTTATATATGATACAGGTATAACTATTGATGCTTCAGGACGGACCAAACTAATTTATGATTCGCATTAAGATTTGCATCGATCTTCCTACTACCAATATTTGGGTCTTCAATTTCATTTCTAAGCCTTATTTAACATAAAACTTCCTTACTGTTTATTTTTTCCTTTATTGCATTTTTTAAACTGATATGCTTATATATATTTTTTTAATTCCAAGTATATATTTTTCTGTTTTATTTTAAATCATTACATTAATGTAGATACATTTCAAAAACATAAATTATTGAATACCATTTTGATGAAATTATTAATTAGTTATTGTTACTATTGTTAGTTCACTAATTAAGCTTAGAATAAAGCTAATAGAGTAGTTGGCACAATTACATTTAATTACACATTGGTTATAGTTATAATATTATAGCAGAGTTGGTTTTGAACAATTCATATTGAGATAATGTAATAGAATTTATGATTTGATAATTTCATTGTACGACAGGTCAGTAGCAGTTATGTGACCGGATAAATAATTATAATCGTAAAGGAAAATTCGGCAGATAAGTTATAGAGAAGAAGGAAGCTTATGCAATAAAAAGCGTTAGGCGTGATAATTTTTAATATAAAATTATTATTCCGATTAGCAAAATTAATGATCTTGTCGGTGGAAAAATAAAACTGTTGTACATATTTGATATAATTTTAGTATGTACGTATACAAGAAAACTTTGGATAATTACAAATAATGTCATTACTTTTATAGTTGCTTCATTTCTCTATTAATTACTTTTAAACTTTGCACGATACATATAATAATGTCATTTTTATTTATCGTGTAAAATTTAAATGTAATTATAGAGAAATGAAGCGCTTTGAGGATACATTTTGTGATCACATTCCATTGAAAAGACCTACTCTTAAATCCTATCCTGTCTGGTTCAATACTCATAGCATTTATAGTATTAAAAAAAATCACTTGCATTGGCGAAGGTTTAAAAGATTCCAAAACAATGAAGATTTAAATGCGTTTAAGCATCTTAAGTCTCCGATTAAATTTATCATCAAAATAGCACACGCTGCCTATCTTCACAATGTTGAGTATAGTCAACATTAATTCACAATTATTTAACACCTGCTCGATGTTTATTGAAATACGAGTATAATGGTGACTTAGTTGATGATCCTCATTTGATGGCCAATAGATTTGCTGAATCTTTTGCAGCATCCAACATTGTAAATATCCTAACAAGTCCAATGTCTCCAATCCAATCTGTTACTTCTATTAGTTAAAAGTATGTTATTGACGTCATTAAACGAGTTAAATTTACTATAACTAGGGGTTCAGACTTGATTCCTTAAATTTTAGTTAAAGACTACGCTACAGTCTTGGCGGTACAACTTGTCTTTATTTTTAACCTAGTTCTTAATTCCTGCTGCTTTAAAAGGAAATAACTTCTAATGATACATGAAAAAGGAAGGAAAAAGTGTATTGCTATATCCATTAAGCAGCATTAGTGAATACATCGCTGAGAGGCTTGATCGACGTGGTCAGGTTGATGTGGTCTACACTGATTGCTCTAGAAATTATCAAAATTTGATCTCAGTGTGGCAATTATAAATTTGTTGGAATCCTATACGTATATCATACTGATCAATTCCGTGGGTGCAGGTCGGAAATTTTTTTGCAGAGGTCGGGTGTGCCTCGAGGATCCATATTAGGCTCTCTCTTGTTTATAGTGTTTATAAACGATATAACTATGAATGTTGATTAGGTGTCCTATTTATTGAATGCGGATGATCTAAAATGTATCAGTGAAATTGCTAAATTGCGTAAAATGTGATATCTCTCTTACGTGTGACCAGAACAAGTTACATCTAAATGCAGTAAAACGTAAAAAATCACGCGCAAAGGCCACACTGTATTAAAGGTTTTGGTATTGTTTTCGATGCTAAATTAAATTTTTAAAGGTACATTGAGGAGGTTACATTATCCGCTTATAAATCTAAAGCTGTTCTAAAGATTTACATATTATATAGGTACAGATATATTCTACTAAACTACTTTTTGAATGTTTTGTTATAATACGCGTCGTTTGTCTGGACCCTTTTTATAACTTACATATTGAACCACATTAGAAAGAATTGAAACTTATATTTGTATTTTTCGTATTTCTTTGCATGTTATGTGTGTCATATTTTGTATCATCAAATTTGGAGCTTGCATCCTTTAATTGGACATCTGCCTGTTAGATATGCAAAGTAATTATGTCATACACCTTCCAACTGACATTCAAAAATCATTATTGTGTACGAAGTTCTATGTTATACATAGAACAGTGTGTGTACACCGTAGTGTACATAGAATTTTGCAGCGTTAAGTTAGTTTTATTGCGGAAAAATGAGTAATAGTGTACAGGAACATAATTTCTTTTAGTAGTTTTATCCTAGTAGTTATATTTATTTATCCACAACCACTTTATTATCGGACATTTATCCGTACATATGAACCATCTATAGTGATAATTTATCCCCTAGTGGAATAACGTAATTTTAGTTCACCAGCAGAAAAAATAATAAACGTATAATGAATTAAATTTAATTTATTTAATATTAACATGTACATTTATAGTAATACACATTTCGTTTCTTGTTTTATCAACAATCTTGTTTTATTTACATCTGCCGAAGTTTATGAAGAATTTTCACAAGTTACGGATGTAATAAGGACAGTTATATTTTTCTTGGATTTTGCTTACAATACCAATTTTGTGTTTCATTGAGTACTAGGAAATATCAAGTCGTGCGATTATTTTTTAATGAAATTCCAATAACTCTGACTCCACAAAAATGATTGTGATGTAATTATGTACAAAATGTTGTATTGCATTCTTGTTTTAATTGTCTTTTATCTACATAAGAATGTTAACGCTTGCGTGGATAAAACACTACTTAAAACATTTATACAATAAATAACTATAATCATATATTTCTATATTTAATGATTTATTTGTCATTTAAAAATTTCTTTAAAAAAGGTTGCATGTTTTTTTTAAAGATGTCCATTATTTTGAACACGCTGTATGACAGAAGTCATTATTTTGTGTTTTATTATCTGCAACACTGTATGTTTTCCTAAAACTAATACTTAAAAATAGCAAAAGAAAAAATATATGACCAAACTGTATTTACAAAATCATCTTGACTGGAATCTCAAAAACAAAAAAAATACACATATTATCAGTCTAATTAGGTATATGAAAGAATTGTTTTTAAATTTTTTGAATACCGATGTCTTCATCCACATAGGACAGTTTTCATATTCTCACTGACATCTATATTTGGGTAAGGTACCTTATAATCTGTTTGCTCATTTTATTCGAAATGAAGTAATAGCCAGAAATTACGTTTCAGCATATTAAACTCAAACCGGGTAGAACATTTAGTGAGTGCAGTCCGGTCTGTCAATTTAAAGTATTTATTCCAACAAAGGCAAAGTTGGCGAACGCACCCTGTGGCCACCCACACCGCTGAACATTTAAACATTCAAGTTGGCATTGACTTTCCAACCACATGAAAAGCTTCAAGCTCAGTTAGAGTTGTGTAAACTAATTCAAGTGGGCCATTGTTTGTCATTTGTCATATAATTTCCCTGGGCTCGGACAAGTTTGCTTGCGTAACGCATAATGTGTTCTCCAGAGAGAAAATCCAAAATAAAGCCTTTTGCATCAATCATTCAATTAGCGGTTTAATTGTGCCATTCACTCTGTTTGTCAATTCAAATAATTCGTCTTCGCATTCATCAATTTACGAATTATTCGAATTAACCTCGTTTACTCGTTTCCTTACGCCTCGTTTATTCGCTTTTATTTACTAATTTAATGTTTTGTGCCTCTCAAATCACATTGGCTTAACTTTTTGGAACTCCATTTATTCGTTCAATACAAGCGATTCCATTATAGCCAAACAATTTATTGCCTTTTATAACTCTTATATTATGTAATATAAAGAGTAAATTATCTATTGTCATCGAAAACATCAAACTCAGAACCATTACTATACAAAACCTATGTTTAACTTAAATTAATTCTATAATATTCAACATCTTACAAAATGACTAAAGGTACTTATATCAATTAAAGCTATCCTATTTCGTAATAAACAGTATTTAGTTTATATTAACAAGCAATTGAAATTAGAATTTTCCTTTGATAATAAGTTTAACTGAATAAATAGTATCACTCCTTTCTTAGTACTTATTGGAATTTCTTTGGAAATTTATCCTATTTTGGATATTTTTATGGTTATGTTATCAGTATTGATAAACGGCTCTATTTGACTTCTATTCTTATCATCAAGAAATAGATATACAGGATGTTAAAAAAAGAGTTAAAATATTTCAGGAGGTAATAGTATGAATCAAAATAAGCAGAAAAGTCTTAATAAACATGGATCCGCAAAGTAACGGTTGCGGAGATATGGGCCACTATTCGTTTTCAAACATTTTATTTTATTAGAATAAACCGACAAAGGAAGCTTTTAACAAACAAAAAAACAAAGTTACAGAATATGTTCAAAGTGCCCTCCGTCCATTTCCAAACAAGCACGACATCTTCGTCTCAACGATATTAGAACTTTTTCGAAAACGCCCTCCTTGGTTTGGATTTCTTGACACTTTTGATTAATCCGTAGCTGCAGCTCTTCCAGGCTATTTACAGAAGTACCATACACTAATGTCTTCAAATATCCCCAAACAAAGAAATCTAGAAGGTTCAGAGCAGGCGATCTTGGAGACCATAAAACAGGTCCGGCCCAACTCCAGCTCATTTTTCCATGGCCGTTAGAGAGCATTTACACCAAACTTTTCCACATAGATGGGTAGGAAGGGCCGGACCTGTTTTATGGCCTCCAAGATCGCCTAATCTGAACCCTCTATATTTCTTTTTTTGCAACCGTTACTTTGCGGACCCATGTTTATTGATACTTTTTTGTTTATTTTGGTTCATACTATTACCTCCTTAAATATGTTACGCTCTTTTTTAACACCCTGTATAATATCATTTGATACCACCTGTCGTATGAAAGAATTTTTTCAAATTCCATTCATCAAGCAATTAACATTTGCAGGTAAATCTCTGGCTACACTTATTTTTTCGATTCATATACTCATCGTCATGATATTTGAGATTCTTATAAGACTAGTCAATTATAAATTGCAGTAATTTCTGAGTACACGGAAAGAAAGCTATACTGATATCAAGATTAATACACTTATTTCAACGCTAGCTTAGATTCAGCTATTCCTCATGTATAATAATACTTTATTGAAAGGTTAACATTACATTAAGAAAAAATTAAACTGAAGTAGATAATTAGCATTTAGCATTTTGTGACTATATTCTTTCGAAAATAGTTACTACTCTACCTACCTTATATACATAATTAAATACTACTCACTCAGTAGTATTTAATAATGTATATAAGGAAAGAAATACTTACAGTAAACTGTCGTCTATTAGCGGCACGCTCGACATATACCGCTTTTCAGTTTGTTACCTCTCCTCAGTATGCCATAAGAGGTGAGGCAACCGACGACTTATCGGGCAGAAGAGAATCTGGGTAGACGGGATGGAACATGAAACTACATCTTTTAGCCATATGCTAAATCTGGCTCGGTCCACTTACATACAACTAATATACTTAATTTGTAATAAATAATACAAGAATTGTGTCTCTATACTTTTAATAATTTTAATTCGGTGCGAATCTACAAACCTATAATTTAAGGAAGAATAACCTATTAAAATTTTAAGTATATTGTTATGCTCAAGAGCGGAATTCATAGTCAGCACTTCACTTAAGTGTGACTTTTCATTTAATCATAATCTAAACTTAACGGAAACTTATTAAAAAGTGGTACTAAACTATTAGTAAGTTGTCACGCTTCATTTTTATCTTGTAAATTGCAAAGCTAATATGAAATAATTGCACACTTAATCTTAAGTGTGATCTATGGATTCCGCCCTAAATCCAGATTAGATTTCTCTTCATGTAGTAGGTATGCTTCTTCGTAACATATCTAACAATTCTCAGATAACAAATTGTTAACTTTTCTAGACTCAATTCCACTCCAATTCTCTTTTGGCCTGCATAATTCATCAAATAGTTCTTCATCCTAAATACTGGAGAGAAAAAGAAGCACCTCTCCTTATATTCCATTACTTCACATTTTTCTTCTATAGGCGTATGATATTTTATTTTTCAAACGTTCATACATTCTAACTATTAAGATGATACAAACATAAGTCATTTGAGATGCTAAATTTTCGAGTTACTAACAAAACTATCTGTCTACTCTTAGCTAAATGCAATGTTTCTGAAGCTAATGCTTGTAAGATTGGGAAACTTAGTTTTATGTATATCAAAAAAGCACAACGTTTTTCATACAAAAAGCTTTTACTTCATACCGATGAACAAAAGGTCTTCATAAAATAAAACGAGGCAGTGCTTCTTTGTATTCATAGGTGATGGTCAGGAAAAAGAAAAGAAGAATATTGCATTCACAAATATGTTCACATCTGGCGAAATATGATATATTACCAGTGTATCAGTCAGGCTTTCTTAAAGGATACAGTTATGCAACAGCATTGGTTAATATAACAGATGATATTTTTAAAGATATAGATAAAGAAAAAACTACACTTCTTATACTCCAAGGCCTTTGATACAATTAATGATGAAATGTTATTAACTATCTTACATTTTATTGGATTTCAGCCCAATGCAATAAAATTATAGACTAGTTATTTAAATATTTGGTCTCAATTTGTAGAAACATCGAGTGGTAAGTCTGATTTACAGCATTTATATCATGTGGCGTGCCCCAGGGTTCCATATTGGGCCCATTGCTTTTTAGCATATATACGTTTCTTAACGGGTTAAATACCATGTATATGCTGATGATAACTCAAGTATACGTATCTTTCATTGCTTCGGAATTAAATGATATTACTTCAGTCATAAATAGTGAAATGAAAGGTACTACGAAATTACCTTGTTCTAGTGTTGCAAAAAGTCTTGGATTTTATGTTGACACAAATTTACATTTTAAAAATCATATCTCAAAGTGCCTACAAAAAGTTTATATGTATAAATTTGAAAATGTTGTACCCTCCTCGCCATTTACTGTCTTCTTCTTTAAAATTGATGTTAACTGATTCGTTAGTTTTGAGTCATTTAAATTACTGTGACGTATTATATAATTCATATTTACATAACATGGACAAAACTCGCATTGAAAAAGTTCAAAGATCATGTTTAAGATTTTGTATGGTGTTTGGAAGTATGATCGCATTTCACACAAGTTAAAAGAAGCAGGCAGGTTAAATATGGAAACAAGAGGTAAACTTCACTCGTTGGCACTTTTTCACAGAATTATAATCTTCATAATAAAATAAAATTTCGTACTCATGTACCTTAAACTTCAGATTTTAAAGATTGATTTCACCACCACCTCACAAAACAGCTATTTTACCTAAATCTTTTTCATAATACATACGTTTATATAATGACTTATTAGATCATATAAAATCATTGCCGGTTTCTCTATTAAAGGTTAAACTCAAACAAATTCTTTTAAATACAAATTAGACTCAATTTCATATTTTGTTTTAATTTATCCTCTCATATTGTCTAAAATTTATTACCTAAAATTTGTTGTTTTTTATGTAATGTAAATTGTTTTTTTTATTATTTTATTGTGGTTTCACATTTTTGTTCAAATCGACATACTTATGGTCTGGTCTTTACTTGATACGTAGAAATGGTGCAAAATCTTTGATCAGGTAATGAAACTTGCCAAAATTAGGAAAAGTTGCAGTCAAATCCTCTTTTCCGAAATGCATGCAAAATCTTTTAAAAAATTATTTCAAAATGTAATAGCACAAAATGAAAAAAACATCTAGGTAATTATTAAAACACTTGGCATTTACTGAAATAAAATGTGAAAATATTTGTATCAAATTTGAATTCAATGAGTTATTTTGAATTTGCTGCCTTTCTTTGGAGTTTTCAAATTGTTCCACTCTACTAAATGAAGATTTTTTCTTATGCTTGTTAATGTAATGGTAAAAATGTCCTTTTCATTGCACAAATATGCGTCGGCAATAAAAACGCCGCTTGCTATTAACTCCGTCGAAGTGTGGGCGTAGCATAAATATACAGTTAAATTTGATAAAAGTTCGCTTTGCGTGTTAAACCAAGAACGACACGATTTCCGGTCAACTAGTTTGTCGCGAAGGTCTTGATAGGAGGGGGAGGGGAAGTGGAGCAATTAAAACCGACGTTAGCGACGGTTAGCGTCGCACACTGACCAGGACGAAAATTACATGCAAATGTAGAAGACAATCTTAAGCTGTTAACACAGGGTAGGTGTAAATTATTTAGTAGAAAATGGTAAAATATGTATCAAATACTATTCTGTAAATGATAAGGCTGGTTGTCCAGGGCGAGAGGTCTGCGTTAAGTAGGTCGCTTCCTGTAAGTCGAGCCGCTTAGACCGAGCAGGAAGTAAGCAGACCACTGATATCTCACCTATATCTCACCAAATACTATTCGTCACATGTGTAAGGTAAGTATTATTTGACTGTACAGGGTGTGTCAAACTTAATAGTATGGGCGTACTGTGAAGACACAAAACATTTAAATAAAATTTGGTGCACGTGGTGTTAAAAGGGATGAGGTAGGTAAGCTCCATTTTCAATCGAAGGTATTATGTTTGGGATATGACAGAAACGACTAATGGCGTCATCAATTATGTTTTTTCCAGAAACATACCCAATTTTTGTCCTGTAAAAAATCTGTCTCTATTCTAATAAACTTTTATTAGAGAAATGTTTCTGTGTTACTTACCTTTTAAAAGTTATAAACAATATCGTCCTAAAGAGTCTAAAAGAAATACCACATAAAAATCATATTAGCGGGGGAAGAATCAAGTAGTTGTTGGAAAATAATTTAATGTTCATTGCTTAAAGTGCATGTCATAAAATACTCAATAAAACATCAAACGTATAATTTTTGTGCTTACAAAATGTTTTCTCATTCAGAAAAAATTGATCTGTTGCAAATTTACTGTCACAAAGAAATTTAAGAAGTTATATCAAGAAAAGTATCCAGAGCGTCTAATTCTTGACATAGAACTCTTTCAATATTAGAGGAGACCTTGCGATGAAATGAAGATGCATTTTCTGTTCTGTAGAATGAAATAATTGACCGAAGAGTAAGACAAAATGTCAATATAGCTAAACTGTTACAGTATTTAGAACAAAATCCGCGAAATTCTATACCTACGCCAGGGTAGCCGGGAATTGAATGTGGATAAATCAACCGTTCAACAAATTTAATGACTAATAGTTAACATGAATACGAAATTCACAATTTGAAGTAATTGCCTGAGCGTCACATTGAAAGCCGACTTAATTTTATATGTAGTAAATGTAGAAACTGTTGATCAGAATCGTTTTCGGCACGTTCATTGGGAGGACGAAGATCGGTTAGTCAGTAATGGTTTTCCAAACAGGCGCAACAAACGTTACTGGTCCATTGAAAATTCCCACATTGTAAATCCAGTCCAAAACCAAGGCCATTTTGAAGTAAATGTATGGTCTTATTTCTATGAACATACATTGAACAGGGTGAGTTATTTTATTTATTGCACTTTAAACAATGTACATTCAATTATTTTCTAGCGATTTGATTCCACCGGTAATGTGATTTTTAGATGGTATTTCTTCTGAGACTTGTTTAGGACGAACTTAAGTTTATTAGAAAAAAGATAGCTTTTTAACAGGGAAATAAATTTAGTATATTTCTGGAAAAAATATAATTGATGACGTCGTTAGTTGTTTTTGACAAATCCTGAAGATAATACGTACTTCATTCTATTTAAACCACATGTTCCAAATTTTATTTAAATTTCTTGTATCCTCACAGTAGACCCACATTATTGAGTTTGAGCTACCCTGTACACTATGTGTAAATTACATACACAGTGAGTGATCTAAAAATTAACCCTCTACTGCGACCATTGTAGTGCAGCTTTTCTTATG
Source organism: Monochamus saltuarius (assembly GCA_025584915.1). Taxonomy (NCBI): domain Eukaryota; kingdom Metazoa; phylum Arthropoda; class Insecta; order Coleoptera; family Cerambycidae; genus Monochamus; species Monochamus saltuarius. The sequence continues at coordinate 21,574,993 of CM046724.1, read as the reverse complement.
TAAGAACCTAGCTCTTCTAGCAATAAAAAGAGAAAAGTACAAGTTAAGAATCATTTTCGAAACTATTTAAAACCCACCCTAACAACCCCATATACCGACATAATATTGAACAATTCTATTTTTTTACAAAAAAAGGGCGCACTACTCCATATGTACTATTATGGCTTGCATCTATCGCTGAGCTACTGTAGTCTCTAGTCAGGCAATTTCTAATATTGAAATCCGACTACTTATAGTATTAACATTTTTGTGTTGCGATTATTTTTTAAGCTTCAATTCTTTTTGTGTGGATATTTAAAAAATTAGGTATATCGCACCGAACTGGACAAGAAGTAAAAACATTTGTGTTAGTCTATAGAAACTGGGTAAAATGGGCCCAAAATTTTGTTGTTGTGACGTCAGGCATGTCAAACTATTTTCATTAAAACTACAAATTAATTCTATCAATAATTAATAATAACAGCGGCAAAATCAATTGAATTTTCTGTATAAAAGAGACGTTATAAAGTGTTACCTATTTCTTTCCTTGGGAATTTTTTTGCAAAGGACCAGTTTCCAGTGCCGTGCAGAAGTGTATTTTTAAATCATTTTCGAACTGCCCCTTTTGATTTTTTTTTATTGTATTTGTAAGATCCCCCTGTAGTTATTTAAATTTTTTTAGATAAGTTCTGAATCACTGTATACAGGGTCAACTATGACTAAGTACAAAAAATTTAACCACGTGTTCAGAGAGCCCTAAAAGACAATAAAAAAAATATTCCAAAATTTTAGCTCGATATATAAAAAATGGGGCAAAACCCTTTTTTCCTAAGGAAAGTCGGCGCCTATGATAAGAATCGACTGAGATGGCTTAGATTCATAGATAAAGCTTACATCTGTCAACAGTGTCAACTACCATACGGTCGTTTTTTTGTAGCGTTTCTAAATGAAGAAACGACAAAAATTAACATTCTTATTAGTAATAATACCTGATAGATAGGTAACAGTTAATCCAGTTAGCTCCAATATTTTGCATTCGTTTTTCAGTATTTCGGTATAAACTGGTAAAACTACATATCCGTTCATTACAGTCACTCACTTCCGATAAAAGACACTTCCTGTAGGTACAATTAGATAAAATGCCTATTTATTATAATAAAATCGAACGAAAGGAATAGATAATAGACAAGTTTTAATGTAACCGCGGTCTTGTCCCATAACCTAGAAAACCAAATCAGCGAACTATGTTTTGAGAAAGTATCTGCACCCAACAAAAATGTCTTTATTTAATAACTATAAAACATTTTAAAATTAAAAAAGGCACTAAAAACTGAAGAAGAACACAAAATTACAACGTAAACACAGGAATTGAATTATGACATGACAGCGATACCGACTGAGCAACTGCTGCATGCTTGTATAATACACATTGGTGGCGTTAAATAAGGAGTTAACATAATATCGAAAACAAAACTTTTGGCTTTATAAATAAGTTTGGAATTTTTTTGAATGGTGATTCCGTTAATTCTTATTTTTCCCTATCCCCTCTTAAAATATTTGTACTAAGTCATAGTTAACCCTGTACGTTTTTCAATTTCAACTCTAAAATATCCTATGTGGCGACCTTTAGCATAAATATCAAGAGCATTGCTCCTACTGTCGACTATATCATTACCACAATCTAATAATATTTCAACCGGTGTATGATTAAGAGTTCAGTTTTATAAAAATATACAGTTCATTTAACGGCACGGCCCTTCTAACCTTTGTAATTTTACACGATTACAAACAACCGTGCTGGAATATGTCCGTCCTATTTTCAACCATACTGTTCTTTCGATGCTTATCAAAATATCTAGACATGTTTATATTTTCATATTTTTTTCTGATCTGAACTGATTTAGATCTCTGTGACATTTATTAAGAGAGAAATATGGCGAATTGTGGAATATTTAACGAAAGTTTTATAAGAATAAGCCTCTTATATGTATATGATTTAGTAATATTTACGTAATAAAATGTAACGTGTAAGTATATAATACAGGGTGATTCACAACGCAATGGATATAGAACAGGTGCGTGTAGAGAACACCAAAACAGGTTGATTTCTCATATACTTTTATTTTTCTCATACCTACTGTTGCGGAGATATTGGTCTTAGAAAATGTTGTAAAAAAAATCGAAAAAACTCGTTATTTCAGTAATGCCTTAATATAGGACAATCAAATTTTGTAAATATATTTATTTTATTGATGCATTTAGCTGGTAGAAACTTGAAGTAACAGCATCTCAAGAAAGGATGGTTTATGGGTGGGTCACCTTTAAAAATTTATGAATATTTTCAACCCTAACTTAATTTACAATTCAGGTCAACCATACAAAATTCAATTTTAAACTTTTTTTTATTCTTGTCAATTTTGCGAGAAACCGTTCGTTTTTGAGAAAATTGCGATTTTGTTATAAGGGTTAAAACCGATTAAATCGAACAAAAATATGTGGTTTTATAATTGCGGGTAAACTATTCTAATACTGCTTTAAGGTCCACTTTAATAACCTAGGTTTAAACCTGAACTGAAATTTAACTTTTAGATTGACATTTGAGCAATGGAATGTTATGTCAAACCTACAAGTTAAACTTCAGTTCGAGTTTAAACTTAGATTAAAAAAGTCGGCCTTGGCATCCAGGACTTACTTAGATATGCATGCACACAAAATTAATGCCAAGCTACTCTAGACCAGCAATTTTTGGAACAACTTTTATAATTCTTTACTGTAATAGAAAGGTATTTTAAGCTAATATAAATCAAATCTCCTAGAATTCCTATCAATGAAGTCATATGTATGTTCTCTGATACCAAACATCTAGGTATGCTAATGAACAATTCCACAGACAAAGCTATATTCAATAATTATCTAAATAAATTAATATATCTAAATTTACTAACCTGATTTAATGAAAACACTCTATAAATATCTAACTTCAGTTTTGGCAGTGGGAACACGACAATTCAACCACAATAGATGAGATCTGACCTATTTCTGCATTTTTAGGATTGCTTACTATAAAAATTATTATAAAAATTAAAATTATTTGAAGTTAAATATCGACAATGACAAAAGTGACAGCCTGTCAATGAATTAAATATGACAATACCTACTTGAATAATGTTTAGATACCCTTTATGTAAAAGTTTTTATATAATAATAATAATATCTCTACCCCTCATTCTAATCACGAGGATTATCCCAGAAGTCGAAGACTTGTGCGGGAGAGGGGGCGGCATATTATTATTAAGCAGGCCGCATTTGCACCCAGGAACGACTTACGTTGGTAGGCCCTAACCACCATTCAGTGCAGGAATGAGGGAAACCTGGAAAACCTCATTAATTAGGGGGGTAGTTAAATGCCAACCGGTATCAATCTCTCACATTGACACAACTCAACATTCTTCCACCCTACCATACCCGCAGAGAGGGTGCCAATCTCTCCACGAATATAGCTTATATACGGTCTACCGGCTGCAGGGGTCGAACCCACAGCGATCCAGTCACCTCGATTCAAGTACTGACGCCTTAAACCGCGCGACCACTGACCGATCCATATATTTTTAGGTATTAATAATATTGTGTGAAACTAACTACTCTGTGGACAAAAGCCCCAACCAGCGTTGAATTACACCCACAATATCTGGTCGAATATATCGAATATACAAATTCTTTTAAAGTCCCTCAAAGAACAAAGTCGCATTTATTTAAATAGGGCGATCGCAGTGGCAGTGTTGAGGACAGTTAATTCCAGGACCTATCCATCGATTTGGAAACTTTTGGCTTAAAAATTCCTGAACATCTATACTGAAATATGGAGGCGCACCATCGTACAAAAACCACTTTGCACGGCGTAATTGTAAACACAAATCTTCCAGTAGTTCAGGAAAAGTATTTTGTGAGGAATCCAAATAAGTGGCTCCGTTTAAGCGGTTTATAAAAATAAATGAACCAAACAAATATCGCCCAACAGTACCTGCCCACACATTTATTCTAAACTCTCTTTGATAATGATGTGTTACTGTAGCGTGTGGATTTTGATCCGAATATTCATGGCTGTTGTGAATATTTATAATCCCTCTTCGTGTAAAACTAGCTTAAGATGAAATTACAAAACATCATCCTTTACTCAAGGTCTCGCAGTAATAGTTCTTGAACTTTTTGAAAATGGTATAGATGCAGCAGATTGCTTTGTATAATTCGATGGACCGTGGACGGTGGTATGTTTCAATACTGTCTAAAACGTGCTCCTCATTTCAAGCATTCACTGCGTATTCGCGACCTCCAACATTTCTTCGACGGCAAAGATAACGCATTTTCCGAACTCGTCGTTCAATATTGGCAAATATTTCACGATTTGGAATAATACGATAAGGAAATCTTCTTGGGTATTCCTCTACACATCTATGGCAATTACCTTCGCAAAACCCCAATACTAACAGCATAATAACTTGCTCATTAAATGTAAATTTTCCAGCCATTTTTGCCAATAAATGTCAAGACAAAAAAGATGTACAAGAAAGTTAAACGGATAAATACATTCCTGTAACGTCAGATTTGACAACAATAAGATTCTAGCAACAATTGAAGAGCATAGCCTACCAGCAATTACAAAACCACATATTTTTGTTCGATTTGATTGGTTTTGATACCTATCACAAAATCCCAATTTTCTCAAAAACGGACGGTTTGTCGAAAAATTGACAACAGTACAAAAAGTGTATTATTGCTAAAGCTAAAGGTCAATAAAACAAATGTATTTACATAATTTGGTTGTTTGATTTTTTAAAGACATTTTCTGATGCCAATATCTCCGCAACCGTAGATACGAGAAACCTATATATGAAAAATCAACTTGTGTTGGTGCCCTCCACACGCACCTGTTCTATGTCCATTGAGTTGTGAATCAGCCTGTATATTACCTTTAAATTTAGCTATTAAACAAATACAAGTTCTCCATGAAATTTGATCAAATAATCAAAAGACAGCCTCAATTATTTGCAATTTCCCAAAACTTCTACCTCTTCTGTCCAATTAATATCCTTTAAATTTAATCGTCACATTAATTCAGGCTCATAAATCCCTCCAACTTTTCTTTCCCGCCGTAATAGAGACTTCAGAATTCATCCAACTTAATTTCTAAATAAAACAATAGAATTTAAAATACGAGACATTATTTAACTGAAATTAATACCTCTCGAAATAAAGGACTTACTCATATTTCTCACTTATAATTCCTTTGTGAGAGCAAGCGAATCTTTTAAGAACCAACTCTTAACTGCTGTGGTGTGACATCCAAACAAAGAAACGAATGGCGCAAGGAAAGGGGAATAGGATTATTCTATTTAACAAGGTGATCACTTGAAAAGAACGGGGATGCTACAGGAATAATTAGGCACTGAATGAAATGGTTGTCAAAAAATACAGGGTGTTAATGATATTATCAAATCGCATTCTTAATGTTTGTTATTGTGATTATAATTCTGTTGATATTGTTACGACATCAGGAGTTCCGCAAGGTTCGGTTCTTGGACCACTCTTATTTGTTTTATTTACCAACAATGTTTGTAAATAAATTCAATTTAAAACGTTATTATATGCTGATTATATAAAGTTGTATGTTTCTATTAATTCAACAGAAGACTGCGATTTGCTACAAAAAAGCAATCAGTTTTCCTTATTTAATAGATATTAAAACTGTTGAAAGATGTATACAATTTAGATATAATGGTGATGGATATGATATATAGTCAATCTAAACTAACTGTTGTTACTTATATATTTTATAGTTTGAAACGCTTATAATCTTGGTTTCATTTATAGAAATTCTAAAATGTTTAAAAATCTATCGACTCTTTCGATTCTATTCGACTCTTTTGTCAGATCCAAACTAAAATATATCTCTGCCATCGGGAGCCCAGATTATGATAATCATGTTTTAAAACTAATCTGTATATAGCCCGCAAAACAGATATTTACGATCAAAATCACCTTAGAGGGGTCACTATTAAATAAAATAAAAAAAAGTGGCCTCAGGTTAGAGCTCTGTAATACTCTACTCTACTCTAGTCTACTGCTATACTCGAGACAAGAATTCAGACCACTTACCTCAGACGAATAAATGAATAATTCATTATATTTTTATCAAAATATTTCAGTAACTGCAAGTGATAGTAACAAAACTATATACTACACCGAGTACTACACTAAAAGTTTGCATTATATATTGTACTAAATTGCAAAAAATGATTGTTTTTAACGCGACCAAACATCGAAAATTACGTTGACAATAAAAGCAAATGTGTAACGTCAGCCGTGACGTAAGACGTCTGAATTCTTGACGCGAGTATAGTTATAGTAGTATTGTGGCTAGTGCGTTTTGTTTTTCTCTAGTGCTTGCTTAGTATTTGTGTGTGTACATAAACAAAACTGGACCAATTTATAGTAACCATTAGCAGCTGCATGACATGTTAATGTATGGTGAATATGGGCAAAAATCTCTGGCTACTAGACTTTTGTAAGGTAAAATTTAAATTGTATTCCGTGTTGTGAAAACAGCTCTAAGAAAACCATTCATACTGAGTATGTTTAGGTGTATTTGCAACTATTATGTACAAATACTTGACATGGTATGTGTGCAACGGTGTCACATATTCAATACTTGCTTGTTATCACAATTCTGTTGCCGTTGGTCAGAGAAAAAAATGTAAGTCATATATGTTTTATTAGGTGCAAAAGATATGCACTCATATTAAAGACACCATATACAGATGCCCAATCAATTTCCACAGTCAGTCAAATTAAGTGACTATATCTTTCTAAATATAAGACCACCTTCTATTAAGATCCTTTTTCAGTTCCCGATCTATTATATTAATTAAATATTCACATCTCCAAATGTTTAATAGCCTGCAACAGATTCTATGTTCAGTAAGCACCTACCCCTACGAAATAAACTTTCGTGTTATTCCTTATCTCTATAATTCTACCCCGTTGTTAGTTGCTGCCTACTTTAAGTTTTCTTCTGTCTCTTGTCAGAAGTTGGGGCCATGCAGATTGTTGGAAAGCCGTCGCTGTTGTGTGTTAATTAAGAGACTTAATTATGCTTAACAAGTTATTTTGGAAAGTTTTAGACCTATGTAAATACCCTAATATTCTTATACTAATATTAAAAGGCTTAGATGGAGGGTGGATACCCGAGAGTTGAGGAGCAGCGGAACAAAAAAATTGATAATTGATTCCACTTTGGCCTCCGTCTGAAAAGTTGCGACCAGAAAATTGCCTTCAAACATTCCTAAACGGCTTAATAATTTGCTATATGGAACAAGCATCTTTTCGGAGAATATAGGCTTGGTCAAAAAATTTTCACTAAGTTTGAACTTTTACTTACTTTAATTTGTTGAAAATATTTGAGATATCTTTAAAAAGTTACAGATGTGATCTAGCAATAATAAATAACAAATTACCAGTTTCATAGTAGATATTGCTTGGTGCAGCTGCTGTTTCATGTTGTTAGAATGCTCAAAAAGTATATATATCTTGCAAATACGGAATTCCAAGAAAAAACTACTCTGCGAGCTAATGCCCCGACCAGCATTGAATTAGTCTTGGAAAACCTATAGCAAACAGATGAAGTCACTCATCAGCAGCCAACCCGACATATACCTTTTTTGAGCTTATTAGTTCTTATGCCATAGGTAAGCAACCTATACTGGTGAGAACTAATAAGACCGAACCCGCGTTATCTTTATCCTCTTTTATTCTGGTATTATAAATCCATGTCATAAATTAAGGGGATGATTAGTGATTTTTTGTCCAAAAGCCTTAACTAAGGGCATAAATTAACTGGTTTAATGGGCGTAATGTTTTTAAAATGTATATATAAATTGTTCAATTTTATCTGTAGTTGTTTGACGTAAACTGATGAAACTTGGAGACGTGATAACCGATATATAGTGCAAAATGCTTACTTAACTGCGTGGAAAATCAGACTATTGGTTCCAATACATCGGTATAGTGATCGGAGCAAAAAAGGATTCCTCCCTTTCCTTCCTATTTCTGGAAATGTAATAATTGTGATGTTAATATTTGTATTCACCAATGGTAATGATTTAAATTAGTGGTTATAAGTACATAATATAATTTGATCTATCCTTGCGGAGTACTCCTTAATCCATAATTTTTAGTAGATGAAAGGCAATTGTAACATTAGCTATAGAAAAAAGTAAATTGAACCTCTTAACTGAGTTTAGTCACTTCTCAATATGACGTTGTTACTACGAATACAGTCCATCCACAATTCTAAACTTCTGTATAAATTTTGTTAGTCAAGCGTCTATGAACAGTGGTTTATTTAGAACTTTATGTAAGATGAATAGATAAATTTTGTAATTTATTTAACTTTTCATAACGTAATACTACTAGAAATAACGCCAATTTAAAACAGAGAATTTAAAATACTCAGGTTATAATGTATGTGTATCTTATAAACAGAATTTCTTACAAGTATCAATGCCTTTATTGTTTTTTTAACATTGCTGCGCCATTATTATATGGCACTGGCATTATAACAATGACACTTCCTTCTGACTGGCTGTCTGCGTCATCTATTGATATATTTAAGGATGGCGATAAGACGGATCTTATTAATTACAGACAAATTAGTCTGATGCCTATATCTCTCAAGCTCCTAGAACGAATTATAGTGTCACAAATCACGAGTTTTTCTTTATCCCAGAATATTTTGCCCGCGACACAACACGGCTTTGTCCCTGGTAGATCAAAGATAACTAATTTGCTTGCTAGTTGAATCACTGGACTCGTTCCATAGATTGTGGTCATCCAGTTGACGTGATTTACCTAGGTTTTGCAAAGGCTTTTGACAGGGTGCCAAAATATAGACTCCTCTTAGAACTTGGTCATCTTGGCATTCGCGGGGAATTACTTACATTGATTACCAACTATTTAACCAACAGAGTCTTTTCAGTTTGCGTCGGTTCTGATTATTCTTCTCTGCGTGAGGTTTATTCGAGTGTTCCACAAGGGTCAGTTTTAGGGCCAACATTATTCTTTCTATACTCGTCAGATCTTGATAATATGACAATCCTCTTGAACAATGCGATGCTATTCAAAGTACTCTTAATAATATTGAACATTGGTGTAAACCTGATCCTTATTTTTGAACACCACAAAATGTACATTATTACATATTGGAAACAACAATCCTCACCTATCTTACGAGTTGAATGGAAGTCCCACAAGATCAGTGAATGAACAAGTTGACTTAGGTGTAACTGTAACTTCTAAGCTTTCATGGTCTTCCCATATTTCAAATATTGTCAAAAGAGCCAACTCCAAATCCGACATAATTTTTAAAACGTCCCACAATCCTTCTCCTAGACTATTCCACCTTTTATACAAGTCATACATAAGGCCTACTCTCGAATATGCTATCATAATATGGTCACCTCACTTAATTGGAGATATGATACTTCTGGAAAGTGTCCAACGAAAAGCTACAAGACAAGTAATGTCTCTTAAAAGTCATACGTACCAGGACCGCTGTGCAACGTTATGTCTTCCACATTTATCCGAAAGAAGAACCAGAGGAGATCTGATATTTACATATAAACTGCTGCATAATCAGTTTGGTGACATTATTCGTGATTTATTAACTCTAAATATTGACGAACGACTTCGTGGCCATCCATTAAAACTTCGTAAAGAAAATTTTAAAACGACAATAAGACAGAACTTTTTCTCTAACAGAGTATTCAATCCCTGGAATTGCCTGCAAACTAACATAGTGTCTTCACCAAGTATAAGTTTGTTTCAGGAAAATTATGACATATTTAAAGCCAGTGAATTAATTTAGAATGTTTTATCTGATGTTATAACCATGCTCATAGTTATAACTAATCTCTGGTCGTGTGAAATATTTATAATGAGTTAATAATTATTGTTCTTTTGCCAATACAGTTAAGTTTACTGTATGTTTTTTTTTAGACTTTACACTTAACAATCTTATATGTTATACTTGTACTGTACAACCTCAAATATTTGTTTATAGAGCATAATAGGTTTCGACCTCTGCTCTTATCTTAGTTTAATAATAATAATATCAATTTACTGGGAAGGCCCGTTTTTGGTATTATGCAATCAGGTTTCTGACTGCGCCCATATCCCGTCGCTTCATATCCAGCCGTAGCCAATATGGCAGACGAACGTGAATGATATTGTGGTTTCTGCCACACAACGCTGTCCCGCGTGCACGTTTTAGCTGTCACTCAAAATACCTTTCACTAATTAACTAATTAATGAGATTATTGGCTCCTGCCTCTAATATCTCTAATAACCAGAATAACGCACGAGGGGGAATGCATTGTTAATTAATTTCCTATTAATAACTGTTTCCTCTTTCTTTTACAACCGATTTACATTTACTAGAAATTTTACAGGGTACAGTTAAATTGCTAGACCAAATTCTTCTATATAGTTACTGAAAGTATGTGGTTTCTTTTAAGCAGTAAAAATAAGAGAGACAATTCATGTAAAGTCTTCTCTTTACTTTTATCCAGCAGTCATTACTTATACACATGGGAAGAATAAAGCTTCATTCACATAAAATTAGTGCAGTTGCATTGGTACTGAAGAAAAGTTATTAAAAAGGGCGTCGTATTCTTGAAATAGTGTTTTCTACAAATACAAATAACTTTAAACATTTAATAACTGAATAATCTAGGATTTAGCAAATAATAGGAATGTTAACTCATCCCACCTGCAAATATTCAAAGATACTGAAGTAAAACGGCGAGAAATACGGATGAGTTTTGTAACGTTCAGATAAATTTAACAGTTACGGCTTTGTACTACAGTTGTATCGCAGAAGCTAAAAGCATTTTAGATTTTACCGTTCCTTTTACAACAATCATACAAGGACCAATCAGAAAACAGCTTTTTTGACAGTAAACAGAAGATTCACATTTTTGCAGGTTAAGTTTTTAAATTAGATCCTAATTTAGATATTTAGTTTAGAATTGATTTGTTTTTAAAAAATAAATGAAGAGGACTGTTTGGTTAAGAAACAGTTACTTTTGCTGCTCTTATTTGCAGCGACGTCAATATGATATATAAAAACTATAGGTACATGCAAAAAAAATGAAAAGAAGAACTCGGAGATGATGGGTGCGACCTATTAACCGCAGAAAGCACATGCAAGGTGATTTCTATAATTTATATAAAGAAATACGAAATGAGAATGCCGATTATTTTTTCATTACACCCGAATGACAGTGGCAATGTTTGATGACTTACTGAAATTAGTGGGGCCTCATTTAACGGAACATTCAAATATACCATCTATGATAAAAAACCACCAATTTCCGTAGATAGGGACGTAGTTGACAAAAACATAAACATAACCTCTTCATCTGAAGTTCAAGAATCTTGAGTTTTTGCATGTCGCCAACTTACAGCGGAAAAATTACATTTACTAATAACGTAGCGGATAATCTTCTCATACAGTGACTGGTGTACAACTCAGTGTTTTAAATATACAAAGTGATTCAGAACTTATAAAAAAATAGGATGTACAGGGATCTCTTACAAATACAGTTTTATAAAGAAAAGAGCAGTTCAAATATGATTTAAAAATACACTTCTGCACGGCACTGGAAACTGGTCCACTGTAAAACCTGACAAGACAAAGCATGCAATCGACGACCTGACAAAAAATTGAAAGAAATTTTGAAGGAGACAAATAAATAATATTTTATAGCATTTATTTTATTCAATTTTCTGATTTTGCCGCTATTGCCATTAATTATTAATATAATTAATTTGAAGTTTTAATTTTTAGAATAGTTCATATACCTGATGTTACAACAACATTTTGGCCCCGTCTTACCTAGTTTCTACAAAATAACACAAATGTTTCTGCTTTTTGTACGTTTTGAACTCGTATCGTAGTTAGCAGCAACTATGATACGTTTGAGTAAATTATCAATTGTGTCCACTTCGGTGCGATACACTTCATTTTTTAAATATCACCACAAAAAGAAGTCCAAATGATTTAAAGTCAGAAAATCGTGGTGGCCATGGTACCGGTCCTCCTCGTCCAATCCCTTGGACACGCTGTACATGGTACCGATATAATTAAGCCCTGGATCTCCATCTCTTCCACGATTTTATTTCAAATTTCTCTTGTCATGCTCGCGTTGCACTACACTTAAACTCACTGCATTCTGCATTTTCACGTTACCATTAATTAAAACGATATCCATCAACTGCTGAGTTGCTATAGATGTAAGCCATTTTTGACACTTGAAAAACTAATGTAAATACTCGCATCACAAAAACGTTAATACCTATTATAAATAATCAAATTTTAACTTAAATATAATACTGTCATGCCAACGAGAATAATACCACATAAAATTTGTCAGCTGGCTTTAATGAAGAGTTCTTTGTTTAATAAATAGATTTTTTTATAATGAATATATCCTTATTTAATATTCGGAATATTATTCAGTTATAAAATATGCATGTAATAGTTATTTATTGTATAAGTGTTCTAAGTATCCACGCAAGAATGTTTAAACACGAGAACGTAGTTCAAGCGTGTAATATTATTAAGTGGATAAAACACAATTAAAACACGAATCCAATACAACGTTTTATCCATAATCACATCATAATTATATTTGTAAAGACAGAATTAATTTAATAAAAAAAAATATTTGCATGACTTGATATTTCTTAGTACTCAATGCAACGTGGTAGGTTTTGTTATACCTTCTGGTTGCTATGGTATGTACGTTGTTTATTATCAGTTATTTAATAAACAGTTCTATTTGAATTTAGTAAAAATGCAAGAAAGTAATTGTGTTCCTGTGGCTGTTTTCGAAGAAGCTCAAGAAGCAATTTTTCATTTATTGCCAGCGAAATCCAGAGAACATTACGAAAAAGTGTTCTTGGAATTAAACGAATGGAAGGATAAAACGGACTGTAATCGCAATAAAGTCATGCTATCGTATTTTTTAAATTTGAAGAAAAATATCCAATTTCATCTATGTAGTCGAAGTATTCGATATTAAAGGCTACTATAAAAGTCTACAAAAGTATATTGGAAAATATAACAAGTTTCTTGCTTATTTGAAGAGTGAATCGAGGGGATACAAAGCAAAAAAAGCTGCAGTATTAGAAATATCACATATTGAAGAATTTTTGACTGGGGCTTCCGATAAAGAATACGTTATGGTTAAGGTAATATATCTTTACCTTTTACATGCTGTTAGGTATATAGTGAACTTTGAATTATTTCAGGTTGTACTAATAATAACTGTGTGGTGACTGTCGATGCTTCGAATTGACAAATTTGAAAATTACTGATGTACAGGACGTTGCCAATTACCTACTTGTTGCAATACTTGACAATAAGACGGACATTTCAAGAAAAATTACAATTATAGAAGAATACTTTTGAGTGAATGCTGTTGAAATATCCAGAAAACATATTTCTCTGGCTCAATTCGCTTAACACAAGTCATATTCTGTTTAAGATACATAAATCAAATATCCCTCTCAGCTTGTTGTATTCACCACAACGGGGAAGGTAACCTCAATAGTTACTTCATTCCTGAATATCGCAAATCTAGAAGGATATACTGGCCATTGTATGAGGCGTACTTCAACAACTTTATTGGCCAATAAAGGTACTGATCCTACAACCATTAAACGGCATGGTGGATGGGAGAGCTCCTCTCTAGCAGAAAGTTATGTTGAGGAGTCCATATCTAACAAACTTGATATTGCAAGGAAAATATTAGATGTTCTTGGCAAGAAGAGATCCGTAACATGTGCAATTTTATTTACCCGATACTATATCTTCCTGTAAACTTCTTTTTGCAGATGATTTAAAAGTTTATACAGATATTAAAAACGTAGATGATTGCAAATACTTACAGACTCAAGCGGATCGCATTAACGATTGGTGCAACACAAATCGCTTAAATCCAAATATTAATTAATGTTATGTAGTGTCGTATTGTAGGAAAAAGGAAACTTACATTTTTGATTATACACTTAATGATACTGCAATTTCAAGAAGTTATTGTGTGAAGGATTTGGGCATCTTCTTTGATTCTACCTTTACGTTTGTTAACCATATTAACTACATGATTGGTAATGCAAATAAGGCATTAGGGTTTATATTGAGAAACTGTAAGGATTTTAGAGATATCAATATATTGAAAATTTTGTATTTTTGCTTTGTCAGAAGTAAGCTTGAGTATGGATCGATTATTTGGTTCCCTATATATCAGTGCCATATTGATCATATAGAATCTATCTAGAGGCGTTTTTTAAAATATCTTTCTTTTAAGGAAGATCCTATTTTTATCCTATTAGGGGAATTAATAATCAGATACTGCTGGATAGATTCAATATTGCTTCTCTTAACTTAGGGCGAGTATGGTCTATTGTTTCATTTTTGTACAACTTGATACATAATAATGCGGACTGTGATGATATTTTCTGTAAGATAAACTTTTTAGGACCGCGTGCTGGTTCAAGACATACTTAAACTTTTTATTCTGACAGGCCTAGAACTAACATACTGCTGAAAGCACCTATTTGTAATGCACGTAATACGTTTAATAGTATCTGTAATAATTATGATATAAATTTTACATCATTGAATACAATAAAAACAGTATATACAACAGAGAGCTACTGTAAATGTACTTGTCACTGTTATTTATCGTTTATTTTGTTTACTTATTTTCTTTGTTTTGTAGAAAACAGCCTGTTTAAATGTATTTCTAGTGGTCTTATTTGTAATTAGTTGTTATTATTATATGAAATTACTTTATTTTTTATTTTTTCTATTTACGTATTTCCTGTAATTGGGTTTTTCCTGTTGTAAATAAATGTTAATAAGTAAATAAATTAAATGTGATTTATTAAAGGTTTATTACTTTTTTCATTATTCTACTAGTGGAATAAAGTATCTTTATTTCACTAATAGAAATAAAGTATCACTTTGATATTAATATCTGTGGATAAAAGTCCGATTATAAGGTGACAAAATAAAATAATTTTGAGTACTGAAATTCTTTCTTAAAGCATTCTAATTGAAACCTCCATTCTTGACCAAATTTCTATCAGTATTGGAAACAGTTCATAAGTTGGCCAAATGGTACAATGTCAACCTAAGTTTTGCGTAATAGTGCTTGATCAGTTTTCCATAACAGATGACTTTTTAGGTCGCCAGTTGCTTAATGAGTATTATTTGTCTTCACGTCCTCTACTACCCGTTTGAAGGAACGCAAACACCCTGTACAACTACATAAAACGATTAGATATTGTATAAAGTGGTAAGAATCGATACGTAAGCGACGTATTCCTCTCCTGCAAACATTAAAATATATGGGGATGTAGTTAATTAAAGCGTTCCGATGAGTTTAGATCGTGTAAACTCAGATTAAATATCGTAAAACAAAGTAATAAGCAGTTGAGAGAGGGTTGCGAGAGGGTCGGGGACAATATCATAGCATAACCCTTTATTAGATCGCTTAAATTAGAAAAGCCAATCTCGGCTCATTCCTGGAATACCAGCCCTCAATTGTAAAATACACAATCACAAATTCGCGTTTTATTATAACGGCACTTTTGTGGTGCTTATTACAATATAACTCTCAAGGAAGCCGGCGGGGATAGCCCCAAAAGGTGCTGTAAATTAAAAATGTATACAAACTTCAGGAATTTCATTAATTATTTAATTATTGTTGTTTCCGAGTAATGTCTTAGTTTCTTTGCTTTCTTTGTTCCTTAGGTTGATATTAATTTTGTAAAATGCTTTTCCGTTTACAGTCGAAATTACCATGTACTTTTTAAATCAACCCCCGCTTTAATTAAAACCTTATTTCACAATGAAATTAAAATCTTTATGGACCCGAATCTGTTAGGTGCTTATCTATAGCTCAACTAAGACATACCACTTACATCAATATGGTATTAACAAATATATTTTTACATAACAGTATATTAAAGTATAAGTGGATATTAAACTTTACGCTAATTTTTTTATTGCTACGCTTCGAAATTATAAATACAGGTTTTTAATAGTACAAACAATGAAAATAAGAACTAATAATGTAAAATAGTTGTGACATCAGTATACCTTTTGTTGTCATGTAAATGACTGTCACATAATAATTCTTGTCACGAAAGTTGTTACTGGTTGTATATTATTTTAAACATGATTTCTAACATTGATAACTTAAATAGTAAAGTAGAATCGCGATTAATTCCTCAAAAATCTGAAAACGCTTATAAAAAAGAATACAAGTTCATCAAATGGATGAAGGAGCAAAAGGTAAGAGATACAGATGAACGAGTTGTGCGTTTTTGACTATGTGGACTATCCATTCAAAATTGCAAAGTACGTTGAAGATCAATAGAGGGGTTGATTTATAATCATTTCTGAAAGTACAAACCAGTTAGCAAGAATGACGTAGCCAAGAAGGCATATGTATTCAAGAAATACGATTTGCAGAATAATAACTTTGTTTATTTATATGTATTCAAGTAAATGTTTTAAACGTATAGTTGCTGTTTAAAGTTTGTAGTTTGTAAAGATCTATCACAGTTTAATTAAATAATCAGCGTTTTGTATATTTAATTCAATTTGAAGGTACGTTTACATCTGACACTTTTATCTCGACATATATGTGAAATGTCAGACATATCGCTAGTGACTGTTTACATTCTGGTAGAAATTTATATACATTTGTGTATAACATCTCTCGGCGCTTTAAATTTACAATAAAAATATGAACCGTTTACTTTGTACCAAATGCACTTGTGTCACACATACCCATTCATTTTAGAAGTTCAGTCGTGTCATGATGAAAGTATTGAAACGAAAAAATTGCTGCCATTGCGATTGTCCTGGAGATTTAACAGAAGAAAAAGAAGAAACGTTCGGTGCAGATTCGAGTTTTATCAAAAATTGTATTTTCTATTTTTTTCTTAAATATTTTTCAAGACGATTCGAAGCACAGTTTCACTATGCACAAGCTAATACTCTTTTTTAAATTAAGGGGTAGTTTAGAGAAAATAATTCAGATTGAACCACAAATGGTGTTCTGTGTTGCTGCTATATTATTTTTCGCAAGAAATTTAATAACCTTCTAATCTTATTATTTAATAACTAATCAGGTAAAATCCATTTATTTGGTAAATATAGTGCGAGTTTTAAGGGGCTCCAGAAATCTTAACAATTTAAATTCCGAAAAACAAAAAAAAAAACAAATCAAATTATTATTTTTTAACTATGTAGGTGCACAACGGTTTTTATAGTATTTCTGTTGTAAACCACTCTGAATATTATAGATATTTATATTTTAAAATTGTTTTGAAACATGCCCGACATAAATATCGTGCAGTTAATGTTAGATGAAATCATACCTTTACACATGCATTCAACATCAATTAAGCCCTTGTCTTACTTTTCTTGAAGAAAATTTAACTGTTGTTAATATTTTCTACGTTTTGACTTAGTCTCAGCTTTAGCAGTTTCTTATCCCAACAATAACTTTTTTTTAAAACGCCCTCTTAAACAGAAAACTATTGGATACCGTTGGTTCAAAAAACTGTAAGGCACTCATTTTTGTGTAAAAAAATGGTGCATATTTAAGATATCCGTAGATGGCAACACAGCTCAAACATAAAACCTGAAAAAAAAAATACATTGCTTACGTCAAACAATAGTTAAAAAAATAAGTTGTCGTACCTATTTCATAATTTTTGAAAAAAAAAATGTTCTTAGAAAATTATACCACCTGGTACATATATTGTATATATATACCGCAAAAAGGTTAAAAACAAAGTTGCTTCAAAATGTATAAATAGAGTGAGTTAGAAATTACAGAAATTAGTAACAGTAGAAGTGAAAAATGTACATTGTGTTAAATTTTGAAATATTTTCATCATTTAACCTGCTGTTCTTTTTGCTAAACTCTAGTTGTAAATAACATTCGATCTGAACCAGTGTTCACATATTGGAAACGGAATTTTATGCGTCTCTTATTAAAGGTATGGGGACACATGTGTAACTGTTTTCACACGTCTATAAAACAAGCTTTCATATAAAAGTTTAGAAATGTCATTTTACAAGCCTATTTTATGTTATATTTGGACAACACGTGCTCTCTGACGTTTATACTGAATATATAGTGCCATATTTTACGTTTTATGCCTTTTTTCTCCGAGGATACGGAAACTTACGCCTTCCAGCATTGGCACGATTACGATTTTCCGGCCCTTCACTTAAGGGCCATTATAATGATTAAGTAACAGATACCATCTAAAGACTATAAATGAAATCAGAGCATACAATTATGGTATCTGTTACTCTTTAAGTTGTTTGTCTTTGTCCATCATTTTTCAAACAACTTTTAAGTTGATGAATAAGAGCACGCCCCCTGGATTTTAATAAAAATAACGTTAATATGTAATTTGAAATTTTTCCCATATAACGTTTTTTTAATTAGACATATTTGTAAAGGATATATGAATTTTTTTATTAAATTCCTTATACAAATAATTTTCATGTTTGTATCTTATTTGTTAACATTTTTATATCCACTTTTTCCAGACTCATTTATGTCTAGCGTTCTTTAAAAAAAATCTGGTTACTATTGTAAAACAGATATTTCATAGGCGTAGAAATTACTCGTTAGGGAAGGTGATAATGATAACCCTACATTTCTATGGAAATGGTAATTCCGGGGGTAATTCAAATTTAAAATAAAAAATGTCAGATTTATGATTTCTTATTTAATGTGCTAAATAACTAAAAAAAATAGAAAGTGAAAATAAAATGACAAAAATATGAAAAAATGGAGGATGGATATCGTCCTGTGTGGCAGAAACCTATATTGACAAATCTATAACAAATAAAATAGAAATTTCAAACAAAATTTTGAATGCGATAAATGCACCATCAACCTCCGACACTTGAAAAACGGGAACGCGAATTTCAAGCAAATCAGAAACTGTATACAGTTGGTTCAAGAATAATCGTTATCTCACATTTAAACACACATTAACGCACTCGTGTGAATGTCACACATTAATTTGCACTGTTCCCTTAAAAATAATATTAAAACTTAAAATAATGAGATTTGTTGACATACTGGCAACACGTTTTTCAGGTTTCCGATGGCTGCTCACAAATATAAAGACTCAGTTACAATAAAAAATGCAATAATACATTTATCTAAATATTCATGAATTAAATTCGTCTCAAAATGTTAATTACAGCAATTAATTTTCTTTCGCCTTAAATACGCGTTTGTTACTCGGATAAAGGTGATAAATAAAAGCCTATTAAATCATCAGCGGCTTATCTTCGTTCAGAAATAAATACCTCACCCAGCAGTCGCCTGAAAGCGTGCTATCGAGAATACACTAGCGTTGATTAAATCGCCATTTAAAAATTCCTCCCGGTTAAATTCCAAGCAACGAATTCTATGTTAATACGAATAAAAAAGACCCGCGTCCAAGAAGTTCGCGATTAGTTTTTAATTATAATGTTGATTTATTCTGGTTTTAAGCAAATTTTAAATTAAATGTTCAGTCTAAGCGGATTTTTTACTGTCTGACAGAAAAGAATTATTAATTGCGTTTTTGCCCGAGGCGAA
The DNA here is from genome assembly GCA_025584915.1 of Monochamus saltuarius. Taxonomy (NCBI): domain Eukaryota; kingdom Metazoa; phylum Arthropoda; class Insecta; order Coleoptera; family Cerambycidae; genus Monochamus; species Monochamus saltuarius. Next base: position 21,555,263 of record CM046724.1, on the reverse strand, counting down.
ACAAATTATGCGGTGTAATTGGTACTAGCCAACATGCCAACACTAGAAATATTTTATTTGTAAGGATATGGATACTTAAAGTGTCTCTTACATATTGTGACAACCAGATAAATTATACAGAATGAGGCATTTATATAGGGTGATTCTCAAATAAGCGCTACAGGTCATGAAGACTCTTGGCTCTATTTTCTGTGTGATTTTTTTCCATCTATTTCGATTCTTTGCTGCCTCCTTCCAGTCAATTATCCCTGTCTCCTCTATATCTCTTTCAATCGCTTGTAACTATTTTTTCTGTGGACATTCTTTTCTATTTTTTCCACTTTCTTCTTCATGCACCACCTTTTTTAAAATTCTCTCTTCCGGTATTCTAACAATGTGTCCTAACCATCTGACTCTTTGTGCTCGAACTTTCCGCGTTATTTTTTGCTTTCTATATATTTCTATTATATCCTTATTTGAGCGTCTTCTCCAGAAGTCATCTGCTGCCTTGGTAGGTACCTCCAAATATTCTAATCTATATCTAAGTATTCATACTGATTTACTTTACTCCTTCGAAGTTGTATTTTCTTCCTTCAGCTCTAAATTTGACATTTTCATTGCGTTCCGTTACATCTACACACATTTCCATATATTTTGTTTTCGTTTCATTTATGTGGAGACCAAATTTGTTTGCTTTTTTTACAATGGTACTAAAAACCTTTATAAATTCTCCTTTCGATCTCAATAATAATCATCAGCAAAAGTAATGCATTGCGCTTTATTGTGATAAATGCAGCCCATAGATTGAATATTACTTAATTACCGCTTCCAATACTACTTTAAACAAGTTTGTTGAAAGGGAATTACCTTGCCTTAGTCCTTTCCCACTGTAAATTGACCAGAGAGTTGCCATCAACCAAAACATTATTACTTGTTGTATGTAGTTTCATCACTAATAAGTTTTTCATTTTTTTGAGTATTCTTAATTTCCCAAGTGCTCCATACTGGAACTGGAACTGGAAACTGTGTCGTATGTGTGCTTGAAATCAATAACTAACAAATATAGCCCCAGATTTTGCTCATAACTGTTACCTTGTATCAATTTTAGTGTGAATATTTGGTCTACCGCCGATTTTCTTGGTCTAAATCCTCCCTGGTATTCTCATATCACTTAGTATATCTTTAACCTGTTTACACTTCTTCCTTTAGCTTCTAACCACCCCCCTCCCCCCCTACTGTAGGATTTCGGCTGCGCTTCCATTTTCCCCTGCGATTTTATTTCTTCATCATTATTAGGTAATTCTTCAGTTTCTTGCATCTTTCGTTCAGTATTTTCTTCTCCTTCGTTTAACAGTTTATTAAAATATCTTGTCTATATATCCAATGTTGCCCTTATTTCTCCCAAGAGTAGCCCTTCTTCACTCCTGCAATAATTCGTTTGCAACGTCGTATTGTACTTAGATTTTTTCAATTCTTGATAGAAATTTTTTATTTCCGTATTTACATAAAATTCCTGCATGTGCTCTCAATACTGTTTTCGCTTTTTTTGCCTAAAAATTCGTTTAGCTCACCATCACTTTTCTTCGTAATTTCTTCTTGTTTCTTGTGTATTATTTTTGTTTCGTTCCATTTTTTATTTATCTAATCTAATGCTCTCCTACATTCTTCAATCACACTGCACTGTTTATTTACGTTATAATTTTCCTAAGCAACTATTGGCTGCTCCCACTAACTCTCTTTCCAATCTCGTCCATTTGTTCCCTTTTCCATTGCAAGGCTTGATTCTATTTCTTTAAAATTTTCCCCCTCACGCTTTTCCACTTCAATAATTTGTTTAACTATAACAATTTTATTATTTTTTTTACTATATTAACTTCATATTTCATGTTGAATCACCCTGTATTTTAATTTGTTGTGCAAGATTAATTTATGAATTGCAAAAAAAACAGTGGTAATTTTGAATATTTTTTACGAAAGATTTATTTTGTAAGTATCTGTTATCAAATAAATTACTTTCGACAATATAATGATTTCAAGTTTGGTTTGAAAATCCGTTAGTAATAATATAATAAAAACAATTTGTTAATCCAAAAATATTGCAAATATACAATGAGGAGAAAAATTTTACAACCTTTAAAATAAACAAAATTATAGGTAGAATAGTTGAATCACTTATTTATGAAGGGATACAAGTCACTGAAGGTTAGTTCTGAGATATTTGGGTAAAAGTGCCTAAAGTTATTAGTTATAACTTTTTCTTTTCTTGTTTTGTACAGTACGATTCACATCCACTAAATATGTTTGATTCTTGTCAGTTTTAAATTTTTTGAAAATGTAAATTAGTTTTTGAGGTATAGAAAGTTGTCAGACTTATATCCTTTCACAAATTAAAATATTAATTTTAGCTATTATTTATTAAATTCCTTAAATTTGCTGTAACAAAAGTCAAATTTTAAATGAAAACGTATTGTTTATTATTTAACAAAAACCTATGTATCCAGTTGAAAACATTTTAAACAAAAGTACATAATATATATTATATCCCTAGTCTTCCATTTCGGCTTCTGTGGTTGGCCATTCTTGTAGTGTATTATAAAAATCTTCAAACTCCTCAGGTACGTACCTTATTATTTTTTTAATGTCGTTCATTTTCTTAATATTAATTGGAAGTTTTTCTTCTCCATAAGCTTTTCGAATTGGTAAGCTTATCGTATCGGTGTTCGTATTTCTTAGAACAAAGGAGCTTGTCTGAAAGCCATCAATAAACTTACGCGCCTCAACAATGCCTTTTCTTGTGTGGTCATATCGAAACTCCATAAAACTAGAAACCGCAAATGATTCCTTTTGAGCACGTGGAGTAGATCTACCACAACTTTCTATCGACAGACATGTTTTTTTATAGTGCTTAGACCACCAGTTCTTGAAATCTAGAACATCTTTTCCATTGACCATTTCAACAGTAAATTTTTGTCCTTTTGCCGAGTTACAGATAACTTCGCAAACTTGTTTGGGTGTGTAGATTCTATCAATACGATTTAGTTTTCGTTTAAATAAACCAAAATCACGATCGCACGGAAAGAAAGAGTGTCCTCGGATAGTAAATTTGTTCACTACTATTTCAAAAATTACGGTATCTGTAAGGGCAAGACAAAACCTGATCATAACATTGTTCTTATTTTGGCCGGCGCAACCATCACTATAAAGATGAAGCTCCTTTATTGAAGAGGGTACATTTTCCTTTAAATATTTTAAGATAAAAGAACATGTCTCATTTGGACCCTTCTTAGCCATACCTTCTTGATATAAAAAAAACTGTGCTGATTTATTCTTTAAGTTGTGTATACTGAAAGGAAACACAGATAGTTGCCGGAAGTAAAAAATGTCTTGAACAGGAATTGATGGCAGCGGAATGTTCTGCATGTAGTCAAAACAAAGTCCGAGTACAGAGTCATTTTCTGAGCACAATTTTTCGGTAACCTGAATGCTATTGTTAAATTTTTTGGCACGTCTTTTATGTACCATAAGCTCCGCCAGTGCCGCTCGCTTAGCTGTTTCATTCAAACTAGAACTTGTTGCTTTTATATTGAGCTCTTCACATTGGCAGCACGTATCCACTTGTGGTCTTCCGAACTTGTAGTCAAAATGTTCCTTAAAAATTTTATAATAGGTGTAGTATTTTACATTTGTTCGAGGATATTTTTCTTTAAACATATTATGCATAATTTTCACGTTTAATCTAGCATCGAGGTAATTATATTCCCTAGAAGAATAGTGACTTTGTTTGACAGGAAAAGCAGATATGTGCTCTCGAACAATTTGAATTATGTTGCCAGGTATGGTTCTTCTGTTATCTTGCTTTCCTCTTAAATCTCTTGGTGATTTTCCAAGGTTAAGAAGAGTTTGAAGTCTTTGAACGGCCTTGGAAGAAACGCTATGCAAGCTTAAAAATGCAGTTTTACATACCTGCCGTCGATCTGCTTGAATATTAACAAAATATTTGAAAGACGAGGCTCTTAAGGAAGCTTGTTCATTACGTGGACGTCTTTTCTTAATAGGTTGTGATAACATTAAACCTTGTAGGTATATATCCTGTTCATTTTTTGTTTCTAAGGAACGGAACTTGTTCATAATAGCAATTCTCTGTGCTTCAGAAATCTTTTCGAAGCATTTAAATTTGCACCTGTAATAAGTGATTTTACAATGATAAGGCCGTAATAAAAGTTTTAACAGAAGCTTACTTGCAAGGTTGTCCTATCGCCTTTCCTGGAACAATATTGCCTCGGTAATTTTTGTATGGATTTCCAGCTATTCTGCTTTTTTTAATTCTTGAAGATTTGTACTCTTCTGTGTTTCTTACGCCTTTTTCCTTTTAGTCGAATTTTCGCTATCACTCATGCTGTAGTGTTTATTTATTTACAATAATATTATATTTTTCTTATAAACAACGTAAATACAATCACGTTCACTCTCAAGCAGCGACGGAAACACAAACAGTGAACACATGTTTCTTAGTAAGACCGAGTGCGCCAGGGACTAACGCGCCGACTGAAGTGCGGGTAGCAAATTATTTATGAAAGGATGTAAGTCCTGACTTATACCCTTTCAAAATTAAACGCTATGTTTCGTTCGATACCAAGAGTTAGTGGTATACGTGACTTAGATCTTTTCGTTATTAAACAATGGATACACCATTAGAGAACAGATTCCCGGCAAAATGTCATTTTCATAAAAATGGTGACTTATACCCTTTCATAAATTAGCGATTCAGTTGAAATTGGGTACTTTTCACTGTTCTATGAATTCAGTTACTTCATTTACTATCTAATATAGTGACACCTATACAGGGCAAAAAAATAGCAACAAAAAAACTCATAGGAAGGAAATGTCTAAAACGTATAGATTTTCTATACCTAAATATATTTCAAAGATAAATACTGCAGTAAAATGTAAGATTGAGTTTCGAAATTACAAACTAAGGTTAAATAAAAGCATATAAAGTATTCAGCTAGTGCATTTAGTTTTTCTGTAAATAGCGTTTGCTTGATATTTGTGAGTGGTATAAACAAAAATGGAACACTATAGTAACCATGACCAGCTGCGCGACATGTTAATTTATGGAGAACATGTGCAAAACTCTCTTGCTACGAGACGTTTGTATAGTAAACGTTTTTCGCATGCAACATAAAACATTTTGAACATTTATAACTATTTCACATTTTATTATACGTTGTGGAAAGAGCTCCAAGAAAACCATTCATAATTATGTAATAATTATTATGTACAAGCAATCCTAAGATGGTATGTGAGCAACGTTGTCACATATTCAAGACCTGTTTGCTGTTGTTAAGTAAAATATATTTTGTTTGGTACAATTTATAATCCAGCAAAATAAATATTCCGGATACAATGTATATCATTATTAGTGCACCAAATTGCAATAGAAGTTATTAAAAAATATTATTTTTTAGTCAACTTTTATTCTCTCAAGTGGCTAAGTGAAGCAAGTTAGGAGAAAAGAAAGTTTTACTGCAAGAAATTATTGGATTTTCATGTACAGGAAATATTGGGATGCCCTGTATATCATACATCTTTCAGTATGTAATTCAAATGTAAAGCATCTTCTTTTATTCGTGGAACTACTTAACAAAATGTACACATAAAAAATATAATACAATTTTATTAATTACTATTAATTATATTATTAACTATTAAAAAAAAACCATAATAATTTTATTTTGTGCCAATCCATCAACATTGTTTTACTAGGATCCATTTTAACGCTGTAGGCATACGATTTGATGCATTCCAACGACATTACCAATCAAAAAAAGCATTAAAAATATTGAACAATTTGCCGAGGCACACAATCAAGTGAACGGTTGGTTATTATGTCTCAGCAAGATCATTAAATTTAAGAGGTTTCCTTTTTTTGTGGCCTTAATTAACGGAGTAGCTAATGAACTGCTCAATCGATATAATCCCACTGCCGTGGCGAATCTGATACCGACCGAGTTAATTTATTCAATACTTAATTATACGAGTCTTTTATAAAAAGAGTTTTTTGAATTTTTTATTGGGGGAAAATTTACTCGGCATGGAAAGCCAAGCTTACAATCTAACGTTGTAGATGCATAAGGGGTAATAATGAAAAGCCCTTTAGCGATTAATTTTCGAAAAGATCTGAGAAATTCGTAATGGATTTGATTAGAGAATGAAGCAAAGTTGTGCCACCTTATACATAAATTCAAATATTGAAGTATGATATTATGTAACATGCAAAATTGTTGTTTTTTTAAGGTTATTCGAAATAATAGCCAAATTTACGCGGACAGCATATTAACAAATTTAATATGTTCCAATTAGAAATTTGATGTGTTTAGGTTAAATATGTAGATATATGCAAAGTTTGACATAAAAGTAAAGTTACACGTAATTTTAGTAGTTTACTTACGTTTAAAATACCTGCATGACATTTGCAAGCTTTACCTTTTACTTTGCTTGACTACTCAACGTAAGAAATATAACATAAAGAGTAATTTATTTATTTATTTATTTATTTAGTATACAACTGTCCAACAGTGAAAACCAATTACAGAGCAGGCTGGTTACATAAAGTTAAAAAACAAATATTTATATATAAAAAATATACAAACATATAAGTAATACAAGCAGAAGAAGAAAAAACAGATTAAAAAGCAAATAACAAATAAAAAACAAAAAGCTCAAATTATGCTAAAAGAAGCACAGCAACAAGCATGTACTAAGGTCGCAATATAATAGTCTTAATTTTAAGAGCCGAGGTATCAAACAGGTCAACCGAATCCTGCAAGGACATATAAATCTTGCACATTTGATACAGTGGAGATGACAATAAAATATTTGTTTTCGGTATTGTCTAAATGTATTACTACGCCGTGAATTTATGCGAGGCACATTAAATTCCAGTCTGCTCAGGATTTCAGGAAAATCTAATAAATTATTTGCAATTTTGTACAATAAGGTCAAAGAGGTACAGAGTCTACGAGTGTCTAAACTGTCAGCTCTGTACTCGGCTAATAATAAGTCATGTGGATGAGCTATAAGTTAATAAAAATCATGAGCCTTAAAATAAACGTGTTTTAGAAATTTTTTTTGAACGTTTTCAATCGTTTACTTCTGATTACCATACATAGAAAGCCAAGCTGAGGAACAGTATTCTAATTTTGAACGTATTAAGGAAAAGTAAAGAGAAAGTCATCATCCGCGTATAATAAGTACTTAAATACACAACATAAATGTTAAATAACAAAGGACCCAAAATTGAACCGTGAGGAACCCCGGACATTGCATTAACTGTGACGACTTAAATCCTTGGCACTAGACAATTTGAAATCTGTCGTAATGAAAGAAACACCTATACGATCAAGTTTTTACATACAAATACCTAAAAATATATGGCCAAAAATAACACACAAAGTAGTCAAAATTGGCATGTAGACTAAAATTAAGGGCATTATTAGATATAATTTTCATTTCCAGCGAACAAATAAATAATAGTTTATTAGATTTATAAAACTGTAAAAATTATGTATGAAGAAAATTTAAAAATATCATTTAATTCACCAGATCTATCATTTCTCTAATCTAACTAGGTAATGGTATTTTAAAGTTCGACATTGATAAAATACCTACTTATAGAAAAATATTTCTAAGTATATGTTATTTACGGATGTAATATTAAATTAAAATACATTTTGGTTAGTGTTTCTGTTACATAAAATGTACACTAGTGTAAAAAATAACTTTTTCTACGTTTATGCAAAAAACAAAACTTTATTGAACTATATTTAGTGGAAAGAGTGGTTATTTATTGCACTAGCGCAACATTTTGTCGTATGTCACAGAGAAAAGACACTTTATTATTTAATTAATTATGATATTTCTGAATCTCAGCACAAACTTTTTTGTCTCTTTCAAGTGTCGTTTCACGTACCTGGGATCATTTTATATTTAAAAAAAGTTAATTATAGCTCTATATTGGTTTCTTTAGAAAGGTGTTAAATAATTCATACAAATTGTATTATTTATTATTTAAAACCTAGACGGAGAAAAAAATATCAAAAATATAAATACCTCTTGACGGCTCTACTAAACAATGTAAGACTCCCCTTTACTCCTTTTGTTTTTAACTTGGTATCGCCCGGTACCTTCCACAGCGTGGTGCACTGCGAATTATTGCTAATCTTAAGATATTTATATCCTCTCGTCAATTAAAATACCTCTGAAGTAATTAAAGTTGGTTAATTAAATATTTCGCAATGCTAATCGTTTTCCGAACTGAGTTCTCTGCCATGTTTGCGCAATTACAGTTTAATAACCTCGTGTGTACTCTTCGTAGCTAATAAAAGTCGTAATAACTTCCAAAACGTTGCTATGTTTATTGTTCCACCATTTGGTCCGCCAGATCATTCAATTCCACTTAATAACTGAAGTCACATTGAAGGGTAGTTTTATGTATACAGTTTTTGATGATGAGATGTGCCATTGTCGTCATGTTGGATTTTTCAAAATATTTCGTATTTGATTTCTTAAATACTAAGGAGTAGAGGGAATCTTTATTTAGATATTTGTAAAATACAAAGAATATATAAATAGGAACGGTGTTATAGCACCTTTGGTTTAAGAACATATACACAGTTTCTAAACTCAAATAGTGACAACCTAGCTGTTATAAATGTAACTTGTAATAATTGTAGATCACATTGTTTATTCTGTCATAGTTATACAAAAAACAGAAACTTATAAAAATATATAAAATATAATACGCGTTTCGGATGTTCCGAAATAATTTCTTCTGTTTTCCACACAATTAGATACATATACAGGGTGTCTGTGAATAGGTGAAGCGACTTTTGTAAGGGGCAAAAAATGTTGGTGTGAAAATGATTTGCTGGATTTCAGCTCTGCTTGTTTGAAAAACAGTTTAATCAGTTTAGGCGGAATCCCAAATTGCTTTATTAATATACTTAGTTTATTCCTTTTAACATAATCATATGCTTTCATAAAGTCCATGAGTAAGTGTATTGCTTTAATTCCATATTCATAGTATGTAGTAGAATATTTGGTCTGTTGTTGGTCTTCCCTTTCTAAAACCGCCCGATGCTCTCCTATTTGTAGTTCTGCTATAGGTTCTATTCTCTGTTTTTTAACTTTATAATTATATATAGTGTGCTATGATTTTAAATCCCTAAATTCCAGTAGTCCTTGGAAATTTGAAATGACTGATTTTTTTCATCAGACAGTGCTGTTTCTGTATGAGGTATAACAAAATGTTGTTAAACAAGTTTTTCGAAATGAAAAGCTAAGTATGTGCAATATTCTAAGCCTACTTTGACTTTTTTCTCGATTGTCATATTTGTCGCTAGTAAAGTGTCGTTTCTATACAATGTAAGATAAAATGTGATTAAGAAAAGCTTCACCGAATAAGGAATTGATGGTGTGTAAAATTGTAGTACCTTATGCCTTTTTTGAGAAAAATCTGAAATTAAGTAAAATGTCAAAGGCCCAGAACTTTGAAATTTTTCACACGTACTCAGTTTCTCATTCCGAGGAATTTTCTTGTTCGTACTGAATTATTACGGCATCTCTAATGCTTCAATCTACCGTGGATATAAGTCTGTCAAATACTATAGTCCTTACGGTGTTCCACAGGGTTCGATACTGGGTCCGCTTCTTTAATATTTTTGCGAACGATATCATCATTGAACTGAACGTCTCGTGCCTGATGTATACTGATGAACTAAAATTTGTTACAATAGGAACATGTACGCCTAAAATGATAGTCAAATCTTTCCAAATATTTTAATTTCAAAGAAACATGATGTGCCATATGTGGCACACTCTACTAGTAGCGTCAAAATTAGAAGCAAAAATTTCTCGCCCCCAAAAACACCAGATCTCCGAAATTATATCCAATTCGATATTTGGATTTTTTTTTTTATTATTTACAAATATCGAAAATATTTTTTTTATTTTAACAGTCTGTATCTGTTCAACAATCAACTTTTGACTAAAGTAAGTTTCGGTATATCACATTTATTTGTCGTCAGAAATATACCTATCTTGCCCTATGGTGCATTAATTTCGGGATACTCTGTATTACTGATAATATGTCGCACCACTCGCAAACTATGAAATGCAGACATATCTTTAAATAACTATTATCGAAAGAAAATGCATTTTAAAGATTATTTCCTCGATATAATCAAAATTAATAGTCTTTTACGTTTTTTCTTGTCTGAAGCTATTTATTTGTGACATAATTTTAGTCTTTCTTTAGTTTTATTGGGTTTTTGCCACACTTATAAAAAAATAAAGATTAATTAAATAAGCCCTTGCGCCAAACGGATCAGTCAAGGGTGATTTTTCAAACTAAGTTTGCCTAACCAAAAAATATCACACTGAAAAAAGCAGATAAGTAAAAAATAACAAAAATCACATCACAATCTTGCACTTTCGTATTTTTGACGTTTCGAAAATCTCTCTGTTTTCGTTTTCAAAATAGTAGTAAAAATATGAATCGTATGTCAAGTTTGACAGTTTAAAATTTGTTTATCTGCTTCCATAGAGATGTTAAATGATTTTTGTTTTATTGTTACTTACTTCTTCTTGAAACAACTGTAGTCAACAATGATCGATGTTTTCTGAACATACAACATTGATACATATTTTTTTCCGTTCAACAAAACAATCGCGGTCTCTTTTAATTTTCTTTTTGTTGCGTTATCTTCCTTCTCTAAAATTTTTGCCGAACCCCATTGAATCAAATGACCGTTTAACCAATCATGTTCGCAAATTTTGGATTTTTCAAATTCCCGTCTTTTTATATATTTTTTATATTCCTCAACTCTAACATTCATAGGCCGAGACGTTTCTCCAACATAATGTTTATTGCATTCACAAGGTATACTGTAGATACAATTGTTTTAATTTTTGTATATCATTTTTTAGGCGCGTTTTAGATAAAAATGATCGTAAAGTATTAGTTGTTTGAAAAACTGTTGCCTTAACTTTTCTAATAATAAAGGAATGTACTAATCATACAATAAAAATTCCATATTTTCCTATATTATCAGAAAAGTAAAGAATCGGTAATAAATTTAATATTCGAACAGTTTTTCAGACAACTAATACGATCATTTTTGTTTAAAACGCGCCCAAAAAATGATATATAAAATTCAAAAAATTGCATCTACAGTATACCTTGTGAATGCAATAAGCATTATGTTGGAGAAACGTCTCGGCCTATGAATGTTAGAGTTGAGAAACATACAAATTATATAGAAAAACGGGAATTTGAAAAATCTAAAATTTGCGAACATGCTTGAGAAAACGGTCATTTGATTCAATGGGGTTCGGCAAAAATTTTAGAGAAGGAAGATAACTCAACAAAAAGAAAATTAAAAAAGGCCGCGATTATTTTGTTGAACGGAGATAAGTGTGTGTCAAACTGTTCAGTAAACATCGATCATTGTTGACTATAGTTGTATCAAGAAGAAGTAAGTAACAATAAAATAAAAATCATTTAACATCTCTATGGAAGCAGATAAACAAATTTTAAACTGTCAAACTTAACATACGATTAATATTTTTACTACTATTTTGAAAACGAAAACAGAGAGATTTTCGAAACGTCAAAAATACGGAAGTGCGCGATTGTGATGTAATTTTTGTTATTTTTAATTATCTGCTTTTTCAGTGTGAGATTTTTTTGGTCAGGGAAACTTAGTTTCAAAAATAACCCTTGACTGTTCCGTTTGGCGCAAGGACTTATTTAATTAATCTTTATTTCTTTCAGAAGTGTGGCAAAAACGCAATAAAACTAGAGAAAAACGGTTTTTTTATAATTAAAACAGTGGAGGACAATTTTTGTTGATTGGTCACTTTTGATAGGGAATATTTAAACATACTGAATAATTAGACTAAAGATATCTCAATACAACCAAGAACCATTGCTGTTTTATCACGAAAGGTTTCCAAGTAAATAAAAAATATAATTAAAATTTCAAAATCTTTGATCTTGGTAACGTTGAACTTTTAGATAAGATATATTTGGCTAAATCTCATTTATTTTGACTGTACAATTACCCCTTCCAAGGATATCAGTCACACCTGTATACACATTTAATACCATTACCACTGAGTATTAGTGTTACATTTTTTGTTATTGCCACATTCCTTTTATCTACTTCATAAATTCATTATACTTGCATAGATATAATTGCTATTCGACGCGGTAATTCCGTGGATGTTCAACGTTGGAGGGAAAATAGAAGGCGGCGGGCTTGGTGCGCCGAATACGCAGATTCGCAAGGCATTAGACCAAATATCAGACACAAATTCTCATCTGCGAAATCGATGAATGCAATTAATTAGTTGTTCGAGAGTGAGATGCGCCCACTACGATAGCCGCGGCATAAATTATACCTGGGCCAGCACTTGTAATTGAGTTAGCACGGAATTAGAGCTAATAAGGCCCTCGAATATATCAAAGTGTGCTGTGGCGTGCTGGTATAAACAGAGTCAAACAGAGATACCACCGGATTCTGGGCAAGAATAAATCACCGGACAGTCCGGTCATTAGCTGCAGCCGCACACATTATCTAGTTACCTCCGGAACCGCTCCTGTCTGACCCCACGACACCAAATGGCCAATAACATGCATGATTTAATCATTTTGTTTCGCGTTTTATCTCGCCCCGTCTCTGTAGATGTTGTTTCGATTTATTTTATTTGAACGGGGATGCTCCCGACGAGTTCTGCTACGCACAGTTTTGTGGTATTACATGCTGATATTCACGGGTTGTGGCTGGTTAATGGTACTTGGATTTATCATTTTTGTTGACGATTTTATTATTTAAAAATGATGCAGCAAAAAGGAAACTACTATCGAAATAAATTAACTGAAGATAACTAATAAATGCAAGATATATAAAATAGTACAGCACTTATAATTGTATTATTTTAACAATTTTTTAAAGATTATTGTTTACAGTCATATACCACCTCTGTCAGTTTTTTTTTTAAAAAGCAATTTTCACGGAAATAGCACTCCCTTCTGTTTTGCTTAAAAATAAAAACAGTAGAGCTTTCGAGACAAATGACCTTCACAATCTTCAAAGACAATAGTTCGACTTATCTTCTGTAAAATTTGTTTTTATCAATTAACAAAAAAATTGGGACGAGTTGAAGTTAGAGGTATATATAGCCCGAATTTAAATTTGTTTGCCTCTATGTTTTCTTAATATCGGTTTCCGGACTTAGGGGTCTATTTCATTTATTTCGATAGTAATGATTTATTATTCAGTATTTTAAATTATTTGAATGTATTTCTTATTTCAGAAATTTACATACAACATAAATAGTTATTTATGCAACAAGTACAAAAAGTAAGTGTTTATTGCATGCGACATGCCACTAAATATAGTTCAATAAAGTTTTGTTTTTTGCATGAATGTAGAAAAAAACGTTTACCAAACAGTTTAATTTATTTAAACATAATTTGTTTTCGGGAAAAAATATGTTTTGGTGTAATGATTACTTTTTCGTGAAAGATAAATTGATTTATTTGGTAAGAAAATTTCATATTTTTGACAAGTATTTGTTTAAATGGAATAAATAGTTATTCCATTCGAACATCTTATGAAAACTTAATTTTAAAAAATGATTTTCAAATAAATATTTTTTTTATTTCCCTAAACAATTTGTTCAAATCTGCATAAAAATGTTTTGATCTAAAAAAAAAATATTGCGGGGGCTTTTTCCAGTATAGGTCAAAAATCCAGGCGCGTATTCTGTGGCCAAAAACAAGTTATTTATTTGTTATATAAATGTGGAGTTTTAGGACAGCCATTGTTAGGCCATGCAAAACAAATAAAAAAGACTTCATCTTATTTAATATCGTGTATTGTCAAATTAAGTTTATTTTTTAAAAAGATGAAGTTTTAATAATGACTTATGCATGTTCAAATGCTAAAATGGGTTACATTTATGGCCTTGCAGATGAAAATGGTACTGGGCCAGGCGAATTTATATGAAAAGATTTCTAAATCATCCAACTCCATATCCAAGAATGTTCAGATACGTTTTTCAACGTCTATCGAAGTCAGGCTCATTTCAGAGACGTCTATTCCTGGACGACCTGTGACTGTTAGAACGCCTGAGTTGGAAGAAGCTATTGTAGATAAAATTGAAGAAGACCCAAATATTAGTACTAGGGAGATGCAAATTTTAATGTGAATCATAAATTAGTTTGATCGGTTCTGAAGCATCAACAGTTATACCTGTAACACAACAAATGGTTCAAGTTTTACTGGCGCATAATTATCCTGCTCGCCTAATTTTTCTAGAGATGATATAATGAACTTCTACAATAAACACGTTTGGTCTGATGAAAACCTTATTACCATAATTATTATTATTATTGGGTATTACTGGAAATGTTCTATTGGGCCTTATATTTTACCAAGAACTTTAACCGGTGCCTCATAAAGATATTTTATTGAAAACGTACTACCTGAACTACTTGGCGATGTTCTTACCCCTTACTCCCCCACATTTTAGTTTTACTGCTAGTGAATTTTTAAATAAAAGATTCTGTGAAAACGTGATTAGACTAGACACTCAAGATCCAAGTTAACCTTGGCCACCCAGATCACCCAATATGAACCCTATTGATTATTTTGTTTGAGGACATCTCAAGACATCAGTTTCAAACAGCGCATTGAATCTGAGGAGCACTTACGTCAAAAAATTATAGCCAGTTGCGATGTGATACGAGCTAGTCCTGGAACTTTTGCACGATTTCGAGCTGCAATTTCAAAAAGACCTAAAGTATGCATTTTTGCTAAAAGTGATCATTTCCAACATTTGTTATAATAAATCACAGTAAAGTAATTTCATTTGTAATTAATTATTAAAGTATCGTAAAAATGCACTTGAACAAATAAATCAATTTTGTTTTTAATCGGTTTGGGATATAAAAAAGTGTAAAGAAACAAATAGTGGAGGTAATACTATGGCGCATATGATGACCTATTTGTAATATTATACTGGATGATATATATTTTTTTAGCAAATAATGATCGATGATATTCCCACCTCTACTACTGGTAAGTTTCTAAAGCTGCTAATTTTTATTTCATAACTACTGTCATTCTAAATATTCACACCTAATTTTGTTAAATTATCTCTCTTAATTTTTGACTAGCTGTAGCTGAACAACGTCTGTCCTAGACCACAAACAACCCATTTTTGGCCACAGAATACGCCCGTGGATTTTTTACCTCTACTTAAGAACCCTGTATTAAATTTGGTCAACCTTTTAAAACATTATTTATCTGTAGATATGAACATATACTTTAATTCTGAACCAATAATCATCTCAGGGATTGCATTTAGGCAGTTTCGTTGATGACCAATTGATAAAAATTCCGTGTTGTCAACATTATCGGTATAACGAGCGACATTAACCGATACTCATGGGTCGAGGGAAGAAGGCCAAGAAACGGAGACCCGTATTGCATACGAATACAGAGGGTAAGCCCTCAATTAACAACTCCCAACAAGATTGGCAATTTGCGCCCTCTCTATAAAGCCGGATCAAGTATAATCGCCGATTTTTCTCTTCTGGCTAATTATTTTACGTCAAAGCGATTCACCACAACGCCATATACATATTAATTGGGAGAGTCGTTAATGTGAGACAAATACGAATCGGTTGAATGTACAAAGTGTGTCGAAATAAGTCACTACGTCGAAAGATTTTTAATGAAATATTTGTAAAATGTGTAAATGCTTATATACAGGGTGTTACGATATTATGAGCAAAAAGGGAGGTGATGTTTCCGTTCAAATTACATCTTTACATTCATGATTACACATTTTTTGATTCCTAGCATTTGTCGTATATTTTAAATTAATATTTAATCACAGTTTTTTTTTATAAAAAGATATCTTACTTATTTTATTTCTCAGAAAATATTTAACAATGCTTTTCATCCGGAAACAAATATATATATATATATATGTTAGTTCGTAGGCTTCCGCGGGTGTTATATGTGGTTGTAATATTTCTCCGGGATCCAGAGGAAATACCATGTAAGAGAGGATCTAATGGAATTGACGAAACATTGCCTAAAGAACACTTACTTTGTCTACAAAACCAAAAGTATAGGCAAATAGAAGGAGCACCCATGGGATCGCCTTTGTCACCAGTAATAGCCAACCTATTCATGGAGGAATTAGAAGAACAAGCAATAGAAGCAGCAGAATATAAACCATCTATGTGGCTGAGATATGTCGATGACACCTTTGTCATATGGACACATGGCGAGGAGAAATTACAGGAATTCTTAATTCATCTGAACAACAGACATCCAAAAATCAAGTTCACCATGGAACTGGAAAAGGACCAACAGCTACCTTTCCTCGATGTGTGTATAAAGAAAAAACAAGATGGAGGTCTAGGCTATACGGTATATCGGAAACCAACACACACGAACAGATATCTACATGCAGAATCTCATCACCACCCATCGCAGCTACAATCAGTGATCAAAACACTAATGACAAGGTCAGAACGACTCTCTGACGACGACCACAAAGAAGAGGAAATTAAAAACGTTAAATTAGCCTTACAGCAAAATGGTTTCTCTGATAACAACATCAAGAGGGCTTCAAGACCTAGGCGAAACAAAAACAGAAGGAAGAAGATAAACCAATAGCCAAAGCTCTCCTGCCATATGTCAAGGGAACTACCGACAAAATAAGCAGGGTTTTAAAGAAATATAAAATAGAAACCATCTTCAACACGGACAGGAAGATTGGCAATATGCTACCATCAGCCAAAACAAACATTCCTCTAGAAGACCAAGGGGTATATGAAGTTCCTTGCGGAGATTGTGAGAAGACGTACATTGGACAAACTAACAGAAGAATTCAAACCTGGAAAAAGAACATCGGAATCCTGTCCAGAAAAATGAAAAACCTCGTCATTAGCTCAACATGTAAAAGAAACTGGCCACCAGATTGATTTCGATAATACCAAGGTACTAGCAAGAATGGAGCATAAGGGAAAAGAATAATTAGAGAAGCCATCGAAATTGAAAAACATCCTCAAAATCTTAATACACGTGACGATACCCAAAAAGATTACCAACAGCTTGGAAACCTGTCCTGAAAAACAAGAAGATCAATAAACCAGTGATACGTAACGCTGAGAGTAGGCCAAGCAGAACACAAGAACCCACAGCACCGTTAAACGCAAGACCCGTGACGCGCAGCCATGCGAAGAAAACCACACACCGGAACGAAAGCACAATATATAACTCCCCAAGTGGACAAACATCTTGCAGTAAGCCGAACGTAGTAACGCGAAACAGAAGTAAGAAGACCTGATGATGGTAAATGATATTTTACCGAAACGTTGTCAAACAAATGGTTCTTTTGAGGACCATGCAGATTCATCGCGGAAAGGAACCCGGAGAAATTTTACAACCATATATATATATATATATATATATATATATATTGATTTGGAACAAAACATTATATTAGAAAAATGAATGAATGGTTTAAGCTTAATTTAAAAGTTGTAATTTTCACAATACAGGGCTACTTTTTCAATATGCCAATCAAAATTTTCATAGACTCCCTCCTTTTTGAGATACATGGCAAAATTCAAATAAAAAAAATATTTTAAGTGATTCTTCCTACCTCAGAGAGTAGCTGAGATACCGGAATTGTGCAAATGGCTTCTGATGCACTTTTTTACAAGAATTCAGTGGAATATTTGTAATTTCTCATTTAAAATATTACCCAAACATACATTTCTTAAAACGAAGGAGTCTATATATTCGTATGTCACTTAATTTAATTATTTTTTCCTTTATGTGAAAATAGTTGCTTATATTTTGGAAATTGTCAAAAAAAAACGTTAAATTCATAAAACTGATGTTGCCTCATGCATAATTGGCCATGCAATTTTATGTAATTATACAAAATTGGTTCATGTGAAAGTAAACAAAAACAAACCAAATACAAATAATTAATAATAAGAAGAAAAATAATCGACAATGTAATTAAAAAAACTGTTGAAAATTGTTTTATATTGAAAAAATATTTAAAAATGTTTAAATTTTTCCTCTGCTGCAGATTTTAACTACGCACAATGTAAAAAATCTTGGTATATATAGAATGTGGTAAAAAAAGTACATGTACTTAGGGAACAAAAAAGACCATAAAAATTGCAGACTCTGAACCTTTGCTGTATTACCAAGGTTTTTACCAATCTGGTCAGTTTGGCAGTGTATTCAGCCAAGTGTTCCTTTGAATTTGTGTACATTTGCCGAACAATCTAAGCATCAGATATCAAACATGTTGGCCATTCCTAGATTATTTGTTGTACAAATAGTGCACAGATATGAAGAATTTGATACAGTGGAAAACAGACCACGTAGTGGACGTCCTCAAGTATCTAATGAAAGGGGGGATCGGTATTTGGTGCAATATGCCCTTAACACCGCACATCTTCAGATTCAGCTCTCAGGGCTAACTTCCAAGTTACGTTTCGCCGTGTTATATCGACACCTAATATTCGAAGACGACTCCACAACGCAAATTTACTCTACTTCCACGGTATCGTGCTGCCCGTCTCGAGTTAGCGCGAAAACATAAGGGTTGGCTTTTACGCCAGTGGGGGATGGTCTTATTTACAGACGAAACCAGAATTAGGCTGGTTACTGATGACAATCGACAAAGAGTCTGGAGAGAACCAGGTCGTCAACAGCGACTTCATTTTCCCCGTGAATTTGCTCACTATGAAGGGGATACCGTAATGTTCTGGGGTGGAAAAATGTTCAATTTGTATACCACAGAATATAACCAGTCAAATTTACATCGAACAAGTTATTACGCCCATTATCTACCCGCTACGTAATGAATTAGATGAAAATTTTGTCGAAGCAGGACATGTCAATAGATTACATTGGTCTGCCAACTCTTCTGACATAAATCCTATTGAAAATATGTTGAATTTCATTGCTAGTCATTCATAATCATATTCCTCCATCTTAGACTGCAGATGAGTTAGTTGTGACGGCAGAAGAGGAATGGAACAATATTCCGCAAGAGATCGTTAACCGCTTGATTATCTCAATGCACAGACGTGTCAATATGCTATTGGAACGTGGTGGAGGTCATGCCGACTATTAGTCAAGTAAAGAACTTGCTTTATTACTTCTTCTTGATTTAAAAAATGTTGGCAAAATTGTCACACATTTGCTGGTTTTTAATTATTTTAGTACTCAGTTTATCGAAAATATTCTTTTCGCAAAAAAGATTCAGAAAACAATATACTTTTATAAATGTATTTGGTTGTTCTGACAAAATTATTTCTTTAACAAGAACGAGGGGGGGGTCCAAGACTTTTGCCATTGTGTATATATAAAATAGGGATTAGTAGAAGTATGTATTTTGGGTTTTATTTTTTCAATATTAATGAATATTATTCTTAACATACATCGTAGCATATATAGTATTATTAGTTATGGTACTAAAGATCAGCTAGATGTAACATAAAAAATATTGACTATTTTTTATATACCTTATTTTGTTATCATGTGAAATATGACAACTTTTTCATACTTTCCAGTTTAAAAAAATTGGTTTTTATAAGAGTAAGTGTAATATAAGATTTCATTGCACTATTTCAGTAAAAAAATTTACGATAAAGACTTGAGTATTTTATTCATTATCCATGTTTAACAGTGTGTTCCTTCATCTACTTTGTAATTAACACATTTTTCAATAAGAATTCTAGACAACTCCTCAATGCAGCAGACAGTGTATAAGTAGCAGTGTTTTAAATAATACTAGCCGTCAAAGTGACACAAATCTACAGGAAAAATAGCATAATCGAACATAAAACCTTGTTAGAAACGTTTCTCTTTACTGTCTGTTTATCATGTTGACAAGTTGACGTTACACAAAAATGTCAAAATTTTCACTAATCTCTCTTCATCAACACTTTTGAATTCGAATGTCTACATATTTACTGAAATACTAGTTTTTCCACAAAATTTTATAATGCAATTCTATACACATTTTACATGTTCCTACGTAAAAAGCGAGATCGGCAATCCTAAATAGAAACTAAAAATAGTGTGGTGCATTTTGAATAACAAACTTGGTTGCCATAGCAACGAAATTACTAACTCCAAGGCAAATTCAAGGTTACCAGATGGTGCAAAAAAATAAAAAAAACTTGCCTGAACAGTATTTTTACAGGATGTTGTTAAAAAGTTATACACCCTGTGTTTATAAACCTCGTTTGGATCTAGCCAATCAAACTTATCGTTTAACGGAATCGCGTAGCCAACTGCCTTTGTGCTACTTTATTGATGTAGAAAACATTGCCCTGGAATTATGTTTACGGATTTTACGAGGTTCATTTTCGACACCGACTCTTTACTGCCGAGTGTAGCGATTACCATAAAAGCGATATTGCTTCAAGATCTCAAATACTTTCAGACAATTATGGCGCCAAATTAGAAATTTGTGTGAATTATTGATGACTTCAGAAGCAGTACTCCAATATTCCAGATGGGCGTTATTGTTACATTTATGCGCAAAAATGTTTCGTTTTATTATAATACTGTGATTTGAGAGAATTATTGGTTCTATTTTATTGAGTTCATTTTGGAGAAATGCAACAATATCACTTTATTGATCGAGATATAGCAATCTGAATAATACATTTGTAAAATATACTGTTAACTTAATTCAGTAATTCTAGAAATATTGTTAAACCTTCATCAAGTCATTTGCGTAGTGGATGTAATAGGAACGTTACAGAAAACTTTCAAATTGTTGATTTATCTCGTCAAAACAAGTAAAAACAAGGAGAGAACTATTTTTACTTAAATAATCTCTCAAAGATTAACCGTGAAACATAGTTTTTTATCTATTAGCTACACAGAGCCACTGAATATATAGAAAATTTGGTATAGTACTAAGCAGCCAGCTGCCTTCAAGTGAAGAAGGCTCATTTACACAGTGTCAGTTTCTTACTAGCATCAGCGAAGATAAGCCATCAGACCTGGGGTGGCTGAAGCTGCGGGTGGACTAGATATATATATTTTTTAATTTCGGTTGTAAGTTGTGTATCATGTTTATGAATATTTTTTGGGGGGTTAACTCATTTTACCAAATCCCCCCCATAACATATGACCCATGCTAACTAGCCAGAGGAGAGTAGGAGCTGATCGCATCGAGCAGTTTTTCTTTTGCAAGTTTAGTAAAGCTGTACGTGATATCAAAATAACTGTAATTTTTATAATATTGCGTGATGAATTGATTATACATAAACGTATTGAAAGTGAATAAAAAATTTAAACAGAATAATGGTACGTTTTTAATGGCTGAAATTTGGGAAAAGTTGTGCTATTTGATGGCCAATAAGATAAACCGAACAAATCCTAGGTAGCTGCTACCGTTGCTAAAATAGTGTGAAAAAACTGAAAATAGCTATTTAAGAAAATGCCATCTAGCATCAATATGTTTCAACTGAAATAGCTGAAATTTGACCCAGGGGTATAATAATAAATAACAGATTGATTTTTATCGAAAGAAAATTTCTACGATCACGAAGCAAAATGTAAAAAAAAAATTACGGAACAAAAATTGAAAGAATTTCCCAAGGAAAGAAACAAATACAATTTTATGACACCCATTTTATATCAACAAATTCAACTGCTTTTGCCACTACTGTTATTAATTCATAAAATTAATTTGTGGTTTTAATTAATAAAATTTGACATACCTGATCAGAATTACCCCGTTTTTACGAACTAACACAAATGTTTCTAAACTAGTGTCCACTTCGTTGCCATCCACATGTTCTTTTAAATATTCTCACAAAAAGAAATTCAAAGG
Source organism: Monochamus saltuarius (assembly GCA_025584915.1). Lineage (NCBI taxonomy): Eukaryota > Metazoa > Arthropoda > Insecta > Coleoptera > Cerambycidae > Monochamus > Monochamus saltuarius. Next base: position 21,533,312 of record CM046724.1, on the reverse strand, counting down.
AATCAAGTCAGGAAATCGTGGCGGCCATGGTACCGGTCCTCCTCGTCTAATCGTACCCCTTGACCTTCATTAAGGTACTCTCGAACATTTTGTTGAAAATGAAGGGGAGCACCATCGTGCAAGAACTCGATTCAGAATCAGACCTAAAGGCATATCTTCCAGAAGTTCATGTACCTAGATCATTTAGAAGAAACTTGAGATACTGTACCCATCTATTCGATTTGGTAATATTAGTGGTCCAATCAAGCGATCATCGACAATCCCTGCCTAAACATTTAAGGAAAAGTGTTGTTGGAAATGATCGCGTTGAATCGCGTGCGGATTTTCAAAATCCCAGTCGTAAGTGTTATTAATGTATCATTTCCATACCATTTCGTGTAAAAATATCTTTATATGTAACTAAGACATCAGTAAATCTGTGATTTTGTTGCAGCAATCATTCACAAGATCTAATTCGTAAGGATAATCCCTTGATATTAATGCTTGGACACGTTGTACATGGTATGGGTATAATTGAGCCTCGTGTATGATACACCACACGGCTGATTGGGACATTCCTTGTACTTGTTGAGCGATTTGCCTGGTACTTATACTTATTCCGGGATTCTCCTCAACAATCTTTAAAATGTGTTCCTCACCTGTTATAATACGCCGTGAACGCCGTGGACCTTTATCTCTTCTACGATTATGTTGCAAATTTCCAGTGTCACGCCCACGTTGCACTACAGCTGTAAAAATAACTGCATTTAGCACATACCAGATGCGCCATTTAAATTGGCAAACGTGAATATTTTGAAAATTAAGCATTTGAGAGAAAAATATTTCAGACAAAAGTATCGTCGTTATATAAGCGTGATTTATTGCTTATATATTTGAATCGCTTGGTTTAGAATTTCAAGGTTATGTGAAGGGTAACTTTGATTTTTTTAGATAGGAACTCCTATTTTTTAATGATTTGTATTGTTTATACAAAACTTAACTGCTTTTGTTCTATAACTTTTTGTGTTTACTTACGATTAATTACGCATTGAAGGTACAAGTACAAAACACTTCTGAAAAATGAGCAAACATTGACTGGATACTAAAGATACGTGAACATGTAGTACCAGCAGGATGGTTGTCCACCACATTATGCACGGACGTCACGTGCAATGTTGGACCGGGATTATCCTGAGTGGTGGATTGGACGAGTCGATCCCCTGATTTGACTTCCCTAGGTTTTTTTTGTGGGAATCTCTAAGAACAAGCTTACCAAGAGGTACCAACCACACGAGAAAATATGAACGCCTTAGGGCATATTAGTACGGACGATGGACAGTTTTGAGGTATATATTGAACAATGTATTGCAGTCGAAGGCCATCACTTTGAACATCTGTTAAAATGATTAACTTTTAATTTCCGGATACAGTAACTGGAAAATAAATGTTACCTCCTTTTTTACAATAACTTAGAACACAATCAAATTCTGTTACTGTCATAAATAACATTAGTTTTCCAGGGGTTTTCCACTTCTTTAGTTTCCAGTCAATGTTTGTCCACTTTTCAGAAGTATTCTCTACTTCTACGTTCGATGTGTAATTACTCGTAAACCCCGAAAGTAAACACGAAAAGTCATGACACAAAAATTGTTAAGTTTTGTATAAACAATCATTTAAAAAATAGGGGATCCTATTTAAAAAATCAAAGTTTCCCTTCAAATAACCATGAAATTCTAAACCAAACGAACCAAAACAATGATACTTTTATCTGAAACATTTTTCTCTCAAATGGTTAATTACCAAATTATTTACGTTTGTCAACTTAAATGGCAACAATCAGCTCCGAGTTGCTATGCATGTAAGCCATTTTTTGAACTTGAAAAACCAATGTAAACACTATCGCAAAAACATTAATACTAAAATGGGATTTCAGTATTCGAAATCATCTGTACTCGCACTACAACGTACAACGAGGCGACTACAGCAGCCAGCGATGTAAAGGTTGAAACTACTACAACTTCAATAATTTCTTTCTCCGAAACTATAAGGATTTTACAATTTTCTTTACTATATTCACTACAGTTTTCTTCACGCTTCTATTATCATTTTTTTGGTATATGTTGTGAATCATAAATATTCTTCATACTTACTGGTTATATATAATTTTGATTTTGAATCTACGATTCACTGATTATTGATTCTTTATCACAATTTGAACGTACCCGTCAATTATTCTGCATAGTGCAGCGTGTGCCACGTAGGTAAATCTGCGTGAAAAACCGGATCGACATATTCTCCATGCCAGCCCAGATGTTTGCATTTAATAAATTTTAAACAAATACGGCCGTTCAAAAACCCAGTTAGGCATCCGACCGTACTTAATTAAACGTGCAATATAAACAGCTATAAATTAGCCGCGTGCGTTTAATAATGCCGGGCTATGAGTGTTAGATTGAGGATGAGTCAGTAATTCTGGCAATTTGTTCAGATAATTGGTGGCTTTACTTCACATATAAGCCGTTCATATCTGGCTCGAGCTACCGGGCTTATACCTTTGTCAAGCCAGTGGCGGGCCAGCGAAATTATGAGGATTTCAATTCGCTGCCTGTCAAACCCTATACCGGAAAATTACAGACACCTTTATGGCTTCGGTTTATTCTAATTGGCGTAGTATCAGGTACTTGATTTGTCTTTCTCTTGAAGACAACACGAAAAATTCCTTTTAAAAAATTGCTACTCGCCGAGAAATAATCAAATTTCTGGCGTCTTTGGTAATCATTCCAGCAAACATTGCATTATTTCTTTAGTCTACGACGATATGAAAAATTTTATTTACTATAACAATGTTATTTGGTTATTTATATAAATCCTACAGGGCGTGAATCATTGAACGTAACTGATTATATTTTGTTGCCTTCGGACAAAACTATATAACTATGAATAACAAAAGCCAAAAACACTTATTGAGCTTAGGTCAGGATATACGAGGGCGGTTCAAATATGATCGAGACAAATGCTGTAGATGGCGCGCATGTATGTTTTGAAGGTTGTGGCTTGAGAGTGTGATAGCTGGGTCCCTTACAAACAGTGTTGCATAATTTTCGTCAGGAGCGCACGTTTCACGTGCGTGCTATGACCATGAGTGAACGTCAAGTGCCGACCGCCGTTACGCAACGTATTGTCATTCGTTTATTAGTGTGGGAAGGCGTTAAAAACACGGAAATTTTTCTGCGTTTGCGAAATCAGTTCGGTAGTGAGTGCCTGAGTGGGTCTGCTGTGTTTAAATGGACCAAAGTATTCAAGGATGGCCGCGAAACCGTCGAGAATGAGCCGCATGATCGTCGACCGCGAACCAGCATCACACCAGACAACATTCGCCGCGTAGAACAACTCATTTCTCTATCATCCACGAACATCTTCAATATCGCAAAATAACGGCGCGATGGGTTCCTAAACTGTTGAACTTCGAGCAAAAATTAACGCGGTTGGAAGTTTGTCTCCGCTTGCTGACGCGGTACGAGGCTGAAGGGGGCGGTTTTTTAACTTGAATCTTCACTACACACGAGACATGGGTACACTACAATATCGGATTTGGGGTGGGAGGTACTGGAACACAGTCCGGATTTATCACCCTGCGACTACCACATGTTTGGACCACTGAAAGAAGCCCTCGGATGTCAAAGATTCAACACCGACGACGAGATAGAGGAGTTCGTGCGCACATGGCTGTCCGAGTTGCCCAAGGAATTCTTCGATACCGGCATCAAAAAGCTTCCGGAAAGGTGGACAAAATGCGTAACTAGTGAGGGGAAGTACCTAGAAAAACTGTAAATTTTTGTAAATTTTTTCGATAGTAAATAAACGTGTCAAAGCATTTGTCTCGATCATATTTGAACCACCCTCGTAGTTGCCGTCGGAATCGCCCACTGGCATGCAGCTCTTGCAACAAGCTTAGAACTTTTCAACAAATAAAAGAAAAACACATGAGTACCCAGGAATACCTTCACATTCTCTAAAGATCAACATGTACTACTTAGATCAACTAGTAAATATATTCTCGCATAGACTGCAGCTGGATATCAACAACACAACAATGCACACTGACAGACTAGGTCTGTAACCAGAACCACACCGTGTCACATACAGTTAGCGGCCCGCGAGATATCGTCCGAGCGCCGCAGCTTACAGATACCCCATACCTCAAAATACCGTGTCACACGCAGCTAACAGCCAATAAAGAATACACCAAACAATAATAGGCCGGCATAGTCAGTAATACGCAATCATTTATAATCTCAAATAATTAATTAATCAACTACTAACTTAGCCAATAAACAAATGATAAGCATGCTACGTACTCAGTGATGTAACTCACCTAATATCAACACAACACAGGTTGTGTCCAGTATATTGTTGAAGATTTGGAGAACCTGCTGCTGATGCTATATTACATAGCATTTTCCCAAAAGTATTAATGCCAACTGGCTACTTGATGCATTTTCTATTTCTGTACCCCTCAAAAAATCTGTGTTGCTTGGCCTCGGCGCTATATATTTTCGAACCATTTCCACCATATTTATTCCATTAATGCATATTATATTAGGTGCATATTTTTCAATTCAGTACGCCTGCAGGCACCTGCAAACGCCATTATCAATGTAACATATATTATAAAATGATTTCTATCGTCGGCTTCCAGCAAAAATTGAATTATGTTTTCTTTTTAGAAACGCAATTAATAGAACGTACCTACTAGTATCCGTGTCTTTCTTCATTGATACAACTGAACGTAACATAGAATAATAAATATACCCAAAGCAACGAAGACATGCTATGTTTTGAAAGATATTCGAAATATGCCGCAAAAATCTTTTCACTGCTGCTTTCTTGATCCCTTTCATTTTACACCAATTTTTGCGTAACTTTGCTAGTACGTATGTCTTGATGTTTCGGGAAGTAGGGAATCGACAACGCTTTGCGCAATATCTTCAACATCAGAAGAGACACTATCGGAATCAGAATCTTCTTTTTCACTAAAACTGAACGTATGACAAAAAATTGGAGTCCAATAATGAAGTTGTCAAAGTCAAATTTAAAACAATCAATATAGCTGTGGTTACCATAACAATATCAAATAAGAGCACCTAATAAATTGTATCTGCAAATAAAATCTATTTGGACCGTCGCAGGTTAAATTTTGAATGATACACTTTCGATATGAACATTGTTAATGAAACTTGTATAACACTCTCTGTGGGAACGGTAGGGTGGAAGAACGTTGACTTGGATCAATGCCAGAGATTGATACCGGTTGGAGTTTGACCATCCCCTTAATTAATGAGGTTTTCCAGGTTTCCACGTTTTTACACAAACTTATGTACCCAAGTGCTTCTTGTTGACAGATGGCTCATGGTCATAGGTCTATCTGTTGGTCCACAAAATTTGTTATACCTACTTTTAATATTATTTAAAAGTCTATTAAAAATTATTTTTACAGAAAAATAAAAAAATCTGTAACTAATTAATTTTTATATAAATTTATATATCTTGGGCTGTTAAAAAACCATAATTTTTAAAATCATTAAAGTGTTTTCTTTTTTTAGGATATTTAAAACATTCAGTAACCTGAACAATGATAAAATGGATTCTCCTGATGCATACAATAATTTAACTTTATCTAAATTTGCAGTTTTAATAAAACTATATTTGTCTTTTGTAGGTGATTAGAAACAGAGATTTTTACTTGCTTGACTGATTCTGTTGTCAGGATTTATTTCAATTTTGAAAATAAAAATGGGTAGTATTCAATAACTATTTTATATATTTGTATTATTATTTTGTTTTAAGGAAAAGATGGGATATATTAAACTGTAAAAATAAAAACAGTCACAAAACATTTCGTAAAATAAATAAATGCATTTACTGAAGCAAACTGTTTTGATCACAGCTTGTAAACTTGTATGGTAATAGAACTGCAATATCGAATTTTGAATATCTTACAACTATTTCTATCTTTATGGTTATTACTGACATCTCACAATAATTACGGTTTATATATTTCCACATGACCATACATAAGACTAAGTAAGACTTACACTTATTACAATGCCTAAAAGCAATATGGTCATATACATAATTTGAACCATGAGATTTAAGCAGGTATGGCAATAACAGTAAAGCGTCATCTAGAATTTTTACAGTATTTTTATAGATTAGCTACCTAGGTATTTATATCTTTAGGAAATAAAAGAAACTTAAATTACCATTGCAATATGTGTTTAAATATTTAGTAGCTGCAGTGTATAAACGATGCTTGTGCTTCACCGTTTGAGACAAACTGACGAGTAACGGAGGTCTCTGAAGCCTGAAATGGATGCGCAAACTGCTATGCGTGACTTATTATTTCGATTCGAGTGATTATGTGGATTAATCTAAGCTGTGCTAATATTCAGAAATGTATTAAATGCGATGGATTCCTACGCATGCGCAGTTTGAGATGGGATAAATAGAAGGCAATATGAAGGTGAGATATAAGAGATCTGCTACTTCCTGCTCGGCCTAAGCTGCTTAACTTGCAGGAAGCGATCTACATTACAGCAGGTACTTAAACACAGACCTTCTAGTCCTGGGCGCCGCGCCATTAAATCTATAAATGATACTGCAAGTAACAACTATTCCACGGATTAATGCCCCGATCGGCATTGAATTGCACCTGCAGTATATGTGTGAACCCTTGTCGGCCACACCACCAGACATAGACCGGTTTCAGGCTTATTAGCCCTTATCAGTATGCCATAGGTGAGATAACTGACAATTGAACTGGCTGTTCCTTCATATGTTTACATATTAATGAAATACAGGGAACAGTCAATTCAAGTGGAGCTGCTTAGGCCGAGCAGAAAGTAGCAGATCACTTATATCTCACCTTCACTTGATTTATATGTGAACATACATATGAAGGATCAGCCAGTTCAATTGTCGGCCATCTCATCTGTGCCATGCTGATGAGGGCTAACACGCCCGAAACCGGTCTATGTCTGGTGGTGTGGCTGTTCACACAGATACTGCAGGTGTAATTCAATGCCGGTTGGGGCATTAGCCCGCGGAGTAGTTGTTACCTGTAGTATCATTTATAGAGAAAGCAATATGTTAAACAGAGTTCATAGACTCAATGTCAGCAGGTAACAACAACCTATACGTGTAATATTTTAAATAAAAAGTCTATTATTTCTTTTTACTGCTTTAATGTCTAATCTATGTAGTGCTTATTGTTACCAGCTCTCACAAACATAATTAAAGTTCTTTATTCGGTACCTAAAATTTAGATTTTAGTACGTCTACAATTTATTTGCCTACGCTTATGATTTATACCTCTCCGCTCGACCGAAACACAAAACGCCATATAATTCTAGGGTGTCACTTTCATAATCTGCTTGTAACAACATTCGGCATTAAATTGTCACAATATATATTTTGATTAAAACAACCTGCATAATATTATCATATATCAAACAAAGTTAATTAATCGAAAATTCTAAATACATGTTAATGACAAAATATCAGATTTCCCAAAATTATTGTTGTTAGCGATTATATATTTGTACCTAATTGGCGGTTAGACCTCTAACAGTATCAGCGTACAAAGTAATCGAATATAATCAAATTGGGTATTAGGTTGTTGATACAGAATGCTGAATGAAGCGCGATCTATTATTGTTTGATATGCTTTCACAAATTTCACAAAACTAAAGTCTGGTTTACATTTTATGCCAGTTTTTACTCAATAAATTAATCTAGAATTTAGTCAAATATTTGGCAGATGTATAACTGATACACAGAGTGTATCTAAATAACACCGACAAAATGGAAGGGGCGATTCTCTGATGAAAATTAATAGAGGTCTGTGGTATACAATTTTTTCAGAAAAACTTTCCCTGAAAAGTTACGCTCCTCCAAAAATTAAAAAAAAAAATTATTTTTTATCTTCCATGTATATCAAGCTAAAGAAACCAAACATTATCTGTCAATAAAATCACAATTTTTAAAAAAATTTCTACTCTAAAGTATTGTTGTAAGGGGTTGAAACAATTAAAACCTGTGACATTTTTTGTTATATTTTTCTTTTCAATAAAATAATTTCCTTTTAAAAAATATGTCTAAAAAGCCCCAGTCATTTACTCACTTTTTGATTTCTTCAATTTTTTTTCGAAAAGTTAAGGATTTCTGACAAAAAAATATTTTGCAATGCATTTTTATAAAGATGAGCTTTTAACGCGAGGATATTTTGCTAAAATATATAGTGGCCTATTCTTTGCACTGGAAACTATAGATATAGATATCAATGTCATATTATTTATTTTTATTTATTGAACAAATTTCAAAAAGTGTAGTTTTATTAACAGATATTGTTCACCAAGTTTGGTTTCTTTAGCTTGATATACATGGAATATAAAAAAGAAAGACAATTTCTTTTTGGAACTTTTGGAAAGGCTAACTTTTCAGGGAAGGGTTTTTTCAAAAAATGTTATATCAGAGACCCCTATTAATGTTCAGTAGAGAATCGCCCCATACATGTTTTCGGTGTTATTTAGATACACCCTGTATAAAGAAAACTTATTTTATTTTGCAGGTATTTGAAATATGTCTGTGTGCGTGTTAAATAGTATTTTATACGATTAAACATTATACCTAAATCTTTAGTTACAGAAGTTTGTTTCAGATTAATTTAATTAAAATTATCGTCAAATGAGTATTCATTTAACTGCCTAACGAAATTAATATATAAGCATTTATTCCATACTAAAAAACAACTTATTCACATTAATATATGTAAAACAATCTATTAATATTGGTTTGAACTAGTAAACAATTTGCTAAACTATTTATTTCCGAGAAAATCTTTATATTAGCGTATATTAAAAGATAATAAAAAAGCAGTGGCTCAAAATGGGAACTTTATGGCACACCAGAAGTATAGTAACATAAAGAGCAGAATGGTTTTGAGAATAAATTATTCACATCACATCCACATTGAGCAGGACATAGTCATAGATTATGGTCATTGTCACAATTTTTGACAGATATCTACACTATGTCTACAATCTACAATTACTTTATGGTCCATTGAATACAGCCCATTCTGTATATTTAGTATTTCCGGTGCGTAGTAACCTAAATTAGAGATAGAATATTTTAAAATATTTGTAATATATACACAGGGTGTTGAAAATTAGTAGTTGTTACATACTATTTAGACCAAAATAATGAGCCTTTTCTTATGCCACTTTTCATGTGGAAGTTCCATTTTCAAAATACAGGGTCTCAAAATTTAAATTTTAAAAAAGATTTTTATTGATAACTCCAGGATTTTAGATATATCTGTCTTAAGTTAGCACACTTTCTGTGTGTTGGTCTAAAATATCTAGCATGAACGAAGAAAAGTTGCAGTATCCATGAACCATCTGTATTTTTTTTAGATAGAACGTGCGTTTTCTCTATTTTTTTCAGTTATAAAATTTTGATTTGAGACTCGGTTTACAAGATATTGCAACTTTTTTGCATGTGCTAGGTGTGGCAGAAAGTAAATATCGTTAAGTAATAAATGGTCATTTCCATGTTTTTTTTTTTTAGTAAAGTGAAATAAACAAAAGGCACAACTAACATTAAACAGTAAAAATAACAGAAGTTCAACTCAGTTAAAATGTTTATTATAGGTACCACCTTCACCCACTTGGGGCTATTTTAATTAGAGACTAACAAACATTTTGGAAAATATGTGGTTTCACCCTGGCGTGCTCTCCATCTTTTATAATTCGTTCCCTTAGCTATTGTTCGATTACTATGAAAATCATATAAATTAAATCTTTCATAAAACTCCAGAAATGAAGTCCAATGAGTTTAGGTCAAGGAAACGGGACGGCAATTTAACATATTATGTAAGCTGTCCTCTATCAATCCATAGGAAAGATTTCATTTAAATGGTTCTGAACATTTTGTTTGACCGTAATGCGGAGGAGCATTCACATATTTTGACAAATCGCAGAGGCAAACCATCAAGTCAATGAAAGAGTTGTATAAAAAATGATTAGATTTGATGAAAGATTTCTTTTATATGGTTCCCATACTAGATAAACTACTGCTAATGGAACGAATTGTACAAGATGGATAGCACTTTAGGCTGAAACCACATGTATTCCAGAATATTCCTTACTCTCTTATTAGAAGAGCCCCAGGTGAAGGTGAAGATGGTACTCGTATTGAGGATTTAGCTTAAATGAGTTAAATATTTGTTGTTTTTTACTTTTTTCTGTTATTTGTGTCGTTTATTTATTTAAATTCACCATGGAAATGACTATTTAATACTTAGCGATATTTACTTTGTGCCACATGCACATGCAAAAAAGTTGTAAACCAAGCCTCAAATCAAAATCTTATAAGAGTGAAACAAGAGAATAAAAACACGCTCTATCTAAAAAAAATATTCGTATTCAAAAAAATTGAGTGGGCCCCCTTCCACGTTCATGCTTTGATATTTTAGATCAAAATTACACAGGAAGATAAATGTGTGCCAAATTTTAAACAAATATATCTAAAACCACCGGAGATATTAATAAAAATGTGTTTTAAAATTTTTATTTTGAGACCCTGTATCTTCATGAAGCTCTAAAATTAAAAGTCGCATAAGTAATATCACATTATTTTAGTCCAAATAATATGTGGTTAACCTAGTAATGCTTGACTACAATTTGTCATAACGTGTATACTACATTTGCTTTTGTTTCGTCTTTGATTTTCTCAGAAAATATATTACTTTGCTTTTAATTGAAATTAAATAGTCAAATTAAGACATTTAAAGCTCAGGATTACATTACACATTCTCACAACCTTAACTTTTACGTCTTAAATGACAAAGAGGAGTTACAAAGGAAAGGTGATTTCTTATGCGGTTAAATCATGTTTACGGCCTCCCTGGAATATCCCAAAATTCCGATTGTAGGACGAGTCTAAAAACCACTGCAGGGACCATAAAGACATCAAATTCCCGTTTCAAACAGTTTCCCTTATAGCCAACTTTGATGGCGCTGTAATCGTAGATAATTGTAAGAGACTGAGGAGAATTAACTCAACAACAATGTTGGCTTTTTATGTAGACAGCTAAGCTTGTAAAAACATCCTGGTCTGACCGGAAACAAAGTTAGTTCGTCCGGAGACGGAGAGTTCTTATTATATTCTCAAAGGGATGGGGTTTTCTATTGATGGAACTGAGCTGGGAGTTTATTTTTCAGTTTTTATGGCGGAACGCTGAAACATTAATGTTTTAACGTCCTTTTCAGACAATTATAAGAACTCCGGCAATTATAAATAAAATTTTACTGTTTCAGTCAGTGCGGATGCCAGTTATGAAATTAAGTATTTTAAGCTTTCTTACAAACCGTTACAATTTAAATGTGTTGCACTATGGACATCAAGAAGTGCATATTGGTTATATTATATTATATTCTACTAATTTTAAGCATTTTATGTCTTTTAATAATAATAATAACGAATAATGAGTGCCTTTATTTTGCTGTACTAAACAAAACATATTTTACTTAACAATTTTTTTTCTTTGACCAACGGTAACAAGATGGCAGCAAAGTGGTCTTGAATATGTGTGACAATAGTTATAAGTGTTCAATTGTCGTTGCTTGCCAAAAGCATTTACCGTACAAGCATATAGTAGTCAGATTCGCCATAAAATAACACATGGGTCATGGATACTATACCTTGTTATATTTTGGGTTATGTACAATCACAAATATCAAGCAAATAATAATAATTTGAGGTTAACAGCAACAGTTAATAAATTGCAATATTGTCGTACGTTACAGTTTTAAGGATATATTGAGAAACTTCTATTGTTTATTTCATTAATGGGGTCGGTCAGTGGTCGTGCGGGTTAAAGCGTCAGTACTTGAATCGAGGTGACTAGACCAGTAGACCGCTGTGGGTTCGATCCCCGCAGCCGGTAGACCGTATATCAGCTATATTCGTGGCATCCTCTCTGCGGGTATGGTAGAGTGGAAGAATGTTACCTTGGGTCAATGTGAATAGCGGTTGACGTTTGACTACCCCCCTAATTAATAAGGTTTTCCAGGTTTCTCTCATTCCTGCATTGAATGATGGTTAGGGCCTACCAACGTAAGTTGTTCCTGGGCGCAAAAGCGGTCTGCTTAATAATGATATGCCGCCCCCTCTCCCGCACAAGTTTTCTGAGGTATTCCTCGTGATTAAAATGAGGGGTAGAGATATTATTATTATTAATATTGATAAAATAACAAAATATGTTAAATGAGATTTTGCTTAACCTTAGTTGCAATCAGTCAGTTTGTAATTTCATAACGCAATTTGTTACAGTTTTATTTTTGAAATGTATTTATAGAAAATCTATTCGTTTTAGACATTTTTTATAATAGTTTTTTGCTGCTTTTGGTCAGATATATAAGCCCCCTTAGTGTCGATACTTATATTCCGTAGACCCTGTATTTTCTCTATAGGCTGAATGTTAAACTTATACACATATTTTAACGGTAGATAAAGTTCGCCAAGTAAATGGGCGCAGTGAAAGTCGTTCTTGAAAATTACATATGTTTACAGAAATATGAATTTAACATATTTTGAGAATCACTGATTTAAGTTTGCTTGTCTGCGCATCCACAAATTGCGAGTTTACATTAGTTTCATTCTTCGCCTACACACTCATTTTTTTTTGTTGCGAGATCGAATCCCACAAGGACCACATTGTTTTATGTTAGATTACTTCCTCTGCTGAAGTCTTTTGGTGTGAAGTTTTGTGTTAACTAACTGTTATCATTTGTAGTTATGTATGCACAAGGTATTTCAAAACAGTCTACCATATTTATTGCGACTTTTTGATGAGATATTTATATTTTCCAAGAGAAAGAGAGTACCAGCATAGCATATAACGCATATGCCCTTGTCTTTCAATTACTTGTATTATTAATAGTGGTTAACAAGTTCGATGTCGACGTTCTAAAATCTGTTATGATATACTTAAATGTGTATTGTGAGTTATGAGTTAGATTTACAAGAATGCACAACTGAAAATTTTGTACAAATATTTTAAGAGCGGATAGAGAAAAATAAGAATTAAGGGAATCACCCTTCAAAAAACTTATTTATAAAGCCAAAAAACACATTTGCTTTTAAATTAATACTTTTATTATGGCTATAGCTAGATATATTTAGAATACCGATAAAATTCCCTCGAATAACGGTACTTAACAGAAACAGATTACTGCACTATAGAAGTTTAATTATAGAATGATAAGCCATGGGACCACCATATAGAGGGACATAGCGTGTTGTTAGGTACAACGTGTATACGGCCGTAATAGTAGTTAAAGGCCAGATAATAGCTACTGAAGCGCCGTTACGCCCCACACACAGTAATTGAGTAAACTGGAATTGCCTAACCGAAATTAGCAGATTCTTGTTTTTGCTAAACTTCGGCCATGGGGAGGGTTACAATTCTATTTAAAAATCGATGGATGAGAGAACCTTATCTAAATAGTGAGGAATCAAAGACTTCTCTATTAAAATAGTGTTGTTATGAAATATATAATAATATATTATTCTTAATCTTAACTAACAAAAAGAAATATCAATATTATACGGTGATTTCACTTTAAATATACAGGGTGATTCACAATTCATCTAAAAAAAATTGTAAATACACTCAACGGCAAAAAACAGGCCACTAAAAAATAGCCCCAATTTTAAAGTTGGCTTCCTCGCGAACCGCTCATTTGTTTTTGATGAGCTTTTTTTAAATTATGCATTGATTTTTCAGGAATGGATGGTATGTCGGAAATTTTTATTCGGAATTTAATTTGAGTATATACGGGGCGCAACAGAAAGACGAAGTCTTTTTCCCGACATTTATAACACTGTCCCTGTGGGGTGCAGCAGCTACAGTCGCTGTTGCTAACTGGAGTCACACTGTAGCCTCATCTTTTGTGAACATTTTGTTTTTTTAATCACGACATTATCTCTGCTTTTATTGGAGATACACTGTTTGCTGAGCTACTGTAGTCTCTAGGCAGACGATTCCGAATATTTAAATCCGATTACTTATAGTATTAATCTTATTGTGATGCGAGTATTTACATTAGTTTTTCAAGTCTCAAAAATGGTTTAAGTGCATAACAACTCGGCGTTGATTTAACTGGACAATTTCCCGGTAAACATGTGACACGGGAAATTTGCAACCGAATTGTAGAAGAAATGGAGTTCTAGGGCGTCCACGGCGTATTGCAGCAGTGTGGCGTATCATACACCAGGCTCAATTATATCCGTACCATGTACAGCGTGTCCAGGCATTAATACCAAGGAATTGTACGAGAAGAACCGATACCATGGCCGCGTTCTCCTGAATTTAAATCCTTTGGAGTTCTTTTTGTGGGGTATTTAAAAACTGAAGTGTATCGTATCGAAGTGGAGACTATTGATGAATTACGCAAACGTAACATAGCTGCTGCCAATAACTTACGAGTTCAAAACGGACAAGTAGCAGAAACATTTGTGATTATTTATAGAAAAGGGGTAAAATGGGCCCAAAATTTTGTTGTTGGTAACATCTGGTATGTCAAATTATCTAGAAATAATTAATAACAATAGCAGCAAAAGTAGTTGAATTTGCTATATAAAATAGAATATATAAAATGTTATTTATTCTTTCCTGTTTTCTTCCCTTTGGCAGCTTTGACTGTGGTCCAGTTTCCAATGCCGTGCAGAAGGGTATTTTTAAATCATGTTCCAACCACTCTTTTTGAATTTTTTACAAAATTATATCTGTAAGAGTAGGTACATTAAAAATTGTTTTTTAGATAAGTTCTGAATCACCCTATATAGAGAAAATACTGAAAATATTGTTCCGTAAGTTTAGGTTGGTTCGACTCAGTTTATAAACTACTGCGTCCTTTATTTTGTTTAATGTTCCATACAGTTTAAATTCCTAATAGTTTAATTCTTTATATCAATAATCGGACTCTCAAGATTATTTCCATAATTGGATTACAGGTTATTTTTAATTAAGGTTTACTCATCGCTACTTGAAACCATTCGAATATTATCTAAAGACTTTTACGTTCAACATGATGAGATAAAAAAAATGTTCCATTCAGAAATTCAATTAAAAAAATCTGATAAGTAAACGCTTATTCAGTCATCCGCGTTTACAGTAACGGGCGAAATCGCAGGAGAACGACAAAATAACAAATACATAATATGCACTGGGTGTGCTGTGCTTTAATGGCCATTATCTCATAACGGCGGCATTTAGCCCGTGAAATATTGAACAGTAGATGGCACACATGCCGCTCCCGATACAACCCGTTCATTAAGCTGCACGCCGTTATTATTTATCTTCCCATTAACCGCGTTCATTACCTTTTTAACACTCCTATCAGCCCTCTGTGTGCCCGTCTCGCGGAATCGTATTCGCCATTTTGGCCAGTTTCATTTTTTTGGTCTTCATCTCGACACCTAAAAATGTTTTCTAAATTGAGCTATTATTATTATACTTGGATAACAACAACAGTTAAAGTATTACTTTCTTTTTCAAAATTAAGTATAATTACGATACATTTTTCGAGACATTTTTAAAGTAACAGAATAGTACGATAAAGATGTCAAATATTTGATTGACAAATTCCACAAAACCGGTTTGTAAAATACAAGATAGTTAAGAAAATAGTGGTTAATTTATGACTTTTACGTAGATAACAACAACAGATATGGTTGTATTGTTTTCTTTTTCAAAATCGAATATTTGTATGGTGATTGTCCAGACATTTTTAAAATAACGAATAAATACGGTAAGGATGCGATTGGCAATTTTCATGTAAAACCTGTATGTAAAATGCAAGAGAATCGCAAGAATGGAGGTTAATTTCTTACTTCTACTTAGATAACGACAGTAAATAGTTGTATTGTTATCATATTCAAAATCGAATATTTTAATGATATCATTTTTAAAGTAACCAATAAATACGGTAAATATGTCAAATATTCGATTGGCAATTGTCACAAAACCGGTTTGTAAAATGCAAGAGAATCATGAAAATAGTGCTCAATTTTTGACTTTCGGCTGGTTTAAATCATATATTTTCATTTCATGTTTTAGAGATTATTAATAAATATGTATTAATTAATTATATTAAATGCAGTATGACGAATCTGCTTCATTTTTTTTTGTATAATGGATTTGTTACAACAACAGCAATAATCGATTCCGAACCATTCAGAGCTATTCAGTCAGTTCAGTTGTTAATGTACTTTCGGCGAATGCGATGTAAGATGGAGTGGAAAGTCATCAAAATATGAAGTAATAAAAGTACAAGATGAAACAAAGAATGTCAATAAATTTTATTGATATTTACTTCAAACCGTGGCTGTTTAACATTGGGCCTATGAATGACCCTTGCGTTCACCAAATTTGTCTTGGTTGGATATTGTTCTGTGGGGCCATTTAGACAAAAAATACTTAAAGAATTTACTTATTGTTTTGAAGTTAATATTCTGTTAAAAAGAAAACCCGTATTTACGATTCATCCCGTATAAAGGATATGTTTTTGAAAATGGATATATTAGAGAAAGAAATATTTTTATTGTCACCCTGTAGCATGCACGTCAAAAAAGGTAGCACAAATTGGAAAGCTAATTGCCATAAGAACATCTCCGAATCAAATATAATGTCTCATGTTGTGCCCTGCCACTTGATGGCCCAGTGGAGGCGGGAACGCCTTCAGCGGCGAGATGTGCAAGTAATCTGACGAGGAGTCTGTTAATGTTTCCCCAGCGGGTCGTTACGCGGTGCTCTTATCGCCGACTGGGCCACTGATTACTTCATTTCAGACAATTGCCTGTTTATATTCGGCGGACCGCAACCGCTTCTTATCCTGATATAACCGGGACCTGTTCCTGGGGCACACACACCAACTGCACCCCTCAACCACTTCCACCAAAACTTGCCCTATGGCTGGGAAGGTCGACATAACTCGAAAGTAATACCAGTCTTTAAAAAAATGCTGCCAACGATCCATCAAATTATAAGCCAATATCAATCATCCCATTTTTTGCAAAAATTTATGAAATAATATTGAAACAACAACTTAGATATTTAGAAAATAGAAATCTCTTCTGTCAAAATCAGTTCGGATTTAGGAGTAAATTGTCAACTACACTTGCCATAGATAAGTTAACCTCATTCATAAATAATGGTTATAATGACGTCTGTTCGATGTTTTTTGACCTCACCAAAGCTTTCGACTGCATAAGCTATGATATAGTTATTGATAAATTATGGTTTTATGGCTGTACACCTGAGAGTACATCTCTTATTCAATCTTATCTATGTCATAGACAACAATGCGTAGTGCATAACAACAATAAATCAAAATCTTTAAATTTAAATTACGGTGTACCCCAAGGTTCTGTCTTAGGACCGTTGTTGTTTCTCGTGTATATAAATGATTTTCCAACCTCGGTGAGAAATAATGTGTTTGCCATCCTTTTTGCTGAGGACACTAATTTATCTCTGGCCAATAAATCTTTAAACGATCTGATGGTCGATATACCGATAAACGAAGAGGATGCATCAAACTGGTTTAATTCAAACAACCTATGCCTAAATGCAAATAAAACAGAAAACATCATATTCAGCCTACGCGAGTTAAATGCTGTAAATAATCTTGAATCTGTTAAATTTCTGGGAGTATATCTAGACCCAAAATTGCAATGGGACGGGCATGCCCACTATCTATGCAACAAAATGTCCAAAACATGCTCCGCTGTTTGTACGCGGTATATGTATGGTGTGCCTCTAATGGATGACTTTGACAGTTTCCAATAAGTCTTTCTTTCCATATAAATAATGGAATACTACTGAGTGGGTAAGTAGTAATTACTCTAGGCAGCAGAATGCAATGTTATTATTTACGTTATTCAAAATTATTTCTTCTCTTTCAAGTCACTTAGAACATAACTGTAATAACAATTATTGTTGACTCAATTAATTTATATTTTCTAAATAAAACAATTCTTTAAATAAACGTAACTTTATCTCATATGAAGTATAGTAGTTTTCTTGATATCAAGTACTTTTTATTCTTAAATGAAACATATATAACCTTATTATACTTACCTATAAGAAGTTAATATTTCAATAAAGTATTACCATACTTCAGTGAAACTAAGCTGGCTTTGTGTAAGTGTATTAATCCTGATATTAGTATAGCTTCCTTTTCGTGTATTTTATGGACAACTGTGGCATAGAGGCGGCAATAAGTGACCATTTTTTTATTTTGTTTTACTTTATTGCTATTTTCATCAAATGGGCACACTTTCAGTGTAGAGTCCTCAATTATCTATCAAACTTGATAAAATCAGACAATTTTAAGTAAAACACATTTGAAGTAATTTTATCAGTGTTCATTTTAGTTTTTCACAGCAGGTTTATACCATTTACATTAAAAATGACACCAGCTGTCAGTATTGTCAATAATCCCGGTAAGTCACATTCAAGAATATTCTGGCAAAGGACTTTTTGCCTCAATTTTGTATGTACTTTCTCTCCTAGAAGTCTATATGCGATATTTTAAATCAAACTGTATCACATACAGTACAGTACAGAATAAATTAAAAAAGATGAGGTGTTTACTTAATTTTAACAAATTCTTATTTACACAGAAAGTAAGATCGCAGAATAGAATTCTGCACTAGAAAATGGAAACATACAGAAACTATGTGCAGAACATTTAGGGAAATACTACTTGAAAAAATAATGTGTGTTATTTTTGTTTAAATTGTTTCTTGGTTATAACTTTTATACTGGAACGGTTTTTTCAAATTTGGCACACTTGTTACTTTTATAGAAACGCAGTTTCAGGTAAAATATTGCAGCGCCCTAAAGAGCACGTGCTAGGTGAAAAAAATAATGAAATTAACTTTTTTGTCTTTAATTTTATTGAAATTTTAATGGCATTCTCCTAAATACTGATAATTTATCAAAAAAATTTCATATGCTTGTTTGATGTCGAGAAAACTAACCGTTTGCGAGGAACTCGAAATATACATTTTTTGTACATTTTTTTGTGAATCTCATTTCTTTTACGTTAAGCAAAGTATACTTTGATAATAATTGAATGAAAGCTGTCATAGTATTGCTTTGACGGTCATTTCAAACCTTTGTTTATACACCCTGTATGATACTTCTGGGTCTACTATTCTTACACTACAGATATTACCCAGTAAATTAATAGTAGAGAATATTAACATTAATACTGAAGGCATTAATCATTTGTTCAAACTAATAACCTAATAGTGCTTGACAGTATTTCAAAAAGCAATGAATTCTTGCTGAGTTATTTATTGTGTCTTGAGAAATATTGCTGAAGGCTAATTTATTTTTTTTTCTGGACAGTCTAATCCAATTCTGTTTTAAATTCCTCAATATATACTACTATTGTGTGAATTCTATTCCAAAATATAATATAATCATTGGTCTCTTTATAAATATCTGAACGATTCCGAGATAATGAACGTATACATTGAAACAACAAGATATACCTATGTACAGTGCGTTTCAATAACTTTGATAACATTTTGATCAGCTGTAACTTTTCTGTTTTTAAAGATATCGGAATGAAACAAAAACCATATTACATAGTGGACTAGCAAGTTTTTCTTATTTAAAAAAAAAACAAAAGACCAATGATTTTGAGAGATCTTAACCTAACTTATATTTTTTTAAATGGAACGCCCTGTATATTATTGGATATTTGGATTCTACTCAAAATTCCATGCATCTTTTATAAAGCATATCCTATACCTATCTTCAACTGTTTCTGAGAAATAGTTTTACAAACATGTCAAATTATCACAAAAATCGCTCTACTTGTCTGCCATTTTCCTCAACAGAACAAAATACTAAGGCTCGATTGTTACCAGCACGGCTCAAGCAATGCCGAACTTCAGCTTTAGCTCAGTGCAAAGTGTGCCATGAACAAGTAGAGCAATTTTTATGATAATTTGACATGTTTGTAAAACTATTTCTCAGAAACAGTTGAATATAGGTATAGGATATGCTTTGTAAATATGCTAGGAATTTTGAGTAGAATCCAAAATTCAATAATATACAGGGCGTTCCATTTAAAAAATATAAGTTAGTTAAGATCTCTCAAAATCACTGGTCTTTGTTTTTTTCAAATAAGAAAAAACTTGCTAGTCCACTTTGTAATATGGTTTTTGTTTCATTCCGATATCTTTAAAAACAGAAAAGTTACAGCTGATAAAAATGTTATCAAAGTTATTGAAACGCACTGTACATACATTTTCGATGAAATACGATAGAATGTGCGTATTGAAAATGAATCTAAGTAAAAGAAAAGGTTCCTATCAAAAATCATATTAGCAACAAACTGTATAGAGAAAGATTTTTCCCATTATTTTTCTCTTTATTCTTTTGATTATCCAGAATAAGTTATCTTTATACAGGGTGTCCAGAAAATCTTCTGACAAACGAAGACCGGAGATTCCTCAGATAATTTTAAGACAATTTAACCCAATTCACCTAGTCCGAAAATGCTTCCTAAGGGAACTAGAGCTCTTTGAAGATGGCGCCTTGTAAATAGTTTTGTTTAAATACCTCCGGAACGCTTCTACTTAGAAAAACAAAAACTAGTATGCTTGTTTAGCCTTCAGAGATGAATCGATTCCATCAATTGCGAATTTCTAGTACCGGTCATAGGCGTCCGTTTTGGGTAGGTCAACGGTTATTTTAACGCATAACTTCTTTGTATTTAACTTTTAAGCATTTGTGACACTAGGTTATTAAATTTTCAGTTATACTAGTACTAAAAGGTACTCTTACTTTAAGTCATTAGGATACACCGTTTTCTAGAAAAATGGATTTGAAAATTTTTCGTTTTTTGTCATTAAAGTTCAATTTATATTTTTTGCACTAGTTGGCTCTGAACTGCCAACAAAAGTAAAACATACGCAATTGATGGAATCGATTCATCTCTGAAGGCTAAACAAGCATACCAGTTTTTGTTTTTCTAAGTAGAAGCGTTCTGGAGGTATTTAAACAAAACTATTTACAAGGCGCCATCTTCAAAGAGCTCTAGTTCCCTTAGGAAGCATTTTTGGACTAGGTGAATTGGGTTAAATTGTCTTAAAATTATCTGAGGAATCTTCGGTCTTCGTTTGTCAGGAGAGTTTCTGGACACCCATATCGATTGTGTTTTTTGTTGTTGTTACTAAAAATAAGTAAATACTTAGATTGTATTTAGAAAGTGACGAATCGGCAGAACATATTTTATGTCATTGTCCGGCTGGGGAACGGACCAGATTTTCTATATTTGGCAAAGTGCATCTCTTGCCAGAAGATCTGGATAAAATCTCACCCAACAAGGTTATCGGCTTCATAAAGAGGCTAAACCTGTTTGGTGAAGTATAACAAATATGTGAGCCACAATAGACCAGGGTCGCAGTGGAGGGCTAGCTTTTGGCCCACTCACGTAGAACTAGAACTAGAAATACTAAAAAGGTTCTCACTTAAAACTGAATATGATATAAAAAAAATTCAATGTAAAAAAATTTCAGTTAAACAGCGAAATTGGAAACAAAGTAAACAGAGGACGTTTTTTTACAAAATCTTCGTTCTCTTGATCATGAAGAAGAGTTCTCTTTGAATATCAGTTTTGGTTTTGTTTGCAGTATGTTCTAGTCTTTCGTTTCAGTTTTGCTCTAACTCCACACCAAACCAAACGAAACATGGAGCAAAATTAAGGAACAACAACAAACAAAGAAGTACTAGAGATATTTACACTACACTAAACTGGAAATTAACTACGCAAAAATGTTATTTTTAGAAGCAAATCCTCCTGCTCAAAATAAAATTGTGGACAACGCGAATAAAGATTTTTCATAAAATTGTTCCTCTTGATTCTGCTGTTCTTACATTGTAGCGTCAATTTTGCTTTGACAATTATAAACCCAAGGAAATGTTTGTTTTGCTGAATATCTATAAAATGTGTTTACTATGGTGTTTCTAGGAAACAAATTTCAATAAAAAGGAAACAAACTTAACAAAAACAAAATTGAGAGCAAAATGCAGAGATAAATTTTTCATAATCATTTGTTAATGATTTTGACTAGATGTTCGATTAAACAATAATTTTTTATTGATTATTCAATTTGATGAGAAAAGAAATTAACGGTTGTTGTTTTTTTTTTTTTCTAAAAAATTGAGCTTGAACTTGGTCAAGTGACATCGATAGATGTCATTTAAAAATCGTGGAAAATTTTCTATCTTCTATAAACTAATTATATCGAATTTTGAAGATTTTTAGTGTCATTATTAACTATATTTTCATATTTTAACGTTTATTTTCATTTCAAGTAATATTTAAAAAATATTTTATCTACACTTGCATATACGAATTGTGATCAGAACATAACGGGAATTTTATGAATGAATACAGGGTTAACTATGACTAAGTACAAAAATTTTAACCACGTGCTCAGGGAGGTCTAAAAGACAATAAAAAATTTATTTTGGAATTCTAGCTCGATGTTTAAAAAATGGGGCAAAACCCTCTTTTCCTACGGAAAGTCGGCGCCTATGACAATTAATCATCATCCGACATGGCTAGATATGTCAACAACCATGCGGTCGTTTTTATCAACATTGTCAAGTGTAGAAACGAGGAAAATAAACATATTTATTAAAATAATAATGTCTAAGTACCTGATAGATACCAGCTAATCCGCTTAGCTGCAGTATATTGTATTGGATCTTGGTTCTTTCGTTGCACACTGCCAAAACTACATTTTCATTCCTTGCAGATTCATCATAATTAACATATCCGACATAAAATACTTTATTTAATTACTATAACACGTTTAAAATTAGTCACTTAGCTGATTTAAAGTAACAGTAAGTTCTAGGTTATGAATATTGCATTGCTAGTTGCCTACTTTCCATGCTCCAAACAATGCAGAAACGCGAAGTTAGCTATAATCTAAGGGTCATTTTTACAGAACACTGTGAACATCTTGGGATGTTATAGTTTAAAGTATTACTAATTATTTTATGCAAACATCGTCGATTACTGTTAATATTGTTGCTACTATTAGTATTAACAACACATGAAAATTAAAAATTCTTCTTCTTCTCCTTGTTTATGTGCCGTGAGTAGGCCATAAAAAGAAGAAGAGTGCACCTGGCATTAGTGACCTACAGATGTCGTCTGTAGATGTATAGTATACGGTTACAGTCTGATAGTTTGAAATAATTTTTCAGTACTTGTTTTTCGAAAATTTAATTTGCGTATTTTTTGTGTATTTACAAACATATTGTATTCAAATGCCGAGATGACGGATAAGGTTCTGATTTGTGGGAATTATGACAAATGCATATTATCGTGCAACAGCGTCAAAGACGTTTCCCGAGTATACAAAATATTATGCTGAATACTTTTGAACCACATCGAACAGCTGTTTTATGCCGTGGCAGTAAACGTGTGGCAGTGTTTTTATGTATTTGTGTACATTTGCGTGTATTATGTTGTTATCATCTGTGCTTTTTCCCGACGTAAGTAATAGGACTTGGTCAAGACCGCCAAACCAAGTAGTTACCTCGATTTACACAAAAGAACGATCGAGGGAAGGAGAGGTCCACAGCAAGTACAAAAATCTTTGCAAGTTTTAATTTAAACAAGCAAGAAAACAGATGATTAAACATTCTTCAAATCTCTCCAAGTATCAATCCTGGAAATAAATATTAGTAAGATAGGTGCTGCCTCTCTGTGCTACCATACCGTATTTCTCATTAAATAATAATCTACATTTTGTAGTTTTTTTTTCTTTGGAAGCGTGTCAATGCGGTGACCTGTCACTATGTTTGACACCTTTGACTTTGGCATATTATACCTAACCTAACCTCTGGCAGATTATACTTAACCTCGCGGCTGACAGGTCAGTGACGGCGATAAATAGGGATTTAATATAGTTTCGAAAAAAATTTTTTTTGGCTTTATAAATAAGTTTGGAATTTTTTTGAAGGGTGATTTCGTTAATTCTTATTTTTCCCTATCCCCTCTTAAAATATTTGTACTAAGTCATAGTTAACCCTGTATATCGGAATTATTTATTTATTTTCTTTTACTGTGGCAGAAAATTAGAATTTTTACGATGATGTGAAGTTTGTATTATAATAGAGTTAAATAAACCAGAACCCCTACAATATTGTGAAACCACTGGAGTTGGCTTCGCCATCCTGTGCAGATAATCTTCGCCGCTGAAGGAGCATCAAAGCGAAAAGGATGTAAAACAGTTGTTTTGTGTGCTTGTTTTGTACGCGTCTCACACTAAACACGACGCCAACAAGGATTATCTCAAGGATAATGGTAATCGCTCGCCTGTTGGTCCTTGTCGACAAATTTGCTCAAGAATAACTAGCTGAAGCTACTTTTATTAGCTGTTTATAAGAGTGCGTGATTGCCCACAGGGAGAACAGGGTCATAGTCATTTGGTTTTAGGGCTAGGTAAATGGCGGTCATTTTGCAATTAACCTCACTTTCATAATACTAAATTAAAATGCATTTGTTTGCTATATTATTGAAAAAATCAGTTTCATACTATTAATTTTCTGATGTATGTATAGTAACTGAAAAATAATAATAGGGATATTTTGATACAGTTTAAGTATAGCTGTTTGAGTGGAAATGTGGAGATTAAGTTATTTTAGGACGGGTTAGCTTCTTTAAAAATTTCAAGCCTTCCTATAATTTGCAAACACGGAATTCCAGGAAACAACTACTCTGCGGGCAAATGTGCCGACCAGCATTGAATTACACCTGGAAAACCTATAGCAACAGCTAGAGTCATTCGGCAGAAGCCCACCTGACGTATACCGGTTTCGAGCTCATTAGCTCTTATCAGTATGCCATAGATGAGGTATCTGACGAATAATCCTCGCTGTTTTAGTCTGTCTGACCCGACAGAAGGGACCATGAGTACGCGGTGTAGAACTAACTACATCTATCAGTCATTTGCGACTCCATGCCGGACTGAAAATGTCACAAGCACGAAGCGTTCTACATGCAGTAGACAACATTGAAAGCTGTCGACCTTTATCGCGTTCGGCGAGAAACGATATTTTGCAAACATGGAATTCCAGGAAAAAACTACTCTGCGGGCTAATGCCCCGACCAGCATTGAATTACAGCTGGAAAACCTATAGCAACCTTCCGTATTTGCAAAATATCGTTTATCGCCGAACGCGATAAAGGTCGACAGCTTTCAATAGTGTCTACTGCATGTAGAACGCTTCGTGCCTGTGACATTTTCAGTCCGGCATGGAGTAGCGAATGGCCGATAGATGTAGTTAGTTCTACACCGCGTATTTCTATAATTTGTTATTGCATTTTTTTTAAGATAATTCAGTTACTAAGATACTTTAATAACAACTTAGTATACAGGGTGTTTAAGTATAAGTAAAAAATCTAGGGGGTTTTCTGTGGCCAAAAATAAGGGTTTTTTGTTATGTAAATCAGGGGTCGTAAGACAGCCATTGTCCAGCTATAGCGTGTCAAAACTTAAAAAAAAACAGTTTTTAATTTCTAAACCGCTTGAGATGATTTAACCAAATTTGGTGTGCATATTTAGTATAACGGTAGGTATGAAACAAAAAAATTGCCAGCTTTAGAAACTTACCATGGTGGAGGTGTAGATATCATCGATCATTATTTGCCAGAAATAGTAAGGCCCAACAAGAAAATTTCCAATAATACCCACATTCAAAGAAAACTGATGTTGAAATTGATAATTCATTATGGAAATATGGAACTGCGGTTGATCAATTGTATTCAGCAACACTTTATAATAATTGAGGCATAATTACCAAATCAACCAATTAGTATTCTGAACTCTTCATAAATTCAATATGTATAAGAATAATAGTGCATTAATGGTAGTGAGGAATAGAGCCACATATATGACTAAATAAAACGTTGGAATCTGCTATCCAGATATGGAAAAATCAATGACGAATTAAATGATTTTTATGAAATCAGAATAATCAAAAGATGGAACATATCGGCAGACGGTTTTTTTATTGATACATAATTCGAAATTATCAAACCTATGATCTTAAACTTCAATCCTAAAGGAGTAATTTCTATTAGATCCAATTAACAGCAATTTGGTAATACACATGTGAAGAAAGATGTGGTTACTTTTTGCTAAAAATAAGACCTGTTATTGAATACAATTGATCTTCTGTTCTTTGTCTATAGGAAATCCATTTAAAGCTATGCACTATTAAAATGCGGCTTTGCAGGTATTGACAGTTTACCAAGCTACACGTTTGTTTTGAAGTACCTATAACACAACTTTCATTTGGGCTGAACGTGTTTCAGCTCGTACAATTAAATGCTTATTGTCGAAGCAAGTATATGTAGAGATACGTGAGGATGAAAATAATATGGACAAGACTAATTACGTAATTATTCTCAATCGTTTGCAGTTATCATATTCATCCACAAAAATCATTTCCTTTGTATTGATCGTAAATTGCAGCCCCGCCACGTCAACGCCGATGTCTTACCACGCAAGATGCCAGTACTAGTCATGAGCATTCAAATATCTTCTTACTTTAGTTTTTGAAGAATTTATAGTTTCTGGTACGCCCTTGTTATCTTCCAGAATACTATAACAATATTAAAAAGAAAAAGTTTATTTGGTATAGTTACAAAAGGCCGCAATATAAAGGTTTCCAGCCTGTATTATCAAATTTTGTTTAAATTATGACGGCTTAGCTACTTGTCGTCACACATGTGTCTATACAGGGTGATTCAGAACTTGTCTAAGTCAATTTTTGATGGTTTTAGAAAGATATTTTGAGCTAATATATATCAAATCTCCTACAATTCCTATCAATGAAGTCATATGTACGTTCTCTGATACCAAACATCTAGGTATGCTAATAATAATGAAACAATTCCAGAGACAAAGCTCTATTCAAAAATTACCTAAATAAATTAATCTATCTAAATTTACTAACCTGGTTTAATGAAAACACTCTATAGATATCTAACTTCTGACAGTGGGAACTGAAAATTCAACCATAATAGATGAGATCTGACCTATTTCTACATTTTTAGGATTGCTTCATCAGGTGACCTCAATATCGTAAAACAAATTTTTGTAAAATCCTTACCTACAGTTTCCGAGAAGAAAAATATTGGGGTTCTAGTGGTTTCAATCATTACATCGCTGAGCTACTGTAGTCTCTAGGCAGGCGATATCAAAAATCTGATTACTTATCGTATTAACGTTTTTGTGATGCAGGTATTTACATTAGACTTTCAAATGTCAAAAATGATTTACGTGTACAGCAGTTGATGGATATCGTTTTAATTTATGGTGTATTGAAAATGCTTTAGCAGAACAAATTCTCGGTAAACATGTCAAAATTGCAATTACTTTTACAACGGTGTGCAGAAAGTGCAAGTGTATTACAAACGCAGGCGTGATAGGGTAAATTTGCAACCGAGTCGTGGATAGGGTTCCCAACTTGAGCATCGGCCATTCCGGGACAATTGTTTTTACGTTTTCAAATAATTGAAACAATACATCAGAAATTAACATAACTTTGGTAACTAGGACTAAGAAGTAGGTACATGGTAAGTAGTTATCAAAACTAATAAATATTATTGAATATAAAATATTAAAATAAACTACAAAATAAACCCATTGCTTAAATCTATATTTTTGTTGAGATCGAGCAGCCTGAAGCAGTTTTTGGTCTGATTTAACTAGAGCCAAAAAGTCGTCACATTTTAAATCAAAATTTAGTCTCACTTGCATATCCGATTTTACGTGAGATATAGTCAATCGATTTCTTTCCTTGGCTGTCACGACAAGGTCAACGAAAATATACCTCAGACTACAAAACAAAGAAACGGCGCGGCGGTTGGTCGTCAAAGTTCGCAGCGACGCAGCGTTGCCGTATACATAAACATTTCTGAATATTGTTCAAATATTCTTAAGCTAATGATTTCCGGAATTTTTTATGTCCCGGTCATGGCAAAACTTTTGCCGGGACAAACTTTCTCATTCCTGGTTAATCCCGGCCAAACCGGGACGGTTGGGAACCCTAGTCGTGGAAGATATAGAGGTCCAGAGTGACCACGGTGCATTGCAGCAGTGTGACGTATCATACACGAAGCTCAACCATTCAGTGCAGAAATGAGGGAAACCTGGAAAACCTCATTAATTAGGGGGGTAGTCAAATGTCAACCGGTATCAATCTCTCACATTGACCAACATTCTTCCACCCTACCATACCCGTAGAGAGGGTGCCAATCTCTCCACGAATATAGCTTATATACGGTCTGCCGGCTGCGGGGGTCGAACCCACAGCGATTGAGTCACCTCGATTCAAGTACTGACGCCTTAAACGGCGCGACCACTGACCGAATTAAAACCACAAATAAATTCTATTAATAATTAATAACAAAAGCAGTTGAATTTGCTGTACAAAATAAGTGTTATAAAATGTAATTTATTTCTTTCCTTGCGAATTTCTTTAAATTTTTTTGCCTGGTCGCCAACTGTATGCTTTGCCTCATCAGGTTTTGCAGTGGACTAGTTTCCAGTACCGTGTACAAGTGTATATTTAAAACATTTTTGAACTGCTCTTTTTGATTTTTTAAAATTGTATTTGTAAGCTCCCTCTGTACATTCGATTTTTTTTTTAGATAAGTTGTGAATCACTATAAATACAATTTTTTACACTTCAGCCTCCTAGAATTCCTGTTAATAGTCCACCAGCACACCTTTAAAAGTAGTATACGTGTTGTAAACCATTATGTTGCGGTCACTGTACTCATACATTCACGTTCAAACCACATTTGAATTAATTCCCGTGTACTTATGGGTTCAATGAATTATTTGAATAACTGAAACTTTTCTGTTCCACTCTTCAATCCCACCAAATGAAGTGATTTTTTCTCACTCATAAATACAAGTTATTATATGCGATAACTTATATTATATCTTTTCAATCCTCTGTGACTTACGTTATCATTTCGGACGTATTACGGCACATTGTTATTCCCAAACGGCTACGAGCATGAGCACGATCCGAACTGGAGGCTCACGAGAACCGAAGGCCGTATCGGCGTGGATAAAACGACCCTAACTTTTAATTCCAGTCTGGCCACAAATGACACGTAAACCGGGACTGTGGTCGTCGGTTTAACGAGATATTACCGCATAACGCTTCTGAATAGCTATTAGCGCCATTATGGCCAATACAGCTAGGATTTAAACTATGCCCCAAACAGAATTTTATCCGATTTATGCACTGCGTGCTTGGTCTACATCACGCGGCGCCATGGCTGGCACTTCTTGTATTACGGGTGGTCTAAAGGCTCCTGCACACTTTCGGGTATACGGTATCGGAAAATTCATGTCTTCCCATTGCTTTTGCAGAACAGAAGAGCAACAAAGTAACTCAAAAGACATATGGTCTATAGACAATGACGATTATACAGGGTATGATAAATTGCAACGAAACTTAATTAGCTTTTTTCTCTGACAAACGATATTAAAGTTATGATAGCAAATAGGTGAATATATGCATCGCACGCCTTCCATATCAGGTGTTCCTACATAATAATGACAAGTATCTTTAAACATACTTACCGTGATTGGTTTTTTTAGAACTTTTCTCCCAACACAGAATAAAGTTTGAAACAAACTCTTGTATCCTGAGAATTTTATCCGGTCCGGTTACTTTTGCGCACTTTTGTTTATGTGCGCTCACCAACATCAATCAAACACTAGTTACAAAATAAGCAAACGTACAATCCACAACTAATTTGAGATTAGCAGTTACAGGACAGACAATATGTTGTAATATTGTCGCACGTTACAGTTTGGTGGATTTTTGGGAAAGTTTCTATGGTATTGTGGTGGCTCATATATTCATATATTTATACACATCTTGTATAAAGTAACATATTTATTTTTGTACATATTCATTTCATATTTTCATTAGTCTCATCATTCTACACTCACATACTTCTGTACACACTGTATAAGTTAATATATTTCTTTTCACTACTCATATCTTTTCGTTAGTTCTATGTTTAAATGTCAACGTCTGTTCTTAAGTGTTAAATGTAGAAATTATGTAGATATTGTATTGTGGATACCGCCCCACAGTATACTTCAAGAAGCCCTTTGTATGTTAACACTCATATTTAGGACACTCTGCATTTCTAATTCTTCTCGATCTAAATAATACTATAAATTTGTAGTGGAATCATCTGAGATTACTCTATACTCGATAAAATCAAATCTTCCACATTAATTGCCTGACACTCAAACTTACTCCACGAATTACCAGTAAGGCAACTATCGACATTGGATTGGTATGCAGCAAGAAGTGTGTTGGCAGAGGAGAAAATTTAAGCGCGAAATGAAAAATAGATCCACAATGACTAGAATATTCAATTTCCACAATCTGGCAAAGTTGGAAATTTATTTTCTGTATCTTACTGCGTTGACTCTACAGTTTATTCCTTTCTTCTTCTTATTGTAACCCTGAGGAAACTTTTGCACTTTCTGACTCTGTATTATACAAATCTTTAGAGCGCCAAGAAGAAATATGTCTTAATGTTTGAATTAAAATATTAACTCAAATTCAACGAAATTAACTGTAACCACTTTCAATTACAAAATAAAATCTTAAAATATGTAGCCTAGCGTCAGTTATATTAATAGTGATTTATGCTGTGAGTGTTAAAAGTGCATTTTTTAGGCACGCGTATAAAAGTTGCATCAGTAACACCAAAACATAGAACTAACGAACGAGCTAATATGATGTGGACTCATGTCCATCACTGATAAATTTTGCTCCAGCAGATGTCATGATTTTCTAGTCTCTCAATAACCACATAACCTTTGAATACAAGTTTTCCAAATCAGTGGACATCTAATGTTGGAACTCGGGTAGGCAAATGACCACATACGTTATAATCATCTAGCATCTTATACCCTCTTGCATTCCAATCATCTGTGGAATGGGTTCCATTTACGCTTCATTAAGAACATTTTTAACTTTTCAACATTCATCAGAACAGTTATTATATTTCTAAATTGATCTATCCCAGATATATTCAAAATTATGGCAAAAAATTATTAAAATGAGTGATCTGATGTAATAGCACATATGCAGCACATGACAAGAATTTAAACCTGTAGGTTATTATTTCTTTGAAGTTTCGTCCATTTTTCTTTTTCTTTACAAAAATTCTTCGTGAAAGTTTTTTGATTATCTGGTTAAAAAGTATTGATTTCGATTACACTTTGGCACTGTTTTCTTAACTAAGGATCTTTGGAGAACCTATGGAAGCTAATAGATTCACCAGTTTCTCTTCTAGCCACAATTAACTGTGCTTCCAGAACTATATCGCAACATAATTTGAGATTTAACATAAAAGTATGTATTCTCAACAGTACTTAAATAACAACCAAACGGTAACAAATTCCAGAACAACCAATATTACCTGAAAACATGAAAATAATTCCAATAACACAAAAATAATAACACGGGACACAGATGAACTTCTAAAAATACAGGTCAAAGTCGAAATTTGTTAGCAAACAATATCTGACATTTCTGAGTTAGTGGGTGGAAGAAGCGAATGCAATAAGCAGTTTGTACACATACAACTTTTTTTCTAGTGGGCCTGTGCTATTTTTTGTCAAAATAAATATAAAACTTCTGATGTCGTGTTGAGTAAAGAAAAAAAAAATAAGATTCTACTCATTTTTTTTTCTTTGAAGGAACATAGTTTACGAACAAACTTCGCCTCACTAAAATCTGTTCCAATAACTTTTTTAAATATTTAAAATCTGAGATGAATAGAGGAAATTTTTATTCCTTTTGCTTTCCTCTTGTCGTATTTTCAGTTGGTCATAAATTTATGTACTTAAGAAATGAAAATCCGGCTCTACTACATTATTTGTTTCGGAAAAGATGTACGTTGTGTACATACAAAAGAAATGCAGGCTTGGAAAGGGTACGAAACAACGGAATATAGTACTCTTATTGTTTGTAGTTAGGTAGTTGCATAGCTCCCGGCTATACGAGGCACATAAATAATCTTAGCAAACTCTTTTGTTGTGCTTTGTTATACATTCAAATTAGGAGTGCATATTTAATTAACATTATAGAGCGGCCCGATTTACCAGACCGCGAAATTTTATTATATCTACCTGTATGTATAAGGCGAATGATTTGGTTCCCAGTATACTGAATTAGAAATGTGTGTGTTTGAAGGAAAAATAATCCAATCGGTATACAGTGCTTTCGAAAAGTAATGAATAAATTCATTATTTTTGAAATTGAGAAGTTTTTTAAAAGATCCCCTAGCATGTCGATCTTGTTTTTAAAAAGGCACTTTTTGACATACGACCCACATTTGTGACGTCATCATTATTCGAGATATGACGTCATCGACAATTTTTTTAAATAGCAACCCCCAATTTTGACCACGTCATTCTACATACATACATCATGAAAAATTATGGTGTTACATAACAAAAATTTCAAGAAAATAATGTTTGAAGATTTTAAAATTTAATTTTCACAATATGCAGGCATATACAAAGTGTTTCACATAAAAATCGACACAGAGTAGGTGAATGTAGGAGGTCCCAGAATATTGCAATTTAATCAAACATAGCAATATATACAGTGGTTTTTTTTAGTGGGATAAAGACCAAAAATAGAAGAATTTATTTTTTTTTTAAATTGAATTGTGTTTATTGACAAAACTTTTATTTTATATTTTAACTGTTTAATTATTTTTAAAAAACATTTTTGTACTGTTATATTGTAGAGCCTTGTAAAAATAACACCGAAACGTTGGCAATGAAATAAATATAATGTTCTTCTATTTTTGATCTTTATCCCACTAAAAAAAACCACTTGAATAACTAAGCAAGACCACCAATTAAAGAAAAGTGGGGCCAAATATACTACTACATCCATATCACCTTCGACGAGTGAAATTTTGCGAGTTTATCTTGCATCAGGATATTAATTTTTACAAGAAAATTATTTTCATTGATGAGCTATTTTTACTTGTAGAGGAATTACAAATATTCACAACTTTCATGAATATTCCGATGGAAACCCCTATGCAATAACTCCTAGACATTTTCAACACGAGTTTAATGAGTTTGCAAAATAAATCGCAATATTTTAATAAATTCAGGAAAAAATAATGATTCACACTTCTCTTGAAAAATAAATTTTGAATTAGTTTTCAATTAAAAAGGCTTTCTCAATTGAAAGGCTTTTAGTATTTTCCGAAATGTTTAAATGGAAAATTTTAAAAGTCAAACCGTTTTTCTGTGGAAACTGCATAACTTTAAATTTCCATGTACGGACTTGTTTCCTGAAAGCAATATACAGGATGATTCAGTCATAGTGGCATTATTTTTAACCACGTATCCGGAAGGCCTAATAAAACAGAAAATCGAAAAAAATCAATCAACCCATAACTCCCTGTAACATGACGCTCCTGGTACGTTCGAGCGTTGAAGCAGGCCAACCGCGTTTATTTGAGAACTGTGAATGAATCGAAGCCGCCAGAGATCTGAAAATAAGTTTAAATAATGATTTGATTTTTTTATCGTAAATATGTATTTATATAATTTCTTAAAAATATTCTCCTACATTCCCATAAAATGTATGGCGTTATACTGAATCGCTCTGTATAAAATAAAGAAATAAAAAAACTTACTTCCAAATAAGAATAATTTGACAAAAGCAAAACAAAAAACTGGAAGAAATTGGCACCAAATTACTTTTTATTGTTTTATTTTATATTTTTTGCAAAATTTCAATATGATTTGTTGATATTTTAAATATTCAGTAGAAGTGAAAAACTGCAGTTTTTTCCATTATACTCTCTTATCTATATCTATACATACCACAACAAAGATAATCATAAATAATCTTAACATCCTGTCGTCTTTAAAATTGGATAACTTTTTTTGCAAAATAAAAAGCCACACTTAATTCTAAAGCATTAAACGTAAATGATTTTCGTGGACCGTCTTCTCGGCTGTATCTTGTAATGGAACGTCCTTACGCCAAAGTTTAAGACATTGTACACTGCAGATTACACCCCAAGCGATAAACTACTAATATAACATTCCCACGAAGCGAGAACTTGTTCCCGAAGAGTCCTTAATCAAAACTAATTTCCTGGATGACCGGCCTGTGGACTATTTGGTGGGACAGATTAAATTGCACTGAAACCCGAAAGTGTAATTCATGTAGTAAGGGAGCCGAGAGATGGGATGAAAAATAATAGCCTTTTCCGAGTTCTGATTGCGGAATAATTACTTGAGAGAAAACAATTTTTATTAAGACGTTGTCTTCCAAAAAGAACATTTTAATTAATTTGAGGTCCTTTTCAAATAAATAGCTTTCGAATTACGAGACTATTTAGAATTTAAGGACAAATTTCTCGATCAGGAAGGAATGGGTCAAGTGACAAAAGTATGGACACTAATATGTGACGTCACAGTAGTATGCAACCCGCGGTACTCATAATAAATTTAATTACATTCAAGTGTTAGTATAATTGCCCTTATGAAAACTATATATAAGGATCAAATTATGTGACTGAAAACCAGACATTGGAATTTGATTTATTTCTTTGTTAATAGAAGTATTTAAGAAATTTCTTCACTTGAATTCGATAGAACAATGTTATTTAATAATTTTGGACCAACTATTCTAAAATATATTTCTCTTTAAATGTTTTAAATAAATTTTTGTTTTTCCACCAATAGCCAAAACCTGCAAACAGCCCTGCCATTGAAGAGTGGTGTGAGGACCATGTTCTGTCTGTCGACCCCAGGAAACGCCATAAAGTACCCATAAAGGCACCAACTCTCCTAAAGACTACGTTAAGCTTCGAATCGGATGTGAAATACCTTGGAGTCACACTTAATTCAAAGCTAACACGGAATCTTCATTTAGACGGAAGACTAAAAAAGGCGTACATATTCTGTGAGCAGTGCCACAGAACCGTTGGTAAAACTTGAGGAATGTAATCGAAGGTGGTCATGTGGATATACACTGCCATTGTGAGACCAATATTAGCCTATGGAGCTGTTGTCTGGTGGTCGAAAGTTCAGCAGACGACAGCTAAACAAAAGTTGAGCCAAGTACAAAGGATTGCCTGCCTAAGCATAACTGGAGCTATGCGTACGACACCTACCATAGCAATGGAGGTAATACTATGTCTGTCACCTTTGGATATTTATCTAAAAGAAGTGGCTGTGACAACTATGCTTCGGCTAAAAAATGCTGGTATTATCCCAGATGTAGGATGTGGAGAAGTTAGCCTGTGAAATGGGGTCGTCAGAAAGATGCCCCGTTTTCAGTCAGGCACTGACAGTATTTCTCCGAAGTTTGTGTTTGACAGACCCTGCACTGTACTTATCAGGAATAAGGACGGCCAGCGAAGATGTAATCAACATTTTCACATACTGATCAAAAATGAGGGAAGGTGCAAGATGTGGGATTTATTCCAGCTTCTTACATATTCGATATGAGTGGGCAATCTACAAATTAACATCTTATATCTACAAAACACTAGACAAAAAAATACCAACAATAAGTATCTTTTTGGACCTCTCGAAAGCTTTTGACACGGTGTGTCATAAGAAATTAATAAATAAATTGAGTTTGTTTGGGATTAGGGGGAGAGCTGGTGAAATTATACAAAGCTATTTAAACAACAGAACGCAAAGAGTAGAGATAAATGGAGTTTATAGTAATGCAAAAAATATACCAGCGGCGTTCCTCAGAGTTCTG
The DNA here is from genome assembly GCA_025584915.1 of Monochamus saltuarius. Classification (NCBI taxonomy): domain Eukaryota; kingdom Metazoa; phylum Arthropoda; class Insecta; order Coleoptera; family Cerambycidae; genus Monochamus; species Monochamus saltuarius. The sequence goes on along the minus strand of CM046724.1, from coordinate 21,497,350 downwards.
TATTGGGGCCACTGTTATTTATTTTATATATGGATAGTTTATTTAGAGAAGATACTGTTAGCAAAATTATTAGTTTTACCGATCATACTGCTGTTATCTATACAGGCAATACATGGCAGGAATTACAACAAATTATATTTCACGATTTTCTGTTGATATATCAGTGGTTCCAATACAACAAGCTTACATTAAATCTCAGTAAAACTGATTACCTGCCTTTCAGCTCTTACCAAACTGGATTACCTAATATCGGACCCTTAAAAATTGGCAATCATTCTGAAATTCCTGAGACTATATCTGTTAAATATCTTGGTGTACAAATAGATCGACATATGCGCTGGGACCTGCAAATTAAGTACCTAATCAAAAAAATTAGAGGGATATTACCAAAATTTAAATATTTAAAAGAATTTCTAAATATAAAACATTTAAAAACGATATATTTTCTCTAGTGCAGTCCCAATTGACATATGGAATTATGAGTTGGGGTGGTGTAAATGACAGTCACTTAGATGCCCTACATGTCCTACAAAAATGGATTTTAAAATTATATTCGAAAAACCGTACACTTTTTCTAGTGATAGCTTATATAATATAGCAAAAATTTGTGATGTGAGGCAACTGTTTTGTCAAAAAATATTAGAATGGATAAAAAATAAAAAAATTATACTACCAACATATCAACATATATATAATACCAGACAAAATGATGGAATATTTCTACCTCGTACTGAAAAAACAGTAGGCCAAAGAGATGTAGACTATATAGCACCAAGATTGTATGCATTGTCCCCTTTTCACTTTCGCATAGGAACCGATATTACGTTTTCTAGTTTTAAAATTAAATTGAAAAAATGGATATTTAAGACAGGTGGACAGTTTTTCAGTGACATAGTCAACTCTTGCTGTAACAAATAGTATTTAAATAAGTTTTGATGGATACTTTTCTACATCCTTCTGAACCTAAACGGAAAAAAAATGTATTGATGTCTTTGTAAATGTATACTTACCTGATTGTGATATTTATGTGTGCATTATCAAATTATGTTTTATTTTATGTTCATAAAGTGTTGCTTATAAAATGAATGCATATATAATTATACCTTACCTGAATGTGACTTAAAATATTACTGGCTATGACAAATTGCCCTATTATGTATAAATTAATATTACTGAATGTTTTTATTTGCAGAATCTTATATAGACTTTTAAAATAATTTGTGCCTACAACACAAACAAGTAACTTCGCTAGTTGCTTCTGTGTTTTCTCTTTATTCAATTTTATTCATGTATTTGTGTTCTGTAATTGTTCTGGATTTTAAAAACTGAATAAACATTATTATTATTATATAATGGATATGCATGCTACCGTGGTACAAACGAAAATAGCAAGTGTAACCGTAGCCGCCTAAGAAATTGTCCGTAGACATAGAAAACCATTAGAACCTATACATATAGTAGCAAATCGCTGCTGATCTTACGAAGCCAAAAGATAACAATTAGATCAGCATGGGAATGCCATCAGGCACTGGTAGTGGTCTCAACCAACAACAGCGTATCTGTATGCTGGGTAAAGCGACACGACCAATGTAATGTCTCATTTCAAGGAAGGAAAGTCTCAAGGATACCAAAAAGTACATGGCTATGTCTAGGACAAATCTGATGTCAGGTATTCAAACTGGACACTGCTGGCTAAGAAAGCACCTCTTTGTAGGGATTGCGAACAGAAAGACTAGACAGTACTTCATGAACGTTGTGAGTGCACTGTCATCTCGTTAATAAGAGAATCCGTATTGGGAGAACGATGGCCTTCTATGGCCTACATTAGTGATACCCCCCTGAGCAACGTCACCATCTTTTTCTCCTTATTAGGTACAAAGGACCCAATTATTTAAATTTAAATGACCCAAATCACTGAATTGGTCGTGTTCGGGATGCTCCTGTTTGTTGGCGTGCACGTTCACCCGACATAACGCCTATGGATTTCTTTTTGTGGAGACATAAAAAGTATTGTTGCCTCCTTAAAAGAACTACGCTTAAGAATATTTCAGGCAGTATATAGATGATCTTCGTAATAACTAAGAACTGTTTGTGCGAGTGCATTTATAACTTCAACAGACCTGTTAAGTTATGCTTGCAGCAAAATGAAAATTATTTCTAGAATATTCTTTAAATTTAATCATGTATTTCATGCTTTTCGTTTGTATTATGTTCCATAGACATAAGTTAACAAATATTTTTCATTAATTAATAAATTATCCTTAAGATTATTATTAAATTACCAGCTTATTGACAGAAAGCGTCAATTTATTAATATGATAAATAACAATTTATTTGTTATGACATCCGCCTACTTTGTTTTTACAAATTTTCGGAATTACCCCTTTAGTGAACGATGACGCATCTAATTTTTTTACTAGAAAACTATCGGTTTTATCGAAAAATTACAAGAGATAAAAAAGTTGCGCAATAAATCAGTCTTCCCAGTAAAAATTTTTAAATAAATAATTTGCTTCATATAAAGAATTTCTAATCAAATATTGCAATGGGATTGACTGTTTCACTTCTTTATAAAATACGCCAATATTCGAAAAAATATTGAAAAGTTGTATCTTTATTAGTAGGATGCTCATACCAAGTCTTGTGTCTCTAGCATTCCTCATGTTAAAGGAAAAAAAATAAAATGTGCATTTCAATCCCCTCCTTTAAGAGGGCCTATCGCCTCAGGGGTGCAACTTTCATATAAGGTATTTTTACTTCAATCCTCTTATTTTTGATTATACATTCACTGGTACCATTTTTGGTACTTCATTTAAAACACCCTGCATATTTCAGATGCCGAAAGACATCAAAATTGGCAAATATTTCACTATTCCACTATTTTTCAAAGATCCATTTTGGAGGAGGTAAGGTGGCGGACTAAAATTTTATAGTAGTACTAAAAAATGTTACACGTTAATAATTATAATAAATAATGCGACATATAAATAAAAAATTAAATCGACCCTTATCCAGAGACACGGAATTTATATTATATTAAAACAAATGATCGCGCCAGAAACCGATTAGTGCAGTTCGGGCGGCTCACGCTCAGCCTGGCAATTAAACTAAAGACATTATTTTCCTAATTTCATTGCTATTCCATTAGAGGACTGCGTGATGCAGATAGCCTGCTATCGTGGTCACCGAATCCGGCTGGCTCCGGGCTACTATTAATGGGTGCAGGTCTAAGCGTGCTGGCCCCAAATGCGACTAATTACTCTCTGGACTCGATGCCGGCTCGTTGACTTGGGCCTCTCGTCAAAATACAGTGGCGGAGGAGAAGAAACCGGATGCTGAAGCGTTTCATATGGAATATTTGGATACAGGATAGGATAATGGATAAGAAAATCATAAATATCAAATTAATTAAATATATTTTTTACTTATTTATACGGCCAAATATCAGATAAATAATATTATGTTATAGTGAGTTGTCATAAATTAACAATGTTATTTCAGTCCAATATAAGTTACCTGAGTGTACAATGGTGGTCAGCTTAAAGTCACCACTTGCATGTTTTGTCCTTTTCTAGCAGCGTGAATAACAAATGACACTAGAAAAGAATGGAGCATGCAACTGGTGAGTTTAAGGTGACTTCCACCGTACAATCGATTACAATAACAATGGCACTCCCTCAAAAGAGTGTTTGAACTACTGGCACTTCTGAGTAGAAATGTTTCACCTGGTGGGAAGCTTTGAATTGATCAGGTAAAATAATTTAGTGGCAAATTCGACAGTGAATAAACAAAATAGACAATAGCTAGTCCAGGGTCAAATACATATTTGTATATTTACATTTTGCACCAAAATGTAGGAAAATAACATAAATTATCAAATTTTTGATAAACTATTCGTTAGAGTCTCATGGGTGGGTGGAATAGCTAAAAACTAATGTTAAGTTGAAAGTAAATTTCAATAGAAATACGCCAGCAGTTATGATTGCAATTTGCAGTATAAGTAACACAGAAAAAATAATTAAATAATACAATTTTTAAAAAGAGTAAATATAAAATGTAAATTGTAGTAATATTAGAGCGATAAAAATGTGCTTACTCGTTACGTTTTTTAGTTAATAAAAATATGTATATTAGAAAGGTAATTGTCACATGATTCAGCAATTACACCAAATAATAAGAGTAGTGGAAAAAGTTTTGGAAATTATTATTGCATAACAAAAGGACGAATGTTAGAAATAAGGCTTGATCTAAAACCATTTGATCTTCGTTGGACAGGTTCAAGGAGAACAAATTATTGCACTATAATTCCAGTCTTTGCTGGATAATAGCTTTGTACATTCAATTAAAGAATTCTGCTGAAGATGATTTAAAGACTTTTTTAAAAGGATATCATATGGAGTTAATTTCTAAGTGGTACCAATCAACTTAAATTTTTAGTAGTTATTTGTTTTGCTGATCGACTGCTTACACTGGGACACCATAAATATTATAGGTCTGGTGAATTGTCATATCGAATACAATACTTAACTTTTTGAGAGGAAGCAGTCAGTCTGAACACTTTTGTAGCCTGTTGAAACGACATGTTCTAAGGGATTTGATAATATTTTTAGAGTCGTATGTAAATAACGCACTACCTTTGTTCCAGCGATAGGGGCAGATCATTTGTAAAAATAATGTTAAAGCAATGGACCCAGAATAGATCTTTGAGGTACTGCATAAGGAATAAACAGGAACTAAGAATAATCCTGGGAAATCCTCAGTAACATTTTTCTATCAGACAAGCATGCATATAGCTAGTATAAAAGATTCGCTTTAATTCCAATATGTTCAAGTTTTTGGGCGTAGGATTTGTTGTGTTACCTCTAAATATATAAGTAACCATAGCTGTTAACCATATTTTTGGTAACATACACAAAGACCACTTTCATTTCCAATATTTTATTGCATTGCAATTTTAACATTAGAAAGCTTCTAGCTACATCTTTTCCAAATAGATTGTATAACAGTATTATTGTGTTATAGGTTTCAGTAATTTTTTTCTTTAACTAATATTATAGTTGCCTTTTATCTAATAATAATAATAATAATAATAATAATAATAATAATAATAATAATAATAATAATCAATCACTAATTCAAATCATGCCTACCATTTATTAATACAAATATTAATATTTTAATATTACACTTAGCTTTCCTAGAAATATCCATGGAAAGCAAAAAAAATTTTTTTTTTTCACCGACCAGAATACCGATGTATTGACGCAATGACGACAATCAATGGTCTGATTTTGCACGCTGTTAAGTATACATTCTGATACAGAAATCTTGTTAGCCACTGATTTGCAACCATCGTAGCTACAGCTGCAGAAGGGCGAAAGTAATGTCCAGCCAGCATGCATTTCTGGATTTATCAGCTTTAAGAATTCAACTATCTTCTGTGGAATCTTATAAATGGTGATTATTACCACAAGTTAAGTAGTGCATTGTTTCTATAGATAGCTAATGAACAATTTGTAAGGGATACGTTCAAAGGACACATGGCGATATATTTTCGTATCTTCAAGACTCTCACTCTCTCTTAATTTTTTATTCGTAATACAGAACGACAGGCCTTTCTTGGTTTTGGTGTCTAGAAGAGAAATAAGTATTACATATTGTCGATGATCACTACTTCCAACGTCTCTATACAACACATTCGAAGGGCATTCTCCATATAAACGCATTTTAGATACAATCGGTAAACTAAGCGATTAATATACACATTTATTTTAGAGGTTATTCTGAGTTTTACCTTGACTATGAAATATTCATCTCTGCATCATTTTGTAGATATTTTAACACATCTTATGGTTTAAAATTTTTGGACTTGTTTGGTTTGTAACCACTAGTTAATTGTTTTATGAAAGTATAAATATCTAGAAACACAATTTCAATTGATACTATATAATTTTATGCTGCTCCTTCATTCTTATCTTGAAATATCAGTATGTTCTATTTTTCCATTATTGAAATTTTTTATATGCTACTTCATAGGTCTAGGTTTTGATGGTAATAACTTGGATATGCTGTGACGCTTCAGCCTGAATATCGACTGATAATCTATTTTATCTTTGTTATCAGGCATTTCAACCTCCAACAACCACACAAAATGACACCAAAGAAGAAAAAAACTAAAATTAATATGCGGTAGACGATCAAATTTTATGTATGGTCTTGTATAAAAAATAATTATTATTTTCACAAAGGATTACTTGATTATAACTTATAAGTTATAATCAAGTAATCCTTTGTGAATATAAATTGCATTTGAGTTCTGCGCATTTAAGAAGTAATCAAATATTTTTCGAACGCATTTTTAGATAGTTGCAATAATGATCTTAGCTTAATTATTCAGTATAGGTTAGTTAGAAAATTTAGAATATAGAAGTTCTGTGGATTATATTTCATGAAAATTATATTTTACTTCTATAGATACTCTAATTTGAAACTAAAAGGAGTAAATGAAGAAGTCATGAGTAATTAGAAAATATAACTAGATTATTTTAGTGGTATATTTTCAAAAAAAAGCACACAAAGCAATATAATTCGTTGCTGAGTTATGAAAAGAACTATTTTATTTGATTTTGAGTTAACAACGAGGAAGAATATACACAAAATAAATCTACGAAGTAGAAACGTTAATCGTAGACTAATATAGCTGATATTTTAAATGTTATTAGTTGACAGTGTTGCCATTGACAATAAACATGAATTCATGTGGGGCTAAACTTGGCGACAAATTAACCAATAATAAGCTACTGTTTATGCGCGAGAATACCTCTCAGTTTAAACCTAGAGTATACTACTATAAAAGTATCGTCATCAAATAGCCTTATAAGTTACTGTAAATTTAAAAATCTCTAAACTAATCGTAAGCTGAATAAAATCCAATGGGCAATCATTTTCTCAAAATTCCGTAAAAGTACAAGTATACGTCGATTACACCTCCTTGAAAGTTTAAATGTCACATCACAAAGAAAGACTACTGTTTATCTTATCCAGTTGCTGCGGCAGTCTAATTATTTCCAACTAACTAATTAACTGCAAACAGTAACTTGATATTCTGATAGGTAGCAAAGTTCTTCTGTTCTTAGGCGGAGCTATTTGCTTTAAATTTCAAGAAGAAATAACAGATTTGTTTTTCTATTACTGAAAAAGAAACACTGGTGATTTTTTAAATGTAATTACCAGTTTTGAATTTCCTTGTCTATTTAATAATTGAATTATCGCAGATGCGGTTTGATGATTTTAATAACTAGTAACATAAGAAGTTAATTGTGTAGAAATCATAATATAGTGTGTGATCTTACGGATTCTGAACACGTTGAATATAGCAATGGATTATGATGTTTGTCCAAATAATTCGAGAAGAAAACATTAAATAAAGATTAATTATTTCAAGTACAATCATTGTACCTAGTAGATATATAGGAAAATCTTTAATTGCGTATCTAGCTAAAATAAATGATGATATATTCAATCGTAATCGTTATTCATCTCATTGACACAATAATTGGAATAGAATACATTATAGTGACAGAGTAATTACCTAGTTATTTTCGCATTTTTTAAAACACATGTCATGCAAATTTATAATAACATAATTAGAACAAGTGCCATATAAACAAATTATAGTGTAGTATCTCTAAAAAATATTGTAAATACATCATTGAGCTTACTCAAGCGGAATATCGACTTGCTTTTTTTCAAAATTCCAGATCACTATTAATTGTCTTTTTAAGATAATGTTATAAATATAAATATATTATTAAATGTACTTAATAATAATTATTAACATTACCATCAATTTTCCCTATTTACATGATCTATAAAAAGTAATTAAATTAAATTTCCTGTCATAAAATGTAATTAGAAAAATATGAATTGAAAACCTTTATTAAATAGAACATTCTAATATACAATATCAAATACATTTGTATTACACTAGGTATATAACAAACTGCATTGTTGCAGAGATATACCAAATTGGAAAAATAAACACAAAAAATAAATTCAATATACAGGGTGTCTCGCTTAAAAGTGGAACAAGCCTGTAACATGCCTACCGTGCAACCGATTTCAATAAACTTTTTTTGTTGGAAACATCTTCCAATAGTCTATTTTGGACATACCTGGTATTCTCTAAAATTCGAAACCGTGGCCGACTATGATACAATTTATGTGGCTTAAAATCGGAAAATCATATTAGGGACTTTTTTATTCAAAATATTCCCACGAATTCTTGATCAGGACCCCAGAAAACCCTACCAACCAAATTTTGGGTGAGCAGCATGAAAATCCTCCGCGCGCCACTGACTTGTCCACTATACCGGATATTTTTATTAAAAAAATTCCCACTAATTCTTGATCAGGACCGCAGAAAACCTTACCAACCAAATTTTTATTGACACGGTATACAGGGTGCTCAGGATAATTTGTGTGTCTCGCTTAAAAGTGGAACAAGCCTGTTACATGCCTACCGTTCGACCGATTTCAATAAACTTTTTTTGGTTAGATACATCTTCAAAAAGTCTACCTTAGACATATCTGGTATTTTCTAAAATTCAAAACCGTGGCCGGCTACGATAAAATTTATGTGGCTTAAAATCGGAAAATAATATTATGGATTTTTTTTTATTCGAAAAATTCCCACGACCTTTCTGTTTTCAGTAGGGTGAGCAGCATGAAAATCCTCCGCGCGCCACTGACTCGTCCACTATACCGGTATTTGATCAGGACACAAATGCAGCATCGCTAATCTTTATTAATGATGTACTTAATTAGTCCGTGTCAGTTGGTGTCTATGCAGAAAAGCTAACCCTAATCCCCGACTCAGATTGTTTATATTAACGACGCGGATTTCAGATAGTTTAAGGGATGACTTGATTGATGCGAAATGGTGAAAAACAATCTCATTGGAAGATGTTTAATTGAAATAATTTAATTTCGCTATTATTGTTCCTTCCAGTCCTGCTAAGCCACGTGGAATTACACTGGCATTACTTAATGAAACTTGAAATGGGAAGCTTCCACGGCTTCGTAATTGTAAACGTTAGTTATCATCTTGGTCCTTTATTTGGTAGACGTCTTGGCTCTTGGAATATTCAGCGGCCCGGAAATTATTCAGAGTAAAATAATGTGTCGAATATTGTAGATTTTCTATACATATTTATTATATTTAGATACCTAGGTAGTTTATTATTAGTACAGACCGGATTTTTCCATACGAATATGTATGCATGTTTTGCATTTATCTTACATATCTCTTCACTTTAGAAGCAGCTGTTGTCAAATAATGACGCCACTATCCTACTATCCTACTGTAAATTATTTGTTTCACTTTTAGATTACCAATATCATTATGGTTGTAGTAGTAATACTACCAAAAACCTAAACACAGTGTAAGTAGTAGTTAATCATGTCGAAAATTCAATATACCTCATGGATAACTTCAAAGTTATTTTTTCTAACCAACACGCCAAGTATTTTTCATATTGCTAAGGTCAACATGATATCTTTTTTTTTACTGTTTAAGGAAGGTATTTTAAGCCAATATGTATCAAATCTCCTACAATTCCTATCAATGAAGTCATATGTATGTTTTCTGATACCAAACATCTAGGTATGCTAATGAACATCCACAGACAAAACTCTATTCAATAATTATCTAAAGAATTTAATCTATTTACTAACCTGATATACTCTATATATATTAACCTCTGGAGTGGGAACTCGAAATTCAACCACAATAGATGAGATCTGACCTATTTCTGCATTTTTAGGATAGCTTCATCAGGTGGCCTCCTATTCAGTCAACGTTAATATAGTTTGCTGAAGATAACATAAACGAAAACTATGACCAGTCAGAATTTAACGAGGAATTGTATGGAACGTTTTTGAATTTTAATCAACTTAAAAAAAAGGTAATTAAGCTTACTGGTCATTAGGCCATATTTGGCCCTTTTTACCTACTAACTTATACTACCCTCCACCCTTACAATCACAAACATCCATGGGTAGGACAGAAAAATTCCTGCCCCGTGTTGATTTCGAACCAACTTCCGACCGCTCGTGCTTGCCCTGGCAGCGACTGTTCGTCACCGCCTTGACCGCTCGGCTACCGTCAGCCCTTTCTAAATAAGTTGACTAACCCGTAAAGTATTCCAAATTTAATTCTTCAATTGAATCAACATTAAGAAATAACGTCTTTGGATAGACACTTGCATCCGGGGTACATGAAATATATATTGTTAGCTTCGCAAAGCTTTCAAACTCACCTTGCTTCGGGTTCTGATGTTTCCTTGAACCTCCTGGTACTGCATGTGCAACGACACAATAAAGAAAACTATTGAACAACGTTACGCGATCAAGTTATGTGCAAAACTAAACAAAAGCCTCAGCTTCAAGTTTGGAGGTGATTATTGAAGTTGTTTAAATATAGCTGTGAAGAGGTGGAGGATGGCCACTACTGTAGACGGTCATCAACCAGCAAAACTGACGAAAACCATCCTCATTGTCTTCTTCGGCGCCAAGAGTGTGAGTCTACAAAAAGTTTGTACCCGTTGGACTCAACAGCAACAACAAATTTGTTATTGTCAAATTCAGTACATACGGATAAAAATTTTGTGTTTTGCGCCATATATGGTGAAAGAAGTCGGCGATGGAGTCGTTTCAGAAGTACTTGAACCGATTCCTGCGGTCGGAAGGCCATAGATCAACTATACTTATAGGATTGGCACCCTCTCTGAGAGTATGGTAGGGTGTAATAACATTGGCTTTGGTCAATGTGAGAGATTGGTACCGGTCGGCGTTTGACCAGCTTCTAAATAATGAGGTTTTCCAAGATTCCCCCGTTTGTGCAATGCGGCCTACTTAATATAATAATATGCCGCCCCCTCTCATTCATAAAGCTTCCATTCAAAATAGAGAAGTGGATAAAATAATACCTAACACTACTACCACCTAAACATATTGTCCAAATCAGACGCCTAAATTCTTGCGGCTGTATTTTATGTAAACAATTAAATGTTCATTGAAAACCTGCAAACAAATATTTCCAAATTTTGATGTGGAACAACAATCAATGATTTGTATTAAATGTAGCTGTAGTTTTGTAGCCAAACGTATTTTATAATTAGAAGAAATAGCTAGAAACCTACCGTAAACGCCAGTGACACATTTTCTTTTGTTTAGATATTAATTGTATTCTAACACATGTAAGCATAAAATTTAATGGATCTCTAATAGAAAGAGAGCAGGTAGCAATAAGAAAAAAAGTTAGCATGAAAGTCTTAGAGGTGTTTTTTCTACCCCTTACAACCGTAGCCAAAAATCAACAAATTGTTTACTGAGTGCTTTTTCAATATCAGAAATTGTCTATTTAATTTAATTTCTGTCACTTTTTTGGTATTTCAGATATGATGTAAAACTACATTTTTAGTACCATTATTAGTAGGTTGTACACAGGGGATTCGAATTCAGCGACCCCAAAAGCATATAGTAACATGGTCTGACCTCCAGACCTGAGACTTTTTTTATGAAGCTGTGTTATAGACAATCCAACTCATATAATCGAGAAGTAATAATACTTTATAGTAGATAGGTTTTGGTACTTTTCCAAGTGCTGTACATTAATGAAATTCATTTTTGTTTTCTGAAAAATATTTGTTTGATTTGATAAATTATAGTAACTACAATATAATGAGTATCAAATTCAAAGTCTTTTTATCGCAAGTACAGCATCAAAATGATGTAAAATATTTGACCCGCTTAATGAGATTTGAATAAACTGGTAAGTTGTGTAAAACACTCTCCCCGATATGTAAATTTCTGTATAAAGTGTAGAAAAAGCCAAAGTAGCTTTTAATACGAAGAATATATATGTAAATGAATCGCTTGTTATAAAACCATATATCACGCACGCGTCCATGCATCATTCCGTACATTAATACGAAACTAAAGTCCATATTTTATCAGCTCGATTTATCTAGAACGAGAATGCATTTAGAGCGGGTTTCAAGTCATGGCAGGTCGTGGAAGGGGGGTAAACGAAACCCTAGTTTGTATTATAATGGGGTAAACCGCGTTGTTATGCGCTGATTTCACGCAGCTATCTGATCACAGTCACCCCTACAGACACCACTTGCCGCCACGGCACCCTCTCCGCTGCTGCTACTGCTGCTGTTTCAATTTGCGCGTCCAGCTAGCAGGATTTGCACAATTACAACGTGGGCGATTCTCGATAAATACACGAGACGTTGTCGCCTGCGTCGATATTAGATGTTGTTTTACAGATGCGATCTGCTTGTAAAATGCGAATGCATCTAGATTATTATGAGAGATATGAAGTTGCGCTTTTCACGAATGTTAATCAACTTTTTGGGGAATATCTTCAGGTCATAAATAATTTCCGATATTTAGACTTTGAGTTACAACGAAAAAGCGAAAATGACCGATCTCGGAGGGGGTGAGTAGGGCAACTGGTCTGAGTGGTAAATTTTGAAATAACAAATTTGTTTTAGAATGAACTAAAAGTATCAAATTAAAATTTTTGATAAAATAAACAGATTTTATTATTAAACAAATACCTGCAAGTCATACGTGTCTTCATTATTTTTTATAGTCTAAGAGCCAGTGGCCGGCAACCTATAAGTAAATGATTATACCTGATTTTGCACAGTGAGTCTCTTATACCTATCACTCATGAGGTGTTGACTCGCTAAGCCCGACGAGGCCGACCCAACTGTTACTCAGGTGCGAGAGGTATGAAAATTTAAACAACTTCGTTATTAAATTAACAAATCTGCCGTTTGAACATTTTAAAATTTCAGATCTAACAAATTAGGCATTTATTTTTATTATTTATTATATTTAGCACCTTTTTATATTAAAATAATATAAGTAACAAATAACCTCTATTTCTGGCACAGGTTCTGCGATTTGGTGATATCGATTACAATGCTTGACATTTCTGACAGTTTTTTAACGTCAAAAATCAGATTTAATCAAATACTTTTTAAATTTATAATTTTTGCCAATTTCACAAGTGTCTGCCATGACCTTAGAAGCACGGTAATCGTCTGCCTTTGTTATTTTTATATAGTAATAATTGTATATTTTAAAATTTTCAAACGGCAGCTTTGTTAATTTAATAACGAAGTTGGTTACATTTTCATACTTCTCGCACCTGAGTAACTCTTGAGTCGGCCTCGCCGGGCTTAGCGAGTCCCCACATTATGAATGATAGGTATAAGACACTGTGCAAAATTTCAGGTATAATCATTTAATTATAGGTTGCCGGCCACTGGCTCTTAGACTATTAATTAGAACAAAAAATAGTAGTCCAACCATAGAAAAATAAAATAATAAAAAATAAATAAAAGTCCACAAATAAAGCCATAAAAATGTTTATTTTATTAACTATTAAAATGCCTAAAAAAATTCTGTTCAAAATAAACTATTACTAAAAACTATCTGCTAGCACACACTACCTACAGCAAGACTAGTGCTTGTGACGTCACATCGCGGAACGCGGCACCAGCTGGCGTATTGTACAGTGTGTCCCAATTTACCTAAAATTAAATTTTAGTTCCGCTAGAGAAAGTTATGGGGACTCACCCATTCGTTATGTTTAAATTAAAAACTATAAAGTAAATATACAGGGTGTCCCAATTTTATTGTAATTGAAGGGTATCTCGGAAACAACATGAGATAGAAGAATGCCGAAAACTGGGCTACTTTTTCGAAAGACTTAAGATGTCATAGACTTTTTAATTTTTGACATGCATGGCGAAATTTTAAAAAACTAGGTACTTCTAAGGGATTCTTTAATCTCAGAGAACAGCTGAGATATCGGAATGGTGAAAACTGCTTCTGATATACTTTTTTACGTAGAATTCAGTGCCGTACTTGTAATTTCTCTACAAGGTGTCGCTTGTCAATTCGATTTCATTACGTTTTTTTCTTCATAACAATATAAAAGTTTTTACTTTATAATTTTAAAATTGTCAAAAAAACGTTAAACTAATAAAACTGAGGTTGCATACAAAAAAGAAAACAAATAATGCAATTAAATTGCATAAAAACATACAGGTTGTTTCATTTTAAAAAAATTGTATTTTTGAATCATATTTTGAAGGAGACACGCTGTAGAGAAATTGCAAGTACGTCACTGAATTCTACTTAAAAAATGTCTATCAGGAGCAATATTTACCATTCCAATATTTCAACTATTCTGTGTGATACGAAGAATCCCTTAAAAGTAGTTTTTTAAATTTCACCCTGTATCTTTAAAACGAATAAATGTGACTGCGGCTCTCGAAAAAGTAGCTCAGTGTTGCAAAAACAGTATCTTTCTATCTGTTGTAATTTCCTAGATACGTTCCGAATAAAAAAAAATCAGCAATGAGGTTCAAATGAATTTATAAATGAAAAATCAAAGTATACTAATGATGTGAGGGCGTTGAGATTAACACCAAGTGGTCATTTAATTTTCTTTGAATTAGCTTTACAGTTTTTAATGTACATATTAAATACTACTTTCTCTCTTTTAAAGAATAAGCATCTATTTCTAGAGAATAGTATTGCTATATAGACATAAATTGCAAGCTTATAAATAATAATAAAATAGTCAACAAGATAAGTGCTAATATAATTTACTTACATACTTATAACTTTAGTATTTCTCAAAACAACTTGACTTAAAATGGGAGATGAAGGACTGCATCTCTAAAGGGTGGTTGAATAAATAGTTTTTGTTTATTTTTAAGAAATGCAGTAAACCAGTTTTTTACATTTTGATATTTTGCCATTAACTATTATGATATACCCCTACTCTTTCAGAAAGAGCAGCTTTAGCATTAGAAATATTTATGGAATCAATAGTGTACACTTTCAAAACATAGCAAATGTTCCATCTCGACTGCTGGGCGAAAGGTTGGTCCGATCATAGTAATTTTAATATCCTTGCATAGGTTGGAGTAAAAGGGAGTGAGTTTGTGTGTAGGGACAACATCAAAGACAACAAAAAGAGAAAAATTGTACTTATAACTTGGCAGAGTGTTGATGTTCCATTCTAAAAAAGGTTATCCCATTCATGTTTCATCGATTCGTATTTTCCATGTACTTGTACCATAGTAGTAGTTATCATGTGTCAGTGTTTTGAGAAGTACATAAACAATTATTTTACATGAGATGTTTCTAAGTACATTCCGTAACTACAGGGTTACAGGAAATATATGTCCTGTAATTTTAAGATCTTATATATTGGACCAAACGCAACAAAAACTCTTATGAGAAAAATGTTTGAAACAAATAGTTTATCTACAAATATATTTCAAAAATAATATTACATTTCAAAGTTACGAAATTACAAACTAAGGTTAAGTAAAAGCTCCTGTAACGTAACTTATAATTATGTACCAGAGAATCCTTAAAACTGTAACGTTCGACAACTGTTGCTGTTAACCTAAAAGTAATATTATATATGTTAGTTTTGTGGATAGTGCGTTTCGTTTTTCTCAAGTGCTTTTTTAATACTTGTGAGTGTACATAAACCAAAATGGAGCAATTTATAGTAACCATGACGTGTTAATTTGTGGTTAATCTAAGCAAAGCTGTCTGGCTATGAAACGCTTATTTGATAAACTCTTATCCCAAGCAACATAAATCATTTTAAATACTTGTAACTATTTCACATTTTTTCTGTATACTGAAAAGAGCTCTAATAACACCATTTACAGTAAGTACCTATTTGTAATTATTATGTACAAATAGCTGACATGGTACATGAGTTACGTTGTCATATATTCAAGACCTGTTTGCTGTCATAATTCTGTTAATTAGAGAAAAATAATTGTTAAGTCAAATATACGCGGTGTAGATAAACTACATCTAGCGCTACTCCATGCCGAACGTTGACAGCTAGGGTTATTCGTCAAATACTTCACCTATGGTATACCAATGAGAGCTAGATCAACTTCAGCTGTTTGCTATATGTTTTCAGGTGTAATTTAATGCTGGTAGGGGCATTAGCCCTCAAAGTTTCCTGGAACTCCATGTTTGCAAATCAAATATGTGTTGTTTGGTGCAATTTATCATACAGGAAAATAAAAGCACTCATATTCTGGACAACTTATATAAATATGTATCCAGAAACGTAAATATTTTGAGACTGCATCTCACTGAAAATGTCAAAATAATCTATATTTTTGCAAATTAATCTTCAACCATCACCGCTGCGTTCGCAAAATTTTGGAATTAATTTACGTTAGTAAAAGTCAATTTTTATTCAGTCAGTGACGTATTTGGCGTGGGTGTCAACGTTTTTACTTGGTTTCTCTTGGAGAGAACAAGAATAAAAACCAATTTTGTTTGCAGTTTTCCAACTCCTTGGATTGCCAATGTCATTCCTAATGAAATAAAGGTGTATGCAAGACAATTAAACTCTGTTTTGTGCATAAGCTGCGATTGATGCTGCAAGATATATAGAGTAGTAGATATTTTTTTATAACATGATGGTGATATAAACATACAGCAATTGTATAATTCTCAATTTCGGTTTGATGGCATCTTTGTCTAAACATCATTGCAACAATTAAAGTCGAGATGACTCTGTAAGTATAATACTCTTTGCAGTTAAAGCGGAGAAAATAAAAAACTAACACAATTTTAGACAGTGTTTTCATATCCACATACAGATGAAAAATATCCTTGCCACGGACATGTATAGTAGGTACGAGTGCCTATACGGATGAATATCGTGTAACAAAATAAGTCGCAGTCGTCTTTATGGCTGCTGCCCTTTCATGGAAATAACTGTCATCTATTTTAAAGATAAAATCGTAATTGAATCGGCTTGACGGCAGATTTGCACACGGCCAACTGCATGGGAAAGGATCAGAATTATTTTGCGGTCTTTCAAAATATTAGTCTTTCTTAAACGTGTGTGGCACAATATCTCCAAGGAGTAGGTACCTACTCTAAGAAAATAAAACATGAACCATATAATGCACAGGGTGTGTATTGCAAACCCATATTAATGAAAAAATGAAAGATTATTCTATTACAATACTATAATGCAAAAAACTCTAATGATTCATTCTGTCGCTCGCGGCTGAGTAAGGGTAAATTAAAATTAAAATATGTAATGGAATTTTTCTGGTATGCCCAGTCTGTTTTCAAGCTGTTTTTCTTTAAAAGAAACATAAGAAAACCACTTAATATTTAATTTTGAATATTAATTCTTAATAAAATTGTCATAGTCGTGTTACATTTAGGCATTTAATTTTTGGTATATCATGAAATCTTTGCCAATTTCGATAGATGAAAACCTTTTTATTTCAAATAGAATAATTTGTATTTCTTTGCTTCAATAAGTGCAAAATCAAATTCTTTATTCCTGATATAAATTTTGTTTGTGTTAAATGTATTATTTTTAGAAATTTTTTCAATTCAAGTTTCTCGATAATGTCGCTTTCGTTGTCGTATCAACCATCAAGGTAAATAATAATCAATATGAACAATATATACAAAATGTGGCAAAGTTACATCTAGTGACCTCCATGCTGGCATAGCATGATGACCTGCCAGGTCACAAAGCAATGAACCTACCTCGTTGTAGGCACTACTGAAAGCCTCCGATCCCAATCTCAATCGCGTTTCGGCGATAACGATATTTTCAAAAAGAAATTCTTGGAAACAACTACTTAACTACTAATGCCCGATCAAAATTGGATTAGGACACCTGAAACACATATAGCAAACAGTCAATGTCATCTGTCAGCCCGAAACCAGGTAAGTCTGGTGGTGCGGCCGACAAGGGTTTTTGGCTGTTCACACAGATACTGCCGGTCGGGGTATTAGTCCGCGGAGTAATTGTTTCCTGCCGTATTATTTATTGATTTAATGGCGCGTCGCCCAGGGCGAGAGGTCTGCGATTAAGAACCTGCTGTAATGTAGGTCGCTTCCTGCAAGTCGACCAACCTAGGCCCTAGTAGTTTATTTTTTGCTACATGATGGTCATATAAATTACAATTTTATAATTCTCAATTTCGATTTGATGGCTTCTTTGTCTAAACATCATTGTCACGTAGACCATACTGACACTGGATATGAAGGTTTTACATTAAAGTTAGGCTTCGATCAACAAATCCAAGAACCTACCTGTCTACGTTTTCCTTTTTTTTTCTTTTTATAAAGAATTAAAGTCGAGTATAATCTCATTTGCAGTTAAAGCGGAGAAAATAAAAACTAAAACAGTAACTAACAGTTTTAGACAGTGTTTTCATATCTACATACAGATGAAAAATATCCTTGCCACGGACATGTATAGTAGGTACGAATGCCTATACGGATGAATATCGTGTAACAAAATAAGCCGCAGTCGTTTTTATGGCCTGCCCTTTCATGGAAATAACTGTCATCTATTTTAAAGATAAAATCGTAATTGAATCGGTGATTAAGAACCTGCTGTAATGTAGTTCGCTTCCTGCAAGTCGACCACCTAGGCCCAGGAGGAAGTAGCAGACCACTTATATCTCATATTTTTATTTTTCCTAAAATTCTCATAACTCCCACAAAAAAATCTTTTTGAGACACAATTTTCTAGGAAATTTAAACTTACGTTATTGCTGACTTTACAGAAAATTTGAAGTAAATCCGTAAAGGGGCAGCACAGACATATTCTGATTCTGCTAAGCTCTGTACTTGTATTGCACTTGGTTCTCTATACAGGGTGTTACGCCTAAAAACGGACACACAGCAGGTGCCTGTAAGAAGTACCAAAATGTTGCAATTTAACCAAACCTACCTATATACAACGTTGCACACGGGTGGAGTTACAGGCCTCCAATGTTGAGCCAAATATTATAAAAAAACATAATATCTCTCAATTACTTTAACCAAATTAGGTACATGATTTAGGTTTATAATTGGTTTTCTATTACTATAAGTTCAAATAAATTGAAATACAGCATTGGACCAGCATGAACACCGTCATTGAGGGTGAGTTATCCCTAAAATTCTTCATTGATCGAATTTAAAAAGGATGATAACATCCCGCGCAGAATTAAATTTAAAGCACTTTTTTATTCTTGTTAAATTTTAAAAAACTTTAAGGTTTTCAAGAAAAAATGCATTGATTAAAACAAGAACTCCGCCTGTGTGCAACTTTGTACATAGGTATGTGTAATTGCAATATTTTGGTATCCCCTACATGGACCTGCTCTGCGTTGGTTCTTAAGAGGGACACCCTGTATATCTTTAGTATAAAGTCATAGTGAATGACTCATTATTATTATTTTTCTATGTTGTTCGAGTAATAAATTTTTCAACAATATTTTTGTCCAGAGACCGATTTCATCATATACAATTATATTGATATTGATTACTTCTCTTTAGAAGTATCAATTAAATTACAGTTTGAATAACTGCAGAAAAATATCAAAATTCCGCTGTGGAAATCATACAAATTTAATTTACAGCTATTCGCTATTTTGGCATAAAACTCATAAACGTTTAAAATAATAAAATGATATTCAGTTAATTGACGCCACAATGCAAAGCTTTCAAAGAATTTAATTTACTTCACTGATACAGCTAATTCCAAAATAAATCCGAATTATATAAAATGACGCGAATAACTTTTCAAATACATGAAAAAACAATTGCAAATGCAGAAAAACAACAATACAGTCTGTCAATTTTATCTTACGAGGGATATCCGCCAACACGGTTTGTAGCTGTTGGTTTTCACTACACTATATCCTCCATTAGGTTAAGTAAAATGAATTCCGTGTAACCAATTTTTTGTCAATGGATATATTTATAGGCCCTAATGTGAGTCCAGTGTACTCATTTATTTTCGACAAACTCTATTTACTTGAATGCGGAATTTGCAATGCATCAATTAATTTTTCAATTCGAGGCTTTTAAATAAATATATCTTGATTTGCATATCTGTTCATCTGAATGAAAGGTAACATTAGTCACCGACCGGGTAGAAAATACAGTAACGATTTTGCATACCCTGTTTTATTTTTTATGGAGGTTGAAGCAAATTGAGTTGCTCTATCGACTGAGATTGAATATTTTAACAGAACATGCACCTAAATACTCGTACGGTGAATATTTGAGTCTACAATATCAAAACATAAATTAAAAAGAAAATGAAATATACAGAGTGTAAGTAGAGATTAACAATCTAGAAAAGTGTTCTGTGGCAAGAAATAAGGGTTTTTTGTTATATAAAAGTGAGGTCTTAAGACAGCCCCATTGTCCAGCTACAACATGTCCAAAAATTTAAATAGAAATTAGTTTTTAATTTTTAATTTCTAAACCGCCTGGAATAATCTAACCAAATTGGGTGTGCATATTTAGTATAATAGTAAGTATGAAACAAAATATCACCAGCTTTAGAAACTTACGAGTGGCGAAGGTGTGGGTATCATCGATCATTATTTCCCAAAAAAAAAATTCACTATGGTTTACATGTATGGCCTTGCAGATGAAAATGGTACTGAGGCTAGGCGAATTTATATGGAAAGATTTCCAAATCATTCAACTCCAAATCCAAGAATGTTCAGAAATGTTTTTCAATGTCTTTCTGAGTCAGACTCATTTCAGAAAGGTCCAATTCCTGAAATACCTTTGAGTGTTAGAACGCCCGAGTTGGAAGAAGCTATTCTACACAAAATTGAAGATAACCCAAATACTAGGAAGATCGCTGCAAATCTTTATGTGAATCATAAATTAGTTTGGCCCGTTCTGAAGCATCAACAGTTACACCTGTACCACATACAAAGAGTTTAAGTCTTACTGCCGCAAGACTATCCTGCTAGCCTACAATTTTGCTACTGGGTTTTGCAAAAACAATTAACAAAATGTTGATTCTACCGCTGAAAATGTAATCTCGATTTTAACATGAATTTTATTTGAATGTATGGGTGGGTATTGTTGAGCCTAGCTTCTTACCAAGAACTTTAACTTGAAATCGTTTTACCTGAACTACTTAACGACGTTCCCTATACACTAAGACAAAGAATGTGGTTTATGAACGACATGCCTCCCCCACATTTTAGTTTGACTGCTCATTAATTTTTAAATGAAAGATTCAGTAATAACGTGATTGGATGAGGCACTCACTAACCAGGTCAACCTTGGCCTCCCAGATCACTCGATATGAACCCTATTCACTTTTTTTGTATGGAGACATCTCAAGACATCTTCAAGGTTCACATTGAATTTGAGGAGCACTTACGTCAACAAATTATGGTTGTTATGTGATAAAAGCTACTGGAATTTTTTGCACGTGTTCAAGCTGCAATTTCAGAAGATCTGAAGCATCTATTTTGACTGAAGGTAGCCAATTCCAACATTTGTTATAATAAATCATAGTAAAGTAATTCCATTGTTAACTAATGTAATGAGTATCGTAAAAATGCATTTGATCAAATAAATCAATGTTGTTAATTGGTTTGGTCGCAGAATACGCTCCGGATTTTTGACCTCTACTTAACCATCACCCTGTAATAAAATAAAACTAAATCAATTTTAAGAGAACAGTTAAAACGTAGATATGATACATGCTTAGTAAAGAAATGATCATAACTTTGTTGTCTATAATTTTGTTGACATTTTGATAGCATTTCTTTAAAGACTGATAATTTATTTAAAAATTTGATACTCCTGTTTGAAGACGAAAAACCACCGTTTACTGGTTACTGCTGAATGATGGTTATCATAGTATTGTTTTTCGACAATTTCAAACCTTATGCTTCGTTCAGACAAGGTAAAAGCAGAAGCGCAACCATTTATGAAACAATATAATAAGGTTAAAGTACAATTTGTGAGGAGGAGAGATAAAAGTAGTTAGATATGTCAAACGTCAAGAAAGCTAAACCGACGACGTGGCGACCAGTCCGGAAATTGTTCTAATAAGGTTAAATTAGTTAAATTTGTATTTTCTCAAAACAGGTTCACTTCTGCTGTTTACCTAAGTATAAGGTTTTAAATTATCGTGAAAGCAATACTGTGACAGATTGTCAATTGTTTTCAAAGTACACTTTGCTTACATCGTAAAAGAAACGGGATTCACCAGTATGTTAATTTAAATGTCGATTTCCTAGCAAACGGTTAGTTTTTTCGACATCAAACAAGAGCATTAAATTTTAAGATAAAGCATCAGTAAGAAATTACCATCATTTCAATGAAAAGAAAGACAAGAAAGCTAAGATTATTTCTTTACCTAGCACATACTCTTTCTACTCTTTAGGCAGCTGCAATTTTAAAACTATTTTACTTGTAACTGCATATGTATAAAAGTAACAAGGATGTAAATTTGAAAAAATTAATCGTTACAGTATTAAAAAGTTATAGACAAAGAAATAATTAAAAAAAATAACTCTGAGGTTACATGCTCTGTAAATACTGCCTCTTCTTAAAAACTATCAGTTTTATTTGCTTGAACCAAAATATATATTTTTTTTAATATAAAGTTTATGTTTTTATATATTTTTAGGTATTTAATATTGTGTGAAACTAACTACTCAGTGGACTAAAGCCCCAACCAGCGTTCACCCACAATATCTACCTATATAGTCTTTATTATTAGCTTTTGTAACATCTTTTACTGTATTAGAAAGGTCTTTTAAGCTAATATAAATCAAATCCGCTCCAATTCCTATCAATGAAGTCATATTGTGTGTGTAATTCAACGCTGGTTGGGGCTTTAGTCCACAGGGTAGTTAGTTTAATAATATTATTAATACCTAAAAATATATAAAAAGTTTTACATAAAAGGTAATTCAAGTAGGTATTGTCATATTTAATTTAAAATTGACAGGCTAATGTCACTTTGGTCATTGTCGATATTTAATTTCAAATAATTTTAATTTATATAATAATTTCTATAGTTAGATATTTGACTCAACTTAAAGGAGGCCACCTGAAGAAGCAATCTTAAAAATGCAGAAATAGGTCAGATCTCATCTATTGTGGTTGAATTTTCGAGTTCCCACTGTCAAAAGTGAAAGTTAGATATTTATAGAGTGTTTTCATTAAACCAGGTTAGTAAATTTAGATAGATTAATTTCTTTGGATAATTATTGAATAGAGCTTTATCTGTGGAATTGTTCATTAGCAGACCTAGATGTTTGGTATCAGAGAACATGCATGACTTCATTAATAGAAAATGTAGGAGATTTGATTTATATTAGCTTAAAATACCTTTCTAATACAGTAAAATTTATGTTTTATTAATTCTGTATTTACTGCATTTTTCACATTTCCATAAATATGCAGCATATCCTGCTGTTCTTCTATTCTTTACATTTTCATGTACATGTAATTTTATCTCAAAAAAATTACCTAATTAGGTGGAATTAGACCTGAGGATCTTGGAGGCTTCAAGAAATCGTAATGACAGTAAATATACAAAAATAAAGAAACAACGAACTGATAAAACCTTAAAATTTTGCATGCTGATACAGCTCATTGAAGGGGGAATTGATTAGAAACGGTTAAAGTTATTAACTTTAGGAACTAAATCAATAAAGCCATTTAATAATAAACGTAAAATAAATTTCAAATATATTTTCATAATACAGTTAAGTGTGCCATGGATGGTCAAATGAGAAAAATATTTAGCATGTATTCATTTTGATATTCTAAAATATATAAAAATTCAGTAATTTAATAACAAAGTTCATTTATTTACAAAACCGTAATAGTAATGATAAAAGTGAAGTAAATATAGCCGCCTTTTAATGAATTTTGTGTAAATTTAATCTGCTTTTCAATATGTACTACAAAATGTAGGAAAAATGTTTCTAAAGGTATATGAACTTTCCTAAGTGATGCTTTATTTTTATTCGAAGTGCATCCGCTATCCCCTGGCAAATGAGCTAAAAGTATTTTCCATTAGCTTTTGGTTATTTTAGACGGAAAAATGGAAGAACAGTGTACGAACGTCCCCTGTGACAACCGTTGGTCAGCGAGTTCTGTTGAATATTGAAGTGCCGACCTTATTTACTACTTAGTGCGGTGTCCAATAAGTTTGACAAGTTGGAAATCGATCACTTTCATTGGCTGTTAACTTTTAATGAATGTTTTATTGAATTTATCTTCCTACTCTCCGAAGACTTGGTGGAAAATACTCAAAAGTAAAAAGATCCAAGTTTTTATATTTTAACTGTGCCATTAGTAAAACCGTACATTTTTATGTAATTTGTTTTTCGTTACATTTATAATGGGAATATGCGAAAATTTTATTTTGATGATTTTGTTTAATTGTAAAATTGAATATTTCTACAATGAAATAATTCATGTGGTTTATTGATATTTTTAAACGTAAGATTATATTTGGGAGATTCACGGAAAAAAGTATTATAATAAAATGTTTATGCAACAAGTACAAAAACGACGCCGTCTGGCCGAGTAGGCCAACACGTCGAGTGCAATAAGCGCTTTTTGTACGAGTTGCATACAATATTTTTTCTACGTTCATGCAAAAACCAAAAAATGTTATTTAGATGACATTAACTATAGAAAAATATGACGTCGATTTGAACGTTTATGTTTGACATGATAACAAAACGCTGTAGTAGAATGACAGATGAATGCAATAAACATTTTTTGCACTAGTGCTATAAAAAAACACTTTTTTCACTAAATATAGTTCAATAAAATTTTGTTTTTTGTGTATAAATTTTATGAATAAAGTGATCAAATTTTTAAATTCCACAGATGGGGACCTCTTTAAAACGTCTTTATTACCGGATAGTATGGATGTGTCGCACTAATATTGCTGATACTAATTCGTAGTTATCTTTACCCTGCAATTATGACTTAACTGCCCCGTTGGCAACCCCGATTTCATCATTTTACGGCTTGGCGATATACGGCCGCGTAAATTCGACTATTAAAGTCGCGTCTCCTTGTACGTTACATATTATTCGGCGATTTGTAAGGATTTATATATGGCAGCGCACAAAGCTGAATACAGTCGGTATTTAAACAATAACTCGGCGTATCAGCCCCGAGCGCGCGGCTGTAATAAACACACTCGAAGCTCCTAATTAGCATACTTGCTATCTTAAATAATGGCCTGTATTAAGAAACGCTTAAATAATCTGAGAACAACCAGGTGGGTGCCAAGTTTATTCGCTAAATGCCTCTATTCATCCTAAACTTTCCCCAGTTAACTCTTTTGCGTTACAGGGTGTATAGCTTAACGGAAATGAACTGTCTTGCTCTGGATTCGAACACACAACGTCAAAAGTCTTGGACTCTTCTTCATTCTTGTTAAAGAAATCTTTTTGTCTGAAAAACCAAATACATTTATAAAAGTATATTATTTTCTAAATATTTTTATGAAAATAATATGATCGATAAATTGAGTATTTAAAAAAAAAACTGCTAATGTGTGACATTTCTGACAAAATTTATTAAATATGATGAAAAATGTAACAAAGCAAGTTCTCTACTTGACTAATAGTCGGTATGACCTCTACCACGTTCCAATAGCATATTGACTCGTCTGTGCATTGAGATAATAAAGCGCTTAACGATCTCTTGAGAAATATTATTCCATTCCTTTTCTGCCGCCACGACTAACTCATCTGCAGTTTAATGTGGAGGAATATGATTATGAATGACCCTAGCAACAAACTCCCACATGTTTTTAATAGGATTCATGTCAGGAGAGTTGGTTGGCCAATCTAATCTATCAATATGTCCTGTTTCTAGTGTCTCTTGAACCCCTTCTTGCTCGATGTGATCAAGCGTTGTAGTCCACAAACACAAAATGTTTACCTAATTCATTACGTACGGGGGTAGATAATGGGCGTAATAACTTGTTCGATGTAAATTTGATTAGTCATACTCTGTGGTATGCGAATTAATGGGGTGCGGGGGTTGCACATCCACCCCAAAACATTACGGTACCCCCTTCATACGGAGTAACTTTACGGGGAAGATGAAGTCGCTGTTGACGACCTGGTTCTCTCCAGACTCTTTGTCGATTATCATCAGTAACCAGCCCAATTCTGATTTCGTCTGAAAATAAGACCCACCGCCACTGGCGTAAAAGCCAACCCCTATGCTCTCGCGCCCACTGGAGACGGCCAGAACAATTACTTGTAGAGTGGGAACCCGTAATGGTCTTCTAGCATGTAAATTTGCATTGTGGAGTCGTCTTCGAATAGTAGATGCCGATATAGCAAGGCGAAACGTACCTTGAATGTGGGGTGGGGCCTGAGAGCTGAAGCTGAAGTTGTGCGGTGTTTACGGGCATAGTGCACCAAATACCGATCCTCCCTTTCATTACATACTAGAGGACGTCCTCTACGTGGTCTGTTTTCCACTACATCAAATTCTTCATATCTGTGTATTATTCGTACAACAGATATTCTAGGAATGCCCATCATGTTCGATATCTGATGATATGAGTGTCCTCCGTCATGTAAAGCAGTGATTCTTGTTCAGGTAAACGCAGAAATTTCAGGTCCTGGCGTTATAATGTACAAAAATTCGAAGGAACACTTCTGAATACACTGCCAAACGAACCAGATTTGTAAAAACAGGTAATAAAGTAAAGGTTCATGGTCTGCAACGTTTTATTTTATTATTTGTTCCCTAAGTACATGTACTTTTTACAACATTAAAAAAAACACACACTAAGTTTAATCGAATCATTTAATATTTGTTAATTCGCCGTTACTTTTTCTCCAATTTCATATTGTTTAATTAAAAAGTGCATATTTCTCTTAAATAATATTTGCTTTGTATTAAGAAACAGTTGCGTTAGAAATAATTAAATAATAAAATTGTACTTTTTTAAATTTAATTTAGAATTAAGCATCCAGAATAAATAAAATATTTTCGCTTATAATATCCCTGCTTAGTATCAATTTATTTCCGGAACTTTTTTTGAGGTCATGAATATCTTGAAAATTATCCCGAACCGAATACAAGGAATATCTAATTTTGATAGACGACCCGCCTAGACCGAGCAGGAAGTAAGCAGACCACTTATATCTCACCTGCGCTCAGTTTATATGTGAACATACATGTGAAGAAACAGCCAGATCAATTGTCGGTCATCTCACCTATGGCATACTGATGAGGGCTAACAAGCCCGAAACCGGTCTACGTCTGGTGGTGTATCCGACAAGGGTTCTTGGCTGTTCACACAGATACTGCAGGAGTAATTCAATGCCGGTCGGGGCATTAGTCCGCGGAATAGTTGTTTCCTGCAGTATCATTTACAGATTTAATGGCTCGTCGCCCAGGCCTAGAGGTCTGCGTTAAGTACCTGCTGCAATGTAGGTCGCTTCCTGTAAGTCGAGCCGCTTAGGCCGAGCAGGAAGTAAGCAGGCCACTTATATCTCAAAATAAAGCCATGTTTATTTCTCTTTATCAACTATCTAATTTCTTCTAGTACCAAGCCATAAACTAGTTTTTATTGTCCGTGAAACAAAAAAATTCTTTGTACCATGCCTATAAGATGGTAGTAGTTGGTGTAAGGTGTTATTTCGCCTACAGTAACCTGGAAACACAAATAACTGAATATAAACTCTAGTTTAATTTTTGTGCCATTTTCATAAATGCATGTGTAAATACTAACAGTAAATTTAAATTTAATTAAAATGAATATGGCGCCAGCATGAACTATGAGCCGCTCAAGTCCAGCATGGCCACTAGATTGTGGCACGTGCTACGTCTCGCGTACTATGAAAAGTAACTGTTACATTTCCTTTTCTTAACAAAATACATGCTGTTGTAATATAATTAATTCTAATTATGTATTTATGGCAATTCAAGGTGTTTGTAAAAATTAGTAAAAAACTTAAGACGGTAAAAGTAGAGCCAAAAAAAGTAAAAGAAGTTTCCACCGTTTCCACAATAAACATTTTTAGAAATTAATAAAATATATTGCCGTAAGATAAGTACCAAGTGAAAGATGATTAGGTTTATCACCAGCGCATCCGGCAAAACATCGAAAACATTCATCAGATCGAACTACATTTCTCATATTGTGAATATAAAAATTTAGGAAATGAAATTCAGCTATTTCACTTTTAACACCAAACCTAAAAAACAATTAAATCCAAGGAATAGGATGTCAAACATTGACCGCTTCCTACTGTGTAGAGTCAGTGATAATTGCGCCTGTAAATCGTGTATTCGATAGAATAGACCATCCATATGTATGTTTAATTTTTGCAGTTTCAACTTTGTGACAGAGTCTGGATTTTCAAACTCAGTATGGAACACTAGACTAAGTTCACATCGGCTGTTCTTCGGATCGCTTTATACAAGAACACTCCTATTCTTACTGTCTCATGGTCTTGGACCATGGAGAGAAGATCCCCGATATCCTGATAACCTTGCAAGCCTTCCCCAATGCCACTCTGTCATGGACACCGCGTGGTATTGTTGTAAGTTAAAAGTAAGTGAATTTACTCTATTATTCATGTATTAATTTCTCGTACATTTATATAATTTATTATTTTGTTTTTCGCATTTTGTACGTAAGAAATTGTGTTGAACCGTATCAATATGCAAAAAAACCTTATAATTTACCTCATTGTTCATAATTAAAACCACCCTTGCCACATTTAGAACTAATTTACTATACAAAATAGATTACCTATATGGACTCTAATGATTGTTATATAAGTCAAACAAAACAAAATATGAAGAAGTGGGTATATGAACATAGGTATAGTATTTGTAATAGTCATTTAGAAAATTTAAGTGCTGTATCTAAACATACAATTCAGAAAAATCACTCTTTTGATTTTGATAATGTTTCTATTTTGGAAAAGGCTACAAATACTTAGATCTGAAAATGGTTTTATAATAAAAAAAAACCAAAACGTAGTCTTTATCTCTACTTGACCAAAGTTCCCATTGTAACGCATTGATTGAATAAAGTTGCAAAATAGACTCGGGAGATGAGCACAGAAAGTGCATCTTCATCGAGCAAACGGAAGTATTGCATTGTGCCATTATATACGACTAGAGCATAATACAGCACCTAATAAAAAAAATTCACCCAAATTGTAAAAAAATTAATTAAACTCTTCTATTAGACTACCAGAATGTATACAGGGCGTTTAAAGAATCAAGAATCAATGGTAAAGCAAAATTACATCTTTTTTTATTGTATTCAACGCTTCACTCCGATTCCAAATAACATGTTCTGTATTTGCTCCTACCATTTACAGGATGTATTTGAGGCATTTATAAAATTTTCCTGACTTCACAGGTTTATTAAATTATCTGTTTTATTATGAAAACATAATAAACAAAAGTCATAAATAAGTATTTTTTAAAAACGTTTAAGGAGAAATGAAATCAGTAGTGAATAGCAATTAAAAATTAATTTAAAAATAATAATAGATATTAATAGTTATTTATCCAATACAATATTTTTTCTACGTTCATGCAAAAAGCAAAAAATGTTATTTAGATGACACTAAGTCTAGAAAAATGTGACGTCGATTTGAAGGTTTATGTTTGTTATGATGACAAAACGCTGCAGGAGAATGACAGATGAGTGCAATAAACATTTTATTGCACTCTAGAGCAATAAAGAAACACTTTTTCCAGTTCAGTAAAGTATTGTTTTTTGCTAGAAAAATATCATTATTCATTTCTTTTATTTACCTATTTACCAAAATCAAGCAAGTAGTTTAATGTGAGGTCAGATTGCATAATTTTATAAATGCCTCAAGTAAAACCCTCAACGACACGAGCGGATCTATGTTATAAACAAAATAAGTTACGTTTAACGATGCTCTAGTTTCACGACATCACCACTAATAATTATAGTAATGTTGAAAACGGCTGTTTCCTTTATCTGACTTCCTGTATTTCTGCACTAATGAAATCGGAATTCACACCAATGAATTTCATAAGCATGAAATTAAATGAATCATCTCGTTCCAAATTGTCCGATTGTGCTTATACAAAACCCGCTTTCGTCATTGTAGAATTTGCACAGCATTACCTACACAGTATTTACACTATCTATTACCCAAAAATACAATAAACAGGTGCCTATTTACGGAAACATAAATCTCGCAGAACGTCGTGTGGCGTCACACCTATTATATCGCTTTTTCGACCAGTTGGTTTGGTTTACATTTCATGGCAATTTATTAATGTTAATATTTTAATTATTGTGTGATTACTGCCGCCAGACAGAATCATGTTCCGACTTTTCAATATGTTTAGAAAATTACCCTGTAATACATTTCAAACCAATATAAAATTCATGCAATTTCCCCATTATGACAAAGATCGAGATAGTATATACAATGAAACGAAAGGCTCAAGATGTTAAGGTGTAACACCCTGTAAATTTCAGATTTCCTAGAACTCGCGAGTTCTCTTTCTAGTGTAGAAAGGGTGTCGTTACCTCTCTCTTTATAAGCCTTAACAGATTTACATAAGATTATTTGAAACAGACAGCCAACCCTTAACTTTAAACCTACTTTAATAAGTGGAGGGTGTTTTAGTCAGAAACTTATCTCAACTTTTACATATTTGATTGGGGTGTGAGGATTTCGTAAGTATTTTAATCACTTTATACCGATCGCATTGCGCTGATAAATTAAGTGCTTTTCGGGGTAATTTGCATCAATAATGAAACTTTTACAGGTTAATGCATTATATTTTCATTAAGTTAATGAATTGGTATTAAATATCCGGCACCAATTCAAAAAGCAAATAAACCGAAATTTAAAATATTTAAGACAATAGGTAATTATTTTTTAGATGTTTTGAATACTTATGATGATTATAAATATAACATAACCATAATTTACGAATTCCATATAGAAATAAAAAATAAAATTATAAAACATTTATGTATCTGAACATTCAAAATCAAGAAAAATATATCGATTATTTCAAGATTCACAAATAGTTGGGCTGAATTGTAATTAATATTTTATTTCATTTAGAAATTACAAAAAATAATTGACATAACATTTTGACACTGTTATCATTATCTGTACATTGTACGACATTTCGCCATTTGAAACAAACGAACAACTTTCACGTAAAATGAACAGATTTTGAAATAGACAATTACCAGGTTGTAATTTGTTGTGCATCACGTTCATTGAAGTTTTGTTAAATTTTTCGCAACTCTACTTTAAAACCAATAAGATGCCTTTATTTTAACTCGTCACCATAGCAACCAGACAAATTTCCGGACATTTTTTGACAGTTGAGAAGGTAAACATATACGATCTACACATTGTCATCTTATCTATATATGAAATAGGGTAGATATACCTATATATGAATTTCTTTGAAATCGCATCATATTGTAAAAAAATATATTTCTACCACCTTCAGTGACCTAAAATTACCAAAGAACGATAGATTGAACTATTACCCGTCTGTGTTTTAGCATTTGATGTAACTAAAGTTGGTATATTTTTTATTTAACGAAATATGGTGGGTAAACCTGCAAAATTCAACAAATTGTTTCGATACACTTGCTTTTGATTTTCTATAGTGTATCTGGTATTAGGTTTTGAATTTCTTGTTTAATAACTTGTTGATTTTCTTTATCAATTCGCGACATTTCACTATACACTTATTAAACTCAACGTGCATACGCTTCGAACTAGTAATCGACATCTACTGTGACAAAAACGTTTAAATCAAAATGACAAATCAACATATCTCAACAACAATACCTTGGTCGAGTGAAGTTAATTTAAAATATAAGACATTTTCTTACCGAATACCACACGAGCGTAAATTATTGCTGGAAAAATAATTTAAGCTCTTGTGATATTATAGGTCTGTTCTAGCCAGTCAGGGACTGGTTTCCAACTACTAGAATTGGTTGGCCAGTTAAGTTGTCAATGTATTTTCACTGAATGTACTGCAAGAAGTAGTTGGGAAAACGTTTCTAACAGTTTCAAACAAATTTCTAACTCTGGTTGGTGTTATGTTATATTGCAGCTGGTTCTTGTGGACTTGTGACCGTGGACTGTATGAATAATTGTAATTGAATTATTTTTAGTTAATTGACAAATATTTTATTTAATTTTTATGTGACACATATACAAAATTGATTGCAATGATAGTACAGTTTTTTATCATAATTATTGTGACATTTTCCTACTTGATTCACATACTTGTATGTAATATTTAAACAGTTGGAACAAACCTTTTGAAAAAAATTTTGACAGTTTTACCAACCATTTACATTTCGTTATTTTTTGACATGTGATACAAATCACCCAGTCATTTAAACAAAACTCGAAAATACGAGTTAAATGAGCATAGAAACGTAGGAGAACTGGCATTGATACTAAAAGTTGGGTGGTCAATATGAGCAAGAGACATGGGACAGAATTCAAAGAAGTAAAGACTGTGTGGAAGGTTTGGTGCAAACTTTTACAGGATAAATACTGTAATGACCATAAGATTATGATTGACGCATTTAACAGCATGCCCGATGGTGGATGAAATAACGATGGTTCTCCAATAAATCGCATTGAATGTAATTCGGTGCTCAATAAAACTTACCAAGGCAGTTCAAAAAACTGAACAAATAGTAAATGGTTAGTTGGTAATAGTGAAAGTGAAAGCTGCTCTGTACGCCTTTTTCATAAACTGATATCAAAGGCGAACATATTATCTCACCACGACTGTAATCAACACTGGAAAACGAAAACTGATAATTAGTATGATAATGTCCTTGTTGGAAAAAGTACTATTAATGGATGGACTAAATCGTCTGCTGAGGCTATTATCCTGAATGTAAAGGACAAAAATATAACAAACCATTCGAACAGGTCAACTGCTGTTAGCGAATTGGCAAAAAAAATGGTGTGCAAGAACGACAATTGCTGATTATTACTGGTTGTATCAATCAAAATTCAATAAAACCCTATTTTAATATCGACCAAGAACGCCACAATAAGATCATAAATACTATCTATAAAAGAAATATTCAATCTAATATTGTGTTAAATTTTAATAACTACCTTTACCAGCTGTACTTTTAATAAATAAATAGTTGTTTTGTTGTGTTGCGACT
Organism: Monochamus saltuarius; assembly: GCA_025584915.1. NCBI lineage: Eukaryota > Metazoa > Arthropoda > Insecta > Coleoptera > Cerambycidae > Monochamus > Monochamus saltuarius. Next base: position 21,464,235 of record CM046724.1, on the reverse strand, counting down.
TACATAATTTTTTATCAAAAAATTTTATGACTATCCCTCTAGCATTGACAAATGCCTCGTAATTTTATGTCAAATTTACCAAACAATGTACTTTCGATTGTCATAAAATTATCTCGTACATATCAATTTATCAATGAAAAATTATTTTCTCGGCATACGATATTTTTAAAGTCACTTACCAAATTACCACAATTGTTTTGACGTTGGTACATACTACGACAAAATTTCGTATATTGATTCAAGCAACTTGATTGTTGATGTAATTTTCAAAATACTTACGTAATACGTTAATAAATACAAACCGCTATTTTTTTTATTATCAACACTTTGCATTTTATTAAGGAGGAGACACTTGTGCTCAATCAAAAGCTGGTTAGAAAAAAATACTTTTTCCTTACATATACTTCATTACTTGATATAAAAAAACAATAACTTGCATTTACTATTCATATTTATTTTAAAAATGACATTAATATTAAAAAACCAAGTCGGTAAAAACTAATCCTGAATAAGATGCGAGGTAATCATTTCACCAGTCAGAGCAATGTAACAAAATGCCCCGTCGTCAGGCATTGGTTGATTCGACAGGAACTCATTGGCCTCGATCCCAGTTGGATCAGTTATAGGTTTATTTTCAGCTGCAATTTTAGCTGCTTCTGCTAAAGGCACCAACGTCTTCCAACTGGGCAACTCAGCGAAAGGTCCTACCGATCTGAGATCCTGAAGGTAACTATAAAAAAGTAGTAAGTATGTATTAACTCAAAAACGGATACGTAAGGGAATTATCACATCATCCGAATTGGATTGAAAATGGCTATTTTCGATACAAGTTGCAAAGTAATGGTGTTTTAGGCACACAAGGTGAAGTTGCCACGTTAAGTGCCTAAAACACCTATTTCTCAACTTGTATCACACAAGATTCTTCGTAAAATCGTCAAATAAATATTCAAAACAGTTTTGACATAATCTTCGATTGCATTTGCTAACATGATCGATAGACTATTTTATTTAAAAAACTTTAACTAAGTTGCCTATAAGGTTGTTGCTACGGAGCAGTTGCTATGGTATGATGTCTACAAACTATACAAACATTTTAAAAAATTCTGAACTCTGTGAACGTTTGTAAACATTAAACCCCAATAATTAAACTCGGTATTAATTCTTCATAAAACTGCAGTATGTGCGGCGCAGATTCTAGTGAAACTGAAACTGAAAATTCTGAAATAAAAAAGAAGGCGGAAGCTGCCTTATGTACATTTATTCCTCAGAAATCGAAGAAATTGTACCAAACAACTTATGCAAAATTCGATATTTGGTATCCCAAAAAAAGGTATGCAGTATTTCGGAGAGTTATTCTACATTATGGAGTAACTATTCCATGCATGCGAACTACAATTTATTTGAATAAAAATATAGATATTAGTAAATACCTATACCAATGTTATTGCTTTCTTCAAAAGGAAATCACGTGCTTATAGACACAGAAAATTCAGAATATTTTCCAAGGAACAGGTTGAGAGGTTTATCGAAGAGGCAGATGATGAAAGATACTTACTCCAAATAGTTGTCTCGATTGATGGTATATTTGGAGACTGTAGTAGAGAAGAATTAACTTATTTACGTACAGAGAACTTTGAAGTCGTGCATTACAGAGACTAGGTATTCCCAGTACCAAAGCTAATGTACCTAAATTATTTACAATACCAGAGGGAGATATATAAGGAGGCAATTTATTGAAATTTTCCACAAATATCCAGGTCTAGGTCCATTCACCATTGATCACAACCGGTTTTTTATCACGTTCCGGAATTCAGAATGTACTACACAAGTAGTGGGTATAAATAACATAGATTCAATTCCTAAAAAGATTGCAGAATTTTTTAGATTACTTAATGTTACTGAGTATACTGGACACTACTTTAGACGATGTTCTGCAGCCTTCTTTGCAGATGCAGGAGCCAACCTATCGATGATTAAGAGGTTGGCGTTCGACTTCTGTGGCAGAGGGGTACATAGAAATTTCCATGCAAGTTAAGCATGCGATGGCAAGGAAAATTCTTGGAGAGCAACGATTTTACGAAAAATATATTACAGTGACCACCATAAGGCATTACTTTATAATAAAAAAAAAACAGGAGAAGCTTAATGTAAACGTAAATATGTTAGCACTTACCCTAATAAAGCCATCATGTAATCGTTTCGAATAGCTTTCATACTAGAACAAGATTCCCTTCCGTGTATTGAACATAACATTTGAAGCCAGGATGCCACTCTTGTCCTATCGTTTCCATTTTTCAGCAGATATGCATACGGTTTGGCTATATAGAGGAATAATTGGAACTCTTGGTCGAGTATCTATAAAAAAAATTCAACAAATATTGGTTAATATACGTGCAAGTTCCACTGAACATATTTATGAGAGCTGAAGCTGAAGATGTGCGGTGTCTACGGGCATGTTGCACCAAATACCGGTCCTCTCTTTCATTAGATACTCGAGGACGTACACTACGTGGTCTGTTTTCCACTGTATCAAATTCTTTATATCTGTGTATTATTTGTACAACGAATGATCTAGGAATGTCCAACATGTTCGATATCTGATGATTAGAATGTCCTGCATCATGTAAAGCAGTCATTTTTACTTGGATAAACACAGAAATTTCATGTCCTAGCATTATAATGTACAAAAATTCAAAGGAATACTTGGCTGAATACACTCTGCCAAACTGATCAGATTTATAATAAAGTAAAGGTTTGGTCTGCAATATTTTATTGTCTTTTTTGTTTCCTAAGTACATGTACATTTTTACCACATTAAGAAAAAGTACTAGGTTTAATCGAATCATTTTATATACAGGGGTTACACAACAACAGCAAATGTTTCTTTTTATTTTTTGGCACGGTAAAATATATTTTATTAGACTCTGCATGCTGTATTCCTACATAATGGCATAATGCAATACTTATTCCATTTACCCGGAGAAGTGCACTTTCTATGCAAATTTTACGAGTTTGTGGAGGCGTGGCCAGACTAAATTTTTAAATACCGTTTTTAGGTTTATACTTCCGCGGAATTATCTAGGACAAACGCCATTTCGATTAAAGCAATGCATTCTTTCTTCTGCACGTATTTGGAAAAAATCATGCAATTTTTCCATTGAAAATAATCATTATTATTTAAGGAACTGTTCTTTCGTCATACCTATTACTTACCTTATCCAAATTTTTGTCAGCCTTGCACTCCTCTGCCGTTGCGTGAACGGAACATTCCAGCATCTTAAAATCATCCGGCAGACCTACCAGAGTGTCTTGCCACGTCGTATCTATCTCCCAGTCCGCCGCAGGGACAGGCTGCATTTGCAATGACTTCAAGTCTGGAATAGCTCCATCTGGTGGTAGCACACTGAAGACACCTATTGCCTCGTCTAGTAACAAGGACGTAGAGAGGAAGGCTAAATATCTAAAACACATGTTGCCTGTTTCTTAAAACCGGAAAGAGATTAGGTGCAACATAACATGCAACACAACACGCAATGCAACATAGTCAATTTGGACTAACTATTTTTATGTGCAATACAACATACAATGCAGCAAAATTGGATGGACTCCGCACATAACGATGATGTTCATAATTACCATCGTTAGATTGTGATTGGCTTCAGATGAACTTAAACAGTATGTCATCATGGTATGATTTAAATCAATTGTCTCTTAACATCTCCAAATGTAACTTAATGTTCTTCACCCGTAAAATTTTATTGCTTATGATTACTGTGTTAATGATTACACTATTGATCGGGTTGAAAGCTTTAGGGATTTAGTAATAACTTTCGACATCAAACTGACTTTCATTGAGCATATTAATAATATTTTGTCTTGTGCATTCCATACTTATGGATTTATATATCGCATTTCGCATTTATATATCCCGACAGCAAGCATTGTTTTATTGTGATATGCCCAGAGCAAATTGGACTATATAATAAAATTGAAAATAGTTGCGACATCTTAAGTGATAGTATGAATATAATTTGTAGTTTTGTGCCCCACTTGTGATGAGTTTTTAAATGTTCATAGTTTTATAAAATTATAAGTTTTAGTATTTTAATGTGTAATGTTTTTCTAAACTTTTTTTAATTAACTTATTCCTGTAATTGGGTTTCCCAGTTTATTATTATTATTATCAGTAACCAAAAAAGTACGCAGACGGTTATCAGATTTTTCTAAATTTGTAAAACTAAAAGCAAACATGAAGTATGAAGTTCGAAAACTATTATTATTATTTTAGTGCATATCCACAGAGTTCTATAGAATCGACTTTAACTGAATGAGATTATCTTATTCGTCTATTCAACGAATTTAAACAAAAACATAAAATGCATGATTTTTCATTCATTAAATCGCAAGCACTTCGCCCTGAAGATGAAATTAATAATAAATTTTGGTGAAAACGTTAATATCTGCTTTTATTTTTCCAAATTTAGAAAAAATAATACCCGCGCTTTCGTTTGCATTATAATCGTGCAGATATGATTTGACCTTGACGCAGACAAGTAATAATAGTTGTTGCGTCCGCATAAAAAAATAATTTTTAATTATTATTATATAGATATTAAGTAGGTATTTCAGGAAGCATTACGCCCTTGCCCGAATAAGAGCTTAGTCCTTAAACTTCGTCCTCGGGCGTAATCTACTTTTCGTCCTATTTAACACAATAGTGTCTATTTTACATTGTGAAAGCCATAGATGTTACCTACCTGTTTCTCTTCCCTCTTAATTTAGAACTGTGGTATTCTGGCCTGAATAACTTCCTTATCCATGGCGTTATAGTTCTTCTGTCTCCTTCTGCAGTTATGGTCGGTCCAAGAACTCTCAGAACAGCAGTGTAATATAAGAACTCTGCATGTAAAGGATCTGGTGTGCCTCTAGAATCATATTTTTTCATTTGTTTAATAAATAAATGAAATGTAGAGAGTACCTAATATTTTTTTACTGTTTAGGAAAGGTATTTTAAGCTAATATGTATCAAATCTCCTTAAACAGTAAAAAAATGTTACAAAAGCTAATAATAAGGAATATATGGGTAGATATTGTGGGTGTAATTCAACGCAGGTTGGGGCTTTTGTCCACTGAGTAGTTAGTTTCACACAATATTGTTAATACCTGAAATTATATGAAAAATACCTAATATTTTTGTTGCATATACTGGCCATTGTATGAGGCGCACTTCAACAACTTTATTGGCCAATAAAGATGCTGATTTTACCATTAAACGGCATGGTGGATAAAATAGCTCCTCTGTATCAGAAAGTTACGTTAAGGAGTCAATATCTAACAAATTTAATATTTCAAGGAAAATCCAAGAAAAATATAGGTGTCCCTTACAAGAAAAGACTTGTGCAAATTCTTCACAAACTTCGGCAGATGTTATGCGGTCCGAAAATGGCAATAATGCTACAAGGTCTGTTATTAACAGAAAGGAAGTTAAATGTGATAAAACAAAAAACGAAATGTCTATTACTATAAATGTAAATGTTAGCAAGTAAATAAATTAAATTTGATTTATTATATTACAAGTGAAATAAAGTTACTTTATTCCATTAGTGGATAAAAGTATCACTTTAGACAGTTCATATGTGTGGGTAAAAGTCCAATTATAAGGTGATTGTGGATAAATGATATTTAGTTCAGCAATTTAAATGTATGCCACTGTTTGAAAAATATAGTTAAATCGAAAAAAAAATATTTAACTAGGTAATATTTTTCCTAATTAGTGACAGATATCTCTGTGAATTTAGTTTTGCGGTGTGGAAAACATCACAAAAAATAGATACCGACCTAAAAGAGAAGAATATCTATTTATTTTTCTGGGACAACACATTTAATGATATGTAAGAACAAATATGTTTTGATTTCATAGAAGGTCAATAAAATTGCCTGTAGAAGTATGGATAAGCACTCTGCGGGCCCTGATGGCATTCCATGTTACGTCATTAAAGCATGCAAGGATTACCTACTGTATCCTTTGTTAATATTATTTCATAAGTCAATTTTTCCAACACGTTTTAAAGAAACTAAATTGACTCCAATGCATAAAAAAGACGATCGTAATGCGGTAACAAACTACGGACCTATAGCAGTCCTTAATTGCATAGCAAAGCTCTATGAGTTTATTATTTATGAAAGGTTATAATTACATATTAATAAATATATTAGTGAAGAGCAACATGGATTTTGTAAAATGCGATCTGTAGAAACAAATCTTGTCACATTTGTTAATAAGATGAGTTTATATTTTGAGGGGGGATTTCAGGTTGATACGGTATACACCGATTTTGCTAAAGCATTCGATAACGTAAATCATGATATCTTGCTTGCAAAATTAGTTTCTTATGGTTTAAATGATTCAGCATTGCATTTAATTACATCATATCTTCGTCACAGGAATCAATTTGTCAATTATCATGGTTATAGATCGTATTCATTTTTGGCGAAATCAGGTGTGCCGCAAGGGTCTAATCTGGGCCCTTCACTATTTTTGATTTTTATAAATGATCTTCCATCGTTAATTTCATCGGAATGCCTCCTCTATGCAGATGATTTTACGATTTTTAAGAACATTAAAACAGTTAGTGACTACTCAGTATTGCAAAGTGACATAGATATTATTTACAATTGGTCTTTAGTTAATAAATTGCCTTTCAACTTAGATAAATGTAAAATAATTTCCTATACGCATATGAAAGATCCCTTGATTTTGAATTACAATATTAATAATAACATTTTAAGTAGGTGCGAAGTGGTAAAAGATCTTGGTGTTACCTTTCAGCACAATTTTGATTTCTCGACACACATCAAATCTATTGTAAACGAATCTTACAGGATGTTAGGGTTTGTAAAAAGAACAACTCGGGAATTTAAAAATATAGATACTATTAAATATTTATATAACACCTTAGTACGCTCACGTTTGGTATTTGCATCTACAATATGGATTTCACGAAAAAAAATGTCATCCAAACTGTTGAAACTCTTCAAAATAAATTTATTAAATATTTATATTACAAAAATTATAATACTAATCCTGGTTCCGTTCATTATCAACCTTTTCGTGAGGAATTTAATATGTTACGATTAAGCTGTCGAAGAATACAAAAAATTCTTATGTTTATGTATAAAATAATTAATTCTCAACTTGACTCCCCATATCTACTTTCTCAAATAAATTTGTTTGCTCCCTCTTATCAAATACGCCCAAAATTGGTATTATTTCGAATCTCTGCAAGCAGGTCTTTGATAAATTGTTTCTCTCAGATATATAATGAGTTTGTTAAAGATGTATCTTTGGATGTATGTTGTGCCCCTCAAGCTGAATTTAAAAGAAAAATCATTAATGTTCAAGGTCATTATTAATTTCTGCAAAGCAGATAATATGTCTCTGAAATAATTATTTTAAATATATAATATTAATATCTGTTTAGTTCTAGATTGATTAGTTTATATAAGTGTAAGTGTGTACTACGGTTATACAGTATTGTGAATTAAAATTAAGGTAGAAACATGTAATTAGGTGTGCAACCTGTTTGTTTCTTATGAAATAAATAAATAAATAAATAATTATTACATAACTAGTTCTCGTGGATTTGGATAACGTTTAAAAGCATTGATGGCAATAAGATGTTTAACATTTATTATAATTAATGAAGATTATAATTTAAAGTAAAGTTTTGAATTACACATGATGAAGTGCTCACTCATGAATGATTTGACATGATAATTTGTTGTTTTTCTGTTTATAATCAATTCGTCTACTTCAACTCAAAGAGCGATTGATATGTGAATTTCCCGCACCCTCCGAATACATAATTTTTTTACAATCATTTGAACGAAATCAGTTTGCTAAAGGGTGTTTTTTTTAGAGGTTTGTTTTTCCATTTGGCAACACTGCTTCTACCGGCGGTCAATTTGATAGGCGACGGCTGATTTGTGTTCAGTATGTTTTGCCATTTCATCATGAATAGACTTACACCAGAACAACGCTTGCAAATTGTGCAAATTTATTTTGAAAATTGTGGTTCAGTTCGCGAAACTTATTGAGCGCTACGTCGATTTTACGGTCGACATAATCGTCCATCTGAGCAAGTTATTCGAATAACCATGGAGCGTTTTCGCACCACATTTACCTTAATTGAAAATGCGCATCCCCAAAACCGTCGTACAGTGCGCACCGAAGAAGTTGTTGCTGCTGTGGAGCGTAGTGTTCAAGACGATCCCAATAAGTCTATTCGCCATTGTACACAACAATTAGAGCTGTGTTCATCCACCTTGTGGAGGATCTTGCGAAAAGATCTTGGTCTACGAGCTTACAAGATCCAACTTGTGCAAGAGCTGAAGCCGCGTGACCATCATGTGCGTCGTACATTCGGTGAATGGGCCAAAAACCAGATTGTTCTTGATCGTTATTTCGCCCAAAAAAATTTGTTTACCGATGAGGCTCATTTTTGGCTTAAAGGCTAAGTAAATAAGCAAAATTGCCGGATTTGGAGTGACGAACATCCAGAAGACTTTATTTAGACGCCGTTACATCCAGAAAAACTCACTGTGTCGTGTGCTGTATGGGCTGATGGAATTATTAGCCCATATTTCTTCAAACATGATGCCGGCCAGAATGTTACAGTGAATGGAGAACGCTATAGATCCATGATTAGGGACTTTTTTGTTCACAAGTTGAATGGCATTAATGTGGAAACACTTTGGTTCCAACAAGACGGCGCAACATGCCACACTGAGCGCGACACCATCAATTTATTGCGGGAAACATTCGATGACCGCATAATTTCGCGTAATGGACCTGTGAATTGGCCTCCACGGTCCTGTGATATCACGCCTCTGGATTATTTTTTGTGAGAATATGTGAAGTCGCTAGTCTACACTGATAAACCAGCGACGTTGGCCCATTTGGACGCTAACATTCGCCGCGTTATTACCGATATACGGCCCCTGCTGATTGAAAAAGTGGTCGAAAATTGAACTTCCAGATTGCGCTTCATTCGAGCCAGCCGCGGCGCCCATATGCCCGAAGTCATATTTAAGCACTAATGGCATTAAATTAGCTATCCAATAAAGCCAATACCATGGCCATTACCATGATTTTGATATGTTTTATTTAATTTTAAAGTTCCATACTTCTAAAAAAAACACCCTTTATAACCAAACTTTTCAAAATTGACATTTTTGCTTGTCAAAAATGGAAGATATAGAACTATATGATGCCGAAAGGCAGTTAGTACTAGAAAATGCGAGAGTTTTATATTTTACAGTCACGAGGAAGCAATTAAGGAGATGTGAAGATGATAAATAAAAGAGATGAAAGTAACAGTATAACATAAACAGGCCATACACCACAGCATTTTTTCAATTTTATCAAATGTCATCATTTCACTACTGAACTTCAAGACATTCTAAGATGGCTTTTAAAATCACTCTCAGAATACAACACAACAGCGTTTTTCAAAATATTCATGTGTTTTCCTATCAAACATGAATATTCACAGTCTTCTCGAAGAATACTGCTACTACCTACGTGAACTATCGCTGTTCCAGCATAATAGGGACATCCATAAATGCCTCTAAAATATGTTCATTCATTTTCTCAGCTATAAGGAAGAATACGGTTACGTTAACGTCAACTGTCAAATATAAAATTGTTTTGTTCTTTTGCATCGTTCTCCCACCATAACTGATTACAATTAATTTTATCAGATACATCCATAGACCTTAAGGTCTACATCACATCACTTTAATCATATAAGTTACATCATTTGAATCAAAACGAAATAAAACTAGTAATACGATAGTAACAATTAAAATGAAATATTCTCTTTCTGTGATTCACATTAAAACAGAAGAAACAGCCTGATTTAAAAAACCAATTGCTTAGATTCGAGTAGCAGTAATTAACAGTCTTAATGTCTCAGAAAAGGCAAAATATCAGCAACCTAGAGTATTAATTTACTGTGTATAATTTGTAACTTACTTTGAGGTTGTTGCCGTCGATTTAGGAGCAGGTTCACCTGCTTGGGGTGTATCTGCCGCCTCTGGAGGTGGCGTGGGGGTAGGAGTAGCTGCTTTCTCTGGAGGTGGGGTAGGCGTGGGTGTTGATTCCTGCTCCGCTGCTTCTGGTTGTTCTTCTTCAGACATTTTTAATTTTATTAATAATTTTGATAAAAGGGCCTAAATAATAAACTTGTAAATGTACTTCGAATTTAATGTGTCATTCTTACGTGTGAAGTGTTCTAACTTGATTTAAAATATGTCACAAAAATTATAGAAAAAAATAATGTAATGAACACTTGTTGTCAAATAGGTATGTATTAGCAGAGTTATCTCTGTTCCCAAAAAATCTATTTAAGGTACTCGTCCACTAAGGAGAAGCTTATGCATCGCGAAAGAAAGCGTCACTATGGTCCTGTGTCTAGATACTGGGATGAAGCGACCGAAGGAAAAGCGCCATGTGGCTTCTGGATTTTGAATTCTGTAATTGTGGATAAAAAGGAAAAGATGGTGGCGTTGCTCATGGGAATACCGAATATAAATTTTCTTGTTGACGAGACAGCAGTGCATGAAGCACTGTCTCGTCTTCCTGTTTGCAACCCCTACAAAGAAGTGTACTTCTTCATATAATACACTTGTAAGCACCTGCTTACTTAGCTAACAATATCCATTTGAATACCTGTCACTAGGCGAAGATCCATCCTAGTTATAGCCGGATACTTCTTGGCTGTATTCTTGCTGGGGTACTCTAGGAACTTCTTAGCAAATTGGTAATTATTCGTTTCATCCCATAGTGTTCTAAATTATTTGTGGGTATCCTTCTTAATAATTTCAACAAGCTGACAGCGAAAGCATTCTAGAGGGGCTAGATCCAAAGATATTGAAATCCGACGCACTTCTAGGCAGTTTGTCAACTGTTTCATTACCATATGACCGATCGTGTCAGTTATTCTCAGGCAGGCAATCCATTGTTCCTGGTTGAGCCTTATAGGCTAACATTAGTCGCACACATATCCACCTGACCACCTTTGGTCTCAATCCCCAGATTTTACCAACGGCTCTCAGGCACTGCTCAGAATATGTACGCCTTTTAAAATCCTCTCTCCGATTGAAAATTTTATGTTGGCACAAATGTGACTCCCAGATGTTTCAGATCCGATGCAAAGCTTAACGCGGTTTTAGAAGAGTCTGTACTGGTTCCTGGAAGACCTTTTGAGTGTTATAACGCCTAAGTTGGAAAAAGCTATTCTACATGAAATTTAAGAAGATCCAAATACTACTAGGAAGAACGTTGCAAGTCTTAACGTAAATCGGTCAGTCGTCGCGCGGTTTAAGGCGTCAGTACTTGAATCGAGGTGACTAGATCGCTGTGGGTTCGATCCCCGCTGCCGGTAGACCGTATATAAGCTATATTCGTGGAGAGATTAGCACCCTCTCTGCGGGTATGGTAGGGTGGAAGAATGTTGGCTTGGGTCAATGTGAGAGATTGATGCCGGTTGATATTTGACTACCCCCCTAATTAATGAGGTTTTCCAGGTTTCCCTCATTCCAGCACTGAGTGGTGGTTAGGGCCTACCAACGTAAGTCGTTCCTGGGCGCAAATGCGGCCTGCTTAATAATAATATGCCGCCCCCTCTCCCGCACAAGTCTTCGACTTCTGGGCTAATCCTCCTGATTAGAATGAGGGGTAGAGATATTATTATTATTATTAAATCATAAATTAGTTTGGTCCGTTCTGAAACATCAACAGTTACAACTGTATCCTATGCAAAGGGTTCAAGCCTTACTGCCATTTATTGCCTTGCTGATGGAAATGGCCACTAAAGCTAGGCGAATTTATATGGATAGATTTCCAAATCATCCAACCCCAAACCCAAGAATGTTGAGAAATATTTTTCATTTCAGTTAGGTCCAAGTTCTGGAAGACTTTTGAATGCTAGAACGCCTGAGTTGGAAGAAGCTATTCTACACAAAATTGAAGACCCAAATATTAGTAGTAGGAAGATCGATTCAAATCTTAATGTGAATCATAAATTAGTTTGGTCCGTTCTGAAGCATCAATATCCGTATCATATATAAAGGGATCAATCGTTACTACCTCAAAACTACTCGCCTACAATCTTGCCACTGGATTTTGCAAAAAATTGAACAAACTGTTAACTTTAACCGCTGGTATATTGTTTACCAATGAAACTAATTTATCCAGAGATGCTATAATGAATCTGGATTTCAACATCAGTTTTCTTTGAATGTATGGGTGGATATTATTGAAAATAATCTTATTAGGCCTTACTTTTTAACAAGAACTGTAACCGGTGCCTCCTACAGACATTTTCTTGAAAACGCTTTACTTGAACTACTTGACGATGTGCCCTATGCACTAAGACAAAGAATTTTAGTTTAACTGCTCCTGAATTTTTAAATGAGAGATTTTGTAATGTCAACCAGGTCAACCTTGGCCACCCAGATCACTCGCGATATGAGCCTTATTGATTTATTTGGCAACTTCTCAAGGCATAAGTTTACAAGGTTCACATTGAATCTGAGAAGCACTTATGTATGTTCGTTTTCGTTTGCCTCCAATTATAGCTGGCTATGATGTGATAAGAACTACTCTTGAAACTTTTGCACGTGTTTGAGCTGCGGTTTCAAGAAAATCTGAAGCATGTATTTTGTGAAGATTGCCACTTACAATATTTGTTATAATAAATCATAGTAGAATAATTCCTTTGTTAATTAATCATTTTGTTATTATTTTAAGTAATGTAATGAGTATTGTAAAAATGTACTTGATCAAATAAATCAATTTTGTTGTTAATAGGTTTGGATTACAAAAAAGTGTAAAGAAACAAAAAGTGAACATAATACAATGGCTCATATTAGGGCCTATTTTATTTGTAATATTATACAGGGTGATATATTTTTTTGACAAATAATGGTCTATGATATAAACACCTCCATCACTGGTAAGTCTCTGAAGCTGGTAATTTGTCATACTAAATATGTACACCGTATTCATATAAAAAAAAAAACATCTATTTTTAGCCACAGAATATGGCCCTGGATTTTTTATATCTACTTAGTAAACACCTTGTATAATTAAAACTGTGTTTTTTATTATAAGGAGCACAAAGCTGTAGTCAATGGTTTTTTGATAATAAATTTAAGTCCTTGTGCAAAATTAGTCAATAAACACAGATTTCAGTTTTCCGAATCTAACGTTTGGGCGTGATCACCTTGTACATAAGTTCACATAAACCTTTATAACTTAATTAAATCCATTTGTAAAACCTTGAAATTAGGTAATTTTTGGATATTACAATAACTGCAACTCAAACTTAAGGATGAAAAATTGATTGACACTGTGTTAACTATCATTGTGAATTCCACTTTCCACAAACATCAGGCTTTAAATAAAAAAAACCTAATCAATTATCAACACATCGCTTTCAATGGTTCTTTGAGTAGCCGATAAAGTAGGTGATTAAGTATTTAAACGCAGTAAGTGTTAGATCGAGTCGACAGTATTGTGGAAAACCGAACATGTCAATCAGGACCCATTCATGCCCAGGCATAACAATGGCCGTATCAAACCACCACAATGGACGCTCACAAAAACTTCATTCTAATTTGGAACTGGGAGGATTGCCCACTTTTGTCATGCACATTTCCATCAATTAAATTTTTAATTCAGTTTCAGGTCTCTCTGGACCTGCCCTATTCAGACTGCATATAAGACACACGAAAAATCAAGTGACGTGGATTCAATATGTAAAATCAAATATTGTGAGGAAATGTAATTTGTAAAAGAATGTATTCATATTAACATATTTCACTACAGTGGCGGCTCGTGGTAGCTGCTAGAGGTGAGGCCCAACCCATTTTCAAATAATAAATAGAAATACATTTTCACGGTATCCCTGAGGTAATATTCCTTGACGTGTTTTTTGTTTTTTATTATAGAGATCTTCGCCAACAGCACTATTATAATAACAAATATATTTATCCAATGTAAATTGGTTTTTAAGTTTTTTCATATTTGTTAGTGTTCTTAAATGAAGTAGGAACATTTTTTAAAAAACCTGTAAACCAGTTTTCAAGGTAGCCAGCCAACTTATCTATTCCTACATATAAAACAAGGCAGCCAAATTTCCGTTTTCGTTTGCCTCTACTTTTAACAAACTATTTTTAAACAGTCATTTTATACACCGTGTGCCAAATGAACCGGGATATTCGACCGTCCCGCTTCTTCTAGCACACGGTGTATACAACAGATCTACTCTATTGTCTTAAATTTGCATATTTATTTATGTCTTCATAAAATTGAAACACTTGTTGCAGGAATTATTAAAGTTAAACAAAACATGCTTCCGAAAATACAATTTGAAATTATTTATATATTTTTACCGTTTTTTGAACTTCTAAATTACGAAATTGTTCGTCCCTGTACAAAAGTTCGATTTTCAGCTTTTTGTCAAATACGTTTGGATACATTTGTAGTAACATTTAAACAATTTTGCATATGTTTTACATATACCGATTTTTTTAGAAATCTACTAAAGCAAGGAAATTTAGATTGTGTAAATTTCCCAAACCAGTATTCAGTTGAAGGGGAATGCAATCTATAATTTCGCAGTATAGCGATTTATAGCTCGATATTATTTATAATTTGTCGTAACTTTTACCCCGTTCTACACCTAATTCAGTAATATTTTTCGCATTATCAGAAATAGATAAAATTTTTCTTCGTCTTTTAAATCAGAAATTCTTTGAATAGCGAATTTAATGTGTTTAATAGTTGCATAATTTGGAAAAGTAAATCTGTGCATGCTGAAATTTCGTTGTATATCTTGGTCAAAATGCAAATTCAATGTCATGATATTGTTTTAAAAATCTAAATATCGTGAGAGAAATTCATTATTATATATCTATCGATAATACTATTTTTGTTTTTGTTTCGCGCAAACTGTTGGTTGTATAAAAAAATTACAAGAGGGAAAAAAGTAGTATAATTATATGTAGTATTTAAAATTTTGTTGAAATCGGCCATTGCAGGAAAAAGTTCTGAAAGAAATAAGTCTAGGGGTTGCTTATTACCGCCCTCTAGAAACATGAGCCAAGGAATAGACACCACCTCAAAATAGCTTTTGACTAGCTGATAATGTGTACCAAAATTGAAGTTTCTAAGTGTAGCCGTTTTTAAGGAAAAATAAAAAAACTATTTTTTCCGCCATTTTGAGACTCGAATATCTCAACAATAAGGACCCAAATTGAAAAATTTCATATGAAGATCCCCCCCTAAAATGGCTTGTGCAATACACTGGTAAAATATTTGACCATCATTCTGGAACACCCTGTATATAGGAGTTCACTATTCAAATACCTAAATAAAAAGTCGAGAAATTCGTACAGATTTATTTATTATGCAGTATGTACTGTTCATAATGGAAAAAATAAGAGCAGTTTCCCAATATTTGTAATGAAAAAGTGTCCTATATAAAAGAGTTTAGTGTTTAAGTAGTCACCAATATGGTTCTGGACAGAATATTATAACTTCAAAACGGTTGTCTGGAAGGGACTCTAACTTCGTAGTATCACATCACAGCGAACAAGGTGTTCCCATCGAGATTTGCAGCATTACCAACAATTTGTTACAACACCCAATTCCAGAACTGCCCTGAAATGGTTTAGAGACTATCTGGATCGGTTTACAGACATTAACTTTGTATCATCCTAATGTCGGTACACAAAACTGAATAGTTGACACGGAATGACATATGATTTGTGATTGTTTAGTATCATAGTCTTTATTAGCACATATAAACACGTAACATGAACTAAGTATGCACTGTGCAAGTCAACGATTTCTACTTCTAACCATGTATCGAAATTATGGTACCGAAGCCGATTCCCAAACTATCACAAGATTGGTTGGAACATCACCAAGATGGTCCCACAAACCGTCGTCTGTTGGCTGCAACACTTTTTATCTATTCCAGGTAAGCACTCTGAAGTGGTACCTAAATAGGGGTTGCATATCGAATCGAATTTCCGATAAAATCAGGAAATGCTTATTAAAATCTCTTATATCTGAGGGGATATTAAGTATAGCCTCAAAGTTAATTTTATTTATGACCTACAGGAAGTAACCTACAACTAGAGAAACAAACCCTACGGTGGTAGATTCAAAACCACAAAACCCGATGTAATTAGGCTTCTGAAGGCACTTAATCTCAAAACTTCATATCCCCATAAGAAGGGTATGGGGATATAGATATTGATAGCACAAGATCTAACATCACAGCCAGTGTTGGGTTTCAAGCTCCCTATGTGGATCAATGTTTTTTTCTGAAAAAAAACAAGACGAGAAATAGTGGTCATAAAAAGATACAGAAGTCTAATACACACTTAGCTACTAGGCAAATGTTCTACTTTCCAAAAGTTATGAAGCTTCCGCGTTATGGTTGTAGTTATATTTGTAGGCTGTTTAATTGTACTTAATTTTGTTTCCTTTTGTAAGTCTGAGTTTTTGGTCTATAGCAGTTTTTGTAAATTTAAATAAATTGAAGTATCAAACACAAACATTTGTTCTGTTTGCATAACGATCTGTATTATATGTTGTTTGTTTGTATCATATCTTAACAAAATGCCAAATAATCCCCTTAAACCCTGTATTACCATCCGAATTTTTAGGCTTCTTCCGTATAATATAAGTATTAATATGTACTTCAGGGATGGCTACAAGAAACTTCTACGAGATCAATATCTGGCGAAATAAAAGAAAAATATATAAAAAGCAATACTTCCACGGTTCGTATTTATGACTCGATGAAAAGCCACCCAGTTATCATCTTTTCAGAACATAAAGTTGGTTTGGAATAAGTAGAATCGTCGAAATGTAGTATCGATGCGATGTTAAGAATGTTAACACGGCGTTGATGCTGAATACAAATACATATTTTAGAGCAAACGGCCATGTTTTGGTGGATAAATCGGCGCTCCGCTCCATTGAACACCGACGTCGTATTTAAATGTAACTATCACATCACACACGGCTGACTTGATCCTGCAAATCGCAGAATAAGGGATGGAATTTGAATAAAAGTGCACTTTATTCGATTTACATAGTAAGGACGCCGTTATAACTGGCTTGTGCGTAATAGCTAAAACTCGATTTCACACTGCTAAGAACTGTAGTGAGTAAGAGTAAGTGCACTAAATTTTGGAAGTTACTCAGAACTATTCAGTGTATGATGGGTGTTTAATAAATAAAGTATTACAGATGCCGTCTCATTTTAGTGTTACTGTTAGATTTTTTGAATTTTAAGTTTCCAAATAGATGGTTAGATAGAGGAAATAATTGTCCTGAAAATTGGCCACCACGACCACCATTACGAATAAATGTAATGTTATAAAAAGCGATCATCATTTATTAAACTGAGTAAATTTCAATTTTCTAGAGTAAATTTATGTTTCAGAGAAAATGGTGTTTATATTGAACAATTTCTTTAGTTTTAATTTTATGTTATTTTATAATTTTATTACTGTTAAATTTTAAAGACAGCCTACCTACTAATGATTTTTTGATTTCTTCTATTAAAATATTGTTTTAATTAATGCATTCTTTTTGAAAATTTTAAAATTTAACGAGTAAAAAAGTGTTTCAAATTAAATTCTCCACGGGATGTTATTATTCTTTCTAAATTCGATCAATGGGAAAAAAGGTTTAGTATAATTTTAAAGGTGACTTACCCTCGATTAATACGTTGTAGTATTTCAATTTACTTGAACTCATAGTCAAAGAGAACCAATAACAAACCTAAATTATGTACCAAAGTTAGCTAATTCAAATTAAAGCAATTCAGAGATAATTTTTTTTTATATTTGACGTCAATTTGAAGGTCTAACTCCGCCTGTGTGCAATTTTGTATATAGGTATTTAAATTGCAATATTTTGAGACCCCCTACATGCACCTGCTCTGTGTCAGTTCTTATAGGGAACACCCTGTATATATAAAAATATCAATATTTTTATTACCAGTTCATTAAGCTTATCTCATTTTATTTATTATAAAATTCTCAGATTGTAATCGTGTGTGATCCTGAAATTTGAATTTTATATAAATCTGTTGGATTACCTTTCTCAATAAATAAATGTTATTCCATTTTCGAAATGAACGTAAAATTTTAAGTCAAAATTATACAAGCTACTTCATGTCTAAAGCTTGACACTTTTGACATATTATTTTATGAATTTTTTAATGGATTAAAAAACAAAAAATTCTTTATGTACATTCATTTAGTAATATGAATTTTACACTTCTAAAACAGATCAAAGTCAACTCGATGTCGCCCTGATGCGACGTTGCCAAATTGAAATATTTTCCTAGTACCTACCTAGGTATTAGACCTCATAAATAAACGGTTGTACTGACTGTTTTAGAATCTCATATTTTTTCTTGCTCAGTTCAGCCAATATGTAACCAAGCTAATTTCTTTGCAGTCATAACAGCCACATTTGGTCGGACAAAAATCCACACGCTACTCGTCGGTTTAGTTTTCAGAGACGATTTATTGTCAACGTATGGGCAGGAGTGTACGGGGATTGCTTGAATGAAATGTATTTTCTACCGGAAAACCTGAATGGACTGAGTTACTTGCAATTTTTAATAGAATTATTTGATTACTATTATTTGATTTCATTGGATATTAACATTTTAAATTATTATTGGCTGAATTCAGCAAGAAAAAATATGAGATTCTAAAACAGTCAGTACAACCGTTTATTTATGATATCTAATACCTAGGTAGGTACTAGGAAACTATTTCAATTTGGCAACGTCGCATCAGGGCGACATTGAGTTGAACTGTGAGCTGTAAACGACCAAGGCTGTGAGCAGTCAGTGACAGTCAGAAAAGGGGGTTTACATAATGATTTGAAAATATTTATTTTCGGGTAAATATGCATTTAGATTTTTTTTTAATCGCGTATGCACATTATACTCATTATTCCCTATCTCCTCTTAAAATTAATGACATTATGACTGACTCGCCCACTCACCATTATTAAAAAGGTCCACTTCTTTACTCATCATCAAACAAAATTAATAACATTGCCATTTGGTGGTAATTTACAAGTAAAGTAAATCATTCGTGTATATTAGAAAGAAAACTGGATCTAATCCAGATCCTCATGTAAGACCATATTTCATAGTCCGTGACTCAAATTTGCAGTCATTATATGCAATGTGCAGGATATTCAAGAAACTTAAAATCCCATAATCAGAACTTTCATAGACCTCTTCGTTTTTGAGGTACAAGACGAAATACTTTCTTACTACTTTTAAAAGATTATTCGTATCTCAGCGAATAACTAAGATATCGAAATGGTGAAAATTGCTTCTGATAGAGTTGGTTACGTAGAGTTCAGTGACGTACTTTGGGAAAACTATATTTTTATTCCATTCAATTACATTTTTTTTCCTTCATACTGCGTGGTGCATAGTTAGCCATGCATTTTATAGAATTGAGTTATCTAGCCATTATTGTTCCGAAAGTTAAGAATCATTTTGATAACAAACGATAATATTTACGCAGAAGTGGATCAGTTTTATTACATTTTTTACCAAAATGGCATTTTTCAGATAATAATTTATGAATTTTTTGAGAACTGGTCATCTAAAATTAAAAAACTACTTATATGACGTTGAAATTGAATGTCCTTTAAAATGATCGCACAATACCAAACGTTTTTTTAGTATTTGCATAAAAGACAAAGAAAACATGGGTGGCAAGTTTTCAATGCCCACACTATATGTATACGAGCATAGTTTCATTTGGAGTGTTTTTATATCAGAATTGTTTTTAAAGAATTGTGCAATCGTGCTTTCAAATAAGAAACAGACAAATTTAACAAGGTTTATTTCATTATTTTAAATTTCATTTTTAGTACAAAAGCAAAATCCCCTCAATAACTCGTTTATTGTTGTAAGTTTGAGTTAACAAGCTCTGAAATTAAAGATGGTTCAGATAGCAGCTTCATCATGGATGAGGAGGACCGGAATATCGTCGAGATGGGAGATAGAGAGAGAAGAAAAGGACAAGGGGAGAGGTGCAATTTTTCTTATGCCGCAAATCTGAAATTGCTGTATATAATAAGGTTGGTTATGTAACGTAAATTGACTTGCCTTGGTGGACTTTAAATTCCCTCGACTTTAAATTTATCTATTTAATTTATAAAATAAACAAGACAGATATACCTTTGTGAGAGTCCTTTAATATCATTTAATAGGTTTTAACAGAATATTTTAACCCAGCTTGGCAACGATTCGGGATTAGTGATGAAATAAAAACAAAATATATATTTAATGCTGGATAAAATTTACATGATACTGATGAATAATGAATATGTTTATCCACAGTTTACGTTACGGGTCTCGGGTAGAAAAACAAATATCGAAAAGAACTAATTAAAAATTTAATAATAGGTATATCTACTTTGCCAAAAAATAGAAAAAAATTAGAGATATATCAAGTAAAGTTCACATTCTATGTGATACTTCAATATATTTAATATAATGACTTTTAATATATTGACTGAACAAGAAGGTTGCTTTTTTCCACTGTAATGTAGTTTTAACAGTTGTTTAAAAAATAATTAAATAAATAAATAAAAACAATTATAAGTAAAAATGTAAATAAATATAAACTTTTGGTCTATACTTTTAAGCTGAAGAAATGTTATAACAACACAACACTATGCACAAAAAACAACATTTTTGGCCCAAATTGTTTCCTTGTATTTATACAGTCACATGAAGCGCTGTACTCTATGTGTATTAAAATAAAATTAACTATCGGTAACGTTGTTTCAAATAGTCGTGATCACACATGCATACGGGGTGTAAGCAAGATTTGCACCGCTGCTTGTTAGATATGTCGAGACAAATTTAATGGCTATACTAAAAACAGCTCTGCTACGATATGATGTTTTTAAAATCGTTGAGATTAATGAATAATAAAATAATGGCTATTTTTGATGTACATAACGAGGATGGCAAACGTAGCTGGTATAATTATGTGCAATTGCAATATTAGCCTTTTTTAACGAGGACAATGATCGCAGCGAACATAGCTATGACCAACCAATAAAAACTATTTATAATACGCAGGGAACATAGCTATAGCAGCTAGCATAGCGCTCTGAGTAGTCATAATACTGTTTTAAAACTAATAGCGAACGTAGCGCACATAGCTAATATCTCTTCTATGTAGCTTTTCATAAAACTATGACAGTTTATATATACATACTGAACGTAGCAATTACAACTAGTACAGCATTCTGCTCAACCATAGCAAAAAATAATGACAAAAACGAACATAGCGAACGAACATAGGTAGCATAACGCTTTGTGTCTCCCGCGCCAACACGCGCTTATATGCTTGAAAATTATAACATACTGTTAAATTGACACGTCACGTACACAGTGAAAGCAGGTTGAAGCAGTTCAACGCCGGAAAGCTGCGTGCATGTTTTTATAGGAATGAAACTTTCATTTATTTCTTCGTTTGCGATTAAAATGTTTTAATTTTAACTTGGTAATTAAAGAATCGAAAGCAACCATATCATCATCGGATGATGACATTTAACAGTTTTTACTCTGTGCGGCTCTGGGCTCGAGAAAACCGCGCCGATAAGCGCGAACTACCGGTAAGCAAGAAATCTGCTTCCACTGTGTTTCTACTAAAAGTAGAAACGCAGTAGAAACAGGTTTTCTTCTCGCGGTTATCGCTCCGCGTCGTGTTAGAATTACAATGAAAAGAGAACATAGCGAACATTACTAGCATAGCGCTCTGTGCAGCCTTAACAAAGAAAAATGACGTTTATTTTCAATACACAAAACGAGTAATTATAGCAAAGATAACGGAACGAACGAACCTAATTAGTATAACGTTATGTGTGTGAGCATAAAGCAATGATAGCTATGCTCAATGCGGAAAGACTAATATGGCAAATGAATATAGCTAACCATACCGCTTTGTGTGGCTTTAGCATAAAACTATTTTTAATACACATACTAAGTATATAGCAAATATAGTTAACCAAAATTTTTATAGAGGCGTAGTATTGACCATTTTAACGTCAACACCGAACGTAGTTAGTCTGGCATATGTGCAGCCTTACCATAAAACAATAATGACCGCTTTTAATATACATAGCACCACAATGCTCTTTATGGGTTATTTTAATACATACAGCGCTATGTGTGGTCGCGGTATTAGCTGTTTTAACTTATAACAACGAACAGAGCTACACTATGTGTTACCTTAAGACAATGGTAGTTATTTTTAATACACACACGAATTTTGCCAAATGCAACTAGCTTAACACTGTATGTAATCATAATTCATTAGCTGTTTTAACGTAAATAATACCGTAGCAAAGATAGCTAACATAGCTTTAACACAAGTACTCCAGAATGTCAATATGAAGAATGATACAACTTTTAAACTTCAAATTTTAGGGTTTTTTATTTACTTACCTGAGATAAGATATCTCATCTTTAAACTTTTAATGTAAACACCTCAATACTTTATTTTGAATTTTTTTATTTAATTCTAAACGCTGCTATAGCGTTTCTTAAATGGTTAAATTTTTTATTAAATTTATTTGGATGGGATATATGTGCATGTTTTAATTAAAAAAGTACATCGGCTTCAAAAGTTTTATTACGTCTTTGGTCAAATCATTTGGTATAATAATTGAATACATTTTGACAATTTATATGTATTTGTACTGTACATAAAATAATAAAAATTGGCACCTATTTTAAATATATATTACAAAACAATACTTACTCGTAATATGTACAATAATCATCTAAAATATAAACAATTAACTTGAACATAAAAATGGCAACTGTTAGATGTTATATACTTAATAAATAAAAGAGATACATAATTACTTTAAAATGGGGACTTACGAGCCAGTGATTGTCCCCTTCTCGAGATTATTTATGATTAACTTTGTAATAATAACATTTATTTTTGAAAACAACTAGTTAGTACAGTGTAACAGAAATAGGAGTTTCGTTTTAAACATTGCGTTCGCTTTCAGCTTATTTCTGTGACGTACCGACTATAGTATACAATATCAACTTTTCCTTATCTATATCTAACAAATCTATGTACAAAACCGAATGGTTTTACGAGGTGCATTATATTGACAATTCAAAATAAGAATGAATAGGTTAGTTACATCGGAATTTTTCAAGCTAGGCAACAATCTGCAACATATTCGAAAACAATATGACCTTCCTGCAACAAAAGTCTGATCTCATTATTTAACGTATAGAATGTTCAAGGTTATAGACTGATTGTAATTCAGATATAATTTGGCACATAGATATCGAAACAATATTTATTTATTGATAGTAGTTTACATTATTTAATTTCTGAAATAATTATAAAAAAATTTAATATTCCGCATCATATTAACATTTGTTGCACTCTTCATATTTATGAACAAGTAGTGTCACACTGTTTCCCAATGTACAATCACCAGAATTCAAAAACACTGTATATACATACCATACATACATTTTGTGTGAAGTCGCTTATGAAAGAAATATTATTATTAACTTGTAATAAAAACATTTTCCCACGATCATGCGGAAGAGTGTACTTTTCTGCACTAGTACGGTAAAGTGCACTTTTCCGCACTAGTACGGTAAAGTGCACTTTGCCGCATGAATTTTGTTACGTTACAGAGTAGGCATATCGTATTATTGTGGCAATGTTTGTGTCCAACGTAATTCAGCGGATGCAGATAGCATTAAGTGAAAAAGTTTGCGCTAGATTTTTCTCAAGGTGTTTATGAGTACCACTCGATGCAGCTTACCGTCTAATGGTAAACGGCAGTAAAGCTGCTGCGACGCTGAATTACGCTGGACACACGTGCAGTTTTGATTGTTAATATTTTTTGAGCTTTCAAATTTTCAATCAGTTTAGTTTGAAGGTTGTTTTTTTTTTATTTTTCATTTATCTTCATTATAAACTACACAAAATGTGTAAGGAGTCTCTCAATTATGTTCCGACAGAGAAATTGGAGACTGTTAATGATGCAAATAATGCATTAATTCCTGCAAAATTAAGAATTCGCTAGCTTGTTGTTTTCGTCCAATGGCGCATGGAGAACAATAACACTTCATCTTTAATAGAAGAGGTATTTTTGACTTATTTCCACGATATTGCAAAACTTAACTCCGTCAACTCTATGGTCAAAGTATTCGATGTTTAAACTATGCTACAAAATAAAGAAGGACATTGATATTGGAAAACACCTCAGCTAACGGCATATTTGAAGAAATCAAATGTTGGTTGCAAGCCAAAAAAATCAAAAGTATTAGAAAGAAATAAAATAGAAAATGTTATCTTAAATACCCCGGATAACATATATCTTACCAAAGTAGCCCCGCTATTTGGAATTACCGGCGCCGCAAAGAACTAGCAAATATGACTATCCACGATATAGAAGACAAAGGGGATGTGCTTATTATTGCCATTCCAAACACGAAAACCAATATTTCAAGAAAATTTCTGGTGAACAACAAAGAAACAATTTAATATGTCGATATCTATCGAAGTTATACTAATTTGCGTCCTAAAAATACTCCTCACAATAGGTTCTTCTTATTCTATAAGGGAGGTAAATGTACTAAGCAATGAGTGGGTATCAGGAGCTTCGGGAAAATGCTATCTAACACCGTTGGTTACTTAGGCTTCCCAAACCCCGAAGCGTATACAGGACATTTTCAGCACTCTTCTGACACATTATTAGCCAACTCCGGTCCAATATTACAAACATAAAACAGCATGGTGAATGGAAGTCCACAACGGTAGCTGAGTCATACATTGAGGATTGTTTGGATAAGAAAATGGCCTACAGCATTCTCAGAGCATCAAATCCCTCATCAGAACTGCAAGAGAACCGTGCTGAAGCATGTGTAGTAAATCAACAGTAATAGTATGTTCCGTGACTGAAGAACAGCATCTAGCCGCTATTCCCTCGTCACTGAAGTTACAAGCTAGTAACAGTAAAATCCACGACTGAAGAACATTCTCAAGCCACTATTGTCTCAGCATTGAATTTACAAAATGCCACAAACTGTAAGCTTAATTTCAATGTTTTTCGGTAACATATTCTATTAGTTTAAGTAACTACTTAATAATTACTTGATCATGTTATAAATTGGTAATTCAAATAAACTGTTTCGCCTGATTAGAATTGTCATGATCGTAGGAAAAAATATTGTATCTAACACGTGTGGGAAGTGTCGATTGCTAACTGAACTCCGCTTCATGACGTTTGGTCAACTGCAATCATCGCGGAAATGTATCACCACCCGCAGTTGTTAATGGTAAATAACTATTACTATATTCATCACATTAAAAATACCAACGGAGATTGATATGACGAAGTTGAAAAAGAACTAGGTATAGTTAATTGGAAAAATAGCAAGTTTAGGAAAGACTGGAAAACTCTACTCCATTTCCAGTCTTATTTGCAAGTAGTTCCAAGATCAATCTAACTGAGCAGTAAAACGATTGTCTTTCTTTCAGAAGCGACCTTACTTGGTAGCATAACTTCCGTACCTATAATATTGCACAGATTACTAATAGTATACAACTTGAGCATTGGTAGAAAACGATAATAAAATCTCTAAATATGTACACCATAATCATAAATAAAGAGGAAAAGTTGAAGTACTTTTCATCCTGTAACAAACCTAATGTATGCAGAAGAAACCGTCTGTCTTCTCACACAAAAAAAGTTTCATCACAGTCTTTTAATATTTTCAGCTAGTCGCACCCAAAGATAGCGGACCGTTCTTCAGATGGCTTGCTCCTTGGAAAGGCTGGTTGGCCATGGAACTTGATGGCGGTTGGCCCGACCCAGACATGTTGTTGTTCATATCACCGTTAGATGGAGGCAGTGGAGGTCGATGACCGTTCAACAAATGACTTGGTAAGGAAACCTGAAAAAAAAATTGAGTAAATATAATTTGTGAAACTAGTACATGTTTTATCATCATTTATCATTTACCAATTTTGAAGAAATTAGACAAGTTTTGTTGATACACTCGTCTAATCATTGTAACAACTGTATCAAATTTCAAAGCTTCAAGCATTTGTTTGGTTCTAATTTGTTAAACAATTTAATGAGTTAAATGTAACAAGGATATCTTATTTTCGTGTGCGTGTAGTGGCAATTTTGCAGTTATTTTTTACAAGTTTCAAAATGTATTAATTTAATCAACAACCTTGACATATGACTAACAATTAATTTCTAAATTTACCGCAACCATGCAAACAAAAAATATAATCTAAACTAAAAACCATGGATATTGAAGGAAAATTATAATCTCTGAGGAATATTACTAAACGAACACACTGTATTTATCAAGAAACGTTTCTTCCAGTATACTGAATTTCAATATGTAGTTTAATTTTTCAACTTACCGGTGGAATTGCTGTCTGCCTCTTGAGATGTGACAGTGGTGGAGGATTGTACGCCATATTAGCAAATACCAGACGTTCCTCGTAATCATACTCGCATAAGATTTTATTTTCACACAAATAAAACCGATCTCCAACACAAAATCTGTAACAAAGGAAAACGTGTTTATTATTTGAAGCTTTTATTTCACACAAAAATTTACAGAAATAATAGTGGTAGTGGTAGGAGTAGAGGTAGAGGTAGCGATAGAGGTAGCCGTAGCAGTAGCAATAGGTAGCAGTAGTAGCAAATTTTATTAAATATTATTTATTTTCAATATCAAACTTGACTAAAGGACAATATTTGAAGATGTATGGTGGAGAAATCCTTCAAGTAAACTAAAATGTCGCTAAAAAACTAATTATCGTAAATATTTTTTTTGTCTGGTGTGGGTTTTAAATATTACCCATGAGTAAAATAACATTTCTACGCATATATGTATACCATTAACAAACGGTTACATAAGTTGTGGTCAGTAATGTATTTTATTGAATTTCAAAATTCACTTCGGGTAAGTCATTAGTTTAATTATTATTATGTTACAGTTAACAGTAGTTGGTGAATATGATTACTGTAACATAAATTATTGTCATAACTGAACACATTATGGTACAAATCAGTACCACAAGTAACTATGTTGCTGTGATAAGTGAACTTGTCCACTTCTTACCATCAAATGTGTCACGAATAAAGGCGAATTATACCGGAGGATATCGTACATCATTTCAATTCAGCAACGTCATTAATTTTTGTGAGGTTATGGTGTATACCTCAAAGCAGTATATTTTATGCAATTTGTGTAATTTTAATAACTATGGAATAGCAAACATTGTTATTCCATCAGTGGGATTCAACTCTAAGCGCTGCAATGAAGATTTTGATAATACTATGTTTATATTCTTGGCTAATAATTCGTCACTCTGTTGCATCAATTCATTCAAGAATGGTTATGACCGTCTCCATGCTTCATGCTAGTATAAATTCGCGAGTATGTGTGTTATCCGTGTTTTTTCAACCATTTTGCCGCGTCTTTAAACTATCTATGAATTTCAGTATTGTAGTAGTCATAGTAGTGGTTGACGTAGTAGCAGTAGTCATAGTTTTAGTCGTATAGTAATAGTAGTCACAGTAGTCGTAGTAGTGTAGTAGTCACAGTCACAGTTAAATCAGTTAATTCCAAGGTTTAACTTATACTGGATGATTGGGATCCTCAATATTCGAAAGGGATGTTTAGGGGGTAAAAGTGAACAAAAAAACCTAATAAACATGTAGTCAAATATCAACGGTTACTGAGCAATGGAAATATTTTTATTGCTATTTTTGCGAAAACTGTTATTATTTAATATTTTATTTTGAATAGGTCATGGATTAGTGATTACTAATTGTCACATTTATTTTTACATGTGAGTTTGTTTAGTCGGTATTTTACACACATAATTTCGTAATGCCTGCCAAATTTAGTCGCCGAGAATGTGCTTATATTATTTTTATTTATGGGTATTGCAACGGTAGCGCTAATCGTGCAGTTTCTGAATATCGACGTAGTTTCCCCAGATAGTCTGTATTCCAGACAGTCTTCAACAATGCACGTGAAACTGGAATGTTTTCCAGTGTCAGAATTATATCTGAGAAGCAAGCTGATCGTGGTCTAGCAATGGAAGAAGAAACTCTAAATATGATAGAACGTAGCCCGGGTGTAAGTACAAGGTGCATTACAAATTAATCAAACTACGACATGGGAAGTCACTCATAAAATTGGTTTAAAACCTTTCTATATTCTACGCGTCCAGAATCCTCAGGACGGTGATAATGATTTGCGGTTGCAGTTTTGCGATTGGATAAACGTAAACTATACACTTTACAAATACATTTTGTTCACTGATGAGGCTTAATTCACTCGTGATGGAGTAAATATATGCACTCTGTATAAAGGAATTTTCATTTTACATATCTCCCTTCGACCCTGGGTACGCCGCAATAGTTGGTAGAAAAAAAGGAGAAGCAACTATACAATCACCCATCCTATATTTATTCCAAAGGCCTACCTTCTTGAAAAATTGGTAGGTTTACAAAAATTAGTACAGACATCTTTACAAACATTATAAATTGAATAAAAAACAGCAAGTTTTGTAACTTGTATCATTTAATTATCTTACTTTTATGTTTTTAGTTTCACGTCTCATGAAAAGCTCGTTTTATGTAGTTAGCAAACAACAATAAATCCTAGAAAAATAAACCGCTTCATTCATTTAGAAAATTCGCGTAACTTCCACAGAACTGCCCGCCATAAATTCCGCTAATGCGGATATTAATGACTCATTAAAAATAATAATATAATTTGGCGAAGTCGGGACTCCATTCGTAATGTTTTTAAATTAAACACATTGTCCAGGCCAGGCCGCCGCCGTCCCAGCGCGCGTCCTATTGTGCTCTCTTTCTGCCGTTGTTTTGCATTTCGTTTTCCAGTTTGTTGAAATATTACAGTGGCCGTCCATGCGAAATAATCCACTTTTATTGTTTGCAATTATTAATATATTTAACTGCATTACGGAGCGGTCTGCGCGATATATTGTCATGTATATAATTGCAGTTTTTGTTTCCGATTGTGTTTTATTAGCCTATTGTGCTTTTTATATTAGATTTTGTTTTGTTTCGGCCGGCATTTGTTTTACGTTTTTCGGATAATTTGACAATAAAATGATTGTCTCTTTCAAGCGGAACTGTATCGCATGAAATACTGTTTTTGTTTTGAATTTTTCATGATAAACCGGCTTGTATAAAATAAACACTACCGATATTTCCTGTTTTTTGGTCAACCGTTATTTTATAAAGAACGTTTTGTATTTACGAATAATAACATTAACCACACATTATTTTCTGCTAATTACCATTGAAATATTATCTTTTTTAACAGCAGTTTCAAAATGGTAAATTAATTTGACGGTATTGCATAATATGTATTCACACCATTTTCAATTTGCAGAAACAGAAAACAATCTATATTTAGGATATTTACTAGTTGTAAGAGCGGAACTAATTAGCCAAAAAAATATGTATACTTAATAGACAAAATAACTAGTGTTTCTAAAGCCTTGCCTACACATAACAAATTAATTAGTGGAGGTTTGATGTTATATTTTGTCCACGACTATATTGTTGCACAGGGTGGTCACTTTTTCGACGTTGAACCGGATACGGTAATATACAGGGTGATTCAGTCATAATGTCATTAATTTTGACCACGTATTCGGAAAACCTAATAAAGACAGAAAATCGAAAAGAAAATTTTTTACTCGACCTTTCAAAAGATAACCAAATCACCCATAACAAAAGGTAACACGACGCTCCTGGTACGCTAAAAATTTTTGGTGACACGTACAAGCATTGAAACTATATAGAAGATCTGCAGCGTTGCCACTCAGGATTACAGACATATCATAACAGCATGTTCGGTACTAAAGCGATATATATTTTTTTTCTAAAGACAAACTTCTTGTTTGCAATCTGAATTTTATGCATTTTGTATATTCTTTGTGGTACCTTTAAAAATTGATGCATTTTTAAGATATTCATTATGCGTTTTGTCTGAGCTATAAGTATACCAAGGTAGCTGTAAAATAGTAAATATTCACTATTTCACAACATTTCTCATTGCTTCAAGTTTATATAGAATAAATTACGAGAAAGTGATTTTTATCAATTTTTTTAGGTTTTCTCAAATATTTGCTGTGTCAATTTTAACTTCAGATTCGTGTTCAGCGGGAAAAATACATGGAAAAATTATAATGGGACCCTCAGCACACACCACTTTTTTTGTGGACCTGTGTAATTTATAGCATTAATTACAAATTACAATACTAGATACCATAAAAAAATCATCATCTTACGATGATCTAGCAACTTTTTGGGAGAATTCAATAACAAAGCTTAGTGATTGCGCAGACACAAATACAAGGTGTTAAAAAAAGACTGTAAAACAATTCAGGAGGTAATAGTATGAACCAAAATAAGCATAAAAGTCTTAACAAACATGGGTCCGCAAAGTAACGGTTGCAGAGATATGGATCACTATTTGTTTTTCAAATATTTTATTTTATTAGGAATAAACCGACAAAGGAAGCTTTTAACAAACAAAAAATAAAGTTACAGAAGATGTTCAAAATGCCCTCCGTCCATTTCCAAGCAGGCACGACATCTTCATCTCAACGATATTCGAACTCTTTCGAAAACACCCTCCTTGGTTTGGATTTCTTGACACTTTTGATTAATCCGTAGCTGCAGCTCTTCCAGGCTATTTACAGGAGTACCATACACTAATGTATTCAAAGATCCCCAAACTAAATCTAGATGGTTCAGATCAGGCGATCTTGGAGGCCATAAAACAGGTCCGGCCCTTCCTAAACATCTATTTGGAAAAGCTTGGTGTAAATGCTCTCTAACGGCCATGGAAAAATGAGCTGGAGTACCATCATGCTGGAACCACATTTGTTGCCTCTGATTCAAGGGAATGTCTTCCAAATACAGTGTTTTCTGCAGAAAGCTGAGGTAAGCAGCACCTGTTAATCGGTTTGGTAAAACAACAGGACCTAGAAACCTGTCACCTACAATACCCATCCAAATGTTTAATGAAAAACGTGCCTGATGTCCAGATTCTATTAGAGCATGAGGATTTTCGTCCGCCCAAATATGCGTATTGTTAAGAAAACGAGAGTCATCAGCATCATGACGTAGAAACCAGCGGGAAAAAAACCAAACGTGCTTGATGATCATTTATTGTATTTAAGACCTGTACTCATTGCACATAGTATGGATAAAGCAGTTGCTCGTGAAGGATTCTCCAAACAAGAGGACCACTAATAATTCCTACCTCGGCTGATATTCTCCGCACTTTCGTACCTGGATTCTGCTCTACCAGTGCTAGAATTTCTTCTTCTGCTCTAGGAGTCGATACCGACCTTGGTCTTCCGGATAAATGGCACTGTTTGCTCAAGAAACTGGTATCACGCAATCTTTGGTGAATTCTTCCAAACATGCGTTGTGAAGGAATTTGGCGATTTGGATAAGCGTCAACATAAAGACGTCGCGCTTCGGTGGAGTTCCGATTAGCACGACCATACATTAAATGCATGTCTGTTAATTATGCGTTAGAGTAACCAGCCATAGCGAAAGAAAACTTGTGCACTGAGAACAACTGTCAAATACGTATTGCTTATTTCACTAAACATCAAGCAACTATTATAAGAAAATACACAACATTATTGCAAAATAAAAAAAGGTGCTAAAAAACATAAAACATTCCATATTTCCGCAACCGTTACTTTGCGGACCCATGTTTATTCAGACTTTTCTGCTTATTTTGGTTCATACTATTACCTCCTTAAATATTTTACACTCTTTTTTGAACACCCTTAATAACAATATCAGCGTAGCCTGAAAACTCACTCCTTCGGTGAGTCCTCGAAGAAAACTGTGGAACATGAGGCGCCACAAAGCGGTGTATGATATTCAATAAGGCATGTTTGGTTCAATCGCTATATTTTGACGTAAACAAAAGCTATGTAGGTACCATTTATTAATGACTCAGCGATTCCTTAATTTTTCCTATTTTAAAAAATAGTGCTGCTAGGTCGTTATCGTTTACTTTTTTTAATAATAAAAGTACTTAAATTTAATTTTTTGTGAATTAAGTGCGATGGAGAATATTTTTGTGAACTTCTACTTTCTGCTCAAGTAACTTTAAACTCCCCTTAATGCAGTCCCTTCGCACGGCCCTGATGACGGAAGGACTAACTTCAGGCGTCTTGTCTACGAAAATTGGCCGGCACCTTGTCCTTTAGAGCAGTTTATAAGCCATGAGGGAAATCATTCGCGCATCCGAGTCTCGCGGACTATTTGAATTGTGATAGATATGTGGCCTATTCTCTAACGGTCCTGGCGTTTCCATTCCGTGATTGTCCTGCTAGTCCTGAGGCGCTACTCACGCGATTTCCTTACTGAGGAATTCTTCTCTATTTCCTTGACGCCGAATGCTATGAGGTACACATGTACTGCATATATCTTTCGGTCTCTATGGAACCACCTAGAGTAGATTAAAATTTCAAGTGTCTAGTCGCCTTTCCGCGTTAAAATTGAATGTGTATGACTTTTCCATTTTTCGGATATTTTAAAGAGAATGGAGGCATTCCGAGGACTTGTCTGAATATTTCATTGGCCAGTTGACAGATTCTAACATTTATTCGAAAGGAAATTGAACTCTACACCAATTCACGCGATATTCGATGCATTCTAATAAAACAAATTATTTTTTATGTACATAGCACTACAATTTATAGATGTCCAGGCCAATAACGTATTAATAAAAAAACAAATGAAGGTCAAATATTTTTATTATATATACCCTAAAAGTGTGCGTATTTGTAAACTATAACCATAGATACACAGAGTGTTACCAAAGTGATTTGATTTAAAGGGGTAATAAAGAACGTACAAAACAATGTTCATTAAACAACTTAAGATCTCAAATATATCTTCAAGATATAAAAAAATTGTTAAATCAAAGAAACATACAATTTTGAACCTTATCCTGGTATGTAGAGTGCTCTTGGCAATGCCAAGGATGATACCTTCCAACATTTATCTTTACAACGAGGGGTCGGTACACCATTTCTGCTAATTTTTTATTCAAATAAGGCATTTTCCTCTAACGGCTCTTGATGTTGGTATTACGACTGCTACGGTCGGAACAGTTCCTTGGATAATATCGTAATATCAACAACATTTTCTTCGTAAAATTTTTATACTTAAAATTTGAATTTTCTATAATTATTTTATATTGATATGGAATAATTCTTTATATAGTAGTATTATTATGTAAGATAAAAATAAATTTGTCTGTATGTCTGTGAATGTGTGTATGAATGTATGCTTGAATCTATGTATATGTATGTGAGTGTATAGTGAAGTGTAGTTAATATCTTGTTGGTTATTTACTACTTTTTTTATTAATTTATGAACTTTTTGCTACATTAGTTTTTACACATGTTGTATCGAAACAAGTGTCTTCTGACACTTATCGATTACCTGTTTTATTTACAGTTTAGTCTAATGTTTATATTTTTAATATTTACTAACACATTTATACAAACTATATTTGTTAATATGGGCATTTCTGTAAATAAATTATTATTATTATTATTATTATTATTAACAGGAGCCGAAATAATAGGGAGTCTGCTCCTACACAGCCTAGCCCAAGAACAAGAATAGAAATGTGCACTTTAATTCTGTTACTGACAGCAATCAGTTACCGAGGTTACGGCATAACATCCCGGAAAATCACTATATATCAAATAATAGCACCGACTGTGAAAGCATAATAATTTCGCTCAAATGTATATGTATTAATTCAGTAAAAAAGTATATTTGATATATATATATATATATCAAATTTATATTTACATATTCTTAATGTCCAAGAATTCTTGAACTTCAACACTTTTTTCTTAGAATGACTTACTAAATTTAAGATTTATTCAAAGAGTAATATTTTGTTAAAATGTGAATAAAATATTAATAAAAATAGAATAGGTTATTTATTCTTCCTTAATTTGTAGGTTTATAGATTTGCACGAATTAAAATTATTAATATTTTATAATAAATGCCATATTGTAATATTTAAAATGCGTGCAAAATAATAATGTTTATAGATATTATTAATTTAACACTTATAGTAATTATTACCAAAAGCTATAAAAACAATTGTAGTGTTATTTACTACAAATTGTATTAATGTTAGTATGTGTAGGTGGTCATGTGCAAAAATAAAAAAGCGTGTTTTTGTGGGACTGCCAGGTTTAGCATGTAGCCACAAGATGTTGCTACGTGCTGCATCACGTATACTTAGGTTCCCTTCTGTCGGATAAGTCGTCGGTTGCCTCACCTATAGTATACTGAATAGAGCTAATAAACTCGATAGTGGTATATGTCTGGCGTACCGTTAATTAATTCCTTTGGCAGTTTGGCTATAAATCAGATGTTTACACATGTGTAATTACTTTATACACATCTGTTTTATGTGACCCGACTTTTAAAAGGAATACAATCAATATGCGTTGAAAGCAAGAATACTAATTATGTACTCGTATTCCAGTTATATTTGTTCTTGATGCATGTTGTCTTTACTTTACTTTATTCAAAATTATTTAATATTACCTATTTTCTCTAATTATAAAAAAGGCCCTGTATGCATTGCTGAGATTAATTACTATAAGTGTGTGTAAATAATCTGTTTTTTAAATACTGCTTCAATTTTTTTTAGTAAACGAAATTACATAGTGAAAACATTTTTAGCATAATAATAGTAAAGCAGGCCTATGTTCAGATACAATTCGAGAATAAGGGGTGATAAATGCGTCATGAAAAATGGAGTCAGTATCTTTAAAAAAATGTAATATTCTTACAATTTTCAAGACAAAAATTATTAAAGTTCTAGGAGTTTCAACCTTTACCTATATCGCTGGATTACTGTAGTCTCTAGCCAGGCGATTTCAAATACCCGATTACTTATCGCATTAACTTTTTTGTGAGTATTTACGTCAGTTTTTCAAATATCAGAAATGGCTTACGTCTATAGCAACTCGCAGTTGTTGGATATCCTTTTAATTTATGGTGAAGTGAAAACGCTTTAGATTTCCCGGTTAACATGCAGCTACTTTTACAACGGTGTGCAGTGAGTGCCAGTGAAATGCAAACGCTGGCGTGATACGAGAAATTTGCAACCGGATCGTGGAAGAGATAGAGGTCTACGGCGTCCACGGCGTATTGCAGCGTTTCATACCAATTATATGCGTACCATGTACAGCGTGTCCAAGCATTAATACCAAGATATTGCACGAGAAGGACCGGTACCATGGCCGCCACGATCCCTTGACTTTAAATCAACATTCAAATCATCAATTGAACTTTTTTTTGTCGGGATATTTAAAAAATGAAGTATATTGCACCGAAGTGGACACTATTGATGATTTACGCAAATGTATCATAGTTGTTGCCAATAACTTGCAAGCTTAAAACGGACAAGAAGCAGAAACAGTTGTGTTTGTAGAAACTGGGTATAAGGTATGATGAGCTCAAAAATAATATTTTGGTGTCTAGTATCTCCAGCTTAGTGTTGATACATTCTTTCTGACTCACCCTGTATACACTAAACGTACATTTAATGCATGAAGCACTAAAAATGATATATTTTGCTATTTGAAATAATTAGAAACTAACACGGGTTAAACAAAATGTTTGTCACGAGATACAGTAACGTAAATAAAGTTAATACTCCATAAATAAATTAAAGCCAATAATTAGCCAGCGCTGAAGCTGAAACAATCACGACACTCCATCTAGCGAAACTTCCGTCACACCCCTAAAAGCTCTCCCGCCGTCTCACAGAGGACACTGATGGGGCGCGCGTGGTCCTTGTGCTTTTCTTCTTGCCTCGTCCTTTCCAACTCCAATATTCCGCGTTGGTATCTCAGACATATCGTATTACACTACTGAGGGCTGTACTACTTACGAACGAATTCGTTTACAACCCGCTTGTTGCGTTCGGAACGCGAGCCGTTACAGCAGTCGTTACCTGGAGGATGCGCCTGCATATCTTTGCATTGTCAAGCAGGCAGTGTGTAAAATCATTAGGATTTTTCATCATCTTGTCACGGTTCGAGAAAATTCATCGCATGATTATTCATTGTACTTGAAAAGTAACCAGAAAGACCCGTGACCGTGAGTCAGTCGTATATTCGACAGTCGATTATAATGCATTCAAAACCATTAGGGCATCGTCGATGTTCAAAATGTAAAAAGCATGCTTATTAGTTAGTATCCCCCTAGATTTATATAGTATGTGATCCAATCCCATGATTACTACGTCCATCAGTTTTTTTAATAGGAAATACGTTTCCTGAGCTAGCTATCAAAATATTATCGTAAGTATTTTTAATTAATTTTAACGTCTGCTGAAATGTCAAAATTGATGAAAAAGGACTTCGTATTTGGAGACATTTTTGGGGCCGTCCATACAATACGATGAGGCATCGTTATTTTGAAACCTACCTACGCATGCCTTTTTGTGACAATATTATAGTAGAAGCGCATTCCTTTATCAATAACCATCTATTAGCCTCAGGAAGACATAAATGGTTCTCCTCAAGAGGAAGAGGACAAATGGGACCAACAAAGGCACCAATTCTCCTAAACACTACCTTAAGCTCAGATGTGAAACACCTTAGAATAACACTTGATGCAAAGCTAACACGGAATCTTCATTTGGATAGAAGACTAAAAAAGGCGTACATATCCTATGAGCTGCGGCACTGCTCATCCATTGGTAAAATCTGAGGAATTAAACCAAAGGTGACCCTGTGGATATACACTGCCATTGTGAGACCAATGGAGCTGTGTCTTGTGGCCGAAAGTCCAATAGACGACAGCTAAATAAAAGCTCAGCCAGGTACAAAAGATTGCCTGCCTAAGCATAACTGGAGCTATGCGTACAACACCCACTATAGCAATGGAGGCGATGCTATGCCTGCCACCTTTGGATATTTATCTAAAAGAAGTGGCTGCGACAACTTTGCCTCGCCTCAAGAATACTGATATACCAAATGTAGAATGTGGAGAAGTTAGGAGTCACCTGTTGAATGGGGTCGTCAGGAAGATGCCCCTTTTCCAGACATTGACAGTATTTCTCCCAACAGCATATCTGTATGCTTGGTATGGGACATGACCTGTGCAATGGCAACAAAATTGGCTAGGAGTGCATCGGGTCTCAATATTTTTGGACTATAACATTGGTTGAAATTATCAAAGAGGACATCCACAAAGAGTTTAAGAAACGGTGATGAAACAAATAGCTGCCAATTTGCTAAGAAGTTTCTAAAGTACCCCTGCAAGAATACAGCCAAAAAGTACCTGGCCAATCTTCGCCTAGTGACAGATATTCAAACTGGACACTGTTAGTTAACAAAGCATCTTTATTACATGAGAAAGTGCGAAACCCCTCTTTGTAGGGGTTCTGAACAAAAAGACGAGACAGTACTCCATGCACTCTGTGAGTGCACTGCTATCTCGTCAATAAGAGAATCGGTTAAACTGCCCTACCCACAATTTCAGATTCCAGAATCATCTATTAAAAATTCCATATTAATTAAAAAACATATGGATATAATAATCAAACGGTCGGATCTTGGACTATAATCATATAATAGAAGCGGACAAGCACATTACTCCAGTTCCAGAGTTACTTTTTTTCTACAAAATTATATTTTCTTTCTGTTCAACTGCATCATGAGCACTTCACTAGATTCAGCATTTTGAATCTGGATAGCAAATAGATATCTTCTTCCGTCTTAAGCAACTAAATTTTAAAAACTCATAAAGAAAACTGTATATTATTTAATGTTTCCGTACAAGTGGTATCTTTCTT
Source organism: Monochamus saltuarius (assembly GCA_025584915.1). NCBI lineage: Eukaryota > Metazoa > Arthropoda > Insecta > Coleoptera > Cerambycidae > Monochamus > Monochamus saltuarius. The sequence goes on along the minus strand of CM046724.1, from coordinate 21,426,147 downwards.
CAAGTAAGAATTTAAATTAATAAGTAAGATTTCGCCCTTTGCCCAGGACTAACGACGAGACAAAATTTTCTTTATTGTATTATAGTGAAATCTCATAAATTTACTAGCAGGAACATTAAAATTTAATTACGGAGACTTGGTTAAATCTTACGCGAGTAATTAACTACAACAAAACCGTTTCAGTAGACTAGAAACTTTCAGCGGATAAGGTAGCTACCTCTCTAAAAGTAATTTTAAATTGAATTTGGACTACATACTGCTATAATTCAATGAAAAGATAGTTAACCTACCGGCTAAATTGTCAACCGAAATATCAAAGAACTAAAAGCAGAATTAAAAGAGTTAAGTATTATTAACAACTCAAAATAACTAGATTTGTAATTTCAAGTATATAATAATTACATAAAACCACCATGCCATCTAGATCATTATTTTTTAATTAGCATTCCAAAGCTAGTCTACTGCAATGATTAACAAATTAATTTTTATTTTTATCTCGAAAACGGTGCGTCAGGAAGAAAAAGGCACCTTTTAAGCAAAATTAACTAACTTTAAGAAAGCGAGACTTTATTTTGGGTTTACATTTCTGTATTACTTTTAAAAAACGTGCTACCACTGTTGCTGTACCAGATATTGCACATAAAGCATACAATAGAAAATATCACATTAACTAAAAGAAAACTGATAAATTGAAACAGAATCCCACAAGAGAATAGCGATTTTTACATGCCAGATTAACTATCCAATAATGTAGCTATAATTTTATAAACTAAAAAGTAGCGTCTGCAGTCACCTCCCCAAGCAGGTGACGTCACACGGCTAGCCTCTAACTGACGGAAGGTTTTTTCCTACTACAAATAACTAAGAGAAGAAAAATACTATAATTTTGTTTATCTACTCCTATTAATTTATATATTAATTATTAAACTGCTTTTGAGCAATTAATATTATAAATAAACAAATAGCGTGAGTTTTTATAGTGAGTTATTATAACTCACGCTGGGCTTCTGCAATGATAATTCGGTATGGAAATAGTGTACGCAGTAACTTCTTGGAAATTTTAAGCCGATAAATACGTTCCATTGACGCAAAATGGAAAGAATTTTTAACAAGTGGAAAGGAGTGAATAATTTAAAGATTTTAAAATTATTAAATTGCCAACACCTGTCAGTAGGCGGAACTGTCAATTATTATCATTTAGGGGACTAATGTCATTTGATATTTTAACAAAATAATTTTGACGTTTTCAAATCAATTTCTAGTAATAGTCCTAAAAAGATGTTATAGTCGTAGATAAAGTATAGTATTCAACTTGCGGTAATGCAGGTCATAACTCACTTGATGACTCGTTAAATAATATACTATTAACTTCAATTCAGTTGAATACCTAGCATCTATAAGTCTACCTTTTTCAACTAATATCAAAATTTAGTGGACAGGCCTATTAAAAAACTGACTTTAATTATATATTTAACTTAAAACTCAATTAATATTAATACGTTCCATTGACGCAAAATGGAAAGAATTTTTAACACGTGGAAAGAATTGAATAATTAAAAGATTTTAAAATTATTAAATTGCCAACACCTGTCAGTAGGCGGAACTGTCAATTATTATCATTGAGGGGACTAATGTCATTTGATATTTTAACAAAATAATGTTGACGTTTTCAAATCAAAGATGATGTTATAGTCGTAGATAAAGCATAGTATTCAACTTGCGGTAATGGTCATAACTCACTTGATGACTCGTTAAATAATATACTATTAACTTCAATTCAGTTGAATACCTAGCATCTATAAGTCTACCTTTTTCAACTAATATCAAAATTTAGTGGACAGGCCTATTAAAAAACTGACTTTAATTATATATTTAACTTAAAACTCAATTAATATTGATACGTTAATACAAATTATTGGCACAACGATAAAGCAACACAGAAGCTAGTTATTATTACGTTCTCTATTTACTTATATGTGCATAGTTAAATAATTAGACACGTTTCAAAATAATTGATGATTGTTTATGCTGTAAGGGCTGATCCCATTGTCCCTCCAGCTATGAGATAATTAAATTCAGTCGATCTACCAAAGTTTCGACTCAGCCCGCGTTATTACACCACAGCCCTTGTTCGCCGCTCCCGGCGAATGATGGCAGGCACTCCACCTGATTGTCAACTTTTGTTACCGCCAGATAGCGGCAGTGCAGCAGATTTAATTTGTACAAACATAAATTTAACAATCAAGTAAACAATGGCCGGTTTATCGCGATGTTCAGATTTTGACTTTATGGGAGGCAGTTAGGTGGAAATCGAGGCTAATAAACGAAAATATATGGAAGAGCATTGTTGGCTGCGCCATTATAGTTATATCTGTATTCCGCAGATTTAATGGCACCGCAATGTTCGTCATTTTTGATGTAATTGAAAGAGACCTCTGTAAATTGATACCGTTGGCGACTATTGTTAGCATTGTGCGCTCTAATCTACACAGAAATGTAAATGTATCAAATGTCATACCTGCCTTTGAAGCCCGATTTTTGCATGTTGCTATTAATTATTGGACAGCCGTATGCAGCCGTGAACAAAACAAACTACTCGACTAGTAACAACACTATCTAAAACCGTCAAAAGTTTCTCCCATTTTCAGTAGCAATTAACTGATAACTGATAAGTGCATTACACAAAAAACCAAAGTGGAGCCTCAAGTTGATGTTATATTTTATAAATTAGGAAAATTCAGTTGTGCTATTTGTATCTACTATAGTGAAACAAATGCAGAGATAAATACAGTGAACCAAAGATTATAGTGAATGTATCTGAAGAAAAATAATTATCGTTGTTAATAAATAAAGGAAATGGGGAAGTAATACCACATTAACGGAATATATCCGATTGTTAGCTTCACTACAAACTTGGAAAAGAACAGTTTCTCTTTGATTACAATACATCTACCTTTCATTCAAGGATGTACTGAGAACAGGCAGCTTCTTAGGAAAACAACAAATACAATTCTGGCCGAGACTGTACAGGAATTCTATAGAAATTCAGAGAAATCGAAATATTTTCAAACGAAAGGTTAAAAACCAAAGGCCAGAACGTCACAGGCTAGTGATTTCAAACTATATACCAAACTATGCACCAGAACGTCATGAATACCTATTAGAGAAAAATATTATAACAAATATAACTAGAACAAAAATAGTTTTCGATGTTGAATGAAGGAAAAGGGGAAGTAACTCCACATTAATGGAATATATTTATTAGCTTCATTATAAACTTGGAACAGGCCCTCTTCATTGATAGATGTATTTGTGAAAATAAAACCAGATAGCATGTCAGCTCATACTACTTACAGAAAACCTACTCATGCTGACAGTTGTCTTATCATTATCATAGTCCATAAATAAAAACTAGATGGCAGGACCTACTCATACCAGATGCCATGACAGTTGTATGATGCTGAGTCTTATGATCATCGGGTCCAGAGGGATCATTAATAAGGAATATATAGATAGGCTTTCCTATGACCAGTGTCTCATTTATATGCGGAAAGGTATATTAACAAACACAAATCCACATTAGTGCGAGGTTGAAGGAACACCTATGCTACCTAAGGAATAATATCGGTGAGAAGCCAGCAATTACGTAATATATGAACATAGACAAAACGCAACATAGGAATAGAGATACATTGCATATTCCAAGATAAAACCAAAATTCTGGTGGCAGATAAGATTCTGTTCAAGGCTCTACAGGGAGTCTATGAAAAATCAAAATAGAAATAATTTCAAACTTCCGTCAAGAAACTAACGTCGTGGCAACTAACCTAAAGATTGTACAAAAGTAATATGCTACTATATAGTAGCATATTAGATTAATTTTTTTATTTCAACAACCTGTCTCAGAATATGAAATTTTCTGTTACATTTTTTCATTCATTTGTGTAATTTCAAATTCATTTACTTATAGCAAAGTACATTTTTATTGGTTAAATATAACATGTTTCAGATACCTACTCGAATGTAAACACGAGCGTTTAAAACCATTATAATTAAAATGGATTTAATCATTTTCATTTATACTTTAAATTGTTGTTTGTATAGGTTATTCACCGTTCCCAGATTCATTTCTGGTGACTCTATTTTTAGAAAAATCGAAGATTGTTTTACATTAAAGTTGTTTACAGACAAAAATTAGAGCAAACTCTGTAGAATGTTTCGTGTTCTGCAAATACGTTTCGAAGTTGCTATACCAAATAAAATCATTGGCGATTATATGTTTGTTTTGCTTTAGTACAAATTATGTTCAAAATCAAATTATGCCCGAAATAGCCATTTACAAGACACTAATACCACTTTTTGAGGAAAACAGCAGTGGTCATGTGTCACAAACCAATTTAAATTAAATGTAATATTAAGCGCTCCTTATATATTTTGTTAAAACAAATTCGCCAGTAAACACGTTGTGTCATTTTTTATTTTTCTTTGGGTCTCTACAAAATAATTGATTACAGCCTAAAAATATTTTACTTTAGATACTGCCTCGAATGTCATAGTTTGTGGAAATTTGAGTATCGGAATCGGTAATTTACAATTTATCTTACCGTAGTATTATTAATCTTTTTTTTAATTGTTTGTGTAATTAAACTTAAATATTGACTAACATTTAATCCAAGATAAGACAAGGCACCATAAAGTTGCATCTACATGTTTTGACAAAGAGTAAGTGGCAAATTGTCAAGTACATAAAATAAAAAATTAATTTTAGTAAAAGCTTAGCAATATCGTGGCAACTTGATGGTAGACATAGTCTACTAACAAGTAGAGTAGGATATGTGCGGCAATAAGTATGAGTATGTTTAATAACTAATCTGTTTCTTATATCCCTGTTTTCTTTTTTTTTATATTTATAAAAAAAATATTTATTTATGTAAAATAGAACATCTGGTTGGCCTATGTTCAGATACATTCTATATAAAATAAGTTAGAACACTTCACAGCAAGTTAAAACATTACAATTTTTTTCCTTGTAATTTGAAATTTAAATTTAATTTATTTTTTTTAATTTCCTGGGAATTGGTTAAGACAATAAACCATAGATTAAAATAATATGCAATCATAGAAATTTAATTTATTATTACGATCGTTTCGGGATAGCACCCATCTTCAGATAAAAGAAATTATTATGTTAAAATTTTTACATTTGTTTCTATCAATAACACATTTTTTTATTACATCATACATTGCATATTGAAGTCGATATGTCTCGAAAACAAGTAAATATTGGGAAAAACTTATTGCTCAAATTTTAAATTGAATATTTTAGACGGGCCACATTTCGACGTGCCAGGAATCATTTTTTTTTTATATCGCCACGCCATCTACATATATATATATTAGCGCTACAGGCCTAGTGACCCTTGGCTTAAAGTTTTGCAATTTTTGCTGCCATTTTCTTCTATCCTTTGCTTCTTCTTTCCAGTCCGTGACACCAATTTTCCTCAGATCATCTTTGACTTCATCCAACCATTGCTTCCTGGGTCGTCCTCTTCTCCTCTTCCCTCCTCCTGCCATTAGTATTCTTTTAACCCATCTGTTGTCGGGCATCCTAGCTATGTGTCCCAACCACCTGGCTCTTTGCGTCTTTACTACCTGCACGATGTTGGGTTGCTTGAACAGATCTTCTATTTCCTTATTTGTCCTTCTTCTAAATTCTCCCTCCACCTTAATTCCTCCAAATATCTTTCTTAAAATTTTCCTCTCCCATATTTCCAGTTTGGTTTCTTCTTTTTGTCATTATCCACGTTTCACAAGCGTAAGTGACAGTAGGTTTTATTACGGTTTGATACAGCCTTATTTTTGTGGTTCTGGATACAATCTTCGATTTTAGAATCTTGTTTAGCATACCTGCGGCTTTACTTCCTTTTGCCATCCGCTTTTCTAACTCCCTTTCCTCCTCCCCTTTACATGTCAGCGTCACTCCTAGGTAATCCACTTGTTGAACTTTTTCTATTATGTATTTTCTATTTCCTGTGCAGTTGATGATTAAATTAACTGGTCCGTCGTAATCGTTGTCTTTCATTACCATATATTTTGTCTTCTTCTCATTGATCATCAAGCCATATTCTCTTGCTTTCGCTTCCAGTAACTTAAAGGTAGTTGCTACTTCTTTTTTTGATCTAGCCATAAGAACAATGTCATCAGCGTAAGCCATGCACTGATATCTGCTGCCGTATATTAACCCACTGGTTCTTATTCCACTTTCCCTCAAAATAATTTCCTGTACCAAGTTAAAAAGAACCGTAGACAATGGGTCACCTTGCCTTAGTCCTCTTTTCCCTTTAAACTCTTCCGACACTCGTCCGCCCAACGTTATTTTATTCCCTGTTTTCCTTATCGTCATTGCCACCAACCTCCTAAGTTTGACTGGAATTTCCAGTTTTTCCATTGCTTCATACACCTTTTTACGTTTGATAGAATCATAAGCTTGCCGATAATCAATGAACAGCATGTGCAGACTTAAATTATGTTCATATGTGTCCTGTTGTAGTTGCTTCATAACAAAGATTTGGTCTGTAGTCGATCTTCCGGCTTTGAACACCCCTTGATATTCTCCTACTTGCGCATCATGGTACTGGGCCAGCCTTTTTTTCACTATTCTTGCTAATACTTTGTAAGTAACATCTAAAAGTGCTATTCCTCGATAGTTATTGCAGTCTTCTTTGGCCCCCTTCTTATACAATGGTACTATTAGGGCCTTATTCCAATCATCTGGCATTTCTTCCTTTTCCCAAATCTCTGTTATTATTTTCCATATTCGCGTAATCAAGAGTTCGCCACCATGCTTCAGAATCTCAGCTGGTATGTTATTTTCCCCTGCGCTTTTATTATTTTTAAGTTGCTTAACACATTCTTCTATTTCTTCTTTCGTAGGCGTTCTGATCATTTCATTTTCTCCTGTATTATACGGCTCCTCCTCCCTTTCGTACTCGCTCTCACTTTCATCTTCACTTTCATTTAATAATTCTTGGAAATGCTGGGCGAACCTGTTTAATTTCCCATCAATATCACCTACTAAGTCTCCGTCCTTACTTCTTAAAAACATATATGGTTCGCGTATTTTCTGTTCTGTATTTCTCTTAACTTCCTGATAAAAATTCCTCAGCTGTTTACTTTTGTATGATTCCTCTAGTTCTTCCATTTCCCGCTCCAAGACACTTCTCTTTTTACTTTTACATATTTTCTTAACTTCCCTTCTTATCTGCTCATATTTTCTTTTGTTTTCTTCGTTTTGTTCTTCCATCTGTCTAATCCTTGCTTTATTTCTCTGTTGTAACATCTGCTTACATTCCTCGTCAAACCACTTATTTCGTTGTCGTTTTTTTGGTTCCCCCAGTGTTCTTCCCGCTACCTCTTCTATTACTGTTTTAATCTGTGTCCATTCATCTTCTGTCTGTTCTTTATGTGGTTTATTTCTTAACGCTTCTGTCATTTCCTTTGCAAAGTGGATTGCCGTCTCTGTATCTTTCAGCTTATCCATATCATATGTTTTTCGTTTTTTCCTGTTCATTTTAATTTTTTGTGGCCTTTCTTGCTTCATCTCTGCGACAACTAATATATGGTCACTATCTGCATCTGCTCCTCTGTAACTTCTTACGTCTTTCATACTTCTTACATATTTTTTTCAATGACAACATGGTCGATTTGGTTCCTTGTCTTCCCGTTGGGTGCTATCCAGGTTTCTTTATGTATGTTTTTGTGGTCGAAAGCAGTACTTACTATTTTCATACCATTCTCCAATGCAAATTCTATTAGCCTTTTCCCATTATCATTACTCACAATGTGCTTACTTTTGCCTCCTGTAACATTTTTATATTCTTCCTCGCTTCCAACTTTAGCATTCATATCCCCCAATACGCATTTTATGTCAAACCTTGGTATCCTTCCCATAGTTGTGTCCAACTCTTCATAGAACTCATTCTTGATGTCTTCATGTTTTTCCTCGGATGGAGCATGCGCATTTATTAGACTCAGCTTCCTGAATTTTCCTCTAATTCTCATTCTACATAATCTGTCCGAAATTCCCTCAAACTCTATTACATCGTTTTTTAGTTTATCGCTAACCATAAACCCTACTCCCAGTCCCCTATGATCCGTCCCACTGTTAAAAAATACATAATCTTCGACGTTTCCAGTTGTAATGCCCTTCTGTTTTGTTTCTTGCAGTGCCAGTATGTCTAATTTGTATTTCTTCATTTCCCCAACTAAATGTTTCAGAGCCCCTTCAACAAAAGTACCTCTAACGTTCCATGTGCCTAATCTTATATTACTCTCTTTATTCTTGCTTGCTTTGGTTTTTATCTTTATTTCGTTAGTTCCTACTCCCAATTCATTTCCTCGCCTAGTCAGATCCGCATCTCCCCTTTCTCCAGCTTTGCTTAGTTTTTTGAACCGTAATTAGCGTATCTAATTTTTTCCAGTCTACCTTCACCTTTATTCCACTTCCAGACTTCATTTTCCACTATTAATTTAAAGAATCCCATTTTCACATTTTTTCCCGTAGCCCTCTCTTCCTTAAATTTCTGTCTGATTTGTCTTTGTACATCCCTTTCTTCTCTAGTTAAATCATCATTTATAAATATCATGTTTCCTTGTCTGTTTCTCAATTTCCTTTTGTTCTGCATCACTTCTATTTTGTTCTCTTCGTTTCCCAATTCTACCAAGCAAGTTTTTCACCTAGTTTTCGTGCTGTTTTAATGATTGCTTTTACTCCTATCTCCTTTTCTATAAGTTGCCCCATTGTCTCTCTTAAACGGTTACTATCATTTGTGTCAATCAACATACCCTGCACTACAATATTCTTCCTTCTTTTCTCACTTTCTAACTTTTCTACTCTTTCCCTGCTTAAGCTTACCTCATTTGACAGATCATTTATTTCTTTTCTCATGCTTTCGTTTATTTCCTTTAAGTTATCTACTTCTTTCTTGTAACTCATTTGTTCCTTTCTCAAATCCTGTATTTCTTGTTTCAATTCCCTAGTATTATCTCCTTGAATCTGTTGGTGGGTCTTAATATGTTTTACGTCGTCTGCTAAACTTTTCATTAACTCCATCATTTGGGTAATTTTTACCATAATATCATTATCAGTTTTTGGTGATCTTGGCGTTTTTTGGACTTTCTAAACAGATCCTTCTCTGACCCAACCACTCTTTTACGCTTCCCTCGTCCGACGTGTAATCTTCTGCGTCCATCCTTCTTCCTTCTTTTACTATACTGTTTTGAGGATTTCAATAAAACCTTGCAGGCCGCCTCTGTTCTTTTCCTTTATCTATCGATAGCCGGCTCACCGCGCAAAAAGTCAGATTCCAGTCGACCCGTCGGAAATCGAACCTTTATCGGTGTAGCACTAACCTCGTATTCTTTGCTTCACACTACTAACTCGTTTGTTTTCTTCTTTATTTTTTCCCAAAACAACCTACCACATTATATTCTTACTGTTCATACCACCATACGTTATAATTGCTCGTTATTTCCCAGTAAATTTGGGTTTAATTACGGAGCACAAAATCATTTGTGTTTGTCACTGACTAGCCAGGACTGGAGTGAGCCATCTACATATATAGAAAAATTTGAACTAACAGTTCTAACTACAATTTGAAGATATTTGAGGGACGTAACAACCAATTTCTTCATTTCCGAGATATGGGAGTGTTAAATGGCACATCCTGTATATCAAGTGAAAATTTTCTTAGGGTATGCTTCCTCAAATTTCTTCCGAATCATGAAGGTAGAATTTTGATAAGTGTCCGCTGTAATCCTTTAATTTGTTACCCTCAAGTTTGATATGAAATAATTACAGTTGTTTTTCTGATACTTAAATTTAATTTTTTTACATTAGTAATTTGTCCCTTTGTAAAAATATCACATTATACAGAATTATATGAGGGCGACATCATTATAAAAAAATGGTTGAAATCGAGCATAAAAATACGCCAAATACACGGTCAGTAAATGCCAAAGATGTCGACAGCCTATCGTTAACATGTCTGTAAAGAAGTTTTTGAAAATAATATTTTTATTAATCAATCGATTATCCTTTGTGCATAAAGTGCACGGCTTTCTTAGCACTTGTTTCATAAACAACTATTAAAATATTAAAGCAGAAAAACACTGCTGCCGCTTTTGAACCGCCATTACAATGTTCTTAACAATATCCCGAGAGACATTTTAAAACGCATTAAAATCTGCATGACAGGTGACTAGCCCGACGTACTGCATGCACACATGTCTCTAAAAATAAAGTATAACCTTCGGTAAAGTACGGGAAATAAGTTAGGAGTGACAGGTCAATTGAATATAATGAGCGAGCGTGTACAGCACAGCGTGTAAGTAATGAGTAATTGCATATTGGGGCCGTTTGTCATTGCATACGGATTAACTCTCTGCTCACTTTAATGTGCGCTGCTGTATTGAACTTGATTGGGTCGCATTTATTCCACCAATGCACAGATTGGCTTCAAAGATCGGAGAGTATTAACATTCGCATAAGCTTTAGTTTTAGTCATATTGGGATGATGGTTGTAGCAAGAATACCTTGGAAATTATTTGTATAAGAAAGTGAGGTGAAAAACGAACATTCTAACATATTCTTCTGTTTGCGCTGAAGGTAATCCAAGAAGCTAGAATGGTTATAGATAAAGAACAGCAAGAAAATAGTTTTCGAGAAGTGTTATTTTGATATGAATCAATATGCATGACCAGAACGAGCATCTGACGGTGATGAAAATGGTTTGAATAATTTAGTTCATCATGATCAACTCAGGAAGTGGACTGCTATGCTACCATATTTGCATTACACTGACAACAAAAATCAATGTGTTATAATTTCATTTCTTTGTCGGTTTGTAGTCGCTTAACTGGTCAACGACATCAACCGTTTTTGTCCCAGATTGTTATTGTTGGAATCTTTATATAAAGGTCAATAATAATAAAAAATAGTTTAGTACTATGAAATACGAACCCGGGTGGTACCCATCCAGGTAAGCTGAAGTGCTTTTGACGCTTCCACTGTATCCTGCTGAAATTTATTGACATCATCATCTGTCGTCATTGTCCGTTGCAGTGCAAGAAAAGTTTGAAGCATGATAACGTCTACCTACTACATCAAAAATCTGGTTATTCAGGAGTTTGGTTATCTCTATTCTCACTTTGGTCCATCGAATTCTCAACTCTTTCATAGTCTATCGATGAATTCTTCACTTCCAAACCAATAGACTCCACCGGGACAAAGCAGAAATACTCATCCTTTATTACTTCTTGTATGTTTTATTATAATAAATAAATCAATGCAATTTAATGAAAAAGTTACAAACTTATGCATTGACTCAATATTTGTATGTGATGGTATCAAATATAAAATAAATAAAGCGTAGGTGCATGATGAAAAGTCGGAAGTTGGATAGAAAAAACTGAACAGGACCTTTGATTTGTCTATCTGTTCATAAAACTTAGGAAATTAAACAGAAGTCATCTGTAGATGATAGTAAGCTATTAACTACCTAAATATCTAATCTAATAATTTCAACCAAATGAATGAGATCTACAGCATCATTGTAGCATCAAACACAAAATCAGGTATGATCTGACAGTCTATAGAGCCGATCGTACAACTGGTTTTACTAAGATGTTCTTGTAATAAAAAATTATTTAGAAAGCAACACCAATAAGCAATGAATATAATGAAATGTATGAAGAACAAACAACATATACAAAAGTATCTACAAAATTCGAAACAAACAAAATGTCCTGTCTTATTAAGATGCACTCACACAACTTTTTCAAATAAATAGTTATGATATAAGTGTTAACAGTGACATTTTATTTTGTAACAAGAAAGTCCCATCCTTTCGAATAAAATAAAATAACTTTTAGCACATCATACACTATTTTTTTCTGCAAACATCATTAAAAGTTATTAAGTTAATACTGAAAATTCTGAAATAGAATATGAGGCGGAAGCTGCATTAATATGCAAAACTTGAAATTTGGTGTGCCGAAAAAAAGGTATGTAATATTTCGGAGAAAGTTATTCTACTATACTTGTCCCAGTTATTTTTAAATTATGCACCCTCTTATGGAGTAATTATTTCATGCTCCGAACTACAATTTATTTGAGTAAAATAAGAATATTAGTATATGCACCAATGTTATTGCTTTCCTGAAAAGGAAATCATGTGATGATAGACTTAGAAAATCCAGAATATTTTCCAAAAAACAGGTTGAAAAGTGTATCAAAGACCCAAATGATGAAAAGTACTTATTCCAAAAAGTTACCTTGATTATTGGTATATTTGGAGCCTGTAGGAGAGAAGAATTAACTTATTTACGTACAGAGAACATTGAAGATGCTAAGTCGTTCATTAAAATGACTATTTCTAATACCAAAACTAATGTTCTTGGATTATTTACAATAACAGAGGGAGATATAGGAGTAAATTTGTTGGAAATTTTCAGCAAATATGCAACTCTACGTCCATCCACCATTGGTTACAACCGATTTTTTGTTACGTACAGGAATTCGAAATGTACTACACAAGCAGTGGGTATAAATAACATAGATTCAATTCTTAAAGAGATTGCCGAATTTCTCAGGTGATGTTCTGCAACCTTCCTTGCAGATGCAGGAACCAACATATCAAATAAGCAGGAAATACCACTTTCATTCCAAAAACTCAGTGCACCAGCAGCACTTAGATCTTCTTCCAATATTGAGTTATGTTATATGTTCACCTAATGTTCATTTATCCGATTTAAAAGATTGTGTTATTAATATTTATAATAAATAAATAATTTAAAATTCGGTTATTTTATGTAACTTTTACACAAAAAGATTGATTTAAGCACATGTCACTAAAAGACTTAGATACTGAAATGACAATCGAAATGTCATTATTATGCAGCGATTTTACGAAAAATATACTTACGTTTGGGAAAAAATAAATCATTTTTCACTCTACATATTTTCTTATTTAAAAAATACATCTTACTTTCAAAATATAATAATAATTGCATACAAAGTACTTAAGGACAGTATAGAAAGTTAATTCAATAACCACCTGCAGATCAGTGAGCTTGGATGGTATGCGAACTGCCACGACCGTGCAGGTGTTTAAAAGTAGTTTTCAGTAACACATTAGAGCTTTTCAGTGTAGAGTTATGACGTACATCGGTTAGTTTTTCATTCGTAATGTTTAACACCGTGATTTATACACTAGTATCGCCATTTTATGCCCGTTAAATCGCTTTTGTAGTCGCATGATTTACAGCCATATCAACTCAATATGAAAACGGATTTTCTATATACGGGCGAGGGCGATCATGTCGCTTTTGTATACCTATACGGCTTCTCTACTATAAATCCTTTATCTAACCATTTAAATCCATAAAATTATAGCCGGAGCGGTGTTTGGAAGGGAGGAAGCCAAACACAAACAACTTGAAACACCATTTACTATAAACAAAGTAAATGTGCAACTGACTGAGGATATTCAGGTAAGGGAACCGGCAATCAATCTGTAGAAATGTCGATTGATTAGAACTTGGCCGATTCTAACTACGAATACCATTGTAAACATTTTGAACTAATAGAAATTACATTGCTAGTGCCGAAAACTTCATTCTTCACTATTTCATCAACTTACGACTGCATATTTTCACAATTTTTTTATTTCTGTTTATACTTCAATATAATATTTATTAGTTATGTAATATGTTTTAAACTTAAAATCTTTACTAATATAATAATGTAAGTCCATGAAGTGTAAGTATACAGGGGATATCTAGTTTCATAAACCAAATTATACGGAGAGGGGGCAGAGTAAGATTTCTCTCTTCTTACTTAGGATAAAAATTTTAAAATTTAAATTCTGGCATCCATTTTCGAGCACAAATTATTAACACGTTGTTTAAATGAGAGAAATAAAATTTAGTGACATTATTTTTAATAGACATTAATGAAATAAGGTGTTTTTTGTGTCAGAAAGAATAAGCAAACATCAAGATTTGATTATCTAAAATTCATCTACCTCACCAGTTTTACCCGAATGATTCTGGTTGGTAATAGTTATTTAATATTTAACTTTATACGTCTTAAATATAGGTACTCAAAATAACCATTTTTAGAATTCTCAATTTGAATATATCTCATAATAGTTTTATATGTCAAAATGTATATGAGATCTTGATTTCTTATTGCGAGGAGGTACAAACTGTTTAGCCTATGCAATAGAATAACTTTTTATATTCTAGATTTTAATAGATTGTACTAAATTCAAATCTGATAAATATCGTTATTTATATTCAGCAAGTCTTCATGATCTTAGTACAGTAGTACTTAGTAGTAGTACTTAGTACACTTGTAGCAGGAATTTCTCAAATCTTTACTACACAAAATGATGCAATGAATCACCGGCAGGCCGGCTATCGATACTGAGAGAGTAGGCAAGAAGAAGAGTTTCGGTAGAATGAAAACTTTAGGGTAAAGTGGACTATAATATCACTGAATGATGGGTGCAAACATTTTCAAATATATTTCATAGTAATAAGATAGAGCAAACACACAAATAAACAGATATTTCCACAGTCAGCTTATGTTGAAATCGTTTATTTCTCTGTCTGACTGCTTTTAAGCAAAACGGTTTATTTCTTTCATTCCTATTGTACACCGAAGATAACGTTTGTAATTTCCCAACCTGTATATCCAACGAAAAAGTATGTAGTATAGAAGGTTTTTCAAATCTACTACATATCCATTACGAATGTTTTTTAAATCATAAATATGTAGAAGAAAAATAGTTTACAATAGAAAATGCAAAATATTCTAAATGCTCTGAGAAACAGATTTAATTTGAATAACACAAATTTTAATTTTTCTAATATTCCAGATATTTACAAGCTTTAAATCAAAAAGTATCGTATGAATGTAATTTTTACTATAAAAGAAATTAAACCACTAATTTTATTTAGGTTTTAATTGTAATTGCCCTAAGATATAGGTTATCCTAGTTGTAACAATCTGGAGCAAACTGGAACAGATGACAGTCAATATGGTTTCTAAGCCAATTATTTCCTATAAATCCATAAACATCAAGAATACTCGAATTTCTATTTCAAATTGCTTGAAGAATGTCTTGGAAACAAAAAATAGCTTAGGACACGTAACGAGAGAGCGTACATGATTAATGTGATAAAATAATAGATGTGGGCCCAGATAGAAGCCTCGTGGAACTCCTAAAAGAGGTTAAATAGAACAGAATAAGCGTTAAATTTGAAGCCATTAAATGTAACGTACTGTGAACAATTTAATAAAAACAATAATGACTTCAAAAATACAACACTTTTCCGGTTTTACTAATAAAATAGAATAATAAATAATGTTCCAAACTTTTCGCATAACCTTAAAAGAATAAAAAAGTTAATGCATAGGTTAAATTTACAGTCAATTCTGTTTTGGAGTAACTGCATATTCTAAATTTTCCAATTTTCTAGGAAAACTGGTATAGTATAATAATAATAATAATAATAATAATAATAATAATAATAATAATAATAATAATAATAATAATGCATTTATTGCCCAACAGAAATAATCCATTTACAGGACAAAATAAAAAAAAAGTGTGAGAATATTTCTAACAAAATAAAGGTAACTTAATAAGTTACATACAATACGTCAGTGTGATAAGTGTAAGTAATACTAACAGTTTGTACAGAAATTTATACCACAACAAACAACACAACTACATATCAAGTATTAATTAACCTAAATATCACGAAAAAATTGCGATCCCACCAATAATAAATTTTTAAGAGTACAGGTATTTAAATCACATAAGCTGGATATTTGATTAAAATTGATAGACATAACATATACTGGAGATTTCATACCTAAATTAGTTCTTACATTATGACAATAGAACATACAGTGATCCCGTGATCCAAGTCTAGGAACTCGTAGGTCAAACATATTCAACATAGATGCTAAATCAATTCGGTTGTGAAATAATTTAAATAAGAGTGACAAACTCGCAAGCACTCTTCTGGTATGTAAAGAATCAAAACTAAATCTAATATAGTCTATATAGTATAGTAGTACAAAGTCTCATCTCATCATATCGTTAGTATGCTATTTCCTGAATGTTTTTATTTTTCAGACATGTGATGTGATTAATGCACATCTGTTATTTATTTCAGTTTCGTTTTACAGTGTAAAAATATTGTTTTAGTGGTTCACTTAATAGCTATTTATACAATATTAACTCCAACATGTCAACAACTTACCTATGGTTGCACTGTTGGCAGGCGAAGCATTCGAGATGATACACGTTACTTCTGGCCCTCATGACCATTTCGAAGGCCGGTATCACTTTCGAGCAAGCTGCACAGTAGCCGGTGTTACCGAAAAGTCTTAAGTAGTCCCTTTTGCACAAAATTAAGTTAGCTTTAGTATACAGAGTGGAACCGACTTCACCTAACCGACAATCACAGCAGCCGCATTTTAAACAGTCCTCGTGCCAGAACATGTCCAGGGCCTTGAGAAGGTAGCGCTCCGTTATAGGCTTGCAGCAACCGGCGCATTCCTGAGGTGCCTGACCTGGAGTGGGCTTCGCAGCCTCTGTCTTGGATACGTCCATCGTCATCATAGGGCCGTTAGGCCTGGACTTTATCTGAAACAAAATCATAGTAAAATTAACATCCGTTTTCGGGAATCGAACAGAATGAGAGTTGATGTGGTTCAGAAATAGAAATAGTTAGTCGAACAAGAGCTGCAGTATATGGAACTTCCCTTTGAATGTTCCAAACAGAAATTTTTCATTTTACGAAAAATTGACTTAAACTTAATACATGAGCTTATCTACATATCGTCCGTTGCAGTAAAGATGTCAGACTCAAACAAGGTGTACACAAAACTTGTTAGGGATGCAACAGAGTACAAGGTATTGGCAAATAAAGTTAAAAAGCAGATTAACTCGCAAAAGAGAAGTAAGAAGATCCCTCGAGTTTTTGGTCTTTTATTCGCAACAAAAGAAAATACAACCTGGTTGACTTGTGTATAACATCAATACCTATGACAACTCTAATTCTATAGTTAATAAGTTTGATGAATTTTTTAGTACTGTATAGACGAGGTGTGGCAATTAAGTTCCGGGAATTTTTCAATGGAAAGCAAACAAATTAAATTTCGCCAAAATTGTATTATCGACCTTCACAATAGTCTCCCTCTAATTCTACACAACGATTCCAACGTTACTTCCACGATTGGAAGCACCCTTGGTAATCCTCCGCAGTTAACCCGTTCAGCACCACGGTTACAGCTTCTTTGACCACCTGTACGCTGCCATGAGTTCGGGAATAAAAAAAATCGCAGGGGGCAATATCGGGACTATAAGGTGAGTGAAGCAACGTTGGAATGTCTTTCTTGCCAAAAACTCTTCCACAATGAACGAGAAATGGGCTGGCGCGTTGTCGTGGTGGAAGATCCAGCCATTCTCGGCGAGTTCGGATCACACACGGAAAACCTGGGCCCGCAGTCGTTCCAGGACGCCAACATAGAATTGTCTAATCACTGTCTGGCCGGCAGCAACATATTCACGATGAATGATGCCGTGGATATCGAAAAAGATGATCAACATTTCCTTCAGTCATGACCTGGACATCCTCGCTTTCGTTGGCCGCTCTCTTCCCTTTTCCACCCACTGCTGACTTTGTTTACGGGTCTCGGGGTCATACTCAAATATCCAGGTCTCATCTTCAGTGACTATCCGACTCATCCAATATCTACCGTCGCTCCGAATGCGGGACAACAAATCCTCGCAGATCGATTTTCGCATGTCTTTCTGTTCACGGGTGAAAACTTTTGGCACCATCTTTGCGCAAATCTTTTGCATATTCAAATTTTCGTGTAACATCTTGCGAACGGTTTCTTTGTTGACGTTTAACTCGTCAGACAACGCACGAATGCTTAGCCACCGGTCATCAGTGCACGCAAACGGTCAATATTCGCCTCAATACGAGAGGTGACGGGAGCTCCTTCACGTGGATAGTCTTCTACTAATTCACGCCCCTTCTTGAACCGTTTTACCCATTCAAACATGCGTGTTTTCGACATGCACTCGTCTCCATACACCACCTGCAATTTTCAAATGATTTCTGAGGGTTTCTCGTCAGATTTCACTAAAAATTGAATCACAACACGTTGCTTGTAATTTGAGTCACTCATTCTCTCGACGCCACTAAAAAAGCTACTTCCAAATAATACGCATAAAACACAAACCAAATGTGCTATCTACTGAAACTAAAAGGAAGGTCCCCCTCTAAAAAAATGACGAACGATGCAGTGTTGCCAGTTTCGAGTTATAACTAAATTCCCGGAACTTAATTGCTACACTTCGTATACTAATAAATCAACAGACATTAAATTTTCGTTTAACAGTTATACATCAATATTTGAATGTTTGCAACAACAATTCCGTCTCATTTTGTAAAGAACTGTGTACACATATTAGCTCAGCCTCTAGCAGTTATTTATAACTTAGTTTTATGAACGAGTACTTTTATATAGGTGTGGAAATTGTCCAGAGTCTGTCCAGTTTTTAAAAGTGGAAATCAATCAGAAATTAATAATTAAGGACTATACCAATTCTGTGTAATTCTTCAGCTCTAAAAATGATCGCCTTTGTCATCAGAAACTATCATACATTTTCAAATGAAGTTGCCTTGAAAACTTATTAGTATTACTCTTATATACGATCAAAGCTGCAGTACTGTTTACCTGTATGGTATCCGCATTATGAATACCGTAAGTATTATTCCTCTGATCATTCCTTGATCCTTTCTCATGTTTAGAATTTATATAGAAACCAAATATACTAAATAAGTACAAGGACCACTACTTAATGTCATTAAAAAACTAGTTACCCTAGTTTGAAAATAATAAGAAATAACTAGCTTTTACATTAGACACTTAAATATATTCCGACAATGGAGGAGCTTATAAAACACCCATATAGTGAAAACTAAATGTTGGTAATAGTGCATTTTAATCCCAGCAGACAATAGAAACCAAAACGGAATGGTTGTATTGTGCCATAAAAATCATGTTTCATGAATTAGACGTATAATTTTCATATTTTGAAATTATCGCCCATTAGTGTCAAGCTACCCTGTTAGTGCAATCAACTCATAATAACTAAGTTACTGCAATATTACCCAGTTTTCTCCATAGGATCAGTTATTTTCGATACCGTTTTTTTAAAGTTCATTATGATTTTTATGGAACTAACTAAGAAAGTACGAGGATATCTAATAAGTAACAGGAAATTCAATATTTCAACATATCATTCAGTATAAAATAAAAAAACGTTTTCCACATGTTATTAAATCATAAAATGTTTTTGATTGTGTCATCAACTAGGACTTCACTACTTCTTTAATTTCGTAATTTATTTTCCTGGGGGTACATGCCGATCTGGTAAAAACGTACTAACCAATTAAATTTATTTTTGTAATTTATTATGTATCAGTAATATTTCACAAATATATAATGATATATAGATATTTTATTTTTATCAATCAATTATCAATGTCATGGTCATAGAATCTTTTAGAAGAACTACCTTCCTTAAAACTATGTCTTGCCGACTAATAATCAATGAAGCAACGTGGAAGAATGCTCGATATTTCCGTTTTCATCGTAATCATATTTTAACTTTATTTTAATTATAGGCCTGTTTGAAGAAATGAATCATACGAAACCTTATAGCATCAATAAATTTTAACTCATTTATTTTATTTCCATTTGCTATTTATTTTGCCAATAAATTTTCTAACTTCTATTTACAACTTTTATTTTAAATCAAAACATATTCATATAAATATTTGACTTCAGCCTGAAAAAATAATTCTTCTCTTAAATATAGAACAGACTTCTCATATGTTAATTATCTGCAACTAATTGGTCATCTTATGAAAAATATACGCCGTTTGGTAGAATTAAATGAATACTGGATACTTTTCCAAACATTACCTTCTTGTTTGTACTTATGAATCAAAATAGAAAAAAATAGCTGAAGTTACATCAGACATTGATTATGAAGAATACTTCATATTTAAAAACAGTAGTTTAATAACAAAAGCGCTTTTTTTTTACTGTTTAAGAAAGGTATTTTAAGCTAATATGTATCAAATCTCCTACAATTCCTATCAATGAAGTCATATGTATGTTCTTTGATACCAAACATCTAGGTATGCTAATGAACATCCACAGACAAAACTCTATTCAATAATTATCTAAAGAATTTAATATATTTACTAACCTCTGGAGTGGGAACTCGAAATTCAACCACAATAGATGAGATCTCACTTATTTCTGCATTTTATTAGGATTGCTTCATCAGGTGGCCTCTTAAAAAATCCAGGTGATTTTTTGACATTAATTTTATATTTATATCTCAAAAAAACATCTTCAAAGTTCAACTTTGAACATCCGGTACATTGAAATATAAACATTTTAGGCCACGTTTATATTTTCTTCATAAAATGGGAAAAGTAACCCAATCTTAAAATATAGGCACATTATTTTAGAACACCCTATATAATTTTGTATCTCCAACTGGATTATGTATTATCATATTAAATTTGCTATTGCATTCATATATTTCTCAAATGGAATAAATATTGAAATAAGAGGATATATTTGTTGTGTCCATTTAACTGGAACTTGTATTAGTATGCAAATCCAAGACATACCACAAACCACAATCAATATAAGTATGTTTACGTGTTATTATTTCTTTATCCTGGATACTGAATTAAATGTTTCAAGAAAAAGAAATACATTGAGAATACCATAAAGAACGATTTCAGACAAAAATATGAATGTATGTGGAAGTGGATTGAATTCTTTTTACTTGATTACGGCAGTCAATTTGGATAATGGGCAGATGTTTGATATATGCAGGGCGTTTTAAGTGTATTACAGAATAGATAGTGATAGGACGCAGTAGTATTGATGACGACGTCCGGTTTCAGTGGCGGCGTCTTGGGGCGTGATATAAACAAAGTAACACGTTTTATTTAAAAAAAAACAATAATGGTTATAATGATATAATATCAAACTAAATATAATAACTAGACAAATTTATAGTCTTAAATAACAAAACTGTAATTAATAATTTGTTCTCAATAATAAATAAACGAGATGAGGTTTAAATTATTGCAAATAATAATTTAAACAATATACAGGGTATCTCTAAAAACTATTTACAAAACACTAACACAAATTCCTGGGGCTTAAATTGCGGTTTTTTGTAAATATTTATTTAAATAACAAATCAAATCAAATCATTTATTACTGTCCATACATTAAAATGTTTACAAATGTCAAAAAAGGGAAGCAATGAAAGATACATATAAATAACAAAACAATTACCTATATATCTAAAAACTTGTCTCATTAAAATTATAAAACGCTTCTTCATTAACATATTTTCTAATTCCGACCCTACGAAATTTGGTACTTTGGGTTTCTTAGGATGACAAACCAATACCTTTTTGGGGAAAAAAATACCAAAGAAAAATAATTTATAACTAGAAAGTTAATATACTGAAGGACAAAAAAATTATTAGGCTTGTGATCTAGGCGACGTGCTGCTGATGGCGCCCTCTCCAATGTAGACCAAGACTGTGATTATTTGTCATTCTAAAAACCCCCTATGTACCAAATTTAATGTGAATTATGCTAATATGAAGATGAATATTTACAAAAAAAGTTCTAGAAAATAATAATTTTGGCATCCTATATGTATTTGGGAAACTATCAACTTTTGGACTAAGGTGAATTGAGCTAGATCCTCATATTTCAGACTCAGGAATTTATGCTAGCGTTTGTACAGTTCTTTTATAGACACCCTGTATCTTATTAAACTGATTCAAATTTTGCTGCCTTCTCTGTCAGTTCTTATTTGTGTTTTCTGCCACATGGTACCTAAATAAAAAAATAATAAGAAAAATGATTAAAAAAGAAAAACTACTTAAAAATACTACATATATTTTCAGACGTATTAGAGGTAATTCGTTAATTTTATTTTAAATGAGCTATAATTATCATATTCACCGAACTGCATAACTAAAGATTGAAGTGGGTTTTAATCCATACATTTACAGAAAACACAATAAAATACACGTCGTGAAAATAGTATCGCACGGCACTGCTCTGTCCAGTCCATTTTGTTATTACAATTCCTGTTATTCTTATTTCTAATAAAGTAATAGCCAATTCTTATTAGTTAAATTGTTCGGGCTGCCCACATAAACCAGAATTAGGGAAATTTATCCTTAATAGATGTAGATTTTGTCGACATCAAATCAGATACATAAAAATCGGTAATCGATTCAATGAATATGGACGTAATAAATAAATGTTCGAATGTTTTGATATGCATGCTCCTAACAAACGGCCCGTATATAGTTTAATAGAAGGCAATCAGGACTTGTCAAATTAATTGTACTTGGAGATTTAAATCACTGTTAGCTGAGCGTTGATTGCTTAAAGTCAGAAAAACATAAGGTTGCCATCCACGAGCCGGCTTGCAGAATAGCCAGACTTTCATTAAACCGGAAGACTAAACTTGTACTTTCGAATAGACATACTACATGTTGCTTTTTAATCGCTGGGTTTTGTTCAGTTTTATATTAAAGTAGTGTTGTATACATGATCAGGGAATACGATCTTGGTTTAATAAGAATGTATAAATTTTATGGTGGTTTGTAATGTATTACCAGGGTAATCTCTCAAACATATTGAAAGAATAGAACATGTATCTGGCGGCAATAATCACATAATAATAATAAAAATATTAGCATTAATGAATTGCCATGGCATATAAACAAAACCACGTGACCGAAAACGCGATATTATTGGCGTGACGTCACACGATGTTCAGTGCGATTTACGTTTCCGTAGATATAGGTGACAGATGCAACGTTACGGTGTTGATGATGCACACAGGCGTTAGTATCTCGTGTTTTGGCGTTTTTGCGGCATTTTTGGGCCCTAGATTGTGTTTTATGATTACAAACTTCATTAGTGCAGCAAAATTCGACGAGTCAAAGCAAGCAGGTGTCTATTGTTTTAACATTACCACAATTATTAGTGGCGATGTGGTGAACTTACGATATTGCTAAACGTAACTTATTTCTTTGATAGATCCGCTAGTGAAAATTATGACGACAATGCTGTCTTCAAATAAAGGGATTTACTTGAGGTATTTATAAAATTATGCCATTTGATTTCACATTAAACTACATTGTTTTAATTTGAAAAATAAAAACATTAAATAATGGTGTTTCATATTTATAATTTTTTTAAATTATTCTTTTTAAATTAATTTATTAATTAATTAAATCGTTATTTGTCACTTTTGTGTATTATGTTTTCTGGTTGAGAATAAAACATGTAATTTATTGTAGTGAAATCAGATACCAAAATTTTATAAATGACTCAAATAACATTCTACATCTCATAAATGGATATGAAACGGTATTGTTATATGCACCTAATAAACGAATTACAACTAGAGCCCATGATTATAGAAATTATTTACATATGGACGAAAATTTATATACCGAATTACTCAACCATGTCCCTACATTACTTCAAAAAGAAAATACTGCATCTTTAATTTTTCCACTAATATATTGCAAGCACTTAACATCAGAGATTTGAAAAGACCACGTTCTTATGTTAGTCATGTTTTAAATAAACAAGTATTTCCCGAACAGAAGACTACGGAATATGTTAACCTGACTGCTTTCCGTAGTTTTAATTCTTGGCCTATACACACAGACACGGTTGGGCTTGCATGCAAGAAGGCAAACGGCAGGCAAAATTTCAATCACTGGAAGTTTTTCGGGAGGAGTTCAGGTTGAGCCTTCCGGTCAATACAATCACTAACATTACGGTTTGCTGGAAGGTTTGCTAACCGGAAGGCCTGCCTTCCAGTAAACCGCATCGTGTATGGCCACTAGTAGCCAGAACTTGTTCTTTATTGTTCATAAAGATGTTTAGTATATTGGTAGTATTAATTACAAAATATACGCATTTTATTTTAAAATTAAATAAAAACGTAAGTGTCAATTCAGTTCCCAAGAACGATTTTTTAGCTCAATTTATATAATCTCCTGGATGAGATCAGAATATCGAAATTTTTTCCTGCCTTTTTTACCATCTGCTAGTTAATTATCCCGAAAACGTTAAATTAGAATAGGTTATCGACAAAAAGCTTGCCGAACCTTGTATTTACTTCTACTGATACTGGAAGGTTCGAAAGCATGACAGAAAATGGTTTACAATCAACATTAATTATCCATAATATTCATTAACCCAGACCTGGTGTAGTCTCAAGTACCAAGAAAATTGAAATTTACTTAATAAATTGTGAACGACTAATTCAGTGAATAAAAGATTAAAGTCGTGCTTTAGAGCGGGCTAGGTGATCTCCAAACAGGCCCAAGACAAACGCAACCATTATTTTTCACTATACTATCATATACTACTTACTACTAAGGTATTTCATGAAATCCTTTTCAGCACCGCAGTCTTTCAAATACCAATAAAATAAATGACCGCTCATGACCACTAAAAGCTGACGATAACCCGGTTAATATGGATTGGAACGATAAAGAAAATAATATAGAACTTGTGACGCAAACTGACATTTAGCAGTCCTCTCTAGTTAAAGGAGTTTTTATGGTGTACTTTATTCATTCATTATACGATTACTTTCCAAGTGCAAATTTGATCTACAAAATAATAATAAGCACCTCTCTTTCACAAATGTATTTGGACTAACTTTTATTATATATTACGTTCCATTTTGTTGATGAAAAAAAAATTGTATTTCATAATGGGTACGGTCCTGGAATGTGCGACTGACGTGCATATCTAAAAATTAAAATGAAACATATGGATATATTACTTATGTAATTAAGACACCTACATGGTACTGAAGTGTCAATTTTTTTTTTTTGGAATTGGTTCTGGTGTGATACTAAAAACTACAAAATATTTTTCTTGTATGTTTCGTTCTTAATAATGTTAACATGAAACCGGAACCAGTTTCTCAAAATACTCAAACTTCAATAGGATCTATATTATTATTAACAGAATGTGTATATAAAAAAAAACAGACGACAAGAATTCAGACGACTTACGTCATACGAACAAATGAATAATTCATTATATTTTCATCAAAATATTTAAGAAACTGCAACTGATAGTAATAAAACTATACACACTACACTATAAGTGTGCATTATATATTGCACTAAATTGCAAAAAAATATTGTTTTTAACGCGACCAAATATCGAAAATTACGTTGACAATAAAGACAAATGTGTAACGTCAGCTGTGACGTAAGACGTCTGAATTCTTGACGCGAGTATAGATACATGTTCGTGATTTATACAGTGATGAAATGAATTTGGAAGAAAAAATTAACTAGGATTAAAAAGACAACGTCAAATGTAGGTATAAGAAATTCAATACTGCTGCTACTGTACTGGTTTTAATTTCCCAATATTATGATGTGTGTGGTCAATAATGAACAATTTAATTTATTTTGATAGAATTGTGTACCTAATTGTTACATATGTATAGCGTAAAAGAAAAAGCTGGCAATAATGTATATACATACAAATTGTGAATAACTGTAACAGAAACTACAACTAGCAAGATTAACAAAAAATTGATATATTAAACGTATTGTATTTATGTCATAAAACAAAACAACAACAATTAACCAATAAACGTTTAAGTGTTTGAAAAATGTACCATTGCAGATGTTATTTTATAGCGAAACGATATCACATGTTAAGGTCGACATTTCGCCTACAATAAAAAGAAACTCTGATACAAATATATTTATATACAAGACAAGAAAACCGCTGACAGACTTCCAGCGCAGAAGTATATCAAAAATTAAGGCAAAACAGTTCTAATATGCATGGGACGCCACCTTACGAGATACAGGGTACTAAAGTTTCTTTAAAACTATACATTGTCTTTGATAATTACAAAACTACAAACAACAGTGATGTAGAGAAGGGGCTTAAACGTACTATGACAGAATAAATGTAAATAAATCGACTAACGAAATTAATGAAAACTTGAATTACTAAAACACTTCTGGTTGGGTCTAAATTTAGATTATTTTGATAAACAATTGAACACTACTCAAAAATTTTGTCAATTTGGTTAAATTAGTAGTGGCGCTGTAGATATCTTTGTAAATGGAGCACGTTACCTCCGTCTCTACGGCACTGTTGCCCTAAAAGTATTGAGTAGTACATTAAAGAATTAACCTTTAGGTGCTAAGTGCACGTGACAAATTTGAAATAGAAATAATTCAGTGTTTTAGAACGTATATAGCACAGTAAAGTTATTTTTAAACATTAATGACTTGCATTCGAATCACAAACTCTAGTCGTTAATTAGTAGTTAATGATTAAGTATCATTGTTCTTATTATTATGATGTTTTATACAATTCTGTTAATTTTTCACTATTAGGTATTTACTTGCTTTTATAATAATATTGATATAAAGGCAACAAACACTAAGCAGTAATCCGCTCGTTACTGATCATTACGTTTTATTTGAGCTAACTACAAAATATCCACAACAAATCGTTCTCTTATTTTGTAAACAAAAAGTTTGAAAACATCCGGGCCTGTAAGTCGCAGCAAGCTCGCTCAACTTCGCCACCAACTTCGGCAATTAGTTAATTATATTTTACTTTCAAGACTTAGGATTGAAAACAGGTTCAATTAACTAAAGTACTTGATTACAAATTCAATATCTGCAGTTGCAGAATCGATTAACGAAATTCATAATCAATCTTAACATGCCAATTATATTTGGAGAAGATCAAAGAGGGCTTGGGTTGTAATCAACGCTGCCAATTAAGTAACGCTACTGGCGGCTACAAAATCAATCAAAAAACTAATTGAAAGCCTACTACGATCCCTGAAATCCTTTTATACGTAGTTCTTTCCTTGTCTGGTCGAAGCGCTCTTTCCACCCTACAAGGTGGAATGAGAAAACTTTAGTGCAACGACTATTTTAAAATACAGCAGAATTTGAAAACTTCCATTCGTTTATTTGATCAACAAGTTATTTATTATTCATTTCATTTACTGTAGAAATATAAACGCAAAATCAGAAATAATATAGATATTTATCATGTTAATTAGGTACTATTTCATAAGTTATTCTAAATGTTATAATAAATGTAAAAAGTAATAAATTAATATAATCTAAATTAACAGTAAATAGTCAATAAAAAAATATTTTAACAAAAATAATATGACTACACTTAGGTATCCTATGTAAAATATATCTAATTTGAAAAATATTACTTTTCAACGAATTCCAATTTAGCCTCTTTCAACTTTTCTTACTTTTTTAGTCTACGATGGTGTCATTATGACTCATTTAGCATAAAATAAGTTTATTTCCCGAGTTCTTGAACTTATTTAAGGAGCATCAATGCCTGAAACGTTAACCAAAATATTAGAAGCCACTCTCTTCTTATTTTCTTTGGAATCTTCTATATAACTTTCTGCTGTGTTAAAGTGCCAATCACCATGTCTCTTAACATTTAATAAATCGACTCTTGAATCTGCAAGCAACGATGCAGATGATCTATGAAAACAATGTCCAGTATATTGTTGAGGATTTAGAAGGCCTAGAAACAATGCTATGTTATATAGCGTTTTCCCAAGTCCATTTGATATCTTCAAATTATTTCCACCATATTTATTCCTTCAATGTTTCCGCTTGCGATATTACTAATATCTGTAGTTTTCTGCATGGGTATAACTGAACGCAGAATAGAATAATACTCCCAAAGCGACGAAGGCTTGCTGTTTTGAGATATTCGAAATATGCCGGAAGAACCTTTTCATTGCTGCTAGTCTTGATTCCTTTCTCTTTTCATCAATCTTCAAATTTTGCATAACTGTGCTCGTACGTCTGTCTTCATTTTTCGGGAAGTAGGGAATCGACAAAGCTTTGCGCAATGTTATCGATATCCGAAGGAACACTCTCAGAATCACCCATATTAATATTCTTTTTCACTGAAACTTAACGTATGACACAAAGTTGGACGATAATAATGAAGTTGGCAAAGTCAAATTTGAAACAACAAACTCTGATTACCACGACATCGTCGAATAAAAGAGTACCTAATAATTTTAAATTTGTAAAAACATTTCTGATATTTTAAGATAAATCGAATCTGCAAATAAAATCTATTTCGACCATCGTAGATTAAATTTTGAATGATACACGTTCCATATAGACTTTCTTAATGAAACTTGTATAACTAACGTGTGTGTAACGTTACACGCGTTTCATTATAGTGTTCATATCGAACTAGAATCATTAATAACTATAATTTAATACTCATAATTTTCACTTATAATATATAAATTATTTTTCGACATGGGAAAAATTTCCGGTATTAAAGTTAAGCTCGAAAGATATTCGGTAAGAAAATTTCACACCATATCATCTATTAATTTGAAGGTAAAAATTAGAATCACGTGCAATATTTACACTTTGTAATTGAAAATAAAAGTAATTTGTTGTTTGTTGCTTGTTTGTTTGTTTTAATTTATATACATATAGACTATTAAACAGTTAAGAATAAAAAGTAATTAAAATATCAAGTTCTGTCAAATCTGTATGTCAAGAAACGCCCAGTGTTCCATGGTAGCGAAACAAAATGCAAGTTTCATATTTGATTGGACAACGCTGGTACGAAATTTTCATTAAAATTCAATTATCAATAAATTAGCTCATCATTTATATGTACACTGTTTTTATTAACAAATTTGAAAATGAATTTTTCAGTTTTATGGATCATTTCTGATCAATAAATCAATAACAATGAATATTGAAATATGAACGCTATTGCATTTTCGAAAGAGCGGCAATGTTATTATTAACATATTCAAATATTGATTATGGTATTTTAACATATCATTTCCTGGAATATTTAAATTAGTCACTAATTGTAATACACAAACTACAATGGTAAAAGCTATTACATGTTTTAAATTAATCAATTAAAGAAACACTTGCGAGATTCTTCACCATTTCACACTGTAAAAGTAATCCTGAAAACCGTTGTCTGTTGTGTTTCATTAATAATTTTCTGGATTCAATTTAGTATTTGACTTTATATTATTGTGGATTGTGGTCTGGATCTTATTGTTTCACGATATTACTCACTTTATTGGGTTTTAGTGATATTGTTTTTATTGAGAATTCTCCTCAAGTCTGATGTGATTCAGTTTTATTTTTCATTATTTCTCCATTGTTTTCAAGTAATTATTTTAGGTTTTTCAACGATATCTCATTGAAAAAGAGGAAATTCGAACGAAATTAACAATCGATCTGTATCTTGTATCGTATCTTTTGAAATTAGTCTTGTGGATATTCCCAAACCATTGTTCTCTTATTGGATCACGATTGTTAAGATTAATATTTTATTCTCAACTTCCACATATTGTGGGACGGTTTTAACATATATGGTAGGTACATTTCTTATCACTAATGAATAATATTATATACATTTTACCTATGTAAATACACAATTAAGTAAATAATATGAATTTATGAAAAGATTAATTTGCAATAGAGCAGTTTTGTGATTCTAAGAGAAACAGTTAATAATTATTTTTGTTCTTTCAAGGCAGATCTTGTATTTCTGTTAATCTACCATAAAAGCAAGACCTGTGTCAAACCAGGCGGATTATACTTCATAATTACTGATGATACTGTGGAAAATAACTATTATGTGGATTGCAATAAACTTCTAGAACATGACAATTGACCCAAACTCACTGATCAATGAGGATAACTGCTAACACACATTGCAGTTAGAAACTCTAGGAAACATCCTGGCCGAAGTTAGCCTATGTTGGGATGTCTGGAACCAGAAAGAAGAGTAGAAAAGAACCAAGAAAAAAACGAGAAGCTGGAAACTGTACGAAGACGCCTATGTTAAAACCATAATAAAACTATAAAGAGATCATAACGGTCACTAATAAACTTATGTTTGGTTACAATCGAAGAAACGGTGTATCCACTCTATACCATTTATATTCTACCCCTATTCTTATTATGTATCCGTCAAAATTACTTAACTTTTGCGTATAAGAATAAGAGAGAAATATAATCTACAAGTATCCTCTATAAAGTATTGGGATGTCATACGTAGGTGATGGTCTCCATGGTTATTATTTAAATAAGCGATGTTCTGTAAACTTATGCAAAGATTTTGTAAATTATTTCCAAATGAAAATGGAATGTCAAGTAAAAAAACACGAGTATTTTCGACATATCCTTTTGCTCGATAATGTGCATACCGCTGGGTGTAGAGCTCAAAATAGATCAGTCCTGCATCTTTCTAATATCTCGAGGAGAAAAAAAAGCCGCCGAAAGAAACTTGCGTCTTTTTACCATTAAAAGTCTGTACCTCGTGACACTGCTTAAGCCAATTCTGTATAGGTGCTAGATGAGATGGCCATGGACCGTTAGGATACTTGTGACAATCCTAATGTTGCTTCCACAGACAAAGGTTGCTTCTACTAAGCATAATCAAACTACGGTCTGCGTCAGCCCATGGGTCCTCTATAACTTGACCAATCTTCCCTATCGTTCTCTGATCCAGTCATCAATGGGATAGCATTGTGGTAACTCCAATACTGGTGTAGGTCCTACAAATTGACTATTCCAGCCTTATCTGGTGAACATGTCGGCCTTTTCATGTGGCACATCATTATGACCAGCAACCCAGATTAGCTTAACATAATTTTCCCTTCAGTAGCCCTGATATATTCCAGGGCCACAAGAGAGTTGTCGATGCATATTTGAATATGCTGGTTTACAATCTCTTTCAGGTATTCTTTTGAACGCAGATGTAGTAACCACTTCAGCCTGAAAGACTATGGTGGATTTCTACAGAAAGTGATAAATTCACTCTTGGTCGCACTCCGTAGACCCTCGCTCTTGAGTCCTGGTCTGTCTTTCATCCATCTGTGAACCGGACGAGCCGTTTTGCGACCTGACCATTAGAATTAGCCGGCCAGGCTCCCGTAGTCGAAATTTCTACGTTACAATTCCTTTGAAATGCGTAAGTAGTGTTGGACGTACGGTGAGGCATTTGAGCAAAGACAACAAAAATTGACTGGTCAACATTTGTTCTCTAAGCAAAAGCTTCCAGTTAATGTTGTTGTGCATTAGGTGAATGAAGGCATTGCCTACTATGAATTTTTCTCGAGGACTTTAACCATTTCATTTTTTGAAGCTACAATTTAAAAAAAACAGACTGTCTTGGCATAATATAGATCACAAAAGAGTCATCTCATATTTAAGAGCTCGTTTAAGAATGCAGGGGTTTTCCACATTTTTCCATCAGATTTACATCTCTCTCGCTCTCTAGCCTTTGAGAAATCTTCATCATCTTTCATCATATCATATTTTCTGCAGAACGTTGGTAGGCAATGATAGACAATGGAGTAAAATTATTTGCTTGATTGCTTTTGTTTAATAATTCTAGTATATTGTTGCTCCAACTGCTCGAAGATAAACAAAATTTAACTCATTACATGCGGGTGCATAAGAATTTTATACAAATGACACTTTCAGTCACTGTAGTAATATCAAAGGTGTGCGCTGTCCGAAATCGTTTAATTTTGCACAAGCCTTTGCTGCAATGTAAAACTGAGCTTCTTTGAAACGAGCTATACAAATAAAAAACATTAATTAAGTTATTAATAAAAAGCGGGTAGAGATGCAGAAGTGAAGTGACTAAATAAAGGATGCCATTAAAAAATTAATCAGTTAACTTTCCGAGCACGTACGTCAATTCTGCCTTGAAATGAGCAGCTCTTTTAAACGAAAAAACTTTATACTTGATTAGGAGCGTTAAATTAGGGCCGACGAAACTTAATTAAATTTTATATAATGAACTAACTGAGGAAATGCTCAACAAAAATAATTAAAAACCTAAATTTACCCCGCCGTTGTACAGTAAAGTGACAATCTTAATTAACAGGGTTATTCTTCGGCTACTTTCGAGTACGATTCGGTCCTTATCATTCGAGTTATCGCCCCTTTTTATTCAAAAAGTAGATGCGCCAAGTGGCCGTCCTGAATATTCTGCATAGTTACATTAATTAAGCCTTCATAGGGGTGCTTAGTCGTTTAACAAATAAAATGTAAACATAACAGAACCCTTGAAGTGTGAACTATACAAAAAGCGCAATTTATAAACTAAATGGAGTAAATACACTTTTTATTTGAAAATTATTTCACTGATTAAATTAAAATACTTTAAATAATAATTACAAAAATATAAAGCTTTATTTATCGAGACGAACACACTTGGAAAAATGGTTATTTGATTCAATCGGGTTCGGCAAAAATTTTAAGCAGCCTTGTAGTGTAAAATGGCATTGGTTCAGTGTGTGACACGACGCGTGTGCATGCAAGCTGATCGGTTGTTTATATTTCAGAATGGCCTCAAATCAAGAATTAGCACATATAGTATTAGTATGTGAAGGGTCAACAACTTGTTCGTATACGAATCATTACCCCCACAGACTACAACCGATTCTCAAAATGGTTCAGAACGCTACTCAGAGACTGCAGCAGAGTGAACCCAGTTCATGACGGCGGTGGACAAGAAAGACCGCAACGTGTCTTAAACAGAGACGAAGATAATATACCTCTCGTTATATGTTAGACGGTCATTGTTTCAAACTTGAAACCTCGGCCTTGTTAAACAAAAACCAAAAAAAACGCTAAAAATATTTTTCAGAAATTCTGAATTAGAGGTTATGACGTAATGGACAAGCGTCTGGGTACTCTGGCCCCTCTTGTATCGTCGGAACTGTTCCTCTAAAAGAAAAAATGTATCCCTCAAAAAAGGATTAGAAATCAACAACCCTTCTAAATATAGCACTACCCCAACAAAGAAAAATTAGAGACGTCGCGACGCTGACGTTTGGATCGCCACGGTTGTGTCCGTATAGAAAATTGAATCTATTAACAATCCCTAAAAGCTGGCTTCTACAAACCGTTGTTTTTTTAATTTCGCTGTATTTCTGCCTGGGGGGTTTTAAGTGAATCACCCTGTCTAGGTTCAGTATTGGCAAACGTTTCTTCTGTTCTACCATAAGAAAGAAGGAAACAAACTTTTGTGTTGAGACAAACACATTTGACGTTGCCATACTGTGGAATTGTCTGTTTGTTGAATTTTATTTTGCAAGATTCATATTTGTCATTCACATAACCAGAAATAAATAAATAGCTTTGGATGCTAATGGGAGTGAAAACACTCACCGTCCAATGATATTCTCATAATAAGTCGGTCCACTCTCTACTTCCCTCCTAGTTTGCCTTCAGCCAGCGCTCTTCTTCCTGTCTATCAACTCAACATCGATGGCAACAGTTGAAGTGTGCCGCAAAAATGTTTGTTTTATGGAATAAAAATTTGAGATCATCTCATTACAAAATGACAGTATTATGGTACTATTTAGATCGTGAAGCATTGGGAATGTAACTGTGAGATGTCTATCGACTTGCTTTGTTCCTCTTACATAAAAGCAATAGAAAGATCTAAACTGTCCGAATGGGTATAGATACTTATCTAACAATATAAGTAAGTTTTCCAAAATATTTTTTTTTTATTATTGATTAAATTTTGATGACTTTCTGCACAAAGTAAGTTCGCTATCAAATTGTTTTGTGATTTAAATAATTTTGAAAAATTTTAATTTAGGTATTTACTTTTCGAAGAATATATCTGTATAACTTTTAAACGGATACCTACAGACAGCAAATAATTTTCCTTAATAAAAATTGTGAAAAAATATGAAATCTTATTGATGATGAAAACATTTGGGTAACTTAACGGGAAAATACCACAATCTCTTTTTCAGGAATCTCGAAAAAATTGTTGTTCTGTCTAGGCTTATTCTGTTCCATTCGAGTTTATGGATTTAATTTTTTATTATCACGTTTTATTTTCCCTTAAGAAGGTCAAGTTTTAAA
Organism: Monochamus saltuarius; assembly: GCA_025584915.1. Classification (NCBI taxonomy): domain Eukaryota; kingdom Metazoa; phylum Arthropoda; class Insecta; order Coleoptera; family Cerambycidae; genus Monochamus; species Monochamus saltuarius. The sequence goes on along the minus strand of CM046724.1, from coordinate 21,391,965 downwards.
AACTCTATACAAATGTATACAAGATTTACATTTAAGTATCTAACACTACTATTGGCTACTGCTGGCATTGCCAACTTAATTAAAACGACAGAATTATCAACATAAATGTAATAAAACTTATTAATTCTAAAAAATGTACTCATTGTCCAAAATTTCAGGGTTTGCTTATTTGATGCATGTGCATTCTTAATAATTATTTAAAATTTTTAGAGTTAAGGTCGTTGTATAAAATATTGCAATACCAAAATAACTTATTAAATGCATCCACTTATTTACTTACACACTCAGTTCCACATATCACGTTAAAGTAGCAAGAAAACCCGTAACGCCGCTGCACAAACTTCGTTCATGGCACGAAGAACGTATCACAAATGTCTATTTTATTAGGATGTTTACATCCAGCGAGTATAAGGTATAAACAACACATCACAGTCGCCCCACTTACCCCTACAGCATCTCGCTCTGCCCGATAGCTTTCAATTTTTTTTCATATCGCCCGGCCATAAAACGGCAATTTCAATTCGAAAACTGAAAAGAAACACAGAATTGATCGACATATACAATCACTCGGATTTGCTTAACATCGCCAGTTCGAAATAGCTCAGTGGTCTCTCGAAGAAGGCGATCAATTTCACGGTTATATTGTTCCGTCTACGTTCCGTCTCTCTCGCTCCTGCTCCCCGTTATGACTTTTCGCCTCTTTGTTTTACCCCCATCCGTCACTTACTTCGTTTAGTGCCACTTAGTTCATTCTGTTTTGCTTTCTCCTCCTTCCGCTTATTTATTTCGGATTAGACTCATTCAATTTATCATCTCATTACCTATTTACGCCCCGGGCTGTACAGGGTGATCTACATGATACCAACAAATGTTTTGGCAACGCATGATAATGTTTTTTCATATATTTTCAGGTATTAACAATATTGTGTGAAACTAACTACTCAGTGGACAAAAGCCCCAACCTGCGTTGAATTACACCCACAATATCTACCCATATATTCCTTATTATTAGCTTTTGTAACATTTTTTACTGTTTAAGAAAGGTATTTTAAGCTAATATGTATCAAATCTCCTACAATTCCTATCAATGAAGTCATATGCATGCTCTCTGATACCAAACATCTAGGTATGCTAATGAACACCCACAGACAAAACTCTATTCAATAATTATCTAAAGAATTTAATATATTTACTAACCTCTGGAGTGGGAACTCGAAATTCAACCACAATAGATGAGATCTCACTTATTTCTGCATTTTATTAGGATTGCTTCATCAGGTGGCCTCCTTTAACTTGAGTCAAATATCTAACTATAAAGATGATTATACCAATAAATTAAAATTATTTGAAATTGAATGTCAAAATGAAATATCGACAACGTCAAACTGATTAACTGTCAATGAATATCATAACAACCTACTAAAATATTTGACTCAAGTTAAAGGAGGCCACCTGATGATTTACATTATATATAAGTTTATATAAAGAAAATACATAAACCAATCAAATATCGACATGCTATGAATGGAATTAAAGCAATAGTCTTATTCTTGAACTTTAGCAAAGCATATGATTCCTGCCACAAAGAACTAAATAGAATAATGAAACGATTTGGGAGACCAACTAAACTGATTAGGCTATTGAAAACGACATTTGAAAGTACCAAAAGCAAAGTGCGCATAAGAGGTGAATCAGAATATTTTGCTATTGACACAGGACTGAGACAATGACACTCTCAACTTTTCTTTTTAATTTAGTACTAGAAAAGGTCATAAGAGATAGATAGTCAGAGAAGGGCATATGTTGTTTAAATAGTAAACTGTACAGATGATGTGAACATAATTGCAAGGGAGAGTAGGAAAGCAGGGAGAAAACTTATGGAGGAAGCAAGTAAAGCGGGACTGCAGATAAATCAAAAGCAGACAATAGAAGACCAAGAAAAATATATAACTTTCAAATTGAGGGCACAGCATAGAGAGCTGGAGAAGTACAAGAATATGTGCATTTGGAGGCGCTGATAACCAAATGTAATAAAAGAATAATAAAAGCAAACAGAAGTTCAGCAGCAATGAACCACTTCACGAAAATGTATCTAGAGGAGTAAAATTTAGACTATATAAAACAATCTTAAGGTCGACGGCCCTATATGGTAGTGAAACTTGGATTCGCAATAAGAAGTCAAGAGAAAATTTGTTCAGGTGGGAAAGAAAGATCTTACGAAGAACCCTAGGAGGGAAGAAGACGAAAGATGGTTATGTAACTAGAAATAATGAGGAAATATTTGGCATGTACCACGGACTAAAAATAAATTAAGTTGTGATGTCAAGAAAAATGCTAGGGCATCTAGAACGAATGGGAGATAAAAAGGCAATTAAAGAAATAGAGAGAATAGAGATAATAGTAGATCGAGGAAGCGTTGAAGAGAGGTCGTTACAGTAGATCTAAAAGAGAAAAATAGACTGGAAGAAACAGACGGGAAACAGAAGGGAGTGGAAAAAATAACATTGCTCTGAGCATCAAATGGCCTATAAATCAAGAATATACTTTCTTCCATCCGGTAGTTTGGAGGTGAAGAATTCTGCAAGTCAATTACTAGTTTCTATCTTTCTATTTGATGCTAAGTCATTTTTTTGTCTCTGCTGTTAAGCAGTGACAATTTGTCATCACCAATAACAATCCGGAGCAATGGAACAACGGTTGATGTTGTTGGTAAACTAGAAGATGATGAACTAACAAAGAGGCCCAAATGCTGTTTATACTCAAAATATACTGCATCCATACGCTCAATATTTGAAGCTTGTCCATGTAACATAAATGTACTATAGTCAACTAGCCACAATCTATCGATACTGATGATTCCCGGTTTGATTGATGTAAATCATCATGATTCAAAGCGTTATTTAAGGTCAGATAGTCTTATGTAACATGCAGAAAAACACAAATACGCATCATCCCAATATGTACCGAATGATACACCGATTATAGTTCCCTTGACATATACGAGTATACTCATGTAAAATTAGTTATTCCATCAAGCAAGCAATTTTGCACATTTGTAAATTATTTAAAATGTAAATTTAGATGAAATGTTATCGGTTAAACGAAAACAGTTCACTGTTTATGTGTATATTTACATAAGAAGCAAAGCTAATACATAAACAATTAGGACTTATATTTTAAAATATAATAGCACAGTGAAAAACAAACAATATACATTAAGAAGTACCTAAATATCTGTGTATCCGGAAAAAGTACATGGGCATACATTTTATTTACATCATTTTGTTATTACACTAATGTGTAAATAATATCTTCTACAAACCAGAGAATCACAGCAGTGGTAAGCATAAAATTATAGTGAAATTACGAGTACATATTGAAAATGTGAAAATTAAACTGAAAATTTTCAATTAATGAAACTTATACTTGTATAATTACATATTATGTTTGCAATATAAATTTAAAATTGTACTAGTATTTCTACTGATAAGTCCGTGAAGAAAAACATGTTTATATAAAACATAAATCCTAAAACCTAAAAAAAATATTGTGATGCTGCGAATGTATTCTACAGAATAATATTAATACCTACTTTACATATGTTGGCAGAACTGTAGAGAAATATTAAAAAACGAACATTTAAATACACCAAAGAATCACAACAGTTACAAATGTAAAATTACAATGAAATTATGATTATGATTATATGAATTAGTAGTTTTTCTGCAATTATTCTAAAAAACATGTATACGGAACTCGTAATACTTTCCACAATATTATTATCAAGTAAAAATAATGAGAATTGGCGGATTTTTTCCAGTAACAGCAAATTAGAATTATGATTATGATTGTACTCAAGTACCACCGAATAATAGGAGAACGTGAGAAATCTGCTAACGATATTATTAATTATATAATAATAAAATTGGTTATTGTATTTTTTCAAATTAACATTGATTAACACATAAATACAAATAAATCAAATATTACAACAGTATTAAAATTAATTAATTTGAAAGTTCGGCAACATCGAAAAAAATTCTTACTTAAATAAAATTATTCGCCTAAAAAAATTGAGCAATTTCAAATACTCCTATATTTGTATTTTCTGAATGACCTATAAATAATGATTAAGAAAAATGTTTCTAAAAAATGTTAATTCTGCAGTTCTTATTGGGAACAGTCCCAGCCTGCTTACCTCACTAATTTAAAAGTAATGAAATGTCTTGAAGTGTATTATTTTTACTGCAGCCGATGAAATTAGACAGACGTCTGGAATAAACGCTCGCAGAAGTTGTAAAATTATATGCAAAGCTGCACTAACAAAAGACTAGAATTATTAAAGATTCGCTCCATATTGAAAACAGAACATCAAAATCGGTTCGAAAGAAATGAACATCGAACATGTGGTAAGCTCCCGTCGATGTGGACAAGCAAAAAGCAGTTCATAACGACAGATTTATTCATTTATTCCGGCCCGAGCGTCCAACCTGGTTTAATTAAAAAACGAGTCGGTAATTTCAATTTAAAAATAAAAAAACCGGGGGTGTTTAACCATAATATATTTGAATGTTTTTCGGGTGGATGTTGCTCGGGCCGCGCTGTTATCTCTCCGGTTTAGCATTCGTGACGGATAGTAGAGATTTGTTATTTCCCTCTTTGAAAGTTGAAATTCTGACACCGAGCAATATTTAATAATCTAAATTTGCGGGAGGATTCAGATAAGTAAGAAGATTCCCGACGAGCGGCTATCTCGAAATGAGATCTCTGTTGTTTTATGAAGCACGTCGAATCAGAAGCAATTTATAACACTCAAAGTTACCCTCCAAAAACCCGAATAAATCGGCGTCTGCACGGGGACGCTTTAATTGCGCGAGTAGAAAAATTAATGCAATGTTGGATGTGGATAACTTTATACAGGGAGAAGAAAAAGATAACGCAATATGACTAATATGGTTTTTTCATATATTTTTAGGTATTAACAATATTGTGTGAAACTAACTACTCAGTGGACAAAAGCCCCAACCTGCGTTGAATTACACCCACAATATCTACCCATATATTCCTTATTATTAGCTTTTGTAACATTTTTTTACTGTTTAAGAAAGGTATTTTAAGCTAATATGTATCAAATCTCCTACAATTCCTATCAATGAAGTCATATGCATGCTCTCTGATACCAAACATCTAGGTATGCTAATGAACACCCACAGACAAAACTCTATTCAATAATTATCTAAAGAATTTATTCTATTTACTAACCTGATATACTCTATATATGGAGTGGGAACTCGAAATTCAACCACAATAGATGAGATCTGACCTATTTCTGCATTTTAGGATTGCTTCATCAGGTGGCCTCCTTTAACTTGAGTCAAATATCTAACTATAAAAATTATTATACCAATAAATTAAAATTATTTGAAATTAAATGTCAAAATGAAATTAAATATTGACAGTTAATTAGTTTGACGCTGTCGACATTATTGTTGAATGTTGAATGTATATACATACATACAATAGGAATGCAATATATATTTTCTCAGCTAATGCTTGCTCTTCTTGCCATAGCAATAGCTCTTGTCTTGTCTTGCGAATCGACCTGTCAGTCTTGTATTGTCTTGTGAAACCAAGAGAAGACCAAGAAAAAGCAAGACAACATTGGTAACACTGAATCAAAACCAGATTGGCCAATTTTGCATATTATGTGACTAAAAGTGTAAATGTATTATTGGACAATAGAATTACCAAAAAAAAATCTATAGAAACATCTAAGAAATATATCTAAAAAGATATAAATACCTCATTAAAAACAAAGCAAACAAATACAGGATCTCAAAATCTGTCAGTTATATTAGAACTGAATTCTAGAAGCAGAACCATTATGCTCTTTTGAATCCATCTTTGGCTAGGATCTGTTAGTACTATACTGAGCCGAGTTAAAGTATTGATAAATTGTAAACAAAGCAGCTACGCTTCACAAACTTGATTCCTGCTTGCGAGAAATCTTCGAGTCAATTTTAATTAGGAAACTCTTTTGAATCGGTGGAAGTTCAGAGAAACAATTTAATTAGCTGAGAAAAATACAAATAAATTAACTTTTTATGGTTACGAAAAACATAATGAAGTATTACGATTACGATGGGGCAAATAAATGAAATAAGATTATAAAAGAGAGCAGGCAGAAAAAAGAATTTTTAATTTTTGAGGTAGTAAAACGAAATAGGTACTAATTTTAATTAAAAAGTTGGAAAGTATCTTTTGTTTTACTAGCAGAAAGAAGCAAATAAACTTTAAGAGTCGGCGTTTTGTTCGCGTAATTAGAAGGAAATTAAACCGTTCCGATGGTCATCCGTAAGAACACTCCAATTTTAAGTTTACACAGATTTATTCGACTTTTAATTGGGGTAACTTTTTAGACCCCACGAATACGGAGAAAGTAGAAACATTACACTGATATTTCCATATAACACGAACTGCGCCGCCCAAAAAAAAATATACATTGTAATCGAAATCAAAGTTAGAAATTCCCACATCGCTAACTGATACAGAGTGAGTGAGAACTTATATAAAAAAAAATTACGTACAGGGGATTCTTACAAACACAATTTTGTAAACAAAAAACAAAAAGGGCAGTTCGAAAATGATTTTAAAATACACTTGTGCACGGCACTGCCCAGTGAAAGACCTGATAAGGCAGCAAAACATGCAATCGGCGACTGAACAAAAAATGGTAAGAAATTCCCAAGGAAAGAAATAATATTTTACAACACCTACTTTATACAGCAAATTTAACTGCTTTTGCAGCTATTGTTATTACTTATTAATAGAATTCATATGTGGTTTTAATTAATAAAATAGTTTGATAACTGATGTCACAACAAAATTTTGGGTCCATCTTACCCAGATTCTACAAACTAACACAAATGTTTCTGTAGTAGGTATCCACGGTGCGATAACTTGATTTCTTAAATATCCCCACAAACAGAAATACAAATGATTTAATGTCACGAGATCGTGGCGGCCATGGTACCTGTCCTCCTCGTACAATCCCTTGGTATTAATGCTTGGATACGCTGTACATGGTACGGATAGAATTGAAACTCATGTATCATACGCCACACTGCTGCAATGTACCGTGTATGCCCTGGGCCTCCAACTCTTTCACGATTAGGTTTCAAATTTCCCTCGCGTGGCACTACACTGGCATATGTTTACCGGGAAACTGTTTTGCTAAACCATTTTCACATAGCCATAAATTAGAAGGATATCCATCAACTCCGAGATGCTACTATGCACGTAAGCCATTTTTGACACTTGAAAAACTAATGTAACGTCCGACATAGAAATTTGAAACCAAATCGTGGAAGAGATGGAGGTCCAGGGCTTCCACGGCGTATTGCAGCAGTATGGCGTATCAAACACGAGGCTCAATTATATCCGTACCATGGACAGCGTGTCCAAGCGTTAATACCAAGGGATTTGACGAGGAGGACCGGTACTATGACCGTCACGAACTCCTGACTTTAAATGAAGTGTATCTCATTGAAGGGGATACCTACTATTAACGATTTACGAAAAAGTATAATAGTTGCTATCAATAACTTATGAGTTCAAGACGGACAAGAAGCAGAAACTTGTACATATTAGTAACTGGGTAAGGCGGGCCCAAAATTTTGTAGTAACATCAGGTATGTCAAACTATTTTATTAATTAAAACCACAAATTAATTATATTGATAATTAATAACAATAGCGGCAAAATCAGTTGAATTTGCTTTACAAAATGTTATTTATTTCTTTCCTTGAAAATGTATTTCAATTTTTTGTCTGGTCGCCGATTGCATGCTTTGCCGCCTTACCAGGTATTACAGTGAACCAGTTTCCAGTGCAGAAGTGTATTTTTAAATCATTTTCGAACTGCCCTTTTTGATTATTTTACAAAATTGTATTTATAAGACTCCTCTGTACATTCAGTTTTTTTAAATTAAATTTATGGGCCATCAAGATTTAGAGTGCAAAGTTATCAACATCAGCAGATCTAGGAACCTATGATATTTATTTATCTATATCTATATAAGATTAAATTTTATTCCAAATGCATCAACTTAAAAGTTTTCGATTAAGAATCTATAGAAACAGCTATCGTTTTGACTAACATTTACTTTGATATTTCAATAATTAAACTAAACAAATTTATGTCTATAATATTTCATATAACATCGCTATTTTGCTAAAAGATTTAAATTTCTTCAATGCAAAAAAAAACAAATCAATTGGTCATCGCATCATACTATGAACATATGCCCGCTATTCATTTTAGCTGCAGACGATGAGCTGTTTAACAGATAATCAGCAAAAATGGCACAAATCTTGGACATAGGCGTTTTTAGAGCAATATGAAATTTAGACAATGGACTGTACTTAAATTCAGCAGTTTGGGGTGGTGAAATTCATCAATGCACTTTTATTCGTTTGTTTAAAGAATTCTGATTTTTGATTGGTGAGATGGAATCCACGACCAACACTATTGAATTTAAAAACAGGTCCTATGATGTAGATTAGAGCCGACCAAACGAATTATCAAATTGGTGGGACCTTTGCTATACTTGCAAACTCGTTGTAATATGTTTATTTAAATATTGTTCTGTGTGGTAGTTTGTGTGACAGTTGCAAAATGGAAACTAATATTTCCCAAAGAAAAAATGCAGTTCGGAACTGCCAGTTTCCGAATATCATTAAAATGTGCACAATTTTCAGAAGAAGCTTATCAAGAATATTACAACTCAATATTTCTTTGGCCAACTACTACCAACTGAGTAAATGTTGAAAATCGTTCTTCTAACAATTCTGAAACATAAACTAGTTTAAATAAAAATAATTATTACACTTCCACCGTAGACTATACAGAAAAGTCACGTGTTTAAAATCATTGTAAGGAATTTAATTTTTATTTTTAAAATAAAATCAGTGTTTCGTTATATTATTAATGCCTCATATTATTAGTTTTAATGGTTAATAAAATGGAGCAAAATATACTCTAAATAATAGCAAAATTTGCTTTTGTAAACAGTATTTTTTCTATTTTTTTTTTTCTTTAGTTTTATTGGGTTTTTGCCGCACTTCTGAGAAAATAATAAAGATTAATTAAATAAGCCCTTGCGCCAAACGGAACAGTCAAGAGTTATTTTGTTCCGTTTGGTGCAAGGGCTTATTTAATTAGTGTGGCAAAAACCCAATAAAACTATAGAGAAACTAAAATTATGCCACACATAAATAGCTTCAGACAATAGTATTTTTTCTAATCCCCATTAGCCATATACATGGATTTGTCAAAGTTTTTAATAGGTACAAACATCGAACCTCGGACACAACGTGTTTCACGTCTGATCAATTTCCCTTTACATCCGGTGATACAGTGGTGGATGTTTTGGTTACTGTTATTAATCGTTTATAAGTGACGTAACTACCTATGCGAGTGTCAACTGTTTGTTCTGTGCTGATGACACGAAAATGTGTTCTGTACATACAGATTAACAGATTAGAGACAGCTGTGACCAAGAATAATTGGTCATTTCAAGATATTCTGAATCTCAATAAAGTTTGAAGAAATTACAGGAAACATTTGAATTCATTACAAGTTACCAACATTAATTAAATATGTTTTTATTTGAATTATATAGTGTGTTTATAAATTATGGTGCCATCTGGAAGCAGCAAATATGAAATATCAGTGCGAGCAAAAAGTTTTCTATGAACTGTGCACTACAATATCATATTTTTTAAATAAAAATATTCATCTGTTTTCAATGAGCAAAGTTTTCATCATAGGCTCGTAGTTTGATAGTATATTTAATTGATTTGCGACATTTTTTTTTTCTTATAAATAAATAAATATTTGTTACTCATCTATCAGTCTTATCATATTTTCCTTCAGAAGATAATGTCAGATATTTTTATAAAAACTTCAAACATCGATCTACCCAATCATAAAGTATCAAGATCAAGATGAATCATAAATATAATCAATCATTGGTTTCTACCATCCACCATTAGGTATCTCATTGTAATATATATTATTAAGAATCAGAGCTTCTTCATGGCAGTTGAGAAGCTGTTACGTCATTAGTTTAGAGTTTTAGAGAGACCAGATGTTCTTCAGAAATAATTTTGAAGTCTTCTAATCGGTCTTGCATTTACTCCATGGCATTCCGATACCTGGTTGGATAGTGGTAAATTATATGAATTACGATTTGTGATCTTTAATGAATGGTTTCCACATTACAGGTAGTTCGTTTTAAACACTTGGCTCTGTTAAATTATTTTGATTTTTCTGCAATACTATTCTCTCTGTAAAGCAAAATCTTTGCCACAATCTTCTCTCTGTCTTGCTACAGTTTTAATATTTGTTAAACTTGCCTCAGCCTCTGTATGCCCCACAACTGTCGATTCTCTCTGTTCTTAGATAAAGTTTCTTTAATCTCATTTAAGTATTTTTCGGTTTGTTCAACGTATGCTGTGCTCCATGTTTCCAGGGTGTTGCATAACCCTAGCCTAGGAATACATCGTTCTTCTAACACCTTTTGGATCATCTTTAAGTTGTTATATGCATTAATATTTATTTTCTTTAAAGACGGCTTATCTGTATTTCTTGGATGTAGGGTGAACAGGTAATATCTTAATGATAACTTCTGCAATATTTCTGATGACCGTCATTCGCGTTAGCTTTCTGTAAACTCTATGGTTTTAACTTTGTACATCTAGAAGTGAAAGGGTACCGTTTTCTAACTGAATAAAGTTGATATCCGACTTAATATAGTACATACAGGTTCAAAAAGATCATGTCATTCCATTGATTTTGTGTAAGAGGGACAAAGCAAGCTAATAAAGCCCTCTCATAAACAATGACAGTTATATTCCCAACACTTCACGATATAACAATTACCACCAACACTATTTATATTGGGAGGATTTCACGCTCAGTTATCTTCCCGAGGAAGGGACAACGTAGTCGAATCTGCACTTAGATATTGGTATTGTAAGTATATTTAAACATTCACTTAATTTTTGTATCAATTTCTTACTTTCAAAGCAATTTGATAACAGCTTATTTAGACGACAAGCAAAAGATATATTTTCAGATTTCGCAACCGTCAACCGCCCACCCTGTAGTTGCCTCCACCGGACTAGCCATATTTTATTATTGCCTTACATTATTTATCCTTTTATATGCTGGACCTGCTAGAATACAATATGTCTCAACTTTTGCTCGTTCTTGCTCTACGTTCTTGCGTCGTTTCACTTGCCCGGATGAGCCAGTAGAGGAGAGATTGATAACGGCACGTCTCACCTGCTCGTGAAATATATACAAGAGTCTTTATGAAAGTTTCCCTGTCGCACAACGTGAAAATCTGTCAGTAAATCGTGTGTGAAATAATAAAATGTGTTATTAACTGCGAGGAATTGGACTCGGTTGACAAATAATCAATCGTGTTGTAATTTACTCGGAGAAAAAGTTTTAAAGAACACGTGTCGGTCTTTGTTAACCTTTGGACGAACCACTATGCAGTCTAAGGCCAAATTATAATTAAAAAATAAAATTTATACTATCAATTTGTAGTTTTTTTTTTTGTAATTAGTTATATATTTGATAATAAAGTCTATTTAGGATCATGGCCACTTAGAACTCCAGATTTGACTATTATGGATTTATAATTATGGCAGTATCTGAAACAATTTATTAAAGTAGTGACTTTGGAAATGGTGATGAATTACTGACAACCAAATTAGGGTTACTTAGTTTGCCAACACTCCGATATAGTATATCTAAAATTGAAAATAGAATGACCTCTGAGCGTCACAGATTTATTTTTAGTTTTTTTTGGAAAAAGTTACACATAATCAGTATATGGATATGTGAATGTAAATACAGCGTGTTTTATAAGGCCTATGACAAATTTTGGCAGATGGCAGCTAGGTTGATGTCAAGCATGTGTTCTTATATTTATATATGTTGTTTATAAGTTACAAGCATTTTAAAAAATATAATTCCATATTTCTGATAAATAAAAATGATGGTTGCTATAACAATAATTATTACTTGTGTTTAAATATTAGTTAACTATATAAACCAAATTAACAAATCTTAAGACTATAAAAATTGTTCAAAATGTTCACTCTCGGTTCGAATGCAAGTCTCACATTGGCGAACTAAAGATTCTGTCATTCGACGGATGACTTTGAACCATTTGTTATCTGGCTAGCTGCATCCTTGATTCTTTCAAGTAACTGCTGAGTAATGACCTCAACATGGCAGACAAGCTGCTTCATATGCCTCTATAAATAAAACTCTAAAGAATTTAGATCTGGGGAACGCGGTGGTCATGCTGTTGGATTTTTTTTACCTATCCATTTATTCAGTAAATGATCATTTAACCAAGCAGTTACTTATCTCCCTCTATGTGATGGTGCATCATCGTGTTGATACCACATATTCTAAACAAAACTAAACTCTACATCATCAACGAAATCAAAAAGTTTGTTTTCCAAGAAAGTTCTATACAGATCTGCCGTTAAATAATCATTTAAAATATGTACAGGCGCTATGTTATTGTTGAAAATGCTATCCCAAATTTTGACACTGAAAGTTTGCTGAAATCACTTGATTTAATTGCATGCGAATTTTCTAACGCCCAAATATGTTCATTACGATTATTATTTATGCCATTCTTAGTAACACACGCTTCATCAGATCACATGACAAGAAAAATGAATCTGTCATTTTGTGAATGTTGTTGAAGTAACCAACGACATAATTCTAATCGCTGAGGAGCATCTTCAGCATATAACACTTGTATATGTATTTTGGCGATAAAACGCATGGAACATTTCTCTGTTCAATACACGCCATACAAAATTCGGTGATAAATCATGATTACATGCTCCATTCCAATAGTAAAAATGTAGATATTATATTCGATTATACAATAAAACTAAGTAAACAATATTTAACTACTTAGGTACACCCGAAACAAACAATAGAGAAGTATGGAAAATACAAACAATCGATAATCGAAAAATATGCTTATAGAAAAATGAAATATTATGGATCGGTCTAGTCAGTTGATAGTTTGGTCAGTATTGTGTTTATTTTTGTTTTAATTTGCAACAAATTGACAAAATCAGAAGATATACAATATACTATTTAAAAAAGACAAGTATAAGTCACATTTCATTTATACTATGTTTTTAAAATATATGTTGACAGCTTTTTAAAATTTTTTGCTCTTAACAGACTAATAAAATGATGTAACCTTGAAATTAAAACATAATCTATGATCTTGCACATAAGCGACTACTATTGGTTAGTAGATATATAGACAGTAGTAGAAATAAAAGAGTTGCCTATAACTTTTGACATTTGTTGGCCGTCAGAAACGTCAGCCACTGCGATGAACACCTCTAGATCTCAAGACCTGTGCCAGAAAAAAAATTATTTGTTAGTCATACTATTTTAATCTGGTGTAAAAGTCATGATAAATGCTTAATTTGTTAAACCAGAGAGTTTCGATCACAATGTCCTCTGAATTCGAACGACCTACAAATGTCAAAATCTGCTGCCAAAAGTGAAATTTTACTTTGTCTTATCTGATAGGGAAGTTTATGTAACTAATGCTATTGGTCGTTGTTGGTACTGCCAACATAGCAACACAACTGCATTCATCACAGCAAATTGGTTTCAAAACTGGACTGGTATGGTGTACGGAGAGTATCAAATACGTGCGTAGCTTTTTTCTGGAGGAATAATAGTCTTATAAAAAATTAATTCTGACCTTGAAGTCGGAATGGGTGTCCCTCAGGGATCCATTCTAGATCTAATCTTTTACTGTATACCAACGTATTTGGTAACATCCTTTCTGATTCCTCTTTTTATTATGTATTGTTACGGAAACTCACCTACCTTTTTAGTTTGTTAATTATGTTCCTGTTTACGTTAGAATTTATAATTTTTGTGACGCCTTTATTTTGACGTTTTCTGGAATATTTTCGACCACATTTTATTTGATTCTCGAGACCGGCGAAAACTTCTAAAACCCTAAAAACCTATATAAGCGGATCGGTTTCGTTGACTCAGTTCAGTTTATATTATGCTGTCAAATGCGAATAACTGAAACGTCAAAATAAAGAATTTGACAGTTGTGAATTTGTTGAAGGATATTTCTTGTGTGATCAAGAGTGACAATAAAGTTTATTAGTCTACGAGACGCGTTCCCACGCGAACCTAAGATAGAGGTTACAGTATTAAAACTAATGCTTTATTAAAGACAGTAGATATGTGGTATAAATCCAATCATCTCTATCTTAATACTGAAAAAACTTTAGTAATTAGGTAATAAGCAAAAATATTATGACATCAAGTCTTTCTATAAATGATTCTAATACATTATCCTATGAAAAGGAATTACATTTTTCAAGTAACAATTGACGAATGCCTGAACTGGAGAAGTCTAATAGGATTTTATAAGTTTAGTTTGCAAAAACATTATGACACTTTAATATTATTATTTGACCATATCTCGAAAGGCTTTTTAAAATAATTTGTGTCAGATTTAATTTTCTTTAAATGTCAGTTTTTCAAAAAGATAGCCAACCTCAAAAATAATTATTATGGATAATGATACCAATACGCCATAAATTAGAGAACTTCTCGATTAACTTCGAATTTTTTTAGTGGCTATAATTTCTATTTCCAAAGAATTGTTTGGTGACACCTGCCATAAATTACGGCTCCATAGAGTTTTCATATTGCAAGATATTTACCTACCAATTTTGACGCTTCACTCTGTAGGACTAGTCCAGAATCCGGAGTAACATACCTCACTTCGTCTAGGTAGTTTAATAAAAACGTCAAGTCTCTCCACTTGGGTAAAATGCAAGGGACAGGGGTCGCCCCGGCTTTATTTTGTTCTCAATATAATATTATTACAGGAATATTTGAAAAGATTTAATATTAATACAGTAATATTAGAAAGGCGGGACTCTTTAAAGTAAATGTTTGTTCAAAAGGAGACTGAAATTGAAATTCAAATATTAATGAAAAATATTTGAATTTTGTTTATAGCCGGAGCACTATTTTAGGGTTTCTTTAACAACGAATATTGCAAGATAGCGTACGGTCGACTCGTTTTGCTTCCCTTTTGTCAACGGCGAAGAAAGTAATGTCCAGCATTGGGAAATGGTATCAGAAAATTATTAAGAAATAGAGGTATATTCTGTAGTACAAAATGCCGCTTATTCTAATGCCAATTTTTAACTTTAGAATTTACAGATTATAGAATACTCATTCCATCTGTGAATTTGAAAACATCAAAATTACAAGATGATCCGATAATTACTAGTGATACCAAAACAATTTTCAATTATAAATTGAAAATCTGCAACATATTATATCAAACAATAGCTTGATTTTATGATTTTAAAATGATCGAGAAATTTTTCGAATTAAAAAGCCCCCACAAATTGTTCCTTGAAAGCTTCTTTAGAGTTTGAAAATGTTATTAAATGCAACCCAATACTTGAAGAATAATAAAATAATTCAAATAAAATATTACGCTACATTAAGATAAATTGTATATGGGCGTACGTCAAAAAAATGGGAACTGCAAAGTCTTCTCAGTTTTTAGATTTGTTTTTAGGTGGCATTTATAATAATTAAATTTGCGAAAGAACAATTTTAAGAGTTTAACTGCAACACCCCGTATCTTTTAAGGCGGGAATTTTTGTATATATGTAAGTAAGGTTCAATAGTTATACCACAGCTTAAATAACAATCAGCTCACAGACTCGTATGAGCGGGAACGTCTCGCGCAGATCTTCGCGCATGCCGCCATTTTGGGATACAGGGACGTGTGGTTGTAAAATATGCCCTTATAGCCATACCGTCAACGACTGCGTTATTGGCTCACGAATGCTGTATTTTGTGGTTTGTTGATTTTCTTGTATTTTATACTGTTATGTTATTTTATTTTTAAACAATTTCAAGTAAAACAAATTTATATTTAGTATGGCACTTTCTAAATTGGGACAACTATTTTTAATCCGGTCCTGACTTGTATCCCAAAGAGAGAGAGACAACAAGCTTCAGGGCAAATTTTCAGGTTTTAATACTTCAAAGGTGCCGCCGTAGAGTCTGTGAGCTGATTGTTATTTAAGCTGTGGTTATACTGTATTGCCAAAAATATGCAGTTCATAGGATAACCTGTTTTTTTTTTGTTACACCCTCTATACCATACTTAATAAACTAATTTTCATATTTTGGAAAACAGACAATACGTCTTTAAAAATAATAAAGACAAATATGGATTTTAGCAGATTATTGAAAGCACAGACTTTGACGTCACCCTTAAGAGAAGTAATAGGAACGAATGACTCTCGACGAATAAAAGATGAATATCGCCAAATTGTCGCGACGTTATAAATCCGAGTTTAATGTTTTATGTAGAATCAAAATACAAGAGAATCAGTAGTGAAGACAATAAAATAAACTTGTCATTGCTATAACTTCGTACTAAAACCATAATATTTTCAGTTGTTTCATCGTAAAGTCGGAGTATATTACTGTGCCCGCCTTAAGTTAAATAATGGTTACAACTGGTAAACAGTTTTTAAAGTCTGTTGAGAAACAATTGGAATGAAACGATGGACTAAGAAAATATGTTCTGTACTTAAAGTAACACAATATAAAACTTAAAACAAGAGCTACAGTGAAACAGAATTTACTACCGCAATTAAAAGTTTTACGTAATTGAGATGAAGAAATGTGATATCAAATACTTATTTATTATACAATATGTAATTTTCGACATATTTTCAAATATTGTAATTGATTTTGTTTTGCCTCAAGAACTAGATTTTTTAATTAAATTATTGTATTTTTTAAATTTCAAATGATATTCTTTCAGATAAAATAATAGTGTTACGTATCCAGTCCAATAGCATCCATGACAAAAAAAAAGTGAATGTTGCATAACCGATTGATTTCTCGTATATTCTCATCCCTCTGTACCAAATTTCAGCTCTTTCTGTTGTGAAATAATAACAGTAGATGGCATTTTTTCAAATAATTTTAGATTTTTTAGCAATATTTCAGCAACGACAGCAGATATCTTGGATCTGTTTGATGGCTATCAACTTTTTTCTAATTTAAGCCACCGCGTATATTTTACGGTTTCCGATATGCCAATGGTGTGCCATGAAAAATGGATTAACCTGCATGTTCTAAAGCCACAAATATTTTAAATAGAAGGCGTGTAAAACAATTTTAGAAAATCAAATTTTGAATGTAATTCATAATAAAAAATAATTTATATTTGATTTTTTTTCTTAGCCCTACTTAAAAATTAAGTACCAACTTTTAGAGTACTTATTTAAGAAACATCTTGTATTTACAGATCTAGTTGATTTGCTTCTCGAAACGCTGTATTTTAAGCAATTTAAATAGGAATGCTTGTTTTATGTAAAAACAAATTTTACATTGTTTATCATATGATTCCAATGCAAAAAAAAATTAACCTCAAAATTATGATCTAAAAATCACTGGAAAAAATAGCAGCTAGTGGCCACTACATACGATAGTCAATAAGTAATAATTACGTTGCATGTACTAAAACTCAATGAAAACATTGCTTTCTAAGAAAGAAATGTCAAAATTGGATTTAAATAGTTATTTTGGACAATAAATTTATGAACAAGAAACATAGGCCTAAAGTTCTTTTATGATTTTTTTCCATAATCTACTAATGATATTGTCATTGTAGAGGGTGATTCTGAACTTATCTATAAAAATTGAGTGTACCTCTTACAAATACAATTTTGTAAAAAAATAAAAACTGACAGTTCAAGAATAATTTACAAATACACTTCTGCACGGCACTGGGAACTGGTCCACTGTAAAATCCGATAAAGCGGCAAACGGCGACCGGACAAAAAATGGAAAGGAATGTTTAAGGAAAGAAATAAATTACAATTTACACCATCAATTTTAATGCTGCAAATTCAACTGCTTTTGCCTCTATTGTTATTAATTATTAATACAATTAATTTGTGGTTTTAATTCAGATACGGTCAGTGGTAGCGCGGTTTAAGGCATCAGTACTTGAATCGAGGTGACTAGATCGCTGTATTCATGGAGAGATTGACACCCTCTCTGCGAGTATGGTAGGGTGGAAGAATGTTGGCTTGGGTCAATGTGAGAGATTGATACCAATTGACATTTGACTACCCCCTAATTAATGAGGTTTTCCAGGTTTCCCTCATTTCTGCACTGAATGGTGGTTAGGAGCTACCAACATAAGTCGTTCCTGGGCGCAAATGCGGCCTGCTTAATAATAATATGCCGCTCTCTCTCCCGCACAAGTCTTCGACTTCTGGGCTAATCCTCGTGATTAGAATGAGGGGTAGAGATATTATTAATATATTATTATTATTAATTAGAAAAATAGTTGATATACTTGATGTTACGGGCTCGTCTTACCCAGGTTCTACAATGGTGTCATCAATAGTGTCCATTTCTGTGTAATATACTTCATTTTTTAAATATCCTCACAAAAATAAGTCCAAATAATTTAAAGTCAGGAGATCGTAGCGGCCATTGTACCGGTTTTCCTCGTCCAATACCCTGGTATTAATGTTTGGACACTGCTGCAATACGTCGTGTACGCCCAGGGCCTCCATCTCTTCCACGATTCGGTTGCAAATTTCCCGCGCGCCTGCGTTTGCACTACAATTACACTCACTGCACACTGTTGTAATAGCAGCTGCATTTGGCACATGTTTACCGGGAAATCATTCTGCTAAAGCATTTTCACTTCACCATAAATTAAAACAATAGGCATCATCTGCGAGTTGCTATACGTAAGCCATTTTTGATATTTGAAAAATAATGTAAATACTTGCATCACATAAAAGTTAATACGATAAGTTATCAGATCGGTTAAAATCGCCTGAGTAGAGACTACAGTAGCCCAGCGATGTAAAGGTTGAAACTACTAGAACTTCAATAATTTTTTTCTCGGAAACTATAAGGATTTTATAAAAGAAAATTTACGATATTGACTATTTTTCATGACGCATCCCAGCTAACAATTTCTTGTTCTGTAAAAATTGTAAGAACGTTCCCAGAGCAAATTTTATAGAGCAATGTTTGTTCTAAGAACATTTTCAAAACGTTCTTACAACACTTATACCATAAAAATGGGCACCGTTCTATAGAACTTTTTAGTTCTTTAAGCGGTTCTGTAAAGCTTGCAGGAAATAATTATAGAAGTCTTAAAGAATTTTTATAACACAGTTACAAAGCAATATCATAAAAATTCTATAGCACTTCGCTATATAATTTTTGTGTTGCATGGTGTTATATTTAAAGAACTTTAAAATCGTTTAATTGTATCTTTTAAAAACAAACTGTTTCTGTATCGCACATGTTAGAAATAATATGGACGGGCCAATAAGAACCAATAAGATGGGCCTAATCAGCCTGCATAGGATTACTTACTTACATTATGACGAATTGCTTAGTTTGTTTGTCCATCAGAGCAGTACATTTTAATGCGGAAAAAGTTTTATCGTGAAATATGTGGTACATAATGGTAATTTTTGACATTCGCCCTCAGTTAACCTTATATTTCCTATGATGCTGGAAATTTAATTAAAATTTTGTTTTCTAAATTGATGAATTTAACAACCAACTGTACATAAAATAGTCAGAAAGTATGTATATCCATATTATTGATATCCTTTCACCTATTTATATTGTACATATTTTTAATTAAAACATTTTTTTCCTTCTTCACAATATGGCGACAGAAAGAAAGGCTTCATCTTGTACTTCCAATGGATTCTCACTAATATGACATTTTTGTGTCGATTGCAATGATTATAGAGCAAATATGCTTCGTAAGCAACTACTTAATATTCACAGTGTTGTCATATTTTATTGTGGTAATTTCACTTATTTCAATCTTATTTAATAAATCTATTAAAATTCTTCAACTTCAACATCTAAACGTGCAAATGTTTAAGGTTTGGAATGTTCTAAATTAAATATGTTACTAAATTTCTATAAGAAAATCAATTTCTCTTAGCAATCAAATAAATCTTATCTATCGTGATGAAATTTTCTTTCTGCAAGCAGATAATAATTTTCACAAGTCACGACTATGTTATATAAATTTCCCCACTATACTTTGATCAACATATTTCGTACTATTACAGGCAGGTCTCGTCAGATGGGGCTATGGGAAACCTACATATATAAAAAATGATAGTTCTATAGCGTTTCTTTATGGAACAAAAAGGCTTTTGTTACTTATTTACTCTATAATGATTTTATAAAAACTGTATTATTATTCTCTACAACTGCTTTAAGATCTTTTTCTTAAGTTAGATAGCAGCTCCACATTTGTAATTTGTTTTCCGCAGCAGAATTGTAACTTAACAACGCCTTATACAATAGTTCTATAATTAAACTATAAGCGACATTACGGAATAATTTTATAAGAGTGTCACAGGAGATGGTATAATTCTATAAAGCAGTATTTTGCATCGGTTAAGCAGTAATTTGATTCTATAAGCACCGTTGCTGTAAAATTGTGTTATTGTACACTACATTAGCAGATATCTTATAAGTGCTCTATAAATTATGCTCTAAGAACGTTCTTGCAACAAATTTAAAAAACAATTCAGTTTCTGAAGGCAAAATAGTCTCATGTGCCACATTAATGCAACAATTTAGTATTCTAAATACAACTATAAAATATTAACAGAATATAAAACTTCTATTACTCTAAATTTATAGAACTACTTTGCTAGCTAGGATCTTTTATAAACATTCTTGTTGGAACATTTATTTCACTTAGATGCTAGAATAAATTTACATTTATTTATTGATTTAGCGGTGGTAATTTTGAACTAAACTACAGTATCATTTAACGAAAAAAATTTAAACAATATTTTAATTTCTATTAATAATATAATCGTAACTATAACAAAGAAATGCAATTTGTAGAAAAATATTAAAATTTTTATGTAATAAATAACATTGAAAAAGTAAATTAAAATACAAACGAAAATCTATAACAATGTTTGTATTGCTACATAACACAATTCATTTGTGCATTCCTACCTCCTACCTACAATACTAGTTCAGTTATTCTTATTATTGACATACTGACAAGATATCATAATTTAATATTCTTCCAGAATCTGTAGAGCTGCGAATTAAGCTGTGTCTGATCTATAACCGGAAATGTCGATACTAGAATACGGTATACGATAATCTTACTTCCTGCATTATAAAAGTTAATGCAAGAAGACCTCTCGAGACAAACATATTTTGCAAATCAGAAGTCAGCGAAGCTTTAGCCTGTCACTCACGATTCAAATTAAAATCTACACAGAATATAAATGAAAATGTTAATATAAAGGATTAATCGAAATAAACCGCTTTTATATAAAATAAAAATAATACAATTAAAAAATACTTAACTATATATGAACACTATAAAATTTTCGTTCGAAGTAAATTGTAGTACGTTTTTATATTATATGTAATGTTATTAGATGTGGTATTTAATATATATATAATCAGGATCCCTTTTACCATTAGATGGTGTAGGGTATTTTCAAAATTTTGTTCTACTTTTATTTTCCATGTACAAATTTAGCCCATTCCTTCCTATTGTTTGCCATCCTTTTTGCCTCTATCCATGTCTTTCCTTTCTCCTTTAATATTGCTCCAATGGTTACATCCCATGTTTGCCTTGGTCTTCCTCGTTTCCTTCTCTTATCTATTTTAGCCTCCCATATCCGTTTCACCGGTCTTTTATCGTCCATGCGATGCAAATGTCCACACCAACTTAATTTTTTTCCACGTATTTTAATGTTGATTCTATTTTAAGTTCTTCTCTTACTTTTATGTTTCTAACTCTGTCCAATTTGGTGATTCCTCTAGCTCTTCTTAGGTACTTCATTTCTGTGGCTTGGATTTTACTTTTCTGTGTCTTTGATAGTACCCATGCCTCGCAGCCGAACGTTAGTATTGGTCTATATATCGCTTTAAATACTTTAATTTTCGTGTCACTAGATATTTCCTTCTTACTTATGATACTATTGTTCATTGAGTGATATAATCTCATCGTTTTCTTTATCCTACTGTTAATCTCTGTATCTTGTTTTCCACTACTCTGTATTGTTATTCCTAAATATTTAAAATCATTTACTTGTTCTGTTGGTACATCCTCTATCTTTATATCTAACTTCTGTTTTTCCCTTCCTATGATCATTACTTTTGTTTTGTTTTTATTTATCCTCATTTTATAATCCGTCAGTACTTTATTCCATATATCCAAATTTTTCTGTAAATCTTCTTCGCTCTCTGTTATTATCACTACGTCATCTGCAAACGCTCCTTCTGATATTCCTACTTGGTGGTATTTAATAATTAACTAAATTATTCCTTCATTCTTACAATGAGTATTTCCAAAATTCCAAAAAATCTTGTTTTGAACAATACACACAAAATCTGAACAGCTATTTACCTATTGTATGTAATTATTTAACAAAATTTATAAAAACGATTATTTGATAATATTTTGACATTTCAGTAGCATAAATACCTACCCAATTAAATTAAAAAAGTGGTAGATATTATAATACATATATTTTTTAATATACGTTTTAAAAAAATATTGTGACATTTGACAACATTGTCCAGTTAGTAGAATGAGACGCAACATAACCTTAATGTGTGTGTATTCGAGTCGTCAAAACGGTGGTTTTAATGTTAATTATTTTCTAAAAGTTAAAATACGAAAGGGTAAAATACAATTCATTTACTAGTTGTAAAAGATATACAGTGATAAAAGTGTTAACCAAACTGTAATATCCCATTCAAACATGGGCGTTGCCAAGGGGTGGGGAGACGTTTACCCCTCCTGGACAGATTTTATGACTTTTGATCATTTTTGTATTACTTTAAATAATTTTTTTTCTTTATCCTTGCCAATTTCAAATCTTCTCAAATTGTTTAAATGAACATAACTTTATCTCATTTTAAGTATAGTAACTTTCTTGATTTCAAGTAATTTTATTCTTAAATGAAGACTGTATAATGTTATTATACAAGATAAACTATTATTATACTCAAGGAATAGTGAAACTAAGCCAGCGTTGGAATAAGTGTATTAGTCTTGATATTAGTATAGCTTTTTCCATGTATTTTCTCTATATATATTTTTCAGGAAACAAGAATAGTCGTAATTTGTATTTATACCCAAACAATATTTAAATGTTTACAAATACATTATTATGCACAAAAAACAAATCACAAAATTTGATTACAGTGCAATTCAATATATTGCGGTTGTAGAATGTAAATACCCTCGGAATAAAATCATCTTAAACGATTTATCCGAGATCTACCACAATGTTTTCCTTACAATTATGGAACAAATTATAGAACTCCAAAGCCCAGACCGTGGGGACCACAAGTGGTTCACTGTTGGTGGTTCTGCCACAACAGATGTTTGCCATTAAAAGGCAAGTGTGAATGAAGCAAGTTAAAGACAAGTATTATTTACACCATTCCATTAAGGTAATTAGTAACTAAGCAGCAAAAACAACTGTAACCTTGACAATACCCACGTTTTCTTGATTTAAGAACACCCCATACTTGTACAAGAACGTTGTTCTCGCTTCTGAATACTTCACTTCAATATTAATCTTTTTCCGCAAAATTAGAATCTCATGAGATTTACGAAATTGTATAAAATACAGACCACTGTGTAGGTACCATACATTAGAAGTTCTGTGTTATTGTAAAATATTTAAATTAGGAAGCTGCGGTCTGAAATATCTTTAGCAACTTATCCAGTTGTAAGAAAAACAACAGACAAACTGATAAACAACACTGATAAAATGATTGATGCGTTCTTCACATCATACATTAATGTAAAAAAAAACCAAAGCCATACTATACTACAAGAATATCCGTGTGAGTACTGTACATTTACAGCTTTATTGTAATTTTTTTCTAAAAATACATAATGTTGTAAAATTACATTACATGTGTACAAAAATACGGTTTTACTGTGAAAAAAATGCATATTTATAACCAGTAACTTTCCATTATAGTTGTAATATTACATTCTGGTGGGTTATTGCTAATATTTTTTATCAGTTAAACTGTAAAGCCCGCTTTACATTAACAATTTCTTTGTCAATTAATTGATCAAGTGGCTTCGTCAAATCAATTGACAAATGTAATGCTAAAACTTGGACGTTAAATAAATTGATGAAGAACTTCGTCAAGTTATTGACGACTTAAAACTTGTTCTAATTTTTCGTCAATTTTTACTTCAATTCAGGAATACCAACCTAAAATAAATGTAAATATTTAACCCTGTAACCGACAGCAAAATTGTTAAGAAACTTGACAAAGCCCTGAACATATGCACAACCAACGTGCGACCTTGAAGAAATTGATGAATTAATTCATTAATTTCTTCGACAATAAACTGTTACCTACTGTAATGACCGCTTATGAATAGAACGAGTGGATCAGAATAGAAAATTTCAATTTTTCAGAATTATTTATAAAAGATATCAATGCTGATTATAAAATATTTTTTATCATGTACTTTAAATATACCGGGTGATTTAGAAAGTGGGATAGTAATTTTAGTATAGTTACAGTAAGAATTCAGACTTACTTCATACGAACAAATAAATAATTATTCATTATATTTTCATCAAAATATTGAAGAAACTGCAACTGACAATAATAAAACTATATTCAACACTAAATGTTTGCAGCATAAATTATTACAATAAATTACAAAAAAATATTGTTAACGAGACAAACTATCGAAAATTATGTTGACAATAAAAACAATTGCGTAACGTCAGTCGTGACGTAAATCTTTTAAATTCTTGCCGCAACTACTCGTATATACACGGCTACTTATCCAAAGAACAAGAAATATGCAAAGAATAGCCCAATAAAATGCTACAGCGAAATTTCTATGTATTTCATCAAATTTTGATTACAGTCTGTACATTATATCTAATAACACACGCCAAGTTCGTTATTATCACATTGTTATATCACTCTGTCAGCCAATTACGTTTAACACAAAATGATACTACGCACAAACTATAAAACACTAATAACGATAATACAATTCGTTTTTAACACGTATGTTGATTTGGAATTTTAAGGGTAACTAAGAAAAGCGCGGCACTCAGATGCAATAACTTTAAACTCAGTTATCTCGGTTATTAATAAAACATTTATTAAAAACAATTTTTGTAAAACTGTGTATTTTAATGCCTATATACTGTGATCAATTAAAATCAGTATTCCTCTTTCAAAATGAACGTACTAAATTTACAGGGTTAAAATATGATTAAAAGTTTTATAAAAATATTTTTTACGTTTGTTTTGTAGAGACATTAATTTGCATT
The DNA here is from genome assembly GCA_025584915.1 of Monochamus saltuarius. NCBI lineage: Eukaryota > Metazoa > Arthropoda > Insecta > Coleoptera > Cerambycidae > Monochamus > Monochamus saltuarius. The sequence goes on along the minus strand of CM046724.1, from coordinate 21,366,445 downwards.
GCATTGAAATATGTTTTCTTTTGTACAAAGACTATTTGGTAAAAACTTGAATCATCAACTTTTTAAATGATCGCCCAATTATAAAAACCTCCTCAAACTGTAAGAATATTAAGGGTGAAAACGTTAGAAAGCGATAATTTCCAAGATAAACTAAACAAAGCCTCCTTTGATGTCTGATTAAAACCAATTAATCACTCTAAAGTTAGTATTTTCACTTTTATGCCTCACTGAAGAATGACCGAAAATTGTGTTGGCTGTGACAAGAAGTCTTAAAAATTTGAAAATGTCTTGTCATGTCTTCATATTGCATGACTATTACATCTAAATGAGAAACATGAAGCTTTATTACGAATTTGATAACAGTGGTGGTTACTATCGGTCGGCTATGGTATCGTTCAGATCTCACACGTAACTACCGATATGGTCGATTGTCGACAGTGGTCGAATTGTAGATGTTATAAAGTATAGAAACGGCCAGTTTTACATAGTAAGTTATAAATAATGTACGAAATTAGCGAAACACAATTAGAGTCAAGTGGCAGTTTAACCAAAACAAGATTGTCAACACTAACCGAAAGTCATTATTTATTTTACTTTTAACACCTCGTAACTCAAAAACGTGGAAGATAGTCTTTTAGTCATATTTTGAACGGATCATTGTAAATTTTCTTACGCTCGCTCAGGGACACCCTGTATAAAACAATATAAACTTTCATAATTATCTTCATTCAAATTTGGCTCAAAATATTCTCTTTATTCTTTAATGTTGCACTTTATATAAAATTTTGGTATATAAGATCAAAATATTCTCTTTATTCTTTAATGTTGCACTTTGTAGGTATAAAGTTTTGGTATATAAGAAAAAATTTAGTTCAGTTACGATTATGTCCCTAATTTTGTCAATTATTAATTAATAACAATAAATGGAAATCAATCCATACAGGTAATTACATTGAACTCCGAACTTAGTTATACAAATAAATGGTCATTAATCATCATTAGTAAGAATTTAATATAGGGCTTTGATGATATTTCATATCATTTATTGGTTAGTATCCATTATATGTCCATTAGAGTCTAATAATGTTAATTGTCTCTAATTTTAACCCTAATTCATCTAATTTTGATATAAACAGCATGTAATTAATTTAATGTACAAAATACCGCGCCCCAGTGTTATAGCGATTATGCCTAATAGGATTCGGCAGTAAATGAATGCAATGACATTTTAAAAACATGTTTCAATCTCAGTTTAAATGCAAATAACTAACAATTATAAATTATTATTTTTTACTAAATTACTTTTGCTGACGTCTCATTGGAAACAGAAATTATTATGGCCAGGTTTATTTTGGGAAAAATTATTTCACATTAACAAACTTTTATACCCACAGAAGTTTGCTTATGATATTATTCTGTATACCCCAAACTTGACCCCTTCTGTTCAAACTGACACTCTCTACACTGACCACAAAATGAAATTCTGATAGAATTTAGTACATGCACATCAAATTCTTTTACCCCAACCTCCTTCTAGAACAATTAAAAAATAACTACACCTTTTTGAAGAGCACTTTAAGAGGGTATGTACAATTTATTTCAATAATAATGACACTCTTTAAAATCAATTTGATCAATGTACATCAATGCACTTCCGACAAGCATCACTATACTATCCTACTAAATTATTGTCACTCGTGTTTGTATTTAAATAACCAAACACTGCGAAGAAAGTTAAGTGACAAATTTCCATGGCACTGCTATTTATTAAATTGAGCATGTCTTCATGTGCTCAAATATTTTCAATTTGGTTTTTCTGTCAAACTACGCAAACATTTTTCTGATCAAATCTGAGGAAAAAGATAGACTAAACTGTTTCTTGAAACCTTCACCTTTCTCAATTTATATGGACAAATAAATGGCTGGTAAAGCCTGGAGGAGCACCATCAGGTATTATCCACATGTCATTTCTAAAATTTAAAGATACATCTTCCAATAAAAGATTTAGTTTTTCTTGTACAAAATATTATTAGTATTTTTTTCCTGTCCCATACATTTCCTAGTCACCACTTATCTCCAACAATATGTTAAATAAAAATGTATGCTGGTGTTTTGTTTTAATGATAGCATGTGGATTTTCATTAGACTTAAAGTGGATATTAAAGGTAACGGCAACCAAACCTTATCATTAACATATTACTTGGAAGTTCCTCCATAAGTGATGTCCACATTTTACATGAGATCACAACTATTACAAAGTTGCTACTACCGTCAAAATCCACTATGGAGTAAACTTACCCAATAGTGATATGACTGTTTCCTATGATCTACTAACACTAGAGAAAATATATTAGTTTATTACTAGCTTTATCCTGTGATTTGGCTGCTTCCGGGCTGTTGGCCACGTCGTCGGTTTAAGACTCTTAAACGAGTCTTAAAATTGCATCTTAAAGTTTTTCTTTGAGAATAGTTTAAATGTTCTGGTCAGAATAATGCTCCGTAATTTTCTCACTGCAGGCTATGGATCGACACAAAACAAATACCTTTTTCTCTCTTTTGTATGCACTATTTTAAAACTCATTGTATAAATGCACTAGATATAAAAATGCGCGAGATGTGAGATGAACATATATTGCAATTTTGAGGTTATGGCGAATTAAGGTGGCGAAACAACGTTATTGTAACGTTGTTACCACCTTTAAGTGGCCGGAAAGTTGATGGATTAGTTCCATTGACCACTTGTTTGATGAATGTAACTAAAGAGTTAGAAATTTTTAGTTTCTGCCACTGTAAGTATACATTCTAGGTGTATATCACTTCAAAGTTCTATTTTCTAAAGCAGGCATGTTTACAGATATATGTTTAAGGTCGCCATTTTATAATATAAATTTAAAAATATTGTTACTCATCAGTACTGCATAAATTTTCGTAGGACTATACATAATTATTGATTTCAGTAACAAAAAAATTATAAAAACATTTTTGAGGCATTACGCGAAATTCACAGATATGAACTGTTTTTTAATATCAGCAGCGCCTGTTTAAAGCTCGGCTGTAACATACATAGTTTATAGTAAACTTCCAATCATTCTAATTTTATATCTTGGGATTTTTCTAATTCTATATTACATGTGTTATACAATGCCTTCATAAATGATTACAAGTCACGTGATCAGGGTCGAGATTCTCGAATTAATCGCAGAGCAATTCATATGCGAATATCTTTTTCCTCACTACGGCAGTTGAGAGAGACAAGAAATCTATTTGCATACGAGTTGTTCTTCGCGAATCACTGTCCTGGTTACGTGGCTTGTAATCATTTATGAAGGCACTGTATGTTATACTATTATAATAACTATTATTTTCCTAAATATAATAGGCAAAGCACAGATGAAGACAGAAATAATATGTAGGAAAGAGACCGAGCTACATACATATTTACCCAACAAATACAAGTATATCTAGTAAACTTTCGTATTTGTATAAGATGCAAAATAGTCGTTGGAACGTAGTAGCCTCCAAAAAAGTGTTCCCCATTTTAGTCATTACACTTTAAAGTTTTCAGTGTCCCAGTGTTACATTCACTAAAAATGCTACTTGGGTGAAGTATCGAAGGACATGTAAAATTTGATATTTTGATTAACAAGTTGCTTCCAAAATTACATGATTCAAATAAAACGGATTTATCTCGAAAATGGTAAAAGATATAGATTCAAACAATGAATAGCTTTTTGCAGTAAATTGATATGGGACTCGAACTGCGAATGCAAAATACCAAATTTGGCAACACTGTCAAAATTGTATAAATTCTAAAATTTAAAATCGTACCTGTATAATGAAGCATGTTTAATTCCAATTTATATAATGAAAGTTGTATTATTACACCCTGTATGTTTAAAGAGTTGTGTTATCATTAGTAACGCCACTGCTTCGTTACTGTGAAGCAAGAATTACGCACCTTCCACTAGATCACGTTTTCCAAGGCGTCGTTTATAATTCACAGTTTATATTTCGTTCTACGGTGTGGCAAAAATCCGCCAGTGTTATTTACTGAGCGTGACCCTGTAGTCTATCTGTAATTCAGATGAGGACAATTTGCGCCCACGCACTTCCTGCCGATATCTCAATCTATCTCTTTGAATATTAAACGAAACTGAAATTTGAAAACACGTCGCCGATGAGCACTCTTAATGACTATCGACCTAAGACGTTAAATAATCTATATCCGAAATCACGATGGCGTATATCCAATTAAGTGTGTCGGCGAGTATATAAGCAACTCTGAATAATTCATGCCAGCAGCTTTCTTACCTTAACCCGTGGTGACATGCCAGCAACAAGAAGCTGTCAAGATGCAAATGCAATTAACAGCCAAAGTGCTTCGGAAAATAATTACAAACATCTGAGCCTTCGCTACGGATTCGCCGAGACCCACCTCCAGCCCTGAATAAAATCGTAAGCAACCATTTACGGGACGCCGAGATGTGACATTTATTATTTAGCGTTATAAATACTTACACGCACCGCTCCTTCGGAATTTTCGCGTTTATCGTGTTGTTTGAGAAATATCTCATTCTGGAGCTAATAAATTTTACAGTTAATTTAAAAATTGACATCTCTGCTATCATAGCTGTGACCTTCCCCTCGACTGAAGGGCTCTGGTGGAATCATCACTGAAGATGCTAACGGCGAAGAGTGGTGAAACGCTTAGATGGGATGCAACTAGTTCCAGAGACTACTAAGAGACGTCTTGGAGCATCACCGTTATCTGACGAGCAGTTCCGTAGTATCTACTAACAATAGGTAACAATCCACACAGGGTATGCCATTAGTCCAAAAGCTCCAGGATTCAAAATAAATAGATTGAAGCCAACTTACAGCTCATACAGGAAATGTGTGAATTTTATTGTTTATCTCAAAAGTTTCATGTTCTGTTTGTTTTTTTTTATTAAGATTTGCCCTTTTATTGAATAGTATACAATAATAATGGTTATTTATAAGTGCTTAAAGTGATATTTTATTTTGTGAGAAGGCGGAGTGTCCCACTCTTTCAAACATAATAAAATCACTTTTAGCATATATATATATATATATATCATACGTTATTGCTTGTGATCTCCACATTTTACATGTGATCAAAATTATTACGAATTTGATACTACATACCTTCAAAATCCACTATGGAGTAAACTTACCCAATAGTGACCTGCCTCCTACATAATCTTCTAACGCTAGACAAAATACATTAATTTATTACTAGCTTTATCCTGTGTCTGTGTGTAAGATGGGTAGCAACAAAAAAACTCGCAGAAGTAAGACTGTTCGGAATTCGACTACATTTTATAGAAAACTAAAACAACAAACAGAAAGTACTACAACTCTTAAACATTACTCTTTTTCGAGTTGAAAAGCATCTTTAAAATTTCCTGTCTGAGATTTTTAAAATGCACCTAAGCGAAGACCAAGTGTATTTGTAAGCACTTATTGGATTGCGTCTTAGAGTTTTCTGAAATTTCCCAATAACTGAGAAATACGTGAATTTTATTTTATTTCAAAAGATTCATGTTCTGTTTTTTTTTATTAAAATTTGTTCTTTTATTGAATAGTATAATAATAATAGTTATTTAGAAGTGCTAAAAGTGACATTTATTTTGTGAGGCGAAGTGTTCCATCCCTTCGAATAAAATAAAATCAACTTTAGTACATATGTCACACACTATTTTTTTCTAAAAACACCATTAAAAGTACAAATCAACGCATTTCTTATTTTTTAAATAATTTATAAAATATCATATTGAAATCCATGTATTGTCCATGAAGGTTATTGTTGCAAAGGTAGTGATAGTGCGATCGTTTGTTGACAAGGGATCTCAAATCTCATGACATGAAAAGTGATCAAGAAAATTAATTTTTACCTGCGGAAATTGAAGAAGCTGCTAATAAACCCACCTTTGAATTACTGCCTAGTAAGTCAAATCAACAGTTTTCGTACAATTACTACTTGAGATGGCACGATCTGAAAATGTTAGTGGCAAGTTCAGTGAAAAAGTGCTTTTGGCATATATTGAAGAAATGTCCAAAATATGGAAAATATCAGCACTTTGATCAAATTACTCCATGTTGCAGGCAATAATGAACATAAAAGAATAGAACGCAAGTACTAAAAGCCGGTTCTTTTTGTGTAGCGAAAGGGCGAAGGATATCGACCAAAAAAGTCGAAATTATTAACCAGGGAACAAATTGACAAATTTCTCGTAGAAGTGCAGGTTGATACATACCTCATGCAGAAGGTTGCCGTAATTGTCGGTGTATTTGGAACTTGGTCGTCGCAAGGAACTGTGCAACTTGATGATATTCAATAATATTGAAGATTTGGGACCTTTACTAGTTATGCAAACTAATGTGCAACGAACATTCGCTATTACTGGTACATTATATTTGAACTATTATAAAAAGCACGTAGTCCTTCATCCAGCGAACACTACTCTTTGAAGAAATTTCATAAAGTATTGCAAATGTGTTACGACTTTAGTTGGAATCAATACATTTGGTAAGGTGCCTGCCAATATTACTGAATTTTGAAGTTGCCTTATTCTCACCTTTTTACTTGACGATCTTTGGCTAGTTTGTTAGGATACTCTGGTGCTAATCTTACTACAATTAAGATAAACAGTCACGGTGGGCTTGAACATGACTTAATTGCGAAGTTTTAGCACCACCGATTTTCTTTCAGCATTCGATTCCTACACGATTACACATTTGTTTTTATTGTCAACGTAGTTTTCGATATTTGGTCACACTAAAAACAATATTTTTTTGTAATTTAGTGCAATGTATAATGCAAACTTTTAGTGTAGTATATAGTTTTATTACTATCAGTTGCAGTTTCTTAAATATTTTGATAAAAATGTAATGAATTATTCGTCTGAATTCTTGTCGCGAGTATATTTAATCTGTGGTTTAAACGTAAACAACAAAACTGACTTAATTTTATAGCTAAAACTGTAGTAAACGTAGAAACTGTTGACCAGAACCTTTTTCGGCACGTTTTTTGGACGGACAAAAGTCGGTTTGTCAGTAATGGTTTGCCAAACAGGCGCAACGAATACAACTAGTTCATTGAAAATCCCCACATTTTAAATCCAAAACTAAGGTCGTTTTGGAGTAAATGTAGGGTGCGGCATCATCGGTCGGCATCTAATTGGACCTTATTTTTATGAACATACATTGATCAATGTGAGTTACCTAAATTTACTACAAGAAGAAATTCCTGCACTTCTGGAGAATGTGCCTTTGCAGCTAAGGAGAAACCTGTGGTGTCAGCACAACGGAACTCCACCCCACAAAGTCAGGATTGTACAGCCATATTTACTTAGATACCACTTCTTCAGAAAAATGGATTGGGTTTAGTGGACCCATTCAGTGGTCCGGAATGTCACCAGATCTAACACCCCTCTTTTTGTATGAAGGATTTAAAAAAATTAGATTTACAAAACACCGTAGCGAGATATTAATCATTTGAAAGTAAAATATCACAAACGCCGAACAGTGAATTTTTCTTCGTTGAGAAAGGGTGTTTTTTTTTTAAACGGCTCTAAGGATTACGGTGGATTTTTTAACTGGCCTTCTTATGATTCCAGGAATCGAATGCTGAAAGAAAATTGGTGGTGCTAAACTCATTACAAAACAAGAAGAGCATCACGAGCCCTGGTGAGATTGGCCATGGAATTACTTATTCTAATTGTAGTTACTACCACTTACTTTGAAGCACAAACTTATCACACACGCTTCTGGCTAAGGATGACTCTGACTTTCTGAGGTCATTAAACTTTTTATAATTTATAGATGAACTACAGATATATTCAAAATTGCTTCGTTTACATTTTCTAGTGGTATAATACCGGTTTTAAAATATGGAAATATGGAATTCTGTGAAGTGAAGTGAAGACGTCATGTGTAATCACACCTTGCAATTTTTACGCTATCAATTTTATGAATATATGAATATTTTTATCGAGCAACTGAAGTATTTATAAATTTTTCTTCTCATGAATATAGGAAAATTCAGCTCATTCACTGCAAGACCAACAAGGACCATTGTGAAAAATTACCTATATAATTCCTTATAAACAAATTAGCTCAGGATAACATGTTAAATCGTAATAAACATGCCAAAAAAATAATGGAAAGTCCCTAAGATAAATTAAAGGGAAAGTAATTTGAACTGGTTTCAACTATTTAAATTGTAAGATGAGTCAAAAAGAAAAAAACTCTTTGTTTTTTAGGGTTTCGTAAAAATTATAGGTACCTAAATATAGAAACAATTTAATTTTAGTCACTGCTAAATAGGGCAAAGAAGCTACAGTCCGAAAATTTTTATTGCTTTTCAAAATACACAAAAATAGAACCATAATATTCGCTTTAGGCTTTTAAATTTGAAAATGCTGCATGTGCAAAAGTACCGAATTTCATATTACCTTAACTAAACAAAATATACAATTATTAACATACACAATAATATGATAGGTACATTCCATTCCATTTCAATAGAAATTGAAAGGTATGTGGACTATAGGAATGGAATGCTGATCAATACATAAAAAATTAAAAACAATTAACAATTATATTTGACGCAAAAATATCTGTGTACCTACGCAGCAAAATTAGTTTTTGCGATTTAGTTAAATAAATTGTAATTAGATAAATTTCTTTTATTGTATAAATATTTTCCCAAAATACTGTACATTAGCTTTGTATATCTACAAATGATTTTTTAAATACATTTCATTATCGATTGTTCTGATTTTTTCCCCGAAAACAGTTAATTATATAACAACCGCAAAACACTTCTTTATTAATTATTAGGTATGAGCTATTCAAACTAAAGTTCTTTTATAATTTCCAATGCAATTTAAAATTTCAACATCAACCATTGTTACATGATTTATTAGCAACATATTAGCTGAAAAAATTTATCGAAAACAAAGGAAATATGAAAAAGCGATAGAAAACCTAACAGGATAAACAACCGGACAAAGAAAATTAACGCTCGCAGTATCTTATTTTGTTTAAATTATGACGGCTTAGCTGTTTATCGGTCACACAAGTATCTACAGAAAAACATCATGGCTTTAATAAACATGAGTGCAGAATACGGCCTAATCACTGTTTCATTAAAATATCAAAATGTAATTACTCTTTCAATAAAGACGCTCTAAACTTCAACTGAAATAAAAATAAATATGTAACCAATATTGTTGTATTTAATTTTTGTTTGTAAATACAATCGATGCGATTATACAAAAAAAGGATGTTAAGCAAATGAAGATTCTCAGTTCTCTAAAACACTCTCACATATAGCAGGTGGAATCTCATCAATAACTTCTAATATTGTTCATTAAATGTAAATCTATTTGAGAGGCATTGCATAGATTTATAAGAAAAAGTCTAAGGGCGGCAAATTGCAAGACTTTGGTGGCACATCATCACCATGCAAAACTACGAAATACAGTAAAAAATGTTACAAAAGCTAATAATATAGAATATATGGGTAGATATTATGGGTGTAGTTCAACGCTGGTCGGGGCTTTAGACCGCAGAGTAGTTAGTTTCACACAATATTGCTAATGCCTAAAAATATATAAAAACTACAAAACTTCAAATATTTCCTTTAACAAAATAATGAACACTGGGGACTTCATGGGCAGTACGGAATGTAGTTCTGTCTTGTTAAAACCAAAAGCCTCTAAGAATTAGACAATGTAGTCAAACCACAAATAATGAGTTATCATTGTCCTACATGTTTTATCACTAACAGTTACTACATTTTTAATAATACACCCTAACAATTTGTACGTGCTGTGACATATATTTTTTTCTGGTAAATTTACTTAATCATGTTTATCAAGCATCCAAACTGCGTCTTATTAAATAAATATAGACGAGGAAGAAAGCGGAGCACTTCCTCAAGATATTTTAGCAATTCTTACACAGTTAGCTTCTCCATTCAGTGTGTTTTTTGTACGCCGAAATTGATCATTTTTATTACTAATTTTCATAAAATACTTACAAAAATATGAATATGAAAAATAAATTATTTATTGCAAACTTTAAGAAAGTTAAAAGATGCACCTTAATAGTTGCAACATAAATTTCAAGCACGGTAATTTATTTGTGTAGAAAAATGCTAAAAATGTACCGATTTGTGAACTACATAAACTGGAATTCATCGGTTTGGGATAAATACTTTGTGAGCCATAAATCGGTTCGTAATTTACACCAGAATATATTTAGATAACGTGGATCAGTCACCAAGAAGAACCGTTAGCGTATGTGTACCCCAAACAGAATCCACTAATGAATATGTCAGATGCCACAAACGTTCCTAAAGTGATTTTAAGACATATAGAAACCAAACACCTCCCACTGACAGATTTATTACCCAAACATTTTTAGTGTTTATACCGCCTGAATTAAACACAGCGTCTAGGTAAAAATCTTTCACTGATGTTAAATAAACTCGATTGTAATTCATTATCATTGTGCACAGGATGTTTATAGACGGATATACATAGAGAGGCTGGGACGAAGTTTTTTCAAAATATTCATATATTACTTGAGTTCATTAAATACTAAAATTACTGGAGACATCTGTTATGTAGGTACATATTTAAAGAAAAATATGTTACGACTTTTGTTAGAATAAAAATCATGAATATATCCACACCAGAAAATGGTGTGATTTAAAATGTCCTCAAATAATTTGCACCCCTTTTTTTCTCCGGAAAATCGGCGCCCATGATAAGCATCGTCCGAGTTGACTTAGGTCTGTCAACTACTGTGTGGTCGTTTTTACAGCGTTTCCAAATGTAAAAACAACGAAAATTAACATTTTTATTAATAATAAAATCTGATAAGTAAAAGTTAATCCGTTTAATAATAATAATAATAATATCTCTACCCCTCATTCTAATCACAGGGATTAGCCCAGAAGTCGGAGACTTGTGCGGGAGAGGGGGCGGCATATTATTATTAAGCAGGCCACATTTGCGCCCAGGAACGACTTACGTTGGTAGGCCCTAACCACTATTCAGTGCAGGAATGAGGAAGACCTGGAAAACCTCATTAATTAGGGGGGTAGTCAAATATCAACCGGTATCAATCTCTCACATTGACCCAAGCTAACATTATTCCACCTAGCTGGGCTCGAACCAACTCCGTCTAGTCACCTCGATTCAAGTACTAACGCCTTAAACCGCGCGACCACTGACCGATTCTCTTTCGTTCAAAACTACATTTTCACTCATTACAGGTCCGTCAATACTAGGTACCCACTAACAATAAAAAACGCTTCTCGTACAGTTAAATAAAATACCCATTTATACTAATAAAATTGAACGAAAGGAATAATAGATAATAGAAAGAATATTATAGGAAAATATCTATAAACCACGCAAATTCCTTTATTTAATCACTATAAAACGTTTAAAATTTTTAAAAATGCACCAAAAACTGAAGGAAATTACAACGTAAACACACAAGATTTAAATTATGACAGAATTTGATCGTTTACTGTTGATGGTTTGCAAATTTTGCTTTATAAATAAGTTTGGAAATTTTATTTGGAAACATCTTTGGGTAGGTCAGTGTTTGCGTGGTTTAAGGCGTCAGTACTTGAATCGATGTGGCTAGATCCCCGTGGGTTCGATCCTCGCGGCAGATAGACCCTAGATCAGCTATATTCGTGGAGAGGATTGGCATCCTCTCTGTGGGTATGGTGTGATGGAAAAATGTTAGCTTCGGTCAATGTGAGAGATTGATACCGGTCGACGTTTGACTACTCTAATTAATGAAGCTTTCCAGATTTACTGAATGGTGGTTAGAGCATACGTAAGTCGTTCCTGGGCACAAATGCGGTCTGCTTAATAATAATATGCCGTCCCCTTTCCCGTACAAATCTTCGATTTCTGGACTAATCCTCGTGATTAGAATGAGGGTTTTGATTTTCCTCGCAAACGGTGCATTAACAAATTTACTAAGAGCACTTGTTTTGTGTAAAATGAAATTTTACATAATATAACAAGACCAAGAATGAAAAAACGTAAAAGTGGTTAGAGAATAAAATGTCAACGAAAATGCTAGCAACCAACTCCCTGCACTTTGTACACGAAAAACGTACCTGTGTCAAATTTGTTGGTCATTAAACAAATTACATCCAAAATTTGATTTTCTTAAATTATCTTACACGCCTGTATCTCAAAAATGAATGCACACCCCACTTATTTTCAATGTTCTAACAACCCTAGTAATATTGCCATGTGTTTTTGAAATATCCTGTATAATACGACGTATGATAATATAAACTATAACTGCAATAGTATCTACTATTTATTAAATCAGCTGATATGCAGAGAACTGTTTTGAATAATGTGAATATTTGGAATATATCATAGAATCAAATGTTTAAATCACCCTGTATGGCACAGTTTAAGTTCATTTAAATATGCAATAAACAAACAATAACCAAAATTGCCTTCTTGATTAAATTGGTATATTATAAAATTGATGTAATAAAAACACAATATTATAAGAGCCTCCTTCCATACAGCGGTAAATTTCGATAAAAGTAATTTATTTGAGAGGTCCTGTGCCTGTTTTGTGTTGTCTAAGGAGAGTGCTTCATCGACGCTCTTGTAACTTATACGGATATTTCCAATTTAGTTAAAAGGCCTGGCCACTTTGTTAACTTCGATTCTTTATAAGAATCGACACTTATAACGACCAAATTATTACACTTTATACGATTACCACTCCAAAGTTATGAATCTATATCTTAAATTAAAAAACCGCCCTGCTTTCATATTCGCTGATTAACTCATTTCGTTATGCTTTCTCTTTATCTAGTAGTTCCTACTTCTGTATTTTTGTCTTACTTAATAATACTGTAGTACCAGAATTAAAAAATAACGCCATGACTTATCTAGTAGCAGAGGCTAGGAGATGCGGTTTCTAACAGGGCCGTACTCGGCCCCTCTCTCTAATTTTATTTTCATTTCGACATTTCAGTTATCCATCAGATGCGTGTTCAAAGACTACTTATAAGTTATTGTTGCCATGTGTATTTAAAAAACTAGAAATATTTGTTGATAATATTCGTGAATTGAACTCCCAAAATAGACACGAAATTAGCAGTCACACACAGTCACTAATTGGCATCTAAAAAGTTGATGCAGTAAATGAATTACGAAACAACTTCTGTTATTGACTATTCTATAGAGTGTCCGGAAAAATGTGGGAAATCTCTCGGATGCAGATAGAACATGAAAAAATAAGATGACAAGTTCCTATATAAATTTTTCCTGCAGGCCTACGCAGATATGTATCCCTGAAGAACGCCGCTGGAAATCGGTTTTTCTTGAATAACTTTTAAAGTACCTACTCAATATAATTGAATAAAAAATTAATGTGATGGGCACCAGTACACTTACTGAAGAATCAAAACAATCATGATGTTATATTAACAGACACTATTGGATAATAAAATAAATATATGATGACAATATACATATCTATATCGAACCGCCAAAATTATAGGGAGTCGCTCACAATATATAGCAGTCAACAAAGCTAAATATTGTATATTTTTTCCTATAAAATTGTAAGCACCGCATACCTGTGAGAGCATATCCGATTACGCTGCAGCAAATGCGCATGCGCCAGATCGGAATGCTCAATTGCTATTGAATATGATGAATTTACGGATATACCTGTTCCATCTCTAGCGCTACCATGCGTGTGCACGTGTGAAAAGTTTCGGTTATATATTTCCGCTAATTTAATTGTGAATGTAATTAATTTGTGTTCTTACAAATTGAGAATAATTCAAGCTCTATAGCATGTTCTCAGTCATAAACGCCCTAATCTAACAAGTGATGAAAGGATTAGGGTGCGCGACCAAAATATGAGTGTAAGTGATGCGGTTGAAACATGTAGTTCACAAGAATGTCCGTGAGTAGTGCATATAGTGCAATAAGGAAAATAGTAAAAACGCAAAAGGAGAATGGTTTTTTAAAATATAAGCTGCCGACAATAAAAAAAATTGCTACAAGATGACTTTGTCTAGAATAAGTAGAAGGCTGTTTTTTTACAAATTATGTGTGGCTTTATGATTTATGGTAGGTATGTGAATTTCAATATAAAATGATATGCGAAAACGCATTAAAAGGTCGGAATTTAAACCGAAACATATATTACAGTTTAACGAAAGATGGACAACCATACGGAACGCGGTACAATACGATATAATAAGTGTGACCGTTATAGTGACAGTGTTAGTAATCAATAGTGAATAGTGTGTAGGTATAATGCAATGCATTCTAAATCCTTGTCTGACTTGATGCGAAATTCGCGCGATTTATTTAATGGTGGGAAAATCTCTACATTTAGCGAATATTGTCAACTATAATGTTATACAATTACTAGGTAACACCATAATAATAATAAAAGCAGCAATAATATTTGCACTTGATTCGAAATTCGTCAAAAGTTGAAATTTTCCTGCCATTCCAACTATTTAAACCAAAATATTAACATATTATGATATCCGCGGAATGCACATCAGGTGGTGGTGGGCCATTATCGTCCAGAAAGATTCTTCAATTATCTTGCAAAGGGTGACACGGGTGAGTTTTTAAACGGTTAAAGTGCTAGATTCACTCGTCGTTAACTTATGGTTGGTATTTTTGTGTGCTTTGAATCCTTCTCAAGAAATACGCCTATAGAATGTTGTCCCCTGCAACCCTCCCATCCCGTGCTCATCTATGTGCTCTCTATTTCTATTATTTTCGACCTTGGGTAATTGATAAACCGATATAAGATAAATTCGTTAAATTTGGAAATAACTCAATCAATTTTATTATCTAATGTCTCCAAATTGGCAATCTATTAAAAATAATGGGTCTTATGTAAAACAATTAATTTTGCTTTGTTTTTGTATATTTTTTATATATTAGCGCCTTCTAATTTAGTACGCCTATGAACTGTTGCTCCTCGCACTCTTCATCTTCATTAACTGTCAAAATTTCACTTCAGAAAACTTATATAAGTATGTTGTGGTGTTTTAAAAATTGCCGATATGATACTGAAACGGTATTACGTATTTTCCTTTATATTTTAGCGTTACTATTAAATATTTATATTATTGTGCTGTGATTTTCTGTGAACATCTTACCGAGTCCGGTCCTGTTCAGAACCGCGAATCCCTGGCTTTGGGTACTTACTGTGCTGACCAGAGTTGTCTAAGCAAAATGAAGGACATCTTACCTGAAATTAAAAAAATGCGTCATTTGCAGTTAAAACTGTAAATATATACGTTCTAAGCTGGAAGCGCTAACGTCAACTTTCATTGTTAATTTAATGAAATGGAAATTGGACAAAGGAAATGTAAACACAATAATAAAGATAAAAGGTCCCGTTTTAATTAACGACAAAAAATATTTAATAATTACGTTAATTGAAAATACATTAGGCGTTACTGTTTGCACAAATATTTAATTATTGGGAAAACCTTATCGAGATAAAACATTAGCGTTACTACACTCCGAGTAGGCTTCATTTTACAATCAGCTAATATATAATTTTATGTTTATAGCTTAATGAGATTTGTACAACACACATCAAACAATATGTTTTTATTTATCATGTGTGTTGTATTAATTAATATACAATCTTGGTTGATGAGTCATTAACGTTAGATAAAAAAAATAATAGTTGACACAACGGATGCACTTGATATCCACCGATAAATTAATTCATTTCAGCTTTTAATACCCACACATAGTGATACAGAAACTTAGTCACATATCTTTTTAACTAAAATGTAAATGAATGCTTAAACAACCCTGAAGATGCTGGAATGAGGTCATTTATTGCATTTTCTGAATGATTTTGTAATTTTAGTGCGATCTGAAAAAAAAATTCTGATGTCTCTAAACCGCTGTGTGACGCTTGGCGGGTTGCGCTCGCTAGCGTTTATTTGCATTTAGAACACGAAGCATAGGATTGCGGTTTTATGGATAATTCAAATATTGAAAGTATTATTAGAGGAACTAAAACAAAACAATCAAACTTTAGATATTGTATTGTGCCGAAATGTCCCAATACAACGATAAAATGTCCAAATAAATTATTTATTAGTTTACCCTGAATCTTAATACGTGAAACTTGTGGCAAAAAAACAATAAAGTCCGACATATTCCTTGGACCCAAAAGAAATAAATGTGTGTTGTATAATAAAATTAGTTTAATAATAATTACCAACTACTGTAGGATATAAAAAATTTAAATAACATTTGGGACACCTGGTGTTAAATGGGATGAGGTAAGCTCCATTTTCAATCGAAAGTATTATTTATCTTTGGGATTTGACAGAAACGACTAATGACGTCATCAATTATATTTTTTCCCAAAATATACCCAAACATTTTTTCCTGTTAAAAAGCTCTCTTTTTTCTAATAAACATTTATTATAGACATTTGTCTATATTCCCATTTAAAAGTTATAAGCAACATCGTCCACCCAAGAGTTTCAAAAGAAATACCACCTAAACATTTCACATTGGTGGTGGAAGGATCAAGTAGTCGCTTGAATGTTCGTTGTTTAATGTACATAAACGTCACAAAATACTCGTCATTACTCAATGCCAACGTGAAACGTATAACTTATGTGACGAGTCACAAAAAAAATGGACAAACTTTTTCTATAATATTTCTTGTAATAAATTTTTCTTAAATTAAAGTGCGGTTTTAGAACACTTTGAAAACTAAGATAAAAATTATTTACACTAAATCTAAGACGCTATACTGGACATGCCGTGTGTCTCAGCTTTTACTGGACACCATATAAAGTGTGTCTAGAAGTATATAATTCAAATTTTGACATTACCTTTAGTATTAGATGCGCAATTTAAAAAACATGTTTTAGAAATTTGGTAACTTCCAGTTATACCGGAAGTGCCCATTAACTTTCTTATTTTAAAAGGAACACCCTGTATATTTTTCAATTTTTGGACATATTTCATATAACCTTCCCTATATTTATCTCTTGCCGTTTTTGCAATAATCGCCATTAGATTGTTAGCTCTTCAACATAAGATACATAATAATTTAGCCATCTATTAATCGTCATATTCGTAGAAAACTGGATATTATAATTTTCAATTCCAGTTTCAATACTTTTGAATTAGATTATTATGTCGCTTGTGTTGAAGAGCTAACAATCTAATGGCGAATATTGCAAAAACGGTAAGAGGTAGCTAGGGGTAAGTTATATGAAATATGTTTAAAATTACAGGAGGGCCCAAAAATTGAAAAATATACATTTAATACTAATGCCAAAGTTTGAATTTAATACTTTTAGAAACACTGTATATGACATGCTCAATAAAAGCTGGGACACCCGGTAGAAGTAAAATATTAAAACATTTCTGCAAATACTTAAAATATAAGGACAATATTATAAATATAATTCTCTTAACTATTGTTTAGAAAACACTGAACGTAACTGTGATAGAAAAACTAATTTTCACGACTACCCGACTCCTCTATAGATATAAAATAAGAATAAGAAGTACAATCCTCTATGCCCTAATAGGTAAAATGTGATAGTATAGCCCTGAACCTCTTGAGAACAATTTGCAATTGCATAATACGATCATTGTTTTCTACAAATTTCTCTCCGGAAAAGCGGAAAACAAAGGAAACAATACAGAACAGAAAACGGTATTTATTAACTAGTATCGTATGTAAGAGATCTATGGAAATATTAATAACATTCTGCTTGACTGAATACAAAATACTGAAATTATAAACAAATAATATCAAAATTAATGTTTTTAAAAAATAATGTAAAAATGATGCTACTACAAATATACATAGAAAAAAAAGTTGAATAAAATTAAAATTTGCTTAACTCTGAGTAGGTAACAATGGCATAATAGATAATAGATATTGTCGGCATATTAGCTAGTGGTTTAAATTTTGCTAAAGAAATAGGCTTGAAAGTGATAGGGACAGAATAGGTTTCCTAACCGTCAAATAGCAAACCACCAAACATTTGTGTATTCAGCAGAGTAGCGACTATTTGTCATGTTTAATTAATATTTTCTTTTTTACTTTTTAAATACATATACCTACTACTAACATTTACTCATTGCATTATTATTTTGTTTTTGTTAAAATCGCTCATCGAACGAACATTCTTCAAGGGTTAAACAACCTTCCAAATACCATTCATGCTGCTGATACAAAAAAGTCTCGTCATGTCTAGCAAAATAAGACAAGAGTTTCTTTAAAGTTTTGTATCCCCTTGCGAGTCCAACAAGTTTCTTGTCTCGTAATTTTGCATGATTCTTGCCTTGTCTTTATTACGAATTTGGTACAGTGGTGGTTACTCTCGGTCAGCCACGATCCCGCTCGGAAAAAGAATAGGCGAAATAGACGGAACAGAATTCTTTCAGAAAGTGACAGTGAATTTAAAATTAGTTCTAGTTCAACACAACTGGACCTAGACCTATAAAATCATTATATGTAGATGTGTTTCCTAAATAGTATCCATTATTCACTAGTGGCTACTGAAATCTTTATTCACTGGTTTGAAAGAATCCCGAATGAACTAACAAAACAAAAATTGTCCGGTATCAGCAGTTGAACCTGAGCTTCCCGTGTGAAAGCCAAGTGCTATACCTACTATACCAGTTACGGCAATATTAGGTAATATTTTTCCGAATGATGGTAGAAGTTTACTAATTAAAGTTTTATTTGCTTTTTTTAAATTCAAGTGAACGACAAATGTCAAACTTGAAAATGAGGTGTTTTGACAGTTCTGAATTGTATGTTATGTCATGTTTATGTTATGAGTGTCGAAATATTGTGCAATGTTTCCAGTAAAAAGTTTACTAAAATATTGTTAATAGTCGTGGACAAATTGTAGTACCTATTCTACTTGCATATAATGGCTGAAATTCACTCAGGTAATTTACAGCAGTCGCTAAGACCCGTGTCGTGCATGATTATGATCGTTGAATAATATACCATTATACGCAATATTTATTTTTTCAGCTAATATTCATTTAAATATTATATTTGCAAGACCTCTTGCCGTAACAATATTTCTTGTCTTCTCTCGCAAGACTTTTTTTTAAATGTTATCTTGTCTTGTCAAGAGAAGACCAAGAAAAAGCAAGACAAAATTGTCAATACTAATACATCCAATTATTAGACAAAATCCGTATTTTCATAACATGTTGTACACGTATTTTCGAAACACCCTGTATATAGTTCTCGGTTGCCGTAAATCTCGGCGAGCTTTCATTAAAATAATACTTATATATCCGGTTAAATTCGACTGAATATAGAAATAGACCCTAAGAAGCAGAGGTGCAACGTAAATTTACTTTTAGGCCGTTTTTAGTACCTACAAATATGACACAAATTAATAGAGCGTGCAGGCCATATTTTACGGCTTTACTGGAACTCCCACATAAATATTTGTCTTCACCATGAAAATATCATAAATCGTAAATATCCCGAAGATGTGTATGTATGTTTAAGCCTCCGTGTTATTCTGGGGGGCGTATCCTAGTGGCATATTATTTAAACAGCTGTAAAAGTAATTTAGCAAATTAAGAAGATTATCTTGGGAACGTTCGGTGACAAGAAAAGGATACACAAGTTGGCAGATGTCGGCTACGGCCAATGAGCCACCCACTAGGCAGATAATGTTTCTGAGTTATCACCAGAATACCTACATTTTTCAGTCGATGATATTAAAAAGTATCGTTTCCATAAGTCAAATCCCATAAAAAAAATGTTTCATTTAAATATACGATAATCCTCATAACTTGAAGATACAACTTGACATCATCGAAAATTGTTTTCCCACTATCGTTTCCTTCATAAAAAAGACTGAATTTTTCTAAACAATTTTTGGTTAAGCAAAATTTTTGCTATCTCCATTCGCTTACGCACAAATATTCTTCGAAATTGGTTTAATACTTTAACATCATTTCAAACGAGAATAGCATGTTGTGGGCATGTTTGACACAGTATAGTACTTGAATATAGTATATAATATTAATATTTGTATTATTTTATTTATGGACATTATTTTAAAATATACCCAAAAATTAAAAATCAAATAAAATTAAATACATGGAAAGAAATCTACACTTCAAAATTAATAAACTTATTCCAACGCTAGCTTATTCTTGTATAATAAGATTAGGTATATGTTATTCAATTAGAAATTACTTGACATCTAGAACACTACTATACCTAATATGAGATAATGTTATGTTTGTTTAAAGAATTGTTTTGTTTTATTTAGATAAAATGAATTACTCGAGTCATCAATTGTTATTCTCAAAATAAAGTTATATTATCTTCATTTGAAGATTTAATTGACTTGAAAAAATTACTGCAAAATTTTTAAATAATATTAACTAATTTTGAATAAAGTAAATAACAACATTGTATTACGAAAAAATAAAACTGAAGTACATAATAGGTATTTCAGTATTCTTGCTATATTGTATTCCTTTCTAGAGTAGTTACTACTCTACCAACTTTATATAAATAATTAAATACTACTCAGTCAATAGTATTTAATTATTTATAATAAGGAAAGAAAGACTTGCAGCAAACTGTCAAAGTCATTCATTAGCGGTGCATCAGACATATACCGCTTTTGAGCTCGTTAGCTCTCCTCAGTATGAGATAGAAAGCGAGGCAACCGACGATTTATCCGACAGAACCTGAGGAGACGTGATGCAACAAGTAACTTCATCTTGTGACCACATGTTGAACCTGGTGGCCCACCTGCACACACAACTTTAATACAATTTGTAGTAAATAATACTTCAATTGTGTCATATCATCTATAAATATTATTATTTTGTGCTATAGCCGCATTTTAAATTTTACAGTATAACATTTATTACAAAATATTATTCCTTAAGCAAATATTAAATTTAGTGTCATTTTAAGAATGACATGTTGAATTAAGTATAAAGACTGTGTGGATGTAAAAAATATGTAAATATTCATTCAAGTGTATATACCTATATTATATTCATTCGAATGTCTATGCCTAAATGCTCTAAACTAGAAAGTAAAAACTGTTTTAAAAATGATTATTGATTTATTGATAAAATTGTTTTATTATTTCTTGATTCATCTGATGATGCACATATATGGTAAAGGGTATTCAAATAAATCTGTACCATACCAGTAGTATAATTGTCTAAAATCCCTAATACTTATTCAAAATTACGCTTAACCACGATTTTGGTTAACCAAGATTAATATTGGAAAGTGACCTTAATCTTTTGTCTTACCACAGATACATGTTTCCGTTTTTTTTAATTTTCATATTTAACACCAACAAATTGATAATTTAAGATTGACGGTTCTAAAATAAATATCTAGATTAGGAGAAGAATATTTTCAGTATATTTTAAATAGGTTAAATAATGCTGACAATGTTTTGAAACAATTTATTAATTTATACAAAATTTAATATAACTAAGTAGTGCCCGTTTTGTAATAAAACAAAAATACCTATTAGTTATCTGAATGTCGATAATTTACGTTTTTAAATTTAACAGTGTTTTCTTAGTTCTTTTATTATTTATACATTTGACACCCTTAAAAACAATACACAACAAACCGTCGAAATAATTCCTTTTTACATTAAAACAATAGACTTACTGTACGATACGGCCAGGAAATTATGAACAAAATTATGTTAATTACAAGTACGTGTACTTTTATTTATAGTAAGTATATATATTTTGCTCTAAAAGCTTAAAATTCCAAAACAACAATGCTCATTATTTCCCCTGATAAATGGAAGTTTTTACTCTTTTTAAACTAATTAAAAATATATTAACATAACTAGAAAACTATTTAAGTTATCAACAAAACGTACATAAACAATTATTATTACTTCACTGTTATAATTTTAGCGTTACTGATTAATCACAATATTTACGAAGCGTTGAAATGTTATTATTCTGAATCAGTCGACATTAACAACAGTTTTTATTAACAATTAATTGTTCTTCATATTTTCAATTGACACTAGATTTATTTCACGAGTTTTTTATTTATCAGATCAGTTAGAGAATTCGTACTGATTACATGAATATTTTTAGTTTGAAATAGTGTACGCTGTTCTTATTTATAAAATTTTTGTCACATTTTGATCTAATAAGATTGTTAAGTTTTTAAAAGTAGGGGATATTACATACAAAAAATCGTGTACAGGGGTTTCAAGAAGTTTTGAAGATACTGCAATGGCAGAGTTCAAGGTCAAAATTTGTGATCATAAACTTTTGTCACCAACAAAGTGCATGAATAATTAACATTTACAGAATCATTTAACAGTGAAAAAGTTAAAGGTACAATTCTCGTACTTTGTGCTGCATTAATACTATAAACATACCACTATATCTGTTTTGCAAATCCCAGTTCTAATGAAAATATATTTCTTTTATTTCCGTATAGGGAAATATTCACTGTATGTTTTTCTGTTATTTGTTATAACATACTTTTAGTACCACAATTATCTATGTGAATGAGAAAAACCATGAATTTGATTTTTTGCTGCATTTTCTTAGACTTGATTGATACAACAATGTATTTTAAGGGATTCTGCAAGACCATTGCTAGAACTCAGAGTTGGGAAGAATGTCCAAGAAGAATCAAAATATCAAAAGAACTTTGATAAATAAATATCAACAAAGAGAGCACTGATAAACAAATTGTTTTCCTGGAAATTTTTCTCTTTTCTACCTGTTGAAAACAAAAAAGCAACGTAAATATTAACCACATCAATAAAATTTAAATTTATAGAGGGACTTTTTTTCCAAAAAAGGGAAATCTAAACACGTATAATCCTCGTAAAAGGTACCACTAGTGCATATAAATTGAACTGAGTCAAATATTGAGATTAGTTCAAATAACATATTTGAAATGTACATTAATTATTTAATTAAACAAAGTTTAGCAAAGCTGAAAAAAGAAAACGTGGTTGTCGCTCAAAAGCTTCATTGTGTTTATATTATTTATTTCTACACTATTAATATGCACGTAGAGGAAATACATCCAATTAGTATTAATTTTAATCTTCCTTAATCCAGCGGCGACTCGTATCTTTTTGAAGTGGGTTAGCAAATTGCTAAACATCACACACAGTAAAATTGTAGGTATATCATTTATTTCTTCTACGATTTCGTATATTGGGAGGCATAGTATTTTTCAGATTATAAATATAACAGCAAATAGATTTAGAAGCACTTTTAGCCATTTGTAGAAATTGCATTCCCTGCAATATATCTGCAAATAGGCTCCAGAAACGTTGCGTTGCTGTCACAATAAAAACTATTTTGCTAAAGAAAGGAAAAATTGTTTTTAACTCTTCATTTATAGCGTCAATCTCGTTCTCATTGCAGCAGCTTTTAAAATTTCCATCCCAGCAAAAATTTGCATTGAGGCTTTTATTCTAGAATGAATAGTCATACCTATAGCAATGCCACTAAATATTCATGCCATTATTATGTGCACTTAGATTAGTTCAATTATCAACTTTGTCTTTAAGCGTTCGTGTCACATTAGGTATAAAGGTTTCAAGTAAAATGAAAGATATCTACAATTTGGAAAAATACAACCATCCCTATTCTTCTAATCTTTTATATATTTTTTTATGTACTTTACATAGTGTATACACATCACATGATCTTACTGGTTATTATTACCTATAGGTATTAGATACTCATATACTATAATCCTTGTATATAATACGTTAATGTAAGTAGCTACTGTTAACATTTTTACTTGGCGCAGTTTCAAGTCTTCTAGCTATAGGTAAATTAGTTTTATTCGTTAATAAATAGGACGCAACTAAAGCCAGTTTTTTATTTTTGCTTAAGTTATCTAGTTACCTTTAGTAGAAGCAGTAGTAGAGAAAAATTACCTATTCAATATAAGAAGGGACTATTGTTTTAGAAAAACGTCGACTTAATACATATAGTAAAATTGTATGAATAAAATAGTTTTTATTATGCTTGGTACATGATATTGCAATACTAACATGAAAAATTTCAAGGCTTATACAGGGTGATTGGCCTAATAAACATATGGACGATTATCAACGGTTACAGAGATAGCAATGAAAATATTTTTACCCGAGTTTATTATTGTAATGCATCAGTAGAGAAAAGTGTTTATTCTGTAGGTATTATACATTATAACATTGATTAAAGATCTAATAAACCGAAATGAATGAATTTAATTTTCAAATATACCATCGTCCGCCTCGATGCATGCATCACCTCGTTTGTGGGTTGCATGGGTAACTCGTTGAAGTGCACGGTGATTTTCTCTTATGAGTGCTGCACAATTGACAAGCCGATCGTATAACGTCTCTCTTGTCTTCACTTTTGTTGTATATACTAATGATTAAAACCATCCCCAAATGCAGAAATCAAGGGGATTCAAATCTGGTGACATTGGTGGCCAATTTTGGAAACCACCTCGGCCAATCCAGCGACTAAAATGTACATGTACATGTTTTGCCTATCCAATATCCAATGAAACATCGTCCAGTGGATCTGTCAAATTATTTTCTAAAAAATCTACATATCTAGCTCTAGTAAGATGACCATCTAGTACAATTAATTGGGCCAAGTAATTGATTATTAATCATATCACACCACACGTTAATGCTGAACAGATGCTAAAAGTTACTTTCCACTGTGGCTTTTTTTCTTCTGACCAACGGTGTTTATTGTGACAGTTATTTAGTTATCCATCCCGAGTGAATTGAGCCTTACGAGTAAACAAAATGTATTTGTAAAGTGTATGGTTTGCGTTGATCCAATTGCAAAAATCAACCGCAAATTATTATCACCGTCCTGAAGATTCTGGACGCGCTGAATATGGAAAAATGTTAAACAATTTTTGTGAATGACTTCCCATGCCGTAGTTTGATTCATTTGGAGACGGGTTGCAATGCGCCTTGTACCCGGGCTACGTTCTACGTTCTACGAAAATATAGCTATATTTTCTGTGGTTCTACCATATTGAGAATTTCTTCTTCTACTGCTAGACCAGGACCAGCTTGCCTCTCAGATTCCAGTTCCATGCGCATAGTTGAAGACTGTCTGGAATACATTTCTATCTGGCACTCTTCTGTTCGGGAAGCGAAGTCGATATTCAGCAACTGCACGATTAGCGCTACCGTTGCAATACCCATAAATAAAAATAATATCAGCATATTCTCGATGACTAAATGTGGCAGGCATTACAATTGGGGGTTTCCCTCCAATCAGAGTTATTGTCATAGTAAAACGTGAAGTAAACTATTGGTAATAACCAGTAGCCAAACCCTGTTTCCCGTCCTTATCCTTATTTTGCAATGCGTAGTACTGAATTAGTCACAAGAATTTTGTTGAGCTGTTCATCTATTTCTTTCTATTCAGCACACGCCTCCAACAGATCAGTTTTCTGTTCAGCGGTCACGGAGTTGTGTTGGTTGCATGATCATGATAAAATTTAAAATTATAAATTAGGTAAACGGAATTTAAATCTCTAGAAAGTGTTATGCTATACTCTCTAAAGATAATTTTATTTGAGTTGAGTATAAGAAAAATGTGTTTGTTGACATAAGAATGATCCCGCTGCCGAGCCCCCTCGGACAGCCACTGGTACATAAACAATGATAACTTCCTACTACAGTGGTACAAAAAAGAATTATAATTGTGCGACCCACAGGTCGTTCTCATTGAGAATTAACAACTCCATATCTTATGCAGCAATTAATGTTACATTTAATGAGCTGAAATGATTACTATATTGCGTCAGAGCAGAATTAACTCATTATTACAAGCGTTATCAATTATGGTTTGGTACGGATAAAAGTGATTAGAAAATCAAATTAATTAGAACGTATTAAATGAAAATGTTATTGCCGTTATCGTTATTAAATAAATTTTAATTAATCCGCTTTTTTATTAATTACGTTGAGGAAGAGTGAAAAACAATGTTATACATATCTGGCTAATGATCTTAAATTAAACGCAGAACTTAAAATACGAAACGAGTTGGTAAATAAGTATATTTTATATAAACATACTACTAACTGTTCCGCCATTATGGCAGCAGTTGTTTAGTGATACGGGGCAAAAATTATGCATTTATAAAATAATTATTTTAAAAGCATACATGCAATTATAATGAATTTCTGCACTCACGTTTTGTACAGTAAAATATAGTTAACACGGAAAGTTTTAGCAAAATTATATTTAAAAAATGTAGGTCTATTCTAAACGTCTATGTATCATATTATCTTTGCATTTTTATACACGAACAAATTGATACAGCTGTAGATAAGTTTCAATTTGACGTAAAGTTTTCATGATTTCAGGCAGCACAATATCTAGATTTTGACAAATTTAAGATCGCCGTATTTCTCACCGTAAAATGATCAAAGTGGGTTTTTAGATATAGAAATCTTGAAAAATTTATTTTTACTATTTAAATTCTCATCAAATAAAATAATAACTTTTAAAAAGCGTTTGTAATATACATTATTTTGCTATTCTCACTCCACATTGGTACTTATGAAAAAAGTTAACAATCGTACATGCAGAACTATGTAAGTTTATGTTATAACAATATTTACAACTGTAGTTAAATTTAAAAAATACGTATTTTGAAAGATTATTGTACCTAAAATTTGTTGATTAGACCGCTTTTACTGTTATACAGGGTGATTCAGTCATAATGTTATTAATTTGAAGAGGAGAGAAGGAAAAATGAATATAATGATGGCGAATAAAAAAATAAATGCATATTTACGCTGAAAAAAAATATTTTTAAATTATTATTTAAACCTCTTTTCAGACTGTCACTGACCGATTTATACAGCTCCAAAATCAACACGTTGACCTCCTGGGTGCAACGTTGCCCAATTTAATTGGACATCATAAATAAGCTTCACTACGTACTTAGGTACTATTGCCATAACAATGACATTCTTTAAAACGAAATTGGTGACTTATTTTAACCTACTGACGTATTTGTAATGACTACTATGAATCTACTTTCAACTTTTGGCGTAAGTTTTTAATTGTTCCACTCACCAATAGATATCTAACGAAAAGTTCATTAAAAATTTGAGGAAGTTTCGTTATTATTGTACTAACTTGTACGTCTGTATCGCGATAAGATCGAGGAATGTGTAAATATGCAACCAGCAGTACAATTACAATCCCAAAGTTAGAATAAATGTGTAAACTGTGCTTACACATCGATTCAAGTACTGACCGCTCGACTACTGACCAACTATTTAACCAAAACATTTTGTATGGCTACGTTAATGCTATTGTTAAAACTAGTTAGAAAATATTCAGCATGCTCCTTTATTTTCTTGGATTTATTGGTTTCGTACATATACGTATTAGTGAATGAACACAAACGTTTAGCCATGATGTGGCAACGCAGGTGTGACGTTGCTCGACACTCTGTAATGTCATAACTAGGAAATTGTTGTCAACATGGAGCTCCATATTAACGGGGGTTATGGGTTTATTTACTTCGAGAGATTCAATAAAAAAAAATGTATTGATTTTCTATCTAACACCTTCCGATGGTTAAAATTGATGATATTATGACTGAATCACTCAGTATATTCGTTTTACTTCGGTACCTTTAAATATTGG
This sequence comes from Monochamus saltuarius, assembly GCA_025584915.1. Classification (NCBI taxonomy): domain Eukaryota; kingdom Metazoa; phylum Arthropoda; class Insecta; order Coleoptera; family Cerambycidae; genus Monochamus; species Monochamus saltuarius. Next base: position 21,338,666 of record CM046724.1, on the reverse strand, counting down.
CAGGTGGCATCTCTGTTATTCAATGTGGCCAACTGCCGCTGTCAGACTTATTTGGTAACACTTCTGAAAAAAATCTCTAAAAATAATTATTACACTTCCACCTTAGACTATGCAGAAGGGTCACATGCTCATTGTTAAAGAACATCGTAAAAATATAATAATATATTTAACAAATACTTATCAAGCTTGATGTTATGGGACTGGCTTTAAAATGAAACAAGAAGTTTACACTTTCTAATAAGTTGTTGTTTTGCCAATTTGGAAATATATTTAGGGCAAAATTATGACTAAATCATAAAAGGTCTTGTAACTGTCACATTTGATTCTCATAGTCTTAGTGAACAGTAATGGTGTCAGAAAATCACTGTTTTGCTTATCTCTTAACACTGACCTACCTACCTAAACCGCTCAAGGAGGTCGCACATTGGCGTTGTTGTATTAACAATTTTGTAGTAGTACTTTGGAATTTAAAGACCTTAATAATGTGCAGTTTTCAGAGATTGAGTTAATTGATAAGTTATATTTCCTGTATGCATGGTTCTATCATAATTGGAAGAATTGAAGTATATCTGTCAGAATAATATATTATTTATACACGCTTATCAGTAATAAATGTATTAAATACTAATTGATATCTAATACATTTCGTGAGTGAAATATAAACATACGGATTTTATAAAATTCATAAAAATAAACAAATTTATGCCATAAACTTGTTAAGTAGTAACTTTTCCTACTCAATGCCTAAACTCTTCAGTGCGTGGTGGAGAATGACGTGCTGTTTTTGCAGGTACTATGAAAACAAGACCTAGGTCGTCGTAGGAGAAACATAATTCAAGTTTATAATATCATCAGTATTATAATCTTTCTTTACTAATCCGCAGAGTAGTTGTTCCCCATATCATCAGTAATCAGTAAAAGTGCTTAGAAAATTTTACTAATCATATATCTAATTGTAGTGAATTTATTATGAATATACTCGTAGTGTCATAAATTTTAAAGTGACAATATTCTTATTGTGAGACCGAAGTATAAAACAATTTCAGAAATACAGGCCCTTACTATACATCTAGTTAGTCTATTAATTTAAAATTTCGGAGTAAGAATAAGATATTATATTTCCACTGTAGATAATTAGATCATGTGTCACTGTCATTAGTATTTCAACGCAAACACCTTCCTGCAGCTGCTGGTAATTTTGGTCGTTGTGTGCAAATGTGATAATTACTGGCCTTTTTTAGTCCTGTGAGCCAGTGTTTGATGGTATCTGTTGTTTTTTACACCCTACGTTCGACAATATCACATAATTATTCCCAAGTTCTTGGAAACCGCCCAAAACCCACATAATAAGAAGTGCATATTATAAAATTTTTAACGTATGTATACATTTTTAATAATTCACGAAATAAATTATGACGTCTAATATATATTTTATTTGTTTATACAGGGTGATTTAGTCATAGCGCCATTAATTTTAAGAGAAGATAGGAAAACATGAGTATAGAATACAAATATGCGATTAAAAATTTCTTAAATGTTTATTTTCAAACTATTTTTTAAACCCCCTTTTCAGTCTGCCACTGAGCACTAGCGGCAGTTCAACTCGGTGTCGGCCTGACATTTAAATATTTTCCTAGTTCTTGTGGTAGTGTTAAAATATGTAATGAATGATATAAATTATTTTTTTACTAAATAATAAGATACAAATTTTTAACAAGTAATAAGATAACAATACTTACTAGGTAAATTGTTAAGAGAGTCTGAAAAGATTTTCGTATGTAAATACTGACAGTAATACAAAAAACCCTCGTTCTATCAACAAAAGACAGTTCGAGACATATACAGGGATAATAATCCGACAGTGAACAGTGAATCTTGACCTACAGTAGTTAGGTCAATGCCTACTCAATAACAAACAGTGCAGAGCTGCATAACCGTCAAATAATAACAGAAACAAACAATTTCAGTTCGCATTTCTATAAATATTCGGTGTAATTATTACGAAATCATGAGTACTAAACAGATTAGTCCCATAATGAATGCTCAACCGCAGTAATCAAGCGCCGACATGGGCGGAATATCTGTAATCGAATCAGCACAGCCAAATAGTTGGCAACCTAAATTCACGTTTAATACGTGAACGACGGAATAAGACGAAGATCGTTCGTGTCCTTATTGCTAGGCCGCTGAAAACTCGCCGTCGAACTTCATTTCGAGTTGTTTACGAGCCGTTTCGGTGTTATTTATGTCACTAATGCAGTTTATAATAATAAAATTTACTAGTTACCTAACTAAAAATGCAATTCAAGATCAGTGAAACTAAATTCCATAAACATTCCTACCAGGAACAATTAATAGAGAAGGACCGCGGTCGTCCCTTGCTGAATAAAGCCGTGGAAACATTTTTATACATTTGAAAATATCACTTCGGTACCGACCTTCAATGAGCTGTTTCGCTTCAATATAGTTTCAATACTCGAACCCGTCATCAGAAAATTTTTGTATCTATTAAACTTGAGTATTTTTTTTCGATTTTCTGTCTTTATTATACCTTTCAAATACGTGGTTAAAATTAATGACATTCCCCTATGTACAGGGTGTTCCTTAATGACGCGTTAATATTTCAGGATGCAGTTTATCATCTTCATCGTCATTATACACCCGGTATATCTTACCTTTAAACCGAAATTCTGAACATGAACCTATGTGGCATGGTGTACCAATATTTGATTAAGTATATCAGTTAGTAACCATTAGCGAAATCTGTTACAGTAATACCAATCAGAATAACTATCTGTAGACTTGGTAAAACTAACATCTCTGTCCTAGGCATCTATAAGTATACTAACTTAAGTCATATAGCAATTTTCTCAAATATAGTCATGAATTTTGTCAGACATTTAAAAAGGAACTCGTAGATTTCAATCTTGAATGTAATGTAATCAAAATCACTGTACTCATCTTTTGATAATTAAGTATTACAACAATGGTAAATAAAAAGTATAGTTTGATAGAGCAACAGCCAGTCAGTAATTTAACCATAAATTTTACTTTTTGGTGGAATACTTTTCCAAATGAATCGATGAATGCAGAAACGTAGCATGCCCACAAAAGCACATTATAAAATGGAGAAAACATTTTCCTATTATTTAGTATACATTTGGCTTCATTTTAACCGTAAAAAATGAGATATTGATAATAAGACTTAAAATAATATATAACCTGCATCTCGTATCTCGTTACTTTTGCGATATGCTGCTTGTCTGTTAAAGAAGTCATGAAAACACTAATCAACGTCCAAACATCGACAGCGATACACCATAGCAGATAGCAGCTACGACTATTACAGTTACCGGTTACTAAAATCACGGTTTCAAGCAATCAGAATAGTAGTCTGACAAAAATATCAGCGTTTGACAAGTTTGACGTCCATAAAATATAAGTGTCTTTAAGACGTTTTCGGAAATATGAACTATTCTAAAACTAAATCGGCATTTTACAAAAAATCGAAATTAGAAGCAATTGTTTTTCTTATGTTATATAACTCACATTCCTGTTATATTTTACAGATTTTTTGCATTATTCATTAGAATTTGTGTGTGTAACTGAAATAATAAAATAAATTCTATTCGAGACACTTAAAATGGACCAGTGAGGCAGTGAGGCAAATCTGAAATGCATTCTTTAATGCTTACCGAGGGCCTGAAGCGGCGTAGCGAAGAACTGTTGGACTCAGTTTGGTCCCCCGACGTCATTTCCTGATTTTCGCTATTTATTTTTGAAACACCGTCTACAATAAAAGAAACAAGTGTCACGACTTCTATGTTAAATGTAACACAAACAACTTTACATTGTGTAATTAAAGGAATGCTTTCAACCGTAAGGTCGTGTAATGCAGGTATGCATTATGAATTCTGTTTTTTTTTATTAGGCAATTTAGTTAACTGAATATGCAACTAAAAAATAATTATAGTCCGATGTCGTGAGCATACATCACCTTTACTGGATAGTTAACTGGCTTATATCGTTTTTAAACATTTATTATTGTATCCTCATTGAGAGATTAAGAACAAAATGTACAAATCGCACTGGTACTTTACTCTATCTAATCGATATAAGGTGGTTCTAAGAAGGAAATATTTTGTACCTCGTCCTCAAATCAGTATTATTTTACCGCAATCGAACCCACTGCTCGAATATAAAGCGATATAAAACGAATACTAAACGATTATGGAATCAGTAACACAACCACATTACTATAGAATATTTCACATATGTAAATATTTGTAAAATATAGCATACCTATGTTAGCGAATTTAAAATTTAACACGCGCTGGTGAATTGATATTTGAAGGTGTTATGTAAAACACACATTATTCCAAGAGGTAAACGTTCGGTAAAGAAAACTGTGATAAAAAAATCGAAGCTCTTCCTATAAACTTGTGTCGTTTTGCAACTATTTTTAGAGATATTTTTTATTATATACCTGATTTTTCACAAAGTTGCAACGAATGTCCTCTAGAATAATTATTTGTTTAAGTAAAACCATAGTATTTTAAACTGAATTATAATCAAACTACTTGACTTGACTTCAAAGTCAAGTTCAAGTCAAATAATAGTGGTCCAAGTAATTATTTTTGCAAAATAGTTTCAGCATCTACTACTTTATTTTAAAAAAAATATTTTATTATTTTAAAAGATCTCTCCAAACTTACAAATTTGTTTGAATTTTTATAAAACTAAATCCAGAATTTCAATATCGTTGGTATTTAAGATTTCAGTTTGTTGCTAGTATTTTAACAGCTAAAATAGGTCTGCAACTCTGTTTTTCAGCAAAATAGGAGGATGCTAGTGGTAACAAAAAATTTGGTACTCATTGTAACGTCATCTATTTTCAAACAACATTTCGATATAAAAATAATATTGAAGATGGTTAACCCGTATGAGTAGTAGATGAATATGGTGTTATAAACAAAAGTCTAAATCTCATAAACTCCTTTTTATTTTATTTAGACAACCGGTTTCGTAGTAACCAAGACTACATCTTCAGGTCTACAAGGACTACAATATAAACAAACACCCTATTATATGACTTACAAATACAGATTTAAAAGTTTAAAAGTTTAAAATTTTTTTAAAAAAATTGGTAAGATATGATTAATATTAAACAAAAATAAATACTTACATTTTAATAAAACAAGAGTTGTCAAGCTATCAAATACCAACGTATATATATGTCATAAATTATATTAATTATAAATAAATAATATGTCATTCAGTTCAGAAGCTAACAGAATATAGAACTAAATTTTAAAACCTCAACATTCCACAAAAATATGAAACCGAAGAAACACTATTTTTTGTTATAAAAACTTGTATAAAACCATTTACAAATAATAACTAACGTACACATTTAAACAACCCTCAACTACAAATCTAATATAAATTGCAGCCACCATGAATCTACAGGGTGGATAAAATTACTTGACTATACTAACACTGAAAAGTAGCGTAGATTCGAACTGACTTTGTGTGTTCAACAAGTTAAACCCTTATCTTTGAAAACCTTAAAATTTCAAGACTTTCCAAATTATTCAGAATCAAACCTTATTATTACGTAAAATCTCGAAATTATTATTAATGTCACATATGTGGCCTGTGTTAAGTAAATGATCTGCAAACTATCCGAGACTGTACATCTTAAATGTTCCTTTAACCTAGTTTTAAAATTTCGGAAAGTTCTACCTATATACTATTGCATTCTGGACAAGACAATTTATATACTCCTCTTTTTTCCAATTTATCCAATTTATCTTTGTTGTTAAAAAACAAATTACTGACTGAATCTGAACCCTTAAATGCTATATTACAAAATGGTTTAAAACAATTACTAATTTTATATGTGACTGGAAGTTTTACATATATAGGACCAGTCACATATAAAATTAGTAATTGTTTTAAACCATTTTATAATATAGCATTTAAATGTTCAGATTCAGTCAGTAATTTGTTTTTTAACAACAAAGATAAATTGGATAAATTGGAAAAAAGAGGAGTATATAAATTGTCTTGTCCAGAATGCAATAGTATATATATAGGTAGAACTTTCCGAAATTTTAAAACTAGGTTAAAGGAACATTTAAGATGTACAGTCTCGGATAGTGGTAATTCACAATTTGCAGATCATTTACTTAACACAGGCCACATATGTGACATTAATAATAATTTCGAGATTTTACACGTAGCTAATAAAGGTTTGATTCTGAATAATTTGGAAAGTCTGGAAATTTTAAGGTTTTCCAAAGATAAGGGGTTTAACTTGTTGAACACACAAAGTCAGTTCGAATCTACGCTACTTTTCAGTGTTAGTATAGTCAAGTAATTTTTATCCACCCTGTAGATTCATGGTGGCTGCAATTTATATTAGATTTGTAGTTGAGGTTGTTTAAATGTGTACGTTAGTTATTATTTGTAAAATGGTTTTATATAAGTTTTTATAACAAAAAATAGTGTTTCTTCGGTTTCATATTTTTGTGGAATGTTGAGGTTTTAAAATTTAGTTCTATATTCTGTTAGCTTCTTGAACTGAATGACATATTATTTATTTATAATTAATATAATTTATGACATATATACGTTGGTATTTGATAGCTTGACAACTCTTGTTTTATTAAAATATAAATATTTATTTTTGTTTAATATTAATTATATCTTACCAATTTTTTTAAAAATTTTTAAACTTTTAAATCTGTATTTGCAAGTCATATAATAGGGTGTTTGTTTATATCGTAGTCCTTGTAGACCTGAAGATGTAGTCTTGGTTACTACGAAACCGGTTGTCTAAATAAAATAAAAAGGAGTTTATGAGATTTAGACTTTTGTTTATAACACCATATTCAATTAAAAATAACATTAGCTAGCAAGAATAAATAATTTTATACAGATTTATCTGCTTAATTTAAAAATTTATGTAATAATGTAATGTTATGTAATAATAGCAAAACAGTACAAATTTTGCTTGGGGATTGAATAGTACAGTGCGTTTCAGTAACTTTGATAACATTTTGATCAGCTGTAACTTTTCTGGTTTTAAAGATATCGGAATGAAGCAATAACCATATTGCACAGTGGACTAGCAACTTATTTTCTTATTTGAAAAACAAACAAAAGACCAATGATTTTGAGAGATCTTAACCTAACTTATATTTTTTTAAACGGAATGCTCTGTATAGTATTGGATATTTGGATTCTACTCAAAGTTCCAAGCATATTTTAAAAAGCATATCCTATATACTTCAACTGTTTCTGAGAAATAGTTTTACAAACATGTCAAATTATCAAAAAATCGCTCTACTTGTCTGCCATTTTCTTCAACAGAACAAAACACTAAAGCTCGATTGTTACCAGCACGGCTCAAGCAATGCTGAACTTCAGCTTTAGCTCAGTGCAAAGTGTGCTATGAACAAGTAGAGCAATTTTTATGATAATTTGACATGTTTGTAAAACTATTTCTCAGAAACAGTTGAAGATAGGTATAGGATATGCTTTTTAAAATATGCTTGGAATTTTGAGAAGAATCCAAATATTCAATAATATAAGTTAGGTTAAGATCTCTCAAAATCATTGGTCTTTTGTTTTGTTTTTTAATAAGAAAAAAAGTTGCTAGTTCACTATGCAATATGGTTTTTGCTTCATTCCGATATCTTTAAAAACAGAAAAGTTACAGTTGATCGAAATGTTATCAAAGTTATTGAAACGCACTGTACATATTAACATATAAAACTGGACTAGAACAAAATATGTCACAACTTAATATTTTTCAGGTACTTGATTTAAATCAATAATAATCAAGTAATAATAACAAAATTAAGTCAACTGTAATAATAGTTAAAAGTATCAACCTATTTGATGACTCCTTAGTAAAATGGTGAAGAGAATAGACATACAAAGTAATACATATGCAAGGTGGCCGAAAACTAAACCGACAAACGAAGACAATAAATAATTCTAAGGATGATTTCATACCGATTTGACATAAATTGTCTTTTTGATGTAAAAATGATATTTTAATTGTAACCATTGGCATCACATTTGGGAGAGTTAGTTGATATTTTGAATTAGATTTTTTTTTTCGACTTGTTGGTATTTTTTAAATCGAAAAGCTCAAAATATTTTAGATTAAAAAGCTACTTCTATTTCGAGTAGCTAGCGGGTACCTATCGTATTTGTGTGTTTTTTGCATGATAATAACAAAATTACAAATTCTTTGTTAATATTTAGTAGTTAGATTAGCAAAACTGATTGTCGATTTAATTTAGTTTAGTTTAACAGGTTACCTGTATATTACTGCTAATAATGATACCATATATGTTTCTTTCTATTTATATTCCGTTTTCTACTTGCATAAATGATTAAGTGTGTCTCTTAAAACATTTTGAACGCTTAGAGTACTTGGACAATAATAGCGTGCTAATACTACTTAGGTGACTTTAGAGTACCAAATTATGCTAAGTTCTTATATAATATGAAAGTTTAAAAATAATTGGCAAACAATAATTTAAAAAACGGTTTGCTAGTAGTAACTTGGTATCAAAAGAAAGATAAACACGTAATAAGTACTTAGTTGTAATTTCATGTATAACTTATCGGACCATACTTTCATTGTTTTGTTAAAAATTGATAATATAATACATAGTCAAATAAACATATTTTCGACATAAAATAAACATTTAGCTAATATGACATGGAAATATCAAGCCCTCCAATAAAACCATCGTAGCTACATCCTGCAATAACAATGTTAAAATGTTTCTAAAACGTAATTATTTTTCTGGAAATGTATTTTAATTGTTTCTAGATGTTCCACTTCCTGTGACATATGGTGTACAGTTGATAAAATAAATGTAATAAGTTAATGGCGCAAATGGCTTACACAGTAAAATTTGACTGCTTACCGCGTAATTGTCATATGGTCCATTAAGGAAATTAATTTTGCAATTATGTATATTACGAGTAGTCTACATAATTACTTTTTTAATAAATTATACACCTTCATAGCTAAATACACTAAAGCTCACTTATGTGTTATGTGCTTATAGCGTTCTTCTGTTATAACAAGCCATTTTAATTAAATTTCCTCCATTCACTACTCCGTATATGAATATTCCCTGAATATTCCCCCACTTATAATTAAACAAGACACACGTCATCCGAGCTGAAGGGGAGAATTCCATAAATTTGATCAGCAGTTTAAATCTACAACCTCGGTTTAACAACAGACTAATTGCTACCCGGATCACTATATAATATTAAACGTATTTTTGTACTATCACCTTAATTTTACAGCCCAAAATTATAAGCCCAATGTTCCCAAATCACAAGTTACTATCATGGCATAACAATATATAACTTACACAATACAAAATCTTCTCAAAGCAACATAAGTGTCTAATTATTTTACGGAAATTCATCCATGATATAGGTATACACTCTTACATATCCTGGAATAAATAATAAAGTACTCCCATACAACAATGAATCCTATGAAAGAGTATATTACTTTATATAAATTATTATTTGAGAATGCTTTATGGTACTTATAACGTTTAATGGATATCTACCCAACCAGCACACTTCACTAGAGGCTTCACAAGCAAGACAGTGTTTTAGACGTTTTAAAAGAACACCAAAAATGCCATTTGCTATTATAAATGTTGTAAATAACGCAATTTAGTCGAAAAAGTATAGCCTTACATATGTCTCCACCCAGTGCAACCCAATGGAGCAGAAGGATAAATATCTATTGACTGCTTTCCAAAACTTAATTTTGTTGTATTCTGATACAAAGTTTCAAAATATGATTATTGTTTTAAGATGAACAAAGGCGATACTACACTTATTTCTGGATAAGAAATTCATTGTTGCAATTTTTTATATCTTAAATTAAAATTGTGTAATATTACAAAGAGGATTTTACATACCTGAACTGGGCTAGTTAGAGCATGTTCGAAATTTGTCCGCCCTCTTGTAATTAAATTTGTGGCACACATATATAAATGTTCCTCGAATTTATAAAGTATTGATACAATCATGCAATTCGTTCTCCATCTAATTAATAAAATGTCAAATATTCCGATAAAAAAGTTGATGGGATTGAAATCGGAACAACGCAAAGGCCACCTCGTCCAATACTTCTCGTACCATATCCCCTAACAGAGAAAATTTCTTACGTCTAGACTAAAATGAAGATACCTGTTTATAAATTTTATCCTATTGCTCCATTTGCATTATATCCATCAGATCAATGCTGCTGAATTAATATCCCATTTTAAAGAATAAATAATGTGTATATAAGGCATTCGATGAAAAAATATAAAATTTCCTGTTATATCTGAAAAAGTGGCTACTTGGAATACTGCAGCTGTACATCGTATCTATTATTACTTCTGAATGTCAACTTGGACGTTAATTAGATAAAAGAATTTGCTTGCCATTTTAAAACAACATCCAGTACAGTTGCCTATCCTTGCGAATAAAAAGGTCGCCAACTCTACAATCTCAAATCAATGCAAATTATGCGCTGCTTCCTTATAAAATTAGATTCTAACTTTTGACAATGACTGATTGATTAATAACATATCGAACAAAGGATGAAGTACAAATTAAATTACCAGTTTGTTAATTTTAACATAATCCAAAGCATTTTTAATTAATATTTACTGTCTTAATACACATACATGCAGCTAAACTTAATATGTTTAACTATTAGTTAAAAATACTTGTGTGAAACTAACCAACACAACTAAAACGATATGAATTTTTCAAAGGTCTGAGTCATCTAACCAATCACAGCCATTGAATATTTCTTTGACTGACATAACCAAATAACAAACATCCTGTATATAAGGAGAAAACTGAACAAAGTATTAAATTAAAAAACCGTTAGAAAACCCTCATGCAAACTGTATCTATTATTCCAAAAGCTCGCCGTCCCCCTTATTTTCTTATTTAAATAAATCCAGTTGAAATCTTGTTGACAAAGGATGATTATCTTTATTTGAATAAGTTTGAAGAAGCGAAGTACCTATTTCGTGAGTTTGGTGGATATTGTCAATCACTGTTCGATCTGTTTACAAAGTCTTGACCGCAGTTCTTATAGTTTCCCCTCACAGCCCTATCCTCAACCCATTGTTTTCTTCTCCAAATATCCCTAAACTAATCAAATTCAACCTTTCTAGACTTACGTGTTATAAAAATTACTGCGTCAAGAGGAACTGGAATTGCGGCAATGTAAAATTTAAAGGTCTAGGAACAATTCTGTTTGAACATGAATCTCATACATTGTATATGTTTTTTAGTCTTAAAAGTATCTAATATACACTGCATAAAATTATACTATGATATAATTTCCTTATTGACAATTTGGATTATTTTGAACAAATAATTATTCTCAGCAATTTTCTTTAAGTATTGTATTCAAGTAATTGTTCATTTAAAATATCATATTTGTATCAAAAACTGAAGGAAACTTGAAAATGACTTAAAATTTTGAGTAGTAACTTTTTCAAATAACATTTTGCTGTATTTTCAGCGGGATAGACGCTTTATCTGAAACCAAAACAATGTTTTCTCTATGCATTAAATATTTCAAATAGGATTATTTAGAAAATGGCTACTCTTATAACTTCTACATGGTATACCTTTTTTACATAAAGATGGTAGAAGAATATATTGTTTTAATAGTCAGATGTACACATTAAACCGCAAAAAAGTTCTGCCATTTAAAAGAAGCATCATGTGCCATAAGTGGTGCCCTCTACTAGTAGGTACCATCAAAATTAGAAACAAATTTGACTATTTTTAAAAATTATTTACAAATATCGAAAATAAAATTTTTACTTTGACACCCTGTATCTTTTTAACCATGAACTTTTGACTAAAGTAAGTTTAGCTATATCGCATAATTTTGTGGTCAGCAATCTACTCTTGCCCTATAGTGCATTAATTTCGAGACACCCTGTACCTAGCTTTGTCAAGAACGCTGACCTTTATAGCTACGAAACTAGATGTGGCAATTTACTAAGAATACCCCTCCACAGAACATCCCTGTATGAAAAAGCTCCATCTTACATGGGTATCAAATTTATGAACAAACTGCCATTAAATATTAGATCAGAATTAAATTTTAAACTATTTAAAAGTAAACTTAAGAGTTTCCTAATTGGAAAGTGTTTTTATAGTGTAGACGAGTTTGTCAAGTAGCTGTTCTGTTATGTATTCGATTATATTGATTTATTTATTTGATGTGTGTATATACGTATATATTCGTATGTATATGTGTGTATTTATTTGTAAACTGTACTGTTTTGTTCATCTCATAATATGAAGTATGATGTATGATTATAATGACTTGAGTTTTCAAGTATTCGAGCTGTGATTTGCTGTGATTGTTACTTTTATTTATTTACTTGATATATTATTATTACTCGTGTCAATTTCTAGTATTCGAGTATTCAACATCTAGATAAAATGTGAATATTATTAACGTGTTTCAATCGATATATTTTATACGTTTAAATTTTTAACTAAAAATAAACGATGAATATTTTAACGCAAAACGTTTAAACAACCACTACAACGTTTTGAAAACGTTATATAAACGTACGTACAAACAAGGTTGGTTTCAAAATTGTATACTGCTTTAATTTGACAATATTTTTATACTTATACCACAAGTGCCTTAATGAAAATTGCTTTGTTTCACGTTTTCTATTACTCCTTTTGGAGGAAAGCATTTTTTTCAGAAATACCCTATATGTATATTATTGTCTGCAATTTCCGGTACTAATTATCTGTCTTATGTGTAAAGACATCTAGCTCTGGATCGTGCTATAGCTGTAACTATTAAGAAACGAAAAGAATAACAAGGATATTAATAACAGCTTTCAAAAATCTGTCACATGTGTAGTCACCCATCCCAGTCTTTAATAGTTATCTATTTTTCTACGCCCGAAACAAAATTTTTTAATCGAAATGGCGATCTACATGCCCACTCAGTTAATGTGTATTTTATACAAACTGATTAAAAAACAATACGACAGCATTAATATAAACATTCAATTTGCATATCTGCATTACCTACCTATATGTATATAAAATTATGTACTTGAATAATTTGTACTGATATGCGACGCATTCCGCTGTTAGATATGTTAATATTTTTCCTAGCAATACATTATACAAAACAATATGTTGTTTTTGAAACACATTATTGCAAATGTTACAAATCTCAAACTAAATAGTAGTAGCCCTCCTTGTATTTTCTACAACAAAAGATATTGTGGGAAGATTGCACATCCAAATAGCGTAACCGAAAACGCAGTATCATTGGTGTGACGTCACACGACGTTTAGCGCGATTTATGTTTCTGTAGATACACATGCAGTGGATCATATATAGTGTAAATACTGTGTAGGCAATTCTGTTCAAATGCCACGATGACGGAAGCGGGTTTTGTGTAAGCATAATCGGTCGAATATTATTATTGCAATAGTTGATTCATTTAATTTTGTACTTAAGACTTCATTGGTGCGAATCCCAACTTCATTATTGCTGAAAATTATTGGAGTCAAAGCAAGCAGGTATCTATTTTCCGTTTCTAATATTACCAAAATTACTAGTGGTGATGTGGTGAACTTACGGTATTGTTGAACGTAACTTATTTCTTTATTTACAATACAGATACGCCCGTGAAAATTACGACGATAATGTAAAATTATGTCATTTGACTTCACATTAAACTTACTTTGAAAAATAATAAATAAAAATAATGCATATTTTACATAAATTAATTTTTAAAAAAATAATTTTTTATTGCTATTTAATACGAATTTTATTTCACCTCAAACATTTAAAAAAAAATCTTATCTATCACTTTTGTTTATTATGTTTTCAGAATGAAACAGGTAATTGCTAATGCTGTATTAGATACATGCGAACGGCGTCTGACGTCACAGGTTTTTGGTGTGATGACCACCGTTTTCTAGGGGCGTGACCAGATTAAAATTTTAAACTCAATTTTTAGGCTTATTTTTGCACCAAATTGTCAAACAAACACCATTTACCTAAACACACTACTTAAAGAACTAACCTTTACCCGGGGTTAAACTGAGCCTACATGTGAGTGTAAGATTTTTTATCTACATAAAAAGTTATTTGAACAAGGTGCACATTTAAAAAAAATACATATAGACTCTTAAAAATAGTTTTGAGCGTGAACCTCTTGCTAGCGGCAGGCACAATGTGTATCAAAAATTCTACAGCACACTGTGTTATTTAAATTAAAATTTTAATATTCGATGTTTTACTGTATACTTTATACGGTGTATTAAAGTGTATATCATCAACTCCACTGCAAATGTAGCTACTTCCATTTTCATACAAATCAGGCTCGTATCTTATAACGCCGCTTCAATTTGCTTACAATCCAGAAATAATCTATAAAAGTGTGTTAAAAGAAAATAGGAATTCTTTGAAACAATGTAGAAGTTTCCAATTTTCTTTCACGTTGGTGTGTAACGTAATCTTTGATTATAAATAAGGGGAGGTCTAACGAAGTGCACCTCATTTTAATTTTCAGCAAGATTGAGATTGTATTCAATTTCCTTTTTCGTGGAGTCAATTTAAGGGAGGTGCCGAAATAATGAAATAAATCAAAAGTTTTTCTAACTTATTACTTATGGATGATAAATTTTAATTTAATTTCCAGTATATATTAACAAGCGTCACACCGCCAACTCCTGGATATTATAACTGATATGGTGACATTAAAAATAATGATCGCTGATTACTAAAATCGACGGTTTTAAGAGGAAATACTTTTTCCTGTAAAATATTAGATAATGTAGATTAGAATTAATGTGGTTTGGTGGTACCGACGTCTTGCGGTGTGACAGGATCATGAATGTGAATGCCGTTTTGTTCTGATATGGGTTTTTTTATGATTCCGGTTATATCACTAAAATCTAAATTAAAAAGTTTTTTTTTTGTTTATGGGTTTATCCCGTTTGTGTCCCTAAATGTTTAAATAAATAAATAAACATAACAATACATCTAAAACAGATTTTGAATATTTTTTATTTAATCTACTTTTTAAACAGAGTAAATATAAAGATATAATGATACTTATAACATATTTAAAAGTATTTATCGAATAGGTAGACCAACATGAAAAGTTCTGATGTCAAACAAAATTATGTCTACAAACACACAAATATATTGGTGTTGTTTCTTAGTAATAATAATAATAATAATAATAATAATAATAATTTTATTGTCCAGTAAGTACAAAGTACAGAAAAAGACCACTCTGATGGTGGTATAGGACTAGTCACAAAGTAGAACACATAATTTTAGAGACTTGTGCTCTGCTATATAACATAAAATCACACAAATACATTTCACATTAAAAATGTTAAAAACATTGATCATTTACAAATTCACTTACACTATAATAACTCTTCTGTAAAAGAAACTCTGACACAGACTTTTGAATTTTCTTAGATCTGATTCTGTTTTAAATCTAGCAGGAAGCTTATTATATAATTTTATTCCCATATATCTAGGACACTCCTCATATTTTGTTTTATTATGTATTGGTATACACAAAAGTTGGCCTTCTCGAGTATTATAATTGTGATTAAAATTATTTAGTTGGAACGTGCCTATGTTAGATTTAACATAACATAATATTTCTAATATATATATACACGGCAGCAGCAAGACTTGCAACATTTTAAAAATATTTCGACAGGACGCATATTTTGTTGCACCGACAATGGTCCTAACGGCTCTCTTTTGCATCTTAAATATTCTTTCAAAATTATGAGAAGCCCCCCAGAACATTATGCCATACTTAATTCTAGACACAAAATTAGCATGATAATAAGACATTACAGTTGACATATTTGAAACATTTCTTAACCTATACAAAACAAAACAGATTGACGACAATTTTTGCCAACACGGTCACATGCTCAGTCCAAGTTAGCCCAGTATCAATATGTACCCCTAAAAATTTTGTATATTTAACTTGAGCAATAGACATATTTTTACTTTTATTAGATAACTCTGATCAAATGATGAAACGCGTGGAGTAAAATTAATGAAAACAGTCTTGAAATATTTAAGAATAATTTGTTTTCATTATACCAATCTGAACAACTATTACACATATTTTGAGCTGATTTTATTAGTTCCACAACCGATCTTTCTGACATAATGAGAGATGTATCATCAGCAAAATTGTCAAGGTATCTTCATCTATATGTTTAGCCAAATCATTTATATATAATATAAATAAAGAGGCCCAAGAACGGATCCTTGAGGCACTCCTATATCTATTAATAGCTCTTCTGATTTCATGCCGTTTACCTCTACTAATTGTTTCTATTTGAAAGATATGAATTTATCCAATCACACATCTTTCCTCTTAAACCATATTTTTTCAATTTTTTCAATTAGCAGGGAATGATCTATCAAATCAAACGCTTTGCTTAAATCCATGAAGATACCCAAACATTTCCTGTCATGAATCAAGTTGTCATATAATGTATTAAGAAAGTTCATTAGTGCCGTCTCTGTTGAAGAAAACCATGTTGCGATTTTGAAAAAATATTGTTCTTATATGCAAAATTCAATATTCTCTTTTGCACAGCTTTTTCCAAAATTTTTGAAAATGTAGATAGAAGAGCAACTGGCCTGTAATTTTCCGATAATAAAACATCTCCTTTTATGAAGCGGAATTACTTTACTTTACTTAGTCTGGTGATAGGTCAATTTCAAGTAGAAAAACCAATTTTTTACAAATTGCCTACGTTTCGGCTTATATTTAAGCCATCTTCAGGGCTCTAGAAATGCAAATGTGTTACATAACTAATATAAAATTACAATAAATTAAAACAAAACACATTGAAAATTACACATTAAAATTACAATTTTTAACTTAAAAT
The DNA here is from genome assembly GCA_025584915.1 of Monochamus saltuarius. Classification (NCBI taxonomy): domain Eukaryota; kingdom Metazoa; phylum Arthropoda; class Insecta; order Coleoptera; family Cerambycidae; genus Monochamus; species Monochamus saltuarius. The sequence continues at coordinate 21,321,657 of CM046724.1, read as the reverse complement.
TAGAGAGATTAAAAATTGTAATTTTAATGTGTAATTTTCAATGTGTTTTGTTTTAATTTATTGTAATTTTAAATTAGTTATGTAACACATTTGCATTTCTAGAGCCCTGAAGATGACTTAAATATAAGCCGAAACGTAGGCAATTTTTAAAAAATTGGTTTTTCTACTTGAAATTGACCTATCACCAGACTAAGAAACAACATCAATAATTTATGAAAGGTCACTAGATACAACATAAAAAAAACAAAAATATATGTTCACAATAATAATAAAAAGGGAAAATGTAACCAAATAATTGTTTTCTGTTTATACATCACTGAACTTCAGTCTAAGATTAGGTATTTCTCGCCGTAAACGATAAAATTTGTGGTGTTTTATAGGTACAAAAATGTCGAAAAATGAAACACGTGAGCAAAAGTAATATCAAAAATAAAAATATTGATGTTTTGTTTATTCACTATTTAAATTCTCCTCAAAAAATATAATAACTTTTAAATTGCATTTGCATGACACACATTATTTTGCTATTCTAACCCCACATTTTAACAATAAATTATTCTGATATACTTATGAACAAAAATGAATAATCATATATGCAGAACTATCTAAGTTTATGTTATAACAATATTTACATTCAGTTTAATTTAAAAAAATACGTACTTTGAAAGATTTATGTACCTAAAAATTTGTTAGTTAGATCGACGTCATCGGATTCTTGTAGAGCTTAACTTGCTGAATTCAAAAATGTATAATTTCAACACTTTATTCCTTCAACTTTCCGGGAAAAAAAAAACCGATCCGATGAGAAAATATAGGGGTTCTATTAAAAAAAATATCCGATGACGTCATTACGCGAACGTGGGAAATGCGTTGGTATTGAAAAGAGTCTTTTTAAAAAGTAAAATCGACGGGTCCGAGGAAATTTCATGAAACTTCGTTGTTTTAGAAATAATGAATTTATTCCATACTTTTCTTCCACACTGTATAATAGTTATAATTTTAGGGCTTTATAAGGAAGATACAGGGTGTTAAAATTTGAAGAAAAAATTTGATTGTTTGATATAATTACTAAAGTAATGGAGATATTTAAGCCATAATTGGTAGGTACAGTATAGGTGTCATAAAATGTGAAAATATCAAGCACTTTGTATAACCAGTGGCGGAGATATGTGCAATTCGTATTTTTAATTTAGGAAAAAAGTTGTATCGCCCTGTATAATGTTAAAGATTTACACATTTTTAAATGTGTATTTTAATTTCTAATAAAAACCCTATCTTACATTTTTTTGTATCGGCTACGGTTACATAGTAAATTTGACTTTCTCCAGTTATTTCTCTGTCTTAATCATTAGTAATATTGTTTGTTGGTAAATGATATCCGAAACAAGAAAATGTGTACCTATGATTAAATTACGTTTTCTATTAGTTAAAAAACTGCGCTAGAGCTAACGGAAAATTGATAATATTCAGATAAGTAGTTATAAAAATGTTCACAATACAGACATTTAACAAGTACAATTTAACTAAATTACATTATATTACATTAACTATCAATACCTACAAATTAGAGTAATTGCTCGAAATGCAAACTGCAGTAAGAATTAATAGACATGCATTCCGAAAAACAAAAGATAACTTGTATAATTATTTGTATTTATAACTATCAACGTATTCTCAAGCCGTATGTTTATAAATCTTGCGGTAGTAATTATTATTTGTTGTTTGTACGTATTTAGTTGCATAAGTTTTCTAAATTATTGTTATAATGCCCACATATTTTACTAATTCTAAATATGCCGATATACAATATTAAATAATTATTAAGTTATTTACCGACAGGGACAGTGAAATAACTGAAAAAAGTCAAACTTGCTATGTAACCGTGGCAGATACAAAAATGTAAGATATTATTACATTAATTCTTATTTGTTTAACAGATGGCAAACTATTCAAATAAACAGAGAAAACATTAAAATGATGCCACAGATAAAGAATTTCGAAGAATCTCTTACCAGGAGAATAAGAACAATCATAGTATAGTTACGAATATGTTTATATATTGCCTTTTTCTTCCAAAATATTGCTTTAAACTAGTTAACTGTTTTCCTTGGCTAAAAACTATATTTCCTCTTTCATAAAGTTGACTGGGATTGACCTATTTTTATCGTATTTTTTACTGACTTGCGGTCATTTGTAGATGTTCATATATTTTACTGTCATTAGGAACAAAACAAGTCGAAATATATCACTGCACCGTGTTATTCTGGCTAAAGTTAACATTAAGAATCATATACTCGTATAGTTACATGAACTCGCTCGAGAAAGTAATAAAATAAAAGAAAACAATACAAATATCAAGAACGCAGGACAATTTGTTTAGCTCAGGATTTAATCAGTTGATATAAATATGTTGCTGCATGATATTTTTTTACTGTATCCAATCAAATCTCCTACAATTCCTATCAATGAAGTCATATGTATGATCTCTGATACTAAAGATCTAGGTATGCTAATGAACAATTCCACAGACAAAGCTCTATTCAATAATTATCTATAAAAATTAATCTAGCTAAATTTACTAACCTGGTTTAATGAAAACATTCTATAAATATATAAGTTCACTTTTGAAACTGTGGGAACTCGAAAATTCAACTACAATAGATGAGATCTGACCTATTTCAGCATGTTTAGGATTGGTTCTTCAGGTGGAGTCAAATATCTAACTATAAAAATTTTTTTACCAATAAATTAAAATTATTTGAAATTAAATATCGACAATGTCAAAAATGACTAACCTGTCAATGATTGTGGTTGAATTTTCGCGTTCCTACAGTTCCTAAAGTGAACTTAGATATTTATAGAATGTTTTCATTAAACCAGGTTAGTAAATTTAGCTATATTATTTTTTTAAGATAATTATTGAATAGTGCATTGAATATGGAAATGTTCTTAGCATATTTGGTATCAGAGAGCATACATATGACTTCATTGATAGGAATTGTAGGAGATTTGATATATATTAGCTTAAAATACCTTTCTAATACAGCAAAAAATGTTACAAAAGCTAATAATAAAGAATATATGGGGTGAGTTTTACACAATATTGTTAATACCTAAAAATATATAAAAAGAATTGATATTTTTCATCTAACACAAAAATTAAAAATGCCTTCAAAATGTAATATGCACTTTATTTTCAGTTTACCTGTGTCAAGCCATTTATATACAGTGTGGTCAGCACAATAATCTTGAAAACGAAACTGTATACAGGGTAGTTTAGGAAAAAAATGCGCATTTTTATATATTTAGATTTTCTCAAAAAATACTAAACCTTTTTTTAATTTTTAAAACTAGTGATATTTAAATATTCTGGTAGTATATTATATAAACCAAAAATTAATTAATGTTTCTTTGATTTAGTTAGTCCATAACGTGGAATTATAAAATGGTCAGCACATCTCGTTTTATAGATGTGGCACTAATAATGTGTAGTATATAAATGTATTTATGAATGAACTTCAAGCATATATATGTATAAAGGCATAGTAATGGTAAAATTTATAGTTTTTTAAAAAGCGGTCGACACTGTTCAATATACCAAGAATTAGTTGTTAAATGTATGACGTGAATAGTAACACATCTTTGAACTATCCTGACTTAAAAAATGTCTCAATCTATGAATTAAAAAAATAATACCGGAAAGCCATCAAGAATTACACCAAGAATTTTGCTTCTAACCATGTCCGTATGCAAAGAAAAAATCATATTTTGTCTTTTGTTTTCATTTAACTTTGGATTGCTGAATACCATACATTGACCTTCTCAATCATTTCATGAGAAAGGAGAGAGGTCAGTCAAATTCTACCCTGATTTAAAGACAATAGTAGTATCATCGGCAAATAGTGTACTATGAAAAGTTTTAAGAAGTGAAACAGATCATTAACATATGTTATAAAAAGTAAGGGCCCCAGGACAGATCCCTGTGGAACTCCGTGACGCATATATTCATAACTTGAATTAAAGTTGTTAAAACAAACAGATCGCCTAATATCTAAACATCTAATTGTTTTTACTGCTGCTGTTATTGGTGATATTTTATTTCAACACGCGTGTTAACATATTCATAAAATCAAGTTTATTAGAAATCGTATTGTATATCCGCAGCACCATTAAATAAAAAATAGTAGACTTAATTAAACCATTTGCATAAACATATGCGCTTTACAATTTCCAAGAACAATGGCAGATAATTCTAATTAAATCGACACATACAAACGACAATTAAACGAAATCGTTTACTTCTTCGCAACTGTGCAATCCATGAATAAAATATCGCAATGTAAAAGATTAATTAAACTCAGTGATTGCTAGATTTCTTAACTATCCCATGCATAATAAAATAAATGTCTTACGGTGTTCATTTGCATAGAAATAAATTGAAAACGGCTTAAGCACGCCCACTCCTGGCATTCTTTAAGCAAATTAAATTTGTTTAATTTGTTAGTATTTTCCGGAACACTGGAACGGTCGAGGATAAGAAAATGCTGAAGGATTAGTAATATACATCCTTAAAACTTAACGCTAAATTGGATTTTTAATTGCTCCAAACAATCGTGAAATAGCAAATGTCTATTTTAATTTTCTTCCATTATCTCACAAAATAGCAAATATATACAAGAACAAAGTCTTAGCACGTACAGTACTCACCAAAAAAATTGATTTTAAAGGCGCCGTATCCTTGAAATAGTGTTTTCTACAAGTAGCTACAAATAATTTTAGACATTTAAAAACTAAATAATGTAGAACTTAGCAAATAACAGGAATGTCATCTCATGCCACCTGTGAATATTCAAAAGTATGGAAGTAAAACGATTATATAACGACAGAGAGCGGTCTAATCAACAAATCTTTACAGAAGGTACAGAAATCTTTCAAAATCAGTATTTTTTTTTTCAATTTAACTGTAGATGTAAATATTGTTATAACATTAACTTACATAGTTCTGCATATAAGATTATTCACTTTTATTCACTTACAATAGCTTTTTAAAAGTTATGATTTTGTTTGAGGAGAATGTAAATAGTAAAAGTGGATAAATAAAACTTCAAGATTTAATTTTTGATATTACTTTTGTTCTACGCGTTTTATTTTTCGATATTTCTGTAATTTTTCACTGAAATAACACTATACATCATATGTCTATACAGGGTGTTAAAAAAGAGTGTAAAATATTTCAGTAGGTAACAGTATGAACCAAAATAAACAGAAAAGTCTTAATAAACATGGGTCCACAAAATAACGGTTGCGGAGATATGGACCACTATTCGTTTTTCAAACATTTTATTTTATTAGGAATAAACCGACAAAGGAAGCTTTTAACAAACAAAAAACAAAGTTACAGAAGATGTTCAAAGTGCCCTCCGTCCATTTCCAAGCAAGCACGACATCTTCGTCTCAAAGATATTCGAACTTTTTCCAAAACACCCTCCTTGGTTTGGATTTCTTGACACTTTTGATTAATCCGTAGCTGCAGCTCTTCCAGGCTATTTACAGGAGTACCATACACTAATGTCTTCAAATATCCCCAAACAAAGAAATCTAGAGGGTTCAGATCAGGCGATCTTGGAGGCCATAAAACAGGTCCGGCCCTTCCTATTTATCTATGTGGAAAATTTTGGTGTAAATTCTATCTAACGGCCATGGAAAAATGAGCTGGAGCACCATCATGCTGGAACCACGTTTGTTGCCTCTGATTCAAAGGAATGTCTTCCAAAACCTCATACAGTGTGTTCTGCAGAAAGTTGAAGTAAGCAGCGCCTGTTAATCGGTTTGGTAAAACAATAGGATCTAGAAACCTGTCACCCACAATACCCATCCAAATGTTTAATGAAAAACGTGCCTGATGTCCAGATTCTATTAGAGCATGAGGATTTTTGTCGGCCCAAATATGCGTTATGTGAAAATTAAACACTCCATTTCTTGTGAACCGGCCTCATCAGTAAAAAGAATGTTTGGTGAATTCTTCCAAACATGCGTTGTGAAGGAATCTGGCGATTTGGATAAGCGTCAACATAAAGACGTCGCTCTTCAGTGGCGTTCCCATTAGCACAACCATACATGAAATGCATGTCTGTTAATTCTGCGTTAGAGTAACCAGTCATAGCGAAAGAAAACTTGTGCGCTGAGAACAACTGTCAAATACGTACTGTTCATTTCACTAAACATCAACCAACTATTATAAGAAATTACACAATGTTTTTGCAAAATAAAAAAGGGGCTAAAAAAACATGAAACATTCCATATCTCCGCAACCGTTACTTTGCGGACCCATGTTTATTGAGACTTTTCTGCTTATTTTGGTTCATACTTATTACTTCCTTAAATATTTTACCCTCTTTTTTTTACACCCTGTATGTCTGTCATTTACTATTGATATCTATATCAAATCTGTGATTCAATTTCGTAAAATACCTTAGAAATTCTTCTATGAAAAAAATAATGTTATTTTTTTGTTTATTTTGAAAAGAGAAGTCAACTCTGTTACATATACAATTTATATTGTTTTTTTATCATTCTGCATTACAAATCATTATTTAACAGTGTCATGCACTGCATCCCTGTGGATACGTTGCAACTTCTCTTAATAAAGTGAAATTTCAGTGAGAGCGTTTGCAACACCCTGTACATCAAGTGACTATTCAAAATTAGAACCACACCCAATAGATACCTAAATATCTTCAAAATGACTATCTTAAATTTCCAAACATTTTCCTAATTAAGATTAATAGTTGCGTCACAGTTCAGTACCAACTACTTATCTCCAAAACGTCACAACTTAAAAAAATAGTAAACAAACAGTTTTTATCCCGTCATATGTTTAGCAGTTGTTTTTTTCGGAGGGCTTTTTATGGGATTATCGTGTCTCAAGTGAGAAACAGCTCCAACTGGGACATAAAATTACAACAGGATGTTCCTAATAGTTACAAATTTAACAAATTTATTTCACACCTACTGCCTTTATAATTATTATTTAGGCTATAAGATGACAGGAAACGAGGGGAAGAAGCTAATTTGAGCGCCGTAGGTCAAAAAGGCAGTTATTTATATATGTTTTAATCGTAAATGAGTGGCGGAAGGGCAGTTGTGCTAAAAAATAAGTTTCAGAAATAACGATATAAACCGTATTATCGAATATGATATATAATATACTTAATGTATCACAGTGTGCTAATATTAATTTATTGCTCAATTTTCTTTGCTGAGGATACCTATGATGTCCCACAGGGACACCTTCCTTCATACCTTCACCCACTTTTGTGTTCAATATTATATAAATATGACATTACTGTCCTTTTTTATACTGATGATCTAAAAATGTACCGTGAAGTTTCTATTTGTAAATTTATTAATTTTAAAATAAATTAAACTACAAAAGCTAATAATAAAGAAATGATTCGTATTTAAATAGAGACTTATCTTGTTTATGTACTTACTGTAAATAACAAACTTGTTTTAAATGTAGAAAATTGCCATATTTATAAAATATTTAGAATATAAAAACCCTAAATTATTGACGGCAAAAGTAAAGCAGATTTGAGTATTAAAATAAAATTCACAGTGTTAAAATGTTAAAGTCAGTCCTGGCCGCATTTTGAGCGGGTGCCGATATCCAACCCCGCGATAGATGCACCTGCGGAGTGGAATACAGTGGAGACTAAGAGGTTAGTGTTGCCAGATATGAATAATTGTTCACATCACTAATATGTGAAGGATTTTCTGATTTATTTCGTTTTAAAGTTTTCTGTTCTATACATTTTTTATTTGATTTATAGTTAGTTGGGTGTCACGCTCTTTATCCCAATGAAGTGTATCATAATAAAATGTTATATGACTATTTAGTGTAGAGTCGACGTTCGAATCGTGATCATTAAATGACATTTGACATTATTTTGAACAATAGGCTTTTGTAAACTATAAGATCTACTCAATTTATGTGCGTTTATTTCAAGGCTATTTTTTAATAAGCATTCCATTGCTGTTCCATTGAAATGTTTGTTAAGTGAAGAAACGTTCAATTTGTCAAGTTCTGTGAAAACAATCGGTGTATTACATTATTGTATTTATGTATTTGCACTGTGTTGTGTTTGTTTTGCTGTTTTGACTTGAGAAACAGAAGAATATATAATATTGTTATTGTAAATTACCCCAGGTAAAAAATAAGAAGTCAGATGCTATTTGTTTGCCTAAAGCAAGCTCCCAGGTCAGCCTCCGCGCTTATGATATATATTATTTTCTATTCTAAAGCGGTAAGTTTGGACCTAATTTTGTTTTCAAAAATCCAACCTGTCAACTGTTAACTGTAATACCCTGTATTTTGTTTCAACAAAAATCTTATCTCGGATCATACATTACCCTTTGCAGAAAAGTAACCAATTCACTTTTATAGTATATTTCTCTTTATTAAATCGAAGATTCTATTAAACATTCAAAATTAACTGGTGCATGAAACGCTTTTATCTCTTTATTTTGCTAGGTTTACAGCTGTCAAGCGGTAATATTTTGGCCAGGGTCGTACTAGGATTTATTTTCCAGTACGCAATTGAATTTAAATTTTTTTGGCAAAACGTGAACCTGTATTTTATTTTTTCCGCATCAAAGACGCCACACCCTATATAATATTATATCTTATTGATCAATGCTTAAAAAAATTATATATAACTATTTGCATTATTCTGCCTTCTTATAACAATGTAGCTTCAAGTTCATAATAGATACAAATTACAAAATCTTTTACGTGTCTCAAATCTATTATAACTTAATCTAATGCGTAGTATCTTGAATTTGCAAGTAGAGTCTTTTCACAGGTATGTTGCACAAACTTGAAAATTCAAAATCAAATTATTAAGTAGTACAATGAAAAAGTGCTTCCGCAGCAAATTTCTGCTTTCGGGGCGATTTTTTCCCCTAGTGAGCTATCACGGTCACACTTCCCCACTCTACACTAATCTGGTCCGGTACTGTTCTTTGACATAATTTAACTACAATTTGGCCAATCTTGACAACACAGCAGTGCTTGCCGCAGCCGGGGTTCGAACACAGAACATTTCACTGAAACTGTAGGAAAACGTACGAGGAAGGTTTTTTAAACACAATGCATCAATTTGCATATTCTACTTTTATTTCTAATAGCAATCTTCACAAACGACGCTACACATAACCATAAAACTAATTCTAGCATTTTACAAACGTACCGTTCTCTTTTGGCTTCTCGTTCCCAATCATGCCAACTTAACGCGGTAAATAACATTAAGGCGGGAATATTTAAATTTAAAATTATAAAGACTACAATATGCATAACTATAAATTTAATAAGTGCTTAATCAATCGGTTTGGTCGGTCAGTGGTCGCGCGGCTTAAGGCGTCAGTATTTAAATCAATGTGACTAGACCGCTGTGGGTTCGATCCCCGCGAGAGGTAGACCGTATATAAGCTATATTCGTGGAGAGGATTGGCATCTTCTTTGCGGGTATGGTAGGGTGGAAGAATGTTAGTTTGGGTCAATGTGAGAGACTGATATCGGTTGACGTTTGACTAACCCCCCCTAATTAATTAATTAATTAATGTGGTTTTCCATGTTTCCCTCATTCCTGCACTGAATGGTGGTTAGGCCTACCAACGTAATAATCATAAATAATTACTTCTTAATATTGCTTACGGGTTTTATTTGGGTTTTAAATAAAGTCATTATTATCGTAATTTATATCTTCAAAGCCGCTAACAGACATCCCATTTGGCGGAATTTTTCTATTACTATTGTACTACCACATAATTAAATTTTCCGTTTTGGTCAAAGTACTTAATTTAAATGATAATTTTGAATTTAATGTTAATTAAAATTCTGAATTATTTAAAATTCATTACATTTGTATATACCCATACACAGCAAACCAAATTAAAAGATATTTATGCTGTCTATAACTACATATATGCTTCACTTAATAACATTTCTAATTACCTTTCTATATGTATATCTAATCAGAATTCCAAGAAGTTGTCAACAGTTATTTTGTATAGGTAGATAATTAAGTATCTGAAAAAGTTAATCACATTTAGGAATCCGTATGTAGCCGTTCTATTAAACATAGGATGTTTTGGAACAATCTGCCGATATTTAGCCATTCGATAAAGAATTTGATCAGAAGAAAAATTATATAAATAAACAATTAAGAGCACCACTTCCATGAAGGATTGTTTTTTATAAACACAAATGATTGCAAACATTTTACAATTATTTAAGGATAGGTTTGAGGAAGAATGGAAGAATTAAAAACGGTCTGATTTACATATTTCTGCAATAGTAGAGAATTTTTGTTTTGTTAGTTTATTTCCGATACTGGAACTTTCTTTATGCCACTTTTCCTTTCGAAGCTCCAATTTTAAAATAAAAGGTGTCAAAAAATTAAAATTTAAAAAATGATTTTTACTGATAACTCACTTGATTTTAGAGATATTTCTTTCAAATTTGACACATATTTTCATCTTAAGTCGGCACACTTTCTGTCATTTTGGTATAAAATATCAAAGCATAAACGGAGAAAAGGCGAGTTGAAGTATCCACGGACTCCCTATTTTTTTTTGAGTACGCCTATGGTTTGAAAATTTTTTTTTAGATAGAGCGTGTTCTATTTTTTTTCAACTTTTCTACATATCCTAGGTGCACAGTAAATATCACTAAGCATTAAATGGTCATTTCCATGTTATTCAGTAAATTTAAATAAATAAACGGTACAACTAACAGTAGACAGTACCACCTTTGCCCACCTGGGGCTATTTTAATTACAAATTAACGAATATTCTGCAAAATATGTGGTTTCAGCCTAAAGTGCTCTCCACTTTGTATTATTCATTCCCTTAGCTGCTCTTCAGTTATACAGGGTGTTAAAAAAAGGTGTAAAATATTTCAGGAGGTATAAACCAAATTAAGAAGAAAAGTCTTAATAAACATGGGTCCGCAAAGTAACGGTTGCGGAGATATGGACCACTATTCGTTTTTCAAACATTTTATTTTATTAGGAATAAACCGACAAAGGAAGCATTTAACAAACAAAAAACAAAGTTACAGAAGATGTTCAAAGTGCCCTCCGTCCATTTCCAAGCAGGCACTACATCTTCGTCTCAACGATATTCGAACTCTTTCGAAAACACCCTCCTTGGTTTGGATTTCTTGACACTTTTCATTAATCCGTAGCTGCAGCTCTGCCAGGCTATTTACAGGAGTACCATACACCAATGTCTTCAAATATCCCCAAATAAAGAAATCTAGAGGGTTCAGATCAAGCGATCTTGGAAGCCATAAAACAGGTCCGGCCCTTTCTACCCATCTATGTGGAAAAGTTTGGTGTAAATGCTCTCTAACGTGCTTGATGATCATTTATTGGATTTAAGACCTGTACTCGTTGCACATGGTATGGATAAAGCAGTTGCTCGTGAAGGATTCTCGAAACAAGAGGACCACTAATTCCTACCTCGGCTGATATTCTCCGCATACTCGTACCTAGATTCTGCTCTAGCAGTGCTAGAATTTCTTCTTCTGCTCTAGGAGTGGATACCGAGCTTGGTCTTTCGGATAAATGGCACTATTTGCCCAAGGAACCGGTATCATGCAATCTTTGGTGAATTCTTCCAAACATGCGTTGTGAAGGAATCTGGCGATTTAGATAAGCGTCAACATAAAGACGTCGTGCTACGGTGACGTCCCCATTAACACGACCAAACATGAAATGCATGTCTGTTAATTCTGCGTTAGAGTAACCAGTCATAGCAAAAGAAAATTTGTGCACTGAGAACAACTGTCAAATACGTACTGTTTATTTCACTAAACATCTACCAACTATTATAAGAAAATACACAACGTTTTAGCAAAATAAAAAAAGGGGCTAAAAAACATAAAACATTCCATATCTCCGCAACCGTTACTTTGGGACCCATGTTTATTGAGACTTTTCTGCTTATTTTGGTTCATACTATTACCTCCTTAAATATTTTACACCCTTTTTTTAACACCTTGTATAGTATGAGAACCATATAAACGAAATCTTTCATAAAACCTCAGAAAACAAAGTCCAACATATTGAGATCGGGGAACGAGATGGCCATTTAACATATGTAAGCTGTCCTCTACCAATCCACAGGAAAGATTTCATTTAAAGACGTCAAATTCTTGAAATACTGTTTTTCTACAAATACAAATATAATTTTAGACATTTAAGAAAAGAACCGAATAATATAGAATTTAGCATATAACAGGAATACCACGTGCAAATATTCAAAGGTACCGAAGTAAAATGAATATATAACGACAGAAAGTGTTCTATCCAATACATTTTTAGGTACTGATATCTTTCAAAATACGTATTTTTTAAAATTTAACTGTACATGCAAATATTGATAAAACATAAGGTTACATAGTTCTGCATATAAAATAGTTCACTTTTGTTTATAAGTATGTGAAAATAATTGTTAAACTGTGATGTTAGAATAGCAAAATAATGTCTGTCCTACAAACGCTGTTTAAAAGTTATTTTATTAGAGGAGAATTTAAATAGTCAAAGCATCAACGAATCATTTTTCATATTAATTTTCTCCTACGTATTTCGAGATTTCTGTACCCAAAAAGACCAAAAAAATATCTCTAAAATCAATCAATAAAGATTAGGTTAAAAAAAATTATTTTCACACTCTGGATTTTGAAAGTCCCATTATTGTGGTCCAAAGAATGTGAGGTTAACGGCTTGACGTACTAAATTGTAACACCCTGTATATATAAATATTTCAAGATAATACATTGCAATACATGTTTAATGTGAACATATACTTAGAGAAAGGGATGGACAAATCACATTTAGAAGATGGGTGGATAAATTCCACTAAAAATCTTCCTACACAGAAATTATTTATGGTCCTGACAAGGCTCTCTTAACTATTTATAGAAATAAAAACGTAATTAGCATAGTGTATTTAGGTATCTAATCCAATCGAATGGTGGCGCACAGTTTATATTTTTTTAAGTGTGGCAAAGTAAACATCCAAAATCTTAAATTGACAGTACTAAAAGGTTGTTCGGATAAACACGCCACTGACGTGCTCACAAAGCAAATCGTATCCCTCATCCCGTAATCACTACAAATAATAACTTAGTGTAACACCCTTATTTGGCTAAATAATACAATTAACGCTGAAGTAATATTAATTAGGCTATGGAGCAAAATACATATTTAGATTTTGACGGCTTTGTTCGGATGCTCGTTCGGCAAACTAAATAAAGCGGCCGGCGTTTAGCAGAAGTGTAAGCTTTGAACGTTAATGCGGCCTAATGTAAGCGAGTAGTTGTGTTTACTAATAAAACATATCGGTAATTAAGCGTTGCTAATTTGGTAATAAGCATCCACAAACACAGAATTCAATTAACGTCAGCGGAGAGCCGGACTGCAAGCCGACCGCTCTCTGCAGTCAGCGTGCCATACTTTGCCGGAATACCTGCGCCATTTCACGAGCTATTTGCCAATTTGTATAGGGTGTCTGAAATTTTAGAGGGAATGTATCACGACGCGCCAGTATGGCGCATTACCGACCCATTGCTATTCTATCTAACTTTACGAAGGTACTTGAGATGGCTGTGTATATAATTATTTTTAGCAAAGTCAGATATTTTATGTCTCCGAATAAACATGAATTTGTTGCGTCACGCGCTACGTTAACAAATTTGACTGAATTTACACAATTGGTTTCAAGCAACATTGACAATAAAGGTCAGGTAGACATGGTGTATACAGACTTCTCAAAAACATTCGACAGGGTTAATCATGAATTATTAATATTTAAGTTTGACCATTTGGACTTTAGTAATAGTTTACTTCGATTTTTCCGATTATATATTTCGCAACGTAAATTATACGTTTCATGATCAAGGTTTTAAATCTAATACATTCTTAGCCACTTCGGGTGTACCCCAAGGATCCAACCTTGGACCTTTTTATTTTTATTTATGAATGATTTGTCTTTATTAAATATACATTCTACAAATGACTTCTTAAATTTGCAGGTAGGTATTGATTTAGTGAGGAAAGGTGTTAAAAAAATCAATTACTAATTAATGCTGTCAAGTGCAAGATATGTTCATTTATACTTAAACCTCAATCTATTTTATAAATGATACATACTGTAGGAAACAACTACTCCGCCGACTAATACAGTATCTGTGTGAACAGCCACGAACGCTTGGGCCGCCACCAGACATAGAACGGTTTCAGGCTGTTAGCGAAGAGCGACAATTGAACTTGCTGTTCCTTCATATACTTTAATCACGTTGCTGCTTTAAAATGTTTCTATTTTTCTCTAGTACGCGAAACTTCAATAAAGTAATATTATTTGGTACCCGTTCTATAGATGTAGCGGAATCAGTTCATGTGTACTTATTAAGTTACTTTTGTTTTGTTAGAAATACTGTCACACTTCTTTTTGTCCTGTAAATGGATTGGTTCTGTTGAGCAATAAATACATCACTATTATTGTTAGTATCTTATGTGATTCTGTACTCTAAAAAATGTATTATCTTAATCTTTTCATGATATTTAGGTTAGTTAGTACTTGATTTGTGGTTGTATTTTTGTTGTGGTCTAAATTTCTAAACAAACTGTTAGTAGGTATTACTTACCTTTATCACACTGATGATCACATATATTTTATGTGATAGTCACTTTTGTTTTGTTAAAAATAATAATAATATAACAATATCTCTACCCCTGATTCTAATCACGAGAATTAGCACAGAAATCGCAGACTTGTGCGGAAGAGGAGGCGGCATATTATTATTATGCAGGCCGTATTTGCGCCCAAGAATGACTTAGGTAGGCACCACCGTTCAGTGTAGGAATGAGGGAAACCTGGAAAACCTCATTAATTAGGAGGGTGGTCAAATGTCGATCGGTATCAATCTCTCACATTGAGCTAAGCCAACACCCTTGCACCCTACCATACCCACAGAGAGGGTGCCCATCCCCTTTGCAAATATAGCTGGTCTACTTGCCGCAGGATTATTTATAAAATAATCTTGATTATCCTAATCTAATGAAATACTCCAAAATAGAATACTAGACTTCATTAACCATCATTTATCACCCTGTAGCAACAACATGAAACTAATAATAATATTTCAGCTTCAAAGAATATGTAGGTACTTGATAAAACAACATATAATTAAGTATACTTATAAATTACATAATTTCTCCATACCTACTTCTAAAAATAAACACCCACATGTAAACTACCATTTTACGACATCAACCAAACTACACCCTTGTTTACTAATACTCCAACTGTCATTTGCTACCCCGTACTAAATTTTTTCCGATACCTGTACTTCTGCAGTCAGCATGCAAATTGAATTTTTATTTAATTAAAGTGATGTTTGCCATGCAAATTAAAATGAAATATTGCCTAACCAGTTGCATTTAATAAAAGAGCTTTATTCACCAATTAAAAATGTATACGGCCGGCAATGAAATGAAGCAAGTTATTGTTACAATATACTCCATTATACAATAAAAACTACAGTTACAATTAACAATATCTAATTAATATTTATGCTATACAATTAAAATGGAATTAATAACGCAAATTAATTAAAATCCACTGGAAAGTTTCATTTTAATTTGTAATTGAAAAAATATTAATTATATAATTTTTATCACTGGAAGGAAGTGTATTTTCAATCCCCATATAATGACTAATTAAGACTAATATTATAGCAATACTGTAATAAATAAAATTCATCTTTTCCCTCACGAAAAAGGTAAAACATTGTAGAAAAAGTAAATTAGTGTGATTTATTTTACAGCATAGGGATCTTCAGTCAAAAATTATAATTGTGAAATGTCAAACGTATTTGGGTAGGATTTCTTGCCTAATTATAGTTATTATTTCTAACGCAGAGGAATATATTATGTATTTATAATGAAAATGTACGCAATTGCAGTACTGACTACAATATAATAAAAAAGTGAATAGCTACAATTTTTTCCACATTTTACAAAAAAAGTGAATTGTTGTGTTTAACTTTAACTACTATTTTCTAAAATATATTTACTATATATTGCTACAAGACATAGAAAACGTTGTTAAGTAAATGGGGACTGAAAAGTATATATTGCAGATTATCCAAATAATGTATTGACTAAAAGTCAAACGAGAGCCCAAGGAAAAGATCAAGTCGACGTCAGCGAACTTACCTACCTAGTAATCACAGTTATACAGTTGCAAATCAAGTACAAGTATAAGTAAAAATTATATTACATGTTACGGCTAAATGTAGAAACAAACAATTTTACGATTGTATATCTTTCAGTTTTTTAAGTAAATCCAATTCTTTTTTTATACAAAATTATTCATAATCATAATGGACAGCGCTCATAATTAAGGCTGCCACCTGTCCTCATTTCGAAAGGACAGGCCTTAGTTCAGCCTCTAGTCCTCCTGTCCTTACTTTTACTAGAAATGTCCTTACTTGGCGGATATGGTTAAATTCATATTAAAATAGAATTATCGGGACACAAAGTTTTTAAATACACCGTGTGTTCGTAAAGTCATTAAATGATGCATCGCTCCCAATTGGTGAAAGAAGTCTGTATGTAAATCCACCAAAAGTATACGTGATAGTTATAGGTGTTTCTAAATGTATCATTTGATCAATCTGATGAGCCATCAATCCATCACCAAACAAATGTGATGTATGTGACTGGTGGATGATTATGACAGTAAAAAAAAATTTTGAAATATTTTATAAATTAATATGATCGTTTCACAAATGGTCAGTAATAATAATTTATAGGGTTTTGTTTATTTATTGATACATGAGATAAAAACCACAATTTTACATATGGAATATTTTATTGGGATAAAGGAAGCATTATATTAGATCGCTTTAATTGAGCTGTTTTACTTTAAAAACTGTACACACTACTAACAGTCTGTTGCTAACAGTATTAACATAACTTCAAACTTAAAAGTCAAAACAAACGTGGTGTTTCTGATGGGCTGTCTGTATATCCACCACATTTTTAGGTCCTCCACTTCATCACACCAATTATCAGAATGATACCACCTCACCAAATTGTTTGATTTATAAACACACGGACAATGTAAATTGATGTACAAGAGTAAGTCATACAAGATATCCAGAATATGAATGCCTTTATTTTGCTGTGTGGTAAATTGCATGAAGCAAATCAAAATTGGCCTAGCATTGTTTTTCTCTGTTGTACGTCACTGTTTAAGGGTTTTTAGGAAAACTTTTATTGTTTACTTAACACAAAACAAATTACGTAAAAAGGGCTTCTTCTTAGTTTAATTGTACCTTAAGTTGTAATTTTGCTTTTTATTGTAATTGCATTTTTAATTTTTTTATGTATTTGTAGAAAAACTATTCGCATCCGATATTTTTTTTCATAAGAACTTTTTGTTGCTTTGCCCTTGCAACACTGGCACTCTTTTTTCGGACACCCTGCAATATGCTGTTGGCTTCACAATATAAATCACTGATCATGTTTAAACAATAAAATTATAAATTGATCAACATTTCTTAAAGTGTATGATCATAATTGTTTTTTTGCTCAATTTTTTCCGTGTGGTTATTAATAATTAATTTGTTTTATAAAACTGTGGGAAATATCAGTAAACAGTAAAAAGGCGATACAGGAATTAAATTATTTTGAACAATAATCTGTAAGCAATAAATAATAGTGTTACAATTTTTCACTGCAAGTTGTCTACATAGGAATAAATTAATTTCGATACAAATTTGTTCGCCAATTCGAGTAATTCCAACCCTGTTTATAACTCTGCTTCTCGTTTAACTGGTATATTTTTAGTAGATCCAATTTAATTTATATTACAATTAAATTTATTTCCTGAAAGAATTTGATAAAAAGTTTAATTAAAAACGTTTCAACAAACATAATTAAATTCGTTATAAAACATTTACATTACTTTTATGCGAAATTCATGACAAGCCAAACACTAATTTAATTTTTCATATAAGTCAAAGTTGCAGCGCATTGAAATGCAGATTTAGAAATAATATTTTTAATAATGAAAGTTAAAAACTCGGCATGTCATAACACTGTCATTTATATTACAATCTTTTTTAATTTTAAAAATCTTTAAGATGAGAATTAAAGTTCCCACCAGGATATTAAGGGTATAAATCAAGTCCCCTGTCACTTGTTTAAATATCAATAATCTAGAAGGCTCTCCTATTTTTTGCTCTTATTAATTATTTTCATCTGCATGCAAAATTTAATCAATCTGAGAGGTCCACCAGCCTGAGATTGATATGCGGTTATATCAACTTTTATACATTTTTTTACATTACGTGACGCTTTCGCGACTAAAACTCGAGTCATTTCCACATGAAATTTTATCTAGATTATCCGCAAAATGGAACTAAGTACATAAATACGCTAAATATTTAATGCATAATATAAAATATGAATAGTCTTTAATTTAATATTATCAATATTTATACCAGGCGTTCCATAAAATATGTTACAATCAACTTTGGGTGGTGATAGGACATAAAAATACAACTAACAAATCAAGTAAACATAACCTCAAACGCACCGTTTTGTATTTATAGACCTTAAGGGCGCCGTATTCTTGAAATAGTGTTTTTTTACAAATACAATTAATGTTAGACATTTAAGAACTGAATAATATAGAGTTTAGCAATTAACAAGAATGTTATCTCACCTGCGAATATTCAAAGATACCGAAGCAGAATGAATATTTAACTACAGAAAATTCTCTAACCAACAAATATTTAGGTAGAAATCTTTCAAAATACGTATTTTTTTAAATTCAACTTTATCTGTAAGAATTGTTATAACATAAACCTACATATAAGATTTTTCATAAGTATGTGAAAATAATTGTTAAAATGTGGGGTTAGCATAGCAAAATGTGTGTCTTACAAATGCATTTTAAAAGTTATTATACTTATTATTTGAGCAGAATTTAAATAGTAAAAGTGGATAAACAAAACATCAATAATTTTATTTTTGATACTACGCTTTTCTACGTGTATTATTTTTCGAGATTTCTGTACCTAAAAACATTAGAAATTTAATCATTTTACGATGAGAAATACGGAGACTTTAAAAGGTGCAACTACGAAAGTAGTCTTTATGACGTAATTCTTCGTTGGAACAGGAACACATAATGACATTTTCAGAAATTAGTCAATATTAGAAAGCCAATGAATAATGTGTATATGAATAAAGTCGAGTAAAGCAGCGTATTGTTTATCACAATGGATCCCATTTTCCGTTATTATTTTTTTCTCTCGTGGGTTATAACAATTAAAGAGGTTTTTATTAAATTTAAAAATTGTTTTATATCTTGTGTTTTTTTATGCAAAATGTTTAGATTTCTAGTAAATTTACAAAATACAGATAGATGAGTGCTGCAACATTATTTACATACATTTCTGCTTTTAAAATTTCAAAATATTTTTTTTATTAAAAAACCGAAACAGAACTAAAACTAATTTTATTATAATAAATGTCAAAATTCTTCTCTCTAAAATTAAAGCTCAATAATAACTGATTATTTCTGATCAAATTTATCTTTTTTACAACTCACATATTAAACTGATTTTCTGTATGAACAGGGACCGCATAAACTAGAGATTTCGCGTATTCTCATAGATAAAAATCAACAGCCATGTGATCGTGGTGGCCAAGCTATTGATGCATTATATCCTCCAATGTTTCGGATAGAAAAATGCATGTGTAGATATTATCTGAGATGAACAGTAAAATGTGCAGGTGCATACTTTTATACGCCAAATTTAACATCTAGCGGTGAGCATGCTCACTCTGCATTTTGGGAATTTACTTCAAAACTACCTAAACATTTTGCATAAAAATCATAAAGAAACAAGAAAATCTGTAAATCTTATGATATTTGCTGTACGTTTGTAGAAAATTGTATTAGAGTTTTTAGTTATATTTCTTTATGTACTATCATCAAAATTTGTAACACACTTTACGAAACACCCTGTACAGGGTAATTGACTAGCGCCTTTACAAACTTTGGTGATAAAAAGTAGATCTAATTTAGTTTAATAATAATAATAATATTTCTACCCCTCATTCTAATTACGAGGATTAGCCCAGAAGTCTGCAGACTTGTGCGAGAGGGAGGTCGGCATATTATTATTATGCAGGCCGCATTTGCACCCAGGAATGACTTACGTTGGTAAGCCCTAACAACCATTCAGTGCAGCCAACATAAAAACATCAAAATGTTCGCGACGTAACGAAGTTTTGTTCAAAGAGAATATTTCCGTCAACATGTGCGCGTACAATGGCTTATTTTAACCTTGTTCGAGAGGTAGTTACACGTCTACGTTTTTTTACAAGTGTGTACGTGGCTTAATAAAACTTCATCGCGAACATCGTCATGTAACTTCAAGGCAAAGGTGCAAATAAGACCTTGTAACCTCGTCGGGTAACATCAAAGCAAACAGATGCTCGCGTCGAGGTTCGCAGCGTTCTTTAACACTTAGCAGTATTTCCACATCGCATCAGAAAATGGTTTACTACATGTGATAACTCAAAATGTAGATCTGGACCTTTATTCAAAAGCAATTAATTGTGATTGATTAGATTCAAAATATTGTGACGCAGTCGAGCCGTGTTTCCAATTAAAGGCATCTATCTAAAACATTATACACTGATAAACATTTGTCTGTAATTTCACATGACTACGTTGGCAAGTGAAAACAGCGTAAAGTTATGTAAAATCATATAATAATTTTGTAAATGAAATAAATACACTGTAATATTACTGAAATAAACATGGATACAATTTACCATGTTATTCCTAGTATTTCCTACTTTTATTACGTAGAACGCATATTTTTTTTGTGGTTTTTATTTTCAAATAAATAAATGTATTATTAAAAATTACCAGTAATTATTATGTAAAAAAGAGCATAGCAAAACATGAAAATTTCCACCGACTTTTATCAGTGTGAGCTACTTGAATGAATTCTACATTCATACCACAAGGTAATAATTGGAGAATTAATGACAATATTATTTTATTTACACTACTAGCATGCAAAATATCTTGTAGCTTTGGCACGGTTTATTTCTCATAAAAATAATGGAAAAGAATTTCGGAAAAAACTAGCGAAAGATTTTAATACGATTAAATGGAGTTCATCAGTTTTATATCAACCTAGAAGTTGATATCTTCGTAGATTGTATTGCATCCAGCCATGTATCCGGGGGTCCCCAATAAGAAGCAAGGCTGTGTACGAAACAAAGCAATCTCATCAGGCGATACCATCGCACATTATGACGTATTATTAGCGCATTACAGCTATTGGAGAGCGATTCAATTATTGGAATTGCGCCGTTGCGGCGAGCCGGCAAACTACGATCAAATATCGCAGATTTTAGGAAGAGATTACCTTGTTTTCTTTCTCTCAATTCTCTCCACTCACCCTCGAAAAGCTCTCTTACTAAATTTAATCAGAGACTTGCTGAAACAGGCTACAACAGACTGAATAACAAACACTGTTGCTTTCGGTGGAATTTAAACACTGATTTTTCATTTACGGCTCTCGTTCTAGTTAACTGGAATATCTCCCGGGTTTTTATGTGGTTCAACAGAGTTTACGCATGTTGGCAAGAATTTTATATACTACGAGGGTAGTCGAGATCGAGTCTAATTTTTTTTTTATATCAAGAGGTTTATTTAACGTCACTTGTGAAAATTTGTGCATTAGAAGAGTGATTTTGTCTGACAGCAACACAGTTGACTTTATGATTCCGATAGATATAATAATTTTAGCTTACGGTATAGTCAACAGACATATATGCTTTTTTAATATATTTTTAGGTATTAACAATATTGTGTGAAACTAACTACTCTGCGGACTAAAACTCCGACCAGCGTTGAATTACACCCACAATATCTACCCATATACTTTTTATTATTAGCTTTTGTAATTTTTTACATTTTTACCAATTACTTCTCCTACAATTTCTATCAATGAAATCATATGTACGCTCTCTGATACCAAACATCTAGATATGCTAATTAACAATTCCATAGACAAAGTTGTATCAACAATTACCTAAAATAAAAATAATAACCTAGCTAAATTTACTAACCCAGTTGAATGAAAACACAAACGTTGAGAAGCCCTCGAATTTTCTACTCAATTTTAACACGACGACGCGACTCATCCTGTTGCATCTCGAAAACACGTCACAGTTAACTTACATCGCAGTAGGAACGAACCATCGAAGCAAATCTTGTGGTAACATATATTGGGAATAGTATTAAAATACTTAATAAAAACTTGTAAGCAGGATGATCCAGTTAGTTAATCAGAATTTTTATTTTTTTGCACAACCATGTTTTCGTTTAAAATAAATATATGGATTCCTTTTTAGACCATTTGGATCACATTATTTTTTAATTTGAAACCTTGTTCTTCTTCTTAATTGCCTAAAGCTGAAAAGTTGAAACCATTTTTTTAGATCATCATTCTCTGACAAAGATGATTAAATATTTATGCAAAAAATATGCTTTATGATTTTTCAAAAAAGCACAGTTAAATATAAAGCCCTCTCAGATGAGGTATCATTTGATCCAGCTTCCTATTTAAAACTTTTATTAGGCTGGGGTGGGTGTTATCAGGGGTTAGGAGTAGGCGTAGCAACGTCACATTTCATGTCAAAGCATTTAACACAGAATAAAAATTGATCTCATTTGCCACTTTGACGATAGTGATCTGTATCAGAAAATAGAGATAATTTCAAAAAAAACAAGAAATATATAGGGTGTTCCATTTAAAATAAACATAAAATTTGTTCAGTTATGAATTTTATGTATTTCTTTTAGAAAGCAACTTTTGTCTTTACCAATTGTTTTCTGATAATGTCACGCATACTTTGTTTTTCAGCTATCCCCACACAAAAATCTAGTTGGGGTTAACTCTAGGAAGCGTGGTGACCACTCAAGCGATTTTCTTCTGTCTATCCATCGATTTGGGTAAACTTCATTAAGGTAATTTCTTACATCGACGCTAAAATCTGGTGGAGCAGCATTTTGTTTTGTGTTTTATTGTTGTTATTTTATGTTTTTGAGACGTTGCAAGAAAAACGCTCCTCATTGTTTCTTATCAAGGTGGTCATACTAACGTTCATGACGTGACAGATCGCGTCAAGGTATGACTAATCAAGTTTAAAAATAATTAATAAGTGAAAATGTGACACTAAACTCTTTATGCAACGCAGACCAACAACTATGGAAAATGGAATATGAATCTGAAAGAATATTTCAATAGAGACATCAAGGAGACACTGCGGATAGAAATCGCTAGAATTATGACAGAGAAGTAGGATGAACCAAATAATACCATGAAACGTTACTGGACGTCTTTCTTCCACTCATAAAGCATTACAGAATGTTGTTTGTTGCTGTATTTCGTTATTAGTATACGCTCATTCTATAGTACGAAAAAATCTTTTACTATGCATTTTCAGCACACTAAATAGCGTACAGAACTGTCTTTCTTTAAATAACATCACATCATCCATCGGAAGCATAATTAATCGCAAGGATTAGCCCAGAAGTCGAAGACTTATGCGGGAGAGGGGGCGGCATATTATTATTAAGCAGACCGCATTTGCGCCCAGGAACGAGTTACGTTGGTAGGCCCTAACCACCATTCAGTGCAGGAATGAGGGAAACCTGGAAAACCTCATTAATTGGGGGGTAGTCAAACGTCAACCGGTATCAATCTCTCACATTGACCCAAACCAACATTCTTCCACCCAACCATACCCGCAGATAGAGATAATCCTCTACACGAATATAGCTTATATACGGTCTACTGGCTGCGGGGGTCAAACCCACAGCGATCTAGTCACTTCGATTCAAGTACTGACGCCTTAAACCACGCGACTGACCGACTATATACGAATAAAATAGACAACACAAGTCCCCTTGCTATAATTTTATAAAATATGCCGATGATGCGACCATACTCATTTCAAGTAAAAGCGAGTTTATTGTGAATATAATTATTTACAAACTGTATAACACAAAGTATCTATATTTTAACAGTGAAAAAAAAAAACAAATAGTTATATTTCATAATTATCAAAACCACTGTATCTCTCCTAATATCGATAAGTCAATAATATTAACCTGAAACGTACTGGACACGTAAAATTTTTGGGATTAATTATGGACAAACTGATTGAGGTGCAAAAATCATTGCATCTATCTTTACTCAAAATTAAGCACTACTTACGTTATGTTTAGAAACCTAAAGTACCTATATACTCACACAAGAACAGTTATTGAGTTTGTACCATGCTTCAGGCCTAAATTGCGTTATGGGACTTGTTTTTGGGGCTTGTCTACTGGTGCATCTGATTATTTGTTGTCCAAAACCGTATTTTTAGGATTATTGCAGGCGTGAATAAGAGATGCTCTTGTAGCATCTTTAAAGGTGTTAACCCTGTTAAGCACTTTCATATTTGAGATTTGTGTATATGTTTTCCGAAATAAAAGCAAATTTTTACACAATAATCTGATTTATGAATATAATACGAGGCACTGTATAAGATATTTTTATGTACAAATTGTATACACTTGATTAATTCTTTGATATAAGATTTATGTCTGCTGTAAACTAAACTGTGTATCTGATTATTTCTATTTGTATTTGGTAGATCTTTGGAAAAATAAATGTATTATTTGTAATCCATAACTTTACTTGTATTTTCAGTTTTTCTCTAGAAAACCACGAAACCCATTCATTTTGGACGCATCTAATCCTGAAGCCTCCCACGAAGTAAAAAAAGGTAATTTTTGTGTCCGCTGTAACTCAGGGTTGGTTAAATTCCGAGGTGCAATTCCAAATCGCCACAGCTCCCTTCCCCTTTTTCGAAATTTATTGCATGTTTGTTCCTCATGGGCCACGAGGTGGATTAGACAGATATATCAAATATTCTTTTTCAATTTAAATCGGCCAATAAGTAGGGGATCCGGCGAAAAATAGCCTGCCCTGAGCCCCGGCTATAATGGACTTGAGAAAAAACGAATTTGTTTTTTACGCTCAAATAGAGAAACTAAATTGAAAAGGAAACTGTAATAAGACCGGGTTCGTCCACTCCAGTCTCTCGTGTTGTTTTTACATTTTGTTCTGGACGCAATCATGCATACTTTTATCCGTTTAGACCTACACCGTTATTTACTGCTTTATATTTTGCAGAACAAATAGAATTTTACATTTTTTATGGAATTGAATTATCCACGAAACGCTGCGACTGTCGCAAATGTAACCGGCCACACAGGGTGTTGCTACTAATTCACAAGGGTTCACAGTAGATGATTAAAGACTGGTTAATTTCCTGAATGTAATTCAACGTTTTATCCACGACCACGGCCAAAACCCATTGAATTAGGAGAGTGAGAGCTGTGTGAGAGCAGGTGAAAATTATGGTTTTCGTATTTAGAATTTAAGAACAAATTTCTCGATCAGGAGGGAATAGTCCAAGGGACAAAAGTATGGCCGAATGTTATAGATTAGGCTGTTTCTTGTCTTTTCAAACACATGTGTGTCCACTTGTAAAAACATTATTTACATTGTAACCTTCAAATCAACGGAACAAACTAATTTCTTTGTCATTAACTTGATATCAACATATTTCAATAAACTTCAGTTACAACTGTCTTGTTTGTTTCCCTTACTTTGACGTCTTAGTCACAGATATTTGACTCAAACCACTCCATCCCTATCTTTTTCCAGGTTTTACAATTTGGTGGTTTTCAATAACGCATCTAGAATCACATCGAATGCAGTCAGAAGCTTTTATATCAGTAACCTATTTTAGTTACTAATTATATAAGGGAATTAACAAGCCTTTACTCCACGAGAAACAATAGACAATCTAGGCAGAGCCTCCTACTTTTTCCATGTAGAGAAACGGTTTGATGCTTCTTCGATGTGGATAAATGTGGATTAATATTTCGAAGTATACTCAACTTACTTCACATTTGAAAGTAGAATCAAGAAATTAAAAACCAAAGAAGGCAAAGATACTGGAGAGAAACCAAATCGAAAATTTTTTTAAGAAAACACCGGAATATTTGCAACTTAAGGTAGAAAATACACGATTTAAATATTTCAATGTATACATTGAGCGTTGATGCTGTAGAAATGTATCGAATACATCAATCTGCGACCTAAAAATGCCGCTGGGAGATTTTTCTTGCGGAATGTGGCTAGAAAGTGTAGGCATCAATACAATTTTGAAAACATTTTCAAAAGTGGCTGCACAAACCTTCACAAACTCCTTATCGAGTGAATTTAAATAATCCCGGTCAAAATCTTATAAAATCGAAGCGTTTGTTTGTAGTTGTTTGTCGTAACTTTCATTTCATTTGTAGTTGCTCGCAAGTTAAAGTAGACTCACTATAATACTTCAAGCAGAGACTAAAAAATCGTTGGTAGTAACCTTCATTTCGTTTATAATTCCTTGAAATCTAATGTAGACTCGTTATACCTACTTCGGGAGGAGGCTAAAAAATCGTTTGCAGTTGTTTGTAGTAACTTTCATTTCGTTTGTAGTTCCTCTAAACTAAAGTAAGTACGTTAATCGAGGTGATGAAAAACGTTAGTGTTTAGATATAGTTAAAATATGAATGGTTTTATATATTTTCACGGTACTTTCACTACAAGAATTACAAAAAAATTAAATTTTTAAAAATGGGGTTGCAGGTTCTCATAGCATTCATTAACCATAATATTGTCCAACCAACAACAACCAACTGTCTCCTTAAAATAACTACAGTTTCGGCCTTAAGGCACTTCCATTATCAACTTTTAATTATTCACTCTTAAGATCGTTTATTCTCTGATTAGATAGATGCGCCGAGTTACCGGTAGGCTAATTGAAAACGTTAAGGAAACGACATCCACATAATTAGATCGCCTCAAATGAAATGTCCGGAGAAATAAATTGATAATTAAATATTTACAAGCAGTAGCCGAAGTATTGAAGGCGGTTAATGAAAACCGGTCCGACTAATATCTGAAGCCACAACACAGCACGTTTATCTTTGAAATAACCATAACCACTTTACTCCTACAAGTCAGTCACCGTTTCCGATATAATCCTCTTTTTGTACTCTAATGTATCTAATTAAAAGATAAGTTAAAATAACGATGCGTTAATGGCGTTTCAGTTAATAACAACTTTATTTTGAACAAGCGAATAGTTTTAAGGAAGCGCATTTGAATAATGACTTACTTTAAAAGCTCATAAATTTCTCAATCAGCATTAATTGTGTTTTAATTATATGCTTATTAAGTTAATTATCCTACTAGACCAGTTTATTTTTAGATATATCGAAGTTAATGAATAGTTCGTTTACACTGCGACGTGCTTCCTTTCTTAATGCTACTAGACTCATTGCTTTTTAGATGTATACTATTGAATGAAGAAGCAGAAAAAGCTAGTCGTGATAAGAAGCAACTACCATAACAGTTAGTTATTAACAGAGTTTAAGAATATGATTAGAGGAACCTAGAACTGGACGACGAGAAGCTTTTCTGGTTTGTTATTTAAACATTAAATACTAACAAATATGAACGAAAGTGATAAAGAAGAAATCGAATAGAAGTTGGAGCACAAGAATATAATCACAGATGTATTGTTATTCTAGATACCTATATTTTTCGTCAAACAGTTCATATTTCAAAAGAAGGTGCTATGCAAAAATAAAGGGTGTCCAGAATATAAGTAGGGGATAAGGGTTTGTATATCTAACTAAAAGCAACACAACACCATGAAAAATATGTCTCAAACGAATAGTTTTTCTAAAAATACATTTCAAAAATAAAAATACAATAAAATAAAAAAAACGCAAAACTGTGTTACAAAATTACAAACTAAGGTCAAATTAGAGTTAAGTAAAAGCTCTTAACGTAATTTGTTTTTTGTATCAGTATTAATTGTATACTTATGAACTTCATTCGTGCTAATCCCAACATCATTAGTGCAGTAAATACGAGGTGTCAAAGCAAGCAGGTGTCTAATATTTTCCGTTTTTAACATTACCATAATTATTAGTGATGATGTGATGAACTCACGGTATTGTTAAACGTAACTGATTTCTTTGCTTACAATATAGATTCGCTCGTGAAAATTACCTCGTCAGTGCTGTTGGTTACGTTCATTTTTAAAAATCCTTATTTATCACTTTTGTTTATTATGTTTTGAGAATAAAACAGGTAATTTAATGTAGTCAAGTCAGATAGCAAAATTTTATAAATACCTCAAATAACATTCAACTTCTCGTAAATGGTAGAAGCTCTGAACACAATAAATTTAAAAAATGTACCTAAGTTTGCTTTACCACTGATTTTCCAAACGTCCAATTAAATTTACATTAAATGGGTCTTCACAAACAAACAATATTGCGATGCTGGAGAGCTTAACGTTTTCCTTTCGTCGCACTTCATCGCCCTACACCACATTTTTATTTTTATTTTTTGGCATGATGAAATATTTTTCATTTTACGAGTCTATTTTGCAACTTTATTCAATATCAATCTCTATTTAACACAATAATCTTATTAGTATTACAAATGACAAATTAACTCTTCTAAACATATGTACTGCGTTATTCAAAAATGAAAATCGTATAGGTACATATATAAAGCACAATTATGTATTAGGCGAGGTATTAGGTATAGACGTGTAAACATCACCTGATGTCACAGGTCTTCACTGTCCGACCGTCATTCTCTGGGGCTAAACAAAAATTGTAAATACCGTTTTTAGGCTTATATAATATAATAAATAATATGTTCTTTCTTCTGCACATACTTAATTGGAAGCATCATGCAATATCCTCATTGAAGTTTCCCAGAAAATCCTTAAAACTGCAACGTACTATAACGTTCAACAACATTACAATCTGTCAGCTGCAGCTTAGTCATAGTAGTATTGTGGCAAGTGCGTTTCGTTTTCCTCGAGTGCTTACTTGAGATTTGTGAGTGTACATGCAAAAATGAATCAATTTGTAGTAACCATGACCAGCTGCATAGCATGTTAATTTATAGCGAATCTGGGCATGACTCAATGGCTACGACACGTTTGTAATGTAAACACTTTTCGTGAGCAACATAAGTCATTTTGAACACCATTCATAGTAAGTATGTTTAGGTGTATTTGTAATAATTGTGTAGAAACAATTTTGGTATGGTATATGAGCGACGTTGTCACATATTCAAGACCTATTTGCTGTCATAATTCTACTACGCTAGTCAGAGAAAAAAACTGTTAAGAAAAATATGTTAAAATATGTATAATCATACATCAGAATACTTATTAGTTAATGTCGCCTTATGAAGTACCTAATGATGATCATATTTTGCGAAACTCTATCGATTGAAATAATTGCATTACTCTAATTTTCTTTTGTGGATGGCAATATCTAGTTCTCGCCTAATTGTAAACTTATTCATTCATCTTGTAAAATTTTACTTACATATTCATTTTTGCTATATGATTGCTGCCACGCTTCCTTTATAATCTTAACCTAAGGTAACAACGTAATAAGTACGTAAACGAATCGTGGTATTGTTATTCTTTTTGTTATTTTATAGTGTGCTTAGTATCATTTTGTGTTACACGAAATTTGCTGACACGGTGATATAGCAATGACCCAACTGTATTGATAATAACGACCTGTGCATTTGTTATTATTATAGTGTATGGATATTTTTATATTAACATGTTATTAGGCTATTTTTTGCATATCACTTGTTCTTCGAATAAGTAGACGTCTAACTAAAACTACTGTAGGAACCCACTTAGTTAAATATGATTTTGTTATATATGTACTGCTGAATGAATAACACCCTGTATAGAATATTATCTACACATTAGCTAGAGGGGAGACTTTAGACGAAGTGTGATAAACACGGGAACACGGAGTGAGGTTCAACGGGTAGTTATGTGGGTTTTAAGACTTCGGCAGGTTGGCTGGAAGACAGTGAATGGTGATAAGTAGTGCATCTGTTCTAATTTTACAGGTCAGTAACTTGTTTTTGTATATTGTATTTAAAGATTGAATGTCATTGTGTTTCTTTTATTATTTTATTGTCTGTTCAATATCTTATTACAGTTTCATTATGTTTTATTATAATTTGGAGGTAAAACAGTACTTGTTGATTTATTGTTGAATTTATATGTCTATCTAAGTTATGCTGTTGTAAATGGTTTTGTAAGTTATTATTAATCATCTATGACTACTACTTTATTACCTGAATTAGCGGTTTGCTTGGCAGATGTTTGCAAGAGCCTTGGTGATTCTATTCATATTTTCTCCCGTGACTGGACAAACCGTTCAAATCCGTTAAAAACATATGAGGCATGAGATATGATTTGAGATATTTGTTCAACCCCTTAACTACTAGCTGGAATTATGATTATATTACCGTGTATTCAAGTACTGAAGTACAGATATATTTCTATTATTGTTATCATTATTATTACCATTGCAATAGCGACAGAGATTCTTTGAATTGTGATCGGGGGTTTCTCTGTCGTGCTCTTTTCTCCCGTGAATTCAAGGCTGAGTACGGCACTGATAGGTGGTTAGGTAGGCTATTACACTATTGACATAATTTAGTATTTGTTTTATTTAAAACTACTCAAATCTCCCTAATTTCGTAAATATGTAGCACATTTGAGGTAAATTAATAAATAATATAAATAAACACAACGTAGGTAAATCTTCTCAATTATTGGCCAAATACTTCCTCTTTCAACAATGTTGAACAAACGCAGGTATGTTACACTACATTACTACGCCACTTCAAAATTCGTCGTTTTACGTCGGGCCTTCAATTCATCAGAACACGCACCCAAACGTGGCCTTAGCCATTTATTCTTTTTCTAAGAGAATTTTTTTATCTTTTAATGAGAATAATACAGTGGGCTAATATAAAAGACGATATGAATCGAGGTAACTTGCTTGAATTGACAAAGCCATGCATCGCTGTGCATAGCGAGAAAATAATACGTAATTCATCCCTTAGCCCTGCGCCACCCTTAACATATGAGACCAGTCAAAAGAGGGAATGCCTGTCAGAATAAATGCGCCCTTAATTGGATTTGTTTATGTGCGTGTGTGTGCCGGGTAGAAATATAATTTTGAGTGGATCGTGATTGAATAAACTTGTTTGGGGGAAATTGGAAATTGTTATTTTTTGCAGCCAGGAGGACCCGCCACAATTTTCTTTATTTACATTCAATTTCGACGCGGGACGAAGGTGACGACGATTAACTATTTACGTAATAATTGAACATCGCTGTTATTTATTATGCAAGTAGGTATTATTGAGTAAAACATGATTTCAGGAAATTTTTACAGCCCTATACGAAACTCAGCATTTCGGAAAAAAGCTACTGTACACATGATGTGTACATATCACTGTAAAAAAGAGTTGCTGTGTGAGATTTTCCAGTGTAAAATTTCCGTGTTAATAGCTTTACACACTATGGCTTTTTTATATGTTTTACGCAAAATGTGTTAAAATTACTACAAAATATACTGAATTTGTATAATATTTACCAATGTTGTGGTATACTCGCGTCATGAATTCAGACGTTTTACGTCATGGCTGACGTTATACATTTGTTTTTATTGTCAACGTAATTTTCGATGTTTGGTCACATTAAAAACAATCATTTTTTGCAATTTAGTGCAATATATAATGCAAACTTTTAGTGTAGTATATCGTTTTATTACTATCAGTTGTAGTTTCTTAAATATTTTGATGAAAATATAATTAAGTATCATTTGTTCGTATGACGTAAGTCGTCTGAATTCTTGTCGCGAGTATAATAGTACACCATTTTGTGTAAACTTAACACATCTCTGTGTTCTATATCCATACTCGTGATTGGTTGAGCACAACTGCGCAGCTGCAGTATGTCAGCTGTTCCAACACACGTCACTATGCCGTGTTAGACGTGTAGCGTGGTTGTGTTCAGTTACCTCTCTTCTTCCTTCTCTGTGTTCAAATAGAGAAAATTGAGGTTTGATCAGGGAAAATGATAAGTACTTACTTAGTTATAACAAATTATTGCTGATAATTGTGATAAAATTAACTTTTAAAAATATTAGGAGTTCACTCTAACGTTTTAGATTATTCAGTATTCTTATTTTCCCAGTTAATTGTCGTAAAATCCTATTATGTAGTGGCTAAATAATTTTTGTCGTTTCGTTGTTTATGATTTATTAGAACGTTATTAATTAGTAATAAGTTCGTTATTAGAATACGTACTACTAATTTTGTAAAATATTTTGTTAGAAAACTTGGTTGTTGTTCATTTCAATTGAATTATATATTTTAAATAAAATCCTAAAAAGTAAAATATATTTTATTTTATTATTACTGTAACACCATAATTCTGAAAATATTATAAATTGATACAAAATTTAGTTAATTATGTTCCTCTTTGCTTTTGAAATTATAATGTTTGTAATACGGTTATTTTGACGTTTCCTAGAATATTCCAGGCTATATTCGATGCATTCTCAACGACTGGGAAAACTTTAAGAAACGTACTACATAAAGGTACTACAAAAATTATAATTTCAATAGCAAACAGCAACATAATTAACAAACTAAAAAGGTAGCTGACTTTCCATATCAATACCTATTATCCTTGTTTTATACAAGTTTGTCTATGGTGTAAATAAGGATGACATGGATTTTAAAAGATTACGCCACCTATTGTTTTCACTCCTAAGTTCGACTGGTTGACTAACTATATTATATAAACAAGGCTATTATACAATAAAATTAATAAGTTAATATTTAAAGTCTACACCTTTAATGATACAAATAACACTGATATGTGTAAAACTTACACATAACATTTGTTATATTAACACAGTGGATTTTGTTAAACCTTTAACACACTGCAACATACAGAAAAATTTGTAAAAATATACGCAATCCCGTGTGGACCTCGATTAACACAGTATTATGTTATTGTGTTTTAAAATGTGTAATTATTTGTTTTATAGTCATCAAGCTAAAATATTAGGTATTAAAACTATACTGACGTACAGGGTATTAAATTTTAAAAAAATAGAAACTATTATTAGCCATATCTCTGAAGTCCTTCAAGTGATCAAATTGAATTTTGGTTTGTGTATAATTGAATACTCGTATGATGTCTGACTGCATGGATTCTTTGAAAACGAGCTAAACACTTAAAACTTTTTCTAAATATCAGTTGTATGATATTCAGAGGCAAAATCTAATTAAATACTACAAAAATTGTGAATAGGAAGTTTCTGTATAACAATTATTTTTTAATTTCGCTTAATTCCACATAAGATTTGTCCACAGCCGTTTACCAAAAATTTTCTCTCAATTGTTAAAAATCGTAGGAAAAATGTCTTAAATATTTTTTTATGCTAGTCCCCATACAAACGGTTTCAAACAAAAAATGTGACTAAGGAATGATTGTTTATAAGCAATTGAATCGTTGTAATGCAGAAACATCAGTCCACAAAAGCATATTATGAAGGTGAAGAAAGGGAAAAATATTTTACTACTATTTAGAATACAAAATGTATATCATTGTAACTATTAAAAATAATAGTATGAAACATTTTATTATAAAGAAATTATATTTTCTACGATGTGCTTAGACAATGGACATGTGACTTTTTTGCATAGTCTAAGTTGAAAGTGTAATAATTATTTTTATTTAGACAAGTTTGTATTTCAGAAATGTTACAAACAAATTCTTAGCATTTAATCAGCAGCAGTTGGGCAAAGAAATATTGTAATATTATTTATAAGCTTCTTCCTACAAATTGATAAACCTTCCTCAGCGGATAGGCGAGTTTAGATTTTTTTTTAGATATTTTTTCATATGTAATTTTCAGGAACAGCATTAGTTTCCGTTTTACACCTGTCACGCAAACTACCACAGTGAACAATATTTAAGTGAAGCACATTACAATGAGTTTGCCAGAATAGTAAGTGTCCCACCAATTTCATATTATGTTAGATCCATCTAACCAATCAAATATCAGAATTCTTTAAACAAACCATGCATTTTGGATTCCACCACACCAAACTGCTGAATTTAAAAACAGACCCATGCTAATACTACATATTACGCAAATAGCATATGTCGAGGACTTGTGTCATTGTTGCTGATTATCTATTAAGCTCATCATCGTCTGCATATGCTGTTTTTTCATAGTAACTATGTCCATTGAGTAAATTTTACTCAACGGACCTATGACGTTGACCTATGTGGGCTCATTTTCTGTAGTAACCTGATTTTAACAAAAGTGAACATGTGTCATTTCTGCTTATACCAATTCAATTATAGGTATAAATAATAGAAGAAACAGTTTCAAATTTTATAGAAACAAGTAAGTTAGGTATTCTTCGTAAGTGTTTTTCTAGTATGCAAGTTCATCCTAGTGATGTCTCTCCCAGTCTGAACAATACTTCCAAGTGATTGTCATGCAATCGATATTCAGTAAAAATTCTACTTCGTTCTTCTCGAAAACGGCATATGTACTTTATGGCAATGAAACAAGAGCAACTTATTTATTCAAAATTGATCGGCAAATGAAAACAGTTGCTTCAAACTTTTGTACACTTACCTTGTTTTCCACTTAAGCAGCACCACTTTCGTTTTTACTCCTAAAAAACATGTCGATTTCCATTTTTTTTTTTTTTTCAGGAAGGAGTACACGATGAAATTTACTTTACCATACGTAATATTTTTAGTTTCTACCTCAATTTCATAGCCTTCTGTTCCCAAACAAATTTTGCTAATAATTCTGAGAGTAATTTTGAAATCTTGAGCGTAATTTTTTTGAGAAAAAAAATTAATATTGAACTGTGGGTCCTGCAAAATTTAATTTCTATAGTGCATACAAAATGTTTTCTTTGGCAAGTGCAATCATTAAAATACACATAAACATATTTGAAAAATGCTGAATAATGATGAGAATTTCTAACAAAAGATAGTCCTTGTAGATACATAGCGATCAAAAAATTTGACCAGTTAATGATGGCTAATATTTTTTCCGTTTCTTTTTGCTTTTTATAAATCTACAGGGAGTAAAATAAAGTGTACCGAATTTCGTTCGAAATAGAAAAATGCTTCTTGAAAGGGTTGCAGTTCTTTAAAGGGTGGAGGAATAAATATTTTTAGAAACAGGAGCAGATCAGTTTTTTAAAATAAAGTATTGTGATTATGAAGCTATCCTTATAAACGGATTTTGTTGATTAAAATGAAGTAAATTTATATTTACTAGCCTATATCTTTTTTAGTATTAAGACTAGCAATTTTTGTATGAAAGTCTTCTCAAATGATGTTTTGATAGAATAAGACAAGTACATACTTTTGTCATTTTGCCGTTAAAAGCATCAGATCCTTAAAATCCATTTTAAATATATTTCTTTTGCCCTTTACTTCAATTAAATTAATATTTTTTATGTTAATCAAACTTACTTCAGTTGCCAAATCAACAACAAATATTGGATGCTGCATCTTTGAACATGTTTCTTTATTTTACTTTCAATAAAAAGAAAATAATCGACACAAGTTTTTTATTTTATTTAGAAAAAACTCATAATCTCTATATTTTGTAATTTAATGGATGATTGGATAATATAACTACGAAACCTCGTGCGAAACGCATTTTAAGAAATTATATCAATTACCGATTTGTACAATTGATAAAATTATTATTACAATTTTATTTCAAAACTATTTTGCCGTTGTTGTCTTATTTCTGTTGAAATATCGCAGTAATTTCCAAGCAAAAAGTAGGTAACTACTTACGTATATTTCTTTTGAAATAGTAAAATAAAATCGTTGATAAATAACACATTTTATTTATTAGAAAAAGACAATTGATTTTTATGAATATGAATATGTGCTTCTGTTATCACAAAAGCAAAAAATATGCCTATTAAAAAAGATATTTTGTGTAATAAATATAGCTTAATTTCTAAATATGTACAGTGCAATATTATCTACACTATACAGGGTGTTCGGAATATGAATGCCTTTAGTTTACTGTATGATAATTTGTTTCCTCTGAGCAACGGTAAGATAATTATGACAGCCAACAGTTCTTAAACATGCGACAACGTGGCACATGTACCATGCCAGGTGTTTGTACATAATAACCAAAAATACCCCAAACACACTTAATGTGAATTTTTTTTCTTAAAACTCTTCACAATATAGTTTTGCCCAAATTTGCCTTAAATTGACATGTCGTCCAGCTGGTCATGGTTACTATTGCTTCGTTCTTGTTTATGTACACTTACAAGTATCAAGCTAACATTAGGTACATAAATATGAGATGCACCGCACTACTACTAATAATAATAGGTAACAATAATGATTTAAGGTTAACAGCAGCAGGTAATGGGCGCAATGTTGTCGTACGTTACATTTTTATGAATTTCATGAGAAAATCTTTATTGTTTAGTTCATTAATACTGATATAAAAAAACCAATTACGTTACAAGAGCTTTTATTAAACCTTAGTTGTACCTCCGTTTGAAATTCCATAACACAGTTCTGCATTTTATTACAGTTGTATTTTTATTATTGAAATGTACTTGCGAAGTATTTTGTTAGTTCCGGTTAGATATGTCTCTTAAGTGTTGGTATTATATTCCGGACACCCTGTAGAATTCGTATATACTTATGCCCATTTGTCTGCCGAAAATAATTTTGAGAAGAACTGATATAGAGCAGGAATCTGTTCAAAAGGAAGAAATTTAGATGATAGGGAGGTACTCATTTTACGAAGGGAGTTCAGATCAGGGCAGCTAGTAGGCCGTTGTAAAACTGCTTCATTTCATATTTCCATATTTTATAAATATCAACTCAAAAACAGCAAATATGTCAAAGCATCATTTGATACTACTAAGGTATTAACTGTACGTTCATTTATCTGAAGTAGGCTTTATCAGTTTGAAGAGAATTTCAAAAGTAAAATTATTTTAAGATTAGGTATTAATACATTTTTTAAAGGATTTTTAAAAATAGATACCTATTGATTAAGTAAATTTTAGAAACGTAATAAAAATATTTAAACTAGTAGGGTATTTTTATGGAAAAACAGATGTGAATAAACGTTATTTAAAACACACGTAAAAGTGTTCGTACTGTGTCAAAAATATTACCTTGTAAAAATATTTACACCTAATTTAAATATGTACAGAAACCAGTGATTTACAGGTTCAATATTTATTACACTCAAAATAAATATTTGCCTTGTTAACTAACTCATAAAAAATCATTCATAAATATTTTACCATTTTATTCTAAATTTTTATATAACAAATGCTGACTGCTTTCCGTTCTCCAAAAACTAGAAATGAAAGACTGCAGCATAATTATACTTTTTTCATATAAATTTAAATGTATTTTCTGAAATTGTCACTCAAAAATGCAATTTGGTTAACAGCAAGAATCTTAATTTTTTTCTGTATAAGGAATCAGCTCCACAACTATTGCTGTAATTTTTAAATACCCTATATAGGACAAATATATTAAATAATTATACCAGACTGCAAATATATACTTAGATACCTACTGATGATAAATAAATGTAGGTAAAATCAGGATTTATAAATAGCTGAAAAGTATTGTTTGGGTTAATATTTTGTTATTTGTACCTATATTCGGTATATTCAAAGCATAATTTTAACTTGAATTAAATAATAAGCATGCTATGCGTGGGAAAAATCTGATTTTCATCTTAAATGTGACAGATCTTTATTTTATTAAATTATAAACTTATGTATATTTCAATTTACATATGCCTATGTAAATTGTATGATGTAGGTAGGTATGCATAAAATGCAATGCATTCATTATATCAGCAAATACATAATAAACACACTCCGAAACTTGCGGGATCTTATAAACACGTGGTATGTTTTGATACTAACCAAACGTCAAACAGATGAAACAAATACAGCTTAGGGAATAGATACTTTAACAGTGGAAAAAGATTGGAAAACTAACAAGCCCACTTACTTTTCACTACATGTTTATTTTTCTTATCAAGAAACTAATATTATGTTGGAAATAGTAATTGCATTCTAAAGTAATTACCGTAATGGTAACATTTATTATTATGACATTACATGCAATTTAAATTTTTAGTCAATTACGAATCATATAATGTAAATAAGACTACTTTTTATTTCAATAGAACAAAATAAACACCTTGCAACAAACACTACTTTTATAAGCCGTGTCTAATTTAACATTAATATGCAGTTTTTATGCCTTACCTACGCATAGTTACACTGTTTATAATTACCATACGCTTGAGTAATACAATAACAAGACTTACCGCTTTAATTTTGAAGCCTTTCGATTATTCTCGCCCCAAGAAACTTCTTAGCCCGCAAAATAAAAAATCAAACCACCAAAACCACAAAAAGAAAGAATCCAAAGCACAGCCGAAAAAACAAAACAAACAAAAAGAATAATACCACAATCAGCCTCAACAGCTTATCAGGCGACAACCTAACTCAACAAATAAATGCGTTAAACGTCATGGAACAAGTCAGTGGCGATGTTGTGTACACGGCAGAGGTCGCACTCAGCAACGCGTCCTACCCCGTCAAACTGTCGACTCGCAATGTGTGTGTGAGTGAACGCAGCAGCAGCCGAAGAAGCACAGTGTCAGAACCGAGCTTTATCCGCCGACGCTCGAACTGACGCGGAGCTTTGGCGGCGAGCTTTCGGCGTGACGTCCGCGCACGCCAATGCTCCGGCCGGCCTAGGGGGTGGGGGAAACACCGGATAATAGAAGAGGTGGTTACTGTCAGATACGTCACGTCAAATATTTGGGTAATATGAAAATAGGTTTTGATTTACAATTTGCAGGAGGGTGGAGGAGCCTCACGGTTTCGAAATTTTCCTGAAATTTTTTCAGCGCTGTATCTACTGATGTCTCAACCATAGTTTATAAATGTTTTATCTACAACTGCTTAATAGCCTCATTACAGCAATTATTTGGCACTGTTTCAGTTTCAGTTTAGTTTATTACCATCAAAAAATTACATGGAATGTCAGCAGTAGGTACAATTTTTGGTGTACATAAATATTTGTAGAATACTTAGCAACTAACATGTGGCTGGGTATAAAACTTAGTAGCTATAAGTACATTAAAGCTATAGATTAAAATAAACAAGACAATTAAATTATTAATTAAAACCAACATAAAACAAATTAATATGAAGTTAAAATAATGTAAGTTAAAAATTTGTATCACAGAAATATTCATTAATGCTATAGTAGGCACCTTGTAACAGTTTATCATTGATATTTTTCTTAAAATTTTTAACATTAAGGTTTTTGTACCATTCAGGTAATTTTTTATACATTTTTATAGCTAGGTAATTTGTACTGCATTGACTAGTACTTAATCTATGGTATGGAATCATTATATTCTGAGCCATTCTAGTATTGTGGTTATGAAAATTATTATTTAGCACATAAAGTTGTTTGTTATCATGAATAGATATTAAACAGGTAAGTATGTAAATACAGTAAAAGGTAATACCTTGATTTATGAAGCACCGTTTTGCACGTGCACTTTGCTCTGCATTTGCTAAGATTCGTACTGCACATTTTTGTCTGATAAACACTTTTTTTGTTTCAGGTGAATAGCTCCATACTAATATTCCATACACAAGATTGCTGTGGAATGAAGTGTAATATGCTGATCTGGCGACTTCTGGAGTAGCGATCCTCATCAGACGTCTTAAGGTGAATGTAGATTTAGATAACATCTTGTCTAGTTCTTGTATATGTTTAGTCAATTTTAGACTGTGGTCAAAGTATATTCCCAAAAATTTCAAAGTGTTCTGACAATCGCTCTTAGTTTCAAAAACTAACCGTTGTGTTTTATTGGCATTCATTTTTAATTTGTTGGCATTAAACCAATCTGTAGCCTCCTGTAGCCTATCCTATCTGTCTTTTGGATAAGTTCTGTCGTTTTACATGCGACATTCAAAAAGCTGGTATCATCAGCAAATAATATTGTATTCTCACACGAAATATTCGAAGGTAGATCGTTAATATAAATGACGAATAATAGGGGCCCAAGGATGGATCCCTGGGGCACGCCACACGTTACATTTTTCATCTTTGACTATTTCTCGAGTATTTCTACCTAGCTATTGTTTTTATATTTAAAATTTAATTATAATAAAAAACGCAAATGAACTCACACCTAACTGACCAGTGTACTCAGTTCAAAAACATGTATACATACACTCCATCAAAAAGTATAAACAGCTGAATGACCTGTATAAATAAAACACATAGACGTAGGTTTTATTTTTCTGAAAAGATTACAAATGATCAGTAAATATAGATAAAAATAGGTATGAATGAAGATATTTTACTTTAATAAAGGTTAATTAACCATAGCATGTTCATGCGTTTGCAAAGCTTTGCTGTTAGGTGTAAGCAAATTTCTACACCACTTCTGAAATGCTGCTTATAGTGCGTTACCATTTTTTGTGGGTGGTTCGCCTGTATGACTATTTTCTTTATAAAAAGCAATAATCAACATTTAAGTAACAAAACATATAATACATACTTATATCCAAATTCAACAGGTAGCAAAATATGAAAAATTAAACATGTATTACTGAAAATATTTAAAAAAATTAGTTATTTAAGTAAATACATATAAAACATAATAATCAAAGAGATAAATAAATAAATAAAAACTTTTCAGCATGTAAATAACATACCTCAGAGTATAACCTTCATTAGTAGTCACTGTCATCACCAATATCTCTATCACTACCACTATTTCCAATATGGATTATAATTGGATCGATATGATCGATTTCAAGATCTAAATCCCGCATTTGTTGTTGTTTTAAGACATTTTGGCCAATCTTCCGCACTTACTTTTGCCGTTTCAAATGTCCTATTATATTTACCTATGTTTGTTTTACTTGCTCCCATCTATTGGAATTAGTTCATGATTATAAGGGGAACTTAATACTGTTATTTGATGAATCAATATCATTTTATCTTCAGCAACTTTTTTATATGGCTTAGCATTTCTCTGCACAAGTTGGGTTTTAGTTTGTTTGCTTCAAATAGAATCCTTTTCTCTCGTAACCATTCTTGAAGTTCTGCTTTTCTCCATGATTGTCGTGGCATTTCTTCACATATCAGACTGTGGTATAGAGCATTGTATATAACAACGACAGACTGCGGTTCTAAATTATCAAGAATGCATTAATTTTTCAAAAACCTCGCCGTAATTTCCGGTCTTTTTTGACCGAAGTATTTCCCCATTCTCCAGAAATCCGCTATCACTTCCTATGTGTGTCACTATCAAACGATGACTCTTTCCAGATGATATTCTTAAATCAGTAGACCAACCTTATATTGCTGCTTGTCGAGCATTTGTCACATAACCATCTTGCCACACTTTTTAACTGTATGTCCCTCATTGATCCATGTTTTGTCCATAAATTTGTCTTCCTTGTTACCAATATTCTTTAATTTTCTGTAAATAATATGTCCTCCATATAACTATATCATATTTGTCAATCAGAAAAGTTCATTTATGTAAAACTTTTCTCAAAGTGTCCTTACCCATTTTAGAAGCTATTTTGTTTTCTCCTATAGCTTGCAATGCTTTTCCTAACATTGGCAAATCATTTTTAAAGAAAAGGGTATGAACGGTTCATCGTATGGCATATTTGGCATATTCATTTTTATATAAATTTTTTACCGCTGCTTGCTTTTGTACTTTTCTATACGCTTTTTCTTGTCTCAAAATTCTGTAAATACTTAATTTTGAAACACTTATCTATCAACTCATTGAACACAATAGGTATCTATTAATTAATTTTTTTGATATGGATGATCTCCTATAAGTCAGTTAAAAACTTGCTTTGATTTTTTTCAACTGATGAAATCATATTTTGCTTGTGTTGATGGTTCCGGAATATTTTCCATCATCCAGTAATAAAACACACTCATACTTACTGTATATTGAGAGTTGTTGGAAGTCCCTTTAATATTGCTGAACAGTATTTAGTAGGACTTTATTAAAATACTGTCCTTATTTTGTCCAAAAATATAGCTATTGGTTAATAATTGGTGGGATGGGATTCTCTTATCCTTTTGCTTATTTTCCTCAAATTTTGTCAATTTAATGGTGATTGAGAATAAGATGACATATAAGTCAATATTTTGAGAAAATGAGGATAAGTTTACTTGGATGCCAAATTATGAACACATCAATATGTAACACTACTTACTTTTATTTGAAGATTAACCTCTAAAATTTTAAAAATACAATAGTTTAAATGAAAAATCTAGTCACTCTCGACGTAAAACAAAAATCAACAAAAAATTTTGATAGATTCGACATTTGCCAACTTTGTTTTTATCATTGGAAACCTAAGTACTTCTCAGAAGTATGCAAATATTTTAAGGATGGAAATGGAGAATGCGCTGATATCCTTTAAATTATAAGTATTAAGCCACCTTCAGATACCTATGTAGTGTTGCTAGCAACATTCCCACCATCAGTTTAACTTTTATGAAGCAGAAATTTCATAAAGTTTTTATTTTTCTTGATTATGTTATGTACAACTGTTGGTTTGC
Organism: Monochamus saltuarius; assembly: GCA_025584915.1. Classification (NCBI taxonomy): domain Eukaryota; kingdom Metazoa; phylum Arthropoda; class Insecta; order Coleoptera; family Cerambycidae; genus Monochamus; species Monochamus saltuarius. The sequence continues at coordinate 21,278,815 of CM046724.1, read as the reverse complement.
TGGACGGTTGAAGTTGGAAATTTTGAACTTCAACAGCGAAGACTATTATGGAAAAAACTGTGAAAGGGGAGGTTCACAGATTAGTTGTAGTCGATGATGAAGAGAAAGTAATTGGTATTATTTCCTTGTCTGATTTGTTATTATATCTTGTATTGAAGCCTTGTGGAGAGGATAGTGATTCTGCCTATGTTGCTGTTTCTGTAAGAGATCAGTATGACCAAATATTTTCTGGACGTGGCGAAACTACTACAGTGAATAAAGTATCAAAAGATGATGTATTACAATATTCATCAGGAACAGAGCACATACTTACTTCAAATATTCAGTCATGTGTTACAAAAATAGATAACATTTTGTCACATGATACAACTACATAATTTATTAATTTGTAATTTTAATTTTTATGTCCGTGTCCACAGGTCATTACTCGAAGAGGAAACATTTTTTAATTGTGATATTTTTTCAGAAAAAAAATTGGAACGTGTCTTTGATTTGCTTTTTCTATAATTCAATATGTTTCCGAGAGAGATATGATTATTTTCATGGGCTGCAAATCACGTGGCATCCTTTTGCGGGCAACTCTACGACGTTCTCTGAAGGTGATCTGTTGCTTTGCGTCCATGGTGTTTAATTTCTTTGAGATAGTCCGAAACATAAAACTGATTAAATTTCCTGTGAACATATAGAATACCTAGGCGACAGAATTTCTGCTGTTTTTTAGGTCTATTTAACATTCAGTATTCAAAACGTTGTCGGCAACATTTGATTAAGTTTTGTGTCCGCAAAAATAGGCGTCACTTGAAAGTATTTATGTAGGATTTGTTAAATAATTGTTTATTTTGATGATATGATAAAGAAATTAAATATTTGGGTACAGTTTTAGATTCCAACTTAAATTTTCATGCACATGCAGACTATGTTATGAGCAAGTTTTCAAAGAAAGTTGGATTTGTAATCAGAATAGGGAAAAGTCTGTCAATGCACACAAAATTGTCGCTCTACAATGCCATTGCACTTCCTCATTTACAGTTCTGCTCAACCTTGTTATTTCATTTGCCAGAATATAGAATAAGCCAGTTGGAAAAAATCCAAAACAGAGCTATGAGAATGATTTTAAAATGTAATAGTTATACCCCTATAAGAACTATGTTGAGTGTTCTAAATATATTGTCTGTCAAACAAAGAGTCATATTTGGTGTGCATTTGTTTATATTTAAGCTGAAACAAAATCTGTTACCTGAATATATCTGTGATAAAATAATTTTTTTTAGAGATGTACATAATTATAATACTAGGAATTGTACGGATTTTATTTTACTGGAGAGATGTAACACCGTCCAAATGCTAAATTCTGTTTTATACAGAGGCTTGATAGAATTTAATAAACTACCAACGACAATAAAAAACTGTGATAATTTAAACCAGTTCAAAAAGCTACTGAGAAAATTTCTTCTTAACTAAATGTTAGCGTGTTTGTTATTTTTTAGGTAATGTATTTATTTATGTTTTATTATGTAATTTTATACTTGATTTACCTGATTTGAGTTTTATTTAGTTAAGCTTAGTTTTTTAAGTTTACTGACTGTCAAGTTTGTAACGTGTACTTTTATGTAGCACTGATGCTAAATAAATCACTATTATTATTATTATTATTATTATTATTATTATTATTATTTTTATTATTATTATTATTATTATTATTATTATTATTATTATTATTATTATTATTATTATTATTATTATTATTATTATTATTATTATTTTTGTTTAGTTAAGTAGTGAATTTTGTTTTACATCAATAACAACTAGATTTTTTATTTAAAATTATTCTATTTTTTTTATGGGTTATTCTTCCAACAAAATAGTAGCGTTACATATTGATGTCTTCGTAATTTTATTCTGCATCTGTTACTGTCAATATCCAATATGGCGCGTATAAGAAAAATAACATTTGAATGTTGCATAATGAGACTAGTTGCCATTCAGCAAAAATCGGTTTCTCGTATATTCTTATCTCTGTATACCAAATTTGAGTTTTTTTCTGTTGCGAAATAGTGACGCTAGATGCCATTTTCTAAAATCGCTATTTTCAGTTTTTTCACAATATTTCAGCAACGGCAGCAGATACCTTGGATCTGGTTGGTTTATCTTGATAGCTATCAAATGCGTAACTTTTTTATAATTTGAAGCACCCTGTATATTTAACGGTTTCCAAAATGCCAAAGTTGAGCCATTAAAGACCACCCGTATGCCCTATTATATAATATGTAATTACTAAATTGCGCTTTCAGTACCTAATTTACATTTCTCAAATAAAATAACACTTATTTTATATAAATTTAAACACATTTTATTTATTGTTATTTTTTACTTAACTTTTGTATTTATTAAAACGTTTTTCAAAATAGAACGCCCAGGAAATGCACCATCAATTTCATCAAATTTAAAACCTCTTGCCTATAATGCCAGTGCTCCAAGTTCATTTCAACCCTTATCGCAGATTAAAAGTTACAGTCCACCCTTAAAAAGGCGATCACGCGCGAATAGTTTCCATTATTTCATTAGGATTGTAGTGTGTAATGGCACCATAGGGGAGAGAAATCGGGAAATAACGAATAGTAGTTGAAAATAAGGTTTAGTCAAATAATTGAACGGCCATTTTAAAATTGCGAGTGCCCTGATAAAACCAATTGATTCTATTATCCCTCTGCTTTTTATAGAGTTGCAAACTACTGTGGACTATACCCTTTTCTGAAATAAAGAAAGTTATTTTAATTCACTATCATATTATAGTAAACAATACTAAACTAAACTACTAAAATATAGTAATAATACAGGGCGATTCACAACTTATCCAAAAATGTGTGGAAATAGATGTGTCATAAAAAATGTTGTCAATATTGTAAAAAAAAATTATTGTAAAATCGTTACAGTTTCCGAGAAAAAAATTATAGTATTTTCAGCATTTACATGATGGCTCCAAATTGGTTTTGATTAGTTATTGTAAAATCAGGTATTAATTAAAACCACGAATTAATTTTAGTAATAATTAATAACAACAATAGCGGCAAAAGCAGTTGAATTTGCTGATATAAAATAGTGGTTACAAAATTGTATTTATTCGCTGAAAGAAATATTAATAAAACAGTTACAATAAATTTGTGCTTACAATTTGGATTGTTATAAATTTGAATATAATTATAAAACTGTTTTTCCTATTTCCATTTTGTAATAAATGTCATATTTTAAAATTTGAATTGCGGGTGTAGTGCAAAATAACAATATTTATAGTTTGCATTGATACAACACTTTTAGTCATTATTACCAAAACTACAGAGACATAATTGTAGTATGAATTACTAGTGTATATTATATTAAAGTAATTTTTGTGAGACCGCCAAGTCCAGCATGGAATAAGAGTAAACCAGTAGCCGCTAGATGTAGACATCTCGCGCATTCTTGACCCTCCGTCGGATATGACAAATGTCAAGCAACCAGCCAAAGCTATAAGTGTTTGTTATTGGTTTTTCAGGTGATAATGCTGATCGGAGCATTAGCCTGCAGAGTAGTAGTTGTTTCCTGAAATATATCATTTGCAATAGAAGTAGCAAACATATTTTATTTTTAAGTACCAATGAGTAATTTTTGAATTAATTAAATGGTAATTATTAATGTATGTAATTTAACAAACATTTTTATAAAGCCTTGTAGTGGGAGTTACAAAAATGCTGGTAAACTGTTCCGTTTTGTTCAGTCTTCCATAAACTCACACAACTCTTAACAAATGGTGCAACAATACATGTAGTATTTAGTAACATTTCTGTGGTAGTAGAATTGTAACTACAATAGTATGTGGAATAATACTACAAAATTGTATCTGGAATCTAATATAATTACAACAGATTTTAGTACACAGGTCTACAATTAATTGTATAAGCGTTTACATTCTTTTTTCAGTGTTTCTTTCCTAGGAAAATTCTTTCAGTTTTTTGTCTGTTTATTTTTATTGCATGCTTTACCTTACACAAGGTTGCGCAAGCTAAGGTTTTACAGTGCCGTGCAGAAGTGTAATTTTTTAACGTCTACCAACCGACCACTGTCGAGGATCGATCATATCGATAGTTACGGGTGAGCTCCGAGCGGGACCGTAACCGACCGAGAATAACCACCACTATTACCAAATTCGTAATAATGTTTCTAATTTCTATGTAACAGGATCGAAAGAATCGTACATAAACAAGAAATTTGCGAAACTTTCGTAAGACAAGACGTGATCTAGCGAGAACATGATTTTAAAAAAACTTGTTTTGTTTTGCAAGACAAGATTCTCAAATTTTTCAATATTTCTTTTCTCAGCCAAGACTACATTTGACAACTGTTGTGTTTTTTTAGTTAAACGTAATTTTATTTATTGATGTTAAATTTTTGTATAATTGTAAGGCATTCAACAAGTGTTTTTAATATTGTAATCCGGTAATCGAACACAAAAAGGAGTTTGTGATGAGATATTTGAATTTGTTTAAAAAACCTTAACAAAATAATATTGGATAAGCAGATATTTCCACAGTCTGGCAACGTTGGAAGTGTGTATTTCTCTGGATCTAGTCTGGCTGCCTTAACACAAGAGTTTATTTTTTTTCTTTCTTACTGTACACAAGAGGGAACATTTGCACTTTCTGAACCTGTATACGTTGTTATTATGTAAATTCAATGTAGTCTGGTCAAGTCAAACTGTTATACAGCATGCCCCCGATTATTCGTTCTTAACTTCGGAAATAGATACATGAAAAAATAATATGAACCTCTGTTTTCCTGATACAGAGCGTTAATTTTCCTGGTACAGAACTTAAAAAATTATTTTATTTTCTTTATTATTTACTAAACTAATTTATTTTTTTGTTCGTATTTGATATGTAGAACTAGTAATAAAAAGTTAATATTTTGACGTGAATATATTTTTTCAACTAAAGCCAGTGACGTAGGTATGGGGTTTTCTTCATCATTGAACCCCCTAAAATATATAGTATTTTTTTAGTACAAATATTAAGATCCTATTCTATTTTCTGAAAAAATTCAAAATTCACTAAGAAGCTTTGTTTTCAGATATTTTGATTTATCAGAGTTATCTTATCGGATTACAAAGATCTTACAAAAATTATAGGATTAGGTAGGCATTGCTTATTTGTAACAATAGTAGCGACAGATGTTATGTCAAATTGGTTTTTTTGTTGTACGGTTAGAGCATGTAGAACCACTATTGATGATTTACTCAAACGTATCATAGCTACTGCCAATAACTTAGAAGTTTAAAACAAACAGGAAGCAGAAACATGTTTGTTAGTTGTAGAAACTGGGTAAAACGGGCCCAAAATTTTGTTACTGTAGCATTAGGTATGTCAAACTATTTTATTAATTAAACCACAAATTAATTCCATTAATAATTAATAACAATAGCGACAAAAGCAATTGAATTTGCTGCATTAAAATAGGTGTTGTAAAGTTTAATTTATTTCTTTCCTTGGGAATTTCTTTCAATTTTTTGTCCGGTCGCCGACTATACATACGCCTTATCAGGTTTTACAGTGAACTAGTTTCCAGTGCCGTGCGGAAATGTATTTTTAAATCATTTCTGAACTGTTCTTTTTGATGTTTTTTTTACAAAATTGTATTTGTAAGAGTCCCTTGTACATTCAAAAATTTTTTTTAGATAAGTACTGAATATACAGAGTATTAAGTTATAAACTCACTTCTTGTAACTTCTCTTGTTAACGTTTGATTTATATTTAAGTTGCAAGCATTCAGAACAAAATTTAATGCGGAACGTCAACTGACCAGGACAGAATGTCTGAATGTAATGGGAATCCACATTATCAACACATGAGCGATTTCGAAAGTCAACCCCGGCTTAAATTAATTAAAAAATAATTCCCTTTTTCTTCCACATGAACCATAAAAAGCAATGAAATTGCATAATGGTAGAATATCAGCACAGGACAGTTACACACAATGAGGTGGTGAACAGTATCTAATAGGGTGGTGGCGAAATCATCCCTTTTCCCACGACTTCGCCCTTCGACGAATTAGGCCTTGCATAATCCGGATTTATACGGTCTTTTAAAATGCATGTGCAGCTTGATTGTTGATTGATGCCTTGTTGCGACGCAGTTTGTTCTGCTCGGAAAATATTTTTTTTTTAATTCATTTGACATGATTTATCATATATATTTTGCTACATTGCGAAATTGCTATTTTTGAATTCGGAAATGCAAAAGAAATTGGCAATCGAGTATCAAACAACATTTTTTTCGATGTCAAGGGAAAATTTTGACATTTACAATCGTTAATTTATTTGACATGTACTATGTCTTCTACTGCACATTCCTTATTTGATATTGAACTGATAAATTGTTTGCTAATTAAATTCATTATTAATGATTGATTGTTAAAATTTAAGTTTTTATTGATAATAATAACTACACTGGTAAACTAATTCTATCATATACGGGGTGTTCGCACAAGAACCAGCACAGAACAGGTGCATGTAGGAGGTCCCAAGATGCAATTTAACTAAAGATACGTGTATACAAAGTTGTACACAGGCGGAGTTACAGGCCTTCAAAATGTGGTCAAATATTTCGAAAAAAAATTAATACCTCTGAATTACTTTAACTTGAAGTAACCAAATTTGGTAAATGATTTAGGTTTATTATTAGTTGTCTTTGATTATGAGTTCAAGTAAATTGAAAACACTACAATGTGCTCATTCATAATATCTATAAAACAACATGGAGTTATGCACGGAAGATCAACTGTTTCGAAACTTGCTGTTTTTTCACAGTATATTTCTGAAATTTTAGATGGTGGAGGCCAAGTCGATGTAATTTTTACTGACTTTCAAAAGGCTTTTGACCAAATTAATCACTGCATATTACTGGAAAAGTTACATCACTTTGGTTTTTCTGATTCATTAACTACACTTTTTGAATCATATCTAACGAACAGACAGTTTCAAGTCAGATACTCAAACTTTACATCTTGTTCATTTTATCTTTCGTCAGGGGTTCCCCAAGGTTCGAATTTGGGACCACTGCTGTTTCTTTTCTTTATTAACGATCTTCCTGATATGGTATCTTGTGAAAAATTGGTATTTGCTGATGAGCTGTATACAGTAATTAATTCTTTGTTAGATTGTTACTTGCTCCAACTTAATATTGATCAGGTGTCCCTATAGTGTAAACGCAATCAGCTGTCCCTTAACTCATCTAAATGCAAGGCTATGTCTTTCTCCCGTAAAACCAATTTTATAACTTATGATTATTCCATTAATGACCGCGTCATTAGCCGTGTTGAATCACTCAAAGATTTAGAAACTATCTTTGACAAGAAGCTCACTTTTGTTCCGCATATGAATAATGTAATATCGAGTGCTGTCCAAACTTACGGTTTTATTTATCGTAATTGTAGGGACTTTAAGGATGTACAGACTTTAAAGATGTTATTTTGTGAGTGATGGATTTTGGGGATAATTATTTCCGTGTCCTAACCATTTATGGAGTTGTTGCATAGGGGTTTACATCGGAATTTCATGAAAGTTGTGAACATTTGTAATACATCTATGAGTGAGACAGGCTTCATCAGTGAAAAGAATTTTCTAGTGAAAATTAATATCCCGATACAAGCTAAACTCACATGGGATCACTAGTCAATCCAAATCTTAAAGCAATTGCTCTTGCACTTTTTGAGTGTGATATGGATGTAGTAGATTAGGTACGTTTAAGAATGTGTACAGAAGTTCCTGATAACCAAATTTCTCAAGATAACCGTTTAGCACTTATTTGCGGTTTATCTTCAACTGTGCAAAATATTTTCCTTTATTTTGCACCCTTATTACACTAGGACATTCTCTGATACTATAGAAAAACTTTCCTGTCTCGAGCCACCTTTCAACATTAGAAAATGTTAGTCTATGGAGAATCACTCGATTTGGAAATCTTCTACGATATTCTCCAGACTTCTTCTACAGTTTACTTCACATACATGTACATTTTCGAGTCATTTTCAACAGTAGCAGAAATAAAATAGTTTTATTTCTAACTGTCAAATTTTAAAGACAAAGCTTACTACTGACTTTTTGATTTCTTCTAATAAACACTATTAAAAACTTATTTCAATTAATGTATTTTTTCTTGAAAACTTGTTTTTTTTACAATTTAACAAGAGTAAAAAAAAGTGTGTTAAATTAAATTCTGCGGGGGATAGTAACATTCTTTTTAAATTCAATGGAAAAAAATGGTATAATTTTATAGGTGACTCACTCTCAATGAACACCTTGTAGTATTTCAGGTTACTTGACCTTATAGTAATAGAAAACCAATAATAAACCTAAATCATGTACCAAATTTGTTGTTATTCCAAGATTTTGTTTGTTTGTTATTCCAAGTTAAAGTACCTAATTCAGAGATATTAATTTTTTCCGAAATATTTGGCCCCACTTTGAACGCCTGTGTTTAGTTAAATTGCAATATTTGGAGACCCTCTACATGCACATTGCTCTGTGTCGGTTCTTATGTGGAACACCCTGTATAATATCATTACAGATGATAAAAAATATCCCATTTTAATCTTAATACACCTAAACCGAAATAACAATTATTGTTAGCACAGAAATATCAAAATTCGAAAAAATAATCATTTGAAAACAAATATTGCGCGAAATTAAGTAGACTGTAATCCGAATATACAAGTACATAGGTACTTATTTACATTTCATAGATTTTTACTTCCTGCTTTTTTTTCTGTGCATAAATCGATAAAATCAAATAAATACACATACAGTACGACAACTGTTATTCTGAACTAATTTCAAACTGACGTTCATAAGCAGTACTAATATTTGTTTTTTGATGATATATTTACACAAGAAGAAATATTCCCACTAGGAATACAATGAAATTTTTAATCATCGAACAAAAATGTTCTGCAAATAAGGTATTGACTTAATCGCATATATAAACATTGGTGAATACATGGATCATGGATCTGACAGTTGTTAATTCTATCTTCTCATATGCATAGGCGCCGTAACTTAAAAATTGCTGGGGGCAAACATTGGTGATGTAAAATATCGATTTTTTTAACGTATTTTGTTCCTCAATGAGTTGGTCATTTAACGCATTGACTGTATGTTAAAAATTTGATGTCTAAAATTGAAAAATCAAATAGTTGTTAGTCAATTTCCAATAGTATTAGTAATTTTCTGCATTATTAACATGAATTTGAAAACTGTTCTCGATAAAAAATTAAATTTTTTATTCTTTCCATCTTGCGAAGTAATTCAATGATATGCTAGAATATTACGCTATTAGCTAACATTGTTCTTGAAAACAGCACAAGCAGCAAATTTTAAATTGGTGGTACAAATTGGCAACAAAATATCTATATTTTGGCGACCGTATTTGATTTTACGCTTTTACACAAACATATAAGACATCAACAAAATTTTAACTGAGTATGAATTGAATGGTCAGTTTTTCTATTTTTGAAAAAAAAACACATTCTTAAAGCACCTGAAGAGCAACAAATAGGTTATTTTACAAAAGGTAAAATAATAAATTCCTGAGCTAAATATCTATTTATTGCATACATTCTTACTCATAAAAAAATGAAAAATAACAAAAATCACAAATTAAAGCGAGTAACTCGTCTTCTAACCGCTTGTCGCGACTTCCCAACAATGTTATTATTTTAAAATCTTTGAGCTAGGTAGTAAATACTTCATATACGACGTTAGTAAATAACGCTGGGAGGGGGCTCTGCTCCCCTTGAAAATTTGCATTTGCATTTTTTCAACCCCATCTAGCTTTTTAATTTTGGATGATTGAGTTCTAGAAAAATTAAGGCCCGGTACAAGATGGTTCAACCTGCTAAGGTTTTGAGGAGAGTTACAAGTGATTCTGTCATAGATAAGATAGCAGCAAAATCTGATGCACGAGTCATAAGCTCTTATTTACGTAGATGCCCTCTTGCTAGGGGGATGATTTCAAATTACTGAGATACTATAAAAAAGTCAATTTTTATTTTTTATTGAGGGTGTAATTCCCTAGCCAGAAGGATAATTTTTTCATGGAAAGTATCATCTACGTAAGACACCTACGCTTAAATTTTGAAGCTGGCACACGATCTACTTCGTTTTGAAAATAGCGAAATATTTTTTAAAAATTCATTTTTGTTTTAAGGTGTAATCCCCTAGCAAGAGGAATGACTTTTACATGAGAGGTAGTCATCTATGTAAGGCACTTATCCTTAAATTTTGAAGCTGGCACACGAGCTGCTTTGCCTTCAAAGTACCGAAAAACTATACAAAATTTACATACAATGTGTTTTACCTTTAAGTTTCTGATAAACTATAATTTGTATTAATATTACATTTTTTGTGACTAATTTCCGATTCATAAGAGACACATGTGCAGTTATAGATAGTCTTTAGTGCGGTCCATAATATTTCTTAAATGTATCCGTTATTTTACCCATTGACGTACGTGCAGGAATGTTCGGACTTTTTCGAAATTTTGGCTGCTGTTTGCACAACGGTTTCACATGAGACAACTACAGTACACACAACTGAAACTTAACTAAAACGAATCAGAAAAGACAATAAAATTTGAATTGTAGTGCACTGAAATTTTAAATATAATATGTTAATTATGGAAAATCAACCACGAACCGATCGTACAGTATAGTAAACTATATTAGACTGTCTCTGTTTCACTGTCATAGAGCCGAGGCATGCCTCTGAAGGGGCTCTACCGCTTGGCTGCCAACGGTTTCCATGCTCTCCATCTATTTCTTACCTATATGTTATTGGTATGAGGCATGCTTCAAATGCGTTCTTATTTATCTTATTGTGTTTATGAATGAATTGAAAATTGCCTGTACACATTATTGCATATTAGTTATTACCGTTATCCGCAGAAGCAAATTGAAAAGTGCCTTCACGTTGCTATTTACAAATCGCACCACTGTTAATGCTGTTGATAATGTTAAATTTGTGTGTTTACAGTAATTTATAGGTATACATAGATATTATACAGGGTTAACTATGTCTAAGTACAAATATTTTAAGAGGGGACAGAGAAAATTAAGAATTAAAGGAATCGCCCTTAAAAAAATTTCCTATCTTATTTGTAATGCGAAAAAAAAATGTTTTCGAAATTATATTAAATCCTTATTTCACGCCGCCTATGCGACTTGTCCGCCACACGTTTATAGAATCAGAGTAGGTAACGTAGGCAACTAGCAACACGACCGTAAAATTTCCAGTCAAGTCATAATTTAATTCCTGTGTTTACCATGTGTTTACGTTGTAGTATTGTGTTCTTCTTCAGTTTTTAGTGCCTGTTTTAATTTTTAAATGTTTCATAGTTATTAAATAAAGAAATTTGTGTTGGGTTCAGGTACTTTGCCATAATATACCTAGTCGGTCGGTTTGGTTTTCTAGGTTATAGCACAAGACTGCCACGGGTACATTAAAAGTTTTCTATTGTTTATTACCCTCGCTCGATTTTGTTCGAAATAACTTATGTATTTGTTTTATTTAGCTGTACCTACAGAAAGTGTGTTTTATCGGTAGTGAGTGATTATAATGAATGATAATGTTGTAGTTTTGCCAGTTTGTAAGGAAATAATGAAAAGCGAATGCAAGATAGTGGAGCTAACTGGGTTAACTGTTACCTACCTATCTATCAGATATTATTACTAATAAGAATGTTAATTTTTGTCGTTTCTGCATTTAGAAATGCTGCAAAATAACGACCGCATAGTAGTAGATATTGTTTACAGGTGTAAGTTTTATCTATGGATCTAAGCCATCTCAGTATCATAAGCGCCGACTTTTCGTAGGAAAAGAGGGTTTTGCCCCATTTTTTAAATATCTAAAAATATTTCTGAATGTAATAAATTAATTAGATGATTAAAGTAAGCAGTTAGTGACTCTTGTTTGTTACTTATTACTTTCAAATTTTTACTGAGGCACTGCCTCACCTGTTTCATATCGTACAAGCCGCCATATAGGTAGGAATGTTTAAAGAAACATTCAATTTTGTTATTTTGCTTCTCATTATTCATGAAATGTCATTGTGACTGTTTGCTATATTAGTTTTTCCAGGTGTAATTCAATGCTGAAATTTCTCCTTCGTATCATTACAATAAATATGTTTTAGTTTGATGGTGAATTATTATCCATCCAATGTTTACAATGCGTTTCATAAAATTACTTATTTGAAAGCTCACAATGCGCACGAATAGTAGACTTGGAAATGATTGGACACGTGACCTGTCCGTATCAGTAGCCGCAGCGGTCACGTGTCCGTTTATCGTAAGCAGATCTAATACAATCCACACTGCACGCGTCACTGATCCCACTAGTGGTTCCTTCTTATGCTGCCCTTTTATTACCACTGTTCTCATTTTTTATGTACATACATAAAGCACTTTAGTGGAAAAAATCGATTACGCTATTAAAAATCACAGTGGTTCCTGCCACTGACAAATTAAAATGCGCAGTTTAATTTTTTTCATAAAAAAAAAATATAAATAAAACGCACACGATAAAAAGTTTTGCTGGTTTTTAAAATGGAATTGCCATGGAGTTACAATTTCATAAACGGGGAGTCCAGGAGAAGTAAGATATACAGGGTTATTGAAAACTTATAAAAAAAAAATTGATTGTACATAGAATTCTTACAAACACAATTTTGTAAAAAAAAAATCCAAAAGAGCACTTCTGCTTGGCACTGGAAACTGGCTCACTGTAAAACCTGACCTTGCGCAAGTGTCAAAAAATGTACGGACAAAAAATTCAAAGATCTTCCCATGGAAAAAGATGAAAAAATTATAACACTTATTATTTATTAGCAAATTCAACTGCTTTTGCAGCTACTGTTATTATTAATTGAAGATAATTTATGGTTTTACTGTTTACAACTGTTTTAGGCCCGTTTTATCCAGTTTCTACGAACTAACACAACTGTTGTGATTCTTGTCCGTTTTGATCTCGTAAGTTGTTGGCATCAGCTATGATACGTTTGCGTAAATCATCAATAGTGTCCACTTCGGTGCAGTACACTTCATTTTTTAAATATCTCCACAAAACGAACTTCAAACGATTTAAATCAGAATATCATGGCGGCCATGCTACTGGTGCTCATTAAGATACTCCAGAACATTTTGTGAATAATGAGGGCACACCATTCAAGAAATGCATTCTGTCGGCTAAGCCACATCTTCCAGAAGTCCAAGCAGATCATTTCGAAGGAACTCGAGATATTGAACCCCATCCATTGAATATGGTAATATAAATGGTCCAATCAAGCGATCATCGACAATCCGTATCCAAACATTTAAGGAAAATCGTTGAATCGCGTGCGGATTTTCAAAAATAGCTTAATCTGTAACTAACACGTCACCTGTAAATCTGGGATTTTGAGCATTTTGTTGCAGCAGATTTATGGCATAATAGGACCAAATTTATTTGGAGATACATGCAGCGAAACTACCTGAATATGCTCTAAACGTTTTTCACTAATAAATTGTCAAATTTGCTACTGGCCTTAAGAAATTCTCTTTAACGGTTACCAATTGCTGGAATGATCGATATCGTCCATATCTATAGCCTCCACAGAGCCCATATCTAACAATCATGGACTTTTACTTCTGGGGTTGACTCAAACAGCTAGTATACAGCAGACCTTTGTATAACTATAATGATTTTCTAGTTCGCTTTCAAATTCTCATACTTTTTACTTTGCTGGATTTCCCATACTACAATTTTAACTTTCTCCATGGCCAGCAAAACTTTTTATTGAGCTTTCTACCATAAAATGAAAAATAAAAAGTTTTTCCTTTATCGAATTTACTGTATACAAATTACAACAAAAATATAACCAATTCAAGTGTACTTATTGGAAAAATATATGATTTGTTCGCATAAAAAAACTCATTTGAATATTTACCGTGAAGATACAACCCCTTAAAGAAGATGTCAAAAAAATAGCGTTTATTTATTTTTATTTTATTTTTTTTTTGAAATACCAAAACAGTGATAGAAATTAAATTATTCAGAAGGTACTCAGTAAATAATTTGTTAATTTTTCGTAGAAAAAGCTACCCCTAAGACTTGTTTCATACGTAACTTTTTTCTTATTGCTGTCTTACCCCTTAAAAATTGATTTGAGATTTTTGATGATTTTGATTTTTTTCATAAAATTAATAAGTTCTGAACTAAAAAATATTTAAAATCAATTACATAGCATGATTAGCAACTTAATTTTTAGTGCCTACAATTATTGTTTTTTGCTGATTCACTGTGATTGTTTTCAGAACTTTTATTTGCAAATTTCATCAATATGGAGATGTACTAACGCAGAAATGACCAATATGCTAAGTGGCTTCTCGTCAGCAAAAAATGTCTACATAATTTCTTTTCTCATTTCTCAATCTCATTTTTTCGGTATTTCAGAAAAAATTGAAAACTGATTTTTTACAGCAAATGTTTAAATGACATTTTGTATATGAAAACCCCACCTATTTTCCCCAGGGAATCACTTACATTTTTTCTCGCTTATTTATTTACACTCTGTATAAGACAATGACAACTAAGTTGTGACAAACACCAATTACTATTCAATTTGTTTTAGAAGTTTGAAATTGAGCTACAATTGATCAACATCAATAAATTGTGGATTGAACATATTCAATATTTAGATACATTTTATATTAAATTTTTGTTTTTTGTTTTTTTACCAACCCAATTATACTAATTCATTTATAATCAAATATTTGTTATAGTTATTGTAAACTAGGTATTTAAATTTAGTATATTGTTAAAATTACAAAAATTCGTATTTTGTTGAATTGAAGTGTATAGCTGTAAAATATATATATGTAACATGTTATGCCTAATAAAGTTTCTCCTTTTTCATAATTTCACTTTTTTCTTAAATTTGGTTAACATTATAGTTTTTGTATAAACATTAAACAGTCATAACCATAATTTTAGTTATGAACTGTTATAGCTATCGGATGCCATTTACGTACGTACAACTAATTGCGCTCCTTAAAAGGAATTTGGCGATTTATTTCGATCTGTTGACGTATTCGTAACAATCAACATCAGTTCTTAGTTTTTCCACTCACCAATAGATCTAATAAAATTTTTACTCAAAACTCCCAGTAGTTCAAAAACTGATTTGAAAGAGTGTCATTATTATTGCAATAGATTGTACCTCAGAAAGTAATGACAGACAAATACATACTTACCTACAGCAAGGGACAACCTTACCACAAAGTTCAAAGTAAATTATTAATACTATGAATAGCCCAAAGGAGCAGTTAGTTAGAACAGCTTATGAATTCCTGAAACCAGTTAGTCACTTACAACTTCCATATGTTTAAGAAAGTGTAGATACAGAACTTACTGAAACTTGACTTATACAGAACAGCATGCTAAAATGAATTTAAATGCGAGTTATGTAATACCAATTTTATTAAAATTGTTTATTAAACACGTTTGTGAATGAATATGAATATTTACCAACAATTCAAAACAATAGAAGTGATTATTTATCATCTTTGATAAAAATTGTATTGGAACGTAAGAATTCAAACAAAAAAAAATTCCAAAATAAAAAAACAAAAACTATAATAAAAAGTTGGAATAGTTAAGGTACAATAGAACTGCAAATAACTGAAATATTTTAATTACTAATTTTCAAACATATGATCATTTTGTAATATTTAAATATACAAGATGTTGTGAAATTAGTTGAATAAAATAAAACAGTGAATTATTAAGCCGATTTTAGAGAGGGTGTTTTATGTAAAAAATAAGTAATTTTAGCGTCCCCTAAAATGTCGCAGCCTTTTAAAAGTGTGTATTCGAATCAAGTTTCCATGGGTTATTTTTAAAACGGCTCAAATTAAACACTACATTTTTGGATAGATAGATTTGCATTAAAATGTCGCTTCCCTGAATTATTCCACTTATTGTCGTAAGGAGATGAAATAATACTCCCTTTGTACGATTATTAACCTGGTCCAAAACAAAACTTTTTTGTCTCAACACAATTTCCAGTTTATTTAATTGATTTTTATTTAAAATATATATATATATATATATATAATTTTCAATGAAACACTTCTCTAAAATCGATCACTGTTTTTAGAAACACCCTATATGGATCCGTCCAATTGAATTTTAAAAATCTACCACCGGATTCGTAATTAACAACCCCCTAAGCCCCTGTCCCAATTCTTTTGAGAATCCATGAACTGAAAGAAAAAGCCATGTTAGTTCCACTACTTTGAATTTTGAAAATATAACGCCCAATTCGTGATCAGTGACCTCCTTATACTGATTTTTATCGATATTCGGTTTTTTAGATTGACTTATATATTTTCTGAAAGAAATGTTGAGGTTAACAGATTTCAGCCGCAGTATTAAATCCACCATTTTGTGAATTCATTTCAGCCACACATTTTTCGAAAGTATGTTATTCAACCTTTCATTTGAGTTTTTGTTCACCTCATACCATTCATTCACTAAGAATGTCTCAGAAATATCCGCGAATTTAGCGTCCGTGAGGATAAGAATTTATTATAAAATTTTGTAAATTCTGCCTGTCAAAATTTAACGTAAACAATGCTCAATATTTTGCATCACATATATTTTTCAAAAAAATGAGTTAGCAGTAACAGAATCCTAGAGGATTCCGCTCGGCAAAATATGTAACAAAAATCATATGAATATGGATCCGCAAGTGCCTCGTTTCTGAGATACAGGGTGTTAAGCTTTAACCGATTTGAATTAAACTTTTACGGTTTATTAAAACAACTATCATACATTTATTAGACCAATTAGGTTTGATTCAGAATTTTCAGGGGCGTACCCAACGAGCAAGTCGGTTGTTTTTTTACAGAAAAGAATATCACTGTAGTTTGTTTACGAGTTTTATGTAATATTCAGATAATACAGTTGTGTCTCTTGACATTTTTAGTGTCTCGCTTCGTTTTAGAGAACCTTGACACGTCTCTGAACTCTATAAGGAAAAATAGCAATGCTTAAGAATTCATCCAAATAAATATCGTAGTGTATTTCTTTCTGAAAATGACATTGTCTCTAAAATGTCGCAAAGTACCTCTTAGTATTAAAAATGCCGGAATTTACGTTCTTGCCATTCTAAAAATTAATTTTTTAACGAAGTGTGTGTGTATTGTAAACGCTCTGCATTTATTCGAGTTGAAATTTAACAATTTTAATTCTTAAATACCTATCTTGGTTGATGGTAGTGAAAAAAAAATTATGGAATGCACTTTTGCTGAACTAACAGATATGCTGTGCTTCCTGTGTATGTGAGGCCCGTTGCAATGCTCGGCCGAATAGGCGACACTTCAACAAAGCAATTTTTCCAAATATCGAAAGGCGAATGCGAGAAACTGGTACATTGAGGGTAGAAAGGCATGATATTGCTCCTAGAACTGCTCTAGCTGTGACTACCGAGGAGGGTATTTTGGAAAGAGTGACAAATACTCTATCTGCTAGCACCCGTTAAATAGCCAATGCTATGATAATTAGGCACAGTTCAGTTTGAAGAATTTTGCATGAGCAGCTGCTGCATCCCTACCATTTTCAAAAAGTCCTGGCACTGACTCCAGTCGATTATCCACGTCGTGTTTTCTGTGCCAGTGGTATCTTCGTAACCTTGCAAATCCACAGTTTAGTGGGAAATGGATATTTTTAACAGCCATAATTATCATGTTTGGCATGTATAAAATCCAGTTGTAAAGGAAATGACTACTTAGATTTTTTACTCAATACTCTTCCAGGACTCCCCGGATAAGCTCCACTAAATATCAGGCATCAAATAATATTCCAGCATGATGGTGCACCGGCATTTTCACCGAGAACCATTTGAACGAGGTTTACTTTAGACGGTGGGTAGGTAGAGGAGGATCCATTGGCCCCGTCACTCTCCAGACCTTACATCCATAGACTTTTTTCTTTGGGGTTAACTAAAATACCTTGTGGAAACAGTGAAACAGTTACAGCAAAGAATTCTCGATTCTTGCAGACCGACTCAGAACACTCCGGTACTCGAACGAGTACGACAGACAAGATAATAATAATACAGTTTAAAACATTTTGTCTACTATATCTGGAGTCCCTCAGGGATCCCATCTGGGTCCTCTTTTCTTCCTGATTTATATATATTATTATATAGTGAATGTTTCCATTACTGTAAATATCTTTTATATGCAGATGACTTAAAAATATTTACAACAGTTAAATTTCTATCTGACTGTCTACATTTGCAGGAGGACTTGCAACGTTTCTTAAAGTACTGTGAAGAGAATAGCCTTTTCATAAATATTAACAACTGTTCATGCATGATTACAATAAATCGATCACCTTTTAATTTCAATTACGTTATCAACGGTTTTCACATAAAAAAAGCTCAAGAGATTAAGGATCTGGGTGTTAATTTTTGATGGGAAGTTAATATTTGATTAGCATGTTAATAATCTTGTAACTAAATGTTTTCAGTTGTTAGGCTTTATAAATCGACAGACGAGACCTTTTAGAAATGTTAACTCATATTTACACTTATATTATGCATATATTTATAGCAGAATAAATTTTGCATCTACAATTTGGAATCCTATGTATTCTTCATATATTCAGAGAATTGAAACTGTTCAATAGAAATTCTTAAAGTGCCTTGCTTATAAGTATAATTATAATTTAGTTGCCGCTAATATAGACGCTGTGAGACTCAATTTTAATCTATTAAGTTTAGAGAACCGGAGAATTTTAAATGATCTCCTATTTATGTATAAACTAGTCACTAATGCTATTGATGCTTCTCAAATATTGGCCAGTATTAATTTTAATGTTGCCCCTCGTCACCTTAGATCCACCTACCTATCTCTTTAATATCCCTTTTAGGAAAACAAATAACTCACAAAATGCACCTTCTTGTAGAATGATGAGATTGGCGAACCGCTACTGCTGTAATGTTGATTTTCAAATAATTTCGTACGCTGCAATTAAAAGCAAATTAAAGAAAGATCTTATGTAACATAGTAAACTAAATATTTTTCATGTTCTCTATTCATTCACTTTGCTTAGTATAGTACTTTTTATATCTGTTATTTGCAATAATGCACTATTTCCTTTCTTGTCTTGTTTACTTTATTTAGAATACTAATTTAAATATGTTATTGTATACTTTTCTACTTATATTATTGTGTACTATTATCTATGAAATAACCTTTATATTATCTTAGTGGATACGATTCTTGGGCTTGTCCTGTAAGTATCCCAAATAAATAAATAACTAAATAAATAAAATAAATAAATAATAATAAATTGTCTTTATTTGCATTAATAATACAAGTGCAAATATAAAAATAATAATAGGGCGAAGTAGATATCTGTAAAACTGCTTTTCAACTTAACCCTGTTAAATTATACAAGAAAATTACATAATGAATATAATAATTAAATAAGACGAGAAGTAAATGTGCTATTAAGAATAAGTTTACAAGTAATTAAGAAAATAAAAAAAAAACATGAATATTGAATGAATTTTGTTTGGACAAGTATACCATGACTAAGAAAAGAGTAACAAAACAAAACGTTGATTGAATTAAATAGAAAACAAACAATATTAATTTGAGGGAGAATACAATAAAAACTTAAATCTCTTTTTAAAATTAAGTAATGCAAAATGTTTATATTCGACAGACAAATCATTATACAGCTTAGGAGTATTATAAGAGAAGCTTCTGGTATACAAAGCAGTGGTGTGTTGTTTTATTTCCAGTAAATGGGAATGTCAACATTTAAAATTTGTAGACTTGTGAAGTATGTTTAATTTAGAGGATAAATATGACGGTATACCAGTTTTTATTATCCTATGGGCAATGCATAAAAGATGCAACTGTCTTAATTTGTCAAGCTTTAAATTTTCATAAATGCATTTGCTAATCCCACTGTCATATTTCCTTATGCCGTAAGCAAATCTAAAACACGAATTCTGAATTATCTGAAGTCTATGTAAAAAATTTTTTTTCATTTTCATTTTTTTCATTTTTAGTGGATTTGTCTGAATATTACATACAACGGGCAAAAAACTACAGTGATATTATTTTCTGAAGAAAAAAGCAACCGACTAAATTCAAATCTTTATCTTAGTTCAGTAGATGTATGACAATTGTTTTAGTAAACCATAAACATACTTATTTCTGAGACAACCTGTACAATTTATCAGAGTTTTGCAACTCTTCAATATGCCTGTGCTCGAACATAAAATACATAAAATTCCAATCTAACAACTGGCATCTCTGTAAGCGTCAGTTTCGCTAAGGCTAACATGTTACCAAACTGGGAATAACCATTTGCAAATCAGGGATTACGGAAACTTACGCTTCCGAAGTTCGAATCCCGGAGGTGTAATCTATCGGAGCGTCCCTCCTTGCGGCGTCGCGACGCCCATTAGTAGCTCTTGGGATTGACCCTTTGGATATCAAGTCATTCCTAAACATTTATCATCAAATTATGCCTACTTACCCAACAGTTATAATCCAAATCAGAATTTAGTTGGAGCAGACGGCCCAGGTCGCATACATAAATTAGAACTTTTGATATAGCTATCTAAGTAGTAAGTAACCTGATGTAGTATACATATATTTAAAATCAGGTATTACTTGAAGTTTAGTTAAACTGACTTACACTTTATTGATTTTTTATTGCTCAATAACTTTTTTCGTTCAAAGTATAGTATCTATTAACACAGGGTTACAATTTTCTTTCAGTATTTCTTTAATAACTTTTAACTTACATAACATTACTAATTATACAGAGTGTTTTCAAAAGAAGTAGCACAAAACGTACCGGTAAATCTACAGCTAAAAAGAACATGATTGCATTATAATGACCTTAATAAAATGTCCACCCCATAGGAAATACAGTCCGTCAAAGTTTCCAAAAAAGATATTGTAATTTGAAAACCAAAAAAGGTGTAATAGTCAAATTTTACAACTTCTCAACAATATTTGAAAATTTCTGCCCCTCGGAAGGGGTTGAAATAAGAAATAATTTTTTGCTACGATTTATTTGTTTGATAAACATTTAGTATTCAAAAATACGTATTTATTTTAAAACTTTTACCTATCTTAATTTTTCGTTTAATACCGTTCATTAACAAAAAAATTAAATTTATTATCATTTGCATTACAACTCACACGATTGCAACTAAAAAATATTTAACTAAGAGGCTGTCATGTAAATTTCTTTCATTAATATGTATACAAAAGTAGATTTAAGTTTTGAAAATCTATTAATGATTTCATTAAAAGATTGCAAGATAATTGTTAGTTGCCTAATTTATATAGAAAACTAATAGAAACCAGGCTTTTTGTTATTCCAAAACTTTTTAAAACACGTATTAAAATTTTACATCACATTTGACAAAAGATAAGCAAAGAAAACAAAGTAAAAATAATTTGGAATATGTAATTTTTTAATTTTATGAGAAATTAAATTTTAAATATTTTATTTCGTTGTCTTCTAAATAGAAAGCTAATCACATTTTAATTCATAGCGTCTTCAGTATCTTCTTATTAAAAATATTATATTGGATAATAATTATCGCAAAATATTTAGTCATAATTTTTAATTTAAATGTCAGACATTTAGTTGGTTTAGTTTGGAATAGATGTCGCCACTAATAAAAATAAATTTAGGGGCTAGGATATTTTTCACGAACTACTAGTTATTGTGGTTAATTTAGTATAACGTAGTTATTAATTGATAGGTAGTCATGTTTGTTGATGAATAGTTAAACAATGTTAACATAATTTTATAGCGTGAAACTAGTTTCTATTGCAATTAAAAGGTACAGACTTATACACTTAACAGTGTAATTATATTATACCCACAACGTCACTGTATATTTATAATAATTTATAACTGAATTCGTTCTAGTTAATTTATATATCCTTATATCTTGTTCAAAATGTATGTAAAAAGGTATGTACATCACGGAAAAACGTTAGATTCGGCTATAACTTTGCTGTTCTATGAGATATTTGAAAACTTAATCTTACATTTTTAAACAAATTCTTCACAAAGATTTCAATTTAAAAAAACAATCGAACAACGCAGTACAGATGTATTGATATTAACTTTGTTTCCTCTTTGTCTAGTTATTATACATTTATTTAATCACGCACAGTAAAAGATATCCTTCCATATATTTATATTAATGCAATCAGGTAAAGGTAGAAAATCCTAAAATAAAATAATATACATAGAAATAAATAAAGTTAATATCAATAGATATTTTAGTAGTACGATGCTCGATCGTTTTTTTTTTTTAAATTTTCAGTTTAGAGTTGAAAATAAAATTGTAGAAGTAAATGTATTTTCTCTGTCTGAATATTATTCATTGGGGCATATGTATATTACATTTGTAGTATTTGAGTTTGCGTATTTCATTACTATTAGTATCATAAATCTATGAGGTGTTAAAATTAAAATGCGGCAATGATGGTTTTTGTATGTTAACTTGGCACATTTTATAAGAGACTTTTTGTGTTATTATATTTAACTTATTATTTTTTTATTTAATTTTTACAATAAAAATATTTGAATAAATTGTTCATCCGGAAGTAAATCATTACAAAAAAACAGTAATTGTTTTTCTGAACATAGATTATAGAAAGTAAGTTTATTCTATGTGGTGGAAAAGTGTAAAATCTCTCAGGTGCAGATAGAACATGAAAAAATAAGATGAAAAGTTCCATTAATTTTCTTCCTGCAGGCCCTCCCTACGGAGTTGTATCTCAGGAAATACCTCTCAAAATAGTGTCCTTGAAACCTATTTAACTTTTTTAGTTTACCAGGGGCGGGCTAAGCTTTACAACTTGCCAATAGAAAATAGAAATTTACTTACTTACAACATGTGATTTATATTGCTTCGGTTTCCTAATTTATTCTTCTGTAGGGTTTACTCATCAACGTTTATCACTTTATCAGCGTCACCAAAGAGAACAGTTTGTTTAAACTTTCGAGGTTTGCGTTACATCTGGATTCTGGACCCATTTTATTTTACAATACACATGCGCTGCACGAATTTTAGAGAAAAATTCAAATTATAACAGAACATTGACAATACTGGACATCCATCGGATGTCCACATATGTACCATCAAAATATGTTCCATAAAGGACATCCATCGGATGTCCATTTATGGTCCATGAACGTCTGTACGTTAAATGGACATTAAATGGACGTCGTGTGCTATTGAGGACACTAACATACTAGGAATTCACGATGTATATGCTCCTTTAGGAATTTGTCTTACATAAAAATTAAAATAATCCATTTGATAAGTCCTAAAATACACTTTCTCCTAAAAATTACACAATAAAATACAACACCCCTGGCAGTTAAAAGCTTTATAATCTTCAGCGGCATTTGTAAACAGATTGTTGTTCACCCCTATTTCCGACGGATTGAATTTTACAGCGCCATCTAGTGGGTCGTGAATTTTGCGAATTGGCACTGTATAACTTTATTCTTTAATAGAATCCACTTCTATAATTTAGTTTGTAAAATGTGCAATACTTCACACAAATCTGTCTAAATATTTTACATTTTTCACAAAACTGTGTATATATGTATTAATAATGGACTGCTACTCCTACACTTTCACCATAAAAACACAATACTTATTATTTTAGGTTGTATTAATTTATAAGTTTAAGAATGATACAAATCAGAAACTTATACCTTACACCTTAACCGTAATTTAACATACGTCATATTACTGATGAGAACAATTGATGACTATGTCCGACAACGTCATTTGTGCTGTAGTGTGCTGCCGCACGCGGTAAATCACTGCAAATGGACAATGGAACAGAGGAACACTTACAAAATTCGGGCTGTCCGTTTAGCCGACCATAGTACAACCTCAGAATAACTTTATTCTGAGGTACAACTGCTCCTTTACAAGAGGAAGAAGAAGAAAATTATTGATTCTCTTTTATCTTTGTCAGCTAATGTAACAATAATGGTGAAAACGAAGACGAAAATAAACCTCAAGAATTTTTAATGTTTTCCCGCTTAATGTGATATTCTAGATCTATCAGGTGGAAACGATAAATATTGTATAGTTAGAAAAATGTCTGTTAATAATATAAAAGCAATGTTTAACCAACAATATGGATTTTGTAAGTAATAATTTAAGACTTTTCTTTAAACCCTATTAATTGAAGTATTTCCACAGCTACATGGAAAAACTCGGATACCGCAATTAAAAGACTGAGATGTACTAAAGAAAATTTTTATACGCATTTAATTCCTCCCCTGGAAAATGACGATTTTTACAGAGATACACCAATATTTGCCTGCAAATTTTCACCACAAGAAGGCAATGAACATTTGGTGGCATTAGCTAACGAAGAAGGCAAACTTGCAATCCATGATAGCAACAGTAAAACTAGGTATGTTTGAAAGTAAATGTAAATATTTACCCTTACAAGTATTAAGTAGTTTAGATGTTAATTTGTTAATATTTCTTAAAACCAATTGATACGAGTGAATATGAAATGTACGTAGGTTATAATTTGTAGTTTCAAATTACTATTTGTTTTTATTTTAATTTCTTTTAATACTTTGGTTGTTGATTTTTTTTAATTTTATCATATCAATTATTTGTGTAGATACGGCATCCATGCGCACAATAATGCAATATTTGATTTGACGTGGATGTTTGACCAAATGAAGCTTGTAACAGCCTCTGGAGATCATACTTCAAAACTGTACTCTATAGAAAATGGTGAAATTCGAGAAGAAAGAGTATTCTGCGGCCATACCAGATCTGTTAAGACAGTGGCTTTTCGTAAAGATGATTCCAGTGTCTTTGCCTCAGGTGGTAGAGACGGTAATATTATTCTATGGGACACAAGAACCAACGTTAGCAATTTTGTAGGCAAAATAGACAGAACCATTCATAACTCTCACACAGCTAGAACTTTCACGCCCAGTAAGAATAGGAAAAAGTTTGGCACCCCAACAGGATCAAGCGTCAAATCCGTGACGGGTTTAGTTTTTCAAGATCAGAACACTTTAATATCCTGCGGAGCTGGAGATGGAATTATTAAAATATGGGATCTTCGAAAGAATTATGTGACTTATAAGAAAGAAGCGATGCCGAAAAGTTTGATACTATATCCAGGTAACACCACAAAAAATGGCTATAGTAACTTGATTATCGATAATGAAGGAGTTAGATTGTATGCTAACTGCTTGGATAATACTATCTATTGTTATAATATGTGTACGTACAACAATGAGCCGGTCATGAAATACATGGGTCATCAGAATAACACTTTTTACGTAAAATCTTCCCTCTGTAAAAATGGTATGTACTTAGTAAGTGGTAGTAGTGATGAAAATGCGTATATATGGAATACAAAGTACTCACATCCTCTCGTAAAACTAACAGGACATACCGCTGAAGTCACTTCTGTGGCATGGAGTGATAAAAACGTTATGTTAATTACGTGCTCAGATGATATGACTCATAAAATATGGACTGTCGGCCCGGACAATCTTCCTGAAAATTGGGAACTCGTTGGAAAAGGGCTTGCCGAAGTAATTCCCATTATGGAAAATTCTTCTATAAAAGTGAAACTAAAAAGGCCCATAATATTAGAAACAGTAACCGACCATCATACACCCAAGAAAATTTGCCTGGAGTGTAAAAGATGCAACAATACAAGCTCCACTCGATTTTGTGAAAATTGTAACGTATCTTCAAAACGTAAAAGTTCTTATGAGTTAACGAATGAAAACAAGAGAGTGCAAACAGAATTTGGTCCTAGAAGACTATTTGCAAATGTAAATAATATTGTCAGCGAGGAGAGTGAGACATTGGCTAAATCGTTGGATACAGAAGATGGAAAAATATATAAAGAAGATTGGGAACCTCCGAGAAAAATTTCAAAATTACTTTCTCCTTCCACAAGCAAAATTGAAACTGTTTTGTCTTCTCCAACTATCAATCTTCCGAATTATGTCGTAGACGGCGTAGCCCCTCATATTAATTATTCACCTCCAAAGAAAAAAGACTGTGACTGGTTGACAAAAATTAGGATCGAGAAAACTATTAGAAGGGAAATGATTGATAGAACTTTACGACCTAGTACTCCTAAAGTTTCAAAATTCGACTTACCACCTGCAACTTCTAGATGTTCATCACCAAAAAGCCCTCTTTTAAGGTTCTTTAAAGTTACGAATAATTCACAGAAATGTGATGGAATCAACTGTTCAAAGCCACACAGTTGCACAAACTTTACGAAGGTACATCCGAATTAATGATTACATTTATCTTAATTTATTTACAGAATACCTTGAGTAAATTTTATTTAATGTGGATCTCAAATGTGATATGAACTATTTTTATTTTAATTTTAATCTGAAGGTAAAATTCACATGCAAAAATTCAAATAAAATATAAAGAAGTGTTGCAATATTTGTAACATTACTTTGACCTCGATTTTTTTTACAGTAATATTTAAATTTTCATATATCAAACTAGTCATAAGTTTCGTTTGTATTCAATCATTAGTCTGATTTATAAAGCATAACTTTCCTTAAATTATTTTTGTAAATATTTTTGATTTTGTGTCAGAATTTTATATTTTAATAGTTTAAGTATTTTATAATAAGTATGATCTATGATCCTGTTTATATAAATAAAAACTATTTATATTTGTTGTTTGTACTTTGCTAAAATTGCATTTTAATTATAAAAATGTTATGAAAAATTAATCTTCTTTTTTTATTTTCCATCCTTCAACAATTTAATCAAATTTTTAAAAAAAGTACCTTAATTCTACATTTTTTCCAAATCTTAACCACGAAAATTTCAGATTATCATTTTTTATGTACAAGGTGTTAAAATTATGATGTATGTATAATCTGCATTAATTAATTTTAGGAATGTTTTAAATTGTAAAAAAATATATGAAAATCAAAATATATTATTGTTTGAAAAAAATATCTCATAACGTTATTTAGATTTTCTGCATGAAAATCATAACTGGCAAAATTTGAATTCAGTATGAACAAAATTGGATAATAATCAGAATCAACGCAAACTGATAAAAGTTAGATAGCTATCAAATATCGAGATGATCTATTTTTAAAACAAGTCTTTATTTCGATACTCTATAAAAGGCTAGCAAAGTTTATAAATTTACATCAATTAGACATCTGTGATTCATAGAAAACATCAGTAATCCAGGCAAGTAAGTTAACTGTGGTAGATCTATCAAGTATGAAACTATGTTGTGACGGGCAAAATATTGAATCAATGAAAATCCTGTAAAATTACAATAATTATTGTTGTCAAAACTTTATAAGATAAACAGACTAATTTGTCTGTAACTAATAGACTTTATCTTATTGCAACGGAAGATGTTTTCAGCCAATCCGAGAGAAAAGTTGAATTATTTAGTATCTGTTTTTCCATTAGTAACTGATAAAAAAATAATGTGCAAAAATATAATAGGAGTCATAAAGTAACAATGATTACAAATAATTTAAAGTATCGGGAAAAGGAGTTTCCTAATGAATTGTACGAGTAGTACCTTTTTTTCATAGATCATTTTATTACCTGTACAGTAAAATTACTTTTCACCATTAGTATAGAAGTTTAGAAGGTTTAAATGCAAATAAAATCTCATAACTATGTCACCACAAAAAATGTCTTACAATAAAATATACAAGGTATATGAAAACAATATACTTATCTAGTTGTTTAGAAAACAAAGTAAAATTATTTTTTTTAATAAAGTTTTTAGTAGGGAGATGCAATACTGCTCTTTATAAAAGTAGTAGTTTTAATTTAATAATTTATTGAAATATAAAATTTAGGACTTTAAATAATTAACGTAACAAATATTTTACTTTTAATATAACTCATAGAGATGCATCTTTTTTACAAAACATGTTTACAGCTTCAGGCAGTAAAGTAATTTTTATTGGTTTTGCTTCATAGTATTCATTATCAATGGAAAACCAAGATTCCTTCCCTTTCAAAGGATTCATTTCTATTGTTCTGGCTTCAATAACTTCCTTCACTTCACGGTTTTTGCCATTTTCAGACATCCATCCGTTTCTAACAAAATCTATATAATCCAACTTATTTGGACCAATTTGGATTTCCAATTTTGGAATATTTCTTGAATGTAAACTCTTCGGAATAGCATTTGATGTTAACAATGCCAAATCAGAGGTGACAATTTCTTTTTGGTGAGCTGTTTGGCAATCTGGATTGTAAACTCCAAAATATTTATCCCGAGATCTATTTTCTTTAATAAGTCTGTAAACAGATGAATCAAATGATGTTATGACCAAAATTTTAGTAAAATATATTTTAACATGTTGCCCCGAATTATGGCTAGCAATAGAAATAAAAAATAATATGCCAATATTTCATATACTTTGAACAGTAAAAATAAATAATTATAATATGTCTACTCCTCATTCTAACTGCAAGGAAAGTGGGAAACTTGTTTGGAAGAGGGGACAGCATATTATAATTCAGTAGGCCATATTTGTGCCCAGACGACTTATGTTATTTATTATTATATATTAACTACTTCAATTTTACTAGATAAAGAAAAGATTACCTTTGGAACCAACCAGTTTTTTGCACTGTAAGAGGTTTACTTTTACAATTTGAACATCCTTCGCACGGCACACTGTAGTTCAGAAGCGCTTGACAGTTCCAGGACAGACTACTTTTATATCTAAAATTTAAAAAAAACTATAATTCCTGACATCCTCAAATTAATCCTGTCTTTTAAATTAATGTAGCATCAATATTTACCCATTAAAAATATATGTTGCATATTTCCTGAATGCTCCAAAATACCAATAACTATCCTTTTTTGCTTCTGCATCACGATAAGCACCCCATTTTACACTTGCTACAGCATATATTGGTTTTTTAGTTGCATTTTCTCCTTCCAAGACCTCAATTTTCATTATGTCTATGGGTTTGGTCATTTCTTCTATTACAGCCATAGTAGCATCAGCCAAAAACCGAACATTACTTTTCTTTTCCAAGGAAAATAAATTCTTTGCTACGGTGTTATTTTTTCCAAGAGGTAAAATACCTGAAATATAAAAAAAAGCTCATCATAAACATATACAAAAGAATTTAAAAAATGAGTACCTAAAGGAACTAAATTGGTTGTGTCTTCATTTGTTCTTCGTAACAGTCCTGTGACAACTTCAGATAATGTTCCGTCACCTCCAGCTACAACAATAGCATCAGTACTTTCAATACTTTCCATAAGAGTCTTTGCGTGTCCTTCAGATTCAGTTTTTACAATTTCAACAGAAATACCTGCTAAATGTAATAGAGGAGCACAATAATTTTCGAATTCATCTAATGATTTTCTTTTATTAGCATTAGGATTTAAAATTACTGTAATACTCCTAGGATTTGAATGCACAGGAATTGTTTCTTTACCATATTCTGCAGCTTTAAGACAATAGTCTCTCATCAAAGTTTGGTTGCTGTAATGTTTTTATATTAGTTTTATAATTAGAATGCCAGGTTCACTTACTCCAAATAAGTTTTACCAAAAACAGAACCGTATGTAAGAACTGCAGCTGCAAATGTAGACTTCTTCCAATGATTTCTTAGAGTTCGTACTGTCTTTATTATGAAACCCATATTAAATCCCTAATAAGTCTTCAAATATCTATCAGCAAAGTTGCTGTAATAAATATGTAATTATTTTATAAATACTGGCATTGTCACATTAAAAAATATGTATTTTTTTCTTGATACTTTTATTATAAATTTATTGCATTCGTAAGGTTAACCGAGTAACCTCAACATAACCCCTACATTCTACAACAACACAGAGTCACAGAACAGAGACAGATTAAACAACCTTTAAACCACAGAATATAAATAAACAAGAGTACAATGGTCGTCAGCTTAAAGTCACCAGTTCCATGGTCCATTCTTTTCTAGTGCCATTTATTATACACGGTGCTAGAAAGGGACAAAACATGGAAGTGGTGACTTTAAGCTGACGACCATTGTACAACACAAACCTAGAAAAAAAAATGTTTGTGGCGTGCACAAACCTAGAAAAAATATAGACTGTGGCAGTGTCATATTGCCGGCGACCGCAAATTCATGGCTGCCCTAAAAGGTCCAAATCGATAAAACTTGGTTTTTATGCCAATTTACGTTGGTTGTATTGTAGCGTGAAGCTCATTTGTTTACTGTGATTGGTCACATTCATGTCACATTCTTTAATGACATTTAAAATGACAGCAAGTTAGTTAATTTCAGATTGCAATGCAGCCATCATATTTGCACAACCGCCAACATAAAGCAAATAAAATATCCATTTTCTGGACCGTAGGTCCCTAGAAAACGCGGCACCTGTCACGTGACCTATATCATGAACCGACGAAGTCTATATTTTTTCTAGGTTTGTGGTGGCGTGGTTTGTGTATTTGGCAATCAAGAATGAACTGCAATAGTCAATGGTTAATGGTTTAGCCATCATGGAACTATTTCGGAACATTTTCGATTTTCTTAAATCGTTTTTCGATTTTGAGTGTATATAATAGTTATCATCAAAATTTAATTATTCCACAAATTGTGATTATAGTTATATATTTATAGATTATTTTAAATATACTTGTTTTCATTTGATACGCCATGGCTATGTTCAACAAACAAAATTTATGAAATGTCGCAAACTTTTTGATAAGTGTCAATAACTATTATATAACATTTTTTCTCTGATACTTTGTAGTCTGAATGCATCTGTTGATATATTTTCCTATTATTTCTGTTCCTTCGTGTTTTAAAGTTTTTAGCATTATTTCACTTCTTATTTGACTTTAATGACGTCACTAAACATAATTCCGAAACATCAAACTTGTAGGTAGCCAAGACAAATTGGATATGTTGTTAACTATTTTTAAACAACTTTAGCACCAATTTAAATATATTGTTTCACCTTCAGCGCCTTGTAAAGAAATTGGTGCAGTTTATCCAAAATAATTAAATATTTTTACCCAATTGTGGTGCGCTACTGACCTAGAAATTAATTGTAGCGAAATGAGGGCGCCATATTCGTTCAGCCACGTAAGATTGACAATGACGTTTGTGGTTGCATTTTCTTTAACAGTTCATTAAAAAAATGCACAAACTTTTAGGTTTCTAGAGTTTTTTTAACATAAATAGTGAAATAATATTAAGTAAGTACCACATTCAGTTTTCATTTTAATGATAAGTTTTTATATCTTGGAATACAATTAGAGAACAAGCAATTAAAAGCACAATTCACGTAGTCTTTAAGTGTCAAAGGTTGTTTTGTTGGCTTTGAACATACTTATTAAACTAATTTTCTAAACGTCTTTCATCCACAATTACCTATTTGCTGCTTTCGTTGCAAAATGTAAATGAATAACTATGTTATCCGAACTATAAAATTTGTTTATCAGAGTAATAGTAAGTGTAAATTTTTTTAGTAAAAATCTCTAATACTAAATTACAACCTTGACTTGTATATTTGTTATCTAATTGTCCTAGGTAAATAACAGTATTGTTCAGTAGTTATCTGTATGTCTAATAAAACACTAACTGCATTACGTAGCAGTGATATTTGTATAAATCTGAATATACAATATGTTAAAGTTATGATATAAGTTAATGACTGGATATGTTATTATTTTAGTTTTAAAATGTATCAACAACCGCCTGAACAGAACTTATCAAATGGAATGGATCCACAGTTTGAGAATAGAAAGCAAAACCCTTCACAAGATAAGGTTCAACAGTTGATCAATGGAGTCCATTCTACACATTCATCAAGAAGTTCATCGCCTTCTCTACGCCTGGGTCAAATACCATCATCACAACTTCCACCAAGCAGGTCCATACCTCAGTCACAATTGCCTCCTTCTCGTTCTCCAATTACAGCCATCACACAAAAAGTAGGTGGACTAGACATTAGTCAAGGTGACCCTACTATCTCAAAATTTAGTACATCAACACCTAATATTCAAAGTCCAGCAGGATTTAGACAAAATGGTGCGTTTTCACCCATTCCAGTGCCAAAACAAAATATATCACGACCTAGTGCAGAATTGGAGAATGTGCCTCTAACAAGTACTAGCAGTTTAACAGAGAGTATAAAGAAGCCTCCAAATGTGGTTACAACTTCTTCACAACCTGGTCCAGCAGTTCCTCGAAGTGGTATTTCAAGTAGTTCAAACCAATTAAGTTCTCAATACCAAGCACCAAATTACATGCAGCAACAGGCACATGCAAATCAATTTAATTCAAGTCCAGCTGCTTCCTATAATCAGCCCTATCAGAATCCACCTCAGCAAAAACCTATCACTTCGTTTCCTCCACAAGGTCATATTATTCAGAACCAAAATTTAGCAGCTGGAGTGTCCGGCCCATCAACTCAACAGAAGCCACTAAATCGTCCACCACAAGTGTCTCCGTTTACAGTGAACCAAGGCGGTCAAGGCTATACAAACATGGGACCATATTCTCAAGCTAATACATCAAATATTCCCAGTGACATGCAAAATTTTAATTCTGCCCCTAGCGCATTTTCTCAAAATTTGCCTTTAAACAATAATCAGTTCAGACCCCCTAATGTGGCTCCTTCAAACTTATATCAACCTCCTATAAGTCAAACCAGTGGACCTCCTACATCACAGAATTTAATGACTCAAAAAACGGCTCTACATTCAAATCGATATCCTGCACCACCACCAAATACAAATATGCCACCACAAAATTTCCAACCGGCTCAGCAGCCCTATCTGAATAGAGGCCTCCTGCAGCAACAACAAATGCCTCCACAGTCAGGTACTTATACGCAACCCCAAAATTCGTATTTAACTCAACCTCAGAACAACTACAATTCCCAACAACAGCCCTTCCAGAATCAACATCAAGGAGTTGCCCAAACAGGTTTCAATAAATTCTGGGGGATGGAAAATTTTGATTTACTTCAAATTCCAAATATTTTGCCGCAGATGAAAGAGGCAGCTCCTCGAATTTATTTGGGACAAGAAGCCCTAGACCAAGCGAATTGTAGTCCTGACATATTTCGTTGTACAATGACGAAGATCCCTGAAAATAATTCCTTGTTACAAAAATCCAGACTTCCACTAGGTGTGTTAATACATCCATTTAGAGATCTAAGTCACTTGCCGGTAATTCAGTGTAATGTTATAGTTAGGTGTCGAGCATGCCGTACTTATATAAATCCATTTGTGTTTTTTGTTGATAGCAAAAGATGGAAATGTAATTTGTGTTATAGAATCAATGAATTGCCAGAAGAATTTCAGTATGACCCCGTAAGTAAAACATATGGAGACCCTTCGAGGAGACCAGAGATAAAATCGAGTACAATAGAATATATTGCTCCTGCCGAATACATGCTAAGGCCTCCTCAGCCTGCCGTCTACTTATATTTACTAGACGTTTCACGGCTGGCGATCGAGAGCGGTTATTTACATTCTGTCTGTAACATTTTACTGGAAGAATTAAGAAATTTGCCAGGTGACGCAAGAACTCAAATAGGTTTTTTGGCTTACGATTCGGCCTTACACTTTTATTCGTTTGCTGAAGGACTGAGCAGACCTCACGAAATGACTATATTGGACATCGAGGATGTATTTCTTCCTACACCTGACAATTTGCTTGTCAATTTAAAAGATAAGATGGAATTAGTAGCGGAACTGCTTTCACAATTACCAACAAGGTATAGTGGTACTTTTGATAATAATTCCGCTTTAGGAGCGGCTTTACAAGTGGCGTACAGATTGATGACACCCACAGGAGGTCGAGTCACAATTTTTCAAGCTTCTCTTCCCAATATTGGACCTGGTGCTTTAACTGCGAGAGAGGATCCTTCGCAGAGAGCATCGGTTGAAGTATCGCATCTAAACCCTGCCAATGACTTTTATAAAAGATTAGCTTTAGAGTGTAGTGGCCAACAGATAGCGGTAGATTTGTTCATTGTTAATTCTACATATGTCGATATAGCTACAATATCGGGAATAAGTAGGTTTAGCGGCGGATGCATACATCATTTTCCCCTTTTCAACATAACCAAGACTTTAGATTGTGAGAGTTTTGAAAGATGTTTCCGACGATACCTCCTGAGGAAAATAGGTTTCGAAGCTGTCATGAGAATAAGATGTACCAGGGGACTATCCATCCATACGTTTCATGGTAATTTCTTTGTACGGTCGACAGATTTATTGTCCTTACCTAATATTAACCCGGACGCCGGTTTTGGTATGCAAGTTGCTATAGAAGAGAGTCTGTCTGATGTAAAGACTGTTTGTTTCCAAGCAGCTCTGTTGTACACGTCGAGCAAAGGTGAACGTAGAATAAGAGTACACACCATGTGCCTCCCTGTTGCTGCTACTTTACAGGATATAATTCATTCTGCTGACCAACAGTGTATTGTGGGAGTATTATCAAAAATGGCTGTTGATCGATCGATGCAATCTAGTCTTTCAGATGCCCGAGAGGCATTTATTAATGTAGCAATAGATATATTAACCAGTTATAAGATGTCGCAAAATTTAGGTACTCCTACGTCTGGATTAATAGCACCCAACTGCCTAAAATTACTACCACTGTATATATCGGCACTTCTTAAACATACTGCTTTTAGAACAGGTACTACTACAAGGCTAGATGATAGGATTAAAGGTATGATTGATATGAAAACGAAGCCTTTATATATTTTAATTCAAATGATATATCCCGATCTATATCCGATTCACGATTTAGAAAACCAACAACTTATTTTGAATGCTGAGGAAGAACAGGTTTCTATGCCTCCTAGACTGCATTTATCGGCCAGATGTTTAGATAATAAGGGTGCATTTTTAATGGACATGGGTGAACATATGGTTATAATGGTGCTGCCAAATGTTTCGTCAGAATTTTTAAATGAAGCATTAGGTGTCCCCTCCTACGACGCTATTTCTGATCAAATGTTTGAAGTTCCTGTTTTGGATAACCTCAGAAATCAAAGACTTCATAATTTTATTAATTATTTAAATGAAGACAAACCATTTGCAGCTACAATACGAGTGATAAGAGACAATAGTCCCAACAGAGTTTTGTTTTTGGAACGATTAATTGAAGATCGTGTTGAAAACGCTCTTTCTTATCATGAGTTT
Organism: Monochamus saltuarius; assembly: GCA_025584915.1. Lineage (NCBI taxonomy): Eukaryota > Metazoa > Arthropoda > Insecta > Coleoptera > Cerambycidae > Monochamus > Monochamus saltuarius. Next base: position 21,243,474 of record CM046724.1, on the reverse strand, counting down.
TTGCAGCATTTAAAGACTCAAGTGAAGTAAACGTAATCATAAAAGGAATAAAAACTTTTTCATAATCATGTTTAATTTAATGCAAATTTATTGCTCAATAAAATTTGAAAGTGGAGGAAGTTTTCATTCCCAAACCAAAGAATATATTAATTTAGGAAATTATTTATCTGATAATTTTTTAAACAATCATGTTTTATGTTTAATAACTGGTTTACATTGTTAATAAAATCTTATCTATCACTTAAAAATTTAATTACTTTATAAAAGTAAGATAACTATAAAAGTTAACAATTGTTAAGATATATTTAAAAATGCAATACTTGTACATTATATCTTTAATGATTGGTCAAGAAACACTCTGCTTTCAAATCAGAATGCCTTAAAACATATTTCAAAGGCATTTAAATTCTTAAATATTTTATATTTCTGATATTAAATAATTGTGATAATTGCTGGCAATATTTTTGCATTACTTTGCTTTACTATGCCATCATATTTTTCATGTTATTGTTCAGCAAGCATTATTATAAACTATGTTGATGTAAAATAGGTAGATATTTTAATATAGTCACGATTTTTTTTCTTGTATTTTTGTTTGGTATTTATAAAATTGTCTTTATATAGCTAAAAATAAATATGTATATATATCTATAGAATGTACTCTGAGTAAATAATTTTTATTAATTTAACATTAAACAAGGTAGGTACCTAATACCTACCTACTTATGCAGTATAATTTAATTTTTTTTAACAGCTCTTGCTTTTGTTAAATACATAGAATGAATTCATTTGCAATTTTAACTTATCGTCATTTTTAAATAGTTTCACAAAATGCGTTAGAAAGGTAAAAAAATTATTGCAAATGTGATCATTCATTCATTAATCTCTAATAATTAATATATTTATATTATAATTTTGGTTCATGTTCTAAATTTAGGTGACAACAAAAATAATTTTCAATTTGGTAGGTAAAGGTGATGGAAAATTTTAACAATTTCATTTGTAATTGTCAGATATAACGAAAAATACATCTTTTATTTATGGTTGTGGTAATGAATGCTTAAAACCAAAATAAAAAAGAAATAAATCTGGTCAATCTGCTAAAGGTGCCTTGAGGCATCTCTTTATGCAGTGACGTATCGACGAGGGCTTTAAACCGTATCGTACTCAAATTAAAGATTCGGCAAATGTAAGAATAATTTTCATGTCATATTTTTAACATTGTTATTTGTTAAAAATTTATTGGCTTTATTTTATTTATTTGTGGTGTCCAAGGACAAACATTAGACGTTAAAAAGCGTACGTACATCATGTGTACGTGCCTTAACGAATGTCAAAAGTAAAAAGTCTGACATTCTCTCTAACCTAACAATTTTACTATTTGTTGAAATCAAAGTAGGTAGATGTAGTTTGCGTAATTTTTAACTTCCTAAAATTTTTTAAGTAGTCGCATAGTAATTTTTAGAAATTACAAATATGCCTAAGAAGAAAACGGGGCAACGAAAGAAAGCCGAAAAACAGAAATTACGGCAAAAAGAAATTAGAACAGCAAAAGAAAATGTTCAGCTGGCAGAACATCCTTGTAATTTGCCAATGGAATGTGAAAAATGTCATCGGTTTGTAGATTTTGATATATAACGGAATGTAGGCAATAATCATTCATTCCTTTGCAGCAAACAGAGAAGTAGAGCTTTCTGTTACTTTTGCCAGAGCGTGCAAAGATTGCCAATATGCGCTCAGTGTGGCAAAATGAAATGCATGCTGAAAACTGGAGATTGTGTTATAAGACATCCTGGTACCTATACCACTGGAATGGGTATGGTAGTAAGTATCTACATTAACAACAGCAGGGTATTATATACTACTTTCACATTTTTTTTATTTTATAAATATGTGTCAAATTGGTCCGCCAAATTCGTGGAATCAATTAATTTTTGAATACTTCTTACATTCATTAGAATTGATACTATAGCCATCAAAAAATTAATATTTTATTGAAAATATATCAAAATGATTTTGAGAGATGAGTCCTACAGTTTTGCATTAAATACAATTTAAACTGAAGTATCATTTAATATTTTTTTAGGGTGCTATATGCGATTTTTGTGAGGCTTGGGTTTGCCACGGTAGAAAATGCTTGCAATCCCATGCATGCACTTGTCCATTACAAGATGCTGTATGCATAGAATGTGAAAGAACTGTGTGGGATCACGGAGGTCGACTTTTTAAATGTTCGTTTTGTAACAATTTTTTGTGTGAAGACGATCAATTTGAGCATCAAGCGTCCTGTCAAGTTTTAGAAGCTGAAAACTACAAATGTAAGTCTCTAACATAAAAGAAGCCTTCAATTTAGTTGTTTTTTTATTTCTAGGTCAGTCTTGTAACAAGCTAGGCCAGTACTCATGCCTAAGATGTAAAACGTGCTACTGTGAGGATCATGTTCGTCGAAAAGGTTTCAAATATGAGAAGAATAAAGCCATACCATGCCCTAAGTGTGGTTATGAAACTTCACAAACTAAAGATCTTAGCATGTCTAGTAAGAATATTTATAACAATTTAATATTTTATGGGATTATACATTTTATGTAACTTTTTTTCTACCTATTTTTATTTTAATTTTTTTAGCTCGTAGCCATAAGTTTGGCAGACAGGGTCAGGCATTGTATGATGACGATGATGATTATAATAACGATGGAGCAGGTGGTTACGATTATGGAGGCGATAACTATGACGAAGAAGATGAATCTGATGATGAAGAAGACGAGGTAGATGATACCAGCGAAGAAAGTTCCGAAGAAGAAACAGTCGATAAAAAGGGTAACGACAAATAACTTTTATAAAATGTCATTTTATACTATTCATTTGTAAATGAAAAATATATATAATAACAGTATTTTTAATTTGTGTGGTTCTATACTGTGGAAAGTATAGTTTCAAATCTTCCTCGATGAAATTCAGGGTGTAACAAAAATACTTGGTCAAATTTTACTTGAGAATTCTCAATCAAATAAACTACATATGACTTGACTTCAAAAACTATTTGAATTTAATTGCTAAAATATGAGATATTTAATTGGTTATTGCCAAGAAATTTAATTCAGTTTAGGTTCTTGATAAACTGACCATATGCATGGACTCCGGGATGGGGTGTAAGAGGGTGAGCTTGTACCGCTCTGCCATAAAAGAAAATACACAGAAAAAGATTAAGAAATATAAATGTTATCACTGTTTGAATAAAACTTAAGACACCTATGTTGTCAAAATTTGATATACCTATCATTATATAAAGATGTACTGTTACAAATTATAGTTAATAGTATGTGTAGATGAATGCTGCACCTCCCTGAAAAAAATCCTGCCAGCGCCCATGAACAGGTGCATAACAAAAACTTCCATCATATGCTCATTGAATAATATACAGTGCCTTCATAAATGATTACAAGCAGGACTGTGATTCTCGAACAACAACTCGTATGCAAATAGATTTCTTGTCTCTCAATTGCCGTAGTGAGGAAAAGGATATTCGCATATGAATTGCTCTGCGATTGATTTGAGAATCTCGACCTTGATCACGTGGCTTGTAATCATTTATGAAGGCACTGTACTATTACTATTAGAAATAAATTTTTGAAATAGGTAATTCTGGTTTTATAAATATCAAGCTGTACCTTGACAAGACATAATTTTCACACAGAATACAGTGGCATAAACCTAAAAGCATTTTTTCAGCAGACAAAAATAAAGTTCAAATTTCTTGTTCTAATAGCAGTGTAGTATAGTTGGACAGTTGACATTATCATTTTACTATATGCAAAGTTTCCACCTATCAAATTCTATGGAAGGAACAGCTATCTAACAATTGCTTTTGAGGAAACACCAACAGGTGGGTACAGCCAACACCTGAATACCAAATAAGCAACCTGTAAAGTAACTGGATATCGTTAAAAAAATCTAAATTTCTATAAACAGAGAACACAGTATTTTCAGTATGGATATTGAAAATTATTTTCGAGTTGACTTGCCAAATCCAACAAAATTACCAAATTTACTCATTCATTGTCAAGATAATAAAAAAGATTAAAAGTAACATAGAAGATTAATTATTTAAATCTCCTTAATAAAGATTTAAAATATTATCCCATTCAATCACTGGTAATACCTCATCAAACCAATGTGAAGCCCGAGGGATGTCGGCGGAAGTGTTATCGATATTATCTTCTAGTTGGAACACCCTGTACACATATTTTAAAAAAAGGTGTACTACATAGGTAATATTTACTATAACTTTTGTGTTTTGAATTTTTCAACTTTTGACTGGAAAATATTAAATTTCAGAGGTTTTCAGTAAAAATGAGGTGCGTTCAAGTTCTAAGGTCTCTGATTTTTTATTTTGGAACTGGGAGCACATAGACACCTGCGGTTTGGTTTAAAATATGTGTGCACTCGTTGTGAATGCGTGACAGAGATGGCAGCACTGTATGGCACACATATCCTCTAGTGGTAGCGGTGAGAGCGAGAAGTGTTGACACTTAAAATGGGAACGTTTTCAGTACAAGAACAGCAAGTAATCATTCGTTTTCTGCACTTGCGTGGTGCAAAACCCATTGAAATTTATCACATTTATGACACCATCACCATGTCTCGGTGAACTGGCGAGTTCATACGTATTTTGAACCACACCGCAGGTGTCTATCTGCTCCCAGTTCTGAAACAAAAAATTGGAGACCTTAGAACTTGAATGCACCTCGTATAATGGAAATGTATTTTTCAAAAGAGAATACCTTGGAGAAATATTTCCCCCTAATTTTGAGACACCCTGTATGGTGATTTTTAGAGTTATTATGCCATGATCTCAGTAACTAGTTGCTGCCAGTAACAAATTTAGTATACACATTTGGAAAGTGAGGATCTTGATGGTGAATTGTGATTTGCCGCTTGCGTGTATTTGTGTCATGCTACACGCATACTTTCACCACAGCGTGCTTCCACTGTTTGCATAACGGCCATCAGGTGACCGGATTGAGGTTTGTAATCTGTGAGGATACCGTTTTTGTTGCGCGGCTCTCGTTAGCTCTCGCCTACCATCGGCCGTTATCGGAGATTGTAGACGCGCTAAATGGACATTCAAAATTTAAAGATCTTATTCACGCCGTGTTTTATTCGTTACTCTTTCCAAATAAATTAATACACGTCGGCATTTTAAATGCAATAAAAGGACTTTGAGAAGAATAGGGCAGATATACAAATAAAATTTAGTTTTCTATTATACTACCGCGCCGCTTATACTTCGTACCTTCCCTGGGATGAAGCGGCAATTTCTACTTTCTCTGTAAAGATCCGCAATTTCCGATTCTGTATATTCCTAGCCTTAGCTGGGCTAAGCTCTACATGATTATTATATTGATTATTTCTAGTTCTTTCAACTTACTTCCTGTACCACAATCACTGAAAACACATTCACAACTCAAATGGCCAAAAAAGAAACTAGTTTTTCAACTACATTGATTTCCACTGTTACGTAAAGTCTTTAACTTGCAAAATTGAATAAGGGGTGTGAAATTCAGAATTTAATTATTGTTTATTATTAGATACTAGTGAACTACTACAAATAACAGTAAAAAATATACCTCATTTTCTTACAGTCTAAAAAAATGTAAAGTAAAACAGGCACATTCAATAAATATGATTACACATAAAAAATATGACAATAAATAAAATGAAAAGTGTACAATTACTATAATATAAATTAAGTCATTGTAATTTTAAAACGCTACATATTTCAACTATCACAAAGTGGTCAGGGAAGTTACAACGTTAATAAGCTAATTAATTAGTCCGTTAAGTATTTAATTTCTGTGAAAACGATCCAATTTGTGCAAAGTTCAAGGAACAGTAAACAAAGGAATTTGCACATATCCACCGTTTAACATAAATGATTACATTCGTATTTGAAAAAATTTATTCGGTAGACGTGGTTTTCTTTCCTGTCTTAACGTTTTCGAACATATCATTCCACATGTACAATTTCTGCTTCCAGTATTCCGGACCTTTGCCAGATTCTCTATCAGCTGCTAGCGAAGCATATTCATTTTCTTGAGCTCGATCGCCCACTTTCTCTGAAAAAAAAAAACAAATCGATTAATAAAAATTATAACTAGCTTTGAAAAACTTTAAAATAATAGCTACATATCACATGTAAACGATAATAGTAAAACACTCTTACTCACCAACTATGGTCGATTTTGCAGTTTTTCTGGAATCTTCAATTTCTTTGAGCCCGTTCCTAATATAATCTTGAAAGAATTTACTAGATTTCTTCAAGAAAGGCTCTATGTCCGCCTCCGGATGATGTTGCATGAAATCGTACAACAAATTCAGTCCTTCCTTAGTTTCGTCCTTGCTACCGATTTTTTGGAAAATGTCGGTCAACATGTTATGGTTTGCTCTAGAGAGAGATCTTCTTTGCGACTCGGGCTTGGTAAAAGGTAATTGGTGGACCTCGGCTATTTTTAAACTCTGACAAAAATCAATATACACATTAAAAATAATTAAAGGATATAAATACCAGTGATCTAATACCCTACACAATAAAATGACTAGTGACTCATAGCAATTGTGCTTCTATTAAACTTTAGGAACAAGTAGATTGTTATACAGGGTGATTCAGAACTTATCTAAAAAGAAAAAAAAATCTGACTACAGGGGACTGTAACGAATACTATTTTATAAAGAAAATATCAAAAAAGGCAGTTTGAAAATCATTTAAAAATACACTTCTGCACGGCACTAAAAACTGGTCCGCTATAAAACCCGATAAAGTGGCAATCTGCGACCGGACAAAAAATTTAAAGAAATGTTCAATTTTCATAATCGCCTGTCCAGAGACTACAGTGGCCCAGCAAACTATAAAGATTTTGTAAACAAATTTTGTACTATATCAAATACATTTTTCATGTCGCATCTATTCCCAAATTCTTTTAAATAAGTTCTGAATCACTGTATATTTATTAAATATAATTTAGCTAACTCTCAGTTATCGGGTGGAATGACAAAATACAACACATTAATTATTATTGACCTAGAAATTTAACATCGTGTTCTGGATTATTAGTATTTAAAATGCCTTTAAAAAATGCAAAACAAATTAATAAACCTGCTATGTAAAACTAACATACCTTAAGGATTCTCAGAATGTACGACTCAACCTCCGACTCACTGGTGTTGGAAATTTTTCCCAAATGTAGCATAATAGTTCCCCCTTTTATCTTAACGCTCGAATGTAGAATAGTCTTTACTGTCCTCAGTGGTGTATCGACTTCCTTAGATTTCCACCACGAAGAGGGAAACTTCTTAAGGAAGTAGTGAACTTCTAACAAAACTGAATCATAATCAATATCGTCGCCCCAATTCGGCATCAACTTAATAACTCTCCACAGGCACTTCATGACCAAATCCACGTGCCGCGGAGAGCTGTCTTTACATATGCATTCGTGTATGAGTTTAACCAAAGCACTGAAAAGTCATCAATATTTTAAAATATCTCTTTAAAAATCAGGCGGGGTCAGCGGAGTCATAACTTCTTGAGATGAGTGGGCAAACTATTCTCCTACAATGTTAATCATCTCTAAATTATGAAAAACTTTAGGTAAAAATTATTTTTGTGATTAAATTATGCCCCAAAATGTTAATGGGAAAATTTTACACCTTTTACGCCGTTATTTAGTCTCACTACCATGGCAACCAGAAGAATTTCCGGATATTTCATGGCGAGGCGATAATTAAGTGGACATTTTTTGACAGTTGCGAAGGTAAATATATGTATATGATCTACACATTGGCATCTTATCTATATACGAAATATGGTGAATGTACCTACAAATGAATTTCTTCAAAATTAACATTTGATGGAAGTAAAGTTGGTAATCTTTTTATTTAACAAAATATGGTGGATATACCTGCAAATTTCAACAAATTGTTTCCATGCACTTTTGATTTTTTAGTTAACTTTTGAATTTCTCAACGTACATATGCTTCGAATAAGTAATTGACATCTGTGATAGAACCGTTTAAATAACAATTACAAATCAACATAATATGTCAACAACAACAAGCTAATAATAAGGAATATATGGGTAGATATTGTGGGTGTAATTCAACGCAGGTTGAGGCTTTTGTCCACTGAGTAGTTAGTTTCACACAATATTATTAATACCTAAAAATATATAAAAACAATACTATCGAGTAAAATTAATTTAAAATGTCAGGTTTGATTTATATTTGGGGTGTGAAATTTTCTTACCGAATACCACGAGCGTAAATTATTCCTGGAAATAATTTAAGCTTTTGTGATATTATAAGTGAAATTTTTTTTTAATCAAATGAAATTGACTTATATTAAGTCCCAGTGTCAATGACTTTTGACATTGATCTAGTTTAGATGAACACCTACAATAATATATAAATACGATGTTAGACCGGTAAAGTAACAAACAGCCAGCAGTAATTCAACGAAACAATTGAATGTCGCTTCTTCATTTTATTAGATTTATTTTAGTTTTCAGTTTTATAATTTAAGGTGTCCAAAATATGGTAAGTAATTTTGTGACATTCTGTGTAAAGTATCAATTTTTTCAGGTCTCAAAATAGAATTTGTATTATTCAGAGTTCATGAAATTTAACTTCACAGTATTAAGCCAACTTCAGAGAACGATGTAGTGCTGCTGGCAACATCCCCACCATAAGTTTAATTTCTATGAAGCAGGGAGTTTATAGAGTCGTTTTGGTTTTTCTTGGTTATATTATGTACAACTGTTGCTTTGCAAGACGGTGAAGTGGGAAATTTTGAACGTCACCTGACTTCAATAGCAAAAAGGGAGTATGACTAATTTCACTGGCTGCAAAACTCGTGGTTTCGTGTTACTCGCTGAAAGTGGCCTAACTCAACTTAATACTGATAATTCAAAAAATTACTCAAATTATTAACATGTATTTGACAATAGCTTTAGAGAAAATATTCTAATGCATGATTTCAGTGGCTACAGGCTTATCCCATAAGCTGTGATGGTTGTAACACCAATTTCTTTGCCCACCCTGCTCATTCCGATGAACCGCCACTAGACAAAATCGAAACAATTTCTTTAAAATCACTCACCAAATTGTGTTGGTATGATTGGACCTCTCAATAATCTTCACACAAAGTAAGTTAATGACTCTCACATAAGCATCTCCATTTGGAACACCCACCAATTTCTCCTCAACCAGCAAGGAAATCATTTCATTCATTAAATCTTTGATAACTGGTACCGATACGTGGCTGCCTAATGTTTTGTTGTGGTAAAACTACGGGAATTAAAATTTAAATGATAAATACATAACAAATTAGATAATTTTACTCACAGTATCCATGAGGGTTAGCAAATTTCTATAGACCTTAGATATGGTACCGTCGAGGGTTGGATCCTGAGTTTGCAGGTATTTGAGTTGTATAATGAGAGAATTCATAAAATCGTCCTCATATTCGGAAAGAGAATTTCCTCTGGGTTGCGGAATAATTTCTTGTAGTTGGGCCATTGCCTTAAGGAATTATTTATTGTAGTTGTACTTTTGTGCATATGAAATATTAACATAAAAAGTGATCAAGACTTTTTAAATGTCATATTTTTCATTGTAAAATTGCATCTATCATGTAATAATGGCAAATACACGAGCATAAGTAGGATACAAAACAAGCTGTAGGCGAGTATACAGGGTATTCCAGAATGATGGTCAAATATTTTACCAGTGTGTTCCACAAACCATTTCAGGGGGGGATCTTCATATAAAAGTTTTAAATTTGGGTCCTCCCTGTTGAGATATTCGAGTCTCAAAATGGCAGAAAAAAATAGTTTTTTTATTTTTCCTTAAAACGGTTGGTTTTAGAAATTTCAATTTTGGTACACATTATCAGCTAGTCAAAGGCTTTTTCGGGGTGGTGTCTATTCCTTAGCTTATGTTTCTTGAGGGCGGGACACATAACAACCTTCATTTTGCATATTTTAAAATGGGATCAGACAAACTTGTTTAGGACATATCATTTTCCTGCTAAAGAGAATCAATCGAATGAAAACGACAGACTTGTCGGTGTTGTTAACTGTCAATATTTCATTAAAATAAAATTAAATCCACTGTGAGGTTAGTTATTTAAAAATGGCATTACAACATCGCATTTTTAAACGTTAACAAGTATCACAAAAACTGCTTAATAGCTAACATATAACCATCCTCGTAATTAATTATTACATGTCTACAGTCTTTATCATACGTCTTTAATAAAAGAAAATATATTAATATTCCATGGTATCATCGACATGAAAAAAATAACTCACTCACAACTGATTTGACAACACTGCTCTGTTTATGTTTGTTAGTGGAATGCAACAACATATTTAATTTTTTAATTGTAAATCTATGTTTCTAGTGCTAGCAAAGGTTGTGAAAAGGGTGCAATTAAACAAGTAAGAACCCTCTTTTCCTCCCGAAAATCGGTGCCTATGATAACTATCATCCACTTTAGATCTATTAGCCATGAGTTCGTTTTTCACAGCATTGCCAAATGTAGAAACGACAAAAATGAACATTTTTATTAATAATGATACCTGCATTCACTTTTCGTTCCTTCATTCAAAACTACAGTTTCACTCATTACAGGTCTGTCAGAATTACTCACTAAGAAAATATACACTTCGCAGAGATACATTTAATAAAATTGCCCATTTAAGAAAAACGATTAAAAGGAATACTAACAGAAAACTCAAATGCTCTCCTGGCAGTTTTTAATTTATAAAATCTTGTCTCTGCATTGCCCTCAACTATAGAAAACATGTCAACGTACGTTTAAAGAAAATTCTGGAAAACTATATATGTCCCAATATGTCGCAAACATTCATTATTTAATGATTATAAAACATTTCAAACTGAAAAAACCTGTCACAAAAAACGGAAAACTAAAGTCACAGTGTAAACACAACCATTCAGTCTGCACCACCACCGAGAAGCTAATATTCTTCACAGATATTTTTATGGCAATCAATGTAATCCATAATCTTTGCTTTTGTGTACAATCCTAGAAACGGTCGTTGGTTATTTTCATCCCAGCAGAGATTATAAATACACTAGATAATCACCGTAAATAAGTTCCATGTAGAGGTCAGTGGCATGCCAAAGTCAGAAATTTATATAATTCTTAAACCAGACTTGTAAAAGTGTTAAGCAGGACCTTCGCCTGAGATGGCAGGGCACTACCCGGAGGTTATAAATACACAATCTCTGCATGTAGAAAAGGGTCATCCAGGAAATCCGAATAGGCCCGTAATCGCTGGCAGATGTAACAACAAAAAACCGAATGAGATACACTAGCGCTAGGAGAGCATTGGTGGCCTACATCCACACTAATCAATTTCTGCATCCATTTTTACCGCGTCCAGTAACTACATGGACGGTGATTATCTAGTGTATTTATAATTTCTGATCCCAGTATTGCCTTGACACTTTCTCTGTAGCATGGGAGTGCATGCAAATACATAGCACTTGGCAGACGATAGCAACCTATGTTGTGTTGTTGGTTGCTTATACTCTCCAAATGTCAAATGTCTATTTGCCAAAGAACACTAGTGGTCGGAAAAATAATATTACAGAACACTGTAAACGTTTCCGGAAATTATAGTTTAAAATAATACAATATTATTATATGTAAACATCGTAATTATCATTATTTAATTCCCCAACAATATAAGAAGTTAAAAAATGGATCAAGCATGCGTGCACCTTGTGTTAGTAGCCTACAGATGTCGTCTATCAGATTCCGTCAAAAAAATTGCAAAAAAGGTTTTTGAAATAAGTTTTCAGTTCATAAGTTAGCTTTTCACATATTTAACTTCACGTACCTAATCACGTATTTTTTGTATATTTACAAACATTCCCTATTCAAATGTTGAAATGGCCGATAATGTGTTAATTTATGGGAAATGCGACGAAAGTGCATATCACGTAGCAGCAAAATACCAAAGACGTTTTCCAAATTCCTCGTACATTTGTAAATAAAAAATAAATTTGGGAATATCAGTAAGGCAGGTGCTACCATATGTTTCTCATTAAATAATCTAATATTTTGTAAATAACACTTTTTCTTTAAAAACCTTGTAAAACAATACACATGGCAACACTGTGCCCTGTCACTACCTTGGACACCTGTGATTTATGTGGAATAAACTTAACCTCGCAGCTGACCGGCGGCATAGTCGAGGGTTTAATATGGTCATGAGATGTTTTTGCTTTATAAATACAGTCGGCAATTTTTTAAAAGATGACTTTGTTAATTCCTATTTTTTTCTATCCTTTCTTAAAATATTTGTACTTAGTCATAGTACGGGATCCGGCTGCAAAATTAGTACATTCATAATGTAGTTAACCGAGATTTAATTTTTATGTAATTTTATAAATGGAGGAACCCATTTCTCATGAGGTGCCAATTAAAAAGTGCCCGCGATTATTATTAATTAAAATATTATTAATTGGCTTTTCGTGAAACATATCGTTCACGTCCTATGGAAATAAAGCATATTCTACTTCACGGCAATGTATTTAAGGACTTTGAAAAGGCACGGTTGCTATTGATCACTTAGCCGTAATTTCTCCGCAGCCAGGTGTAAACTGGTATAATTTTGTTAAATTTTTACGTTCATGGCGTATATTCATTTCAATTGTGCCACATTAAAGCTAATTTTTCTCTGTACGTGATGTAACATGTCTGCCTATAAAAAACAAGCCGCAAATAGGAGTTGCCTGCCGTTAAAGATGCTAGGTAATTAAAATAAAGTGACAGAGAGTGAGCGCGCAACGTTACTTGTTAGACGAGGATGCTAAAGGCCAACTGTACGGGTTTTTTATATACTGCCTCAATAGATAGGGTTCTCAACCAACGATCTAAGTAGTATTAAGAGCTACTCAATTTAAATACTCCAAAAAATATTAAATAGATAAAATAATATCAAAAATTATTATGAAAAATAATATTTTGGTTACTTACGTCAAAGAAAATTTATTATGTAGGCCGTGTTTAAGCAAATGTTTGATTTTATTGATGTTTTCAGTGTATACTCGCGTCAAGAATTCAGACGTTACACATTTGTTTTTATTGTCAACGTAATTTTCGATATTTGGTCGCATTAAAAACAATCATTTTTTGCAATTTAGTGCAATATATAATGCAAACTTTTAGTGTAGTATTTACCTATATAGTTTTATTACTATCAGTTGCAGTTTCTTAAATATTTTGATGAAAATATAATGAATTATTCATTTATTCGTATGGCGTAAGTCGTCTGAATTCTTGTCGCGAGTATAGTCATGAGTTACAAATTAATTACAGTAAATTGATAATAGTAAATATGAGTTACAAAATAATCAACTATTCATACAAAAAGCATTAGTGTTAGACAAAAAAATTAATTAAAAAAATATAAAAGCTTATACTATTACGTTTTTTCTCGCTTATTCAAAGTCAGAGTTTGCATTAACTGAAATAGTAGTATGTCAATATTAATAAAACAACAACAATAAACACTGATGCGTATAGAGCAATCCAACGTGCTGTCACTTTGCTGTCAAATCACTTTAAAAATGGCGGCTGTAGGACAAACAACTTGAAACTTGACATGATAATAAGTAAAATGTTGTGCTTTTGTGTAGAACTGTCAATTGGTGTGTGCTCTTTGTATTTTATGCCTATTTCGTAATACCATGGATAATTTAGTTAGTGTTGTTAGAATAACAATAAATGCTTCAGCGCAGTAGCTTAAAAAATGCGCATAGCTGGCCTTTAGCATCCTCGTCTAACAAGTAACGCTCACTCTCTCTGTCACTTTATTTTAATTACCTAGCATCTTTAACGGCAGGCAACTCCTATTTGCGGCTTGTTTTTTATAGGCAGACATGTTACATCACGTACAGAGAAAAATTAGCTTTAATGTGGCACAATTGAAATGAATATACGCCATGAACGTAAAAATTTAACAAAATTATACCTGTTTACACCTGGCTGCGGGGAGATTGCGGCTAAGTGATCAATAGCAACTCCTTTTCAAAGTCCTTAAATACATTGCCGTGAAGTAGAATATGCTTTATTTCCATAGGACGTGAACGATATGTTTCACGAAAAGCCAATTAATAATATTTTAATTAATAATAATCGCGGGCACTTTTTAATTGGCAACTTATGAGAAATAGGTTCCTTCATTTATAAAATTACATAAAAATTAAATCTCGGTTATCTACTTTATGAATGTACTAATTGTGCAGCCGGATCTTAGACTATCATAGTTATTTCTGTGTACTCTATACCGTATTTTTTAAATTGAAAAAGTCTATTTTCCTATCCCTTATTATGTCCCTAAACTGACAGTGTCAACAATGGCCAATAGACAAATTAATACCTTGACTTAGAATTTAAAAAATATATATGAAACAACCCTAATAGTGGTATTCAAATAATTTATGACAAATGGAAAGTACATCACTTACCACTAGAGCTGTGGTAATATGTTGCGAGGACATTTGTTTGATCAGTCTTTCCAGAGTTGGATCCAAGGCTCTTGCAATGGGCATCTTGTGCACGTTCATGCTTAATCTAGACATGGCTTCGCTAAGCACTATTGGTTTGGGAGGAGTAACGGCAGTAGCCCTGAAAGGAAATACTTAATGCAATAATCTATCAACAAACATACTTTTCGTTTCTTACCTCGCTTTTGCGTCAGATATCGATGGAATTTTTACGTCCTCCTTCAAGAACTCTAAGTCGAATTCCAGCAGCTTCGGTTTATCGTATTGCAATTTGATATTGTCCAATTCCTTCATAAATATGGGATCCAATTTGAATGGCCCTTCCACTTCTTTCGGGGGCTCCTGGATTATTTGAGGGGGTAACCTACGATTGATAAAAAAAACACTAACTGAAATACTTCTTTAAGTATCACAATACTTACGTTACGGGAGGCAGACTCTCCTCTTCCTCCATATCGTCCTCCTGAGGTTGCTCCTGTTGATCGTTGTTACTGTGATTGCTATAGCTGCTTCTATTAGGCGAGGAATTTTCTTTTTGCGGGGAAATAGGTGTTGTCATGGTTATCGTAGAATTAAATTCAGGTTTAGGCTTAGCGATAGTTTTTCGGCTTGATCTCTTGATTCTCTCTTCCAGGAGAGACATATCCTTATCAGAAATCTAAACAAATACAAAAATTAAATATTTAATGAAAAAATATAATGAATGCAACGTACATTTCCGACCATCTTGTACACTTTTTCCCCTACGATATTGTAAGCTTGAACTACGCAGTTCAAGGCTGCGCTTCTAACTGAATTGTCACGATCTGATATTTGTTTTGCTACTTCCTTTAAACAAGCTCCTGGAGAAGGCATACATACAGATATACCTGAAATAGGAAAAGGCAATAGGAATTTTTATTAATATTTTAAAAAAATATATTTTTACCAAAATCCTCAATAATAGAACCCATTACTTCTAGGCACTCCGCCCGCTGTCTAGCATTTTTTGATTTAACTCCTTCCATAACGTAAGTGAATAATTTGCTGACCGGATAGACTCTACTTATTTGATTTAGTAAAGCCTTAACGCCATTTCGTACGGTATCTTTAGGGTCCCCAATCTGCAAACATGATTTTTTAAATATAATAAAACTAAAAATTGTGCTAAGAAAAAGATAAAAATGAATCTTTAAGCAAATGTAAGTTAAGACAAGAAACTACAGTACAAAGGTATAGAAAGGCCACACATAAATCGTTTTGTCTACCAAATTTTGTGTTTTCAACTCATTTTGAAATCCAATTTTAGTCGTAAAATTTCAAATTCTAACTAGAAATGTAATTTTTCAATTTTAAAATAGTGAATTTGGAATTTCATGCTGGAACTTAAAAGTTCCGTTACTTATTTGCCTAATTTAGACTCTAAACCTGCAATTTGTAGTTAAAATTCTCAAATACAAAACTTCAATTTGAAGTTTTGAGTTTCAAAACAAAATTTTAAATTCTTTTATCTTTTTCGAATTTAAAATTTCATCTCACAAAATTTAAATTTAATTTGAAATTGAACTGAAAATTTCTTTTTCAAATATTCGATTTCAAACTCAAAATTTGAAATTTTATGTTAAAACTTCCAAGTTTGAGTTTGAATTTTGAAATTTCCAACAAGGAGTTGAGTTTATAGTTCTTTTTCAAAAATTCCATTTCAAATACAGAATTCTGAATTTTAATATGAAATTTTCTGTTAAAAGTTCGAATTCCTTTTAACAAGTTTCAAGTTTAAAATACGAATTTGGCAATTGGAAAAATAAAATTGCATACTGCATACCCTTATTTTATTTACCAAAATTGGTTTTATGCGTTTTATTTACCAAAGGTTGAAATTTGTAATTTCAAATTTAAACTCAAAATTCCAAATTTTAACGTAAAACACAAATTTTTTAAGTTTGAATTTGAAATTCAATGTCCAACTCAAAATTTCGAAATTTCTAAAATTCAAAATTTCTTTTTTCATATTTACTTTTGAGTTTAAAGTTAAAATTTTATAAACAGAAAAAGTTATGTTGACAACAGAATTAATTGCAGTAATTGTAATATCACAATGCATTATTAAACATATACAGGGTGTCCCACAAGTGTGCATATGTGTATGTATGTATTTAGGGAACCAAAAATGATAGAAATAAGCGACTTGACATCTACTTCAGTGTTGAAAACCCCAGAAACAAAAATTCAAATTTTTATCATTTCCGGTTTTCTAAATACTTCTAATGCATACCTATTGTGAGATACCCTGTACAATAAAAATATTTTTATTACTATCTTACCTTCAACACCAAATATGGTATAAATGAAGATGCCTCATTTTCCAGCATGTGATATCCAGTTTCTATGAGCATATTAAACACAGAATGCAGATACTCGAGTCCCTTCAATAGCACTGAAGGATTGGTATCAAAGAAACGCAATGTCAACCACTTCAGTATGAGATCTAAATTTGAGATCAATGCTTGTCCGTTTTCCGACAAGTCGTCATTTAGAGATTCTATTGCTTTTATGTGATATCTAGAAAAAAATTATCGATATGGAACGACGGCATTTAATTTGAAAATTGTATACCTAAAGTCTATGTGGAACATGTTGCTCATTAGAGTTTTATTTACATTTGCGGAAGACATTTGATCTTTCAGAAGATCCACAAATTCTTCTCTAGGCTGAGTAAAGTTCCACTTGAGCACTTTCAATTTTGATTCATCGATAGTTCTTTGGTGTTTTAAGTTATTTACAACTAACAACGGAGAGGTGTCTATATCTTCATCCTTTTTCCTGCTGGTAGGTGGAGCTGACTTAGAAGCAAGAGTTCCCTACAAAAACAAAAAAAATTGTCTCAAATTTTTTATCTCTAAATGTTGTCCACTACTACAGAATATAATAAAAGTCTAATACCTTTGGTTTAACAGCGTTCTTTGAATTTGCAGCTGGTTTAGTTCCCCGTACAGCTTTTTCTTCTTTTTCGGGTGGTGATTTGCTCTTAGGTAACGGTTTAGCTGGCAAGTTAGGACGAACTTTCTCCAAAGCAGCCATTACCGCGGCTTTGGAACCGGGTTTCAGTTTTTCAGTCTGCTTTGTCATACTGTCATATCCCAAGTGAATCATAATGCCTAGTATTGCTTCTTGAGCATTTTTTCGTACTTCTGCATTTCTGTCTTCTAAGTTGCTGTATAAATGAGGGATACAAACAACGAGCTCTTCTTTGGGAATAGTTTTTGGAGGTACTGCAAATTATTGATTACAGTAAAACTAAAGATCTTGCGTAAAAACAGTTAAAAATTGGTATAAATCAATACTTTTTAACATTTTAATAAGTGTACAGAAACTTTTCTGTTTTTTTTTTAATTCCCGTATAGTGTGGTACTAAGTTTGTTCTAAATAAATAGAAAAACCATATAATGTACGGTTTAAAGTCTGCGTGCGTAATAGCAAAAAGACTGTTCCAATTTAAAAATTATCATTCATTGTACGATTTTCCTGGTGTTCCAAATATCTTTGGGATGAGCATTGAACCATACCGCGGCGATAATATCAGTAGTTGGTGCAGGAACTACTTGTATAGATATGCGCACTGAGTAATCCTGATGTGATTTGACATTAAAGCTGTTCAATTTAGTTGTTTTTCGATTAATAAATCGAATTTGGTTGATAAATACAGAGGAAGAAGAAATCAGAAAGAGAGAGAAACAGCTAGAGAGGGGGTGGCAGAGAAAGAGGAAGGGAGGTAGGTAGAGAGAAGGAGGGAGAGATGGTGGGAGATGGGAAGATATGGAGAGAAGGAGAGTGATAGAGAGAGAGACATTTTTTCATCTCCCTTTAGTAATAAGTATATGGTTACAATCCACTTCTCTAGTGTTAACTAGGAATTATTAATCTCTCTTGTTTTCATGCTAGGCTTTGTGGGGGCCCATATTATGTCATCAGTTTCTATTCTTGGCTCTAAGGCTGTACAATTAAAACGCATAATAGTCTCACAGATGGGCACAAATTATTTAATTATTACAGATAATAAATACTTAATGTTGTACATAGGAAGTAATCTTTACTGTTTGTTGTTCAATTATTCCTATTATATACAAAACATTATTTAATCTACTATGGTTTTTCGAGCCATTATGTTGGGACAATTAATTCTGCGACAGGTGACAAATAATTATGTACACCAAAGCATAACAACCAGAAAACCTTAATAACGGCACGAACTATGAAAGCCTTAAAATCACTATATGGCACGTTATTTTGAAACCCGTGTATATATTAACATGAGAGTAGATATATAAAAAAACACATTTTTTTCTAATTGTTTTTAAACATTATTTTAGTGTTTTTTATGGATTTGTTCAATTCGGAACATAATCTTTTGTACTTAATTAAATTAATTTTATATTTTTTTACAAATTCTATACAGATGCGTTTAACTGCAAAGCCTCTGAAAGCTGTCTATGAAACGAAGTGAATATTGACAAATAAAAAATAAGAAGTCTACATTATTTTCTGTAAAAAGCGGAAAACATAGCGATGTACATACATACATATATGTAAAATTAAGACAAAATAATCTTTAATTTCACTAATCTAGACAAAAAATCAACCGTATTCCAAACTTGATAAATTTAAAACGTTCAAAATATCAGAATATTCATAGTCTCTTCTGCAATATTCAAGTTTCAATGCACATGACATTAAAAACTTATTTTGAACTCTCTCAATTGATGTCTGCTTGATAAAATGGACACCATACAAAAAATTATAATCAATAACTGACCGCACAAGAGAGCAGTATAATATTTTAGAAGTATAAAGGGAAAATTTATCTGAAGATCTTGCACAATAATTTGAATGATTTAGAAACAATATTATCAATATGTGTCTTAAATGTAATTTTGAAATCGAATAATGTGCCAAGATCTCGGTCGGACACTATCAATCACTGACAAATTAACATTTTTCACTTAGTAAGAATATTAGACTGGATTTTTAAATCTTGAAAATGTGATTTGGTAACATTTGTTTATATTTAGATAAAGCATATTTATATCGCACCAACGGAACAAGTTACTCGAATCTATTTGCAACAGTTCAGCATCACATACATTATCAACATTCCTATAGAGTTTGAAGTCATCCGCAAACATCAAACAGCAGCTGTATTGTATTACATCTGATATGTCATTAATAAATAACAAAAAAAGTAGTGGACCTATATGCGATCCCTGGGGAACCCCAGATGTTGCAGACATTTCTGATGACACAGAGCCAGCATATTTGACACATTGAGTCCTACCTCTCAAATAAGATCCGATCCAGTTCAAAAAGTGACTGTCAATGCCTAACACAAAGTGTTTTGTAATTAAAAGGTCATGATTGACTCTATCAAATGCTTTTGCAAAGTCAGTATAGATCGAGTCAACCTGGCGCCTTTCCACCAAACTGTTTAAAAGAAAGTGTTGATAACTAACTAAATTTGTATTGGTGGATCTTCCTGATGTGAAGCCATGTTGGTTTTCATTAATATGTTCCTGGGGTCATGAGTAAGTTTCTTAGTAATCAAATAGCGTCATGTAATTTGGGGATTTCAGATTGCTTACTCTCTGGACGATAATTCTTTGTTGTTTCTAGCTTAAGATTTATATATTGGAGTAATAAATCTTTGTTTTCAAAACTTAGAAAATGTTTCTGATAATAGAGAGATATTGAAAATTGTTTGAAAATGCTTGACACACAATGCACAAATAAATAAAATGTAGAGGAATTCTGTCAGGGTCACTAGAAAATTTCCCTGGGGCTAACATAAGTTGATCAATTACTTCTGTTATTTCAATGTAATAATTGCAGCCATTCAAACATTCTCTTTTTTCATATTCCGGAATTTGGATGACATCCTCATCAGTGTAAGTTGTGGAAAAATAGTTGGCAAACAGATTCACTCATAATACAAATTAAAATTATAGGCATTTACCAGAAATGACCCAAGTCAGCGACTGTATGTGAATTTAATGTCGCAATTTGTTCCTCATTTTCAATAATTTCTTCAACTTAACCGCAATATTTGTTGTTGTATTCTTTGAGTAATAGAGAATGAAAATAAACAATTTTCATTAAACAGCATGAAGTCAAAGTGAAAATTATTACACAAAGCGGGAAATACTTAAGCAATTTAAAGAATCACTAAGTCGGGAGACAAGCAATTGCCCACAAATTATCAACCTATATCTGTTATAAATATTTTTTCGAATATATTTGAATATTGTGTAAAATCCAGAATAGTTGATCACATAAATAAATATATTCTACAGGGTGCTTCAGTCATAATGCCATTAATTTTAAGAGAAGATAGAGAAAAATTAGTATAATATGAATACACGATTTAAAATTTTTTTAAATGCATCAGCGGTATCAGCCTGACGTGGCGTTGTCAAATTTAAATATTTTCCTATAAGTAATCCTATAAATTATTTTTTAAAACTATGCAATTAACATATTAAGTTTCAACATAAAAAATGTTTGATATTGAAATTACAAAACTCCAACGGATCAAAATAACCCATTCACATTTCCTTAGGCTGAAACATTTTTCATATTTAAATACAGACGGTAATAAAAAACCTCGTGCTGTCAACAAAAAACAGTCTGAGACATACCTATTCAGTGATCAACAATCCGAATCTTGACCTACCGTATTTAGGCCAATAACCTTGTTTTTAATGTCTCCTCAGTGACAAGCGCTGCAGAGCTGCAGATCTGCTAAATAATAACAGAAACAAACAATAATTAAATTTACATTTTGATAAACACCTATTATAAATACCAACCGCAGTAATCAGCGCCGACATTAGATAGGCTGTAATCCGCACAGCTAAAAAGTTGGCGGGTCAAATTCCCATTTAATACATTACCGGCGGAATAAGTCGAACATCATCAGTCATTATTTTTGCGTGGTAGAGGTTGGTGAATTTCGTGTGTTTGTGTCAGCAGTGTAGTTTACAATTATTAATAAAATTTTCTATTTGCCTAAATTAAAATGCAATACAAGTTGGGTAAAGTGAAGTAGTGAAAGACTGCACTTGTCTTCTACTGAACAGAACTGTGGAAAAATTTATAAAAGACATTTTAATAAACATTTGCGTTTGTGTTTTCCGTGTGCCTCTGTGTTATTTGGTACCTACTGATCATGTGTAATCGATTTGATTCTGATTCATATTCATAATCAATACGATTTGCATTATTTGGAATTATCATCGTACCAGCTTAACTTGATTCTGCTTTCAAGAACATAACGAAAAGGTCACAAATAATAGGTATGTTTTTAATGCTTTATCCAAAATTATTTACTGTATAAAATTTTGCGGAGCTTTTGAACTTGCATTAACAAGAGCATGATGAATGAATGTTACATCAGAACTAGACAAAACGCTTAATGAATACCTTAAAGATGCAATAATTTTTAAAGTACCTCAAAGAATATACAAAATGCATATGTTTTAGATTGCAGACAAGAAGTTTGTCATTAGAAAATCTATCACCTTGGTATCGAACATGCTGTTATTATAATAATATGTATACGGTCCTGAGTGGCAACGCTGCTGGCCTTTATATTGCTTCAATACTCATACGCTGATTTGTTTATCATTTGAAAGATCGAGTAAAAATTTGTTTTTCATTTTCTGTCTATTAGGCCTTCCGAATATGTGATTAAAATTATTGACATTGTAACTGAATCACCCTTTATAAAGAAATTACAAGTTAATGTCCCTAAAAATTTAAATAAAATAAAAAAGGACTTAAAAAGTTTATGGAAGAACATTTTGACAATTTTTGCTATATTTTTAGATTTTATGTATAGATAACTGGATTTGCTCCCATTCGATTTTGTTTCGAATGTTAATTTCCATTTTATCTTCTTTACTCATTATCTTATTACTGAATAAGTTGTGTATAATTATGTAGAATTTAAAGAGGTATGTGTTATGGTACTCTCGATGTACTGTATGTGTAAATATATTTTATTTTAGTTGTTGATATAGGTTTGGTATTTATGAGCTGTATGCGAGCAACTCATTGTGTAGACGTCTCATAAATAAAATAAGTAAAATTCGGATTTTTAGTTAAATCGTTATACTGGGTCCAGACCAAGCAGACAAGACAAAGACATTCATGTTTTGCGACAGTGGCGACAAATCCGATACATTTCTGCAACATTTTTGTCTTATTTCTGTTTTGTTTCCAAATTCGGAGACAGTTGCAAGTCCTGTCTCGAGTCAGTAAAGATCAAAGGGTCTCTGCTTTGTCTGCATATTTTATGACAAGTTGTCGGCGCAGTGTGGACGGTGTGCGCTGACAAATGTAGGAGACCAATAAATCAGTGGAAAATCACACATATTTAGTTCTGTTATGTTGTTGTAGTGGAGTACTAGTGTCTTTGCGAAAAATGTCGGGGGGGAAAAAGTGGAACACAGAAAAATACTTGCAAATTAATAGCTCGCTTTTTTAAGCTTGGTCTTATCCAAAAACGTTTGCGTTTCATTTTTCCAACATTCGATGAAGAGAAGATATAACAACAGGCGGCTAGCAATAAATCTTCATTTTTTACATTTTCTTCCTGGTAGAAACTCCACATGGTTAAACAACTGATTCGCACCAACTGAATTTTGTTGCACATTTGTCCTTGTGGTGTGGACAGTTTGTCTCAATTTTGTCTTATCTGAATACCTAAAATTTTGTCGCAATTTTGTCGTGTTTTTGTCTCAAAATCGTGTTCACTTTTTGTCTGCTTGGTCTGGACCCGGCATTACCTATGTCTGTTTTGTTTCGATCTCTGTATGTCTACGTACTGGAATTGTATACTTTTAAATTATTGTAAACTGTTTGCAATAAATTCAGTTCAAATTCAAAAGTTTGGCAAATCCTGCATCATTCCTCTTATTCAACTGTTTACAATATACCAATTGTATAGCATTAACTAGTTCAGTGTAGTTAACTGCTGATGTTTTCGTTGACTGTAGATTGATTGCAAATAGACGTTTGAATCTTCAAATAAGCAGTTGTGGCAAAATTCAGTGAATTCTTATAGCCATTTCTTTAACATGCAATAAATAGTTTGTGTTAATGTGATATTTTTCAGAAATTACATGCACAAGTGTTTGTGGATGCATGTTTATTCGAACTTATTTTCTTAGTTTAGTCTAACTCTCATATTATTTTTTATATGTAATTATAACTTATCCTCTATAAAATAATTGTTTTACCAGTAGCATATTTGAGAATATCGCAAATGTCTTGAATTTCTGTAAATAAATCGGAATCTTTGAGGTATATTTTACATGAATGATATTATTCATAGCAGGTGTCCTCCTCAACTCACCCTCAAGGAATGCTACATGATCGAAGCAATCTACGACACCTTCTGCAGCCGAATAACGGTAACAGTGGCAGTAACAACCCCGTTTATATCCAAACGGGACCCGGGCAATACCAGGCCGTTCAACCGCATCTGGCACAACAATTCCAAAACAGATTTCCGAACCAGCAGCAAATCAGGTTCGGACCGCAGCATACGCAGATGAGGATGTTGGTTCCCAACCAACAAAGCAGAATGCCTATGCAACAGAGGCCGCCTCAGTACCCGCCTGGCATGGGTGGAGCCAAGTGGCATATCCCGCAACAGAGTTCCACGGGTGAGTACAAGCTTTGTTGCAAGTATTAAATGTGTCTTAGGTTAATTTAGAAACATTTAAACCATTTTGTTAAGTTAAAATCATTTTTACTCGAATTTTAATAGCTTTGTTCGGAAAGCAGAAAGTTTCGTGCGTAAAAAATTGTGAAGTACAGTAATTATTTCCTTTGTATTTCTGGAAACACTCAGAAGTATACAGGGTGATTCAAAACTTATCTAATCAGATAATCTCATTAATTTTGCTGCTTAAGGTTGCAGATGTACCCTATATCTATGCCACTGGTTATAATTGAAATGTATATTGATAATATATGTTGTATCCTTAGTTCAGACAGTGCCTTGAATTTTACTATCTTTATTCAGTAAACGATTTTAAAACAAAACTTTTCTTTCTTAAACTTACACATTTTATATATATTTTCACTTATAAAAATAACTTATTTTAGATATTGTTTAAATTTATTTGTGCCATTACTTAAGTAGTTTTGTTGGTATATTTTATCACACTACATTATAAAAGTACTTATTTTTTTATTTTTCTTCAGTCTCCGTGAGTAACGGCAACAGAAACATGACTCTTCCAAGCATAAATGACAACTTCAAAATAACCCTCCGCCAGCAAACCCAATCTGATTCCAATAAAAATCTTCCTGCCACCGTTACTTCCACCATTCCCAAAACACCGAGTCCCAATCACATACAAGGAAGATCGGATACTGATAGATTGGATAAGTTCTGTGAGGATTCTGTGAAAGACCTCATGGCCACCATTGCTAAATTGGATTCTAATGGTGTCCAGGTCTTGGCAGAGGGTAGGCAGAAGGGGGGCTCGCCTCATGTCGACAGTTCAACGGGTGACACAGGGCCGGCCACTAAGATCAAATCAGAACTTTCCGAGACCAGTAAAGATGATCCCAACGAGGATTGGTGTGCTGTGTGTATGGATGGTGGTGAGCTCGTCTGTTGCGACAAATGCCCGAAGGTGTTCCATCAATATTGCCATATTCCAAATTTGAGTGTTGAGTAAGTACTTTTCGGTGTTTATTATGAATGTGTTTGTTTATTTAATATTTTAACTAATTAACATTGATATAAAAACATAGAACACCGTCACATATGCCAAAAAATACGGGGTGATTTAGTCATGTTATTAATTTTAATCATGTATTTGGAAGGTCTAATATACAAAATTATTTTTACTCAACCTTTCAAAAGATAAGCAAATTGGTCCATAGTAATTGGTAACATGGCACTCCTGGTACGCTACAAATTTTCTGATGTGTTCAACTGTTGAAGATAAACAGTGTTGCCACGTTAGGACCACATACATTAACAGCATGTTCGATACTTAAGTGATGTATTTTTTTTCTAATGGTAAACTTTTGTCTTCTAGTATACAATCTAAAATGTCATTTTGTATATTTTTGAGGTGCCTTTAAAAATTGTTGCATTTTTAAAATATTCGTTAAACATTTTGTCATGTTCTTACGTAAAATTTCCTAATCTGCGGAAAGTACTAGGATTTTTAGAATTTACGAATTCATTGTACCCTCCTAGTAAAAGTTTCACAAAATGCTGTCACTTCTTTGTTAAATTTTTGAAATTGAGTTTGTATATTGATACAAAAAATAATGCAAATTGCATTTGATTATGAATATGAGTTTTACCATTTATGTTTTTTTATTTTCTCACTTAAGTGCATCAGAATCAGATCCCTTACTCCCGTTTTCCTCCAGGCTTTCTCAAAAAAAAAAAAATCTTGAAAGTCACAAATCCAATTGTTTCATAAATATGTCTATTAAAAGGTCTTATAAATTTTTTCACTGCTCTATTCAGCATCTTCAATGTTTAAATCAGGCAGGGAATGACCACACTCTTTCAGTATTAATTGTTCTTTGTAGGAAAATTTGTGAAATTTAGTTTCACCCAATTTGAATTGCATTTTAATTTATATATATATAATAAATTTAATTAATAATTATTATCTATACTGGCGACACAAATAAGATACAACAAATACACGAAATGCATCTTCCTAAACAATGTGAAGATGGTAACTGATGGGAGAGGAGACCGACAGCGTTGTTTGAGATTCAGTTTAAAGGTGGGCTTTTGGGGGCATAAGAAAACAGTTCCGAACGAACTTTGGTTTATTCCGCTGTTAACATACTAAACGGGAACTTGAACTGCCTACTTTTTAGCTGTGCCGATTACAACCGATACGATATCGGCGTGTGATTACTGTGGTTGAGAATTAGAAAATAAAAAGTATTTGCTTCTATCTACCATTTAAAGATTATTGTTTGTCTATTTTTTCAGAGAAAACGACACGTGGCAGTGCCTGCTCTGCATGAACTTTGCCGATATACCTGAAAGTATTCTAGCGGAAAAGAAAGACGGCGAACTAAGCTTAAAAGAAAGGAAGATTGCTGAAAGGCTCGTTCTGGAGCTGTATTGTCAGTATGACCCTAGTTTGCCATTTAGGGAAGTTATTGGACCAGAAGTAAGTGCACTACAAATCACTATTTGTACTTTTTGATAAATAAAAATTGTTTCTCTTTTAGAACGTTGACTATCATTCTATTATAAAGCAGCCTATTGCATTAGACACTATTCGTCAGAAATTAAATTGGAATGCTGAAATTCACTACAGAAATATGGAGGAGTTAATTAGAGATGTACGATTGATGTTCAAAAATGCTTACACTTACAACCCAGTGAGTAGATACATATATTTTATTTATTCATTATTTTCAACTCAATATAGTTAAATTTTTTTGTATATGGATACGTCTATGAAATCGTACATACAGATTCGGAAATTGCGGATCTTTACAGGGAAAGTAGTAATTGCCGCTTCATCCCAGGGACGGTACGAAGTATAAGAGACGCGGCGACGTGCATTGGTCTAGCATTCCCCACTACTACGGTAATCGGTTCCGTATCGCCAATTCGCCATTGCAAATCTAACTGTCCGGTCAACTGATGCCAGTGTTGCCAGATCTCATGCTTTTGCATGAGATCTCATGCATTCCGAGGAAATCTCATGCTCTCATATTTTGATTACAAAATCTCATGCTTTTTAATAGACAAAAGGAAATAATACAATTATTAAAATTACTCTTTGAAATATACCAAAACAAAGACCTAACGAGAAATAAAGGCAAAATTGAGGGCAAAATTAAATAGATAGAGGTAGGTATCTACAATATTTGGGTACTTGAAATGTCCTTTATTGTAGACTGTTCTCTTAATAATTAGCAATGAATACATAAACGGGTATGACAGTCTACAGATATGCGGTGTGTGTGCTGTATTCACGCTGTATTGCAGTGATTCTTAACTCAATTCGGTAAGGGTACCTACATTTTCTGGAAACAACAGATTTTACGACCCGCGAGTAACCCTGCGTCACTTCAACTGCGTCTCAACGTTCGCTCAGCCTAACAATAAAATAAATTAGAAAGGTTACGTGGTTAATAACTTTTAAGTAAGTACCTACTTACAATGTAATATGATAAAATAGCAGAACATAATGCTTTTGAATGAAATAAAAATGGCATTACAAAAGTAATTAAAAATTAAGCTGTGTCAAGAGATGTTTTTTGATAAATTAAGCCATCTCATGCTTTTTTCTCCAAACCTCATGCTTCTTTGAAATTATTCTCATGTACTGAATTTTTCCCACCTGGCAACACTGTCTGATGCGTCTGATAGTATGACACAAATACACGCAAGCGGCAAAACACAACTCACCATCGAGATCCTCACTTTCCAAATCTGTATATTCGATTTTATCACTTTTAAAATTGTCCGATAGAACAGATTAATTAGATCGCAATTTTTGAAAACCCCTTATATCTCACACAACCACGTAACCTATAAATATTAATAAGTGAGGTCATCACCAATCAGAATGTATTTCATGTCAGTTTTGACTTTACAAATGTCATACTGTTTCAAAAGGTAATGTAAAACAATACATATGATACTTTTTCACGAGCAGTGTTCAGTATTTTAGCTCAGTAATAGGGTCAAATTAAGGACAATCGAAACAGTTAAGTATAATGTTAATACTTACGAAGATAGGATCAATGCTACTTATCAGTCTACACTTTTCTAGCAATTTTATTTGTTCTTTTAATTATTGTGTTGATAGTAGCATTAAACCCAGCAAAAATTTCTATACGGAAATTCATTGTCGGTAAGAAATACTAATGCTAATTAAACTTGACGGCCAAAAATCTAGAGAGTGACTCATGTTATAAACCTGCTAACAATTTATAGCAGTCAACACCAAGAAATATACATGCAGCCCGTATTTTTTTCCTATAAAATCCTGTGCCGCACATATGAGTGCATACCCGATTACACAGCTTCGGCTGCAGTAAGTACGCATGCCCTGCAGCTTTTGATTGGCTGAGACGAATCGATGGATCCACCTGTTTCATTTCTAGCGCTATCATGGGTGGGTATATCGTTTGGGCGGGCAAAATTTTGAATATATCTTCTTGCTAATTTAATTATTAATGTAATTAATTTTATTAAAGATTTTGTGTTCTTAAGAATGGAGAATAATTCAAGCTCTACAGCAAGTGAGTAATATCAGACGATGACATGTATGAAGAGCTTAGAACGCGATGTTAAAATATGAGTGTAAGCGATGTTGAAATAATGTATGTATAGTGCAAATAAAAAAGTGGTAAAAAAGCACAACTGTGAAACGGAAAATTATTGAAACTCGTGATATGGTATTTTTAAAATTTTGACAAAAATAAATTCGATTGCTATATCTTACAAGATGGAAATTTGTCCATATAAATGATATCGAAAAGAGTATACTGAATATACCTAGCCTCATGGCTGACAGATGGCACAGTTGCCGAGAAATAAAGGTTTAATATGGTTTTAAAAAAATATTGTTTTTTGCTTTATAACGACGCTTAGAATTTTTTGAAGGATAGTTTCATTCATTCTTATTTTTCTCTATCCTCTCTTAAAATATTTGTAGGTAGCCATTTCAACCAAGTTCAAGTACAAATAAGAAAGTTTTGTTATTTTCTACTTTAATCAAAGAAACGGAATTATATAAAAATGGTTCACCTACAAGTGTAAAATCAAAGATCTTGAAGGTTGGAACGTAGTCCACCAACGTTCGAGTTTGAATCCGAATGTGCTAGATGAATTAATTTTTCTGGTACTTATATTTTTTTTTAAATTTCATTACTTAAAATAAATGTAACTAAATGTGAAATTATAGAGACCAAATGGATTAAACTAAATAAACAGTCATTTTTAATAAAAAAATCACTTTAATTATTAATCCGTATGAATAAATGCTGCCATAATATTTATTTATTTATTTTTCAATTCAGTTTAATTTAATTGGTTTGCATAAATCCATCATAGTAAAAAGTAATTGTGGATTAGAAGAATAGTATTAGAGATAAATACAGATAACTTTATATCGGGTGAAAGGTAATGAAATGTGTTATCTGGTCACGTGAAAAAAATATGTGGATTCCATTTAAACAATCAAGTTATCCATGATTGAAGTTTTCAGAATTAGGCGTGATATCAGCCATAACAAAGTTCATAATTGACTCTCTCTTGGCAGAATGGAAGGTGGTCAATAATTTCCCCCAATCACAGCCTCCTATGTTGCCGCCCACCTCTGATATTCAACTGTTTCTAGACATCTACTTTTTGACAAAATATCGAATAACGTCCAAACGGTACGTTTTAGGCACCAAGTATGGTTCATGAAGTTACACTAGAATTGACCGAGGAATCCAAATATGCAGTAATATACAGAGGGTTCAGTTTAAAAAATATAACTACTATGAATCACCCTGTATATGTCTAGGAATTCCAGTAAAAATATTTTTAGTTTGTAGCTCTCAATATTGCTGTTCTGCGAGATGAAGATCACTGTTGAACTTTCAAAAATAATACTCCTATGAAATCAGATTCTCCACATGCCATATCTACTGCGCAGGTCCACATGCTGAAATAAAGTTGCTCTATAATTTTGGCACCAGATATAGTTAAAATTTTTGACGTATGAGAGCTTGAATTGATTATATGCGATTTTCGAATATTGAGACGTATCCATAGATTGTAATCTTGCAGTTAATTCGGCAGGCAATAAATCCGTTGTTTTATTTATAATTGCCTTTTCTATGCAGGAGGATTCTCAAATTTACATTGATGCGAAGACTCTGGAAAAGTTCTTTGATGAGCAACTTGAAAAATTTCTACCAGAGTACGCGTACGAGACGTTCGAAGATGACGATATCAGACCACCAAACAGGAAATATCGGAGGATAATGACTGACTGACAAATTGTCCACGGGGCGAATAATACTATTTATTTCTCCCTATAGTTACAAATTGAAATAATCTTATGCGTTTGTTCGGAAAAAACCATGAAGATTTGGAAATAAGAAGGTAAAAAGTTGGAACATTTTCATTAGGTTGCGTCTTGACTCCTCGAAAAAATTACCTGTATCCTGTGAATTAGTACGCTTGGAGTGTTCCCTTTTGTAATTGACCCCTAAAAGACTTTAATATCCGTGCCGAGAACAGATTTGCATTCAGTCACAGGTAAGCTGTTTCACGTTACATTCTTTAGCTACAAATATTTGCTGTTTTGACGATAATTTGCAAGTGTATTCCTTGCATAATGTTCCATTTGTTACGGTTAGATAAAAAAAACATTACTTTTTTCGGACAGCACCTGATATTTATTGTTTTTTATAAAAATCTCTTAGGTTATTTATTAGATTATTTTATTATTATATGTTGTTGTCATGTTTTAATGATGTTAGTGTTTTTAGTAATTTTTTAGTGAATAGTATAGAGCGGATTTATAAAAGAAACACAGAATACGTGAGTAGACACTAGAGATTCAAAAAGGGCCTGCATATTTAGAGTAAAGGTTATTAGGACTAGTCAAAAATTTCACATAAGTACCGTACTATAAACTCCCGTTTACGTGGCTTTGACACCACCAGCCGGTTATTATAAATAAGCTGAATATTTTCCCATTTAACCAGCCATTTGAAAAATTCTATTTTAAACAGTGATATTGAAAGGGTTAGATTGTTTGGTGTGTCGAATAATGAAGGGTCAGTTAAACGAGAGTTTCTGATTTTTTTATGTCTAATTTTGTAACAAAATATTGAAATTTTTCATATATTGAATTAATTATTGCCTATTATAAAAAAATATATATCGCGTTTAATTTCTTAAACAGTTTTAATAGCGTAGTAAATATTGACAAATAGTTGTCTACTGTTGACCTATACAGGGTGTTGCAATTATTCAGTGATAGTGATGATTTTCTGATCCAACATAAAAAAATTAGGTGATATAAAACGTAGACTGCTTAATTTTTGAGAAGCTATATGAACGTATGATTTTTTGATATTTGCATGTCTCTTTTCAATATATTTTATTTTTCTTTTCCTGGTATTTGAATTGGTAGCAAGGGTTCTATTCACGGTCAGTTAGATGACCAGATTTGATACATTCAGTGGTAGTTGCGTAATTTTCTGATTCAATATAAGAAAATTAGGTGACATGAACGTAAACTGCTTAATTTTTTAGATAGAGGATCAAACTTTATTAATGTATGAATTTTTGATATTTGCATTTTTTCAATTTTTTTTTTCTTTTCCTGGTATTTGAATTGGTATCAAAGGTTCTATACACGGTTAGTTAGGCGAGCAGCTTTGACATTATTACCACAGTCTATTATACAGTCCGGCGTCTTCACGTCGGCTCGTTTGATGACGAGGTCCCAGATTTCGTTTTTTTAGACGACTGCGCATTTAGCAGCGCACCTTGGCGCGCTCAAGGAGCACGGTGATTTGTCAAGAAATAGAATTTCTCCCACTTCGTCGTGTACATATGAATTTCATTGGTGTTCATTGCGCATTTAGCCGCGATTTAGCCACACCCTCTGGAACCTTCACTCGACGAACTGTATAATAAACTGTGCTATTACAATTAACTTAAAACTAGCCAACAAACTACATGTTAAGTCGTCATGGACGAGAAATTCGCGAATATTTTCGCAAATTATTTAATGGGGGGAAAATTTCTACTTTGAGCAAATTTTGCCAACGTTAACATTTTTTATCACGTTCATCACTGATCACTGTCATGGTAGATTATCTCAAACTCAAAACAAACTTACTAACTCTACATAATAATGAAAGTAGCAGTAATATTTGTACTGTTTCATTGTTTTGCCAAATTCATTAAAAGATTTTCCACACCATTAATAATAATTTAAATCAGAAGTTGCAAAATTTACGCAATTTGCAAATTTCGCGTACATGAGCCAATGCTTTAAACTTTTGATATGATTCAAATCGTATTTAGATTAGTACCATTAAAAAATATTTTTAAAAATTTACAAAATTGTAGGATAAAATAGGGGAAGTTTGGAGTTACTGCAGCTTTGCAGGTTTTTGGTTCCAAGATAAATATCATCCTGTAGATTATTTGGAATGGTAATTCCTGTTTCATTTGTGGTTAAAAAATATGTTTCTATAAATATAATTAGAGACTCAAAAATTAATTTTGAAACCAGGATTTGTCTAAAATTTTCAATATTATTTTTTTAATTTGAAAAAGTATCTCAGGTGTAAGAATCCACATAAATGTGTCTCCACAGAAACCAGAGACACAAAAAGTGGTTCTAATAGGAAAATTATTGTTTTTTTTCAAATGTCTACACACACCACTAAATAAAAATATTTCAACTTTTATTATTAATAATATAGTTATGTAATACTTTTTTATAAATAGAATATATATTTTGGGGATTTATGTGATAGTAGCTGGGTATTATAAAAGGCAATAATTAACTAAGAAAAAATGTATTATTTATTCGGTACTTCTGGAGAATTTTTGGCTAACTGTATATTATATATGTAAATGAAACGATATAATCAAAATTGTGTTTTTTTTTAATTACATACACAATATATATCTAATGGTTAATTTCTTTAAACTGAAAATAATTAAGGAGATATATATGCATACATTCTTTCCCAATGTGTGATACATAGAACTGCACATTTACAAATTTCCCGGTTTAATGATCATCCGTTTTAATATATTTTGTAAGAATGCTGATAATGAAGATAGCTATTACAGTAGAGTATCATTTACCCAACCTCAACAAGACGTGTCCATTATTGGACATACCAATTAGCTAGTTAGTGTTGTGGACTTAATATTAAAACTATTTATTAAATATGAACTTGGTCGGACACAGAATATGGAAATGGTTGCTTAATTGGGAGTGAATCAAGGGTTTATTAAGTGAGGTTCTGCTGTGATAGTTTTTAAATTGTCTGTAAATTTGAGTTAATAACATATAAAATTTAAAAATTAAATTACTGAATGTGTGGGAAATTGTTGCTGACTTGTGCAATCCTTCGAGTTACTTGCTACAAAAAGTATTTTTCAGATCTAATGAAAATAAACTTATTCTTGTTACCACAGATATATACTGAATATTTGCCACAAATAATGTAGAAAATATTTAATTTTTCTTGTTTTTATTCCAAACCTTTAATGTTATCAATACATAGCATCGATTCATTTCTAGGTTATTTGTGGCATGATGTGCAGCAACTATAAATTTTATTTAGAAATTGATGTCTAATAAGCTAGGATATATATTTCCATTAAAATTGTACATAGGTATATATAGAAATATATACAAGTGTTTTGTATTTCATTTACGTCCTATTTATATTCCTTGTATACAGGGTGTTTCATTTATATGAAAGATTGAAATTGTATAGATCGAAGACACTTGGCTTTGAAACGACAGAAAGGTATTAAAACATATCTTTTGCATCTAATGTAATGTATAAGACTATTATTTCCATTTGATATTATTTTTGTTAATTTTTAAAAACTTGGTAAGTAAGGAAAAAAACAAGGAGTGCCCTGTATATAAATAAAGCAGTTTTAGTTATGAGACATGTAGCCAAGTGATAGTAATTTTTATTATAATGTAAAGAACATTGGCTTCTGTAATTGTATATTTGGATGTTTAGAACGTATAAATCGGTATGTACCCCGCATGTATAAAACATTGTCGCATCGATAGGTACATTACTTATGCATATAAACATCTTTATACGTAAAATGGTTATTAGATATGAAATATATTATACAGGAAGATCTTTATATATTTTGTTATTACATTTTCTTAATTATTCATTTGAAAGAAAATAAAAATGTAATCTATATACTATATAATTATTACTTATCAATATTATTCCTTATACACGATGAGCCGGAAGTATATGTAAAATATTTAACTGGAGATTATTCTTGTCAAAACAAAGTTGTTAATTCAAATAATTTTTTTTCTAACATGTACAGGGTGTTAAAATTTAGGAAAATGGAATCATCACTATAATGAACTTTTTTAAGAAAAACTATGTTGTATTTTGATTAGTTGGGTATTTAATTTAATTACTGAAAATGCATAATACATACTTATGTGCATATTGTAGTGTAACATTCAACATTGTTGAAAAAGGAAGTATTTGGCCAATAATCGAGAAGATTTACCTACGTTGTGTTTATTTATATTATTTATTAACTTACCTCGAATGTGCTACATATTTACGAAATTAGGGAGATTTGAGTAGTTTTAAATAAAATAAAACAAATTACTAAATACACCTCGTTATTAGTCTGTCAATGGTGTAATAGCCTACCTAACCACCTATCAGTGCCGTACTCAGCCTTGAATTCACGGGGAAAAGAGCATGACAGAAAACCCCAATTACAACTCAAAGAATTGCTGTCGCTATTGCAATGGTAATAATAATGATAACAATAATAAAAATGTATCTGTACTTCAGTACTTGAATACACGGTAATATAATCATAATTCTACATATAAAACTGAAGAGTGTTTTGGTTAGTTAGCCGACTTGCGTCAGAAGGTACTGAGGTCCCATACGGGCGCTACCCAGCTAGTAGTTGAGGGGTTGAACAAAAATCTCAAATCATATCTCATGCATCATATGTTTTATCGGATGTTTGTCCAGTCACGGAAGAAAATATTAGAATTACCAAGGCTCCTCTTACAAACATCTGACAAGCAATCCGCTAATTCAAGTATTAAAGTAGTAGTCGTAGATGATTAATAATAACTTACAATACCATTTACAACAGCATAACTTCGACTCAAACTAAAGTTATACATATAATTTCAACAATAAATCAACAAGTACTGTTTTACCTCAAAATTATAATGAAACTGCAATAAAACAGTAAAAGGAACACAATGACATTGAATCTTTAAATACAATATACA
This sequence comes from Monochamus saltuarius, assembly GCA_025584915.1. NCBI lineage: Eukaryota > Metazoa > Arthropoda > Insecta > Coleoptera > Cerambycidae > Monochamus > Monochamus saltuarius. The sequence goes on along the minus strand of CM046724.1, from coordinate 21,207,817 downwards.
AAAACAAGTTACTGACCTGTAAATTAGAACACATGCACCACTTATTACCACTCACTGTCTTCCAGCCAACCTGCTGAAGTCTTAAAACCCAACTAACTACTCGTTGAACACCCCGCGTTCCCGTGTTTATTATTGCTTTGTCTCCAGTTGCGCCTCTAGCTAATGCGTATGTAATATTCTATACAGAGTGTTATTCATTCAGCAGTACAGATATGACAAAATAATATTTAACTAAGTAGATTTCCACAATATTTTTGTAAAAAGTTGAATTCCTACTCAAAAAAAGAAAAATTATGTAAGAATACTTGTTTGCAGTGAAAAAATGGGTTAATCTAAAAAACTGAATAATTTTAATATTAGTCAGTGGCACAACATAGTTATTTAAACAAAAAGTTCACCATAGTGATGATACTATACTCTTAAATTTCAACACCCTGTATTACAACAGATACCTCTTGGAACGAGGTATGTTAGAACAAAAATTTATTTGAATAAAAACATTGTTTTGACGAGAAGAATCCTGAGTTAAATTTGTTTCACCTATTTCTGGCTCACCCTGTATAGCAGTTAACCAAACTTTCCTCTCTTTCCACATAATTCATTAATGATTTCTATTAAAAATGTATGTAGTCTGTAACGTATAATAATATGAACAGACATTTTTCCTAGTTTTAAATATGGTAGGTATGGTAGTGCAAAGGTAAGTTTTTTTTCAAATAGATTTTTTTATATTATTTTACAGTTGTGGTCAGTTTGTGTTTATCTTATACAGGGTGTTTCTCAAATAAGTACATTCCTTCAAATGAAGTAATCGAGGACCTGCTAATTCTTAATTTGAATAAGGTATTTTGAAATAAAACGTAAAACAGTTAAAGTGGTTGAACCTGTCTTGTTGGCAGTGGATGGTATCAGTCTCATTCATCTAGTATTTGGCATGGGGTATAAACAGAAAGAAGAAAATATGTTGAGGGCAAAGATTTATTTGTAATTGAGATCTACACAGGCTGTTTGTCAGAACAGGTAACATTTAGACAAAGATCTTAAAATGACCTAGATTTACAATTACAATAATGATCTTGGCAAATAAATGAAAAAAAAAAAAAATGGCAAGAATATGAAAATATAGCAATAAATATCCTTAAGTTAATATCACTTTGTACAAAATAAAACATTTAAAATTATAAAAATGTACAATAATAAGTTGCCCAGATACTACCAAATAATCGGTAAGTGATTTAAAATAAATTTGAACAGAGTTTTATGTTTATAACTAAATACATTGTACAATAATGACTTGATTAATTACTGTAAAGAATTAAAGCATCTTAAAATTATGTTCACCAAACTAAATTTATTTACCATTGCAATATCTTCTAGTTTCCATCTTTAAACGACTCGATTAAAATTTTATTACAAATAGTCTATAGATTAATGATCTAAAAAGTTACGAGTTACATCTGATTTAAAAAAAGTCATAACTGTCGGGGAACAACTGTAAAATTTTCAGTTACATATCTAAATTTTTGGAAAGAGTCACAGGTGCATATTGCACAAAATATAACGAAGACGTGTGCATACAGACAAAGAGGTATATTACTTAACATTTCACATTGTCATTTTATATTACAATAGACTAGAATGTTTAAGCAAAATATTTACAACAAATCATACGTAATTTACAGAAGAACAACTATTTTGAACCACACAGTAAATCTGTTTGACATTTAGACATTTTATAATAACAACTACTGAAACTACTTTCGACTCAGCTATCATAAAGAGCTTTAAGTCAATTTGAAATTGAACTTTTACTCTAAATTTTAAAGTACGTTAGAAGGCAATTTCTTTGTAATTATTAAACTTCTTGGTATACATTTTAATTTACTTTGTAATTGCGTTATTTTTCTTCTAAAGTGCAAGATTTTATAAGAATTTATGAGAAGCCAATCTAAAATGTACACTAAACCTGCTGGATGCACTAAAGATAAGAAGGTAAGGGGTGGATATTGTGTTGTCCTTAGAATACTTCATTATATTTTTCATATTTATAAAAGTTTTATTACTAACTTCATTAGTCTGATATTACTGTGTGGGACAAATATTACATCTATAACAAACAAATAAAAATAAATATTTAATATTGCAACCAAAATATGTCATCAAAGCTTATTTCGCTAAATATATTGAGGCTATATTTCTTATCCATCTTGTGCTTACGTTGGACAAATAACTGAAAAAAAGTTTATTATACATTATTTATAAATAAAGGAATTAAACAATTCTTTATGGTGTATGGTAATAAATTATTTAATTTTGTTTGAAGAAGAGTAGGAATATTAATGAATATTTATTAAACACATATTTTTTATTTATTTTTAAATATGGGGGATGTGGATGTTAGTCAAATAAATAATTGGTTGAGTGTATAAGACTTGAAAAGAACACTATTGCCAGACTAAAATAAAACGGTTACTCATATTTAACATGTGCTTCTAAAAATTTTATGGAAGAAATCTTACTTTGGTATAACATTAAGTAATACATACCTTTCAATATATAATCAGTTAGCAAAGTGGGTACTGTAGGACTGTCTTCATTAATGGCTTTCAAAACTAAAACAAATACATATATGTATATTAACAGAACATGTATATATTACCTTGAATAATAATCATATTGTATAATATATAGTGGGGCAATAATATTCAGTAAACACTTCAATTTGCGGTAGGTAGATATTCCTTTTTTTATGTTGAAACATTCTATACACATTATAAAAATAAAATTGTATTATCAAGCGCCAATTCAAATCAGCTAACACTTTTTTTTCCTTAAAACAATATATAATATGAATTTTTGAGCCCATTATTATATATATAAAGTTGTTTACAGGCCTCTTAGGCCCAGAGCTGCGTTATTTTCCTCCACTACATTCTGTGCTTCGCCTTTCTTTTCCAATCCGTGACATTTTTCTCCCTTAGATTTATTGCCACTGCCCATCTCCATCACTTCCTCAGTCTCCTTTTCTTCTTGTAGTTAGGTTTACTCCCTACAATTTTTTTTAACTATCCTTTCATCCATACATTCTAGATGCCTTAGCCACTGCACTCTTCTGGTTTTCTCTTGATTTCTTATTGAAGATCCATGTTTCGCTGCCATACAGCGCTGTTGGCCTCAATATTGTTTTGTACATTCTAAATTTTACTCCTCTGGTCAAAATTTTTGATTTCATTAAGCGGTTGACTGCTGCCAAACTTCTGCTTTCTTTCATTATTCTCCTATTAATTTCTTGCTCCTCATCACACTTATCTCTTGATTTATCTGCAATCCCACTTTACATGCTTCCTTCACAAGTTTTCTCGTTACTTTTTCTAATTCCCTACTCCCTCTTGCAATTATGGCCACAGCGTCTGAATATTTTACTATTTGGTGATTTTTAACCAACATGTGTTTTCTCTGTTCACCTGACTATCTTTTATAACCTTTTTAAAAATACGTATAGTAAGGTAGACCTAATGGATGGCTTCATATTAAAAAAATGTTTTCAAAATTTGAAGATGTGACTGTTCAAAGTGGAATGCACTATACAGGGTGATATCACTTTAAATACAGAAATTGTCAGAATTGATTCCTTATTGAAAAATAAGTAAACTTCATTCAATAATGTTTTGCACAAATATGAAATGTGAAACATTTTTATTTAATTGTAAACAACATATTAAGTTCCTAATATTTTTGTGGAGTAAGTTAGGTGTGTACGTTTCTCTTATATAAATAAAAAACCTGCAGTGACTTACACTACCCAGAGCCATGCCACTGGTCGATACAATACAACTACAAGTACGTCAGTAAAAACTCCTTCATTCATCTAAACACAGGTCCCAACTTTTTAAAAATTGTTTTAAATGTTTGTGAGACATAACAGGAAATGTTTGTCTCTAAACTTTAATCCCCTGCATCGTGAAAATAAAGCAAAATTTTACAGAACAAAGTTCATATTTCAATAACTGCATACAAGGCTTTACCGTACATTCAGTTAAGACTTGAAAATCTTATAATTTTTTTTCTATTTTGCAGGCTTTCTGAGTTATGAGATATTAAAAAATATAAACTTGCACCCATAATTACAGAACTCTACATAGTTTTAATAATTTCTATGTGAGGCAAACATCATTTCAGAATGATTGGAAGCATGTGCATTCAGACGTCATCAGCTTATCTTGAAAATGATCACTTTTTAACTTTTTCTTCCTTATTGTTATTATTGTAGTTTGGGGAGTTGTTTTTCTAATTTGACACCCATTTTTGAACAAAATTGGTGCCTTTGTTTTATAACTATAAAGTTGACCAAGAAAAAAATAGATTATTTATATTTTGACAGCATTAGTTCACGCTCACTCAGAGATACTGTATAATTTTAGTTTTATTTGCAGTTAGGTACTCACTTTTAATAAGGACTTGCAGAGTTTGATTATCTGGGGGCCCACTATCTATGTGATACGGAATTACAGTCGTCAGATACTAAAACAGATAAATACAAAAATTAAAATGATTTCTAATATAATCCAGTATAATTCTTTACCTTAGGATCAAGTCCACTTGCGGTTTTTAATGATGAATTTTTAGCATTACGTTTCTTTTCAACATGGTACTGTCTGCGTTTGTTTTGCACTGCTAAAAGAAGGGAAATGAACGTATTCTTTAATTCCTTTTCGTACTCTAGTTCATCTCGGAGAGCTAATTCTGATATCAGTGTTTCGGAAAATTCTCTAATCAGAACTTCCAACTCCAAAAACAATTCATTTAGTTGAGAGAGACTGAGGTCTCTCAGTTCTGTAAAAAAAATAAATAAAATTATTTGTTTTAATATTTATATAATATACAGGGTGTCCCAAAATTAGCCTGACAAAAATTAACTGTGTATTCTACGATCAAAAATAAGAAAAACAAATATATAAACATAGGTCCATAAATGCCCCCTAACGGAGCTATTGCTCTTTAAAGGGGGATCCCAAAATTTGATTTTCTCCAAATATTTTCAAAACAGATTGAGATAAAGTAATCAAATTTAAAATGCAATTAGATTGCGAATCTAATGTCATAGGCGTGCCAAATTGGAGGGGTTATTGGATAAATATTGCTCCAACTTTTTCACGTCTCAAGGTTTTTGCTGTTAGATCAAAAAATTAAAAATGTTGAACAATGTTACAAAAAAAAGGTAGGTACCCTTTGATACATGGTGATTTTCCGGGTTGTTATGCCGTGACCTCGGTAACTGGTAGCTGCCAGAAACAGAGTTAAAATGCACATCCCTAGCATTAGCTGGGATACTTTACCTGCCCTGGTTGTTCTCGGGCTAGGCTCTGTGGGGACAGACCTGCTATCGGTGTCTCTGGGCCTGTCCATATATTGATTTCGGTTCCTACTGTTGGTATTACGACTGCTACGGTCGGAACCGCTTCTCGGATACTGGTGGTCCTCCGAGGCGTTCCGTAGCCGCCGCTGTAACTGGTCGCATCCCATGCTTCCAAACGTTTCGCCGCTCTTCACTGTCGGCATCTTCAGTGGTGACTCTGCAAAAGCTTCGCCGCGACTGAGCCCCCTTGGTACCCCCTTGGTAGGTACCCTTGTTTTACTTTGATAAATTATTCCGTTTACGAGTAATATTAATTTAAAAATTTTGTGAAATACCACAAAAATATTAGATATGCAAGCGGTCGAATTTTATTTAGTAAGCTTGAAAAGTTATCTGTCAGTTTATTTGACACATATTACATGTTTTTAAAAATTTTTGAAGTATTAATAGGCTATATTAGAATTCAGAAATTTACAAAAAATTACATTACTGATATGCATTTTAAAAGTATTGTAAAAATGCTGAATAACATATTTAATATATGTTAAATAAGTTGACAGTATTTTATCAGGGATATTTTGCCTATTTATAGTTTCCATATTAAACTTTTGTGGTATGTCACAAAATTTTTAAATTAAGATCTCGAAAACAGAGTAGTTTATCGGATTGAAATTTGAGTAATTTTATCATTCAAAATATACCAAAATTTTTAATTTTTTGATCTAACGACAAAAATGTCAAGATACAAGAAAGTTAGATCAATATTTACCCATTGACCCCCCATTTTGGCACGCCTATGACTAATTATGAAGAATTATTTTCAGAACATACAATACTCGCAATCTAATTGTGATTCTCAATTTCAAATTTGATTACTTTATCTTGATCCCTTTTGGAAATATTTGTTAAAAATCAAATTTTGAGGTCCCCACTTAAGGGGCCATATTTCCGTTAGAGGGCGTCTACGGACTTAGATTATATAACTTTTTTTTTTATTTTTGATCGTAGAATCCACAGTTAATTTTTGGCAGGCTAATTTTGGGGGACACCCTGTATAGTTTAATTGGCAAAAGTGAAAAAATTACTTACTGTCTTCATACAATGGAGAGCTTAGGACTTCTTTTGCTTTTTCCATTACTTCATTATTTTCAATCAGTGAATCTCTTGAACCTGGTGAACCATCCAATGAACTGGTTTCGTCTTGCATCATGTCATCTATTTCTTGAATTACTTCGTCTGCAGTTTTCAGTGGTTCTGTGTCTTGGTTTAAGCCGCCTAAGATAAGTGCATGCATATCTAAATCACTCGCTACAGCCTCGTCTTCTGAACTTAAATCTAGATCGTCTTCTGGAGTCTGTGGTTCCTGGGAAAAGGAAATTGATTTGATTTTTTAATTATTTTTTTAGTATTGTAATATAACAGATAATGGGGACATGAATAGCAACAAAATCATTACTTATATAACCAGTGGCGTAGCCAGAAATTTGACATGGGGGGTTCAGTGAACAAAGTTTAGTATTTCAAACTAGATTTTTTTAATAAAAAAGTAAATAATTCTTATTAAATTAAAACAATAAAAAGTAAATAAAAAATGGTGTCATCATAAACATATGTAAATAATAAACAAGTATGTACAAAGCATATTTTTTTGTACAAAAATTACAAAAAAAAAAAATAGAACTTAGTTGCAGGTGAACTCTAATGTAGGGGGTTGCCGAAGTAGGTCTAGTTATTGTTCACTGACCACGTTGCCAAATCTTGGCGAATAGAGTAGTGATTGCAGGTTTGTAGTGGGATGAAGACATTACCTATATGATCCAACCAACCCAACCCATGGGGAGGGGTTCTGACCCCCAAAACCCCTCCCGTGGCTACGCCACTGTATATAACATTTACAAAAATGTAATTTTTTTAATATAGCTCTACCGTAACAATTTAAATAATTTAAGAATTGATGGTAGAAAGAATATAAGAAAGGTGTTATTTAAACCTTCCTTATATTACTATTCGAGTCTCCTATAAAATAAAGCTGATTATTACAAAGCTAAAAATGGTCGTATTTTGATGATTAAGTTCATAAAAAGTATGACATCATTTTACATTGCTCTAATTGAATTTGTTTTCATTGTACAGTAGGAAACATCAGGATGAAATGTGAGACACATTTTAAAGGCATTTAGAATGAAACATATATGTTTATTTTAAAACTCTATACCAATTCTATGGATATATTCAGTTTATTCCTTTTCCTTTGATATTTGTTTATACAGAAATTTCTTTTTTATTTTCAGCTTTATAATCTATATTTTTTCAATGCTATATTTCCATTATACATACTTAGATGAATTTGAAGTTTTACATGTTAGTCTAATAATGATCCATAAAAAAATGTAATATTACAATTATATTTAAAATTTTATGTTAGAATCACATTTAAACAAAAGCCTATACTAAGGAAACGAGTATGAGTATCAACCAGTATTTTATTAATGTGGACCTTAAACTGTATGCAGTAAATTGCATTATACAGTTAAACAATAAACCATATCAAAATTGTGCAAGTGTAAAATTTTATGATCAGCAGATTTACAAAAAGTACTAACTGAAAACAAGAAATATGCATAAAACATCATTAATTTTAAGAAAAATATTAATATGATTATATTGTTTTAATAATTTTTTTTCTAAAAAAAAAAACAAAACGGTTAAGTGTGGTAGGTATTTATTTATTTGCCAATAAAATTTTTGTTTATAATTTTGACAAAATTTATTATGATTTCTGGTTTATAATGGATATTCTTATACAAAAAATAATTATTTCTGTAAAAATATTCAACACCTGCGTTTTAGTAAATTATTCGGCAGACCCCTGAGAATGTTCATTAATTCTTCATAAATATTTATTATTTGTCATTCTTTCTTTTCTATGGCGAAATTAAAGTAGTCAGTAAAATATTTTTCCTGTTTCTGCATACCTATTGTATTATAATCAGGCAATAATTGACTTCAACATGTGTTTTATAAAAAAAAAATTGGAATTTTAAGTGTACTCTTCAATATAATCTTATTTCATTTCATATATTTCTTTGATACCTTATCTTGTGATAAAATAAATATATATGTAATCAAATATGGGTCATTCATTGAAATAACAAAGGCGTGCTGCAAATAATTATTGAACAATTGTTGCCTTTACTTTAATATTACACAGCCTATATTTTATTTTGATAACTTCGGAAACGGAAAATAATAATATGAATAATCCATACTTGTCGAAAACTCCTTGTTATAGATACAAGGTGTTGAAGTTTTACTTACATACCACGAAAGAATATGTAACTAAAAGTTGGAAGTTGGTATACATATACCTTTATTAATTTGTATAGAAATGTAGTATGCCGTAAAATTCTTTAAAATAAACACGTAATTTAGACAGTTATAGAAGCATAACATTGATAATTATGAACTCAAAAGGGTAGAGACTCCAAAGAAATAAATCCTGTGTATCAATTTCTTACATATTAGAATAATATGTTACACTCTGATAAATAATGATGCCAAGAAGTATCCAGTTTAAAACATTTTAGTTATATAAAAAAATGTTTTCAAAAATTTACCGAGATAGATTCCGACTAAATAATTCTAAAACTCTATAAAATTGTTTTCTATCGCACTCAGCTACTAAGATAAAGGATCGTAAATTTAAAGAAATAATTGTTTTAGCCATATGTATGAAATTCTTAAGATATCCAATTGATTTTTCGTCGAGGTCGCTAAAGCCATTTGATATTTAAAGATCACGCACATTATACCTGCATGGACCAGAAAAGCCTGCTCATGAAGGTACCCATTATCCAGGTTATTGAAAGGAGCATGGCACACTATACCAGCACCAGCACGTACCGTCACCTGCAACTACCGTCAGAGTAGGTCGTTTCGGTCGGGGTAGAATTATGATCGCAAATTCTATATAACAAACTACAAGTCTCTTCACATGACATTGGTCTGTAAAATTTTGTTTGTTGATGCGACAAATGATCCCTATCCAAGAGCTTATGAAATTTATTTTGTGACATTCGAAGGTAAAATAATTTCCGGTGATTTTACTGCAGTTCAGGAAATAAATAATTCTTCCTGCAAACTACAGATTTCTATGTTACACACTCAAAAAAAAGTTTGCCACACACAGAATCTTCATTAAAGGCCACTCTTCATGGTGAGTCATCATGCTGGCTAGCCATAAAATAGACCATAGAATGCGTCGACCATCACCGGACATTGGTGCTGCCCACACGCTGGCCCATCCAATATAACCACGCTTGGTGTAGTCATTCCCCTTCAAAGTTACTGGTCCGGGCTGAACAAATGAGTGAAGTCATGCAGGTTACAAGATTGCGCTGTGCTTGTGCGTTCAAGTATAAAAGATCGCGCATAGTATACCTGGACGGACCAGCAAAGCCTGTTCATAAAGGTACCCATGTTATTTAATGGAGCAACGCACACTAGACCTGCACCAGCACGTACCGTCACCCGCAACGATAGCAGGTCATGACCTGCAATTTCTATGCCGGCCGCGCTAGTCCGACGTAAGGTCTGTTCCCACAAAAGTCAGGGATTGGTTTTAAACTGTTAGATATATTCGACCAGTTGTGGGTGTGTCGCTTAATTGTCGGAGACCCTCGCTTATCAACAATCTCTATTACCTTAAATAAAGTGGAAGTCTTTCGTCACACGACACTGTTCTCCAAAATCTTGTGTTTTGATGCTGTGTAGACGACGACGATCCAAGAGCTCGAAATTTTTTTTTGTAACATTCGGAAATACTGATCGTTGATCTCTCTCCAGTTCAGAAAATAAATGATGAAATGAACCCAACATTTTGTCAATTTCCTCCTCCTTTTCATACAATATCGCTAAAATTAAAATTTCTTCTTCCGAGCTACATTCAAACTCAAAAAACGTCTGCCACACCGAACCACAAAAAGTTGCTGGTCGGTGCTGGACAAGTGTGCGAGGTCGTGCTGGTTTGCAAGGCCGTGCTAGTCTGTGCAGGTATAATGTGTGCCGATCTTTTACTGTGATCTAACAACAGCTCGTATTGAAATTTATCTATTGATAACTATTCCGTCTCTAATATTTTAGCAATTTGAACTAGCTTTTCTTATTCAGCGGTCAATTTTAAACAAAGATGTGCTCTTGCTTAATTGCCGTGCACCAATTCTTTATAAAGCTAAATAAGGTAATGTTCAAAATTTGTAGTAAACATCAATTGTGATGACATAAAAGAGAAGTATAAAATATAATTGGTTTAATTATTCAGACGGAGATTGACAGGTTAAAACTACGAATTATGTAGGTACTACAAAAATTTTGAAGGATTATTTTAAGAATTACTGAAAATCATCATATTTTATTTCACGTTCATGTCAATATCATATACTTATTCGATATTTAGCAACAATTTAGAACATTTGCCTCGTGTCATTTTTTAAAGGCTTAAGTAATGCAGTCAGATATTCTACTTAATTTTCTTGAAAATGTATGAGATTTACGGCAATCAAACACAAACAGTTAGGTGCTCCAAATTATGAAAATATTAAAGGCGTAAAAATTATGAAGATATAACTTTCAAGATGCGGTAGTCAACGCCAAGGCCTCGGTTGATGTTAGATTAAAATAAGTGTCATATGATTTTAACGACCTTGAAGTAGGATACACCTCAGTTAAAAATCAATTTGATCGTTTGAAGGATTTCACAGGTTTTACTAAAAACAGCATTATTTTTTAACATCCTGTATTTCAGTAGGCATGCGCGGTAGAAAAAAATGTTATTATAGCGGTAAATTTGTGTACGTTCACTCAGTTATACCCTGTATATTTTGTAAGGCATTAACGTTTTTAAAACAGCTATGCATTGTTATATTTTTTATCATCACGCTGTGTTTGTGGTTTATACCCATGAATTGTCTAACAAGGACATTGAAATTAGTAGCTATTTAACGATAGCTAAATGCACTTTAACTTTTAACACTTATGACAGTCTTGGATCTTTGGGTGCTGCAGCTTGCAGTAGGTACTTGTATTTTGCAAACTAACTTAATCGAAATCAATTTAAATTCGTAATTAATAAATAGATAGAAATAATAAGCGTCGCAGATGTTATCATAATATATTTTTAACTTTTAAATATCTATATTGATGTAAAACGTAAATGTTTTAGTTACTAAATTTTACATTTTCGGAATTTACCTTTTCTAAATGTAAAGCATTTATTTGCAGTTTCCTCGCATATGATTTTGACCAGTCTATGGGAAGAATGTTGCCAAAATTTCCTGTTATGGTCCACCACATTCTAGAAAAAAAATTCAGATTAATAGGTATAATCATGATTTTGTTTCATAAAAAATTTGCAGTTTATTGAAAAACAATAATTATTTCTATATTCTACATTAATTTTTAACGTTGCACATTTACATGTGACAGGGGCGCAAGGACTATCGAAACCGACTTAATTACACAACAGGTGTTCTCAAAAAATCGCATACGAGATTACCATATTTAGTGAGGACTATATATATTACGTTAGATTTATACTGATCTCAAGGCGAGCTGCTTCTTAGAAATTTCACTTATGTAAACGTTTTACTACAGATATAAAAATATATACTGCAAGTTATATAAATAAATACGCATATTTGCATAAATTTTAACGGTTTTTTGCATTATGTATCTATATTTCTATTTAAAAATATGACATACTGTTATTTTGAAAATTTTACTTCCACTGTTTGTAACTGTCTGTACTATTCGTAGTTACACCATAAAACAAATATAACTTAAATTATAATTTAGACACAATTGCTCGTATTATTTTTCACCTGCTATACTATTATCGATGAAAGGGCGTTGCTGGATATTTTACTTTGTAATGAATTTGTATATTTATCGACTAATTTACCGTACTTGAAACACTATACGTATAAAGATAAGGCATAGGTATATTTAGTAACGGTTGAAGAAATATAACTAAACATGTCACATGCCGTTTCATGTTAATTTTAATTGGTAGACATGTAAAACTGAAGTTACTGAAATTTTTACGTAAACAGTACTACAAGTAAATACAGGGTGTTTCTGAAATAGAGCGTTCTTTCAAATGGTTATAGAGGACGTGAAAATAAACAATTTCCACTAAGCAATCTATGGTCTATAGTGTCATGTTACAGAAAATGAATCTAAAATTTATACGAAATTGAGCCCGATCCTGTTGAATTGTTTACAATACACTTACTAATTTATTGTGATTAATGTGTTGTGAACGTGTCTCATTGACCGTAGATTGATTTACCTTATTTTATTTAGAAATACCTTAAGTACCTACATAACAAAATAAATATAACGAATACTGTAATAAGACCTAACGGACGTGTATAGTATGAATTTTATTTCATACTCTGTATAGTCCTCTTTAAAATGAATAAAAGGTTCTAATTATTAAAACTTAAAAAATATTAGTTTAGTCAGCAATCTTTTGCTCGTTACTGTCAAATGAAATAACATCATTTTTGTATTGTTTTGTATTATGAAAAGTTCGGAGGGGATTTTAAACAAATCCGCGAAAGCAACGTGACAATTGATCCAGAAAAAATCATTTTACAAATAGAGGTAGGTACATTCCTATAAATGCTTATAATAGTATTAATATAATTCGAACTTAAATAAAATTACACAAAATATTAAATAGTGTTGTTAGGCAACATATGTTAAGGTATCAGATACTGTAATGTTCCATTTCCCGGCCGCAAATGACTCCGGGAAATAATCATTTAACGGACGGTATAAAATAATATGAAGTTATTTACCTTACAAGGCCGGGAAATGCTACTTTAATGACATTTCACGGCCGTGTATCGTACAACGTTTTATTTCATACTGTGTTGTATTAAAAATTACATTTTAATGTTTTATTTTACATAACCTGCCTGTATGTAGGTGTTAGCGTGTTTTCGATTCTTGTTTTATCGCATAGCTTTTGATTTAGCTTAGTGATAAATAACAAATTTGACAGTTTGTATTTTGTGATATTTTTTTTTCGTAAAAAATGGAAGAAATCTAGCTAAAATGTGCTGAAGTAACCAGTAAATTGGTGCATACGAAGTCTTCTGCTCGTTATGAGAAGGAATACCAGCTCTTCAACGTGTGGAAAAAAAATTATAAGGTGGAAAACGGCCTGAATGAGAATATCCTTTTGGCGTACTTCTTGGGTATCTCGAAAAAGATGAATCCTGCGACAATGTAGGCAAAATATTCGATGCTCAAATCTATGCTGATGGTAAAAGAAGGAGGTGATATTTCAAAATATCCAAAACTGGTGGCTTTTTTAAAAGGGCAAGCAGTTGGTCTTCAGGCAAACAAATCAAACGTTCTAACAAAAGAAGAAGTTAATAGATTCATGAAGAAAGCCCCATCAGAAGAGTATCTTTTGATGAAGGTAAACAAGTTTAACCTTCTCATTAGTATTGAATTAAACAATGTGCATCTTGAATGATATAGGTACTCAATGTCAATTAATTACAAAAAATACATTTCTTGATTTCGTTGGTCGAAATTTCATCAATTTGACAATCAGTTTTAAACCATTTTCTCTATTGTTACAAGTAATCGCAATGATAGGTATTGCTGGTGGTTGTCGGCGAGAAGAGTTATACCATATGACCCTAAAAGACATTAAATATTGTGGCATCAAACTAATTATAACCATTCCCATTTCTAAGGCGAATACAAAACGGGTATTCACTGTATTGAGTGACGACAATGAAGGAATAAACTTCCTGGAAATATTCAGAAAATACGTTAAGCTCCGACCTAAAAATATGAAGGAAGATTTTCTTTTTTTTTTTGGGTTATAGAAGAGAGAAGAGGAACATGTGTTTCCCAAAGAGCAGGCATACATACCATTGGGGGGGGGGGCCCAAAAAAAATTGCGGGATATTTGAAATTGGAACACCCACAAAAATACACGGGGCATTGTTTCCGCAGAACATCTGCCACTTTTTTGGCGAATGCAGGAGCTGATTTATCAACACTGAAGTGTCATGGTGTATGGAAAAGCTCATCTGTTGTGGAACAATACATTGAAGATTCCTTAGAAAACAAAACAAAAGCAGCAGGGATGATTCAAAATGGAGAAAACTTTATACAGGTTCTTCAGACCAAGCAACAAACTATATCCACCACCACTACCGTGTCTAGTGAAGATTCTGTCCCTAAAGGTATTCCTGCATTCAGCCTGCAAGGAAATTCACATTGCACAGTTACTGTTAATTATAATTATAATTAGTTTTTATAGGCTTGATTTTGTAGTTTTAAAGATAAAATCTTTTAAAAATGTGAATATTGTGTTTTTTTAAAGCAGTCCGGGAAGTAAACATTTTCCGGACTCATTACAGTACAGTATGAAATAAAATATATTATTATTCTGACCATTGTTGAGCTATGTCCTAGTATAACTATTTCTACATGTTATTGTTGCCTATTTCATTCCCCATTTTATGCAATTGTATTTTACACCATTCTTGGGTTGTCTTGAAGAAGGCTTAAATACAGCCAAAACGTCGACTTACCAATAAATTGTTTTTGTGTAAATTTGACCTAATCCCCATTTACTTATTTTGAAGATTAAACTATTGCGTTATAAGTATATTTACAAATTAAAAATATAATACAGTATGATTATAAATGATAATAGGTAATAGGCTCAATATTAATTGATAAATTTCGGCAGCGATATCATTGATATGGATACCATTCGCCAAAATTGTGAAGTGTTGTTGGTAATTTATATGTAATATATTCGTATTCGTATGCAACTATGAACAGCGCGGAAAGTTATCTGCTCTGTGTCACATGAATCGCGGCGTCGCCTTACCCACGGCGATGGCAGTAGTGACCACGACTATTAATTAAATTTTGTAAAACTGCTTCATTTGTAAATATTTAATTAAGAGGTCGTTGACTCAAATAAATAAAATATTTGACATTATTTTATAGTTGGTACACTCCTTAAAAGTGTGTAAGTAAACACTTAAAAGATAAACTCACACATTCTTGGGTTCTTTATACTAGTAATAACTATAGAATATTTATTAAGTAGGTACCTACGATTTTATTACATACATTATGTGACAATAAATTTAAAGATAATTTTCTGGCTAGTCGCATTTACTAATCAATTCCGAGCGAAGAGGGTCGAAAGTACATATCTCTTCGTTGGATATTTTAGTACCAATTATAACTACCACATGTGTATGTATAACCGGGGTTATGTCTATTTTAATACGTTTCAAATAGTACATCTTTGGTAATGGCAATATATCTTAAATGGTGAAGTAGATACCCACACTGTTTAATTCTACACCTACGTTTAAAAATTAAAACACGTTTTTTCTGTTTAAAACAGAAATATTTAAATTTTCAGAATGACATGCTGTAAACATAAACATGAACATTTTTTTACAATCAAAATCACAACAGTATCTCAAGTACATATAGGCATTCGACAAATTGTGGATCACCTTCAAGAATAAATGATGTGATTACCGAATATTTTGTGAACTTTCATGCATCGGAGCGAAAGTGATTGTGTAAAGTTATAAATATTCATTTTGTGTCGTATAAATTAGGTTTCATTTTACTTTTTAATCAAACATTTCGGTCACCCACCTACGATAATTATGTCTGTTTTGTCAGAACAGATGATATAAAAAATATTTATTATCATTCATTACTGTACGACATAGTACATTTTTAATTTATTCAATAAGATCACATTTCGCAGAAAATTTAACTAGTTTCAATCTTGGCACATACAGTTATTTAATTTCAGAAGGCGTTATTTGTATTCCAGACTAGTTACTTGGATTTAATAAAAATTGTAGATTTAAAAAAAAAACAGACGACGAAAACCACTGTAGTATAAGTCTTGGTATATCTAGTGCTTAGTAAACAACAGCCAACTTGGCTGCCGAGGCGGCACAAACCCCTGTGTCTGCTTCTTAAAAGCAGAAAGGTATTGTTGATAATAACTTTTTTTGACTACTTTGACTGCATATTTGACAATTTTGTTGAAACACACATGTAAAATACTATGAAATTAATATTTCACAGTATTTTACATATTCCCATATTTTTTTGCGAGAATTCATAAGCGGTGAAAGAAATGCTGCTTTGTAAAATGTTTAATCAAGATTTTAAAGTCGGGTCAAAAATTGTATATTAAAAGTGTGAATGAGTATTTATCAGCGTCATTATACTTATTAAAATGTAGATACCTAGCTATATCGTAAAAGAGTTGTTTTTCATTTTTTTTAGTGCCTGTAGTCGAACTAAATATAGCAGAGCAAAATGAGACAAAGAAGGAACAATGAATAACAAACATAATTTCATTTCTGAAACACTATGAACACATAAGGTCATTTCTACTTCTTGAAGAATAACAAATAACGTTTGGTCTCATTAGAATACCCAAACGACAAAAATCCTCAATTTTTAGCATGAAATTCGTATATAAATGTGTAGCTTGGAAACTATTTGTTTATTTATTTTTCAGGAGAAAATGTATGCAATAGATTTTTTCGCTTTTTCAATGATAATATAATCATTCAGATGTTCCTTTATATTTACTAAAGAATCTTGAGTTGAAGGGTATAAAACTCACATTAGGTTTGTTCCTACAGCAGTTCTTGCGTTAAATTTACAGGTAACTTGTTTTCAATTTAACTGGTCGAATATTTCTGTTTCAAACCGTTCCAAGAACAAACCCATTACCACCGTGGAACAATTTACTGAAGGATTTAGAGATGTTATAAATATTATCATACCGTGCAGAATTATTTTATTGATCACGGTGTGTGGTCCACGGTCTTTCATGTTTTCTAACGCACTTTTTCTCCAAAAGTTGAAGGAAATTATTCAATTTCAGCATTATAATTTAGCATGACGTTAATTAGAACCTCATCCTATTGGTGAATTTTGTTGTACATTTTGCGATGCGATTTTTTGTCTGTGAAAGACTTAAATGAGCCTAGTGCTTTTCCTCCTTACAAGACTGAACTCAGTCAATCTCAGATTCTAGTTGCTATCAGAATCAACATGTGAATTCCGACTCTGTCATGTCTCCAAGTAGACGATCTACAAATAATATTGCATACCACCTTTTTTCATTAGACTAATCAAAAATTCAAATTAGCTATAGCTGTGTAGTGTCTCCACAGAAAATTATAAATTTTATACATTATTTTTCAACAATGACTATCATCTTTAACGACCTCCAGTTCTATTGTAACAATTATACAAGAAAATTCCTACTATGACAATGTAATAATCCTAAGACCAGTTTATTTTAGTGTATTGTACAGCTCTGCCATGTTCATCCGAGCATGTCTTTACTGCCTACTCTTCCTAACATTGACATTCCCATTACAATGAAATTCAAGTTTAAATATCATATTTACATTTTCAGTTGTGTATCCTCGATTATTTTTAGCGTTCCGGTTTAAAATCCTCGTGTACCTACATTTATAAAATACGCTCGAAACTATCGCATATCTAAAATTAAGATATAATTTGGTGGTATATTATAGATACAAGCTGTTTATATGAAAAATAAATATTGAGATGATTTATAAATATTTCTTTAAATAAGTTTAATTGTCCTTGCCACCTGGATAAATTCTATTTGAAAAAATTTCAGTAAATTTGATTTTATATTTAGAATTTGCAAAGTTCAAATATTTCATCTTGTCTGCAGTACAAAATAAAGAAATACACTGATGTTAAGATAGAGAAATAATAATTTCCAATGTTGCCAGACTGGAAATGTCTTCTTGATTTTATATTAGTTCACTACTATATCTCTGTTGTCTACATAAATATAAATCAAACAAAATAGGAAAAATATAGCTTCGAGATACACCAGGTGAGTGTACACTCCGATCTGCATGCAAACTCAAACCCCTCTCCTGACTACCACTATCGTCCAAAGGTATTTTCATAAGCCGATCCTCTAAGTGAACTAACTTATTAGAAATTTTTTCAGTTTAGTATATATTTGCAGTTGATTCCCCTCTCCACATCGCGCTTAAAGTTTCTTTTGCCTTATCAGCACAGTGGAAGGAAAATTTTAATTTATCGAGTAGAAATTTGAGATGTCCCCACTGCATAGGAAGTATTATTTATACCATTGTAATATCTAGCTGTCATTGTCTATCGTACAGATGTTTATAGACTTTTGTCCTCTGACTGAAAAGCAAACGGAAGACGTGATCTTTCCGATTCCGATACTGTATATTGTACGAGGGGTTTCGTTTAACATAATAATCTGTACAGTCAAGAGTGCTGATTATTGTAATAATAATTATAGTGATTATATCCAAAAATAACCACCACATTTATTCGCGTATTTGAATGTATTAAGAATATTAGGTTTTTTCTCACAATAGTTAGAGATTGGTTTCAATATTCGGCCAGTTAAGTTGTGGATGTAGTTGGACCAACACTTCTGACAGTGTCAAACTAGTCCCTGATTCTTGTGGAAACATACCTATTGTCACCTTAGATAATCATTATAATCTTGAATATTAAGCAACATTTTTTCACGCAACTAAATCTTGACAAAATACATATTTCATTCAAAAATATGCTAAAACAAATACCTATATTGTAATATTGTTGAACCAAAAATTATCTTGCAATACTGCACGCTATATTGTAAACCCTTTTTGTTGTAATATTTTATGACAATTTTTGATAACTTTATATTTATTGAACGTTGAAAATCATTCTGAAGTACATAGATACTTATAACAAGAATGTATCAACTGATGCAGTAGTGAAAAGCTCAAGGAGCAGATTTATTAATGGTTGAATGTAAGGATTATGGCTTTGAGATCTTTCACCGAGTTTAATTTGAACGTTTAATTCCAACGTTATATGCCAGCTCAGAAATTAAATTCAAACATTTTATTCAGACATAAAAGAATTTTACTTTCAATAGAGTCAGGGCCGCGCCAAGGGTAGCTGCCGCCGGGGTGCGGAACCTTTGCTGCCGCCCTAGCAGCATTCTAGGTTAATCACCAAATAATGGGGCAATAAAATAAATATGGAAATATACATTAATAATAAAAATAAGTATTTTTCTTCAACAATTAACAGAAAACAAACAATATTAAAAAAACAAGAGCTAAGAATAGGAACTTAGTCTTCATAAGTAACACAAAACTAAATATATTTATAATATAAAATACATGTGTAAAAATAACAAAAATACATAAAATGATGCTCAGATATCAGTGTTGTACTGACTTTTCATTTAAATAATAGGTATCTTGTCATTCAAGAAATAATTTTTCGGGCCTTTCTTTTTGCAAATTCCTCAACCAAGTGAGATATATCTAAGTTTTTTGAAATTTGACTTTCGATACTTATTATAGCTAAATGAGAAAGTCTATCTTGTGTCATGTAGAACACAGGTAATTTTTATTATCTTTAATTTTGAGAAATATCTCGCCAGAGGCTACCGTTTCAGGTATGGTAAATAATGTTCTCAAAGCTATGGACAAGTTGGGGAATATATTTATTAAGTCATTTTGGAGTAAATATTCTAAAACTGCTAGGGGGGTCATTTCTGGGTTAATATCTATCACAAGGTTTCAAGGTTTTCAACTTCATTATACATATCTATGGCATTAATGTCCATTGGTTCTGTTGGATCTGAAAGCTTAGTTTGCAAGTCCATGCAATATTTCATTTTTATATCCTTACTTAGACTTCTGAATAAATGAAGATCATTTAAAAAGTCGATTTGTGATTTTTTAGCTGTTCAAGGTGCTCCTCAATTTTATTTAAGGCTATATCCAAAATTGTGTAATAAAAATTTATTTAAAAATATCTCTCAGGGCATTGAATGGTTTCATCCTCACTTTCATAAGAAAATATTGTCTTTTAACAGGGAGTGTGCAGTTTAGCTTAACTGACGTCTGCTACTAACCAACAGTCATTTGCCGCCCCCTGGATCGTGGCGCTCGGGTGCCACGCACCCCTTGCACCCCCGGGTTGGCGCGGCCCTGAATAGAGTAACTTTTATAAGAACGTCTGAAAACG
Source organism: Monochamus saltuarius (assembly GCA_025584915.1). Lineage (NCBI taxonomy): Eukaryota > Metazoa > Arthropoda > Insecta > Coleoptera > Cerambycidae > Monochamus > Monochamus saltuarius. Next base: position 21,187,302 of record CM046724.1, on the reverse strand, counting down.
GTTAGTATACCTATAAATTGTACCTAACAAATTAACAATATGCTAAATGAAATGGACTTACTACCTACAGGTTTTTATATTATAATATTACAAGATAAGAAATTGTCTTTAGAGATTTTTTTAATATATAGTTTTTTATTTAAGAACAGCGTAGTAAACATGAAAAATGGAAATTCAGATACTAATTTTATTATAGCCTTATTCGCGGTAGCAATTCCGAACTAGTTCAGGATTAATTTACGGATGAGAGCAAGCGCAGTTTGCATTTCTGACAATCAAATTCAAACTGCGCCTGAGCACATCCGTATATTAATCCTGAACTAGTTCGGAATCGCTACCGCGAACAGGGCTTATGTATTAGAAAAATGTATATAATTATCGTAACAAACGTTTATAATACCGACTACTAACTTCTGTACCAAATAAAGGTTATTTTTAAACAGTTTTGTCCTATTTGCGTTTTTTATGCCTACATTCAGGGACGATACGTTCTCTTAACTTATCCAGAGATGGTGGTGAGTTGCATAAAATTTGCTTTTCAAATAATCTTAAAAAAAATAATCTGGAGGAGACAGGTCAGGTGATCGTGTTGGCCATTCAAATAGTAATTTTCTTCCAATCCACTGACCTGGAAACTTTTGACTTAATTACTGCAAAACTAGAAGTGAATGACAGTGGTTTGAATATAACCTATATTATTATATGGAAGTAATTGGTTGCTATTATGAGCATTTATTACACCAAAAGTGACTCCCTTGCAGAAAAATAGCGTGTTTCGTTTTGGCTGGCCTTTACCAAATATTTACAGATATTACCAGTTTTCTAAGAACAGAAAAATTAAAAAAAATATAATCCAAGTGATCTACCAAAAAAAATGTATAATATACACAACAAATTTTGAACTTGAACTAATATTTTAGTCTTTAGTTGTGTTTTTAATAAACTTGTTTCATTGTTGAAAGCACATTTCTAATTACAAATGCTTAATTTCTTATCTTTCTTTATGTGTTTGTTAAAAAAGTATATATTTTTTAAATATATCATGTTTCATGACTTACTGCGATGTTGCATATTAACAATAAATCTCGAGAATCGTAAAAGATAGGTGTATGTATACAATATATTTTAAAATCTCATTTAATGGTTTTTCGAATAGTATATAAAAATATACAAGATATGCCATTAAAAAAAAACAAAAGTTAGGTCTACATCTTGGAAATTTAATTGTCTTCAGAATACATGGGTAAAAAAATATTTTAAAATTACTACAACTTTCATCTTCTTTCGTATCTCAAACAATACCGTAGAAAAAAGGAAAGAGGGTAATTTTCACATGAGCACCCTGTATATATTTGTGAAATGCGACTAAATCGTCATTCATTCGGAACAAAGTGTTCGAAATTTCAACATATAATGAACAATAAGCCAATTTAAACTCTGTAGCTTGCGAATATCTTCTAGTCCTATCCTCTAAAACCCCTGGGAAATTCGCTTTTTCAGTGCCACCTGCGACCATATTGCTTTGCAATATGCAAGGTCATGACATTTCAAGAGAAAAAGGTCACTTGGACTTATATCCGATTTTGCTTATTTAAGAAGTTAGGATGCTTCAAAGTTTTGGTTTTATAATTTTAAAAATAAAAAATTGCTCAGAATAAAACGCATCTGTAATTATAGTAATTGTTCAAAAAGTTCTCCGTTTGCTGCAACTCATGCTTCACAACGATCCACTAGAGTTTTTCACTTAAGTAAAATTGTTAATTTCTAATTTGAGAAGCAGCATGTGTATTATTTGTATCAACTGTTCTTTTGTATCAATTTTTTCTTGATATACTTTGTTTCATATGCTCCCATTAAAAAATAATTCAACGGATTTAAGTTGGGGGATCGGGGTGGCCATGCAACTGGGACCACCATTTTCGATCAAAGCTTGGAAGCCTCCAAACTCATTAAATAAGCAAAATTGGACATATTGTCCAAATGATATTTTTCTTTTAAAATTACATGATTTTTCATATGGCAAAGTCTGTCGGTGAGCTAATAAATCACCCCGTATATCACTACACAAATAATTAGTAAGGATGTAATTCGATTTATATGGAAAGAATTTGTGTACAATTTAAAACATAACATTTTATAACTAAAAACATCAGGCTTTTGCCTGAAAAAAAAGAAACCATTTCGTTATATAAAAAATAAATAAATAATCATTTGCGTCAAAAGTGTGACGATAAAAATAATTACAGGTATATGTTTTTATATGTTCATATGCTAGTAGTTTGAAAAAAAACTTCTATTATATGGAGTCTAAATAGGTATTACACTATAATAAAATACGAGTACTTCTCTTTATATGTATACAATACATTATGATGGAACTAATCTGAGTTTCCGAATTATAATTTTTTGTAGCAATACTATCTACATTAAATATTAAGTTCGGAAACTGAAGTAAGTATATCTAAGCTGTTTTGTTCTCTTCATTTCAAAATGACGGAATTAAAAAAAAAATTCTGTGCAATGTTTTTCTCACATTTATTAATATAGGTACAGGGTGTCCTAAAATAATAGTCATACCAGACCAAGAGAGTTGAATTTAAATCAAGTTAACTTAGTCCACAAATGATTAGTTTAGCTGAACTAAGGTAAGTTTACTTAAGTTCAGTTCACTTCAAGAATCTGTGGTTACTATAGTTGCGGCAAGAATTCAAACAACTTACGTCATACGAATAAATCAATAATTCATTATATTTTCATCAAAATATTTAAGAAACTGCAACTGAGAATAATAAAACTATATACTACACTAAATGTTTGCACTATATATTACACTAAATTACAAAAAATGATTCACGACAAACTATCGAAAATGATGTTGACAATAAAAACAATTGTGTAACGTCGCCGTGACGTAAGTCGTCTGAATTCTTGCCGTATATATATGGGATGGCCACTATTTTCTGGAACCCTTGTATATTTTGTCTAAATTTTTACAAATTAAAAACAAACTGAACATAACGGCACCGATACTTTTAAATAAGAACATAATCAAATAATTTCGTATGTGTGTTTTAAAACACTATAACTTTTAGAAAATTTTCAATTGACCTTTTTGGGATAAACCGAGGGATAAACAATAACAATAATATTACGATTAGCAAACCAACGCCCAGGAGATTTTATAACTAACATTTTGGTAAATCTCGTAACGTTTGGTGGGAAAGTGTTCCATGCATATTAATTTATGAATAATGTACCAAAGTAAATTTAAATTTACCCGTAGGCAAATTCATAAAAGCACGTTTCCTGAAAATCCCAACTCTTACGAAAAGAGTAATTGTATTATGTAAAAGTTTGTGTTCCTTTGAAATTATAAATTGCTCCTTTTTAAGTTCGTTTTGGTTTTCAAGAGTGAAATTTCTTTAATGCAAATTTTTTCGGTTACATATAATTAGTGTTTTCCGAGACAAATCTTGCAATTTGAAAAAGTCTTGTCTTTTAAAACAAGACAAGAGTTTCTTTAAAGTTTGTGCTTGCTCGATTGGAAGATCATGTCTTGTCTTGCGAGTCTCGCAAATTTCTCCTCTCGCAATTTTGCAAGACCTTGCGTAATTCTTACGGCTCTTGACTCTTGCATACAAATGAGAAATATAAAACTATTACGGATTTGATAATAGTGGTGGTTACTCTCGGTCAACTATGGTCTCGCTCGGAGTTCACACGTAACTACCGATACGGTCGATCGTCAACAATGTTTGATTGGTAGCCGTTATAAAATATAAAAACGGTCAGTTTTACATAAAAAGTTAGAAATAATGTACGAAATAGGCGAAACAGAATCGGAATTCTTTCAGTCAAGTGGCAGTGAATCGATAAAATTTGATTTTAAATAGTTATTTGTGAGAATTTTTAGTTTTGATAGAATCCATGTCATTTAATATCACTTTCTGTAACTCGTCCCTGCGACATACCTACTCCTGCTACATTCTGGAGCTTCAATTACAGATTTGTCAAATTCCTGTCGGGAAAAAATATCATTTCATGGGACGGTATCCTACAGTTCTTCAAGAAATGTAATTAATTTGGTAAAATGGCCAATTTCCACATATTTATTTATTAAAAGTGTTCTGACCATAAGGTCGATAGTCTGACTTTTCTTTTAAATACGCTAGGTGGACATTTTCAGTAATGTTCTTAACAAACTTTCTATTAAAATGATAACTTGAAATTAGTTACGAAAAATTGTTCTTTTTAATATCAAACAGTAAAATTTTATGTACCACGTTCGTATATTAAAATTACACGAATCAAAATGTTATATATTTAGATTAAACTCGGAATCAATAGAGTATCAATGTATTTTTGCACGAGTGCAAAAAGTAAGTTACCTTTTGCATTAGTACAAAAAGTTAAAGTTTAGACACAATATACAGTGCAAAAAGTAGTAACTTTTTGCAAGATTGTAGAAAAAGTGAATTTTAATGACATGTATAAAGTAGTAGTCATCAATAAAATTATTAGTTGCATTATCAAACCTTATATTTCGTTTTCCAAAATTTATTATTGATAATGTACGAGAGTAACAATCCTTTTAAACAGTTCAATCTATTATGGACTGTTTCGCTATGCTTCAGGCATTTTATCATCTCATTAAGATTTAAGATAAAATCGAAATATGAAGCAATCTTGTTACTGATAAATGTATTTGTAGTGACATCGAATCTGATAGCTCATAGGATACAAAACAAATATGAAGCCATTTAATAAGAAATTACTTTTTTATGTACTTCTGCACGATGCATATTTATGTTTTCGAATGAGTCAATTTATATGTTATGTTACTGCAGAAAATTTTCTATTTCAATTCTATTATTATTAGTGATGAATGGTAGCTGAAAGGACAATGGATTAATCTGTCATATGGCCTTCTCTTAAAATATCTTATTCATTATTTATTTAAATTTTATTTAATAGCCTTTAACAAAATTACTATCGACAAATTTCTTATAAAGAAATACAACCTGCATATCAGAGCTGGATATTAATAATAATAATAATATCACTACCCCTCATTTTAATCACGAGGATTAGCCCAGAAGTCGAAGACTTGTGCGGGAGAGGGGGCGGCATATTTTTATTAAGCAGGCCGCATTTGAGCTCATGAACGACTTAAGTTGGTAGGCCCTAACCACCATTCAGTGCAGGAATGAGGGAAACCTGGAAAACCTTATTAATTAGGGGGTAATCAAATGTCAACCGGTATCAATCTCTCACATTGACCCAAGCCAACATTCTTCCACCCTACCATACACGCAGAGAGGGTGCCAATCCTCTCCACGAATATATATGGTCTCGAACCCGCAGCGATCTAGTCACCTCGATTCACGTACTGACGTCTTAAATCGCGCGACCACTGACCAATCCGATATTACTTGATTATATTATATTCATGAGTTCTATTCAATACAATCGGCGTGGCGCATACCAATTTGTTATCTTTCTAGTAGTATGCATAGGAAGTATTCAAAGTATTTTATGAATTTAAAGTATCTATGAATATTCAAGTATTCATTCATACAGAGAATTCATGATTGCTGGAGTATTCATGGACCCTAAGGATCGTTGTTGTTTTTTCACTATATTTAACTCAAATTGCTAAGTATTAGTTTTTGATTTCATTCTCTTTCATAGTTATTTATCTGACTTAACTTTTACAATCTTAAAACATCACAAGTTAACAAATACATTGAATAAGATAAAACAGCTGGGAGTTATTTTATATACACACAGTCAACTCTGATTACGGATACAGCCGGACTTAACAGGGTCCAAACAGCGTAGTAAATATGCGCTACCCCACTGCACCTTTTGCTAATGTCCGATGGTAACCATGATTCGGCGTTTTTGCAAGTAGTATCTCCTTTTATATGTTATGTTATATGTTTTGTTAAACTATGTGTTTAACTAGATAATGTTGTAAACTAAATTTTAAATTAAATTTTTATTACGAAAATTTGCACAGAGGCGGCGTGACTTATGTTCTCTAGCCCTATATTTTATCTTTAAACATACCTATTTGATTATATTTAAATATTCATCTATACATTGTACATATTCAGTATTGTATGCATATAATATGAATACTTGAATACAAGTATTCAGGATTTATGTACTCTTTGCATGTTGTATTCAGGATTCAAGTAATCATGAATACCTATTTTTTAACATTTTGCTCAGTAATGGATTGAATAGGTTCCTGTATTTATTTTCAGTTCAGTTGTATTTTTCAATGTACCTACCTTCATCTACCATATTTGGAAATGCAATAAATTTTGAGGGATGAATAATTACACTAATTATTCACAAATAGTGTCGTAGGAAGATAAAAGTAAAGAACAAAAATTAAATGATATTATCCCTAATTATTTATAGGTACTTACTGTAATTTAAAAATATAGATTAACAATAAAGAAACTTCCTGAACGTAATATCCATTTTTACCAATATTGAAAAAGTGCGCTGTTGCTTATTGAATAATTATTAATATCGTTAGCATATTTCTCACGTTTTCCTGTACTTGAGCCCTGAGCATTGCCATTTCACATTAACGAATCAGAAACGACAATAACATTTTAATTGCAGTGCACTGAATCACTGAAATTTTAAATATACAGGGTGTTAGGTAAACATGCGGCAAAAATTCAAGGGTTATTCCTTGGCCTATTCTAAGAATATTTTGTCCTATGATGATTTCTGAAAAACTCCTTTGTTTCGAAGATACAGGGCAAAGAAAATTTGCGACAGTTACATTTTATTATCAAAAAGTACATGTAAAGTTGCTCAATCTATAATCAATGTTCGAAATGACTTCCTCCAGTTTAGATACAAACATTCAATCTTCTCGTCATTGAGTGCCGAACCCTTTCAAACACACCAGGGCTGTTTCAAATTGAGTAACACCCAGCAATTATCCGATTTCGCAATTCGTCCAAATTCTCCACTGGAGTAGCGTAAACTAATGATAGCCCCATAAGAAATAATCCAGACGGTTTAAGTCTGCGGGTCGAGCAGACCATGCGTGTGGCACACTTCGAGCAATCCAGCGATCTTCGTATGTTGCTCTTAAAAAAAAATTGCAACCAAACTGAAATGTGGTGGTACATCCTGCAGAAACTCATGCAGTGTTTCTTCCAAATTGTTGCGATACATCTCGCCAGTAAGTCTTGCTGGTAGAAATACCGGTCCAATTAGATAATCACCCACAATTCCATCCCAAATATTCAAGAACTGATGTTGAAATCGATCTTCACATACCTCATGCGGATTTTCATCTGCCCACACGTGGTTGTTATAAAAATTCCTTAATGCATTTCTTGAGAAACTGGCTTCATCGAATATGGTTGTCGCAAATTTTGTTCACCCTGTATCTTCGAAACAAAGAGGTTTTTCAGAAATCATCATAGGACAAAATATTCTTAGAATAGGCCAAGGAATAACCCCTTAAATTTTTTCCGCATGTTTACCTAACACCCTGTATATTAACAGCAGAAAATGACATGGCAAACTATATTAGACTGTCTCTGTTGCACTCTCATTGAGACAAGGCAATTTTCTCTCCAGCAATTGGTTACCAACGGATTCCATGTCTTCATCTCTTTCTTACCTATCCTATATGTTATTGGTACGAGACATGCTTCAGATGCATCCTTATTTATCTTATTGTGCTTATGAACGTATTCAAGATTACCACAAATTAGCAGATACACATTATTGCATATTAGCACAGAATATATAGCTAATATATTTTCTGTGATATTAGTTAATACGGTTATTTCGATTTACAGAGGCAAATTCAAAAGTGCTTCAACGTCGCGGTTTACAAATCGCGCTGTCATTACTTCTGTTGTTGTAACATTTGCGTGTTTACAGTAGTTTATAGATATACATATATATTACATAACCAATATTTTCTAATGTTACTGAATGTAATAAATTGATTAGATGATTAAAGTAAGCAGAGTTAGTGATTTTTATTTGTTACTTATTACTTTAAAATTTTTATTGAGGCGCTGCTTCATCTGCCTCATTGTACTGGCCGTCATTGCAGCAAATTCATGTAAATGTACATACGTCGCTGCCATAACCAATTTTTGTACTATTTCCTTTTTTTTAACTACGGGCGCGATATATTTTTTAAATATAAATTATAAATATCTGTGTACAAATGAAATGGTTATCTATTATTTTCTCAACTGACAACTGATACGTACTACAAAATCGTCACGACTGATTGATGTTCAGATCGTTTGTGTTTGTGGCAACTTGTTGCTCCAAATGTCGGTCCAATCTGTATTACAACTTGTCCTACAAGTTGCTTAGTATGTGGGCCGTTTTAACTGTCTTAATAGAGTATGTAAAAATATACAGGGTGCTCCATAATAAAACAAAACAGTTTAGTGAACAAATCATATTTATTTCTCCAATATTTTCAAAGACAACGAAATTACATCCAACATTTTCGCGTACGTTTGTTTTAAGTCTTTCTATCAAAACTATCATGTTATATCGCGAATTTTCTATTGCATTTTTGAACTGAATTTCTCGTTTTTCTTTTCTTTTTAATCTAGAATTAGAACTATGGACTGGCGTCACAAAAAGTGACCCTCTGTAGAAGGTCGGCGTCGATTACAGTTGTTTGCGTTAGTCATGGGGGGAGTGTCGGCGTAAGGTCTTCCCACAGACATGCAGGCGCCACTTTCAACTGCAGCGCCGCGACGCCATCGCCTTCTAAATTAAATATTCCGTTCGATAAAGCGCCAAGGGAAGACGCACCGCAATTTCAATCTAATGGAAAATAGCCAACTAGCTTTTGTTGGTGTTTGGCCCACGTGTATCGATTTAGTTTAGACGGACAGGTACAGGTAGACGCGCTTAACAGCATATTTTCAAGCACAAAACAACGCTTAATGGACGCTTTTATATTTTCTTTTTGGTATATCCAGTCATAAGTAAATTAAAATATCTTTAGACGTTGGTAAAAACTGCTTCACTATTTAATATATTGGGTTAATGCAAAACTTTGTAACGCCACTCAAGGACATTTCTTAGGTATATGCTTTTGCAATAATAATGACACTCCTTCAAAACAGTTTTTGAACTTCTGGAGGTTCTGAGTAGAATTTTCATTCAACTAATAACTGATGCTAAAAATGTAAAGTAAATTTCATTACGAATACGTCAGCAGTTCAATAGAAATCGCAAATTTTATTTTATCAGTGTCATTATTATTGCAAACGATTGTACTGGTTATTCACAACAAATTATCAGCTCCAGAAAGCGTACGTTACTGTCGTAATAAAAATAGTTTTATATTTCACTTCCTTATAATTTAGTTATAATACCTAAGATACGAGATATATAAACATACCCATATCACCCCAGACATTCATATTGGCCGCTGTCACAACAGCAGGCAAAATGGATTTTATAATATAAAACGTTGTATGCATCACGGGAGGTACTAGGATGATTATGCCCTTAGGCGACTTGCAACTTGTCGCCTGCGACACGTGTCACTTTGTACAATTATTATATTAGTCATGTTCGCACAGACTATCTACAATCACATTTCGTATTCTATTAGAACAAAAAATAGATATATGTCTTGGTATATCAAATTTGCCCTAGAGGTTCAAGTGATATGTATTTACAAACACCACGAGTGAAATATTAGTAGTTAATTTACCTATTTTACATTTGTTCTTCGTTTATTTACTTAGTGAATATTCAACGTTACTTGTATTAAGCCGGTCCCAAACGATGTGTCAAACGTTGGTTCAAATGTTGGTTTCAATGTTGGACACAATTTTCGTCATAAAAGTATGGCAGGCGTGTCTGCTACACATTTGTTGCAACATTGGAAACACATGTGGGACCAACGTTCGTCAGTGTCGTACTTATACTGCAGATACACAGAACAGTAAAAAAAGAAACATGTGCGCTCCTGGATTGGGTCAAACACACTATCGCTCGTGTGGGTGTGTGACGAACGATGCTTCCAACATGCTTCCAACGCTGGAAGCTCCTTTGACGCGGGTCAGATTTACCGACAGAAGCCCGAACGTGGCATGTAGCCAACGTTGGACACCAGCGCCCACCCACACGATGTGGCAAATGGTGATGTGTCCAACGTTGGAAGGCATTCGCCACATCGTCTGGGACCGGCTTTACACAATTTTGAGAGAACCTAGCATTTCAGTAAAAATATTAGATAAACATCCGAATTCCAGCACTTTGCCGAAGACAGACTGGTGCCTAGTGAAAATTTGACAGTTTTGTATGTAAAGTCAACTTGTCGGCATCATATGTCATAAGAGATAAATAGTGATAACTCTTCAGTACTCTCTTAAGAATGGTTCATAGTTCGATTGGGCTAGAATTCGTTGAAAAGGTGCACGAAATCTTTGTGCTTCGAGGAAACCATTGTTGAAAATTCCGTTTTATCGAACCTTCCCGATCTTCTTGTAATTTTGCACGTCATAATTTATCATTATGATATGAATAACTTTCAAGTAAAATTTTGCTGTATTTTTAGCGGAAAAGGCTCTTTACCTGAAAACAAAGCAGTTTCTACTCGGTGCATTGAATATTACAAATAGGGTTATTTCATAAACGGTTACTCCCAACGATTTCAACAAGATCAGATAAAAAATGTAGAAGAATCGACTGTGTCAATAGTCAGATGGATGCACAGCTGCAAAAAAATTCTGTAATTTAAAAGAAGCATGATGTGCCATAAATGGCGCCCTCTACTAGTGACGTCGAAATTAGAAACAAATTTGAATTTCTCGCCCCCAAAAACTCCCGATCTCGAAAATTGATGCAAATATTTGGATTTTTTAAAGTTATTTACAAATATCAAAAATAAAATTTTAACTTTGACACCCTGTATCTTTTTTTGTCGTCAGAGATCTATTCTTGCTCTATGTTGCATTTATTTCCGGAGACCCTGTACTTAAAGTAGATAAAGCAAATATTATTTTAGAACTAAATGTAAAATATTAAGACTATATTGCATTATATGCAATTTTGCAACTACATAGACGTACAACTCGCGTGCATATGCAACTTTATTACATCTTTTTTTAACAAAATCCCAGTTACTGATGCATTTTCGTCACGAACATTCGAACGGGACTTATTATCAAGCAGGATATTCAGTTTAATTTTTCATTCGTGCGGAAAGTTTTTACGACCCCAAATATTACTTCACTAAACTACGTTATATCGATCATTCTAATTTTAGGTTAGGTCAAACACTCGAATTTGTTTAAAGAAAATGTCTGTTTTATTAATTTAATAGTGGTAAAAAATTTTAATAAAAATTATTACGTAGCTGATCATTTTTAGTGGCACTTGTCCCGTTATTAGTTTTTTGTTTTTGTCAAGAAATTGTTTCTTCCGTTTGATTTTTAATTCAATCAACAACCATAGTTCCAACTATTAGTTACTGTTTCAAATACAACTAATGTAGTATTTTTTAACTAACTTAATATAATATAGGCTTTACATTTAATTAACTGAAACTTGATTGTATATTTGATGTTCTTGATAATTGCTGAAAAAATAAGATTTATCCTAACACGAATTTGAATATTTGGTAGCTCAAACATTAAAACATTGATTGGAATAAATAAACCTTACAGCTTACTCATGAAATTTTCCGTTAAGTAAATGTAATTTATACATACAATACTCCCACTAGACTGCAAACAGTGCAGATTTTCGATTGCATTGTCTTTTTATGATGTCTTGCTTAGTAAAAACATGTTTTTTTGTACAGGGTGTTTCAAACTCGATACTATGGGCCTATTGCGAGGATACAAAAAATAAAATTTGGGGCACGTGGTGTTAAATGGAATGAGGTAAGCTCCAATTTCAATCGAAAGTATTTGAGATTTGGCAGAAACGGCTAATGACGTCATCAATTATTTTTTTCCAGAAACACCCACATTTGTGTGTCCTGTTAAAAAGCTCTCTATTTTCTAATAAACTTTTATTAGAGAAATTTTTCTGTATTACTTTCCGTTTAAAAGTTATAAGCATATATTGTCTCAAAGAAATACTTAAAAATCACATTAGCGGTGGAAGTATCAAGGAGTCGTTGGACAATAATTGAATGTTCGTTGTTTAAAGTGCATAATTTGTTATTAAGAATAAATAAAAAAATTAAACTTGATAATCATTTATACAGTTAAAACAAAAGGTGATGATAACAATAACTAAACTTAAAAAATGAGGCAAAAGCCCTCATACTATTACAATCTATTCTCTATATGACCTCCTCTCATTTCAAGACACAATCTTCGCCTGTTTTCTTTGTGGGCTGTGTTTATTAACATTTTACCGGTTAACTTATTACAAGCGTTTGTGTTTTCTTTCAAATGATTAATATCTCGAGAAGGTGTTTTGTAAATCTTATTTTTTAAAATCCCCCATAAAAAATATTGAGGGGTGTTAGATCTGGTGACTCTCCGGGCCACTGAATAAGTCCATTAATCCCAATCCATTTTTCTGGGAGAGTGTTATCTAAATATTGCTGCACAATCCTGGCCTTGTAGGGTGGAGCTCCGTCGTGCTGAAATCATAGGTTTCTCCTTAGCTGCAAGGCACATTCTCCATAAGTGCAGGAAGTTCTTATAGGATATTTAAGTCACTCACACTGTTCAATATATTATTATGTTCATAAAAATAAGGCCCAATTAAATGCCTACTATTACTGACAAACCAACATTCATCAGTCCAAAGAACGTGCCCAAAAAGGTTCTGATCAACAGTTTCTACATTTTTCTACAATTTGAGGTATAAAATTAAGTCTGTTTTCAATGTAACGCTCTTTGGTCTTCTGTCTAGCTGTATTAACATTGAGAACAGTATTCTTGTCCTTCGGTCAATTATTTGATTCTTCCGAACAGAAAATGCATCTTCGTTTCGTCACAAGGTCGCTTCCAAAAGATTCTATGATCAGGAATGAGGCGCTCTGAATACCTTACTCTACAGCTCTTCTTAAATTTTTTTATGACTCGCCGTAAATAAGCAACATATCAACTTTTTCTGAATGAGAAAACATTTTGTAAGCACAAAAGTTATATATTTGACGTTCGCATTGAGTAAATGACAAGTATTTTGTAATATTTATAATTTTACTTTACACTTTAAATAACGAACATTCAATTATTTTGTCTACTTGATCCTTCCATCGCTAATATGATTTTTAGGTGGTATTTCAATATTGCTTATAACTTATATATATTTTTTATATTTTTGTACCAATCATTTGTCTGATATTGTAAATCTTGTTCTCGTAGTTCAAACACTCATATACAGTTTGTTTGTCTGGTTGTTTTTTATTGTGTAGTTTGTCTTATATCATTACTTTACAACGCGTAACCTCTTCCCATAAATTTGTATTTTGTAATTTTTTTGAAGGAATAAAGTTTTATTATTATTATTATTATATTGCTTATAACTTTTAAACTGGAAGTAATACAGAAGAATTTCTCTAATAAAAGTATTACAAAAAATAGAGTTTTTTAACAGGAAATTTGGGTATGCTTCTGGAAAAAATAGAATTAATGTCATTAGTCGTTTCTGTCAAACCCTAAAGATAATACTTTCGATTGAAAATGGAACTTACCTCATCCCATTTAACACCACGTGTACTAAATTTTATTTAAATTTTTTGTATCCTCAAAGCAGACCCATACTATCGAGTTTGTGACAACCTATGCATGCCAAACTGCATAATAATTACTCTATTATATTCTATTAATTATACTTTAAACAAACTTTAGAGGGTTGTGAATACGAATATCTAAAAGGTCATTTTACCTTTGACGAGGTATGCTGAGTAGCAAGCCATGTTTAGTTAAAAAATTATTTATAGCCGAACTATGTAGGTTAATATTTCATAAACAAAACAACAAATATTCGAAACCATTTTGAAACTCAACTATTGTTAAGTGCCAGTTACAAACATTTTACGCGTCCAGCCATAGGCGTGAGTACTTAAAATTATATTGCATCTTAAAGAAAACGAAAATGTTTAAAACATCCCATAAAGTCTACAGAAAGCTATGGCTAGACGACATTCTTCGCATATTTCAATAACTTCACTCAAGTATAATAAAGGACATTTGTAGCTCAAATGCATTATTTCCATTCTATGGTATAGCATATTTTAGGTATATGTTGTAATTATTTACAATTAATTTTCCTTCAATTCCTGTTAACGAATATTGTGGATGTAATTCAACTCCAGTTGGGGCATTAGTGGGCATAGTAGTTAGTTTCACATGATGTTATTAATACCTAATGAAAATATATAAAATATGCTGTACAGCTGGCATTTAAATTATCTCCCCTTATTTTCAGGACGGATCGTACATAAGAATAATTTATTTGTGCATTTGTATTTAATAGTAAGTACTTATAATCTTGAACTAAATTTACTTATTCACTTCCCGATCTTCCCAAAAGAATATAATAATGAATTGAAGATAACAATTCAATGTGCAAGACCTTATTCGTTTTGTTTATTTTCTCTGCAACAGGATTCCTTTTTCAGTAGGTGTACTCGGATTGTCTTCTGTACTACTATTACTATTGAAATCCATATTTTTTACCAATTATTTATGAAAAAACTGTCATTTTGCTAGGGTTATTTCGCCTACTAAATGTGGCGTACATGAAAACCACGTTTGTTGATATTATTGCTAAGCATTCGTCACAACTGTCATTCGGCTCCAAGAAAAATTATTTCATTTTAGTTATCGAGACACTTATTTCTACAAATACATAATGTTACGGAAGCTCACCTACCTTTTTAGTTTGTTAATTATGTCCCTGTTTGCGTTAGATTTTATAATTTTTGTAATACCTTTATTTTGACGTTTTCCGGAATATTCCAGGCCATATTCTATTTGTTTCTCGACACGTTCTCGAGATCGCAGAAACTTCGAGAACTCTTAAAATCTATATAAGCGGATCAATTATGCCGTCACAGTCAGTAAAAGCGTTGACAGTTGTGAAATTTGTTTGAAGGATATTTCTTGTATAATCAAGAGTGACAATAAAGTTTGTTTATTACATTCTATTTCACATAAAGAATCATTATGCTTCTTTCTGTTTTCAAGTAGTCTTCGGTTTGATTCTTTAAATTGGCTATATTGTTACAATATGATGTATAGCAAATTTATACTAGTCTAAATACCAGCCGTGTGTAAAGTTTTGTGTATCTCGGCTCATAAATGCGTTTGGAAATTTGACTGGAGAAAGGAATTTCGATCTGTTCATTACAATTCCAAAAACTTAACAAAGTGGGGTTCTTCTACAATATGGGTTGCTTATGAGACAATTTTTAAACGAAACATTTTAAGAATGGATTGGATGGAAAAAACTGGCCTTCCGTTCACCAGATTTGTCTTCACTGAGAATTATCCTCAAAGAAACGGCCTTATTCAAATTGGTGGCTGAGAAAAAAAGCGTTCCTTTGTTGATAAATGAAATAACCACAACCACAGAGATGTGGATTGGTATTTTTAATTACTGTAATTCTAATATATAAATAAAACCGAAATTTCTGCTTTCAATGCAGTGCAATAAACCTTCTGTTATCTACTTTATGATATTTTATATTGCACGAAGTGCGATAACTGCCATTATATTGTACGTGCTTCATTAATATCAAACAATAATTATTGATATAATAAAATTGTGTAGAGCATTATAATAAAGATATAACTACCCTGATAATTGGAATCACATTAACCATATTATGAGCGCATGTCATTTTTCAGTATACTTAATATACGCACTTCTGTTCTAAATTAGAATTTAACGGTGATGATCAAGAAATTAGTTATGTTAGTCCATTGTAGTAAACTTCCTAGCTCCAATAAACACAAAACAAATAAAAAATTCTGTTCTAATCTTAGGGCAGTCTTAGGGATTTTGGTGACTATTAATATGTATGCAGTAGTTCTTTCAAACAGCTATTTCATCTGCTTTTTCCAAAACATTTGAGTATTACTTTTTAGATCGTTTATTAAAATTATCAGATAAACACAACATAATTACACAAAATCAGCATGGGTTTTGTGCCAACAAATCGACACAGTGTTATATGTTCATTTCATATACATAGTTATTGCAATGACCATGATGAATTGTTAACAAAACTTAATGCGTATGGTCTCCGTGGTTTAGTTTTTGACCAAATAACTTCATTTTTGAAGCACTGCAAGCAATATGCCAGTTTAACCTATAAGGTAAACGACTTAAATATACAAGTTATAATATCATATTTTAACTATATTGATATGGGGATTCCACAGGGATCCGTGTTGGGTCTTCTTTTAATTTTATTACATACTAATGATTTGGAGTCTAAAATTAGAGACTCATTTATTGGCATGCATGCCGATGATCATTCTATATTAATTTCTAATGTTTTAAAGAAGCAGTTAGAGTATAAAATGTAATAGAATCCTCGAATCTATTAATGAATGGTATATGTCTTACTGTCTCTATTTCAACACTGGCGAAACTCATATTAAGCGATTCCGCAATAGACAAAAATATTGCTCTCCACTGAACATTAATTTGAATGGATGTGTCGTTGACATTTAAAAATAATGTTAAATTTCTTGGTGTGAATGAGTACACAACAGGTCTCTAAGCTTAACTCAGTATGTTTTGTTTTGAGAAGCTTACAACTGTTCTATCACAGACACAATTAATTATGGATTACCACGTGCAGATAAGCTCTAGATTGAAATATGGGGTGTGTTTTTGGGGGGTTCCACTCAGGCACTGGATGTATTTAAAGTACAAAAGCGTATTGTAAGGAGTGTCTTGCAAGTCTTCTTGAAACTTATTTAAGGGCGCCGTATTCCTGAAAAGTGTTTTCTACAAATATAAATAATTTTAGACATTTAAGAACTGAATAATATAGAGTTTAGCAAATAACAAGGATGTTATTTCATGCCACCTGCAAATATTCAAAGGTACCGAAGTAAAATCAATATTTAACATCAGAAAGCGATCTATCCAATGAATTTTTAGGTACTGAAATCTTTCAAAATACGTATTTTTTTAAATTCAACTATAGATGTAAACATTGTTATAACATAAACTTACATAGTTCTGCATATAAGATTGTTCACTTTTGTTTATAAGTATGTGAAAATAATTGTTAAAATGTGGGGTTAGAATAGCGAAATTATGTGTGTCATATAAATGCATTTTAAAAGTTATTACATTATTTGAGGAAAGTTTAAATAGTAAAAGTGGATAAACAAAACATCAATAATTCTATTTTTGATATTACTTTTGCTCTACGAGTTTTATTTTTCGAGATTTCAGTACCTAAAAACACCACAAATTTGATCATTTTACGGCGAGAGATACGGGCACCTTAAAATATTTAGTATTTTAACGTTGTTGATATATGAAATGTGTGTTTATATTTTTCAGAATAGAACTAATTTCCATTTGAATAGGAGGGTACATAATGTGAATAATAGACAAAAAAAAATAATTTTTATGTACCATTTTGCAAATACAACTTGACATCTAGTTCTCTCTCCTATTGGGATTGCATATATTCCACATGCTACCGAATTGTAGGTGATAAATGTGTCTATACCTATACATATAAATCTACTTTGTATTGATGGGAAAATAATATATAGTATCAACAATGATCCTCCTGAGAAGTAATTTTTCAATGTTGCTGAAACTGTTACTGGTAACAGATTTCACAATATTTTTTTTTAAGAAAGTGAATACAAAATAATACTATTGATTAGTGTGCAAAATTGGAAAAAAATCGGTACAATTCAGAAAAAGCTATTTGAATAAAAATAAATGGAAGTCTGTCTTTAATACACTGTCATTCCGTTAATTTTGAATTTTCGAAAAAATGTTACAGAATTTTGTCGCAATAATTTTTTGGGTAGAATGTCGAAATATTGAAAAACATAATTATTATTATCGATACTCGGTCGCGTCAAGAACAATCATTTTTTGGAATTTAGTGCAATATATAGTGCAAACATTTACTGTAGTATATAGTTTTATTATTCTCAGTTGCAGTTTCTTAAATAATTTGATTAACGTGCCTATAGTGAATTATTCATTTGTTCGTAGTAACTAGTAAGTACTTGAAATATATACCATAATACTTATATTTCTTGATTTGACTTGGCCCAATAGTTAAAAGGATGGACGTACTCAAATCATATGCTTGGCGTTGAAAACTGTGACTCAAATAAATCTTAGAAGGATTTGATGAATTAAATAATAATATTTTTAAATATTATTTTATTAATAAGGCATTGTCGTCCGCATCTCATTTGAATACGTTTTCCGCAAGGTGGGCAAGTTAATATTCTTTTGTTGTTAAACGGTATGCGTCAAAATTACTTTTGTGTGTACCTTAATCATGTACCTAGGTGTTTTTTTTACCGGCGTTTTAGAGAATGCGATTTTATTGTTTGTAGCGCAAATAATTTGTTCTATACTAAAAAAATATTTAACGAAGGTGTAAAGTAAGCCGCATGGTAAATAGTTAAACACAAACAGTTTCTAAAGCTTGGTAAAGAAGTAATTAAAAACTGTTATCTCTGAGTAGATACACGTGGTTATGCTTTACGCTACGTTTCATTTGTAAATGTATATTTCCGATATCAAAATTTTACAGTTTTCTAATTAATTTAAAGTTTACAAAAACACTACTAACACGACTAATATTTAAATTTTCCTTACTCACATTGCGGTATTTCTTGTCCACGGCCTTCATAGGTTGGATTCACTCTATCGATGTCTCCTAGAATTTGGGCAGGGTTTTGTGTTGTTCTGGGATTCGGTTGTTGTATTTGTTTGTAATAACAAATCATATTTGTCTCCCCGTGCATATTAATACCATATCTGATAATTCTTGATTTGAATAAGGCATTTCCAAATAAAACAATGCAAGATACGCAAACGCCGTTAAAAGCTATAAATAACTGTCCCATTTTGTTGTTTCGAGAAATAAAATTATTCCTCCTTATACATAAAATATCCTGGTACGTTTTGGTGTAAAATAAAGTAGATAAACAGTTAAAAGTATAGTGGTTGTAAAGTGAAATTTTAATTTAACCTTAATAATATACTTTTGATATCGCAGTTGAAATTATAATATAATTTAATAACATATAACATTAATGAACTGTAGAATATAACAAATACTTTTCTCATTTCACTCTCGACGTGTTATGAAAGTTTCTAAAATGTGTCACTTTCTCAGTTTATAACCAGCAGTAAAGCACGTTTCGGCCACAGTATTTTTCCGAGCAATAGTGTTATTCGTAGATTTGTCGAATTCCCAGAGTATTGTGTTTGACTTCAAAAATGACGTCAGTGTAAGATTACAGGTTTAGTCATAGCTTTGACTGTTATATGGTTTTCAGCAAATAAGAAACAATTTTCAAATGAAAAATATTGTTTCAATTTCAATTACACAAGGTCATAATTTTTAATGTTTTGTACATTTCTGTTTAATCATCATGAATAAAATGAATCTTCAAATGTTACAAATATACAATGCGTTCATAAAGTAACGCATAAATTCATTGTAAATAAACAATATTACGAGTATTAAAAATTCCCGAAACAGGTCCTGTTTTTTTTTTCAAAAATTCGAAATAACAATTTCATTGCTAACGTTTTATTTTCCGGCGAGGAACGTTTTATTTGAACGGGAATGTTAATCGGCACGTTATTGGTCTCAGGAAAATCCACATTGGATGCAAGAATTTGCCAGGAGCACTGGCTCTGAATTTAGTGTCATACAACTTTCTATTAAATTTTTATAAACACCTTTGATATTGTTGCCCACCCTGTACTAATTTGAAGCAACTTGTGATACATTTTTTGAATCAGCTCAGCAAGGCACATCCAGTGAAAAAAATGGAACGTTCCAGTTAAAGAAACCAGATGGTCATTACTCGAAGGTAGGTCACCCTGTATTATTATTTGAAAAAACAATAAATTAAAATCAAAAATCGACCTGTGTCAGGAATTTTTAATAATATTGTTTATTTACCTAATAATGAATTTATGTGTGACTTTATAAACACACTGCATACGTAATCGTTGTTTGTAGGAGCATACAACAAAAAATATTACCACAAAAGATGCAAAAGGAGGTCAATTTCATTTCCAATAATTTTCAGAAGGAATTATTTTTGATTCACCCAAACAAACATGAAAAATTGTAGAAACGCCTGGGTTAGTAAATATTTACCCAAACAATACCTTTGGCGATTGCTTCTTCTAGACACTCAATGGATCGAATCGACGGAGATAGAAGTTTTTTTATTCAATTATATTCCATAATTTTCTCCGCAAGGGTTTGGTAGACGCAATACAAACATTTCATATTCAAATGTCGAGGAATATATTCGATAATCTAGATCTGTAACTAAGCTCGTCAGAAAATAGTACTCTGCTTCATTATCACTTTTGGTTTTCTAAATTTATAATTTTTCATATGTATATATGCAGTGCGACGCATGTAATTTTTTTGTGGGTTACTTGCAGTTTGCAGCAGATGATTTGTAGTATTTACTTACTTCTCTAGATATTCGCTGCACTTTTGAATGTTTCATAAATATTTCGAAAGAATTATATTCAAAATTAAATCAAAACCATAAGAAATCAATTTCAACAGGACAGTGAAGTCTAGAAGATAGTTAATAAAAATGTGTAATTTTTACATCTAATACTCGAAGTTTCCCAGTGGCACAATCGTATCTACTTAGTGTGTTATTTGAATGAGTCGCAAAAAAGTTGGAAACCATTACGTTAAGGTATTAATACAAATTTTCCAAGTAAACTTAAGTCAGTTGCTTAATTGGTACAAAATATTTATAAACAAACTATGTTGCAGTATGGTTTTCACGGCGGTTGGGATATTAATAATTTAATTATATTTGAATGAAAAAATGCGTTTGTCTGTGGTGTATATGATACTTGTTATCTCGGTTAGATGTAGTAATGACTCACATTCATATGGATGTTCCCTCCCACGAATTTCCTATTTTGGTATCATTTACATAATATACTGGGATCAGTTCTAAGCCCCAATTGAATATTGTCACTTTTAAAGCGCACATTATATGGAAACATTTGGTATCAATCGATTTTTGAAAAACTCGACTCAAAGAAAAGAATCAATCGATTTTCTATATCTGCCAAATTAGACATTTGCACTTATAATATATCTAGTACTTAAATTATTTCCTTTATCAGGTCATAAATATTTTGAAAATTAATTTTCTAAAAATATTTATGAACGAGCAATAAATTTCCGGCTATTACTTTCAGCTCGTGAGATAGTTGGTAAGAAAATTTCACACAAAAAACCTCATTGTTTTAATGTATATACAGACCATTAAAACTTCAAGGAGAATAAAAATTTCCCGAAATATTTTGATCAATACGGCAACGGAACAAAATACAAGCTTCTAAGCCCAGATAACATACAGAAGATTTCTAATTGTTTAAAAAACGTTAGTGTGTTTTCAAAAAAAAAAAAGAATACCGAAAAGAACGTTATTTCCAATTATCCATTACAAAAATGTCGGTAAATTAATTTTGAACGTTGAGCGTACCTAATACCTACGTTGAGACTACTATCAAATAAACAAAAGGGTACAACAAAATAAATAATAATTAAATATCCCATGTCAGTCAACTAAGTACCATTTCCATATGACGTGGTCTGAGCGACGGGTTTTATGTTGTTATGTTTCATGTTTTTATGTAAATTTGATGCAGAAACTTTAAATTGATTTAAGCGTATAATTAACACAAGCATAGGTGCAAAATTTCCAGTTTCCTTAGTGTAGAAAATTTTCATAAAAATGAATATTTCACTTTCACAAGACATTCTGAGAATATGCAATATAGAAATAATTTAATAAGTAGTTCTAAAGGAAATATACTGACTTGTATTTGTGTAATTAGAAGTTATTTTAAAAGATAAAAGGTCAATCAAAGCTTTCAATTCATATGTCAATATTTTTTCCAGCTCAATAATATTTATCACTTCTTTGCATTCAGTTTCTTTCAACATAATTGGTATTTAGCTAAAAACCTGACTAATGACATACTTTATTATGTTTATCAAATTATATATTTTGAAATATATAGTACAGAATTAAATTGAAAAATCGATATAAATGAGCGCTTAGGATTCACATATTTCTATAAATTTTATAATACGTTGCTATCCAACTATTTTACTAAAAAACTAGGTGACCCGGCAAACGTTGTTTTGCCATATGAATTATTTCTAGTGAATATTTTGATAGTCGGCTTCGTTCTCATCCCTACTCCGTGCTGTTTACTGGTAGATTTGTGAGAAGTGACACCGGTAGACGCCTAGCGGGGATAACTGATCTCGTGATAATCGACCAGGGTTAAAAATGATTAAATTCCTAAAATGGCTTTTAAAAAATAGGGGTTTGTGATAGAAGGGTGAAAAATAAGGGTTGTATGTATTTGTTAATACCACATCATAAAAAAATAAAAATGAAAAATTTTGTCCAAAAAATAAAAAAAAAATTTGGGGTGGACCACCCTTATCACTTAGGGGTATGAAAAATAGATTACGACCGATTCTCAGACCTACCGAATATACATATAAAATTTCATAAAAATCGGTCAAGCCGTTTCCGAGGAGTATGGTGACTAACACTGAGACACGAGAATTTTATGTATATAGATATATATTTTCATCTTACGTATTAAAGGAAAACATGAAAAATATCGATATTGATGATTATGATGAATATAAATGGCAGTTCCTCCATTTTCTAAATCATCATTTTCTGAGACAACTGCAATAATACATTCTATACTTTGTTGTATCTTTGAGTGAGATTGTATTGACTTTTTAATGCTTCTCAGCTATTAGTTGTAAACATATGTTTTAAAAAGACGCTATGTTTAGAGAATAAACTAAAAACTAATATAGAATTTTCAGAATAAATAAAAATAAATAAAACCTATAAATTCGTTTGGGGAATCAGTAGTGTTAACTGTTAAATAATATTCACATAATGTATCGAATCATATTTCACTCTTTGAAATAATACGTAGTTTTCAGGTAGACTACTGAAAACACGGCACTTGCTGTTTGCTGTATAAATTGTAGATTATATATTTCATAAAAAAAGCTCGTTCCTAGTCAACCTAGAACTATATCCTAGTGCTCAAAACATATTTCGTTTGGTTAGAGCGCATGTGTCGCGTCGAGGTGACAGGCACGAAACCCCATTTACGATGGTGAAAATCAATACGTAGACCAGGGTGGTTTATGCTCCCCACTTTCCCTTAGCCGGAGCCATATGCACTTGCTACGTCAGCCCCTGATGATTTGCCGGGAGGTGAAGAACCGACCTTCGATTGCGTTTTAAGAAAAAGTACAATTTTATCCAACTATAGTCATGGTGTGATAGAAACGCTAGAATAATTTTGATATCTATGCTATTTCTCAACATTAATACAAAGCTTATAGATTTTTAAAGTTGCAGCATTATAAAGTTTGAAAAGTAGTATGTTAGTATGAAATTGTATTTTGAAAAGGTATTACTTCATAATTTCTAGAAAACAGAAAAAAAACCTCTGTCTATTGGTTGGTTATGGAAAAAATATTTTGCAATTTTTTTTTCTTCATGAAAGTTATGACCATTGAAATTATTCCTTAAATACGTACATATTTGTATTATGCTTCATTATTAGAAAATGACCTTTCCAATTTTCTACAACCGCCATTATTTTAAAATGTAATAAATATTATGGTAATAAGAAATTTTCCCCGTGGTTTTCCAAATGTACAAAATATCATTAAAGTCATGGGAATACACACAAGTTCGAGAATGTTTAAATAATATGCTGCTGCATATGAATTGTGTTTATATTTCAGAAGAGACGTGAAATTTTGACTGTACAAAGCATGCATCAGGTATTGAAGGTATTATTAAGAATAATATAAAACACTTCCGGTCACTCAGTAATGAACGTTTCCCGGGCGTTATCAATTTTTGATAGAAATTGGCTAATGAATTTAACTAAATTGAGAAATTCTGTTACGCCTACATAGACATTGTGTTATTTTTGTGCCAAAACAGCAGTGCTATGAGCACTACTTCATCAACGTTAAATTAAGCAGTAGTACATACTAAAAATCTTTTATAATACCCCAAATTTATTATTTTTTTCTCTACATAGAATTTATAATTTTAAAGCAGCGATCTCTCTTGAATTTTTGCGTCAAATGATACTCTTTCTGACGTACCTATGTATATAAGCCAACAGAACATAGTGTTGTAATTTTAGTGCCAAAATGATACTCTTTCTGACGCATATACAGGTTGTCCCTAAATGGTCAACGCTCGACCACCAATCAAAATTATTTGCATAAAGTCAAGTATCTGGAAACTTGTGAAATAACCATATAGAATGCGCGGAAACGAATAAGCGTGTTTGTTAAAAAGTTAAGTTAAAATATCAGAAACAATTGTGAATAATTTTTTCCTAATTTAATTTTTATATCAAAATTGCTGCCAATGATTAAAATTACAAATTTCGAATAAACCACGAGAGTAATCGAGTCATATCAAGAGTACCTTTTTTGTAGTAAATAATTTACTTAATCTAACTTTTATACTGAAAAATCTTTTCTTCCATTGGCGTAGAATTATCAAAGGTGTAATTACTAAAAAACCCAAGTTCCACGCCAATGGAATATCACTCATAATTTTGATATGGGGTTTATTGTCCTACAGAACGGTGTCAACTTACCAAATTTTAGCAAAATCACATAAGGCGTTTTAAATTTATAACAAAAAAAAAACGATTTCAAAATGGCAACTTCAGGGTTGTATAGCGCCTAAACGGGACAACTTTGAACTAGTTTAGCTAAATCGACTTATTTTGAGCCGAACTGTATCTGGTCCAGCGTTGTAAAGACCTTTTAGAGACACCCTGTATATTAGGCTTATGTCTTACGGTGCAAACCAGAGAAGGAGTTCTCTGGTGCAAACCATTAGAACATCTGATAGACTACTTCGATTTCAAATTTGAAAATTTTAGCTGGGGTGCTCTCTTTAAGTAGAATAGAGCAATTCTTTTAGCACTTCCGGTTATACAGGATGTCGTCATCTACTTACTTATTTTAAATAGAATACCCTGTTTATTTCGGTCAGTGGTTGCGCGGTTTAAGGCGTCAGTACTTGAATCGAGGTGACTAGATTGCTATGGGTGCGACCCCCGCAGCCGATAGACCGTATATACTCGTAAGATATATTCGTGGAGAGGATTGAAACCTTCTCTGCGGGTATGGTAGGGTGGAAGAGTGTTGGATTAGGTCAATGTGAGAAATTGATTCCGGTTGGCGTTTGACTGCCCCCCTAATTAATGAGGTTTTTCAGGTTTCCTTCATTTCTGCACTGAATGGTGGTTAGAGCCTACCAACATAAGTCCTTCTTGGGCGCAAATGCGGTCTTAATAATAATATGCCGCCCCCTCTACCGCATAAGTCTTCGACTTCTGGCCTAATCCTCGTGATTAGAATGAGGGGTAGAGATATTATTATTATTATTATTATTACTATTATTTGGATTCTACATTTTAAAGGGACTTTTATTAAGATTCCGTATCTGTCTAATGGTCTTCGAAATAATCAATTCTATCAAAAAAGCTAGCCTAATTCAAAATTGTCTATTTTTTACATCGTGTAAGCTGAAGTATTTATATTTAAAAGAGAGATAGGATAATGTCTTTCATTTATTAGAAATATTTTAAAAATAAATAATTTTGGTTTTTCTAAATTGAACACCTTGCATATTTAATCAAAAACTGTTGTAAAGTTTTACCCTTTTATACTTGCGTACTTTGATGAAAACACGGAAATGTAAAGGAGAAAATGCACTACTCATGGTCTAGACCCGCTTAATTTTTGTGTTAGTGAAATTTCATTTAATCCCCATTAGCATATTTCTAAATGTACTTATTTTTTCAATATTTCCCTTTGTCGAACTAATTATGCAAGTAATTGTCCGATACATATGACAGAATTATAAATATTTTATTCAACTAGATTTATTTAGTACATACTGATATAGTTTAAAAACATTCTTATGACTACATTAAACGTATCCATTGTCTGATCTACCTACTTACTCATATTTACTTATTGTGAAAAGTTAAAATTCCGAAATGTTTATTTCACATTCACTGTTATGTGTTTATAGTTTAGTTTATAGATTTGTTTATAACATTTTTGTATAATCCTGTTATTCGGTATTGGAATTACAATGTGGTACAAAAAGAGAAGTACAATCTACTATAATTATAAGCTATATCACTAGTAGAATCATGAACAAAAATTGTTATGGTGAGACAGATACTGACGTCAAATTGCAGGAAATAGTTTATTTACACAATTTGTTTATTAGCTGAAGTACATATACATTTGTTGATGTATTTGATGCTGCCTGCTTGCTTCTGCCAAAGAAAAATTCAAACTATGCATCGATTAGCAACTTAGGGAAGCCATTAATTAAGCAACTATTAACTAGGAAATTGATCTTTCCGGGGATGTTTTGTGAAAGAATATTGCATTTAACTGTATTGTATAATGGAGTTGTTTACAACCCCTTATCCCCTAATATTATAATCCTGTTAAAGTTATTTGAAATCCGTTCAATAAAGTTAACATATTTATTTTAACATAACAGTATTTAAGTACTTTTTACAGTGCTCTGGTACCATTGTAATTTGTTTGTACCATTTTATATGTTTGTATTTCAATTTGATATGGAAACATAAATTCTATAACACCTAGCCTAAAATAATTCGCTTTAAACAAATTCTTTTGATACAGTTTCGTGCAGGTGATTCACAAGATTACACATGTGTATTTTAAAAAGTTTGTAGGTGGTATTACAAGCACCAGTCTAAAAAAATATAAGAAACTAAGAATTCACCGTGATATTGAGTGAAATTGAGCTATTTCATTGTCATTTGAAGCTACGTTGCATTATTTTTTCACTTGTAAATTCTGATATTTTGACCGGTCAGCGACCTAACAAAAATGGAAATATTTAATACAAGGGTATGTCTATAAAATTAACATTTTCATACCAAGTGGGAACCATTTTGGTGGTGTATGTACTGGTATCTTGGAAACTATAAAAGATAGGAAAATAGTTAAATGGGGAAAGTTTTAGACATATAGTTATGATGCTAACTTAATGGCGCGGTGGGGCGGCCCTAGCTCTTCAGGTTTTTGAGTTATTTTGAAAGAAAGTAGTTTCCGAATATCTAGAAATTTTTAAAATTTGAAAACTCTTTTTCACAGCAAGCTTTTTTGAGGAACTTTACTGTGTACTTTGATTTTCATTGCGACGTTTTGGTTGTG
This sequence comes from Monochamus saltuarius, assembly GCA_025584915.1. Classification (NCBI taxonomy): domain Eukaryota; kingdom Metazoa; phylum Arthropoda; class Insecta; order Coleoptera; family Cerambycidae; genus Monochamus; species Monochamus saltuarius. The sequence goes on along the minus strand of CM046724.1, from coordinate 21,159,767 downwards.
AGAAACCATCATCAACTTTATTTTTTCACAATCTAAATATCAAATCTTGTGAACAATTGTTTTCAGATTTAAAAAAAATCTTCTAAATAGTTAAATGTGGCATTTTCAAAAATCGTCTGTAACTTTTTTTTTTCAAAATAACTCAAACCTGAAGAGCTAAGACCGTTCTGCAAACACCATTAAGTAATAGAACCGTCTAAAACTCTCCCCATTTTCCTATCTGTTATAGTTTCCAAGATTCCAATACATGCATCACCAAACTGGTCCAGATGGTATAGGAATGTACATAATATGTATAATTAGCTAAACATTGGAAAGCCTATCTGCTAAAATTTTAACTTCTTGTTCACTTAAATTTTCCAATCTGTCTATTTTCTTGAGTTTTGGAATTCTATATAAATTATACTATTCCTTAATGAAATACCCGTGATATTTAAGAATTATTGAAACCAAAATTATAGCGGCATTGTCAAAAAAATCTAAATTTTATTTTTGAACACAATTAGACTTTTTACCTATCACCGAGAATTTTCAACAAAAGTAAATGGTATTATTTTAATTGAATAAATTCTTGAATAATTTTAACAAAGGAGAGCGCATTTTATCCATATCGTATGGTTTATTTTTATCACCATTAAAGATAAAATTAATATCAGCTTAACATCATATGTTTTTTATTTATTTAATAATCATTACGTTACTGTTGAAATTATTTATTTGTATTACAACGTGTAAAAAAATATAAAAATGGTTCTGCTTATGTACGTACATTTTTTGCAAATATCTTTGATGATTATCAATCTGCTGAAAGAGTACATACCTATTTCGTTTCGTAATAAACTTTTGAAGAACATCATTTATAATATATAGACACAATAAAATGATTAAATTTTAAATATTTATGATTATTTGGCATTCATATGCTGCACTGCATTTATATTATCATTTCATTAAACGTAAGGTTTTAAATGTGCATTTTCATCTCGAATTTGACGTAGAAGGGGATTTAGTAGGAATAGATGCAGTGCAAAATTGGAACACGCCTTTATGGTCCAGATTCGGCCACAATGACTAATGTTTTCTGCAGAAAGAAGTAGGTCAAGGAATCATTTCATATGAAAACAAGTGGTCCTGAACTAAAACTAAGGATAACTTCAGCACATAGTCCCGAAATTTAAATAAATGTGTCAATGTATTACTTGTTTTTTTATGTTACAGAAGATTGACTTATTGCATGCATAACTATCATGACTATAAATGTACTTATCCAATTATCCAGTGTAAAACAATAGTTTTTGTTTGCATTTATCTTTAAATGGGATGTTTCTGATAATACATACCTACAAAAAGAAAGCACTGCGATGGTGTTGAACAAGCATTAAGTAGGTACTTATTAAGAATTCAAGCTTCGTAACCTATATTACATAATAAATATGGTGTTCAACTAGTGTATCTTTTGCAACATAAATAATATACTATTAAATAAATATGTTAATTGTTACTTCATCACCAGCAATGCGTAGTGACTGCTAAGAATTATAATAAAGCAGCAAAATTAATATTAGAGTCGAATCTAGAGCATTTTATTGTGAGAATCATTGGAGGAAGAATGGACAAATGGAGGAAATTTTATTTATAATGATAATATTCCAAATGACCAAAAAAATAATATAATAGTATAATTTTAAAATGTGGTACGTATATAAAATGACTTTGTTGATTGTATAATTAAATTAAAAAAGTAATGGACAAATTTTGTTTAAAAAGGTCCTGATCAGTTTCAGACCAAGAAACATGGGTTACAATTTTACTTGAGACATCATTGTCTATCTTTAAGCGCTATGGCGTACTGATGAAAGCTAATAATAAAACCGGTATTTGTTTGGAGCGCCGCTGACGAATGACTTTGGTTGTTTGGTACAGGATTTTCAGGTGTAATTCTATGCTGGTCGGGGCATTAACCCGCAGAGTAGTTGTACATATCGTTATCAACTACACACGATAAGGGTCGATACACTTCATGGTAGTACCTAACACGATGTTTAAACAAAATTTACAGTATCAGTAAAGATGATCGATACGTATTTGAATTTTCTATATAGAATAATTATTATATTTGTTATTTAGTTTGAAATTTATTGATCTTTATATTTTTGAACAGTCAAATTAGATTTACTTTGCTACACAGATATTATTTTCCTATAATTATAATAATATAATCAATTGATACGATAGTGTTGTGCACCTTAAATTTTGAATTTTTTAAAATTGTAAAATTGGTACATTTTTATTTGTTTTTTTTCCAAATTATTTTATTTTAATTATTGTCCTTGTATTATAATAGTTCCTTATGCAACAAGAGCAAAAAGTGTTTGGTGACGAGTTGGACAACAAGTCGAGTGCAAGAAACACTTTTTGTACGAGTTGCAATATTTTTTCTACGTTCATGCAAAAACTAGAATTGTTATATTTAAGTGTAGGAAAATAAAAACGCAAAATATTTAATAATTAATTAGCACTATCGGTTTGCATTCAGAGAGTCAGGATCAAGTTAACTCAAACTTCATTTTTACCATTAATGTTAAAAGTAAATGTATAATTTGTGAATTTCATTAGAACGTAATACAGTCTCACAGAAAATTTACTAAATATGGGACCGATTTGAACGTTTATGTTTATTGTGATTACAAGACGCTCTAATAGAATGACAGATGAGCGCATTAAAAATTGTATTGCACTAGCACAATAAAGAACCAGTTTTTTCACTAAATATAGCTCAAAAGTTTTGTTTTTTGCATGAACGTAGAAAAAATATATTTAATTCTGATTTACATGATGACTTCCATTAATAATAATATATTGTAAAGTTGTAATTCTTACACTATAGTTCTATTAGAAATCAATACATTTTTTAAATTTCCGTCAGATTCATTTGAAAGTAAGTATTCTAAAGACAATGGTGCACTCAAATTAGAAATAAAAAAATCGCTAATCATTTGCGCTTGAAAAATTCGCCGGGAATTTTAATTTTCATAAAATTTGACACCAGAGTACAGTTATTGAAATTCTAGCAAAAAAATTAAATCGGCCAACAAATAAAACTTTTATAGGTGCCTCGCTGTCAAATGGGTTACTCATCTGTATATGAAATACATATAAAAAAATACTATGCAGCCCTTCATTAAATACGTGAACGCATTTGTGGCCCTTGACCACTTTGCAGTTGGAAACCTCTATTCTAGGCATTCTACTATAGAAATGATTTAATCAAAATATTATTAAAGTTAACTACCTATATCGAAATACAAATAAAACCTTCTGAAAGATATGTGACTAATTAAACTGAAATAATACACTTTCTGAAATAAAATTGATTAAACTGACAATTCATGCTTTTTGAAAAGTATTATGGAAAAGGTGTAGTTGATTCTTTTCGACATGTCTGCTATCAACAGGGTCAGACGTATCTGGGACTAATATTGTTGACCTTTAAGATCAGATCAAATTTAATAAATTTAATAACAAACCCTGACTCATCGGATTGTCTATTTATTTTTTTTAATAAATCTGGTCAATATTTAATATGTACCTATCTATTTAATAGCAAATTTGTCCAATTTTTACATATTTCTGAACTTGCACACTAGGCAAACGGTCATAGCCGTTTATATAGATACATTTAATTAAGTGTCGTAAAGACCGTAATTGATCCTTGACCTTTATGATCAAGTTAGTGGAAAATATCAAGCATGTATTATAAAGCAAAGAACTAATTATTATTAACGTTTTAAATAACTCAAAATATATTATTTATAAGTTCTCATCTTGCGTCAAAAAAGATATATGTAATTTGTAAAAACTAGCATCACTAATTAACTAAACATTACTCATAGGCACTGCATCATCAATTTATGTTGATTAAGTGATACTAACTGGACAATTAGTTTTTAAAATTTAAAACTAGAGATATTTATATCGTCTGTAGGCTTAGTCCATTTAAATAAAGTTATCATTATAATTACTACATACTTTGATATTATATTTTCGGTATGAATATTAATTTTCGGTAAAAATAATAATGATATAAATAAGTTATGGTACTTTTCAAGTATTTCAGAAATCATTAGATATACAGGACGTTTCTTAAGTAGAGGTCAAACATCTAGGGGCATATTCTGTAGCCAAAAATAAGGTTTTTTTGTTACATAATGTGGGGTCTTAAGATCAGTCACAATGTGTCAAAAATTAAAAAAAAAAACAGTTTTTAATTTCTAAACCGCTTGAGACAATTTAACCAAATTCGGAGTGCATATTTAGTATGACAGTAGGTATGAAACAAAAAATTACCAGCTTTAGAAACATACCAGTGGCGGAGGTGTGGATATCATCGACCATTATTTGCAAAAAAAATAATATGACCCTGTATAGTGTTACAAATAAAATAGGTCCTCATATGCACTATTGTATTATCTTCACTTTTTGTTTCTTTACACTTTTTTGTATTCCAAACCGATTTACAACAAAATTGATTTATTTGATCAAGTGCATTTTTACACAGTTACTTAAATTACCTACTTAAACATATCTTAGGGAGGCCATACAAAACAAAAATAAGAAACCGTTATCTTATTTAATATTGCGTGCTGCCAAATTAAACGTTTTTTTAAAGATTAAGTTATGGAACGGAAATGCTGAAATGGTCAATATGGTTTACATTTATGGCCTTGCAGATAGTAATGGTACTGAGGCTAGACAAATTTATATGGAAAGATTTCCAAATCATACAACTCCAAATCTAAGAATGTACAGAAATATTTTTCAACGTTCTTCGGAGTCAGGCTCATTTCAGAAAGATCCAACATTTGAGTGTTCGAACGCCAGTGTTGAAAGAAGGTATTCTACATGAAATTGATGAAGATCCAAATACCAGTACTAGGAAGATAGCTGCAAATTTTAATGTGAATCATAAATTAGTTTGGTCCGTTCTGAAGCATCAACAGTTACACCCGTATCACATACAAAGGGTTCAAGCGTTACTACCGCAACACTACCCTGCTAGTCTACAATTTTGCCACTAGATTCTGCAAAAAAAATGTACAAAATGTTGACTTTACCGCTGGCATATTGTTTACCGACGAAGCTAATTTTTCCAGAGATGCTATAATGAACTTCCACAATAAACACGTTTGGTCTGATGAAAACCCTAATGCCATAATGGAATCTCGATTTCAACATCAGTTTTCTTTGAATGTATGGGTGGGTATTATTGGAAATTTTCTTGTTGGGCCTTACTTTTTACCAAGAACTTTAACCGGTGCCTCCTACAGACATTTTCTTGAAAACGTTTTACCTGAACTACTTGACGATGTTTCCTATGCGCTAAGACAAAGAATGTGGTTTATGCACGACGGGACTCTCCCACATTTTAGTTTGACTGCTCGAGAGTTATTAAATGAATGATTCAGCAATAACATTATTGGACAAGGCACTCAATAACCAGATCAACCTTGGCCACCCAGATCACCCGATATGGATCCTATTGATTTTTTTTGTTTGGGGACATCTAAAGACATTAGTTTACAAGGTGGCTTCCATTGAATATGAAGAGCACAACAAAATACAGCTGGCTCTGATGTGATAAGGGCTACTCCTGCACGTGTTCGAGTTGCAATTTCAAGAAGATCTGAAGTAAGTAGGTATATATTTTGGCTGAAGATGGCCATTTCCAATATTTGTTATAATAAATCATAGTAAAGTTTTTCCATTGTTAATTAATTATTTTGTTATTATTTTGAGTAATGTAATCAGTATTGTAAAAATGCACTTGATCAAATAAATCAATTTTGTTGTTAATATGTTTAGAATACAAAAAAGTGTAAAGAAACAAAAAGTGAAGATAACACAATGCCGCATATGATGACCTATTTTATTTGTAGTATACCGGGCGATTTTTTTTTGGCAAATAATGATCGATAATACTTACATCTCCGCCACTGGTAAGTTTCTAAAGCTGGTAATTTTTTGTTTAAATTATCTCAAGCGATTTAGAAATTAAAAACTAATTATTTTTTTTAATTTTTGACGCGCTGTAGCTGCCCTAAGATCCCGCATTTATATAATAAAAAAAAAACTGGATTTTTGACCTCTACTTTAGAAACATCCTCTATTTCAGGTTAATTAATTTTTGTTTCACAATATGTAAACTGAAATTCAAATATGTAGGTATATGGGGAAACTTCAGTGCTATTATGATGCACCTTATGAAGCCAAAATACTAAAATAAAGAATGAGTCTTCATGAAAATTGATTCTAAACAGCATATTCCATGTTGTGCCAAACTGTTTCATGTGAATCTCTAGGATTACTTGAGAATTGGCATGTTTTAGAGATCTTTTGAAATTGATTGTAACAATGCTTAAAACTATAGGTATCCATTTTATACTAAATTTGGAAAACACGGTTATTTTTTGGATAGTAGCTACTGGCTAGCTGAAAGACAAAGACTAGAAAAATGCGGACAAGCTTTTGCTCGCCAACAGTTTAATAGATGTCTTGCATTGATGTACTACCACAAATAAGGAAGACAACCACAGTTTGTTAGTTCACGGAACAGACAAGTTTCTAAAGACTCCGGTAACCTTTCTTTGACGAAACCAGTTGTACTTAGGCTGATCGGAGCTATGGAAACGATTCAGGTAGTAGGGTTAGCTTACACGAATAGCCCCAAAGCATTTCGGTGTAGGTATATTATTACGTTTTCTGAACTCGTATAGGATTCCATTATATAAGAAACTGGTTGTTGTTATAATAGAAGGTAATTTCTGCTAATACACTATACGTGAAATGTGAAAATGGAAATTTTGAATACCACGCATCTATATATTTTTTGTGGGGTTCCTTTACAATTTAACAGGTTAGGTACATAAAATAAAAATATTACTTCATAAATTACCTCAGGCAATAGAAAACTGCAAGCACATAATAGATAACTATGTATTTAGTTTCCTATTATCTACTCAGAACAAAGGGGTGACATATTTTAAACAAAAATATAACAGTTTTTGATTCAGATTTCTAAGATAGAGTTGAGATAGTTACGCAGAATTAAAATAGAAGTACGGACAGTACCGCCTTCAAAAATAGTTTAATTTAAAAATGAATCAGAGAAGATATACCTAATAGTGAGATAACTTAAAATAGTGATAAATATGGAAGGGAAAATACAACTCTCTTTTTGGTCATTTTCGGAAAAGCCGTTTGGGAAATGATTAGAAAAATCTTTAAACTTATTAGACAAAGGTAAGAAAAATTATTATCAAACATATACTTATTTCTCCAATTCAAGCTATAATTATTTAGGTGTATCAAAAACAGGGTTTCCAGCGCTTTTGAAAACTGAAATTTCTTTTGAAGACGATTAAGCAAACAAGAATTACAAACTCTAGATTGTAGTTTTCATTATTTGTTTAATCTATGAATTTTAAAAACGTATATTTGAAATTAAAATGGCGTTTGAATAGGGAACACAACTACTTAAAAATGTGGACAACATAAAAACAGACTGGCAAAAAAAAAATAAATGGATTTTTTAGAAATAAAGTGACATTAATTTTAAATGATTTATTGCATCAGATTCAGAATTTATAATAAATTCCAGTTTTTGAAGAAAAAATATTCCAATTTCCAATTTCTTCGGTATTTTACGTAATATTCCCTATTGCCAGAGTATTGCGTGTAAATCCCTGGCTCTTCCAGACATTCCAGTTTTTCCAGCGCCGCTGGAAACCCTGTATAAAGGCAAAAAACCCTTTTAATAATGGATTTTATATAGCGCTCGTAGGAATATTGCTAATCGATTTTGGACGGATAGGGTTTTTGTCAGAAAGCATCTATCTACTTGCTTTGTTTTCGTTTTTATGCTTCTAAAATTACACCTACTGATTGTTCAGCAAAAAAGAATTACTACTTTAGCTTCCATTCTTACTCTAGACATAATAAAGGAATCAGAGGCTGTATTTATTTTCATTAGACACTGCTGCCGGGCAACCAAATTTAAATATTCTCGATTTAATTTATGATTCAGGTGCCTATTTTAATATTTATGTTTGATAAATTGATGCTGATCATTTGGTGCCTTAGTGTGTATTTAATATAGTTTAAATTTGAAAGATACTTCGTTAGCTGCTTGAGTTCTTGAGTATAGGTATTGATTTTTAAAATAAGCAGAATATACAGGACTTACTGGCATTCATTCATGATTTCCTCTTGTGTCCTGACTTGAACCGGTGCCAGTTTTTCGACGGATTCCTCATAATTCCCAAAACACTTAGTGATTTTCTCATCGAATGTGTTCACTAGATCCTCCAACGATCCCGAAAATGTCTCTGTGAAATTATCGGCCACCGATGCGGTATCACCATTTTTCAAAATGATGGTTTTTGGCGGTAAATTATCGGTATTCGAATTATTGATGATGTCCTCATTGAAATCGTTCAAAACGTCGTTCAGGTCTTTGTTTTTCTTGTTCATGTTGATGTTGTTAAGCTCGTTTTCGTTTTTCAGATTGGCGGTTTGAAATTCTGTCGAACCCCATTCATCTGTCTCTTCGAATTGTGCTAAGGGGGCTTCAAATTTTAATTCGGCCATTTTACTGGCCAAATCACGCATGGCGACCAGCAGCGCAACACACAAACCTCTCCACAGTACAACACCGACTGCAGTCGCGGAAAACGAGATAGAAAACGGCAGCAGCAGCAGAGCATCATTTTACGCAGGTTGTAAACGTTGCCGCTGTTATCGTCTGCTGATATGATATATATAGGGTTTACCTGATTTAGTTCTTTACAGTTTAAATGTACAGGGAAAAATAAGAAAGATATCCGGAAATCGATAAATATTGTTTTAATACTTTAAACCGAAAATGGAAAAAGGATTGTTTACAAGACACATTTGGCAACGGTGTATGTTATGTTTAAGTTTGGATGGATCATCTAGAGATGTGGTCGGGATGAAATAGGAACAAGGTTACAATTATGGGGTTTTTTAATTAAAAAATATGTAGTTCCTTTTAAATTAATCGGTTGTCAAACAATCCAAAAAATAATAAACACCCCTTACTAATTTATTTTAGAAAAACAATTTTTTCTGTTATTAAAAAATATATATACTTATTAGTATTATTATTAGTAGTTTTGGTATATGTATGTACATATTTAACATCTACTGGTTCTTTTGACAGATGTTTTAAAATTGTTTAAAGATAATTTTCCCATGCGTGGCTTATTAAAAATATATTTACATACCTACCTATTATTTATTCTGATTTCATTTCATAACTTGATAGATACCAATTACCTAGAAGTATTTATCTAATATTGCTTTATAAAAATTCCTTCTACTTGCTTTCGAAACATCTTTTTTCTATTCTCCACACCTACTTCGAGTTTAATCTAAGGATGCATGCAATTATGAGCAAAATTACTAACCAGCTTCCCTGCTTTTCCATCTATTGATGGAAAAAATATATAAATAACTATAGAAGTCTAATATTTTTACTCCTCCCTTGGCAAATTTTCTGCGAACGCCTATGAATTTGTAGTACTAAACCTGTTACCGATTAAACCATATATTTTCCAGTAACGCCAAAATAATAATCAGCGCGAGACCTTTTAAAATATCAGTTTTTGCGAATGCATTTGTTGTATTTTAAATTTTACTTTTTACATATTCTTTTACATTCAACACATACATATTTAATGAAGCCTAAACAGGTACGGCCCTGACTTGAACGAATTGATACTTATCGAACATAGACTTTATTTTTTAAAAGTCTATATGGTATTGAACTAACCCTATACTTCATAAATATATATTAAAATTTCTAACTAGCCTATCTTTTTATAGTGGCTTCTCTTGAAATTATGATTTGATTGAAAACAATTTATTTTCTTCGGTTACCACTGCATAGGGATATTTGATGAATGAACTGATTTTTTTTCAACTTTGAAAAATATAGGTACCTGTATAATTTTTTCTCTATTGTACAGTTTATTTTTTTCTGTATACCTATTTTGAGATATTCAAGAACAAAAATTAAACTTCTATTTTTTTTTTAATATTCATGGTACTATACAATATACATATACTTACAAAAGCAATTGTACATAGTAATACCATGCACAAACCTATGCTGTGGTAATACCGCAGTAACTGAGACATGTACTATCGTTTGCAATATTAATGACACTCACTAAAATGAATTTTGCGATTTCTTTTGAACTTCTGGTGTATTCATAGTGAAATCTGCTTTAAATTTTTAACATTATAGTTATTATGAAAAGAAATCCAAAATTTTTTGTATAATTAGTGTGTATTTATATATTTATTTATAAATACACACTTTAATTATACAAAAATTTTGGATTTCTTTTCATAACTCATCGAAGTGTGTGTGTACTCAAGATTTATGAACTTTTCATCTATTTGAGAGTTATAGTTATTAGTTATTGTTTCACTTAACAAGAGAGATTTAATGAAATTTCTATTCAGAACTTCCAGAAGTTCAAAAACTGTTTTAAGAGAGTGTCATTATTATTGCAAACGATTGTACTATCGAGCCTATTACCGGTAACCGGTATGTAGAGTTCTAATTACAAATTACACATTACTGTGGTAAACACAGTGTCGCAGAAACGGGAATTTCATTTGAGGCTTTTATAAGATTTTATTAAAATTTTTGATAAATCAGCTCAGAATGGATGCTATAATAAAATGTATACTTGAATTTTAATAAAATGAATCGTTTCTGAGATATTCGAGGTTAAAAAATAACAAAAAGCATAACATGTTATAAGTTTTAACTCTAAAAAAATAAGACAATAGACTAGTAAAAGTAGGTAACTAATTGTATTTGTTCAAAATGACCCTAATTAGCACACCACATATGTACAGAATCCTCTCTTTCTAGGGAAGGAAAAAATAGCATTCTTAGCCTCTCTCTCTTCAACAATATCTATCACGGCCTGCCACGAAAATGTCAAATCCAAAAGGATTCCAATCTGGAAATCGTGCCGGCGGATTTACTGGCGCATTCAATTCAGCAATTTGAAAAGTGTTTAGTTAATCATCGCCTTGCTAATCTACTCTAAGGAATTATTTAATCCAAATCTATTACAAATGCCAAAAAATTACGAGAATAAATTTTTGCCTGCTTTTAAGATAACAAAATATAAGCTATAACATTACCCCTGACAAATTGAATAAGTTTGAGGGAAATATGTTTCACACATCACACTTCACTATGTGTCATAAAGTGATATCTACAGTGTGTTCCATTTCTAATGGAAACAAGCATGTCAAAATGCTAATTATTATCCGTTTTATTTCGGGTTTTCTCCAAAAGATGGAGGTCTATTCTGGCACAAAATATTAAAATAATTTTTTTGTTTTCAAGGTCTACATCAAATTTTTTTCTCGGTGAATTTATTCAAAAACTGTTTAGCGATTTTTTTACTTCAAATCTAACTACGGCACGGGATTTAGCATCCCTTAAAACGGTTTAATGCCAAGTTTCATAAATAAATATTTAATATTGAGATTTATTAGTTTTACGCTTTTAATTAATCAAATTTAAATGTAAAGACTTATAATTAACGGTTAACAATAATTAGGTATTTTAATAAATAACTAAAATAAAGGAAAATTACTGCATTACACTAAAGCTACGATACAAAAATACAATAAGTTTAACGTCACAATAAATTTTAAATTTTTGTAGCCTCTACCGTTGATTTAATTGGATGCACTTTTCGAATCGCACTTTTACAACGAATGGTGTAGTATCGGCACAAAATTCGAGGTACTGGGCTACAGAAAGACCAGAGTGGATTTTTCATTGTAAACCATAATATTCTCAAAAAGTTAAGTTCTCAAAAGGATACATTTTCAGTTAAATTTGTGCTACTTTCCTAACTACATATTTGACATTTTATGTGGTATCATAACATTCAGTGTTTACAAGTGAAGAGTTGTGTGCAAGAATAAGACAAGTTTGTGAAAAACAACTACAGAATGTTTAAAGAAATGCGTAAAATTAATTAATAATTAATTATCAACATTTTTAATTCATTCTTCTTAGCCAACTTGTATTTTTAATTACTATAAAAGTATTTTACCATGAAAAAAATTTGAAGTAGACTTTGAAAACAAAAAACAAATTTTAATATTTTGTGCCAGAATAGTTTTTACTGCTCCATCTTTTGGAAAAAAACCGAAATAAATCGGATATTAATTACCATTTTACAGACTTGTTTCCATTCGAAATGGGTCACACTGTATATGGATATATTAGTGTACCAAACTTCAGTAGAATCTTACAAAGCATGCACTCAGTTATTTGAACAAAAAAAGGTTTTTTATTTTAACATTTGATGCCCTCTAGTGGCTAAATGAAGCAACTTAAGATTGAGTTAAATCTGTTTATAACATTGTCATGTGAGGAGCAGACATGCAAAATGCATTTATTTTGTCTATATTTTCCATATTTGAGATAAAGATGAATCTGCACTCACTAGCTGAGCGAGTCCGCCCTGAATTTTCCGGTTTCTTATGCCATTTCGTTATCTCTGTTGCGATCACCAACACATCTGCTGACCTGTATTCTTGGTAGCATATTTTTCGAAATATATTGTAACCAAAACTTACAGTATGGTGGCATGACCTCTCAACGTGGTAATTAAAATATTAAGAAATTTCGAATTTATGAAAAATTACAAATTTTTTGGAGAAATTTTATAGGAAAAAATTGTTTATTTTTTATCAGTCTGGGTAGAAAGGTGGTCATGTTGATCTGGTGTCAAACATATGTAACTGTTTTATATAGAAATGGACAACTTTGCACTGTGTGAACTTTAATTTTAAAGCTACTTGTCAAAAATAGGCTAATTACAACAAGTATATGGAGCTCAAAAAAGAAAAACATCGAATTATTTGAGGATGAATAGTAAGACACTTATCCGAAGTTAAAACAAATGTCTTGAAATCTTTCAAATGTTGCGACTAACAGCGATAACGAAGATAAAAAGCAAGAAGAGGATAATGAAGCTTGCGAATGTGTGGATCATAACATTAAAGTGTATTTTTTTAGAGTAATTTTTTAGTACTAATGTATCACTTTCGCATTGTTATTTAACAATCTTTCACTATTAAAATTCCTCAAAATATCAAAGTTTATTTTATTTGGCATTCATATCACATTTTGTCCACTAAAGACACTGCTTTATGTCCAATTATTTTTTTTCCTATTTTTTTCCAGTTTTTTTTTTACGTTCTTGTACTAAAATTTGTGATAAGACACATATCTGATGACTTATATCACACCAAATACTTTTTTCCGCAATTAGTTTTTCTCTAATAATAGTTTTTTTCCTTCCTCTGAAAATTTGTAATAACGAACAACGTGCAATTTGCAAGTTTGCTCCTCATGTGAACGCTCCCAATGTAACCGTTAATTAAAATGCTATCAATGAAAAAAATGTTTAATCAATCATTACAATTCAATAAACTATTGGTTAATAAATAAAATTTTTCAATTACAACACTCAGTCAAAATATATAAAAAGACCTAGGGTTTGGATATATTATCCTTATTATATGTAAAGCTCTGCTTAGATACACTGTTTCAATAAATTGTCCCTTAAATTTCTTAAATGTGCCATCATTTTATTCTTGTTAGAATTGTACTTGTCAGCATCAGTCATCCAACAAGTCAAATATCGCACCAGCAACTTCTGTATGTCCTCGACCAGTTGCTCGGAATATCCGAGACCAAACAGATTTTCAAACATGATGAATCTTTCAGAGTCGCCGATATTTTCTACTAACGCAAAGGCTATTGATTCGACCCTGAGCAAATTTGTGCCGGATTCCAGGGACCATCGATAAATGACTGGTACGGTTTGTGGAGAAATTTGGAACTGTTCTATGCAGTCGGTTAGAGCAACACATAGATCTACCATTAGATAACGATCACTTAAAACAATGACCTCTAATAGGGTATCCAGATCGAGATCTATTTCAATCGTCTCTGACTTATCCACACACATTAAAAGGTGTAACAGGCAACGTAAAGGCTTCGATTCGACATTGTGAAGGGAGATTACATCCTCTGAACTTTCTTTAAAGTCACCATTCAATAATCTGTTAAAAAAATCTGATTTTTCACTCAGAAAATCACGGTCTGCTATCAGAAATGTCCCGTCATCTAGCTTGAAAGTAACAATGTGTGTGCAGTTTTCATCGAGTTTGTATTTATCCGCAACTATTTTTGGGCGATTTAGACCTGCTGAGGATACGTCCTTTGGGTTGGCTATTTCTAACTTTCTAGATGCCATAGCGCACAAAACTTTAATACTTCTGTTTTTCAGATCTGTATTGCCACGAAGTAACTTCATTAGAATTTCCAGACCTCCACAGTTCAACATTAACTTGCCCAAAACATATTTATTCCTAAAAACAATAAAAAAGAAAATTACAATATACACTGCAATTATACAGGGTGTAAGGGAAAATGTGGGAAATCTCGGGTGCAGCTAGAACATGAAATAATAAGATGACAAGTTCCTATAAATTTTTTTCCTACAGGCCCTCCCTACGAAGATATGTGTAACTGAACCTGAAACTTCTTGAGTTACCCGTTTGGCAAAATTCTTTTTAAAATGTTAACACATTAAGTATAAAATTTGCAGTTTATGTAAAGTACCATTGGCATACTCCTGTTAAGAAAATCAAATTTGTTTGTAAATGGCTTTAGCACCATTGGGATTCTATACTTACTTAACAAAATTATCTTAATTTTAACCATAGAATACACCAATGAATTTTCTGCACGCAATTAGGAAACACCCTGTATATTACCATATTTGTATTTACTGCTGATATACTTAATTGCATACTTTACTTAACTGTTTAAAGAAGTTTAATTTTATTACAATAGAAATAATCAATGTAATAAAGCATGCACTTCTTAAATCGTGAGCCAATGAATAGAGATTCTGATTTATTAAGCTATTAATGAAAAGAAATATACCTACTTTACTATATACGGAATGACAAGTACCAACTTCTGCTTAATTTCATTGTCTCCCCTCATCAATTTGTGCGCAATATCTCCTCTGCCGACACCTGATTCGGCAAGGGATGTAAACTTCCTCAGTATCGTCTGTCCGATAATTAAATATTTGGAGCACTTGGTGCACCACTTACGATGCTGGATATCCGTCAGATCATACACGGTCTGAATAAATTCAGTCTGCATCAAAGGTATAAGGTAGTCGTGAGAATCTAATATTCTGCATATTAACTCTATTGTATCTACATTGTACGAAAACGTCCATTCAAAATTTCCAGAACATTTTAATAGAGCGATCAGTAATTCTTCAGATGCTAGTTGAGGAACCGATGGACGTAATTTAGTGTAAGATTTTAACAACTTGGTTATTTCCGTCAAAAGTCTTAATTTTACACTATGGGATACAGTTCTGTTGTTAAGATGTTCTAAAATAAAAAAAGTCAAAGTGATATAATAAAAATGTGAATTATTAAAAATATGCGGTCCTAGAAATTATTTAAAAAATTAAATGGTGCCTCATATAAATTTTTCCATCAAAGTTTCTTTAGATTTACCTGTTAGATATGAGTAGTATAAATCTATATAATTTTTTCAACTTCTCAAAATTGTAGTTTAAAAAAAATTGTTATCCTAAGTGCCAATTGGCTTAAGTTGTGCAGCAGTAAAAAAAATTTTGAGGTCCAGGGTGTCCACGGCGTATTGCAGCAGTGTGGTGTATCATACACGAGCCTCAATTATATCCATTGGACGAGGAGGACCGGTACCAAGGCCGCCACAATCTACTGACTAAATCATTTGTACTTTTTTTTGTGGGGATATTTAAAAAATGAAGTTATGGTTGCTGCCAATAATTTCCGAGTTCAAAACAGATAAGAAGCAGAAACATTTGTGTTACTTTATAAAAACTGAGTATGACAGGCCCAAAATTTTGTTGTTGGTACAACAAGGTATGCCAAACTTGTATTAATTAAAACCACAAATTGATTCTAGTAATAGTTAATAACAATAGCGGCAAAAGAAGTTGAATTTGCTGTATAAAGTAGGTGTTATAAAATGTTATTTATTTCTTTCCTGGGAAATTTCTTTCCATTTTTTGTCCGGTCGCCAATTGCTGTAGTTCCCTGTAATTCAATTTTTTTTTTTTTTAGATGAGCTTAATCACCCTGTATAAAAACATTACATTACAAAATAGTTTCTAAATATAGCAGTTTAAAAATAATGTGCTGCTTCAATTTCTTCAAATACAGGGTTAACTATGACTTAGTACAAATATTTTAGGAGGGGATAGGGAAAAATAAGAATTAACAGAATAACCCTTCAAAAAAATTCCAACTTTATTTATAAAGCCAAAAAAATTTTGTTCGATATTATTTGAAATCCTTATTTAACGTCGCCAATGTTAACTGGCTTGTTGGTTGCATACTTTACAAGCATGCAACAGTCGCTCATCAGTCAGTATCGCTGTCATGTCATAATTGAATTCCTGTGTTTATGTTGTAATGTTGTGTTCTTCTTCAGTTTTTAGTGTCTTATTTTAATTTTTAAAAGTTTTATAGTTATTAAATAAAGACATTTGTGTTGGGTGCAGATACTTTCCCACAATATAGTTTGCAAGTTTGGTTTTCTAGGTTATGGGACAAGACTGCCGCGTGCCGCGGTTACATTAAAACGTCTATTATCTACTCATTTTGTTCAATTTTGTTATAATAAATGCTTATTTTATCTAATTGTACCTACGGGAAGTATCTTTTATCGATAGTGAGTGGCTGTAATGAGCGAATATGTATGTAGTTCTACCAGTTTATAACGAAATAATGGAAAACGAATGCAAAATACTGGAGCTAAGTGGATTAACTGTTTCCTATGTATCAGGTATAATTACTAATAAGAATGTTAATTTTCGTTTCTACATTTAGAAATGCTGCAAAAAAACGACGATGGTAGTAGATATTGTTGACAGATGTAAGTTTTATCTATGGATCTAAGCCATCTCAGTCGGTTCTTATCATAGGCGCCAACTTTCCGTAGGAAAAAAGGGTTTTGCCCCATTTTTTAAATATCGAGCTAAAATTCTGGAATAATTTTTTTATTGTCTTTTAGGCTTCCCTGAGCACGTGGTTAAATTTTTTGTACTTAGTCATAGTTAACCCTGTATAAATAAAATTTAATAAAAAATTTCAAATGCCGTGGTATAGACACAGAAAAAAATGGAAAATATATCGATTACAATGATGTGCTGACATTATATCAGTGCCAAAATTAATTGCTCTACCTACAATTCTGTGTAACAAAAAACCTTTAAGAGGCAACAAGTTTTCAGAGATAATTTGGCTGGAAAAATTATACATGAAACACACTGAAAATTTAATAAGTATTCCACCATTTCATTTTTTATAAAAATTTCTGGGACACCTTGTATACCATATCTAAAATACTTTTTTTATATATTTTTTATTAAAATCAGTACCTAGTGATTGTTTGACCTCCAGTTCAGTCACTTCAGAAGATTCGTTGGTTGGAAGTGTGGCATCCTCTTCAGGTAAGGTCAAGGGAAATTCTGAATTGTCAGCCTCACTACAAATAGGAGAATAATTATCGGAATCAGAATCTGACACATCAGTTATGAGCGATTTAGGACTAGACCAAGGTGATGATCGCGACATGGGCATGTCTGAATCAGAACTGGGGCAAGGGCTTGGGCTACGGTCAAATCTAAAGAAATCCAACTCATCATCACTAGAGGAAGGTGAGTAAAGCCGGAAGCTTTCCTCATTCGATGACGGAGACTGGGGAGGGGATTTAAAGCCCTAAAAATGAAAACAATACAACTTAATACCAAAATTAAATATTTTACTTACATCTTCCGTCCCATATCTCTTATGGGTAATGGGACTGTTGCCAAGATCATATTTCCTTTTCTTTACATGTCTATGCTCAATATTTAATGTGTTTGATTTACCAACTAACCACTGCAGTTTGTTTACGAGAATTTGAATAATATTACATTTGAGCTGCTCCAACATGAGACTGTCATCATAACGGCATTTATTTAAACTAGCTACTAGCAGAATGCAACATTCAATCACTTTATTTGTTGGCTCTTGAAATTCATGAAGTAACTGAATGAGCAGAGGAATACTTTTGCCGCATCTTTCACTGTTCCTATTAGCAGGATGCTCAAGAAGGTAACACAAGCATTGCAAATACTCCACACATTCTCCGTCAAATTCTGAAAAGAAACCGTACAATTTAACTTTAAACCTTTCATTTTTTATGGCATTACCTTTAATAATAGGATACTTTTTCAGAACTTCAATGAATCTATCACAGATTTCTGGAATAGGAAGTTCAGACTTAAGCTGACTAATTCTAATAAAATTCATGACAATTTTTACAACGCGTTTTGGTGCTAAAACCAATACATTACTTAGATGTATTAAAGAATCTCCACGGTCGGTATTCCTCATTTCCATAATGGAATGATAATATTTATATCTGGAGTAGTCTTGGAATAATCTAATGATATTGTTCAGTAAATTTTCATTTTTATGATTTTCTTGCCATTCTAGACTATATTTGATGAATAAAGAACCGACAGCTTTTAGAACCCCAAATGTCTTTACTAATGTTATTACCGTTTGACAATTTAAAAGGACCCTAAAAAAATGTCATATTACATACTTATATTTAAAATATGAGACAATTATTAATGTACAATTATTTCCTACAATATGATTTGTTTTATATAGATGAAATATTTATAATTTTTTGTCTTTGTAATTATAGGAGACCCAGGACCCAGTTGAGTCTGTTCCTTAATTTACCTATTTCCAGGGCCAACGAGTATACAAGACGCATTATTTTTTATTTAGAAAGCGGCTCATGAGTACTTCATATTCAGAAGTTTATAATTGTTAGTATTTTCTTTCAAGTTTTACAATTAAAATTTAAAAAAATGGTAAGTAAGTAGTTTCAAATGATGTAACCCAAAAGTAACAAATGTTATATAAAATTTTAAGACGCCTGTTAAAATTAAAAACATTCAATTGAACTTTATGAATGTACATACCTTAATGCTCTAATTGCCATCATTACTGTTGCTTCAGAGACATTTTCATCTTCTGGAATCTCATCCTTCGAGACTTTCTTAATGAAATCCACTACATGATTAACTATTTGGGGTTTTCGATCCAAAATAATATTACCCCATTGATCTCTATGCTGGCACATATTCCCAATTATTCTAAATATTCTGCCATTGATACTATCTTCTTTCGCAAATCGCTTTAGAAGTTGGTTTATGGGCGACAAAATATTGTATGTACCGACCTGCAACAGTTTTATGTTCACTGGTTTTATGTGCATTCTGTTTCACAAGATTAATCAAATTACAACATTTTTATTACTTACTACATCCCTTGTACATCCCCTATCCATCATACAATTGCCTAAAATGCTTAATGTTACATCTAAGACACTTTTTTGTTGTTTTTGCAAAATTATTATGAGCTGCTTGAGACATCCTTTTTCACGTAGCTTTGTTATGTTGTCCTTGTTTTTAGGCCACTCCACTTCCTTTCGTATAGTCAACAATATTTTTAACAACGTTCTCTCATCTTGAGGCTTGTTTAAAGCACACAAGGCTCCTTCGAACTTTGCCTCGGACATTATTTCAACACTTCGTTTTCACTAGCAACATTTTAAAGCCGATATTTATTGATGAAAGTAATGACAACTGGACAAGTTATTATTTTTACGCTACGTCAGACGTCAGATACGAGCCACGTAGGGCGGATTGCTAGTATTGCTACGACACGACTACGCTCAAGATCAAGCTACGAAGTAAATGATAAATTCAGTGGTCCCAAAAAGCTATCAACCTGATATTTTTTAAATATTATACCATAATATTTCTTAATTAATTTATTCTAACATGAGACTTTAAAAAAAATCTAGATTTTAAATAACTACCTAATTATTAGTCTAATAAAAAATCTAAATACCTATTACAAAACAAACACATAATCCATTTCCAAATATCTATTTTATTTTTCCTTAGTAAAAAGGTAATCCAAACATTACAGTTTTTGTTGCACCTACTGTTTATAAGGAATCTTGTGGTTGTAGTGTTACATAAAATTCGTCATGTGATCCTGGTGGACAATAGGAAAGTGTCGCCGCTGTTTTCTATAATACAGTTTTTTTAGAGGCGGTTTATTTATAATTCTCGACGGATTAAAATCAACTTCACTGTGATTGAACAAATAATCAAAATGCCGTCTCTGGGCTCTCTTCCAGTCTTCTTTTGCATTGTTCATAATAGTTGTACCAGCTTCAAATAATCCAGTGCAGTAATCTGGAAAATACCTAAATTAAAATATCTATATCGTCACAATAATCATAAAGTTTAATCAATAACACTGAAATTGTAAATTTGTTTTGTGCAACATACTTATATCACAGAAAATATAGCTACGCAGCTACATAGCGTTAGCTATATATTCTGTGCTTATATAGACCATTATACTTGTCTGTGCATTATACAGTAGCATTGTAACAAGTTGTAATTACTCAATGACAGTTAGGTAGCTTATAAAAAACCAATGGCCTATTCAAAGTTGGTACTTACCTGTTTGTGATTTACTCATTTTGAAAATAAACGAAATATATTATGTATTACTATTATATTATTTTTTATATATATAAATATATTATTGGAAATTTGACGGGTCAGTTTAAAGTTGTCAATGATATTTCATATTTCTAAATTAAACTTCAACTATTTTCAGTTCTAATTCAGATACTTATTCGAAATATGTATAGGTATATCTTAAAATTCTTAAATTAAAAAAAAAAAATACTTGTATACTTACATTTTGAATTGCTCATTTTAATTCGTTATATATCTATTTTTTTCAAATGTTTATCTAATTATGGTTGTTTCAGATACATGTAATTGTTTCTTATTTATAGGTAGGTAAAGCAATTTAAACGTATTTTTAAATTGCACAAAAATTAAATTATATGCAATTCTGTTTGTTTCGAAATGCAACCAACAATACAAAACGGTTATCTTTATGTTGCCTATACAATACATATTATATTTTTTCAAGTGAAATTCATTTGAATAAACTTTATTCAATTAGTAGTGTCTACATATACATACAACACAAAGGAAAAAAAAAATTATTTCTCTTAAAATGAGATTAATTCATCACATATTTTATTTGGGACTTAATTTGTAATGTAATTTATTTTAAATCTACTAAATTTATAAAACTGTTTCAATATTGATATTATAATAACAACAAAGGCAAATTAATTTTTATTTTATACAAAAATTCGTTTTAAATTGTATGAAAAAGTTTTTGATTGATTTGGACCAGGTACTTAAAACACTCTATCCTTAAACTTTGGACATATGTGTAATTCAAGTCACGGGAATATTGTATAATAATCCTGTCGAAAAAGTAATAGGTACTTGTTTCTACTACTACAGAAAAAATGTTAGGGATAGTACGCACCAGTTAGTTTTAATGAATTCCTACTATTTTTAATTCAAGTAAAATAAATTTGTAAGAATGAAAGTTGTCATATTTATTAAAAAAAAAGTATAATACCTATCCATTTCACCACTTTTTATTTTGATGTATCAGAAAGGACTTGGATATGTCAAGCAACATTTGTGCTCAGACTAATGAATTTGTTTATATTTTTTAAAATTGTAGTTGGATTAAAAAGTATGTAGTTACTTTTCTTGCAAGCACTCGTTGTGTCATAGTTTTAAAATTAAATGAAATATACACGGTTTAGGTACTAAGCAAAATAGCGGCCAGGGGTTTTAATTGCTCCTCAGAAAATTTGCAAATATTTATAAACAATTAATGTTATCGAGTGTGCGCAACAGTGTATATAGATGACCGGCTGCAGAGGGGTAGTAGTTGATAGTGGTAAGTGTGATCATAATCAAGTATCCTGGGCAAAGCAATTGTGAGGCGGCGGGCGGATTTGGCTCCGGAAATTTGATATCCAGACGGAAATCAAAATTTAAACATGAAAAGCCGACACATCTTTAGCATAACTCAAGTTGGTATCACTTTATCATCACTTCTACATGTATAATTTAAAACTCGTTTAAGATCAGCTTCATTTCAATGTAAAACCTTAATTTCTTATTTTAAACAGCAAACTTTGACTCGATTTTAACTTTCATAGTAAAACGAGTGAATATATTGAAATATTATCTAATCTAATTGTTACTGGCGAATAAATTTTAATTTTAAAAATTTATAATCATAACAACCAAAAAATGTGAAGAAATTGAAATTTTATTGTAAAAACTTATATTTCCATTTCTGAAGGCTCATCATCTCGAAAGCTTGAAAATTTGAATGCTATTGAGATGCATATTTTGTTATAAAATGCCCTTAAGTATAATTTTTATTTAATTATTCCATTCTTAAACTTAACAGTTACATTTCAACCATGATTTTGATTTGTTCAGTGGTAAAAATATTAAATTATTATTCTCGAAGCTATTTATTTGTGGCATATTTTTAGTTTTTCTTTAGTTTGATAGGGTTTTTACCACACTTCTGAAAAAAAGAAAGATTAAAAGTCAAAAATACGAAAGTGCGCGGTTGTGATGTGATTTTTATTATTTTTTACTCATCTGCTTTTTTTGAGTGTGAGATTTTTTGGTTAGGCAAACTTAGTTGCAAAAATAACCCTTGACTGATCCGTTTGGCGTAAGGGCTTATTTAATTAATCTTAATTTTTTTTCAGAATTGTGGCAAAAACACAATCAAACTAAAGAAAATTTAAATTATTACTTAAGAAGTCATACCATTCAGTTCTAAGATTCACAATGAAATCGTAATTATTTTCTTAAAGTTATTTCAAGTTATTCATATTGAACTTTGCTTTGCATTTAGCGGTTTTTTTATAATCTAGTAGTAAAAAATATGTATAAGTAGCTACATCGCTAATCCCCAAACTGGTTTGAAACATTATAAACCAATTACAGACTTATGTTCATCTCATATAAATTATATAGGATGACCAAAAATACGCAATACAAATGTTTCAAGATGGCATAGTGATTAACCCATACAACAATCTAATTATTCTAATCTGTCTTTTATTTGTTAAGATCCTGAAATATTTGCATTAAGTTTTGCATCACACACGGTAATGGTTCCTTTATTTATCGTAACAATTCTGGAAATATTACTATCTTCTATGATTTTTGATGTTTAATAGACATACTCTCTTCTTAAAAAGTATAATTAGATCTGACATTGTTAAATTATCAAATTGATGAAGGTTTTCCATACTTTCTTATTTTTTGTTGAAATCACATCTAGATCAAAGACAAACAGTAGGTACCTGATCTCAATTTCATTATTTTAATTGGTACAATGGCACCCTGCCATTTTCGATATGTTTGACATTTTGTGACATTTTTGATAAATGCAAGAACACTATGATTTGAGATTTTTACAGTTAGGAACACCATAAAATTAGTATATATGCAAATAAATTATCGTATAAGTATATATGTACACTCAGGTGCAAAAAAAACGCAACAGTGAAATTTTTGGTAAAGTTTGAAGAGTCACAACTTTTTTGTTTTTAGGCTGATTTTCATAAATTTTTTTATAAAACTTTAGATAAAATGATCAACTTTAATCCACGTATTTAGTCGTTTGATAAATGTTGGCCTTTTAGTCATTATACAGGGTTAATTGAAAGGTTGCTTCATGACCTTAATTTTAAAACGCCCTGTGGAATAATTTCATTACCAAATTTCTTTAAAATGTCAATATTCATTAAGAACCATTTATTTCCTACAATTTGTTTTTTGGTTCATGTCTTTATGTGCATTGGTTCATTTTTAAGAGCAAAATAAACATGTCACTACTTTAAAAGAAATTTGTTTATTATTTATTATTATTATTATATTATTTAGTTTATTATTTAACAAACCAATTCAACTTCAACCTCAGTAACCTAAAGAAACATTTTTTTTAAACTTAACCTAATATTTTGTATTGCCACCTCTGGCTCTAATAACTGCCTGCATACGGCGGTCCATATTGTCTAAAGTTACGAATAGCGTCTTGAGGAATATTTTGCCATTCCTCCTGAAGGGCTAGACGGAGCTCATTTACCGCAGTGGGAGGTACTTCACGATCTCTGACTCGCCTACCTAGCATATCCCACACATGCTCTATGGGGTTCAAATCAGGCGAACATGCTGGCCAGTTCATTTTGATGATTTCAACTTCCGCCAGGTATTGTGTGACACATCTTGCTGTATGGGGCTGTAATTGTCGGTAATGACTTTATCCTCATGTAAGATAATGCCCCTATAATGACTAAAAGGCCAACATTTATCAAACAACTAAATACGTGGATTAAAGTTATGTCATTTTATCTAAAGTTTTATAAAAAAATTATGAAAATCAGCCTAAAAACAAAAAAACAAAAAAGTGGTGACTCTTCAAACTTTACCAAAAATTTCACTGTTGCGTTTTTTTGCACCTGAGTGTATAAACATATCTTCTTAAACTAAGTGAAATTACTTCATTAAATCAATAAAGTTCGACAGAACCAAACAATTGTATATACTTAAAAAGGTACAAATGTTATTTTTGATAAATTTTTTTCTTCTGCATATTATGTAGTATATGTATAGCTATCATAAATGGATCTGTTTCGTTTTAAAATTTTTAATTCTTCTATTGTAAAATTTCCAATTCATGACTATTGGTTCTTCCCCCTGTATCCTTCAATTGTTTTTATTCCAAATAATTAAAGAATAGGATATTTTTGCAGTTGCCAGTAAGTATTACATTAGTCTGTCAATGGTTTGTGGTTTGCTTGTTTGTGATTTACTATTATTTATTCTAAGAGTTAACTTTAAATTTGACCAATAAATAGGCCAATTAAGTGCAAAGTTTAAAACTGTACAAAATAAAATAGCAAACTGGGTAAACGGAAAACATTTTTTTCAAATTTTCTAATCTTTACATTTTAATCACACCTACTTTTATTTGGCGTTGCACATGTTATAACTATGAATATTTTATGATAAATGGATTTATGATACATGGTAAATATGGACAAAAGACAATTTACAAGTTAGGATTGAGTAAAATAAAAATATCTGATTTATCAAATATATTTTGCAAATTGAGCCAATGCGGTGAAATTAATCGAATCAGTAACTTAGCCTGCATGCATACTACACATTCAAAATGTGAATGCATTTAATTTAAAAGCACACTGTCTATTTTAAAATGGTGGAACAAAATTCAAATTTTTGTTTAGCTGAAATTAAAATAGAAAATCGCTAAAACTGGTCAATTAGTATATAAAAGTAACTTTTCTGTAATTTTTTATACTTCCCTTTTTGTTATAGTTTTCTAAGTTGCACTGATTATTCATGGTATAATCTATACCTAGTTTAGAAAAC
Organism: Monochamus saltuarius; assembly: GCA_025584915.1. Taxonomy (NCBI): domain Eukaryota; kingdom Metazoa; phylum Arthropoda; class Insecta; order Coleoptera; family Cerambycidae; genus Monochamus; species Monochamus saltuarius. The sequence goes on along the minus strand of CM046724.1, from coordinate 21,134,160 downwards.
GTACAATTTTGCAATAATAATGATACTCTTTCAAAACAGTTTTTGAACATCTGGAAGTTCTAAGTAGAAATTTCTTTAAATATCTATTTTTCGTATCTTTCTTTTCCTAAATAAAATAGTAAATATCATAAAAAGCACATAATAATATTGTTTGATTACATGATTGTTTCAGAGAGAGATTATGAGGTGTTATGAAATTAAAGATCTGCATTTATTTTGCTACACGATTATCATAGGAAATAGGCGCATATCTTTGGAAAATAGGCGAATGATAAATTTGATCAATTTTTGGTATACTTTATTGCATAATAATATTGATTCTCCTTTCCTCCTTGGTAAAGTAAATTTTCATACTTCTAGGGTTTCATTATGACACGAGGTAACTTTTTACTGTGATAATCATAAAATAGGTAAATGTCTTAGGAAAGTCGCCCACAATCTCTAATCTTTGTGACATTAATTATTTATCATTAAAAGAAATTGTAGGCTTTGTGGCAATATATCAATTAATGTGTTCATTTTTTTTGTAGAATACATTTTTTGCTCGTTTTTTTGCTAGTATTTCCTGTAATTGCGTCTTGTACCTGTTGGAAATAAATGATGATTATTATTAACACGTGAATCGTTTTAGTTCCAATTCTTGTTAAAATTAATTTGAAAAATGATTGCTTGCAAGAAAAAAAACGAAATTGTACTATGATTCGAGGCGTAGATAAAATCTACAGTCAACAGGAGGCCGTTACTGAAAATTCCCACTCATTTTTACTCCTGACTTCACAGAACTCTGACATCTCAAAAGTGGTATCCTTACTCCTTACATAGTTAACGTCTTACAAGAACTATAGGCAGATTTACTCAATTTCAGGTTTGGATTCAGTGAGTCAAAATACATAAGGATGAGTGGGTCTGGTCAAAAGTACAAACCACACTTTGTGTGTGTGTATGTGTGCCGGGTGTGTTTATCTGATTGTTATATATTTTTTTTCTAGTAAAAGCAAAAACTTTTTAAATAAGTTATGTATGTCTCTTACAAAATTTTATTAACTTATACCGTTTAGTCGAAAAAATTCTTTCATGCAGATGGACCCTATATAACATTTATTGTAAAATGAGGAACACCTCCATGCATGAACCACATTTCCTTAGCTCCTTATAAGTAAGACGTATGCACATTTTCTAGTTGGGTAAAATTGTTTGTAAGAAATTCAGATAGGTATATTTCTTCGTTTACAATAGTTTAAATCACATATCCCGCTGCAAAATGATCAAATTTGTGGTGTTTTTAGGTATACAGAAATCTCGAAAAATAAAACACCTAGAACAAAAGTATTATCAAAAATACAATTCTTGATGTTTTGTTTATCCACTTTTACTATTTCAATTCTTCTTTTAAAAAGCATTTGTTAGACATACATTATTTTGCTATTCTAATTCCACATTTTCACAATTATTTTCACATTTAAACAAAACTGAACATTCTTATATGCAGAACTACGTTTATGTTATAACAGTATTTACATCTACAGTTACATTAAAAAAAAAATAAGTATTTTCAAAAATTTCTGGACTTACAAATTTGTTGATTAGACCGGTATTTATTCGTTTTACTTCGGTATCTTTGTGTATTCGCAGGTGGAGTCCGATAATATTCTTGTTATTTGCTAAGTCCTAGATTAGTCAGTTATTAAATATTTAAAGTTATTTGTATCTGTAGAAAACGCTATTTCAAGCAAACCGCTCAATATCTTAGCTTAAAACTAGTTACAAAGTTACAGTTACTAGTTACAGTTTCCGTTTTATCCGTTGAACCAAAAAATGCATCCATCCATAAGAAGAGCAATGTGGTTCATGCAAGGTGCTTCTTCTTATTTTGCAATAAATGCTAGGCCAAACCTGCATGAAATAATTTTTTGCAACTAAATGGTATAAGTTATCAAAATTTTGTAAGAGAGAAAAAATGTTGACAATGAGATAATAAACTAATATATATGGATATCTCTTACTAGGGAATCCAGTTTAAGGCATTTGTGCAATTATTATTGATATTTTTTGCATATAGGTAAATTAGAATATTATTACTATTTTGACCTTAACAATAGATCGCTAGTACATGCATTTTAGGAACACCCTGTATGTCCTATTTAAAAAAAAGGTCGGTAATGTTTTAGCTCTGGCGGAAATGGTAGAAAAGTGGCAATTTCTATATACTAATTGACCTTGTTTCGTCGATTTTCAAATACAACTAAAAAAAATGAATAAGTAGTGTACAAATAGCTTTAGTTTACACACTTATGTATTGGTGTACTAGACTGCGCGTCTGCATCACCCTGTATCTATTTATGCACAGATAAATTGCGAGGGGTCAATTTACACAGGATATGAAATGAAAACATCTCTTTTCATTTTGTGATATATGAATTATAATTATTTAAATTAGTTGTATAAAGTGGAGAGTGTGATAACATGTACGCACACATAAAAGTACACTAGCAACTGATAAGATATATTTATCTATATATTTAGATTCGCTCGACTCTAAAGACAGTTTCATTATTTGTTTTTTTGTATTACACTGAACGGTAAGTGACATATACTTGTTTATCATTGACTTTTGATATAAATTGTTACTCAAACAGTATTGGGAGCAAGTGAAAAAATGTTTCCGAAGGGTGTAAAGATGTGATACCATGTAATTAAAAATGTACAATCATAATATAAATTTACTTTTATCAAACATGTAAAATAATCATCATACCGTCCTGTCAAAAGCGGTATTACGTTTTGTGAATAGATAAAAAATGTTACAACAATTCGGTTTCAGCAAAATGCAGCACAAATAACAAAGCTTATTTATAATAACCTATAAAGATAGTTTCATAATGTCAATTTACAACTAGAATAATACACCATACATCATTATTATATCATGTGCAGTTTTATTGCCCAATTTCATAATGATAGTATTATATTTTTAACATTTAAAGAAACTAAATTAACCCTTTAAATGTCGTATTTTAAAGTAGCATTAACTTTATTATGACAAAATCTAACTACACATTCAACTGAACAGCACTTCTTATACCTACTCATTTTGTAAAATAAATAGGTAAATTGCATTTTTCTCCCTATATATATATACAGGATATTCCGCATAAGAACCGGCACAGAGCAGGTGCGTGTAGGGGGTCCCAAAACATTGCAATTTAACCAAACATACCCTCAAAGTGGGACCACATATTTAGAAAAAAATATATCTGAATTATTTTAACTTGGTATAAGCAAATTTGGTACATGATTTAGGTTTACTATTTGTCTTCTTTGAGTATGAGTTCAAGTAAATTAAACTACAAGGTGTTCATCGAGGGTGAGTCACCCCTAAAATTATACCAAACTTTTTTTCCTTTGATCGAATTTAAAAACGAAGAATATCGTAGGAGATTTCCAAATCGAGTGACTCCCCATAGAGAAAAATTTTCTAATGTTGAAAGACGGGCTCGAGAGACAGGAAAGTTTTTCAGTAATATCCGAGAACGCCCTAGTGTAATAAGGGTAGAAGATAAGAAAATATTTTTCGGTATAGAGAAATTCTTGATAATCAATCAAAAATCAAAAAAAATATTGATGAAATTTTTGTGCTTCGATGAAACTATTTTAGAAAATTCGGTTTCATCAAACCTTGCATTTATTTCCAGACATCCTGTATAAGATATTTTAATTTAGTAGAAAATTATGCAGACGTTATTGTGTATCATACCGGGTGACAACGGCAAGTGGGAACCCGCTGTAACTTTTTTATGACTGCTGATAAAAATTTTAAATTGGGTGGGTTTATACTAGATGGTGCCATTCTTTGAGGTCATTTGGGATTTCATGACGTTTCCGGTTTGACCGGAAATTACCGTAAATTTATATGTTTAAATGGGACACCCTGTATTTTGTGACATTCTTGGAATCAGCGGATCATTTTACGTACGATAGGATCAATTTTCTGACACATTTTCTGGATGTAATTTTTTTCTAATTTTTAAAAATAAAACTAGAAGGCCGCAACTTGCATTACAAAAACGTTACTAAATGTTCATAAGGTTATGAAAAGAAATCAAAGGGAAATCCTATATTTCTATAATTTCTGGAAAAAAATAAATAAAAATTTGACTTTTCTTATTTCTTCTATACTCTATACTATTGATAATAACGCAATGAAATTTGGTATATCGTAACGTAGATCGATATGCAACGGTATTGATAAATTAATAAACTGGCGGTCATAAAACCAGCTGCCAGAATAATTTGTGTTGTATTTGATTTTTTCTTAAGTCATGTTTCAATTAGAGGTTTTCTAAATTATCTTACTTACGTATTTACTAGTTGAAGTAAAAGGAATAGTAAGTTGTGTTTGCAATCGGTAAGAACAATCACTTATCTATTGGAAGGCAAGTTCAATATTAAATATAAAAAATGTGTAATTTTGTTAACAATATTGTTTTACTACAACATTAAAAATAAAATTAGTGCAATTGTTGAAAAGACTTCTGGTTCCAGAAAATATAATATTTGGGTACATTTAGTGTCCAATTGTTTCCTGTGTTCTTCCCTACAACAAAATATTCTGTAGTCATGATGTCACTAGAAACGATATATTCCCTGGGTGTATTTCCATGCAAATTTTTTCGTGAAAACTCTATTTTATTCACTAACAAATCAGCTACGTAACCTTCTGCACCAGAAGCGAGCGCCACTCACCGTGTCTTTTAAGACTCAAAATATCACCAAAAGGTTAGCTGAAGTTCGTCTAAACCCATGCCCAATATATACAATACAATATTTATTTATTTAGCTCAAGCTATTACATTACATTGAATTATTTTACATTTATACATTCAATACGTAAATACCTAATACAAATCATTAACCACACTGTGTGTACGTCATCCTTAAATTTTTTACAAACATTTTAGTATTTTTTTACTGCCTCCGGTAACTGATTGAAAAGCCTAATACCGTTCCCAAAAATATAATTTTGCTTATAGGTTGACCTTGAAAATTCAATATAATTACCGGCAGAACGTACATTGTACGAGTGCATATTTGAACGGGTAACAAGGTAATTTTGTAAATAATTGGGCAATTCTTTTTTTCTCATGCTAAGCTGATCATTAACACAATCAGTAACAGCCATATAATCACTAGCAGCAACAGAATTAAGATGCGGATCCGTTAAATTCAAGCATTTTGCGACCTTTGAAGGTCAACTTCTTATTGTATTTCTGCGCACTACTTGATTGGTGATTTCCCATTGCGCATTGCTAAGAAAAAGTTAGAAGACTTTGTGTTTCTTGATATTAACTCAATATATTTTCTGAAGTATCCTAAATAATGAATTGTTCCATCATCTTAATTGGTTATTGTAAAACTTCACTCAATATTAGTTTTGGTATTGGGAATGTGCACTGTAATAAATGATCCACTATCCTGGATATAGTATTTTCATCTGATGTAGGTAATTCTTCTCTTCTATAGGTGCCTGCTATTCCCATGATCATTCTCATTTTCACATTTAAATAATCTTCATCTGGGAATTCTTTTAGAAACTTATTCATATCTTTGCTTGTAAATTCCTTCGGTATTTTTGGATCGATATCCAACATATTTACTTTTGAGAAAAGCAATTAATGTTGTAAATTTTTAAATATCAATTCCATCTTTAAGGAAAATTGTAGATTTCAATATGGAGTATGGCGCCCATAAACTCCCTGGTGATTTAATCTTTTCACTTTTTCTTATAAAATTAGCCAATACCACCTTTTCATTACACCATTCTTTGAAAGCTTTGAAAGCATTTTCACATCGTTCTCTCGACTTCTCTGGCCTAACAGCCGAACATTCTATCTGCCAAGCATCCACAAAATCGGAATCGTCACTTGAATGCATTTTACAAAATTATAAATAACAACTATTTAAAAAAAATTAGGTAATAATTCACCTGATTATTTTTTTAAATATGGCTACCGCTGTTTATAAATCTCCAAGTTAATTGCGTATCTTTTGTCATTTTTGATAGTGAGATTTTGAGATTTTTTAGTAAGTGATAGTGATCACAGGATTGCCATTTTGGCATTAAACAAATTTAAATCTAAAAATCATTTAAACTATGTAATTTGGTTATGGATCGTGCAAAAAAATCTTAATAAGCATCACAAGCGTTAAGGTCTACCGATCCTCAGGCAAACTTTTGCCTTCGAGCAGGAAACAACCCTTACCGCTTTTGATGCTTAACTATATTAGTCTGTATTTTTAAATTTTCTGATGTTTCGAATATCACTTAATCAAAACATTCTAAAAGAACCACTGGTATCTCCTCTGTCAATAGACGAAAATTTGTAAAATCAGTTATCGTTTAATATTTTTGTATAAAAAACAATAGTTTATTTAAAATTAAACTGTAAATATGTTTTGCATCTGGAGCAGATATTTCAGATATAAAATCCCTAGCGAATCAAATATAGTAAAAAAAATACATATATTTATAATAAACAGATAGAGTGATGGTCACTCTCGACCAAACCACTCCAAAATAATTATATACATATTTACATATGTGTTCAATCATCGTTCTAACATGCATATTTTTTTGTACACAAACACACTCATATGGCACAAACATTTATAGACGCAGTATCACAGTAGCTTAAAAATAAAGTGGTGTGTCTGACTGAACCTATATATTTCTATGTATTTTTACTAGCTGAATCCTAATATTCCCATTAATTAACTTACAACGTCATTCCAAACAAAACCAATGTACATTTTTATGTCTGGTGTCGCTGGAGCATTTAGCCCCACTAGGTCGGCTAACCTGACAACCTCAACACTCTGATACCTAATAACGTCCATAACCTCATAATTCAATGCATAGAAGTGCTAAAAATCACATAACTCTTGAAGACAAGGAACTTATTGCAGTACATATTCATCTAAGTATGAGGGTAGTTCTTGCGAGAGGAAAACGTATGCAATTCATTCCCTATTAAATCTATTACAGTCAAAAGCTCTGTGAAAAGGCTATATTTTACGTGTCCGTTATTTTACTGGTATATCAGTAGTTAAATAATGCTGGAATGAACTCTCTGATATCCCCTTCTACACCAATCCTCCTCGACGACGTCGACGACCACTAAACCCCTTTGATCATTGACGACAGCGACGACGACGATCACTAAGCCCCTCTGATCATTGACGACAACGACGGCGAAGACGACAGTGACGATGACCTGCAAGAACTTCAGACCTGACCTTGACCTCTCAAAACCTGGTGACCTCAAAAATGTAAGTGTACAATATGGTTCTGTCTATTTGCATATCTAACTTTCGATTTAACCTTGGAATGACCTTGCAGCTAACCTGATGGTGTTAAATAAACCCGAGCTTCGGATCTAGCCACCCGAAGGACATATTTTTGTGCGATGACCTACCCCACCTGCATCTTTAGATTTGACATTGGAATAACCTTGAAGCTTATAGGTAATGGGGTTATATGGATTCCAGATTTGGATACAGCGAATAAAAATTGATAAGAATATATGCAGGTCTAGTTTGTCAGACAGACGTCTTTTTCCTTGTTGTGTTGTTTATAAACGTAATGGAATTGCGCACTGCAATACTTACTGGTCTACAGGGTGTTCCTGAAATTCATGTGCTAGCAAGCCACCCTAGATACTGGATATCTCGGTAGAAAATATATGTATTATTTTTCGTTATAGTATTATCTGACTATTACATTTTTTTTGGTAAAAATTAAAACTCATAAATTCGGTCTGTTCTGAAATTTTGATAACATACGGTAAATTAGCATAAATCGTATTTTGACCTTAAAAATCTAGGGTCGCTCGCTGGTGCATACGTTTCAGGGACAAGTGCATAAGTTTGCAAATCGTGCATCATTTTAATTAAACGGCACACCCGGTACAGACAACATTACCGATTACGAATAAATGTATTTTTTAGGACCCATACGTACAAGGTTGAAGGTTGAACACACCTTCACCAACTACGAATCGTAACTAACACAGGAATCGAAACCAGTTTGAAACGTGTCTCAAGTCGGTAGCTGTTCTATCATGAATTAATAGAGCGAACACATAGGCGCATTGGAATTTGTAAACGGACTTATCTAGCGGAAAAAATGAGCTGACTGGTTGCACTTACATAAAGGCAAAGTCAAGGTTAAGTCAAAATAATAGCGCACCCCAAATGGGTTTGTTGCTTTTTTAAGTTTACTTCGTCTGTCACGAGATTTGCAAGGATATTTGATCACCACTTAGATAATCACTTCCTTCAAGTTGAGCCTAGTAGGTATTTCTTCCTTCCGAGTTAGGCTTTGCAAGATTTTATACATTTGAAAGTTGGTGTGCAAGTGGGAGTGCTTTAAAATGTAACAAATTTGTACATATAATTCCATTGTAGATAAAAATTACGAAATTTTTCCATTCAATTATTCTTTTTATAACGGACTACACTTTTACATTAACTTTTTTTTGATATATCATTAAGAAATGTTTGCCTTCTGTCACAAAGATGCAACTTCTTTTACTTTGTTATTATTGTCCTTCAAAATCGTTATCGGAAGTCCAAAAACATGATGATCAGACGAAGTGGAATATATATGAAGAATGCTTCAAAAACATAAATTTCAGCATCTAAATAGGAAAGAACGTATTTAGATGAAAGCTTTATTTGCAGCGTTGCGTAACGGTTGTCAATGGCTAGATAATTTCCAGGCTCGTTTCTATTTCATCGATTTAGACTTCCTGACATTCGCGACGGCGACGTCGATTTAGGCGTCTGGACATGTCCACAAACATATTATTTTACTCAAAAGTATCTCTAAAACTGGAAATTAAATTATGACTTCTCTGGTTGGTATTTGTTGTGGTCACTGATCTATGACATTTTAGTGCATAGTTTAAATTCAGTGGGCTGTTACAGATCTTGATTTTTACGAATACATAGTTTCCAAATTCCAGGTAAGTTTTCTCTGTAGTTTTGACAATCTTCTCTATATCAATAAAATCTTGTGGTACTCGGTATCAAGAGGTTATGGTTCCGGTAGCAAACTGTTCCAGAACTATTCAAAATAATTGAACATTTTACTAGAACTACTAAACGATGAAAACCTGAGAATACTATTTCTATTAGAACTGTTGTGACTTTTCACTGAGCTTACTCCTTAATTTACATCCTTATACTCGTAATTAGATTGCTGTAAGATATTTCTCCATTTTCTTGATTTCAAATGTCTTTCTGATGACTGGTTCAATTATATTTCTTCTGAGAGCACATTCCAGGTGGTAGACAATCACTATTGATCTTACTTAATCATAAGATAACAACTAGATCAGCTTGAGAATGCCATCAGGCACTGGTAGTGGCCTCAACCAACAACAGCGTATCTGTATGCTGGGTAAAGGGACACGACCGGTGCAATGGCAATAAAGTAGCTGGCCAGGAGTGCGTCGGGTCTCAATATTTTTGGACCTGGTCCCTCCCGTACGCTTCCGTTGTCAGCATTTGTTGAAATTATCAAAGAGGACACCCACAGAGAGTTTAGGAAACGTTAGGATGAAACAAATAACTGTTAATTTGCTAAGGGGTTCCCAAAGTACCCCTGCAAGGATACAGCCAAAAAGTAGCTGACTATATGTCTAGGACAAATCGTCGTCTGGTGACAGGTATTCAAACTGGACATTGTTGGCTCTATTAAATGAGGAAGTGCAGAACACCTCTTTGTAGGGGTTGCGAACAGAAAGACGAGACAATACTGCATGCACTCTATTAGTGCACTGCCATCTCAATCCATCAATAAGAGAATCCGTGTTGGGAGAAGATGGCCTTCTATAGCCTACATTAGAGAGATCCCTCTGAGCAACGTTACCTCCTTCTTCATGAAATATTGTCAATTTCTTCCGGAAATATTCTCAGACCATATTTATATAATATAACTGCCAGTTAATATGGTAGCATAAATTAATGATTATTATTATTTAAAATAATTAAGAATGTAGAAAATTATCATGCCGTATATTACATGTTAAATATATATGAAGAGGTGAATACAGGAGTTAAATGAACTCTTCCTATTGTTCACCAGAAAACAATGGGTACTCTATAACTAAATGATACTACTATTTGTCAGCTCGTCACGTCTTGACGTAATAGCGGAATTTAATTAATTTTTAAAGAAATACACAATGGCGAATTAAATTTTTTGCCAATGTATTATTTGATGTTTGAATCAATGTTTACAAACAATATTTTGCATAGACGTGCCTTGGGTTTGATTAAATATTCTCTCAATTTACTTTACAATATTTTAGTCAATTTAAAATCTAGATTTTAAGATATTTGCATTCATATATTAGAACTTAAAAAAAAGACAAATAGAAGTCAATAGTAAAATAGTATATTGTTATATTAGGATTAAAAGTCACTTTTGTGGTAAGCAAATTTTGTATTTGCGAGGCGAAATGTAGCGTAGACACTTGTGGTTAAATTTGTTGAAAAGTCTTGAAATAATGGAATCTAATGTAGATTTATGTGTACCTGAGGATATACTGGAGTGTGCGAAATCTTTTCCCAAAGAAATCTCGAGAAATTTATGAATGTGTCTACCAACGTTTCGTGGATTGATACAAAGAAAAAACATTAAGTTGTATTCAGAAGATGTATTGATGGTGTATTTCTCATACCTGTGTCGAAAAAATCGCTAGTATTTACAAAGGAACAAGTTGATTGCTTTCTGACTAGTACATCTTCTTTATATAGATTGTCTTAATATTGGGGGTTGCTGGCGCATGCCGTTCTGATGAATTAGTCAATTTAACAATAATTGATAACGTTGGAGATGTGAAATCCGCCTTAACTATAAAAATTCCCAATTACAATACTGTGCTGGGAGACAATTATTTAAGTTTTTATTGAAAATGTTGTTTTACGTCCATCCGGATTGGTAGAACGTCGATTACCAGTGGTTGGTATTCATAAAATCGGAGCCGTCTCGCAAAAATGGCAAATTTTTTGAAGTTGGACATCTGAAAAGTACAGTGGACACGCATTACGTTGAACGTCTGCTACCCTTTTAGTTGACGGCAGTGGTGATCTCACTTGTCTTAAAAGACACTGAAGATAGAGATCGACCACTGTGGCGGAAGGCTACATTGAAGATTTTTCTTTTGAATACAGAAAATATTGCGAAAAGAATACTGAAAGTTAATAGTGGTAATGATAAACTAAGCACCGTTGTCATTTCTGATTTCACAACATCTGAAACTAATATAACTATCAATAAAAACCGACTGCTTTGAGAATTGCTCCAAGAATGAAGGTAGTGGCAGTTTTAGTGGTTTATTTAATTTTAATGTTAAAATTGTGTATTTAATACCAATGTGGATAAACAAAAATTAGTGTAAATATTGTTGAATCGACTTTTATAAATTAAAACTTAATTAACACTTTTAATCTAAAGATTACAGATTGTCAGGAGTCTCTAAAGCTGACATTTTCCTTACTCAGGAAACAAATGGTATGGTGAAATATAAGTGATCTGCTTACTTCCTGTTCGGCTTAAGCGGCTCGACTTACAGGAAGCGACCTACATTGCAGCAGGTACTTAACGCAGACTTCTCGCCCTGGGTGACGAGCCATCAAATCTGTAAATGATACACAACAAAACATCATTTACACAACAAATGGTATCTTAGCAATAAAAGTATACCTTTAGATACCATTTGCTTTCTGAGTAAGGAAAGTGCCAGCTTTAGAGCCTCCTGACAGTAAAAAATGTAATAGTTGACCTAGAGAAGCAAGAATAGAGTGTTGGCAACATTTTTTTTTTAATACTTTTTGAAGTGCACCGCATATAATGCGATAAGGACAGACAGTTCAGACTAGATTTTTTTAATAAAAAAAAAATAAATAATTTTTAATAAATTGAACCAATAAAATGTAAATAAAAAAAATCTCATCATAAACATGTAAATAATAAACAGGTACGAACAATATTTGTTACAAAAATAAAATTAGAACTTAGTTGCCACCTTTTAAATTTTAAGATACGGGACACATTATTTTGGTATTATATCAGTTGGGGAGGTTAGCGCCTCAGGCGAAAATTTTGAAAATTTCAAGGTTAAATGGTTTAAAATAAGTCTAATCGCGTAGGGGCGATCGGGGCAATCTAGCGTTTCGCGATACCACAGTCGTCGAATTGGGTGCGAGCGGGGCAATATTTTTTTTAGTAGTTCAGAATCTTTTATAATTTTTGGTAAAAGTTTGAGCCCACAATCTAACGAATTGTAAGATTGACTATGCTTAACGCAGTGGTAGATTTACCCAAGCTCTGCTGCAGTAACATCGATAGTTTCTTGAATATTTTCTCTGTTTGCAAAAAATTTTGTTAAAACTTGAGAAGATTTCGACATTTTCGCGTCTTCTATGCTCTTTTGTATTAGAGTGCTGTTTGACATCACTAAGGCCACCGTGACTAATTGAAAAATCATTTTTGCATACTAGACATCTTGCAGAAAAATTTGTTTTCCCTTTATTAGCCAAATATACTGTCTGCCACGTTGGTCGATAGCTGCAGAGGTGCTTTGCTTTTTTTTTTGGTGGCGAGTTGGTCCTTTTCCGAGGTCTCCATTGTCCCTATTTTTGTCGTATTTTTCTAAATATTTATCCATATCCTTTAATTTTTATTGTTTTTATTATTAAATGATTTAATGCAGATGAACCCTAATGTAAGGTTGCCGTAGGAGATCTAGTTCACTGACCGCGTTGCTAAATCTTGGCGAATAGAGTGACTGCAGGTTTGTAGTGATACATTACCTATATGACCCAACCAACCCAAGCCATAGGGGTGTTCTGACCCCAAACCCCCGTGGCTACGCCACTGAGGACAGATAAATAAAAAAAGTCTAGTTTTCTAAAATTTCACATCAGAAAACCTTTCCATAAAAACTAACATTTTGACGTTTAATGTTATCTACATAGTTTATCTATTATATCAATCAACGTAAATCATTTTGTATAATAGCTTAATATTAATCTTTGAAAAACAAGGATAACATGTGAATATTGCTTTACTCCAATCTACATTTTTTGAAAAATCTTTTAATGAAGTTCCATTCCTGTCACAAAGAATGACAGCTACAGTTTAACCTACTTTTTGTAACACTCTGTATTTCTCCTTTATTTTAAGAATGACTTTTAGTCCTGAGTTATAGAACCTATTAATTTACAGTCTTTACTATCCCTTATTCATTATAGAAAATATAAGTGCATTTTTAAAGAAATAATAGATTTATTGCCTCCTACCAATATTCAATAGAAATACCTGCGATACTGCGAACTATTCTGTAATGGACCATACTAACAACTTTAGTTCTCTTTTTAACTAAGTTACGGAATTCTCAATTTTTTTCGATAGCCGATTTGTTTACTTCTATTTTCGCTAAGTGGTGTTCCTTTCACAATCTGGAGGCGTTTCGAGGTGGAAACTAGAAAATATTTGCATAGAACATATTTCGTTTGGTCCGCACTGTTCCGAGTAATGTTTGTCTCGCCACTGCGATAATTATTCGTCATTAATTTAATGGGTGTTATGGTAAAGCACAAATAAAATTATTTAACACACGTGTCTTAATTATGCGACTGTAAAGTGTCATTAGCGGACTTGAATTTTTGCAATGGGTACAAAGGTAACAACTTATGGTTTATCAGTTTAAGGTAGAACAAAACTAAGCACAGAAATTAAAATATTTGTTTTGTTTGTTCATTGTTACTATTTGGTGTGACTGCATCACTAAGCATTACAAGAAAATTATTTGAGACATCTTGATCTGGTCATATAGAATAATAATAACAGTTACAGTCATTGCTTCGTGATCTGCAATATATTTTTTATACAAACGTGCATATTTAACGTCTTTATCACACACATTTTAGTTCGAAAAGTGTAATTTTCCCGCACCGTGCGGGAACATTTTTCCTGAACGCATACTTGAGCATAATTTTGAAGAAAAATTTAGGTAGGTGGTAACAAAATATAATATTCTTCAGGTTATATCTTCATAAAGTTAGAAAATTTCTTTGATTTTATCCACTAATTTGCATTTTTTTAACAAAAAAAGTATTTTATTATGAAGAACTTTCGTTTAAATTAATAATTGCAGTTAAAAATAACATTTGGTTCTGATTGTTTATGTAACAGACATTGCTTGACGTATCAAGCTATAATAAATTTCGATCTGTGTGATCAATTTTATGAAATCGACAATAATTCATCAAATGAAGAACTTCCTGAAGAGATTTTAGCAGCAGCTAATGAAGCAAGATTGAATTTGTTAGCGCGAAGTCAAAAGAACAATATGAGAAGCAATTCTCCCATTTTATTGATCGGTGTAATACTAAAAACGTAAAGTCAACAAAAGAAGAGGTATTTTTAGCATATATTTTGAAAATGCCCAAATCCTGGAAAGCACGTTATGGTCCAGATATTCAATGATAAAAAGATTTCGATATTTATTTATTTATTTATTTAAGTACAAACCCAACAGGCAAAAGCCCAATTACAGAGTAGGTTACGGAAAAAAAGAACATTGACATGTAACACAGTGACTAAATTTAAATAACAGTATTACAATACAATACCAACTACAATCAACAAAGCACAACAAAAATGATTAATGAAGCTACACGTAATAATTAAACAAGAAAAACCCTATTACTTATGGGAATACCGATTTAATTAGCAAAATTGTGCAACAAAATATGTCAACCTTGCTCTCAATTTTACAATAATTATGGATCATTTGGTAAAGTGGGGAAGCTATCAATAAGTTTGATCGGGGGGTAGGCATTTTAAAGATATTAGAGCATCGGGAAGAAAGTCTTGGTACCCTATATTTGATTTGATTGTGAAGTGCAACGGTATCTAATTTATTGTTTACGAGTTTGTACAGAATTATAACTGAGTGCAGCTCCCTCCTAGATTGAAGGGTTGACAGAGAAAAACGCTCTAACAACAGCTCATGTGAAGAACCAATAGGAGGATATGTTCCATCAATTATAAATGAAACAGACTTCAAAAAACTTCTTTGAACCTTTTCAATTGCTGATATATATGTATTATAAATAAGATTCTAAACTGCAGGAGGAATATTCTAACCGAGATCTTACAAAAGTTATTAACATCTTCAGACGAGAGGAAATAACAAAAGTCCCCATCGACGATCAGATATAAAGATCTGATCAGATCCTTGGTGATATGTAAAGAAACAAATAATGGATATTTTTTTAATGTATACAGAAAATATACAAGCTTACGTTCAAAAAAAACTCTATATCGCCGATTATTTATACAGTATAAATATGGAAAATGTACTGTCCAACCTGTAGGCATCAATTCAATAGCAAAAATACCCTCCGAAATCGCAGCCTATTTACACTTTCAAAATCCGCAACTATACACGGGTCACAGTTTTAGGCGGTCATCGGCAACTTTTCTTGCTGATCGTGGAGAAAGTATTACAAATATTAAACATTTAGGAGGGTGGAAATCAACTTCTGTTGCTGAGGGGTACTTAGAAGACTCTACAAATCGGAAAAGATATTTGTCCAACAAAATTCTTGATTGGAACACTCCATCATCTTCAAATTGCAATTTACAGCCATTAACGTATTGGCCAGAAGGACCATCAGTAATCAACAGCCACGATTTGACGTTTGTTTCTGAAGAAACTTCTTCCTATTATTTGTTCCCCGTATTAGAGCAATATTCTTCCAAGAAGCAGCTAACTTCAACCCACATGCCGACTTCCCCATCTAACTTATATAACCCGTCTAACTGTATGTTTACAGTTAATATCACTAATAAGTACGATGAAAATACACTTCTATTATTCCAATGTATTCACTCTTGTTATGTTACGTTTGTTTCCGTTTGTATTAATACAGCTTTAAGAACATTAAACTTTCCATTTCCAAAAAAAGTAGTTAGCAATGGAAGTCTAAATATACAATGAAATTTCTCGAAAACACTTGGTGTGAAAAAATGTTTTTAGATTTTAAAAACTATTTTTAAATAACAAAGTTACAGACGATTTGCGAAAACACCACATTTGCTTATTTTCAAAACTCAAGAACCTGAAGAGGTAGAACCGATCTTAACCATTTTCCTATCTTTTATAATTTCCAAGATACCAATACATGCATCACCAAAATGGTCTACACATGATAAACAATTGAAATGCCCCAGCCGAAATAAAAATCAAGTACGACTCTGTCAGGAACTACATCTTCCGGCATCTAATGATGAGCTGCGTAATTTTTGCATTTTTTTATGGCAAAAATTTTCTCTGCAGTAATGAAATATTACTGAATGGGAGTGCAATTATTATTAATTATTAAAAATAAGTAAATAAATGCTTAACGTGTAGTACTAACAAAGAAAAAGCAACTAAGTGATTCATTAACAAGAGAAACGCGCAAGCATTATAATTAACATTAATTTAGTTACGTTTTTGCTTTGTAAAAGATGTGATGCGCTAAATTTAAAATGTCTATTATCGTTATTGTTACAGCGTAGATAATATTTTAGCAAGGATATCGATTTTCGCATAAATATTAACTTCTTATGTTTTATCATAAAAATATTTCATCTATTGCCGTCTTCCTAAAACTTTTTGATTTATGAATTATCAAAATTTGCATTTATTTACATTCTGCACTTGTTATAATCAGTATGGAAACAATTCACTGGCGATTATTATGTTTTCATTTTAAAACAGGAGCAAGGCCTCTGTTATTGTTTTTCTACAGATCCTAGAAAGATCTGAGTTACCTTCACTTGAAACCATACATTCTAAAGCATATTATTTGATCCTTTTATACAAAAATGTCCATGGCGGTAGCTACACCGCTATAAAACGTGATTTATTATTTCCTTATTGTATTTCTTCTAAAAATGATACACTCAAATACAGAAAATCCGTAGGTCTCAACTAAATATATACCGATCTTTTTGAAGAAAAATATACATATGGAAACTGTAAATGACGAGAGTATGTCCGATCGTTACGAATTGTAAAAACTCCGAACTATCGACAGATATCAATTCTCAGTCATTTCTCAAAAATATTCGAGACAGCTGTTTATAATCGCATCTACCCTGCTACAAAAACTTTAATATCATAGGATAAGCATGGTTTCATGCAGCGCCGATCCACGGTGTCTAACTTGTCCCTACTTACACAATTCATTTCCAATGAGTTCCAAGAAGGATGAAAATTGGGGCCCTTGCTATTTTTATATCTTATTAACGACCTCACATCTAAGCTGGAGTGCAAGAAACTATTGTTTGCTGATGACTTAAAGTCGTTTAGTAAGATATTAGATATTGGGGATTGTAAAAGATTGCAAAACCAATTATAACATACTGAACAACTTGCGCTAATAATTGTCTGCAGTTAAATGTAGTGAAATGCAAGACCCTAAATTACACTCGTAAATTGCATCCAATAGAATATAATTACAGATTAAATATGGAGATACTTGACCGGGTGGACTCCATAAAAGACTTGGGCGTCTTATTTGATTCGAAACTCACATTTTGTAAGTATATCAGTGATATTACTTCATCTGTTTTAAAAATGCTAGATTGTATCATGAGCAACTGTCAGTCGTTCTCTAACGAAACAGCTTCAAAATGTCTAAAATAACTCGTACGTAAGATCTAAGCTGGAATATTGTTTATTAGTGTGGTATCCACGTTATGATGATCTAAAGCTTTGTTTAGAAATTATCCAGAATTTTTTTTTTAATTTATTTCATTTAAAACATACAGTTTTTATCCAGAAAGAGGTTATGACCATGCTACTTTAGTTAATAGATTTGATTTTCATTCTTTAGAGTTTCGCAGGATTCTATCAAGTATCAAAATTTTATATTTATTCCATAATAATTTAGAATGTCTATTATTTCAGTTTTCCTTTCATGTTCCTCGATTAAATTCTTGCCAAAATTGTACATTCATTTGTACTCGAGCAAGGTCTCGCGGTCTTAAAATATTATATCATATTATGTGCCGCAATTGCAATAAAATTTCAGATGTATGTAATATTAATTTTGGCACCCTTAATCAGATAGTTGAAACTGCTGGTGTTGTGTGCACTACATACTGCATTAGATACATACTACATATGTTTTAAGCAATTCACGTTTGCTTCAGTAAACTGTTCCATTTTTTTATAGCACAGTTGGTAATATGTCAGTCACTCTCGAAATTTTGTAATATTTTTCGTGGTCAGATTGGCGACTATGATATCCAAAAACCATTTCTTTGAATACCCCTTCTTTAATAAGAAGTTTTATGCTACAACACTACTGCACTATTCTACCAATTCATTGTGCTACTAAGTGTTAATTTTTTTGTTGGGGATGAAGTTGAGTCTTCATCTCTTTCACGCCCAAAGTTGTACTGTAATGCCTCTGCAAGTAATTCCTTATTTGAATATTTAACAACTGAACAACTGTAACTACACAATCCTTTATCAGTACTACCACAATTTGTCATTCAAATCTAATATTTAATCTTAATTTTTTAGTTACAAATTAAAAAACTTTCACTTGTAATCTTCCGTAATTTTGACCTTATATCTCCAAAATTCTACAAATGCGGGAATGCCAAAGTAAACAACTTAATAGCTGTGTTTAATTCAAGCTTTAATTATTCCACACCACCAGAAATATTTGTTTAATAGAGCTGGAATTCGAAACCGCAGTACGCAAAGCAGAGAATAAGTAATTGCTTTACATTTCAACAAAAACAAACAAACATTTATCCAGTTACTGGTCGTAAATAGAACGCATGCAAAACACAGTAATTTATTTATCCGTTTGGCTGAATGTAATCGAATAACACTCGGTGTGTAATTGTAGAGCTATGTAATAGGATCCCGCCTTAGTGGGTCATGGGAGTTTGCGGATTTGAGATCCCCTGAGTCCGTATACTAACATGTCCCGTGGGAAGCGGAAACAAACATCGACTTAAGTGAATAGCTAAGATTTATCTTATTGCGTGGCGAAGGCGAAGGATTTAATCGAATATCGATGAAATGGGAAACGTGCCTACCTTATCCTGTTCCCTCTTGTTCATATAGCAAACGGGTTCAAAACGAGAAAATTATATTTAACTATTCAAAAATATACTCTTTGATATTTGAAGAGAATTTTCTTTTTAGATTTATACCAACCAGTTTCAATCTAAACGTGTGTGTCACTAGAGTTTCTTTCGCAAGATGCACTGTTTTCAAATATGTCCAAAAACCATAACCATATGAGCTAATATGCTTACCTTATCCTGTTCCATCTTGCTCATACAGCAAACGGGTTCAAATCCAGAAAATTTCTTTTAACTATTAAAAAATATACTGTTTGATGTTGAAGAGAATCTTCTTTTTAGATGTATATCAACCAGTTTCAATCTAAACGTGTGTGTCTCTAGAGTTTCTTTCGCAAGATACACTGTTTTCAAATATGTCCAAAAACCATAACCATATGAGCTAATATGCTTACCTTATCCTGTTCCATCTTGCTCATACAGCAAACGGGTTCAAATCCAGAAAATTTCTTTTAACTATTAAAAAATATACTGTTTGATGTCGAAGAGAATTTTCTTTTTAGATTTATATAAATCAGTTCCAACCTAAACTTAAATGTCTCTAGAGTTTCTTTTGCACAATGCACCGTTTTCAAATAAGTCCCAAAAACCATAACCATATGAACCATATGCTTACCTTATTCTGTTCCCCCTTGTTCATACAACAGACGGGTTCAAAACGAGAAAATTACGTTTAACTATTCAAAAATATACTGTTTGATGTCGAAGAGAATTTTCTTTTTAGATTTATATAAACCAGTTCCAACCTAAATGTGTGTGTCTCTAGAGTTTCTTTCGCAAAATGCACTGTTTTCAAATATGTCCAAAAACCATAACCATATGAGCCAATATGCTTACCTGTTCCCTCTTGCTCCTACAGCAAACGGGTTCAAAACGAGAAAATTTCTTTTAACTATTCAAAAATATACTGTTTGATGTCAAAGAGAATTTTCTTTTTAGATTTATATAAACCAGTTCCAACCTAAACTTAAGTGTCCCTAGAATTTCTTTTGTAAAATGTACCGTTTTCAAATAAGTCCAAAAACCATAACCATATGAAGCAATATGCTTACCTTATCCTGCTTGCTCTTGTTCATACAGCAAACGGGTTGAACACGAGAAAATTACATTTAACTATTGAAAAATATACTATCTGATGTCAAAGAGAATTTTCTTTTTAAATTTATATAAACCAGTTCCAACCTAAACTTAAGTATCTCTAGAGTTTCTTTTGCAAAATGCACAGTTTTCAAATAAGTCCAAAAACCATAACCATATGAGCTAATATCCTCACCTTATCCTGTTCCCCTTGTTCATACAGCAAAGGGGTTCAAAACATGAAAATTATATTTAACTATTCAAAAAGTTATTCTTTTTCAATTTACATAAACCAGGTTCAACTTAAACTTATGTGTCTCTATAGTTTTTTTGCACATAAGTCCAAAAACCATAACCATATGAGCCAATATGCTTACCTTATCTTCTTCTCCCTTGTTCATATAGCAAACGGGTTCAAAACGAGAAAATTATATTCAACTATTCAAAAATATACTATCTGATGCTGAAGAGAATTTTCTTTTTAGATTTGTATAAACCAATTCCAATCTAAACTTAAGTGTCTCTAGAGTTTCTTTTGCAAAATGCACCGTTTTCAAATAGGTCGAAAAACCATAACCATATGAGTCAATATGCTTTTCTATCCTGTTCCCTCTTGTTCATACAACAAACGGGTTCAAAACGAGAAAATTACATTCAACTATCCAAAGATATATTGTTAAGTCGAAGATAATTTTCTTTTTAGACATTCTGATAATTGCTCAAACACTTTGAAGTATCTACATAATTATGAAATATTTCTAGTTGATCATTTTGACTATTTCATCATATACAGCATGTTTCATTGGGAAATGTACATACGTTATATAATACAGGGCATTAATTTCTTATTTGGCGTATCTATCTGACCTATGATTCTTTTTGTTATTTCGTTTTCTGTTCAATGCAATTTTCGATATAACCATCGGCAACTGAACTTAATTACCAACTGCCATGTCGTTTTAAAAGTATCATGTCCACTCCAGAATATGCCAACATTGTTGCAAAGTTGCGCCGGCAGCAATGGCCAATGTATTTATTGGCATTGGAGAGCCCAATCAATTGTATTGACTCCAATTTGCAGGCTACAGAATTTATTACTTCGATATGTCAAGAAAGATTGCTGAAAAACTTATAACATATATCTAAAAAATTGATACCATCTATTGATCCCTCCGTAATCATAAACATTCTTGGAACATGAAAAATGTGATTTCTTCCCTCACGCATGCTCCAAATACCCAAGGATTAAAACAACTTTGACTAACAGGAATTCTTTATCCTCGGCTTGTTTGATAAAACGTTCTATTTCCAGCTTCGTAAATATTTTTGATGTTTTTGGCTGATATCCGAAAGCTTCCCTTTTTAAAAATGCAAATAGGTTGGTAAATTTGCTTATATCTACGTTTTTGTTCAGGTAAATCATGGTGCGGAGCAATGCATATTTTTACTCCACAAAATAGCTTCAGGATATAGGCAAGTAATATATTTTCTGTAAAATTCTCAATATGTTTTTCTTTGAAAGTTGTCGTATAGATTTTTCGATTTTTAGGCACTAACGTGGATAGCGCAGCAATATCCAAAGACTCGTCATTGTCACTCATTTTTGGCGATTCTTTCGCAAAACTTTGTAGCAAATATGGAGACGTTTGAGACTTAACATTAAACTTGTTACATGAGTACCACTACAATACACTTTTTTCTGACTATTTTTGAATCCATGTCAATGGCAATTTTTTTTTCATAATATGAAATTCAAACCGCTTTTTACCAAAAGTTTTCTCATGCATCCGGGATCATTCTGTTTTAAGATTCATATAAGTATCATTACATTGACATATATTTTTTTAAATAGCTGTTCATATCTCAAAAACAACACAATATATCAACTTCATATTTAGCATGGATTACAAATGCATAAAGTACCTACCTACAACAAGTGTGATAGAATTGATTTATTATATAAGACAGTGGTGTACGCGGGTTGACATTTTTAATTAAATTTTTAAACAGATTTTTTCTTTTGTCTCCGGTCTATAAAATAATATATTTTTCAGTAAGCAATAAAAAGGATAAGTGAACATAAAAGGCTAACGAATTGCTTACAAATAAATATTGCCTGCAATATTACAGTGGTTTTAAAGCTGTAATTTATCGGTTTTTATGGTGTGGTCTAGGCAACAGTTATATTAGGAATATTTAACTTGCCACTAATGTTCTCGGACTAGGCTCTATGGGAGAGAACCCGTTATCGAAATTTCAAATATTAATTTCAGCTCTCATTGTTGGCTTTAAAACTACACGATCGGAACGGCTTCTCAGACAACGCTGATTATTTAAGATGTTTGTCTCGTAGTAGTTTCTATAACTGATGGTTTCTATAACATTCAATGCTGCCAAACGCCATAAAAACTTCGCTGTAATTGACGGTGGAACAATTTATATTTTTTAAGATGATATGTGCTATATATTTTTATCTCATCCGAATAAAATAATAGAATGTAAAAATTCAACAAATCTGAAAAAGTTTCATATATAATAAGTATTGCATTTCAATATACATTAAGTATGTCTCCAATTTATACAGTGTCTTTTTTTGTTCGTTATTAACTTTGATAAAGAATACATTTAAAAAATAAAATTATTATTTTCTCTCTATGACACTCTGTTTTCATGATACGTTTAACTTTAAAAAATATGTTTTCTTTATTTCCTAAATAAATAGCTAAACTTATAATCAATAGAATTTCAATAGTTGTTTTCATTTATTTAATAAATTATGCCAATAAAACCCCATAATTACGCCACTGGTTTTTGATCTTACGTTAGTGCGTACTAAATTTGAACGAAAAATGTTTATCCTAGATAATAACGAAAATATTTTTTTATTAAGAACTAAAAAACAGACATCCTGTATTATTAATTAAAATCACTTATGTACTCAACATTTCTTAAATATATGGCACTACTTGCATATAATAACCTTTCTTGGCCTTTCTTATTTAGATTAATACTAAAATGATTAAACGTATGTTATAATTTGATTTGATAGATGATTTTGGTGGTAGATACTTTATTTATCAGGTGTTGAAAACCCAAACTGAATTAAAATAAATCACGTGAACATTTTATTTACAACATAAATATATTTAACGAAAAAAAAAAACAGATTTATTAAAATTATTTAATATAAAATTTCAAAAACATCTGTTTCTGTAAAGCCAACGTACATAGTGACTTGCGTCATTAAAACGTTCCTTTACGCAAAACTAGAAAAACACATTTATGTGAAGAGTGTACAACCATATACTTACTGTTTTTGTTTTTTTTTTGTAAAATAGAATATTTGACACGCAAAAAAAGTACTTGTAACTCATTATACAATTATCTAAAAATAGGTATTGCGATAATTGATGATAATCAAATTCTGGTTTAGATTAATAGAGTTATAAATACTCATTATTTACATGGGATTTGGAAAGATTTCTTTCTGTATTGTAATGTCTAGAAGAAACTCATCATAGCTATAGCTTCATTCTCAGCAACAACATTTATCATGTTTGTTTATTTACAGAATAAAAGCAAAGTTTAAATTTGATGAGGAATATATTTAAATATTATTTTAAAAATATGAAAAATTTGTTAAAATAGTTGTTTCTATTAAAAATCTTAAAGCTGTTCTTTGTTCTGTATTGAAATATATTCAAACCATTTAAAAATATATGGCAAATATGAATTGAAAAAAAAGGGACACATTATGTAAGTATGTTGCACATAACATATAATTATCCATTAGGAACGATAATCATATATCTGATTTTATGCGCCGTTTAATAGAATTTTTATTATGCCCCAGTTTAACTGTTGAATTAATATTAGACAGAATTGCTTTTCTGATCGTTTACTATAAATATTATATAGTATTGCGTTATTATTTTTAATCTGCACGTATACGTATAATAAAAATTGATAGTTTTAAGTCTAGACCCGTTTTCAACTTTTGTTTATTTTTCATGAGCAACCTTTATATTTGATAAACATGTTTGTTAAATCTATATACGAGTAGCTATCTTGAACTAACAATACATATTTGAATATGAATCCAAATAGAGATACTTGTTATTGGTTCTTAAATGGACCCACTGTTTTTCTTGCCTAAATGTAAATTAAAAAAAAATGTCTGCAAAAATATCAATTTTTTGAAAATTAAATATATGTATACAGGGTGAGTCTGAAGTAGATGTAAAAAAAAATAACTGAAACAAAGCAATTTTTTATTCAAACTAATTTTTGTTCTAACATTCCTTACAGGGTGTTAAAAGGTAAGAAAATGAAATCATCACTATGGTGAACCTTTTTTAAAAGAACTATGTTGCACCACTGACTAATGTTAAAACTAATCAATTTCTTAGATTAAGATTAAGCCATTTTTCCTACAAAAAAGTATTCTTACATAATTTCAGTAAATAGCTTACTTTTAGAGTAAGTTAAATAAACTTTTTACGTTAAACGTAGTGACTGGAATAAGCCATTATTATGTGTAAAACTTTCGACGGATTTTATTTTGCCAAATCAAATGTATCAATCAAATACATCTTAGTTCTGAAATGATCTTAAAATTAGAAAATAATACAGAAAATAAACACAGGTACCTATTATTAATGAACAAGCAAATGTTCGGACCTTGAACTGTCGTATTGGTGATGTATAGGCATGGGGCATATTTAAGTTACCACGAATTTAATTTGCAGCCATTGTAATTCGTTCTTACAACTGTTCTCTAGTGTTGATTACTTCGCTGTAAATCCTCTGCGTTAAAAATTCCCATGAAAATAAATCTAGCAGATCTTCTTAGATGCCATCTTACAGGACCAAACCGACCAATGCATCTACCATGAAAATTATTATTTTGCTACTCTATCACAAATCTACCATTGTGAGGAGGTGCATCATCTTGTTGGAACTACATTTGTTGTCCAATATTCAACGGAATCTTTTCTAGTAAGTCATACAAATGGTTTTTGATAAAAGTCCTGTAATTATTCACATTCATGCGATTATTAAGTTCTTGCAACTACAATAAATTACCATTGAAGATTCCTCTCCAAACATTGATAGAAAATCGGTGCTGGAATCTTCTATGTACTTCTCTTTACATGTGAGTTGTTCAATGAATAATGATGCAAGTTTCAAAAATTTGTAATGCCGTCTCTCGTAAAAATGGCTTCATCTGTCCATAAAACAGACGGAACAAAATAGGGATTATCATTTATTCTTCTAATAAGCCACTGAAAAAACCTAAACGTTGTTAAGCAACTCCAAAAGGAAGACATTGAACATCTGTATAGTGGTAAGGTATAATACCTCCCTACGTACAATTCTCGCAAACAAAACTTTGTGAAAATCCTAACTTCAAAGAAACTTACGTACTTTTAGTAGGATTGTCTAAAACTGCATCAATTACAGCTTCTTCACCATCTGCAACATTTCTTCGCCCTTTCAGCCTTTGAAATTCCAAGCTCACTCAATTTTCGGAAGATTGATGCAAATACTTGATGATTTGAGGAATTTCTACTAGGAAATCTACGGTGGTATTCTCTCACGGCTGTTAGACCATTTCCATTACAAAACCATATACGTAAGCGATGTCGACTTTTGTGCAGTAAAATTACCCATTTGGAATATGTAGGGACGTAAAAAGACGTAAATGAATTTTCAGACAATTATTTAATAAATAATGACTTTTAATGATAGCAACAACTTTGATTTGTTTGTATTTAATTCAATTACTGAAAATACATTCTTATTTGCATATTTTCGTAAAAAGTTGATTTGCTCCAGGGCTATTTACTGAAATTATGTAAGAATACCATTTTATAGTAAAAAATAGCTTAATCTAAAAAACTGAGAAATTTCAACGTCATGTATCTTTGAAAGGAGGCATTAGAAAAAACATTTATTTGAATAAAAACTTTGTTTTCGCAAGAATCTTGAGTTAATTTTTTTACACGTACTTTTGACTCACCCTGTATACTACAGTAACTGGATGAGAAGTAATTTTTAAGAACATTTTTGAAAATTACATCTTTCGTAGATTTTTATCTGCTTATACTCTTTCTCTCTTTAAATATATGGTTTAAGTTGGTATTTTCGTATATATAAATTTTAAACTAATAATATATTTATATTTTATTTAAATTTTGGGAAGGCCGTGTTTACGGATACACTAATTTTCATTCTTGAATAATAGTTAACACAGCAGTATATAAAAAATGTTAAAATATAACTACGCCTCCTATTACTTCAGGGTGAAAGGTAGATATTACTAAGTTAAACTCAAAGAGACAGTTGTTTTTAATGACGTTGTTCAGTGGCTTGTTACAAATAAAAAGTTCCTGTTAGAAAAATAGGTAGTTGCATTAGTATATCATATTTCATTAAAAAAATAATACAATTACTGATTAGGAAAGAAAACTAGAACCAATTTTGTGAAAAAGTCGCCAATATGGATTACCAAGGACATAAGTAACGTAATAGAGATATGTATGTAGAAAGTAGTTGTAATTTTAGAAGTTTGGGGAAGGGAATCAAGTTTCAATCAGTCAAATTATCTCAAGTGTCAACAAAAGGTTGACGATATTTGTACGACATGATCATATGTGCAGTATGAAAACTACTTATGGATTACTTAAATTCAGTAATTTAATAAGTGTAAGTATTACAGAAAAACGCCGAAATAGGTGCCCTAGTGATTTTAGAGTCAATTTGATTTATTCTACGGCCGTCAAGTTACCAGGTGTGAAGAGAAAAATGGGTCCAATAAAGGCACCAACTCTTCTAAACACTTCGCTAAGCTTTCCATCATATGTGAGTCACACTTGATGCAAAGCTAACATTGAAGCTTCATTTGGAGACCAGACAAAAAATGGCGTACCTACATGTTCTATGAGCAGTGCTGCAGGACCATTGGTAACACCTGGCGGTAAAACCAAAATTAGTCATGTGAATATAAACTGCCATTGTGAGACCAATGTTAGCCTACGGAGCTGTCTTCTGGTGGACGAAAATCTAACAGACAACAGCTAAACAAAAGCTCAGCCAAATACAAAGGATTGCCTGCCTGAGCATAACTGGAACTATGCAAACAATACCAATCATAACAATGTTATGTCTGCCACCTATAGATATTAAAAGTTATCTGCGACAACCATGCTTTGCCTCAGGAATACTGAAGAACCAAAGAAGT
This sequence comes from Monochamus saltuarius, assembly GCA_025584915.1. Taxonomy (NCBI): domain Eukaryota; kingdom Metazoa; phylum Arthropoda; class Insecta; order Coleoptera; family Cerambycidae; genus Monochamus; species Monochamus saltuarius. Next base: position 21,106,609 of record CM046724.1, on the reverse strand, counting down.
TATGAGTCACCTGTGGAATGGGGTCTTCAGAAAGATCTATAGGTAAACTCTAACAGTGTTTCTCCCAAGTTTGCATTTAACAGACCCTACAAGGTACTTATCAGGAATGAGGAGGCCGCCAGTGAGGATGGAATCAACATCTTCACGGGCGAATCAAAAGGTGCAGGATATGGGATCTATTCCCAATCCCTACACATCCGATGTCAGTGGGCAATGGACAGGCATGCCACCGTGATATAAATGGAATTAGCATAGCCGCCAAAGAAATTTTCCGTAGGCATACAACGGACAATACCATCAGAATCTACACGGGTAGTAGACAATTATTACTAATCTTATGTAATCATAAGATAGCGACTAGATCAGCAAGGAAATGTCACCAGGCACTGGTAGTGGCCGCAGTCGACAATAGCATATCCTGCATGCTGGGTTAAAGGACACGAGCGGTGCAATGGTAATAAAAAAGCTGACAAGTTGGCCAGAAGTGCATTGAGTATCAGCAGTATGCTTCCGCTTTCAGATTTTGTTGAGATTATATAGGAGGATACCCCCAAATAGTTTAGGAAACGGTGAGATGAAAGAAATAGCTGTCAATTTGCTAAGGAGCTCCTGGAGTTCCCCTGCAAGGTTACATCCAAAAAGTACCTGTTTAGCCTTTACCTAGTCAACCTTTGCCTAGTGACAGGTCCTTAAACTGAACACTGTTGGCTAAGGAAACACCTTTATTATATGAGGAAGTGTGAAACACCTCTTTGTATAGGTTGAGAACAGGAAGACGAGACAGTATTTCATGCTCACTGTGCACTGCCATCTCGTCAACAAGAGAATCCGTGTTAGAAAAACATTGGCCTTCTATAGCCTACATTAGAGATCGACGTCACTACCTTTTTTTTTCTTTTTAATAGATTGGTTAAGGTGGATTGATCTCCTAATGGGGGAAGTACAAGATGCCCACTGGAGCCTAAGTGCGGTAGTCTTTTTTTCCCACAATTCCAGAAGTCACCAGGTTTTGAGTTATGCGGCGTCAAATGTATTGTTTTTTAATGGAACGGTACATATACATACTACATACATATTTTAACGTAACCACTGCTCAAAATGTTGTTCATCAACTTGTTGACACATTTCCAATTTATTAATTTTCAACATTATTTAAAATATGAAGTTTTTCTTTTTATTTTGGTTGTAATTCGTTCTTTTATATCATCTAAATTATTAGACTTCGACAAGGGGTTAAATTTGACGATATAGCTGGCCATGACAGATAATTTCTTTATAATTTATAACCTCATCTTCCAATCAATCGGTCAAAAAAATTGTATCTAAAACATCGCGAATTGGACAAGCATAATGAACTGGTGCTCCATCCTATTGGAGTCATATGATGTCACCAAGAATATCAGGATCTTCTGGATTCGCATATAAAAGTGCTGAAATTGGAACAAATGAAGTTCTAAGTATCTGTGCTTAGTAAGATTATTTAAAATGGCTGGTCCCTTACCCATAAATGAAAAGAATAACACCTAATAGTTTAAACAATGTTCGAAATAAATTCCGTTATAGGTTGGAAGTAAGTCAACAAATTGGATAACACTTTATGCAGTTATTACGCTAAATTAAATTCATTTTACGGTTTTTTTCCAATTTGTGTTATTTTTAATCCTGTTTTCTCAAATAAACGCTAATATATCAAAAACTTTTAAAGATAAATGTACCATTCCATAAGTCAAAACCTGGTGATAACAGTGTAAAATAAATAAATCAAATTAAGCTCCATTAAAATCACCTGCTTTGGTGGTTTTTTACAATATTGACAGATAGCAAATAACTGAATTTGTTCCATAGTTATTTAGTATACAGGGTTAGTGAGTATACAGTCATAATGTCATTAATTTTAAGAGGAGATAGGGAATAATGAGTATAATGCGAATACGCGATTAAAAAAAAATCTAAATGAATATTTACGCCGAAAGAAAATATTTTCAAATCATTATTTAAACCCCCTTTTCAGACTGTCACTGACGGCTCACAGCCTTGGTCGTTTAAAGCTCACAGTTCAACTCGATGTCGACCTGATGCAATGTTGCCAAGTTGAAATATTTTTCTAGTACCTACCTACCTAGGTTTTAGACATCACAAATAAACGGTTGTACTGACTATTTTAAAATATCATTTTTTCTTGGTCAGTTCAACTTCAGCCAATAATAATTTAAAATGTTAATATCCAATGAAATCAAATAATAATAATCAAATAATTATATTAAAAATTGCAAGTAACGGGGTCCACTCAAGTTTTCCGGTAGAAAATACAGTCCAATCAAATGATACCCGTACACTCCTGCCCATACGTTAACAACAAATCACCTCTGAAAGCTAAACCGACAAGTAGCGTGTGGATTTGCCTCTGAGCAAATGTAGCTGTTATGACTGCAAAGAAATTAGCTTAGTTACATTGAAATCACAAAACTCCAACGTATCTAATAATAAACCGAGTAATAAACCATTTACGTACATTACATAAAAAACCTATACCCAATGGGTAAATTATTAAGAGAAGCTGAAAAGTGTTTCGTGTTGTACTAAGTAATAAAAAAAAAACATCGTGTTGTCGACAGAAAACTGCCCAAGACCGAAATAGCACGCCTCTGATCTGATGCTCAAAAAAGTTATCGAGAGTGAACCTTGACCTACTGTATTATTAGTAACGTAGTTACCTACTTTTTGTACTGTTATTTAACGACAAGTAGTAAAACTATTTTTTTTAAATCTAGATACATGAATTAATTTTCCTTAAATATTGATTTATTTGTTAATAAAAACAAATGTAGATAATAAATAAATGTTTTCGAATGTTAGGTTATTACAGTTTAATAATTTTGATATTACGTTTTCACTACGTTTTACTAATAAATATGCATTTTTAGTATTACTCGTAAGTACAATTAATTATTCAGTTTGTAGTTACGTACATCTAGCCTAGAAATTTATTGTTTTTTTAAGTAGTATGGTACTAACCTGTTTAAAATGCCAGTTCGAGTAAAACTGCACTCATTCGTCCATAGCACTTAATATTAATAAAATTAGGGTCTGCCGCAATTTGATTTTGATGCTCTCAACTAAATTTAAAACAGTCTCTATCACCCAACGCAACGCTACCATTTCCACATACCTATTCGTAATTTGTAAAATTATGCATTGTTAATTTACGACGAATACGCGAGACCGAAATAAACAAACTACTCCTTACTGCTTGTATTCTCCCATCCCCCCTCCAAATGTGTGGCGTGATCTACAAATTTGGGGGGAAAGAAATGCAGAAAGTATCAAATGGGGGTAAATTTGAATAAAACGCTGTGTGTTAGACGATATTATGTATGTAAACATGATGTGGCAACGATGTTTAATCCGGCATTCGATTGTCGTATGGGTGCGTCATCAGAAAGTTCGTAGCGCACAAGGAGCGTTGTGTTACTGATTTTTATAGGGTGATTTGTTTATTTTTTTAAATGTCGAGTAAACATTTTTTTTCGATTTTCTGCCTTTATTAGGCCTCCCAAATACGTGGTTAAAATTAATGACATTATGACTGACTCACCCTGTATAAAAACAGTTATAAAAGAAAGAAAACTAATTATGGAAAAATAGAAAATAGTGGCAAAAATTTTTCCTAATTCTTCTGCATATAAGGTGATTTATTATGATTCGTATATGTTGTAATAAGTAAATATCTTATCAAAACTTCTTTAATGAACAGTTTCTTTCAGTGAACTGTTTAGAAATAATGTAAATACAATAAAGCGATACTTACATTATACGAGAATTCGGATCCGAGCTGTGTACTTTGAGGGTAACTCGGAAATGTAAACGTTTACTTGGAGTTACTCGGTGTACGTAAGTACATGTTTACATTTCGAGTTTTCATGTAAGTACGTCAGCTCGGATCCAAGCACTCATATAATGTAAATGCCGCTTAATCTTAAATCGTAGAACTTTAAAGTTTTTTGCTGCATTATACTAATATGATGAATTATTTGATGAAAAACTTATTAATTTTCAAATCAACAACTACAATTTATTTATTCCGGTGCATATTTGTTTTCTATATATTTCCATGTTACAATATTAGGTATATCTCTTTCTTCTTATGCATATATATTAGATTGAAGTTTAATGAATCTAACAAAAAATAAATGGAATCATAAAAATATTTATATTTCAACCAGGTTAACTATTTGAAACCGGCATAACATTCGTTTAGTCGCACCCACACGTTCTTGCGGTATTGAGATAACAGATAAAGTTGTAATTAAGTGACATTGTTAAACCGATAAGATTTGGTGTTTGTACAGTCGAATTTGTCGGTGGCCTCAGTCCAACGCATTAAAGTGAACTACCGGTCTTTAGTGTCACTTAGGCTCAAGGAAAGAGTTAAAAATATGTCAATTTGATAAGAAATTTGGAAACGTTATTCCCCAATATATGATGAAGGTTTTGTATAGATATTATAAAATTTACGAGAAATAAAAATTAGTATTCATATTGATCAGAATATTTGTGATACCTATTGTTAATACTTTTCTTCAGTATTTGAGCCAAATGATATCTCTTCTAATGTAAGTGATACAACTACATTTACTAGAAGTCAATATTTTCGTGTAAACATTAAAGCTGAAGAAATCGAGCAAGAATTTGACCAACTTGACATTAATAAAAGTGCTGATCCGGATGACAATACTCCTATATTTGTAAAATCTTGTAAACAGTCTTTAAGGCCGCCGTTTTTATACGCAAATTTTCAACGAATGTCATAGCTGTTTGTTGAGACAGTGTAAAAGAAATCTGAGTAAGTTAGAGAGAATATCTCTTCACTATATCAATTATAGAAGTTTTCTCCAGGATATAAAGCAATTTCCAGGCTGAAAAGTCATTTAGAAAAGAAAAAAAAAGCAACATTTTCACCTATTATGTTTTATCATAAAATCTCCTGAAGTTTACAAGTCAACTGCACATTGAGAAAATTGTATGCGACATTATAAACATTATCATATCCCGCAGAATTCTTTTAAACAACTAGTAACACTTGAATTTATGTAAATTATTAAATATTTTTCACGGTGTATAGAACACAGTGATAAGGTACATATTCACGGGTTTTCATGTTCTCTAGCACATTTTCCCTTGAAAAGTTAATGGAAATGATTCAATTTCAGCATTATATTTTAGTACTACGCCAATAAGAACCTCCACCTACTTGGTGTTTTTTTGTGCATCTTTAGATACAATTATTTGTCCCTGAAACGCCAGCCTTAAATTTGCTGTTCTTCATTATATTCCGCTCCTTAGCTTCTGGTCGTTTTCCTAACTTTTGGAAAAAAAGTAGTAGTAATTCCAGTTTTTAAATGTGGTTGTAAGGATGAAGTCGGCAATTATCGTCCCATTTCTTCACTCTATGTATTTAGTAAAATATTTGAATCAATAATTACTAACAATTTTTTTTTTTAATTAAACATTTAATAAGTGATAATCAACATGGATTTTCTCGGGGCAGATTTGCAATTACTAATTTAATGCCTTTTTACAATAACTCTTGAAGCTATGGACAATAAAATGCAGATGGACGCTGTGTATACCGACTTTTCAAAACCGTTTGACAAAGTACCGTCATCCGACACTATTAATTAAGCTTGAGAATTTTGGTCTTCATGGTGAAATGTTTCACTGCCTTATTTCACTAATAAAAGCCAATGTGTCAGATTGAACAATTACCATAGTATAACATCTGGAATACAACAAGGCTCTCACCTGGGACCTCTTCTTCTGGGACCGACATGGGTTATTGCTTCAAATTATAATTTATCTTCTGATGATCTTAAATTATCAAAGCGTGTTCAGTATGTGGATGACTGCGTTAAACTCGAGGAAGATCTTTCCAGATTAAATGAATATTACAATTCTCATAAACTTTTCCTTAATATTAATAATTGCTATAGAATAACTCTTTTCAGAAAAGAGCTCAATATAGCTTATAATTACAGCATTGGTGGTCATACTGTGTGAATTGTTTGTTAAGTTAATAACCTAGATATAATTTTAGATCTTTTGAGACAATAGGACCAATTGTGTAATGCATTAGTTAGAAGTAAATCGCAATATGGTTTATGGAGCCATTTGTATTACAAATACATAAATAGACTTCAGAATGTTCAGAAAACATTTGTTGATGTCCTTAATTATAGATTTAATAGAAATTCATATTATGAATCATATGATATCAGTCTGTCGCAGTAGTCTAGTCTCTATAATTTTGTCTGTTAAATTTTTGTACAAATTAATTACCAGTATTATTCATTCTCCTTATATTCTCAGTCATTTTTTTAAATTCCCATTCACGTTTTCTAGATATGCTAATCTTTTTTATATTTGATCGTGTCGAACAAATTATGCAATTCTTCAATACGTATGCTACAGAAGAATTATTATTACTTTAATCATTTGATGTATAGTAATTTTTCGGATTGTTATGCCGTGACCTCGGTAAATGGTCACTGCCAGTAACTGAATTAAAGTGCACATCCCTTGCTTTAGCTGAAATTCTTTGACCTGCCCTTGCTGTTCTCAAGCTAGGCTCTGCGGCGGCAGACTCGCTATTGGTTTTTCTGGGTCCACCCATATTGGATTACGGCTCCTGTTGCTGGTATTACAACTGATACGGTCGGAACCGTCTTTCGGATAATGGTGGTTTTCGAGACGTCCCGTACCCGCCTCTATAACTGGTCACATACCATGCTTCCAAACGTTTCGCCGCTCTTCACCGTCGACATCTTCAGTAGTGACTTCGCAAAAACTTCGAGTCTAAAAATCACTATACTTTTATCTAGATCTTTTTAATTCATCATTATATGTTAATTATTTACTACATTAGTGTTGATTTTCTGTGTATTCACTGTTTTTTGGATTAATGTATAAATCCTTACTGCGAATTTGTATTTTTTTGTGTGTAATCCTGTTATTAGGCATTGAATTGCCTGTTGGATTACCCATGTTCAAATAAGTAAATAAATATTCTTCACTACAGGCACACAGATTGTTACAAAATCGCTTCGTTTTTTAAAGTATATCGCGATTACAGTATAATATTTCCATTGTTTGCCTAAGCCTTAGACAAGGTTTGTCCAACTCGCGTCCCGCGGGCCGCATGCAGTCCAAAGGAAGTATCAGTGCGGCCCGAGAAGTCATAAGCGAACGTGAATTTTAAGAATTTCTAATTAATTATCAAATATAATGCAGAGTTGTAATCTGATATGCAACTTAAAGAAAAATTTTACCAAGTATCTTTGTTGGATTTCTACAAATCCTACTTGCACAAAGACAAATACCCTACGCTACACAAACATGCTTTATTCATGTCATCATTGTTTGGAAGCACCTACATTTGTGAATAATTATATTCAAGAGTAAAACACACCAAAGGTAAAACTAGAACCCTAATATCTGACGAACACCTTGAGAGCTCTCTGAGAATTGCGACCAGTTCAATCGTACCCAATATTGATGCACTAGTTTCTCAAATTCAATGTCAAATATCACATTAATTATTTATAATTGCTTCTATTCTGCTCGTATGTAAGTTTACTGTTTTTATGACAACAAAAGTCTATTATTTTATTGCTTCTCAGTTATCGTTAGCAACGTGCGGCTCAACACGATTGGTTTTCTTCAAATATGGCCCAAGGAAGCTGAAAGGTTGGAGAACTCTGTCTTAGACAATTAAATTATTAAAAAATATTTCAGGAGATATTCTTACTCTAGTTTTTTGTTTGTTAGGTTTGTCGCAACGTCCCATCCTGTACAATATTATACCTAATAGAAAAATCTTAAAAATTGAACAAATGTTGAATAATAATGACATCATAGATGTCATCTGAAGGTAAAAAATAGCTTATAATAAACGTAGATTTAAAAGTTGCCTTCCTAGTAAACAAACTTTTGTTAATTATTGTCAATTCGTCTTCGAGAGATATGGGATGTCCAGATTTATATTTATCTACTAGTCATCGGTGTCGTATGTAACCATATTTTCACCACAGAGATATATAAAACTGGATATTTCTCTTCTTTAAAGTAATATTTGTTTTGTATATGCTATTATAATAATCGAAATCAACGTTCCGATTTTTTGTAACCTATTTTCTATACAACATTTTATTTAAACCAAATGTTTTGTAAGAGATGAGAGATGATTACTTTAATCCGTGCCTTCAATTATTCTTCAAATTTGAAAGCTTAAAAAAATATTTTTCACATACATATAATAAGCTATAAATAATGGACGAAATGGGCTAAACAGAGTCGGAGCTTTTTCTGTCAAGTGACAGTGAATTTATAAAGATATGAAAGAAAAGATTACCCAGCTTTAGAAACTTACCAGTAGCGGAGCTGTGAGTACCATCGGTCATTATTTGCCCAAAAAAATATATCACATAATAAATAAAATAAGTCACCATATGCGCCATTGTATTATCTTCACTTTTTGTTTCTTTACACTTTTTTGTATTCCAAACCGATTAACAACGAAATTGATTTATTTCATCAATGTTATCGATTTCACAAAGAAATTAAGCGGGTATGGCACTAGTTCCTTGATTTTAATTCATAATTTTACATTAATTTACTTCTGTACAAACAATGCTGGCACGGCAGCGTTTAAGACAAATTGACGGGTAGCGGAGGTGTCTACAGCCTGAAATATGGGAAAGGAAAGCCAAAACTGGTCGATTTCAAAATGAGATTTCTCAAACTGATGTGGAACAGCCGAAATTTGGTCTTTTCACACTGTATCATAAAATATCAGACAGAAATACCATGAATATTTAATTAAACTCAAGGAATTTCTCTTCATTCTGTCATATTTCTGCAAATATTTTGTTTTAATTACCAAAAATCCCCATTAAGAATCCGTTATTGAAAGCTTTCAAGTTCAGGTAAAGCATCATCCGCCTACCTAAACCTCCGCTATCTGCTCTTGAGAAAAGTCATTATCAGGATCAAATAAAATTGTAATGGCCAATTAAACTATTAAATCGATGTGTTCACCTTGTACTTGAATAAACACATGCAAATAAATAGGAGACTCTACACGTCTAGGTGTCTATTCCGCTGTAATTTATTTCTGTTTACAACTGTGCATGTGACGGCACAAGTTGTGGGAGTATCTCTTATAGATACGAATACATATTTCTGATCCCCAAGGTTCCCTGCTATAAAGTGAATGTACACTGACACTTGAGAAGCAGGTTTAGTGTTTCGAAAATACTTTAATTACTTTTTTTATGAAGGCCTTGAACTTATGTACAAATATTAGCGTCCCTTGAAACAATGTTTCTATTCACAACAAATGGAATTTTAGTAGCCACGAAAAAGTTGTTTACTAAATAAATGTGCCTTGACAAAGCTGAAATAAAATATTCTATTGCACAGGGTAAAGTACATTGTATAACCGAAATCAAATAAACGATATATACCCACACACTTTTAAAGCATGTAAAATATGTCCAGAATTTCTTGGAATATCCTGGCTACCTATCTGTTCTTCTTCTTCTTGTATTCGTTATTGCTACTCCTAAGCGTATGGCCACATAATATTGTATTATGTTCATTCTACCCTAAAAAACCTTCCTATCGAACCTTCGATCTCGTTAATAGTACTATGTCATCAGCAAAGACATTGTGTTTTATTGTGATAAATACATCCCGTAGTTTGAATGATACTTTTCTTTATTACTGCTTCTAGTACCAGGTTAAAAAAGTTTGTTGAAACTGCATAGTGTCATCTCTAATAAGTTTCTCAGTTTTATGGAATTTCGAATTCCCTAAGTGCTTCATACATTTTTTTCCTAGAGACTATGTCGTATACCTGATAAATAACAGAATGTAGTCCCAGATTTTACTCATAACTGTGACCTTGTATAAATTTAAGTTTAAATATTTGGTCTACAGTTGATCTTTCTGGTCTAATTCCCCCCTGGAATTCTCCTTCCTCTCTTTCACTTTATCTTCATTTTTCTTTGACCTTTTTCGTATTATTTTGTTGCAATCTTATGTACCACATCAAGTAGTGGTATATCCCTCTATAGTTTGCACATAAAGTTTTGTCTCTCTTTTTGAATATTGGGCATACAAGTGCATTTCTCGATCTCTCTGGCATATTTTCCTTGCTCCACACTCTTCTTATCAAGTCGTATACTTCTTTTAGTTGCTCCCCCTATACCATAGGATTTCGGCTACAATTCCATTTTCCCCTGTGCTTTTATTTCTTTTAAGTACTTAACTTCATGTTGGTTCCATCATCTTGCTGATCATTATCAGCTAATTCTTCAATTCATTGCATTGGTAGTCGAGTATTTTCTTCTTCTTTTTTTATGTATATTAAATTAACTTGCTTATCTATCTAATTTTTCTTTTGTTTCTCCCAATTCTTTATGATCGCCTCTCAATAATCTGCATTTTTTCTATTACGGGATTGATGAAATGCGGCGCTCTGGAAGAATTAACCAGCCAGTTTTAAAGTGCGACATCATGAAAAGATTGTTGGATAGAGCGCGGAGATGAAAATCTGGTGGATTAAGATCAGGAGAACAGAATAGATATAGAATAACCTAACTGCGGTCCTGCAATCACTCCGATGATGTCTTCCCGGAATTTTTTTCATGAACTGGGGCCTCAAGACTACTGAGTTTTGGTTTTGGTTTGGAAGTAATTTGTAGTAGTCTTTGTCTCACTAAATACACGTCAACTACATAGATGAGTACTATTTTGTTTCATAAATTTGTGTTGCTGTTAGGGTTATGCCATTCTTATTTTTTTGTTGATTTTGGCCGTGATTGTAAGGTATAATTTTTTGTTGCCAATAATAATTTAAGACAAAAAGCACTTGATGTTGAAGAGCTAAAAAATGATAAATAGCCACAAATGTTAACAGTCTTATTTTTGTTGTTTATTAAGGCAAAGTTGTACAATCATGACCTACATTATATATGCAAGATTTGAAGTCATATGTAAACGAACCCATGTAAATAATCTTATAAGTACATAAAAAATATATATTAAAAATTAGTATTGATTATACAGTATAGATTAAATTAAGTGTGTAATCATTTGCAACTTTAATTTTTGTTATTAAATCGCGCATATTTAATGTATCACTAAATAGATTTAAACATGACTAGTTTCATGCTTAATATCAATCAATATTAACCCACTCCAAAAATTTTGTGGCATAAATGATTGATTGACATGGTTCTCTAGAATTGTATCTGGTTAATTCCTCTTTTAATTGGTGGCCTAGTTTTTTTGCTAGCTTTGCCCTTTTTCTCTGTGAAATAAAATAACAATAATTATCAAGATCATTAATACAGTATAATACATTGTTCAAGAAACTGTCATAATTCATTATAATTGTGACAGTTTTTGGTACATTTTAATAGACTGGCTAATTTCATTGCCAAATTCAAGACCAATAATTTTTAAAATAATGACAAATGATAATAGCAAACCACAAACAAGCTTTATAAGTTATGCCAAACTAAGCTGCTAAAGTCATAAATACATTTGATTTTTTCAATATGTTAATATGATTAACAAAACAGGTATCAGAATGTTATAGAATATTATAAGCTTTTTCTTCAGAAGAAACTGATGATTAAGTTTTCTATCTTTCTCAAAAAAAAAACGAACACTTTGTGGTATTTTCGTACGTATTCAATCTACATACATCTAATAGAGATTCATAATGTTGTTTCGCGATACCACATTTAGCGAGCCATATTATCTAAGTAGGCGTTGACGTAAGTAAGTTTGTCGAAATCACAGTATACTAAGCAATTGCTTGCTTAGTATACTGTGGTCTAAATCGTCTTATTTTTCTATATCTATTATATTCGATCAAACACGTAAAACGAGTTTTACCATTTCTTGAATAATTAAACATTAAACAAAATCTAATAGAACAAAATGTATATCTATACACCACGAAAGGCCACGATCGATACATGGAAAAGTATACACAGGGTGAAAATTTGATTTCTTTCCAACGTAGTAGGACTTAATTTTTAAAAATATTTTCACATTTCTGCCATTTTCGGTTATAGCAGAAGTCGATACCAAATTGCTTATTTTGGTATTTTGCGTGTGTAACTTTTTTGCAGCTTAGTGTATCCATCTGACTATCAAAACAATCAATTGAAGACTGGAAGTACCAAAGGCATTAAGTGCCATATTCATGATTCTGAAATAATTAGGAAAACAAATTTCGAAAGCAAAATTTTTTGTTTTTTTTATTATAAACATTTTTAAGCTATTCCTAACATCTAAACATAGTTACTAGTAGAAAAAAATATGGCATTTATTAAAAGAAAAAAACATATTACAGTTTGTTTGGAACTAAAACTGAAAGGGCATAAGTGCCAAACTATTATTCCAACAAAGGTTATAAATAAAAAGAGACATTTTGTCCTAAGTGCCTCACAACTTAAAGGTTATAAGTACCAATTAAAGGTGAGTTGAGCTGCTGCTTGGCGCCAAACTTTCTTCGCCTAAATTAAGAAGTTTTCTATAAAATATTTTGTGTTCAGGATTTTCTAGGTATGGAATCATAGACGATAGCGATTTTTTTTTATTCTCGGTAATCTTATTCTCAGGGGGTAAAAGTTTTATTTCGGCAGATTTTAAATCTTCAATGGTTTTTCCTTTTTTCAATATATTAGTTTTCTTCCAGGCTTCTATTTCGGAGAAAGTTTCTTTTATATGAAGCACTGTTGGATTTTTATGATTAATCTTTATTGTTACTGCCTTACTGATATTTAAGGCTTTAGTGTTAAGAAATGTGTCAGCAGCTTCCTTTATATCCCAAAATCCGTTTACAGATATGTCAACTTCGAATGGCGGATCATATTTTGCGGAAGTTATTACATGATGTAAATCATTTGGCACCATGGCCTTCATAACACGCTTTCTTTTTCAATGAGAGCGAAGTCTCGGTCACAAGACATAAAACTGTGACCACTTATTAAAAAGTTATACTCTATTGTCTCAAAAACTTCATGAAGAGCCAGGAACACTAAAACAAATATCACCATTCTGTTCTTGTTTTGTCCCGCACAGTTGTCACTCCACAGTAGCAAATGCTTTTTTTGTGTGACACCAGAATTTAAAAGTTTAAGAAGGGTAGATGCCACTTCATTACCGCCACGTCCACTAACACCTTCATGCCACATACACATAAAAGCATGGTTAGAGTCCGACAAGTGTATCCCCAGGTTGTAACAAGAGAACTGAGACAGATAAAACATATCTGAATGAGTCAGCGTAGGAACAAATAATACTTGTTGCAGATCAAATGAAATGCAGCATTTTTCACTACCAGGTAGTTGTGAATTTGCGGTTTGATTCTTCATATATTCCAGAGATTGTTGCACTTTTCGGTGGTGAAGGTCGAGTTGTTGTGTCGCACTGCGGCCGGCACTAGAAATTTGCTTTGCCTCACAATTTAACCTATCGCAGGTATGACATGTATCGACTCTAGGACGATGAAAGCTTAGATTCGGGAAATCCTCTTAAACACACTTCTATAAAACTTATAACTTACAGAAGATTCTTTATTTTTCACCAAAATGCTTTAAAAAGTCGATGAATATTTAAATCAGGAGTAAGATATTGCTTTTCTGATTTTGCACGTGAATAGTGTGAAACATCCCTAGGGATGGAGTTTATGTGTTGATGGATCATTTTGCGGTCGTTTTCCGTGAACTTACTTGGCTTATTGTTGGAACGCCTATCAGTAAATGTGGTATGTCCCATTTTTCTTATTTATTAAACCAACCAAACGTTTCTGAGTAACATCAAAAACATTCATAAATGTCCTTCTGCATACATGCACAAACTCTCCATCTTGATCTGGCAGTGTATAGGATATGGATGTTTGCCTTTTGCTATCTGAGGCAGCTTCATAATTTCCATTGCGACGTCTTTTAATTTTCACCAAATTTATTAGGCCCATGAGGTACGTCCCTTGTGTTTTGTAGTTTTCAGCATAAAATCTCCCGAAAAATTGAAGCTTTCGTTCGTACGTTATTTTTTTACAGTCAAAATAACACTTACACGACTCCTGAAAAAATACGCAAATATTACGTGCAGGTCAACAAAATAATTTTACATTTACGTTAACTAAAACTACATAATAGTATCGTCTCTTTTACATGGAACAGATATTTCGCTTATTCAACGAACAACGTGTGCAGATTTATGCTCATGACCTGTTAGACCGGACATTTTATCATTCACCGTCAGTTTAACTTAGAAACAACAAATACCTACCCGTTAAACGGAGCAGGAGTCCCTACCTATTTCTTAAACTACTTACAGCCATAACCTATATTACTTACCTCTTGATTAGGTGGATTTTTAGGAAGAATTTCTCGTTTTTTCCTGTTAACGTATGCCTTCCCAGCATTCTTTTTCATTCTCTGCTGTTCTATAAACCTTCCTTTAGTCTTTTCTTGAACAACTTCCATGTTTACACTGCAATTTATTGTCCGATAAACGTTTAAACGTAAAGAAACGCGCAACCTGACTATGGCACTTATGACCTTTCAAAATAATAAACCTCCAGGACATAGTACTAAGCGCCATCTATTTTTACTTTTGCTAAAGCTAGTAAATAAAATTACACTTGTAACCTTTCTGGGAACATTGGCGATGGCACTTTAAACCTTTTTAAGCAAATATGCACGAAACTTAGATTTTGGCACTTATTGCCTTTGGTACTTCCAGTCTTCAATTCTCCTACCTGTTTTATTTGAAAAAGGTATACTTTGCTGAAGTCGGTAGGAGTAACCATTTTTGAAATAATTCTATTTGAAATGCTTAGTGCACCGAGTAAAATCTGTTTTGGTTTTAGGTAAAGTGCATTTTCTGCTGAAAATATAGCAAAATGTTGTTGAGAATGGTAAATTATGGAGACGTGCAAAATTTCAAAAAGATCGGCCTGCCTTGATAAAATCTTTGTACCTACTTTGTTGAAAAATGGTTTCATAAAACCTCAAACTCTTTCATTCAATTATATCATATGCGATTTTGCTTTGGAGACTCCCACAAGTGCTCATGTATTTTCACTGCAAAGGAAAGCCATACGAATTATTTCAGGTTTGGGATTCAGAGAAGACTGTAGATATTGTTTTACACTTTTAAATATTCTTACTATGCCTTCAACTTACATATTCCACTGTCTTCTTTTTATAAAAAATAACTTGCATAAATTTCGAAATATAAGTGAGTACCACCACTAGATATAATATTAGAAATAAAAATGACCTCAAAAATAGTAACTCCAGACTTCAACGGACCAGAAAAGGGACCGATTATATTGGAGTTCTGTTTTTTAATAAGTTACAACAAAATGTACGGACTTTACACTCAAGGTGATTTAAAAGAAGAGTTAATTTTTTTATACAGACATGCTTTTTATAATTTTGACGATTTTTAAAATTTGTTTAGCTTTAATCTCTTATTATTTATTTTATTATCTGTTATCCACGATTTTTATATATTTCTTCTATTTAACATCTTTGTACCTTTACATATTTTAATTAATTTAATTACCTACTATATTTGTTAGTATGTTCTAATATTTTGTTTTTCTGTTTTTAGTGTTTCTAGATTTATTGTATTTCTTTTCTCATATTGTATTATCTCCTATTTATTTTGTTCCTGCAAATACAGGGATGATTATGCCCGCAGGCGACAGGTTGCTTAAGGGCTAACATAGAATCGAGAAATGCATTAATGTTCAAGGTTATTCCATTTCAAATAAGCAAATTGGTATCGATTTCCGATATAACCGGAGGTGGCAGAAACGTGAAAATATTTTTATCAAGTAACTGACACTGACAATTAAACAAATTTTCAGAATCACTCTGTCACCATAAATCGAGCGCCCCCGTTCGTGGTGGAACACACTGTATACACAATCTGATTGTGATGACTTGTGGATAATTTTAATACTTCAAATCAATGTAGGCACACAGACTGGTGTTATCTTTAATAAAGTGGAAAAACACTTGGTTTACTGTAAAAATGTTATACATGATTTCATTGAAAGATATTTACTGGATAATTGTTATAATAAACATTATCGTGCAAATCTTTTAAGATAATACATTATGTGATCATTTATAAATGCAACCTTAAAATAGTGCAGTAATAATCAGCTACAAAACACTTTAATATAGATTAATGAAAGGTTTCTGATAAGATAAACAAACATTTAGACAGCAAAGTTAATTAGTAGAGATTAGCCCTAACCTGGCATAGCTTTATGTGCCAGGTGCCACTCAATCATCAGTCAATATTTATGTCAATGTTAATTAAATATTTGATTTTGTCTAAGGTAAAGATATTTATGTAGAAGGTAACGTGCCCCAGTGCTTTTAACGTGTGACATGAATTGTAAAGGACTACACCAAATTGAAATAGAAGTATATGAAAGACTAGTTCGTTATACCAAAGTAATTTACGTTTATTATTTGTTTGTTTTCGATTATTTTCATTTTTATGCCAATACAACGCGTCAACAGAATAAAACAAAAGAAGTATAACGGGTAGTATGTACAAACCTTAATAAGAACAATAACAAATACATTGAATAAGATGTAGAATAAAATTGTATACAACTTGTTCAGAAATGTTTGCAACGCTTTGGAGTCAGGCTCAATTCAGAAAGGTCCAATTCCAGCACCACAACATGGTCATGGAAATATATTTTAGTACGGTCATCGAGTGTGACACTGCCAGAGGTTGAAGAGGGAATTTAAATAATATTACACCAATAACTGTAATTCATTATAATAATATATTGGTCTAATATTTCTATCCAATGATAGGTCATTGACCTATATGATTTATCAAGATAAGGTCAATGTGGTGCCAACCACTTACAGTTAACAACATATATAATAATAAAATAATTCTTTAAATAGCATATATATTAGTCCCTTGCGTTTTACATAATATTATTATACCAATAACATTCGTAATATGTATAATGGTGGAATATTGTAATTTATTTAAGAACCAATATTGGTTGAATCGCATAAAATGTCAATATTTAATAATAATAATAATAATAATAATAATAATAATAATCATTTATTGCCCAACAGTTACAAGATCCAGTTACAGGACAAATACATAATATAACAAGAATTATTAACAAAATACAAAAGAAAAAACAATTTCCAGTGCATTTACATTAAGAATCACAAAACTATTAAATGTAGCAAAAAAATTAAAAAGATGGAATTAAGAAATGAGATTCTACAAATCTACAAATCCATAAAATATAAGAAAAATAATAGAAACACTGCATTTAAATCAAATACAAAAAGCAAGTATATATTAAAACAGATGTTGGTATTCAACGCAATTGTTTAACATCTACAGAATGAATGTCACAAAACATACCAATTTTATTTAAATTACTACACATGACATACAATGGAGAGCGCAGCATTATATTGGTTCTAGCTAATGGTAACACAAAATCAGCAACCCGTCTTGCAGAATATTGTGGAACATAAAAATTTAATGCGTGCAATAGATCACAACAGTCAAGTTCATTATGTAAAATTTTGTAAATCAATGTACAACTAGAAATGATACGTCTAACTTCTAATAATGTAACATCAAAGGTGTTCAATAATACATCATGACTAAATCCTCTTTCCGGATACGAACCATACTCTTTAAAATAAAGAAATTTTAAGAACTTTCTTTGGACACTCTCAATAGTTGCAATATGACACCTATAAAACGGGAACCATACTATCGAAGCATATTCAATTTTGGATCTAACGTAGGAGTAATAGAGAACCTTAAAACTTTGTGCATTACGAAAATTTCTACAATTTCTAATTAAGAACCCTAACATCTTTAACGCTGCTGATACGATTAAGGAAATATGTCCATTAAACGACCATTTGCTATCAAAAGTTATGCCCAAATCTCTATTACTATTACAACGAGATAACACTGACTGAATTTAAACTGTATTCAAACTCAACAAATTGTTTCTTCAAAGAAATACTCATAATTTTACACTTACTAGTATTTAAGTATAATTTATTAATGGTACACCAAGTCTCAATTATATTAAGCTGACCTTGAATAAATTCACAATCATTCACTGATTCCACGCTATGATATATTTTCAAGTCATCTGCAAATAAAGCAAATTTGCAGTCTATTATACTACTAATATCGTTTATAAATAATAAAAATAGTAAGGGCCCCAAATTGGCTCCCTGGGGAACACCTGAAGTT
The DNA here is from genome assembly GCA_025584915.1 of Monochamus saltuarius. NCBI lineage: Eukaryota > Metazoa > Arthropoda > Insecta > Coleoptera > Cerambycidae > Monochamus > Monochamus saltuarius. The sequence goes on along the minus strand of CM046724.1, from coordinate 21,088,237 downwards.
AACGAGAATATTTGCGAGTTATAACCGTTATAAGATACAAACTGAGATCGGCTGGAGAGATAGTTTTTTACTAATTTTATAAGAGAGTCACTAAAACCATACTTAAGTAATTTTGACAGCAATATTCCGTGGTCTATACGGTCAAATGCTTTACAGAAATCCGTGTAGACCACATCAACCTGCCCCTGACAATCCACCACCTGGGCTACATACTGAGAAAACATAATCAAGTTAGTAACAGTCGAACGGCTTTCCATAAATCCATGCTGGTAAGGAGAAATCAAGTGACTCACTGAATTATAGATACGATTGTAGATACATATCTCTAATACTTTTGCAAAATTACTCAGTATTGAGATAGGTCTGTAATTACTTAATACTGAAGGATCACCTGATTTAAGTACAGGACAAATTCGAGCAATTTTCCATAAATTTGGAAAGGTAGACGTTCGAAGCACTAAATTGAATATTATAAGTAAAGGTTGAACAAAAACGAATCTACAGTCCTTAACCAGGAAACTTGGTATTTGGTCAGAACCCGATGTCATTTTATGTTTCAGTTTATTAATAGCTGTTAATATCTCATTCTCAGTAAATTCCGCAATATGCAAAACAGGTATGTTTCCCAAGTCAACAGCAGACAAGTCCGGATCGGAAGAATTTATATATACGCTGCCAAAATAGTCTCTAAATCCATCAACTATTGCCTGAGGAGATAAGTACTGTAATTCACCCATACTTAGACAACCAGGTATTCGGGAGCAGCATTTTTGCCCTGAATATAACTCCAAAAATAATTAGGATCACCTTTCAGTCTCTCTTCAACATGTGATAGGTACCTATACATTATATGCATCTCTCGTTTGCCTTTTAATAATTTTTCGGAATTCCTTAAAATTCTCCAAATCAACCAATGACTTTGACATTTTATACTTACGCAGGGAACGATTTTTCAGTTTTATGTTATTAATAATAGCAGCAGTGTACCAGATAGGATATTTATGTCCTGTATTACTGCGGAGCGGTACGTGATCGCTAAGCAGAGACTCAATTTTTCAGAAAATGCTTGACAGGCAGTATTTGCATCAGTATGAGTTGACAGAAATGACCAATCAGTTAGAAATAAAGCGTTATATAATTCATTAAAATTGGCTCTACGTAAGTTAAACATCCTGCCATTAGGTGCATTAAAGAAGTTTTTTGACTGTTGAGTAAATTCAGATAGTTCAATATGCAGTGACGGGTGATACAAATCTTCAGCAAGGAGTGGAGTAATATTTCGCGAAACTGAACAATTCATGCTACCAATAACCAAATCCAACACCCTACCATATACATTATTAACCTTATTAAACTGTTGTAAACCGAACAAATTAAGAAAATTACATAAGACTTGAGACTTAGAATGATGAGTAGTATTTTGAAAATTGGGGATATTAAAATCTCCTACTATAAGGACTGACTTTTGACTCATCACAATAGTTTCAAGTAATTCAAATAACGTTCGTTCGTATTTCTAACCAATAAAAGGAAACAATTATTTTCATGGGTCCAATATTAGTTTCATATAGTTTTTTAAATATTGGTTCACTAAATGAAACCATTAAAATACCAATAATGGCAAATTCTTGCAAATATTGAGAGAGTGTTTACATATTTTGCCAATACTAGCCCATTAAATGTGTGCTTGGAAAACTTAGTTTTCACACTAAGTTTTCTTACAGCTCGACAGAGTCTTATAAAAATAGGCAACATGTAGTCCGAAATACTTCTGTTCGACTTACAGTACACCACTCCTTTGGGATCACTCCAGCGCCTAGTGATCGCGCCAGAACATTTGTTATATTTTAGTTTATATACTCTCTTACATGTAGCACTACCGATTCCTTAAACATTTTGAATGTTAAAACATTGCATAGCAAGACGTCAAATAAAGCATGCACATAGATAATAGTTATTAAAATGATATAAGTGTAAGCTTTAATTAATTATAATCTTAATTAATTTTCCTTCGAATAAATGATTGATACCTTAACACTAACGATTAGAGGTATACAAATACGCTGAAGAAAATGACAAATAGTTTTGATTAGCAGTAGAGCAGCAGATGTACGCGTACTTACCAAATGATTGAATTTTTCTATAGCATCCAAAATGGTTGCAGAAGGTCAAATCTGACAAGAGAAGAAGTCCAGGCCATCAAATAACTGCCGACGAATAAATAAATCACTATAATTCTTGATGACAAACGAAACGCAATTCATTTTGGGCGCAGTAGGATGAATATGTTGCCAATGTGAAAATTGATAAGAAGAACAAGTAAATAAGAACACAAGCTCATTAAGAAGATTGAAAAGGAAGTAATATCTCCACTTGTCATATTTCTGGAGAGCTAGAAAGATCCGATTGTAACTTATTTCAGAATACCTCAACTTCATTGTATCCCAAATATCCACAAACCAAGTGTTTGGGTCACATTAATGAATATATTCGGGCAACAACTTGGTAGGTACTTGAAATCTGAAACTGTCACAGGAAAAAGGTATGGCCAGCACTTTAGTCGTTGCTGTTACATTTTAGTTTATACCCTCTTTCATCCATTAGTATCGATGTTAAAACATTGCATAGCAAGACGTCAAATAAAGCATGAACATATAACGTAGCTATTAAAATGAGATCAGTATAAGCTTTAATTAATTATAATTTTATTTTACTTCGAATAAATGACTGGTACCTTAACACTAACGATTCAGTACAAAATTAGTATGTGTATGCATAGTACAACAGTTTTCTTAGGATTATTCGGGGTCACCATATTTTCGAAACCAATGCTTTTGGAAGAATTATTATTGTTTTAGATATTGCAAAAACAAACTGAATGCAAAATCACTCGTGCAGAACATACTCCACGCCAACTTGTAAACTAGTATTATGCAAATCTAATAAATGATTGCTTAGTCACTGCCATTAATTTAAAAATATATGAGGACCATTCTCATATATTCCAGTATTGTGTAAGTAGCCGTTATTTTACATATTGAATAAGACTTAATACTTTTACAACTAAGTTACCTATCTGTTAATTTAACATGTGGAAAAATATGTATTGTAATCAATAAATTAATTATTCATATATGTGTAGATACTGCATTTGACAAGTATATTGATTAATGAAAAAATTTAATGACTTGTTTCCAAATGATGTCTAATTGTCTGAGGTTTCGATTCTTATCTTCCTTCAGAAAACATATATTATTGATCTTTTTAGTAAACACACACCACGTCAAAAATCAGCAAATGTGTGACATTTATTAGAAAATTTATTAAATCAAAAAAAAGTAACAAAGCAAGTTCTCTACTTGACTAATAGTCGATATGACCTCCACCACGTTTCAATTGCATATTGACATGTCTGTGCATTGAGATAATCAAGCGGTTAACGATCCCTTGCGGAATATTGTTCCATTCCTCTTCTGCCGCCACGACTAACTCATCTGCAGTCTGAGGTGGAGGAATATGGTTATGCATGATTCTAGCAACGAAATCCCACATGTTTTCAATAGGATGCATGTCAGGAGAGTTGGCTGGCCAATCTATGTAATGTAATCTATTGATATGCCCTGCTCCGAGTGTCTCTTGAAGCCTTCTTGCGCGATGTGGTCAAGCGTTGTCGTCCATAAACACAAAATTTTCACCTAATTCATTACGTAGGGGGTAGATAATGGGCCTAGTAAGATGTTCGATGTATATTTGACTGGTCATATTCTGTGGTCTGCGAATTAATGGGGTGGTGCGACGGTTGAACATTATTCCACCCCAGAACATTACGGTATCCCCTTCATACGGAGCAACTTCACGGGGAAAATTAAGTCACTGTTGACGTCCTGGTTCACTCCAGACTCTTTGTCGATTGTCATCAATAACCAGCCCAAGCCAACCCTATGCTCGCGCGCCTACTGGAGACAGGCAGCACGATGCCTTGGAAGTAAAGTGGGGATCCGTAATGGTCTTCTAGCGCGTAAATTTACGTTGTTCAGTCGTCTTCCAATAGTGGGTGTCGTTATAACACTGCGAAACGTATCTTTAAAGTGGGACCTGAGAGCTGAAGCTGAAGATGTGCGGTGTCTAGGGGCACATTGCACCAAATACCGATCCTCCCTTTCGTTAGATACTCGAGGACGTTCACTACGTGGTCACCACGTTTTCCACTGTATCAAATTCTTCATATCTGTGTACTATTCGTACAACAGATGATCTAGGAATGCTCAACATGTTCGATATCTGACGATTAGAATGTCCTGCATCATGTAAAGCAGTCATTCTTGCTCGGGTAAACACAGAAATTTCACGTCTTGGCATTATAATGTACAAAAATTCAAAGTAACACTTGGCTGAATACACTGCCAAACTGACCAGATTTGTAAAAACATTGGTAATAAAGTAAAGGTTCATGGTCTGCAATTTTTTATTGTTTTTTTTTGTGTCCTAATCATCATCATCATTTTATATACAGGGGGTCCAATACTTCTGATGTTGTGTGTAGATATGTTGGCGTCACGTTTGATTGAACATTTTATTTCACATGACCACACACGTTGCTAGCAGTCGCTCAGGGGTTAATGCTAGCTATTCTTCTAGAAAAAATCCTTCGCTTTATTGTTACCTATATTCTTTTTATTGTTTCCAATGACTTTCTAATTATGTCTCTTGTTTGGCAATACCGTGCCTATGTTCAACTTTGCCCCAAATAATTTCGTAAGATTCGTTTCAAGGTCCTTCATTTTGCAAAAAAAAATTACTTCCTCATTTCCTAGATAACTTTTAATTGGCGTTACACTTCTTGCATCGCTGCTGTAGTGTTATCCTTTTTCAAAATTTAAATATAAATATAGTAAGTAACACTAGCAATCAATTCCATTCATACGTTGGTATAGACGGAATTTTTTCCAAAATTTGAGCAATTGAACTCATGTACTTTGAAATGATATCAAATAGCTGAAAAAAATGTTTCAATGGTAGAAATATTGGATCTTTAGCAGATTTAATATATCGCACGATCAAGTTAATGATACTCAAATCCCATAATATTTAAGGCTTCAAATGAATTAAGTTTACGAAAAGTAGCAAAGCTACATCTTGTGACAGATTATTTACCCTACACCATTCATATAGATTATATTGAAGTTCAGCAGCATCATCAGAGTTCTTAATTGTACTAAAAATTTTCGGATCATCTGCATACGTCGGATAGGACACAGTTAAATAATTAATGATGTCATTAACGAATAGGTTAAAGAATAAGGGTCCCAAATTAGACCCTTGAGGAACCCCTTAAGTGGCTCGTACTTCAGAAGACTTGCAACCGCGGTAAACAACATGTAGAAGTATTGTGTTATTAATTTTGTCAAATGTATTTGTCAGGTCAGTGTAAACACGTCAGCAATTATGTTCACAATAAAAACAATTGCGTAACGTCAGCCGTGACGTAAGCGGTCTGAATTCTTGCCGCAACTATCTTTAGTACCTCAACTTACAGAGATTATTTTTATTTGCCCACAACAATATCCATAAAATTTGCTAATAGTGATGCAGTGCATAATAAAAAATACATTAAATTGTACATTTTAGACCTTGGCCATCCTTGATGTCAGTGTGGTAATCAATCACAATTTTAATGGCATAAACACCAATCGGTAATTCAGAGAATTAGACCTTGCTCCCAACTAAATATCGAAATGACTCAATTTCCGCAAAACTTAGGCACCATAATGGATTTTCAAATATTAGAAATCATCTATCATTTACAACTACGTTAAAACATATGACGTAGATATAGACGTAGATATAACTGTGCAAAACTATTACCATGTAGAGGGGTGCGCCAAATCACCTGAAAACTATGACCACTGAAATTTACGTCAATTTTAGTGACGTCAATATAAAAATTAATGTTCCTTCACACCTTGCTACATAAAAACTACTGGTCAAAAAACTAACAAACAATTGGTTATTCATACATATTCAGTATTTTTTTAAGCTTCTTGTTTTAAATTAAACGTTCAACCGCAATCTCGATATGCATTTAAATCTATCATAAATCTGAGCGCTAGGCCAACTTAGAGTTGTTACATAAAGTTGTCGATAATAATTATCAATTAGGATATTATTATTACAAATTCATTTTAAATTATTATTAAATTAAAACATGTAAGCATTTTAATTTACATTTTAAAATAACTCCTTGTTTCCATTGCCTTTAAGAATGCTCTACACCAGCTGACCGAGTCCGCTCCGAATTTTCTTTTTCCTTGTGTCATTTCGTTATCCATTACATAGATCGCCAACACATCTGTTGACTTGTATTCTTGGTAGCATATTTTTTGAAATATATAGTAGTCAAAACTTACAGAATGGTGGCTGCACCTGGCGTGGCGTGGTAAATAAATTATCAAGAAATTTCGAATTTACGACAAATCACAATTTTTTTGTAGAAATTGTATAGGAAAAAATTGTTAATTTTTATATCAGGCAGGGTGGAAAGGTGGTCATTTTTATCTGGTCAAAAAAACATTTTTTAAAAACATATTGTAATCATTTTACATAAAAGTAGATAACTTTGCATTGTGTGAAGTTTAATTCTAAAGCTACTTGTCAAAAATAGGCTTATTACAACAAGTATGAAGCTCAAAATTAGTAATTTACTATACAGAGTGTCCGGAATATGAGTGCCTTAATTTTGCAAGAAGCGTTTACCGTATAAAAGTCTCGTAGCCACAGATTTTTGCCTAGATTTGCTGTAAATTAACATGTCATGTAGCTAATTATGGTTACTATAAATTGTTCCATTTTTGTTTATGTACACTCACAAACATCAAAGAAAAACTAGAAAAAAATGAATCTTACTAGCTGTACGCACCATTATAATTAATATTACTTTTAGGTTAACAGCAGTCTGAGGCTGCAAGTTGTCGAACGTTATACTACGTTACAGTTTTAACGAGTTTCTCGGATACTTCAATTGTTTACTTCATTAATACCGATATAAAAATCTAATTATGAACAAATTACTTTACAGGCGCTTTTAGTTCACCTAAATTGTACCTTAGTTTGTAATTTCGTAACATAGTTTTGCATATTATTTCAGTGGTATTTTTATTTTTTATTTGATTTGAATTGTATTTGTAGACAAACTATTCGTTTTAGACATTTTTTATAAGAGTTTTTATTGCTTTTGGTTAGATATATAATCCCTTGTACAGAACGCTCATAAGGGTATACCAATACACTAACATTAAATAATCAAATAGTGGATTTCATAAATTTAAACGAGATGTAATAACCTCAAAGGAGGTGGCAACACAGTAAAAGTTTAACTTTAAGTTAGTTAGAAATCATTTAATTTTCAATGAGAATTATACAGGAAAATCAGATTTCTTAAGTAACCTTACATATTTGCTACTGATAGTTTTAACTACTCTACGTCTTCATGTTCCCGTATGATTGAAAAGACATACAAATACGCTGAAGAAAAAGACAAATAGTTTTGATTAGCAGTAGTCAAGTTAAGCAATACAGAAACTGATCTCACAGGAGATATACTCGTATTTGCCTAATGATTGAATTTTGCCATAGCATTCAACATAGTTGCAATAGAAAGTCATATCTGACAAGAAGTCCAGGCCATCAAAGAACTACAGAGAAATAAAGAAATCGTTATATTTCTAACGACAAGTAAACGCTACAGTCATATTGGGCGCAGTAGGATGAATATGTTGCCAAGGTGGAAATTCATTGGAAGACCAAGTAAGTAAGAACCCAATATCATTAAGAAAACCGAAAAGGAAGTAATGTCTCCACTTTTCTTATTTTTGGAGAGAATACATCAACTTTATTATACCCCAAAAACCCAAATTATTAGTGTGTTTGGGTCACACTAATGAATATATTTGGGCATCAACTTGATAAGTACTTGAATTTTGGAGATCACATCATCTGGCCCAGCAAACTAGATACCATCAGCATTTAAGTGCATCGTATCATCTATAAACCTGAATATTTAGAAGTACATAATCTGCATTCAGAAGAAATAGATATACCAACAGAAATATTGAACAAGGACATCTACAATCAGTAAAAAAAGAAAGAGCATCTGATACCCATTTGATGTGTCCTAATATGACAATTAAAGAATAACAGCAGTTAGAAGTCAGCAAAATGTAGTATAGTGTTCAATATATCTTAATAAAACTTGACAACTGGAGTGTGTGGTATAAAGAGAAAATTCTAGCTATGACTCAACAGAGAAGAGAAATTCAGCCAAGACAAAGAAACTAACTGGAACCCTTTTATAAGTAAAAATCAAAAGCCAGAACGTTACAAGCTAGTGACTTCAAATCATGAGTATCAGAATTACTTTTGGAGAGCAATATGTCCTTTGAAACATCAAGACGATGTGATAATCAACTCTGAAACTGTTTAACCTTTGTTTGTCATTATTTTGTAAATTGGAACTAATATTATTTTATTTATTTATTTTTTACTATGAATAATATTCCTTTTATAGTGTAACAGTTTTGATAAGGATGAAATGTAGGGTGCAACTAAAATATTTGGCCAAACTGATAATTTCGTTTTCGAAATGTAGTGGTGCAGTTTAAAAAATACATATTTTTTTATAAAAATAGTAAGTACGTATAATAATGATTAAAAGGATTTAGTTAAAAATTTGATATCCAACTGTATGACAAATATTTTTACATACGGTTTTTTCATATAAAACTGATATCTACATCCTTACATCGTGAACTATTTAAAACAACATAATCACTGCAAAGCAAAAAGTAAATCTGAAATGCATCGTCGTATTAAAATTTGGAGGTCGACTGCAATACTTCCCAATTTGGTATCCGATTTATAGAGGACAAACACTATATAAAAAAAAACAAAATAAGATTTTTTATGACACCTCTATAACAAAAAGCTTTAAATGTAAATCCAGCTATAAATACAGAGGATATGCCACTAAAAATATTTAATCTCTCACATCCTTAAGTCTGACTGACTGACAGGCTAAATAAACAATACGACCTCAATAAACGCAGTGACCGTTTCCAATGGTAATTGCTTCTTTCCTGTAAGGAACCAATAATTATATAGAGTTTTTTCTTCTCTCATGCAACAGAACATTGATATAATGCCGAAAACTGGCGCAGGATAAAACATGGGTTTAAAACCAACAGATCATGGTTACTTTTAATGTTCACTTCATATGTATTGCAACGGTCCATATTTATCGCGGCATAAAATGCGAAAATATTAGAAGGCACTAGTGATAGGCCACTAGCAATACATAGACATAAATCTAATATTGCCGATTTAAACGCAAAAATTTAAGGTTCTTAAAAAAAAAAAAAAGAAAAAGAAAAGAGAGCAAAAAAAGATAGGTGAGGGCAGGCGGTAGATAGATAGTTGATCGATCCGTTTTGTTAATGGTATTAAATAAAAATTGGAGATACCTAATAAAATCTAAGGTTAGTAATTAATACTTTAATTAATTATTCGGGCACTAGTATTTAGTGCATTTTAGGTATTTTGTTTGGGCTTCCAACTGGTGTCAATTTTGTTGAGCACATGTTAGGATCGACTGTCACCTTGCCAGCCAATTATTTAAACATTGATTGAGGATTGTTTTAATGAAATTTTGGAACTTAGCACCTGTAATATTGCATAAAAGTCTAAGCCGTTTTATCGATGGGCGTACCAGTGATGTCACCATCACAGTTGTGATCGCTCCTGCTCTCTCTTTAGAAATGTGATGATGTTCACCTATGGAAGTTGATTATATCATCATAAGAAATCAAACCATCTCTTCTAGAAGGACGCAAGAAAGAAAACTTAAAAGGTACATGATACCGTGTGATGTTCTATCCTATGTCTATCTAGAAACAATTGTAATAGCATATAAAAAAAAATATTAATAATAATAAACTCAGGGCAGCTGTCTTTGAGGTGAGATATATATATGTAGATATATTTTTTGGCCATTGGTACCATATTTTTAGTTATATTGAAATTATTTAACTGTATTTCTTTTTAATACAGTATATAGTTGTTTATAATTACCAATAAGAGTGCATATTTCACTCACACATATTATAGTTCCTTTTTTGCATGCCTTCGTCAGATTTAGTTTTAAATTTATGTGTATAAGTATTATAATTTCGTATAATTAAGCTAATATTTCGTATTGATTATGATACACGATACACATTTAAAAATACCAGTAGTCATCTTCCATTTTGTGCATTATTATATGTTTTTTGTTCGTGTTTTTACATACTTTGCGTAAGCCGACTTACCTGTTTGTAATTTATTTCCATGTTAAGTAATTTAATTATGTTTGTCTGCATTTGCACTATTTTGTAAAATTTACATATTCTTAATACTAATCATATATACATTGTTTCTAATTTTGTTCATTTCATGTCTTATATTTTCCCTTCCTCGTCAACTTGGTTTGACTGGCGCCCAGAAGTAGCTTACATCATTGCATAATACATTTTAACATCTTGCATTTTAACACCTACTGTTCTTTTTTTTGTACATATCCACGCTCGTAGCTCTCAAAGCAAAAAGCTGTCGTGCTTATAATTATTTTGTTTGATCAAGTATTATAAATAAATTAATAAGACCGTCCTTTTTTATTAACAAAAAGGGGTGGCCACAGTATATACCAATTCTAATAACCTTGTACTCGGAGTATAATAAAACGTTTTTTCTCAAAATTAAAAAAAAAACCGGTCACACATGTAGAATTTTGGGAAATGGTTACATTCGTAAAATATGACCCTTGATGGGTCCGAGGTTTTTAAATTGTTTGATGCACAAAACGAAGAACCTGAGTGGCAAGCGAGGTGACAAGTTTCCGGGGGCCTTATACTGTATACATAGACTTTATACACACACCATCAAAAGTCTTGGACCCCCTGTATATAAAATAATTCGATTAAACCTAGTGGTTTTTCATAATGTGGTAAAAAAGTACATGTACTTAGGGAACAAAAGAGACAATAAAAAATTGCATACCATGAACCTTTACTTTATTACCAATGTTTCTATAAATCTGGTTAGTTTGGCAGTGTATTCAAGTGTTCCTTTGAATGTTTGTACATTATAGTGCCAAAACGTGAAATTGCGTTTACCCGAGCAAAAATGACTGCTTTACATGATGCAGGACATTCTAATCATCAGATATCGAACATGATGGGCTTTCCTAGATCTGTTGTACGAATAGTACACAGATATGGAGAATTTGATACAGTGGAAAACAGACCACGTAGTGGACGTCTTCGAGTATCTAATGAAAGGGAGGATCTGTATTTGGTGCAATATGTCCGTAGACACGGCACATCTTCAGCTCTCAGGGCCCACTTTAAAGATACGTTTCCACAACGCAAATCTACGTACTAGAGGACCATTATGGGTCCTCACTCTACTTCCAAGGCATCATACTGTCCGTCTCCAATGAGCATACAGCCGAAGCCAGAATTGGTCTGGTTACTGATGACAATCGACAAAGAGTCTGGCAAGCAGTGTTGCCGTTTTAGTACATTTGTACTATTTCTAGTACATTTTCGACAGCAAAGCACAAAAGTACATTTCATCATAAATAGGCCTAATTCTAGTACATTTTTAAATAAGACCAAGGTCATACAAATCGGTCGATGATTCCTCGAAGTGGCCGAGTAGAATATAAATATTAGGTTTGTTTTAGCAGCAGTTGGAAACGGTTTGAAACTATCAGAAAGGTCCGTCCAACTATTTATTGCGTCAAATTCGATGGTAACGCGTTCTCAACTTAACTGGTCGAATATTTCTGACAGTTTCCAAACCGTTTTCAACTGCTGCAAAAACAAGCCTAGTATCTGTTTTTCGTAAATATTTTATGCTATATAATAAGAATATTAGAAAAATAATAGTTTTCTGTTTGATTTTTTGGCATATAAGTAGGTATTATGAAATATAACATATATCATTTATATTTTAAAAAATAATAGTTTATGTTTATTTATATTTATATTTTTGTTTCATGTATATTTTATGATAAAAATAAAAATACTTTGCAAAACATAATAGTTTAATACCATCAGCGCAAAAAAATAAGTCTACTCTATGAGAAACGACAATATTTCACTTTATCGTAAATTTCAGTACAATCTAGTACATTTTATTGCTTCTGCTCAGTACATTTCAGAAACTGAACGCGGCAACACTGCTGGAGAGAACTAGGTCGTTAACAGCGACTTCATTTTCCCCGTGAAGTTGCTCCGTATGAAGGGGATACCGTAATGTTCTGGGGTGGAATAATGTTCAACCGCCGCATCCCATTAATTAGCATACTACAGAATATGACCAGCCAAATTTACATCGAACAAGTTATTACGCCTACCCTCCTACGTAATGAATTAGGTGAAAATTTTGTGTTTATGGACGACAACGCTCGACCACATCGCGCAAGAAGGGTTCAAGAGACACTCGAAGCAGGACATATCAATAGATTAGATTGGTCAGCCAACTCTCCTGACATGAATCCTATTGAAAACATGTGGCATTTCGTTTCTAGAGCCATTCATAATCATATTCCTCCACCTCAGACTGCAGATGAGTTAGTCGTGGCAGCAGAAGAGGAATGGAACAATATTTCGCAAGAGATCGTTAACCACTGGTTTATCTCAATGCACAGACGCGTCAATATGCTATTGGAATGTAGTGGAGGTCATACCGACTATTAGTCAAGTAGAGAACTTGCTTTGTTTCTTCTTTTTGATTTAATAAATTTTGTCAAAAACTGCTGGTTTTTAATTTTCTAAGTACTCAATTTATCGGACATATTCTTTTCATAAAAAAAGATTCAGAAAACAATATACTTTTATAAATATATTTGGTTTTTCTGACAAACAGATTTCTTTAACAAGAATAAGGGGGAGTCCAAGACTTTTGACGTTGTGTGTAATATTATGCCAAACCGTTGCGTTGTTTCAATTGCCATTCCTGCAACAATAAATTTATTTGGGTATCCAATATACGTGCCATTATCTGTGTCTCGGATCAACCTTCAAATGCGAGTACGGCGAGTAATGAATACTAAAACTGAATAAAAAAAATCACTAAGATTTTAATCTCTCGGCGTAGATTGGTGTGGCCTTAAACTGTCGCCACGTTTTCACTAAGGCTTAAATATTAAAGACCAATTAAAAATAATACTGTGTATATTCTTTATATAAAATTTCAAAATCTCCAAATGTATCCATTTCAGTTAAACAAATCCACCAAGCATCCACATGTTACATAACAAAATATGCTGATATCAATCTCGAGAAATGTTCTAACGAATCACATTTGCATTTATTAATGTAATGTTATACTTTCTTTTGCACCTACAACATAAATTGTGAATAAAATCCACTATTATAAAAATGTATCTAGTTTTTCTTAAAATTTATACTTCCCACTCTTTTCTTTGGAAGTCTTAATTTCGTATCTAGATATTTTTTCAATTTCTTAAAAACTTTAGGAAACAAAATCTAACACTAATTTTATCCAATTACGCTAATAAAAAGATGTTGGTTAATTACATCCAGACCGGTAACAGTTTCATAAATTGATAAAATTGGCAGAATGGTAACTGGTAGTTTTGTAGTAGAATATTTCTGCAAGAACAACATATCAAAATCTCGTTCAGTCACATTTTGAGGTGCATTTAATAATAAAAACTCATGTTGATTTTACGAAAATAATAAATTATCTTCTTTACCACATATTATGTACATATATTTATAAAATAAACTATTATAAAGGAAACTGTAACATTATAGAAAAAAAAACAATTAATTAATTTCCCTAATAAAAATAATAAGTTGAAACCTTCTGATAAATATCCACCGAAGTATTTATCAGAAAAATAAGATCGTAACCAATCCTAAATAAGTTTTTTTATTTCATGGCGAAAAAAATATAGCATTCTATGAATATCTTATTTAATACATACATATAAAAAATTACACAGTTTAATTTAATTTTACAAGAATGTACCATGTACTAAATTTGAACACACTGTAGATATACTGTATACCTTTAAACTAGAAAATAAATAATTGGTTAAATTACAATAAAAGATTAACATTTTTGCGCCATTGAAGCAGATTATGAAAAAATTAGGATAAGTTGAATAATCTCTGAAATATCATCATGAAAACTGAAAATGTTACTTTTCTCTTTTCTTCTTATATCTTTTTCATTACCGAAAATTCGGTATGGGTAGGTACACACGTCAATATGCTCTATATGATTATGGTAATGAGAGTGATAGTGATACTTAATGATAATAACAATAACAATGGCAATGGCAATGACAATAACGATAATGATTGTGTTAGTGGTTTTTAGGCTTTCACGGCTGGTGCTGTTAATTAATGTATTGTAATGTATGTTTCGGGGTTGTTATGCCTTGTTTTAGATCACTGGTCGCTGCAAATAACAAAATTAAAGTGCACATCCCCAGCCTTAGTTGAGATTGTTTGACCTATTCTTGTTCTTCTCGGACTAGGCTCTGTGGGGGTGGGTGCGCTACCAGTATTCCTGAAGTCCATATATTGATTTCGGCTCCTCAGATCCGAGACGTCCTATAGCCACTTCTGCAACTGGTCGCATCCCATGCTTTAAAATGTTTCACCTCTCTTCACTGTGTACATCTTCAGTGGTGACTACGCAAAAGTTTTTTCGGAAACGCGGCAAACAAAAGCGCACGCTTGAAAATTATACACACAATTCGGTCGATATTCGCTTTTTTATTTTATACTTATTTATGTAACTAAATCTATTATTTGATGCAATACATCGATAATAATACTTAATTACATTTAATATTTTATTCCTGTAGACCATGTAAATACTGGGTGTAATGTAAATGTTGAGAATAAATTAAACGGTGGATTTTTTCGTAAAAAAAATGTTTTTCGTATGAATTTATGATCTACAGGTTTTCGTTTCCAAGCTACAAGGCACTACAAAATTTAACAGGAAAAAGATTGACTTCGTAAGTTACTCAGTGGCGTGCGTACGGATTGCACCATAAGGTTTTCCGAAGAAAGTGATGGTACGCCACTGGTAAAAATATTGTTTTAATATATTTTTTTAGATCCACTTTTTAGTTTAAACAAAATTACTCAAACAGCAACACATTAAGAATGTTTTGACTCATCCACCAAAAACGGTCGAATAAACATTGGAAAAAGACTTTTGCCGTGAAAAGTATATTAAAATATCACATTATTTTAACTAATTCTATAAATTTGTAATGTGTCTTATTATTGTTAAGATAATGTGATATTTTAATATCCTTTTCAATGCAAAAGTCTTTTCTCAATGATGAAATCTGTATTTTCAAGTGTCCAAGCTGTGGCATTTTTCCTTGCCATTTAAGATTATAAAAACATAGATTATTTCTAAAATATCATTGAAAACTTGATATTCATATCATTTTTATCGTTTACAAAATACGATATACCTACTCTATGTGTCTTTTTCCTTATTAAATATGTACTTCTATATTACATAAACTCTTTTTATGCTATACAGGGTGTAACATAAATGAGGGAAATAAATTAAACGGTGAATTTTTTAGTAAAAAAAAATTTTTTTTTTTCATATGAAGTTATGCTCTAGGGTTGTCGTTCTCAAACTACAGGACGCTAAAAACTTTGATAATCCCCTAGTAACAAGATTATGCTCTCTTGCGTTTTAAGAGGGTAATTTTATTTAAATTAAAAAGTGGACCTTAAAAAAATATTATAACAGTATTTTTACCAGTCGGAAAACCAGACGAAGTCAATCTTTTTCCTGTTACTAGGGTATTATCAAATTAAGCCACGGCTAAAATTTTATTCCATTATCTTGTAATGTTCGAAAGTTCTTAAAGATAAACATGCTGTGGCTAAACTAAATTTGTCCCTGTAAGCTACAGGAAATGAAAACCCGTAGAGCATAAGTTCATATAAAAAAAATATTTTTACTAAGAAATCCACCGTTTAATTTATTTCCAACATTTATGTTACACCCTGTATGGCATAGTAATATGTAATAAAAAAGTACCTATTTAATAAGGAAGAAGACACATATACATTTTGTAAACAATAAAAATCATATAGAAGTCAAGTTTTACATCATATTTCAGAAATAATCTGACTATGTTCTTATAATCTTAAATGGCAAGGAAAAATGCAATGGCTTGGTCACTTGACACTTAAAAATGCAGGTTTAATTGGTAAACTGAAACCTGTATAGTACCTTTCTCAATGTTAGCAGTTACATGCATTTGTACCGGATATTATATGGACATTTACTTCAGTGTCACAAAAAAACTGAAATGCACCCATATGAAGTATTAAAGAGATCGCGACTTAATAGTTACTTAAATCACAATGTGCCAACGTCACGGTAAAATTTGATTTAATAATCGTGACCCATGCGAACAAATCTCATTGTAAAGTCTGAACAAACCATAATGCAACGGTTATATGACACTTACAATGCCTGCAACTTTTCTGTTCCGAGTCCTTTGTTATCTAGTTCACTAGCGGATACGTTCGCATGCACAATCTAATCAGATTAGTAGCTCTATAATTTTACTGCTCTTGTGCTATAAACATTCATGTATTTCTTAATTGATATATCGTTATCACTTTGCCTTCTCAAGTGACTAATAATTCTCTTTCTGTTGTGCTATGAACAATTTTTTTATTTCGCATTTATATGTCGTTATCACTTTGCCCTCTAAAGTGAGTACGGTATAATTTAATAGCGCATTCTATGGCAACCTTGACTCAGATCACTGTTCCTGGCATACCTTGCAGCGAAGTTAAACCTTCAACTTAACCCGGCTTAATGCTGAGAAAGTGTCATTGAAGTATTGCAATCATCATGCATTGCATTAATTAGATGGTTTACCGAGAATGAAACTTTGCAAAGATTATCAAAATTAGTTTTATTTACCCATATATTTCACTGAAATTTAAATTCAGTGCATCCCAAGGCAAAGTTCGGTGAATTCAAAATTTAACGAAGATCTTAGCTCAGCAGAATGTTTTTTAGTTAAGGCTTTTCTGCAAAAGTATTCAAAATTTGATGCTCCCGATGTATCAACATTAAGAAAAAAATGTGGTAGAGGAAATATAGAACGAAATTGATGATAACGATATACAAGGTGTCCGGAAACTTCGCGCAGAAAATTTAGGGGGTGATACTACTAAAAATAATGTGTCAACGTCAGGTAATAAAACAAACATCCTCTCAAAAAGTCAATATTAAGGGAACTACGTAACCTTCTCTGGCTATAACTTTTTTGTACTGCAACCATTTTTTTTCAAATTTTGCACACTTGTTACTTTTATATAGATACAGTTTCAGGTAAAGTATTTCTAACATTGGAGTGCCCTAAAGGGTAGAAAGAGTAAGTGCTAGGTGGAGAAATGATTATAACTTTGTTGTCTTAAGTCGAAAGTCGAAAAGCCAACCGTTTGAGAGGAAATCGACATTTAAATTTTTTCAAAGTACACTTTGCGTAAAAGAAATGAGATTACCATATGTACAAAATATTTAAATGTCCATTCCGCAAACGTTTAATTTTTTTCGACATCAACAAGAAGATCTAATTTTTAGATAATTTATCAGTCTCAAAAAAATCGATCTAGTATTAAAAAAGTTACAGCCAAATCAAAAACAAATAGAAAAAATAACTTTGAGGTTATGTAGTTCCATTAATATTGACTTTTCGAGAAAATGTTTCATTAAGTTGACACATTATTTTCCAAATCAAAACGCAGTTTATTGGAGAAAGCAGGTTTTTTAGAAACCATCTTATCTTGCTTCAACCCATTTATTAAATTTTCATAAATATGGGGAAAAAATTATAAACTATTATGTGTAAGATTAACATTTCCAATAGGTATTCAAATATTTAGTGTCTTTGTTTTAAAAAGAATCGAGGAATAAATCGGGAAACTGCATTTTCAAACAAATATTTTGTCATAGAATATTTTTTAATGAAAATATCAGGGAACTGAAAAAATATGTTTGTTTTAAACATTTTCTTCTTAGCCTAATTTCTAAATTTTTAATCTATCATCTTCTTCCACGGAGATACAATGTTCTTCACTCTTTATTTTTATTTTTATGGTTACCTCTGTCATCTGCTTTTGCTATACTGTGTTTGGTTATTAATAAATCTTACCGTTGCAGTTTTTTATATTCCACCAATTCTGTGGTAAATTTTTGGATGAGATTTGATGTCTTAATTTTTTAAAACTATTTATTGTTTTTTGAAACTGGATTTTGTTTATTTTAATTTTTCATAGAATTTTCAGGCTTATCTTTTAAACCGAAACTTGAATTTTATTCAAACATAATTTTTTAACTATTTTTATATGTGAAATATTACTTGTTTATTTGAACCAATATCACGTAATTCATTACACTTGATAGCGTCAAACGCTATCTATATCTATTACTTGGAGCCTGAAAGTTGGTCGAAAATATGATTCAGCAAAATCAGAGAAATAGAGCGGATATGAAACAACCTGCCAACAGAGATCCTGAATAATTTTTTCTGTAGTCAACAAATTACAATTTATGTGTAATGGTAAAACTACTCAATATCTTAAAACAACTTTTCTAAATTTATTATCACGCCGTATACTTGTTGAAGGTATTATTATTGATTCTAAAATATATCTACGATTAAATGCGTTACTCATGTTCTTAGTAATAGTTCTAAGTAACATTCAAGGCATATGCAGTATCCATTTTTATTATTTCCGGTGCAGTTCTATTAGATGAAATTTTTTCCAATATATCACATCCGTATTGATAATGAAATTCATTGTATAATAAAAACATACTCTCTCAATTAAGTTTGATTTATATTTCTTAAGTTATGGAGTGAATCGTTTCCAAATTATTTCCATCTTTCCTCTTTCTCATTCGTTTCTATCAAATTTCAGGAAATCAACATGTTCTACTAATATTTACCTAATATGACTATATAGATTTAATCCTACCCTTGTGACGTCTATTTTGTGACCCCAAATAGGTAATTAGAAAGGGCTTTTCTTTCTCTTAATACAATCAAGTGAAAAAGATGTGCTTTTATATAATTTCTTATTTTGTTGAAACAGTGACTTATTTGTTGAAAAATTACTATATCATTGTGTTCCCTAACTCGATTTGACTTTCAGAATTTCCATTTTAGTTTAGTTTGGAGGTGCAATTGCACATACCTGGGCATTACAAAGTTTGCATGCAATTATATCAAGACGATGTTAGCAACGTTTCAGTATCAACGTTTGGACTAGCATTTTTAACAATAATTTACTGCCTGTACATGATTTAAATGATCGTTTATACAGATCTGTAAAGAACTTTCTTGGAAAACAGCCTTTAAGATTTCATTGATGACATAGGGCTTAATATTGTTCAAAATATGTGGTATCAGTACGATGGTGCGCCACAACGCTATCGCGTAGCTATATATTCTGTGATAATATGGAAAAAATCAAAAGTGAAAAATGTTTATTTTTCCCAGACCATTGCATCGGCGTTGTTTTTGCAGAAGAAACAGTAATTCATAAAAGTTTCCACAATAAAAACACGAGTTATTCGCCTTCTCCAAGCGCGTAAAAAATTGGAAGTCCACTAAAGTATTCCGAGAAACGATTACCGGAAAACCGCAAATTATAGTAAACGCCAAGCAAAAGTATTTGCCTTTGAATTAAGCCAGCGTTATTAATAAAAAGCGCAGACCACGTTTACGTTCAAAATAAATTAGGTGCGATACTGCAAACAGGCAGGTTAATTAAACAAACGGGCCGAATATGAATTTTAATAAGCGTTACCTCAACTTGTGGCTTTTAAAACGAAACTACAGAAAACTAATTAATTAGTTAATGATAGATCATTTATCAAAGTTTTATCTTTACTGAGTTATCTCCAGTGCTACAGAATTAAGAAAAATGGTGATTTAGACGAATGGCTTCAGACTATTGAGAAGTAGCTATATTATAAAAGCTATAACCATTACTACCTAAACAGCGTGATTAGGTACTTCTTTGCATTTCAATGGCGTCATTTAGCATTTTTTTATTACATATTTCGGAAACTACTTATCAGATTGACTTTTTTGGCTTTTCCTGTTCAATACTAATAAGAGAGAAAGTTTTTATTAAGTGATTTGCGGATTATGACTGGTGCAATTTTCAAGTTTCAAAATGTCTCGAAATATCAAGAAAACTAAACCTATGACATGGCAACCATATCGTAAATTGTTCAACCTCAACACAATGTTAACTTTTTTGACGAGGTTAAGGATAGTCCCGATTTAATAAAACAGAATTTATTTAACTATTAAATCGACTAAAGCTAGATATGATTCTTTAAAACATGTTATATCAATTACTTTTGAAAATATTGACGGGAAATTCATTTTAACGCCTTCTGCTTTGTTACGTTTTAATGATGAAGCAGAGAAATGTTGTTAAAACAGAAACATACATAAATCTCAATTTTTGTATTGATGTTTTAAATCGCAGGTATATTTTGTAATATGAGGGGGTCAAGGCTCTCGACACCCTGTGGGTTTACTTACTTAACTTTTAGAAAGATCAATATACCTAAATAAGTCAAAGTATTCCAATATTTTTATTAATTGCTCAAATCACTTATAAGCAAATTAATAACTGCTACTACTAACAAATAGGTAATTATTTAAATAACTTTTTAATTTAATCTCTTGGTTATATAATCTATATTGCGTAGTTAAAAGCAACCGTAAATTGGAACAAAATATAAATTCAACTATACCTAGTTTAGTTAATCTTAAGAATATAAAATCAAGAGTAACTCTTACATTTAGAAATTAAAACGTGTATTTGGAACTAAACAAAAATCATTGCGATGGCATCCACAGAAAATTTGTTAGGGGGGAGGGCAAAGATAATGGCAAATCTTAGAAGAATTATATATATATTTTTTATTTGATGGCAGAAATTCTGCCAGGAAGGATATAGGTAAATAAAAATCATTAATTGAAAGCAATAAAGAGTTGATCAAAAGTGATATCATTTTCTGATGTGTATTTGCCTAAAAACCAAGACCG
Organism: Monochamus saltuarius; assembly: GCA_025584915.1. NCBI lineage: Eukaryota > Metazoa > Arthropoda > Insecta > Coleoptera > Cerambycidae > Monochamus > Monochamus saltuarius. The sequence continues at coordinate 21,067,032 of CM046724.1, read as the reverse complement.
GTAAACGTCCCTGTTGATCCCCATGCAGACGCCTATGAATTGTTGTAAATCTTGTTCAAGACAAGAAATCAAAGACAACGCATTTCAATTTTTTATGTAATAAATTATACTAATGAAATTTAATTAACCGATTAATTAAAAATTCATGTAATTAGTGTCACTTTGGAATTATCTGAAATAATGCATTCGCAAGCTTACAAAAAGAAAGTAGATATAACAGATGAACGAAACTGGTTTTATAATTTTTCTTTTCATTGAAATATTTTTTTTTTCATTTTTTGTCTCGAATATGTTTTAAAAATTGTCGCAATATTTCTCTATCTGACAAAGTGACATCTGCATAAATTTATAAATATAGCAAATATTACTGTAATCCTACACAGGAAGATTGATGGTTAATTAAACAATATCTAACATACAGGGTGAGTCAGAAAGAATGGGTCAACACTAAGCTGGAGATACTAGACACCAAAATATTAAGTTTGAGCTTATCATGCCTTATATGAATGTCGCTGGTTTAAGTAATACAGGGTGTTCAAGGTTTAAATTTTATTCTGAAAATTCTCAATAGTTGAGAAAATTTTGAAACCATGACTGAAAATTGGTAGTTTTGGGGTTTTCAGTGTGAGAATTACGAATTTGAAGCTTATTTTGACGTTGCTTCAAAGAACGTTCAATTCTACATAAAAAATGTACTCTTGTTTAGGTCGCCTAACTTTATAGGTTTCTGAGTTATTTGTATTGAAAAGTTTCAGTGTATTTTGTGGTGATTTTCTTTCAAGCGCTATTGCTATTTCATTTCACCACAAAATAAATTGAAACATGTAAATACAACTAATTCAAAAACCGCTAAGTTAGGCGACCTAAACTGTACATTTTTTATGTAGAATTGAATTTTCTTTTAGATTTTTACCTTTTTTGAGCATAGCTCAACAGATAAAAAATATGTTTTGATTTACCTACCTAAATAATACAGTGAAATTAGCGCCCTCTAGGAGCAACGTTCGTATAAGGCATGCAACTTAGTGTTGACTCACCTTGTATATTTCATCTTCTATGCGCTAAAGAAGAATCGCCTACTCTGATTCTAACTCCTTGTAAATAATACATTTCGACACTGTACAAAAGTACCTCATAAGGAAAGTTGTTTGTGCTTTGCTTTTTCCTTTTAATTTAATAACCTTTGGTCAACCGCAAGTGGTGTCAAAATACGATTATAAATAAAAAGAGAAGGCAACCATTAACTAGTTGCAGTTTCCCAGACTTCAGACCACAAACTGCCGCCTCTCAAGTTACAAAAAAGTGACCCTGAATGTGACGAGCCAATTATTTTCCAATTTTTTTAAGACTGATTCTACAGTCAAAGATACAATTCGAAAAATGTGGAAAAATATCAGTTTACTATAATTTTCTCGCAATTAAAATTCAGAAAAAAAAATAATTGGCTGCTGAAAATACATTGTCATATCATATTACCATAGACAAGAGTCAAATATCAGGATCTAGGTGGTATAAATATACTGTACATTTGAATTGTCTGTCTTTAGAAAACCATATTGAATGTATGTATTTCTTATATCTAGAACTAAATAATTTAACTACTATTCAAATTAACTCTATTTGGAGGAGAAACAGAACTTTTGACATCATACCCAGCCGAGATTTGACGCTGTGAGTATCAAAGTCGTCTCGCGAGAAATACAGAAATATTTTAAAACAGAAGTACTGAGGAAATTGTGCCAATCCAATTGTGCCGTGTAAACTTTAACATTTCAATATACCGTATGTATTTTGATTGTATACATATATGGATGCGAAATCAATCGCTGATATGATACTAACATTTAAAAAAATATATATTATGTTATAGTACCTGTAATATTTTGTTGATATGTTTTTGAAGATATGATGCTTAAGTATTATATGGAACCTCATTTAAATGTTACAGGGCTTCAAAAACCATTATTTTCTTGCTATGGGCATAATTAAGAAACTAAACGTCCAATCGTATTGAAATTTGGTATAGTTATGTTTTACATAAGTACAAGCATTTCGAAAGAGTAAGTAATGCCACATATCGTAGAGGGCGCTCTTGGCAGTTTTCTTTATCGTATCTTTTTTGTTGGTCTTATTCTGATACACTTGACTGAAAATTATGTTGGAGAAATTAATTTTGCATAGAAAAGCGATACCTGTTCCAAGTTGGTACAATGCACCGTTTTCGGTAAATACGCGTTTCAAAATTTCCCCACCTTAAAACACTTTGAAATAAATTTTCAAAATCGATCAAGTTACTACTTGTCAAACTGACGCATTTTTACCGAAAACGATGCATTGTTGCAACATGGAACACGTATAACTTTTCTACGCAAAATTAATTTCTTCGGAATTTTCAGTCAAGTGTATCAGTATAGTCAGTGGTCGCACGGTTTAAGGCGTCAGTACTTGAATCGAGGTGACTGGATCGCTGTGTGGCTCGACCCCCGCAGCCGGTAGACCGTATATAAGCGCTATATTCGTGGTGAGATTGGTACCCTCTCTGCGGGTATGGTAGGGTGGAAGAATTCTGGCTTGGGTCAATGTGAGAGATTGATACCGGTTGGCATTTAACTACCCCCCCTAATTAATGAGGTTTTCCAGATTTCCCTCATTCCTGCACTGAATGGTGGTTAGGGCCTACCAACGTAAGTCGTTCCTGGGCGCAAATGCGGCCTGCTTAATAATAATATGCCTCTCCCGCACAAGTCTTCGACACTGGGCTAATCCTCGTGATTAGAATGAGGGTAGAGATATTATTATTATTATAGGACCAACAAAAAAGATACGATAAAAATGGGTTACAAAGAAACTGCCAAGAGCGCCCTTTACGATACGCGGCACTACTTACTCCAGAGACAACAACTGACTTACTCCTTCGCAATTCTTGTACTTATCTAAAACATAACTGTACCAATTTTCAACATGATTGGATGTTTCGTTTCTTAATTATGCCAAATTATGTCAGAGTGCAGAGTGCAAAAAATTTCGAAAAAATTTTTTTCTATGATATTCATTAGGATTTTGCGCTAATTGTTGCTTGGAATTTATTTTTATCGCAAGATCCATAAACTACACACGTCAAGCTTCAAATTGCATTTTTTTTCACTCACATACGACCATTTTTACCAAAGATACAGCCATTTGAAAAATCGAAAAAAAATTGAGATTTATTTTATTTTGATCGCTTAATTTTTTCCGCTAGTGTTTAATGGTATGGTTTGAAATATCTTGAACTACTTGGGGGATCATGTGCGATCTCTAAAAGAAGGTGAGGGACATATTTTTTTCTGGCATAGAACGCGACATGCCGCATGTTGTTAAAAGTCTGTGTTTACAGCGTCTACTTTAGTTCAGTCACCCCATGACATATCCATCTTTCATTAAATGAGCAAATTGTCAGTGTAATACAGATTTAAAAGTATCCTTAAATAATTTATAACATAACCTTGTTACAATTATCTGGCATAAAATCCTCTATAAGAAAAAGTTTACTTCATACTTTCGTTTAGTTATCGGTTTTCGAATTCTCAATTTAATTTTCCACTGCTTACAGAGTTTCGGGTATATGGGAACTGACGTTAAGTTTATGCAGAGAAATATCTGAAGTAGGTACAGTAAGAGGAGCACTGGGGAACTGCACAGATTTTCCAAGATTTGTGCAAATGTTCTTGCGTATGTTTTGCATTTGTATACACTTGTTATAATTAAATATCGTACGATCTCAGAAAAGTTTTCAAAATTACTAAAAAAATACAGAAAATTTTCACTACACCTACACATATGAAACAGATTTTTTGGATTATTGTTCACACTCGATTTATTACAAATCTCTTATGCAGATTCTGTACTTTTCGACCTTGAAGATAAAATCATACTATTTTCAAACTGTTCTGGTACTATTGTACAGAAAAAACGATAGAAAAATATTAAAAAACACAAAAAACTTCACACTTCTATTATGCGAGTAATTTGTTGTTCACCCCTACAGCAGTTTCGAAATCTATCAACAGATGTGAGCGACTTCATGATTTTCCGGAATAGCAATCCGAAATTCCCGATAAGTAGGTCACTGATAAATAATGTTGTGGTTACTGCTTAACGTTTTCAAAAGATGATACGATACGAAAACCTTCGCCTATTTTTGTGGTTTCTACAACTCTTGGAAAATTTTTAAATAATCTTACTATAAGGACAAGGATATAAATTTCTGACAAATGAGCGGCCTTAACAAGGTTGGAAAATAGACATGTAACTGTGTTAGTTATGATCATATCTTCTTTAATTTTGTCTTAAATTTAATTGAAAATTACTTGTGACACCTTTTGAAAACAACTATTATCCACGATCAACTTATAATTGGACTTTTATCCACACATATGAACCATTTAAAGTGATACTTTATCCAGTAGTGGAATACAGTAACTTTATTTCACTAGTAGAATAATGAAAAAGTAATAAATCAAGTTTAATTTATTTAACATTTACATTTATAGTAATAGACAGTTTGTTAGTTTATCACATTTAACTTCTCATTAATAACTCTTGTAGCATTGTTGACATCATTTTCGGGAAGCATAACATCTGCTGAAGTTTGTGAAGAATTTGCACAAGTTACGGATGTCTCTTCTTCTAAGAGACAGCTATATTTTTCTTGGATTTCCCTTGCAATATTAAGTTTGTTAGATATTGATTCCTTAGCATAATTTTCTGCTACAGAAGAGCTCTACTATCCACCATGCCGTTTAATGGTCAGGTCAGCACCTTTATTCATCAATAAAATAGTTGAAATGCGCCTCGTACAATGGCCAGTATAAACTTCTGGATTTGCAATATTCAGGAATGAAGTAACTATAGAGGATAGCTTCGCCAACGTGTCGATTCCAACAGGCGGAGAAGTACATTTTTGATTAATGTATTTTAAAAAGAATATGTTTTGTGTTAAGCGAATTGGGCGCAGAGAAATATATTTTCTGCATATTTCAACAATATTCACGCAAAATCCTTGCCGCGTTTTCTAGGGACCAGAAAATGGATATTTTATTTGCTTTATGTTGGCGGTTGTGCAAATATGATGGCTGCATTGCAATCTGAAACTAACTAACTTGCTGTCATTTTAAATGCCATTAAAGAATGTGGCATGAATATGACCAATCCAGCACCAACCACAGTAAACAAATGAGCTTCACGCTACAATACAACCAACGTAAATTGGCATAAAAACCAAGTTTTAGCGATTCTGGACCTTTTAGGGCAGCCATGAATTTGCGGTCGCCGGCAATATGACACTGGCACAGTCTATATTTTGTCTAGGTTTGTGGTCAGTAATTTTCAAATTTGTCAATTTGCAGTATTGACAGGCTGTTGAAGTTTAATTAGCAGAAAATTGAAACTTCAATATAGTTTAAAAGAAAATTAGTGTATCTTTATTACAAAAGCAAAAATAAAAACATAAATGTAAAACGGTAGTTACAATATAAAACCAAAGCAAGAGACTGCTCTGTTACGATTCTGAAATAAGACTGAAGTGCACTAAAAAACTACCTGCTACAAGGTAGAGTAACTTACTATCTAACTATAACACAAATAGGAAAGAGCCATACCATAAAAATGTAGACGGCTCCAGTATCCTAACACAAAACAGATGTGTGAAAAGGCCAGAAATATTTTTTAAGTACCTATTCAAAATATCATACAACAAAAGGCAAATTTAACACAGGCACCAGAAATTCTCATTATTAGTGCAACCTAAAACAATTCACTAAATACCTAACAACATGTAAAAGGTAAAGAGATATTACATTAATCATTAAATATTCTCTATCGGAAGCCCCAGTCAAAAATTCTTGTGCTCTTTCCAAAACAGCAACTTTTTTTTTGTTTTGTATCCTCTCGATTCACTCTTCAAATAAGCAGTAAGTTTGTTATACAGGGTGAGTCAGTCATAATGTCATTAATTTTAAGAGGAGATAGGGAATAATGAGTATAATGCGAATACGTGATTAAAAAAAAATCTAAATGCATATTTACGCCGAAAAAAAATATTTTCAAATCATTATTTAAACCCCCTTTTCAGACTGTCACTGACCGGTCACAGCCTTGGTCGGTTACAGCTGACAGTTCAACTCGATATCGACCTGATGCAATGTTGTCAAGTTGTAATATTTTTCTATATAGTACCTACCCACCTAGGTTTTAGACATCACAAATAATATTTAGTATTTTCCAATATTTATATTTTTGTATACCTTTATACAAAGCATTCAACATCGAATACTTCGACGACATAGATGAAATATTTTGTCTTCAATTTAAAAAAATACGATAGCATGACTTCTTCATTTCTTGTCATTACTCTCCATTTTTCCCTCCATTCGTTAAATTCGGCGAAACACATTTTCATAATGCTCCCTGGATTTCGCTAGCAATAAATGGAAAATTGCTTATTGAGCTTCTTCAGCTACAGGAACACAATAATTACTTTCTATCATTTTTACCAAATTCTGATTTTGAACTGATTATTAAATAATTGACAACCAGTAGTTCCTTGAGTACCAAGAAATATCGAGTCGTGTGAATATTTGATTATGGATAAAATGTATTGCATTCGTGTTTTAATTGCCTTTTGTCCGCTTAAGAATATTAAACGCTCGAACTACATTTTCACGTTTAACATGCTTGCGTCGATAAAATGCTACTTAAAACAAAAACAATAAATAACTATAATAAGCTGAATCACCAGACACCTTACGTCAAAGTATAGAGATCCTGTATAGTGCCAATCTAGTTCTGTATATGACTTCATGGATAAATTCTACATTTATATATTCCATTATCTAATTTGATCAAAATTGCCTAGCGAATAATAATGATAATTACAGCAAAGTTAAATAAATAAACTAATAAATCACTTTAAGACTATTAAAATTATACAACCAAATACACATATCAGACCATACTGAATTTAAACAACTCTCACATATGGTTAACAGGTGGCAGTACTATTTTTTTTCTTTCAGTAAGAACACGCAGTTTTTACAATTTAGTTCAAAGAGATCTGGAAAATTGATTTAGTATTCCTTATTTTATTATAATTAATATTTCAATATGCATATCTGTCAATCTGGTAGGTATATATTTGAATAAATAAGTAATATGGTTTACGCTACAAATTATTTTAGTAGATACGTCAATTCTTTGATTAATTTTAAAAATGTAGGCAGGTCATGTGAGATTTTCACATATCGGTAGTACCTACATAATTTATTTCCGGAAATGTTTTCGTAGTTACAAATATTTACAAAACTATTTTCAGAATATCACTCATGGAAAAAATGTTCAATTATAAAGAAAGTATAATAATTATTGTAAAGTGGAACTCAACGGTACAGCAATTGCATGAAATATTTTGGAAATAAAAAAATAGTCATTTTTTTGACGATATCAGAAAAATTCCAATGTAATTTTGTTTAGGGTACCCACTAAGAGAAAAAATTTGTTTATTGCCATGTTAAATTTTAAAATAATATGTTATTGGCAAAATAGAGGTGTGACTGAAATTTTTTGTTTTTGTTTTGATGTTGGATAATGTGAACTTACCTATGCAAATATAAACATTGTAAAAACCAATCAATATTCGTAATAATCAGAGAATGTTTGGTTAGAAAATAATCTAAAAATGTGTAAAGAACTTAGTTTTTTAGACTCACAATTAATCGATTACCAAAATTGTACCTAAAATATTTAAACAAAATTTCATATATTCGCCAAAAAGATAGAATGATCACCAAATTGCGCTCACATACATATTTTACATATTTCTTGTTGTGAAAATAATTGGAATTCGAATAAGTCTCTTAGAATTCAAAAAAGATAGTTTAGTGGTAAATAAAGTTTGGCAATTAATTATTTTGGGAAATATAATCAAATCATTCTTACTGAGACAATACAAATAGCAGCCTTCGCATAGTTTATTCCAAACCCAAAATAATAATTTATTGGTCAATACAAATTGCCTTTAATTGCTTTATAACTTACCATACAGGATGGTCCTTTTTCATAGCTCACCATTGGTATCTGGAAAACCGTAAAACATGCATGAGTGGCTTAAATTAGTTGAACTTTTTGATTAAGTAATTACATTAAGTAAAAACTATAACAAAACGACTAAGAAAACAAACAATCTTTAATAAAAGATACTCTACATGACAAATCTTCTCTAAAAAAGAGCGCTACATCCCCTGAGAAGCATTTTTGGATAAGACGATGTCAAATCGATATGAAATTATCTCTAGAATTTGTCTTCGTTTGTCTGTTTAGTTTCTGGGCACCCTGTATAATTCCAAAATCAAAATACAATTTTTAAATTTAAAAACAAATAGCAAATTTATTGAGCTCAAAATCCACACTTAATTTACAGTCAATGTTGAGATCATATTGAAGTCTAAAGTTCTACCTAATAAAGGTACCTAAGTAAACAAATTATTGATTTAACAGAGCCTTTTTGGATTGGAGACAATGTCATATTTAGCAAATCACACATGTATTTTGAAAGTCAAAGATTAGCGCTATGACTTGTGGATGATTGTTTCTAGAAAACAACATTTGGTGATCATTGTAGAGTTTAGAAAATCAAATATATTTTATGCTTGCAAGGCTGTAGTATTTTAGTCACACAAATTACAGGGAATTATATTTGGTATTAATTTTATTTATTTAGTGATTAGACCTAGAGTCAAACATTTTATTTGACGATCATTAAAATTGTAGCGCTTTTTTGGTGCGACCGATTATATTGTAGAAAGACAAGTTCTTTTCTTTGTCTACTGAACAATATTATAATCGTTTAAAAAATGCATTTATTATAATACGTTTGTTTTCCATCTATCTGAAATTGGGACTTCCAATCAAAGAAGCAAAGTATCAAAAAGCGACTTAGATCTAAGAGTTATGTAAGTATGCTGATAAGTGTTTACTGTTTATACAACGATGACATTCTTATAGCTGCACGTCATTTGACAAAGGTTAGACCATTCACTAATTGAACATTTCCTTCTTTGTTGTACCTGAATGTTCTAAAACCTTTTATTAGATACCACAGTTATGCTAAACGGTAAATGGTAGAATGATAAAATGTAGAATAGATACGAAGTGCTTCCAAAACCTGTTCTTTTTAATAAATAATAACTTTTGAATGAAATCTCGTGGGTGGTATAAAATAATTGTTGTTAATCAAGATTATAAGAATTGTTCAGTTTCATGATTAAATTACACACAGGGTGTTAATGTTACTGGTATAACGTAGAATGATATACTCGCGACAAAAATTCAGACGACTTACGTCATACGAACAAATGAATAATTCATTATAATTTCGTCAAAATATTTAATAAACTGCAACTGATAGTAATAAAACTATATATTACACTAAAAGTTTGCATTATATACTGCACTAAATTGCAAGAAATCATTGTTTTTAATGCGGCTAAATATCGAAAATTACGTTGACAATAAATACAAATGTGTAACGTCAGCTGTGACGTAAGACGTCTGAATTCTTGACGCGACTTTATCACTTGATTTTACTAAGCAAAGGTACAAAATGCACTCAAATTATATATAATTATCCCAATCAGTAACGGAAATACTGTGAAAGACTACTACACTAAAGACCTCAGAAGTTTTACATCACTGAGTGTTTTGAAAATTTAGATTTTAATTGTTTTTCTATTTTACTCAGGAAACTAGATATTCGCAAATTTCATTATCTAAATCTTTTGAATTGAAAACAAGTTTAGAGGGATGAATATATCGATAGTAACCGTTGTTTTACGAGAAAAATCTGAAAGATGTTTTTGTTAGAAAAACTCTTTTGAATACAAGTTGGCACCGAAGTAAAAAAAGACATATAAGTAAATAGTTATTATTCCTAAAATTTTAAAATATTAAACGATTTTAAACTTTTTAACAAATAATTTCCGTATATAGAGTGTCCTCCTTTTTCACCTTGTATAATACTTATATTTTACACATGTTATATACGTATCTTTAAAAAAAAAACTTACAAAATTTTCATTATGTACAATGTACAGCGTTCCAATTTCGTTGTAATTAGAGAAGATAGAAAAATGCTGTTTTCACAACACTGGCTGTTTTTCCGAGACACTTAAGATGCTGCAATCAGAATTTTCATAGACTTCTTCATTTTTGAGATACAGGTTGAAATTTAAAAAACTACGTTTATGGCATTCTTCGTATATCAGAAAATACCCTGTATATTTTTATGCAATGGTATTGCATTATTCCCTTTCATAATGGTATATAACAGTTGCTACTTTATACCTTGGAAATTATCAAAAGACATAAATTAATAAAACTGATATTGGTCAAATTGTGGCTTTAATATTACATATCGACCCAGTGTTGGTGAAATATAGATGTCTATAATTTACAATATTGGTCGTTCAAAATTTCACATTATAGACTGAAAATTTTATATAATGCCAGTATTAAAAAAAACTATTTAGACACTATACAGGCTGTTCCGGAAATGATTGAAAAAAATTTAAAAAAATTATTTCTACATCCACCTAAAAGAAGCTGGCACTTTTTAGAGAAACATTTTAATGAAACGCCCTTAAAATTAATTAAGGATCTCACCATTTAATTTTTTCTAACCCTTTCTGGAACAGCCTGTATATTGTCTAAATACTTTTTTAACATTGCCATGAAATGTGATACTACAATAATTGTAGTAAACTAAAGTAATACTAATACAATCACGTGTGTTACAAGGTAGGTTACAATTATTAATAATATTAAATCCTAATCTGAAATCAAACGTGCTTACATGTGTTTGTCTCTGTCATGGCTTCGAAGCAGCACTACAGCACCACAACACCACACAGAAGAAAATGGCGCATTTAAAATTCGGTAATTCAGTAAATGACCACCAAGTATGGCGCTGCCACATGTTACACAATAAATTTAAATATTATTACAGCAATAACTGTAATTCATTATAATAATATATTGGTCTAATTTTTTTATCCACTGATAGGTCATTGCTGGTTTAATAGAATAAACCCATATGATTTATAAAGCCAATATTGTATCAACCCTTTACGGTTAACAACAGACGTACATTGGCCTCTAGTGTTTTACATAATATTGGTACGATGACTTTAAATAATGTTATACCAATATTTATTAACAATAAAAACAAACAGTTATTGGGAATAATGGTCTACATAGTTTTTGATATATTGATTCACTAAATAAAACCATTAATATGCCAATAATGGCAAATTCTTACGAATATTGGGCCACTGTTTAAATATTTTGCCGATATTAGTCCATTAAATGTGTGCTACTTGGGATCGGAAAAATAACTATATTAGAAAACCTTGAAATATACAAATGGTAAACTGATAGAAAACAAACACTTCAATGAAACAAGTTTGTAATATCAACTATTATGGTTATATTATCTAACTGTATCATGTAAATGAACCCAATCTTATAGTACACAAAAGCCTTGATTACAGAAATTGAAGACATGGACTCATTTAAGGATTTAAAAAACGAAAGTTGATTTTCTTAGTCTAATTTATACATCAGGTGTCTGGAAAAGAATGCGATTGTTTATGTAGATACATTTTTTCTATCTAATGACACAGTACGTGTAAAATTTATTGCAACTATTAATTATTTTTATTACGGATAACAATAAAACGTTATATGTCATGAATAAATATGTTATTTAAAGGTGCATAAGAATGCGCTCCCTTTGTCAGAAAATTTGCATAGTAAATGTACGACACAGAAAAAAAATATTCGAGTGTGCGTAGATCTAAAGCGTTTCTCGTGTTTCGCGAAGAAGGATATATATAAAGAGTAATCACAGCCCGAAACCAGAATACAATACTTGGTGTGTCGCTGTGCTAGACGTATCGTGCATAACAGTACGCGGCGTTTCTAAGGTTTCTCCAGTGAATTTTCCTTATAATTAGTGAGAGTTATACACAAACTTAGGCAAAAATGGCAGTGCAGTTCCAACCCTCATTCATTCTTCACGAGAAGTTTGAAAAATTGACATTCTCCAGATATGAGGTACCTAGAATTTTTTACTTCTGTTTGTCTGATGGCTTGTTATTTACATTCGAACATTTTTTTTAATAAAGAATGCAGCATTTTAAAAAATCTTAATACAAAAAAAAATTCATATAAGCCACTCAAGATTTGAATGAAATAATTTCGTTTCATGTAATCTATGTGTGTAGCATTCATAAATTTCATTCATATTATTATTTTTAAAATGTAGAATATAGAACCTTAGTAGTTTCGAAAATATATTTTTTGGTAAAAGTAGTATGTTTCATAACTTTTATGCTGATTTCAAATTTGTTATTTTCCATTGTTTTGAAACACAAATACATGTTTATAAAACTAAGCATTAGACTTTGCGGCAAAGGCTTATATGTTTAAAAATTTTCAATTAATGTATGATGGCTTATTATTTACATTTGAACATTTTTGTAATAAACAACACAGCATTTTTTAAAATGTTGATACAAAAAAAATTAATTTAAGTCACTTAAGATTTGAATGAATTAATTTCCAATTTCACAGATTCGTTTCATGCATTCTATATTTGTTCATATCGTTTTTAAAACTAACAAATATAGAACCACAGTAGTTTATATAATATATTTTTTGGTAAAAGTAATACGTCTCATAACTTTTGCAAGTATTAATTTCAAATTAGTTATTTTCCAGTTTTAGACCCCAAATACAAGTTTATAAAACTAAGCACTTTACTGTGGCAAAGGGTTATTTGTTTAAAATTTTTCAATGAAATAAATAAAGTAACACAGCACATGCATACCAAAATTTATGTTTCTGTATCGAAAGTCGCTTGTTTGATTTCAACAATGTTCATTCCGTTCTGCTTGCAAATTTTCATTTTAATGTTGAAATTTCCGGTTTAAGCACAAATCATGTAAAGAAAATGTTTTCACATAAACTTTGGTAAGGTATGGATAATTTTCATAACAATTTCATAATTACCATATTATACATTTTGTGGTAACATTAAGCTCTTTATTCACTCACGTACAACATTGAAAGGTATTTTCAAAGACGTTTAAACCATATCTAATGATCCTTTTATAAAGTGATTTAAAAGTCAGATAGACATCTATAATAAATGTTTGATTATAGTTTTAGTGCGTTATGTTAGTAAGAATGCAGATTATATCATTTGATTGGTTTTGAGCAAAATGACACATATTATAATATCTACTTGATATGTGTTGTAAACAAATTATGGAATATTTAATAACAGGTGTTTTATAAATGCGACAAATGTTTATTTGTTTTAATTTACTAGATTATTAGGAAGCATACTATATAAATTATCACGAATATACCAAAATAAAAGGTGACACTAGATGTTTAGCACCTACGTATATCTGAAAAATAATTTTATTGTAGAAAAGCCTGTAAATAAAACAAAATTTAATAAGATTAGATGGCGGATTTAAAGTGAATCTCGATAGACAGCATTAATCAATTGTAATTGAATTTTAAAAGGCTTCTATAACGGAAAACCAATTGCCAGTAATACAATTAAGGACAAATTTGCGATGAGAGAATACAATTTTTATTCAATTCAATTATGCCGTCAAATACGACGATTATACTAATTTACTTTTATGCGAAATGCACCGTTAATACGTTAGGAGACGCCAAAGTTTTTAAAAAGTTATATTTTCAATAATCAGTTATAAAATGGAAAAACATTGAACGATTAAAATGAAAATTGTTATGAAAATATAATGGTAAACGGATTGTTTTGATGAATATTATTAATTACTGACTTGCACAAATACCTTACACTGGATACCTCAGTTAGAAATATACATATATTTTTTTCTATATTATCGGATTGTCACATTTTTTTAAAGTAAAATATTGTGAAAATTCATACAACATTAAGTATTGCTACATTTTCTAGTTCAATGATAAAATTGTTTATAAGATTTGAACTGAATTTTTAAATGTTTGAATTGTTTACATAGGTATATTAATATTATTTTATTAAGAATGCTATGTTAAAAGCAGTTTTATCTGATCCAACGCCATATCCATCGTTTTATTATTTGCACTTGAAATTATTATAAATTCCAAGAAACTTTCAAAAATTATATGTGACAAAAAAAAATATTCTTCTAGAATACCATTCTTTTTTATTAAATCTTATAAGCTGTTTACATCAATGCGATTTTTATCTCTTGCGTGTCTTGTGTAAGATAAACAATTTGTGCTTCTAACTACAATGATTATCAAGTTAACGATTACATAATACAATTTTATCACATAATAGTTCTTGGTACAATGCCCCCTAAGTTTTATATTTTGTATGTATAATATGTAATTTACATATTTGACTGGAACATTATATCACGAACATCACATGTTCGTGATGGATCAGGTTATTGGTTATTATTAGAGAGTCAGTTGAAATGAACATCCATACCACCATGAAGCACTGCTCTTTCTTAATGTAGATTTTAATTTACAACTATTACATATATTGAAGATGTTCGATATGCATGTAGATCTTTAAATATACAGGGTGTTTTAGGAGGAGATGTACATACTTAAGTATGTTATTCTACGTTCTATTTTAAGCAAAAAATTTCCTATGAACGTAGGTCTGGAAACATTTTGTTTAGGATATACAGGATCCCAAATTTAAAAAAATAATTACATTTTCTTTAATAACTTTCGACTACTTTGAGTTAAATCATGAAATTCTGTCTGTGGAGGTTTCTTGGAACGGGAAATTCCAATTTTATGCACAATTGTATTACAGTGCTACCTTACTTTTATCTAAAAAACAAGGTACAGTACACTTTAAAGACTAAGAACTATTAGTTTTTAATGAAAACAACCTGCAACGACTTTACATACCATCTTTGTGAGAATTGCAAAAATAAAATCTCTAAACAAAATGTACAAAACCTGATTATAACTTTCGGTTTATTCTAATACATAATTTGCAAGCATTACCATTTTTAGATGAGTTTTGTACGGAAACGGCTGCTCTTAGGGACTTCAATAAGGTGTACATTTCTTAAGTAGAAAAGGTAGGGGAAAATTCCAAAATAACATATCGTGGCTCAAAAAAGTTGAATCAATCCCGAGGAGTCAACCACTACCTCAAAAAATGTACATCGATTGCCATTTTTGGCAATCATATCCTATTATAATTAGTGATTCCTTTGATCACTCTCAATGATTCCCAAGTATTACAATATGATTTCTAGCTGATTCTCAAAAAATATTCTTATGATTTGTAGCTGATTTATAAGACTTTACGTGATTCCGTGATTGATATTATGATTCCCAGTCAATTATGGAAGTTCCAGTTTTTAAAAGCTGCATCACTAAATGTTCCTTTATTCAGAGGATAGATTCCGATAGCTCTAAAACCGTTCACTGCTATTTTGCCTCTTTAGCACTTCAAATATGCTCCTCCAAATAGTTCTCTAATATCATATGTTGATAATCCATGGTTATTATGGCGGAATATTTTCACTGTAGTAATACCTCGACTAACACTTCAACACACCCATAAACGTTTTATCGAGTGGTTGTAATTTATGTGTTGAGTGGAGTAGCAATGAGATGACAGTAATATGGTTTTCTCTTGTAAGTGAAATAAAGTCAAGATTTTTTGTATGTTGTAGTGCCCGAGAAATATATAAATAAAACAATCCAAACCAATTTCTTGTAAACAGGTGATTTCCAGTTGATTCCCTATGGATTACCAGTGATTACACCTAATTCCCAGTAACTGCTAACTGATTCCCAGTAATTACTAATTATTTCCTCATTTCCATGTGATTCCCCAAACGATTCCCAAAGATTACCATTAAAAATGTACATCGATTTCCACTAGTGGTTGACCCCTCGATCAATCCTAATGGTCGCTTGTAGTGCTCTTGGAGATACAGCCAATTGTACATACAATTTGAAATTCCCGTCCCAAGAAACCTCCGCATAGAAAATTTCATGAATTTAACTCAAAGTAGTTGAGAGTTATTAACGAAAATGTAATTATTGTTTTTTAATTTAACATCTATATCGTAAACGAAGCGTTTCCAGACCTAAGTTCATAGGAATGTTTTTACTTAAAATCGAACATAGAATAACATACCGAAGTATGTACATCTCCTGAAACAATCTCTGTATAACCAATAATGTAAGAGTTTTTATTTTAATGAATGTTTTACTGATTTCTTAATCCCTCAAAAAAAGTGTTAAAAATGTCTGTTCATCCTTGAAACACCTATCGAAATTAAAAATTGGAAGCACTTTAGATGTAATATTTTTTAAACCTTAGCACAAGCAAGGCATTTTAAATATTCAAATTCAATTACGTACACATTATTTATTGTTCTATTTGAGCATTTAGCAGACACGTGTTAACAAGATGAGAAAACAGTTTTAAACGTATGTAGGAATCAGAGTACTGCTTCTGTGGAATATATTGCCTACCACTTAAGAATAACCTAGACGTCAGCTTCATGAGTGCATATCGTTTTTGTCTAGTGTCTAGGCCATCATTTTTCGAGTAATAACTTCTATTTTTAATGGCGGCAGTTATATCAAGATGTGTCAGGTGCATATCAACTTAATTAAATTAGCACATGCTACTCTATTTTACGTGGTGTATTTTATGTATATTGGCAAAATGACAAATGCAAACTAGATGATTCCAAAGTCATATAGGCTCTCTCTTTCTGCCACTACTAGATTTTCGAAAAGTTCATATTCATCAATATCGATCATTCGTCAAGTCTAAACCCAGTCTATAATTTAAATGAAAAGCAAATCCTGATTAGAATAACAGCTATACGTGTATATATGTATCTATAAATTTTATCCTTTTTTTATAGGATAGGAAATAAAAATAAATAATAAATCTTATAAATTATTAGATATGAATGCCAACTACAGCAGTCTAGATACGTATATGGTCAGTTATTTCTTACTATATAATAATGTAATATACCTAATTTACTATTAAAAAAAGTGCTCATATTAATTTATTATTCTAATATGCTGTCATAGGCCCGCTACAGACTATGCGTGAAATCGCGATTCGCGATGCGTGGTTTGTAACCACCAGCGAATCCGTACCTTTAAGGTATCGATTCGCTGGTGCAACTGCGGCTGCGACTGCGTTTGCGACTCGTCGCCGACCAATAGACAGTCTGAATGTTCTCATCAACTCCAGGATTTAGACTGCCTATTGGCCGGCAACGAGTCGCAGTCGCGAGCCGCAGCCGCAGTCGCACCAGCGAATCCGTACCTTAAGGTGCGTCGTGTGTGGGGTTTTTATGAATGGATTTTTAACGAAAAAGACCCTACAAACTATTCGCGAATTCTTTGCATATCACGAATCGCGCATAACGAATCGCGAATTCACGCATAGTCTGTAGCGAGCCGAAATAAAGTGTTGACTTTCATTTGCTACTACATTGCAACTTCAATATTCAATCAAATATAGAATCTGAAAAAAACATCTAATCAAACATATTATTTCTTTTATAGTGGTAATATTAAGGGCGTCGTATTTTTGTTTTCTAAAAATACATATAATTTTAGACATTTAATAACTGAATAATATAGAGTTTAGCAAATAACAGGAGTGTTAATATCATGCCACCTGCGGATATTCAGAGCACATATTACACCTTCAGAGGTACTGAAGTAAAACGAATAAATAACGACTGAAAGTAGTCTAACCAACAAATTTTTAGGTACAGAAATCTTTCAAAATACGAATATTTTAAATTCAACTGTAGATGTAAATATTGTCATAACATAAACTTAAGTACATAGTTCTCCATATAATATCATTTTTGTTTAGAAGTATGTGAAAATAATGTTAAAATGTGTTAGATTAACAAAATAATATAATAATTTACGATTTCAAAACGGACAAGAACTATAAACATTTTTTTAAGAGTTATGGTAATATCAGGTCAAAATATTTTATTAAATAAAACCACAAGTTAATTTTATTAATTAATAATAACAATAGCGGCAAAATGAGTTAAATCTGCTTATATAAAATAGGTGTTATAACATTTTATTTATTTCGGTAGTGCCGTGCAGAAGTGTACTTTTAAATCACTTTCGAACTGCCCTTTTTAATTTGCATGTACATTTTTTTAACACCGTGTCGCGCCATTTTGGTTTGAGGGAACCTATCGTAAGTTCGGCGGTTTTAAAAACGATATTTATTAACTATTTGCACTGCTATGTAAGTTATTGCTAAGATGAATTGTGAAATAAGTGTCAATTAATTATGTATGTTTGTTACAAGAATATCAGAAATTTTTGTTTCCTATCTTTTAAAATATGTTATAATTCGGTGTCTATTTAATGTTAGAATGTTTATAAATATGTAGCAATGAAGAATATTACCTACCAATATCTTATTCATGCCACTGAATCCTTTTGCTGCTATTACAATTACCATTCTTAGATAATATGTTTACAACACACTGGCAGTGACGAATTGTTAATTAACTTGACCAAGGAACATATTTTTTTAAATATTGCAAAATAAATAATTAATTATTTGTTTTTTTTTCAAACTTGTATTTTAATTTAAACATAGCTAGTTGAGTTCTATTCAGACATATTTAGATAGCGTTCAGCCAGACGTACCTAATTAAAGACAAATCCATTTCAGTTACACACACGCGTGCTATTAAAAAAAATCAACTTTTTATAGCCTATAAAGTCTTGATGCAATATTCAGCAACGTTAATGGGAGGCTAAAAACAGCGGAACGATTAAATTTTATAACGTAATTTCACTTTCAAAAGTGTTCTAATGCATTAAACTTGATTAACAAACTATTGCTGCAGTAATACTTCAGTTTGTCTATCGAAATGCGATTTGTTGATAGAAAAAGAAAAAAAGAAGTTTGTCTGAATAACCTCCCTAAGGAGGAGAGATTTTTATCATACGTGGGACCAAATCTGTTTTGGAACCTATCGTGACGATGCCAAAATTAGAAATCTAAGGTCTGCTATGGTTTTCAGAATTCATATTAGCGTTTTTTTTTATTACAACATCTCTTGAAAACTCTTAACGCCCAAGCTTCATGAAATAATCTTTCCTACAAAGCCTTAAAACAGGGTAATTTTAGTTTGGTCTTCTATCTTTTCCCACATGCCACAGTGTAATTGCGATAGCCGGAAAAATTTACCTTTTGCAACGATAAATGCACTAGTGTTTTTTTCACTTATTCATTTTTTAATCAATTATCACGATGTCCGTTGCCAAATTAAATAATATAATAATAATATCTCTACCTCTCATTCTAATCACGAGGATTAGCCCAGAAGTTGAAGACTTGTGCGAGAGAGGGGCCGGCATATTATTATTATTAAGCAGACCGCATTTGCGCCCAGGAACGACTTACGTTGGTAGGCCCTAACCACCATTCAGTGCAGGAATGAGAGAAACCTGGAAAACCTCATTAATTAGGGGGTAGTCAAATGTCCACCGGGATCAATCTCTCACAATGACCCAAGCTAACATTCTTCCACCCTACCATACCTGTAAAGAGGGTGCCAATTCTCTCCACGAATATAGCTGGTATACGATCTACCGGCTGCGGGGCTCGAACCCACACCGGTCTAGCCACATCGATTCAAGTACTGACTCCTTAAACCGCGCGACCACTCACCAAATAGTTTGACATTGTTGTCAACAACTTATTGAATTATTAAACACTAACAATGAGTCGATTCGGTGAGTCTACGAACAACGAAATTAGTCTAATTGTTAATACCTGTGTACCTGCTAATACAGTTACGACTCTATCATCAATCTGGCGATTTTTTGCGATACGAAAGGATATAAATTTGAGCCAGATACTTCCATCGAGAAATTGAATGTAATATTGTAAAATTGGGCGTTCAATATTCGAAAATGTGACGGAAAAGACTATAATACAAAGAAGCGGTAGTTAAAACAATTTGGAACAGCACCGCTAAAATGCTACAAAGTAAATATTATAAAAAATCCAGTACTGTATTTAACCCTTTCACCGTCGTACAGTTTAATTCATCACGAGCTGCTCGTAATGCTAAACGTAGAATCCTACACGCACAACTCTAAGATAAAACTAGTGCATCAGCTCTTAATAAATATGGAATATTTGCAATGGCCAGATTATATGACGAAAATGAACCGGAAGGACTTCAAAAGAAATTATATCACATTTTGGTGTTTGAATTAGCTTGGCGCGGAGAAGTAGCTTACTGCAAGACCACTTATTTCGTATCTGAAATTGAAAATAGTGGAAAAGAAACTGGACGTATCGAGTATAATCCTCTCTTTTCGAAAACAAGACAAGGCGGTGACAATAAATTATTTGACAGCAAATGGATTACGCTTAATATTTTTTCTACGTTCATGCAAAAAACAAAACTTTATTGAACTATATTTAGTGGAAAAAGTGGTTCTTTATTGCACTAGTACAATAAAATGTTTATTGCATTCATCTGTCATTCTACTACAACGTTTTGTCGTCATGACAAACATAAACGTTCACATCGAAGTCACATTTTCTTAGACTTAGTGTCATCTAAATATCATTTTTTGGTTTTTTCATAAACGTAGAAAAAATATTGTATGCAACTCGTACAAAAAGTGCTTATTGCACTCAACGTGTTGTCCTACTCGGCCTGACGGCCTCGTTGGACAATTTCACGTCGCGTGCAATAAACACTTACTTTTTGTACTTGTTGCATAAATAACTATTAGATAAAGATATTTACCCAGTACGTTTAGGTATTTAAAAAGTTGATGAAACACGAGGCACTTCTATAACATTGGACAGAGTATTTTTTACACCAAATTCCTTTTGGAAGAGGAAAAACTCCAAAGGTTGGTATAAAAATGTGCCGATTGGAATTAATGAAATTTCCAAATGGACTAAATACTGAGCACAACGCATTGGTATAGATATCAAACGTGTCAAAATTACAAATCACTCAAATCCAGCGTCAGCAGTTAGAGAATTAAGTAAAAGGGGAATTGAAGAATAAGTTCTAATAAGACAATTAATCATCAATAAAACTATACTTACAAGTTGACAAAGAGTATCACTCGAGCATTATTCAATCGATTTATTTGGAAAAAGAACAAACTTCAACATCTACTACAGAAACGATTAGCTGCGGTACCCGTAGCGACATTAGTATTCCTCGTATGAATCGTATGAATTTCAATAACTGCGTATTTAATAATAATTGCACGCTCAAATAAAAATGTATTTATTTTATTTGATTCATAAATAAAGTTTGCATTGATATATTTCTAAATTTATTATTCATTAAATAGTTCTGTCGAATTACATTCGATGATTTTATTGATACCGGATACATGTGTGTTGTTTAAATTCTAAACTGTTTCATTTAGCAATAATTTTTCATTAAACAACCCAAATTTACCCGATAAAATACAAACCTCTTGAAGCTAGGATACACGGTGATAAAAATACACTTTTCCGCTCCCTCGATTATTTATTGGTTTCGTAAAACTGACATTTCCCTGAAAATTTCATTATATTTTCTTTTCCCAACAAAGATTGATCATAAAAAAACTACTTTTGTAGTAGACCTATTAAGATCTATAACGGCAAAACGGTGCGTTTGAGAGAGTATGTTTATTAGAGCCTTTAAGCATATTTTTTTATGTTTTATTACCACTCAAAGTTTGTAACATACTTTACGGGACACCATATATATTAAACAAACAGAATGAAACTATCCAACCACGCAAAAATAAGTTCTCTATTGCAGATACGATTAATATATTATATCTTAAAGATAAATCGTTTTTTTTTTCTATATACTTCTACAAATTACGTGGGTTTTGACCTCTTTGATAATACTGGTACCATTCCCTTCCTACTTCTTGCATTCTTCAATACCCATTTCACTTGTCACTTTTTCTCCATTACTTGCATTTCGTTTTTCTAGGCCTAATATGCAGATTGTTATGTCAATGATTTCCTCTACATATTTCTTGTTAAATAATACATCTTTTTTTTCTAATATTTGTTTCCCGTCTGCCGCGAGTATGGCATGCCCTATATCCATATACGAGTACATTAAGTTAAGGAAAAAAGGTAAACATTTCATTCTGCAGATCAAGAAAGCAGGTAATATTATGCACCAACGGAACACAAAACATTTTGACGTCATAAGAATTCGCTTCTTTAACACCTCTCCCAGGTAGCGTTACCAAATTTACATGTAAGGTGGTCTGGAGGAGGAAATCTACGTCAATTTTAGATAAAAATTCGTTACATTGTTTTCAATTTGACGCGGATTCTCTAACAGTAATCAATAATGTTGGTAACTTTCGAAGTGGTTTGGCGTCATTTTGCATATGCGTCACAACAGATTAAGAATTATAATGATAAAAAACCTGTTGCTGTTGATGAAGTACATCAGCTGTGGTTGATGTGATAGTTTTGGTTTAAAATTAGTTTGTTACAAGCGCAGTGAATTTGTATACACTTATAATTTTAAATACACGAAGGTGTAAAGTCTAACATAAATTGAACATCCTACAAGAAGAATTTTCAAGTGTTATACCATTGCTGTTTATAAATGTTATTACATGACATTAAGATTATTGGAAGAATCATATACTTTTACTTATCATGGATATATTTTTTAAAACTTTATTTTGATTTAATATAACTTAACGGCGCCGTATTCTTGAATTAGTGTTTTCTACAAATACAAACAATTTTAAACATTGAAAACTGAATAATATAGAGCCGAGCAAATAACAGGAATCATCATGATGCCACCTGCGAATATTCAATATCGAAGTAAAACCAATATACAGGATGTTCGCATAAGAACCGATACAGAGCAGGTTCATGTAGCGGGTCCCAACATATTGCAATTCAACCAAACATACCTACATGCAAAGTTGCACACAGGCGGAGTTACAGGTCTTCAAAGTGGGGCCAAATATTTCGAAAAAAAAATAATATCTCTGAATTACTTTAACTTGGAATAAGCAAATTTGGTACATAATTTAGGTTTATTATTAGTCTTCTTTGACTATCTGCTCAAGTAAGTTGAAACACTCCAAGGTGTTCATTGAGAATGAGTCACCCTTAAAATTGTACCAATGTTTGTTTCCATTGGTCGAATAATTTTTATAGTGTTTATTAGAGGAAGTCAAAAAGTCAGTAGTAGGCTTTGTCTATAAAATTTGACAGTTACTAATAAAACTCTAAAATAAAAAAAAAATAAAACTATTTGCTTTGAAACATAAATATACTCTCCGTCGAAAATTGAAATATACTGTCTAATAAATGTTTTAATTCAAATTTTTTTGTTTTTATTTTATTTTATTATACTCGCATCAAGAATTCAGACGTCTTACGTCACGACTGACGTTACACATTTGTTTTAATTGTCAACGTAATTTTTGATATTTGGTCGCGTTAAAAATAATAATTTTTTGTAATTTAGTGCAATATGTAATGCAATCTTTTAGTGTAGTGTATAGTTTTATTACTATCAACTGCATCAGTCTCTTAAATATTTTGATAAAAATATAATGAATTATTCATTTGTTCGTATGACGTAAGAATTCTTGTCGCGAGTATACTAACTGTCAAATTTTAAAGTCAAAGCCTACTACTGATTGTTTGATTTCTTCTAAAAAACTATTAAAATCTTGTTTTAATTAATGCTTATTTTTCTTAAAATCCTTAAAATTTTTTAAAAAACAAGAATAAAAAGGTGTTTTAAGTTAAATTCTCATTCTTTTTAAATTCGATCAATGGAAAAAAAAATTTGGTATAATTTTAGGAGTGACTCCCCCTTAATGAACACCTTATAGTGTTTCAATTTACTTGAACTCACAGTCAATGAAGACCAATAATAAACCTGCTAAATCATGTACCAAATTTGATTATCCAAGTTAAATCAATTCAGAGATTTTAGTTTTTTTCGAAATATTTGGATCCACTTTGAAGGACTAACTCCGCCTCTGTGTAACTTTGTATGTAGATATTATTATGTTTGGTAAAATTGCAATATTTTAAAACACCCTGTATAACGACAGAAAACAGTATAATCAAAAAATGTTTAGGTACAGAAATCTTTCAAAATACGCATTTTTAAATTTAACTATAGATACAAATATTGTTATAACATATAACATTATTAAATTATTACATTGTTCTGTATATAGAATTGTTCACTTTTGTTTATAAGTATGTGATAAAAATATGTGGGGTTAGAATAGCAAAATGTGTGTTTTACAAACGCTTTTTAGAAATTATTTTATTTGAGGAGAATTTAAATAGTAAAATTGGATAAACAAAACATCAGGAATTGTATTTTTGATATTACTTTTATTCTACGTGTTTTTTAGTTTTCAAAATTTCTATACATATAAAACACCACAAGTTTGATCATTTTACGGGGAGAAATACGGTGGCCTTAAAAATTGAATACTGAAAATCACATTCGCATTCACGCGAATATTATTATTAATTTGCATTGTTTCTTTTATAAGAATCAACCCTTACTATTCTACTGAGCCTTGTAGATTCTACTTCGGTTTTCAATCTCATGTCCATGAACTTTTCCAGATCTGTAACGAATCCTCATTTACTTAACCTTAATGTATGACACTGAACTAGCAAATAGTTTTGTATATAAGAAACACATCTATCATAACATCTTCGTTTATAGTAAAGACTACCAAATTATTGGTGACTGGTAAGGTTTCATAAGCTTACCTGACGGGCACTGTATAGAATGCAAAGATCCTTGAGACGGTGTTACGAGTCTAATATTAAAAACTGACCTCGATCCTTTTTTGACAGTAATCATTTTCATCTATTATTCTCAGCCGTACATTCATAAATATGCAATCTGTTTCCAATCAAATATTGAAATGGAACTGAATGCATTATGAAAATATGTTCCTAGTCGTATTGCTTTAAGAATCAATGTATTTGTTAATAGTACAAATCACTACATAAAGAATTTCAATCTATTGTTAAGCAAAACGCGTATTTTAAGCGAAATTGCTTCCATCAATTTTCAAGTTCCCAATTTTCCATAACTTGTCCCTACCAACTGTCCTTATACAGATCGATTCAGGTCCTGAGATATCCTGCGGAAGGCATTGATATGCGTTTAAATAAGTTAATTGAAAACTCAAACAGCACAATGTAGACAGATTTAAAGATATTGCGAAAGAGAATAGCTTATCAAGTTTATGTGCGGTTGTGATCAGAATTACTTATGTTATTGTCTGAAGCTATTTATTTGTGGCATAATTTTAGTTTTTCTTTAGTTTTGTTGGGTTTTTGCCACACTTCTGAAAAAATAATAAAGATTAATTAAATAAGCCCTTGCGCCAAACGGAACAGTCAAGGGTTATTTTCGAAAATAAGTTTGCCTAACCAAAAAATCTCACACTGAAAAAAGCAGATAAGTAAAATTAACAAAAATCACATCACTATCGCGCACTTCCGTGTTATTGACGTTTCGAAAAACTCTCTGTTTTCGTTCTCAAAATCGTAGTAAAAATTTTTAAACGTATGTCAAGTTTGACAGTTTAAAATTTGTTAACTGCTTCCATAGAGATGTTAAATGATTTTTATTTTATTGTTACTTACTTCTTCTTGATACAACTGTAGCCAACAATGATCGATGTTAACTGAACAGTTAGACACACACTTATCTCCGTTCAACAAAATAATTGCGGTCTCTTTTAATTTTCTGTTTGTTGCGTTATCTTCCTTCTCTAAAATTTTTGCTGAACCCTATTGAATCAAATGACCGTTTTCCCAAGCATGTTCGCAAATTTTGGATTTTTCAAATTCCCGTTTTTTATGTAATTTTTATGTTCCTCAACTCTAATGTTCATAGGCCGAGACGTTTCCCCAACATAATGTTTATTGCATTCACAAGGTATACTGTAGATGCAATTTTTTGAATTTTGTATATCATTTTTTGGACGTGTTTTAGACAAAAATGATCGTAAAGTATTAGTTGTCATTCATAGCGCTTCAGATTGAACGTGTAGTTCACAGTGTTGCCAGTGTTACACAAATGTCTTTGCTTGAACAAACTTTTAAATTTAATATGTTGTGTGAAAATCATAGTTTTTCGTTATTATTCATAAAATAACTTAAGGAAATTGTGTCTTGTGTCTCTTTCTAGCAGTGTACAATGGCATTTAACTTGTGAAATGTGGATTACTGATTAAATAGTTAATTTTTTAACAAACAGGTAAGCTTGTGTGCACATTTATGTATAATTTTTGAACATTGGACATAGTAATATCACGTAATATCTTCCTAAATACTTTACGGTAGTATTTAACTTGCGGAAATTCATTTTTAATCGTTTATAGTAAGGTCAGTTAAGCAGTTAAAATTTATGTTAATATTGCTGCGTATCATACTACATACCCAACTTTACTGTACTTATGCTTCAAACAAGTATTTTTAAAATAGAATTAACCGTATTACTTTACTATTACGTTGACGGAAACGTAATATTTATATTAGAGAATATATGGCAACCGCGCAACAAATCATATGGTTCATTAGCTTGGTTAAGCAGCGGTCCTTAAAATGTGGGTATTTTTTAAAGAAATTAATTTCCGTAAATATTAGAAATTTTTAAAAATGGCTTTCACCAGACTGATCTATATGACGAACTACACCAGCAGTTAAAATATTTGTACCTATTTAAGGTTCACCCTGTATAGGTATGCTTGCATGCATCTGCTCTGTGTCGGTTCTTATGCGGAACACCCTGTAGAATGATATTCCTACCATGTTGATATCTATGGATAGAGACATGCTATCCCTGTCATATTTCGTAGCATAAATTGGTTCATTATCTACATCCAAACTTCTTGCGTTTTGACCGGCTCCAAAATTATATTGATTGCCTGAGACAGTCAGTTCTTAGTGTCCCACTTCTCCGTCTTTTCTTTAACTAGAACGTTCCACAATTCATCAGAATTAAGGACCAGTTTTCTCATTAATCTTGTCATTTCGCCTCCCTTACAGGACATTTCCAGTAATTTTTGTCTGGAAGTTTCCAACTCTGACATTAAAATCGATATACAGACTGGTTCCTACTACGGTATTGCAAAATCTGTTGATTCTACTACCTATGATTATGTGGACTTTACAGTTCTAAAATAATATTTGAAATTTCTTAATAACTGAATAATAGTAAATCCTTGTTTTTGATCTAGTCCAGGATTTCACTTTTACTTTTATTCGATACTTAGGCGTGCACGTTGTGTCACTGGTATTAATAAACATATTGTAACAAACAACAAATAACGTTCGCATTTTGTATATGTATTATTAAGAAAACCACATTAGTTCAACAATGCTACATATACAGTAATTACTATAGAAAGTACTGATCTAACAATGGGTACTCCTTTATGTGAAAATTTAATATTCACATTAAAGATATACAGTGAACATGTAAAATACTTTTAATTTTCTTTATTGTATCAATTATCAAATGCATTTTTATATTCAATTCACTGAGAACATGTTCAGGAGAAAATATTTTGTTGATTTTTTTAGCTAAGACTGTAAACATTCTTGTATTTTAGTGACACCACTTTTACTGTCAATGTTAAATACATTACTGCCATTAAAACTTATTTTATTATAGCAAAGCGAAAGATTATAAAATATTTTTATTTTTATAGTAATTTACATTACTAGTATAGAAAGATTATTGCTGGTGATTAGAGAACTGTTTTTTTAGTATCACACGTAGATAGATAGGAATTAGAATTTATCATAAAATTGTTTTTGCAACAAGACACTATATTAAGAGGCCACGCTAGATGCAACCGTTCCCATTAAGAAGTGAATGCAATATGAGGTCGCGGTCTAGGCGCATCGTAGACTACTCTATGCCGATTTTTACAAAATCAGTCGCATATGTCGTTCTCTATGCGCTTCCGACTTGTTCTACTATACTATTTATGTGTCAAAATATGTTCTGTGGAAGATATGTGTATTTTTATTAGCTCTTTTATTTGACGCAACTGGCCGAAGTTCTCCAAAAAGTTTTCGACGAGACCTCCACACGAGCGTGTCAATTATTTTCGGAAACAAGTTAATAAAATAATTATTCATATTTTACTGTGATACGTATAAAAATTTGCATTACCCAAAATAATTTTTGTCATCGTGCGTTAAGTATCTTTTACGAAAATTTCTGAAAAATCTATTCTATTTCAAAAAAAAATTCAAAAAAGAATTATCATTAACAGAAAAGTATAATTTCCACCTTCTAATAAAAATTAATGAATAACTTTCAGCCACTGCAGGAATTTGTCATGTTCTTTTTTATACTTTGGTTTCGACTTTGTCGGTAGTAGTGCGGCAGGAGCTTTCTCAGCCTTTAGTAACAAGTCGCCTGAAATCTCACTTCTCTCCAGGTTTCATTCATTTTCACAAATTAATAAATTTGATAAACTTTTATTTATAAACTTGTCAGTTGTTATATCCTTGGTAATCATGCCTACTTAATTATTAAACAACCTTTGTTCGTTTTTAAAACCAACAAAATCTAGTTTTCATATTTCATTAGTATGAAATAAAAATCTTTATTTATTGAGTTATTGGATGTTAATAATCTCTGGCAAATTGCAATCTGTTTCTTTCGATAATTAACATCCTCATAACTCCCTTGATACATAAAAAACTATTGCTGCGACAGCAAAGTTAGATAGAGGTATAATATAAAGTAATTCGCTACAACAAGTAAGCTAGAATAGTAAAGTAAGTTCTCCTATAGTAGTAAATAACTAGCTGGTGCCTATGTTGCCAATTTTTTTGCTGTTGGTAGGCTGTACCAAATATTTTTGCCCTTAAACTGGCTGCGACTATGAAAAAAATTTCTCAGTGTAAGCAATAAGTCTTGTGGTTTAATAAATCAATTTATTTAATCTATTTATTGGTTACAAACTTACACATTCAATACGCCGATAATTAATAATTAATTCAGTGGTGAACGACCACAGCCGACCCATGAAAAAGCGCTTTTTGAAAGTAAGGTCAAGTTCGATTCAGACGAACTTTTTCAACTCTCAGTCAATGAACTGAGCGAATACGTTTTGTACTCCGCGATCCAAGATCTTGAACGTGTAGTGTAAAACTTATTAAATGTATGCTGATGGCTGATACTAAAAGTCGCCTTATGTAAACATTGAATAGAAAACTCACATTTTTGGTCGTGGCGACAGACAAATAGCATCCTTTATAAACCAAAGCGAATTCATAGTCACATCTATAAATAACCAAATCTAAAAAGTGAACGAATGGATTTAGAATAAACAAAATCAAAACAAACGCCATGATTACTAGTCCCTTAAATAATCCTGCAGTCACTCAAAAACTATTTCCATATGGATTGTACTCGAGCATCGCAAAATGGATACAAATAATAATTATGTTTACTAGTTCATAAATATTCATCGCATTGAAATTGTCGTCATATTTCTTTTGATTGGGTTACATAAATCGAATATGGCTTGTGTACCAACATTATTCAATTAAAGAATTGAATTCAGAAGTCAAACTCAACGTGGAAGTTGACAAGATTGTTGAAGGAAAGCGGCTAAATATTAACCACTTAAAATAAATTTGCTTCGTGTTTCAGAAAAATTAATATATTTAAATTTTGCCTTGAACTTCTAAAGAATACAAGTTACAAAATAAAATATTTAATATAAAACCTTTTCATTTGTGTGTTGTTTATAAACTAAATTTATTTGCATTTGTCACGTACACTATTTTTGTACAAAAGTGAGCACCTAGTTGCAATATACAATAATGCCTTTACCAAGGTAACTAGAAAAATTTCCGGAATTTTTTTTCGTGGCAAGGCGATATTTAAGTGGAAATTTGTTGACAGTTATATTACATATTATATGATCTATGATCTATCTACACATTGGCATCTTATCTACATACTTATTTGCGAAATATGGTGGATATACCTACATATGAATTTCTTCGAAATTGCGTCGTGTTAGGTACTTCTACCACTATACAGGGTATCCCATAATTATTGTGACAAATTGATAGGAGTCGTAGAGAGCATGAAAATAAGCAATTTTACCTTATAAACCTTTATCCGGAAATATGTCATTTAGCCGCTACAGAGCAGGTGCCCCCTGACTCATTAGCTTGCTGTTAAAAAAAAAACAAAAACACACACACACACACCGATTTAGTTAGTTTCAGTGACTGGTGTGTAAAACGTAAATGGCATTAATTTGGTGGTACAATGGAGCATTATTCGTATGCGGAACTTGCTGATATGCATATGATTTACGGAGTAGCTGGTGGTAATGGGAGAAGAGCCGCGCGATTGTACACCGAACAGTTTCCAGAACGTCATCATCCTCATCATAGCATTTTTGCTAGAATTCATGGACGTCTTCGTGTCAGTGGCAGCTTTAGACGTTCCGGGGGGGCAGGATGACCCCTCAACAACTACACCCGTACCGCCTGTTACAAGTCCATGCCATGGGTCTGGAAGACCATCTGCCGCGTCGCCGTTTTTGTCGTTGGTGGTTGCAACAGGAGTTGAGACAACCACACTTTGGTCGCTACGTTTTGTTTACTGACGAGGCCTGTTTTACAAAGGATGGTTATTTTAATAGCCGTAATAGTCACATTTGGAATGAAAATAACCCCCATGTCATAGCCCTCCGTAGAGACCAACATCAGTTTGTAATTAAGATCTGGGCTGGCATTGTGGGTGAGCAGATCATCGCGCCATATTTGCTCTCACCACATTTGAATAGACACGTTTATGCTCAATTCCTGCAGCATGTGCTTCCAAAACTATTAGAGGATGTGTCACTAGACATAAGAGCTTACATGTGGTTTCAACACGATGGCGTCCCAACCCACTTTACTTTGCCAGTGCGGCACTATTTGAATGAAATATTTCCTAACAGAGGGATAGGCCGAGGTGGCCCTGTGCATTGGCCTGCGGGGTCACCCGACTTAACCCCCTTAGATTATTTTCTCTGGGGCCATCTAAAAGCTTTAGTGTATGAAACTCCTGTTCCCAACCAACAAGAGCTACTGGGAAGAGTGATGGCCGCGTCCGCACAGGTTCAGGACATACCGGGGATATTCCATGGAGTTCGCCAATCAATGAAGAATTGTGCCCAGCTGTGCACTGAGCGACGTGGAGGATACTTTGAGCAATTACTCTAAACTCTTTCAATAAACTAGTACTTTTTAAAATGTTTCTCTTTTTTTGCTGTAGCGGCCAAACGGCATATTTCCGGGCAGAGGTTTATAAGGCAAAATTGCTTATGTTCATGCCCCCTACAACCCCTATCATTTTGTCGTAATACTTATGGGACACCCTGTATATTTCTACCACCTTTAGTGACCTAAAATTGCAAAATAACGATGGATTGAACTACTATCCGTTTGAGTTTTAGCATTTGATGTAACTAAAGTTGGTAATTTTTTATTTAACGAAATATGGTGGATACGAGTATATCTGCAAAATTCAACAAATTGTTTCCATACACTTGCTTTTGATTTGTTAGTGTTATCTGGTATTAGATTTTGAATTTCTTGTTTAATAACTTGTTGATTTTCGCGACATTTCACTATACATTTATTAAACTCAATGTACATACGCTTTGAACTAGTAACTGACATCTACTGTGACAGAACCGTTTAAATAAAAATGACAAATCAACATACGTCAACAACAACAATACCTTGGCCTAGTCAAATTATTTTAAAATGTCAAGTTTGATTTTTACTTGGGGTGTGAAATTTGCTTACCGAATGCCAGACGAGCGTAATTGGAATCTTTTTTTCGGTCACGAATATTTCCGGAAATAATGTAAGCTCTTGTGTGAAAATTTGTTGACGTTTATGTATAGATTGCCGTTTCGTTTGACGGAATTTAATATTTTAATTATTTTTTCCACGTTCATGCAATAAACAAAACTTTATTGAACTATATTTAGTGGAAAAAGTGGTTCTTTATTGCACTAGTGCAATAAAATGTTTATTGCATTTATCTGTCATTCTACTACAGCGTTTTGTCATCATGACAAACATAAACGTTCAAATCGACGTCACATTTTCCTAGACTTAGTGTCATCTAAATAACAATTTTTGGGTTTTGCATGAACGTAGAAAAATATTGTATGCAACTCGTACAAAAAGTGCTTATTGCACTCGACGTGTTGTCACAATTTCACGTCGCGTGCAATAAACACTTACTTTTTGTACTTGTTTCATAAATAACTATTTTATTCTTGGGTTTTTAATGGTTTATATATAAACTAAAACAAACAAAAACAGTAAGTTATTTATAGTCTACATATAATTATTGTCAATACAAAGTCTAATTGTCGCTTACTTGTAATCCCCTTTTCTACCTTCAAATTAATAGATCGTTTTGTGTGAAATTTTCAGTTATGATATCCCTAGGATTGATTGATATTGTACGAGATAATTTTATGCCAATCAAAAGCGGAAAGAGAAATTTGACATAAAGTTATGAGGAATTTGTCAATGTCAGGGATATTCGATCAGAAAATTTTTTAACAAAAAAAAATCAAATAAATCGCAACACAACAAAACAACTATTTATTTATTTAAAGTAGCCCTGGTAAAAGTACAGTTGTTATTAAAATTTAACGTAACATTAGATTGGATATTTTTTCTGCTATAGAAGATCTATTACCACGCATAATATTTATAATCTTATTGTGGTGTTCTTGGTCGATATTTAAGTATGATTTTATAAAGTTTGGATTGTTATGACCAGCAATTTTCATCAATTGTTGTTCTTGCACAACATTTTTTGCCAATTCTCTAACAGCAGTTGACCTGTTTGAATGGTTTGTAGTCTTTTTGTCCTTTACATTCAGGCCAATAGCCTCAGCAGACAATTTAGTCCATCCAGTAAAAGTATTTTTTTCCAACAGGGACATTGTCGTATCAATTATAGGTTTTCGTTTTCCAGTGTCGAGAACAACCGTGGTAAGGTAATATGTTCGCCTCGTTTTGATATGCAGTTTATGAAAAATGCGTATAAGAGCAGCTTTGACTTTCACTATTGGCAATCAGGCATTTTGTACAGATTCTTTGTTCAAGAATATTTTCGAAATATTCATAGCCTTGAAAAAATTTCCGGAAATAATTTAAACATTAGGGATACTATAAGTGATAATTTACGTTAAATCATTGTCAAATTCCAGAAGTATTCGGATTTTTTTCAATATTTAAGCGACATTTGATTCAGTACCAAATTGTGCAACTTTACCCCACAATTTAAGCGTTCTCGTATTTCACATCCTCTAAAAAAATATACAACATTGCACATTTATAAATAAATAATTTTTGTTATAGTCGCAATCATCAGTGGACAGCATGTCCTGCCCCTCCACCCCTTCCACCCCCACCAGCCCCATAGACTATGAAATTCAAATAGCGACTGATGAAGACAGAGAACCAATCCGAAACTTCCTACAGACATTCTTCTTCAGAGATGAACCCC
Organism: Monochamus saltuarius; assembly: GCA_025584915.1. Taxonomy (NCBI): domain Eukaryota; kingdom Metazoa; phylum Arthropoda; class Insecta; order Coleoptera; family Cerambycidae; genus Monochamus; species Monochamus saltuarius. Next base: position 21,033,301 of record CM046724.1, on the reverse strand, counting down.
TTAACTGTTATTTAAAACTGATAACAGAAGAGAACCCTCGCTGTATAGACCTCGAAAATTTCTCTCTGAAGGAAATTAACAACGGCGTCAATTTGAAAGCAGTATACAATGGAAAAATAATTGGAGTTTCGTTGAACGGTATACTAGAAAGGGGATGGATTGATACAACCGATTCGTATACCTGCAAAGATGAGAAATTTAGCAAAATCCTGGGACTCCTGGATCATGTTGCTAGAGAATCTGACCCCTTTAAGAAATTTTCTGACTGCGACAAAGCCATGACAGTAAAGATTATATCTGTGGATGGAACCTACAGGGGAAAAGGTATAGCCAAGGAACTGATGGCCAAAACTAGGTATGTCTTGATATAAAATAATTGATAGTAATTTTTCTTTAATTTGTATTGTTACAAAGTCGCCATACACGAGCCGACTTGCCGTAAGACTAAACCTGTACTATCGACTACAACATACACGTTACATTGCTGGGATGTGCTCAGTTTTACAATAAAATAGTATTATATACATGATCTCTGAATATGATCTTACTTTAATAGGAGTTTCAGTTAATTTGATGTATAAAGAATCAAAGATAAAGCACAAGCGCCCTAAATTGGTGTAACATATGGGTTAAACAATCTTTTCCTAATACACAAATTACTACAGGAGCCTGATGATTATAGAAATTATCTGCTATTGACTAAAATTCATATACATAATTACTTAAACAATGCTTCTTCATTGCTTCATTACAAAAATAATATACTGCATCTACTGTCTTTTATTTTTCTACCAACACAGGGTAATTCAGAACTTATCTAAAAAAAAATTGATGTGTCATAAAATCCGAGAAAAAAGTATTGAAGTTCTAGTAGTTTCAGCCTTTACATTGCTGGACTACTGTAGTCTTTAACCAGGCGATTACTTATTGTATTAACTTTTTTTGTGATGCAAGTATTTACATTATAGTTTTTCAAATATCAAAAATGGCTTACGTATAGCAACTCGCAGTTGATGGTTTTAATTTATGGTGAAGTGAAAATCCTTCAGCAGAACGATTTACCGGTAAACATGTGTCAAATGCAACTACTTCTACAACGGTGTGCAGTGAGTGCAAGTGTATGGAAACGCAGGCGTGACGGGGGAAATTTGCAATCGAATCGGGGAAGAGATGGAGATCCAGGGCGTCCACGGCGTATTGTAGCAGTGTGGCGTATCACACACGAGGCTCAATTATGTCCGTACCATGTACAGCGTGTTCAAGCATTAATACCAGGGGATTGGACGAGGAGGACCGGTGCCATGGCCGCCACGATCTTCTGACTTTAATCATTCTTACTTATTTTTATGGGGATATTCAAAAAATGAAGTATATTGCACCGAAGTAGACATTATTCATGATTTCACAAACGTATCATAGATGCTGCCAATAATTTACAAGTTCAAAACGAACAAGAAGCAGAAACATTTGTCAGTTTGTCAAATTATTTCACTAATTAAAACCACAAATTAATTCAATTAATAATTAATAACAATAGCGGCAAAAGCAGTTGAAATTGCTGCATTAAAATATGTGTAAAATGTAATTTATATTAAATCATTTTTTGTCCGGACGCCGATTATACACCTTTTCAGATTTTACAGTGAACCAGTTTCCAGTGCTGTACGGAAGTGTGTTTTTAAATAATTTTTGAATTTCTCTTTCTCTGTCTGTCTGTCTGTATAGCCAAAAATTTATTTTAGATAAGTTCTGAATCACTCTGTATAGTAGACAGTTATTAGCTACAAACATTTGAACATACTCTCATGTTAGTCATTTTTTATATAGATAAGTATTTCTGTATGAGAAGACTACAGAATATTGTAATCAGACTGTTTCCCGTCGTTCTTGTATCCATGCCTCACACATACACGGTTCGACTTGCATGAGGAAAGACAAATTGGCAGACAAAATCACAAGCGCTGGCAATTTTTCTGAAGGCCCAAAGTTTAGGCTGCGCCTTCCGGGCAATAATAATAAAAATAATATCTCTACCCCTCATTCTAATCACGAAGATTAGCCCAGGAGTCGAGAGAGGGAGAGTGAGCGGCATATTATTATTAAGCAGGCCGCATTTGCGCCCAGGAACCTCTTACGTTGGTAGGCCCTAACCACCATTCAGTACAGGAATGATGGAAACCTGGAAAACCTCATTAATTAGGGGGGTAGTCAAATGTCAACCGGTATCAGTCTCTCACATTGACCCAAGCCAAAATTCTTCCACCCTACCATACCCGCAGAGAGGGTGTCAATCTCTCCACGAATATAGCTTATATACGGTCTACCGGCTGCAGGGGTCGAACCCACAGCGATCTAGTCACCTCGATTCAACTACTGACGCCTTAAACCGCGCAATACAACCAGTAACATTACGGTTTGCTTATCTTTCGGTAAATAGCACCACCAATGGAGAATTCTATGTTTTTATTTTAATAGTTAACATATTACAAGAATAAATTGTGTCTGCTACTTAGGTTATTGCAAACATTACAGTTTGAACAAAAATAAATTAGGTTTATTATGCATGAGAAAACTTTATTATGACGATCTAGCATTAAAATCGGGATTAATTAAATATAACAAAAACAAACATGACCTAACATTAAAGTGTACGGGTATAACATAATCATAATAAAAAATCAATGTGTATAATTTTTAAGGAAACCTGCCAACTGGCTTAATGCCAGTGACGTAAATGATTAATTAGTTTTTAACAAACCAGTATTCCAGTCGAAGTAAAATTTTAATTAAAATATGCAACGAACAATTAATGTGAAAATTAATGTTATGTGAAAGAAAATTACTCCAAATTAATAACCACCGACTTTTGTAATGTTTACTAACAAACTTAAAAATACATTCAACATATACAGGATGTAATAGCGACGTTGTGACAAATTTTTAAGCTGATTAAATCCTTAAAACAACAAAAACATATATTTTCCTAAACTTATAGAATCTTTCAAAAATTGACCATGAAACATAGGTTCTGACCAAAACATTGAAAAACCATTGAAGATGTAAATTTAAAATTAGTCAAATTTAATCATTTGTAACACTATCAAGGTAGTAACTTGGTATTGGCAATCAAATTTAAAATAAGGATAATCTAAATTGCTTGTTGAGAAACGCATTTACTTTATGCCGGGATATCCACAGGCAGGTCAAGGTTTAATCCTGATTCTGTAGGCGGTTCGAGCTCTCCGTATTTTCCGAAGGAAATTAATTTTCTTCCCTTTACGCGCACTTCTCTTGCTCAGTCTCATTTCCCACAATTTTGCCCATTATACCAGAGCGTGAACCCGTACAACAGATGCTATCTGGGGGATCATTATATTTCAACGCTATTTCCCCGATATCTAGAGATGTGAATAAATGTAACTGTCGCTTTCTTCTTTATACGAAACAGTTAAATCTATTTCAGAGATTATGTATATTATTGAGAATGTATACAGAGTGAACCTTAAATAAGTACAAATATTTTAATTGCAAGTGTAGTTCGTCATATGGACGAGTCTAGTGAGTGATTTTTTTAAATTTCAAATATTTGCGGATATTATTTTTTTTAAAATACCCACATTTTGAGGACCGCTGACCACATAGACCACTGACTGTAACCTAATAAAATAAACCATATGATTTACTGAAGGCGAGGTTGTCATATCGTCTGTAAGTTTTCATTCTAATTTAAAAACACTTTAGCAATAAAGTAAAGTAAAATTGTCATAAACGATTGAAATATGAATTTCCGCTAGTTTGATACTACCAATTAAAATGTTTAGGAAGTTACTTTGTTCAATGATTCCAAAAATTATCCATTCACGTGCATAAAAGTTTACCTATTTACTGAAGAACCAACTTTTTAAACAGTTATCCACATTTCAAAAGTTAATACCATTGTACACTGTTAGAAAGATTCTCAAAAATTATTTCCTTAAATTATTTTATGAAGAATAACACAAAACTATGATTTTCACAAAGCACCTTAGAGTTAATTGTCACCACATAACCTCAAACAACGTATCAGTGCTAACCATTTCGTACTTAGTAGTTTCGTAGTGGGTGAAACAGATTTTAAAAATAAACATAAAACATGGAATAACAAAATAACTAGCTTGATGAAGTTTATTCCAAGACATTAGTGTAACACTGGCAACGTTGTGGAATACACAACTACCATGCCTCTTAAAAATCATAATATACGAGCAGTCGGATCAGTGATCCTCAATAAGTTTTCTATTGAAAAATCACGAAATTTATTTAAAAATTTTTTGTTCCAGATTTTTTTGTAAAAAAAACTATTAATTAAGTGTTCTACACAGTGATTTGTACTGCTGATTAAAATATTTGTATTTATTCAAGTATATTTCCGTTTTCTGCAATTTTAAGCATATTTATGTAGATATACACATTCAAAGGTACATGCTTTTGCAATAATAATGACCCTCAAAACAGTTTTTGAACTTCTCAAAGTTTTGAATAGAAATTTATTATATCATTAAATCGCTATTGGTAAGTGAAACAACTAATTACTAATGATAAAAGTTGAAAGTAGAATCCATTATAAATACGTCGGCAAATCATAAGAAATCGCAAAATTCATTTTAAAGAGTATCATTATTATTGCCAACGATTGTACCTACATCGTAAATAATTTGCATCTCCTGCAGTCTTATTATTTGATTGTACGTACAAATGTGTTGCAATAAATAGAAATTGGCTTCCAATGATGTGAAAATTCTAAGAGAATAATAAATTAATTGCAAAATAAATAAGAATGCTTATAAAAAACACCCATAATGAACACACTTTGCAAGCTCATTATTTTTGTATTAATGTGAAATCTTATTATTTCACTATGCTCTATGCTCAATACAGTTAGAGAACATTTTGAGCAATGTAAGTACTAATGCATGGAAATTATTGGTCAGCATTTTCAACATATAAAGTACAATCATGTGGTAAATGAGAAAATAATTGAATACCCTTTATAATGATGATTCAATTATAAATTCAATGCTCAATTTTCTCTATTATTATTGAGTCTACTTGCATCTTCATAGTTTCTGCAACTACTCATTTTGGTATACAAATGTTACCGATAGAATCGAACAGCTTTAAAAAGCCATCTTCTCTTTTAAAAATATTTGGTAACGATGCGTGTACATACGAGTATTAACATGGAGAATGTTTTTAATTTGAATGCATGCCAACCACTGTTTTATTACGGTTGTATTTCAGTTATTACGAAATGAGAACCGTAAACAAAATTTTCAGTTATTACGAAACGAGAACCGTAGACATAAATTTTACATATAATGAATGCATACGATGTTGTTGATATACAGGGTCAGTGGTGTACAGAGACATCAAATCTAGGAAGGTCTTTCATCCTTAACCTTATGCATCTGGTGTATCGAAAAGAACAGTTCAAGCTATAACTCCGTCATTTTGTATTTAAAGGAACAACAACTGCTCTAAATATATAAACTGAGCACCATTTCTTTGCACGTCTTTCTCAATGGCAGACCTTTACCAATTATTTTGTTTTAGTATTTTTCAATTTCAAATTCAACGAAATGCTATGATATGATTTTTGACAAATATTTACAGGAAAAATACCAAAATACTACTAAATATTTCTCAAATTTGATATGATAACAATTAAATAAATAAAAAATTCAGACGCTTTTAATAAACAAAAGTTTTATGCTAGGAATATGCATTTTCGTATATTACCTATACGTATATTTAATCGCTTTATTTTGACGTTAACAATCTGCCCTTAAGCTATGTACCTATCATTATTAATGACTCACCCTGTATATAACTTTAAACAAAATATAATATTTCTACACTATTGGTTTTATGTTTTATAATTCGGTAATTTAAAATTGAATTTGTAATAAAAAAAATTTAAATTTTTCTTTATAGAATGTTATGTTATAGAAATCTCTGACAGCGTATTTTTATAGAACCAACTCATATTTTCGTATTAAAAAAAATTAGTGATGTTTAATCTCTGAAGTCTTTAATGACAGTGCTTCTCACTCTTCCAGTATATCTCTCTCTCCCACTGACTAACGTATTTATACTCGAACTCAACAGATTTCTACCTTTAATTACACAATCATTTGCTAAATCTCGTCGCCAGATAAAGCACGGTTGCTGTGATTTAGAAGAAGACGATTAAACAATAGCAAAAATAATTCTGAAACACCCTGTAGAATGAATTGCTTGCCAGAAGCATAACTAGCAGTTCCACTGGCACATCTTGACCTATTACTCAGTCTCAGTAGCATAATGATTTATTCATTAGCCTTCTCGTTGCTAAATATTATGTAGGCTTCACTACCCGCTCTGTATAAACAAATATATCTCACCACATGGTTACTAAACTTTTTTTCGTCATTTGATTATATGTAATGTGAGAATCCCATATATACAGTGTTGGCAACCGAAACTTGCTACCCATATTTTCCTCGCTTTGATGCAAAAACAAAAAAAAATCCTTGGACGCGTCTCTGCCTTCTGATAGAGACTTACATATTTTATTGGTCATTCTCCAAACTACTTCTAAGCACGAGTGAGTGACCTTCACTCTTCATCCTTAAAATCTTAATTGAAAAGTGGTATCTACATTGTGTTATAATATCATATAAATCATAAAATATATAGAACACAGAAGCCTTTCCATTAGGCACTCAAAAATAGTCAGACTCTGGAGGAGCTTAGAAAGCATCCATCTAGGGAAAACTTAATGTAAGCTGTTCGATATACTGCATTTTAATACCAGCATATAATTGAAACCAAAACGAAATGTTTGTAATTAGAAATCATATGTTTCTACGAATTGGACGTAAAATTTTCATATTTTGAAATTCCCGCCCATTAGTGTGAAGCTACCCCGTTAGTGCAACCAATTCATAAAAGCCAAGTTACCGCAATATTACCAGACTCGCGTTTTCTTCAGGTTGACTATTTTCGGTACCTGTTTTGACGTTCTATAGATTTTATGATATCTGTGGGTTCAACATGCATGCGTAAAGGCACAGGCTAATACAACCACTAACGTTACGGTTTCCCGGAAGGTTCGCTTATTGGAAGGCTTGCCTTTAGGAAGATATATGCAAATAAAAATTAACATAAACAAATTCACTCAAATGGAGTCAATATCGTAAAAAGAAATTTTGTAAAATCCTTATAGTTTCCGAGAAAAAAATATTGAAGTTCTAATAGTTTCAACCTTTACATCGTTGAGCTACAGTCCAGACGATTTCACATATCCGATTACTTATCGTATTAACTTTTATGTGATGCAAATATTTTTGGACTTATTTTTGTGGAGATATTTAAAAAATAAAGTATATTGCACCGAAGTGGACACTATTGATGATTTACCTACGCATCATAGCTTTTGCCAATAACTTACGAGTTCAAAACGGACAAGAAGCAGAAACATTTTGTGGTAGTTTGTAGAAACGGTAAAACGGACCCAAAATTTTGTTGTAACATCAAGTATGTCAAACTATTTTACTAATTAAAACCACAAAGTAATTCAATGAATAATTAATAACAATAGCGGCAAAAGCAGTTGAATTTGGTGCATTAAAATAGGTGTTGTAAAACATATTTTATTTGTTTCCTTGGGAATTTCTTTCAATTTTTTGTCCGGTCGCCAATTACTACTCTTTTTGATTTGATTTTTACAAAATTATATTTTAGATAAGTTCTGAATCACCCTGTATACAGGAAAATACTTTCTAATGCTAGTTCTAGGGGTGGGTAAATATAATGAATCAGTTAGTCTTGACGCAAATCTGGTAATGTGCATATTGAATATACCTAATATTTCACTACAACCAATCTGATTATGAAATAATTTAAATAAAAACATCAAACAATTGTAGTAATGTTATATCCGTGTACGATGCAGTACTGCAAGTCTTGTAATCATAACCGCCCACAGGGGCCACGGCTATAAACATGGGTCCGCATAGTAACGGTTGCGGAGATATGGACCACTATTCGTCTTTCAAACATTTTATTTTATTAGGAATAAACCGACAAAGGAAGCTTTTAACAAACAAAAAACAAAGTTATAGAAGATGTTCAAAGTGCCCTTCGTCCATTTCCAAGTAGTCACGACATCTTCGTCTCAACGATATTCGAACTCTTTCGAAAACACCCTCCTTGGTTTGGATTTCTTGACACTTTTGATCAATTACAGGAGTACCATACACTAATGTCTTCAAATATCCCCAAACAAAGAAAGCTAGAGAGTTCAGATCAGGCGATCTTGGAGGCATGATGGCTTCAGCTCAAATTTCCATGGCCCTTAGAGCGCACTTACATCAACTTTTCCACATAGATAGGTAGGAAGGGCCGGACCTGTTGTATGGCTTCCAAGATCGCCTGATCTGAACCCATTTTTTGTGTATTTTTGTGGGTGTTGGAACATGTTATGTTTTATAAGGGACTGTAAAATTAACCAGCATATAGCACGAAATAATTCTTCATATCCAGAATTCAATTTCATTTCAATTCACAATCAGCTAAGCCCCTACTGCTCCGCCATTGCTAGAGGCACAAAACAAAATATGGCGCTGATCATGAATAATCCATTCGCGCAGCTTTTAGCACATTCCAGTCATCATAATATAAAATTACATTTCAGTGATACATATACGCGTTTTTCATGTTGGTCCCCACTTAGAAATTTGTCTATAGGCGCTTAAATATATGTTTTTTCTTTAAATGGCCTCACAATAAAAGTCTAAGTTAACCGTTCATAAGTGCCTTTACTGGTCGGACAAAGCCCAAGAATATTTTGTAGAAAAACTCATAGTTTAGGCAGGAATTTTTGGAGATTTGCATTGTTGACCTATGTACCTGAAAATGTAACTGAAGAAATGTATTTGAATCATTTGGAAAATGCCATTAATCCTGCTTTATATACTTGAGCAAGACCTTCGTTACCATGCCGAAAATTTAATTTTTCAACAAGATGCCACATTAAGTGATATGCCTGTGAGACAATTTGCAAATGAAATATTTCAAGAATGGATTGGAAGAAGAAAACCTACACGTTCACCAGATTAATCGCCGTTGAACTTTTTCTATGGACTCAAAGACGAAAATTTATGCTACAAAATAAAAGAACTGTCTTTAGACAGATGGCCTTTAAAATGAAGTTCACCTCTTGGGGTCAAAATGTGGATAATGCGTACATCTACAAAATGTTTCCCCCTCAAACTAAAAGTGACGGGTTCAAGAAAATCTGGGTGACAAGTCTTTGGTGGACCACGCTATACATATATCTTTCTCTGTTCGGGTTTCCCCATATAGTGACATTTTTTAGTGCAAAAAATACGAAACTAAACTAAAATTGTGATAATGCCTGTTCCATCGTCGATAGCCATTTGAAGTATCTCAGTTTCAGTCAATTTGCTGTATAAATTAACTTTATTGCCCTGTTCTAGCAAGGAAAGTTAGTTATTAGTTACGTAAAGCTCAAAATCGATTCCCAGTGCTATCAACTTTGTAATTAAAAAGGGGCATTAGAGAGGAGATTAATTTTCTTAATAGCATTTCCACATTGGATGTCTACTATAAAAGAAAATTAATGCCTCATCGTAGTTTATATAAATGCGACTATGGCTGATTTTGATGTAGGGTGTTTACTATTTTTCTGCAAACAGATTACAAACGATTCCGCTCGTAGAAGCCATGCAGACTTATTGCATTCTCTCTGCATTCATATAAACGCTTAGCCCAAATATTTTACATTCCATAACAATAATAATGCACACCAGACAATAAAATCATAATATTGCATTTATAACCTTTTTGTAGAGAAATATTAATACTGATATTTCTTGTTTCTACTATTCATTTAATATCAGATTTTTAATTTGGTACCAATAAATATCCCTAGTGTTCAAATTATTTCCTTTTATAAATTTAAGTTCGTGGGATATTCGGTAGGAAAATTTCACACCAACCTATCTATTAATTTGAAGGTACAAATGAGGATGATGTAATGATATTTAGAAAATAATTAAATGTAGAATATAATTCATAGTAACTTACTGTTTTTGAAAAGTAACGCAATTAGTATTGCTAAAAGACTGATTATTAATTCATTATTTAGAGGAAAAAGTCAGCATAAGCCAAAAAAAGAATATGATGAATGTGATGTAAATATTCTACTTTATAATCAAGAATATCGTTTTAAAGTAAATATTTATTACAAAGTTTTTGACGTTATTAGTCAATTAAACAACCGTTTTGAAGGGATAGAGAAGACTGTTAACAAAATCAATGACGGAAGAATTATTTAAAGCTTTTTAGCAAACTTATCCTTCCAATATATCCTCAGCATTTCCTTTTGCAAATTATTGCCTTATCTTCCCTTAAAGATATTAGAGAAAATGATACCCTACCTTCAAATTTTGCGGAGGTATATACAACTTTAATATTATTTTTGGCGCTTCCTGTAACCATTGCGTGATCAAAACGCTCATTTTCTAGATTAAAAATAATCAAAAACTATTTGAGAAATTGTTGTTCTCAAAATAGTAATTTGACATTGCTTAGTATAGAGGCCGAGGAAGCTGCAGCAATGAACAAAACTGACTTAATCAAAGTTTTTTATGTTATTTTTCAGTATTGTTATTTTTAATCTTATCACATATTTTTTTGTAGCAAGTCAAATTTGGCGGGTGGGCCCAAAATCTGAAGCTACGCCACTGAACGGAACAAAACTCAATAAGGTTCTAATTGGTTGTAAAACATTAGTGTGATATTTTCTGAATATTATAGTATATTTTAAACAGTTAACTTATGCACTGGTTAATTATACAGGGTGAGCCAGAAAGAATGGGTCGATACTAAGCTGGAAATACTAGACACCAAAATATTATGTTTGAGCTCATCATGTCTTATATGAATGTCGCTGGTTTAAGAAATATGTATAGGGTGTTCAAGGTTTAAATTTTATTTTGAAATTTCCCAATAATTCTACATAGAAAATGTACTCTTATTTAGGTCGTATTTTATTTAGGATTTGTTATTATTGCTATTATCAATAATTGTTATTGTTATTTGCATCTTTTGGGAATAAAAAATTACCACAAAATACATTGAAACATTTAAATACAAATAACTCAGAAACCGATAAAGTTAGGCGACCTAAACAAGAGTAGAGCAGAGTAGTACATTTTATGTAGAATTGAACCTTCTTTTAGCTTTTTAAGTTTTTTTAAGCTCTACAGACATTATTTAACAACAATAATTGTTTTCATACAGATTATGACAAATGTCAAATGCCTGTTAAGGTGTACGTTTCTGTTTACGTATAATTTTTAAATTTATAAATTGATACAACGTAAAATAATAAGTATTTTGTGTTTTTATGGTGAAACTGTATATGTAGGAGCAGCAGTCCATTATTAATACGTATGTACAATCGTTTGCAATAATAATGACACTCTCTTAAAACAGTTTTTGAACTTCTGGAAGTTCTGAATAGAAATGTCATTAAATCTCTCTTGGTAAGTGAAACAACTAATAATGTTAAAAAATTAAAGCAGATTTCAATATGAATACGTCAGAAGTTCAAAATAAATCGCAAAATTCATTTTAATAAGTGTCATTAATATTGCAAACAATAGTACCAAGTTTTGCAAAAATATAAAATATTTCGACACAAAAGCTTTGTATGAAGTAATGGGACGGTATCAGTGTCGCATATTTTAATGTTTTAAAATAGTAGATAAAAAAATACGTACATTTTTGCAAACGAAATTAAACAATTAAATTACAAGGCGACGCAACTTAGCAGATGATGGGTAAGGTAAAGCCTTGTCCTCATGGACGCGAATTCTTCAATGGCGGAAAAGTCTCAACTTTCAGCAAATTTCGTCAACTGTAACATTTTATATTATTTGACCATAAAACTGTCGATGGTAGATTATCAGAAGGTCAAATCAATATATGTATACTAACCCCACATAACGATGAAAACAGCTATTTTGCTATAATCACTAAAAGTTGAGACTTTCCCTTCATTAAAATTTAAATCAAAAACTGCGCACATTTTTAAATTTTTCTATTTTTTACTGTACAGAAATCTTGATGATATATGCATAAATATATACAGTGTACACTGTAAAAAAGGCAAAGAATTCTATAGATATGTCTAGACATTACAACAAGGCTCAACTTTGTATTTCTAGAGCTATCAACAGTTTTCATTTACTGTATAGTAGTCATGAATTAAAAAATATGTATGTTTCACCTTTTTTAAACAATATGTCTCTTTTTCTTTTCAGGGATCTTGCTAAGGAACACGGATGTGGTTTTATGACAGTAGACTGTACAAGTCACTTTACAGCCTGTGCGTTGAAGAAATTGGGCTTCGACCTCCATTATTCTCTGAAATATTCTGATTACAAAGTTAATGGAGAAGTTGTGCTAAAACCTGCACCTCCCCATGTTGCTGTTACCGTATATACACAAAAAATTGATTAAAATCATATCCAAATTTTAAAACCATATAGGTATTCATATCCAATGAAGATACAGTCGAAATATCCCTAATAATGTTTTCATGTTTTAAATTATTAGCATAATATAAGTAGATACATCATTTTTTAAATCTGCAGTTAGCCATAACAAAGCCAAAATGTTTCAATGTATGTGCCAAATTGTGTAGTACATTCAAAAACTCATGGGTACTCTTTTAAATGAATTTTGCGGTTTCTTTTGAACTGCCGACGTATTTGTAATGAAATCTACTATTAACATAGTTCTTAGTTGTTTCATTCACCAATAGAGATTTCATGACATTTTTACTCAGAACTTCCAGAAGTTCAAAAATTGTTTTGGGGAGTGCCATTATTATTGTGAAAGCATGTACATACATACATATTACTGCAATAATAATGACACTCTTTAAAATTAATTTAGCGACTAAGAAGTAATACCTTATACTTAAAATCAAAAGTAAATTTCATTGCTCATATGCCAGCAGTTCAAAACATCTAAATTTATTTTATGTCATTAATATTATTGCAATAGTATGACATTAAATAAAATAAAGACATGTTTAAAAATGATCAAATTCCATTTTCAACAAGTGTATAAAATGAAGAAAAAAATTTGAAATTACAAAATCAGTTTTTAAGATTAGAACTGAAAGCAGCAACATATATATTAGTTATATCCTTGACTATATAAGGGTTATATGCAATGTTAAGCAGTTTTGTAGAATGGATAATACAGATGTAAAACTTTTAATGACAAACATTTATAATTTTTCATCAATATTTATTGTAAAATATTTGGATATGTGGTAATAGTTACTCAATATTTAGTATATGTTAATATATGTTGAATTTTGAATTGCTTGTGATAAAAGGTGGAAAGTAATTGATTTTATAAAAAATATTATTTCTCTCATCAGTTAAAAAGAAATTATAAATAATTACTATTTCATACATTTCCATGAAATTAAAATATCCTTTTATATCGTACAATTGCACAAAAAATATAATTTATTATTAATTACTTATTAAAATCGAACACCAAAAATAAATATGTCATAAAATTACCATAAAGCACAAACCTAATCCATTTTAAGTGAAAATAAAATATGGTGTTTGAATACTTTGCTAACAATCTGTGTAATATAAAACATTCCAACTTTTTCTAATTTGGTACAAATTATGTAGTATTTGGTTCCCAGTGCATAGAAAGATAAAGCAGTTACTGACTGATGATACCTTACTTTATAAAGGTGATTGTTGTACATGTGACTGAAAAAGTCAAATATAAATAAATGTTAAAAATTTAAAGTACAAATCGTAGAGTAGATAGTTGTTAGAAATTAAGAACAATTTATAAAATTTGTTACGTTTTGCTATTCTGACTGTAAAATGTGTTACATATATAAATAAATTTATGTTATTTATACCTTAAACTGTTTTTATGAACCTATTATACAGGGTGTTTCTAAAAGGTCTGAACAAAACATTACCACATATTTCTTGGGTGAAATTACCCTCCAATATGAAGGGTGTTGGTGTTACAATTTTATTTTAGTTTCTCTTCAATAGCTTCCTTATTAATTGTAGTAAATACATAAAAGTTGATATAACAGAGATCTGTGACAGGAAATTGAAAACTGATCTCACATTTGATGTATGGGTCATTCCATTTAAAATCGTCTGAAAATAATAAAAATTGTTGCCGACCCATTTTACATTTTGGTGTAACTTTCAAAAACTCTACTCTAGGGTCCCAAACAACAAAATTTACACGAGTTTGATTTTTACAAGCGCTTGTTTCCGCCTATTTAAATAAAGACTCTTAACAATTGCTATTTTTAAGCTTTATTAATATTTGCTGTCAAATTTTTCTGTTTGAAGATATTTGAATGATCAAGACGGAGTTCAGAGTGGGAAAGACAATAGTTTCAGTGTAAATGAAGATAATTGGCTCGAACAATCCCTTTGAATAATAGCAGCGTGCTAAAAATAACAAAACAAGTGATGTAGTCATTTAAAGTTGAAGGTAAGAACAGTAGATTCTGTGAATATCAGAATTTTATCTCGCAGTCAACGCGCTCGTTTCATAGCCTGAATATTGGGATTTTTAAAAATTTCAAAACTTCAAGCAAAGTTTTCTTCTATAAAGAGTGGGCTACTCAGGTCAACTTGTGGCTGAATTTTGTCTATGATATGTATACTTAATTCCCGTGGAGCATGAATTTTTAACTCTCAACAGTTAAGACCTAGTCGATTGAAATTCACGAAAAATTACTAAAAAACACTCATTTTCAGCACGCTGCTATTATTCAAAGGGATTGTCCGAGCCAATTATCTTCATTTACACTGAAACTACTATATTTCCCACTCTGAATTCCGTGTTGATCATTCAAATATCTTCAAAGAGAAAAATTTGACAGCAAAAATTAAGCTTAAAGTGCTTTGAAAAATAGTAATTTTTAGTGAACACTATCTCAGTTAAATAGGCGAAAAATAAAAATCAAAATCCTTGTAAATTTTGTTGTTTGGGATATCAAACTTCGATATGCATATTTAAACCTAATAATTTTCAAAGTTACACCAAAATCTAAAATGGGTTAGACGATTTCAAATGAAATGACCTGTATATTATGAAGGGTACCACCTACACTACTTTACCACTTTACACGCAGTTAAATTGTCATACCTTTTTTAACTGGGGTGTTTTTCATTAAAAAAATTCTTATTCCATGCTTTTTAATAAATAAAGGTAAACTTGGTAAAAATCATTCATTTTCAACAACCCTTTTTCTTAAGACTGGGCCAAACTAAATTTAAAATTTTGGAGCATGGAAAGACTAAGCAACAATTTTTTTTAACCAATGAGATAACAGGATTGTAGAAACCAACGAGTCAACAATAATTAAAATGATTAAAAAAATAATCATCACATTACACGTCCCAGGAATATATGGTAATATTTTGTCCAAGCGATTTAGGGAAACCCTATGTTCAGTATTTAAAATAAAAGAACAACCATAGAGCTCCAAAGATTAAATGAGAACGCATGAGTTTTAAATATAATAAAAATGTTCTTTTATTTCCTTTATCCTGCTAAACTGGTATTGAGGATTATAATAAAATACTGTTATGTTTTATCCTTGTATTTTGCTTTTTCATAGTTTTGTAAGATAATTTCTAGTTGTTTTTCCTTGCCGTTTAACGCAGCTGCTTCTCGAACTTGCCTCAATGACTCTTGTGCGGCATTTGATCTTTTAATCATTTCGTCTCTGTTAAATGTCAACGAATGCCTGCAATATAGAAGGTTTGTAAGAGATCATACCACATAACATTAATAATAAATATGCATACAATTACTTAATTTTCACTACATTAAAAACCAATACCTTATAGCTAAGACTTGAAGACTCACTACAATTGTTGTAATTGTTAAACAAAAAATGACTACTGTTAAGTTAGATACTCTTTTCAATCCTCTAATTCCATAATAAGGTTTATCTTCATACTTTTTATCGTCTGCTTTATTTCGATTAATATAAAATGATGGATCCTTCCAAGGGCTGAAATTAGACATAAAATAAAGAACAATGAATATACGTACTTACTTACACAAAGGATATAGCTTCTGATTTGGAAAAAATAAATAGTAAAAATCATACTCAGATCCAAATTGATCCCTGTAGGGAACTCTAATTTCGTTCCTGTGAGAAAATCCTTCAGGTGGTCCTAAACCCAAGTCATAAAGTCGTCTCGACTGCGTTTTGCTTAAAACTTTATAAGCTTCATTTATCTCTAAAAATCTTTTATGAGCATTTTTACTTTTATTTACGTCTGGATGATTCTAAAAATAATATAGGTACACTATATATAAAATTATAACCACATTAATCTGTAAAAATTCCTTGATTTAATTCATTCATTCAGGTGAAATTAAAGTTGCATAATATATGCCTACCTACCTCTTTTGACAATTTAATAAATGATTCCTTTATTTCTTTTGCTGAACAAGTTCGGGATAAATTTAAAACATCATAGTAGTTACCTAACACTTTGCTGAAAAATATTTTTTGTATAGAAACTGCTGTAAATCGTATAAAATTGTAATAGACTCCATATACATCGACAGAATTAGAAGTTTTGGATTTGATCTAACCTACAAGAAATGTTCGAATATATACCTAGAAAAATATTTAGAGATGTTGTTTGGATTAATGTACTGAAACAGTGTGGAATATAATGTTACAGGCATGCTAATTTAACTGAGAATTTTGAGTCATTTTAAGGTTGAAGGTTGAACTTAAAGTATTTACTTGATGACTTTTATGACCTTGGGATCATATGTTTGCAGTTGACATTTGATTTTTTATTCAGAATTGACAGTTTCTAGGTTTCTATGTTCTGTATTTCTGTGGTTCTGATACCGCAAACCAAGGTCATTTAACCATAACTAACGGTCGAGCCACAGTATACTGCGTCGGAGTCAAGGACGCCACAAAAATCTCGTAAAGACAAAACATAGGGCGTATTCAGACAAGGTCAGCCGCTAATTAAAAACTGCTAGAATGCTAACAGGGTTGTTAATCAGCAGCTTAAACAACACCGAATTATGTGCTGATTGTTCTCCGCGGAGCTGCGAAAAAATATGTAACATATATATTCATGGCTGCCCTAAAAGGTCCAGAATCTCTAAAACTTGGTTTTTTATGCCAATTTACGTTGGTTGTATTGTAGCGTGAAGCTCATTTGTTTATTGTGATTGGTCACATTCTTTAATGACATTTAAAATGACAGCAAGTTAGTTATTTTCAGATCGCAATGCAGCCATCATATTTGCACAACCGCCAACATAAAGCAAATAAATTATTTTCTGGACCTAGGTCCCTAGAAAACGCGGCACCTGTCACGTGACCTATATTATGAACCGACGCGTCTATATTTTTTCTAGGTTTGTGGGTAATTTACTAATTTGAAGCGATCCCCGATCCAGTGCTGCAGCCAGAGACAACAAAGAATCTGGCTGCAGCCCTTTTCACTTTTCAGCTTGAATTCTTTTAGTTATTGGTCTGTGTTGAATTCGCGGAATGACCACTGAAATGTAATTTTATATTATGATGACTGGAATGCGCTACAAGCTGCGCGAATGGATTATTTATGATCAGCGCCATATTTTGTTATGTGCCTCTAGCAATGGCGGAGCAGTAGGGGCTTAGCTGATTGTGAATTGAAATGGAATTGAATTCTGAATATGAAGAATTATTTCGTGCTACATGCTGGTTAATTTTACAGTCCCTTATAAAACATGACATGTTCCAACAATAACACCCACAAAAATACACAAAGAATAACACTGAAATACAATATAAAAGAAGATGCCACACTGTAAGTCAATGACGTGTTTACAAACAAAATAATGGGAAATTAAGAACACAATTCATATCGTACGTGCAGATGGTTGTCTCTCTCTCACCCACACACATAACCAATGAAGTATGTCGTTGCTGAGTTTCATGTGCCTCCTTTTGTCTGCTCCTAGGGTTGGTACCTTTATTTGGATGCGCAATGGGACTTAACGCATTCCATATCGTATATTTCAGTGGGAATGACTTTTGGTTTGGTTTGATT
Source organism: Monochamus saltuarius (assembly GCA_025584915.1). NCBI lineage: Eukaryota > Metazoa > Arthropoda > Insecta > Coleoptera > Cerambycidae > Monochamus > Monochamus saltuarius. The sequence goes on along the minus strand of CM046724.1, from coordinate 21,015,089 downwards.
GACAAATGACAATTATATAAGTGATGATTGATGAACATAGAAAATATATTATTATGGGTAGTACTATATTTTCTATGGTGATGAATGACAGCTTTTATATGTTTTGTGAATGACAGAATGACATTTGACTTAAATGGTTGTTGTTGTTAGATTACGTTTGTGATTTGGGGCAGGTGTAAAAATAATTAATTTTACCGTGTTCTAATCTAAAATAGTTCCTATTTAATTTCTCAGATATTAACATGAACAAACAAGATATATTTCTCCAATATTCATTTTTTTGGCTGAATTCAACGTTTCTTAAAATTTGACTTTTAACCGCTTTTTTATAACGTCAAAACTTTCAGCGGTCCAGCATATGAAAATATATGCTTTACTGCTTTAAAACAGCGCTACAGCGAACTGGCCGCAAATCGTTTATTCAAGTAACCGCTGGTAACCGCTGTGTCAAAGCGCTGATGTTCCCTGAATGCGCCCATTGATTAGAGAATTTAAGCCGAGCCGATTGTTGATTAGAGCAGATTAGAGTTTAAATCGATTGTCGATTATCATGATACGTAAAACGTATTATACTTATACTACTTACTTATTAATTATACTTATAATTTTTCTAGGTTTGTGATCGTTCTCTGAAGGTATACTTGCGACAAGAATTGAGACGACTTCACTGAAATGAAATTTTATATTTTTTATATGCACTGACTATAGTTGACTTCCAAAATTGTAGTGTCTAATCGCTAGCTTGTTGACAAGCGCAATGGGCAAAGCGTGCAGCAACATTTCATAGGTGTACTAAATTTGAAGACAATTATATATATATTATAATGTTTCTGTTTTACTGAGAAAACACATCAAAACTATTCCAAAAAACTGCTATAAATATCTGTACATACCACAAAGTCACTTATCAATGATCTATACACTAATAGCAAAACGAGTCTGTGTAAAAAAATACAAATAAGACACTAAATTTTAATTATATAAACACTTGTTATTACCATGAATCCTTTAATACTGAAGAATTAGTCGCTAGAAATTGAAGGAAAATATATAAAATCACAACGTAAACACACAGTTTCAATAATGACATCAAATTTGATACTGATACTGATGAACACGTCTCAACCGTTCAATCTTCCGTCCACCAAGAGGCCAACGTTGTTCTTATGGGAATAATCTTGTTGTCCAACCCTTGGCGGTCTATTTTTCATATATGCCACTTTTAATTTTTCAAAAGGCAAATAAAGTACATAATCAATTTAATATGTATATATTTCAATATGTATCATTATTACATAATAAATAAGCTATATTTGAAAAAATCCTAATTAAAACAAGGCATTACTTGGAACGCCAAATCAGGCTACTTTTACTCGAAATAAAATGATGTGAAAAATTACATTCCGATTGATTCTTGCAGTATTTGCCAAATTTACACGGTTTAGGATGGAAAAATTGGCAGTTACTGTTCGTACAATTAGGAAAAAATTTACAGGTCTGAAGTCCCGAAGCTGCCAATTTAGCAGAAGCTCCTGATGAAATAGCTCTTGATACTGAAAAGTAATGCGGTCAAAATTGTTTACACCAAATTTTTCAGGATGTCACAGTTCAAGGATGTGCAGTTATTAACTAAACTGAAGTCAGTCTACCTGCTAATGTTATAAATGTGAAAATATTAAAAAATATATGTTGCATTACAATTAACACAGCTAAATAATGTAGTAATAAATAATGGCTTTTAAGAACAATTCGTAAATGAATCTATGGGAGTAAGGTACTTTATGAAGATTTTTCTACTATTAAGAGGGCCATATGTTGATGAAGGGTTTACTGTTTATTACATTTTTGAAGGGATGAACAAAACAAACAATAATTTAATCAAACACTAATGGGGCATTCCACGCCAACTCAGCAGTCGATCCCACATCACCCTCTCAGATCTGGTTCAAAATTGGTACATCGATTAGTACAATCGAAAAAAGGATATTCCCAAATTTCCAGCCCCTAAGACCGCTTCCTGTCATCAGGGGCCCATAGTGAAGTTTTCGACCATTATTTCACGTCCAGGGGTCTGAAATCGGTTTTTCGTGTACTGACGCGGCATTTTGGTCTAATAAAATGATCAAAAATACATAGGAGATGCGAAATTTCCCGTTGAACACGATGCCACCATCCGTTTTCCGATATCTAACAAGGGGAGCCCGGAAAACGCGAAAAACCGCGCTTTGGTAAAAAATCTGATATCTCAAATACGGTCGCTTCAAATTGCCTGAAAATTTACCAAAAGGCTCTTCAATTATTGCATTTTCTAATGTTAATACGCGCGTGGTGATCATTATATGTAAAAAAAAAGTTACACGCGTTTTACGGGTTTTATATGGGATTTTCTGTAATTTTTTCATTGTAACCGCTCCACTGGCCCTATCCAGTTGGGTAATAATTGGATTTTTTTGTCTCCCTGTCTTTACAAACACAGAAATTTCTCTCTCCAGCCAGTATTAGAGAAAACATTATTTATTCAATGATTTATTTCACAATTTTTCGTAAATTTTTTGATTTTTGAGCAAATTGACATTTTCTGCAGCTTACTTCTATTATTTGTAAAAAATATGAATATAATATAATATAACGAATGAAAATCGCAGTAAGAAATAAGAAAACCCATATTACAATCATTGTTGACACTATACATCTCGATATTATTTTCACTATTTTACACGTTCTTATACATTATTCTATCTAAATAATATTTTCTCTAATACTGGCTGAGAGAGAAATTTCTGTGTTTGTAAAGACAGGGGATAAAAGAGACGCTTGGTAAGAGAGAAAAATCCAATTATTACCCAACTGGATAGGGCCAGTGGAGCGGTTACAATGAAAAAATTACAGAAAATCCCATATAAAACCCGTAAAACGCGTGTAACTTTTTTTTTACATATAATGATCACCACGCGCGTATTAACATTCGAAAAAGCAATAATTGAAGAGCCATTTGGTAAATTTTCAGCCAATTTGAAGCGACCGTATTTGAGATATCAGATTTTTTTACCAAAACGCGGTTTTTCGCGTTTTCCGGGCTCCCCTTGTTAGATATCGGAAAACGGATGGCGGCATCGTGTTCTACGGAAAATTTGGCATTTCTTATGTATTTTTGATAATTTTTTTAGACCAAAATGCCGCGTCAGTACACGAAAAACCGATTTCAGACCCCTGAAGGTGAAATGATGTTCGAAAACTTCACTATGGGCCCCTGGTGACAGGAAGCGGTCTTAGGGGCTGCAAATTTGAGAATATCCTTTTTTCAATAGTACCATCCGATGTACCAATTTTGAGCCAGATCTGAGAGGGTGACGTGGGATCGACTGTTGAGTTGGCGTGGAATGCCCCTAAAGCAACAAAACAGTTCTTAAAGAATGTGTTTTTTATTTTATCTGAAAGTTGCATCATTCAGACACAATTCTAAATAAGCATTTAAAAAAAAACAATTATGACAGTTACCCGAAGTTTTATAATTTGGTTTTAAATTTGCCCTAAACTGATCCTCCAATTGGATTAACAGTTGTTGAACGTATAAAATTTCACATTTTATTTAAAGCAAATATTGTAACATAAATAAGTTTGATAAAGTATTTTTTTTTTTGGACGTTAAATATTGTTGGGTTTCTTGGTATTTGGCGTGCCTCCCTGCAGTAGTAGAGAGGGGCAACTGTATACAGGAGGGGGTGGAATATGATTCATCCCTATTTTGAGTTCGTTTTTAAATTTAGTGTGTTTAAGTATTTGGAGAAGCATACTCCATACTCTCGCCAACAATTATTAGCATATAGCAATTTGTATATAAAAAATATTACATTAATATTGTGCACTAGAAAGAGTGAACTGAATTTATTCATTAAATAGTAAAGCTAAACTGTTGTTTTACTACAAGATTGAGACTTCTAAGGAAGTTTTTAAGAGAAAAATATTAAGGGTTGTATAAACCAGCAATAATCAAAATACAACCCCACAGCAACAAATATATTAGGTTTGTTTCAACAGCCGTCGAGAACTGGTTCATAACTGTCAAAAATGTTTCACCACAACGTCGTATGTCTCATTTGCCGAGAGTACATTAACAATTGAACTGATTGACTAGTTCTGGACGGTTCGGAATCGCTTTTTGCTGTTGTTGGAACAAACCCATTATTGGGCCTAAAAGACTACAAACTACAAATGGTATCTCGAATCTCTAGTTCCCTGCCAATAAGCTTGTTAATATACGTTAATGTTGTTAAATTCCATTAAACTTATAGCCAATAAATTTTTTTATTGAAACTTTAGGCACGGATTATTAGCCGAGAATAACAACTATAATAGATAAGTGACAAAGTTGATCCCAGCAAAAATAATGGAGTAGGGGGTAAGCTGGCTAACTGTCAATTTGACATACTTTGCCGGTTGACGATTCTCTGTTGTTATCTTCCGATTTATTTTATAGTATTATATATATTATTTACAATCCTATTAAATAATAAAAATGGTAACAAAAATATCAATTCTAGTTGGGATTCTATAACTGAGTTGTTAAGTAAATACAAATTGATATAAACAATTTTTTGTTTATGCTGTGCAAACTATAGTTTTTCAAAATATGTGTGAGTACATAAAATAGTTTATATTTGAAGTAAAATGTGTTTTATTTATTCTCTTTACAAAAAAACAAAAATTTAATATTTTTAATAGCTAAATTAGAAATATTTACATTACAAAAATTCCTGTAAAGCTATATTTTATTATAACTTTTTTGCGTCATTAGTGAGGTATACTCAATAAATTTTTTATCAGTGAATATAGCATTTATTATGCCCCACGATCATTTCTGTAAGTGAATTAGACCAGCTATCTGTCACTATGACATATTCAAAATTTTGCCCCACCCCCAAACTTGCTGACAGAAGTGCTGACAGTGTTTGTCACTTCTCTATGATTGCTATTCTCGGTTATTAGACAGTTCGGCGTCTTAGTGACAACTCCTATGATTTCGACGTCCCACATTTCGTGCTTTTCGAGACACCTGCTGCGCATTTAGCTGAATGCTTTTCAGACGCGAGCAAGAACAATTGGCTTGACTATTAATAATAAGAGGCTTAAAAAATTGTCAGTTTTCAAAATTTTTGCGGTAAATTTAAATTTCAGGGTAAGTTTAAAAAACTTCAAGTTCAAAAAATTCAGAAACAGAAAATTTCCAAATTTCATGTGAAACTTCAGTGCCTCACAACACTACGTAAGCGTGAAATCACCAATCGACGTTCAAACATCGATTTATATAGTAATACATAGAAGATAGGAGGTATCACTATGCTGCTACAGATTACCAAAATCAGAGTTTAAATAATTATGTCTTGTTATTTTGTTTTTATCACTTATGCGCTCTCATGAGTAAGTTAGAAATAGCATCTAGTAGAATGATAATACATATCGTGAACCGAGAACAGCGCTGTTAATAGCCGCATTTCCCAAACTGTTTACTAGATAATATTAATGACAGATTTACTTACTTAACTTAGCAGCGCCTGCATGACTATAAGGACATTCCCTCTTTGTGCAGGCACTTCCAAACTTGCAGGTGGGATGCAAAAACAAGCATTTCTCTCCAAACTTGCAATGCGGAAACATTTCACAGGTGCTGCTGGGATGAACAAATTCGCATTTATCCCCTTGCCGGCAATTCGGCCAGTACTTACATCTCTCTTTATTTTTAACTGAAAGAGGGGGATGTACTAGGGGAAGTTTGTCTGGTATATTGGGTTTACTGCTGACTGTAGAAGTAGACACCTTGTCGAAAATGATGGGGGAAGGAGACTTCTTGTTATCAAGCCTAGATTTTACGGGCAACTTTAAGGGAACTGCAGGAGATGTTTTTCTGTCCAGCCTATCTTTAATTGACAACTTGGGTTCGCCATATTTTTTTTCGGCTCCTTCAAGTGTAACGATAAATTTTTGATGAATTTCTGTGTTGTCATTTAGATCTGAAAAAAATAATAATACATCGCAATAACTCATTCTCATAAGGATGGCCAAATGACCAACCAGATTTACCAGAGAACGTGACAGGTTACTTTTGGTTATTGCCTAGTCACTTTTAAATTTCATTTATTTTCATTAAATTTGCACAACTAAATGATACAAAAAATATTGATTCTACAAAAGTACAATTCTAGTACAAAAGCCACAAACCGAAAAAAAAATTAGACTGTGCTGTTACATGATGTAACTTACGAAATAGGTGCTGTGTCTCCTAGGATTCCAAGCTCTACAAATGGATGTTTTATTAGCTTTATGTTGGAAGTTCAGCAGATTTGATGGCTTTTCAATATAGCATGAAATTAGTCAATTTTAGTGTACTATCATTTAAACTGCGCAGGTCCGGATCTTTGAATAGTCCGGATTACTAAAGCATTACTTTAATTCAAATTTGCTGCTAATTTTGACCTCAGTAGTAGAGGGCGCCACTTATAGCATATCATGCTTCTATTAAATGAAAGAACTTTTTGCGGCTTAGTGTATATATCTGAGTGTTGCTATTATTCAAAATGGGAATTATGGCAATATGCAAAATTTCAAGATTCCGCATAAAATTCTTCTCCAAGCATTTATTTCTTGTAAGAATGCCTACTTGGCATTTGCAAATAACACAATGCACCATAATGTATACAAAACTCAAGAATTACAACTATAGTAATGAATATTATCAATATAATAACAAAAAAACAAAAAACGAGATACTGAAAATATAATTATTAAATTAATTTCTGAAATATAACCTAGAAAAACAAATGATTTTCACTCTACAGTATAACCAATGTAAATTGGAAACAAAAACATATTACAAGAATTGTGAAGCTTCCAAGTTAGCCATGAATTAGCGGTCGTCGACTATATGCCACAGTCTATATTTTTTCTAGGTTTGTGGTCAAAACCTATCAATAAATGTTCGTTTGTTTTGTGAAATTTTTTTGATGTCTTGGTATAATCCACCAATAAGCAGACTTATTATTAATGCTCTTAGTTAAAAAAATACAGCATAAGAGTAAGAGTTTACCGAATTTGCAGATCTTGAGAAACATTCTTACCAACCAACTAAGAATTCTGACGCAACTGACAATTTTGAAAATTCATCATTCAATTACTAATGGAATTAAAAAAAGAGATATTTATCATTTATTTTAAAGTACCTCCACATTAAACTATTGCTTTGCCCATATTTGAGAAAGAAAAAAAAAAGTAGAAGTAGATCAACATGATAGTAAATTATTGACAACTACAAATATTGGGGTTAAATTCAAAATGTTGTTGAAATTGGAAACATTAAATTGATCAATTTAAATTAAACATATGATTTTTAAATATCACTAACTAGTAATAATTATTAATCTTACCATCCGATAACCTAAGAGAAGGTATGTATTTTGGTGCTTCCTTTGGACTTTCTTTAATAGGTTCAGGTATATATTCTTCCTCATTTTTTCCACTACCTTCATTATTACTTGCTTTATCTTGTGAGGCATGCGAGAGAATTAAATGTTTAAGCTTATTTTTTTCTCTCTGAGAGAATTTCCTCATGGGAGGTACCTCCTCTTCTACAGTTTTTTCATTATTCCTAGTCATTTCCACATTCAAAGAGCTGGACTAAAATTAAACATTGCATTGAAAAATGTTGACAATTTCCCCTATTTAAAAAAAAAATACCTTCAAGTGGGATCCCACATGTGGTGTTTGAGCTACACTTCTCTGGGCTTCAGCTACCGCCTTTAGAAGAAGGTTCTTGTTGGGTTGTGGTGTTCCACATGGGATAACACGAGGTTTTACTTGGACCATGCTTCTTACTTCTCGTATTTTCAATTCATTTTCGGGCTCCGGCTCCTCTGGTTCTTTTACGGGTATCGAAACTTTTGACATTACCCCAAGTCTACTCAGAATACCCTAAATAATTAGAAATTACTGTTCAAGATAAATACTGCAATTACAAATTTCAGGAAACATCTACTCTGCAGGTTAATAATGCTCTGACCAGCATTAAATTATATTTGGAAAAACCTATAGCAAACAGCCCCAGTTAGTTGTCAGCAGTGCCAGCAGACTAGACATGTGTCGTTTGAAAATGATCCGTTCAATTGAACTGACTCTCAGTCATGAACAAAATGAAACGGCTCGTGAAGTACAAATGAATCGGCATTCGGCAGTCCTGGCACAACATAGTGTTGGGCAACTTTGCTTCCCGAATCGATTCAGTTGAATAGTTTTGTAGTTTTAGTAATACTATTAAATAATTCGTTTCCAATAGGTACATAAAAAATAATTTTGTAACTAGAAATAAACATGTAATAATAAAATATATACCTATTCCATATGATGTACAAGAAACATAAAAATGTGATGTACACAAATATATACTAGACTGGCATAGGTCATTAGATACCTGGCAGTATCAGCGTGAATGCTCCCTAGATTCTGACATTCCTGAATAAAAAATTATGGAAAATATCTATTAGACGGGCCCTCATGTTTCTCTGCATCTAGTCGATTAATACAATTCTACGAGATGTGCCTTATTAACTGACGTCTGCTTAACATGTAAGGACTATCTACTAATAAAAAATTCGGAATGTATCCGAAGCAGTCTTTAATTATAAAATTTTGTATAATTGCCCTAGCTCCATTAGACCACGTTGAACAACTACTGTAATGCTTTGACGGTAAATGTGTGGCAATGTTTTCAGGTATTTGTGTACATTTGCGTACTTTTTTTTTTACCTAGCAAGTACAGAAATGTTTGTAATAACAAGTTTTAATGTAAACAACAAAACAGAACAATTCAATATTCTTCAAATTTCTTTAAATATAAATCCTAGAAATAAATATCAGTAAGGTACATGTTACCTCCTTGTGCTACTTTATTGTTTCTTATTAAATCTACATTTTGTAAATAATTTTTTTTTCCTTCAAAGTGGCGTAAATCGATACACGAGAAAACCTGTATATACCTATCATAGTGGCTGAGAGACAGCCAGAGTCGGCAATAAACTAATATACTTTTGAAAAAAAAATTGTTCGCTAAATAAATTATTAATGAACGATTTCATTAATTCTCAATTTTCTCTATCTGATCTTAAAATATTTGTACTTAGTCATAGTTAACCCTGTTTATTTAATAAAATATAATTTAGATAAATATGGTATTTAAAAATTTTGTATTGCCAAATAAACTAAAATATTTACTTACTTCTTTTCTTAGACTAGATCTAGCACCATTAGAACGGTTTCTATTCCTATCTCTAGATCTCTCTCTTCTTCTTTCTTCAGAAGAACCTCTCCTAGAATTATTTTCTCTCCTACTTCGATCTGTCTTATAATCTTTTCTTTTTTTCCAGTCTCTTAACCTTTCCTCATTTCTGTCTTTTCCTGCCCTATCACTAGAGTACTTCAAAAAAGGTTCTTCTTCTTTTCTAAATTCAGACAAACTTATCCTACTCTTTAACGAATTTACAGTTAAATTATCATTTAGTCTGCTTCCTAGTCTATCTAATATTGATATCTTTTTGGGAGGACTTTCTTCTTCAAAAGTAATACGTTTATGCTCGATTTTTTTCTCAACATCTGTATTATTAACTGTTACCGCTTTAGCTTCTTCAACTACCGGTATACTATTTTTGCTTATCCTATCATTTTCATCAATTTCACTTTGAATATTTACCACCCTCTTAAATTTTTTCTGTTTATTTCTTTTTTCATCTAGAAGAAAGAAACTCAGTCTCAGTGCTATTTCACAAATATATTGTTACATAGTTTTTATGTGGAATTTATTTTAATATGAAGTCTAAACGATAAATATATTCCTTAACATGTACATAGCCAAATAAAAATGAAACAATTAAATATTAAGTTTATTTTTGAAAATTAAATTTTTTTTTAAAATTCTAGAATTACCTTTTTCGGATTTAATTTCAGGAAGTTCTTCTTCTAGATCACTATCGACCATAAGTCCAAGTCTGCTTTTAACACTTTTTATTTTTCTTTCAATCTCCTGCAGATCTTTTTCGCTAGAAGTACTATTAACTTGTGACAACAAAGGGATATCGAAAACATCATCATTATTGTTAGTACTACTTTCGGTTACATTTATTTTTCTTTGTTCAGAGAGCCGATTCGCATTAACCGGTAAATTATCCGTCAATGAATTAGTTTGCTCCATTTCCATATTTTGTTCTTTTTTTTCTTTAACCGATCCTAGATCTTTTCTTTCTTTTTTAACTTTAACATCAGGTCCATCCATTAATTTTCTCTTAGTAACCTTTTTATAAACCTCTGAAATATAAAATTAATAATAAATTACTGCATCTTACTCTCATTTATGGTTTTGCAATTGAATTTTCTAATCTTCTCTTTCAAATGATACATAGTTTTGTTTCAAGTAACAATTTAAATAATTATATGTAACTTACCCGGATTAGTAACAGTGACTTCCTTTAACTTCTTTAACACAATATGCAACCAGTCAACAAAGGTTGAAGTTTTAGTGGATAGAAACAAATTCAAGTCCTCGTTCATTTGTGATTTTGTTCGTTTATTCGCTACCATTACCATAATATAATCAGGTAGTTCATCATCTGCAAAATATTATTTATTATAAAACAATACACACATAGAATGGTTTAGATCTTACCTACATAACAACTAAGTTCCAAAAGTTTTGCTTTGATTGCAGACTGAAAATGATGGATTTTAGCATATTATAGGTAACCTTAAAATGATTATGGTATAAACTTACTCTCATTTTTTGCCCAACTTCTGCCCCTATGTTATCCATTTTAATATATAATTTAAGGAAATAATTCTAATGATTTTATAAATAAATATAATCAAGCAATATAATTAAATACCTCTGTCCTCATAAACGTCCAGAAATCATTTTTAATTTATTTATTAGCAAGCAGTACGCTTAAGCCAAGCTTAAGCATTGGTCGGTTGTACTTTGGTTAAATTACATCACAAAACTTATGGTTACAACTTGGTTAATGATTGTTCATTCGCCTTCTTGCGGTTAATAACTGCTAGAAATTCATAATTTTTAGTGAAATAATCATAGATACGATATCGGAAGAAATTAAAGTAATGAACTTTCAATTTACTAAACAATAAATACTTACTAATATAAAAAATGTCTTTTTTAGCAATATTGAAGAAATGTATGATGGTTTATATGACCCATCGTAAAAAAATCCTTAAGGAATTGTGTTGAGCTGTTGAGCATTTAACAGTTATCTTTTTTCTGGTGACAGTTGACAGTTAATTGACAGATTTTATAACAGATTTTTTATATTTAGTTGTCAGATGGTTGTCAGTGTCAAACAAATATTTTCAGTTTCAATAACAACTTTAATATTTAATAAAATAATAATTATGTAGAGAGTCATATGCTTTAAATTGTACCTATGACTGGAGCTAACGTTCAATTTCATAATCCTCCTCCCTTGTATCACGAGCATGGGGGGACTGTCTTACCCACTGGATCTGTAGAGGCAGGTGCACCCCCAACATATGAAGAGGCTATAAATCCTAATGGTATAGTGTATTATTTTCTTTAACTTAATTATGTTTATATTGGCGATAAAAATTGATTTCATATGTAGGAGAAAGTTATTTCATTACAGTGCTCATGCCGTGTTTGTATGTTATGTATCTCAAATTGTTATAAAATTTTCTTATACTTTTGCCAGAATTGATATATTTTGTGATGTTGATTCCAGCAAACAATCCTAGAATCATTTTTACTACTACATTTCTCTAAATTGATCAGTTATGAGGTGACCAACTGTCCTGATTTAGCCAAGTCAAAACTGACCATTAACTTCTATTTATTGCTTCTCATCTAGGCAGTTGCTGGCTATAAGTATTTACGATGTATATAATATTCTGATAACTTTTAATGCATTGCTTCTTCAGGAACTCATTTTGCATTTAATTTTTAGCTCCACCTCCTTCGTATGATTCCCTTTTTGGAAGAGTTCGAGAAGCTCAAAAAACTAGTAAAGGTGTTTTGGAATTTATGAAAAATATTATTATTATAGTTATAGGAACACGTAAGTAAAATTTTTTCTCGTGTATAGTTCTGCACAAAATGATTGTACTCATATTAAATAATTTTAGTTGGTTGTACAATAATATTAGGAGTTACTATTGTTATTCCAATATGTATGATAGTTATGGGGTCCATTTATTTACATGACTGTCCCCAAGGGGAATACATTCCTGTATATTTATTAGTAGGCGGTAAGTTTGTGTATTTGTTTATTATAAGTAATTCTCGAAAATAAAATTAGTTAACAACTTGCATATTAAGTGGACTGTAAGAGAATTGATTGCTTGCTAAAATAGAAGAAATACAGTAGACTCGCGATACCGTGAACACAAAATGCACCAGGGGTCTTCACGGAATCGAATTTGTTCACGTTAATGAAAGTATACAAAAAGTGAAAAAGAAGCAAGTAGTCTAGTCTGTAGCATTTTATTTATTAAGCTCTACATCAGTTTTTGTAAAAAATGTAGTTATTTTACTTTGAACTTGTTTACATGACAAATTTTTCAATATTGCTTTTTCGTAAACAGCTCTAAGACTAAGAATATCACTGATCTCCAATGAATTCTGCTCCGCCCACTTTAATACAGTGTTGATTGCTTCAATTGCTTCTGTGTGTGATACCCGCTGTTGAATAGAACGTTTGTTTACGTTACCAGGAGAAGCGGTGTTCACGTTACAAGGTAGATAATGGAACCAATATAGTGTTCATGTTATCGCAAAGTTCACATAAACGCAAGTTCATGTTATCGCGAGTCTACTGTATATCACATCAATGCAATTCATTTGTTCTGCTCAGTCCGCTTTAAAACAGTTTGGAAAATATTTTTGATTAAATTATAAGTCCGTAAATTATTAGTAATAAGTTCAGTTTCAGTCTCTAATAAAAGTTTAATGTGCAATAAAATAAGCATGTTGCCTTACGCCCTATGTATAAAAACATTTTTTTAGGCATTTTCGGTATAGTCAAACAACTATTACATTTGTCGGCAAGAGTTAGACAAACAGAAGAAGAGAGACAAGAAGAAAACTTAAGGCAATCTCCAACACAAACCTTATTAAATTGTTTTATGCTTGGATGGTTCATAATAGGTCAGTGTAGTCATTAGTTTTTTTGATATAGGGATTTTTTTCTAACCTTGATCATAATAGCAATGGTTTTGTATAGATAAAGACCAAGGATATAGGTACACTTTCAGCATTAAAAAAATTATATTGAGCATTATCCATTACTAAATTACTCTTGACCTGAAAATAGAGATTCCAATTATTTATGTTTTCTTTTAGATATGACGCTTACTAAATTATTGATAGTGTTTTTTTTTTACTATCATTACATGTTTATTTCAAAATACTTTAATTGGGTCGGGTAACTAATATATAAATTGTCTGGACAATTTGAAAGATTTACTTTTCTTTCTTAATTTCTGTTTTTCCAAAAATAATTACTGAACTAAATATTTTTTAAATTTAAAATTTTGCTTCATAATCAATCAATCAATAACAGGTGGGGAACTAAACAAGCTATAAAATTATGTGAGAATTTTTTTGTTAGTTTTCACTTCACTTATTAGTTTTATTAGGTTTTCTTTATACATAATTATATTTCTTAATATATTCACACTTAAGCTAGTTACGGACGGTGAGCGAAAATATAATATATTATATTTGTATTGTCATGGATTTCCTAACCCGTCTTTTTCTATTGCCAGAAAAACAAACGTTAATTAATCACTTCCCTTTATTAACTACTTTGTACACTACTGAATATTACAACTCAACTAAACACTATTTCACTTTTAATCTCTATCTAAATCGCTCTAAACACTCCAATTCAAGACTGTAATAGAAGACTAACTGACTCGGTCATTTATTCTTCTTTTATAGACCCAACGAATACTCCAGGTATATTCTAGCATCTCTAGATCCATGTCTCGAACGATTCTTGTCGATTCCCACTATTTCCAGTCGCGCCTCGATGATACACGGCATTATTTGTTTGTTTATCAGAATCGCATAGGGGCGATCGGGGCAATCTAGCGTTTTGCGATACTGCAGTCGTCGAATTGGGTGCGAGCGGGGCAAATTCCGTAACAATATCTTTGTAAAGAGATATATTCCTACAGACAAGTAAACTGCATAGATATAAATATATATATATATATATAAAGGGTGTCCGGAAAAGACGTGTACAACGGAAGACCACAGACTCCTGGGTTCAAAATAAACCGATTTAGCCCAATTTATCTATTTCCAAAATTGCTTTTCGCCGCTAGGAGCGCCAAAGCCCGCGAAAATTTTTGTTTATTCGAATATCAAAAGCGACTTGATCGATGTTAACCATTTTTGGGCTACGCATTTATAAGTCTAACCGACACTTTTTGACATTATTTAAAATCTTTTGCAGTTATTAGAAATATAAGAAAAATCATGTATCATGCAAATATAAGTACATATTTTTTTAAACCCCCTGTACAATTACTCTCAGTTTTTTTATATTAGTAGTTGACTTTATTTAGAAACTTTTTTTACACTTTCAGAATTTTGAACAGATGAGTAGTTTAGGCAGAAAAAATATTTTTCGTATGTCAACAGCATCCGTTCTGCAACAAATAACGAAGTACCAGAAGTAGGCTCTGATATTTTAAGTATCAGTTGTATGTCAAATCTAATCAGCTACTGAAGTTAGTCTCTCGATTTATTATTTTTGCTCAATTACTTAGTTACTTTAGATCTTACTTTATTTGTTGTTGTTATTGTTGTGTTTGTTTATGTTCCTCATTTGTCAATATTTCATCATGGATACGTATACATATTCGAACAAGTAGATATGCTTTTGGTTTATGGAGTTTGTCAAGATAACGGCCGCAAAAGTGTTAGGGTCTACATGGACAGATTCCCTCATCGACGAGTGTCAAATCATCAAACTTTGCCAACATCGAAAGGCGACTTTGCGAATTTGGTTCTTTACACCAAATTAATACAGTTCAAGGGCGTCAACGTACCACGAAAACTATAAAGGTGAAGGAACAAATCCTAGATAAGATAGAAGAGAACCCAAAAATTAGTGCAAGGCGCATTGAACAAGAAATAGGGATACCAAAAACCATAGTTCATGATGTTTTGAAGGAGCAGTTACTACATCCGTACCACATTCAATCGGTTCATGACCGGTTCATGAACCCTGAAAAACGTTTAGCATTTTGTAATTTTATACAAGAATAAAGAACCCATGATATCAATTTCAGCAAAAACATTTTATTTACAGATGAAGCATATTTTGCTAGGTCAGGAATTATTAATAACCATAACAAACACGATAATACTGATGAAAACCACACTGTACTGAAATAAGACATTTTCAATATGAATTCAGAGTGGGCGTGGAATTATAGACAACTTTATTATTGGCCCAGTTGTGTTTCCACATCGATTAAATGGGGTCAACTATTAAATTTTTACAGCAAGTATTACCTAATTTATTGACGATTTACCGTTACTACTTCGTCGTAACATGTGGTTTATGCACGATGGTGCACCCCCATTTTGCAATACCCGTTAGTCAGTATTTACATAATCTGTATCCTAACAGGCGGATTGGAAGAAAAGCGATGCTCTATAAAATGGCCACCTCGAGCACCAGACTTACCTCCTTGCGATTATTTTTGTAAAGTATATGCCTCACGAGTTAATAATAAAGAGGATTTTTAGGCGAATCAAGACGCAGTTAACATTTCTGAGGTAATCCAGTAATCATGGAGAGCACTACAACTTCGTAAAACCGTAAAGCGGATTACTTATTGCGTCTGAGAAAGCGGGTCACTGAGCATTTATTGTAAAGAGATCATAACTTTTTATTTGCTGTATTAATCTTATTATCTCGTATTTATTAAATAAAATATAAATAAGTTTTGGAATTTTAGTTATTTGTTGCAGAACTAATGCTGATATTCTTGACATACGAAAAATATTTTTTCTGCCTAAACTACTCATCTATTCAAAATTCTGAAAGTATAAAAAAAGTTTCTAAATAAAGTCAACTACTAATAGAAAAAAACTGAGAATGATTATACAGGGGTTTAAAAAAATATGTGCTTATATTTGCATGATACATGATTTTTCTTATATTTATAATGACTGCAAAAGATTTTAAATAATGTCAAAAAGTGTCGGTTAGACTAATAACTGCGTAGCCCAAAATGGTTAATATCGATCAAGTCGTTTTCGAGAAATTCGGAATAAACAAAAAATTTTCGCGAACTTTGGCGCTCCCTAGCGGCTAAACGAAGCAATTTTGGAAATAAGTAAATTGGGCTAAATCGTCACAAATCGTAAAGCCGATTTAGCCCAATTTACTTTCCAAAATTGCTTCGTTTAACCGCTAGAGAGCGCCACTGTTTGAGAAATATTTTTGTTTATTCCGAATATCTCGAAAACGACTTGATCGATTTTAACCATTTTTGGGCTACGCAGTTATAAGTCTAACCGACACTTATTGAACTTATTTAGAATCTTTTTCAGTCATTAGAAATATAATAAAAATGATGTATCATGCAAATATAAGAACATATTTTTTTAACCTCCTGTACAATTACTCTCAGTTTTTTGTTAGTAGCTGACTTTATTTAGAAACTTTTTTTATACTCACAGAATTTTGAATAGATGAGTAGTTTAGGCAGAAAAAATATTTTCATATGTCAACAATATCAGCATTCGTTCTGCAACAAATAACGAAAATTCCAAAACTCTCATTTATATTTTATTTAATAAATACAAGATAATAAAATATAACAAAAGAGTTATGATCACTTTACAATAAATGCTCAAAGTGACCACCGTTTTCTCTTATGCAACAAGTAATCCGTTTTACGAAGTTGTAGTGCAGCCTCTCCATGATTCCTGCATTACCTCGTAAAATATTAACTGCGTCTTGATTCGCCTAAACAATTCCTCTTCATTATTAACTGCAGAGGCATATACTTTAGTTTTTACTGCACCCCACAAAAAAATCGCAAGGGGTTAAGTCTGGTGCTCGAGGTGGCCATTTTATAGGAGCATCGTTTCCTTCCCATCCACTTGTGAGGATACAGATTATGTAAATACTGATAAACGGGTATTATAAAATGGGGGGTACACCATCGTGCATAAACCAAATGTTACGACGAAATATTAACGTAACAACAAATTAGGTAATACTTGCTGTAAAAAAAATTAAATATTTGACCCTATTTAATCGATGTGGAAGCATAACCGGGCCAATAATAAAGTTGTTGATAATTCCCGCCCACACGCTTTACTCTGAATTCATATTGAAAATGTCTTATTTCAGTACAGTGTGGATTTTCATCAGCATAAACGTGTTTGTTGTGGTTATTAATGATGCCTGACCTAGTGAAACATGCTTCATCTGTAAATAAAATGTTTTTGCTGAAGTTGATATCATGGGCTCTTTGATCTTGTATAAAATTACAAATTGCTAAACGCAGGGTCAATGGGTAGCAATTCATGTACCGATTGAATGTGGTACGGATGTAGTAATTGCTCCTTCAAAACATCATGAACTATGGTTTTTGGTATCCCTATTTCATGTCCAATGCGTCTTGCACTAATTTTTGGGTTCTCTTCTATCTTATCTAGGATTTGTTCCTCCACCTCTATAGTTTTCGTAGTACGTTGACGCCCTTGAGCCGCATTCATTTGGTGGAAGGAACCAAATTCGCGAAGTCGCCTTTCGATGTTGGCAAAAGTTTGATGATTTGGCACTCGTCGATGAGGGAATCTGTCCATGTAGACCCTAACACTTTTGCGGCCGTTACCTTGACAAAATCCATAAACCAAAAGCATATCTACCTGTTCGGATATGTATATGTATCCATGATGAAATAATGAAAAATGAGAAACAGAAACAAACACAACAATAACGACAACAAATAAAGTAAGATCTAAAGTAACTAAGTAATTGAGCAAGAAGAATACACCGAGAGACTAATTTCAGTAGCTGATTAGATTTGACACACAACTGACACTTAAAATAACAGAGCCAACTTCTGGTACTTCATTGTTGCAGAACGAATGCTGATATTGTTGACATACGAAAATATTTTTCTGCCTAAACTACTCATCTATTCAAAATTCTGAAAGTATAAAAAAGTTTCTAAATAAAAGTCAGCTACTAACAAAAAAACTGAGAGAAATTGTACAGGAGGTTAAAAATATGTGCTTATATTTGCATGATACATCATTTTTCTTATATTTCTAATGACTGAAAAAGATTCTAAATAAGGTCAATAAGTGTCGGTTAGACTTATAACTGCGTGGCCTAAAAATGGTTAAAATCGATCAAGTCGTTTTCGAGATATTCGAATAAACAAAAATTTTTCGCAAACTTTGGCGCTCTCTAGCGGCTAAACGAAGCAATTTTGGAAATAAGTAAATTGGGCTAAATCGGCTTATTTTGAACCCAGGAGTCTGTGGTCTTCCGTTGTACACGTCTTTTCCGGACACCCTGTATATAGCCTCTGTGTGTAATATTCTATACATTTTAATCACAAGCAATATTGTTATAATATATCAGATATATATTGTAGCTTAATATAGCCTGAACTATTCCGGAAAACGTCAAAATAAAGGCATCACAAGAATTATAACACAAACAGGAACATAATTAACAAACTAAAAGGTGATCTTCCGTAACTAGCTTTAATCTAGTAAGTTATACATTTATCTTCAAATTGAAGTAATACAAATGTTGAATGTGATAACGATGACATATTTAACTTGAAAATATAGTTACTTACATACAGGGTGTAACTTGAAGTGGAGGTCAGTTTTTTTTTTTGGGGACAATGTGTTACCAGAATACTAATCTGAAATGTTTTTCCTATATTCTAATAAATAGTTGAGTTATAATTATTCAACTAATTTGCTTTTCTAAGACTTTCTGGCATGTTAATTTAAAATTTGTGTCAATGTTTTTTGACATCGATCTAGTTTAGGTGAACACCTGGTATGGTATGCTAACAGTGTAGGAAGTTGTAGTGATAGACAGGCAAGAAAATAAACACTCAACGGTAATTTGGCGAAACGAAAATGGCCGAATATGTCACCGTTTCATTTTATTACATTTATTTTATTCGATTTTGAAAATATATTTGTAATGCATTGGATAATTTTGTGACTATGAATAAGGTATTAACATTTATTTGAATCAAAATAGAATTTGTTTAATGCGTTTGTGTAATGCATTAATTTTAATTTTATAGTAAAATTTAATGAGGGTTTAGTTACAATATAGAATGTTTGCCTGTTTAATAATAAAAATCCTTGCATTTCTCTGGAACTTGTGACAAAAATGCATGCCACAGCTTCAAGTGTTTTTGCTCACACTAGCCTGTTATCTGTAATTATTTATTTGCGGCATTTCTTTGTTTGTTTAATTGTTTATTCCTGCCACAGATATAAAAAAATAAGAAGTAACCTCTTGTGCCTCATGGATCAAACAAGGAGTTGGTTTTATAAATTTTGTTTTGCCTAAAAAACAAACTATTTCACACTGAGATAGTAGATATAGTTGCGGTAAGAAATTCAGACGATTTACGTCACGGCTGACGTACAATTTATTGCATTTTTAACGAATTTTGTCCAAGAATAAAATTTAAGCGAAACAGGCAAAATTAACATGTTTTAGAACGGATATGCTTATTTATCTCGAAAACGGTTGTTTTCTCGAACAAAATTGAAAAGCAAAAAAACCCTTTAAATTGAACTAGCCACCCAATTTGCTAACTGGAAGATGTCAGAGGCGTACTACGAAAAAGTTTGGGGGGGATAAAAAAGCCTCAACCCCCAAAAACGTATCACCCTGTAGATTTTAAAAATCTTTAAAATGCTTGAAATGATGTCCTTATAGGAAGTATTAACCACACCAAATTTTAAATTGATATTTTGAAAAGTGAGCGAGATATTTTAATTAATAGAAAAAAATAAATAAACTTTGACCCCCTGTAGCTCCGCTACTGATCGAGATCGGACTCATGTTTATATAAACTTTTTTGCTTAAAATGATAAGATCTATCACCCATTTCAGTTTGTGCCTTAAAATCACCCTATATGTTTCGATAGTTTTTCGCGTTAAAAACCATTTTTTTTTTGTAATTTAGTGCAATATATAGTGCAAACATTTAGTGTAGTATATAGTTTCATTGTTCTGTTGCAGTTTCTTAAATATTTTGACAAAAATGTAGAGAATTATTCATTTGTTCGTATGAAGTAAGTCGTCTGGATTCTTGCCGCAACTATCATTATTTCACTAAACACATTAGTTAACTACACTAGCCTGTCAAGCAATGGGGTATAAAAACTAAGAAAAAAAGTTTTTACAATGCTTTTTAAGACGACAAACTTATGGTATATGCTTCTAAAGATCAAAGGTAGCTTTTTTATATATTTTCAGATATTAACAATTTTGTATGAAACTAACTACTCTGTGGGTTAAAACCAGCGTTGAATTACACCCACAATATCTACCCATATATTCTTTATTATTAGCTTTTGTAACATTTTTTACTGTTTAAGAAAGGTATTTTAAGCTAATATATATCAAATCTCCTACAATTCCTATCAATACATACATGTGACTTTATTGATAGGAATTGTAGGAGATTTGATATATATTAGCTTAAAATACCTTTCTTAAACAGTAAAAAAAATCAAAGGTAGCCTCCTAAATTTGGCCTTTAGTTAAAGTCACACTCTGTATAGTTTGATTTTAGTACCAGATTCTATATTAATTTTGTTTTAGGTTCTGTTTGGGTGTATAAAGAGTATGAGCCAAACTACGATCCAACTTTTGGCAAATATTGCAATAAAAATTTGTACTTATTTGCCTTTTGGTTGATTACATCTGTGTATATATTATTAGGTATGGTTACAGTTTGTTTGTGTTCTATTAGTATAGCAACTGTGGTATTTCATACCGAACAAAGAGACGAAAATGAAGTCAATGGCCGCCTTTGGTAAAATGAAATAATGAAACACAAATATATTCTTAAGTAATCGGGCTTTTGATTCTTATACCAAATTGGGAGAAAGAATATTTAACTGTTATATTCTAGTATTATAGTATTGGATGCTTTGTTGAAATTCATTAAAAGTAATGCTTTGAATGCCAACAAATCATAAGCGAGAACGAATAGCACTGTATTTATTGGAAATTATTCATTGAAGTGCTGCCACACCTCATCTTATACAACTGAAATTGATAATTTTTCAGTCTGCTACATTTCATATAAAATGAACAATGCTAGTACATTTAGCTATGTTACAGCTGTGTTCAAAATATATTAAATTTCATGCCCTTTCATGATTTTCAGCTGAAATTCACTGTGTTAAACAATAAAACTGTCATCAATGTTTGAATTCAAAATGTAGTCTATTGGGTAATAACATTATTTTTTTAAGTAATTCTTAAGTGATTGGCGCTAATATTGTTTCATTAACAATAATTTAGACTAAGCAGGGTGTAATTGAAATGATTAGCTAAGCTTTAATGGTTTGTTACGTTGCAAATTAACAAAAAATTTGCTGTAGACGTTTATTATCTACCATTTTTGTGATACAGGATGTTCAAAATTAATGAAACGGTATTGATTATTTACTCTCATGTAAAAAAAAACAGTTAAATGATGTGATTGCTCCACTTGTTTTCAATTCAAAAGTAATTTAAGTTATAACATCTTAACAATGAGCTTCTAAAATGGTGCAGCATATATAGCAAAGTTCATATGAACTGTGTATACAGGGTGTTTATTAATTGAATGCCGATACTTAAAGGTGTGAATCCTTCGGTCATTTTAAGAAGAAAACTTAATATCAACATATGTCCTAAACGTCTTAATTTTTGAGCTACAGGGTGTTACAGTTTTAAGAAAAAATTTACTTTTTTATTATAATTTTCTTATCACTCCAAATATTTTTATGAAATTTTATACACACCTATTAATCATAAAAGGTGCCCGTATCTCTCGCCGTAAAATGATCAAATTTGTGGTGTTTTTTAGGTACTGAAATCTCGAAAAATAAAACTCGTAGAGCAAAAGTAATATCAAAAATAGAATTATTGATGTTTTGTTTATCCACTTTTACTATTTAAACTTTCCTCAAATAATGTAATAACTTTTAAAATGCATTTATATGACACACATAATTTCGCTATTCTAACCCCACATTTTAACAATTATTTTCACATACTTATAAACAAAAGTGAACAATCTTATATGCAGAACTATGTAAGTTTATGTTATAACAATGTTTACATCTATAGTTGAATTTAAAAAATACTTATTTTGAAAGATTTCAGTACCTAAAAATTCATTGGATAGATCGCTTTCTGATGTTAAATATTGATTTTACTTCGGTACCTTTGAATATTTGCAGGTGGCATGAAATAACATCCTTGTTATTTGCTAAACTCTATATTATTCAGTTCTTAAATGTCTAAAATTATTTATATTTGTAGAAAACACTTTTTCAGGAATACGGCGCCCTTAAGGAGCATTGTTTGATGTAAAAAATGTTTTAATATCTTTGCCAATGACTTGGGGAAAAAACTTTTTTTGGTTTTAATTTTTTTACGTGAAAATGGTGCGTCGTACGAGAGTAATAATTTTAGTTTTTAGAAAAGGCAGTGGCGTACCATTTTTTTCTTCAAAAATGTTTAGTTCAAACCTTGTACAAACGTCATTGGCAAAGATTTTAAAACATTTTTTACATCAAACAATGCTCCTTAATGATTAATAGGTGTGTACAAAATTTCATAAAAATATCTTGGAGTGATGAGAAAATTATAATAAAAAAGTAATTTTTTTTTTTAAAACTGTAACACCCTCAAAGCTCAAAAATTAAGAGGTTTAGAACATATGTTGATATTAAGTTTTCTTCTTAAAATGACCGAAGGATTCACACCCTTAAGTATCAGCATTCAATTAATAAACACCCTGTATAGTAACAAACAGCAAGGATACATCTTTTTAAAGTTTTTAGTGCATTACAATAATAGTAACAGTTGAAAAAAAATTGTGAAGAAAAATTACCAACTCGATGTCAGAACTGTACTCAAATATATATCAAGTTTCATTTATATACGTGGGCAGTCAAAACGTAAAACTGTATACCAAATTTGAACTCATTATTTAACGTAGAATCGACTGATGACCAAGTGTTCTAGTTACACCCTGTACATTAACTGACAATTTTTACAATATAAGTCATTCATATGAAATTTTTACACAATTTTTAATCATGATACAATATTAAGCAATCGATTAGGCTACATTGTTGAACATTTACAGATATTTTTATAAAAATGTTACATAAACTACAAGTATTCATTAAAAATAAAAACCAGCTATTGTGAATGGATATTGAGCTACATAAATTCCTCCACTGACTCAAATACACGTTTTTGTCAAAATTAATTATGTTTGAATATATTTGTGTTTCAGTTTTTATTTTAAGAATTGCCATACTTATTGACTGTGATATGAATTTTTATATCTGATTTTTATTGCTAGAAATTGGCAATTTTTTTTTAGTTATGTAGTTTGTGTTGTTGTACCTACTAATGTAAACATTCTTTGAATTTTGGTGAAGCTTGTCATATCGGTATCAAAAAAATAATTTCAGTGATGAAAGTTTAGTGTATAATTAATGCACGTATTATTTACATGTTTTCATGCTTATCATTTCAATTTCAAAAATGTAGGGTTCAACAGCCATTCGAACAATATGTGTAATCTCATTTTTCTTTTTTAAATCTATTATATATTTTTTAAATAATTAATTAATTAAATAATCTTCCAGGCATTTATGCCATGTCGCGCCAAAAAGTGTAAAACAAATAGAAATACGTATTGTGAAATATAAAAATTATCGATATAACATTACTATATAATTGGTAGTAAAAGTAAATAATATGAATTATATACCATAATATAAATATACAAATCAGTAAATAATGTCTTGTATTTCTAAAAAAAATATTAAAAGTTGATTGATATGAATATTTTTTCAAAAAAGATTAATATTATTTAATAAAATTATTCATAAGTTTTTTGGTGTCTGGATCTTAATTTCGTATTTATTTCAACCCATCAAATCAGTTTTAAAGTTATCTCAAGATCAAATCAAAATATAGTTGTGCAAATGGACAAAGCCATTGTATATTTATGCTGTTGCAGTCGCTGGTTCCAAATGCAGGGTTCTTTTGACCCTATCAGGTTAGCTTCCGGGTAGTTTCAAGGTCAAATTGAAAGATAGATATGCAAATGGACAAAATCATATTACGTTTATGTTTTTGTGGTGGCCGGATCCAAATTCGGAGTTTATGTAATGTCCTCAAATCAGCTGATTAAACGAGCTCCAGATTCAAATTCAGGACGTAAAAATACATAGGAGTAGTATGTATATAGTTTTAGTCCATTGAGCTGACACATATTTTTTTTCTGGTGCTGTTTAATGAATTGATTTCTCTTATCACACAATAAGCTATAATGAATCAACTCTGGTGGGACTTTCT
This sequence comes from Monochamus saltuarius, assembly GCA_025584915.1. Lineage (NCBI taxonomy): Eukaryota > Metazoa > Arthropoda > Insecta > Coleoptera > Cerambycidae > Monochamus > Monochamus saltuarius. The sequence continues at coordinate 20,990,400 of CM046724.1, read as the reverse complement.
TTGAAATTTAATTTCAATGATTTGACTTCAAATTGTCATTTTTTATTAAATTCACAATTACAGTGTGAAACTTTCTTACTGAATATCACACGTGCTTAAAACATTTCAGGAATTTTTTTCTTGATTATAAGTATTTTTAGAAAATCATCCTTTGACTTTGACTAAGAAAAATTTTCGAAATATTCATGACTGAAAATAATTTAAGCTTTGGTAACAATTTATATCTTTTTTGTAACTGTAATTTTCCATTTGTGTTACATTTTTTGTCAGACATTTAATCGACAATTGTCTTGTTTGTGTGTGAATTTATTGAACTCAAATAATTTATGTAGTATTTTCTAAGTTTATTTAGGTGTATACTATTATTTTTATGGTTGATTATGGTTCACACAAATGAATCGTTAAGAACTGGAATTGGAAAATTTTGTCCGAGGTAAGATAAACAAGTAGGCAAGTTAAGAACTTAATAGAGGGCATTGTTCTGTTTCAACAAACTTGAACGCAATTTTCCATTTAATCAGCAGGGACTGATTTTCCAAAATTTCTAATGATTCCCTTGTTTGAAACTAGGCTGCTAATGACAAAGTACTGCCCTAAATTATTTAAATAAAAAGTATTGCTATAAGTTATAAGGTTTTTCATCTTTTTATATTAAAAGTATATAAATCATAATTATAAACATTGTATATCTTTCTAGTTATATGCATTAGTAAAAATTTGCGTTAACAAATGTATTCACGTCATATATATAAATTTGTATCCAATATAGTAAATTTTTACTAATGAAAGACGCTTAAGAAACAATTGTAAAAATTATTTTATGTACAAAATTGAGATGCTGGTAATAAGACAAAATTCAATATTACATGATACTTATATTGTTTATTTCAGTTTACTATATGTTAACTTCAATTCCTTTACTGCTAATGCAAATAATGAGTACCTAATATAATAAATAGACTCAAAACGTTTCAACATCTTGTCAATACCATTTTCTTCAATGTTGAAAACAGAATATGTGTGAAGATGGCAATTTATATCACTAAACTCTTGTTTTAAGCTTGTAGCCTTACAGAATAGAACTTAAATAAGCATCAGCTTTTTTTCAGCAAGATTAAACGGCTGTTTTCAAACTGTTACATAAGCATTTATTTATTTTTTTATTATGCAACGGTCTACAATTGTGAAAAGTTGTGGGTAATGTTAACAATTTAATGAACCCTCTTGTTCCTTAGTTATACAAACTTCGTTATCGCTATATATCCAGTGGTATAATGTAAGGCAGAAAGGTCATTAAATATGCAAGATGTAAATTTCATTTTACAAACTTTATTATTTGTTAACTTAATTTTGAATGAGGGACAAACAATGTTAAAAAGTACTGCAGCGAATATGTTAATGGTGAAGAATCCAATGGTTTCTTAAAAAGACGTTGGAAATTTTTGCCATGCATTTTGGTCACCAAATTAGAAAATGTTTCATATTGTTAAGAAGGGAACATGCATGCATTTGAAATATTTTAATGTTATTCTTGTTTCAATGGTACCAGAACAAAACTGATTTTCCAGATTCAGCGTTGAAATGAAAAGTCAATTAGTTAAGTTGCTGAAAGTAAAGCACCTTTCATATAGTCATATCATCACTCATGTTACAAAGAACCAAAGCCGAATTAAGGGAAATAGGTGCATTGTGATGCATGCCCAACAGAAAATGGAAATTAATTTCTGTGGAACTGGCTAAGGCTGAAATGTGTACCAGATAACTGTTCTGTCCTCGAGGATGCTGTTCGCACAACTTTATCATGGCACCAATAAGAAACTTCTTTTATTCTGCTTTTCCTTCCTCTTCATATTTCTTTAATCCATAAACTTTTAAAATATGTTCTATAATTTTTGAATTCTTATTTCAATATTCTTTATTAGTTTTCCAATCACATTGGGGTCACCGATTTAACTATGAATTTCAAATATTAATTTTACTATTTTCTTGAACACTTCATGAAACAGCGAATTATAATGTATAAAATTTTTGTTGATTTATTTACATCTGTTTCTTATTAAACTTTGACATTGAATGTATTTATCAGGTTTGTTACAAGTTAGTGACATACAGGATGCAGAATGTCCCAAAACTGCTATACTTTAATTACGATTCTGAGATTCTACATGGAAAAATAATACTAGTTTGCTTAAATAAAACTTTAAGACTCTATTTTCATAAACATTTTTAAAGCACGGTTTCTAAAGCAAACTAATAATATTTTTCGATGTAGAACTCGTTATTAAAGTATGGTGATTTACTTTTGGGACACCCTGTATAGGAATAGGAGGGTACCTCTAATAATTATAGATATTGCCCACAAAATTGACGTTTGTACACTATCAGAAATGTCAAAATCCACAGGCCAGTGTGGTCGACATCACCAGATATCTAATAACCTGTACCAAAAAAAGAGGCAGTTCATTATTTAAACTGTTATAATAGCTTAATAAAAGTAAATAATCATTATGAGTATTTTGTCAGATCTGGATGGCTTTGAAACGTGAATCTTTGTCATATTGCTTTATTAAGCATTTTTAAACAGGACTGGGTAGACTTTTTTTATTAAATATTAATTGTGTTAATATGATGAACTTTGTTCTTAGACCAGTTCGAAATAAATTGTTAACTATGTTATAAAAAAAGCTATTGTTCATTGCTTGTTAAGACTGAGCATATTTATTTAAAATTATAATTTTGGTCATATATGGCTATGACAAGACATGTGCATTAACTGCCACTATGGACCAACAAAACTAAATATTGCCACAGATGTTTTATTATATATATTTTTTTCACAGTATATTTTAATTTTTTTTAATATGTGCAATTTTATGACAATTTCCACATTTAAGTTATAATTACAGTAAGTAATTGATACGTAACCTGCTGAAAGAATCTCTCTTATTTGTTTCTGTAAGACCATTGTTTTTAGCATTCCAATTGTATATTATTTTACTTAAGAATACTAGGTAGTTATATTTTGTAATAACTTATTTTGTAAAGCTGTACAAGGGCATCACAAAAATAAGTGCAAATTTTTCTTTAAATTGTGAATTAAACGTTATTCATGTAAATATCTTAGCAAGATTTTTGAAGCACTTTTTTTATGAAACCTTGGCACTTATTTTTTGAGACAATGGAGTATTCCTTGCTATTATTTAAAGAGGTGATAGATAAGTCGCTAGATATTTCCAATTTCCCATAATTGTCACTGTAATATTGTATTTTGTGCATAATAAGCAAAACGGTTTTGTATTTTTTTGTGTGTAAATAAACTGTTGTTACAGCATTGTCTTAAATATGCTTTTTTCTTTCCAGGCAACAAATACCATTAACAGTTTTATAAATTTTAAATATTCACATAAGGTTTTGCATTTATTAACAAAATTCAAGATTTCAATTGCATGCAAAAATATATAGCAATATTTATTAATGATGATTCAGTGCTCTTTGATCTAAATGCAAGCTTGCCAACATTGTGTGGAATCCAAGTTATAATGCTGTGTGTCCCACCATGAGTGGCCACGATTGATATTGGAAAAACTTAATATACCTATACATCGTGACTGAAAATTTGATTATGTAACGTTAGTAGGGCCTACTTAAAAAGAAAACGTTTCTGCCACATCCAGTATGTGAAGTTGATACCCATTTGCTTATTTTAAATGTAACGCCCTGTATATTACTGCATTTTTTAATTTTACGTTAAATTTAAAGTCAATTTTGTATACAATCGTGTATACCTAAAATCAATTTTAAGGAAAGGTAAAATTTTAAGGTATCCTGAAGAGAAGCACACTGTTAATTTCAATTTTTACAACTATTGAAAATTATTGTCAGAGAAACAATGTCAATGTCATTTTTTTTTAATAGAACACAGTATATTTTACAGCTGAAAAAAATCAAATTTTGAATTGTATGATATATCATTTGTATATACAGGGTGTTAACGATAAGTTTGGTCAAACTTCACCAACATATATTCTATCGATAAAAATAATCGAGGTTTGTTATACATATAACAATTGTTGATTTAAAGCTTAATAATAATTTTATTGAAAGCTGTAACTCCCGTATTAAATTTTGAATCAAAAATTGTTATATAACAAATCCCAATTATTTTTAATTTAACACTCTGTACATATACCTATCTCTCAAGTTTTCCGAGATTTATCGAATTTTATTATAAAAATGTTCAAAAACTCAAATATTTCTTCATATTGCCAAGTATATATCTTATGAAACAAAACAATTTAGCTTGTTACGTATATCAAAACAATTTAGCTTGTTACGTATATCAAATTCCCTGTAGTACCATATTTAAAATTGCATTTTTAAGAATACAGATTTTTGTCTACGAAAGGAGTAATTTCAAAGTTACCTAATGTCAATTAAAAAATAACACAAAAATGGTTTTTTTGTTTTAACTAGATACTGTCAAACACAACAAATATTATTGCCCCTTTCATTATTATGTGATGTTAATAAATTTGTTTTGAGCTTCTGATAATCTACCATGGCAGTTTCATGATGAAAATGATAGATAATAGCTCTATTCCAACACGGCGCTTGACTGGTTGGAAACCTGTCCCAAGTGGATAGCCAAATCGTTCACGGACTTACTGTATCGAAGTTATATCTAATAAATAAAATGACTGACTGCTGTGGACAGGTTTCAAACCAGTTGGGTGAGTTGTTGGAACAAAGCTAATGTTATAGGTAGTTGACAAAATTTGTTACAAATAGAGATTTTTCCACCATTAAATAAATCGTGCAAATATTTGCGAATTCCGCATTCAAAAGGCTTTAGAATACATACACACTATTTACTATTGGTTCCTAGCACTGTCATTATAACGGTCACACATTGACACTTATTATATCATATCATACCGCTTTCCGTATGACCTTCATACGCCCATGTTTCGTCAAAATTTAATATATTATTCGATCGAGATTCTTATTTTTTTAAATAGTTTCTTTGCCATATCACTATTTTGTCCTTTCTATCAGTATACTCTTTTTAATTTCATCTTGTAAAATATAGCAATAGAATTTTTTTTTAGAAAACTCATTTTAAAAATACAATCTTTCTTCCGCGAGTTTCCATCACTTTCCGTTTCACAGTTGTACTTCTTTACCACTTTCTTATTTGCACACATATGCTATTCACGTACAATTTTGTTAATGACATACATATTTCAACATCACTTACACTCATATTTTGACCTCACGCTCTAAACTCTTCATACATGTAATCATCCGATATTCCTCATTTCGATCAAATCACTAATAAAATTAATTACATTAATAATTAAATTAACGAAACGATACCCGAAAATTTGCCCACCCGAACGATATACCCGCCCATGATAGCGCTGGAAATGAAACAGTTGGATCCGACAATTCGTCGCAGCCGATGAAAAGCAGCAGCGCATGCATACTAACTGCAGCGCGTGCGTAGCAGAAGCTGTGTAATCGGGTATGCTCTTAGAGATATGCGGCACACGATTTTGTAGGAAAAATATACGGGCTGCATATATATTTCTTTGTGTTGACTGCTATAAATTGTGAGCAGGTTCATAACATTAGTCACTCTCTACAATTTTGGAATTGGATTAACTACATTTTCAAATAGAACACTTTATTTTTTGTAAATTGTCTTTTGACCCATATAAGCATTGTTAGATTTATGATTACTTCTTTTGGAGATACTTACAAATTTCTGGTTCTTTTTTGCAATTTTTCTCATATCTGGAATGATATTAAATTTACCATGACCGACTAGAGAGCTTTTTGGGCTTGGTGCCAATAACTAATGTTCGGTGTGTTCGGAGCTACCTTTCCCAGAGTTTCCTCCAATTTCTGTGGGATCCTTTATTAAGTTTTTCACCACAGAACTGTAACATCCAACTGACATCATTTTTTTAATTTTTTTTTATTAATATTACCTTTTTACTTATTTATTTTGTTGTGGTTTTATCAATAATTGTACTTGTTATTTTTAGGATTTTTTTTTGAGAGTAACCATTGAACGAGTAGCTCATGGTGGCACATATAGGTAAAACCTTTGCAGTAAGTGAAGGCATGAAATATTTGAATTAATTAAATTAAACAGCAACTTGAGATCTTTGTGCAAACGACGAGTACTTAGTGTTTCAATATTAAGCTGACTTTCTAAATTTGCATAATCCAGAATGTAATTCAATTCAAAGGCAACATAGCGTAGAAACCTGTGCTGAACTTGTTCAAGACCCTGTATATGTAACATATAGTAAGGATTCCAGGCACAGGTGGCCTTACAAGAGAAGTACATATATAATATTTTCATGGTTGGTGAGCTAGTAAAGTCAACTCCAAGCCTCTTAATAAAACCTAACATTTTTAATGGATTTATTTATTATCATATCAATACGAGGCAAAACTTAGAGACGAATCGAAAAGAACACCGAAGTCAGTAATAGTGGACACAGAATCCAGAGGTGTTTTGTCTATATAATAAATGTATCTCAGACTGCGACAGTAAAACATTGAACAACATTTTTTAACGTTTAATTCCATACCATTTCTTAGACACCATTGGTATAGTCTGTCCAGGTCACTTTGTAACCGAATACAGTCGTCAGAAGTAGTTATTTCTGAAAAAAACTTCAAGTCGTTCGCAAATAATAGAAAGTTACTATTTACGAAACATTCTTGTATATCATTAATGAAAACATTGAAAAACAATGGTCCAAGGTGTGATCCTTGGGGAACCCCTGACGTTACAAGAATTTTGCTCGACTTGAAATTATTATAACAAACAATCTGCTTTCTTTGTACCAAATAACTTTCCGTCCATTTTAGCAATGAACCAGCAATTCCGATCAACTCCAGTTTACTGATTAAAATTTGATGATTCACCCTATCAAAGGCTTTAGCAAAGTCAGTATAGATAGTATGTATTTTTTACTGTATTAGAAAGGTATTTTAAGCTAATATAAATCAAATCTCCTACAATTCCTATCAATGAAGTCATATGTATGTTCTCTGATACCAAACATCTAGGTATGCTAATGAACACTCTATTCAATAATTATCTAAAGAAATTAATCTATCTAAATTTACTAACCTGCTTTAATGAAAACACTCTATAAATATCTAACTTCACTTTTGGCAGTAGGTATTGTCATATTTAATTCATTGACAGGCTGTCACTTTTGTCATTGTCGATATTTAACTTCAAATAATTTTAATTTTTATAGTTAGATATTTGACTCAACTTAAAGGAGGCCACCTGAAGAAGCAATCCTAAAAATGCAGAAATAGGTCAGATCTCATCTATTGTGGTTGAATTGTCGTGTTCCCACTGCCAAAAGTGAAGTTAGTTATTTATAGTGTTTTCATTCTTTCGTTCTTGTGAACTGCTATCAAGACACCACCGCCCAACAACATAATTTAAATTTTAAAGTGTAAATTTATTTCAAAGTATTGGGCGGAATTATAAAATTTCAATTTTTCTAAAATCTTGACACAGTTCCTGAAAATGACTCTGTTTCGTTTTCATCTGGCCACCCTGTATAAAATAAATAAATAAATTTATAACTGTAATAAAATAATTTTATTAGTCGTTTATCAAAAACTTAGGTAACATTTTTGAAAAATACTCTAGATGTTAATATATAAACAAATGAAACAAAAACAAAAAACCAAGTTAAACTCTTAATATTCTAATTTAAACTTCGCCATTAGTGACAAATGGTCTGATCCTATGACACTGTTTGGTATATTTATTCCTAGTAGTTCCTCTGTCGTTGGAAGCCGATACCTTGACAATAACTTCAATTTACCTTCACTATATACATCATCTTTTTTTACACTGAAATACGGCAAATGTCAAATTTTTGACTAATTATGATAAAACTCGTACAAAATATTTGTTTCATTCACAAGCTTACCTATAAAATATATAATCCACTGTAACCCATGCGTCCTGAAAAGTTGTGCCTTCATTTATTACGGGAGAGCCTTGATTATAAACAGGTTTGAAAGCAAAATTATGAGTTAAGGTACCAGTAGAGAATAATTTTGCATCTACTTCTTTCTTAGTTTTTTTCTCATTCATTTTTTTGCTGTGAAATAATTCGATTACACAGAATTCATTAGCTCTCGATAGTTTTTCATTTTTCTTCCTTATTTCAAGCAGATCGGCATGTTGACAATTATCTTCAGATATATAAAAAATATAACAAAATGATGGTGCTTTTTTGATAATAATTAATAAGCAGCGCTTCCCAAGTGGTGAATCACAAACCCTCAGGGGTTCACAAGCTTTATGAAAGTGGTTCACAAAAAAATTTTATAATGGCAAAATTTTAAATCCTAGATATCACAAGCAATAATCTGTAACGCAACGAGACGCTATGCCACGCCGCTAGCATTTCAAATATATTCTCGTACGATCCTAACTTCTGCTCAGTGTTGTCAATAGTAAAGAACAAGATTATGAACGACCTCGTCCATTCACTGTTGTTTACTAAAGGAGATGACGGATACGGCGATTTGTGCCGCCTCGGCAGGCGAGTCAGGTACCAAGGAGGTTGTTGTTTACTGAGCGTTAGACTAAGACACATACAGCTGTTTTCATCACCGTGTTTTATTAAAAAGTTCTTAGCCAATGATATAAACCATGCGCCACTAGCTGTAAAAACTATGTGCGTCATCTCTCAGAAATTGTGCTGATTCGACTGCCGAGGCAGCACATCTGTGTCTATCGTCACCCTTACTAGACAAACAACAACTTAACCTAACATTAAGCTAAGAAAGGGTTGTTGTCATACCTAGAAAAAAACTAAAATATATATATACTCGCGTCAAGAATTCAGACGACTTACGTCATATGAACAATTGAATTATTCGTTATATTTTTATCAAAATATTTCAGAAACTACAACTAAAAGTAATAAAACTATTACTACACTTAATGTTTGCATCATATATTGCACGAAATTGCAAAAAATTGTTGATTTTAACGCAACCAAATATCGAAAATTACCTTGACAATAAAGACAATTGCCTAATGTCAACCGTGGTAAGACGTCTGAATTCTTGATCCGAGTATATTAAAATGTGCTAAGGATTTGTAATTGTACACTCTTGTGGGATTTTATTTACAGTGCAAAAATTATCTAGCATGTCTAATAATTCACAAATTTACATAATTTTGCACGTTGACAACACTGTTTCTATTTCGACGAATCGAGTGAATCGAAATTTTTCTAGAATGCACTCAAAAATAAAATGACAACGTCTCCTGATATCGTTATTCAATATGAAATTTTAATATCAACCCAACTTTACTGTTTTATTTACTATTATTAATAATTACACGGGGGTTTGCCAATTTATTCTAATTTTTAAAAGGTGTTCGCAAGGAGGAAACGTTGGGAACCGCTGCTCTACAAAATATCTCAAAATTTTAATCGAGAAACTAGATAGACTAGATAAGAGAAGCAACGATTTTAAATTTTAAGATGTATACAAATGTGTAGCATAACAATACTTAATTCTAAAACTACTGTATAAACACTCCCATAAAATAAGCAGCTCTCAACTTTATAAATATATTACTAAAACAAAGTGTGTGTGCTTATGATCAGCCTACGTAAACCAAACCGTATTTTGTAATGCAATAAATAAGTTAATAAAAAAGTTTAACATGTTAGAATTTTATGTCTTTAGATATTAGCAGTACTGATGAGTTCTTATATCATTTTGGAGTTAAAAGGACTGTCAAAAAAGTAGTACAGCGTAAAGCTAACTAAAAAAAAAAGATGTATACTGAGGAACCAATGGAGAGGATATTGCAATAATCTAAGAGTAAAAAATGTAACAGACTGGAAAAGAAAGGTGAATATAGAAAGGAATGGAAAGAAATAATGCAGGTCTGGGCATGTAAACAGCTTTATACAGCGTGTAACAAAAAAGCAGGTCATCTCGTTAACTCAGTATTTTTGGTGGTAAAATATGATTTAATATTACTATATACAAAAGTTGAACTTTTAAAATTGTTTTTTTGCTATAATTTCTTCAGATTTTCATGTTTCATTTTGTGAAATTTAAAGACATATTTTGTGTTATTATCCAAATCGTCAAAGGTATTATCAAAGCGATACGTGAAAAATCTAAGTTATAACAAAAAAACAATTTCAAAAGTTCAACAAGTTCAAGTTTTCTATATAAATAAGTAGGGTTAAATCGTCATATTTAGCCTCCAAAAATATGCAGTTGACGGAATGACCTGCTTTGTTGTTACACCCTGTACATAAGCTGAACTACAGTGGTTCTATAGCCACTTTAACTTGAACTATGTAGGATGGCAAGTTGAATTTGATCATCGTTTTACAAATTAATGGTTGTAATGTCACAGAAACTATTTATCTTTCATAAATTAAATTAAAAATAAATGAGCAAATTTGTAATCTAAAATTTCGTATGCATTAGATAAATCAATGGCCCACGTTTCCACGGTCTTCCTTGAAAGTATTACTGAAAAATTAGAACATTGTATATCTGTAAAACAAAGTGTTCTAACACCTAGGATCATATTAAACTTTTTGGTGTCTATTCAATGGTATAAGAACTGCTGCATTGTTATTTTATATTTGTTATGTTTTATAATATAGGAACCCTTAAAATTCAATGTTTCATTAATTTAGATTTCAGAAAACTTTACCTGTTATTCTTAATGCCGCAGGTATCAATAATTTTCCATTAAATGAACTAGTATCCTTCCTTAGTGATCTTGGAGATAAAACTTCATATTTCAATTTGCCTCTTGTTATAAACTCATAAACCGCAGAATCAGGTGTAGAATTTAAGTCACCTGCTAAAATTACTGGTAAGTAATTACTCCTAAAAGAATTTAAAGTTTTCATCTTTTCAAATTAACTTTGAAACAATAAAATTTAAAAAAATATTATTGAACTTATAATTTTGTATATTTCTTCTAGTATATCAAACTAATTAGTCTAAGCAATGAAGAAGTTGTAGCGTGCATTTAGTGAAGAAAATATTTCCTCGTGAGAATGTTAAGACGTAAACATTAAAGTCCCTACTCCTAGCGCGTCCGCTTCAGAGGGGGCAGGTAGAAAGGTTCCCTCTTTTGTTTTTCATTTAAAACTTGAAAACGGTGCATCGTAGTGAAAAATTCTAGAAATAAATACTTATAAAATTTTATACAAGATTAATCTACACATTTTTTTGCTACAATACACCGTTTCTAAGATATCTGCTCTCCAAAGTCAGTAATTAAAAAAATAATAATATTTCTCGTCATAATTCTCTTGATACAAACGTGTACCATTTTTGACTTATAAGCCAAATACCAAAAAAAGGGGACCTTTCTACCCCCCTCTTTTGCTGAAGCAGACAGGCTAGGGGCGGGGACTTTTAATATATTTACGTCCTAACTACCCTCAACATACACCTGCATTTAATTATTTTTCCTTACTCAATGCATGCTACTACAACCCCTTTTCTGTCATTCATTATCTTTATAAATGCAAAACTCTCACCCTCACTAAAATTTGAATCATCGTCAGCTAAATTGCAGCAGCTTTTTCTAGTCTGTTCTGTGCACAATAAAGTACAAATGACGTAGTCAGAAATAGTCATCAATTGTTTTCATAAAAATTATGACAAATGTCAAATACATGTTAAGGTGTACCTTTCTGTTTACGTATCATTTTTAATTTTATAAATTGATACAACCTAAAATAATAAGTATTGTGTTTTTATGATGAGTGTGTAGGAGTAGCAGTCCATTATTAATATGTATGTAACCAGTTTTGTAAAAAATGTAAAATATTTAGACACAAAAGGTTTCTGTAAAGCATTGGAATAGTATTAGTGCCCCATATTTTAATGTGAGTTCTATTAAAAGATAAGTTATTACAGTCTCAATATCAAATGTCTGACCTTTGTGGCCTGAGTGTATGTTTCCAAATACTAACATTGGTGTGCCACACTACAACACATTACATAATTCTAGACTGAAATTCAGGTTGATTCGACAAACAGGTATTACAAAGGCGATGCGATTTAGCAGATGATGTTTGAATATTTGGGGGAAAAGCTTTTTTGCTTTGTTTTAGAAGTAAATATTTTGGTGACATTATTCAATCCATTACTTTGTGTAAAACTTACTCTGATTCAGTACTATAACTAATTCGCTCTATTTCAGTAAGAAGTAGCTGCATTTGCGCTAGCCTTACATCTTGTCGTTTTGGATTATATAAAAGATGTGTAGTAGCAATCACAAATTCTCTGGTTGGGTGAAGTTTGGGTGAAAATTTGGCTACAAGGCCTACATTATCTCTATTTAAAATTGATATGTTTGGCTGAAAATATTCCACCGAGGTGTGTTCTACCAACTGCATAAGATCTGTTTTGAAATATATCGCACATCCATCTGTTCTATCACCAGTTCGTCTCTTATATATGCTGGAATAACCTTCAAAATTATATTTTTGTAAGAAAAATCAACATAGTGAAACATCTGGATTTTATAATTACACATAATACGAAATTACATTACCTAGGGTTTCCAAAACTGAAAAATAATTTTTAATGTGTGATTCTTGCACTTCTTGTAGACACAACACCTAAAAATGGACTTATTATTAACAAAAAATAACATGATTGAATACACACATCTGGTTTAAATTTTGTAATTTCATTAAAGATATTGTTCCATCTCACATTCCACTGTAAAGACAGCTTGTCGTGATTATTATACAAATAGGGATGTTGCACTAATAAATCTTGAGAGAGTACATTATAGCACATCAAAGTGAATATAAATCCTGGTTTATTACTTTTTTCACTGTTCGTATTCTGCCATTTTCTTAAAGATACTAATCTTTCATCTAGAAATAATTTAAAAAATTATCTCTACATCAAAAAACTGTCGAATATTTTTCTTTCCAAAAACAACAATTTGCTTTGCAACATTAGGTATGAACAAAATATATTTTTCTACGTTCATGCAAAAAACAAAACTTTATTGCACTATATTTAGTGGAAAAAGTGGTTTTTATTGCACTAGTGCAATAAAATGTTAATTCATTCATCTGTCATTCTACTACAGCCTTTTGTCATCATGACAAACATAAACGTTCAAATCGACGTCATATTTTCCTAGATTTGTGTCATCTATATAAAACATTTTTTGGTTTTTACATGAACGTAGAAAAAATATTGTATGCAACTCGTACAAAAAGTGCTTATTGCACTCGACGTGTTGTCCTACTCGACCTGACGGCCTCGTTGGACAATTTCACGTCGCGTGCAATAAACACTTACTTTTTGTACTTGTTGCATAAATAACTATTTAATTACCTACATACTTTAATTTTGGTTACGACAAATGAATATAATCATTTACAAAAATTTATCAATTATAGGTATGTACCTATTTATACATGCGTGTACTAATCATGCATTGTTCTCGGTAATAAACAAAGGCTATCATAGTCTCAACCATAATTTTTTTCTTGAAAATTGTTTTCCATAGCATGTGAGAGTGAGACATACAAAAACAAATATACATCGAGCAGTAACTATTTATACACTTATTTTTTTTTCAATAAAAATATATCATTTGCCATTAATAACACATATAAAGTTTATAAAATAATTCGTAAATATGTTCAACAAACTGAATAACTTACTACATATTAAATTTGTCATATCCATATTATGAATTATTATCCAATGATGATATAATGCCTTATCAAAATAATTTCAATATATTTATACTTAAGTACTTATAAGATTGATGGAATAACCCAAATAAAAAATTCTTACCATGTCTCTGTTCTAGATTTCTGATTTGACGTTCTCTATCAGTTTGACAATAATCTCTGTTTGAACTTTGTTGTAAATATTCTCCTACGTAATAATAATTGTCGGTCTGATAAAAATTTAAATTATAAAAGTTTGAAGTAACATTGTGGAGTGGCATTATAGGATGAGTAAATACTAAATTAGGATTACACTCCTCAGGTTTCGTCTCATTATTTCCAGTTGAAGTATTTACATTACTGCAGTCCCAACTGTTAGGGATAGATCCACTCGTTGAAGGAGTTCCTGTTGAATTATACATTTCACTTTCCTTAGACATTTTTTGTCTTTTAAAAATGACTTTCGACAAACATTTGTATATGTGTACATGGGATACAAAATCAAATTCAAATGTTCTTCTTAATAAATTTGACCACTGATTTATATTTGCAACTATAAATACAGTATCAGCCAGCATCACACATTACCTATTTTGTGCAAAAAAAAATCCATCAAAATTCCAAATTTATTCAGGTAGGTAGGTTAGAAATACATTATATTCATTGCTGCTTTCCATTTGCCACAATACTCAGTTATTCTTACCTCAGCTTAGATGAGTGCCGTTCCTTTTGCTATAATGAAGTAAGCCAAACTGAGAATTTTTACCAGCCCCATTTCCGATGCAGCACAACAGCACAACCTCTTGAGCTTGGCTTGTAGCTGACAAATTTGGCTTATGCCCCTGGATATCTTATACTTATTAAGACTTATGCAGCATTTACAAGTTACTTTTATTAAGTTCTGTCAGTTCTGTGACTTTTTTAAAGTGTGGTTATTGTTATTAAACCCATTTATTTTTAAGTTAAAATTTTTTTTCGAAAACTACATGCGAGCGCCGAAATCTGACTTCAGATTCGTGATCAGCACCCTCGAAGATTAGGGTAGGATTTTTTTGTTAAGATTAGAGATTTTTACGCTGTTGTAAATAATTACCAACATTTTTTTAGACATTCTGAACTTTGACAATTTTGAGATTATCAACAAAGGACGTTCGCTTCGCTAAATTCGCCGATTTATGTTCCTTTTACATGATGAGCTAAACTGAGTGGCTTAGATAATCTTATCTCACTTCATACTCACCTCACAAGTAAAAGGAAAGTACTAGTATACTCAGTATCTTTTGATTTTGAACTTCTTTATGGGGTTATAATAGTATATCTTTTGTATACTGCAGGAAATGGTATATATAGTTCAGATTTGATTTTCACCAAAAAACAAATATTTAAGTTGAAAAAAACAGACAGATTTTGATTGATAATAGCCCTGTTCGCGGTAGCGATACCGAACTAGTTCAGGATTAATTTACGGATCTGCTCAAGCGCAGTTCGAATTTGATCGTCCGAAATGCAAACTGCGCTTGAGCAGATCCGTAAATTAATCCTGAACTAGTTCGGAATCGCTACCGCGAATAAGGCTAATGATTGACAACCCACAATGCACTTCTCAATTCGATTTCGATTTGACTGGATTTGACTTCGATTCACTCTTCACTCCATAGAAAAAGAATAACACTCGAAAACTGGAAACTGAACGGGAACCACTGAAATGTAATTTTATATATTTCAGTGACGGGAAGTACGGGAACGGCGAACGGCCATTGTTGAATGTTGAATGTTGAATGTTGATCAATGATAAACAAGATGGCTGCTTCATTGTAATGAGTTGATGTTTCTTAATGAATTGTCAGCATTTTTTGAGAAAAGTGAACAAGTTTGCTTTTTGTAGAATATTTAACTATTAACTAGGGTATGTAATTGAAATATCAAAATTAAATACTATATTATCGCCATTTAACATTACTTTTCTAACAGATAATTTATACAAGCCGTACACCAACCACCCTTCATTTCCAAACAGTGGTAAGATTCTTTTCATTTACATTTAAACTACTTTTACTGTGCTATGATGAAAGACGATTTTTTCTATATATTTTAGTTTTAATTATTATGTATTTAACATATCTGAAAACAAAGTTTTGATTTTTTTTCGAGTGTACTGGTTAACTCTATGATGTTATGTAGTAATATGTAGTACCATTGGTTATATGAACTTCTTTATCATATAAGTCAAAATAAGGTTTTATTTTTGGTGAGAAATTTTGACGTAGACCGTTTGGATCTAGAGGGCATTGCAATCGGCATTCTTAGATATAATAAATTAAACGATTATCGTTGTTATTTATTACATTTATTAAATTTACTACCCTATTAAAACAGTAAAAGTAATGGATTACTTCTTTTCCGCCAGATGTTCTTGTATATGGTGATGGTGGTGCCGATTGCAATGCCTGATATTTTGGAAGTTGTGGACAATATCAACAATTAGACGGACCCTGTCTAATGCTAGTACATACAATTTAGGAAAACATTCCGATAAGCTTAATATCTATTATAAAATTTCTGTCGCAGGGGCATAGTTTAATATTATATTATCAACCACATATTATAATTGAGAGAAGTTTTGTAAGTTAAACATAAATACAAAAAAATTAATCACATTTAATGGATGATTTAATATAATAACTCAATGAAGCACATGTAATGTCACTAAATCAGTAAAGACTGGTAAATACAAGTAAATTTGTTTCGTTTGAGAGAATTTGGAATTAAAAGATGACCCAAAAAAAATATATTTTTTAAGCTACTTTGTTAGAAAATATACATTGGAGTTTTGAAAAAAGATAATTATGGCCAGTACATCTAAAAAAATATTTGTGTGTAGAAGCTGTGGTCAAATATATTTTCTTATCTTTAGTCATGCATTTTTTGACCATAACTAGTGTATACAACTTGAGCAGTGAATAAAATATACCTTTTCAGTCGCTTTTTAATAGTACATTAATTGTATTTCTGAACGGTAGGGCATCGGTAGTATAGAGCTATAGTCTTTGGTGATTTCATTTATTAGTTTATTAGACGGTTCTTATTTGATATTTTCTCATTTATTAAGTTAATACCTACATTAACTTACTTTACTATTTGAAAATATAAAAGGTGGTCTATTTTAGAAAGACATTGATAACTTCTATATTCATTAAGACTCGTCCTGCATATTGTTAATTATGGTAAAAATGTGCAGATAAATAATTTTAAATGATAAATTATACCCTTACCTTACCTTACTTATTACAATACTTATTTTATCGTATTACTTTTCATAAATTTCATATTGTATGTGTTAAGCAACTCGTAATTTATATAATCGGCAATTTTTTTGGAAAATCGAAATGTTGATTTTTATTTTTGTTTAATGTTTTTGATTATATATGCACATAATGATCCATGTAGAAACTGTGATGTCATCTACGATTGTTTTAAATGGATAGTAGTACTTTTTATATTGAAAAGTTATTTTAAAGGTCATTTTAACAAAGCTGTATGTTGTACATTTTCCTTCTCGATTTTTTGAATATTGTATACGTTTAAAAATAAAAAATGGAATACAAATTTATTTTGGTAGTTTTTTGTAACCCAAATAAATATTTATTACTGCATTTCTTTATTTTTACTCAAATATTAAGGAAATCCTGAAAGCAGATTCAATATACATATGTTTGTTATTTGTCTTTAAAAGGTTTTATATTTTTTAAAAAGTAGTGTAAAAATTATTACTTCTTAAAAAAATCATCTATGATGTCATAGCTACTGTTTGAGAATCTTTGTGTATACATATAAGATTATATTATAATGAAAATATAAATTGACAAATATCTGACCATTTTCCTTAAAAAACATCATATTATTCATGAGTAACTTTACCGGCACATTGTACACATAATTCATTAATTCATTTTTAATTGAGCATCTTTTGTTAAGTATATGTATTTTTCTTTTGTAATATTTTTGGTTTTCTAATTATGACATTATTGGCATTTATTTTACAAGACTTTCTCAAGTATTTTTGCAAATATAGATGGAAGGTTCTTTTACAACTATAATGATTAAGTGTTAATAGGTTATCTTCAACAGTAAAAAGGCATGTTCTCAAAAGATAATGTCATAGAAATAACATGTTAGATTATTATTAATTTTTTACAGTACTGTTGTTATGGTATTTCTTTATTCTTGGTTTTCCTTAGTATTAGAAATGGATCTATCAGTTTCTGTGTTATTTTTCGCTAAAGAACATTCTATTTGAATAAATAAATAGGTAACGTAGAGGAGGTTCAAAAACAAAATATATAAATACAAGGTGTTTCCTAATTGTGTGCATAAAAACCAGGGTCTATGGTTAAAATGAAAGTAATTTTGCTAAATAAGCATAGGGTGCCAAAGGCATCATTTCCGAAATATAGGATTTCCAAAGCTGATGAAAATAGTTATTTTTATATTAAGTGTGCAAAATCAGTGTTCTTTAATGGTGCGTGAGAATGTGAATTTTTCGTCAAGACAAATCACTCCAAAGCGCCATAAAGCACTGAGTTTGTACACGAAATATAAATAATATTTTTTGTTCAATAATATAACAATGTATTTTTCAATACTTGTTTACCTGAACTTAGTGTCAATGTCAAAAGGGACATGATCGTGAAAAAAAGTACCCGAATTGTGAAGAAAAAACCTTTTTTCATGATCGTGTGTTTTTATTTCCATTTTTCATGATAGCGTGCTTTTGTTCATCGCCGTTAAAAAATGGCTAATTCTGCGTATATGTATATGGCTAGGAAAAGTCGTCTTTTTTTACAGTTGAACAAAAAATAAATTTAAAATTCATAACTTCTAAACTACATGGGATATTTTTGAAAAATTTAGCATAATGTTTTAGTATGTTGGTAGGTATAAAGTATAATATTTTCAGCTTACGTAAAGTACCCCTGTGAATAAAATCAAATTTATTTCTAAAGGCTACAAAAAAGAGATACAAAAAAATGTGCAGAGAGAATGACAAGAATGGTGCATATGAAAATCAATTTTATTTGCATTATACAGTGTGAATACTTTTTCAGGTGAAAAAATTCATGATACCATGGTATCCACAACCCCGTCACTGGTACTTTATGTAAGCTGCAAATTTTATACCAACATACTAAAAAATTCTGCAAAATTTGTCAAAAATATCTTGACGGGTTTAGAAGTTATACATTTTAAATTGATTTTTTTAACAGCTTTGAAAGCCCTTTATTTCGGAAACGAGCTATTGGCACCTTATGGCTTATTTAACAAAATTACCTTAATTTTAATCATAGAATATGCCCTTGGATTTACTGAACGCAATTGGGAAGCACCCTATATAATGATAATTTTTGTGTTACTGCACAAAAATGTTTTTAGTTTTTATCAAATTTTACACATTGTGTACAATTTTACATAGTTAAAAAAATTTAATTTTGAAAGATTATGTATGCTTTGGAAAGAATAAATATCTGTTTTGTCTTAGAAGTGAAGTTTCCCTTTTTTAGATTATTGAGAGTAGTTGTTTAGAATTACTTATTGAGTTAGTATATGGTGGGAGATGTTATAAGCATACTCTCTGTTATACAAAAAGTGACACCACTAGGCGTGGCTAAGTGTAGTATCAATATGGCTACCTCACCAGGGCCGAACAATTTTGAATTATAAATTATCAGTGGGGAACCCATGGCCACCGAAGCAACGTATAAAAGTGTAAATAGTTTAATATTACAAATTTAAAAATATTTATTTGAGTAATGAAGAAAATAAAAAAAACAAAGCATTTGCAAAACATACATTTATTGTTGTATATACTACACTAAATGTTTGCACTATGCATTGCACGAAAATTATATTAACAATAAAAACAATTGCATAACATCAGCTGTGACGTAAGCAGCCTGAATTCTTGCCGTAACTATATATAAGTTTCCCAAATACCACCCTACCTACTGTTATTTTTTTGTATATACGTCTGATATGTTATTCCTGATATTTTCTTTTGATCTTCACCATCTGTGCTACTACAGCTCCGTTCAACACATGAAACCATACTGTGTTACGCTATCAGTTTATGGGGTATATGTTAAAAATTTTTAGAAGTTAGGATGTTAAAATTCTTCACTTTTATATAATATTTAATTCTGAACAACTTTCTCGATAAAAACTTTCTCCACATGTTCGACAAACAAGAAATTTTACTTGTGAAAAAAATTAAAATAATTTTGATCTAAGCAGATTTAATTTTTTAAAACAAAAAGCATGAGCTGCAAAATTTCAACTCGCCAAAGATTCCAAAGCTTTTATATCTTTTAATACTATTTACTTTATTTTAAGTAACATTTTTAAATATGTTCCAATATTTTGTTATAAATACTTACACAGGGTGTCCCGATATTTAGGTGTACAAATCATTAACATAATAAAAAAGTTAAAATATTTTTTATTAAGTATAACCTAAGAATATTTTGAAACTAAAAACTCAAAAGTCTAAATGTCCTACAATTTTTAAAATATTGTATACAGGATGATTGGGGCAACCCCCAATATTCAAAAGAGGTGTTCAGTTGGCAAAAGTGAACAAAAAAAGCCTAATAAACATATGGTCGAATATCAACGCTTACTGAGATAGCAATGAAAATATTTTTACCCAAGTTAATTATTGTAATGCATCAATGAACAAAATGTATTTGTAAAGTGTACGGTTTGCGTTTATCCAATTGCAAAAATGCAACCGCAAATCAACACCCTCCTGAAGATTCTGGATGCGCTGAATATGGAAAGGTTTTAAATCATTTTTGTGAATGACTTCCCATGCTGTGGTTGCAATGCGCCTACTTTCACATGTAATACAAATACATTTTGTTCTTTGATGCATTACAATAATTAATTTTTTACTGTATTATAAAGGTATTTTAAGCTAATAATAAGAAATATATGGGTAGATATTGTGGGTGTAATTCAACGCAGGTTGGGGCTTTTGTCCACTGAGTAGTTAGTTTCACACAATATTATTAATACCTAAAAAATTACAATAATTAACTCGGGTAAAAATATTTTCATTGCTATCGCTGTAACCGTTGATATTCGACCATTTGTTTATTAGGCTTTTTTGTTCACTTTTGCCCCCTAAACACGCCTTTTGAATGTTCTACCCTCAAAATGCCCACATACGAATTTCTATAAAGATCTAATTAATAAAAAAAAATTGTAGCAGGCCAAAGGGTGCAGCATAACATATTTAGAAAAAAATTGCTAATGCAAATTTAGATAGTGCCTAAAGAAATCATAATTGCCTTAGGGTTTTGAGGAAGTTATAGTTTTCAAATATAGATGCTCTTGAAATATTTTTAAAAAATATTTAAACATGCTTTTTTGCTTATTATGTTAATGGCTTGCACATCCTGTACTAATTTTGCATTTTTGTAATGCTATGTGTCAATGAAAGATACAAATTTGGCAAATTTTTTGTACTCTACAAATTATATGCCATTAGTAAATTATTAAATATAGCCTTAAAACTTAACTGTATTTATACATTTAACATTATTTAATAGTAAATCTGCCATTACTATACTAATATTTCTATAAACAAAATATTAGCCAACTTATAATTCGGATACTTTTCAAGTGAAAATGGGACTTATTTTATAATTACATTTAAAAATACATTTTGGCAACTTTTTTTTTGCCATTAAATTTATATACTTTTATTTACTAAGGCGAATGTAAAACTCCATCTTAAATTTTTCAACCTTTCATAAGAATTACTCTAAATATTTTATTACAGATATAACAGGCTAGCTTTACTGGCAATATTAAATAAAGGATCTGCAGATGGCAGTGTCAGACTAGAAGTAGTAATTAAAAATAAGGTTGATACAGATATGAAAGTATGGAACAAATTTTTAAAACCAAAAAGTCATCGTCTCAAAATATCGTAATAAGATTAAATAATAGGCAGATATATTCTTATAAACATCCAGGTACCCATTTTCATTGTGCAAGACAGTTTTACCAAAATGTGTTTCCTAATTTTACGGTGATAAATGTGGAAAAACCACCGTGCTTTTTACGAAAATTCAGCCCTGATGGGAAACATTTCATAGCATTCTCTGCAGACCAAACTTCTCTTGAAATATACACCTACAAGGGACCATCGGCTGCTGCCGATCTACTGTACTGTATTGAAGACAGAGATAATGACAGGAAACGTTTTGAAGTCAAGAGTAAAATCTTTGAACGTTTCTTTCAGTTGAAGTTTCGTGTAAATGTAGCAAAAGGTGCAGAGCAGTTAAATAGAGAGTGCAGTCTTTTCAGTGAAGATGGAAGATATGTGATAATTGGATCAGCATCCTTTATACCTGACGAAATTAGACCACATTTTTATGAAATTTATACTAACAATGAATCAGTCACACCAAACCTTCAAAGTCCACTAGAAGACTATACGCTTCACCTGGTAGATCTTTATTTGGGAAAACTTTGTGACACGAGGCAGTTTAAAGTAGACAAAATTTTTTTGTCACATAATCAAGGATTATACTTGTACAGAGATACACTTGCAGTATTGTCTGTGCAGCATCAGATAATCCATATATTTCAAATCCTAGATGGAATGTTTGTTGATATAAAAAAAATTGGCCGATTTTGTTTTGAAGATGATTGCTATTTCTATAATTCCATATATCCTTCAGAGAGAGCATTTAGAGAAGTTTGCATAAATTCTCTAAAACATAGACTCTTAACATTTTTGTACAAACGTGCAGATAAGATAAGCAAAACGACTAATGATCCCACAGAACTGAGAAAATTTTATCACTACTTTGATAATTTTAACTCTTTGAAGATGTGGAAAATGCAGTTGCTTGATGAAAATAATTTGCTTATAAAATATGCTAGTGAAGATGTTGTAACTTTAAAATCCACGGATGTCAACAGTCAGCCTCAATTTTTTGTTGTTTATGATATGAAGACTAGTAAAATTCTTGCAGTGTATGAAAATACCTCAAAACAGCTACTTGATTTGTTTGAAAATTTTTGCGACTTATTTCGGAATGCTAGCATTTATAATGGAACTCAGTTCACTTGCAGCCCTTCAAATAACATATATGCTCGTTTGTTGCAACAAAGGTTTAAGCAGACTATTGTCAACGCAAAATTTGGTGGTAAAACGGAAGCAACAAAGAGATTGTTGGCCCAGTTACCAATTAGTGCCCAGTCATACAGCAACTCTCCATATTTAGATTTGTCTCTATTCAGTTATGACGATAAATGGGTGTCTGTCATGGAAAGACCAAAAGCTTGTGGAGAACACCCCATTAGGTTTTACGCAAGGGACTCGGGATATCTGAAATTCAAAATATATGCTGGCACCATTCGTTCCTCAACTTCCACTGTAAGGCGTTTAGTAGCATTTACATTTCATCCTACAGATCCTTTTGCAATATCAGTGCAGAGAGCTAATGCCGAATATATTGTTAACTTTCATATCCGTCACGATAGCCCCTTTACAGATGATGACGATAGTGATGATTTTCACATGCTTAATTTTTTATAATACAAATAAATATAATTTTTATTTATTCATAATGTTTTAATTTCTGAATAAGTTGAAAAATTAAATATATGTTTTGTATTCAAATATTCTATTATTTTCTATTTTATCGAAATCCCAAAAATAAAATTTTACATAATGTTATTTACAATAAGCACATATTTCATTTGTGTTGCGTTGATTAAAACTACCGCTTATGAGATATACCGGCAGTAAATATAAATACAAATACTTATCAAGTATCAATTTGTTGATTATTCACGTGTCGTTTTAAAAGACAATTATTGGTTATCGGTGTTACTATAACACCAATATAATATTATTTAACCGTTACCGTGTTTGTAATCAATAGACAAGGGTCTAGTTTTGTGTAAAAGGTTTAGAATATTTTATAAATCATAGTTGTAAATTGTTGTATTTGTTGAAATGGCACCCAATACAACATTTATACATATATTTATAACATGAACTGTTTTTTAATGTTAACACAACAGCCTATTTCAAAATATGTGCTGCTCCCATTAATGAGTATCGACAAATTACTGCTAAATTATAAACCTTGAAACTGACATTTAAATTTTATGCAACTATAATCAATTTTTAATTATTAATAATTTATTTAAATATTGTTCATAGGTATAGCTATAAATAATAGATTTAAATGAGATTACGAATGTGGAAAAGTTGTTATTGAACAATACAAAATTATTAATATGGTACTGTAAGTACTAAGAAGAAAAAATGGGATATTATCTATCAATACAGGGAGTTACAATATTCCACCACCAAAATTTTGTTAAGTACATGGCATCCGAATTTTGTTGTAATTGCAGAGTATCTTGCAAACTGCAACAGATAGATGGGGTTTTTACAACACTGTCCTACTTTTTTGAGAAACTGAAAATGTTGCAATCAGAACAGACACCTTAATTTTTTAGGTACAGGGCGAAATTTTAAAAAAACCTACATTTAAGTGCAATTAAAACAAAATTGGGATACCTTGTACAGGTCGATCAAATTTTTAATGTTTTTGTGGAATATCAATCGTACCAATAGTGATATCTCTGACCAGTTAAATCATTAGATTTAAAATCATAGTTATTAGAGTTTGTCGTTTCGTTGCATACATAAAGAGGAGGTTCTGGAAGTTGGTTGTGGGTCTGTATTGTTGTTCGATCGCACTACGTTTTGTTATTGTATTTCACAAGTTAATACGAATTACTATATTGTGAACAGAACAGAGTGATTCTTAAGTTTGATAAAGCAAAGTCTATTACACATTTGACTAATAAGCTACAGAAGCTATTTTAATGATATAAAGATGCTAAGATCACCTTTCATCTGCAATGGAATGAAATACTGGTAAGTGTACCTATTTTAATGTATGTAATAGTTAAATTAATTTAATTTTTTTAATGATGCTATTGACAGAATGTGAATGTGAAACTCTAATTATTATTGTCTTAGTCAAAGCGTTCAACAAATCAAGTGCTTTAAGTCACAGTTTCATGAATATCATCCAGACAGTTAAGTATACAAAAAAATCATGAAATCAACAGTAGTTTTTCAAAGGATCTGTATCATCATAACATGACAAAAAATTCAAGGCATATAGACAGGGGTTTCAGAATATATCCTGTAAATTATTTGAACGTGTATTCTTATTTATGGTTAGAGAACCGCCTGTAGAATTTTGTTGGTGAAATATTGCGGGACCCTGTATAACGTGTAAATATTTTTGAAATTTGATAATAGCAGTCTAGTGTATTATAACTTTATGTATACTGGAATATTGTTTATAATAGAAGGGTTATTTGAATGACTTGTTGAATTTTGTATCAATTCACATATTTTCTGCCATTTGTTCTCGTTTTTAATTTATGTGAGAAAAATTATAATTTGCTTTTTTTATGTACAATAAATGTTTTTGGCCAATGTTTAGATTCATATCCTAAGTCCACGATTATGTTTGATATACATATGTATTTAATATTTAAGCAACTTAACACATGTACTGTTAAAAATTTTATATTGGCAAATATTCAGTATATTATATAGTTTGTTCTTTCTTATTGTACAATGCCGGTTAGATTTGCAAAGTTATGTGACAGAAAAATTGAACTTCACGTTTTGCGAGATTTTACAAATGAGTGTTTAAATAGAACATTGTATATTTTTACATTATCAGATTGAGCTGTAAAAACTTAATAAAACAGCTGGTTTAATTTTTTTTCCCTAAAATGCAAAATAGATATTTCAACTTAAAGTTCAAATACAAGTGAATAAACCAACATTAACACGACATTAATTTACTCATAAAAAAATTTTCTCATAAAAAATGTTAAGGGAAGGTTTAACATGATCCATAAAAAATTGCAAATATTTTTCTCATATATTCCTAAAATAACAGTATACACGCATTTATTTCATTATTCCATTTATCATTAACAGTTATAGGTAAATATAGAGAGAATAAAGGAGATTTCTGCAAAATACATATCCAGGCACCTGAGGTAAATACTATTTAAAATTAATTTGGTGATTATAGAAATTATGTAATACGATGTTGAACATTGTAGGTCAAGTATGTCTTGGCCAACTTGGTCGGCGCCATCCGCCCCTATACCCACTGCCATGGCAGCTCCAGTACAATCAACTTTAGTACCAGCTCCAATCAATACCGCCCCTGCAGTTATGCCTCCTGGATTACAATATAGCCCAGAGCAGTGGGCACAAGCACAGCAACAAAATTGGCAGCAGTGGGCACAATGGCAACAACAGTATCAACAATGGCATCAGCAGTACGGAGCTGAGGTATTATAATTTCTTGCAATTCTTTACAAATTAATAACATTGAATACATAAACATTGACAGATGTTACTTTATTCGTTGGATACATTGCTCTGTAATTTTTTTAGTACCAAAAATCACTAAGTGCTCTCCAAGGATTAAATAGTACAGCGCAACAGCCTCCATTACCAACAATGCCAAACACGGGAGTTCCTCCACCACTGCCAGTGGAACCTAAACCACCATTACCACCAGAAGACCCACCGGCAAATCAACCAACTTCTGCAATAGCTTCTTATTCAACTATGCCTCCCAAAGTGGGTCACGCAGGTTATTCTACTGTGGCACCTCCTCCTGTTGCTCAACAAATGCAAGTGCCCCCTCAATCAACCGATCAATACAATCAGAGGCAGGCATGGCAATCCAATGTTAATTCAAACAAAAGACCTTTCCCGCAAGGCTTCGAAAGTGAACAAAATAAAAGACCTTTACTAGAAAGACCAAAGCAGTGGGGCAGTCAGAAACCAAATGTAAATCAGTGGACAAGTCAACCTCCACCAAATTATAATCAGCCACCTCCACAAACACAACCAGCTCCTAAACCTAATATAGAAGAACTTTCTGAAGCCGAGAAAAAGTTTGATAAGGAATTTGCTGCTTGGGAGGCTCAGTTTAATAAATGGAAAGACCAAAACGCTAATCATCCCGATAAAACACAATACTTGGAATATGAAAAAAAGTGGGAGTCTTGGAGAAATTCTCTACTGGAACGACGTGAACAGATGAGAAGGAAAAGGTTAGCTATGACAGGTGCTACTGTTGGAATTAATAAACCTGGTTATTTACAAGCGTCTAATGTTCAACAACCTGCAGTGGACACAAGTCGCCCACCTATTGGTCCAGTTAAACTTCCTTCTGCTTCTCCTGTTAAACAGCAAATAGCTGCCCCTGATCTAACTAATACTGCCTCTAATTTATCGAGCACTCCTCTTCCCCATCAAAATAATGAACCGTTAAATTTTAAGCCTTCTCCCCAAATTCTACCTGATGAAATTCGTGAAGATTTCCTGAAACCATCTTTCCCTTCTGGTGGGGGAATCCCTGGATTAGATTTAGTTAAAGACGAAGGAAATGAGCCTCAAAAAGAAGACGTTATAGAAATCGATACAGAGAAAACTGCAACCAAAGGACCCGATTTTGATGCAATCTCTAAAGGAATTAATTCCATATTAGGTGATCAGAAACTTTTAAGTATGCTCTCAATGGTATCCCAGAATCCCCCATCTGCTCCTGCTCCAAATACTGCTACCAATTCAACATCGAATATTGCTGCTGGATATCCCCAAGAGCATAATTTCAGCGCTCCGCCACCACCACTTCAATTTACTGAAGCACCTCCTAATGTTAATGCTCCACCACCGACTTACCAACACAATGAAGGACCACATCCGAATTTGCCGCCATGTAATGATCAGTCCAATCAAAGTTATGATGAAAGATCTAGTCATGGTGAAAATTATCAGCTAAGGGAGTCAGTAAATAATTTTGATGACCAAACTCGTAGCAGTTTCACAATGGGGCCTAACGATCAAGACATGGGTTATGGTACAAATAACTTTGGTAGAACTCAGTTGAATAAGCCTCCTCCTAATAGATTTGGTGGAGTGCCTTCATTAGAGAATGACCGAGGTACACTAAAACCCAACTTTGGCCCCGGTACAGTTAGGGGTAATGATTCCGGATTTAATCCAAATATGTATGATAACAGAAATAAGTTTGGTCCAAGCAACCTTGGCTTTGGAGCGACAATGTCTGATAGAAATAAATTTGGTCCAAATGACTCTGGTTTTAATTCAAATATGCCTGACAACAGAAACAAGTTTGGTCCGAGTGATACTGGTTTTAATCCAAACAGAAACAGGTTGGGTCTGAATAACACTGCTTTTGGTGGAAATATGTCCGACAACAGAAACAAATTCGGTCCGAATGGCCCTAGTTTTGGCATGAATATGTCTGAAAATAGAAATAAGTTTGGCCCTCTGGCCCGTGGAGACAACGAACCAGGAAATTTCTCCAAAAATTCAAACATGTATGGCAATTCTGAAAATTTTAAACGCAATGACTTTAACAGGGGAAATAATTTTCATAATGATGATTTTAACCGTGGCAACCTTAGTACGCAAGATAATTTTTCTAAAGACAATTTAAATTATGGTGGTGGCAATATAAATTCTGCTAACAATTTTAGATCCAATAACTTTGGAAGTGCTAATAATAATTTTAATGAGAGAAGAGGTAACTTTGGTGATAATGACTTCAATAGATCGGGCAATTTTAATGACCAAAACAGATACAATGAAGATTTTGCTGAAGACAACTACAATAAGGGCGATTATAATGATTTTGAAAATTATAATGAAGATGATGATTATGACAAATATCATGAGATGTTTAACGATGATGAAAATGCTGATGGTCCACATCATAATCAACGACAAGGACAAGGCAACCAGCTTACCCCCCAAAAGCCAACACCTCCGCGACTAATGGATATACCTACAGAACCTCCCAAGCCTGTTCCAGAGGAGGAGCCAATTTTTGAACCTGCCAGTGTGGTGGATTACGAACATAAATCGAAGAGATCATGTAAGTGTTTTATTCAACATAGTAGATAGCCTATTTGCTATATAGGGTGTCTGGAAAGTTTCCTTGTTGAGTTTTGATTTTGGTTAAGATGCTAAAATGTTGCCTCTTGGAAAAAAATTATTTGTTTTTTAAGATTCATGATAGCATTTTGATATTTTAATTAAATTTGGTATAGGTAGCCTTAGTTTTTTTAGTACTGTAGATTAACCATTTAATTTACAGACATTCTGTATAAATATTTTATATATCTACTTGAAGATATAAGTTTTGTGGATATTTTAAAATCAATAATTTTGAGTAAACGTACAATAACATTTTATAAATAATAAAATCAGAATTTGCATTATCTGCTTGCATTAGTGAAAGTGTACTATAGTTTTTTTATTATTGTTTTTGAAATGAGGAGATGACAAACTATTACTTATAACTGGATTTTAGCCGAAGCGGAAGTTGTTGTCGAGCCCATCCATATGTTTGATTATCGTCATAAGCCTCTGAATCGAATCCCTATACCCCAGAGACCAAAATGGCTCTCAGAAGCCGTGAAATTTATTCGAGAATTTGACCCTCTAGCTTCCAGGGGACCTTTGAATTTGGAAAGGGCTCCATCATATCCAATGAATTCCAGAGAGACACAGAGAGACGAATGGCGATCTGATATTGCAGAGGATCGCTTTAACACAGTGAATAGAGGCAGAAGGTTTGCAATGGAATTTGAACGCCGTAGTACAACAGACAGAAGGTCGTTTGGTAGGGAGGATGATCGGTTTGAAAGAGATTTGAAAGAAAAAGATGATATGTATTTAAGAAGGGAGAGGAGATCGTTTAGTAAAGATGAAGATATGTTTGAGAGAGAATCAAAAGATAGCGATAGGAACAAACATAGATTTGATGATGACAGATATAGTGCAAAAAATATTGATTCTAACCAGATGGATACTAAAGAGTTCGAGGAATTCTCTGACGAGGAAATGAATTTCGAAAACAGTGAAATGCAGAAACACAGTCAAAGCCGTGATATCAGAGGCAGAAGTAGAAGTCCCATTTTAAGCAACCCACCCAATCCTGCCAATTTCAATGACATTACAATGATAGAAGATATAATAAACGCACCAGGTCGTTTTCATCGACCTCCACGTATCGTTATCATCTTAAGAGGTCCACCTGGTAGCGGAAAAACATATTTAGCAAAACTCATAAAGGACAAAGAGGTAAATACATGTATTTTGCAGAAGAAGGTTGTATATTACTGGATTTAATTTTAGGTTGAAAATGGAGGATCTGCTCCAAGAATTTTATCATTGGATGATTATTTCATGGTCGAACACGAAAAGGAAGTGATTGAAGATGGTAAAAAGGTTAAGGTAAAAGAGATGGTGTATGAATATGAAGCAGAAATGGAAGAATCTTATAGACTATCTTTCACAAAGTCATTTAAGAAAACAATAACAGATGGCTACTTTCCTTTCATCATAGTTGATAACATAAATGATAAAGTAAAGTATTTTGGTGAGATGTGGAGTTTTGCAAAGCAGAACGGTTTTCAGGTTAGTACACACAAATGTATTACAGTTACAAATCGTAGTATAATTTTCTGTTACATATTTTCTTTCAAATTAACATCAACGAATAAAAAGAAATCAACATAGTATATAGAAATGCATTTTGTATATTTTTTTCTTTAAATTAATATTCTCTACGTGTCTGCACCTAGTGGTCACTGGTTATTTAGTGTTGGGCCGGAATATGGGTAAGTGACCTACTAGACTATGAGTGCTATTGCAAGACCCAACCTGTGTCGCTTTTAGTGATTTGCGATATTTACAAAAGCAAAATTTAAGGAAACAACTTCTCTATGGGCTAATGCCCCGACCACCTTTGAATTACACTTGAAAATCCACACAAACAGCCACGGTTAGTTGTGGTCGCGCCATCGGACATATACCATTTTGGAGCTTATTAGCATAGGTATGCATAGGTGAGACAACCAACAACTAACTGGATATTCACATTCTATCGTAACTGACCGAAGAACATGAGTACTTGAGACATAGCACATGTCTACATCTATTCATATTGTTGTAGCTGCATTCTGGCCTACTACATGTAGACACATGCTACGTCTCGCGTCCTTCTGTTGGTTATTGTAGAACACATACAGCCAAGGTTTGTTGTCGATTGCCTCACTTATGGCATACTGATGAAAGCTAATAAACTCAAAACCGGTATGTCGGATGGTGTAGCTGACGACTAATCATGACTGTTTTCTATAGGCTTTTCAGGTGTAATTCAATGCTGGTTGGGGCATTAATAGTTGTTTCCTGAAATTCTACTTTTGCTAAAAATCTCTAATTAAGTTAAATTATTCACGGTGGAATACTGAAAAATAACTACCAATTTTTCGTTAGGAGTGACAGTGTGGAATTATAATACTTGCAATCATTAATGTAATTTAGTGTTTATTCTTTTTATATTATGATTTATAATAGGGGACTACCCATTTACTAGTGGTGAAGATATCTATGCAGCAAGTAATAATATTATAAATTTGAGTAAACTCTATATTGGATGAACTTGAAAGAAAATAAACATTAAGAACCATTAAACATATTTTTCTACAGAATATCTTGTTTTAGGTATACATATGTCAGTTGGATCTAGATCCTGCGCTGTGTACAAAACGTAACATTCATAACAGAAGTGAAGCAGAAATAGAGGAATGTATAGCGGGGTGGGAACCTACTCCAAATCATCATCCAACAATTGACGCGGCTGGGTTCTTACAGTCTATAACAGATGTGATAATGGAAGAAATAGAACCAGCTGTGGTGGAGACAAAAGCGGAAGAGGTTCCTGAGGTAAGTCCGAGGCAGCATAAAAAAACTATTAATGAAGTTTGAAATAATTTGTAGCTAGGTTCTACTTGAATGGTGGACGAACAATCTTTTTTTGTTAATGTTATGTATCTGTAATAATGTTCTTTTCACAGCAACCAATTTTTTTTATTTAATATTTAGTATTGTCTCGAACTTTATACTAAAAATTCAGTATCCCTCAGGATGACATGAGAAGCAAATGGGACACATTCGACTGTTCTATTAACAATCTCGGTAAGTTCAACAATCACAAGTGTACAAAATGAAACTTATTAGTCACATTATTTTATAGTATCAACTGCTTTTTGTTTTTGTGATTGAAAATTTTTTCGGAATTTATTAGGAATATGAACGGTTATTCAGTATTTGTTAATATAGGATATCGTACAATACTTTCATAGATCTCCACAAAATATTAAGGTTGCATTCTGATATTAACTTACTGCACATTCTGCATTCACAATTATTCCGATTTACGCATCTTATGCAATCGCAGTCTCCAACAACCATATGATGTATAATAGTGTATACAGGAATCCGTTATTCCATGTTTTTTAAATTTCAATCTTCTAATTGTTGTCCTTGAAACATGTAATGCTTTGATTTACTTACTATTATGGAAATTGTAAAGCAGTTAATATAGTAACTGGAGGAGGATACTACAGAACAGAATTCTCCATTCTCATTCTCTGTCATTTCCCGCCTTTTAGGCGGGTTTTAGCAGGTGAGATTTGGCCGGTTATTCCACAGGCAGTACATGGCCGCTTATGCTGCTAACGCACTTCTTGCTCTGCACTCAGGCAGTCTTTGATTCCTTTGATAAGGATCAAAGTGCCGATAAAGGTTAACGATATAGTATGTTTTTAGAAAATAACCTCAAATTTGTCATACTGCATAATGCAATGTTATAAAAAATGGTGTTGCACGCTGCCTGGTTTTATCGTGTTAAAGTTTATCTATCGACAGTATTGTCCCGCTAATTATTGCGGATTGGATTTCTTCTGAGCTAGTTTTATTGCTTATGTTCTTTACACAGAAAAAATATTTATTTATTTTTAATTTACTCGTAGGTACTTGTGTAATGAATTGACACTGGGAATAGTATTTGGGTTACTGATCGATTATTATTATGCTATATTAAAAGCATTGCAAGCCAAATTCTTGTTTAATATTGGATTGGATTACACAGTTTTAATTTAATTTTGTGTTTAGTGATCTTTTGGTTGACCATATTTTACAACCTTAAAATAGAACAGGATTATATTATAAAATTTTATCAATACTTTTAATTATAATTGGAGCCTTTCTAAAAAGGTACTCCTTTTACTTTTATATTAAACTTGTGCCTTATTAGAAACTGAAAAAAAAACCCAGTAATATATTTATAGGAATTGATCGTTAGTGTAAATTTATTAAAAAGCATTAAATTTTTACAAAGTATTTTTAAATTGTAACGGGTAACTTGAAGGGTGAATTTGTGTTTAAAGTTAAAGGGGTCTTTGATATGAATATGTTTAATTCCCTTTGTACAGAGTTATGTTGCTTTGGAGGACGTGGCAGAAATTGTTTTTATTTTTTTTCAATCCAGAGAAGTTATTGATATTAAGTCCAAAGGACGTTTCCTTTTAGAATATTTTTTGAATACAGTAACTTTAAAGGGAGATGAAACTAGATAACCACTATTCATTTTGTTTCTTAGTAAAATATTTTAGTTTCTCTGACAAACATATACGCATGTCCCATCGACCTCATATTTTATATCATAAGCATTTTTTTCCTCACTGTTGCCACTTGTAATCTTAGACTAGGGTGTTCAGCAGTGATTCTTAAAAAAAATCATATACTGACAAGCAGCTCACCAAACTATGCGGCATTCTAGTATTGTGAGTTTATTATATTTTTTTAAAAGTTTAGTCTTTAACAAATCCTTTGGTGTTTAATATTTTTTTCTTAAAACTAAATTTTTAAGGATTTCTTTCCAACCTAGACTGTCAAAGTTTTAAAAAAAAAATAAGGGCAATATTTTGGACGCCATTGCAAAATTTGTTTCTTGTTTTAAGTTGCTATGCCTTATATTGAAGAGTGGTAATATTTTATTAAGGAATATTTGTTTCAATCATCCGATTTTGATCCATTAAGTTCCCATTCTGAGTGAAACACCCTGTATTTATTAAAATTTTCTCGATATACACTAAGGCCATTTTATGTTTTTAACATGCCAAATGTATTTTTACAGGCGCTTATTATTTGGATACTGTTAATGGCAGTTTATGTTTTAGGAAAAATATGAGACAAATAAGTTGTTAAAATATACACTGCTGTCCAAGTACTACTATTAAAAAATTAAATAGGCGTGACTAGTTTCACCTCTTTTTTAAAAAATACTGGAGAACAAAAAAATATTCAGAAGGCGCAGTTTCACTAGCATAAAACGTCCTCGGAATTTCTTTTCTATAACTGTTCTAATATTGGAAAAAAATAATTTTTGCTATCTCATTCTTATGAGCATACTCCATAAGGAAAAATATTTATATGTTTCCATAATTTTAAATAAAAAGTTATCTCTTCTATTTTTTCGCAATTATTTAATTGCGAAATGCTTACGATTTAAAGAATTAAACATTTATTTTAAGAATATAAATTTATAGGTTTTTAGCTAAAAAAAATTATTTAGGCTTATATTTTATTTGCTGAATGACAAAACATTTTTTTGTCACATACTGTTTTATGCTCTATTTCTCTTCCTTGAAAAAAAGGTAAGTTTTATCATGGTATATTTTTTTATACTGTGTTGTGATTATGATAAACGTATTTGGTGGAATGGTAAATGAATGTTTATTATTTGCCGTTATATTTACACCTACAATGCTGAACATCACACCATTTAATACTTGATTCTACACACAAACGAGTAACAGGTTTTTTATCTTAATTTTGAAAATTCTGTGTTAATTGTTGTGAAATTAACTTAAATGAATTAATCTTTAAACTTAATATTTTTATCAGAAAACTTAAACTTTAAGAAAAAATATTCATAGATTTATGAAGTTGATTATAAAATTTGGTTGAATGTGTTCGAATAAACAATAATACTAATAGGTTTTTGATGAAGAAACAAATGTTAATGTTTTAGCGACATTTAACTTAATTACATGCATAATTTAGGTGCCATTTGTTCTGGTGCTGATTATGCAACTTCTTAATTTAATTGAATATTTATATTTATAAAATTACTGTGATGAATATCATCATTATTTGTTGTTTTATAATTTACCCTCTTTCACTTAATGTAACAGTTTTGTTACATTTATTAAAGGGTTTTTAACTAATTTTAATTTAAATATTTTAAAAAATTGCTCCTGCATTTTCATTTCATTTGTATATTAGATTTATTTCTTTTCAAAATATTTTGGAATATTTCAGTATATAACGATATTAATATCCACAATTGACTGATTTGAACTAAAATATTTTTGGGAGATGTACTTCTAATATATCTATTGAAAACTAATTTAAATATTTTTAATATCTTCTAAACTATATGTTTATTAAATCAAGTTAGTTTTGTAACAAATTCTGTATTTTGAAGTATTTTATTTTATATGTACCAAATAGATCTATAAACCATATAATCTTCTAACATTTTCTGTGTACATATTCATTTAGGGTGATGGTTCATTCGCAAAGATTCTTAAATTTATCTTAAATGCAGTATAAATCAATATTATTGTATAAATTTTTTTTAAGGTAATTGAAAATTTATCTACTTAATTTATTGACTGTATGATGTGATGTTTTTATTCAGGTATTCAAATATTTTTATAACATGAAAAATTTGAATATGTATTGATAAATTAATGACACATGATAGCGGAATAATGTATTTATATCATTCAGTGAAAGTATTATTTAATTTTATCACAATATATTTTACTTTATTAAACGATTTCAGCAACATTAAAATATAACAACTACACTTAACAGACTTGAACAAGCATTATGGTCTTAAAAAAAATCTATTCTTTAATAAATATTATAAAATGTATATATTTTTAACTCCGTATTGTTTATGGATATTTCACCTTTGGTGACTGAAAAATTATCATTATAAACAGATTAAAGGTTTATTTTCTGTTTCAGCCAAGCTCGATGGAGTCAACAAACCTCTCCGATCGTCCCGAACCATGGAAGAGTACCTTCAAATGGAAGACGAGTGGAAACCTACTAAGCCAACAAAACCGGGGCAGAAGAGGGTATGCAATTGCTTAATTTAAAATTTATAATTATTGTGTAATTTTTTTCATTCTCGGCACTCATCCTTACGGTGGATTTAATAACAAATATTTTCTTTATTAGTTGTTTTTACTTTAAGTTCTGTGACCTGCATATGTATAAATCGAGACACGATATATTTGTGACATTTACACGAGCTGTTACCGATTCCATCTTGACAATTTTGGAGCAGATAGCACAAGTGAAGCTAAATTGTGTTTTGTTATACAGGTTATATTAGTTTTAAATAGCTGACTTCAAGAGTCTTTAGCAGACCTCATTTTGAGACTAAAAGTTCTAATAAATATGAGCTTTAAAACTCTTCATTTCTGAGATACATGGTGATGAATTTTATTTACGTATTTATTTTTTAACAAAAAAACTGCTAATAAAAAAAAATCAAGACAGTATTTAAGAGCAAATTATTCGACACTGAAAATGGTTGCATATTAATTTCAGTGGAGATAGAGGGGTATCTATGAATCTTTTTGTAAAAAAGTATAGCCGAATTGAAATTTTGCAAATATTTTTGAAAAATATGAAGCATTCAATTTTACCCAGAAAATGTCCTCTTGTTCGAAGTCGATAAAATGTGATGTTTTCAAGAAAAACTGAAAATAATGTTTATGTCAAATCATAATTTATAAGCATTGTTATAACTAAATTAATTAGTTTAAATATTCAGTCAGTTTTTTTAAATTAATTAAATGGAAATAAATACAAAAATAAATAATGAAAATCATATTAAATAAAAGTAAATGTTTTCGGTGACAGTTATGAATCGTTGACCTTTTTAATCTGTTTTTATTATTTTTTTAATAGACTACACATACATTACACAATAATTAGAAACTGTAATAAGCGTAAATGTCAATACTTCAATGACATTTCAAGCATGATTTTGTTTATAACAATAACTAGATACTGTGGAAAACCGTTGTTTATTATGTATCAAACAAAAATGATTTTAATTTCTAACATTTACTTTAATTTGATACGATTTCCATTATTTATTTTTTGTATTTATTTCCATTTAATTAATTAAAAACAATTTTGACAGAATTTTTGTACTATTTAATTTAGTTACAACACAATGTTTAAAAATTATAGTTTGACATAAACATTATTTTTAGTATTTCTTGAGAACACCATGTCCTATTGACTTTGAACAAGAGGGTATTTTCTGGGTAAAATTGGATGCTCTCATAGTTTTCGTAAACATTTGCAAAATTTCAATAGAT
Organism: Monochamus saltuarius; assembly: GCA_025584915.1. Lineage (NCBI taxonomy): Eukaryota > Metazoa > Arthropoda > Insecta > Coleoptera > Cerambycidae > Monochamus > Monochamus saltuarius. Next base: position 20,953,201 of record CM046724.1, on the reverse strand, counting down.
TTTCAAAGATTCATAGGTACCTCTCTATGTCCACTACTGGAATTAATATGCAATGATTTTCAGTGTCGAATTATTTGTTCTCAAATACTGTTTATGATCGCAACATAACGATTTTTATTTTTTGTTAGCAGTTTTTTTTTTGTTAAAATATTAATGTTAATAAAAACTAAAATTCAACTCTATATCTCAGAAACAAAGCATTTTAGGGCCCATATTTATAGGAACATTTAGTCTCAAAATGAGGTCATCTAAAAACTCTTGAATTTCTACTATGTAAGTGAGACACTCTGTATAAACATGTTGTTAGAGATTCCCTTCAACTATTTCTTATACTCATTCAAAAGCAATAACTAATTAACTCTTACAGGTTTTACTAATCACGCTATCAAACTATAGAATTGCATACATTCACTATTGATATCTCAACTGAACTCGCAAATTTGTCTCAAATTTTCTGTACAATTCAAAGATCTAGACCCGATTTATCCTTTTGCATCTCAAAGGCACATCATAGTTAACCGTCTTCGCAACCAGGACAAAAATATTGAGAACAATATATCAATTTAATTAGTTTCAAAGATACAGGGTTTTCAAATTGTACCACAAAATTTTATTTTTACATGCAACTTTAAAGCGATATGCATTTTTATTTATTTGAATGTAATATATTGTTCCGGAAGCTCACCTACCTTTTTAATTTGTTCCTGTTTATGTTTGAATGTATAAGTTTTGTAATACCTTTATTTTGATGTTTTCTAGAACATTCCAAGCTATATAATTTGGTTCTAGCCGCGTTCTCGAGACTGCGGAAACTTCAAGAATCTTAAAAATATATATGAGGACAATAGAGTTAGACGTCTTGTAGGGTTAAGCAATATTTAGGTTTACCTTATTTTGACATTATAGGTATATGCATAAAAAGTTGTGGGTTGGTAAAAGGATCGGGAAACAAACAAACAAAAAATTAAGACCATAGTCGTCTGACGTTACGCAATTGTTTTTATTGTCAACTTAATTTTCAATATTTGGTCGCGTTAAAACAATCATTTTTTGCAATTTAGTGCAATATACAGGGTTAACAGTTAACTATGACTAAGTACAAATATTTTAAGAGAGGATAGATAAAATTAAGAATGAATGGAATCACCCTTTAAAAAAATTCCGAACTTATTTATAAAGCAAAAAAAAAAAAATTTTAAATTTATATTAAATCCTTATTTAACGCCGCCTATCCGACTTGTCCGCCACACGTTTACAGAATCAGAGTAGGTAACGTAGGCAACTAGCAACACGACCGTAAAATTTCCAATCTAGTCATAATTTAATTCCTGTGTTTATCATGTGTTTACGTTGTGGCTTTGTGTTCTTCTTCAGTTTTTAGTGCCTTTTTTAATTTTGTAACGTTTTATAGTTATTAAATAAAGAAATTTGTGTTGGGTACAGATGCTTTCCCACAATATAGTTTGCTGGTTTGGTTTTGTAGGTTATGGGACAAGACTGCCGGGGGTACATTAAAAGTTTTCTATTATCTATTCCTTTCGTTCGATTTTATTATAATAAATAGGTGTTTTATCTAGTTGTACTTACAGGAAGTGTGTTTTATCGGTAGTGAGTGGTTATAATGAATAAAAACGTAGTTTTAGCGGTTTGTAACGAAATAATGAAAAACGAGTGCAAAATAGTGGAGCTGGATTAACTGTTACCTACCTATCTATCAGGTATTTTTACTAATAAGAATGTTAATTTTTGTCATTTCTGCATTTAGAAATGCTGCAAAAAACGACCGCATGGTAGTAGATATTGTTGACAGATGTAAGCTTTATCTATAGATCTAAGCCATCACAGTCGATGCTTATCATAGGCGTCGACTTTCCGTAGGAAAAGAGGGTTTTGCCCCATTTTCTAAATATTGAGCTAAAATTCTGGAATAATTTTTTTATTGTCTTTTAGGCCTTTCTGAGCACGTGGTTAAAATGTTTGCACTTAGTCATAGATAACCCTGTATAATGCAAACTTTTAGTGTAGTATATAGTTTTATTACTCTCAGTTGCAGTTTCTTAAATATTTTTATGAAAATATGAATTATTCATTTGTTCATATGACGTAAGTTGTCTGAATTCTTGCCGCGAGTATATGTAATTTTGTTATACCAACTAGCACCAAAGTAACACTAACTTTCAAAGTGCAACCGGTAAATTTGCTACTTTGCTGTATAAATAATTTCATACAACAAAGTTACAGTCACTGCTATGTATTTTCAACTACTTCTCTCAGCACTTTACAATTATGTGACTTCTAATTAACTCTCCTGGTTTTGGAGATGTCTTAATTACCAGTGGGACGACTTTTAAGTTTTCAGAACTTGAGGTGGCAAATAATCGTAGTACTGACTAATTCATGTTACTAAAATATGACTTCAAATTTTTCATCACTTTCAAGTAACTTGAATAGTTAGCAACGACGTTCAGGGACCCTAATTGTGTATTTAAAGTCGTGGAACTAGTATCTACTTGTCGAAGTTAAGCATCATCACACAGCAACTATATAGTGCGTATCACCTTTTAAATTTACCATGAAGTACAATTTACCATGTAGTTTCCCAAACCATGTGTGTACTTTTTGTCTGAATATTATCATACTTTTTATAACTACAGTAGACTCGCGATACCGTGAACACAAAATGCACCAGGGGCCTTCACGGAATCGAATTTGTTCACGTTAATGAAAGTATAGAAAAAGTGAAAAAGAAGCAAGTAGTCTAGTCTGTAGCTTTTTATTTATTAAGCTCTACATCAGTTTTTGTAAAAAATGTAGTTATTTTACTTTGAACTTGTTTAGATGACAACTTTTTCAATATTACTTTTTTGTAAACAGCTCTAAGACTAAGAATATCAGATCTCCAATAAATTCTGCTCCGCCCACTTTAATACAGTGTTGATTGCTTCAATTGCTTCTATGTGTGATACCCGTCGTTGAATAGAACGTTTGTTTATGTTACTAGGAGAAGCGGTGTTCACGTTACAAGGTAGATAATGGAACCAATATAGTGTTTATGTTATCGCGAAGTTCATATAAACGCAAGTTCATGTTATCGCGAGTCTACTGTATTAACTTTAATGCCAAGTATGTACAAAACTATATTAATAGGTACTAAACTATAAACTTTTGGAGTCAAAATACCACAAAAAAATCCGAAGGACAAAACAGAGGTAATAAGCAAAGCCACAAAGAAACGTAATAAAAATAATAATGCAAGTTTAATGTAAATGTCGAACGTACTGTTCCGCTTTCAGAATGAACAACAGGAAAATTAATACTTGAATTGGCAATGGGAACTTTGAATAGGCAATGTGTCGTAGTCACAACTTTAGTTCTCCTTTAATACTTTCGATACTTTGTAGTAAATGTTATTTGAAGGCTTTCACCACTTAGAGTATCACATTTACACGCAATGTTATTATATTTGAGACATTTTTATTAAAACACTTACATTTTAAAAACACATGCTAAATGTAGAAATTTTATCATTGTTTGTTCATTTGAAAATTATGTCGAAAATATATCGTTCCATTTTGACAACTTATATCTCGAAAATGTTATGATTAAGTTTTTGACATGTTTTATAAAAAAGTATTTATTTTTTCTTGTTCCACCTGCTTCAGAAGTTGTCAACATTCTCTAAAATTACCTGTGATATTTTGAGAATATTTGCATTTAGGTTCGGTGGGCCGATTTGGAAGAACAGAGGGAACAGAAGAAGATGAGAGCTATCGGTTTCATCGTGGGCCACACAAACTGGGACAGAATGATGGACCCTACTGATGGAGGAAGTGCGTTGACTCGAACAAAGTACATATAGAGTTGGATATTATGTAGTATTAGCTCTATTTTCATGATTCCAGTTTGATCATACTGTATATGTAATAGGTACATAAGTTTCCATATTTATATATATAGAAACCTATTTAAGTAATAAAATGTTTTTTTTTATTTGTAGAAATAAATAGGTATATAGATGATTTCTTTGTTAATAAAGATTTGATTTGTTCGTCATTCTGTGTGTACCGATCTCCATTGTCGGATTCTTTTTATTAAAATGTTAAATTGCATTTATTGATTGTAGACTAATGTCATGTTCAACAAAATGAGTTGAATACATAGATGGAAATACGAGTGAGTTAAATGTTTGCAATGCTGGGAATGAAGAGGTTAATTCTTGTTAATTTATAACATAACTGCATATTCTTTTGTTTTGTACTTTTGAAAGGTTTATTTTTTATGTTTTCTCATATGTGCGCTGGTATTTTTTTTTATGTAGTGAATATACAGGGTGTTGTAGTTTTGACTACGGATTTTTCTGAAAATAAAAATGAGGTAATTGTTCCGTAAAATAATTCTTATAATCCTTCAGTCTGATAAATTAGTTAAGAACCATTGAAGATGCAGACTAGAGAAGAAGTTTGTGGAAAAATAACCATCGGTCTCATTCAGAAAAGGTCTGAGTAATTTCAACTATCTATAAAAAGTGATGTCACAGGAATCATTTACAAATTTAGATAGTCAATAAAATGAAATAATAAAATTTGAATAAAAGGTAGTCTGAAAACCCAGCTTCAATTATGAGCAGCCAATTGCCGAGAAATTAGAGCAAAATAATTTGTGTGTACAATACGTTAAGTTTTATGAAAAATAAACTTAGAGGTAATTATTTATGTTTTAACCACAGAACAAACTGTGATTTTAACTAACTGTGTAAAAGATTCTTACAATGTTAAATAACTTGTTACATAAAGGTAGAGCAAATTGTATTACGCCAGATTTGAAGATTACGTCCTCGGTGATTTTTGGGTGATCAGCTATCTGTTTCACCTGTCTTTAAAGGTCATAAAGCCCTTATGATTTTTTTATTAAAATATATTTCTGTCCATCTTGTACCATAGTGATTTGTTGTACAATTAGTGAGCTTGTATTCCATCTCTTAAGTGTAATTTTATGTCTGCCTGGTTAAAGAATTGTGGAGGAATATACAGGGTGTCAGAAAGAATACACTAAGCTGGAGATACTACACACCAAAATATAATGTTTGAGCTCATCATCCCTTATACGAATGTTGCTAGTTTAAGAAATGCAGGGTATTCAAGGTTTAAATTTTATTCTACAATTTCTCAAGGTTTGATAATATGACTGAAAATTTATAGTGGTGGGTTTTTTGCTGTGAGAATTACAAATTTGGAGCTTATTTTCACCTTGCCCATAGAGGGCGCTAGTTTCACCGTATTATTTTTTTATCTGTTGAGCTATGCTTAAAAATTTAAAAGAACGTTCAGTTCTACATAAAAAATGTACTTTTGTTTAGGTGGCCTAACTTTATCGGTTTTTAACTTATTTGCATTTAAAAGTTTCAATGTATTTTGTTGGGTTTTTCATTCAAGCGCTGATAATACTATTTCTTTTCTTAGTAGGTTTGTGTCAAATTTTCATGTCGATAAATATTAGCATACTTTGCGTGCGTGCGATTTATTATTCGTGCAATTATTTAAAATTTTCAGAATAAAATTTAAACCTAAACACCCTGTATTTCTTAAACGAGCAACATTCGTATAAGGCATGATGAGCTCAAATATATTTTTGTGTATAGAATCTCCAGCTTAGTGTTGACCCATTATTTCTCACTCACTGTATATGCATGAGTATCTGGAAAAAACAAAACAAATTCCTTGTACACATTTTTTTGGTGGAAAATGGGAAAACTTTCAAATAAAGAAAACTTATTATTTGGTACACCATTTCTTAAAAAACCTGGAAATAATATCGATGTGTGCAAGACAAAACGATGTAAGTACCAATGAGAAAAATGTTGGAGAATTGAAGAAAACCATCATTCTTTGTAAAGTATTGTTTATAGTGGTTCTTCACTTGATAAATGTTTTCAAATTAATGAATAATTGTTGCTTATTGCAGCCATTTTCGTTTTGTGTTAGTTGGATCCAAATTATTGAGGTGCTTATGATAAATCACAAAATGTTGCTCAACTGCGTTTATGCTAAACTGTAAATTATCCGTCATAACAATGCCAACCACTTAAGTCAACATTTAGATACATTTTGTATGTATTTTCTATTAAAAAGGGTTGATAAAATATATAGATTTCTCTAAGGATAATAATGAAGCAAAAATGATTTAATGATAAATTTCCAAAAAGAAATGTTTCAGTGCTTCCGTAGGAGGATTTTCATGATTTATATTGAAGCTATAAGAAATTGTTACAATTTCCAGCATTTTCATACATCTTGAACCCATTTTGTAGGACTGTCAGTTTAATTAAATTGCTGAAATACAGAGAAAAAGAAATTATAAAGTTCTCCATCTACAAAATCAGGGAATGTATAATTTACAAATAAATTACACTTGTAACTTGTAAAAAATAAGAGAACTTTAATAGGGATACAGATTTTTAATGCAAAATGTTTATTTTTAGTATTTTCCACTAATACAAAAATTTCGCTTTTGTTTTGCCTTGTACACGTCGATATATTAGTGTAAAAGAATATAGTTTGCACTGAACATCAAATGTTTATATAAATACCACTGCATTGCTTTCAAATTATGTATAGGGTATGGTTTAACATCTAGATTCAAATAACTGAAATATTTCTTTCTACTTTAAATATACTTAATAAAAATAATTATATAGCTGTATTTTTTATTACCGCTTACCACCAATCAAAATTTTTTTTTTTTTTTTTATTTCAAAAAATTTAGCGTATACAGTTTGATTAAATTAATTTTATCCGTAGCTGTGAGATGCGCAGTAGTGAGGCAAAGTGCAATTTCATTATACTATGTATGTAGTACACATATGTGAAACATACTTAGTCTTCTGTCTTCATCATTGTTAGTTTACTCTGTAGAAGAATTGCACATATACAGTGCTTTCAAAATAAGTATGTACTTTCTTAGGGTGTCATCGGCCAAATCGCAGCAGCTGTGCTTTTTCTAGTCTGTTCCTTTGCCTGTTTGCAGTGACTAACTGCGTGTGGCAGCACAAATGACGTAGATGGATATAGTCGTCAAATCGTTTCATAGAAATTATGACAAATATCTGTTAATTTTTATGTATCACAAATACATTATTAATTTTCAAACTGCTGTAATTTTAACAAAAATTTAAATTTTTTAATAAAATCTGAAACATATCGGTAGAATTATGTCTAGTTTATGAAAAAAATGTTACTCGAAATTTAAACAAGCCAATTTGGAAATTAACTTTTTTCGCAAGCTGCAAAATCGTTCTCCTTCTATTGAAGTTTTTTAAATGGCCACAGTACATATATTCTAAAATTTGGTTTGGATCCCATGTCTAGTTATAAGATATGACATACCTGAAATTTCACCAACTGCCACTGCACTATAGCATATTGAAATTCACGTGATTCGACAGACAAGTATTACAAAGGCGACACGATTTAGCAGACAATTCTTAGAGGTAGGTAGTGGAATACATGAGAATTAACAATTTTTATTAAGCAACGTGTCGCCTAAGGTGTCGTATGTTCCTTAAAGTTACTGAATTATCATGTAAAACTGCTGATGACATATTTACAATACAACCATTTGTCCACCATATTCTCACTTGTTCCTTTGGCCCGCAGATTAATTTACATTATTTATTTTAAACATGCCTTATTGATATTAAGAACTAGCATATACGGTATAAATACATGAGTAGTGTAATGCTTTGTTTGTATGTGAATCGTGCAAAGACAATAAGCGAATCTGAACATTGTAAAATGCCATTTAAAGACCACGAAACATCCATAAAATGAACCCAACATAGGCTCATGGACAAGACCACAATTTTACACTTTATCAAGAAAAACCCTACTCGTGATATTGCACCTGAAGTTGGTGTTTCAAATTTATGATAAGTAGTTCATTTTCATTATTTTTTAATTACTAGTTGTGGCAAATAAAAAAGTAATAATAATACAGTAATTTGACCTTAATTAATATTTTATTAGATGTTCCCAAATAATTTACGTGAAAATAAATATTTTGTTTTACCATAAATGCTGATGAAGCTGGTTATTACAATTATTAGTAAAACTGAAAAAAAAAACAATACTGACATAAAAAAATAATATCTACAGTACATTATATATTTTAAGTGCCTAGATATAGAGAATTTATAATATTTCTAAATCACAGTGACGTATCTCTGGATATTTTTTCTGAAACAAAATAAATCGATATTCAATTCATTCTTGGCATATTCCTACTATCTTACCCTTAATTTCATTTCTATTCTATCAATCTCTCCTCCCATCATATCCACTAAGTTTTCACCATGTTTTAGCATAAACTCCTCTAGTTTATCGATATTATCAATTTTCTTTATTTCCTAGAAAAATATCCTTTTCAAAAATATTCCTATCTACAATAGGCTAGTTTATATTAAGATGACGTCACTTTAACGGACGGGGTGCCTCGAAATTAACGCAACAGTAAGAGTAGATTCATGACGACAAAATAATTTTATTTTCGATATTTATAAATAACTATATAAGATTTAGATACATTTTGGTGATTGGGGGTGAGAAATTCAAATTTGTTTTTAATTTCGATGTCACTAGTAGATGGCACCACATACGCGACCATTAAAACAATGGATTCTCCTACCTTTTTTATCTAAAAAAGGTATACCTTGTTGAAGTCGTTATGAGTAACTGTTTTCGAAATAATCCTAACTGAAATATCCAATGCACCGAGTAAAAACTGGTTTGGTTTCTGGTAGTGTCTTTTCTACTGAAAATACAGCAGAAATGTTAATTGGAAAATAAAATAATAGTGATGTGCAAAATTTCAAGAAGATCAGTCTGTGTTGATGAAACCATTGTTGAAAATCTAAAGATAACGGTTTCATCAACAACACCCTTACAGATCTTGAAATTTTGCACATCACCATAATTTACCATTTCGAGTAACTTTTTCAAATAACATTTTGCAGTATTTTCAGTGAAACGTGCACTTTACCTGAAACCAAAACAGTTTTTACTCAGTGCATTGAATATTTCAAACAGCATTATTTCGAAAACACTCCTACGACTTCCACAAGGTATACCTTTTTCAGATAAAAGAGGTAGGAAATCGATTGCTTCAATAATCAGATGTATACACTAAGTCGCAAAAAAGTTCTACTATTTAAAAGAAGCATGATGTGCCATAAGTGGTGTCCTCTACTAGTGACGTCTAATTTAAAAACAAATTTGAATTTCTTGCCCCCAAAAACCCCAATCTCCAAAATGTATGCAAATATTTGGATTTCTTAAAAGTTTATTTGCAAATATCGAAAACAAAATTTTAACTTTGACACCCTGTATCAATGTAATCATCAAGTTTGGCTACATCGCATTATTTTGTCGTCAAGAATCTACTCTTGTTCGATGTTGCACTAATTTCGGGACACCCTATATAATATATGAAATATAATCGTTAGGATGATAATACGGTTTTCAATTACTGAAACAAATTTATACGATTATTCACTCTTTCGATAGTTTAGAACTTCAGAGTGACAACTCATAATCACAATTACATAAATTGGTTCTGTACTTTAGCCATAAAAAATTACCTCAAGTATATCGTTTAGATCTTGTTTATCAAGATAAGCTCTAGTAAGTTCCCGACCATCAAAATCCAGTTCGGCCTTGTATCTAACTAAGTAACTGCCCATGTCTATACCTTTCACATCGTGAATTGCCCTTATCATTACATCTTTTTCCAGTTCTGTGTTTATCTTTTCTAAATTTTCTTCCGGAATTGACCTTAAATATAAAAAAAACAACATGAAATATATTTTTTATACATAACTGACTGTTATGATTCCTCGTTTTGGTTGTGATAAACCTACCTTCCGACAAGAGCTGCGACATTTGTGTAAATGATGAAGGAAGCGACAGATCCTAAAATACAGCCTACTAACAAAGAGCCTAGTGAATCGGGTATGGGACTATTGGTTAAGGAGGATATTCCCATACAACCAGCTGCAACGACAACACCTATAACTGCGGCAAAGTCTTCTAATAAAACAACATTTACACTGGGATCTTGTCCTCTAAAAACTACAAGAATACATTACACAATTAAAATGCACGCGATTTGAATCTTACTATAATCTTTTACTGACATGTTTACTTCTCTAGCACCTTTCCGTATCGAATTAAAAGCAACTAGCCAGGTAGCTCCTTCTGATACCAGAGATCCTCCCAAAATAAAGTAAGCCTATAAATGAATAAGCAAGCAAATAAAATGAAAATAATTCGAGAGGCTGAACTTTTATAATTTTCTACATATCGGCGGTTAAGATGTGATACCATCAACATTTTCCAGGTTAAATATGTTTTGATTATCAGAATTTGCAAAAAAATATGTTTTTTTTTGTCCACTAGATTTTTTAAAACTTATTTTTACTTTTTCCTGATACCTTATTTATGTGATATCGTAGCTACCATTTTTAATTGTTCATTAATAAAAGTTAACAGTTTTAAAATGTTTCCAACTGCTGTAGGAACATATTGCTTACTAATATACATAATATAATAGCTCTATGAATGTATAAAACATAAAATTAATAAATGGTAGCATAGTCATAGCTAATATCTCCTATGATGTATTGATATTGGAATCGAGATTTGAGGATTGATAGATTTCACAACTATGTTGACAAGCATATTGTATTTTGTTGAAATATCTAATATTATTGGAACTATAAAAAAAAGACTTGTTACTTTTTAAGACAGCTGACAGCTAAGGCGACTTAATCTATACTCAACAGCCGGAAATCTGGAGAGTGACTCATGTTATAAACCTCACAATTTACAGCAGTCGACACAAAGAAACATACATGCAGGCCATATATTTTTCTTATAAAATCGTGTGTCGCATATCTCTGAGAGCATACCCCATTACATAGCTTCTGCTGCAGTAAATACGCATGCGCCTCAGCCTCCTATTGGCTGTGACAAATTGACGGATCCACATTCCATTTCCAGCACTATCATAGGCGGATATATCGTTGGGGCAAGCAAAATTTCAGGTAAATCTTTTTGCTAATTTAATTATGAATGTAATTAATTTATTAGTGGTTTTGTATTTTTAAGATTGGAGAATAATTCAAGTCCTACAGCGTATTCTCAAATCGTAAATGCCCCAATCTAACAAGTGCGGAATATCGGATGATGACATGTAAGAAAGGTTTAGGGTGCGAGGTCAAAATATGAGTGTAAGTGATGTTAAAATATGTAATTTATTAACAAGAATGCACGTAAGTAGCAGATATGTATAGTGAAAAAAAGAGTGGTAGAAAAGTACAACAGCAAAATGGAAAATAGTGGAAACTAGCGGAAGGAAGATAGGCATTTTAAAAATGAGTTTTTGACAAAGAAAAAATTGGGCTTACAAAATGAAACTTTGCCTAGAATATATGGAATTATGCGTGACATATGAATTTCCCTATAAATGAAATCGAAATGTGAATCCAAGAATATGTTAACTTTTGACAAAACATGGATACATGAAGACCAAACGAAAGACGGTACAATATAAGTATAATGTATAACTGACCGTTATAGTGACAGTGCTAATAACCAATAGTGAATAGTTTGTATATACATATAGTGCAAAGTATTTTAAAGCCTTTGGTCCTTTTGGATGCGAAATATGCGAATATTTTGCACGATTTATTTAATGATGGGACTTGTAACAAATTTTGTCAACTATAACATTTTCTATCATTTTCATCATAAAACTGTCGTAGATTGTCAGAAGCTCAAAAGAAATTTATTAACACCACATAATAATGAAAGTAGCAATAATATTTGTAGTGTTTTAACTGTTTTGCAAAATTTGTCAAAAGTTGAGATTTTCCTGCCATAAATAACTATAACAGAAGTTGCAAAATTCGTGCAAAAATCCATGAATTTCGCGTCCATGAGAACACGGCTTAGGTGTTAAGTGTGATATCCGCGGATTGCACATCAGGTAGGTGTAAGTAGGTGGTGGTAAGCCATCACCGTCCCACAGGATGGCATTCTAATTTGTGGAGAGGATGACAGGGGGGACATTTAAAGTAAACTGTTGTGCTAGGTTCACACGACAACTTATTTTTGATAATTTTGTGTGCTTTGAACCCTTCTCAAGTGGCACGCTTAGGGAATCATGCAACCCGTAGTCATCTCTGTGCTGTGAATTAGTCACTCTATATTGTTTTCGATCTTGGGTAATTGATAATCCAATATAAAAACTTTAATAAATTTGAAAATGTGTAATTTTTATAATCTAACGCCCCGAAATTGGCAAAAACTGTTATATCACTGTTTCTACTAAAAATAATGTTATGTAATGCAATTATTTTTGTCATTTTTGTATACAGGGTGAGTCAGTCATAATGTCATTAATTTTAACCAAGTAGTCGGGAGGCCTAATAAAGGCAGAAAATCGAAAAAAAAATTTTTACTCGACCTTTAAAAAAATAAACAAATCACCCTATAAAAATCAGTAACACGACGCTCCTGGTACGCTACAAACTTTTTGATGGCGCACCCGACGAAATTCTAATGCACAGACTTGCCGTATTAACCATGGATGCCACATTTACATACATAATATCGTCAAACACATCAGCGTGTTATTCAAATTTACCTCCATTTAGGACTCTGCATTTCCCGCATTTCTTCCCCTCAAATTTGTAGATCATGCCACACATTGGAGGGGGATGGAGAGAATACAAGCAGTAAGCAGTAGTTTGTTTATTTCGGTCTAACCTCACGTATTTGGAGTAAATTCACAACGCATAATTTTACAGATTCGAATATGTGGAAATGGTAGTGTTATACGGAGAATGTTTACTTAAATGCGACTGAATTTTATTAATAAAGTGCTATGGACGGATATGTTCAGGTTTACTTGAAATGTGGGCTGTAAACAGGTTAGTATCATACTACTTAAAAAACAATACATTTCTAGGCTAGATGTACGTAACTACAAATTGTACATCTGATTATGTAAAAGGTTAATTGTACTTACGAGTAATACTAAAAATTCATATTTATTTGTAAAACGAGTGAAAGCGTAATATCAAAATTATTAAACTGTAATAACCTAACATTCGAAAACATTTATTTATTATCTACATTTGTTTTATTAACAAATAAATCAATATTTAAGGAAAATTCATTCATGTATCTAGATTAAAAAAAATATCTTGGACAGTTTTCTGTCGACAACACGATGGTTTTTTTATTAAGTACTTAGTATTTAAACTCTAAACACTTTTCAGCTTCTCATTAATTTTAACATTGTGTATAGGTTTTTTATTTAATGTACGTAATTGTTTTATTACTCAGTTTATTATTAGACACGTTGTTGTTTTGTTGCAGTCATAACAGCTACATTTGCTCAGAGAAAATCGACACGCGAGTGTATCGGTATCGTTTGATTGGGCCGTATTTTCTACGGAAAACCTGAGTGGACGCGTTACTTGCAATTTTTAATAGAATTATTTGATTATTATTATTTGATTTTATTGGGTGTTAACATTTTAAATTATTATTGGCTGAAGTTGAACTGAGCAAGAAAAATGATATTCTACAATAGTCAGTACAATAGTTTATTTGTGATGTCTAAAACCTAGGTGGGTAGGTACTATATAGAAAAATATTACAACTTGACAACATTGCATCAGGTCGATGTCGAGTTGAACTGTCAGCTGTAACCGACTAAGTCTGTGACCTGTCAGTAACAGTCTGAAAAGGGGTTTTAAATAATGATTTGAAAATATTTTTTTTCGGCGTAAATATGCATTTAGATTTTTTTTTAATCACGTATTCGCATTATACTCATTATTCCCTATCTCCTCTTAAAATTAATGACATTATGACTGACTCACCCTGTATTTTTATATCTGATTGCCTTCAAATTTAGTACGGCTACAAGCCAGCGATGAGGCACTTTAGATTTTTGGTGGTTGGGTGTAGTTTATATTCATTAAAGGAACGGCCTTTTAATTTCTCGAATCTATGTACCTATGTGTAATATATTTAATACATACCCAAAAAAAATCTTCCAAAGGTGCAGGATTCATTAATCCCGATATTCCGTGATAAACTGACAGCCCAGTTCCCACACAAAATATACCTACACCGGAAATTAGAGAAGCTACATACTTCATATTAGAATATCCATATGGATGGTAAGAATCAGCAATCTGTAAAAATTAATACATATTTAGAATTTTAATGAAATAATCAATTACATATTCAATTTCTAATGTAATGTGCACTTACCTGTACAGATTTGTGAATGCCATAGGCCAATATTAGTTGATTAATTGTATCTGCTAAAGAATGTATGCACTCTGAGAACATACTGTGAGATCCGGTGTATATCCACGCAAAAAGTTTAAATAAAAAATTTGAACCATTTCTAGAAAATAATCAATATTACATGTTGTAGTATTTAATATGTTAGTGACGATAACTTTTGTGAAAACCGTTTGTTATTAAATTATAATTTAGAATGCAGATTTAAAGCTACTTAATATTTTTTCTTAAAAAGTACACTCAAACGAAGTAATTTCACAGGATAACAGCAATAAATTCATATATAGGCGATTCTTAAACCAATTACACCAAAGCCTTTCATCCATACAGCATAATTTACATATATTGATATTAAAGAATTAATTTCATAAAATTTACCATCACCAATTTTGTTTTAATTACATTGCTATAGCAGTAATTACTACTTTGCCAGATCTTCCAAACAAGCCCGTATCTTCCTGAATTATATCTGTTGACTTGCCCATTTCTCTTCTGTAATCCCTCAATCTTCGTTTTACAGTGAAAATATCTAAATTTTAACATAATCGCTGGATAAAGAATAACATTGCTTTGTAAATTTAGGAACTTACTTTGTTGATACTTTTTTCTTTCTATATCCCTTTTAAGTCTCTCTTTTTGTAAATTTTCCATTGACCCCCATACCTCTAAAGACTTGGCTTCTACATCTTTTCTCCAATAAACAGTGATTGGAGGTTCAGATTCATATGGTGAACGTCGTTTTGTCTTAGGTAGAGACTCTAAATCAGATGGCTTAAGAAGAAAATCTGACATTGCTTTAACGGGTGTAATAAAATTTCTCTCTAGAGACTGTGCTGATAAATCTACTCTTTTTCTTTTTTTGGGAGGCTTTCCTAGAAATAGTTCCTTAATGCAACAATTTAATCTTATTTACCTAACATAATATAAAACAATTTGCATTAGTAGTTCAGTCAGAATAGCATTTAAAACCTTTAATAAATCAATTTACCAGGGGGTTTTGGATCAGCTTCCTTTTCCGATTTACCTATGATTTTTTCTTTTAATTTTTTTATAGAATCAGCTGACAATATTTGCTTAGGTTCTTCATCAACTTCTAAACTTTTTTCTTTGACATTTTCCAATATATCTTTTTGTTCTTCTTTTTTAAGATTAGGAGAAATGACTTGCAGCACTGGCTTTTCTTTATCGTTACCATTGCTCTTTTCGTCGCTTTGATATAAACACGTAGTCCAAGCAATATTTCTTTTATTTAATGTATATTCAAACTGCAAACCTAAAACTATAATTTTCTAATTAGTGCCTATTACAATGGAGTTATTTGAATACTTTTTTACCTATTTGTGAAAAATTATGGTTTTCATATTTGCTCTTCACCATCTGATTACATACATACTTGTAGAAGTATATGCATCTACGGGATAACATTATTTTTCATTAATATACACTATTCATTTAAAAATTAGGGAATGACAATAAACATAACCAAAAATTTTAATGACCATTTTTTATTCCAAATTCCAAGGTTAAAGAAAGTTGAGGTTGAGTGGTTCAGAAGAGAGGAGTGACGTCAAACACGGCGGTAACTTTAAATTAAATTAAAATCAATAATAATAATTGTCTTACAGTGGAAATGATCAGCTTTCCTTTACTCGCTCCAAGTGAAGCACTATTAAAAATGAGAATTTTTAATACCTTGAAATTATTTACTTTGGAAGTAGGTAGCATTAAATTTATATTTAGCTTATACAGGGTGGTCCCGAAGAATGTGGGAAAAAATTGAGGGTAGACCGATTTTCAGTGGCGTAGATATGATTTTGTTCTGTTCCGATTATTTGCTACTGTTAAGTACTGGAATTAATGGAAGAGTTACACACATAAATATGAACTTAAGAGGTCCTTATATACTAATGTCCATCACATTAAATTTTTATTAAATTATATTAAGTAATTCAAAAGTTATTCAAGACGATTCAACCGATTTCCAGCGGCGTCCTTCAGGGACACATCTCCGTAGAGAGGGCCTATAGGAAAACGTTTTATAGGAACTTCGTCATCTTATTATTTCTTCATGTTCTATCTGCACCCGAGAGATTTCCCACATTTTCCCGGACACCCTGTATATATACTTACCCTAGTACATTATTAATGTTTATTTAGGAAGCTTATTATTTAGGAAGTGTAACAAAACATCCAATATTGTATAAGTACTCTTTTTAATTTTATAAATTATAATTACCACATTACAACATTACAGAGAAACTGATAAATAATTTATTTATATATTTGCGTTGTTCTTGCGGGTTATCACTTCAGTGATACTATGAACCATTGAGAGTATGCTATACTGTGTTAAATAGAACATTTGTTAAATATGTTTAAGTTAATCATTTTATTAATTTCTTTCTTTTATTATACACACGGATGTGGACGAATACCTAGCATATATCATTCAAGAACAGACAAACTACCTGGCGATAATGGATATCAAATTAAAATTAACGAAAATCCAGAGAAATATGTCCCTGGAAAATTGTATACCAGTAAGTATTCCAATATTTCATGTTTTTCACTAATTTTATTCTATTGAGATTATAGTCATTTATAGAGATAAATAATATATAACATAACTTATTAGGTACATATGTAGAAATAAAAACGAGTGTTTATATGGAGATACTGATGTATCCTGTGAAATTTACAGATTAGTGTTCTTTATTATGGTACCAACCAATTTGTTTTTTTTTACTCATACATTTTCGTTTGTTGGGAGAACCTTCCCTTATTTTTTTATATTTATTTTGTCTAAAATAATGAATAAATATTAGGAAGGGCCAAGGGCCACTGGTGAAATATAAATGTGTTTAAAACAGGGCCGTAGCCAGCCAGAGGGAGACTTAGAACAAATTTTAAGGGATTTAATACTTTCATATTATGATATATAAGGGTGATTCATAATTGTACATACCCTAACTGGATAATCCTAGGCGGGAAATATGAAGAATTGACATAATGCTTAGAGAAAATATGGCTTCTTACAGAGTGTTTTATTTAAAAAAATTTAAATGATCTTTCCCATATATTTAACCCTGTTTGATATTTCCCTATCACACTTATTGGTGTAAAGTTTAGATACTTCGAACCAGTGGCGTAGCGTGGACTAATCTAGACGGCTAAGTTGCATCAGCGAGGCCCTTTTCTTGCGCCATTGGATGCTGAATATTGTGACACATAATAGCTACATGCAAGGTCACAGTGTGCATCAATTTTGGTACAAATATATTGGTACAATCGGAAAAAATTTAAAAAAAATAAATTTTACAAACATTTTTTAAATGCCGTATCTTGAAAACAAAAGGCGATCGGACATTATAGTGTATATAACTTTTTTTTATTATTTTTTGGTCCTCTATCGCGTGACAGTTTTTTTCAATGTCAGCCTGTATACTTTCAAGAAATGAATGGCAAAAAATCAGACAATTTGTTTACAAAATTATTCATTTATGATGAAACTAGTTAAAGTAGTGAAGTCTGGATTGTCT
The DNA here is from genome assembly GCA_025584915.1 of Monochamus saltuarius. Lineage (NCBI taxonomy): Eukaryota > Metazoa > Arthropoda > Insecta > Coleoptera > Cerambycidae > Monochamus > Monochamus saltuarius. The sequence goes on along the minus strand of CM046724.1, from coordinate 20,935,284 downwards.
GAAAATTTCATAGTTATGAGGTGTTTAAAGGCTAAAAATCAATATTTTTTGTAACCTCTTCATTACAGAGTAACCCTACTGGGTTTGCAAATTATAATTATAGTACGTGTGGTAAATCCTCGGTAAAGCTTATTCTTATAGTAAGGTCTTTTAGGATGCTATTCGTACTATTTAGAGTTCATGGCGTTCGGTTTTAAACCACCCCCAAGGGGGCCTCGCGCGAGGCCGTGGGTGAGGGGCCTCTTCGCCCACGCCTATAGCTACGCCACTGCTTCGAACATTAAAAAATGCTACAAAATCGTTCATGGCTACTATCAGAGGCGTACGACGAGGGTAGAGGAGCTGTTTCCCATTCCTAGCTTCTACGCCACTGGCGAAATTCTTATGTTGGTATCATTTTTCAATTCTTCAATACTATAGCGCAATACTATAACAATCCCTTGATAGAAGATAATGACTTGAGAAATAATATGACAAATAAATTACATAATAAAATAAAAATTATTGTGCAGCCTTATTTTTAACTTAAAAAATCTCAAGAAATAATGACTACCGCTATGAAGGAATATAGTAGGTTAATTGCATAGATAGTATTGAAAAATTGTACCAAAATAAAAATTCCGCCAGTGGCGTAGAAGATAGGAATGGGAAACTGCCTCTCGATCTACCCCTCTCGTACGACGCCTCATCCAGGTAGTAGTCATGAACGATTTTGCAGAATTTTTCAATATATGTTCTAAAGTATCTAAACTTTATGCCAAGTATATGATATATTGAAATATCATACAGGGTTAAAGTAATGGGCAAAAATAATTTAAAAGTCATGTAACTCGGTAAGGAGCCATATTTTATCTAAGCATTATGTGTTAATTCCTCATATTTTTAGTTCAGGATTATCCAGTTAGGTTAGCGCATGTACAATTGTTATTGAATCACCCTGTATAAGTAGTAACAAATTCTAAATCTAAAAAATAGAACTGGAAATATGCTATGGACCCTATTAAACGAGATTTAATTTAAAAGTACATATTATAGGTAGACTATATAATATGCATGCAATTTTTTAAAATTATACAGGGTATCCTCGTTTTTCGTTCATAACTTTGGAAAGAGCTAGTGTGAAAAAATAAGAGAGGCTTTTCTTATAACATTTTTCTATAAAATATTACATTTTTATGATCAAATTTTAAAAAACAATTTTATTTTGATATATATATATATGAATAATAATAAAAGCTTAAATTTCAGCATGAAAAATGCTAAGACGGTGGCGCAAAATATGGCACCTACTTTTAATCTGAAATGTATTTTTCTATGCTCAAATTTTAATCAATTTTCTGAAAGAAATAATAAGGTACCTACCTATATATACTCTTGATAAAATTTGTTGAGACACCTCCTCTCCCAGATACTTTTAATTAATGTTATCAACATCAACAGTCATGATGAGTTAATTTAAGTTTTTTTTATTCAAGTAAAGGTAGTGGATATTGAGGTAATTATGTAGAACAAATTAAAATAAGTACTCCTCATATGTTTAACACCTTACTCGTTTATTATGAAAAAATAGATTTAAAGAAAAAAACTAAAATCCACTATTATTCTTTCATGTTCTATCATAAACGGAAAAACAAAAATGTACAGGGTACGACCCTGTCATTACAATTTCTGGATTTTTTAATATTAAAAAAACCTTTACTTAATCCTTATTTTATCATAAAAATTAAGTGATTAATATTTTTTCAATTTGTTTTTATATATGAAAGAACAGAAATAGTTATTTATACAAGTACAAAAAGTAAGTGTTTATTGCACGCGACGTGAAATTGTCCAACAAGGCCTTCAGGCTGAGTAGGACAACACTTTTTGTACGAGTTGCACACAATATTTTTTCTACGTTCATGCAAAAACCAAAAAATGTTTTATTTAGATGATACGAACTCTAGGAAAATATGACGTCGATTTGAATGTTTATGTTTGTCATGATGACAAAACGCTGTATTAGAATGACAGATGAATGCAATAAACATAGAAAAATTTATTTTTTCTACGTTCATGCAAAAACCAAAACTTTATTGAACTATATTTAGTGGAAAAAGTGGTTCTTTATTGCATTCATCTGTCATTCTACTACAGCATTTTGTCATCATGACAAACATAAACGTTCAAATCGACGTCACATTTTCCTAGACTCGGTGTCATCTAAATATCATTTTTTAGTTTTTGCATGAACGTAGAAAAAATATTGTATGCAACTCGTACAGAAAGTGCTTATTGCACTTACTTTTTGTACTTGTTGCATAAATAACTATTCCATGATACTTTTTATAATTATTATACCTACATACATTTTATTATTGTCAGGTCAAAGAAAATATACTATTATAATTTTAATCAGTATACATTATGATAACCCTGTCATATGATGTTTGCGTGGTCATATTATAATCAGTGAAATCGACCCATATACACATTTTTATGATGTATATATAATCATAGGTCACGGCCCTTTTTATGTCTTCCTATGTAGTTATGAAATAATTATAAAAATAAGAATAAGGTTCAACATAACAATAAATTATGAACCAAAAACAAATTTAAAACTATACTGTTTATAGCAAGATGATACAAACTAGAAATTGTCGATTTTTTCTCCAAATAGTCCCAATCCAAATTTTAAAAAATATCATGGTGTGATACCTATAACTATCAAGGAAAGTTTAGTACGCTTCTCTGATAAACTTGTCAACAGTATGCAAAAAATGCATATGCAGTGTGCCGGGAATATGAGTGCCTTTATTTTGCTCTATGACGAATTGTAGCAAACAAAACATAAATTGGCTTAACAATTTTTTTTCTCTGACCAACAGTAATAGAATTATAATAGCAAACTGATTTTGAATATTTGACAACATCACGCACCTACCATGACAGGTGTTTCTACGTAATAATAACAATCACAAGTAGCTTCTCTTCACGACATAGAATGACGTTTGAAATAATTATAAGTGCTTGCAGAAATCATTCACCATACAAAAGTCTCATAGTCCGAGAATTTGAAATTAAAATGTCATGCACGTAGCTCATGGTTACTAAAATATGAATATTTTATTTACGTACACTCGCAAACATCAAGCAAACACTTGATACAAATAAACAAAACCCACTAGTTACAATACGGAAGGAGTATGTGCGATAGATTTTATTCTATATGTATTAGACATTCTTTTGTTGCTTTTGCAGTATCGACACTAATATTCCAGACACCTTGTATTTTACACGTTCATATAAGAGATAGTAGTCGTTTAATTAATTTATTTCATTTTCAGTATACTTAATGGGTTCACGATCATTGAACAGCAGAGTCCAACACTTCACGAGATTTACAATAAGTGTAGAATCTACAAAAGATAAACAAAACATATCTCCACAAAATGTTGGAGGATTTCAATTGTATGGCGACAACCTGTCCAAATTTAACGATGAATGTATTAATACAATATCTGAAACAAATTCTTTTCCAAAAACAGAAGTGTTCTTTATGTGGTCTGCACCACCACCTGGATCTGGATGTGTTACTTTCAGGTTTTTTTTACTTATTATTATTAATTATTAGATATTGCATTAAAGCTCTTCAAACATAACATTAATTTATTTCTTTGGTTTTGAATATTCTAAATTTTGACCATATATTTATGCACAGATAAATGTGGCTTTTAGTTTACGTTTAAAATTAAGATTATAATTTTATATTTTTTAGGGCTATGGTGTTAGAAGATGCTGACCACTGGTACTCGGATGATGGCAGATTGAGCAAAACATTTTGTGAACAAACAGATAATGATATTAAATTTGAAGAACAGGACTGTTGCTCATGTGATGAAGCTAAATACAGTGTAAGCTATAACCAGAGAATGTTTTATCAAACAACATACCATCTCCTATTTCAATAAAATTAAAGTGATATTAAAGGACATCTTAAATTTCAATACCTTGTATCTCAAAAACTGGTTGCTTTAGACTTTTTGTTCATTATTTTTTTTAGTGATTCAAAGGACCTGAAAATGAATGATCAAATAGTAAACACACAACAGCATAAAAATTTTTTCAAAATGTATCTTTTCCAGTTAATTTTTGAAGGAATTTGGTCAAAGACAACCCATCCGAAAGATTTTCCATTTTCACTCTGGCTGACCCATTTTTCGGATGTTATTGGTGCATCTCATGAGAAGAATTTCACTTTTTGGGGAGAAGGTCAGATTGCCTCTGAAGGATTTAGAAGTTTAGCTGAATGGGGTTCTGTTCGATTAATGGAAACAGAACTACGAGCCAAGAGCAAATATTTGAGGACAATAATCAAGGCAGCGGGACTTTGGTACCCCAAAGTTAACACCAACACGACGACAAATTTCAAAGTAGATAGGCGTCATCACTTAGTATCGTTGGCATCTATGTTTGGTAATATATATTTTAGACGATATACAGGGTGTTCTAACATTCCGTACATATGGAACTAAGATAGATATTCTTTCAAAATAAGAAGTTTAACTAAGCATACCTTTATCCAAAGTGGATTCTTTTAGCAGTTACAGGGTATAATGTTGGAAAAAAATTTTGTGAAGCAACTTTCACAAATCGGTTGTAAATTTTTCCGTGTCACGCCAGCATTTGCACTCACTGCACACCGTTGTAAAAGTAGCTGCATTTGGAACATGTTTACCGGGAAATCATTCTGCTAAAGCATTTTCACTTCACCATAAATTAAAACGATATCCATCAACTGCAAGTTGCTATATGTAGACGTAAGTAATTTTTGATATTTGTAAAACTAATGTAAATACTTGCATCACAAAAAAGTTAATACGATAATTAATCGGATATTTGAAATTGCCTGGTTAGAGACTACAGTAACCAAGCAATGTAAAGATTGAAACTACTACAACTTCAATAATTTTTTCCTCGGAAACTACAAGGATTCTAGAAACATTTTTTTATGATTTATAATAATAATTGTTATTGACTGTAATGGAATTCTAATACGTCATAATTATTAACGGTTGAACTACAAATCTAAACAATAAGTATACAACATATACAGGGTGTCCGCAAATGATGCGTCAATATTCCGGAGATTCTATAAAAATTATGGCGTCCAAATTTTTTTTTGTGGTTTTCTTCTAATAACTTTTTTGTGAGTGCACCAATTTTTTTCTAATTTTGTACACATGCCACTTGTGTTCCTTTGTGTCTAAGTTCGTAATTTGATGCATATTCGCCAACAACAAAGGGCCTAAACTGTCCTTGGTCTTCAAATAATGACTAAGAATTTTTTTTGTTGAACATTTGTATAAATTTTAAATAAAAAGTTTGCAAGACAATAAAACATCTGAAAAAATATGGATCGTTATAACACAAAAGAAAAAAAATGGAAGTAACAAGGTTAACAAATTCTTGAATTTCTGTTAATACATTTCGGTTATTATATCAAAAAGTAATATAGGTACATACACAAGTAATACACCCTAAATTTTTTATTTAAATCAGATGTCCTCTAGCAACTTTGGAATTTGGATAGAGGATAGTTAAACCGTCTTGGCCCTAAGAATATAAATTCCATGTAAATACAAAATTAGAACACCCTGTATGAAAATAATTTGCTTAATTTTTCTTTTATATATAGGTCCATCTCCCGATTGGGTGGTTGGTGTTAACGGATTAAATCTTTGCCTGAAAAACTGTACATGGATTGAGAATTTGACTGTAGACCTTTACCCATATGATGCTGGAACTGACAGTGGTATTACATACATGGTAGGTAGAAAATTTTCCTTTCAAATTGATGAAGTTGTGATGTGTTAAATATTTAAATTGTATTATAAATTTTAGTCACCTAACGCAGAAACAAGCCCCAGAGAAAAAATGTATGCTATTACCACTACTTATCCAGAAGATCCTAGAGCACCATTCTATAATCCATCCACTACTAAAATGGTACCTATGGCGAGACTTTACTTCAAGCGAGAAAAGGTAGTCCCGAAAAACTGCGATGAAAATTTCCTTCTAGCTCAGTTGGATGTCAGCGAAAACACCGAAGACAGTTCAAGGGGTACAATTTACTTCAATGATGAAATTTTACGACTAATGATTTTTTATTTTATTTTGTAGTGGAATGTTCTGTAACGGATTATACAGATTGGAGTGAATGTTCAGTAACTTGTGGAAAAGGTTTGAGAATGAGAACCAGAGAATACAGGATGCCCCAAAAGGCACAAATGTTCCAGTGTAACAGGCAGCTCGTCTCCAAGGAAATGTGTGTGGCTGCTGTACCTGAATGTGAAAAGTAAATATTTAACATTGACTATATCCAATTTATTTAAACGTTTTTATATGTCCAAACTCTCAAAACTACTTTTTATTTTAATTAAAGGCTTTGTAGTTGTATAACTATATCTTTAAGTCGATAATATAACGAAAATGTAATAAGGTATCATTATATGTTCAATTATATTTTATTCCCTTGATATCTGGAAAATGTAGCTATATAATTATGGTAGTCAAAATAAAAAGGAAATGTAGGATATTTGGACATATAAATCTTTAAATATACAAGATGTAGTAGTAGTAGTAGTAGTGCAGGCGGCCTTAGCCTGGCAAGTAGGCCACACGTGGGCCCTTTTTGCCTACCCTGGCATCCCATCACCCCTCCACTATTCGCCCTCGGCCTTCCTCGAACCTACCCGACGCCCTAATGAACGCCAGGATCCTGGTCCATGGTAGGCCCCTCATCTCTTCCCTTTGCAGCTCCTCGGTGCCAAAGATTCTATATCTTAGTCTTCCAAGAGCCGCACAGTATCCTAGAAAATGGATAGGGGTCTCTTTCCCCTCTCCGCATCGACATAAGGGACTATCCTCTATGCCTATCAAATTCAAATGCCTTCTGAGTCTGCAGTGGCTTATCAGGACTCCCACCATTTGGTTCAGGGACCTTCGACTAAGGCTCAGCAGCCACTTGGTCCTAGATTTATTAGGTTCATTGAAGAAGTTGTGGGTCTGTCTACACCTCCCGTTCCTTCTCCAATTCCCTCCTAGTGTTTGATAGGCCCATTTATTAAGGGCACTATTCATACTACCTCGCGTAATTCCCAAAAAAGGTTCGGGTCCCTGGCACGGTGCCCCAGATCCAAGACGAGCTAGTCAGTCAGTCAGTCAGCCGTCTCATTACCGAGGATTCCCTTATGGCCAGGAACCCAGACCAACTCCACCTCCCTTTGTCTGGCCAGGAACTCCAGGGCATCTCCACACTCCTGGACAAGACTTGATCTAGTCACCGGAGAGCTAGGAGTGCAGCCTGGCTGTCCGAGCAGATGAAGATTTTCTCCTCCACACTTACTTCTTCCTTGCCTGCTACCATCAAAAAAGCAAAAACCTCCTCCTGGAAAACCGGGGAGTGTGTGCCCAGCGAAAAGCTCTGCCGGATGTCCAGTTGTTCCAGATAAAGTCCTGCTCCAGATAACGAAGCCCCTCCCCGGGATCCATTTGTCTAGCATATCAGAGATGCCGGGGGAAACATGTTTTCTGCCCTGTCCCACTGGTCTCTTGAAGATGTTCTACAAGCTCTAGGACAAATTTTGGCAGATGATGATGTTAAACATTTTTTCTTATATGAACAAAAGTCTGATTTGGTTTTGTTTAGAAGTTACAAGCATTTAAAAAAATGTAATTTCATATTTCAAAGTAGCCTTATAAATAAAAATGATGGTTGCTATAACAATCATTATTATTTGTGTCACTTTGTTTAATCATTTGACACTTAACGTTAAAGTGCTAAATAAAAAATGCATTTATTTACAACTGAAGAGTATGCAGGTATTGTCTTTGTATATGGGTATTCCAAGGGAACACGAGACAAGCAGCTTGAGAATACCGACAAAAATACCCAAATAGACATCAATCTCCCCACACAGTCTTTAGTGCATCATTTTATAAAAATTGAAAAGGAGGTAATCCTGCTCCAAAAAAGGCCATTCGTCTTACTGAAGTGAATGCACAAAATGAAGAAGATATAATAGATGCTGTCATTGACAACTCTTCAATTAGTGTTCTGCGTATATAGCAAGTAATCTTCATACATCACTGAATTTTGTATAGGGTGTATTGAACAGAAAAATGTTACATCCATTTTATTGCTAAAATGTACAAGCGTTACATGCTCAAGATGCTCCTCAGCGATTAGAATTTTGTCGCTGGTAACTTCAACAACATATACAAAATGGCAGATTCATTTCGCTTGTTATGTGGTCTGATAAGGGTGTTTTACTAGGGACGGCATAAATAATAATCATAATGAACATATCTGGACGTTACAAAATCCGCATGCAATTAGATCAAGACGATTTCAGCAATGTTTCAATGTCAACGTTTGAGGTAACATTTTCAACAATAATTTACTGCCTGTACGTTTTAAATTGAAAAACAACCTCTTTCATTTCATTGATGACATCAGGGCTTAATATTGTTCAAAATATGATCATTTCTTGAATAAATGGATTTGGTCAACAAGGTCCAATAGCATGGCCACCATGTTCCCCAGATCTAAATCTTTTGGACTTTTATTTATGGGGAGATATGAAGCAGCTTGTCTATGCTGTTGAAAACACTACTCGTCAGCAGTTACTTAAAAGTATTCATGATGCAGCTAACTAGATAAGAAATTATCTCATCTGTTCAGTGTTTGTCGATGTGAGGCTTTGGTGGACACTGAACAAGTTTTATTATCTTAAGATTTGTTAATTTGGTTAATAAAGGTTAACTATGTTTAAACTTTAAACACAAATAATAATTATTGTTATAGCAACCATCATTTTTATTTATCAGGCTACCTTGAAATATGAAATTATATCGGTCGGAGGTCGAGCAGTTTAAGGCATCAGTACTTGAATCGTGTTTGCCACCCACCGCAGGTTCGAATCCTGCGGCCGGTAGATCGTAGGTTAGCTATATTTGTGGAGAGGATTGGCACCCTCTCTGCAGGTATGGTAGGGTGGAAGATTGTTGGCTTGGATCAATGTGAGAGATTGATGCCGGTTGGTAACCATCCCCCTAACTACTGAGATTTTCATCATTCCTGTGCTGAATGGTGGTTAGAGCATAACAATGTAAGTCGTTCCTGAGCGCAAACGCGGCCTGCTTAATAATAATATGCCGCACCCTCTCCCGCACAAGTCTGTAGACTTTTTGACGTTAACCCAACTACCATCTGCCAAAGTTTGTCATAGAACTTGTAGAACACCCTGTATTATTATTTTGTACGGGTTGTCTTTCCAATATAGGTACTTATCCAATACGGTAGCAGATTACACAAAAGATTCCTTTATTTTAGGAGTGCAGACACTGAAGCATCAGAGGAAGATATTGGTATTGAAAGCTTGGATGATAATACTGGCATTTGCGCAACTTCACCCTGGAGTGATTGGTCGTCATGTTCAGCCACTTGTGATGTAGGTTTTAAAATGAGGACAAGATTATTTATCGACAGAATGGGAAGAAAGAAATGTCCCCATGTATCTACAGGTATAGTTACGCATAGTTTATTTGGAAATCCTAAAAATACAGCCTAAATAATAATAAACCAACTCCTTCTTCCTCGAGGTGAGAATATAGTGTGAAGATATTTACTATCATTCATAATTGTAGTGGAGAAGGAGAAATGTATGGGACCCGCGTGTGGTCCAGGCCAAGTAGAAGTGGTCGATCCTATGTGCCCTACGACTGAGTGGAGTGACTGGAGTCCATGCAGTGCCTCTTGTGGAAGGGGCGTTAGAATGCGCACTCGTCTACTACTAGTTGAACCCCAATTGCAACAAAAATGCAGTTCGAGAGTGGAACTTATTCAACAAGCACCTTGTATCGACACACCAGATTGCACTTTTGATATGGCCACCGCAAAAGGTATTTATAGATAGATAAATTTAACTACTTTTTATACAAGGCACAACTGTAGCAAGTCACACACAAATACAAAATAGAAAAAACACATTTAAAAATATATGGTATAGGTAATTAAAACAGAAAAAAACTAGTTCACACATACATAAACTCTTTTATTTCAGGTAAAATACTATAAAGATTTACCTGTATGGTAGGTATTTCTAGAGGGCAAAATTAATCGAAATCGTGACGGTCACAAATAACTAACAAAGGTATAACCCAACATTCAAAGTGGCTTCTAGAAAAAAAAAAGGGACTTCCATCCTCTAACTTTTTTTGCTCCACATTTAACCCTGTTTGCACAATAGTTGGAAACGGTTTCCAATCGTCCGAAGCTGAGTAACACTGTAACACAAATGAGTACTTTTTGACTAAAATTTGAAATACCATGTGAATACGTTTTTATTTTTCTTCAAAGAAATGTGGGGTGATCAGCATAATCGATATATATTAGCCAAACCCAACAATTCAGTACAGAACCATTTGTAATGTTGTAATCGGTAGAAAAAGTATATGTTGAGTTTTGTCCAAATTTAATCTAAGATTATTATTTGAAAACCAGTCATAGGTTTATTTATTTTCTATATCATATAAACTAGACTGCAAAGAAACTACACTTTTATTACTGCAAATTAAAGAAATATCATCAGCATATAGAATACATTTCTCAGGAGACAAAAAAAGAAGGTCATTCATATAAATTATGAACAGTAGGGGCACCAAAACAGAACCTTGAGGCACACTACCCTCCATTGCAATCAGATCAGATATATTATTCTTCAGATTAACACATTGCTTCCTGAAAGTAAGCTGAGATTTGAAAAGATTTAATTGCATTCCGCTAATACTACCGTATGCGCCAAAAGTATGGAATAAATTCAATAAAAACGAAACAATTATTTTTTGGGGAAAATCCTCGAACAGGTCGATTTTTAATTTAAAAAATACATATTTTAGCGTAAAATGCGATTTTCAAATGTCATTTGTTTTCGAGTAATGACGTCATCGATTTTTTTTTAAATGGCAACACCATATTTTTTCCTTGATTCTGAAAGATCGTTTAATTCTCTATCAGACAGTACTAAAATTTTGCCCTCTTACATAGGAAAGTTTTCGAGTAAATGGCGATTGAATGTTAGAAAACCTAAATTTTATCCATAAAAAAGTAACAATTCTGAGGTATGTAAAATAAAATACAATTGATTAAATTTTATATTTAAATTAAATGTTCAAATTGCCATCCACCAACTTCTTGACAATGCGCAAGTCTGTGAAAAAATTCTTCTTGCACATTATGAATGATTTCTGGGGTAACTCGCGTATTTCGTCCCGAGTGCGATTTTGAAGTTCTTCTAAATTACGTGGTTTATTACTTTGACTTCAAGTATCCCCATAAAAAATAGTCAAGACGTGTAAGATCTGGCGATCTTGCAGGCCATTCTATCAATCGCGTCTGCCGATCCACCTCCCAGGAAAACAGTTGTCCAAAAAATCCCGTACAGGACGCGCATAGTGCGGAGGTGCACCGTCTTGCTGAAACCATATGGTATCATCAGGAATGTCAGGGTCATTATCGTTAGGAAAAATTACTGCAAGGGCTGGAACAAGGTCATTTTCTAGAAACTAAATATCTTTGTCCTGTAAGGGTTCCTTCAAAGAAGAAAGGCCCTACTATTCTGTCGTCAACTATTCCAGCCCACACATTTAATTTCTGAGGGTGTTGGGTATGTGCCTCTGCCATCCAATGAGGATTTTCCCGACTCCAATATCTGCAAGTTTGACGGTTTACTGTACCATTCAGACAAAATGTGGCCTCATCTGAAAAAGTATTTGCCGGTGTAAATTTCTATTTCCTTGACATAAATCCATTAGAATTTCGCAAAAGTGTAAGCGGCGATCGGGATCATCTTCATTGAGTTCCTGCACAAGTTGAATTTTGTAGGGATGATATTTTTCCTTCCTCAAGATACGTAGCACTGTGCTCTGACTAGTGTCATTGTTTAATGCAACCAATCGTGAAGAATTATGAGGATTATCCACCATACTTATCAAAATGTTCTGTTTCTGATTTTCATTAATGCTTGGGCGTCCAGGTTTTGGAATATTTACAACATTGCCAGTTTCTCTAAATTTAGACTCTACCTTACTGACTGTTGATTGGCTGATACGATCTGGATATTTTCATTAAATAAATCGCAAACTTCCTGCTGAGTTCTAGTCATATTCCGCATCCGATAAGAATTAAAATTTCAATTCTTTGAATAACAGTTAAATGTGCCATAATACTTTAAATTGAATAATAATTTCTATGTAAACACAATACTTATTAGAAAGTCGGTGTGACAATGACACTTTGCAAAGATTTTCACCTACGTGATCCATAAAAGAACTATGGAATTCGAAAAACTAAACTTGATAACGTTTTTGCTTTATTTTAATTGATTTACGTTTTCTAACATTCAATCGTCAAACTTTCCTATATAAGAGGGCAAAATTTTAGTACTGTCTGATAGAGAATTAAACAATCTTTCAGAATCAAGGAAAAAATATGGTGTTGCCATTTAAAAAAATATCGATGACGTCATTACTCGAAAGCAAATGACATTTGAAAATCGCATTTTACGCTAAAATATGTATTTTTAAATTAAAAATCGACCTGTTCGAGGATTTTTCCCAAAAAAATTATTGTTTCGTTTTTATTGAATTTATTCCATACTTTTCGCGCATACTGTATACTGAAAAAGTTTCTCAATAGATCATGTGAAAAGCAATTGTTGGTAGGGTCGCAGAGGGTAAGCCCAACTAACTCCTCCCTTTTCAAGACCTTCAACCAAAAAGTTCTTCATTATTATTTTAAATATTTTAAAAATGATACCATCGAAATAGGACGATAGCCTTGTACGATAATCATTAGGCAAATTTACATCACAGCTTCTTAAAAATAGAAACCACCTTAGATATTTTGAAAATATCAGGTAAAACAGCACCATTTATTATACTGAGTACAGCCACATTAAAAGTAACACATGCTATTTTTTTACAGTGGTTTGTATGCAAGACAGTGAACCAGGACCCTGCACTGGTTACTTTAACAGATGGTATTTCGATTCGAGAAAATTGATGTGTGTTCCATTTGTCTTTGGAGGCTGCCGAGGAAATAGGAATAACTTTTTGACTACTGAGGAATGTAACGAAGCCTGTAGCGTTGTAAGAGGTATGTAAATGTTATTATTCTGTTGGAAATTAGTAAAAATTTACGAAGAAGTTAAAATGACTATCATTAACAATTACAGATGCTCTCTCAGGAGGATCTCCACAACCTAGCCCACAGATAGTCTATGCTGCTGAACCGGTCGATTGCATGGTTACTGAATGGTCAGAATGGAGCCGGTGTAGTGCCACTTGCGGAACTGGAATAGAAGAAAGATTCAGAGTAGTAAAAAGACCTGCTGAAAATGGCGGTCGCCCTTGTCCAAATAAGCTAGTAAGAAGGAGGAGGTGTTTTGGTCCAACATGTCCCAGATAAATATTACTTACTGCCATTTAATTAATATATAAAACTTATAAATATATTGGAATAACTGTAGAACTTTGATTATCTAAGTTTTATAATACAAATTAAACATTTCAACTATAAAATTTCACATTTAATTGTCAGATTTAAAACAACTTGTAATTGGAGTTCTACTAAATTAGTTACTTTAAATGTTGATACTGTTTCTGGAGCTATTTAATATGTAATACAGCTTTGGTGAATACAAATATTTTCTTTTATTTATAAATAAAAATTAGCTTAACATTTTTGAAGTACTGTGGACAGATGCGGGAATCTGTTCAATGCTATGCTACTTGTTCCAATGGCTATACAAGACCATCATATGAAGAAAGATTGGAGTTATCTAATTTCCATAGTTTTGAAGATCGAAAAATGCGAGATTTTATTTTAACATATCGTTTACTGCATGGAATGATCTCACCCATGGATAACATTTTAGTGCTGATTATCATGAACGTCTTGGAAGACATCAGTATAAATTAAAAAGAATACTTTGGAACACCTGAGCAACATTTTTTTTTTCAAATCGAGTATTTAGTGTTTGGAATAGTTTGTTTTACAATCTTTCAAAAGATTGTATAAGTGGTTCAAACAGAACTAATATGTATTATATATATATGTTTGTTTTTTCTGGTTCTTTGTTGTTTTTGTAATCTTTAATTAAGTCTCTTGTTTCACTTTTATGTTTTAGTATTTAATATTTCAAAAGTTCACTATTGTCTTATATTACACCATGGGCGCCGGCAGAAAAAATTTCAAGGGGGGTCAACAAAAATAAAGCGTAGGTAGCTTTTTCTAAATTTTAATGAAACATAAAAATAACTTAAAAGAAGAAACTTTGGTAAAATCTTTGGTGCAGATGACTTACACGCCTAAATAAAATAAAATGGAATATTACACCAGCAAACATGACCAAATCATAAAAAAAACAAAAAACTTATCCTACATTCTAAAAAACATAGAAACATACAAAAACAAAAGTAACAAGAAAATACTGTAAAACATTTAAAATGCAACTGCCCCTCCTTGCGCCCTTGATTAACACTAGTCATAGTACATCATATTCGATGTGTATTTTTTTATATGGGTTACTAAGATTTTTCTTTGCTCATTTTGTTTTGTAATAAAATAACAATAACTTCAAGGTAATTAAACTTTTACAATTAGGTACTTTCTGTCAATTATAAAAAAGGTGTTTAAAAAAACAGGTTTGCAAGTTTTGGGATAGTCACAGAAGTTCCTATCGTAGATTTTCTTGCCTTAACCTTCTGTCACAAAATGTGCCGGTTTGGCACCAAACCCTCATTTTGTTATTCTCAATAACGGTTATACAGTTACAGTATACAGACTTACAAACACAATTTTGTAAAAAAAGCAAAAAGGGTAGTTTGAAAAATGATTTACAAATACACTTCTGTACAGCACTGGAAACTGGTCCAATGTAAAATTTGATCTTGTACAAGACGAAGCTTGCAGTCAACGACAGGCACAACGGCAAAGTGTAATAAATAATTAACGGCCAAAAAATTGAAATTCCCAAGGGAAAAAATAAATAAAATTTTATAACACCTATTTTACATCAGCAAATTCAACTGATTTTGGTGATATTGTTATTAATAATAAAATTAAACTGTGGTTTTAATTAATAAAATAATTTGACATACCTGATGCTACAGCAACTGTTCAAAATTTTGTCCACAGACATGCAAACACATTATTGGACTGGTCTTACACAGTTTCTATGGTTCTTGTCCCTTTTGAACTCGTAAGTTATTTGAAGCGTTCACGTAAATCAGCAATAGTGTCCCCTTCGGTGTGATACACTTCTTTTTTTTAAGTATCCCCACAAAATGATGTCCAAAGGATTTAAGTCAGGAGATCCTAATCCAATCCATTGTAGCTCTTCAACTTCATAAGGTACTCCCAAACATTTTGTCGACATTGAGGAGGTCGATCATCATACAAGTACTACATTCGGAGTCGAACAGTTGAAGGCAAATCTTCCAAAAGTCCAGGCAGATCATTTGGAAGGAACTCGAGATACTGAACACCATCCATTCGATTTGGTAATATGAATGGTTCCATCAAGTGATCATTGACAATCCCTGCCCAAACATTTAAGGAAAAGCACAGTTGAAAATGATCCTGTTGACACGCATGCGGATTTTGAAAATCCCGAACATGAATATTATGAATGTTATACATCCCAGTCTTGCCTCATCTGTAACTAACACGTCAGCTGTAAACCCAGGATTTTGAGCATTTCGTTGCAGCAACCATTCACAAAATCTAATTCGTAAGACATAATCCCTTGATATTAATGCTTGGATATACTATACATGGTAGATATAATTGAGCCTCGTGTATAATACGTTACACTGTTGATTAGGACACTCCTTGTACTTGTGAAAGGTAAAATATCTTTCTTCTTACTGATGATATGTTGCAATCTTTCTTGTCCATATCCTGGGTTCACTCTACTAGCGCTCTGCAGTATTTGAATAACATTTTGTACTGCTCTGGGATTCAGCTGTTGTCTTTATGGAAATACTTAAATTATATCCGCACTTCTTGTGGATTAATATCGTATCTGCTAATTCTTAATTTGAATGAGACATTTTGAAATAAATCAACATAGTTAACAAAAGCATCCCTATCCACATCGTGCAAATAATCACACTGAACTTTCACCTAATTACAACCTTGTAGTAATTACTTACTTCCCCCCCCATCACAATTTTTGTCTGAACATTTTTGACACTATTTTCCCTACTTATATGACAGTATTAAATATAAATATTATGATTCATACTATCCAGTTAAGAATTGTATCATTACTTATGAATCACCTCGGATAATAATTGAATAGATTTTAATTCATGAAGGTAATATTTTGAAGAACTAAAATATGGTAGGTTAAATAAACAATGTGATAAGGAAAACAGAACTATTTATTACCAGTAATATCTACACCTACATTAAATAAGATATTTTCGATAACACTTAGGTATCAAAATTTGGACATAGCATAAAATAACAATTTACGTTTGGCCTTGTGACGTATTTTTGGTAGCTTTTGAAGGAATCGTATGATTAAACGGTTTTCCCAACTTTTCATGAACATCTTTTATCCTTAAAACGGCTGTCCTATTAATACTTTCTATACTTACAGTTTTAATGGCCGATTCAAATGTTTCTACAGCTTCGTCTAATTTTTCATTACTGACTAGTACATCCAATAGACAACTGTAAGCGTTTCCAATCGCCCCTTCTGTCACATTACTGATTTTTAAATGCTCTATGAGCTTTTTCGCCAAATTTTCATCCTGCTTATCTCTGGCCGTCTGAACAATTTTTTGGAACATAATCCTTGGAGAATCCTTCAAGTAGATTCTCCAAATCTCTTCCGATTTATCAGCAATACCATTAATGAAGTAATGAGTCCACAAAACATTTAATGGAGCCACATTGCCTTTTTTGGCATATTTGATTGCTATGGCCTCATCTGTAACATATGGAAAAATATGTATAGTGTTAGGTGCCACAGCAACTTATCAACAAATAAGATATTTTTTTTCTATAAACCGCAGCCCTATTATTTTTGCGATACAGAGTTGTATAAATCAAAGTTTGAACTTGTCTTACAAAATAGAATATTTTGCATTGAACTTTGGAACAGATTAGTTTTTTTGAATGGTAAAAATAGCAAATGTTAATTTTTTAAATATTTTGTAAAGGTTGTGACCTACAATTTTTTCCAGTTATATTATAAGACATCATTTTTTAATGTTAAATTTCTGCACTATACATATAATTCATATTATAATGTAAATTTTAGGACAAAAAATGGTCAAAAACCGCCTCTTTTCCAGAAAAATGAAATTGACTGAGTTTTAAGTAGCTATATTGTCCAAACAGAAATTGTGTAAGACTATTAATTTTAAGCTAATATAAATCAAATCTCCTACAATTCCTATCAATGAAGTCATATGTATGCTCTCTGATACCAAACATCTAAGTATGCTAATGAACAATTCCACAGACAAAGCTCTATTCAATAATTATCTAAAGAAATTAATCTATCTAAATTTACTAACCTGGTTTAATGAAAACACTATAAATATCTAACCTCACTTTTGACAGTGGGAACTCAACATGGAACTTATTTGAAGGAGGAACATTTCCAGAAATTTTTTGAAGAACATAAATATTTTGAAAACTATCCCGAACCGCAAGCAAAGGATAATTTTCTAAAAATATTTATGAATGAGGAAAAAATTCTGGTTAATTTAAAGTCGTGGGATATTTGGTAAAAAATGTTTACACCAAACCAATTTGAAGGTGCAAATGGGGGATCACGACATTTAAACTTTGTAATTGAAGATAGTTCCTTGTAGAATATAATAAATAAAAAATTACTGTATTTTTTTTGGTTTAATTTATTTATAAACCTTTAAAACTTAACAACAAAAGATAATTAAAATATCAAGTACTGCCAAAAAAAGTGAATTCATAAATTTTTTGAATTACCATGGTAATGGAACCAAATGCAAGATTGTAATTGATTAGAAAACGGTGTGAAACTTTCACTTATAATATCCGTAGTCACTAGGGATATTATAAGTGAAGGGCCTAGTGTAATAAAGTTCACATCAAACTATCTACTAATTCGAAGATAGATATGGGGCATTACATGCGACAATTTGACTTTGCATTGAAAATAATTACGATATTGTCTGAAGCTATTTATTTGTGGCATAATTTTAGTATTTCTTTAGTTTTGTTGGGTTTTTGCCACAGTTCTGAAAAAATAATAAAGATTAATTAAATAAGCCCTTGCGCCAAACGGAACAGTCAAGGGTTATTTTCGAAACTAAGTTTGCCTAACCAAAAAATGATGTGATTTTTGTTATTTTTACTTATCTGCTTTTTTCAGTGTGAGATTTTTTGGTTAGGCAAACTTAGTTTCGAAAATAACCCTTGACTGTTCCGTTTGGCGCAAGGGCTTATTTAATTAATCTTTATTATTTTTTCAGAAGTGTGGCAAAAACCCAACACAAAACTAGAGAAAATAATTACATGTAGAATACAGTTTGCTGCTTTTGTTTGTTTTAGTATAAATAGAAATCATTAAAAACTCAACAATAAAAAAATAATTAAAACATGTCAAACATTTCTAGTGTAATCACATGCAGCTTGGAGGATAACATTTTTTTGAATTTTCATACTAATTGGTTAGAAATTGTTGATGTGAAATTTTCAATAAACCTATTTAATTAATTTGTAAAATAATCAATTAATTATACAATTACTGAAAGAAATTATTCAATAAATTGAGAGAAAGTCTTCGATTGCCATGTCTAGTGAATAGATTACAGGTAGAGATGGGCAAAGATTGAACGAGTCGTTCATTTGAACGACTCTTAAAAAAGAATCGTGTGAATCGACTCTGTATTTGGCAAGCGATTCGTTCAAATGAATCGCCATGCACTGTTTCGCGAGTTCCGAAATGAAATGTAATGGCATCGGGCGGCAACTCTCCGTTCAAATGAATCGCCAGTATCGCCACTTGTCAGACGATTCGCGAGTCGCGAAATGAATTGTAGCGTATCGAGCCAATATTTGAGAAGCAACTCTCGTTGAAATGAATCGCCACTTGCCTTGTGAAGATTCTTGAGCCGAGAAATGAATCGTAGTATGTATTATCGGCCCAATATTTGAGAAGCAATTCGTTCAAAGGAATCGCCATTTGCCACATGATATAAATTATTGCATTTTTAATAATTTTGCGCATCTCTTGTATTTATAATTTACAACAAATATTCGCTTTAAAATTAATCGTAGTTAAAAGATGGAATACGAGTTAATTTATCTGATTTTTTACACATTTCTCAATATTTTGTAGTAAAATAATTATTATTAAGTAAGGATAGAATTTTATACTTTGCAGAACGTTCCATTTAAATGTAGATATTAAGTTTTACGTACAGTTTGATATAAAATTTGAAATTTAATATTTCACATAGGTTTAAGCACGTATAAGTAGGTATAACTATTATTATTATTATACACTTACATTATATTAAATATGAAAACCAGTGAATAAATAAGATATTGCATGCGTGAATATGTCGCCGTCACCGATTTAAATTTTCAAACAATTGTATTATTACTATTATTATAATTTATATTTTAATTATATATTAGAACATTAGCTCTCGGGATTAAATTTCATCGTTCAAATGAACGAATCGTAAGAGTCGATTCATTTTATCAAATTGAATCGTGTGAATCGATTCATCAAAAAGAATCAAGTTGCCCACCTCTAATTACAGGTAACTATTTCTTTAAGATAGTTCAAAACCAACAACATTGATTTATCTTATTAACTTACCCATATCAAATTTCTATGCAGTATTTTGCATTTTGTAAAACACTAAAATTTTGCATTTTGTAAAACACTAAAATTTGGTATTAAAAACTTATTTTTGTCAAATCGTCTTATTTTTGATATTTTATGAGCTCCTCAATTTATGATCTATAAACGCATAGTGAATAAGTAAATATAAAATTCTCTTAGGTTTAATTTTCTAAATAATATGTGAAGTAATTTTGATATCATTTGCTTACAAAAAATTTACTATAATGCCAAAATACTTACACCTTTCTGAAAGCTCAGGATGTCTTTCCAAAATGCCATAGGCACCGCCTCGTGGAAACTGTTCGCTAATTTCAGTAATATTTTCGTCTTTACAGCTGTCAATCGCCTTTTCCAAACTGTTTAAATACTCCTCGGTTTTTCCTGCAACTAGATTCGCGTGACAAATTCTGTTATCGAATGATACTAGCCTCTTCACATCTTGAGTAATTAAAGATCCAATTTTATTTAAAGATTCGACATCTCCGTTGCTGGCCAATTTATTTAACAAAAACCTAAATACTCTATTTACTGGAAGATTTCCATTGCGCATAATATCAAATGCTAATCTTGTAGCATCGCTGACTTTATCATTTTGTAAAAGTTTTTCGATCAATGTAGACAAGTCGGTTACAGATAGTTTTTCCTTAGTATGCCGTTTAACTTCAAGAGCTCCGTCGATATCTCCAGCTTTAATCTTTTGTCTGAAAAGAGTTTGATCTGTCACTTCTTTAGGCTTAGTTTCAGTAGTTGTAGGTATCTGTGGTTCTTCTGGCACTAAAAACGGAACTTGGAGACCTTTACTTTTCAAGTAATTGCCAAGCGTAAGGAGAAACTGATCGGTAGCCGCCAAATCTTCCTCTTGCATTTGCGTCCACAGCCCTAAAGCCTTTTCATTATCATCCTGCTTGATGTATGTCAATAAAAGTTGATAATAAATATCGGAACGATCGATGTGATTCAAATCCTTTGTGGCATCCTTTAGTCCTTCCAAGGGTTTAATCAACCCTTCCTGTTGATACCGTTCACAAGCCGTGTTGATTCTTTGTGGGCGATTTTGTAAACCTGGGGTTTCCAAAATTTTTCTCGCTTGTCTTATTCTACCGCATTCGACGAAAGCAAATACAAGGTCATATAAGCTGTTGACTTCGCCATGTACTGCCGTGCTTAAATCAGTAAGTTTTTGCAGTTTCTCCGCATCTTCAGCTTGTATCAGCTGACAAGCTAGTTCGTTCTTCCAAGGAGTGGCTTTGAATTGGTTTACGCACCATTCAAACTTCTCTAAAGCTTTATCCAACTCGTTGCGAGTTAAATGAATTTTGATTAAAGGTCCTAAAAGCACATTATTGACGTCAATGAATTCTTTCTTAACCAAGACGTCAAACACTTTGTTCAATTTTTCTACTGATCCCTCTTCAGCGAGAGAATTGAGGAATCTCCAAACTAAAGCAGAATACGTAAAGGTCCTGTCTTCTTGCTTTCTATCTCTTGGTGTGTTTTCCAAAATTTGTATCCCTTCCTCAAATCGTTCTGTTTTTATAAGCAATTGTGCCAGTCGAATGATTTTCGTTTCATCTAAACTGAAATTATTCTCCTCCATTTCTTTTAATTTTTCGTAATTCTCCAAAGCTTTATCCAATTTATTGTGGTAGCTGTAGACGTCAATTAATTGTGCATATATACCGTTCGTAAAAACAAAATCACCTCTGGTCAAATCCTCCAGCAGTTTCTCCATTTTCTCGAGGTCTTTTGCACGATAATATAAAGTTAACAACTGTCTTTTGAGACCTTTAGTATCTTGATTTTTAGCACTTAGATTATGGATCAACTGTTCCAGTTGTGGAATGTTCATTTGGTGCGAAGGGACGTAACTGACGGATTTTTTTTCTAGTTGAATAGGAGTTAATTCTCCGGAAGTTAATTTTCCGAGGAGATTGGAAATTTCGTCGGTCATTTTTTCTCCCAGTTTCTCTTCGATTTTCTCTGCCGTAGGAGTGGACAAACTCAGACCTTGTTTTATCAATTCCTTCAGAACGTTTTCTATGCAGGCAAAGAAATTGCGTTGATTAGATGCCAAGTCAAGTATTAAATTACCGACAACTTCGGACTTGTCAAGTGAAGCGGCTTCCTCTCCCTCACTTTGCTTCAGATTTATTTTTCGGTCCAAATTGTCGTAAATTGCCCTCACTATTGCGATATAAGAATCCACATCATTTGTTTTGTAGAAAGCATTGCTAAGCGGCCTTTTTATCATCTCTGGATAATAATATGCTTGGACTCGTCTCGCGATTACAGCGGCTTCTTCTATGTCGAATTTCTGTAGCAGAGAAATCACCAAACTGCAAGCGGATGAACCTACTGATATGTTTCCTTCCCTTAACAACGCCAAAATGTCGCTGCTTTTACCTTTTAGGTTTGGAATGACAAATTCTCTTATAGTTTCATTGTTGGGAGTTATATTAAACTCTCGCATTTTGTTCAGAATATTTATGATGCTTCGTCCAGAACTGTCTTCGGCTTTGGATACGATCAACGGCCAGAAGTAGTGTTGCCTAATCTCAAGTCCTTTACTATGTAAGCATTCTAAGAGGGGATAAGCTAAATTGTCGTTTCCCAACTGCAAACTAGTCTCTGTGGCTAGATGTAATCCTCTATCGTACATGCCTTCATCTTGAAGCCTTACACAAAGCTCTATAATTTTTTCGACAGGTCTATTTGCTTTAACGAGTTGTTTAATAAAGAAATATCCTGTTGGAAAAGGTGTGCCGTCTTCTCTAGTTCCTCGATGCATCGATTTTAAAATAATGAATGCAGCCTCTTCCTCTCCTTTATTGATTAATCTTAAAATGATATTAATGGCGTCTTGATTGTATCCTACGGCTTTACGAACCTTGTTTAAAATCACCGGGATATGTTGGCTGTGGCCACTGGTGGCCAATGCGTAGACGATATCTAAATAGTCTTTATCTAGAAGATAAATTTCTTTAGATTCACATTCCTCGATCAGCTTTGTGATCGTTTCAATGTCTCCCTTTCTAGCGTATCCGCAGAGAAGTGTTGTATATGTATCAGCGCTTGGTTCCAATCCAGCTTGGTTCATCACAGAAAGTACGTCTTGAGCCGAATCCATGTCACTAAAAACCCAAAATTTGTAATACAGATTTATTATTTAGGCATTATGAGCTACTTTAAATCAATTAATAATGTTATAAGGACCCTGTATCCTCGAAATAGAGCTTTCTACAAAAACAAATGATTTTAAACAAAGTTAATATTTAACTGTAGATGTAAGATTCTTATAATTAGTGTTGGGCAATACCACAAAAAGTATTGAAATCGTGTATCAATCTGTATCGTTTTAAAAATTATAAATATGTGTATTATATTACTCCAATAGTATCAATTCTTGGATGTATTGACAGGGGCAATAACATTTGTAGTGTTTGACAGTTTCGCAAATTGCAATTGTCAAACGTTGAGATTTTTCCGCCATAAATAATTAAAACAGAAGTTGCAAAATTTGTGCAAAAATCCATGAATTTCGCATCTTCTAATTTGTAGAGAGGATGATACAGGTGGTACAATTAAAGTAAATTGTTAATGTGCTAGGTTCAGCCAATGTCAACTTATTTTTGATAATTTTGTGTGCTTTAACTCTTCTCAAGTGGCAGGCTTAGGTAATCATACCACCCATATCCTCCGTACTCATCTTTGTGTTGTGAATTAGTCACTCTCTATTATTTTCGACCTTGAGTAATTGATAATACAAGATAAAAACTTTAATTTGAAATATTTTTATTATCTAATGCCTCAACATCGGTAAAGACTGTTATATCACTGTTTCTACTCTAAAAATAATGGAGCTTATGTAATGCAATTATTTTTGTCTTTTTTGTATATTTTTTATATCTAATCGCATTAAAATTTTGTACGCCTATAAAATGTTGCTCCCCGCACGCTTTGTCCGTCGCGCTAGTCTACAAGCTAGTGATTAGTTACTCTCTACATTTTCGGCTGCTGACTATAATATCAGAAAACATTACTTTTGAATATAAAAACAATTGCGTAACGTTAGCTGTGATGTAAGTAGTCAGAATGCTTGCTGCAACTATAGCTTATGCCTCTATTTATGTAAGATAGTTTTTTTTTTATAAAAAAAGACTACAGCCACAAATTGTCTTATTTATTTTAAAACATTACTTACCCACATTGGGAATGACCAACAATAAGAGTGTTAAAAACATTTTCATTAACAGAGAGCTGCTTTTCCCTCATAAATTCCAATATTTTTGTGGCTCCTTCAATGTCTCCAACTTGACAATATCTAGCAATTAAGCGTTGATAAGTAACACGATTAGGTTCAATTCCTTTAGTTTCAAGTTCACTTAAAAATTCTGTTGGAGAAAAAGGATGTTCGTTTTCCAAATATACTCGCAAAAGGGCATTATAGTGGGAAATATCCATTGGTATATTTAATTTATCTAAAGTATTCCATATTTCTTGAACAAGTTTTGTTCTTATTTCAGGTAATTCCTCTGGAACTAAGTTTCCGCAGCATCTTATAACAAGTAGGGACTGCGAACTAGAGGCAGATCCAACATTTCGGATTTCTTCTAGTACATCTTCTATATCTCTTCGGGATATACGCCCTGATTTTCTTACATCTTGATCAATACGTTTTAAACTGTTTTCTAAATGTTGATCTGTTAAACCAGAAACTTGTGTAACTAAATTTCTGAAACATAAAATGTTATATAAAAATGGAGAAAAGGGTGAATATATTAACTTCAAATTACCGTGGTAAAGCACCACACAAACATTGTGAAGTATTCACAAAGTTTACGTCAAATTCTCTAGGAGTATTAACCACCACATTTCTTGCAAATCCTGCGATATATCTGACAAACTTTGAACTTCTTAAAATCGACGCCATGCCGAGCCGACACAATCCTAATCCTGTTGTTGAGCCACTAATTTAAAGGTTAACTTTAAAAATATGATTATTTTGAAATATTAGAATTACAAAACGATATATTAGGAAAAAAAATAAACAGCTTAAAATTATAATATGACAACTTTTCTACAGCTCTTAAAACTTTTAGAGTAATTATCTGTAACAATTTTTAATTTTTATTTTTTAAATTTCTTGGTTGAACAAGATTGCGCCATAGAAGCGCACAGAAGACCATCGCCAACCTAATCTATGACCATCGCACAGTTCCATAGCCACAGTGCTGCCAATGACATATTGTACAATGGTCGTCAGCTTAGTCACCACTTCCATGTTTTGTTCCTTTCTAGCACCGTGTATAATAAATGGCACTAGAAAAGAATGGACCATGGAACTGGTGACTTTAAGCTGACGACCATTGTATAAATGTCCACTGAACACAAGCAAATTGCACGGTATTACACCATGGGGTGCGCACTCTCATGGTTTGACAGATCCGCGTTATGCACACCCACGTCACCAGTGTCGCTAGTGTTGCAGAATGTGCAGCGTATTTTGCGTATTGCGCATATTGGTGCGCCGATTTGTCTTCGTGTACTTGGCGTCACCTTCATGTCACCTTGTTGTTGTTTATTTGCTTGTGTCTGTGTCGTTGAGTGCGTTGTTTCGGTTTTGGTGTTCTACTATCTATTTGTTTTTGTGAATTTGACTATTATTATATTTTCTGACTTTTTATATTGCAAGAATGGTATTTTATTGTTCAATTCCCGGCTGTAGAAATACTAACAAAACAGTAATGTTACATTCTCTACCAAAGGATCCTAAGGTAAAGCTTGCCATAGTTGAATATAAAACTGTTTTAACATATTAAAAGCTGTATGTAGTATACAAAATTTTAATTTTCGTTGAAGGTCAGGAAAAAGTGGTGCAAAGCTGTAAACCGACCTGAATTAATAGATGTAGAAGGCAAAGGGAGACACAATTTTAGAATATGCGATATTCACTTCACTGAGGATGATAAATTTATTATGAATAAAAATCGCACAAATTTAAAATATTATGCTGTGCCAACTTTACATCTTCCAGGTATTTATCTAAAACTTAAAACTATAATTTGAATTAAGGTCGCCGTATTTCTCGCCGCAAAATGGCGAAATTTGTTGTATTTTTTAGGTACTGAAATCTCGAAAAATAAAACACGTAGAGCAAAAGTAATATCAAAAATAAAATTGTTGATGTTTTGTTTATATACTTTTACTATTTAAACTCTCCTCAAATAATATAATAACTTTTAAAATGCATTTGTATGACACACATTATTTCGCTATTCTAACCCCACATTTTAACAATTATTTTCACATACACATAAACAAAAGTGAACAATCTTATATGCAGATGTATGTAAGTTTATGTTATAACAATGTTTACATCTATAGCTGAATTTAAAAAAACACGTATTTTGAAAGATTTCAGTACCTAAAAGTGTGTTGGATAGATCGCTTTCTGATGTTATATATTGATTTTACTTCGGTACCTTTGAATATTCGCAGGTGGCATGAGATAACATTCTTGTTATGTACTAAACTCTATATTATTCAGTTTTTAAATTTCTAAAATTACTTGTATTTGTCGAAAACACTATTTCAAGAATACGGCGCCCTTAAGAGAAGATTCCACCATATACGATACTGCATGCCGGACTGATGGAGCAGGGAGATGTGCCACTGCAAAAGTTTTATTTTACTTTACTTATGAAGCCTCATTATACCAGTCACCGCTGCGGAGTTGCAGAAATAGGAAATACATCTGTTCCGCATGCAGTGGCATATTCGGTGGAATATTTGCTTTACAAACTATGAAATTTTATCTTGAGTTTAGACTGGGTTAAGCTACATGTATTATTGACCATTGTAGTCAGACTTGTGTCTTAACACCTTTGTCAAAATCGTTAACCTGTCTGTCAGCATAGAATTTTAACCAAGTATCAAGGTACCTATCTAGCAGGTTTTATTGATGAGAATCTGAGAAACAGAATTTTTATTATGGCTAACAAAACAAATATTGTTCTTTCGACGATGGTTCAAGTAATTGGTGACCAGGAAAAAACTTCTGAAGTGATAGACAATGTTAAAATAAATCTGTTTATTCTTCAGAAATACCTCAGTACTGCCGTATATGAATAAAATAAATAAGGAAATATATAATATAAAGAAAATAATTATTAAAAACAGGCTGAAGGACCTCGGTCAATGGTCTTTTGGGTTATACTCAATAAATATCGTATTTTCTTTTTTCTTAATTATTAAAATACATTAGAAGAGACAAATCAATTCCAAAAGGATCGTAGCATATACTACTTTTATTGGAACATCATGGACACATTTCCTGATGGAACGCTTTAGAATAACTAGAAGCATTTTTGTGGTTGACCAGAATAAACGATATTCTGTACACTTATGCTCCAATAATTTTTATTTATTTTTTTCCATTTTTTTATGTTTATAAATTTGTGATGTATAAATTTAAATTACTACAATCTTATATCACCGACACAGATGTCATGTCAGGCACTTAACGATTTTAATCATCAAAGTCCAACATTCAAATATGACCGTGTTGACTAATCGGCTGATCAGTCAAATTCAGATATTTTTCCGTTCTCTTAATAACTTCGACAGGTCCGACTATTCACTTAATGCACCCTTATGTAACATACATTTGGCCCACTAAGGACTAGGACACCCTTTTAAAAAAATTTTGGGACATACGACTTCAAAGATTTTTTTAAAATCTTTTTAGATCTTAGTGGGCTACACTGTATGTGGTCTAAAATGTTTATTTTTGAAGTTATTTTGCTTTCCCTGAAAATGTTCGGAATTATAACACTCAAATATTTCTGAAACCGATGATTTCATTTTTAACTACTATAAATCTATCAATATCTATAAATAAATAATAGGTCTGTACTTTAATATGACATTTTATAAAATTTTACTCTTGTTTCAGTTATTTCTAAGGGAGATCCTGATTCTGTTGGAAATTTGCAGGTCGAAAATTTACAATCTTTTCAGCCCATTAGAGGTAATAATTATTACTAATAAACAGAGATTTGCATTTAAGCAGATAAAGAGAACCTCTCTTCTAATAATACTGTTTATAGACTAAGAAAAATATAGGTACACTAAAAATTATACATTCTGAATTATTAATGTATCAGATTGATTTTAATGGAGGTTCCTTTTACTTTAAGATGAAAACAAAAAATAATAGTACCATTTACTTATTTTTTAAATATAAAAATGAGAAATACTTAAATGAATACATTTTATAATTTAAAAATTTATAAACTGTAGTATATTTTTATAATGTTACAGAAAATGTTGATTCTCCTGTACCATCTACAAGTGGCATCACTTTACCAATTGACCATATGCAGTCCATAAGTGCCTTTGATACGTCTGCTCACACAGGTATTTGATTTTATTTAATAAATCCTTGTATGTTATAGTAAAATTATGTTGGCTGTTGAAAAATTATTCCTTATACAAGGTTATCACTACTTTGAGAGCCACCTTGGGCACCTCTAAAAGTGTTTATAGTTTAAAAGTTTTAAATTAAAATATTTTTTTTTATATTGTTACAGAAAATGTTGATTCTCCTGTACCATCTACAAGTGGCATCACTTTACCAATTGACCATATGCAGTCCATAAGTGCCTTTAATACGTCTGCTCACACAGGTATTTGATTTTATTTAATAAATCCTTGTATGTTATAGTGAAATTATGTTGGCTGTTGAAAAATTATTCCTTATACAAGATTATCACTACTTTGAGAGCCACCTTGGGCACCTCTAAAAGTGTTTATAGTTTAAAAGTTTTAAATTAAAATATTTTTTTTATATTGTTACAGAAAATGTTGATACTCCTGTACCTTCTACAAGTGCCACCACTAAAATACCAATTGATCATGTGCAGTCCATAAGTGCCGTTGATACATCTGCTCAGTCAGGTATTATTATTTAACATCACTAAATCCCTGTGTTATTTATTAGAACATTAGCTGTCGACAAACTGTCACAATAAATTTATTTTAAATTATTGGATTATATGATTTTTTCATTACCTATTTACTTTTCCTCAGAAATTACTTTCGAAGTAAATCTCCTGAAGACTGCTGGTGTTACTAGAACCGCAAACTTAACTCCTAAGGCACGCAAGCTGTATGAAGTAGCAAGAGATCTAAAAAAGGTTGCTCGACGCTTGAATTTTCAAAATGCCTCAAATAAAGAAAGGATTAAAGAAGCTTATGCGTATTGCGAATCTTCACAATTTTTTAAAGGGATCTCAAATAAAAGGACCATTAATTTCATAAATTGTCAACTTAGAATGTTGCAGAAGAATGCTAGGGGCAGGCGATTTACCTTAGAAGATAAAGTCTTTGCCATGTCACTGTTAAAACAGAGCCCAAAAGCATATAAATGCTTAAGAAAAACTTTTGCATTACCGTCAAGGAAAACATTGATGAATATCTTGAATAAAATTCATTTTACGGTAGGAATAAATCCGAAAGTAATGGAAGTTTTAAGCGAGTCAGTGAGAAGGTTAAATAGTTTAGACAAACATTGTGTTCTAATGTTTGACGAAATATCACTGGAACCAACTATCACATATGATAAAAAATGGGATAATTTGATAGGCTTCGAAGATGTAGATGGACATAGAAAATTAAGATTTGCTGACCACGCATTAGTTTTTATGTTACGAGGGCTACGAAAAAAATGGAAACAACCCATCTCATTTCATTTCAGTCAGGGAGGAATAGCTTCAGATCAACTGAAGATTATAATCACAAAAACTATTGAAGCACTACAAGCAATTGGGTTTATTATTGTCTGTACTGTTTGTGATCAGGCTTCAAGTAATGTCACCACAATTAAAAAATTAAAACAAACATCTGTGGAATCTGATGCTGACATTTTTAAAATAGGGGGACAGGAAATAATTGCCATTTATGACCCTCCTCACTTATTAAAAGGCATAAGGAATAATTTAATTTTAAATAATCTGACATTTACTGTGAATAAGGTTAAGAAAATAGCAAGTTGGGATGACATAATTAAATTGTACCAATTAGATGAAGGAGACTTTAATACAAGACTATTATACAAACTGACAGATGGTCACATCTACAAAGAAAAACTGAAAAAGATGAAAGTTAAGAATGCCGCGCAGGTTTTCTCTCACCAAGTTTCATCAGCCATGCGATGGACTGTTAAATTTGGTAATGATTTTATTTTATATACCAATACCACATATTTATATTTTCTTTATAACATATGTAATCAAGTTTTCTAAAATATGTAGTTTCAATTAAGTTTTCTATCAACCATCAGTGTTCTTAGATTCAGAGTCATTCACATTATATAAGTAAATCATGAATTATATTTTTATGTATTTTAATTACAAAATTTCTTTATAGGTCGTGATGGAGTTTTACCACAGTCAGCTGAAGGTACAGCTGATTTTATTATATTCATGGACCAAGTTTTTGATAGTATAAATGGTTCTACATTTGATGCCCAACACGGAAAAACGCTTAGATGTGCCATTAAACCGGGGTCGCCTCATGTAGATTTTTGGAAAAATGCGATAAATATTTTTAAAACCATAAAATTTATCTCCCAAAATGGAGAAAGAGTTCCACCTTCTGTTAAAAATTGGGTAAAAACATTAAGTGGGTTAATAAAAATATGGCATAGATTAGAGAGGGCTGGATTTAAATATCTTTGTCCAAGAAATATAAACCAGGACCCCCTTGAAAACTTTTTTGGTTGTATCAGAAGTCATGGTGCACGCAACATCAACCCTACCTGCTATTCTTTTATATCATCCTTTAAAACATTAATAATCAATAATTTTACATCTCCTCATTCCGCTGGAGCAAATTGTGAGAATGACGATGGCGACATTTTGGATTCCCTAAGAACTTTGCTAATGGATGCAGAAAATTGCGATGTGGAAGAAATAGATGTGCATAAAGAAGTCGATTTGGCAGATGGTAGCACACAATTCCAAAACTTGGAAAATTTTACAATAATTTCTACACATGCATACATAGCAGGTTACATAGCCAGAAAAATCAAAAGGAAATTGGAAATTGCTCCAAATGCTTAAACCAAATGAACAGTTCTGTATCTTCAGAAGAACATTCGTTTATAACAGAAAAGAATATAGACCTAATGCGCTGATGAGACCAAAAACGCACTAATTTAGAGAGTATTCTCCAATATGGTTCAACTTTTTTAAAGAACATTCACAAATATGTTTTACATAATTCAGTTAACAAAAATTAGCAATTATTTTAAAAATATATATTTAATCCATTTCTTTGCCAATCACACAATATTTTTGAATTATTTATCGAATATTTTTTAAATTTCTTTATATATACGTACTTTAAAAATATAAATTCTATATTGAAAGGACGTGTAACTTATAATTTGAAAGATAAAGATAAGCTTAAAAAATTGGCTTGGCAGAGATATTTATCTTTAAAGGGAAAGAATAAAAAAATTTCTGTACTGAAACAATTATAATATAAACTATATATAATATATGTATCTCCGTGTTTTAACATCTGTGTATTATTAACATTTTTGCTATATTTACTGTACAAATTATATATAATCAATAATTATCCTTCTTTTACTTGGATTTTACAACTGATTTACTTTTTTGGAACATTTATTACTATTGACATTTGTGTGATTTATGAACAAATAAATGTCATGAATATTTTAATTTTCAGAAATGGAAATATGATTTAATTTTTTGAATTATTAAAGTACATGCAATTTGAATAAAAGTATAATAGTATGGTATGGATAGGTGAAACGGCTCTTGTCAATGACAAAACATTTTAGATTTGAAATATAGCCTTCAGGGATTCAGCCCTGCTTGTTTTTTAAACAAAAGGTGCCATGCTTCCAAATTCGAAAAATCAGTAGGCTTGGAAAATTTCCATTTCTATCTTGTAAAGTGGCATTTTTGTATATGACAAAATTTTATTAAAATAGGTTTCTCAGAATAAAAATTGAGTATGTCTACAAAATTTGAGCCATAGGTCTACTGAATCCCAGAAGTTTATATTTCAAGTTTTTTTGTCATTTACAAGAGTTGTTTAACGCATCCGGGGACCAGGGTGTCCCGTAATTTCACGTAAATATTGAAGGGAGGTATTCTACGCCCTAATTTAGGGGGGTCTTTTCTATATATTTTTTTTTTATTTAAGCCCTCCCTGCAGATATTCGCGTTGGTGGGGTGAACCTAAATTCGGTTTACATTTTTTTTCTCAAAAACGACTGAACCTAAAATTTTGAAATTTGGTACATGTGTTCTACTGATGGAACTACGTTTTAGCAATAAATTTTTATTTTCACCCTTCACTTCGAAGTGGTTGAAACAAACAACCCTTCCTGATGTTTTGGCCAGAACTTTTTTGTAGATGCATGGATCAAAATTAAAACTACGGTGTGGACCTATGAATTTAGAAACATTTGTTGCTCTTTTTTCCAAAAAATTAAAAATAGGTACATAGGAGGCGTGTTTCATTTTAATGTTTAATTGTTGTGGAGTCTCATTGAAAGTTCCATAGTTTTCAAATGCATATTCCTGATTGCTAAAAACGTTCTGCATCTTGTTGACAATGGTAATTATTTTTGTTATTAGATTAGGCACAATTCGTTTAACAAAACCGATGAAGCAGTTCATTACTATGGAACTTTCAAAAAGACTCCTCAACAATTAAACATTAAAATGACACACGCTTCCTATGTATTTTTAATTTTTTGAAAAAATTGAAAGAGCAAGAAATGTTTCTACATTCATAGGTCCATAAAACCGTAATTTTAATTTTGATCCATGCATCTACAAAAAAGTTCTGGCCAAAACATCAGGAAGGGTTGTTTGTTTCAACCACTTCGAAGTGAAGGGTGAAAATAAAAATTTATTGCTAAAACGTAGTTCCATCAGTAGAACACATGTACCAAATTTCAAAATTTTAGGTTCAGCCGTTTTTGAAAAAAAAATGAAAACTGAATTTTAGGGTCACCCCACCAACGCGAATATCTGCAGGAGGGCTTAAATAAAAAAATATATAGAAAAGACCCCCCTAAATTAGGCCATAGAATACCTCCCTTCAATATTTACGTGAAATTACGGGACACCCTGTATAATGATTAATATACAACGATTTGAATGTGGCGCCAGGTACCCAAACCCACACCCATGTCGCCTGTGGCGCTAGTGAAACGCGTTTTGGAGATCATGGGGGAGTCGCCCATCTATAGTAGTTCAGTAATCTGTGGATTACACCAAATTATACGATTGGCAAATTATGTTAAAGTTGAGACAAGGCTTTCGCTGTTTAAGATTCTGTGGTTGTGCGTGCTCCATTGAACTCTATACCACCCTAGTAGGTTCAATGGTGGCACTGTGGCGGTGGTCACTTTCTGTATGGTCTGTGGTGGTCACCCTGGGCGTATCAACGTCAACGAAATGTCACGAAATGTCATGAAGTAAATGACTTGTGTCAATAAGAAATAATTATAAAGTTAATATGAAATTGTGAATGACGGACACATATAATTAGTGCGATACTAATTATTTACTGAAAATTTATAAACGAAGGTAAACTGCAAATAAATTTGTATTACTATATTTTTTTCCATAAAAAAAATGTATAAATTTTTTTGCATTTTTTTTTATTTAGAAGTTCAAATGGAGTGTGGCCAATTGAGAGATTTCTCAGAGTTTTGTGAGCAATTAAATGAAATTAGATTAAAATTTCACAAATGGGATAGTTGTGAGAGGACAGTAGGTCTTTATTATTTAATGGTTGGTTTACCTTTTGCAAATGCGAGATTTTTGCAACATGCATTGGAACAGTGTATAACTTCGGTCAATACACCAGAAGCTCAAGTTCTTGAAAGGAATGCAAATGATTCAATGTTTATTACTAGTTTCCTTTCGGAAAACCCTCAAGTAGCCTTATCGTTACTTCTGACCCATTTACCGTTACTAAAGCCAAGAAATAGGGACACAGCAAAGTGTTATTTGAAAACAATAAAACAGGTTTTAACAGAATTCATTACTCCTCCACGTAAAATATATAATGAATGTGTTGAAATTATGTCTTATGTCTACATTCACCCTGCTTTCACTAATGAAGACAAAAAATCATTTAAACACATATTAAAACAAGTCTTAAATAAAGTCACTCCTCAGAATTTTGTTCATTCACCTGCAAATGAGTCTAGCGATGAATCGGTTAGTCCTAATCCAGATTCACATGAAATACACCTAAAAAGAATGAACAGGCGTTCCAACAGCCTCACACCTGCTCAGGGTAGTTCTCATGAAAATTTGCAGCCACATCACGATAATTGGTATTCACAAGAAAGCCTTGCGGAACCATTATCAAAACCTCGCAGTTATTCCCTATCTAGTGAAAAGTCTCTTCTTTGTAACATTCAAAATTTACAGTCGAGTAGTTCAGAAACGAGATTGCAAGATCTGAGGATGATGAACAACTTACCAGTCATGAAGAGTATCATGTCGTGGCTGAAGTCTTTGAGGTTACATAAATACTGTTGGGTATTCAATAACCTCACATATAGTCAAATGATTAATTTAACTGACGAAACTTTACAAGACATTGGTATAACAAAGGGTGCTAGACATAAATTATTGTTAAATATAAATAAACTTAAAGAACGTAGCTCAATGTTAACGGAATTGGAAACCGAAGTTATGAATGGAGGGGATATTAATGTTGCACTTAAAAAACTCAAGAACGTTTTGCAAAGTCCTCTGCAAGTTACTTTAGGAGAAGATTTGCCTGCTCAGTTTGTTAAAGTTATGGGAAAAGGTAACCTTATTTTTCTTTATTTTGGCTAAACAAATACATGTTTATATTTAGTAAATTACCTATTCATTAATAACTTGTTTCAGTATGTACACAACTTTTAATGTTGAGGCAGCCTTCAGATGATTATCTGATGTCGTTTAGCTCTCTATGTGATAAGGCAGATACTCTTGATGCCTTCACGGATGAGCAGAGAAAACGTCTCAACATGTGGAAAGGTCAGCTATTGAAAGAAGAACCTGTACCAGTTTATAACCAACAACACCAAAAGTCTTCAGTTAATAGGTAAGTAATATCCTTGTTTATATTTAGTCAACCAAACTTGGGAGTAAAAATGATAGATGGCGATAGTCATTTAAAATCCATGTCATCCTTATTTGCACTATAGACATGGGTTATTTCAATTTTAAAAGAGTATTACCATCTATAATTTTTACTTCTAAGTTTGACTGCTTGACCAACTTTGTTATTTATAAACATGTATTGATCTAGTATGAACCCTAATAACAACTAGGTATATTGAAACAAATACTTATTTTTTAAAATACATATAATAATTTATTAAATTCCTTTGACCGTGATCTTATTTTAAATTTTAGGAATATGACTAATATCTTTAATGCGTAAATATATTATTAGAATTATTGCCCAACTTTGCCTTAGCAACAAATTTTGTTTATAATTTACTACTTATCTCTTAGTAGAGCTAAATTGTTGGCTAGTTTTGTTAAAAATTTATTGAAACTGGTTATTTATCTTGAATGAGTAGTGAATATGAGGGACTTATTATTATTATTATTTTCCCTTTCTCTGGTATTTGTAAATATATTTTACTATTTTTTGTTCTAACTTTATACCTAAATTTTATTCTTATCTTTTATTTAAAGTATGTTTTTGAACGTTGTTCTAATAATTTTTAACTACTTGTGTAACATCTGTAATGCGGAACCTTTTCCTATAAATTGGTACTTTGTAGTCTAAGGAATACATTTATTATTATTACGTTTGTTTTTGTAGCAGCTGGAAACGGTTTGAAACTATCAGAAATGTTCGTCCAACTATTTATTGTGTTAAATTCAATGGTAACGCGTTCTCAACTTAACTGGTCGAATTTTTCTGACAGTTTCAAATTGTTTCCAACTGTTGCAAAAACAAGCCTAATATTACATCTTTAATGCATT
This sequence comes from Monochamus saltuarius, assembly GCA_025584915.1. Classification (NCBI taxonomy): domain Eukaryota; kingdom Metazoa; phylum Arthropoda; class Insecta; order Coleoptera; family Cerambycidae; genus Monochamus; species Monochamus saltuarius. Next base: position 20,899,265 of record CM046724.1, on the reverse strand, counting down.
CTATATTATTTTTACAACACCAAAAACATTTTTGTTTTGTATTACAAATAATCTTCACATTACAATACTGATTTTATTTTGTGAAAACTTGTGAACACCAGGCCCGCGACAGTTCAAACCTGTATTAAAATTAAAGGGATGTTATATCATATTAATTTTCTTTCAATTAACAAAAAAATTGTGTATCCAGTATTTAGTTGTCACTTTAATTATACACAAAATTAATAAATTATATATTTTATAAACATGTTTGTTTATTTTTTATAAATACTTAAAAATCACACTTTAGATGTAGTAACTTGAACCCAAAAAATTTGAAAAGAACAGGCCTGCAGTTTAAATTTATTGGTTTGTTTATAGAATTCTAATTTCTGATTGGTTAGATGGAATCGATTGCTGAATTTAAAAACGGGCCCAATTGGTTAAATCATTGTATCTAGGTAATTGATGTGGCACTAAAAAATGTATTGCTTTTTCCAACATATCTATTGTTGTTAGGGTTTGTACTTCTTATTAAGCTAATTGTTGTCCACTCTATTCAAATCACTGTGTATTGTTACAGGATGCAAAATTTCCAGTACGATTTGCCAAAAAAATTTTCTTCTATTCAATCGACATATGCCCACAAAAGCTCGTCGTATCCGAATATGAAAAATAACGTTGCATCAAACGGTCACAGACATTCTGTGGGTAGCGTAACGTTGCAAAATCAGTTGATGTCAGCAACCCCACACCAGCAGAGCCTAAAAAATAATACATCTAGTTATAACAAATGTAAATTAAATTATTACGATAGTAATATAAACCCGTTACACGTACATTTTCAAGATTTTAATAGTCACAAGGAGCAAAAGTCATCGCAAAACTTAGATATAGAGAGTAGTTTAGAATCTCTCTGTCTACAGATGATGGAACATGCGCTTGGGCCTTAGTAATGTAAATGTGATACACCTCGCGTGCATATAAGTGTGGCCTATTATTTGACGATTTGTGGTATTTCTTTACTATTATCAAACTTATTTTAATAATGTCTATTTACTGCTGGCAGATGTATAAATAGTATTTCTTTATATTTTAATATCTTAGTTTTGAAATGTTTGTGTAATATGTGATGTGATTATGTTATTTATAAACTTAAAGTTATATGAAATTTTATTTAAGACTGCTTAAGTACGTTTATACTTTTTATTATGATTGTGCTGTTACAGAGTAGGCTGAAGGTACATACTTATTTATGTAACTTTTGACAAAATTGTAATTCACATTTGAGTTTTAAAATTTGACCTACACTGTATGCAGTTGTACTGTCATTTATTTTGTTAAATTCATTTTTTTATCTGAACCACCCTGTTTTTATGACAATTTGTTTATTTTTTATTGACATGCAAAATCATTAGAAGACATGGTTATTTGTGAACTTGTGCATGTTTATTGTGATTGTCTCTGTGTGATAAAAGTTTGCCAGTTGGCTTAAACTGATGAAAAGACTGATTTCTAAATAGATACAATTCAATCTGAAGAAGTGTTTTTTTTATATTTTACTTTAAAAGCTACCTCAAACGGTAGGCACTCTGTCTGATTTTCAATAAGGTAATTTTTTAGAAGTATAGGAAAACTTTATTATAACTGGCTTCATAGATAAATATGAGTGGCCTCCTATAAGAATCCATTATGGTTGGTTTCCCATTACAATCCATTACTATGAAATCAGAATAATGTACCACACGATTATTTAATAATATTGATGAGTGGAGTCATGGAAAATATGCAAAACCTGCAGTCCTCAACCATATTGCACTATTGTTAATTATATATTTTTTAAATCCAACCAAGGCAATGTTAAGACATGCTGGTATATAGACACTTTCTTGCTGCCCACTCTCCCCACCTCTGAAAGTTTTATGATGTATATTATTTAAAAAACAAACAAAGGAAACAGAACAAACAACTTTTTAACTGTAGACTTTGAATTTTATTTAGAGGTGATTTTTCAATTCAATATTGCACCAATCTTGCACCTTCTTACTGCCGTGCCACTAAGCTGATTCTGTCTTTCCATATTTTAAAAATGATTACATACAAGGCTTATATTGTCCAAATTTATGTTAAGTAAATTGAAACATGGAAAATTTGTCTGAATAATATTAATATGTAAGTCTGTGGCAAATATGAGGTAAATCGGATCCCAGCTTACAATTCCAATGCACACTAGCTCACAAACATTGGTACAACAGCCAATCGCCAGTGGCGTAGCTAGGCGTGGGCGAAGCGGCCCCTCGCCCACGGCCTCGCACTTAAAGGGGCCTCGCGCGAGGCCCCCTTGGGGGTGATTTAAAACCGAACGCCATGAACTCTAAATAGTACGAATAGCACCCTAAAAGACCTTACTAAGAATAAGCTTTACCGAGGCTTTACCACACGTACTATAATTAATTTGCACTCTGCTGGGTATGCTCTATTATCGACATATTTTTTAGTATTGAAGAGGTTACAAAAAATAATTATTTTTAGCATTTAAACACCTCATAATTATGAAATTTTCATATCATCCAGACTTCACTACTTCAACTAGTTTCTCCACAAATGAATAATTTTGTAAACAAACTTTCTGATTTTTCACCATTCTTTTCTTGAAAAGATACAAGGTGACATTGAAAAAACTACAATGCATATAGTATCACGCGATAGAGGACCAAAAAATAATAAATAAATGTATATGCACTAATGTCCGATCGCCTTTTGTTTTCAAGATACAGCATTTAAAATTTTTTTGTATTTTTAATTTCTCCCGATTCTATGAAAATAATTATTTGAACCAAAATTGATGCACACTGTGACTTTACATGTAGCTATTATGTGTCACAATATTCAGTTCATTCAGCATCCAATGGCGGAAGAAAAGGGCCTCGCTGATGCGACTTCGCCCACGTCTAGATTAGTCCACGCTACGCCACTGCCAATCGCGATATTTGATGTAAATTTTCTCAAAATCGCAGTAACTTACATTCTGTAATCTTGGTTTTGGCCAGATATCCCTCATTAGAAAAAATGGTATGAGTGCCACTGTCATTGGCCCTGTTCACTCGCGTGATCACTGGGTGCAATTGTTTTTTTTTTATTTACGTAATAGACAAATCGGCCCTGAATGCATGGCATTTATAAATATGATTCATTTATAACAATAAATAAGTGATATTGAAAGAGAAATCCTAAAATATACAGGGTTTTGCAAAACACGTTTTCACAAGTTCAACAAAATACGTGTAAGTACCTACCTACGTAAATGAAATTTTGCATAAGTACTAAAATGTTATGCCTTAACACTTGTCCTCATGGACGAGAATTTCGCAAAAAATTCTCGCGAATTATTTACTGGCGGAAAAACAATTTTTAGCGAATTTTGCTAACTGCAATAATTTTCCATCAATTTCATCATAAAATTGTGTCACGGTAGATTGTGAGAAGCTCAAGTTAAACTTACTAACCCCACATAGTGATGAAAATAAGAATAATATTTATGTTTTGCGAAATTCGCGAGAAGTTGACACCTTCACGCCATTAAGGCTTACGGTGAGCGCTCTATCAAACGATATATAACATCTGTTCCAACAACCGTCGAGAACTGTTCAGTACCGTGAGAAATGTTTGACCAACACCGTCTTACGTCGCATTCGCCGAGAGTACATTAACAACTAAACTGACTGACTAATTCTGGACGGTTCGGAATCGATTCTTGCTGTGTTGGAACAAATCCACAGTTTTCGCTCAGTAACTTCTTAACGGATAATGATAAAAATATGCGGTTTTTTTTAATAGACTATAAATATTATTTTACGTCGGCGCTGCGTTTTGAAATTTTGAAAAAGTGTAAAATAATTTTTTTAAAATGAATTTTGCATATTTTCAAAATTTCAAAACTCAGCGCCGACGTAAAATAGTATTTGTAGTCTATTAAAAACCGCATATTTTCATCATTTTTCGTTGAGGAGTTACTGAGCGAAAACTATATCCCTTTGGATCGAGCGCTCACCGTAAGCCTTAACCCTTGTCCTCATGGACGAGAATTTCGCGAAAATTCTCGGAAATTATTTAATGGCGGGAAAACTCAATCTTTAGTGAATTTTGCCAACTGCAATAATTTTCCATCAATTTCATGATAAAACTGTGTTTAACTGTCATGGTAGATTGTGAGAAGCTCAAGTTAAACTTACTAACCCCTCATTTGCGAAATTCGCGAGAAGTTGACACCTTCACGCCATAAAACCTAATTTAATTCGAAATTCGCCAGAATTTTTGCGAATTTCGCGTTCATAACGACAAGACTTTACAATGAGAAATTAGAGTTAATGATCACAGCTTGGTTACATTTTTTTAACAAATAGTATTTCAATGTTTTTAGACACAAAATAAATTTTAATTTCATATGGTACAGCAAGCTCCGTTTTTGAGTAAATTATTTTTTAAGATGCAATAGAAGTATATGTGTGAAGTAACATACATATATATATATATATATATATATATATATATATATATATATATATACATATATATTTTAAATAATGCCCACACTGATTCTACTTTAAAATGAAAGAAACACATTACATCTTTCTTACCATTTTCGCCTTCAGATAAAAAGTACAAAAAAGTTACATATACAGGTACCTATATGAAATTTTTTTTACAAACATTACAACTATGAAATTTAGAGGCACTTTTAAATTTTCTAAAACAATCGTTGATACATAATTTTAAATTATAAGGTCTCCTATAAAAGAAATTATTTAAGTAAACTAAATATTTATATTTTATTGAAGAATAAGTAAACTATCTGTATAGTGATTTTAAAGGTATCATACCCTGTTATTTAATTTACTATGATTTTGTTAAATTGTTATGCCCTGGCCTACATAACTGGTGCCCGCAAGTTATAAAGGATATGCACTTTTCTATCCTTATACCTGACGATCTTTGACCTGCCCCTGTTACTCTCAGGCTAGGCTTTATTGGGACAGATAAGCTATAAGAATCCCTGAACCCGCCCGTATATTGATTTGGGTTCCTGTTGTTTGTACTACGACTATTACGGTCGGAACCGCTTTTCAGACAGGTCCTCTGACTTCCCGCACTAGTGTCTGCAAAATGGTCTCAATCCACGTTTCCATAAGTTTCCCTGATCTACTAAATTGGGAAACATACTAAAGTATTGGTATTTAAAGGTAAATATCTATAAATAAGTCGACCATTTTGCAATCGTAATTTTTAAATATTTAGTAATTTAATAAAAGTTAAAGTAAATACAAATTTCAATCTTTTTAAGTTTCTTTGGACATTAATTCCTGTATTTTGCGTTAGTCGACGCGCAAAGAATCGAGTGGAGTCAATTTGCATTTTATACAGAGTATACGAAATTTTATAAATAGTCACTACTACGGTAGAAATCAAGGCCAAATCGATAAAAAAACAACCAAGTTCAGCTTGAATGATAAAATATTAATATTATATCACATTTACAACTGGAGATGCGATGTATTAGGCAATTTTTGCAATGCAAAACTTTCACTAGTTTTCTTAAAAAATTAAAAGTACGAAATACGAAGTATTTCTGCTATTCGTAATCGGAGAATATTCATTAATTAATCGAGCGAAAGTAGTTTAACTGGCTATTTCTAGATATACATAAGCAATAATTAAAATATCATAAGTCACAGGAATTTCTATTAAGAACATATGGCATTCGACGGAATCTCGGAAATATATTCCTTCCTGCACATCGGGCGAGTAAGTTTTAAGAATAAAAGATGGTGGATACATAAAATCAATTTTATATTTACATATTTCTTAAGGCCGATTCCCATTTAGGGGTTTGTAGCAGGGTTTTGATGCCGGTATATACAGGGTGTCCCGTTAAGATTGCGAAAAATTCAGAGGGTGTCCTTGGATAAAAATAACAAAAAAAAATCCTATAAACCTGTGTCCGGAACTGCTTCATTTCGGAGATACAGGATGTTGAAATTTAAAAAAAATATAGGATTGCTATTAATATCTGCAGAACCTTAATTCCGATTTTTTTGAAATTTCGTATGTTTGTTTATAAAAACCATAGACATCCGACTTTATTTGATTTATTTTATCTACTCCACTGGCGTCCGTGGATCATTCCTGTTGATCTTAATACGTAGAAATATGAGACACCACTGCTGTTCCTTAGGTTCCATATATTTCTTTTAGTTATGCGATTAAAAATACAACTTTTTTGTCTCCTTACTATGTTTGGTATCTTACTTCGTTTTCTAGCAAACTAATGTATAACCTTTTCTATGTACATTCTTAAAGGAAGTAGAAAACAAAAATAGAACAAAGAAAATATATTTTTTATCGCATAATTAGAAAAAGATATGAAATCTAAGGAAAAGCAGTGGCGTCTCATATTTTTACGTATTATTATTAACCTCCCGGACGCCACTGGAGTAGATAAAGTAAATCAAATTAAGTCAGAAGATGTCTATTGTTTTTATAAAGCAATTAAAAAAAAACCGGAATTGGGGTTCTTCAGATTATACTGATAAAAATCCATATTTTTTTAAAATTTCAACACCCTGTATCTCCGAAACGAAGCATTTTCGGACGGACACAGGTTCATAGGAATTTTTTCTTATTTTTATTGTTCAAGGAAACTCCCTGAATTTTTACGCACTATTAACGGGACACCCCGTATAATAATTATTGCAAAGAATAAAGATGATCTTAATGATTTTTTTTTCAAGCTTTCAAAGTAAAGAAAATTTCAAAAATATCAAAGTTCAGTGAAGGTCCCTAATTATCGCACTTCTATTTATCGGCATTATTTATATATTTATTTTATTTATCTATTTATTTTACAATTTAGGAGGCAATTTGGTAATAGAGTACATGGAAATTTAAATTATATGAACTGACCAATGAATATAAATAAAAAATAGTAATACAGTACCTACTAAACTTTAGAAGATAAAACCAAACAAGATACATACAATTTAAAATAAAACTTATTACCTATTACAATTGTAAGAGACAAAAAACAAAATGTTTAAAAGTGTAACATAATAATGTATCAACTCTTCCATTATTTAAAATAAAATTATTAATGGACGAAGTCATTCTGCAAATTGAGCCATTCAGGGCTTACATTGGTTCTATAAAAATGTATCTATGTGAAACAAACAATTGATTCAATGAAAGTTAAGAACAGTTAAAGTAAAACATAATAAAATCATATTTTGATAAGTAGGTACTATCGTTTGCAATAATAATGACACTCATTAAAATGAATATATTCATATTTTTAATATTAGTTATTAGTTGTTTCACTCACCGATAGAGATCTAATGAAATTTCTACTCAGAACTTCCAGGAGTTCAAAAACTGTTTTAAGATAGTGTCATTATTATTGCAAACGATTGTACCTACCGACTGTTGTCGGCCTCCGACAAAACTAACATTTTTTATTTTGGGCTATTTTTTGATAAGAAATATTTATGTACCTACTCTCCTATTCATATTAACAATATATACAGGGTGGTCGCGATGTAATGGGCCAAAATTCATGACTAGATTCCTGACGTGAAAATATTGCGATTTAGACAAACTCACCTTAGTCCAAAAGTTGATACTTACAGAGATACAGGGTGTTTAATGCAAAATATTATTTTAGTTTTTTCTTATTTATTTCATAATAAATGCTCATATCGAGATGAAATTTTGGTGTTAGGGGTTTTCTGGGGCGAGATATTGAAATATATCCATGGTTTGCTTGTAGCTCATAGAGAGCGCCACCTGCGCTAGGTCGAATGCGTTGAAAACTACAGAATTTTTTTATCTTTCAAAAATCTAATTCTTTTACACAAAAAAGCTATACTTTTTGATAGTCGCTATCTTGCACCGTTCTTGTAAAATTTGTCATTGAAAATTCCAATCGGCAAAAATTTTCAAGTAGGCTTATGTTAAAATCCAATTTTGAAATTTTCTACTTATCTTAGTGCTGTCAGTAATATTATTCGTGCCTTATTAAAAGTATTCTTTACTTTATGATCTAAATCGTAGTGCGAGATAACATGCATGCGCGCTTCGTTTCAGATTTGTATCCCAATAGAAGGCAACCAAATCGGAAATTATTTCAAGAACTTTTTAATAGACTTGAAGAAACTGGTAGTTTTCGTCCCAAAGAGACAACGCAGGGCGTACTGTTACAGTTCTCCAAGAAGAAGACATTTTAGTAAGAGTGGCAGGAAATCCAGAAGTTAGCAGCGGGCAGGTAGCTAGAGAAACCGGTGTTAGTAAAACAACAGTTCTCAAAATCTTTCACAAGGAAAATTTATATCCCTACCATTTTACACCCGTGCAAAATCTTTTAGCAGCAGACTTACCAGCTAGATTACAATTTGCTCATTTTATGCGCAATCAGCAAAACCTTGACCAGAAATTTTTGGATAATGTACTATTCACTGATGAAGCGACCTTTACTCGTCGAGGAATTTTCAATTTTAGAAACAAGCACTTATGGGATAATGAAAATCGTCACGTAGTCAGTGAGCGTCACTTCCAACATGAATTTAAGATAAATGTTTGGTGCGGAATCATAGGAAATCACCTTCCGGGTCCACATGAGCTTCCTCCAGCACCATTTAGTTGACTACCTCGACGATTTACCACTGAATACACGGCAAAATCTATTTTTCATGCAAGATGGAGCTCCCCCTCATTATTCTGTCAGAGTACGGAACTATCTTGACCACATTTTACCGGATCGTTGGATTGGTCGTGGGAGTCGAATATTATGGCCTCCTCGTAGTCCTGACTTTAATCCTATGGATGAAATCAGTTGTCTATGGCAGAAAATTGTAAATACCGCCAAATCATTTCGTAACAAGAATCTCTATTTTAAAATACGGCAGTCTTTGAACAAACGCGTTAATAAATGTATTGAAGTTGGAGGCGGACATGTTGAACATTTATTGTAATATTCGATATCCAATTGTTCATCACAATTTATAATTTGAAATAAACTCTTGTTCTTTTGACATTCGTACCTTATTTTGATTACTCGAATTACCGAACTAAATATCTTGAATACGGTGCAAGATAGCGATTATCAAAAAGTATAGCTTTTTGTGTAAAAGAAGTTATAAAATCAGAATTTGCTACCTGAGAATTAGATTTTTGAAAGATAAAAAAGTTCTGTCGTTTTCAGCGCATTCGACCTAGCGCAGGTGGCGCTCTCTATGAGCTACAAGCAAATCATGGATATATTTCAATCTCTCGCCCCAGAAAACCCCTAACACCAAAATTTCATCTCGATATGAGCATTTATTATGAAATAAATAAGAAAAAACTAAAATAATATTTTGCATTAAACACCCTGTATCTCTGTAAGTATCAACTTTTGGACTAAGGTGAGTTTATCTAAATCGCAGTATTTTCACGTCAGGAATCTAGTCATGAATTTTGGCCCATTACATCGCGACCACCCTGTATATAAAGTTGTTTACAGGACTTTTAGGCCCAGAGCATATTAACAATATCAAACCGAAAGTGTTCTTAACAATGTTATTTGTATTTTAATGCATTAGGAAAATTATTGGTTCTTTTCGTTTACAATTAACAATATTCCAAAAAGCGTTTATATTAGTTTGTAAAGATATCTCCGTTTCACTAACTTTTTAATTTAATTTTTCCATCACTGTAAAAAATTATTTCCCCATAACAAAAGGAAATATCCCGCTGAAAACTACTACGCATGTATTCATGGACGTATCGATCGTCATGTAAAACTGATCTTGGGGGGGTTCTGTCAGCATTAGTCACGTGTGTGTTTTAGGGAGCGTAGAACTGTGGGTTCGGATTTGTAGGACCGTGGATAGTCCTTTTTATAATTTTTCAATAATGGTGTGAAAGATCACTTCCATAATATGGCATATGCTAATAGTTCAATTTTAAAAACGCCCACGGTACTCGAGCAACTGCTAGAAGAAATAAATTTTCAGAGGACGAAAGAAATGCGACAACTTTTGAAAGATGGTAAGGTGTAGATAAGCAAATGCAGGTGGGTAAGCTGATGAAAATATTTTTTAGAATCCGGGTTCGTGATGCTGCAAGGAACAACCTACTGGACTGATTTATTTGTGCGACACTTCCTTTTCCAAAACGAATCGACTATAGACTGCGACGACCTCTTATTTTTTGTTAGGAAAAAACACGTGAAGGGATCACCCAGATACTTGCCCAAATTCGAGGAAAGTATTCACAATCTTAAATAATTTTATTTATTTTGGTTTTTATATACAGGATGTTCTACGAGCTCTATGACAAACTTTGCAGATGCTAGCTAGGTTAAAGTCAAAGAGTTTTTGTTATATGAACATAGGTCCGATTTGTTTTTGTTTAGAAGTTACAAACACTTAAAAAAATGTAATTTCCTATTTCAATCAAAGTAGTCTGATAAATAAAAATAATGATTGCATTGATATAACAACAATTATTATTTGTGTCATTTTGTTTATTCATTCGACACATGCGTACTAAATAAAAAATGCATTTATTTACAACTGTAGAGTATGTAGATATTGTCTTTGTATATGGGTATTTCAATAGAAACGCCAGACAAGCAGTCTAACAGTACCGACGAAGATACCCAAATAGACATCAACCTGCCCACACAGTCTTCAGTGCACCATTTCGTAGACTTCGAGAAGAATGTAACCCCGCTCCAAAATAGGTAATTCGTCCTACTGAAGTGAATGTACAAAATGAAGAAGATATAATAAATGTTGTCATGGCAACTCTTCAATTAGTGTTCGGCGTATAGCAAGTAATCTTTATTTGTCACCGATGAAACGTGTTTTACTAAGAACGATATAAATAATAATCATAGCGAATAGTGAACATATTTGGGCGTTACAAAATCCCCATGCATATAGATCAAGACAATTTTGTTATTTCAACCATCATTTTTATTTATCAGGCTGATTGATATCAGGCTTTGATTGATATTTGTTAAAATGCTTACCTTCTAAACAAAAACGAACCGGACCTATGTTCATGTAAGAAAAAATATTAACCGAGCTACCATCTGCCTAAGTTTGCTACAGAACTTGTAGAACACCCTATATTTAAACTCCTTATAATTAGATATACAGGGTAGATTCATAAGATAAAATTATTATGATTTCACCGAACTTAGTTTGGTCCAAAAGTTGATAGCTAAAGAGATACAGGGTGTTGAATAAAACATTTTATTTTTTTTCCTATATATTAAATGTTAATATTCATTGGTGTTTGGGCTTCTTTGGGTTGACAAATTCAAATTTACCCATGAATTTTGACCCCTCACGGCCACCCTGATATATACAGAGTGATTCTTAACTATACGCATAAACTTGCGAAATTATAGTAGGAACTTGCGTCAACGGCATACGTATGCGATTTCACAACTCTTGTTCAAAATTAACTTCGGCAACGTATAGCCTAGTTTTTATGTAACCTCAAAAATTAAAGTCAAGCGGATTTAGGCCGGGCGATCGAGTGAGCCACCCAATTGGATCGCCTCGGTCTATGTATCGTAAAAATTGTGAATAATGTTGCGAATACCGTTGTGTGAAAATTGCCTCATTCGTAACTAAAATGTTCATGGTAAAGTTTGGGTTTAAGTGCTGCTAACAATCACTCGCAAAAGTTCTTTCGAAGCTGAATATCTCTTGGAAGTAAGACTTATACCTCCTGCACGTGAAATGGATACAGTAAGTCGTGCCTTAACATTCGCCTAATTGTGGATTGTGATATCCCAAATTATACTGCAATTGTCCTAGTGTTCATGCCAGGCTGCCCTTCGTCGACGTTTAAAATCTCTTCCTCGAATTGACAATTTGCCTAGGTCTAATGGCTTCCTCATTTTGCCCAGACTTCGACCGCAAATTGCCAGTTTCTCTTCCACGCTGGAAGGATATCTTTGGAGAAACCTTTGGGCATAAAGGAGAGTTGCTGCCACTGAATTTTGATGTTGCGAAGTTATGCGCCATAGTTTTATAATCGCGTGACAACTGGAATACCACTGATAACAAAGTACTGCAACAAATACCAAACACATCGTCCTAACTTGTTTACTTCTTAGTTTTTATAAACAAAAAAATTAAACTGATAATTTTTTGCAAACTTTCGAAACTAAAAATGTTTTTCTACATTTTTTTCACTATTAGTCATTATTTGTCCTATAATTTTACAAGTTTATGCATATAGGTTAAGATCACCCTGTATATATATATTTTTGGTAAAATTATAATTTATGTATGATAAATAATCAATGGGCAGGACTTATTTCTGATAAATACAAATTGAAAAGTTTAATCAACTTGTTGACATATTAATATTTTTCAAACATTTGCCGAACATTTCTCTATTTTTGTTAATCTGTAGGAAATAATCGATTGTTTTGCTTAATAAGGTAATAGAAAGTCTTTAGAAATTTTAAAATAAAGATTATAAAAGTAATAATGATGAAAGGATTTTTTATATAAATGTTAACACATTAATTAACACTAATCATGTTGTCAGGTGGTATTGACTACTTTGGTAAATCTATTCTACATATTTATTAATATGATGGATTGTTTATTCTCTCTTAAATACTTTGAAAATGATGCGGCATATTTTGGTTCTCTGTAAGCATTTATCTTGTTCATTTTTGACGAGTCACTATTATAATATTTGCAGACGAGTAGCGAGCTAGAGTTTTAAACAAATAGCCCCATAATCTACTTGCTGTGTATCGAACTGTTTTTGTTTACCGACGTCACGTTGTTTTCTCTAGGGGTGGTACTTGTTTCAAAAGGAAAATGGATTCGTTGGGTCGCTCAAAATTTGGGTCAGTGAAAGCGCGTAAAAAAGGTTGTTGCCGTTTTTTATTTTATGTTAAAATTGTGTTTGGTGCTGAAAACTTATAGGGCAATAGTGTGAGTGGATTTGCCTTATGTAAACAAGAACGAACAGCCAAGTGTCGATTACATGTTTCTTTTTTCTTGCAATGCTTTTCCTAGTTTTTAGCAGTCTGTGATTTGTGCTTCTAAACGGCGGTGAAAATTAACTTACATGCATGTGATTACATCGCGCATCATCAGCCCAAACAGCATGTCACGTCTTAAAAACGTACATTTTATGTCATAGTTAGGACTGTACGTACACATACCTATCATGGACGTCTGCAAAACGTACATATATAGGCATACCGTGTACATCCTGAATTAAGGAACTCTGTACGTACATATGACGTACCTACTGTAACATATATGTATTTGGTAAATTTTGTCACCTTATACCTATTTAAATTTTATGAAACTGAGAATCCAATGTAAATGTTGGGTTCACACGTTACATTAAGATTGTTGGTAGGTATCAGAATCAGAGGATCAAGATTTTTGTGCAAATTTTTTACCTATATGAAATTATGCCTATAATTAATTATAAAGTACACATCAGTACCTTCATGAGATAAGTAAATAAGAGATAAATCAATGTCTTTTTAAATGGATTTGATAGGAACTGAATAGTACATAATTATTTATCAAATAGTCATTGAAATTCCCGCCAAAATGTTAAAATTCCAACAGATAATTAAGGCCGGTAATGCGGCAATCTGTTGTTACCGGCTAATTTGTCTACTTGGCGGGCTCGTCTTGTCGTTTTTCGCTCGCATTGAAAATATTCCCTTCATTGTTCGCTTGCCGGACACGTGTGGTCATCATTTCGCCTAGCAAAGATTGTGAAAATCATCGCTATCGGTAATCATATCACACATAGACAACACAAACCTAGAAAATTGTCTTATATCAGTGAAGTGGTCGTTGATTGTTTTTTTAGTGTTGCATAGTTTTCACTCGTAGGTGGACTTTGAGGTTAGTAGACAGTAAATTTACTTTTCAATATTTTAAGTTATGGAAAAATCTAAAATTAGTACACATTATAAAAGAGCAAAAAAAGAGTTAAATCATTTTATAGATTCTATTAAATGCCGAGACTCTATAAACTTGTGATTAGATTATTGTGTAATAGCTTGATCATTTTCAGATGCTGCAGATAAGGCCAAAATGGCAGTTAATATGAAGAAAATCGAAAACTCGTTGAAAAATTGGTTACGGAGAGTGAGAGACCGATCGTTGAAGTTAAAATAATATGAATGGATTATAGATTATCATTATTAAATATATAGTTATATTTTATAAATATATTTGTTTTAATTTCATATAGAATCTATTGTCATATTAGCTTTTTTTATCAACTGGTCATAAAAAAGGACAATTATTATAGTACTATTCCTTAATAGTACTGTTTCCTTGAACAGTTCACACTTTATTAAAATGAATATTAAAAAAAAATAAAAATGATATGAGTTTCCGAATAAAAAAGGTTGTTAATATAATTCTTAAAAAATTTAATAAAAAAAATTGGTAGCAAGCGTAGGATTTGGAAATTTAAGAAAGTTGTAGTTTCCAAATGTTTGCGCCTTTTTAGGTGCTATTTAGAAAAAAATATTTATATACATACATCCATTATTAATCCATGTTTATACATCTGCAAAACGTACATTATAGAGTGTTATTACGTCTTAGGGATGTTGTGGTAAGTCCAAAAATGAATCTAAAATGTACAAATTAAAGACGTACAGATTGGTGGAAAATGAACCTACTAAAGACGTATTATGTACGTCCACAGATCCTAACTTGTCGTACACAGTACGTACAGTACGCCCAAGTTTTACGTTATTAAAACATACATAAAACGTACAGATGCTGATTGGGAGCAAAATACGCTGCAGAAGGTCACCAGCGTCACCAATAGGCGTTCGCTACACATAAGGCTTGTTTTAGCAGCAGTTGAAAACGGTTTGGAAACTGTCAGAAATATTCGACCAGTTAAGTTGAGAACGCGTTACCATTGAATTTAACGCAATAAATAGTTGGACGGACATTTCTGATAGTTTCCAAACCGTTTTCAACGCTGCTAAAACAAACCTATAGTCACATCGTATCTGCTAATTCTTACTAAATCTACGAGCTGCATTACCGCTCGTTAAATAATAGGCTTGTTTTTGCAGCAGTTGGAAACGGTTTGGAAACTGTCAGAAATATTCGACCAGTTAAGTTGAGAACGCGTTACCATTGAATTTGACGCAATAAATAGTTGGATGGACATTTCTGATAGTTTCCAAACCGTTTTTACTGCTGCTAAAACAAACCTAATATACTATTAAATCTGCGTTGCTTAAGTGTTGTACATTAGGGTGGAGTGAAAACTTGACTTTTGAAATATCAAAATAGAATTGTCAGATAAAGTTTTAGCACAACTAGATGATCAATTTTTGTAATGATTTTTTTTTAATTTTAGTTTTGAGGTATCCCAAGCTTTCTAAAAATGTTTTAATTTTTTCAATTGGCTCTGTAAAGTTTATTTTCTAATTACAATCGAGTTGTCGTTGCTTGAGCAAGACGATCGGTTATCGTACTACAATTTTTCAACCATACAGGGCTCCTCCACATTATTTTTCATTTTTTTTTGTTTTAGTTTAGTAATACATCATCCAATAGCATAGTACCTACCAATTACAGGATGGGAAATGAAAATCAAAAAATAGGGACGATAAACGCAATACACCAATATTAAAAATTAAATTTACAAACTAACATAGTATGACATAGGATCTTTCTAGGCTACATTCAGACGTTTAATTTAATTTTCATTTGTACACAATAAATCAAGCTCATTCTGCAGGCGATTATAAATGTTGCAAGTAAAATGCAATGGATAAATTTCAAAAGGTTAGTAATACAAGTGAAATAATTTTTAAAAGAGATATTTCAAGAATAGATTGGAAGAAGAGAACCTCCCGTTTGGCAGGTTCACCTTCCGCAATATTTGGATGGCCAAATGATAGATCTTCGCTTTTCCAGTCCATTAAAGAAACATTTGTAATCTTGTGATTGTCATTTCTACTAATTTACCTTCGGAAGTAGATGTCCTCAACACAGAACAAAAATACCTTCTAGATATTATGAGAGTTATTACAATAGGTTGTATTTCTGAAGATTTAGCTAATAATAATAAGCCTGATCAACGATTTAATTCAAGACAGCTTACAACCTCATCTGGAATGAAAAAAATATATATCTCTGTAACTTGAATAACCAAATTTGGTACATGCTTTAGGGTTATTATTGGTATTCTTTGATTATGAGTTCAAATAAATTAAAACACTACTTTTTTTTTATTGATCGAATTTAAAAAGAATGATAACATTCATTAACACAAGATTTTAGTAGTTTTTATCAGAAGAAATCAAAAAAGATTTAAATTTAGATTACCCCATTTTTATACACAATCTATAATTAGGCCAAGCCGCCTGTTGATTGTTACAATAAATAAATATTATTCCTCGCCAAAAATTGAAATTTGTTCTGTCTAAAAAATGATCGTTTCTTATAACGTTACATTTATTCGTAATACGATTCCACATATTTCCACAATTCAATTGGCGAGGAATAAACAACATTCTTCAATGTTTCCCATAGAAAATAATCACATTTGTTGAGATCTGCCGATCGTGGTGGCCAATTTTGAGGACAATTATATCCTCGCCCTAACCACTTATTTGGAAAGTTACAATTCAAAAACTCTCTAACGGTAGTACTAAAATGAGGAGGTGCCCCATCATGCATAAACCAAAACTCTAGTCTAAGTTGCAACGGTAAATCTTCCATTACACGAGGGAGAGTATTTTGCAAAAATTCCAAACAACTTTCCCCATTTAATCGATTAGGCAAAATAACTGGTCCAATCAAATAATAAAGATAAATAAAACCGACCCAAAAATTTATCTTAAACTCGCGTTGAAAATGTCAAGGAGTTATTGCGTAGGGGTTTACATCGGAATATTCATGAAAGTTGTGAATAATAATAATAATTTATTGATCCACTTTTATCATACACTATGACATTGGATAAGTCACATGACAGTAAAGCTGAATGAACAAAAACATTTATAAAAATTTCAGTAGGTATATATACAATACGTAGACACACATACATACATTAACAATATGACCCACAATATACATTTATTATGCATCAAAGTCACATCCAAAATAGGTACTCCTCGATATTATAATACGAGTATACTAATAAAAGTTGTTTAACTCGTTCCTTAAAGGTTGGGACACTCGTAATACATTTTATATTATCAGGAAGGTGATTAAATAGCTTTGGAGCCAACACAAAAGGACTGTTTTCTGTTTTGACTAGGCGATGATGAGCCAAAACATTGTACTGACATTTAAAGTCATAAGCGATTCCTCGATCCGTATATTGCACAAATTCATGAGGATGCAATTTGACATACGTAACACATGCAAAAATGTACATAGACACCACTGTCAGTATTTTCAATTGCTTAAATAGCAAACGGCAAGAGTGTAATCTGGACTTGAAGAGCATCGTGCGAATAATTCTTTTCTGGGCAATTAAAACAGCTCCTATATTAGGACTATTTCCCCAACAAATAATAGCATAATTCAAAAGATAATAGACTTGCCCATAATAATATGTTTTATTAATATTTAGATATTCTCTCAAGTTCCAGACAATATAATTTTGTTTAGCCAATCTGTTACATAGCATTTCGATATGTGGACACCAATTTAATTTTCTATCCAAGATAATACCTAACGATTTCACAGAATAGTCATCTTTTACAGATTTTCCATCCATTGGTACATATAAGCCAACATCAGTGTCAAACATTGAGAAAGTCATCATTTCAGTTTTGGAATTATTAAAAGACAATCCATTGTTATCACAATAACGCTTCATGTCTCTGACACATTCTATTCCCATCAGCGACAAATCTGCCATATTTCTACCCTGAAACGTCACAGTAGTGTCATCAGCGAAAAGACATAATCGACCCGACTTAAAATATTCTTTCAAGTCGTTGATGAACACTATGAATAAAACAGGACCTAATGTACTTCCCTGTGGAATACCAACAGGCACTAATCTAGGACTAGAAAGTACTTGAATATTTGTAATTCCTCTACTAGGTAGTAATATAAAGCAAGCTTCGTCAGTGAAAATCATTTTCTTATAAAAAGTAATATCCTGATATCAACAGGTCCCTCGTCTATCCAAATCTTGAGCCAATAGCTCTTATACTTTTTGAGTCTGATAGAATTCGGTGTTCAGAAGTTCTGGATAATACAGTTTCTCGAGATAATTGTTTAGTACTTATTTTCGGTTCATATTCAACTGTTTGCAAAATATTTTCTTCATCTTGTATCCTTATTATACTAGAATGTTCCCAGATATTAAACAAACTTTCTTGTCTCTTAAGCCTGCCCTTCAACATTAGAAAATGTTATTACTCGATTGGAAATCTCCCACGATCGATATTCTCCCACACTTCTTCTACAGTTTCTTTCTCATAAACCTAGCACAAATAGCATGTCAACTTGTTCGCTGTATGTAAATTTTCCAGCCATTTTCAACACATAACATTAAGTGTTATTTGATTTTCAACAACAAACAGTACACAAAACCTACTACTGACTTTTTGATTTCTTATAATAAACACTATTAAAATCTTGTTTTATTTAATACATTTTTTCTTGAAAACCTTACAAATTTAACAAGAGTAAAAAAAGTGTTTTAAATAAATTCTGCGTATACTATTATTATTCTTTTTAAATTCGATCAATGGGGAAAAAATTTGATATATTTTTGATTTGACTTACCCTTAATGAATATCTTGTAGTGTTCGAATTTACGAAGTTAAAATAATTCAGATATAATTTTTTTTTCTAAATATTTGGCCTCACTTTGAAGACTTTCTAACTCCGCCTGTATGCAACTTTGTATATATGTATACTCGCGACAAGAAGTCAGACGACTTACGTCATACGAACAAATGAATAATTCATTATATTTTCATTAAAATATGTAAGAAACTGCAACTGATAGTAATAAAACTGTATACTACACTAAAAGTTTGCATTATATATTGCACTACATTGCAAAAAATTATTGTTTTTATCGCGACCAAATATCGAAAATTACGTTGACAATAAAAACAAACGTGTAACGTTAGCCGTGACGTAAGACGTCTAAATTCTTGACCCGAGTATAGCTATGTTTGGTTAAATTGCAATATTTTTGAACTCCCTACATGCACCTGCTCTGTATCGGTTCTTATTGGGAACACCCTGTTTATCTATTAGAACTAGAGTTTGCAATAAAAACGTGACTTACGTGAGCATCTAAATATAGGTAAATGTGTACGATATTAGGTAGAACATAAATGTTGATAAATTGAGTATAAAATAAATCTTGCTTACAACTCAACACAACATTTTTTATAAAATATTGTATACAAAAATAATATGAATGTAAATCACTACCGAAAGGTTTATTAGTATTACGATAAGATACAGAATATTTAAAAATTATTATATCAACACAAAATTACTTTACCGAAAAACAGTTTAGATTTCAATAAAGCAATTTTCGAATCAGTTTCACTTTGACAAATTAATGTGCTGAATTACAATGAAGATCAATTGTGGTGTGTTTTTAGAAGGTTTAAATATAGATACTTGTTTTCCGCTCTTATAACTTGATATTAATGAGCTTACTCATGGTCAAGTGTTTTTTCGTAAGTGAAATTAATTTATCCTCTCGTAGGTACCTAATTTAGTAGGTACCATTATTTATAGTTCTTATTTCTCCTTCAGTACTGCACGTAATTATTAGGTAATTTTTTATTTCGAAGAGAGTTTATTTGACCTCGAATATAGAGGAACATTTTTCTCTTAAAATCGCATAGTATCTATTGAACTTTTGTTTGTAGATACAGCAAGTTACAGGTACAAACGAGAAAAGTCCAAAATATTTAACGCGAAAGATGTGATAACATTTCTACACACTGCTGCATGATAAAACTCAGACAAACCTCAAAAATAAATGTGTGTATTATCGTTTGGCTTATATGATGTAGCTATAATGGGTGTACATGGAGCGTGCCATTCGGATGAATTGCACACATTAGAAGTTGGAAACATTAACGATCAACAATTTGTAAAACTTGTTTCTCTTCTTGACATGAAAACCAAGAAAGACCGGTCGTTCTGAATTACAAATAAGAAATCTAGAGAGAGTGTCTTGAAGATCATACAAAAATACATCGCCTTCAGAACATGCCTTAATTAATTCTTTATTAACTATCGACAGAAGACATGCACTGTTCAACCTGTCGGAATAAACACCATTTATAAAATTAGTGTGCCATTATTATTGCAAACGATTGTACATCTGTACTCTGGTCGGAACAAAGGATTCTTCCCTTCTCATGCATATTTCTGAAAATGTAATTGTAATATTAATGTAATGTAACGCTTGTTTCTCTTCTCTACACCAAAACCAAGAAAGACCGGTCGTTTTGTATTACAATGAAGAAATCTGGAGACATTGAAGATCATACAAGAATACATCGCCTTCAGAACGTGCCTTATAATAATGGTACATTCTTCATCAACTATTGACAGAAGAAATGCATTGTTCAACCTGTGGGAATAAACATCATTTATAAAATTCCACAGAAGTTAGCCGAGTTTTTAAAGCTGCCAAATTCAGAAATGTATATTGAACATTGCTTCCGCCGTTCTTCAGCTACGGTGGTTGTAAATTCTGGGGCAGACTTGATAACAGTAAAGCGATTGGGTGGTTGGCAGTCTTCTTCTGTAGTAGAGACATACATTGAGAAATCAGTCGTCAACAAGATTCCTGTATCAGAACATATACTTAGCAGTGTGAAAAATCAAGCTATAGGTACATCGGTATTCTGGTCGGAACACAAAAACGATTCTTCCCTTCCCATGCATATTTCTGAAAATATTAATGGTAATATTATTATTTGTATTCACAAATAGTAGGTAACGATTTAAATTAGTGGTCATAAGTACTTACTTAAAAAATAAAGATCATTATCTATCCCTGGTGTTAAAGTATTACTTTATCTACGATTTTTAGTAGCTGAAAGGAAACTTTAACATTAGCTATAAGAAAACAATAAAATAAATGTAGCACAAAATAATATGCATATTTTATGCATGCAGTTGATATTGTACTTGACCTAATGCGTGACATCAGGGTATCAATCTAAGTAAAAGAGACCTTCTTATAAACGGTTACGGTGAAGCAAAATATTTCTATTTCCGACGACTTCTCTGGCTTAAACCTAGAAGTTTGTTAATTATATGATTTAGAACATTGTAGTTGCAAGTTTATGAAAATTAAATATAGGTAATTACAATGTTGTATTTTAATGGTTTTGTTTAAAATTGATACTTGAAAGTTTTCACGTAACAAGTTCTTTATTGAAATTGTATAGTTCTTTTCATACAGTACGTAACAGGTCTTTCAAACTGAGCGTTTTTTAAATTATTAAGTTACACAATTTGCGTCTATTTAATGTAATTGGTATTGGAAAAACAATATCTGTCAAACAAACACCCATTGTATCTCCTTCCTTGTGTTAAAATTTTCAACAATATGTTGACATAATTGTAGTTTAATCTAACCAATAGCGGGAGTAATTTCTTTCTTCAGTTGACCAGTTGGTTGTAGATTGTTCTTATAGACCTGGCTTATAATATGGTCATGGCCAATTGACATCAGCTTTTCTTAAAATGACACGGCCAGTAAATGTACCTCTCTTTTCTTTAGTTTTTTTGGGTTTTTGCCACACTTCTGAAAAAATAATAGAGATTAATTAAATAAGCCCTTGCGCCAAACGGAACAGTCAAGGGTTATTTTTGAAACTATGTTTGCCTAACCAAAAATCTCACACTGAAAAAACAGATAAGTAAAAAATAACAAAAATCACATCACTATCGCGCACTTCCGTATTATTGACGTTTCGAAAACCTCTCTGTTTTCGTTCTCAAAATCGTATTAAAAATGTTAAACGTATGTCAAGTTTAAAATTTATTTATCTGCTTCCATAGAGATGTTAAATGATTTTTATTTTATTGTTACTTACTTCTTCTTGATACAACTGTAGCCAACAAGGATCGATGTTCACTGAACAGTTTGACACACACTTATCTCCGTTCAACAAAATAATCGCGGTCTCTTTTAATTTTCTTTTGTTGTGTTATCTTCCTTCTCTAAAATTTTTGCCGAACCCCATTGAATTAAATGACCGTTTTCCCAAGCGTGTTCGCAAATTTTGGATTTTCAAATTCCCGTCTTTTATGTAATTTTATGTTCCTCAACTCTAACATTCATAGGCCGAGACGTTTCTCCAACATAGTGTTTATTGCATTCACAAGGTATGCTGTAGATGCAATTTTTGAATTTTGTATATCATTTTTGGACGCGTTTTTAGACAAAATGATCGCAAAGTATTAGTTGTCTGAAAAACTGTTCGAATATTAAATTTATTACCGATTCTTCTTAACTTTTCTGATAATATAGGAATGTATGGAATTTTTATTGTATGATTAATTTCTTTTATTTGTCTTACAGTGTTCGTTTTATCTGTAATATTTTTTAATGTTCTATCAACAAAATTTAGAGGGTATTCATTATTTATTAATACATTTTTAATAAATTTTATTTCGTTATTAAAAATATCATTGTTTGATGAAATTAATTTTGCTCTATCATATAAACATTTAACAACACCTTTCTTAATATCGATGTGATGGTTAGATCTAAAATTTAAATATCTATTGGTGTGAGTTTGTTTTCTATAAACACTTGTTTCTACAGAATTATCGTGTTTTTTAATTAAAACATCTAAAAATGGTAGCATATTATTATTTTCTATTTCCAAAGTAAATTTTATTGTTGGTTCTTTATTGTTAATATCATTTAAAAATTCATTTAATTCTGTAACAGTAAAAGGCCAAATTGCAAATGTAGATGATATTTTTGCAATTTGGCCTTTTACTGTTACAGAATTAAATGAATTTTTAAATGATATTAACAATAAAGAACCAACAATAAAATTTACTTTGGAAATAGAAAATAATAATATGCTACCATTTTTAGATGTTTTAATTAAAAAACACGATAATTCTGTAGAAACAAGTGTTTATAGAAAACAAACTCACACCAATAGATATTTAAATTTTAGATCTAACCATCACATCGATATTAAGAAAGGTGTTGTTAAATGTTTATATGATAGAGCAAAATTAATTTCATCAAACAATGATATTTTTAATAACGAAATAAAATTTATTAAAAATGTATTAATAAATAATGAATACCCTCTAAATTTTGTTGATAGAACATTAAAAAATATTACAGATAAAACGAACACTGTAAGACAAATAAAAGAAATTAATCATACAATAAAAATTCCATACATTCCTATATTATCAGAAAAGTTAAGAAGAATCGGTAATAAATTTAATATTCGAACAGTTTTTCAGACAACTAATACTTTGCGATCATTTTTGTCTAAAACGCGTCCAAAAAATGATATACAAAATTCAAAAATTGCATCTACAGCATACCTTGTGAATGCAATAAACACTATGTTGGAGAAACGTCTCGGCCTATGAATGTTAGAGTTGAGGAACATAAAAATTACATAAAAAGACGGGAATTTGAAAATCCAAAATTTGCGAACATGCTTGAGAAAACCGTCATTTGATTCAATGGGGTTCGGCAAAATTTTAGAGAAGGAAGATAACACAACAAGAAGAAAATTAAAAGAGACCGCGATTATTTTGTTGAACGGAGATAAGTGTGTGTCAAACTGTTCAGTGAACATCGATCCTTGTTGGCTACAGTTGTATCAAGAAGAAGTAAGTAACAATAAAATAAAAATCATTTAACATCTCTATGGAAGCAGATAAATAAATTTTAAACTGTCAAACTTGACATACGTTTAACATTTTTAATACGATTTTGAGAACGAAAACAGAGAGGTTTTCGAAACGTCAATAATACGGAAGTGCGCGATAGTGATGTGATTTTTGTTATTTTTTTACTTATCTGTTTTTTCAGTGTGAGATTTTTTGATTAGGCAAACATAGTTTCAAAAATAACCCTTGACTGTTCCGTTTGGCGCAAGGGCTTATTTAATTAATCTCTATTATTTTTTCAGAAGTGTGGCAAAAACCCAAAAAAACTAAAGAAAAACTAAAACTATGCCACAAATAAATAGCTTTAGACAATAAATGTACCTCTCAATAAAATAATTACATTATTTGTAAAGTGATGTACTTATAGCGCCATCTTATTAAAATAAAACGTTATCCATCAGTATTCGTCAATTTAGGTCACAAACATTCGAAGATCATTCGCAGTAACAGAATTATTGTCAAGATAGATACGTATCATCCACCACTTGCTATAAATATTGATATTGTCACTAAACTTGAATCAGTCTTTTCAACTAATGATAATAGTAAAGCATATAACATTTGTAGGGTTAACTTTTCCAAATTATATCAGGATCTTTTTAGCGTTGATTGGAATTTTCTGAACAATTATTCTAATGTAGATAAAGCCTGCGTAACCAGTATTTAATTATGGAAGAGGGGGCACAAAACGTAGATTGTTGTTTCCTTTTATTTGGACTTTAAGACCGATTTGGTTTGTTTCTTCAAATAATTTGAACATCAGAATAAAATATCCTTCGAGGTACAACAAAGATATTAGAAATATCCGTTTAAAAAATTATTACCTCAGAAATTAAAAAAAATAAAGTCAGAAATCACCTACAATACCTGAAGAAAGCTCAATCCCAAATTAAATCTGAATATAATTTATATACGTTCAGTTGGAACTCATTCACGATTCTAAAAACTTTTACAAATTTGTTAGTAGTAAAAAAGTACATCCAAAATACCAAGTATTTTAACAGACACTCATAACAGTTACACAGAGTCTCTAGTCAATTCGTTTAGTTGATATTTTAGAACCGTATATACTATTGGTAATAATGGCGTCGATGTTAATAATACTTCCTTCATTGACAATATTCCATGCTTAAGTGTTAACTTTGTACCTGAGAACGATATTAGAACTTCCATTAATAGATTAAAAGATATAGTTACTTCATGATTAAATACCAAATTTATATATTTTTTATTGATAATTTTTAACTAATGTCTAAGATCTACCTTTTTCCACTCCATGGAAAATTGGTAAGGTGTGTCCAATTTTGAAATCTGTGGGAATCCTACAATAGCTAAGCTATTGGAGATGTGCTTCTATGCTTCTGTGAGAAGTTTTGTTTCTCCATTTCAACATGGGTTCATGGAGAAGAGATCTACAGCTTGTAATCTTGTTTATTTTACTCATGGATATGGACGAGCTGATGTAGTATGTACTACATCGTCATCGCCTGACAGAATTGTGTCGAGCTTCTCCATACATTAATTATATAGGTATCATGATACTCACGTATGCTAAACATTTTAAGAAACAAAGAAAGATTATGGAAATAGTGATACGCAAAAGCAATTCCGACAAACACATTAACACTTCGCAGTTCAGATACTAACTGACCTGTACTCTCGGCCGGTCTTAAGTACATTCCGCGGTATTGAATTTTTATGATTAAGGAAAAAAATGTTTTATTAAAACAAATAAATTGAAATAAGGGGTAAAAATTGCATTTAATGGTCATTTAATGCACAACATTATAGTGAGATTCCTTAATGAAATGAATTTTAACACATGGAATTAGATATTTGTTAATTTTTTTCTCGAAAAGGGTTGGATTTAGGACTCATACCATATAAGGTTTTATGTATATTATCATCTGTTAAGTTTATGGTAGTCAAATCTCTAAAACTCTGTATCTATGTTATGCAATATAAAGCGTCCTATTTAAAAAACTTTAGCTTTACCAACCATCTGTAAACAGAAAATATCGCAGAAAAGTAGTGGAAAAATGGTGTGTCCAATATTGTAAACAATCTTAATAAAATATACAAGGTGATTCAGCACCTAAAAAAATTGGACGTAGATGCGTCATGAAAAATGAATTTTAATATCGTAAATAAATTGTTTGTAAAATCTTTATGGTTTCCGAGAAAAAAAATATTGAAGTTTTAATAGTTTCAACCTTTACATCGTTCGGCTACTTAGTCTCTAGCCAGGCGATTTCAAATATCCGATTACTTATCGCATTAATTTTTTTGTGATGCAAGTATTTACATTACTTTTTCAAATATCAAAAATGGCTTATGTATAGCAGTTGATCGGTATCGTGTTAATTTATGGTGAAGTGAAAGTGCAGTCACTTTTACAACGGTGTTCAGTGAGTGCAAATGTAGTTCACACGCAGACGTGACATGGAAAATTTGCAACCGAATCGTGGAAGAGATGGAGATCCAGTGCGTCTACGGCGTATTGCAGCAGTGTGGAGTATCATACACGAGGCTCAACTATATCCGTACCATGTACAGCGTGTTCCACCATTAATACCAGGGGATGGGACGGGAGAGACCGGTACCATGGCCGCCACGATCTCCTGATTTTAAATAATTTGGACTTATTTTTGTAGGGATATTTAAAAATTGAAATATATTACACCGAATTGGACATTATTGATGATTTACGCAAACGTATCATCGATGCTGCCAATAACTTACAAGTTCAAAAGAACAAGAAGCAGAAACATTTGTGTTAGTTTGTAGAAAAATTAACCACAAATTAATTCTATTAATAATTAATGACAATAGCTGTAAAAGCAGTTGAATTTGGTGAATTAAAATAGATGTTGTAAAATGTAATTTATTTATTTCCTTGGGAATTTTTTGTCCGGTCGCCGATTGTACGCCTTATCGGTTTTACAGTGGACCAGTTTCCAATGTCGTGCGGAAGTGTATTTTTAAATCGTTTTTGAACTGTTCTTTTGGATTTTATGTTTACAAAATTGTATTTGTAAGAGTCTCCTGTACATTCATATTTTTATTTAGATGCAGATCTGAATCACCTTGTATAACGAATTAAGAAATTATTGATATTTACATTGAATTGCAACCTAAGAAGCCTACCAGTTATTTGTTATTATATAGTTACAGATGTGGCGACTCATATATTTCTATACACCCTGTATAAACTAACTTATTTATTTTTGTATATATTCATTTCATATTTTCATTAGTCTCATCATTCTGCACTCACATATTTTTGTACACACTGTATAAGTTAAAATATTTCTTTCTATATTCCGTATCGCCAACGCCAATTGGCCATTGGAAATCTAACTGTCCGGTCAACTGATGCCAGTGTTGTCAGATCTCATGCATTCCGAGAAAATCTCATGTTCTCATATTTTGATTACAAAATCTCATGCTTTTTAATAGACACAAAAAGAAATAATAAAATTAGTAAAATTACTCTTTGAAATCTACCAAAACAAAGACCTAACGAGAAATAAAGGCAAAATCGAGGGCAAAATTGAATAGATAGAGGTAGGTATCTACAATATTTGGGTACTTGAAATGTCCTTTATTGTAGACTCCTCTCTTAATAATTAGCAATGAATACATAAACGGGTATGACAGTATGGATATGCGGTGTGTGTGCTGTATTCACGCTGTATTGCAGTGATTCTTAACTCTATTCCGTAAGGGTACCTACATTTTCTGGAAACAACAGATTTTACGACCCGTGAGTCACCCTGCGTCGAGTCAACTGCGCCTCAACGTTCGCCCGGCCTAACAATAAAATAAATTAGAAAGGTTACGTGGTTAATAACTTTTAAGTAAGTACCTGTAACTACCTACTTACAATGTAATATTATGATAAAATAGCAGAACATAATGCTTTTTAATGAAATAAAAATGGCATTACAAAAGTAATTAAAAATTAAGTGTGTCAAGAGGTGTTTTTTGATAAATTAAGCCATCGCAAGCTTTTTTCTCCAAACCTCATGCTTCTTTGAAATTATTCTCATGCACTGAATTTTTCCCACCTGGCAACACTGCTTGATGCCAACACGCTGTGGTCAAAGTATGTAGCATGACACAAATACACTCAAGCGGCAAAATACAATTCACCATCAAGATTCTCACTTTCCAAATCTGTATAAATTCACTACTCATATATTTTCGTTAGTTCTGTGTTTAAATTTTAGCGTCTGTTTTTAAGGGCTGAGTGTAGATATCATGTTTTGTAAATATTATATAATTAGGTAGTTCCCATAAATCTTACTCAGGGTTCTGTATGGTGAAAACTAAGAAACACATTTGTTTTAGCAGACCCTTCTAGGAACTACCTAGATTACGGGAACGACGGGCAGTCACAAATTTGTAACCAGTCAGTCAATAACATCGACCCATCGTAACATTGTGGGTGCTAAACAACCACAAGCGATAATAAATATTGAAATCACACCGCCCCACACAGAATTTAATATTTTTTTAATAAAAAATTGGTCATTTATAGACGGAAGTCGATGTTTTCCGTAAAGACAGCAGAAAGTTACCAATCGGTGACCCAGACATCGATTGGGAAGAAACAGTGTACCTAAATCTAATCATCCATCAGTTCGAATATACCCTGACACTGGCCATATGCACGCGCACAAGTCCCAAGGAGTTACAGGTGCTTAAAAGGCACTCTCAGAAAGTCTACGCTTCCCCCAGCCGTAGGAGGATGGACACGAAGGGGGAGGTGGAAGAAATCACGTATCCCCACATCTGCTTCATGGTGGATAACTTCGACGAGGTCTTCCACGATATCTTGGTGCGCGATGGTGAGATGGTCTGTGTCGAGTTGCTGGCCGCCGATAGAGCCGGCACCATACAGGGAGTTATATTTTTAGGGTCTATTCGATACGATGCGCTCAAGAAAGTTTACGACGCAAGGGTAAGTTGTATTGTCATAAACTCAAATTTAATATACAAATATGTATTTATCCTACATTTGACAAAAATAACTAGTTATCGATTGAATTACACTTACTACTACTACAGTTTAGTATTACGAGTACTATTGAAAAGGCCTTGGAAGTATCATATTGCTTTGTTTATAATTTTGTAATTTTTCATATCAGATGATCATCAAATATGATCATATTTCTTGTACGTGTTGTATGTACTAGGTAGTTACGTTCATAATTTATTTTGTCCACGACTATATGGTGGTGGATGATGGTATTATGGAAATTTAAGGGCTTCTACATTTAAAAATAAGAATAAAAGTCTATGTAAACATAGGTCCGTAAATGCCATGAGATTTGGTAGGTACTCAACAGTAGGGCTACGTTTATGTGTATAAATTTCTTTTGTAATATGCTAGCATCAGTAGCGTTCGTGCCGTTAAATACACATTTTAGGAAAAAAATTGTGCGCTACTGATTTTTGGACAAATTGGTATCGCCTTCTAAAAGCCAAGTTATTTCTACTTAAAAAGTATCTCTTGGACTTTTTCCTCCTGATGCACCGTTTACGAGTTAAAAAGTAATTTATTAATCATGACAATAGAACAGCTAATGCTATCTAATTAAAAAACAATAATCTGGGTGGCATGTGTCAGTTTGTCATAAATTTTATGTCAGACTTAAACAAAAAAAGATAACACAAAGTGTCGCATGACTTGTGTTTGTGTTTAATATTGCTATTTATTACTTTTACTTATTATTATTTTTCAAATTAAATAGTTTAGTTTAATGTGAAATCAGCTGACATAATTTTATAAATACCTCAAGTAAAACCATCTATCTGGTATTTACCCAACACTATTGTCGCCGTAATTATCACGAGTGGATCTATATTGTAAATAAAGGAATAAGTTATGTTTAATAATAACAATACCGTAAGTTTGCCACATCACCACTAATAATTAATGCATTACCTGTATAGTATTTACACTATGTATCTACGCCCCACAAATGCACAAAACTC
Source organism: Monochamus saltuarius (assembly GCA_025584915.1). Lineage (NCBI taxonomy): Eukaryota > Metazoa > Arthropoda > Insecta > Coleoptera > Cerambycidae > Monochamus > Monochamus saltuarius. Next base: position 20,869,311 of record CM046724.1, on the reverse strand, counting down.
GTAAAAATAGAAGAAACAAAACGCCTGCGTACACCACCAACACCGTAACCTGCACCTGTATATCTAACATTTCCGATGTGTCAGAAGTTTTCTTTGTGACGATTTCCTTAAATTTTAATTAAAAAAATCTATTGAGGCTTCCATAAACAAAAGTCTCATGGTCCACAAGAAAAATCGTCTCATTTTTTGATAGTCTATTGGGTTCGTTCCAACAACAGCAAGAATCGATTTCGAACCGTCCAGAAATATTCAGTCAGTTCAGTTGTTAATGTACTATCATAGCAAATGCGGCGTAAGACGGAGTTGGTCAAACATTTCTGACAGTTCTGAACCAATTCTCGATGGCTGTTGGAACAGACCTTATAACTCTTAAATCTGTAGCGTTCATTTAAAAACATTCTGTATTTGTTCGCAGCAATCAAGTTTAAGTACAAAAATGGCCCAAAGGATGACTTTCGGCCTGTTCTCCAATTCGTCCTCCCAGCGGTGCGAGTTCGTCCGCATGAAGGGCCCCCAGGGCAAAGGTCACGCTGAGATGGCAGTGACGAAGCCCAAAGGCTCCGGTGTGGAGACCCCAACTTCCGAGCCGGGCTTCTGCGCTACAGACATGTGGGACTCCGACTGGGAGGAGGACCCGGAGGACTTCTACATGTACCGGAGCCAGCGACGTCTCAGCGATCCCAGCGCGAACATAAACAACTTCGTCAGGGGTGGATGGAAGAGTAAGTTGGACGTCAAAGCCAGGTCGGAGAGCGAAGGGCTGGACTGCATAGATAATGGGGTCAGCGAGATAGAAGCTGGCGATCTTAGAGATGGTAGGTACATGCTTTTGTAATATTAACACACTCCCTCAAAACAGTTTTTGAAGTTCTGGAAGTGGAGTAGAAATTTCAATATATCTCTATTGGTCAGTGAAACAACTAAGAACTAATGTTAAAAGTTGAAAGTAGATTTCATTACAAATACGTCAGCAGTTCAAAAGAAATTACAAAATGTATTTTAAAGAGTGTATTATTATTGCAAACGATCGTACATGTGATTATTAGTGATATATGTATTTGGCTGGTAAGTCATACTTCAAAAAATTCGCCAGACAAGGCTTTTAACAGGAAAAGGCAGACAAAATTAAACAAAAAATAAGATTAAAATAAAAATTGGTATGCGTCCAAGGTTTTTTTTATTGAGTGCACTATTTTACAGGTTAAACTCAATTATAAAATAAGAACAATACATTCATATAATTTACCTACATTACGACATACATTACATAAAAGAATATACAGGGTGCTGTAAATTGGTAGGTCAAGTCGTTAACCATATATTCTTTGGATCACAATGATGGAACTTTACTTATGCTATTTTTCATTTTGGAGCTCCATTTTCATAATACAGGGTGTCAACAAAAAATTTTAAAACTGATTTTTATTAATAGCTCCGGTGGTTTTAGAGATATTTATTTTAAATTTGACACATAGTTTTATCTTAAGTCGGTACACTTTCTGTGTAATTTTGGTGTAAAATATCAAAGCACGCACGGAGAAAAGATAGGTTGTAATAACCACGAACCCCTCAATTTTTTTTGAGTACCTACGCCTATAGTTTGCGAATATTTTTTTTAGCTAGGACGTGTTTTTATTCTATATTTTCACTCTTATAAGATTTTAATTTGAGGCTCGGTTTACGAGATATTGCAATTGCATGAGAAAGAGCAGAGTAATTAAGCATATAATCATAATCAATCGCATATTGCTTTGTTGTTATGGATAGCACATTACACTTATCAGCATTTAAATATTTACTTATTGTTAATACATCAGTTATGAATATCTATACTATGCTGCCTGTACTATTCTGCATTTCTCCTGACTTGAAACTTTAGAGAATATTTTAAATCGTCAGCGTAAAGATGACAATCGACGGTGAAATCTGCAACAATGTTTTTAAATACATTGAAAAGTAAAGGCCCTAAATTAGACCCCTGAACAACTCCTGAGGTGGATAGCACTTCAACAGAACTGAAATCACAGAATGCTACTTTTTGAACCCCGTCGATTTGATAAGAATTGTACAAGATCACATGAAAGTCCAAAGTTCAGTAATTTTTTAGGTAATATACTGTAGTCAGTATAAATAACGTCAGTTTGCCGACCCTTATCAATGGCTTCAGTAATATAGTCAGTATAGTTTACCCCTAAAGAAACCATGCTGGCAAGGTGGCAAGTAGTAATTTGAAGTTAAACATGACAAAAAATAATTTTATATAACACCATTTCAAATATTTTTGCAAAGTTGTTGATTATGACAATTGGTCGATAATTTGAATTTCATTTTTTCTCCTTTGTTATAAACTGGCACTATTTTGGATTGTTTCCAGGCTAACGGGAAAGTAGATTACTTTAAAGAAATATTAAAGAACATGGTTAAAGGTTTTGCAAAAATTGAACAGTCATGTACTACAAATGATGGAACATTATTTGGGCCACTTGTTAATATAATTTTGTGTTGACGTCCTGGATGGGGTTAGGAAATATTGTAAGATTGTTAAAAAAATGCAAATAAATTGCTAATCTCTTGGGAATCAGAAACTAATTCGTTTTCAAAAACCATGATTCTAGAGAGAAATGTTTTTTTTTAATTAACATAATGTCAGAAAGCTGCAGGATCACGAGAAATTGCCAATTTTAAAAAAGTTGCGTAATTTTTATGAGTTTTCCCAGTATCGACTTTGACTTTTTGATGTATTTCTTTAAATGTATGGTATGTGTCTTTTAATCTTTTATAAGTTTTCTATGTAAGATTTTTTAATGTAATACTTTTAATTAAGTCAATGTCAAAATAGGGAGGATATGAATTTTTTAGACGTGCAGATTTTGGCACACATGAATCAGTTACTGGCATCATCAATATTTTGACTCTTAAATTCAAAATGGCGGAATTTTTAACAAAAATATTCATTCATAAAGGTTTTGAATGTTAATATTTGCTTTTGAAAACATGTACTTAGTTCAAATTTATTTAAGAAAATAATGCATTGCAAGTTTTTAATATAATAAATCATTAACTATTCTCTGAAATAAGTATAATCGCAGTCATCTGTTGTGTCTTATATACGAGATGACATGAGAGTGGTTTGAAGATTAATCTGTTGTATTATTCAGTATCATTGATACAGTGAAAAGATATGTTGATAATGCGGGTCATTAAAAATATTGTAATCTGCAAAGGACCCCGCAGGGTCCTTATGGAAATTGGGTCTCCGTAAAATTTGATGAAACTCTGGACTCTGTTAGTTCTCGACGAGTAGAACAAAAGTTCTCATGGACACTAAGTCCAAAAGTCTCATGGTTTTGAGATATAGCTCTCTGAAGTTCGACTTTGGGTGCATTTTGCGGTATTACTAGTTTCACACTTACAATAGTATATACTTGTTTGTTCAAGCACGTATGCATGTATACGTGTATTCAAACACATATAAACTTCAAACACGTATAAACATACAACTACACACACACACACACACATATACAGGGTGTTAGGTAAACATGCGGCAAAAATTCAAGGGGTTATTCCTTGGCCTATTCTAAGAATATTTTGTCCTATGATGATTTCTGAAAAACTTCTTTGTTTCGAAGATACAGGGTGAACAATATTTGCGACAACCATATTCGATATTTGATGACATCATTAATGTAAATAAAAGTATGGCGTACGCCGAATAACCCTTGAATTTTTGCCGCATGTTGCAAAAACAGTAAGATACCACAACTTTCCAGGATAATAAAAATAAAAAACCATCATTTTATCAAATTTTCAATGATCTTTCCTTGTTAGATAGCGTTCCAAAATCAACAACTTCAAATGCGTGTAAAAAAAAATCTCGCACTGAACTAAAAAAACCCTTCAAGGTTTTGTTATGGATAATGTCAACTTTCATTTGCAATTGGTCTCATCCCATTTCCAATCGGAAAGTTCGATTTTGTATCACTGTGTTATTAGGTAATTTTTGATCTATATAGTACCTATACGAGTAAATATATTTACTACTACTATTTACACTGCATTCAGTTGAATTAGAGTAAACATTTTACACATTAAACATTAACTTGCCTCTGTAACACATTTGCTAATTTGTTAAGCTCTTAAAATCAAATGGGAAATTCATTACAAAGAGCTTTCTTCTACACATCTTTTGGTATATTGTATTTATCTATAAAGGTTTGCATTTTATACCTACTACGTAATTGATTTCGATTTTGATTTACGACCACTTACACGCAGTTTAAACTTCTTTGCTGAACAAGGCTAATAAAAAACGAAACGAAACACCTTTGGGGATTGTAATGATGTTCGGTGAATCCAATATATAGTGGAATTAAGAAATTCTAATGAATCAGTCTCTTGATCTAGTCCAATTATAATGACATTGGCCACAAACATTGAAATGATGCAAACAAGGGTACTAAGAGTTTCTTAAAAATATTAAAGTGAATGTTTGTCTTGTATCCAATGTAAATTTAGTTTAAAGATGTTAATTGGATGTAGAAGCAGATCTAGAATTTGTTAAGTACTATTTTAATGATGGTGTCTGGAAATTACGCTACTGAAAGAAAAAGTTTAAGTGCTAAGATGTAACTTAAATAAGTGAAAGTATTTCAAGAGGTGATATTTCAATCGATTTTGAGAATAATAGTCTACGTCTTAAAGCTCAGTTTTATAATAAAATGTATAACATTTTAGACAAATTTCTGTAGATGCTTGATGTAGAATGATAAAACTTTGCCTACTGTAGTGTTTTGAATAAAATAGTAAATATTTTTTTCAATTAGGAACTAAATAAACCAGCCAAATTTCGAAAATATTCAGTGGCGTCAAAACTCTAGAATTTCTTATGGTAGCGTATTCCTGAATTTCCGCCACTGGTCGGCATATTGTATATAATTTCAGTGATTTTTTATCTTTACTTAGTTAAATCATTTATATGGAAGTTTCATCAATCTATGTCAACCTCTTCAGAGATATTTGTTGGCAGCACTGTACAAACGGGTTGGTAATGTTTTTTGACCTTGTTCTACAGCTGTGTTTGTCTGTGTTGAGGTATGTCAGTTACTGTTGTGTCACGGTAAACTTAAAAAAAGTGCTAGTGAAATCACGGATATGTTAATCCAAGTTTATGGAGATAACATCCATAAAAAAATCGGTGGATTAAACGATTTTCAGAAGAGAGAGGCAATGCAGTTGATGAAGAGAACTGCTGTTAACGACCAAAACAATATTTCTCATATTCTTCATAACCACTATCCTCATGAACTTGGACCAACATGTCTTTGGTTTCAGGTTTACCATTAGATATATTGGACACAGACCTTAAATAACCAATGCTTTCACTCTTACCAAGTTTCACAAGAAATTTAATATTTTTTTATTGCTCTATTTCAATTTCTAATATTCTGGCATTGACACACAAAAACATCCGCCCACATTTGTTTATTTCTTAATAGTATTTTTGCTCGTCTCCAAGTTGTTCCTCTACGTTTCAGTATTTCTCCTACTACTCCATCCCACGTCCCGTTTGTCTCGGTCTTCCTTTTCTGCATTTTTGAATTCCATCAAGTGGTCTTGAATCTTCCATACTTTGTAGACGCCCCCACCAACTTTCAATAAAATCCAGTGTATCCTGTATATTTACCTGTTCTCTTATTTCTGTATTTCTCAGTCTGTCTCTTCTTGTGACCGCCTTCACTATTCTAAGGTATTTCATTTTTGTTGCTGGTATTCTACTTTTCTGTCTTGCTGTAAGTACCCAAGATTCACATCCAAACGTTAGTGTCGGTCGATATATCGATTTAAATAAATGTATTTACTTATATCATTATTTATAAATTTGTTATTCATTGAGTGGCTTTCTCTATTCTGCTGTTAATTTCAGCTTCTTGCTTTCCACTACCTTCCAATTCTACACATAAATGTTCTTACTTATTCTATATTAACATCTTCGATTTTCTGATTTATATTCTCAAATTCTCCGACTACCATAATTTTGGTTTTGTTTTTATTTAGTCTTTCCGTATTCCTTTAGTATTCTATTCCATTCTTCTAGATCATGTTCCTTATCTGTAAAGATAACAACCCAAATCTTATATAACCAATGTTTCTACTCTTATCAAGTTTCACAAGAAATTTAATATTTTTCTATTGCTCTATTTCAATTTCTAATATTCTGGCATTGACACAAAATCATGCAACAGTAATAATTAAAGCCACTCAGTAGCTGACAATCACACAAACATAGAATACTGAAGGGTAGGGTACTACAAGAAGGTCCGTCTAATTGTTGATATTGGCACAAGTTTTAACGTTTGAAGGCTTAGGATTCAGGGGGTGACACTGTCAGATCTATTATGGATGTGCCAGCAATGTGGGGCAATTTGTTACTTAAAACTGTTGTAATATGGTAGTAAAAGTAGCAAATGTAATAAATAATAAAAATAAATGTTTAATTTGAGAGTGATGATCGCACTGCCCTCTGAATCTGGAAGACCTTCAAGCGTCAAAATTTATGGCCAAAAGTGTAGGCTCACTTTGACTTATATGATAGTGAAGCTTATACAAGTAATGATACCAAGGTCAAACAAAGTTACCAACCTGTTTGTACAACGTAAGTGCGTGATGGCAAATTTGTGAACTTAATAATTGTCGAACCTCTTGTGAACATTAAAATAGATTCATATGAATACTTTCTTTTAAAATATTCCAAAGAATCACCTCTTTAAATAACTTGTTACGTAAATCATAATCTTTCACGATTTATCTTGAGAAAATTAATTTCCAGACACTTTAAATGTGTAGAAAGTGAAGTTAATATAATTTTCTCGTTGTTGTAGATAAGTCTGGTACTGCTTCAACATCCAATTCCACGTGCTGTGGGTGTTTTCGAAGAAGAAATAACGAGTCCGTGACTCTGCTCGAAATGTACGAAATGAGGTGTTCCGACCCTAAAAGATGTGCCCAAAGGGCCAGATTAGGGCCTCCCGACAATGATTGCTCTTACAGTGTCAGTATCTCTAAGCTGCTTACCGAATCTCAAGTAAACGTTAACGAGGACAAAGACGACACGACCACCCAAAGCATAAAAGAGTCGCAGCAAAACGCCAATTATACAGAGTGCGAATACGCTGATGACGCTATCAGCTTGGAACGGAAGGGTGTTAGCGAATGCCATTCAAGTTGTTCATTTAGTAGGACAGTTTACAATGAAGCTGCGAAAAACCCTTATATCACTGTGAACGGCAAGGAAGAACTGCCTTGTGTCCACGAAATAAAGTACTATTTATCCGACAATCTGGCGCACATTGAAAAAATGTCCGAAACTGAAATATTAAGAAACGATATTGTAAATAATAGGGATAGGAATAAGATAAGGAAAAATATCAATGGCAATTATAACCAAGTAAATGTTAAGAATATATATAGTTATTGTACGTTACCTAAAAATAAGAAAAAAGCCACTTGTCCGAAATACTGGTTGAGGCATGTCAATCCTCCAAAGCGTGTTACTCCAGATGGTACACACATTTATTATTGGTGTGACATCCACAAAAAAAATTACGGTAAGCATAGCACAAATGAGCAAATTTGTTACGACCATAATCTGACTGTTTTAAACATAATATGAATGATATAGGGTGTCCGGAAATGATGTATAAATATTCCAGGGAGTGATTCTAAAGTCCTAAAACATTTTTCGAATACTCAAAATTAACGGAGTTACAGGGTATCAAACACATTTTTTTTTTGTATGAATTTCTTCTAATAGCTTTTTTGTGTGTATCGATTTTTTGGTAATTTTGGACAGGTTTCATTAGTGTTTCGTTGTAAATTCTTAATTTGACGCATATCCTCCAACGTCAAAGAGCCTAAACTATCCATGTCCTTCAAATAATGACTGATAACTTTTCTGTTTGAACATTTTTATAAATTTAGATGAAACGCAATTAAAGATTGGCAAAAGGTCTTTAAAAATGGTTCCCTTGTTATATCATGTTAAAATTTGCCGTTTTCGAAATGTAACAATTGACCAACTGGTAGAATATCTTCAACATTTTTAAAATTGTTTCCTTTTTTATACATGTTTTAGAATGTAAGCAAATTTCGCTGTTTTGACGCACTTTGGTATATGAAAAGTTAGGGTAAATGATTCATTATCGATGCAGTATTGTAATATAGTAGGTAAGTTGGTACTATATTTTTTGTTTAATGTGAAAGTTCTGTTTCATAATTATTATTATATAAATTTTAATTTTTAATTTGCTTTATTTAAAAAAAAGCTCTGACAGTCTTAAGGTTGGTCGTATCAGCATCGCAAAATTCAGTAATATCCTTGTAATAAATTATATGATATACCAGTGTTTAAATTCATTTATTGATTTATTTATTTATTTACAAACAGACAAATTGTCTAATTACATGAAAAAATGGAATAAACAATTAAGTATCATATTTAGAATTTTTTCCTAATATATATATAGAATATCGTTGAGACGAAGACGCTGTGCCTGCTTGGAAATGGACGGGCACTTTGAACATCTTCTGCAACTTTGTTTTTTGCTTGTTAAAAGCTTCCTTTGTCGGTTTATTCCTAATAACATAATCTCCGCAACCGTTAATAATTGAATTTCGATTATGAAATTTTTTTTATATTTATAAGAATATGTTATATAATTTATATTACGAGTGAATGATATTGTACAGCATTTACTAATATTGAAGTTATGTTTATTTTCTTTACTCCATTCATATGCAGCGTTAATGCCAACTTGTAGTAAATTACAATTATTTTTACAGTTCTCCTATATTTTTAAGTCGTCTGCAAACAGGACGCATCTAGAATAATAAATTGTATCTTGTAGATCATTAATAACAAAGAAATAACAATGACCCCAAATTGGAACCCTGAGGAACACCAGAATGTCCTTAAAATTCTTTTGAAACAGTTCCATTATAGTTTACTAAGAAGGGTCTATCTTGAAAATATGAACTAAGTAATTTTAATACAATATCCGGTACACCACACAATTTATTTAGCCATTGTCATGGTGTACTTTATCAAATGCCTTTTGAAAATCCGAAATTGGGCAATTTGAACATTTAATTTAGTCGATTTTTTACATAATCAATATCATTATCAGTATTGTGAAAATTAAATTGTAAAATCTTCCAACATTATTTTCTTGAAATTTTTATTATGTAACACCATAATTTTTCATGATGTATGTATGTAGAATAACACGCTCTTTCAAATGGCATGGTCAAAATTGGGAGTTGCTATTTAAAAAAATTGTCGATGACGGCATATCTCAAACAACGATGACGTTACAAATCGTATGCCAAAAAGAGCCTTTTTTAAAAACAAAATTGACTTGCCAGGGGATATTTTGGAAAACTTCTCAATTTCAAAAATAATGAATTTATTCGTTACTTTTCGAAAGCACTAACAGCAAGCAATAACAATAGTATATAAGTCAATTATTCTTGTTTATAAAATATACTATACAAAACTTTGAGACAACTTAATAGCTGTACGATTTTTATAGAATTTTTTTAAAGTGGCTTTCATTTTATAGAAAACCTAAAACTTTTTAAAATTTTTATGACATACAAAGTGAAAATAAAAGAATAAGGTGATTCCTGATTAAAAACTAAGGATTTTTTATGTAAATATATCTTTGCTCTCCATGCCAATTTACGAACTTTCAAATGAGACAAGATAATAACTTTTTTCCTTATATATGGAGAAATTTCCAAAAATAAAATTACGTATACCTTTGTTAATATTGAAAAGATATTTATTGAATAATTTCTTTATGTTCTTCTTGCAAGTAGCCATTTCTACAAGTAGTTTCTACAGAATAATATTAGGTCATTTGAAAATCTATTTTAGATAGCTTAATTTACCTAACACACATTTTACTTTTTGTATTTTTTTTTTCGTAATATGTTTTGAACAATAATATATATGTTACGACTACATTCACATCCTGATTTGTAATGGCCATTAAAACATTTTCTAGAAGGTGGCTGTCAGATAACAATCAATAATTCAGAAGTAATATTATAAATTATTATCAAAAAGAAAAGTAAAAAATTAGCAGGAATTACTATACTCGCGACAAGAATTCAGACGACTTACGTCATACGAACAAATGAATAATTTATTATATATTCATCAAAATATTTAAGAAACTGCAACTGATAGTAATAAAACTATATACTACACTAAAAGTTTGCATTATATATTGCACTAAATTGCAAAAAATGATTGTTTTTAACGCGACCAATTATCGAAAATTACGTTGACAATAAAAACAAATGTGTAACGTCAGCCGTGGTGACGTAAGACGTCTGAATTCTTGACGCGAGTTATACTAAATATTTTTTGTACTTGTTTATTTATACTCTAAACGTCTACCTACCTACCTATTTATTAATTAAACACCTCTTCAAACTCTTGGGCATTTAACGTAGCTGTATTAGTTATGACATACTTTTTATACTTGCAGAATTAGACGATGGTGCCTACAACCCTCTGTGGACGATGCGGGGGTTCACACAAACCTTCCATTTTTGGAAAGAAAACAAACGCGCACAATCAGTCCCTTTAAATGCATTTTTGACCTATGTGACACTGCCTTGGTGGAGTATTGCAAAAGGTAACAGAAAAAATAATAAACAACTTACTGAAGCAAATTATGATTAACTTTTTTTAAATAGCAGTATGTAGCAATTTTCAGGGCTAATTTCATTCATCAAAAAAAAATATATATATATGATATAGAAAATATTTTTGTAGTTTATATTTTCAATGATTTCTGATCTTTCATTTAAATCAGGGCTGTCCAACATGAAGTATGCGGCGTGCTTCGTCATAAAAATATAGAAATATGCTTTAAAAAAGAAAATATACACAAGCAGGTCATTCCTACACCAATTATGAAATTATAAAACACATACATAGGCTATTTGACGCCACTGTCGCTAAATAGAACACAGTAAGTTACTGGAACATTAGCGATCTCGCTGGACCGCTCTTGAACATTCGAATGGCCATGCACGGTTGAGTCAAGCGGGACGAGTAGAGTTAATAGTTAATAGTGTGGAATAGACAGACATAAACAGAAAAACGTTGAATACGGTTCGTGAAATTAATTGTTACAGTAAAATATTTATTTATTTATAATTGTAGTTATTTTGTTCTGATGTGCAGTATGCAGCAAGTAAATCTAAGGTTTTTTAAGTGAGATCTGTCTCCGCAGAGAAGAAAAAGAACGAACGAACATCGTCTTCACAATGACCATTGGAAATCAGACTATTTAATCACAATCGCAATTTTAGTTACATCTGCCCTTGGGCCACTTGAAGTTGGGCAGCTCTGATCAAAATGATAAATAGAATTTGTTGTAATATTGCTGTTACTCCCTGTATACAAAATGATTTACAAAGTATGTCAAAAAAATGTATAGGTAGACAGAGCATAAAAAATGTGAAATTATTATTGTTGAACATTATAATCTGGCTTAAACTTCAAATTATTTTAACTTACATTTTCTATATCTGTACTACTGATTTTAATCATAAACTTGTATCCAAAAGTGTAGCAACATTTTGAAGTTATATCCTTCTCTGATGTTTTTAACACGTTATAAATCACCATATATTACCATATATTAATAAAAGTGGTTGACTACCCAAATGTTATTCCTATATCGAAATATCAATCGATCTTTTTTCAGACATTCTGGATCATCGTGAAGGACCCATACTAACGTTCTAGTGAATATTTAAAAATATATTTTCGATAAAAATATACCAGGAGGAACGTGGAATAAAAGAATGTTCATTTTTTGTTTTTGGTTTCATTGGTTTACATATTTGTAATTGTTCGATTGATAAAGAAACAATCTGTCAGAATTGCTTTACTATATTCTATTCTCACTGAAAATAGATGATGTCCATTTAATAAAAAAACTGTATTCTAATCGACTTTTGACATGTAATGTGACCATTTTTTATTATGTATGTATAACGACGAGAAGTGAATGTTATTTTATAAAAATAAATATTGTTATTTTACAAGCAGTTGTTTCATTTCTCCATTTTGTGATAATATGGTAATTCAATTTGATCGATAGTGATTTTCCGGGTTTTTATGCCATGACATAAGTAATTGGGTTGCTGCCAGTAACAGAACTAAAGTACATAACATTAGCTGAGATTCTATCACCCGCCTTTGGTCCGCTCATATATCGATCACATTAATTTTATTACTGACAGCGACCAGTTACCTAGGTCATGGCATAACAACCCGGAAAATCACTATACAGTGTTTTGCAAACTCTATGACAAACTTTGGCAAATCGTAGCTGAGTTAGTGTTAAACAATAGGTTCGATTCGTTTTTGTTTAGTTAGTTACAAGCATTTTAAAAAATATTATTTCATATTTCAATCAAAGTAGCCCGATAAATAAAAATGATGTTTGCTACTCGTATAGCAATAATTATTATTAGTGTAATTTTGTTTATTCATTTGACAGCGTCAAAGCGCTAAATAAGAAATCCATTTATTTACAATTGAAGAGTATGTAGATATTGTATATGGATATTCCAATGGAAACGCCAGACAAGAAGCCCGAGAACACCGACGAAGATACCCAAATAGACATCAACCTGCCCACAGTCTTTATTGCATGATTTCGTAGACGTCCAAAAAAAGGACATTCGTCCTACTGAAGGGAATGTACAAAATGAAGAAGATATAATAGATGTCATTCACAACTCTTCGATTAGTGTTCGGCGTATACCCAGCGATATTCATTTATCATCATTTTGTATGGCGTGTATTAAACAAAAAATGTTATATCCATTTCATCGCCAAAGTGTACAAGCGTTACATGCTGAAGATGCTCCTCAGCAAGTCGAATTTTGCAGCTGGTTCAGATGCAGAAAATGATAGATTCATTTTGATTGGCATGTTTTGCTAAGCATAAATAATCATAATGAACATTATGGGCGTTACAAAATCTGCATGCAATTTAGATCAAGACGATTTTAGCAACGTTTCAGTGTCAACGTTTGGAGTAACACTTTCAACGATGATGATCATAATGTTACGAAAGCTCACCTACCTTTTTCGATTGTTAATTATGTTCCTGTTTACGGTAGAATTTTAATTGAAGCTCACTTACCTCGTTAGTTTGTAAATCATGTTTCTGTTTATGTTAGAATTTAGAATGTTTGTGATGGCTTAGACGTTTTCCGAAATATTCCAGGCTATATTCTATTTGTTTCTCGACACATTCTCGAGATCTCAGAAACTTCCAGAACTTTAAAAACCTATATAAGCAGATCATTTTCGACGCTGGAGTCAGTTTATATTGAGCAGCCAAACGCGAATGCCTGAAACGTCAAAGTAAAGCGTTGACAGTTGTGAATTTATTGAAGCAGATTTCTTGTATAATCAAGAGTGACAATAAAGTTGTTTGTGTACGTGACGTGTTTCAACGATAACCTAATTTCGAGGTTACAATAATAATAAAAAGGGACAAACAACAGAGCGCTCGTTAAATAAACATTTGTTACTTTACGTCATTCATAAACACGTTAACGCTATAATAACACTTGCCAAGCAAAAAGTCTTTGGCACATTTTTAAAATTTAATAGCATTCATTGATCTGCATTAAGGGCGAAGCTTATTGTACAAGTTAATCCCCTGGAATATTACAGACCTCTCAATCTAGTGGCTCTATGTTCGGGAATACACAGAAGAGCACCATGGCGAGTATGGTAGTTATGATATTGGGAATTTATATTTAGTCGGTTAATATTTTCCCTAACGTATATAAGTGACCTAAATATAAAGATACAGGGGAAAGTTAGTAATTTATTCCGAATGAATGTGTCCCTGCAAGTTTCCCTGGGACCAAGACCAAATATATTTCTGATAATCCGTTTTTGAGACACAAAACCTTTATTATAATTCACGACATTACCCCATAGAACAACATTATATATGAGAATGTATACCATACTGTAATAAAAATCCATCAAAGCAGATAGTGGCATAGAATTCTTTATGCAAGAGAGATAACATAGCATGCTCTGCTTACGGTCTTGGTAAGTATGTTTATATGCAGTGACGAATTCAGTCGACTGGCTAGGCAGATGCCTAAAATTTTTTTACAATCTGAAGAATACAATCAAGTTGTTCAACGTACACCAGTCAGCAAAGCACGAAATACTTTCCTTTCACCTTGCCGTAAGCTCCTCCCGGGTCCGCGCTGAGACCACCATAGATGTATCGTCCGCAAATAGAGTTACTTAGGCAAGCCACGTCTAGATACTGTGGCAGGGCATTAATGAATAATAAAAAAATCAATGGCCCCAGCACAGACCCTTGAGGAACTCCACGATTCACATCATAAAAGTCAGAATTAGTGCCTCCTACTCTAACAGACATAGTTCTATCAGAAAGATAGCTCACCACCAATCCAGAAATACTCCTCTGAACTCTATCTGATATAATTTGACTTTAATAAAGCTTATATCCAGGCAATCGAATGCACGTGACAAGACAAAAAAGACACCTGCCACATGTAAATTGTCATCAAGCAGTTTATAAATGTGTTCCGTCAGGACGCAAGCTGCAGACTGCGTGGATCTACGCTCGCTAAAACCTTGCTGGCAGTTGAAAATCACACGTTCCACCACTTTTGATATAACGCTAAGGAGGGATACTGTTAATTAATCAAAATATGTACTGCCTGTACATGTTTTAAATAATAGTTTAAATGTAAATCTGTATACAACTTTCTTGGAAAACAACCTTTTTGATGTCATTGATGATGCAGGGCTTATATTTTTCAAAATATGTTGTATCATCACAATGATGCACTACCACATAGAGCGAGACAAGTAACAGCTTCCTGCAGACTTTCATTTATGGGGTCATATGAAACAGCTTGTCTACTATGTTGAAATCACTACCAATCAGCAGTTACTTGAAAGAATGCACGATGCAGCTAACCAGATAAGAAATGATCCAAATCTTATCCGTCGAGTGACGAAATCTTTCGCCGTTCGCCGATGTGAGGCTTGCATTCGAACCAAGGATAGACATTTTCAACAATTTTTATAGTCTTCAGATTTGTTAATCTGGTTAATAAAGATTATCTAATGTTTATACACAAATAATAATTATTGTTATAGCAACCATCATTTTTATATATCAGATTAGTTTGATTGAAATATGAAATAATATTTTTTTCCACGGTCGGGAGTATCAAAATTAAAACAGAAGTAGTCGATTATTCCCAAGGGAGTATAATGCTCCCAAGGGAGTTTACATTATGGAGAACGTTTTTCATGCAAAAAAAAGATAACATTGAAATTATTTATTGACATTTAAATTAAATGTTACATTTCTACAATTTTCAAATTTAATATTAGAAGGAATATTACTTTCGCTTACATTTACAGTTTTTGTGATTGCGCTAGTAGTGGTACCTACTAAAACCTGATTAGCAATTTTGGTCTTATTTTCAATGGAGTTCTCGACATAACCCTCAGCGACTGTCGTTGATTTCCAACCAGCATGACGCTTTATTGTCGTGATGTCCACACCAGCATCTTCCAGTAATGTCGCTGAAGATCTTCGTAAGCAGTGACCAGTATAACATACAGCATCAGGTAATTTTAAATACGAAGCTACTACACTCGGAATTTTTCCCGTGGTATTCTCGCCAACTGGCTGCGAACTACATTTTCCTGCTTTGTAGTACAAAAAAAGGCGCTTATGCTTGACGTGGGGAGGACGAAGGGACAGGTATTTTCGAAACAATTCAAGCATATTTCCCACATCGGTAACCAGAAAGGTTCGTGGAATCTTTGTCTTAGTGTTTGGAATTTTTACAATCAAGGAAGAGCCTACATCCTCAATATCATCTACAGTTAAATTGACTAGTTCATCAGTTCGACAAGCTCCGGCAATCCCCAGAATTAATCCAACCTATAAAAAATCAAAATACTTAATAATGGAAATACCTAACAACAAAAGTAACCTTACCTTAATCATTAAGAATTCTTTGTCATCTGCTCTTGATAGAAAACGGTCGATTTCATCCTTAGTCAATATTTTCGATTTTTTCGCTTGATATCAGTCACCGGTTCTTTTCAAAAATGCGATCAGCTTGGGGAATTTGCTTATATCTATGTTGTCGTAAATTATCAAGCATGACTTAACCATAGAATATTGCGCCCATAATGTGGAAGACTTGTAATTCTTTGCATTTTCACTGAAGTATGCCAACAAAACATTCTCGCTGTATACTTGAACATTTTTCTCGCGATTGTAGGCTATATCGTATAAAGATATTGACTTCGTAGGCAGCAAATTGCTTATTGCAATATTTGCAGCCTCCACAATCTCTTCCGACTCACAATTATTCATTGTGCACTAAACAAACTTTAAACTAAACCAAAATAGTACCTTAATTTGACAATTCTTTTTGTTTGTTTATTTTGTAGTTATGACAATAACTCAACGACTACTAAATAAATGCTCAAATCCGAATACAATAATTCTGGTGCTACTTACTTCATAATGACAAAATATATGTTTTTAAGTTAATGAGACCGTGGAAAAAATAGTATATACTATTCGGGAGAGATGCTATTTTGTCCCCGGTGCATTGGCCCTCTGGCTTCGCCCTCGGGCTTCAAATTGCACCTCTGCCAAAATAACGCATTTCTCTCCCTTATAGTATAATGTGCTATTAAAATACTTGTAATTTCTAAACAAAAATGAATCGAACCTATATGTGTGTTCATATATGAAAAACGTTTGACATTAACTCAGCTACCATCTATTAAAGTTTGTCATAGAGTTTGTAGAACACCCTGTAGATCAAATAATAGCACCTTTCGTGAGAGCCTCAAAATCACAACAAAATAGCCAAATGTTTTATGTAAAAAATAAAATTTATAGTAATGTCAGGCTTCATAATTTTTATCGAGTTACATTATTTTCTTTGCAAACAACATTTACAAAAGAGAAAATTACTAAAGATGACACCTTCATTGATAATTGTAAAATGTCAATAAAAGGAGAGAGATACTTAATTATTTATAATAGCCCCGCGTCGTGTGAAACTAAACACACGGAAAGAATGGAAATTTAATTCTTTATATGTAATTCATATTCATCAAATGTTATTCAAAAGATGATTTTTAACCTACTATTGTGGAATACTGTTCGGTATTGTTTTTTAAATTTCTTTTCTAACGATCACAGTTTGTTAAATGTTTCTCATAAAGTTTTAAAAATATAATCTATTTTTAACCAGAGTTATGAATATCTGAAATTTTAAATGTGACATGGAATCTGATATTATTAAGACATGACATAAACTTATATAAAACCTACATTTTTGCAACAAAAACACATCATAATATAAGTCCAGTAAAATATATATGTTAAATGAATGAAAGGATTAAAAAAACTAATGTTTTATTCATAAACGAAATACTTGTTAAAATTTTTTATATATTTTTAGGTATTAATAATATTGTGTGAAACTAACTACTCTGTGGATAAAAGCCCCAACCAGCGTTGAATTACACCCACAATATCTACCCATATATTCCTTATTATTAGCTTTTGTAATATTTTTTTACTGAATTAGAAAGGTATTTTAAGCTAATATGGTATCAGAGAACATACATATGACTTCATTGATAGGAATTGTAGGAGACTTGATTTATATTAGCTTAAAATACCTTTCTAATTCAGTAAAAAAAACTTGTTAAAAGCTTATGAAATTTATTAAAAAGAAATGCAAAATTCACGCGTAACTACATTCGCTAAATGTTTTCTATTGGTGCCAGATGTCAACAAGTGTATTTAATTCATTATCATGGGCTTTGGTAGCCGAGCGGCCAAGGCGGCGACGAATAGTTGCTGTCAGAGAAGCACAAGTTGCCGGAAGTTGGTTCGAATCCAACACGGGGCAGAATTTTTCTGTCCTACCCATGGATGTTTGTGACTGTATGTGTGGAGGGTAGTGTAAGTTAGTAGGTAAAAAGGGCCAAATAAGGCCTAATTACCAGTAAGCTTCAGTACCTTTTAATTCATTATCAAGAATTTTAAAATCATAAGAATTGTTTTTATTTAAAATCTGACAACACAATTTATTAAGACATATTTTATTTATAATTTGGAGGAGAACGAAATTATTTTGTCCTGAATTGTTTTCTAATATTTATTGTGGACAATACACCAATATTAGCTATTTTGTTTTATTAAACAACACTGTGGTGAAATTTTTATCTGGAACAGCAGGTATTGCTACTTTTGTTGACAGCTGTCAAGAAGATGATTTTAAATAGCTGAAACATTTATTGACTTAAACCAATGAAACAAAAGAACATATATTTTCAGAACTGGAAAGAGGGAAGTTTATATGCTCTGATTATGGTGTAATGCAAATGACCGCCAATACCTTCAATACATTCTCCTAAATGATTTTTTACATACAATTTTTAACAACTTGTTGAGGAAAGAGTACTGATTTCATTTGTTTTCAGCTCCCTTGGATTTTTGGATTTATTTTCAAACACTATGTTTCAAATAGCTCCAGGAAAGCAATCTGGTATTGAAAGATCGAGAGATGTTGCTAAGCACGGAATGGTACCATCCTTAGGAATCAACCTATTTGAAAAGAACTGTCTTGAAACATTCATACTTACTTTTTCTGTACGACATGCTGCTATGTCCTATTAAAACCAGTTATATCAAATTTCCCTTTGAATTTGCGTTACAAAGAATGTGTACAGCATTTGAACGTAAGGTTTGCTACAGACAGTGGTGGGGTACGTAGCATCTAAGGATAACTGATCGTGAGAATTCACTATGCGAGAATTCGCGATTCGTAATGCGCGATGCGTGGTTTGTGAGAAATTCGTGAGTAGTGTGTAGAGTCTTGTTCGTTAAAAATCCATTCATAAAAACCCTACACACTATACAAGAATTCCATTCAAATCACGCATCGCGAATGAAGTATGTGCCGAACGGGAACGTTGCAAATAACTTAATACATTTATAAGAATCGAACAACGTTTATTAAATCAAAGTAAGTATGCAGTACAACGGTATAATTCACACAGAAGCTAAGCTGGCTCTGGAGCTCTATATATAAAGAAATAAATGCAAATCTAAGCAGAAGATAAAATGACTAATATGGTATCTATATGTTATAGCAAAGAAATAAAATATAAGCAAAATATATATTGTAACTTCTAAGTTGGGTTAGCGTGGAAACACGTCACGTAGACAAACAAAGTTTATTGTCACTCTTGATTACACAAGAAATATTCTTTAAACCAATTTCACAACTGTCAACGCTTTACTTTGACGTTTCTGTCACTCACGTTTGGCTGCTCAATATAAACTGACTGTGACGGCGACACCGATCCGCTTATATAGGTTTTTAGGATTCTCGAAGTTTTCGCGGCATCGATAACGTGTCGAGAATAAAACAGAATATAGCCTGGACTATTCTAGATCACGTCAAAATAAAAGTAATACAAACATTAACAAACTAAAAATTTAGGTGAGCTTTCGTAACAATATATAATATCAAAAGGGGTATATGTATAATTCACGCATCACGAATCGCAAATTCATTCATAGCCTGTAGCATAACGCGAAGCAATAACCATTACAGTCAGACCATTTTCTTCAAAAAATAAGGTACAATTACTGTTCAAAACAAGAATGTATGTCAACACCATACAGTTACTTTAGGGCAATGTAAAGGTTGCTGGTAAATTTCTCAAGAATTCTCTTGGACCCAATAATGATAATTCTATTCATTTTAAAAAAATTACTTTGTTACTTATGAAATTATTATTTATAAAACCTTAATTATTGTTATGAATAAAGAGACAAAATTCAAGTTTATTAAAATTAATAATTAATTTTATTATTTATCTACTGCAAAAAATTTTGATAATATGGAAACAAAAAGAGAATATATTAATCATGGAAACTTACTTGCATGATGAAGAAATCTAAAATTAATTACTACCAATCACTGATAGAAGTGTAATAAAAAATTGTGGAAAAGTTTAAAGTTAATTATAGTGAAGCAAATAAAAACTGTAGATGATAACGTAACGAGTAAACCAATTAAAATTGTTGAAACTTTTAATTGCCTAATTCTATAGTCAAATAGGGAGTTCACTGATTAACAAAATAAAAATAATTCAGACTATAAATGAAAACAGGCAAAATCATCAAAATCAATTTTTCTCTAGCAAACCAATCATTGTGAAATTTAGCTAGTGCTATTATGCAGTTGAAGGATGCAACATCCACAGGTATTGATCTAAAATCTGCAAAAAAAATCTGATTAAAAAAATTGCCTTTTATTTATAAGCCGTCGAGTTTTTAAATAAATTTGTCAATAGCTAAGGAGTATTACCAATGTTATTTAAACACGCATTAATAAAACCTATATTTAAATCCGGCGTTAGATTAAATGTTACAAATTGCAGACCAAAGTCGCTGTTGAATAACTAGTCAAAATTGTTTATCTAAATACAATATCCTATCAAAGCAACAATATGGCTTCCAAGAAGCTAGCTACATTAGCGGACGATGCAATGGGTAAATTAACTGCTGAAATTTATAAATTTGTATCTTCGTTGACTTGGCTAAAGCATTTAACACATTCATTGAAACACTTAAGGGCGTTGGGTTTAGAGGTGTTACTTAGCGGATAGAGTACAAAGTGTTAAAATTAGTGACCAAGTAAGTTCCAAAAAAGTGATGAAATTCGGTGTTCCGCAGGGCACTGTTCTGGGACCGATACTTTTTAACATATATATTAATGATTTGTTTAATCAATCCTCGCTAGGTAAAATTATTTTACTGATGATACAGCAGTATTCTACACATCAGATAATTGGTTAGATTGGAAAATATTGCTGAAAAGGATTTCACTAAAATAATACATTTTTTAAATTCAACATACCAAAAATGAATACTAAAAAGACTTTTTTCTTACTGTTTGCTTGTTACAACAATGTATTATTACCAAATTATAAAAAGCTTAATTTCCAATTATATACAATTAAATAATTAGTGAAAAAGCTGAGAAACTTAGCTATGGAATAATAAAATAGGTGGAGTAACTAACATTCATTTAAAGAAGCTTACATGCAGGCTGGAGTGACTACTAAAGATTATACATAACAAAGATTGTTGGCACCTATCATAGTAAGCGCAATAAAAATCTTTTTAAATATTTTTAGTGTACTTTGACAAATTCAGAAGAATACTACCTTAAACAACATTTTTTTTTCGAATTAGCAATAACTGCATTTTCTACCCTTTTTTTATCAAGTGCATTAAGGGCAGACCTTGGTTTTACACTTGACTCAAAGCTGAAATATTTTACGCTGAGAACACTATCGGACAATAAATTGACAATGAAAATACCTTTTAACAGAATAAAATTTCTCAACACAAGAAAAGGCAATAATATTCTGTTGAGCATTTCTTCATTTTGACATCTATCAACAATTAACAAAATCTTCAAAGCCTATTTTTCCAGACAAAAATATCACCATGTGATATATTTTGCCTGTCACTGTATGTTGTTGTTTTTCTGAAAGTACAAGGAAAATAAGACATTTTTATAGACGCTCTGTAGATGGTCTGTTTTTAGAATATCTTAAAAGTTCTTATATATTATATAAACATTTTATATTTTAAGTTTACACTTTCAGACTTCATGTTGTATTCAGGGTGATTCAGAAAAAAAATTGTTTGTATGTAAGGGGACCCTACAAATACTATTTTGTAAAAGAAATCAAAATGAGCAGTGTGAAAATGATTTAAAAATACTCTTCTGCACGGCACTGGAAACTAGTCCACTGTAAAACCTGATAAGGCGGCAAAGCATGCAATCGGCGACCGGACAAAGAATGGAAAGAGATTCCCAAGGAAAGAAATAAATAACATTTTATAACACCTATTTTATACAGCAAATTCAACTGTTTTTGTCGCTATTGTTATTAATGATTAATATAATTAATCTGTGGTTTTAATTAATAAAATAGTTTGACATACCTGATGTCACAAGAAAATTTTGGACCTGTCTTACCCAGTTTCTACAAACTAACACATATATTTCTGCTTCTTGTCCGTTTTTAACTCGTAAGTTATTGACAGCAACTATGACATTGTACCCTCGAAATTAGGTTATCGTAGAAACACTTCACGTAGACAAACAAACTTTATTGTCACTCTTGATTATACAAGAAATATCCTTCGAACAAATTTCGCAACTGTCAACGCTTTACTTTGATGTTTGTCAATCGCCTTCGACTGCTCTATACAAAATGACTCCAGCGGCGAAAATGATCTGTTTATATATGTTTTTAGAGTTCTGGAAGTTTATGAGATCTCGAGAACCTGTCGAGAAACAAATAGAATATAGCCTGGAATGTTCCGGAAAACGTCAAAATAAAGGCATCACAAAAATTACAAATTCTAACATAAACAGAAACGTAATTTACAAACTAACGAGGTAGGTGAACTTCAATTATAAATTCTAACGTAAATAGCAACATAATTACCAAACTAAGAAGGTAGGTGAGCTTTCATAACAATACGTTCGCGTAAATCATCAATAAGGTATCCACTTCGGAGCGATACACTTGATGTTTTAAATTTCCTCAGTCCAAATGATCGTGGCGGCTATGATATTGGTCCTCATTGTTCAATCCGTTGGTACTTGGCCTGTACATGGCACGGATATAATTGAGCCTCGTGTATCAATATATCTCTTTCATGATTCGGTTTCAAATACCCCTCGCGTTGCATACACTTGCACTCATTGCACACCGCGGTAAAAGTAGCTGCATTTGGCACATATTTACCGGGAAATCGTTCTGCTAAAGCATTTTGACATTGCCATAAATTAGAACAATATGCATCAACATCGAGTTGCTATACACATAAACCACGTAAAATTAATGTTAAGACTGGCATTATAAAAATTTTAATACCTACATAAGTAATCGGATTTCAATATTCAGAATCGCCTGGCTAGAGACTACAGTAGCCCAGCGATGCAAAGGTTGAAAATACTACAATTTTAATATTTTTTTACTCGAAAACTTACTTACTTACTTTACAATGTTAGGTTTGTTTTTGCAGCAGTTGGAAACGGTTTGAAACTATCATAAATGTTCGTCTAACTATTTATTGCGTTAAATTCAATGGTAATGCGTTCTCAACTTAACTTGTCGAATATTTCTGACAGCTTCAAACCATTTCCAACTATTGCAAAAACAAACCTATGACTCCATTTTTCATGACGCATCTATTCCTATTTCTTTTTAGATAAGTCCTGAATCACCCTGTCTGTATAGAGTTGTTTTAGGCAATAGTGAGTCGTGACTGACGTGGATGTATATCTACTTAATATGACATAAGTAATGAGAAAATTACACTATAAATAAAGTACACTTGTTTTTAAAAGTGTAATATATTTTATTTAATAACACAATTATTATTTTGTTGATGAGATATTTATAATATCCCATTAAATACAAAAAGGCAACTTTGCGCCTCAGTTGTAAGATAAAATTTTAATACAATGGCTTTTGTAAGAAGACTTCTGGAAGACAATGTACCTGCACTAGTCTGGGATATGTCTGGAACATGGCATAATTGAAAGTAAAAGGAAATGGTAGTTTTAGTTGTTTAACTCTGGCGTGACCCGGAGAACACGGTTTCGAAGAAGCGAAACACGAAATATGGGCGATGTTCTGTCTGTTCACCCAGGAAGAGCCAGACACAAGGCCAGTTCGCTTTCACTGTTTATTTCCTGACCTAACCACCAGATTACCGTCCTGCATGGTTTGGGAGAATTTAACCTCGCCATTAAATAAAAACAAGTGCCTCGCTGTCATACAGATATCAATAATGTTTTTTTTAAGAATTAAACTTTTACCATCTTGTAGGGGGACAATTTGGGCATCCGAAATGGACTTTTACAACTTTTTTCAGTACAGACAAACTTTTTAAAATCGAATTTTCGATGTTTCGGACGTTATTTGACAATTATGTTTTTCGTAACATAATATCGTGTTTGTAAATCAATGATTTTATCTATATTCATAATTTCTTCACAACTCGTATAAAAAACTATAGCGCGTGCACACCAATTTTTTATAAAGCCTTTTCAAGAAAATTAATTCCAAATTCGGCGCCATCAAATTTGCGCATTAAAAACTTTGCAATGCAGAGAGCTACATTAATTATTACACATTTATATGTAGTTATGTTAAGCCACATTTAGTCAAAAGTAAAAAAAAATGTTTTTTTAAAGTTTACTTCGTTAGCTGTTGCGGTTTTGAAGAAATTGAATTTTGTATGTGCGCCGTGTGAATAGTTACTTGCGATGCAGAATATGTTTTCGGAAATAGGATTTAGCGCATTCACTCGACGGATTAGAAAAATATATTTTTTTGTATATATTGTGTGTCTCGAATTGCAGAAGCCAAACTTTAACAGGTGTTAAAACTTTTTAAATTAAGAAAATAAGTTCATATGGGTAGGGAAATGCTTAGTTTCTAAGATACAGGGTACCAAAAATTTTGAAAAAAATATATTTTTTTAATTAATGACCTCAATAAAGATAAAAATTTGAAAATTAGCACAAATATTTTTTACTTCATACTGCTTTTTTGCACTATCCTATTTCCGAAAACATATTCTACATCGCAAGTAGAGCGGTGAACATACAAAATTCAATTTCTTGAAAACCGTAACACATAGGGAAGTAAACTTTTTAAAAAAACTTTATTGTCTACATTTGCCTTGATATAACAATAGATAAATTTTAAATAATTAATGTTACTCTCCGCATAGTGAAATTTTTATGCACAAATTTACTGGCGCCGACTTTAAAACCTTTATACCCAGCGACATGTTGTAATTTCTTGATGGTAATAAACTAAACTGACACTGAAACTGAAAACTAATTTCCTCGAAAAGGCTTTAAGTTATGAATAATTGGTGTGCAGCATTAGAAGCGCTATAGCTCTTTCATACAAGTTGTGAAAAAATTATGAACATAGGTAGGTAATTAAAAATTTACAAACGCGATATCCAACATGTGACGCTATGGTCAGACAAATGTAGTAGACTGTATGAGTTCTGGTAAATTAAAAATCAAGCACAACTTTAACGGATTTGGAAAAGGCTTACCTAACTGTCCTTTTGTAGCCAAACGAAGGAAGGGCCCTTCAGGATCGGCACACGACACGGCACGTTCACAACTTTCGCCGACCGTATTCTATGAAAAACATAATTGTCAAATAAACTCCAAAGCAACTCAGAAGAAGGTGGTAATATGAAATATTACCAATAGAGGTTATCCAAAATTAAATTGTGTAATTTTCATATAGTCAGGATGAGTCAGTGGTATGAAAACAAAACCAATCTTGGGCTTGGGGTGAATAATGTTTAGGAGCAGTACCTACATTTTCACACCAGCAAAACTTTTTTCCTTTATTGTTATGGCTATGGCACGGCAACATTTACAACATTTTTCTTCGTGTATCTGGTAGTTATTTTAATTTATAAGGTTCTTATAAGTTCAATTAGCTATAGTTACATTTTGTATTCATTTAAGTACATATTGCTTATATTAAGATAAGTTTACTTAAATGGGTTTTTATTTATCCAAATAACGTAGCAGAATTTTGTAAAAACCCTTTAGAGATACCCTGTATATTAAACAGAAATAGGAACTTCCATTTTGTAACATTGATATATGATATGTCGAATATAATAATAATTCCACACAAAATATAAAAAAATATATATTCTCTTTTTTACTTAACTTATAAAACCTCTGGATCGGAATAAAATCTTAATGTTTGTGATATTTTTCAGACATTCACTTTTTTATATATACATCTGTATCAATTAATTCCATAAATTTAATATATATATCACACTATTAGCGTTTAATTCCATACAACAGACTTGTTTTAGCTTTTCCTAACAGAAGAGAAAAGTAAATGATGTAATCAAATCTGATACTGAAGAAAAAAAAAATATTGTGACTGTAATACTATTTTGAATAATTATAAGCAACAGAATGAACACAACTAGCTTTTTCTTAACGCATAATAACATGTTTCTACAGTTACATACAGGGTGATTCCGAAATATTACGACCTCTTCAAATTGAGCTTAAAATTTTGATTATTGGAAATATCTTCAGATCCTCTTAGCCGATTATAATGGAATTTGGTATGGGATTGTAGATAGTCTATATGAACATTACTAAGAAAGTAGTTTTGTCAAATAGGTACCATACGTAAGGTATGAAAAAGTTATTAAAGCTGTAGTGTAACCATTGGCAAATACAACTGAAAAATTCGTAAACAAGATGTAGAATCTATAATTGATAAGGACAAGAGGAATGTTTCTCTAAATGCTAGAACAGATGTTTTCTTTATTTAAGGCTTGATATTCTACAAAAAAATCTCAGGTTTATGGTACTGTCTTTGGCAGTGTCACTCAATCTGTTTCAATTACCCTTTTCATTTTATGCATTCATAATTTTTCAAGTTTGTCAATGGTAGTACTACAATTTTAGCAACGAAAATTAAGCTTCAAATGAAAAAAGTAACCAGTACTTTTGCACTAGGAAATAATTCAGAAAAAGAGAAGGAAATTAAAAGTGGCATTGCGCATAACTAGCGCCCTCTGTGGTACTTGACAAAATTACTTTCTTAATAATGTTCAAATAGACTATCTAGAACCCCATACCAAATTCCATTAATATCGTTTTAGGGATTTCGGAGATATTTGCAAAAAACAAAATTTTTGGTCAAATTTCAAGGGGCCCTAGGGCCCCCAAAAATTAGAATTCGGGGAAACAAAAGATACGGGTCACATAATTTCTCATGCAGATTAGAATCGCCCTGTATTTCTAAATCACCCTATATGTTTTACTGTTTGAGTTTGAATCGGTTTTATATTGAATTGTACCTGCTAGAATCAAATAATAAATTTTCGCTTTCTATAACCGATAGTAGTCGTAGTGCACGGTAATGATATCTGAATTTTATTTTGAAGGTAAACTGCCCCCCAATGGCTCTCTTACGTTAGTTTTAGTGTTCCATACATACTGTTGAAAACTATAAAAAATAGAGATATGCAATTGAATTGTTGTCCATAATGGGTGTTTCCTTAGTTGTAATTTACAATCTCCATAAAACTTTAATGGCTTTCTTCAGTTATCAGCATTTAATTTTCTTTTGGTAAAGAAATATGTGCTTTTCTCTTTATTATGTAATAATGTGGGTAAACTGGATATGGACATGGGACATGGATATGGTTGTTAGAGAAATAACCACTATATTACGTAGTGGTAGGCTGTCTACTAATAATACTCATATCTATATAACTAATCCGTTAAAATACCTGCTATAAGTGTAACAAATGGCAGGTATATTGAGATTTGATGTACAGTGTGTCCAATTTTCGTGGTAATCGCATGGTTTCTCCTATTTCCAACGGAGATAGGGACTTGCAAGTTTCACATTCCTGATCTACTTTTTTGAGAAAAGAAGGATGGCGCAAACAGAATGTCCGTATCTTCTTTTGTTTCTGAGATACAGGGTGAAATTGAAAATTTACCATTTTACGGCACATCGCGTATCTTGCTTATCCTGCAACATATCAACAATCTGAAAATGGCTCCTTATAGAACTTTTTACGTAGAATCCATTGGCGTACTTAGTTTATTTGTCAGGGTGCTAGTTTTTGAGAAAAATAGGTAACTTAGGTTTTTTTAAATGGAACGCCCTGTATATTTTTACACCGTTCGATTCAGCTCGATTTACTCTTTTCAAAAATATAACATAGTATGTAGTTATTTTTAATGCTTTCGCCATAATCTGCAATTAAACTTTTTATCTTGTACATTAGCTCTATTGAACCTTAGAATGCTATGGAAGCTAAACAAAAAACTATTCTACTAGTACCTGTCAAATTTATTGTGTTTATCCAGTACAAACGTAAAGCTTTTCACAAATTTCTCTTGATCAATAATACAAGTATGGCAGTAAACCAACGTTTTGAATATTATGAAAAGTATGATATGCTTCGTTGTTTCTTTGAACGTCAAGAAAATGCCGATGATGCATCTGAACTTTATTTATTACTAAATTTCTACTAAACTTACTTAGTAACTTACATTCAAATTTTTGTAGATATCCAGAGCGCAGGCAACCAAATAAAGTGATATTTTTTAAAATGAAGTCAAATTTGTTAAATTATGGTTCCTTTTGTAAACCCAGACCTAAAATGTATAACAAGGAAAATAATGAAGTTGACAATATCAATGTATTGGCTATCGTAGAGGCTGCTCCCAAAACTTCTTGTAGAGAAATACAAGAGCATGTAGGTGTGACAAAGTCCCGGATACAAACAATATTACATAAAAATAAATTCAAGCCTTATAAATCAAAAATAGTGCATAGGTTACGCCCCGGTGATGCAGAGCGACGCATGAATTTTTGTAGATGGTATCTGGAAAATATTCAGAATGACATAAACTTTTGCAGAAAAATCATTTGGTCTGACGAGTCGTATATTAGCAGTGCTGGTATTTTCAATAGACACAATACTAGGCACTGGTCTCAAACAAACGAATTTATTACATTCACCCGTGAACAGCAAGGCAGATTTGGCTTCAGTGTATCTTGCTTTATACTTGGGGGCAGAATAAAATACAAAATTTTCGAAGAAAGACTGTCTGCCGTCCGATATTTACAAATTTTAAGAAATAATTTGCCAGATTTGTTGGATGAGATCCCCTTGGGACATTTGCCTGGAATATACTTTCAGCAGGATGGGGCTCCAGCTCACAATTCTCACAATGTGACTCAATATTTAAATGACAATTTCCCGGATCACTGGATTGGTACCAGAGGACCCGCAAACTGGCCTCCTAGATCACCTGACCTATCTGTGCTCGATTTTTTTCTTTGGGGTTTTATAAACAATAAAATTTATAGTGTGCGTCACGAGACTAAAAATGATCTTAGAGTTGCAACCCAACAGGCATTTACAGAATTGCAAGAGCGGCCTATTATCATTATTAATGTCTTGAATAGTATAAGAAAAAGATGTGAAATATGTATTACGAAAAATGGAAATGTGTTTGAACAGTATTTAAAACATAATGTTAATTAGAGTAGCAAAAAATTATTTAGTTAATTTGTTATTTGTTTATTTTATTATTTATTAGGTAGTTAGTTATTTGTTCTCTTATTTATTTATTTATTCTCTTTATCCTTTTGTTATATCCTTAGCCAATATAAGAAATATAAGTTCATCTGTGGTTTACTTAAACCTACCAGTAAAAATAATAATAAAAAAAGATATTATTATTATAATTAAAATCATCTATTGAATACATCATGAAATAAGCTACAGCCTGAAACTAGATCTCAACAAGAGATCACAGAAATTTACACCAACATGAATATTATTATTATTTTGTTATTTGTTAGTTGTATATACCGGTTTGTTTATTTATTTGCATATTCTTTTACTTTAAAAACTGTTTACCTTATTTATTTACTTACTACATTTCATATCCTGTGCCTTCATATAATATTGAATTGATATTGAATTTCAGACAGCATCTATAAACTATTTTTGAAAATTACATTTTTGTAAAAATGTTTGTGTTATGGTTAGTTTACCTCGATAATATCAAAATCGACTTTAATTGCAGATTATGGCGAAAGCATT
This sequence comes from Monochamus saltuarius, assembly GCA_025584915.1. Taxonomy (NCBI): domain Eukaryota; kingdom Metazoa; phylum Arthropoda; class Insecta; order Coleoptera; family Cerambycidae; genus Monochamus; species Monochamus saltuarius. The sequence goes on along the minus strand of CM046724.1, from coordinate 20,839,405 downwards.
AAAAATAACTACATACTATGTTATATTTTTGAAAAGAGTAAATCGAGCTGAATCGAACGGTGTAAAAATATACAGGGCGTTCCAAATAAAAAAACCTAAGTTACCTATTTTTCTCAAAAACTAGCACCCTGACAAATAAACTAAGTACGCCAATGGATTCTACGTAAAAAGTTCTATAAGGAGCCATTTTCAGATTGTTGATATGTTGCAGGATAAGCAAGATATGGGATGTGCCGTAAAATGGTAAATTTTCAATTTCACCCTGTATCTCAGAAACAAAAGAAGATACGGACATTCTGTTTGCGCCATCCTTCTTTTCTCAAAAAAGTAGATCAGGAATGTGAAACTTGCAAGTCCCTATCTCCGTTGGAAATAGGAGAAACCATGCGATTACCACGAAAATTGGACACACTGTACAGTGTGCAACAGCGCAGTTGTCAGATCCATTTTTAAAAATTTTACATTTATTGATTTACTCAATAAATGTATCAATAAACTGGCCAAATTACATTGATGTAAGCCTAGTTCAAATAAATTGGCCATAACGGCTTAAACGGAAGTAAATTTATTTACCAATTTTGGTACATAGTACATAATTTAGATATACCTAGTTATGTATATGTAGTTAAAGATTGAATTCATTTAATTTTTAAATTTCTAAAAAAATTTCATAATACAAAGTTGTTTGTAAAACAGGAACAAATTTAAATTTGACGTGTAAATTTTTTCGTAAATAATAAATATTGGAAGTAAAACTGAAACATTATCAACACCAACGCATAGTTTTAACTGTTATCAAATTCTATGTGACAGTGTTGTATCGCATCGGAATATTGTCTCGAATTTTATTTTTCATTAAGTAATTATTTTGATAAATACATACACACCATATTTTTTCTGTTTTAAATACTTTTTTTTATGGGGAATGACTTTTCAGAATACCAGAACAATTCGTAAATACACTGTATACAGGGTGTTTCAAAACAAAGGCGAAAAATTTCAGGGGGTTGTTGAAAATAAAAGGTAGTTTGTTATATAAACGTTGGGTCACAAGTCAACCATTAGGGAGATATCGCGTTGCAAAGATGGCGGAAAAAAGAGTGTTTTTATTGTTTTTCTCGGAAACGAAAAGCGTGGGAATGGTAAAATTGTGTGGAAGTGTTACCATGATCAATAGACACTTGTGACATATTTTTTCACTTTTTGAAAATAATTGGAAACTACCCCTTTCAGTTTTTTTAACTATACTTTCAAAAAACTTCCTTAACGACGTAGAAAAAAATAAATTACCTTAAGCCGATTCATTTAGAAACTTTTTTCTCTCTTATATTTTTTTGATAAAAGTAACTGTTTCGACGTTAGAAAATAAAATGTAAAGTATTGCACGTCGGGAAGAGGCAGTTTTACTACACCAATTATTAGGAAAAACTAGTTGGCTGCTGTCAATTTCTGGATGTTTCCATTGTTGCTTTGACAGATAGCAAATGGTTTGTACTATTTTAACATTTTGAGAGTGGTTTACGGGATAATTTGCCTTTCGTTGTGTGATGTGTTTGATTACGGAGTACGTTGGGATTCATTGTCGGCATCTTCAGTGGTGACTCCACGGCAGGGTTGGGATTGCTATAACAATCGTAACAGATCTATTACAATGCATAGACTGTCATTACGCTATTACGACAAACCAGAAATTATGCTCGATCTATTACAAACTAAAGAAAACAGGTAAATTCTATTACACTTTTTCGGTTTTTTAATTTTAGTAATAAAGAGTACGTGATTCACAAATAATCCTTTTCTATGAGCCCTCTGTCAATAGTCGATGATTTGCACCCTATTCTTTTGTCTGTAGTCTGGGTATGTGACTCCCATGCTTTTTTACTGTTTTGTGCTATGTGTGATGACTGAAATGTTGAATTTGGCATTCTGTGTTGTGATTTTGGCAGCTAATCTGTAATAACATGATACTTTTGCATTGCAGGAAGAAATAGAAACATTAACATTTTAATATCGATGTTAATCTGTGTTGAGCAGCTGTCTAAATTACATTTTTTATATATTATATTCCATAGAGTTATAATAACTCTATGATATTAACGTTGTTATAAATGATTGTTATTGTTTTTACTGACTTTTCAAGAAAAAGTTTTCCCGAAGACTGCGATGTTGATTTTTATTTTTAAACAAATATGTTTTTGTTATTTTCTTATAAATTTAAAATAAATGTAAATATTTTATTCGGTATATTTAAAATGTAAAAACTATTATGTGATTTGTGTCAGAGACCATAGACCATAGACAAAATATAAACCATAGAAACCTGAAACGAAACCATTAAAATTAAATTTATTTGCAGAAACTCCAGTAAAAAAATCTATTACCAATCTATTACATTTTGCATGCAGGATGTTATTACAAATCTATTGTAGTTCTGTCCCAACCCTGCTCCACGGCGGTCGCGGCGAAGCTTTTGCATAGTCACCACTGAAGATGCCGACAGTGAAGAGCGGCGAAACGTTTGGAAGAATGGGATGCGACCAGTTACAGCGGCGGCTACGGAACGCCTCGGAGGACCACCATTATCCGAGGAACGGTTCCGACCGTAGCAGTCGTAATACCAACAATAGGAACCAAAATCAATATATGGATAGGCCCAGAGACACCAATAGCGGGTCTGTCCCCACAGAGCCTGGCCCGAGAGCAACCAGGGCAGGTAAAATAATCCCGGCTAATACTAGGGATATGCATTTTAACTCTGTTTCTGGCAGCTACCATTTACCGAGGTCACGACATAACAACACGGAAAATCACCATGTATCAAATCAATTTCTCGTAATTTATATAGAATATAGAAATATAAAATATAAAAAATAGAAACAAACAAAAACAAAAGTAGCAAGAAATAACTGTAAAAATATTTAAAATCTCGTTATTTTTAACTGGAATATTAACTTTCAGGAGGGGAAAGCTGTCCCCCCTTGCCCCCCTCCCGGCGTCCATGGTGCCATACAGTGATCAATGATAAGAGCAACATAAACTATATGTCTGAGAACGTAAAACCTAATAAGGATTTTTGAAGTAATTAAAGTTCAGAATGAATTCAGAAGGACAAATAAAGAAACAGAAGATACAAAATGCCAAGCATTGTTCAAGTGATGGGGGTGCGAAAAGATACTGAAGCTTATAGCGAGGATATTTGGTACAAGAAGGGTTAAAAGAATACTGTTGGAAGAAGAGGGCGACAGAGAAAAAATGGTTTGAGGAAAAGATCGGAAAAAAGATGATAGATTTGGGAGAAGTAGGAGGAACTGGAAGAAAGAGGATATATACCGAACGAAATAAAAACAAACGAAAGTACAAGGCCAAGAGCCATGTAGTCTGTAGATCTGACATATTATTAATCTTTATTATCTGTTCAGTTTTTTATAGCAGTCATCGTTCAGTATAAAATTATATAGAATTATATTCTATGAAAACCATTAGTTTTTCATTTCCAATTTAAATAAAGTTTGAAGTCTGTTTGTTCTTGAGCAAAATACTTCATTTTAAGTAGACTATTCGTCTTGTTGTTTTTATTCAGTTCCATAGCAGGTACACCCTATATACGATTTAATTTGGCATCGCGTCTTAATTTTTGTACATTTTAAGTAGGTATATGAAAGGTGAGTTTATATCTTCCACGGTCCGAATACAGAGCATGTGATGCTTTTCGGTTCTGCCAAGGAGAAAGGATAATGTTATTAGGATGATTTCTTTTATATATGAAGTATATAATCTTTTAAGACGCCGCGCGGTCGATAGTTCGCCGAAGAAGCTACTGCTGCTAGTTAGTGAAGTGAAAATGAGATTATATTTAATTGTAAGTGTCTTTATTTTAATAGTACCGGATAAGTAAGTTTAATTATAAGAAGTAGGTTGTGATTAAGAAATGTGCTACTTAGTTTCCTGGCAAATTAGCATTTAACCGTGATACACATACATTTAGGAGTTCATAAAAATGTTTGTATATTTTTTATATTTTAACAAATTTATAGTTTAATTTTTGACAAAAGCTCGTAGCAATAAGACGATTTTTTAAACATAAAAATGAAATAGATTTACTGAAATTTATTTATGTTAAGAGAACTGTCAATGTATTTCACACAATACAGAGTGATTACATTTAAGATCGCAGTATTTCTTACCATAAAATTTAAAAAAAATATTGTGTTTTTAGGTACAGAAATCTCGAAAAATAAAACATGCAGAATAAAAGTAAAATCAACAAAAACATTGTTGACAGATCTTTGAAGGATTTCTGTACCTAAAGATGTGTTTATTAGACCACTTTTTCTCGTTATTTATTCGTTTTACATCGGTATATGAAAATTCACATGTGGCATGAGATAACATGTTATTTGCTTTATTCACTTACTAAAGATCTACAATATTTCAAGAATATGGCGTCATTACGTTGTACGTTGTACAATCTCCTAAATTAAAAATAGTGGTTAACCGTAATATAACACAACCAAATTTTATAAAGCCATTTTCACTAGTAAAAAAAATATGGAACAAATAATAAAAATCAAGTTTCCAATATTTTTAGTATATTTCATTAACAATTCTACAGATAATCAGACACATCTTAAGAATTAGCTTAATTTTAAAATTTGATTAACATGAATAATCCCACACATTTTATAAATTAAGATTTAATTTTCCTATAATTGCTATTAATGGAGTCATATGTATGTTCTTCGATACTAAATATCTAAGTACTCTATTTTTAAACTAAGATGAGTGATTAAATTTTCTTAAACATTAGTTAATTTGTCGTCAAGTTTACATATCCGCACATAAACTTCAATGTCAACACTGCCAAACTACTGTCCCTTAAAATGTCAGTTATATTAATCTAAGATTAATGATGCCACTTTGTAAATTTATTTTGTGTCTATTCTGCCTCCTTGTTAATCCAAAATCAAATAAAATAGTTATTTTCATAACTCAGCAACGCGTATTTTTCCTGTTTTTTTCAAATTTACCACCAAAATGATCTAGTTATATTTTCTAGCTACATTTCTCTGTGTATACAGGGTGTCCAGAAACTCTCTGACAAACGAAGACCGGAGATTTCTCAGATTATTTTAAGACAATTTAACCCAATTCACCTAGTCCGAAAATGCTTCCTAAGGGAACTAGAGCTCGTTGAAGATGGCGCCTTGTAAATAGTTTTGTTTAAATACCTCCAGAACGCTTCTACTTAGAAAAACAAAAACTGGTACGCTTGTTTAGCCTTCAGAGATGAATCGATTCCATCAATTGCGATTTTTTAGTACCGGTCATATTTTAACGCATAACTTCTTTGTATTTAACTTTTAAGCATTTGTGACACTAGATTATTAACGAAAAATTTTCAAATCCATTTTTCTAGAAAACGGTGTATCCTAATGACTTAAAGTAAGAGTACCTTTTAGTACTAGAATACCTGAAAATTTAATAATCTAGTGTCACAAATGCTTAAAAGTTAAAGACAAAAAAGTTATGCGTTAAAATAACCGCTGACCTACCCAAAACGGACGCCTATGACCGGTACTAGAAATTCGCAATTGATGGAGTCGATTTATCTCTGAAAGCTAAACAAGCATACCAGTTTTTGTTTTTCTAAGTAGAAGCGTTCTGGAGGTATTTAAACAAAACTATTTACAAGGCGCCATCTTCAAAGAGCTCTAGTTCCCTTAGGAAGCTTTTGGACTAGGTGAATTGGGTTAAATTGTCTTAAAATTATCTGAGGAATCTCCGGTCTTCGTTTGTCAGGAGAGTTTCTGGACACCCTGTATATCTAAAATAATCTGACTAAATTCACTATTGAAAAATGATGTTTTTGGTTCGTAAATTTGACATAATGAAATGATTAAATGATTTTCAAATTTATTCTTGAACATATCCTAGCCTGTTATCATGTTTCATAGTTCTTCTTTTCATAGTAGATGAAGTGCCAAACTTAAAATTTTTAAAATTTTGGAAATAGTTCCAGAAAGATACCGTGGGTGGTAAGTTCTTCTAGGAAAAATAGTGGGAATAGTTCATATAACTTTTTATTACTAATGTAACATCTCACAATTGTCTTTAAATCATCTGAAGATAAATATATCTATCAAATTTGTACACAAATTAATACCAACAGTTTCTTGAAAAAAAAAACAGCAGTGATGTGGATGAGGGTAGTTCCATAGGTATGATTATTATAAAAGAAATATGTATTTTTTTATATCAATGACTGTAATCAAAGATGTTGAAAAAATTATATATATTTTTTAATGAAAATACTAATTATAAATTTATGGAGAAAGTGATTTATATTGCCCTACATAGAGAGGATATCTATTAATAATTAATTCTTATAGTTATATTAATTTATTTACAAATTTGTAGGATTTCGTTATATTTAATTTATAAATATTTATACTAGCATACATGAACAACAAAATTTAAAAATGATAAATCAGTAATTTTACGTGTCCTAAATATATCTCATATAGAACAAGATATAATTTATTGCAAGTTACACTAAACTATGCGTAATATTAATTTTGGAAAATACTATTTGCTTCTAAACCCACAATGAAAGAAAAAATATTGATCAAATTCGGCTTTGTCATGTCATTCAATTTAACAAGTTATTAAAATCCCACCTATCAATGCCTGATTGAAATTGTTGTAACTTCCTCATATCATTTTTGGAACTGACTTGAGGAATTATTACGTAAATGAATTGACAAGCAAAAATTAAGCTGTAGAAACTGGCATAGAAAACGGTGGAATTTATTTATCAGGTGGATTCACATAACAGGTTCTATTAAATTAACCGTTATTTATCTGATTGTCTGTGCAGATTTCCCCGAATGAGGTAAAATCAAGCTATGACTTCCGCTTTTTTTTGTTTTACGCACATGTGACGCTTTGCCATAGAAAGCCATGAAAGTGAAAGTCATTTAGATAACCTCGAATATTTATTACATATTCACAACAGGACAAAAGAATCTCCTTACTTTAATTGCATTAGTATTAATGCAAATAATTTGTTAATTGCATATATTATATTAATAATTTCTCGTCCAGTTAGAACATATAGCGGTTTCTACGTGCATGTAAATTTATTCATTTAATGACTGCACTCATAAAATATAGGTTATCTAGTGGTACTTTTGTGATAAGGAAAACTATTGTTAAAATTGGACAGCATGTGGCAAGACTTTGAAAATGTTCTCATTTGTAATAAGTTGCTAAACCGTCCTTTTTCAGTAACATACGATGTATTATTGTATACTACATATCTTGACATTAATCGGCATTGACAAAACAATGTACTGTTTTCACACACAATCCATCCAATCTGTCTTATATAAAATATCTATCAAATTTTGTTGCAATTTCTATTTGGTGTGAGAAATACAACAGCTTAGTGTTAAGGATATTTTATACAATTTTTTTTAATGTACAGCGGACTCTTACAAATACAATTTTATAGAAAAAAGCAAAAAGGGTAGTTCGAAAATGATTTAAAAATACAATTCTGTACTGCATTGGAAACTAGTCCACTGTAAAACCAGACTTTGCGCAATGCTACAGTCGGCTACCCCCCAGCGCCAAAGTGTATTAAAACATGAACGGATAAAAAATGGAAAGTATTTGCCAAGGAAAGGAATAAATAAAATTTCATAGCACCTATTTTATATCAGCTAATGCAACTGCTTTTACGGCTATTGTTATTATTAATTAATTAAATTAATTTGTGATTTATTAATAAAATAATTGGATATAACTGATGTTACGACAACTATTCAAAATTTTGTCCACCGATGTGTAAACACATTTAGAACACTTTTACCCAGTTTCTACGAACTAACACAAATGTTTCTGGTTCTTGTCCGTTTTGAACTCGTAAGTTATTGACAGCAGCTATTTGTGTAAATCATTAATAATATTCACTTCGGTGCAATACACTTCAATTTTTAAATTTCCCTACAAAAAAGTCCAAAGAATTTAAGTCAGGAGATCGTGGCGGTCAAGGTACCTACTGGTCATATCTTCCAGAAGTCCATGCAGATAATTTCGAAGAAACTCGAGATACTGAACCTCATCCATTCAATCTGGCAATACGAATGGTCCAATCAAACGATCGTCAACAATCTCTGCCCAAAATTTAAGAAAAAACGCTGTTGGAAATGATCTCGTGGATTTTCAAAACCCCAAATATGAGCGTTATGAATGTCATCCCATTCACTGGAAAAATAGCTTCAATTGTAACTAACACGTCAGCTGTAAATATGGGATTTCGAGCATTTTGTTGCAGTGACCATTTATAAAATCTAAATAATCCTTGGACATGCTCTACATGGTACAGGTATAATTGAGCCTCGAGTATGGTACCCCACACTGTTGATTGGAACATTCCTTGTACTTGTTGAACGATTTGCCTGGAAGTTATTTGGAGATTCTCTTCAACAATCTCTAAAATTTGTTCCTCAGTTGCTGCAATACGCCGTGGATGCCCTGTACCTTATCTATTCCACGATTTGGTTTCAAATTTCCAGTGTCACGCCCGCGCAACATCACGCGGTAAAAATAGCTGCATTTGGTACATGTCTAACGGGAAATCCTTCTGTATACAGACGAGAAGCTGCTAAAGCATTTTGTCTTACTTCCACATACATTAAAACGATATCCATCAAATCCGAGTTGCTATACACGTAACTCATTTGGAAAAACTAATGTAAACACTATAGCAAAAATGTTATTACTTCGATTTCAGTATTCTGCATTGTCTGCATTCCGATGAAGCTAGAAACTACAGCAGCGCAGAGATGTAAAGGTTGAAAATATTTTTTTCTCGGAAACTATAAAGATTATACAACATTTTCTTTATGACATTGACTCCATTTTTCATGACGCATCTATTTTTTTTTTTTTTGGAAAAGTTGTGAATCAGCCTGTATTTACTTATGCTTTCTTGTTTAATAAGAAATGGTGTAATAAAATGTGATGATTTAATTATCGGTAAAAGGAAATGAATAAATCATAATTAATAAAAACTGTTGCTATTGAGAAAAGGAAATAATTAAAAATTTAAATTTTATACTATTATATTATGCAAATCACTAACTGTTAAAATTGTTCCTTTTTTAATTATGGGAAAGGTAGGTAAACCACTTAAAATTAATATTTATTTTAGGTAAGGTATTCTAAATATTTCAGTAATGGTCTGTTAAACTTATATGTTTACTATTCCAATAATGTAAAATTTAACTGTACCTCATCTTTATCAAATCAAGTAGGTATTATGAATGAAACAAAACTTATTTCAAAATTCAACTACACTTTAAGATGTGTCAAGTCTTCATTAATTTCTGTCCCTTATTTCAAAACAGAATTATTTGACTAAAGAATGTCCTAATTTCATTGGATCTTGGAAATTACAAGAGATACAAGGATGTGGTTTTCACTCACTGGACTACTTTGAGAGTACTCGAGAGAGAGAGAGAGAGAGAAATAGAGAAACTTAAGACGCCGCAGTCAGAATTTTTATAAACCTCTTCGTTTTCAAGATATAGGGCAAAATTTTAAAAAATATTTGTATCTCAGAGAGTGGTTGAGATATCGGAATGGTGAAAATTGCTTCTGATAGACTTTTTCACATAGAATTCAGTGGTGTGTAATTTCTCTGGTGTCTGTTTCAAAATTCAGTTGCATTATGAGTTGTCCTTCATAATAATATAACAGTTGCTATATTTTGAAAACTCTCAAAAACAAAAAAAGTTAAATTAATAAAACTGATGTCGCGTGGTACATGGTTGGCCATGCATTTTTGCATATACACATAATGCAATTAAATTGCATACAAGGTGTTCCATTAAATAAGAAAATGTTTAAGTCATATTTTAAAAGAGACATAAGAGAGATAAATTACAAGTACGCCACTGAATTAAAACAAAGTCTATCAGAAGCAATTTCACAATTCTGATATCTCAGCTATTCTTTGAGATACGAAGAACCGTTAAAAGTAGTTTTTTTTTAAATTTTGCTCTGTATCTCAAAAATAAAAAATAGTCTAGTGATGCGAAAACCGTATCCTACTATCTCTTGTAGTTTCTGAGATACCTATCGTGCAATTACAATAAAACTGGGAAACCCTGTTTATATTTATCTAAACAGATAGAAAACCGAGTACAATTTGAAAATTGCTATACAGAGTGTCTCAGTTACGAGTGTTAAAGGAGTTATTTGATATTAAAAAAATTCTGTTGGCGAGGTTTTTAAGAATCTCAATAACTTTTTGTGTCAATTAGGGATCTAATTTTTGGTATATCATGAAATCTTAAGTTGTTACACCTTTTGTTTTTTTTTGTTGTACAGTTTTAAAATACTACCTATTACCATATTGTTCTATTTTTTCAATGTAAATAGGAACACCCTGTATTGTTTTGCTTCAAGTTATGTAAAAGTATTTTTCTCCTGATACAGACTTTGTAGTATTATTTTTTTTACATTTTTGAAATTTTTTCTGGTTTCTCATTGTAGTTGTATAATAATACCTAGGTACTTATGAAGGTAAATACTTAGTCAATTAAAAAATACTAACACACGTCAACTAATATAAAATTATGACAGCTTGATTCAATTGAATTCTATTGTTTATGTTAATTATTTATATTCATGGCTAATATGATGGCGATGAACAAAAACTCTTGAACATCGGAAAAAAATGCAAAAATCTCAATAGTGTAGTTAACTACAACAAAGTCCATATCAGGGCAAAAACAATTTAATTTTGCACAACTTGAAAAAAAATGCAGGGTGTACGGTATATTTAAATTTGTAAAATGTAACTGGGAAATGGAGCACTTGGTGTATTATTTTAGAACTGCTATTAAATACAAAAGGTGCAACATCATAATATTTTATGGTATATCAAACATTAGATGCCTAATAATACGAAAAAAGTTATACTTAAAGATTTTTATAAACCTCATTAACTGTAATTTTTATAAGTTGTTAAATAATTCCAAAAAGGCTGAGTATAGGTAGGGGGTAGAGTATATGTTTTCGACTCAAAGTTTAATGCCCTTCCCAAAATTGCGGTAATACAGAGGATGTTTCATTTGAAATAAAGTAGTTGGCGTCTACTTTCGGTATTTCCGGAAGTAAACTAAAGTTAAAAATATTTTCTTTAAAACACCCCTAGCTGATATACACTGTAGAGCAATTTTTAAATGTATGTCTCACTTAGTCTAAGGTCGACGTGACCCTGTATAAACTCTGATATGATAAATTGCAATCCATTATTAAAAAATAGCATTTTGTTCATATCCCGTCTAATAAGTGAATATAATTTATCAATGCTATTGTTCTAGGTAATATCTCTTGCTACCTTAAATCATCTCAATGAAGCCAAGTTGACTCTCCCCAAAACTTCAAAATCCAAGCCACCCCAAAATGCTATCATCGCTATTCAAATAATCGACCCAAATGAAAACACAACAAGCGCTAAAAACTCAAAACGGACAATAGAATCCTCGTTAGGCTATGGTTATCAAGAAAATTACGCAGGGCCACCAAAGTATGAACTATATAAATATTCACAACATGACATTCCTCCATACAATCCAAGTCAGTATACGGTACAAGCTCCAAGCTATCACACACCAAGCGCAGTACCTAAACCAGTTCAGAATGCAGGAATTTCTAACTTTTATCAGCCAGGAACAATTCTATTTTCCACTATAAACCAGCAAGGACAACTAGGTGAATTATCTTCACAATTTCCATCGTCTTTGGAAAATCATCAGTATCCTATACCAGTTATAATCCTGAGAGTGCATCCAGATCAACTGGCTAGTCCTTTGTATGCCAAACTGCCTCAGAGTCACTTGCACGCGTCTACTATTAATTCCATAGACATAAACTCACTACTATCCAATTATATTGGAAATAGTGTAAAGCAAAAAGGAGTTGTTCAGCAGCAGCCTATTGTTCAACAGCAGTCTATTGTTCAACAACAGCCTATTGCTCAACATCAATCATCTGTTTATCAACAACAACAACAAGAATATGAGAACGGCCAGGCATACGTCCAACCTCAACCAGAGGCAGTGCACTATCAGTCTAATGACTATCAGCCTAATGACTATCAGTCTAATGATTACCAGTCTCAGCAGTATTATCCCCAGTATCAGTACGAAGAGTCCCAAGATGTTACCCAAAGCCAAAGTTACCAAGCTCAGCAAGATACCCATGCTCTTCCAGAACCTCGTACTCCGGATACTAGTGCAGACTACCAATATTCTAATTACCAAGTGCCTTCTCCAGTCTATCAACAGCCTTCCGCTTCTGTTGGAAACTACAAAACGGAATTGTTAACTGACGAAAATTATCCTTCGGACAAGCACACGCAAGTGATATTTAAAAGATCGAAAGGTAGGTAATTTTTTCAAATAATTTTTCAAGCGATACAAAACTGGTATAACTGGTATTCGTTTTTGATCTTAACTAAAACTGACTTTAGTAATATTTCGATATACAGGGTGGTCCAAAAGTAATGGCCCAAAATATTACGATTTAAGCCAACTTGCCTTAATAAAATATTGATAATAAAAAAGATATAGGATGTCAAAGTTGGAATTTAAAAAGTATTTTTTTTGTAAAAATTACACTGTCTTTGAATGTATCAACTTAAAAATTGGGGATTAGATGTTTTTGTATATGAGAAATCATAATCTGCTGTGTATTTCGACGTATTTTTAGAGGGCATCACATTCGCCATATTTGTTACGTAAATGTTAGCGTAATTTTTTTACTCTAACGTTAAAGATCTTAAACCTACATTGTTTTTGAGGAAAAGAAGATATACTTGTCATCAGTCTAAGAAATTGGCTATTTTCGAGAAAATAGCTTCTCAACAATCAACTGCATAGTTCATTTTACAATATTTTAAAGTAGTAGGTGCCAAAATTTCCTTCCCTGCAAATTGGATATGTTGAAGGTAGCCATAAAATTTGCGCTGATGCAAAATAATAATAATAATACCTTTATTGCCCAACAGATTTCTCCAATTATAGGACAACATAATCCAACATATGTGTTAAACATATTACTGTGCTTGAAAATAAAATAAAATAATAATAATGATATCTAATAATAATAATAAAATCTTAAAACTAAACTAAGGCCAAATTATAATTAACATGATACGATATATACCTAGAGATCTAAATCAAAATTGAAAATTAGCAATTATTTTATTAGAGATACTATATAAACTATCAAAATGTATATCACACACTTCTGCAACTACATTAAAACTACGAAACATATTACACAAAGGAGAATTAAACAAAACATTAGTGTTGGTATGAGGTTGATGAAAAGCAATACAATGACGCGTTCTAAAATGAGGTACATGAAATACAATTTTCGTTCATATTTAGGTTGTTTTCCAGGCACCACCGATTAATTTTTTTTAACTGATTTTGCATGTTCTCACAGTCGGAAACAGTACTAACTTTAGAGAACAGCTTAAGGTCATCCGCAAAGAGCAAATAATTACAGTCAATAACAGAACACAAACCATCTATGAACATTAAAAATAGTAGGGGGCTAAATTCGACCCTTGAGGTACACCAGAGGTAGCTAAAAAGTTATTAGATTTTAAACCATTATAAGCCACAAATTGCACCATATCAGAGAGGTATGATACAAACAAATTCAGAAGTGGTAGGCTGAAACCAAATATTTCTAATTTTTCAATCAAAATTCTGTGATCAATACGGTCAAAAGCTTTCGCAAAGTCTGTGTATATTACATCTAACCTGTCCTTGCTCATCTAGAACCTCCGATATATGCTGCGTGAGATGAATTAAATTTGTTGAAGTTGACCTTTTCTCAATGAATCCATGTCGATTTGGAGAAATACGATTACATGCATATGGGTAGACGATGTTATACAATGGTACGAATATTATTTTTCAACGTGCAACGTTTTTAAAATGGAAGTCATATTGATTCTTGCAGTTCCAGATAGTCGTCCTGAATTAGTTTGTAGATAATCCGCAATGTTAACAAATTTTCGTCTTTTTTTCTCTAAATTCCTAAACACATTTTTTAAATTGTTCATTATCAAGTTGTAATCTATTAGGAAATATTCCCAAATATTCTCGTTGCCCAGCACGTCCATTGAAATTTAATTGCCAACAAATAATAGTCACATCTCTCATATTTGAATATTAAAGTAATTGAGATTAACCAAAACTGGATAAATACCTTACATTTAGAAATACTTATTAACTTTAACATCAATTTTGTCTAATAATTGCTAAAATTTAACTTAGTATTGATGCCTACTACGTTAAAATAGTGTAAAAGAACTATGCAGCTGACTGTTGAAAAGCTATTATCTAGAAAATGATCAATTTCTAAGAGTAATGACTAGTATACCTTCTTTCCTCAATAACAATGTAGGTTTAAGGTTTTTTAATAAAAAAACGTGATAACGTTAGGTCCAAAAAAGTTACGCTCACATTTACGTCACAAATATGGCGGATGTGGCGCCTTTCTTTGATTTCTCATATTTAAAAACATCTATTCCCAAATTTTTAAATTGATATAGTCAAACATAGTGTAATTTTTACAAAAATCGCTTTTTAAATTCCAACTTTGACACCCTGTATATTTTTTATTACCAACACTTTATTAAGGTTATTGGCTTAAATAGTAATATTTTGAAGCGAAAAAAACTAGTATATCTATAGGGCATTACGTACACCCTGTATGTATACTAATACAAATGTGAAAGGATAATATAACCGTTCTGTAATATTTTGCTAACAGGAAAACATACTGAGAAATTGCATATTGACAAACAACTTATTTAATCTAAGATTGTCGAACAATTTAATTATACTTCTCGAAGGAATTTTTTGCTAGGCCCGATCTTTAAAATTTAATCATTAATTATCATTTACATCATTATTGGTGTTTTAAGAATTGTATTCATTAGCTTATAAGTAAATTTTGGAAACTGTATGAAAAGAGTAAATATTTTAAAATGGAGCAGCATATGGTTTGGAAAAGAATGATGAGTGTAGGTAGACAAATTTTCTACTTATTTCTATGCCACAATAGAAACTGTTTAAACGCACGAAAACTTTGCTTAACATCTGTAAAATTGATGTAAGTGGTTGATTACAAAATTGACCTTGTAAATTTGATGTCGGCATCAATATGGGATTGCTCTGCAAGTGAAAGTCACGTACTTGGACTTGGATTTATATTAGTAGTTTAATAGCTATTTAATGATTTCAAATAATTTAATATTCATATTAGTAAACATCACGTGAAATAGTCATTTAGAGAAGTTTTACATTTTTTCTCTTATTTTCTCTTTGTTTCTTTGAACATATGCACACTCTTTTTTACTGTTTAAGAAAGGTATTTTAAGCTAATATGTATCAAATCTCCTACAATTCCTATCAATGAAGTCATATGTATGTTCTCTGATACCAAACATCTAGGTATGCTAATGAACATCCACAGACAAAACTCTATTCAATAATTATCTAAAAATTTAATATATTTACTAACCTCTGGAGTGGGAACTCGAAATTCAAGAAATTCAACCACAATAATTGAGATCTCACTTATTTCTGCGTTTTATTTTGGATCGCTTCATCAGGTGGCCTCCTTTAACTTGAGTCAAATATCTAACTATAAAGATGATTATACCAATAAATTAAAATTATTTGAAATTGAATGTCAAAATGAAATATCGGGTTGGGGCTTTTGTCCACTGAGTAGTTAGTTTCACACAATATTGTTAATACCTGAAAATATATGAGAAAAATATGCACACTCGCCACAGCATAAAGGTTTCCAGCCCAGAGCAAATTTAAACAAAATATGATACATATTTTGTTTAAACTTGCCTAACCGCTTGTCTGTCACATATACAGCGTGTCCGGAAAAATGTGGGAAATCTTTGTGGTGCAGATCGAACAAGAAAAAATAAGTGCCTATACATTTTTTCCTATGGAGATATGTGTCCTTGAAGGACGCCGCTGGAAGTCGGTTTTTCTTGAATAACTTTTAAAGTACTTAATATAATTTGATAAAAATTTAATGTGATGGACACTAATAAGGACTCCTTAAAATATTGTCCTTGAAACATATTTAGATGTTTTAGTTTACAAGGGGAGGGCTAAGTTTACAACTTAATGCCTAAATTTTTTACACCCTCTATGATAAAGATAAAATAATAAATCTGAGTAGCTTCAACCTTCGACTAAACAAAGGTGCTCTTGTTTATTGTCAAGAAAATGAACCGTTTAAGAGAAAAAAAATAATAAACGAATTCTTGTTTTAATTAAAAAAGGGCCATGATTTCTATTTTTTCCCCGACAACAAAGTGCAATACAAAAGTCATTCGAACAGAAAAGTTTCATTTTAAGTGGTTATTCTGAAAAATACAAAATTAAAAAAAAACGCAGGAGAGATCTTAACGAAATTATTGAAAAACTTCATAAGGGGATTCAACATGCGAATACAGGTTGAACTTTTTCTCATATTTTTTTAAATAGAACACCCTGTATATTTTCTACCATTCCGTTGCATGATATACTATAGGTCTGTTCCAACAGCCGTCGAGAACTGGTTTAGAACTGTGAGAAATGTTAACTGTCTTACGTCGCATTCGCCGAGAGTACATTAACAATTGAACTGACTAACTAGTTCTGGACGGTTCGGAATCGATTCTTGCTGTGTTGGAACAAACCCAATAGTTGCTATTTTATATTTTGGAAATTGTCAAAAAAAGTTAAATTGATAAAGCTGCTGCTGCGTTGCATTATACACAGTTCATTTATTCTATTCATTTTTATATAATTATACAGAATTGAATTCACTTTAATAGTTCTAAGAATGATTTTCTCTTTAAAAACTCAAAAATAATTTTAACAAGATAATTAGCCAATTAAGAATTTTATAAATGAAAGATTTCGTTTATATGATTCCAATACTAGGTAAAAACAATATGGAGAGTACTTTAGGTTGAAACCACATATTTCCCAGAATATTCGTTACCCTCTAACTAAAAGAGCTCCAGGTGAAGATGAAGGTGTTACCCATATTGCACATTTAGTTTCATTGAGTTAAATTTTTGTTGCTTTTTACTGTTTGCTGTAAATTTGAATAAACTTTAAGGTTATCAAGAAAAATTGCATCAGTTAAAACAAGGCTTAATAGTGTTTATTAGAAGAAATCAAAAGTCAGTAGTAGGCCTTATTTTTAAAATTTGACAGTTTGGTATAATTTTCGGAGTGATTCATCCGCAATGAACACCTTGTCGTGGTTTCAGTTTACTTGAACTCATAGTCCAATAAAAAACCTAAATCATGTACCAAATTTAGTTATTCTAAGCTAAAGCAATTCAGAGATTTTTTTTAATATTTAGCCCCACTTTGAAGACCTGCAACTCCGCCTGTGTGCAACTTTATATATACGAGTAGGTATGTTTGGTTTAACTGCAATATTTTGGGACCCCCTATATGCACCTGCACTGTGTTTGTTCTTATGCAGAACACTTAAAATAATAATAATATCTCTACCCCTCATTCTAATCACGAGGATTAGCCCAGAAGACGAAGACTTGTGCGGGAGAGGCTGCGGCATATTATTATTATTAAAACCTGGAAACCTGGAAAACCTCATTAATTAGGGGGTAGTCAAACGTGAACCGATATCATTGTCTCACATTGACCCAAGCCAACATTCTTTCACCCTACCATACCCGAGTTGTTCCATAAATTTAAATGATTAGATTGAATACAATCATGTAATAAGCTGATGACAATCGCTAAAAAAGTAACAAGGGAATAAATATTAAATAATTATTTATTGTGAAATCCATCAGACATCAGTCGAAATACAAGTCAAGAAATTTCATATATGTTCCGAGCTGATGTGAATAAAAGAAGATACAGCGGTAAAGGACAGACGATCACATGATAAAATTAAGAGTGAAATTACAACAGGAAGAGAAAGCAATGAAGTCAATGAAAGTTGACACACCTAGTCTAATCGACGTATGTCAAATACCATAGGTATTGATCTTTATATTTTAACTTTTGATTGTGGCACTCTGTATATGTTATTTTATTGTTATCCATAAACTTGGGTCTATATTTGCCTAAATAGCTAGCGAATGTTCGAGTAAACAATTTTAAAGCAGTATGTAATTTTATACTAAGTATCTAAAACCTGTATACAAATAATTATTTGGATTTTTTGGCTTTTGCTCCATACTTGTATGAACAAACATTATCATATTATTTATTTATTTATTGCAATTTACTTTTAGGTAAATCATCAACTACTAGAAACAGGCACTCTCACAGATCGACCCCACAAACTTCCTCCACAAAATCCCGTGTGTCATCACATAACACTCAGCCTCAGAGTGATGATCAAGCAGGGCAACACGCTCCAAAATATTACCAACAAAACGGAAATTATTACACCATCCAGTACTCCGACGACCAAGGTTATACACATCAAAAAGCATCTAGTTACGGGGTAAAAGAACAAGACGATCAACCAGAGCAGAGTAGAAATTATGTATATTCATCCGCTGGTTCTACATACAATCAACACGTTTGATTTACGACGTTAAAGTTAGTAGCAGAGTGAAAAGTGACTTTCGGTCTCCCACTTAGGAGACAGTTATAGCAGCATCAGGCAACATCCTATGCACATTGAGTTAATTATGTTATATAAGTCAGAATATGTCGAAGATTACATCGACATAATATTTATTTTATTTCTTAGCGGTTACGCAATTTGATAAATCTCTCCTAATTAATTAACTTACCTCAGTCACATTGTTGTCTTTAATGAAACTATGAAATTAGATAAGAATTTATTTATTGTAACAGTTGCTTGATTTTTGTATTGTTGTAGATATTAATTATTGTAGAATATTTATACAATAGCTATGTAATTTGTATTTTTTATACTTATTAATTAATAACTTAAAATATATAGCACTATTTAAATAATTTAGTATATACTTTTCTTGTGGTTAATAATCCTTTATTTTATAATAAAAAACCACTGATACTACTACTAATACATGAATATTTAAGAATAATCTGTATAATAGATGAATATGGAGTTCACGGTTATACTGGAATAGCAGTGTTCAAAATGTGGCCACGTATAAAGTGATTTAACTTGAAAAATTTCAACTGCCTTTTTTGGAACGTTTGAATAACAATTAATAGAAATATACTTGAAGAATTTTAAACAATTCTTTAATATATCTTTCTGTAAAATATTACATCGTAAATCTAACATTTAGTAAACAATGTATATACAAATATTGAGGAAAGAAAATTCATTGCACTAGTATTACATTTTTCCAAATAATAGTCATTTATTGTGTAAGTGTTTTAAGTAGCACAAGAATGTTTAACCGCGAGAACGTAGTTTCAGCGATTCATGTTCTTAAGTAGATAAAAGGCGAAAAGCGAAAAGAAAAACACGA
Organism: Monochamus saltuarius; assembly: GCA_025584915.1. Taxonomy (NCBI): domain Eukaryota; kingdom Metazoa; phylum Arthropoda; class Insecta; order Coleoptera; family Cerambycidae; genus Monochamus; species Monochamus saltuarius. Next base: position 20,819,829 of record CM046724.1, on the reverse strand, counting down.
ATGCACTACATTTTATCCATAATCACATCACAATCATGTTTGTGGAGTCAAAATGATTGGAATTTAATAAAAAATATTCGCACGACTTGATATTTCTTATAGTACTCATTGAAGCGTGGTAGGTTTTGTTATACCTACTGGTTGCTATGGTACGTTGTTTCTTATTAATTATTATTTAATAAACAGTTCTATCTGAATTTGTTAAAAATGCAAGAAAGTAATTGTGTTCCTGTGGCTGTTTTCGAAGAAGCTCAAGAAGCAATTTTCCATTTGTTGCCTATATACTATAAATGTCTACAAAAATATAGATATTGGAAAATATAATAAGCTTACTGCTCATTCGAAAAATGAATCAAAATGATTTAAAGTAAAAAATGCTGCAATATTGGAAAGAGCACATATTGAGGGATTTTTGACTGGAGCTTCCTATAAAGAACATTTAATGATTAAGGTAATATTTCTTTACTTTAGGTTGCATTAATAATGGGGGTTTCTGGGGCCTGTCAATGCTGCGAATTGACAAATTTGAAAATTACTGACGTACAAGACGTTGGCAGTTACCTACTTGTTTCAATACCTGATAGAAAATGTACAATTATAGAAGAAGAATTTTGCGTAAATGCTGTTGAAATATGCAGAACATATGTATATTTATCTGCCCCCAATTCGCTTAGCACAAGACAGATTCTTTTTAAGATACATCACACAAAAATGTACTTCTCAGCTTGTTGGAATCAACACATTGGAGAAGGTACCCTCAATAGTTGCTTTATTCCTGAATATCGCAAATCCAGAAGCATATACTGACGATTGTATGAGACGCACTTCAACACCTTTATTGGTCAGTAAAGCTGATCTTAGAACCATTAAATAGCATGTTGGATGGAAGAGCTCCTCTGTAGCAGAAAATTATGTTGAGGAGTCCATATCTAACAAACTTGATATTGCAAGAAAAATCAAAAGAAAATATTGCTGGTTCTTGCAAGAAGAGACATCCGTAACTTGTATAAATTCTTTACAAACTTCGCTAAAAGGGTTGCTATTAACGAAAAGGAAGTTAAATATGAAAAAAAAAACACGAAATGGCTATTACTACAAATGTAAATGTTAATAAGTAAATAAATTAAATTTGGTTTATTATAGGTTTATTACTTTTACCATTATGCTACTAGTAAAATAAAGTTACTTTATTCCACTAGTGGATAAAGTATCACTTTAAACGGTTCATATGCGTGTGGATAAAAGTCTGATTATAAGCTGATTATGGATAAAACAACTTATAGTGGAATTGTACAATAGTGATATTTTTCTTCACAAACATCACCGTTATCTGATACCTCCTCAAGCGCAGGCAAATATTTATAAAGTGCACTGTATCCAAGTGTAGAATTACTGCTTCTTTCTTTAATGGATTTTTGCATTTGTAGAATGAAAGGAGAACTTTTACATAACAACAGCTGAATACAACCAGTATCTTCATCTAAACTTTTTTCTTTAACATACTCTATGATATTTTCGGAAAGTTTCTCGTCTTTGGCGTTGGCCAATAAGTCTGCCACATCTGTATTACCGATTACCCAATCAAAAAGTGACCCTGTGTCTGCCTTTCTTTCCTGAGTTATTTGGGAGGGACGCTTTAGCCGTATAGCAGAACTGATCTATAAAAGAAAACTGATCAAATAAACAGAACAGGTTAAAAAATTCATTATTCTAAAATAAAAGAGCACACATTCAAAAAAACTTGTACATAGGCGTCAGAAAAAAGTGAGGGATAAAATAATCTCTTCCCCTCCCTTCTACCTTTGAAGATTTCGTTAATAACAAGAAGTATACGTGAATACGTGAAAATCTGTAGGAATTATAGCGAAAAAATAATTTTAAAAGTTCAACTTTAATGCCCTGTATTTTTGAAGGGAGGCATTAAGTAAGCAGGGTTAAATGGTTATATTTTGCCGCCAAAAATATGCTGTTAGCGGGATGACATGCTTTTTTGCACCCTATTTAAATTAATATTCATTGCTTCCTGCAAATTTTAACATTGAAGAAAATGACGAAATGCATACAAAAAATAAATAAAGTATGTATTTGAAAAAGCTATTAATTTAAAAGTAAAAAATTAATAAAAAAAGATGTAATATGATCGAAATGTCAAAGGATTCGCATTCTTCAGATGATAAAAACCCGTCGTTATTGTAACACGTTGAAACGTTGCAGTTTATACTGATCAAATATCTTAATATAAAAAACATTATTTCTTGTCTATTATTATTCTTTCTTTCTATTGGTACTCAACTTCCAGTTAAGTTTTCATTGGTCAGTGATTGAATAAACGCATAAATAAATTTATTTATATACCAGTGGGTGATTTGTTTTATCCATGACAACTGCATGAATTTCCAATGCGTCAGAAGTGTGGTTGATAGCTAAAACTGTAAATAGGTACACAATACACAATAAAAATGTAGAAAACAGTATTTTGTTACAAATGTTTTGCTGACATAAACGTCGTTCTTCTAGAACATGTCAGATTTGTTAATTACCTTAAACTGTAAACAATTTAGACAATCTTTTCAAATGATCCTTTTAAAATAAACCTCTCAATATAATTGGATATTTGTGTGTTACTTTCACAAAATTTACAATGCAATATATAATGTGCAATTAAAGTCAGATTTCATAAAAAAGGATAATCACTGTATTTATATCGTTATGTTATGACTTCAATATTGCAGATAAAAGATATCCACATTGACAATAACTGTCAGCGATGGGTATGTTTATCAGAACGTTGATTACAGACACTAGTAGGTATGAATAACGTGGATAAAAATGGTCTGCATGTGTATTTTTAAGCAAGGTGTATACGGATTATTCTACAATGTTATATATAAAGATTTTGGATATTTGTGGGCCGTTAATAATTAAATACATTTTTAAGGATTTCTGGACACAGCCTGCCTTTTTGAAGTTTTATTAACCTGGCTGGTGTAATTATCCAATGATAAAAGACTTTTAGCTCGGCTTCTATTAAAAAATTACGGAGATGTTTCTTCGGGTTATTTTAGGCTTAACAGTTTTAATAAACCACATACTTAAAGTTACAGGTTTTCAAGCGCGAAGGTGTTAGTGTTTGAAAAACATCAATTTTTTTAATTATCTCGGAAGATTTACGAAGCAGAGGGAATAATTCGGTATATCTCTATGCAAATCTGTCAACCAGCGAAAATTACGCCACTGAGTTTTCAGAAATACAAATGTTTCATTTAATTTTAAATAAAAGTTGTATTACCTACTCTGTTACTATTAGCGTTTCAAGGACAAACAGCACAGCCCCACAAAAATGTCGGATTTGGAGGCCAGGCCATCTTTACTATATGTTGTTGAAGTCGCTGAATTCGATTCCTTTTAACCCCATCAGGTCAGGGTTTTACTATAACCTCAAAAAAAAACAACAATTATTTAGGCGCTATATTAAACGCATATAACCCTATAACTCAGATATTAAACACAAAGCCCAAGCTGTTAACCCCACAATCCCATAACCAATAAACCTAATAACCGTGTTACTCAGTACTTGAACTTATCTTACATCACGGTTGGTCAGTGCTCTTTAAACAAAACATATCCGACCCGACAAAAACCCTACAACTCAAGCAACTCCACAATGTGCAAAATCTGTTCGCGCAACCTCCTCGTGGTGTACATTGGATAACTCTAATGCCGCCGGTCCCATTTCGTTTTTCGGGAAACATACTGTTATTATTAGTAGATCAATCGACTTACCTGTAAGGAAGTTTGATCATAATTATATGAGCAATTTCGTCGAAGAATTATAAATTTAACTACTTGTAGTTTGCACTTTTCAAACTCACCCGGTACGTACTTTAAAGACAAAAACCCTTATCTCTGTTACCACACATTCTCAACACGCTCTTCCTATAATTGTATTTTCCTATCTAGATCGCCTAGGGTGGGAATTTTGGGCGGGAATTTATAATTCTTCGACGAAATTGCTCATATAATTATGATGGAACTTCCTTACAGGTAAGTCGATTGATCTACTAATTATATTTCGCAATTTCGTCTCAAATTATAAATTTAACTACTTGTAGATGTTGAAAGAATTATAGGCGATCTAGTGTGCAGACAGAAACTTTATATCCTGCATCTTGCATATTGAACAGTTATCGTTCTTTTGATAATTAAAACATGTTTAAACTGCTTTATATATGTATATACACAAATATACATACCTATATATTATATATCAAAATATATTTATATTTAGCGTCTACCTGCATTTTTAGTTATATATTAATGCATAAAATATATATTGATTCCGTGTGACAGTAAATGCATCCACAATAATAGAATGAGGGATTTAATTTCTACGATATTTTTATTTATTATTATTATTTATTTTATTTTTATTTTATTTATTTATTTTATTTATTTTTTTTTTTTGTGCATTGCAAACACGTCTATTTCAGGCTGTTTGAACATGTTACATAATATTTCCAAAAAACCCGTTTGAACGTTCGGTTTCTATTCTTAAACACCGAAATACTATTATGTATTTTTATTTATTTGTTTTTTCCGGGTACACTAAAGGAAATATGTTTTAGCCTTTAATAGACATTGGTTAATCCCAGCAAAATATCTGCATTAAATAGCCATTATTTTATTACAGTAGTTTTTGCAACTCTTGACACTAGCAAAAATGTATATTGCAGCTGACAGTCTTTCATCCTAGGTAACTTTAGTCAGTATAACTGTATAGCTACTATTATGAACTATTATGAATTCTAGTTCATTTATCCTTTGTCTCCAAATTTTCATTTTACTGTAAAGAAGTTACAATCATTGATTATATAAGTTATATATAACTCAATGGCATGGTATATGGAAGGTACCTACAGTTTGAACAAACTCGACTACCACTCGCCCTTCAATTTTAGCTTTTTAATAGCAAACAAAAATTCGTTAACGTTGATGGCTAATGAACACTGTCACATGCCCTATTCACACTCTCATGTATCATGTATATATTATTGCTTTTTATATAACTTACTTCGCATAATGTATACATATCACAAAATAAATATTGTTGGTTATATTACCTATATTGGTAATAATATATTTTTTAAGGTCTTGTCCATCCGTTCTTCCTGTTGTAATGTTGAGCATAAAATGGCTATGCATTCGTGAATTTGCAAAGAGTACCCACGAGATAGATATTACCTATATTGATAATAATATATTTATTAAGGTCTTGTCCAGTCCGTTCTTCCTGTTGTAATGTTAAGCATAAAATGGCTATGCATTCGTGCTATATGCAAATATAGCTTTGCTACACATTTCACAGCTTGAAGCCTTTCAGCTACAGGTAAATTATTATTATTATTTATATATATGCATATACATATATATCTATATCCTACTACGCACCTACTTTAACCGTTAATAAGTAGTCATTTACCTACTCATTAAGTTATCTAGTTACCTTTAGTAAAAGTAGTGAAAGAAAATACGTCTATTCAACCTGAGAAGTCTATTGTTTTAGCAAAACTCCGACTGAATGTAATAAAATCGGGCAAATAAATAAATTATTCTTGGTACATGCATTGCAGTACTAACAGAATATTCCAACGATGATAAAGATTATCTTAGCAAACTGTTTTATTGTTCGATATCTCTCAGTATATTGATGTAGAATGCATATATCCCTATTTTTCTTATTTCACACCATTCCCATATCTCTTTACTTACGTTATTATTAATCTTTATCTGTCTACACAGTCCCCATCAGGTTATTACAAGAAATAGAAATTGTGTTATCGATTTGCAATAACTAACATTTTGAAAATGATTTTTGAGCATTGAAAACTGTTAATAATTCTTAGGACAATATGTAAAGCCCATGTTGTCTTCACCTCCTGCTCTCCCCCTACAAGGGAGGCATCTAAATAGATTTCTAGAGTTGAATATAGGATTTTATCTTTTTTTTTTTTTTTTTCTCTCCATAAAAAGTTATTCGTTATATTTGAGATAACTACGTATATATTTATCGAAATATCCTCTATTATATATTTAAGAGCAAAATATTTTTCTCTTTCGAAGGTCTTTGTATACCTTCCATCCAGAACATTACTGCAAAACGAGCTGCAACTAACGTTCCTCCAAAACCTAACCACTCTCTAATTTTACAGCAGGTGTGATTTAAATTTTTTTATTTTATTTATTCATTTTACTTTTTATATATTCTTTGAAATGTCGTCTTTTGCTGTCTGTTAAGGAGAGTGTAAAGTTATTTGTATTATAAATAAAGCTTAGACCTTACAGTCCCGGTTAGGTACAAGCAAAGTTTGACTATTTTTATTAATATTTTTATCGTTATAAAATAAACATTCTGTTTGATATTTTCCATTTATTAAAATATCATTTAAATATTATGTGCAAGTAATTGTACCTAAGACCTTAAAGGTTATAATAAAGGTATTAAGCATGTCCGTAAACACATAAGGTGCCGTACAGAGGCGAAAAGTAGTGTTGGATGGGAGACAAAAATTGTTGCGAAAACTTGAAAACCTTGTCTTGTCTTGCAGAAATGTCTCTCTTATTTCACGTCGTAGCCGGGCAGGTACGAAAAATACAATGATAGTAAGAGCGTGTTGGGAATGTGTGGTAACAGAGATAAGGGTTTTTTTGTCTTTAAAGTACGTACCGGGTGAGTTTGAAAAGTGCAAACTACAAGTAGTTAAATTTATAATTCGAGACGAAATTGCGAAATATAATTTATGGGTTATGAGGTCGTGGGGTTATGGGGATGGGCAATTGGGTTATAAATTTGTGGCGTAGGATATGTTTTGTACAAAGAGCACTGACAAGCCTATTGATACAAGATAAGTTCAAGTATTGAATAACGCGGTTATTAGGTTTATTGGTTATGAAGTTGTGAGGTTATGGGGTCATTGCTTTATGGGTTTGAGGGTCAACAGCTTGGGTTTTGTGTTTAAAGTTTGAGTTATAGGGTTATATGCGTTTAACGGTGCTGAAAAGCCTAAATTATTGGGGTTTTGAGGTTATGGCAAAACCCAGACGTGATGGGGTTAAACGGAACCCGGATTTGGAATCAGCGACTGCAAAAATATATAGTAGATATAGTCTGACCTTAAGATCTGAGAACAACTCAGATTACTCATTGAAAATTTGCTTATAAAAACGACGCCCTTGTCTGAAATCATAGTAGAAAATATCCAGTTACTTAACAAATATTAATTAAATACTTATTTTGTTGCTAAAAACTTAAATATGTAGATATCTTCCTAAAATCTTTTTAAACTAATGAAATTTAGTTCTGTGGGTTTTTTATAACACAGTGGCAATATTAAAATAAACTGAAGAATCAGGAAATAGGAATCTAAAAAAAAATGTTTGTGGCATTTTTGGCGAAATAAATTCATTTTTTGGAAATATCTTAAAGCCATGAAAAAGGTACTTTTTCAAAATTAACGTCGTTTTACTTTGTGTTTAGGCGTTAAGCTAATTCAAATTGATTTTTAAATAAACTTTTAATACTTATCACATCACTTATCAACTTTTTGCGAATTTTACAAAACAATTGAAATATATTTAACTATTTTGCAAAGTTATATTACATCGCTTTGTTTTATCATTATACATGAGGTTGTTATGGTTATTATATCGATAAATATCCATTTTGTTTATCTATACCATTAAACAAATGATAACAAAGCTTGAAAAGTTTTATGCAAAATGTCACAAAAATTATAGGTATAATAATAGTTCAACAAACCAGACAACTTCAGACTTTCGTTATGCAAACAAATGAATAATTCATTATATTTTCATCAAAATGTTTAAAAGAAACCGCAAAGGACAATCATAAAACCATATACTACAGTAAATGTTTGCTCTATATACTACACTAAATTACAAAAATAGATTGAATTGCATGACGTCAGTGGTGACATAAATCGTCTGCATTTTTGCCTCAATTACATATATCTGTGATAACTTAAAAGTCATTAAAAAGCTATAAAAAATTAATTCAAATTTGCTTTTGCAAACCAATTAGCGAATTTTGTGTCCATGAGGACTAGATTTTATACAATTTTTATTGTCTCATTCATTTATTTTTTACACTCAGTATAATAACACGAGTAGTATTTTGAATCTTGTAAATATGATTGTAATATGAAACAGCAGAACTGATAAAAATAATTTGTTAACGTTAAATTCAAGACAAAAGATTGAATACCGAACAGCTTTTTGTAGCCTCTCATAGTTATAAGAGTTAAAAATGTTAAATTATTCTATTAAAATTTCTTGAAACTAAACTAAATTCATTTTAATATGATATTATTTAATTGGGAAACATTATTCAACTCACCAATTGAGCTACGAATATTATAGCATTGACTGTGATGGCTCCAATTTTTTTGGTATCAAATCCGAGTACTCTCAAGAATCCAGAAAATATATTGCTTTGTTTTTCATCGTTGTTATTCTTATCATGTGTTTTTTCAAAAGCCTCACTCACCAACTTTGCAACGCCTTTCGCATGATCAGAATTCAAAAACTTGCCAGCCAGTTGGAGACCTGAAAATGTACTTTGTTCAAATATAGATTTATTGGTAGCAATTAAAATTTTACTGGGAAATAAAATAACCAATCCGATGGATGATTGTATTTAATGATTTTCTCCTGATTTATTTTTAGCTGTTGCAGAACGTACTATTTTAAGATGAGGAAGCATGAGAATCAAAAAATATTTTTTGGAGTTTTATTGTTTACAGAATCGGAGCTAGTTTTTTATGAATGTAGTAACTTATATGCCACTTCTATATATTAGGGCAAAAATAGTTATATCCAGAGTAAAAGAACAATCAATTTTTCTAACAACATATGAATTTTGAAATATTCTATTGCGAAGGTAACAAATTAATATTTATAATTGTAGTTGTGTTAACGAATTGATTTTTAAGTGCACTTGTGTCCTTTATTGCTTACCTGACTTCAGCTTATCTAACACACTAAAGTTATTCTCATTTTCAGAACTTGTGCCAGACATTAACAAACCCATAATAATCACACAGTGCAACATGTTTTATGATGGAATGAAGATGAACTGTGAAGTGTCACTGTTCTCTTCCTGTCTTTACACGCATGGCAAATCATGCACACTTTTATAATTTTTCAGATGTTACTTAAAACTGTACTTAATACGGGCTATTTAGGTTTGTATCTTTTCCACCAAATTCAAAAAAATATATATGTGGCACTTTTAAAGAGTTTTTAAAATTAAATCCAACAAAAGTTTTAAAATAGTCGAGGATTTATTTAATAAAGTTGTATGAGTTGATACTTAACAAACTGTCACATTTAGTTGAAAGCTGTACCGCCAGACATATATGCTATAGATATCTGCTATAGGTTTTTCAGATGTAATTCAATGCTGGTCGGGGCATCCACAGGATGGTGGGTCGTTTTCTGTTTGTGGCCATATCTAGAGCCAGCAATTATATATTTAAATAAATTTCGTAAATACTACAATACGACAGAATTTTAGTATATATATATATAAAGCTTACCGGCCTATTAGGCCCAGAGCTGCGTTATTTTTCTCCATTTCGTTCTGTTCTTTGCCTTTCTTTTCCAATCCGTTACATTTTTCCCCTTTAGATCTATTGCCATTGTCTCTCCCTATCGCTTCCTCGATCTCCCTCTTTTTTTCTTGTAGTTAGGTTTACTTTCTACAATTTTTTTAACTGTTCATCTTCCATACGTTCTAGATGCCATAGCCTCTGCACTATTCTGGTTTTACAACCTCGTCTATTTTTGGTGCCTGGTACATTGCATTGCATTGCCTCATTATTTCTTCTTACATAACCTTCCTCCATCTTCTTTCCCCCTAAAATTCTTCTTAAGATATTCCTTAATAGGTTTTTTCTTGACTTTTTATTGAAGATCCAGGTTTCACTGCCATACAGCGGTGTGGACCTCGCTGTGCTGTCGAACTTTTGTTTGCTTTTATTATTCTTCTTTTTATTTCTTGCCGCTCATCACACTTGGCTGATAACATTCCAGATTTGATAAAAACTGTCACAGATAGTAGAGATATCTCTAAAAGTAGTAATGGGTTGAAAGAAAATTTTAATTTCAATTTCACAAGACAAAGTGAAAAAATAGTGTTCCGTTTGAGATAAAAAAGTTGTAACTGCTTAAAGTTGTTAAGATGTAACGGCAAGAATAAAACGCTCGGTGTAATATTTTAGATATACTATATACCAAAAATTGTTTGATATCTATTTCTAGAAAAAAAATTGCGGGCATCTCCATACACACCCTAGCATACGTCAATTTTGTTGTTAATAAAATTTCTTAAAATCTGTAACTCCTAGCTGTAGAGAATATTATACAAAGGGATCCTAAAATTTTCTATAGAATATAAAAGAAGTGGAGAGTTCTAGATAGTTTAGTTGTGTTCGGTCCCATGTTTCAAATTTTTAAATTTTTTTAGTTGAAAACACCCTGTATAGATATGTGGAGTAACTAATATTTTCTATATTGATACTTATTCTGGTTATATGATCTAATTTTATCCATTCACTTTTATTTATTGACATTTTTTCTACTATTTGGAAACATCACTTAATTTTTTCTGAATTTAATATTAATTTTTAATAAAAGAAGGTGCTTTATAGCTGGTTATTGCTACATTTAATGTAGCTGGTATACACAATAGAACAAACTGTTTTGTTCTGGTCCAAATGAAGTATAATTTGAAAGAAACGTTAGAGATGGCTTTTGATATCTCCCAGAGACATAACATCATATCTCGTCAAATACGCAAGATGTTACATTTACTATTAGCAGTGTGGGTGTTCTCTAACAGTGTCGTAGCACAAGAACTATCGCTAACTGAAGATATTGAAGCACTAAGTGAACTGCCTTTGGAGAAATTACTGAACATCAAAAAAAGTTTTGACGTTGAGGAAGACAGTACCTCTGAGATATTAACTAATTTAACTATAGGAATTCCTCAAGCTTTGCCACTCCAGGTAAATGAAAAATATAGTTGTTTACAAGTAAATTGAATTCGTTAAAATAAAAATTTGTTGTGAAATGGAAGAGCTGAGTAGTTGTTGAATATTGTTTCAATGTATTACCTTTACCTGCCAGCAAATTATTATGATTAAACATTTTTAGACTCATTTACTTTCTCTTTTTGTTTAGTCCAAGAAAAACTCTAAAGAAAGAGAAGTTTACCATTACGACGATTCATCATCGAAAGATAAATCATCGAGTATTCAAAGTATATTTCAAATATCAATAACGACACTGGCCTTTTTGGCTTTCGGTGGTTATTTGATATGTCTTCTAGTGCAAGCTGTTAAAGGAAAGAATAATAATTATCAAACTACAGCAACTCAAATCATGTCTGCCGTTATAAGTCAACAAATTAAAAGAAGGAGGCCTACTAGAGCTCCGTATAGGAAGAGGACAACAACCAGTTACAGTTACAGGAGGAGAAGACCGAGGCCGAAGAGGGAAATTTTGACGGATCTAGATGTGGAGAGTATGTATTACTCTCTCATTAATTTATCTGAAGGATACACTAAATATCATACTGAGGATTATTTGAGATATAATTTTTCGTCCAATTATTTCTAAACTATGTTATTCGTGAAAAAAATTGTGTAAACAATTATATGATATTTTCTTAAATGTAAGTATCGAATTGTTGAAATAAAGCAGAAAATTTTAAATTGTAGTAAATCTGTTTTTCTATAAGAAAAAATAATACTTTGAAAAAGTAGAAACAAGTATAAAGTTATTCACAAATTTTGCTTCAGAAATACAGTTATTTAGAAAATATGTTTTGCCACGCTTGCCAACTATAAGGTTAGATTTAAAATTTAGCATACCTACTGTCTACTGTTTATCAATAATAAATCTATACAGGGTGTTAAAAAAAAACAGTGTAAAATATTTCAGGAGGCAATAGTATGAACCAAAATAAGCAGAAAAGTCTTAATAAACATGGGTCCGCAAAGTAACGGTTGCGGAGATATTAGACCACTAGTATTCGTTTTTCAAATATTTTATTTTATTAGGAATAAACCGACAAAGGAAGCTTTTAACAAACTAAAAACAAAGTTACAGAAGATGTTCAAAGTGGCCTCCGTCCATTTCCAAGCAGGACGACATCTTCGTCTCAACTATATTCGAACTCTTTCAAAAACACTCTCCTTGGTTTGGATTTCTTGACACTTTTGATTAATCCGTAGCTGCAGCTCTTCCAGGCTATTTACAGGAGTATCATACACTAATGTCTTCAAATATCCCCAAACAAAGAAATCTAGAGAGTTCAGATCAGGTCGGACTTGTTTTATGGCCTCCAAGATCGATTACATTTATTATTCTATTATAACAGTTTAAGTAATATATTTTGCCCCTATTCTGGAACAAGCTATTGGATATATCGTGGTGTTGCTTACAATTTTGACATTTCTGGCTGAAAATTAGACGAATCTTCTTGTTTGTATATACAGTATGTAATTAAAGTCATGCACATTTCTCAAATTGGCAATTAGAAAATCGCTTGGACATGTCAGTTTTGTTTTATTTAGGGCACTTTAGTGAAGTTCAATTCCCAATAATGTAGTCAGAAACGGCGGGAGGGGGATAAGGTTGTTGATAAGTGGCAACCAACTTTTTTTATTGCAATGTATGAAAGCTTAAGTATTTCTGATTATTTTGGAGTTAAATATGTAGGAAAAAAACCGTAGACTCCTAACTTCTATTTTTGAACGGAATAGCTGAGGCTAGTTGCTAAAACCCTCTCAAACCCCAACAACGTTACCACAAAAAATATCAACCAGACAAACTTTGATTGACTCAAGAAGTAACAAGGGACTATTTTGATCGACGTATGAAATTTAGGTAATTAATGCAAAATTGCTGTACTTAACGATGATGAGAATTTCATTACCAACAACTTCTTTTCCGATGCGGCTACAATCAAACAAAATTGTCGATATTGGGGCTCCGAAAATCCATATCGGATGCAAAAGGTACATACCCAGTAAGCTAAAAACGTAAAAGTGTGGGTGTAGGTACATGACGCAAAAAAACCGAATACTTGACTGAACTGAACTAGTTTTTTTGACAGTTACCATAATCGATAGAATGATCAGCGACTTTGATGACCTATAGCAAATTAACAATATGAGATGTAACTGGTCTGCTACTTTCTGCTCGGCTTAAGCGGCTCGACTTGCAGAAAGCGACCTACAATATCGTAGATACTTAACCGCAGACCTCTCGCCCCGGGCGATGTGCCATTAAATCTATAAATGATACTGCAGGAAACAACTACTCCGCGATTTTTAGATTTAATGGCGCATCGCCCGGGGCGAGAGGTCTGCGGTTAAGTACCTACGATACTGTAGGTCGCTTTCTGCAAGTCTAGCCGCTTAGGCCGAGCAGGAAGTAGCAGACCAGTTACATCTCACCTGCACTCGATTTATATGTGAAACTACAGATGAAGGAACAGCAAGTTTAATTGTCGCTCATCTCACCTATGGCATACTGATGAGGGCTAACAATCCGGAAACCGGTCTATGTCTGGTGGAGTGGCCGACAAGGGTTCTTGGCTGTTTCACACAGATACTGGAGGTATAATTCAATGCCGGTCGGGGCATTAGCCCGCGGAGTAGTTGTTTCCTGCAGTATCATATGTTTGTGCCACTAAATTATACGACCAAGGGAACTCGCCTGATTGTTGACTTTGTCCTCAAATTGACGTTTATAGGACATTCGGATTCAAGAAGCATCACATCAAATAACTTGTATCACAAAGAGATTACATTTGTAGAAAATTAAGATCTAGATTCTGACTGTATAGAAACGTTAATATTTGCAGTAAAAAATCGGCTCTCCTATAGCCAATCTGATAAGTTCTTCGTTTTAGAAATTATGCGCCATACTTTTATAATCGCATAAAAATAAACTGGAATAGGACCAAAACTAACAACAAAGTATTGTTACAAATACCAAACAAGTCGTCTTGATTTGTTTACTTTTTAGTTTTAAAAACAAAACATTTTACCTGATACATTTTTGTAAACTTCTGAAACTAGAAATATTTTACTACATTTTTATGATTCCAAAAGTTTATGCGTATAAGTTAAGAATCACCCTGTATAATCAGTACTTTTATTACTCAAACTGGCTTCTAGCAATAGTAATGAAGTACTTCTGAAATTACTTCTTTTAATGTTACCAAATCCTGAAAAATTACAAAACTATAGATTGGCTACTGCACAGCAATAATGAAGAGACTGTCGTTAATTACCTGCGACAAGAGTTCCTGGCATGCACCGAGTTGGTCAAGAAAAGAATGGGTCGTCGAATATATCACTTCCTTGTACACACAGGTGTATACGGGTGGCATGACCATTATTCGCTCCTAGGTGTTTTATCGATACGTTCCACTGTCCTCTTCCAGGTAAAATAATACGAATTTTATTAATTAATAATTGGTGTACCGATGTTGTGTAAATACTCGGGCAATAAATAAAAATCAATGATTAGCACGCAACAAATATGTTTTCATCGGAGGTGAGTAGTCGCAGCTCGCCCATAAGTCCTGCGAGCCAGCAGAAAACGGCAATATATATGGGGATCTTGCTGGGCGACCCCGGCTCCGGCATAAATAATACCATTAAAGGTGAGGTTTAGCAGCGGGCGACCAGGGTGGCCCCGCTGTGAGAATTACTGCCCAAATGAATAACTATATACTTTATTACATACTAATAACACGGACACATTAGCATGTGACTGGGAACTGCTTGTATAAATCATCCCATCACCGTCTCAGACGTTATCACTGATTAAATAACTCCGGTTCTCCAATCGAGGCGATATCCGAGCACGAGGAGACTGGGTGTATATTTCATCGGACATGAGTTGCTGTATTCAATAAAACCCATAAAAATTGTTTGTGTGTAATTTCTACCCGTTGATGGAAGTAGTCCATATATGAAAACAGTTTCAGTGCATTAAGCCCAGCCATATTTTTATGCTTATAATACACTTTGGTGTAAGTCGAGTACTTGAATCAATATGGCTAGACCGCTGTGGGTTCGATCCCCGCGGACGATAGACCATATATCAGCTATATTTGTGGAGAGGATTGACACTCTTTCTGCGGGTTTGGTAGGGTGGAAGAATGCTAGCTTGGGTCAATGTGAGAGATTGATACCGGTCGACGCTTGACTACCCCCCTAATAAATGAAGTTTTCCAGGTTTCCCTCGTTCCTGCGCTGAATGGTGGTTAGGGCCTACCAACGTAAGTAGTTCCTGGGCGCAAATGCGGCCTGCTTAATAATAATATGTCGCCCTCTCTCCCGCAGAAGTGGAAGTAGTTAAACAGTGTGGATGATTGGTACAGTCAGTACTAATTGATCTACAATACACTGTCTTAGATTTAAAAATATAGTGGTTTAAATTTAATTAAGTCATATTTAAGTATGTTATTCAGCACAGAAATAAATAATGTAAGAGGTAGTTAAAGATGGTGTGCCGCAAAAGACAGCTTTGGGACCAGTTCTACTTATAAAGCATATTTTTATTATTTCATATACAAACTGCTGATCCAATTATAAGTTATGCTAGCAATACAATATACTTTCACCTCTAATTGCATAAATCATCATTTTATCAATTTACCCAACTTATTGATGTTACCTTAATAATAAATTAATTTAAACTGAGAAATAAAATTTATAGTATTTATTAATTCAAAGCAGTGTTTTAATATGAAATTTATAAGTTCCGTATTGTTATATAAAAATAATTATCTGAGTATATTTGTTACTTTTCTCCAATTTATATTTGTAATAATATCTTTGTATAAACATTGTATAATTTATAAGTCTACATTTTGTACAATACTGTTATTAATTTGTAAATAATTCATGCATTTGCACTTACTTTCATATATTTGAAATATAGGTACTATTTTTGCATCTATGAAAAGTCGTGCTACGCTGGTAAGGTAGTTAGAATACACCTAGAAAATATAATATTTCGAAATTATTATTTTAATTATAAAGGCTTTATTGGCAGATACTGTATTTTCAGTATGATATGAATCATATTCTAAATACCATTCATTCATACCGTATTCTGTATGTTGCTGTTCTAATTTTAAAGATATGTACGTAGTAATAATTTCCATAACCATTTCAAATTTGAATTTAATTGGATTTATTATTTATTGGATTAGATTTATTATGAGGAAGTCATAGAAATACAGTAACTAGTTACAAGCAACACTGAAGTAAGTATTTCTATAGCTATAATTTGAATTTGAATTGCTTTATATGTAAAAGTGACAAAAATGTTACATCAACTAAATTACAGTATTTAATTATGTCTGTTCTGTAACTATCTTTAACTGTGAGAAATCCTTATCTGAGAATTAAAACGGCATCGTTGGCAAATATAATACATTATTGGACCAATTATAGAACCCTGTGGTACATCGTGCTGAATTGTTTCAAACTTTCAAGATGCATAATAATTGGTATTGGTTAATACACACCTTCTGTAAAAGTTACTGTTAAACTCTTATCCTATAATGCCCCAATTTTTTGTAAAGTTGTAAAATGATCCTTAAAGAAATACATTACATAGAAATGAATCAAAATCCAGAGATAAAGTAAAGAAGGAAGATGATTTCTATTAAAGAGTTGTATGGAAATGAACATTATAGAACTTTTGGAAGCAAAGAAAGTAACAAACTTTTTCAAATCAAAATTTATTATTTATGCTAAAGTATTTGTGCATTATAATCTGGAACATCGTCTTGAAAAATTTAATTCAAATTCAGTTTTTTTTTATTTTCAAATAAGATAAATTAAACAGTTATTTAGAATTGCATTTAAAATTAAATAGGCCTTTAAACAATGTAACAATAACGATTTACTTCAAAAATGAAAAGGAAAATACTAGTGACAACTATAATTTTAAATAAATAATATTAAAATCAGTAACTATAAAAAGTAAATCAAAATTTTTAGATGAATGAATAATATGTTAATTAAGTTGTACCAATAACTGTGGAAAATATCAGTTACTCAATTTATTAATTTAAAATTAAAAAATAAAGCCCTATACATTCAAGGGAGACCAGCAGATATCTAGCAATATTGAATTATTATCAGTATTTGAGGTGAATAAAATCCGTGCAATTTAAATGCTATCTACTATAATACATATTATTGAAGAGTTCATTTTTTGAATATACATGTACAAGGCAACCATACTTAGCAATCATATTCGATATGTAAGATAAAGTTTCATGAAACATTATTTTCTTTGCAACGTTTTCAAATTAAATCCAAAATACTTTTTGCAGCAAAAGTATATTTGTATAATCATATTTCAATGCAAAAATGAATCATCATATTTAGGTCGTCAGCAAAAAGAAGATAATTGGAACTAATGCAATCTCCCTTGTCATTTATAAAAAGTTAAAAGAGCAGATAGATTAGAGTACTTCCCTTTGGAGCTTCACTTGATTGTAGCAAATTTTGTAATTTGTGTCATCTAAATTACAAACTGAACTGAAATAATGAGAGTAGATAACCGTCAAAACCGAGATTCGAAGGTTTCCTCCAAAGTATGGAGTTATCAATCTTATCAAATACCTTAGAAAAGTTGACTATGATTGCCTAATGTATTGCAAACCAGTTGGATATATCTAAAGTGATATCACGTTAGAAAATTAATTTGGTATTAGGAATGGATGTTTCAAATGCATTTGCAAAGTTAAGAAAAAAACAAGTTCATCTGTGATGGGACATTAGTCACTACAGATTTGATTTTTCCAGATATTTAGAATGTATACCTATAGCTATAATAAATTATTTGTAGAGCATACCTACGTTAGAATTTATACAGTCTTTGACAATGCAATTGTTACATTGGGATGTATCTACATATAGAACTCTTTAGATCTAAGGAGTCTCCAAGTGCTAATATCTTCTAGTTCATTGAGAAATCATAAGAAATGATGGTAATTTGTCATTTTAATCCCACTAGACACATTGGTTCCATTATTTTATAATTTTAGAGACAGTCCTTGAATATTATCGAAATTACTTGAGCTCCCTACAGTGGCGGCTCGTGACTTTTAAACTAGTGAGGCAAATAAGCTGGGATTGTTCCAAATGCAAACTACAGAATTAAAATTTTTTGAAAAAAAATTTCTGAATCGTTAATAGGTAAATCAGAAAATACAAATAAAAGGGTAGGTTAGTATGAGATGAAAATCTAGGTACACACAAATTTAGTAACAACAATATAGAAGGACAATCAATTGTGCTGTGCAAGATATTGTACAAAAAAAAACAACTGTGCAATAGTTCTACCCGATTCTAGACTTTGAAATGAGAATCTAATTAATAATTCATTCTGTGGGACACCAACCTCTGGATAAATACCATCTTCTCTGTACGCCGCAGCCTTCAGGAAACGTCTCTGAATTCTCTCCATATCATGTATGTGAATGTTAGCTATATTGAAGAGACCAGATAACAGATGCATATTCTAATTTAGTTCTAACAAAAGTCTCATATAATAGTTTTAATGTATCGAAATTACCAAAATCGCGTGAGCAACGCAAAACAAAACCAAGAACTCTAACAGTCGGATTCATGAAACGGGCGTAGCGTTAGTCGGACTAACCAGTTTAGGCCCGTGTAAAGCGCGTTAGTCGGACTAACTAGCTTTGCGCTCATTCACGAAACATGCGTAGCTAGGTAGCGAAGCATGCGTTGGCTAGGTAGGCTGTTTATTTACGTCCATATTTGCGCCAAAAGTTAGACCCAGTATTGTACCTGTCTAAACATCGCGTAACTTCGACCTCTAGTTCCTTGCGCTTCCCATTGTATATTTAGTATTTATATTCAAAAACAGTACTTTTCAGTGCTAAGGATTAGTTAACATATCATAAAGTAAGTATTATACATAGTAGTGAATAGGAGTATGGCTATTATTTAAATTGGTGTAACAGAAGCGTAAATTTTTCGCGTAACCTCCGCTAGTCTGACTAACGTTACGTCTTGTTGATGAATCCGTATGTAAAGCTTTCTTTTGTAATATCACTTACATGACTTGAGAATGATAATTTACTATCAAAAATTACACCCAAATCGCGAAAACTCTCAGATCTATTTAGAATGGCGTTATCGATGCTATATTCAAACTTTACCAATTGCTGTTTAATGAAGTAGGTAACGACATTGCATTTACTAATGTTAAGCTGTAGCTTGTTATTACAGCACCAATTAATCATTCTGTCCAACGCATCTTGTAATTGCACACAATCATCGAAATTATCAATTCTGTTATCATCAGCGTATAGTAGGCGAGTAATGTTAACATTACAATTCAAAGATGCAAATTGCCTCAACGTCGCTGTTTCCCAATCGCGTTGCTGTTAATGCAGTTGTTGGTGTAACATTTGTGTGTTTACAGTAATTTATAGATACAGGGTGGGTTATTGGTTGCAACTACGATACGTTTCGGTAAATCACCAATGGTAAGTATGTATCAACTTCGGTGCGATACACTTCATTTTTTAAATATCGCCACAGAAAGAAATCCGAATGATTTAATGTCAGGAGATTGTGGAGGCCATGGTACAGGCCCTCCTCGTCCAATCCCTTGGTGTCAATGCTTGGACATGCATGGTACGGATATAATTGTGTCTCGTGTATGATGTCACACTGCTGCAATAGGCCGTGGAAGTCCTGGACCTCCATCTCTTCCAAGATTCGGTTTCGAATTTTCCTCGCGTTGCACTACATTTGCACTTGCTGCACAACACAGTAAAAGTAACTGCATTTGGCACATGTTTACCGGAAAATCGTTCCGCTAAAGAATTTTCACAGCGTAATAAATTAGAACGATATCCATCAACTCCGTGTTGCTACTATACACGTAAGCCATTTTTGACACTTGAAAAACTAATGTAAACACTGGCGTCACAAAAACTTTAGTGCCTACAAAAAGTAATCGGATTTCAATATTCGGAATCGCCTGTCTAGAGACTACAGTGGCCCAGCGATGTAAAGGTTGAAAATACTACAACTTCAATAATGTTTTACTCGGAAACTATAAGGATTCTATAAACAAATTTTTTACAATATCGGAGCCATTTTTCATGCCGCATCTATTTCCAAATTATTTTAGATACGTTCGGAATCACCCTGTATACGTAGGAATTACATAGCCAATATATTGTAACATTACTGGATGTAATAAATTGATTTGATGATTAAAGTAAGCTGTTCTTATTTGTCACTTAGTACTTTCTGAGGCATTTTACTGAGGCACTGTCTCACCTGGATCATCGCACTGGCCGCCACTGGCTCCCTCTGTATAACACGTCAATCATCAAGTCACTCAACCTGTGCAGTTAAATCATCCAACTCACCCCTAGAGCGAACTGTGAACAGGGTTATCTCATAAAGCTCCTGTTTACGCATCGTGAGCGTGCAGTGGATAATCGCAATAAAAAATTGACGTCTCCGAATACATCTGTTGAATCACGAAACAATAAACAGACCATCTCAGCAATGATATTAATGTAGTCACCGCCTTAAAAACGTACACATCCAAGCCAATGAGCTGGTTAATGTGGCCAAAGCTCCTCCCTGCAACGCAGAGTTAAGCTGCCTCACTTACGGGGCCACCTATACTCGGATTATTAGTCCTCAATTAGTGCCTATTAGTGAAATGTTTATCCGTCCAACGTACTTGTCCTGGTGAAAAACAGCGCTCGTGTGTTGACGGCGGCGGATGTGGTTTTTTGGATTTTATCAACGTCTTCATCTGGCGCGGAAGGATTATATAGATTCGTAACCGTTTCTGATGGATTCTTAAAATACTTTGGTAAGCTTGTCACTAAAATATAAGCTAATTAAATTTCGGAATTGTAATTTGATGCTCAAAGATCATATAAATATACGCCCTAATGTTCTTCGATTTCGAGATAGAGGGCGTTTAGGTTTACTGAGAAAAACATGTTTTTATTTTATAATTTTCGAACTGTCAAAGATATTCAAACTAATATTGGAATAGAAGATATACATATGGAAAAAAATCACACAAGTGAACATAAAGCTACTAAATTAATCAAAGGCGGATATAAGTATAGGTAATCAGTACCTCTAATCACAACCATTTTTGTATAAAGCATTCAATTACGAGAAATATCTTAATTTATTTTAGTATCGTTACTGTTTAGCGGCAAACTTGATAGATTCAAGTATTTTGCAACTATGTTGGCTGCGAGGAATAACACTGTTTAACAAAAATAAATTTATTTTTTATGATATGGATAAAACATTTCATTATGTAAAATATGGCTAAAAAGACAGAAAATGACCTCAACTCTTCTTGATCACCCACAGTTTTTTTGTTATACTCTAATGTTTTTTTTTTGTAAGAAAATTGGCAGTGTATGTGTCTAACTTATCTTAATGTTACTTCAGAATGGTGTTTTTCGGCAATATTTTCTTTCAGAGGCATTCCTTGCAAAAATGCCTCCATTTGTCTTGGCATCGTCTGCACGATATTTACAGCAATGTTTACACCATATTAGAAAATACGAGTATTTCATCCTTTTATTATTCTGACTGCAATTTTAATAATTCTATCTATATCTTCAACTAGGTTGGAGAGGTTTACTCATGAAATTGCGCTGTTGAACACACAGGTCCTTTAAGTAAGGAAACAGGACACGTGCTAGGAGAATAAATGGTCATAACTTTTTTTGTTTTTAATTTTATTAATATTTTGATAATAAAACCAACCGTTTGCGAGAAAATCGACATTAAATTTTTGGGCATACTGATGAATCTCATTGCTTTTACAAATAAGCAATGATATTTTGAAGACTATTGAATGATAACTGTCATATTGCTTTGACGGTAATTTAAAACCTTATATGCTTCGTTCAAACGAGACAAAAGCAGAGAGATAAACTAGGTACAATTTTACATGAATAACCTATACAGTGCTTTCGAAAAGTAAGGAATAAATTCATTGTTTTTGAAATTGAAGAGTTTTCGAAAGAATCTCCTGGCACGTCGATTTTGTTTTTAAAAAAGGCACTTTTTGACATACGACCCACATTTGTGACTTCATCGTTGTTCGAGATATGACGTCATCGACAATTTTTTTAAATGGCAACCCCCAATTTTGACCATGCCATTTGGAAGAGCGTGTCATTCTACACACAGACATCATGAAAAATTATGATGTTACACAACAAAAATTTCAAGAAAATAATGTTTGAAGATTTTAAAATTTAATTTTTATAATACTGAAAATGATAATGATTATCTAAAAAATCGACTAAATTAAATGTTCAAATTGTGCACCGTTGGCTGCCTGACAGTAGCCAAGTCGATTAATAAATTATTTTTGGACATTATCAATAACTTCAGGAGGTATACGATGTATCTCGTGACGAATTCTTGCTTTTAAATCTTCTAAATTAACCGGTTTAGTAACTTATACTTTGCTTTTTAAGTATCCCCACAAGAAATAATCTAGGGGTGTCAAATCAGACGACCTGGTTGGCCACTCAATCGGCCCCCTTCTCGGGTGATTTCGGTGAAAATTAAATTTTAAAATCTTCAAACATAATTTTCTTAAAATTTTTATTACCCACCATAATTTCACCACACCATAATTTTTCATGATGTATGTATGTAGAATGACACGCTCTTTCAAATGGCATGGTAAAAATTGCTATTTAAAAAAATTGTCGATGACGTCATATCTCGAACAACGATGGCGTCACAAATATGGGTCCTATGTCAAAAAGTGCTTTTTTTAAAAACGAAATCGACGTGCCAGGGGATTTTTTCGAAAACTTTTCAATTTCAAAAATAATGAATTTATTCGTTACTTTTCGAAAGCACTGTGTACAATAAGATATAAGATGCATTTTCTGTCAACGAGTCTCATATTTATTATTATATCATACACCTCTGAACTTTTGTTTCAACGAAAATCGATTTTTTGTATATTCTTATCCCCCTGTACCAAATTTCAACTCTTCTGTCGAGAATTAATGACGCTACATGGCATTTTCTAAAATCACTATTTTCAGCTTTTTCACAATATTTTAGTAACGGCAACAGATATCTTGATCTGCTTGGTTTAGCTTAGCGCAACTTTTTTCTAATTTGAGCCACCATGTATATTTTACAGTTTTCGATATGCCAATGGTGAGCCACGGAAAACGAACCACACTGCACTGTATCTGCAGAACTTATATGAACCATAATTATGCCATACACATAATGTTTGTAGAACTAATTTATCTTATTTTATTACTATACTTATTGTTTATGGTATATGCTTTCCTTCACATTTGACTCGCTAACTGGAATGTTTATCTTTTACCCTTTGAAGAGACATCAGATCCTTTATTACAAGTAATAAAAAATATGGCCAAGATAATGATTTGACAGATTTACGAGCTTTTAAGGGAAACATCAGTCGGTGGCATTTTGTTTACAAGCAAGATTGGTTAAGTTAAGTTAATGACATTTTGTAAACACGGGAGTATCATATCCAGGAAATGAATCAACCCTCAAAAGACGTTAATGATTTTTTATCATTACCAGGTTTACTGTATTATACAAGCGTCAGTCAGTCAGTTACTGTTATTTAAGTACTAACTAAAAGTTGCAAAACTACTCTATTAATTGCATTTTCGTTAAATAATTTACTGTTGCTAGTTCAAGTTGGAATGAAAAGCAAAATATTGGACAACAATAATCATAACCTTCTAATTGGGAGTGCATTACCAGATTTTTCTCATTTTCAACATTTGCTTTCACTCATTTCCCAAATTTTCATCGTTGGCCTATTTTTTTTACCTGGAAATTTGTGGAAGATGACCTGGAAGATCATTTCTTGGCAGTTAAATTTCAATGGACGTACTGGGCAAGAATATTTGGGAAGATTTCGAAATAGATTACAATCTGACAATAAAGAATTCAAAAATCTGTTTAAGAAGTTCGAAAAAAAAAGATGAAAAATTTGTTCACATCACCGATTATCCACAAACTAATCCAGGACAACTATCTGGAGCTGCAAGAATCAGTATAACATCCATTTTAAAAACGTTATGTGTTGAAAAAATTCTGTGTTATTGCTCAATTTGCCAAAGGATATTGGCGCCTACTGAGTGAACATATTGTACAATGAACTATGCGGCTGATTGTTGAAAAACTGTTTTCCCGAAAATGGTCAATTTGTGAAACTAATGACAAGTATACCTTTTTTCCTCAAAAACAATGTAGGTTTAATATTTTTTAACAAAAAAAATGATAGCATTAGAGCTAAAAAAGTTTAGTTCACATTTACGTTACAAATTTGGCGGATTTGGTGCTCTCTAGAAAATACGTTTAAATAGACAACAGATTATGATTTCTCGTATCCAAAAACAAATTTTCCCAAATTTTTAAGTTGATACATTCAAACAGAGTGTAATTATTACAAAAAATCACTTTTTAAATTCCAACTCTGACATCCTTTATCTCTTTTTATCAACATTATCAAGTTGATTTAAATCGTAGACAATATTTTGAAGTGAAAAATCTAATATGTCTCTATTGCCCATGTGCCTACTAAATGGCCCGCAGGTTCGCCAGATTTATCCCCGTTGATCTTTTTCGTATGTGACCATTTAAAGACAAAGATTTATGCCACACAGTCTGAATAATTGCAAAATTTGCAAAATTGAGCTAGCTAAAAAGATTGTAGAATATGATAAAAAAAATCAGTAATGACCATTTTAAGAATATAGTATTTATCTTAAAAGTAATGGCGTTTTAGTTACTTCAATGCCACCATAGACGCAACTAACATCTAACTTTTGGGAGGTTGAGGTTCAAAGTGTGATGCAAATTTTTGGAGGATTAAACCAAAAAAAAATCCGATTACTTTCTTGTACCTTTATAGGTATTACGGTCTTTTTGTTTATTCACTGACAAAATGAAAATGATTTTTTTTTGGCAGTATTTTTTATTTTGAAGCGTTGAATCAAAATTACGCATTGCATTTCTTAGTAAAATGTTCTTCTACAACAATACTTTTCCAATGTTGAAATCTTTCCTCTTTCTATGTATCTTCAAAGTTACAATATTTTTTTTCTTTTTTCTAAGACTGATAATGATCTATCTAAAATTGCAATTCTGTTTTATTCTATAAGTTTTTTAGGCGTATATAGGAATATGCTTCAATTTTTTAGTATTAGTATCGGGGCATGTTGACAAATAAATACATATACTTCAATGTGCTGGATAATTCAAAATTGATATTATATAGATATGATTTATGACACATTGTGGTAAAATGGTTAATACTAAAAGTGATGATGGTGAGAGGTCAGCTATCACAGTTTTGCTACATCTTTTATTATCATCTTCTAAGTGAATTTAAAAAGGAATCAGAACAATAGACAGCGATCTATGTACTACATTCAAATTTTTTATTTTAACAAAAACTCTGTATAAAATTGAAAGTACTCTTTTGTGATTTACTAATAATAAAAATGGCTTTTCTTTTATTGTTATATTAATGTCATTACTTTCGATGCATTTTTATATACTGTACTGTAATTATGTCATAATAATTTTTGTATACAGGTTACTTTCTATAAGTACTTCTCTTCAGGAGGTCATTTCATACCAAAAAGTCTTATTGAATCAAGTGTCAAAACCTATAATATATTAAATAGTGTTGAATTTTAACAAAATTGTTCAAATATGATGAATGACCTCTATTGATAACATTTTGGCTAACGATACAATCAATGATATGCAAAAAAGTGCTACCAACGAAGTAGGAAATAGGTACCACAACACAGAGTTAATAAGAACAACATAATTTCGATGCAACTGAATATTTCGGAAATTTGATAATTGTATAATTCATTTATCTGATGAAATATACCTTATTTATTACAAAAACAATCCATTTTTGAGATATTATTTTTTATTTAAAATTAGCTAACCACACAACTGAATAAAGCGAAAAATAACTCCAAACTATTTGTTGCGTAAAGAATGAACAAAATTTTTTGTTTCAAATACAATTTAATCATCAAAAGTCCAATAAATCATTGGAATTTACAATTTTTGTCATCTGAACAACAGTAGTTTGCGAATGATTCTTACACTCCTCGAAAATTATATTCTTCGCCATTTTTCGAATAAAATCTAATTCAGTAATATCAAAATTCTGAAGTTCTAAGTGACAAAGGTACTTATTGCATATATCCACCAATGGCGAATATTCAATAAAGTTTTTCTTTTAATTAGGTAATCATACCATCAGTTTAATATTCGATAAACATTATCCATCTACATTGAATATTTTCAAACATATTTGAATAAACATGGTACATATTTTTTTTTAGTTTATTACCTTATATTTTGAAAACTACACCTAAATTCAATAATTAGTCCATGGCTGCAAATATCGCAATCGCCGATTTCGATACTGGTTTAGGGTTATCTGCTTGTGGCTACTAGATGTAGACACGTGCTATATCTCGCACACATTTAAATATTATTTAAATAATTTCGTCTCTAAAATCGTATAATGAAGATATATTGAAGAACTTACATAATTGTAACGATACTGATTCAATTTTCAGCTGTGATAACAAGAATGAAAGAGTCCTAAACGTCAGGATAAAATGAGCACATCGAGCGATCACCTATTCAACATCTCGAGTTCAAAAAAGGAGCCGCAGAAGTTAAATTTCGGGATAGACAGACTGCTGTCGACAGATTCTTCGAAGGACAACAACTGTATACGAGAATCTTTATATTCGAGTCTCCAACAAAACATGGTCTCAGCGAATATAACGAAGCCGTTGCCAACTATTGCCATACCCTGCTCGGATTGCGTAACGTCCCTGTATAGATGTTGTAGAGTTAGTCCTTCCGGTTGCTCACAGGATAACTTGTCAGGATTACTAGGAAATAGCACCTTTATGTCAAGTACTGGGATCTATTCCGTTCAACCCATCAAGCCTTTTGCTACCAGAGCGAGTAAGTATTCTTGGAAATTGTTAGGGTTTCATTTAACTACTCTACTAAAAATATGGTACCTACTTTGGAGAAGTTTGTAATTGTAAGTGGTGTTTTTTCAAAAATTATTCTGATTAGCAAACCAGAAATTAATAATATGAAATTAATTAATTTTTTAGTAAAATTGGAACAGCCTAGAAAGGATATCTCTTGTCCTGTTTGTTTTGAAACATTTTCTTCGTCTATGTAGATTGTGTTTTCACTAATAGATGGTTTATCAATCCTCCAAAGTGGTTGAATTATTTAAATAATCGCTCTCAGCACTTGGTGTACTTGCAGTAGGAAAAATTTGTTTGCTAACAACTCCTAGATGTAGTCTTCAACTACCGTTGAAGATTACCATCCACCTTACATTTTTAAACTTGTGATACCAGCTCTTGAATTTATTAAATAGCGTAGCTGAAGTTTTACGGAAGCAATATTCGGTATACTTATGAGCATCCTTCAATTTTAGAAACGCAGCAGCTTGTTTTCGCATTTTCCCAAATGTATGCATTTCTATTAAATGGTTATATGATTTACCATTTGAATATTTAAAAAGAAATCTGTTACTATTTATTTCTGTAAGTCTATATTTTCGCAATATGTCTAAATATTTGCTTACAATAAAGAGTATGTTTTCTTTGCTTTTGTAGTTGGCAGAGTGATCAACAATCTATTTCCCATATATTCAACATCTACAATTTTTTTGGAAGTAATTCATCACATTGCTACCTAAAATAATAATAGTTAGTATTCTTCGTTTACAAAAATATGTTGTTTATAATTTCCTTTGTACCTAAATATGTATCATCAGTGGCAGTAAAGTAGATTTAATGTCTAGGCTACTTCATTATACTCTGTACCAGGTGCGGCATTATATCTTGCTCTTTACTGCCTGGTAAAACAAATAACATTATGTGGTGCGTTATAAAAACCAATCACATTTTGTCTCGGTTTCAATGACTTTCAAACGTAGCTGATGTTTTACAAAGACCAAAGCGGATTCTATAGAAACTGCTGTATCTTCTTTATCGTCTGAAGTTCGACTTGGTAATCGCTTTTTTGGTCTAATGTAAAAAACC
Organism: Monochamus saltuarius; assembly: GCA_025584915.1. Lineage (NCBI taxonomy): Eukaryota > Metazoa > Arthropoda > Insecta > Coleoptera > Cerambycidae > Monochamus > Monochamus saltuarius. The sequence goes on along the minus strand of CM046724.1, from coordinate 20,791,541 downwards.
ATTGGTAGCCAGACAGTGCATCAAAGATGTTGTTAATTCTGGTAATAGATAACTGTTCTTCTTAGTGACCTCATTCACTCTTAGGTAATTGACGCAAAATCAGGTAGAGCCATCCTTCATCTTTACCAAAACAACCGACGAAGACTATGGGCTCTAGGATGGTTCAATGACTCCCTGCTGCTGAACGTATCTCAGCGCTCTTGATACCTTTTCTTGCTTTACCAAAGGAATGCTGTGACAAGATGATGTCGGTGGCTCTTCATTGCTGAAGACAGATTCAAATATTTAACAAAGTCACAAAGATTCGCCTTTCTTACGAAGTTGATTTTCTTTTATGTATGCCTTCCCAGTTAATATGCCTTTTGTTACATAATTACAGTTTCTTTGACGGCCGAAAGACTGCTACAAGTAGTGTCAATTACTACTTCCAAATCCACTGGAAGTTCTACGTCTGCTGACCTGACGCCTCAACAGTTCTAGTAGGAAGGTTCCTGATTTCGGGAAATTACACTATAATTTCTTCATTATTTGTTCTCAATAGACTTCTTAATCATCATAATTTACTTTGTCGATCTTGAGATCGAAAATTCGTACAGGGGAGGTAAAATTTTTGATGAGTAGACTACACAAGGTGTTTTATTAGGAATGGGAACATCTCTTATTCAAATATTCCTTAAGGTTTGAAAACAAATCGAGAATTTCGGTAATATATCGAAATCAACCTGAATTTATGTTTCTTGGGAAAGAAATTCAAAAATTTACATTTTGATTTATTGATTCCCCATTCTTACTCAATTTTTCAACCTGAGACACATTTTTCAGTACCTAATATTTTCTTGTATTTCTCATATTAAAAGGGCACCTTAAGATTGCTCTAAATTTACAAGGCTTACTTAATTTCACAAAGCGGAATAAATATAAAAAACAGAGGTGAACCCCAGATTATATTTCAACATTCATTTTTTGTCTTTTACAAACTAAAAAATAATACTTGTAAATCAAATAACTCTATTAAGGAGGAAATGAGATTCGACCAGCCGCGTCAAATAATAGGGCTAATAAAATACATCCTACACATAACATATTTTGACATCTAAATAGTACAGTAGAACAAGTTGGAAGCGCTTAGAGAATGACATATGCGACTGATTTAGGCCCGTATTCATAGTTCGCCCTCAAGGGTGAGTATGAGCCTGAGGGTCCCTTACGTATTTCATAAACGAGAACACGTGAGGTAAGGCGGCAAAACACGCCCTCAAGTTAAGTGTAGTTGATACATCCCTTGAGGGCCTGATTTTTAGCACAAAACATGTTTATAGGTTAGATTCAGATTGTGTATGCATCTGTTTGTTTTGACTATTGTTTGAAAAACTGTTTTTATTTTAAATTTTACAATGGAATAGTTTGATAACTTTTGAAGATGAAAATGAGGCTCAAGTTAATTGCGTACCTAAAAAATATGTAAGATATGTAAAAAAAAATGTATACCTTGGATACACAGAGATGTGGTTTATAGTTTTGAAATGAGTAGTAAAATATTTACCTACCTCTTTCACCTAAATAATTTAAAACAAAATCTGCATAACAATACTCTAGGAAATAATTCATATATAATATATAAACAGTGCAGAATGTTGGTATGGAAACACCAACCATAAATAATTTATATAAATTTGTGATGTTTTACGGCATTTTATTCTTCAAAATACTGTTTTCTGCAAATAAAAATTTTGTAAACATTATAACTGGTCTATAAAATGCTTAACAAATAATTGCAATGTTATCTCATGACACCTGAACAATTTTCAAAAGTTAATTTTAGATGTAAATATTCTTATAATATAAAACTCACTTGTGTTATATATAAAATTGTTTATTTTTATTTGTAGATAAGTATGTGAAATAAAGCTTGATTTGACAACCCTTGATTGTTAAAACTTGAAACAATTTTTCCCATGCTTTTTCCATTGTTTTATTTTAAAGTGCAGCCATCAGTTTTTTTATATTCTAAAATATCCTTTTCATTAACTAATTGCACTAAAAATAATTTCTCTTGTGCGCTGAACACAACTTTATCCATTCTTTAAAATAAAAATATTGCTCTGATAATGCACTCAACGCGACATAAACTGCAATAATGCAGCTTGTAATAAAATTTAAAATATTATATGTGCACAATAAAGTAGTAAAGAAATAAAATAATTAAACATCGCGCTATACCTATGCGCATGGTCGATACCACAACCAATAAGATCGGTTGGATATGTAAACGTTGCCAACACAAACTCAGCATCTCACCGTCTCACCTAAGGGATGGTTGAGTGCTGTTTATGAAACAAGTGGGAGTGTGAGTGTTAAGGGACCCTTAGGCAAGTCGCCCTCAGCACTCAGCTTGAGAGTGCGACTATGAATACGGGCATTAGTGAAAGTCCGTGATCAGCTCGGCACAGAGCGGTCCGATGCGTTTAGACCGCGACCTCATAGTGCGTTCTCTCCTTTAAGCATGTTCATCATTAATATTTTTATTAACTGCATTGTTTTCATGTTTTATCCTGAAAACATGAGTTTAGGTATTTTAAATATCATAAATATTTAGTATTTTTGTCTGTTACGTTTGTAATTTCATAATGTACATTTATTAGCTCAATGACTTTTGGAATAAATAAAACTGCCGTAAAAAATTATTTCGATAATTATTATTCTTTAGAGAGTTTTATTATTCTGTCATTAATATTTAAGCAATCGATATAAAATCCATGTTTATTATTAACGTTAATTATAATTTAATCCAAAAACATGGTCTTTACTCATTTCACAGTAAAATTTATATTGGGATATAAATAATCAGTTAATTTTGCTTTATAGACTACTGGTTTACTATAACATAATAAAACAATATTTACACTTTGCATAACAAAATTTTGACATCAAAGAAAATCGTACTTCAAATTGTTCCTATAAGTAGTATAGCTAAATACTCGTATGTAGGTATGTATAACTACTGATCCCATAGAATTAATTATGTTTTGGTAAATGTTTTTATTTCGCAATTTATTGGAAGAATGCTTATGAAATAAATTATTGAAAAGTAGATAAATATTAAGTTATATCGAAAAATACTTTCCTGTAATTTCTTGGTATTCTCCAAAGCTAATTGCCGTCGGTGGATCACAAGCCTTAGAACATTAAGTGTTAATTATGTTACATCTAAAAATATAAGAGTTTATTTAAAAGAAATTAGTTAAACAGATTATTTTCAAATATCTCCCCAATGATCACGATGAAACTTTAGTGTATATATAATAATTAACAATATCCGGAATTTTGTAACTGTTTATAATAAGGCGTAATAATGTTTTCAACAGTGTATTTTTCTTACAATATATATCCGATAAACAAACCATAAAAATCAGCAAGAGGAGTATGAATAAATGTTGAGTATATTTTATATGCATAGAATTTTCTAAGATATTGACCAGACGACGAGAGTGCGATTATGTGTTTTGAAAGATTCTTATATTTACATTCCGTTTTATATATTTTTTGTATTTTTACAGAGTACTGCTTACTATTAATAACCAGTTTAACGTAAATATTTACGGGTCGTGCGCTTCATTATGTAGTGTCACATGTGCACGATGTTGCCAAAATCATGTCGCCAAAGTTTAGTAAAATTATTTATTTTATATAATGAACAGATACCAACCGTTATTGTTTAGAAAACAATATTTTTTTACAATCAATTTTCATTTTGCAGGCACCACAGGGTAGTTCATAACAAAATTAGTTTAAAAAAATAAGAATAAATGTAGCTATCTACAGGGTGCTCAGTAAAGAATAAGCTACATTTTAAGCTTCCTTAGAACTTACCTTAGTACAATTTTACTTTCTTAAGAAATTATATGACTGAGAAAGTACTTTTTTATTTAATTATTTTATGATAATATGCTAATTTTTGAGTAATTATAAGTGCTCAAATTTTGAAAAAAGAAACACAAGTATCTAACAGATTGCAGTAAATATTTTCAGATTTTTTTATGGATAGAAAGTTTTTTGGAATATCATTAGTTATTTTTTACTGAATTAGAAAGGTATTTTAAGCTAATATAAATCAAATCTCCTACAATTCCTATCAATGAAGTCATATGTATGTTCTCTCATACCAAACATCTAGGTATGCTAATGAACAATTCCACAGACAAAGCTCTATTCAATAATTATCTATAGAAATTAATCTATCTAAATTTACTAACCTGCTTTAATGCAAAAACTCTATAAATATCTAACTTCACATTAGGCAGTGGGAACACGACAATTCAACCACAATAGATGAGATCTGACCTATTTCTGCATCTTTAGGATTGCTTCTTCAGGTGGCCTCCTTTAAGTTGAGTCAAATATCTATGTAACTATAAAAATTATTATAAAAATTAAAATTATTTGAAGTTATAAATCGACAATGTCACAAGTGGCAGCCTGTGAATGAATTAAATATGTCATATCTACTTGAATAATGTGTACCCGTTATGAAAAAGTTTTTATATATTTTTAGGTATTATAAAAACTTTTACAGGGTACACACACATTATTCAAGTAGATATTTCATATTTAATTCATTGACAGGCTGTCACTTTTGTCATTGTCGATTTTTAACTTCAAATAATTTTAATTTTTATAATAATTTTTATAGTTAGATAATTGACTCAACTTAAAGGAGGCCACCTGAAGAAGCAATCCTAAAAATGCAGAAATAGGTCAGATCTCATCTATTGTGGTTGAATTGTCGTGTTCCCACTGCCAAAAGTGAAGTTAGATATTTATAGAGTGTTTGCAATAAAGCAGGTTAGTAAATTTAGATAGATTAATTTCTTTAGATAATTATTGAATAGAGCTTTGTCTGTGGAATGGTTCATTAGCATACCTAGATGTTTGGTATCAGAGAACATACATACGACTTTATTGATTGTAGGAGATTTGATTTATATTAGCTTAAAATACCTTTCTAATTCAGTAAAAAATGTTACAAAAGCTAATAATAAGGAATATATGGGTAGATATTGTGGGTGTAATTCAACGCTGGTTGGGGCTTTTGTCCACAGAGTAGTTAGTTTCACACAATATTATTAATACCTAAAAATATATAAAAATGATTAGTTATTTTGAAACAGCCTTCAATTAGTTCTAAAAAAGGTATACTTGTTGCATGCCGCTAAAATGTACTATTTTTGAGAAAACTGCGTTTAACGTATTTGTTGAGCTTGGAAATCAATACTTACATAAATTCTAAAAAATTATTAATTCAAAAAGTTATTACAGTTGGTAATATTGTTCTTATGAAACACAACACTGAGAAAGATGACAACATAAAAGAAAGACAATATTTAAAAATTATTAAAATAAAAAAAATAACCACTTTAACCAAAATGCAATAGCAAAAATAAAACCTTTATTTTAATTTTATTTAAAAACGCTCCGTCCCCTCAATTTTTATTTTAAGGATAATACCTTAAGGAGGAGTGACCTCACCCTTAAAATATTAAATGGAAAGTAGTATTGTGTGATACAGCATTTAAAGCAGTGCTGTCCAACTTCAAATGGCCCAAGAGCCGCTGTAAATAAATTTGCGGTTGTGAGGGCCACATCTTAAAATACTTTGTATGCAACTTTATCAGTGACTTGAAATAGGTACAAAAAAATATGTTTGTTTGTATAATTATTTCTTTTTATTCAAAAAAATAATGGGAAGTTTGGGGATGTTGGTTTTCACTAACCTCTGTTCTCGAATGGCCGCAGAGCAATACGTATGCGAATTAGATACTTCTATCCTTCTTCTTACAACGGTAATTAAGAGAGACAGAACCATGTAATTCGCATACGAATTACTCCTCGAAAGTCAAGAATAGACAATATCAACATTGATATTTGTTGTTGCTGTTGACAAACGAAGCAATTGAGTAAGTGACTTATAAGACAGGGATCACCTATATTTTGACTTTATAAAGTTCATGTTGGGAAAGCTGCTTTCGCAAAGATACGTACTTGCCAGCATTGAGTCCATCGGAAGGCCTAATAGGTTTCGCAAGTTGGGGTAACGTTCATATGGGAGTAACTTGAAAAAGAACAGAAATAGTAAGTTTCTGAGTAAAATCTGAAATGTATTCTTTTTTTTAAGTCGCTAAATCGGTTTTCGTATTCTTCTGCAATTTTGCCTATGTATTTTATGAATTAAATAGCTACTTTCCAAAAATCCCTCATTTTTTCAAAGTGTTTTTTAGAGCTTGAAAAAAACGTTTAACTTTTTTTAAAACATTCTCTTATGTGACCATATAAATTGGCAGTATTCTGCTGATTTCCTTGTAGCTTCAAATTTAATTCGTTAAGGTGAGATGTCAGGTCTGATAGACATTTTGGATCAACCAGATTTTCCAGTTCCGTAGTGTCAATTTTTACTTAATTTTTAGAGAAAATGAGTTTCCTTACGTAAAACGAAGAAACGTTGCAAACAGTTTTCGGCGCTTAATCAACGAATACCGGCGTAAAGTAACAAGTCCTCATATGTAGCATCTACTTCGTCCAAAAAATCACGAAACTTTCTGCGAGCCAAAGCGCGATTGTCCCTTCTTATAATATTAGTTATTTTAAAAACCACTTTTATGACATTCATTTGACGTAAGGACTTTCCACATAGGGCCTCTTGGTGAACAATGCAGTGTATCACAGGACGGTTGATATTATTTTGTTTTAAGACTCCTGAAAATCCAATTCAATACAGGAACATTTATCAAATCCCCCATAGCCTGATACCACCTTATTTACAGTTTTAACAATGTCCGTACCCTTAGTTGTACCATAGAGAAAAATAACGTCCTCTGCTACACTGCAGTCTTCTTTAATAGTTCGAACAAATATTACAAGTTGACTAATGTCAGATAGGTCAGTGTCTTCGCTCAGGCAGAGTAAAAAATATTTTTCAATTGTGCTCAAACGTTAAGTTTTTCTGGATGATTCACACAGCAAATGTATTGTTATCCGACCAATAATGGCAGTTATGATGGTCAACTTGGATTTTTTTTATGTGGGGCCATTTGAAGTCAAATATGTATGCCACAATGCCTTAGTCAACATAAGTATACATATTTTGATCAATATTTCTACTACTGCATTGAGGTTGGTGGTGAGCATTTTCAAGAAAGTAAGTTTGAGGATTAGAACTTTTTACCACTAATTGATCATTCCAAAATTAAAAAACTAAGATGACATTTGAAAAGATAATCGAATGCTCTTTAAAATAATGTATCACACAGCATCACATTCCATTTAAGGTTTGGTAAATTTTCTATAGCCCACACTGTATAGGTAGCAAAAGAAGATCTATAACCTTCAAAAATATTTACATTTTGAATATAACAAAAACTACGATGCAGCATCACAGTAATGGTATTCTATGTATCCCAATATTCATAATCGAACACTACCCAATATAATTAAAATATACCGAGTTAATTAAAATTTGTAGTTAAATCGGAAATTCAATAAAATATCACCAATGGTTCTCTAGATAATATTAGAAGTTGATTCTTAAAAATCATTCCAACGCTTCTGCAAAAGATGCTTTACTCATTTTAGAACCAAAAAAATCTCTAAAAGTATGCGAACAGTTACAGAGACGGCTTCGGAACGTCTCAGAAAACCACCATTATCCAAGGAACGTAGCAGTTGTAACACCAACAAGATAGCGGATTTGCGCCCACAGAGCCTAGCCGGGAACAACAAAGACAGATCAAAGAATCCCAGCTAAAGCTAGAGCTGTGCGCTTCAATTCTGTTGCTGATAGCGACCAGTTGCCGAGGTCACGGCATAACCCGAAAAATCACTGCATATCAAATTATGTAGTCATTCACAAACAAGGTGATCACGCGAAAATTGTCTCAATTTTTTCTGTTATTATTCGAGAAGTGTAAGAATGATTGTTGTAGGAACTAAATATTTTTTAAAGCATATACCATGAAAACAATTGATGTCGCATTTCCGAGATGTAGGCCCCACTTTTTTTTTTTAATGGAATGCATATTTTTACGTCACTGCAAAAAACGTCAACTAAAATTAAAAAAGCATATTATACAGAATACTTATCTTTTACGGTTTTCGAGTTATTACATGTTTATTGTTAGTATGCAATATCATATCACATCATCTCATAAAATGTGATAATTTTAAAGATTTTAAATGAAATATATGAAATAAAGCATTTTTTAATTAGGATTTTAATATAATATAAATATATGCAAAATTTAGTAAAAATAATCAGCTTTACATTGAAAAAGAAGGGAGAGCAATTGTTATGAGTCTCTTTCTCTTTCAGTTCGGATCTTAAAAAAGTTATCACATTTTATGAGTTATATGATGTAACATAACTTTGCATATTAATAAACGTGTAATTTCTCAAAAACCGTAAAAGATGAGTTTTCTGTATTTTTGAAAAGCTCAACAGGGTTTAAAATAATAAATATTAAGCCTACATCTCGGAAATGTGATAGTTAATCGTTTTTGTGCTATATTCTTAAAAAAATACTTAAAAGTTCCTACAACGTTCATTCTTACACCTTTCTTCGTATTTCAAATAATAACGGAAAAAGAAAAGGGCAATTTTCACGTGATCACACTATACATAAGAATGAAGTTGATTGTGCCACAGTCATTCACTGTCTTATCTGTAAATGGAGGGTGTTTTTAAAGAAATTTGAATTATAGAAGAACTTGATTGTGGCGGCTCACATGTTTCTGTACGCCCTGTTTATATTCACTTATACCTCTTTGTTAGTTTTGTGCTAAAAGCATACGAAAGTAGCAAGATAGGCGGAAACTGAAGAAATTAGTATTCATAAATCTCATACGTACAATGTAATGCAATAATAATGATATCTAAGAATTAATGTTGAAAGTAAAAAGTAAATTATATTACGTCAGCAGTTCGAAATAAATTAACAAATTTGTTTTGAAGAATTCCATCATTATTGCAATATCTTGCAATGCAATATGTTTTTTTAAACAGTTATGGCTAAAATTTGCTCTGGATTTCATAAAATAAATTTCATTTATGTTTATAATTTAAGACAATTCTATCAAAACACCCAGTATACCAATTACGGTATTTTTAAACGACATTGTATAGTAGTATGTTTTACCATAATTTGTTTTATTCAAATTCATATAATCATAAAATTTATTTGAGAAAATGTAAAAGGTATTTGAAACATTTTGTTTTATCGCCTTACTGTTTATTGAGAATTAGACTCTATAATAAAGTCAGTACATATTAGCACATTTGTCAGTCACTCGTGTCTATAAAAATACAGGAATATTTATGATGGATTCCAAGAATTATTTCTGAAAGTGTCATTTAGTGATACTAAAGATGCAGGTATGATTTACGAGAAAACTTGACTTCTTACAAAAATTTTACGACGCGGTTTTGAATAGTGCATGTGGCGCAATAAAAACGATAAAATCTCTTAACATTTTATATTCAACTTATACCGATTATTAATAGTTTTATTAATGATGAGATTATAATATTTATAATAGAAATTTATTGGTGTGATAATGCCCTTAAATAAACTTTATGGCCGTAATATAAATTTATTTTATGCTTTCATATGAAAAAATCCTTAAACTCTAAACCAAACTTTAATTACTTTCGATGAATAGAGACGATAAAAATTTAAAACAGACTATAATGGTTTGTAAATATACATGTTTGAAACCGTTGATGAGCACCAAATTTTCTACTGGAATATAAACACTAATCTCGGTGTATAGTATTATAAACAGATTCAGATGGCGATGTTTACAATTTACAGGTTTAAGTATTCTAGTTTGTATATACAGGGGCTTTAAGTGTTTATGCGATGGTAATAGACATGCATTTATATGTGCAGTGGCACGTTTGCTCAGTTGGTGGATTTAGTAGCGACAGTGGCGGAGAACTCGCTCATCGTTTGTCGCTGGAGCGTTTTAAAATAAAATAAAAATAACTACTATACAATGCGACTAGGAAAATCCGTATATACAGTATGTCCACAGTTAGAGTGGAAAAGAGGGAAAATGTTTTTATTTTTCATTTTACGAGAAAAAAGCATTCTTGATTAAAAAAGTCCCTTTTCTAAGATGCAGATGGCATGGAGAACTCTCATCTTACATGTACAGGGTGTCTCAAACTCGATAATATGGGCTTACTGTAAGCATACAAAAAATTTAAATAATGTTTGGGACACTTGGTGTTAAATGGGATAAAGTAAGCTCCATTTTCAATCGAAAGTATTACCCACAAACCTAGAAAAAATATAGACCGTGCCAGTGTCATATTGCCGGCGACCGCAAATTCATGGCTGCCCTAAAAGGTCCAGAATCGCTAAATCTTGGTTTTTATGCCAGTTTACGTTGGTTGTATTGTAGCGTGAAGCTCATTTGTTTACTGTGATTGGTCACATTCATGTCACATTCTTTAATGACATTTAAAATGGCAGCAAGTTAAATAATTTCAGATTGCAACGCATCCATCATATTTGCACAACCGCCAACATAAAGCAAATATCCATTTTCTGGACCATAGGTCCCTAGAAAACGCGGCACCTGTCACGTAACCTTTATCATGAACCGACGCAGTCTATATTTTTTCTAGGTTTGTGGTATTACCTTTGGGATTTGACAGAAACGACTAATGATGTCTTTATTTTTTTTCCAAAAACATACCCAAATTATTTTCCCGTTAAAAAGCTTCCTTTTTTCTGATAAACTTTTATTAGATAATTTTTTCTGTATTACTTCTAGTTGAAAAGTTATAAGCAATATCGTTCTAAAGAGTATCAAAAGAAACAACACCTAAAAATCATATTAGCGGTGGAAAAATCAAGTAGTCGTTGGAAAATTATAGAATGTTTGTTGTTTAAAGTACATAAATGTCACAAAATACTTATCATTATTTAATAAGAACGTTGATAGTTGCTAATTTACGAAGAGTCACAAAAAAATTTAAGAAGAACTGTAGAATTATATCGAGAAAGATATCCAGACCGCCTCATTCCTGATCATATAATCTTTACAAGATTGGAGACGACCATGCGATGAAATGAAGTTGCATTTTCTGTTCGAAAGAATCATAGACCTTATAACTCATGGACCGCCCCTAGAAAGAGAGGTCCGGCGTCCTGATGTGTACAAGAGGGATGAAGCTAGTCCGGGAAAAAACAGATTCTATGACAGAAAAATATATAAACATAACCTGACAAAACCTTTCCTGTTAATATTGTTAATGATTTGTGTTCCTTTTGTGATTTAGTTGTGTTTATTAGTAATAGTTTTTAAAAACTCATAAACCATGGTGGAGTCGGTCTGTCACCGTAAATGTCATACGTCTGTCATTTACGGTTTTTGTTTTTTTCGGCCAATGATCTGTGGGTTTTTGCCCGGAGTAGCTCTATCTCTGTCGCACATATCTGAGCATCAACGATTTGTATAGGCAGAAAACGGTTTTGGGCGCGTCCATGATTTATAAGGTCTATGGAAAGAATCAAATAATTGTCCGAAAAGTAAGAAACAATGTTAATACAGCAAAACTATTATAGGATGTATTCGACGAATTTTAAAGACCAATGGGTAGCATAACTACAAAATTCGCAATTTGGAGTAGGCATTTGCCTGAGCATCACATTGAAAACAGACTTAATTTTATGGTCAAATTGATGTAAATGTAGAAACTGTTTATCAGAATCTTTTCCCGCACGTTCTTTAGACAGACGAAAGTCGGTTTGTCCGTAATGATTTGCCAAACAGGCGCAACGAACACTACTGGTCCATTGGTATGATTTTGCAAACCTTATTTTTTAACACCTCCCCCCCCATAAAATATTGAGGGGTGTTAGATCTGGTGACTTTTCGAACTACTGTCCATTAATCCCAATCCATTTTTCTGGGAGAGTGTTATCTAAATATTGCTGCACAATCCTGGCCTTGTTGGATGTAGCTCCGTCGTGCTAACACCATAGGTTTCTCCTTAGCTGCAAGGGCACATTCTTCAGAAGTACAGGAAGTTCTTCTTGTAGGAAATTTAGGAAACTCACGCTGTTCAATACATATTCATAAAAACAAGGCCCAATTAAATATCTACCGATAATGCCGCACCATACATTTACTCCAAAATGGCCTTGGTTTTAGACTAGATTTACAATGTGGGGATTTTCAATGGACCAGTAGTGTTCGTTGCGCCTGTTTGACAAATCATTATGGACAAATTGACTTTCGTCTGTCCAACAAACGCGGCGAAAAAGATTCAGTTCAGCAGTTTCTACATTTACTACAATTTTAGCTATAAAATTAAGTGTTTTCAATGTGACACTCAGGCAAATACTCCAAATAGTGAATTTTGTAGTTTCGATACCCATTGGTCTTTAAATTTTGTTGAATGGTTGATTTGTCCAAATTCAATTCCCGGCTAGCCTACCGTATAGAATCTCGTGGATTTGGTTCGAATTATTGTTACAGTCTATCTGTATTAACAATGTTTTTACCCTTCGGTCAATTATTTGATTCTTCCGAACAGAAAATGCAACTTCATTTCGTCGTCTCCGCTCTTGTAAAGGTTCTATGATTAGGAATGAGTGCTCTACAGCTCTTTTTTTGTGCCTCATAGTAAATTAACTTTCTGAATGAGAAAACATTTTGTAAGCACAAAAGTTATACATTTAACGTTTGTATTGAGCAATGCTAAGTATTTTGTGACATTTGTACACCGAACAATGAAAATTCAATTATTTTCCAACAACTACTTGATCTTTCCACCGCTAATGTGATTTTTAGGTGGTATTTCTTTGAGACTCTTTAGGACGATATTACTTATAACTTTTAAACGGAAAATAATACAGAAAAATATCTCTAATAAAAGTTTGTTAGAAAAAAATAGCCTTTTGAGAAGAACAACATTTGGGTATGTTTCTGGAAAAAATATAATTGATGACGTCATTAATCGTTTCTGTCAAATCCCAATTTAATACTTTCGATTGAAAATGAAGCTTGTCTCATTCCGTTTAACACCACGTGTTAAATTTTTTGTACGTCAATTGTTTTCATAGAAATTATGCCACGGGTCAAATATCTGTTAAGAAGTACGTTTTTGTTTACGTACCTATCATTTTTAAATTTATAAATTGACAACCCAAAATAACAAGTATTGTGTTTTTATGGTGAAAGTGTAGGTGTAGCAGTCCATTATTAATACGTATGAAGCCTGTTTTGTGAAAAAATAAAATATTTAGACACAAAAGCTTTGTATTGCTATGCTAAGTATTGGAATGGTATCAGTGCCACATATTCTAATGTTTTAAAAATATGTACATTTTCGCAAATCAAATTAAATAAGTAAGTTCTATTAATAGATAAGTTATTACAGTCTCAATATCAAATGTCAAATTCTGGTATTTATGGCCTGATGTTTATGCTTTCAAATACTAACATTGATGTCGCCACACTGCAGCACATTACAGAATCCTTTATTGAAATTTAGATTATTCGATAGACAAGATTACAAAGGCGACGCGATTTAGCAGACGATTATTAAACTTATCTGTGAAAAGACAGTTCAGGATGATAAAAACTCAATTATCCACACACACTTGACACTGACTTATCATTTTCTTAATAAATTTTATACATGTTTTATTAAAAACCACAAAATACACAAACTACTATCAGCAACACTGTACACTGAATGTTACTATGTGTAGTGGGAGGACTAGCATATCAATAAATACATGAAACATTGCCATATTTTCTCCACATTTTGTTAGTATGGTCTTCTTCCAGTAGTCCATATTAATAAGTAGAATAAAGTTTCTTCGTTGAAAGTTTTAATATAAATTATTTTTTACGTACTCTTTCCGATATAAATAGGTATCTATTTATACCTTGTAAGTTTTAAAACTCGACGCCTATGTCTAAAAACTCTAGTGCTTATTTGTTTATGAAAACATTTTTATAAACTTCTATGAGGATTGTTCAATACGGTCGCAAATAACAGCAGGCAGCATCCAGAAACAAGGTTCTGCAGATTCTTTTATGATAGAACCTGCCGTCCCTTTCAAATTCCGATCCTAATTGATGACTACCAAACTACTAATTGATGATGTTTGCCCTCAAAATTATCAAATAATATGTTTTCTCTTAAATTTACAGTTAATACGTGATTTTCAGACCTCCATCTGCTGAATATCCAAGACGTCTTAACTAATGGCTTAAAGTATATTTATTTTCAAAGTTTAGTACCACGGATTGACCATTAAAAATTAGATTACAGTAGAGGCAGGACATAAATTCAAAGAACGTAACAAATAACGTATATCGGGACCAAGATACACAGAGAAAATAAACTGTTAAGCAATGTGTATATATCTGTTAACGATATAAATGGTTTGATCTAAGATAGACAACACAGTAACCGAACCTGTAGATTATTTATTCAAGCTTTCATTTATTAGGATAGCTTTAAATGAGATTATTTCTGGTACCGGAATTAACGTTATATGTGTGTTAATTGCCTCTAGTGAGCGAGAAAACCGACTAATATATCAAAAGTGGGAAACACAAGTGTACATAATGGTTTTGATACAGACATTGGGATAAGGAAAGGTGTTTCACATTTATCAATATTTAGTCCACTATTGGTAGTTTAGTTAATTTAGCCATTATATAAGTCGCAGCTATAATTGTCAATTATACAGGGTGATTCTTAAACATGTGGACGACGTAAGATTAGTTTTTTGGATCAGGATTTAATCCAACTTTCCTACATACAAACTCCATCTAGAACAAATGTAGGGTAAGATGTTGATAGTAAGCTATTTTGATTTTCTTTGTGTGATTTCAACACCTATTTCTTATTTTGTTATAACAATAGTTATATTTTTAGTTTCATATAAAATTTTAAAATATACGTGCACTCGCCGCAACATGAAGGTAACGATTTAAAAATACACTCCTGCAAGGAACTGGAAACTGGGCTCCTGTAAAACCTGACAAAGCAAAGCATGCAATCGACGATTGGACAACAATTTGAAAGAAATTCCCAAGGAAATGAATAAATAACATTTTATAACACCTATTTCGAAACCTATTTTATACAGCCAATTCAACTGCTTTTATTTATTTATTTACACTGTTCTACAGGTTTAACACAAAACTGCAGAACAGGAAGGTACAATTTTTACAAAAACACAAACATTAAAAAACAACAATAAACAGACAAAAATTATTTAAAATAATTAAAATTGATTAAAATATTATTTAAGATTTGGTTTTGCCACTATTATAATTAATTATTATTAATAGAATTAATTTGTGGTTTCAATTAATAAAATAGTTTGACATACATGATGTCTTACCCAGTTTGTACATACTAACACAAATGTTTCTGCTTCATGCAACATCTATGATACGTTTGTGTAAATCATCAATTGTGTCCACTTCGTTTCAATACACTTTATTTTTTAATTATTCCCACAAATAGAAATCCAAAGGATTTAAAGACAGGAGATCGTGGTACTCGTTGTCCTCATCCAATCCCCTGGTATTAATGCTTGGAGTAGCTGTATATATACGAATATAATTGAGACTCGTGTATGATACCCTACACTACTGCAATACGCCGTGGAAGCCCTCTTACATAATTCGGTTGCAAATTTCCAGAGCCACAGGGATTACTGTTTCTGTTTTTCGAAACCTTTCTTATCTTTTTCCTCCTCATCGGAGTTTATATCAGGCAAAAAATTAAATTTTGCGCAATTTGAACCACAAAATATAGGATATTTTATTTGAACTAATATAGTGTCATCTATTGAAATTGGTTAAATGTAACCGGATAATGGAACACTTAGTGTAGTATTTTAGAACTACTATTAAATACAAATGTTGTAACGCAGTTTTCATGATATACTAAAAATTAAATCCCTAATTGTAACACGACAAACGTAGTAGAAGAACCCACATTTGTGACGTCATCGTTGTTCGATATATGACGTCATTGACAATTTTTTTAAATGGCAACCCCCAATTTTGACCATGCTGTTTGAAAAAGCGCGTCATTCTAGATACACGTATCATGAAAAATTATGGTGTTACATAACAAAAATTTCAAGAAAATACAGATGTTTGAAGATTTTAAAATTTAATTTTCACAATACTGAAAATGATAATGATTATGTAAAAAATCGACTAAATTAAATGTTCAAATTGTGCACCGTCGGTTACCTGACAGTAGCCAAGACGATTAATAAATTCTTTTTGGACATTATCAATAACTTCAGGAGGTGTACGATCTATCTCGTGCCGAATTCTTGCTTTTAAATCTTCTAAATTAACCGGTATAGTAAGGTATACTTTGCTTTTTAAGTATCCCCACAAGAAATAATCTAGGGGTGTCAAATCAGGCGATCTGGCTGACCACTCAATCGGCCCCCTTCTCGGGTGATAAATTTCGGTGAAAATTAAATTTTAAAATCTTCAAACATAATTTTCTTGCATTTTTGTTATGTAACACCATAATTTATCATGATATGTGTATGTATGTGGCAGCTCATATATTCTTATATTTATATACACCCTGTATAAAGTAACATATTTATTTTTGTACATATTCATTTTATATTTTCATTAGTCTCATCATTCTGCACTCACATACTTCTGTACACACTGTATAAGTTAAAATATTTATTTTCACTACTCATATCTTTTCGTTAGTTCTGTGTTTAAATTTCAACATCTATTTTTAAATGTTAATGTAGATATTATGTATTGTAGATATTATTTAAGTAGGTAAACGACCGGCGCCAGCGTTCCCATAAATCTTAAGGGTTTTTGCATGGTGAAAACTAAGACACTTGTTTAGCAGACCTTTCTAGGAACTACCTAGGTACATTACGGAAACACCGGCCAGTCACATTTTTGTATTCAGTCATAAACATCGACTCAACGCGTAACATTGTGGGTGCCAATCGACCGCAAGCAATAATAAAATATTAATACACAATACACTGCCTTTATTGAAATCACACCGCCCCACATGTATAATGACGCGCTCTTTCAAATGGCATGGTCAAAATTAGGGGTTGCCATTTAAAAAAATTGTCGATGACGTCATATCTCAAATAACGATGACGTCACAAATGTGGGTCTTATGTCAAAAAGTGCCTTTTTTAAAAACAAAATCGACGTGCCAAGGGACTTTTTCGAAAACTTCTCAATTTCAAAATAACGAATTTATTCGTTACCTTTTCAAAGCACTGTTTAGTAACTAGATCATACAACTAAATAATATTGAAATTTTTACCATAGAGATCTAGAGTGGCTAGCTGTTACAATGGTCGTCAGCTTAAAGTCACCACTTCCATGTTTTGTCCCTTTCTAGCACCGTGTATAATAAATGGCACTAGAAAAGAATGGACCAAGGAACTGGTGACTTTAAGCTGACGACCATTGTACCTACATGCATATCAGGGATGTTATGTATTACACATACATCAAATTTTCTTTGAACTGAATAGAAATCGTATCAGAATCATTATGAAAACATAATTTTGACGCTTTCTAGTAACTCATTGAAATCTGGATAGAAGTAATCATCGGATTCGTCAAGAATCTGTGCCATTTCCAAGTACAGGAAATATACGGACATTCTATAGGCCTGATATTAATTATAAAATCTTTTTTAGATGTAAGAATACCAGTGTCCAACGCTTCCTCGTCGCCGCCTCCAAACCTACAGCTTGGCACTAATCATAACAAGCGGAAACGGTCGTGGTCCAGAGCAGTATTCAGCAACTTGCAGAGAAAGGGTCTGGAAAGAAGATTCCAGATACAGAAGTATATAACTAAACCGGACAGGCGGCAACTAGCTGCAACTCTAGGTCTTACCGACGCTCAAGTTAAAGTGTGGTTCCAGAACAGGCGTATGAAGTGGAGGCACTCGAAGGAGAGCATCAAGAATGGGGAGAATGCTGCTGATTCGACGCAAGATCAAGATTTGCACATAGACGTCGATACTCTGACAGACGAGGCGGACTGATTTTTTAGTCAACTTGTCCGTTGTTAAGTAGATATATGTATTTTTTGTAAATAAAAGTTGGTAAAGTAACTTAAAAGGTGTGAAATCATTTATATAACGTTATAGGAAGTACATTTCGAAAGTAAGGAGGTAATAGCAATAACAAAAAGTAGAAAACGAAACAGAAAAATTTCCAGCCTGAATCAGTGTCATAATATTTTATTTAAATTATGACGGCTTAACTGCTTGTCGGCCATACATGTGCCTATAGATAAAAATAATTGTTATTAACACACCTAATCAAATACGCCTTTCCATCGGCTTATTCCTTCAAAGGCAGTATGCATGTTATGTTGGAAACCTTTATGTTGCGACCATTAGATCTACTTTGCTAAATAGGGTGAGTCAGTTTTAACGTAGAATCTGATAGAATTTGGTAGGACATTTAACTATGAATAGGGTGTTTTATGCACTTTCATATTTCTTTAAAATGCGATCATTGACATACTGATGGTTAAAGTTAAAAAAAAATATATATTTATTACATTTTCCAAATTGAAGCATGTATTCAAAAGAAATTTGGTAGGTAGGTCGGATAGGCCGTAATGCATCATAAAACATCAATAAATTAAAAAAATCTATATAATCCAAAAATAATTCCAAACTTTTAAATTGAAATTAAATGTATCACTTGAAATTTTTAAATACTTACCTGTAGCTGTTTCAAGGGATCTTAGAATTTTTTTATTTCTCATTAAACATTAAATTTTAGTACCATTTTGTCTTAGAATAAATACTTCTTAAGTGCCAGGGTCGAACTAAATTTGTCAGAACAATTATACAAAGACTGAATAACAATCATAATTTTATTTCAAAAATGCCTTGAAGAGATTTCTGAATTTTTAAGATTAGTTCTCATTAGAACGCCTAAACAATAAAAATCTGCGGTTTTCAGCATGTAAATGTATTCGCGGCAAGACGTCTTACGTCACGGCTGACGTTATGCACTTGTTTTTATTGTCAACATAATTTTCGATAGTTGGTCGCATAAAAAACAGCCATTTTATACAATTTAGTGCTATATATAATGCAAACATGTAGTGTAGTATATAGCTTCATTACTCTCAATTGCAGTTTCTTAAATATTTTGATAAAAATATAAAAAATTATTCATTTGTTCCTCTAAATTCTTGGTGCGACTTATATGTGGCTTTTGTTTATTGAATGTTTTCACATGAATTCACATTCAAATATGAATGAATTGTATTCATTCATGTGTGAATGTGTATAGTCCTTTCATTTTCCGAAGTGAATGTAATCAATAAAATTTTTAAGCTTTTTCTATGAGTAAATTAGGTAAGCATTCAATCATATGTTTCTTTAAATTTACTACAAATTCAAGTATTTAAAGTACTATATAGAATAATTAACGACAGGAATTAGAGAAGCTGATGGTAAAAATACTGTCGGTTGAGGAATAACGGAATGAATTTCAAGCATAACTTGGTTCGGTTTTCTACAAATTTGCGTTATGTAATAAAAACAATCGGAATAGGATGGCGGCCCTTCCATGTGTATCAATTTTCTTTTGAATAGCTTAGTTAGTTCAGAAACGATAATAAATAATAGATTGTTTTTGTAACAAACACTTTTCTTTCTCTAAAAAAAAAATGATTTTTAACAAAATGTTCCTATGCAAACCCCATGTATCAAAAAAAAAAAAAATAATAGATACATACGTTCGGGTTCAACGTTAAATCAGGTTTTCTCTGTATACATGTTCCAAGACTCAGATAACTTGAAAATACAAAAAAAAATATGCAATAGCACCGACATTATGAGTCCGCTAACGAGGTTCCAAACAGCCTTAGTCGCGGCGAAGCTTTTGCGGTGTCACCACTGAAGATTCCAACTGTGAAGAACGGCGAAACGTTTGGAAGCATGGAATTCAACCAGTTACAGCGGCAGCTACGGGACGCCTCGGAGGACCACCATTATCCAAGGAACGGTGCCGACCGTAATAGCCGTAATACCAACAATAGAAGCCGAAATCAATATATGGGCGTACCCAGAGACACCGATAGTGGGTCTGTCCCCACAGAATCCCGGCTAAGGCTGGGGATGTGCACTTTAATTCTGTTTCTGGCAGCAACCAGTTACCGAGGTCATGGCATAACAACCCGGAAAATCACTATGTATCAAATAAGCACTGGCAGTGAAAGCCTAAAATCCACTGTACCAGTAAAACAAGTTTTCTTCTGTATTCTTTGCGTCAAATACAATGGGGAATGTCACATTTGTATTTGCACATATGTAACCAAATGTTGTAACACCGTTTTTCTACAAAAAAAGAAAAAAATAAAATAAAATAAAAATTAAAAACTGGGAATGTTTCACTGAAAATTTGTATTTATTTGTTTTTCATGTATTTATTACAAGTTATTCTTACTAGGGAAGCACCATGTAGAAACCGTTATGCAATTATCTTTATAGTAGATATGTCTTTATTGTGATTTGTGATAAGTAGGTATGCAAAATTGTTGAAAGACATTTCTGGATTCTGAACTACAATGTAGTAGATTTATGTTGACCGAAAAAATTCTTGTTCGTCAAGTTTTCAGAAGAAAATATAACTAGTAAAAATGTAAATTTGGCATGTGATCTGTATATAAAAATATGTTTCCATAATACCTTACTTCTATTTCACATTATATACATTGCATAATATGCTTACTTTTTGGAATTGTGGCCTAATTATCGTGATTATTTATGTTATGAATATGCACTTATTGCACTTTAAGGTAAGTACACAATGTATACTTGTATTATCTAAAATACAGCGAACATACAAGTTACAGTACTACTGTAGAAATATAGCATGTTCAATTATTACTGCATTACAATCAACTAACCTTTAACGTACAGTTGGCTAGCCATTAATGTATCAGAAATATATTTAGTTAAAAGTTTTAATACCCGTGGCAACACAGTTTAGGTATTCCAATAAAAATTTTAGTTACTGCTGGTAGTCACAGTTAGATGATTGTGACTAGTGACAGCAGAAAACTCGATTTAGCTGCTACAATTGAATTGTTTATCTGTCTTCTATTTTATAGAAGTTTTTTTTGCTGGGGTAAGTGTATTTTACTTACCACTAATGATTTTTTTCTTAGTGTATCACACCACACATACACTATGAAAATGAGAAAGCGAACCAAATTAATACACTCATAGTTTCTTTTTAAACTTTTATTATAAATAACGTAAGATTTTATAAATAAATAAATAATATATTTATTACATATATAACAAAAAAATCATATATGTGAAATACATGTATCGATTTAAAAATAAATATTTAAATAGGCAACTTAATAATATCTTTCACACAGCACATACAATCAGATCATCGTATCACAGGCATTCAATTCATTCATTCGAATTCTCTCACTCAAAATAAATTGTTTATTAACAGAGTGTTGAAAACCGCATCCTTTATAGCTATTTTGACCAGTCGATTGAATTTTTGTAAAGACGTTTGAACTACCTAATTATAATTAATATTTGAAAATAAATACTATTTTAATAAATTATACTTCTCTCATATACACATGTAGAAAATAAAAATACTGAATTAATTAATTCATTCATAATACTAATTTATGATTTAGAGTAGCGCTAATGTGATAATTTTCTTCTGTTGAACTTTAGATTAGACTTTTAATGTGAATGTTGATAGATTTGCCATTTGTGTATGAGACCAGCATAAATCGCAAAATGTACTTCTAATTCCATTTTTCCTTAAAAATGTCTCTATTTTAATTCAGAATATTTATGTATATCTTCATTTTATTTAGTACGGTAATGCCAATTGTGATTTAGAAAAAATAGAATATAGAAACACAGTCGAGCTGACAGAAACCTAATATTATTTCCACATCTTAAACCTCGTTACATTCCAGGTACGCCTGTTGGCAGTTATCACCGGATCTTCCACGTCTGCCTGCTTCGTACAGGACATCGAAGGATGATGAGGTCGTCCTTTCAAGGATAAAGCTAGTTGCGTAGCTGTAAATGAAAAAAGGCAAATACATATTAAATCAATATTATTTCAAAAATTTTGTTTATAAAAGTACCATAAAATATGCAATATTAAATGCTTGAAAGGCAAAAAAAGTTTAGTCTTTTAATTAAATCAGGTCTTATTTCAGGCCACATCAATTTGCAGCATTTGTATTGAATCAAACTTTATTTATTTTAATTAACAAAATATATAAACTAATAGATAAAATAGTTGTCTGATAAAGAAATAATGCAATATTTGAAAAAAAAAACTTGCAAAATAAAAGTTCTCTTAAGTTTTGTTCTTGTTCGAGCTTGCAAGACTTGCACACAAATGAGAAAGATGGAAATTTGTTACGAATTTGGAAATAGTGGTGGTTTTTCTCGGCGGGACCATATATGGTCCCGCTCGTAGCTTATACGTAACTATCGATAAGTTATAAATAATGTATGAAATAGGTGAAGCAAAAAGTATTTAAAATTTTATATGAAAATGTCTAAAAAATTATTATATTTAAGATCCTCACAGAAAAGCTATGGAGGCAATACAATGCTTATGTTTAAAATAAAAGAGAAAGCAAGTGTCTTCTAACTAAAAGAAAATGATACTTATCTAGTTTATAGATTTTATTATTCAAATTTAATTTACATATAAATTTCAGTAGCTTTTAATATAAGAATTAAAAGTGTCAAACATTAGCTGTAGCAACATTGAAACCTGGACAAAAGAAAATATATATTGAGAACTTTCCACAAAAGGTATTACTAGCCTATTTCCTGAAGCTATTCAGCACGTTAAGACCTTCAACTTTGTGGAGTAACTATTCGAAGCTCCGCATCATGATTAACCTGAATAAAAACGTAGTTAGCAAATTTACAAACCTAATTGTATCTACTTTTAAAAGGGAAAGCTTTCGGCCAAAGAAATCAAAAATATTTACGAAGCTGGAAATAGAAAACTTTATGAAACAAGTCGAGGATCAAGAATTCCTGTTAGACAAAGTTGTTTTAATCGTTGGAGTGATGTAGGATGGAAGAAGAAATCACATTTTTGAAAAGTAGGTGCCATAAAAGATTGTCAATCATTTATTACTGTCAAAATTCCGAACAGAAAAACTCATGTTCCAAGAATATTTACCATTACTGAGGGTTCAATAGATGGTGTCAATTTTTTAGATATATTTTGTAAGTACGCAGAACTTCCACTCAATACGACACATCAGTGATTTTTCTTGACATATCGAAGTAATAAATGCTGTACCCTGCCAGTTGGATCAATACAATTGGAAGTACGCCAAAAAAGACAGCGGAATTTCTTAGACTCTCCAACGCCAATGAATTCACTGGCCATTGCTTCCAGCGCAGCTCTGCAACAATGTTGACAGATTCTGGAGATCAAGTTCAGTTGCCGAGGGTTATATCGAAAATTTCATTGAGAAGATAAACGAAACAGCAAAAAGAATCATAGGTCAGAAAGATACACCAAATAAGAAATTAAAAGAAGTTTACGCATAAGTTAGCAGTATTGCTACTACTAGCAATTTATTCATTCCGACTACTAGTAGGTACTTGCATCGCTCTTACCGAAGATAAGCTGGATGCTTCTAGTATTCAATTAAACAATTTACATAATTGTATCTTTAAAAATTATAATAAATAAATATTTTCATTGCTTTTAATGTTTCATTTTTACTTTCAGTCATTTCGAGATTCTAATCAATATCAAAGTTGATCAATTTCGAAACACTTCCACAAAAAAACTTTTATTACGATCGTGTGTTTTTATTCATCGCTGTTAAAAATGGCTAATTTTTCGTATCTGTAGCGATTATGAAAGTCGTTGATCAAAAAAATTTCTTTAATTTTGAATCAGATTTAGGTAATTTCAAAGTATGCGATAAAAAATATTGGACATAAATTTATACATTTTTATAAATCAGTAAATCTCTACCACTGATGTAATATGAATAATAGGATAATCTAAGTAAAATATGAATTAAAAAATCTTTAGGTACCTTCCGAGACGGCAGTAGAGTGAACTTTGACCGATGTCAGTGGTACATTCGTTGTTGGCCTGGCACATGTACTTCTGCATACAATTGCTGTTTTCTGTATTGAGGGACCTCATGTAACCCTTCGCCATGGCGATTCCGGCTACTGCTGCGTCGCTCACAGTATCCTTCTTTCCTATATTACGAGCGGCCAGTGACCGGTGGGAGAATGAAGTCTTCAAAGCGTCCAGAAGGTTTACGATGATGCTGATGAACTATGTGAGAAATAATGTTATTGGCGATGCTTAATCTTAATATGTCTAGTAGTTAGAAAATTCATACAAAATTGTCTAAACAACTTGCGAAAATATGAAATGTCACTATAGGAATACATAATTATAGTATGGGGAAAATCTGATGTAATAAAAGAAGAACCAATCCTATAGTGGTTTTTAGGCTTTCACGGCCAGTGCTGTAATTTGATACATGGTGATTTTCCGGGTTGTTATGCCGTGACCTCGGTAACTGGTACCGCCGGACTCAGTCGCGGCGAAGCTTTTGCAGAGTCATCACTGAAGATGCCGACAGTGAAGAGCGGCGAAACGTTTGGAAGCATGGGATGCGACCAGTTACAGCGGCGGCTACGGAACGCCTCGGAGGACCACCAGTATCCGAGAAACGGTTCCGACCGTAGCAGTCGTAATACCAACAGTAGGAACCGAAATCAATATATGGACAGGCCCAGAGACACCGATAGCGGGTCTGTCCCCACAGAGCCTAGCCCGAGAACAACCAGGGCAGGTAAAAGTATCCCAGCTAATGCTAGGGATGTGCATTTTAACTCTGTTTCTGGCAGCTACCAGTTACCGAGGTCACGGCATAACAACCCGGAAAATCACCATGTATCAAAGAACCAATCCATTTAACTTAAACAGTACAGTAAGCTTACATATTTACCATACACAGAGTGATTTGGTTAAGGATGTCCACCCAGAAAACCTAGCAGCGGTAAGTAGGAAGAGGGAGAGGGAAGGAGAGATAGTAGTAAAAAAACCTCCTGAATGGTGCCTATAGTTTCCTCTGTAACTTTCATGATTTATTAGATACCCTTATTTTAATAACTTTGTAACTATATTCAACGGACGAGAATTTAGAGAATCTAGTAAATGCCCTAATCTAACAAGTGAGGAATATCAGATTACATCTATGAAGTGTTTAGAGCGCGAGGTCAAAATATGAGTGTAAGTGATGTTGAAATATGCAGTTCATTGAGTGGTAAAGAAGTACAACTGCAAAACGGAAGGAAGATGGTATATTAAAAATGAGTTTTCGATACAAAAAATTGGGTAGTAAGTATATCTTACAAGATGACACTTTGCCTAGAATATATAGAAGGGCGCTTTTGCGAATTATGCGTGACATATAAATGGTATATGAATTTTCTTTTAAATGAAATCGAAAGTAGTGTACTGATAGAGAAAGACGAATTAATGATATGGTGAAGAAATGAATTAAAATAAATATTAAAATGTTGGAGTCTGGATCAAAGAATATGTTAACTTTTGACGGAACATGGCTACATGAAGATCATACGGAAGGCGGTACGATATGATATAAGTATAATGTGTGACCATTATAGTGACAGTACTAGTAACTAATAGTGAATAGTTTGTATATATCGTGCAATGTACTCTAAACCCCTCCTTTTGCATGCTAAATTCCTGAATATTTGCGTGATTTATTTAATAGTGGAAAATTCTGCACTTGTAACGAATCTGGTCAACTATAACATTTTCTATCCTTTTCATCATGAAACTGCCATGGTAGATTGTCAGAAGCTCAAGCTCATGAGGTAGGTATAAGTGGGTGGTGGTGGGCCATCGCCATCCAACAGAACGACTTTCTAATTTGTGGAGAGGTTGGCATACGGGGGACATTTAAACTGTTAATGTTACAAAAAAAAAAATGTGCTAGGTTCACTTGACCTTAACTTATTTTTGATAATTTTGTGTGCTTTGAACCCTTCTCAAGTGGCACGCTTAGGTAATCATGCAACCCTTATCTTCTGTACTCATCTCTGTGCTGTGAATTAGTCACTCTATTATTATTTTTGACTTTGGGTAATTAATAATACAAGATAAAAATTTGGAAATAACTATCATTTTTATTATCTAACGCGTTGAAATTGACAAAATCTGTTATACAACAAACTGTTTTTACTAAAAATAATGGATGTTATGTAATGCAATTATCTTTATAATTTTTTAATATTTTTTATATCTGATCGCCTTCAAATTTACTACGTCTATGAAATGTTGCTCCTCGCACGCTTCGCCCGTTGCGCTTGTCAACAAGCTATCAATCTCTAGATTTTCGAACGTTGAGTATAGATATGAATATTATATATTTCATATTATCAGATATTACACACATCAACATCCTGCATCAGGTCATGTTAAAATATTTGTTATTATAACATTGATGATGACTGACTATATAAAAATTATGTTTTCGTTCAAATTTTATCAAAAATGTTTACATTTTCCTTTGAACTGATACCTGTACTTTTGTTTCCGAGATTCCCATTTAAGCATTATTTAGTGTATTTCTCTAGGCAAATATTATCTAGATACAACTAGGTATTAAGAAATCTATTACGTTATTAAGACATTAATCTACTACTCAGAAAATATATCGATAAAATGGCGAAGGCGCCAGAACCACTAAAATATTAATATATTGGAGATTATAGTTTCATAATAAATATGTAGTTACAGTATCTATTTATATATTTAATAAATGAAATAATACGTAATGGTAAAATGTATTGCAAAATACTTCAAATATAATTAAATCAACACTAGAAGTGTACCTATCATTGAAAAGGAAATAAGGTGTTTTAATTTCAACAAATGCTTTCTTTACAGAAAATAACTGTATTTTTGCTTTTTCAAACAAATGATTTAGTATCAGGAAATAAATATTGTTTGGCGTTATATAAACAAATATTTTTTTTACAGGTACCAATATTCTTTCGGTGTATTTGCTAATATTAAGAGACGAATATGGGAAACAGGATAAAGATGCAAATATTTTAAAATATCTAGTGTAGGTTTATTACTTGAATTTTTAGAGGCACTTTTTTATAAAAATGACAAATATTCGATTAAATTACGTATAAGGATATTTAAGTATGCACCTTGTTTTACTTTTCATGTAAAGTTTCCTTCATATTCCAAGTGTTTAGAATTGAAACGTTTTGACATTTTAGTGCGAAATTATCTGTGCAAAGGGATAACTCTGGGGCAACTAAAAGTAGTTTTAGTCATAGGCGCCATAAAATTAAATGAAACAAGTGATGGACTTTTTAAAAAATATTTCGTCAATTTTTTTTTCGATAAGCTTCAAACTAATTAAAAATATTTGATGTGGGTTGGATGAAAAGTTCACCCTTTTATCATTCCACAACCTAGTGTCTATGATTAAAATAAATTTAGTTAGGTATAATTGCGGCAAGAATTCAGACGAGTTACGTCATACGAACAGATGAATAATTCATTATAATTTCATCAAAATATTTAAGAAACTGCAACTGAGAATAAAAATCTATATACTACACTAAATGTATGCTCTATAATTAGCTACACTAAATTACAAAAAATGATAACGTTTTTAACGCGACAAACGATTAAAATTATTGAACAAAAACAATTGCGTAACGTCAGCCCTGAATTCTTGCCGCAATTATATGTCATATTATATCCTTAGTAGTAGCTATTCCTTAAACCGTTTGAGTTTTAAATATCCAAGATATCTCTGAAAGGTGAAACAGGGTACCTACTTAAGTGTATGTAGTTATACATAAATAAGTATATGCCCTACAAATAATTAGCTCTGAAGTTCCGATATTAAACAATACAGTACAAGATACTATTATAATGAGAAATTATAATATAATGAGAAACAAATTATAAGACAATAATGATAAGTTAATAAATAAAATTGTTGGAGACTTTAATGCTCGCATAAAAAAGTAACCTCAATTGGCCTTTCTCGGGGAAATTTCCTGTTTATTGTGTTAAGAGTTAATAATCTGATACTCTTGATGAGTTATTAATTGCTATACTGAACAGTTAAATTCAAAGTTGTAGATTTTACAGATTAATTAATTGTTAGGTACCTAATAATTTAGCGTCAAAAGTAAGTAAATAGACTACGAACGACATAGTTAAAAGCATTATAGCAAATTAAGTAGTTGTAAAAAATTGGTGTTCTTTTAAACAAAAAATTTGGCGTGGAAAGAAAATGAATCAAACGGAATAATACCCAGTGTATGGAGAGGTAGGTATAGCAAAAGTGTGTCAATTAATATAAATAGTAAGTGCATAGGTCATTAGGAAAATTAAAGCAGTTACTTTATTGTTATTTCTAGGTCAAATGTTTAGTTATGTTTAAGTAATAGATATATATTTTGGAAAATGAATATGATATTATTATGATTTTTCAGTCACGAGTATAAACCATACCTAGGTCAGATGGTTCTGTCCTTCTTTAAAATAATAGAAAATAAAAAATAAAAGTGACATTTTTCTACAGCCACTGTGAGAGACTTTTCTAAATAGCAATAGTACAGCGCTGCAATATCTTTCAATTAACCCAGTTGATATCTCCATTACGGACCAAACTTTCTTTTAATTTGCATTTATAAGTGGAAAATAAAAAGTACTTGAGAAAGTATTTTTCAAGGTTTCTTTTTATTTATTTATAAAAACATTCAAGTAGGTAGTAGTTGTGAATATAAAACTAAAGAATAAACTATGAGTTTAACAAAAATCAAATGAGATGAGTTATGTTTAGGTATATATTTTACATTTAGTTAAAATATCATTAGCAAAATGATTCTAGTCAAGTTGGTACCTATCTATCAGCAACAAATTCATATTTATTTTAGGACACAGAATATCCGGAATATGAGTACCTACCTTTATTTTGGCGTATGATAAATTGGACTTGGAGAGTTATATCAGCAAACAGACCTTGAATATGTGACAACATCTTGAACCTATTATATCATGTGTTTCTATATAATCACAAGTACCTACGTCTAACTGATCCTGTTTGAAATAGTTGTAATAACTGGCCAAACTGTCGTTTCTTGCGCAAAACGTTCACCGTACACAGAAAGAAATTGACTTTACAGGTACTCTTTTGGAACCAGTAAAATAATGTGGTGCAAAATTTAACACGTTTTATTAATAAAATATTGGAAGTGTAAAAATTTGTAGGTACAAAAGTGATAAAGGGTAAAATCTAGAATTTTTATTAATTGATAAAATTTCGAATCGAGTTCAAAATTTAAATAAGAGCGGGTAAACCCAATTCACTTTCCAACTAAACTGCTGGCCACTTGAACTTACACATAGAGATTTTTAGGCAAAATTTAAAGTTCAATATTTTCAACAGGAATGCAAATTTTTTAACGCGGCTTGCAAATTTGAAGAGCTAGTTTTTTTCGCATTAAGCTGCATGACGTATATTTATCGTAGGACCATAGGTTTATTTTATACGGGGTGATCAATGAAGTCATGCAAAAAATCAAAAAGTTTGTATGAGCGAAATTTCCGCAAAAATTTTTTTTTAGTCGTTGCAGTATGGTTCGTTACTAAGATAACATTAATATCTCTAGACGTTTTTGTCAGTTTTTGGATTAAGGCCCTTAGGCCTTGTACACACTACTCAACATAAAATTTGGGTAGCAAAATTTTTAAAATGCTATAACTTGACATTGGATTGACGGTTCTTGATGATTTTTGCAGATTTGGAATCCTTATTTCACGTAGATTTTCTATGATCTAAGCATTTTATTTGAGGGTTGAAATTTACACATTATACCGGGTCGATAATAAACAAAAACGTAGGGTACGACGCGCGCTAAGGTTTGGCATTATTTAAGTTTTTGTAAAAATAAATTCTCACCTCAAGTTGTTTTTATGTTTGTAATTCCATATTTATTAAGATTGTACAACTAGTAGTTACAAATAGCGTATTTCAATGTTATCTGGTGTTACAGTAAGTTACAGTATGAAAGATTTTTTAGGAAACGTTTTATTGTTTACTTTATTAATACTGATACAGATAACAAATTACGTTAAAACGGCTTTGACTTAGTCTTAATTGTATACCCTTGCAATTTTGTTTAACATAATTTTGCATACAGAGTGACAACGGAAAGTGGGAACACGCTGTAACTTGTTTATGACTGCTGATAAAAAATGGAGATTGGGTGGGTTTATACTAGATGGTGCTATGAATTCTTTGAGGTCATTTCGGATGACATTTCCAGTTTGACCGAAAATTACAGTAAATTTATATTTTTAAATGGGACACCCTGTATTTTTTGAAATTTTTTGAATCGGCGGATCATTTTACGTATAGTTGGACCAATTTTATGACACATTTTCTGGATGTAAGTTATTTTTTTAAATTTTTAAAAATAAAACTAGAAGGCCGCGACTGGCAGAAATTATTGTTTTCTTTTTTGACGGATGTTAAAAATTATTGTAGCACAAAATGCATGGAAAATCCTTTATTAAAAAAATCAATAGGGCCCACCCTCTTTACATTTGAAAAAATGAGTTTTTAAGGAAAAAAAATGTACAAAAATATTCAAATTGAGAATTTTTCCTATAATTACAAACAAAAAAGAAAACAATTTCTGCCTCAAAGAATTCATGGCACCATCTAGTATAAACCCACCTAATTTCAAATTTTCAAAACAGCAGCAATAAAAAAGTTACAGCGTGTTCCCACTTTGCGTTGTCACCCGGTATTGTAGTAGTTGTATTTAGTTTATTTTTTAAATATATTTGTAGAAAAACAATCCATATTAGACCTTTTTCATAAAAGTTTTCTATTATTTTTGGTCAGATATAGAGCCCATTCAATATTGGCACTCATATTTTGGATATCATGAAGTAAATAAAAGGAATATTAAAATCATCAATGAAAGCTTTAAAAATGTACAAAATTCAAAATATTGTATAGCTATCATAATGTCCCTAATGTGCATAGTATTGGGTGTAATTAATAATATTTTTAAATACTACCGCAAATAACAATAATCTTTGTTTATCTCATAAAGATACTATCACAAAATATTGTTGTCGTTTCTTAACAAGCCTTAGCTAACATTTTAACACAGTATAGATTTTAATTTCTGAGACTGTTAAACTAAGATTCTGCCATTTTGTTACCATAATCATTTACGAATTATTTAATTTAGCGAAATTTCAAGGTTAGTATAAAAAGTTACCTATATTATTGTTATTTACACTTTACACAAATATTTATCGATATCTACTACATACCTCGCCGGCCTGTTTAGCCAACATGTTTACTTGTTCAGGATTCCTTCCTCCCACAACTGCGCTCAGTACAGCCGCCAGTACGCCCTGTGCAATGTAAGCAACTACTACAGGTGTTTTAATGTTATGTACAGGAAATAATGAAAATGTCAATACTAAAAGCAGAAGCTCCGGCATTATATTACAGAAATGTAAAAGAAAAATTTGTATGCGCTCTGCAATAATGATGCAGACAATTTTGGAATATTACTTCGAATTAGGTATTATTTTCTTTATAAGCCTAAGTACCTGCATGGGGGATCCACCGTTGTCGACTTTGTCAATGCCATCGTTGTTAGCGGCACCACCTCCCAAGATGGCAGTGAGGATTTTGAGACCTACGGAGATGAGGTTTGCCCAAGGGGATGCGGCTATGGGACCGTCGTCGAGACCTTCAGATTTGTTGGGGCCTTGGTTGATGCCACCAGGGTTGAAAATCATTTGCATCACCATACCTACGTAAAAGTTTTTTAAAATTATTTTTTCTGTCCAGTACATTGGTCAGTAAATGGCAGACAGTTGAACTGCTACTTAATTTAGCTATTTTAGCGAATATATATAGATATTTATTCAAATTCAAATGGTTCAGTTCAAGTTTTGTTTTTGCTCGATCTTATAAAATCATGCCTTGTCTTGTCTTTCAAGAGGCAAATTTCTTGTCTCATATTTTTGCAAGAATCTTGTGAGACACGTACATGCAAATGAGAAACAACTTTATTATGAATTTGGTAACAGCGGTGGTTGCTCTCGGTCAGAGCTTACACGTAACTATCGATATGTTCGATCATCGACAGCGGTCGATTGGTATTATTGACGTTTCGAAAAACTCTCTGTTTTCGTTCTCAAAGTAGTAGCAAAAATATTAAACGTTTTATATTTTTGCTACTATTTTGAGAACGAAAACAGAGTTTTTCGAAACGTCAATAAGTGTGCGATAGTGATGTGATTTTTGTTATTTTTTACTTATCTGCTTTTTTCAGTGTGATTTTTTTGGTTAGGCAAACTTAGTTTCAAAAATAACCCTTGACTGATCCGTTTGGCGCAAGGGCTTATTTAATTAATCTTTATTATTTTTTCAGAAGTGTGGCATAAACCTAACAAAACTAAAGAAATACGATGAGTTTAATGAGTGTATTAAAAATGTCGCGATTTGATAATGAAAATCAACAATCAAGACAAGAAATTCAAAACCTAATACCAGATAACACTAGAAAATCAAAAACAAGTATATGGAAACAATTTGTAGAATTTTGCCATCATATTTCGTTAAATAAAAAAATACCAACTTTAGTTACATCAAATGCTAAAGCTGAGATGGGTAGTAGTTCAATCTACCGTTTTTTGGCAATTTCAGGTCACTAAAGGTGGTAGAAATATATTTTTACAAGTAACACGACGCAATTTCGAAGAAATTCATATGTAGGTATATCCACCCTATTTCGTATATAGATAAGACGCCAATGTGTAGATCATATATGTTTTCCTTCTCAACTGTCAAAAAAATTTGACTTAATTATCGCCTTGCTACGAAAAAATGTTCCGAAATTTTTCTAGTTGCCATGGTAACGAGTCAAAATAAAGGCATCTTATTGGTTTTAAAGTAGAGATGTGAAATTTTCAGTATAAAAAGTACTCATTAGTACATGACGTTAAAATGCATCGTTCCAGGAAAAAAAGGATTATTTATTGCAGTAGTCAAGTTGAATAATCGTGTTTGTAAATGTATTCTATTCTAAATATATTTAACTTATTTACAAAATATATATCTGTATTAAATATTCTTGACGTTTTAAACCAACTTCTCTTTATTTGAATGTCTAATGAGATACAGCCCTATAAATGTAATTCCGTGAAACAACATTTATAGGTCTATCTATAGGTCTGTTCAGGCAAGGAATCCAGACTGGTTCCAAACTGTCAAAAACGTTCTACCAACTACTTCTTGCACAATGCAAACAGATGATAGGTAAGTTTATTGTGTTTGTTGTGATTTTTCTTCCAAAATTTGTCTCTAATATAGCGTGTTATACAATTACTTCAACTTATTGTGTGAAATTAAACGTAAAACAATTTTAAAGTACCTAGTAAATTCGACCAAGAGAACCCTCCGCCACTGCTCTCAGATATCTGATTCGTCTGTATATCATCCAAATCATCAAGTGCTACTTTCTTTAACGCGTTTGGTTTTTCCGCGAATTTTCGTTCTTCTCTCTGTGGTTGAACTTGTGGATTGTGTACGGGGTAGAAGCCTCCCTCTTGTGGTGAAATTTGTTGATTAGGGTACGAAAGCGTATCCAGTACGCTACTGCTTAACAAAAGAGCGAAGAGCGCCCATCCTACTGTTTGTCTGTACATTCTGAAAACAAAAAAAAAACTTTTTTAGCTTCTAAGAAACTTTTTAACTATACAGGGTAAGTAAAAATAATTAACAAAAATGTCCCAGCACTGCAAATCTTATACCTTTAGACCTTATCATGCGTAGAGTAGACATACAGAGTGTTTTCTAACTCAATGTCAAAATTCAAGAGGTTGTTCTTTGTCACTTTAGTCAAAAAAGTCGTAACAAATCAGGGATTTAAGCCACTTAGTTTCGAAATACAACAACAAGTTTGGAAGAGTGTTTTTTAAGCACGGGACGCATAATTGTCCAACGAGGCGAAACTGAGTTGGACAATGCGATGAGTGCTTAAAACACATCGACTTTGGAACAAATTTCATACAAGATTTTTTGTGAATGTGAAGATTTTGATATTTTTATGCTTCTAAGGCATTATGAGTGTATCATTTACAGACTTCTAAGGCATTGTTTAATGTCAAGGTTCTGTAAAGTTCAAACGTCGCCATATTTCCTACAAAATTTAGCGAAAAAATCGCCAAAAATGAGATATAATGATAAGTTTTTGAATATTGAATAAGCTGCTGCCTTATACGAAAACTCCTACAGCAACTTTGAAACCTGAGCCAAAGAAAAACATATTGAAAATAAGATTTACATGATTTACCTGAACAAAACCGTAGATATTAGCAAATTTGCAAATCTAATTGCATTTTTAAAAAGGAAACCTTCCTGATATTAACAAAAAAATAAAATAAAAATATTTACGAAGCTGGAAATAAAACGCTTTATGAAACAAGCCGAGGATAAAGAATTCCTGTTAGCCAAAGTTGTTTTAATCGTTGGAGCATGTAGGAGGGAATAAATTACATTTTTGACAGTAGATGCCATAAAAGATTGTCAGTCATTTATTATTGTTAAAATTCCTAATACAAAAACTCACGTTTCAAGAATGTTTACGATTACTATGGGATCAAAGATGGTATTATTTTTTTAGATATAATGTAAATACGCAAAACTTCGTTTGCTCAATACGACAGACACATCAGAGCTTTTTCTTGATATGTCGAAGTAATAAATGCTGTACCCTACCAGTTGGAAACAATACAATTGGAGGTATGTCAAAAAAGACAGCGGAAGAAATTCTCTAACGCCAATGAATACACTGGCCATTGCTTCCGGCTCAGCTCTGCAACAACACAGATTCTAGAGCGGACATGACACTCTTAATTCAACATAGAGGTTGGCGATCAAGTCGAAAATTCCATTGGACAGAAAATCGAAATAGCAAAAAGAATCATAGGTCAGAAAGATACACCAAATAAGAAATTAAAAGAAGCTCACTGTGAAGCAGAAAAAAAAGTAGTTATAATACCAAAATGTATGACATAAGAAGTAAATTACATTACCTATTTCATTTAACAACTAGAAAAACTCGAATTTTATAGTTTGGCCTCCGGAAATATTGTTTATTTTTAAAACGGAAAAATTCCCAGTATATTTGAATCAGTTACCATTGATTATAAGAGTTTTGTTGTTGCTAGGTTGTTGCTATGTTACGTATTTAATTGTCTTGAGGTAATCTAATCAAAATCAAAATAAGGTAGAAAAAATATCTCTTCACTGTGTCAATCTATCAAATAAGGTAGAAAAATATCTTCCAGGCTGACAAACCATTTTATAGTTTGGCATAGTCTAGTTTAAACGGTATTAGCTTTGTATGTATTTTGATGCCTTTTGTTTACGAGTTCATTGACCCGTTTTCATTTAATACGAATTGTTGAACAGGTATTTAATAGTCTTGATCAATCAAAATAAGGTAGAAAAAATATCTCTTCACTGTATCAATTATACAAGTTTTCTTCAGGGTGTATAGTAGTTTCCAGGCTGACAAACCATTTAGAATAAGAAAAAAACATAATGTTTATCTGTTATCTTTTATCATAAAATTTCTCGAATTTTACACGTCAACAGCACATTGAGAAAATTGTATACGGTATTATAAACATTGGCATACCCAGCAGAATTATTTTAAAAAACTAGTAACACTTGAATTGGAAATTATTAAGTATTTTTCACGATGTGTGTACACAGTGATTGATAAGGTACATACAATTCACGGGCTTTCATGTTCTTCAACGCATTTTCCCCCTAAAGTTGCAATTGCAGTATTATTTTGTAGCACTAGATTAATAAGAACCTCCACCTACTGGATGGATTTTTTTTGTACATCTTTAGATACGATTCTTTGTCCTTGAAACTCCAGCCTTAAATTGAGTAGTTAGTAATAGTAGTTGTTTATTTTGGTCTAGTTCGAAACAGATAAAAGTACTAAATAGATTGTACTTATAAGTTTTTTTTTTATTGTAACTGGAAATTTATTCTATTTAATTTATGGGAAAGTATGAGGAAAGTATCTACTAATAAATTAAGCTAGATATTTGGCTGCAGTGGTCTAACTATAATCTGCTTGAGGTGCTAACAAATCTGGTCACTGCACACTGGAAGTGAATTTGTGGGGCAACAGTCTTAGACCTTGTCACACTTTATTTTGTCCCGTTAAGCTAACCCGCAGCAGCATTCTGTATAAAATGTTGTTGATGAACTGTTATTAATTTACCGTTTGCCAATCGATTAATAAACATTGTGCCGCAGAGACCATTCCGAGATTTGTTTACTTGAAAATTATCGCAGCGAATTAGGTGACCCAGATCATTTCAAATTAAGCACGGCAAGACGGTATTTTGCTGTGGTGCGACGCTTTACCGTTTTTGTTCCATTTATGATCCGGAATTCTTGTTCATTTTTAGAGTAAACTGTTGCAGACTGTTCTTTGCACTGGTTATTAAAGTGAGTGGTTAAATACGTTCTACGACAAATATTTACTCATCTTTCGAACGAAATGAGAGTAAATGAGATTCTTTACTGCTGATTTATTTAGTACAACAAATTGCACTGTATCTATTTTTCGGTACATCTATCAATGCCAGGTTGATTGTTAGGTATAATTAAAACAACGTTAAAAACTATCTATTAAAATGATAAATATACGTGAGCGTCAAAAGTATGGAATAAATTTATTTTTCTACGTTTATGCAAAAAACAAAACTTTATTGAAATATGTTTAGTGGAAAAAGTCGTTCTTTATTGCACTAGTGTTTATTGCATTCATCTGTCATTCTACTACAGCGTTTGTCATCATGACAAACATAAACGTTCAAATCGACGTCACATTTTTCTAGGCTTAGTGTCAGCTAAATAACATTTTTTGGTTTTGCACGAACGTAGAAAAAATATTGTATGCAACTCGTACAAAAAGTGCTCATTGCACTCGACGTGTTGTCCTACTCGGCCTGACGGCCTCGTTGGACAATTTCACGTAGCGTGCAATAAACACTTACTTTTTGTACTTGTTGCATAAATAACTATTAAACATCCGGTGTTCGTTTTCTGGAAAATAGCTCCGACCTGTCAATTTTTATATTTAGTTGTGCATTTTTTAAACCAGACTTACAACAAAATTACGTTCAATTTTCAATCTTAGCATTGTATGATTCACTAAAAGTTTGCGTCAAATCAGAAGTGCAATGATTTCATTCTTCACAAGAGTCAGGCACTAGTTTGAAACTGTCAACAAAAACACATTTACAAAAAAAATAATAAAAAAGTAAAAAAATTAAAAAAAAGAAAGGAGCTACAATACTTCCTACGTCAACGTCGTTGGCTTTCAGTCACGCTAAAGGAAAGTAATTGTGACCCGTTCACAAATTTTTATGGAACTGCAACCCTGCTAACGACGTTGATGTAGGAAGTATTGTAGCTCCTTTCTTTCTTATTTAAAATTTTTTAATTATTTTTTAATTTTTTTACTTTTTTATTTTTCTTTATTTTTTTGTGTCTTTATTCACTGTGCAATGCTACATGAAGACAATCCTCTTAAATCAATTCGATCCTGAATACGGTGAAATCATATGATTTTTTCTGACAATTTGAAATTTTTTAGGACCAATATTCTGCCAATCATGGCCCTCAAGTGACAAGTGGGATGTGCGAGGTCCTATCCAACAACTGATTCATGTTTGGACTCTTCAATGGCACGGAGATAAAGCTTTGCGCTTATTTCCAGGTAATGGCCAAATTTTGGTCATTTTTTTGACCGTAGCGCGCAAATATGAAACGTCTGGGCTATACCGACCCCGGGATCGGTTTCGGGAGCCAAAAATACATGGGGAACAATAGGTCCGAGCTCGCGCACAGAACTTTTATTTTTTTGTGTGCCTGTGTAATCCTTTTATACACTATTAACTAAACGTTTTTATAAGCAGTTGCTGGCGGATGTGCCTTGACATTGTGTTTACAAGCAATGTTAGTTAGATTAAATTCTTACGCTTTGAAGAAGGCAGTAATTGTGTGTAAGGCTTGTTGAAGTAACTGTATTTTGCTGGAAGATGGAAAGATCTACATCTGAGATACCATCAGCTACTGCAATTTGAAACGCAACTCTAATATTTTGATAAATTTAGCTATTCCTTATACATCAGTCGTGGTCTACTGAAACTTTATGGATTGGTATAAAACATAATACTTAATTGTTTTTAAGAACACAATTAACATTTTTTTGTAAATATTTTTTCGTTCATATTGTTCTTGTTTTGCTTTTGGTATTCAATTTTCAGACTTCTATAAAATAAATATTTAACTAAATTAGAGGTCATTTTCCTTAGATTTTGAAGATACCGGGTTCCTATGTTATTATTATAATAATTTATTAAGTTATTTGAAGTAGGAATAAAAATATTTTTTATTTGTGGGCATATTGTTTAAAATTTAAATAATTGTAATTTATCTTTTTCTTGAAAAGAATGTGCTGTATTGTTGAAAGAAAATAGCTTAATTCTGATGAAATAATCGAAAGAAATTTGTTCTTTGCTTCATTCAGCTTATGTCAAATCCTTTTTCTATTTAGTTTTCATCTGCCGATGGTTTTGGCCTACTTTCTCTATTTTACAAATGTATACTGATTTCACAATTCTAAAGGATAATTATTATTGATCAAAGTATGTTTACAATTATTAAACAACTCACTACTACTATATCACGTAGTTATATTTCTTAAATATATCTTTATAAAGGGTGACCTATGACTAAGTACAAATATTTTAAGAGGGGAGAAAAATAAAAATTAACGCTTCAAAAAAATTCCAAACTTATTTAGAAAGCGAAAATTTTTTGTTTTCGAAACTATTAACCCCTTATGAAACTATGCCTGTCCCACGCGAATTATTTATTTCGCGCGTTGGTTTAGGGGGCAATCAGTAACACCAAACAGGAAAATTCTTTGTCATAATTGAAATCTTGTGTGTTTACGTCATGATTTTGTATTCTCCTTCAGTTTTTAGTACCTTTTTTCAATTCTAAACTTTTTATAGTTATTAAATAAAAGAATTTGTTTCAAGTACAGCTATTTTCTATATTGGAGTTTGCCAGTTTATTTTTCTTAGTTATCAGACAAGACCATCGCGGGTGCATTCAAAGTTTTCTATTATCTATTAGTAATCCTTTTCTTAGAATAAATGGGCATTTTATTTAACTGTACGCGAAGTTTGTACCCTGTGTAATTTCCCTGGGGAAAAATGTAATGGTTGCAAGTTGTGTGTATATCTTTTTTTGTCACTTTGTATGAAAGCAACATTTGTTTTAGAACTTAGTCCCCCCTGACAAAGTTGAATGGTTACGGCTACGGTTGCGATGTTTCCTTAAAGATCCTCTTCAAATTCTAGGTATCAATCCACACAGTCATTTTTTTACATCAATTTCGAAAATTTCTTATAGTAATAGCTAATGCAGCTAACTAATAAGTTATACCATTGTCGGCTAAATCTCAGCAGCCGTGCTTTTTCTGAGTCTGTTCCTTTGCCCGTTTGCAGTGACTTACCGCGCGTGGCAGCACTCTAAAGCACAAATAACGTAGTCGGGCATAGTGGTCAATTGTTCCATAGAACATATAACAAATGTCAAATATCTGTTAAGCTGTGTACGTTTCTGTTTAAATATAATTTATAAATTGATACAACCTAAAATAATAAGTATTGTGTTTTTACGGTAAAAGTGTAGGAGTAGCAGTCCATTATGAATACGTATGTACCCAGTTTTGTGAAAAATGTAAAACATTTAGACACAAAAGGTTTCTGTGAAGTATTAGAATAGTATTAGTGCTGCATATTTTAATGTTTTAAAACGGTAGATAAAAAATACGTACATTTTTGCAAACCAAATTAAATAAGTAGGTTCTATTAAAATATAAGTTATTACACTGTCATTATCGAATGTCAAATTCTGACATTTATGGCATGATGTGTATGTTTCCAAATACTAACATTGGAGTATTACACCACAGTACAGAATCTAGATTGAAATTCAGGTGAATCGACAGACAAGTATTACAAAGGCGACGCGATTTAGCAGACGATGGTTATATTATACTATTTCTTTCTATAGGTATTTATTATTATGCTTACTTGTAAAATGAACAAATAGTACAGTTGTTATTAAGTGATTGACTATTCATAACGAAACTATTAAAATATTCATTATTCAGTTATTGCCAGTCCGTGACCATATTTATTAAACCATTTATGATGCAACGCGTGCCCTAACTGTAATAATTCAAATAGTGGACTAATTACCCAGTTATAATAACAAAATGTTAAGCTTCAAATGTTAACTAACAATGCGCGATTAACGGAGATTAATTAGATAGAATATGCTCTGGTATAACCGGTCGTTCACTTAGTAACGTGATTTTATAACGTACTCATTCACACCGAAGAAATGTTTATAAAACCATTCAAAGTGTTATGACTAATGGGTGGTGATTGTGTAGTGGAATAGTCATTTTATCCCACGAGTTGAGGAGTGTAGCTTCAGCAGAATTAAAATAATTGCAATTAAAGTTTATTATTCTACTCTACTAAGTACTATATTTATAAACTTAGCAGGTACTATCTATATTATGACCGTTGCCTACTATAAGAATAAATCATTATGGAAACATAGGTAGGCCGTATTTAAAATCAGGTCGTCTTGAAATTGCAAACTCAGTACATTTATTATTGGTGCCCAATTAGACAAAATTTCAAACATACTTAAGGTAAGAG
Organism: Monochamus saltuarius; assembly: GCA_025584915.1. Lineage (NCBI taxonomy): Eukaryota > Metazoa > Arthropoda > Insecta > Coleoptera > Cerambycidae > Monochamus > Monochamus saltuarius. Next base: position 20,750,505 of record CM046724.1, on the reverse strand, counting down.
TGTCTAAGAGTACGCACCTAATTTTTAATTAGAAATAACACCCACATGTATTTATTTATACATCTGCACTTAACACGACAATGACATTTGACTATTCTTAAGCAACTAAAACCCTTAATAATTTTTACATTTTTATCAGAATTAGGATGACACTCTCAAGGCTTACGTACTCTTAGAGGTTCTCATCCTGTGTGTGTAATTAACTAAAAATAAATATAAAATGATAAAATGGTTTTATTTGGTATGAGTTTATTCATTGCCTGATTGAAATTTATTGAGAGATTGATTTTCTTAATTTTTATGCTGCTATTAGATATTATATGATTTTTGGCATTCTGGTTAATTTAATAATAATCTAGGTAATACCTATATTATCATAAACTACATATTCTGTAAAGTAATTAAATATATTTTAATTTATATGTACAGGGTGTCCGTAATATAAGGGGTGATACTGAAAGAGTGTATATATCTGAGTAAAAGCAACAAAAAATAACTTAAATGAAAATAATGTTTCAAACAAACAGTTTTTCTACAAATGCATTTTAAAAAAATACAACAACAATAAAATGCAAAATCGTATTACGAAATTACAAAGTAAGGTACAATTAACGTTAAGAAGAAAAACCCTTTAATATAATTATTTCTTTATACAGTATTAATGAAGTAAACAATAAAAGGAGTCCATAAAATCCTTCAAACTGTAACTTGCTGTTATTCTGTCATAAGAAAAACTTTAAGAAAACTATTTAGACCATTTATTTGTTATTATTATGTAGAAACACCTGACACCTAATCTCTGAATACCAAGGCTATGTACAAAATAGTAATAATACAAGGAGGTATAAATAGAACAATACAGATAATATCGCTTATTTAAATTTAAGTTATTATAAAACATTTTTCTTTAGTTTTGTTGGGTTTTGCTACACTTCTGAAAAAAAAAGATTAATTAAATAAGTCCTTGCGCCAACGGATCAGTCAAGGGTTATTTTCGAAACTAAGTTTGCCTAACCAAAAAATCTCACACTGAAAAAAAAAACAGATAAGTAAAAATAACAAAAATCACATCATTATCGCGCACTTCTGTGTTATTGACGTTTCGAAAAACTCTCTGTTTTCGTTCTCAAAATCGTAGTAAAAATTTTTTTTAAACGTATGTCAAGTTTGACAGTTTAAAATTTGGAAATAGAAAATAATAATATGCTACCATTTTTAGATGTTTTAATTAAAAACAAGATAATTCTGTAGAAACAAGTGTTTATAGAAAACAAACTCACACCAATCGATATTTAAATTTTAGATCTAACCATCACATCGATATTAAGAAAGGTGTTGTTAAATGTTTATATGATAGGGCAAAATTAATTTCATCAAACAATGATATTTTCAATAACGAACTAAAATTTATTAAAAATGTCTTAATAAATAATGAATACCCTCCAAATTTTGTTTACAGATAAATAAAGGAAATTAATCATACAATTAAAATTCCATACATTCCTATATTATCAGAAAAGTTAAGAAGAATCGGTAATAAATTTAATATTCGAACAGTTTTTCAGACAACTAATACTTTAAGATCATTTTTGTCTAAAACACGTCCAAAAATGATATACAAAATTCAAAAAATTGCATCTACAGTATACCTTGTGAATGCAATAAACATTATGTTGGGGAAACGTCTCGGCCTATGAACATTAGAGTTGAGGAACATAAAAATTACATAAAAAAACGAATTTGAAAAATCCAAAATTTGCGAACACGCTTGGGAAAACGGTCATTTGATTCAATGGGGTTCGGCAAAAATTTTAGAAAAGGAAGATAACGCAACAAAAAGAAAATTAAAAGAGACCGCGATTATTTTGTTGAACGGAGATAAGTGTGTGTCTAACTGTTCAGTTAACATCGATCATTGTTGGCTACAGTTGTATCAAGAAGAAGTAAGTAACAATAAAATAAAAATCATTTAACATCTCTATGGAAGCAGGTAAACAAATTTTAAACTGTCAAACTTGACATACGTTTAAAAAAATTTTTACTACGATTTTGAGAACGAAAACAGAGAGTTTTTCGAAACGTTAATAACACGGAAGTGCGCGATAGTGATGTGATTTTTGTTATTTTTACTTATCTGCTTTTTTCAGTGTGAGATTTTTGGTTAGGCAAACCTAGTTTCGAAAATAACCCTTGACTGATATTGGCCGTTTGGCGCAAGGACTTATTTAATTAATCCTTATTTTTTTCAGAAGTGTGGCAAAAACCCAACAAAACTAAAGAAAAACTAAAATTATGCCACAAATAAATAGCTTCAGACAATATTATAAAACATATCTACCCACGTTATATAATTCATTTATTAAAGTCAAATCAATATTGTCAAGCGTTAAAATGTTAAAATTATAATAAAAATTGCAGATTATCCGTAATGGTAATAGATATCTTCTTATACGTTTAGTATATATTTTCAGAAAAGACTGGCTATGATTAGATTACGTTTAGTGTAGTAACATATTTTATTAATTTTCGTAATAAAGCATTTTTAAAAATTAAGTGTTAAATACAAGACATATTGCTAATATAAACTAAATTTTATAAAAATATAATAAAACAAACTTATATTAACTGACGTATATAATTTCATTAGACTATCAAATTTAGATGATCTAAAATGTTCATCTGAAAATTGAAAAATCTACTATACCTACATAATTACTATAACTTATCCTTTTCGTAACAGCTTCTTGTCTGTGATTTTGCTAAAAATTTTATTAAAAAGGAGGAAAAAGTGGAATATCTTTTCAATGTCATTAGTTATGGACTAAGTAACGTGAATTATTTTTTTCCCAAAAAAATGTAAGACTGTTTAGAAAAATATTGAAATGGAAAATAAAGATTTATTTCTCGATTGATTATTTTTTTCAACTAGGAAAAAAATATTATAGAAATTCCTGCAACAAAATAATCAGTCAAGGGTGATTTTTATAAAACTTTATTGTTTAATCGAAAATCTCACTCTGAAAAAAAATTGCACAAATAGAGAGAATAAAAATTAACATCGCTAAATTAAGCACAACGGTTGTGTCACTAGTGACAAAATAACTAAGCGTTTAATAAACACATATATCTTTTGCGTTTATTTTGTGTAATATACTGTTGGATAGACGCTGTTAGAGAAGCTAATGCGTGAAGTTTTCTTTCTGCAATGTTTTGTTTTTTTTTATAAAAGGATAAGTACTTTAAGCTTATAAGTGGTATCAGTTGTACGACCAGGACATGTTTACTTTCACTTAGAAATCCCAGGTTTCATTCTGATGGTACGGTTTTTTTTCAATGGAAATGTGACTCATATTAAAAACATCTCTAGATGTAAATAGTTTGACACAGTTTCCAGTTTGAATAGGTATATATCAGGATTAAGAAGTTCCTGGATTTAATATCACAAAATGATAGAAATCTGAAATGGACCGTTTGTATACCTACCACTAGTAAAAAAATTAAAATTATTTATATCCAGTATATTACTTTAAATGTGCTATCCTAATTAATCTAATAATAATTGATAGTAAAAAATAAATAATAAACATACCTAATTTGAAATCATTAATAATTAAGCATACAAATATGTTAAAAACAAATTTTAAGGAAGTTCACTTTTTAATTTTATTATTTACTTAGAAACGTTTTGAAAAGTAATTTGAATTGGAAAGAATACAAAAATTTAATTAAAAAAAGCGTGTTCCTGACTACAAAAATAACCAAAGGAAATTGTACTTTTTTATATCAGAATATGCATAAGATTTGTTTTTAAAGTATTATACCTATTTACTAGGTAGGTGCAATCTATTAAGTAAATAATAGCATAGCATTAAAGAAATAAAACTGGAGTACGTAATTAGCTTTAATTCTTGCATAATTCTTGCTTTAAATATATATTGTATTCCTTTCTAGAGTAGTATTTAACTATTTATATAAGGAAGGTCGCCAGAAGACACAGGCCTATAAAATGAATATATGCAAACACTTTAAAGACTTATAGTAAAACTGTCAAAGTCATTCATTAGGGCACACCAGACATATACCGCTTTTGAGCTTGCTAGCTCTCCTCAGCATGAAATAGGTGAGGCAACACACGACTTATCCAACAAAAGGGAACCTGAGTAGATGTGATGCAAGACGTAGCTACATCTGGTGACCATATATTGAATCTGAAGGTCCCAAGAAAAGTACGTTTTTATTTTTGCCCACGACGATTTTTATACACTATACTTAAATACACTTTGTAGTAAATAATACTACACTACAATTGTATCTCTATACTTTTGGCATAGATAGACTAAATGTTAGTCTATGGTTTTGCTAATGATTACCACATATCGTTAGTTTGCACTTTAGTCGTATTTTAAATTTTACAATATGACATTTATTACAAAATATGTTTTTCTAAATAAATCATTAATGCTAAGAAAAAAGTGTTGAATTAAGTATAAAAATGTAAATATATGTAAGTATTTAGATCAAGTATACTTTATTACTGAGAGAGATTTAAAATTTTAAGTATTATACTGAAATACAGATGATTTTTGTAAGGTTAGTAAAAGAACTGATCAGAAAACTACTTAAGTATTTCAATTTATAATGTAAATAATTCATCAGTTTATTACTTTAAATCATTTAAGGTTCTTATTTAGCTTTGATTACCAATAAATTAATAGCAGCTTCAAATTAAACTTATTGAGAGCCACTGACAAGCGGACACCTTGCGCGACTTTATCAGGAAATTTATAAATATGCTTTCAAAAGTATAAAGTTATAAAATTAAATAAATGTCTTACATATGGTCAAAATATTTTTAATTGATTATATACATCTTTTCAGAAAAAAACTAACAAAAACAGTTCCGAATGAAGTATCACGACCGTTTGTCTCGCTCAAGCCAACACATCCGTGAAGAATTCTCCATTCTTCTTTCATTCTGTTTTCGAAACATTAATTTCAAATTCTTGGGCACACAATGCACAATAAAAATTGCATAAGTGTGACGTCTTTTCGACATACATAATACGTGTCATTGTAAAAAGTCATGTAGTGTATCTAATCTTTGTGAAGATTCACTCAAGTTCTAGAAATTATTTTAGTATTGTTATTTAGTAGAAAGCATATAAAGTAGGGCGCCATGCTTCCGATTAGTCGTAATGAAGTAAAACTGTGAGTTCGTTAATCGATGAGATTTAACCGACTTTGATATTAAAATGACGATCTGATTTAATTTGTTACAATGACTAAGTATATTTACATAGACATTTTGATACAATAATATCAATCTTTTTCTTTTTAATATATGTATCTAATTATTTTATTAGTAATATCATCATTACGAGATTTAAGTAAAAGAGTGTAACAAAGTTGTAATAATACAAATATGTCTTCTTATGCATATAACCGATACAAATCTAGACATCTAATAAATTGTAATTTTTCAAGAGAGATAGTTTCTACATCTTTCATTACATATTTTCATTTAATTGTTTAGAATATAGGAAACAAATTTGAATTTTTAAAAATCTTGTTAATATTAAATTTCAAACCTATACAGGGTGAGATACAGATCTCAGATGCAATTTTAATGTAAAGATGTCAATAATAAATTATCAGAAATATACCGGATGTACACGGATAGAAAATGTTAGTGTTGAAATAAGGAGTTTTTTTTTACAAGAAAGTGTCTTTTCTATATAAGATACGATAAAATATTATTAAGTAACTTGTCCCAATGTAAAATTAAGAGAATATAGCCTAGACCTACCTTGATTTTTTGCTAAATTTTGAAATGTTTTAGTTGTTAACACGCTATCTGAATAAGATACGATACGAACATGGCATTAAAGAAAGCTTGTCATAAAATATCGACTGAAAATTTTACCAGAAAATTAATGATTAATTTTGCCATCATTATAGTAACAAATTTGCAAGGATTATTCCACACAGACAGAAGTTGGTATTCATATTTTTTCATCAAAAAAATAAATTAGATACTGCAATATACATATATCAAGTGTTAGGTAGATTTTCTTACAAGCATAATTTACAATTTTCATTAATATCCTTGTATTATACTGACCTACTCGCGGGGTATGTGACCTAGTTCAAGGATTTTGACATTCTTATATTCATATCCGAAGTATGGTCAGAAATTCTCATCGCGCAAGTGTGTCATTCGAGGTCTCTTGTATTAAAAAATATAATTTAAAAAATTAAGTTTAATATTCCTAGAATATAAATGATCAAATACCAAATCTTCCTATATTGACATATTTATAGTTTTTTAAATTTTGAAATGTTTTAAATTTTTTTCATTCTCCCAAGACGAACTAGATATCAGACGCTTCTTTAAATTAATATGTAACTCACCTAAAATCACCTAAAAAACCACAAACACACGGAACAACAAGTAAGCATGTACTGAAGAAGTAACAACCGCTAGTGCTTCTTCCGATGCCTTGAACTTGGTATATATATACGATGACCCACTTACTGGTGGCAATGGTACTACTCTGTTAGCTACAGCAGTACTCAAACTGGAAGGATCGTGATAGAAAAATTACTATTTTCTTCAACCCTATTAAAAAAGCACAGGGTGTAATCAACCACCCCAAAAAAATTATTTCCGTGATGTCACAAATGCATACAAATAATATTTTTCACTAAAAACGACTTGAAAGTTTGTTAAACGATCAGACTTTCATGTAATTAATGTTTCATCATCTTTAGTAATTAGGTACTATATTAAGTACTCAATCTATAACCATATATTTAAGCAGAGACAATGTAAATTCAAATTTAAAATAAAAAATTAGCATGAAGACAAGTTATATTTGGATTTAAAATTTTTCTAATATCCTTCTGCAGTAAATATTTGATTTTTCATTTAAAAAATTATCCGCTAGTTGCTCATCCACAATTTTAGTTTGAAGGAAATGGCGAAGTTATTAATGGAAACATCTTGGAAATTATACTGGGTGTTACAGAATGATGTTAAGAAAATCTAGGGACAGGTTCTATGTTTAAAAATAAGAAAAAAAGTTTACACAAACATGGATCCGGAAATGTCTCATTTTCGAGATACAAGTTTTTTAAAATTTCCTGTCTTAAATATTATAGTCTTCATTTTTCGAGAACCGATCGAGATATTGAGATGAGATCTGGTACAGAATAGTGTATAGTGAAGGGCTACTTTTACGTGTATAAATTTCATTTCTAATATATTAGCATCAGTGGCGTCCGTGCCGTTAAATACTCATTTTTAGCAAAGAAAATGGTACGCCACTGAATTTTGGACAAACTGGTATCGCTCTCTTGAAGCAAGTTAATTCCGCTTAAAAAGTATTTCTTGGACTTTTTCTTCCTGACATTAAAGGTCGCAGTATTTCTCGCCATAAAATGTTGTGTTCTTTAGGTACTGAAATCTCGAAAAATAAAACACGTAGAGCAAAAGTAATATCAAAAATAAAATTACTGATGTTTTGTTTATTCACTTTTAACAATTATTTTCACATACTTATAAACAAAAGTGAACAATCTTATATGCAGAACAATGTAAGTTTATGCTATAACAATGTTTACATCTATGGTCGAATTTAAAAAAATACGTATTTTAAAAGATTTCAGTACTTAAAAATTTGATGGATAGATCGCCTTCTGACCTTATATATTGATTTTACGTCATTACCTTTGAATATTCGCAGGTGGCACGAGATAACATGCTTGTTATTCGCTAAGCTCTATATTATTCAATTCTTAAATGTCTAAAATTACTTTATATTTGTAGAAAACACTATTTCAAGAATACGGTCTTGCTAGTAGTTTTCACAGCCAGTGTTGTTATTTGATCTATAATATAATGGTTCTCCGGATTATGTCATGACCTACGTATCGCTAGGTCAGTGATAGAATTAATGTGAACGTTTCTAACTTTAGCTGAAATTCTTTTCCCTGACCTTTTCGTTTTCAGGCTAGGCTCTATGGGGGCAGATTCGCTATCAGTTCCCCTGGACCTGCCATATATAGATTTCGGTTCCTGTTGATATTATGACTAATATACAAGATGTACAGTTACTCGAGGGCTATTTGAGTATCATATAGCTTATATCCACATAGTGTATCAAATTATAATTTCTCTTTATAATCTTAAATCCCACGAAAATGCGTAAACACAGAAAAATAATCGCTCTGTATAAGCTTATCTGAGAAAGTTTGAAGGCGTATGGAACATCTTTGTATTATAAAAAAATGAAGTTATGTTAAGTACGTGTCATATTAAATTTAATACAATTTATAAAGTAACACATGCTACAAGGTTGGTTAGATGTATACCAATATTACTTTTATACATTTTTTAATTGAATAGATTATACAGTGTTCGCACACACTTACACAATTTCTTATGTACTGATGATGTTACGAAAAAATAGTTTTGCAGATCTTGTGATACCATGAAGAATGATTAAATTCTAATAAAATATATCAGAACGTTAAAAATATTTTAAAATATCAGAATTGGCCCGGGAAAAATTACGTTATTGTAGTGAAATACTAAAACAAAAACTTAAAACCACTTATTGTAAAAAAAATAAACTAAATTTAACGGTTGCCATGTGTATTTGCAGTTGCACCTTTCTGTTAATGTCAAAGTAACCACTTTACATTTTTATACTTTTATCGAGTACAGTTTTCCTAAAATTGTATGAAATAAAATCATGTCTAGTATTTGGTAGGTATCTAGCTATTTTTCTTGTTTTTTTTTATAGAATTCTTAAAATTTTTGAATACCCTGCATCACAGGTGTGTAGTTTAAAACATCTTAGAAGAGAAAAATGTTATATAAAATAATAAAAGAATGTTTTCAAATACGCTCCCTCATCTGAATACATGCTGGATAGTTGTATGATAAAAAATAAATTTAATAAAGTATATAAATGAAACAACAAACAACGAAAAGGAAGGAGAAGATACATATCCATAGCATTTTAGAAAACCTGTTACCTACTGTATTTCTTGACATAACAGATCAGAAGCAAACATGAATTGGTAAAGGGATCGAAAATTTAAGAAGAAACAATAAAAAGGAAGAAGGAGAAATGTATTCTTGACATTTTAAAAAACAGTGTTTACATATTTAATGGTACCTATAATACAGGGTATACCGAAATTAATGCAACACAGAGCAAGATTAGATCTCTGACGACAAAAATAAGACGCCCAGATATTGTTCAATTTTATTTTCAAAACTTTTCTTCTATAATTTCAAGTTAATGCATTTTTAGGACAGGGTATTCCAATCGAAGAGCTCCACACAGATAAACAATTCGACATTTAGCAAACGTGTTTTTACAAAATCGCACAGAGTGATGATACTGGAAGACTTTGTTGCAGTCGTTCAAACCAAAATATTGCTGATGTTTAGGTAGAACCAAAAACTTTCACAAGAAGAAGTGCGGCGCAATTGGGGTTGTCTGAGCGGACTTTCAGAAGAATTTTGCACGTTAAGTTGTATAATATACAAGTTTAAGAGCAAAAATTTTGAACGGATAAATATTATGCATCTATATAAAATTCAAACTATGTTCAAACTACGGCCAACTGATAAACGTTTGCACTGTGCACAAGTCTTTACAAGCTTAGTGAATTTTTGGCATAATTTGATAATCAACGACAAAGCAAATTTTTGCCTTTTGCATCACAAATTCACTTGATGACGGCAGTGTACTTACAGAGTGCGTGAAATACTGTGTGCTATTCCTGTTTGTAATCCCTACAAAGAGATGTTTCACACTTCTTCATATTATGAAGGTGCTTAACCAACAGTGTCCAGTTTGAATACCTGTCACCAGGCGAAAATTCGTCCTAGATATGACCAAGAAGTTTTTGGCTGTATCCTTGCAGGAACACCTTAGCCACCTGACAGTTATTTGTTTTATTATTTATTATGTTTATTGTTAATTATGTTTTAGTTATTTATTTGTTGGATCGGTCAGTGGTCGCGCGGTTTAAGGCGTTAGTACTTGAATCGAGGTGACTAGACGGAGTTGGTTCGAGCCCAGCTGCCGGTAGACCGTATATAAGCTATATTCATAGAGAGGATTGGCACCCTCTCTGTGGGTATGGTAGGGTGGAATAATGTTAGCTTGGGTCAATGTGAGAGATTGATGCCGGTTGATATTTGACTACCCCCCTAATTAATGAGGTTTTCCAGGTTTTCCTCATTCCTGCACTGAATAGTGGTTAGGGCCTACCAACGTAAGTCGTTCCTGGGCGCAAATGCGGCCTGCTTAATAATAATATGCCGCCCCCTCTCCCGCACAAGTCTCCGACTTCTGGGCTAATCCCTGTGATTAGAATGAGGGGTAGAGATATTATTATTATCCCGCCGCTCCTAAAGTTATGGGTGTCATCCTTGATAATCCGGAACAATTTTTTACTGTATTAGAAAAGTATTTTAAGCTAATATAAATCAAATCTCCTACAATTCCTTTCAATGCAGTTATATGTATGTTCTCTGATACCAAACATCTAGGTACGCTAATGAACAATTCCATAGACAAAGCCTTGATTATTTGTCATTTTTAATTTGCAATTCATTGACAGGTTAAAGTCAGTTTTGACTTTGTCATTGAAATTTGATTTCAAATAATTTTAATTTATTGGTATAATAATTTTTATAGTTAGATATTTGACTCAACTTAAAGGAGGCCACCTGAAGAAGCAATCCTAAAAATGCAGAAGTAGGTCAGATCTCATCTATTGTGGTTGAATTTTCGAGTTCCCACAGTTTCAAAAATGAACTTAGATAATTATATAATGTTTTCATTAAACCAGGTTATTAAATTTAGCTAGATTAATTTTTTTAGATAATTATTGAATAGAGCTTTGTCTATAAAATTGTTCATTATTATACCTAGATCTATTGGGTATATTTTGCTGATGCACTCCATTAATTCTGTATATTGTCACAGAACATTAATATTTACTGATAACAAACAAATAAAACGAACATTAACAACATTGCAAATAGTATATTTTTATTTCAGTTCTTTAGTTAAAACACTAACATATTTTTTTCCATTTCTCTAATCTATACTACTAACACTGATACATTTATCTTACTCACTTAGGCCGAGTAAGTATAATTAATGATTTTTGGAAAAACTACATGACAAATGTGCTTGTTCTCAGTGGCGGCTCGTGTACTTAATAATATGTGAGGTGGGAGGGATAATAATACTTCGTGCTGCATTCGTTATTTATATTATCAAAGTATCTAACAAACCCATTTAGGTACTTTTTAAAAATATAAGGTCTATTCTTTGAGACAGATGTACAGAGAGTCCAGCGGAACGCTCTCACTCGATTTGTGGCTTTAATGTCATAGTTACAAAAAAACGTTAAATACAAAAGTTATGTCATTTTTATAGATGATTCTTAGAAAAAAGATAATAGAACATCAACATAAAACAATTATTTACCAAAGTTAATTTTTTTTTATATGCAACACCCTATGAATTTTTTAAATTCGTGAAAAAGCATACAATTCTGATTTCATCCATATGATATACTTATATATTTGTCCCAGTGGTTACTGAGATATAAAGAAAAATGTATGCATTAAAAAAAAATGAACTTCGTTAAATAATTGTTTTAATTCGATGTTCTATTGTTTTTTCTCTAAGACACGTCGAATCATCTATAAAAATGACACAATTTTTGTATTTGACATTTTTTTGTAACTATGACATTAAAACCACAAATCGAATGAGAGCGTTACGCTGGACACCCGGTACATACAGGACTCTTACCGATACAATTTTGTAAAACAAAAATCAAAAGGGACAATTAAAAACTGATTTAAAAGAACACTTCTGTACGGCATTGGAACCTGGTCCACTGTAAAACCTGCCCTTGCGCAAGGCAAAGCATGTCGGCGACAGGCGCGACGGCAAAGTGTAACGGAAAAAATTATAATACTTATTTATATCAGTAAATTCATCTGCTTTTGCAGCTATTGTTATTATTAATTAATAAAATTTATAGTTTTAATTAATAAAATAATTTGACCTGATGTTGCAACAATTGTTTAAAATTCTCTCCATCGACGTGTAAACACATTGGGCCCATCTTACCTAGTATCTACAACCTAGCACAAATGTTTCTAATTCTTGCCCGTTTTGAATTCGTAAGTTATTGACAGCAAGTATGATACGTTCGCGTAAATCATCCCTAGTGTACACTTCGGTTCGATACACTTCACTTTTTAAGTCCAAAGAATTCAAGTCAGGAGATCGTGGCGACCATGGTGCCGCCCCTCCTCGTTCAATCCATCGTCCATTTAAAGAAAAGCGTGGTTGGAAATGATCCCTTTAAATCATGTGCGGATTTTCAAAATCTTGAAACATGAGTATTATGAAAGTTATACAACCAATTCCATGTAAATATAACTTCATCTGTAACTAACACGTCAGCTGTAAATTTTGGGATTTTGATTATTTCGTTGTAGCAACCATTTACAAAATCTAATTCATAAAATAATCCCTTAGTATTAATGCTTAGACACGCTATACATGGTACGGGTATAATAATTGAGCCTGGTGTATGATACGCCACACTGTTGATTGAAACATTCCTTGTACTTGTACTCTTCATCAATCACTAAACTGTGTTCCCAGCTGCTGCAATGTGCCGTGGACGTTTCGGGCTGAATTTGGAACATGTTTACCGGGGAATCGTTCTGCATATAGACGAGAAGCTGCTAAAACATTTTATCTTACTTCACCATAAATTAAAGCGATATCCATCAACTCCAAAGTTGCTATACAAGCAAGCCATACACATGAATAACTAATGTACACACAAAAACGTTAATACTAAAAACGTGGATAGAATGATAGAAAATAAATAATTTTGACATTTCCACTCAAGTTTTGAATGATAAAGTGCGATTGAGCCGGGCAGTAATAAACTAGGTAGGTAAATCTTTGTCTGAGCAACCCTATGTCAGATCTAAGAACCTGTGTCCGAGAAAAGGCAATTTTAATACAGTAAGAGTAGCAAAAGGATAATGATGAAATGCTCAATTTGTCACATACGAGCAGTGGCGGCCCGTGGGTTTTTCAAAGGGTGGGCACAAAAAATAAATTTAGATTCATTTAAATGTATTGCAAGAACAGAATGTAATTCTGCAGAAAAGTTAATTAAACCTATATAAATGCCTGGATTTTTGAACGAAGTCTTCTCATCATGACCTCGCAAGGCTAATTCGAAGGCTCCACAAAAAACTTTATACACATTATTAAACGACGCAAAATGTGACGATTTTTTCCACCTGTTTATTATGTTCTAACCGAGGTCCTAACTTATAGCGCAAATACGCACTATACTCGCGACAAGGATTCAGACGACTTACGTCATATGAACAAATGAATAATTCATTATATTTTCATCAAAATATTTAAGAAACTGCCACTGATAATTATAAAACTACATACTCGACTAAAAGTTTGCATTATATATTGCACTAAATTGCAAAAATGACTGTTTATAACGCGACCAAATATCGAAAATTACGTTGACAATAAAAACAAATGTGTAACGTCAGCCGTGACGTAGACGTCTGAATTCTTGACGCGAGTATATCTAATTGTTCACGTATGTCAGTTTTTCCTAAAACACTAAAGTCCATATATGCTTTTAAATGAGTCACAGAATTTTCATGTTTTTGGCCCTACCCGCTATGTGCTTTAAATCGTCAAGTCCGTATTTGGTCCACGCTGTAACATATGAAACAAACAAAACATAACAATTTATTTGTCACAGAACAACCATATTTCTCGAATATGTTTCTATTAAAAACTCTATTATATGTTCTAGCTTTACTTGTAGATTCGTAATTAATATATAAATCAGTAGGCCTACCTTTCTTTTTAATTACATATTTTTGATCAAATGGCACTGGATTGTTTTTTAACAGATACTGAACACAATTTATTTCTGGTTCCGGATCCATTTCTTTTAATAAGTATGTACAAATACACAGAATCACTTTAAAATTATATCTATAATGAGAAACCGCCTTTAAAACCAGCAAAGTTAAAACACAAATTTGTTTACACAACTATTCTGCAAGCGAAATATATTTGTATATACAAGTACGTACTAAACAAAGCAAGCGATTACTGAGAACTGAAGTGAAAACTGAATGCCGGAGGGAGACGGAGTGATGGAGATTGGAGACAGTGGAGACTAGTGGAGAAGGGACAGAGACACGTATTTCAGTGCCCTTTGTCGGCTTTAAATCGGCGAATTTCATTTACTCCGAGGAGTCCCGAACGTCGGAAAATGAGCCACGTTTGGAGACAATTCTTGGGTTCCCAGGAAATAAAGTTTGATATAGTTCGGCGCGTGGATGGTTGACGGGAAATAAGTTTTGAGTAGTTTTTCGCAACCGATAATAGAATTACAAAAAAATATATAAATCTATAATAGCATCAGCATCATATATTTCTTCGTGACATGTACAGTGAAGGGTGGGCACGTGCCCTTGTGCCCCTTAGCACCAGCCGCCACTGCATATGAGAGATCTGAATCACAGACTACACTGAACACTATCTGAACTGCCTACAAACATAAAAAATTGTGACCAAAAATGAATCTATCGACTATTTATAGCCAACGATCCCATCGGTCCTCGTATACAGGGTCGGAAATCGCTGATGGTCTATCTGTCTTTACACGAGAGCGACAAAGTAAAGTATAGAAATCCGTGCAATAGACAAAGATGGCTATAGGAAGACGTTTTATAAATTAGAATAACATCTGAGCAGTCACTCCCACTTCTAACCGAGCGAAGATGGCGATTGGTCGCTGAGATATAAGTGGGAGTGGATTTTATTTGTTGAATGACGAAACGAGCGGTGACTATTTAGATTTTAAAACGTCGTCAATATTGTCATCCTTGTCTATCGCACGGATTTCTATACTTTACTTTGTCGATCTCGTGTAAAGACAGATAGACCATCAGCGATTTCCGACCCTGTATAGAGAGATTGTTGCTTATAGCACAGTTTATACAGTTCGTCGAGTGAAGGTTCCAGAAGGTGTGGCTAAATCGCGGCTAAATGCGCAATGAACACCAATGAAATTCATTTGTACACGACGAGGTGGGAGAAAATCTATTTCTAGACAAATCATCGTGAACCTTGAGCGCACGAATGTCGCGGCTAAATGCGCAGTCGTCTTTTGGTCGTCTAAAAAAACGAAATCTGGGACCTCGACATCAAAGGAGCCGACGTGCAGACGACGGACTGTATAATAGACTGTGCTTATAGTGACTTAATGTATACACAGCCACTGCACAGCTTGTAAACTTTGAGGTTTGAAGCGGAGAATAGCAACCAGACCGGGGAAAAATATGATCAAGTTAAAAATATTTCGGTGAGGCAACTTTTAAAACAATGCTGTATTTTTGGTGGCATAACAGCTAGGGTATTACTTTTAAATTTAGTCGCGTTTCATTTCGCGGAGTAGGCCAGAGAATGGTTTTTGGCACAGTACAGAAACAGTAAAATATAAGTTATGGATAATAAACCGATAAACTTTATTTGTCCCAAAAATATACATAAATATTGGAAAAAGTAAAAACTGTGCGTCCATATCGAATCCCGCTACATCAGTAATTTTAAAATAAAATAATAATATCTCTACCCCTCATTCTAATCACGTAAATTAGCCGAGAAGTAGGAGACTTGTGCGAGAAAAGGGGCGGCATATTATTGTTAAGGGCAGGAAGCATTTGCGCCCTGGAAACAACTTGTCGGTAGGCCCTAACCACCATTCAGTGCAACCTCATTAATTAGAGGAGTGTTCAAACGTCGACCGGTATCAACCTCTCGCATTGACCCAAACCAACATTCTTCCACCCTCCCATACCCACAGCGAGGGTGTCAATCCTCTACACAAATATAGCTGATATACGATCTACTGGATCGGAATTCGATCCCACAGCGGTCTGACCACATCTATCAAGTACTGATGCCTTAAACCGCTTGACCACTATCGACTAAAATGCGTGTAACTTTCTAATATTAGATATATTACAATAAGAAACTGAAAATTAAGTTTTAATAAATAAATAAAAATCACATACGCAGGTGGTTAAATACTAACGCTTCAGTATTAGTATATAATAAAACAACTAATGTAGTCCTTCCACCCGTAATGATACAATATTAAGCGAATATCAATTTTAACCGTTTCCCCTAATTGAGATTTTAACCATTTTCCCTAGTGAGTTGTTTTTAAAGCTGAGGCCAATGTAGGCATAATTTCACTAGCTGTATTTATCATAGTGCGTATCTTTTGTATATTATGTGATGGTATCAAGAAAGATCTATCTAGTCTATGCAAGAACAGACCTTTTAGGTTTGTTTCTTGTTCATAACTATGAGAGGCATGCGCAGTATGGATGTAGACGTTTTAGCGAGAATCCAACCATATTCTGCTAAATCGTGTCGCCTTTGTGATACTTGTCTGTCGAATCACCAGAATTTTAATACAGAATTCTAGACTGGCGACACTAACGTTAATATTTGGAAACGTACACATCATGCCATAAATTTCAGAATTTGACACTATAATAGTTTATCTTTTAATAGAACCTACTTATTTAATTTGGTTTGCAAAAATGTATGTATTTTTTATTTACTATTTTAAAATCTTAAAATGCGCGGCACTGATACTCTTCCAATATTTCACACAAAGCTTTAATTCGTGTCTAAATATTTTACATTTTTCACAAAACTGGGTACATACGTACATGGACTGCTACTCTTATACTTCCACCATAAAAATACTTATTATTTTAGGTTGTATCAATTAATAAATTTAAAACTGAGACGCAAACCGAAACGTACACCTTAACAGATATTTGACATTTGTCATAATTTCTATGAAACAATTGACGACTACGTCATTTGTACTGGAGAGTGCTGCCATGCGCGGTGAATTACTGCAAATGGGCATTGGAACATATTAGAAAAAGCACTGCTGTACGATTTTAGCCGACGATGATCCATCTACAATCCATAACTGCTAATCCGCTGTTCCAGCACGATCAAGATCAAGATCATTTTGCTGACAGTTTAAAAAGTTTACGGATTCTTCGTAAACCGATAATCCGGGCGTATTAGTCTGTTAGCTGTCTACTCTTACTAGGCATCTGACATTAACCTATAATTTTATAGAGCAATCCAAAGTGCTGTCACTTTGCTGTCAAATCACTTTAAAAATGGCGGCTGTAGGACAAAAAACTTCAAACTTGACATATGATAAGTCGAAATTTGTGCTTTTGTGTAGAACTGTCAACTGGTGTAATTGCTCTTTGTATTTTATGCCTATTTTGTAATACCATGGATAATTTAGAATTTAGACTATTATAGTGGTTTTGTTTTGTTGTGTTACACAAATCCGCACCGTTTGTCCTACAGACGCCATTCTTAAAGTGATTTCACAGCAAGGTGACAGCACTTTGGATTGCTCTATGGATAGGAATCTCTGTTATAACCTAACTTTAACTTAAAATCAGTGTGTCTGTTTTATCATAGTTTAGAACTTCAGAAAGCTACTGTACTGAATTCGTTATATTTGTGCACATGTTATATGTATTTGTGCTCCATCATTCATTCAACCCACTGCTCCACTGCAAAAAAAATGGTAATTCAGATATGTCCGTCCTGCTCCTTCTTTAAAAGTCTGTGACTGTCAATGATTTGTCATGGATCGTGTGCACTGTGCAGCAACCACAGTATGCTAACTGATTAGTATACTATGATTATACTGTGGCAGGATCAAACCTATATTGGCCATCACGATAAAAGTTCAATATCAACAATTAAAACGAACTCGATAGTTGTGTTTGGTATTCTGAACTAATAATACATACGTAATAGGCTACACTTTCCTTACACAATAAGTTTGTTTCTACACAGCATCAAACTAGCAACAAACTGTCACAAGTTTGCGCAGTACGAATTTAACCGTTCCAACACAATCAATCCGGGAACCGGGAACTGGTTGTAACATTTTTTGTTCCAACACAAAAGTGGATGCCGGATGGTTTGGAAACTGCTGACAGTCAAAACTGTTTGACGATTATTAGAAAACCGCATGCGCAGATAGAATCTAACCGCTAACAGAAGTCGATAACTTTTGGTAGGCTATAGGCATGATACTTGTTAGTTATAGTATCATGTGCTATAGGTAATGAACGTAACTAAAGTTTTATGTAATAATGCTATTTGAGAAAGTTATTATAGTTGCACAATTAATTTGCAGATTTTTAAGTACGTAATTCTGTAGTTTTTCAAAATAAATTACTCTAGTGAAGAGAAGCAACCCACTAAACAATAAGAGACCTTACATAACATTTTAACAAAGTTGCATTCATTTTAAATATGTAGTTTTGCACTGTAAAGTAACAGCATGCTTGCTAGAATATTTTATATGAATGTTTTAACTAGATAGTTTGTTATAAGTGAACAGCAAAAAGTTTCTGTGACGTTACATATTTGTACTTGCTGCAAGTTATCACATAATTTACAAAAGAAAAGTTGCGATGCAACGAAATTATCAAGATGTCGAAACTTTATATGTATATTAATAGGCGACAGGTGACGCCACTTATATATTACTGATACTGTGTAACCGAATTTTGGTAGGATATCTACAAGATTTGTGCCCTGTCAATTGCAGTCAATTGGCAATAATGGCATTTGGCAGCACGAGCTTGAGATGGGCAGGGCAATAAAACGTATTATAGCCACGAGCAAGGGATAGGGAATAATAGATCCGAATTTATTTTTGGCCACTGCCACAGCCACAAGGGCAGAGGAATAGAGGAAAACCTCTTTGAAGGGGTTTATCCTGGGAGGTGTGAACTGTGGAGACAACTATTACTAATATTACTATTTATTTCGTAAATTAACTGGTCAAAATATTTCTAGTAGTTTGAAACCACCAATCTCTGACTGTGTGGAAACAGACGTATTTTAAACTATTTAAAGCAAATGACAATATTTATTGGTGATTTCTTAATTATCTTTGTAGGCAAGGCAAAGTGGTAAAGGCAAGCACATTTCAACTACTGTGAACTTGCTAAGAAAAGTTGTAGCAAACTTTCTAAAATAATGTTTCCTTGCAAAGTTTTTGGGTGGAAATTATAACTTTGTCACAAATCCCTTGCAAACTTTCTGTAAAAGCATTTGCAACGTTACAGCTTGGTTTGTAAATTTTGAGAAATGTTGCAGCAATTTTATCTTGCTTAGTGGGAAGTAGCAATTACAGCAGTACCTCGAATTCTAGTGATGATGAGATTTATCACTTCCATATACATGGGTAACCGAAAAATGAAAATTACTTCAAACAAACTATACCCATAATGGTTACTGCTTGAACTAAACGTGTCGTTCCAACAAAGAAATTTTTCAAACTAGTACATGAATTGCACTTGCGCATTAAAACAGAGCTGTAAACTATCAGTCATTGCTATGTAGGAACAAACAGGCGTTTGTTGTACCTGGTATAATTTGTAAATGGCGTTTGGTATATTGGTGTAGTGCACCCAGAGCAGCACTAGCTGCACAGATTTTCGAAGTACTGCAGGAAGTGCGTAGTGTAGATAACCTAACCGCTAATAATTTATTAAAACAATTTTGAATGTATAAATTTCAATATTTTATTGTTACACTAGCCTGTTTTAAAAATGTTTAAGTTAAACAATATGAAACTATTAGCTGAAATCTGTATAATAATATTGCTTACATCATAATAATTATTTATTTTCGCAAATTATTTATTTATAAATGTTAATATAGCACAAATATACAACTCTACATTATATATACAATATCACTATCACTACAATATACATATTTAATATTTCATTTTTAGTAACGTCAAATAACTATTGACAGTACGTCATAAGTTCCCTAGGGTGCTGCTACGCGCGGCGGACAACTGAAACAGAGAAATGGAAAACGTAGATAAACATGGATAACAAATTTAACAGATAATGCACTGACAATGTAAACTTGTGTTTCCCTCTGTGGGGGAAATCTTGTACTATATATGTGGTAGCTTATGTCTAATCGCGTGCCTGTTACTGTTAACTAAATTATATTTTTATAAATAAATACCATAAACACTACTAGTGAAAAAATAACTTTTAAAAAGCTAAAATTTTGTTTATTACTAGTTTTAGCAGTAGCGCGCACTTGGTATATTTATAGTACAGAAAAATTGAAATTATATCCACCAAAACATGTCCTTGTAGATTTCTATACATACGCATTTTTAATATAAAATTATAGGTTTATTTAGGTTTTCCAGAAGTGAGAGCCGTGAGAGCGATTTGGTTTTGGTTTTATGTCAGTGGTTTTGTCTATGGTTTTATGGAAAACGAAAAAAATAACTGATTTGTATCAACTTTAATTTAGGCGGTAAGTATATACCAATATTTTATATAAAATAGGTATGTTATGTGGCAATAATTTAATAGTGTTTGTTTGGAACATCTAAAACGACAATAATAGTAATTATGAAATGTCTGTGTTAACCTAAGATTGACATAATGGTTTTGTTATACTTTGCTTTCTTATGAGAGAAGTGTGGTATAATTATTTTTTTATTGCTAAAATGGTTTTATAGAGGAAAACAAAACATAAAAATCTAAAATTTACTTTGTTTTAATTTAAAAGCAAATATTACATCACAGGAAATCAATGACCTTAACAAGATCCTAAAAGTTAATGTTTATTAAATTTAATATACTTCACAGTTTTTTCACATTCATTATTTAAATATATATAAATACTCATAATACGAATGAAATGGCTTTATTATTTTGTCTTTCAAATGAATTAATCCCTTATCAGATTGTGATCCTTATATCATTATACATATATTATCCAATGATATGTAACAAGCTTTTTATTCATGTAAATATTTATATTTTTCTACTTATTTTTCAAAACATTATCTGTTAATATCTAGAACTGAAAAGAATAATTTTATAAACCTAGTTTGAATTGCTAATATAATTTTTTCCAATTTGTAAGTAATTCAGTTCATTATATAGTAAATATTGAAATATATATAAACTAGATACATATTATAAATTTTACCTGTGACTTAAAATAATTAGTATGTTTTAAAATGATAACATGTCGATATGTAAAATTTATGTTAATTTAACAAAACTAAACGATTCTACGGAATGAAATCAAATTGGAAGTATTGTAGGTATATATTTCAGCATCTTGCCTTTTTATTTTTAAGTATAATGTAATTTATTTTATTTAACTTGTATGATATAGCAAGACAAGGTAATTTTTAATAGCTTTTGTGTCAAGTTTACAAAATAATAAGAACGTTTGCTTTGATATTAGAATAACATAAAATACAATTGCCCGTTCTCATTAATTTTAGTTGTCATTTGACAATTTTAATACCTATATTACAGGCACAGCGCAACAAAATTAATATAAAAGTTAGGTTATACATAACATCAGTGCAAGTTTCCTAATAGAATTTTTTGATGTTCTAATTTAAATATGTAGATATTTTAATAAAAACAGGGTTTATCGATTTCAGATTGTTTCAATGGGGTGGTGTTTTTGGTACTAAATAAGCAAAATAATTTAAATCAGGTAAGTTTATCTACAAATAAACTTAAATATTAATGTGTGCTAAAGGAAATTGTGGTTAGGTATATTCTGATATTACAAATTTTGAGTACTTCTTAAAACAAGACCAAAAGACAAGATTGAAATTTAACACTGCTAAATTTGATAGTTTTCATTTAGAGATTAAGGAATATTTTAGACCCGTTAAAATCTTTAGCTGAAAATAATTTCATAGCATTTTTTAGGTTGAAATATGAATGAAACAAATATTGGTCCTGCTACGCCTCTTATGATCAATAAAAATCATATAGTAAAAGAGGGATGGCTCTACAAAAGAGGAGAACATATAAAAAATTGGAGACCTAGGTAAATTTTTACTATTACATTTCCTGCGACATAGCAATATTAAATTTGTAGGTATTTTGTACTACTTGATGACGGTGCCCTAATAGGATTTAAAAATAAACCAGATGATTATTCCAATGTGGAACCTTTAAATAATTTTACTGTTAAGGCCTGCCAAATCATGTCCACAGATAGACCCAAGCCTTATACTTTCATTATAAGGGGCCTTCAGTGGACCACTGTTATCGAAAGAATGTTTCATGTTGAATTAGAACAAGAAAGGTAAGTTTTTTACTTTCAGTGAGTAAAATATATGTCAATGGAATTTTGTTGTTTATAATTTTGTTCGGTGATATAAGTAAACATTTATTCTAAATTATTTTTCTACGTTCATACAAAAAACAATACTTTATTGAACTATATTTAGTGGAAAAAGTGGTTCTTTATTGCACTAGTGCAATAAAATGTTTATTGCATTCATCTGTCATTCTACTACAGCGTTTTGTCATCATGACAAACATAAACGTTTAAACCGACGTCACATTTTTCTAGACTTAGTGTCATCTAAATAACATTTTTTGGTTCTTGCATGAACGTAGAAAAAATATTGTATGCAACTCGTACAAAAAGTGTTTATTGCACACAACGTGAAATTGTCCAACGAGGCCGTCAGGCCGAGTAGGACAACACGTCGACTTTTTGCACTTGTTGCATAAATAACTATTAACTGTATAGATACGCAAAATTAGCCATTTTTAAATAGTGATGCACAAAAGCACACCTTTGTGTGTTTTTTTTCACAGTTCGGGTACTTTTTTCACTTATGACCACTTTTGACATTGACACTTATTTCAGATAAAAATATTGAAAAATAATAAACTTACAGTGGCAAATTCTTTGGATAGTTGTACAAAAAATATTGTTTATATTTTGGGCACAAAATCAGTGTTTTATGGTGCTTTTGAACGATTTTTTGTCTCAACCTATGATCTCGAACAATAATACAGTCTCAGATGTCATTCTGATATACTGATTTTGCGTACTTAATATACAAATAACTATTTTCTACGTTTATGCAAAAAACAAAACTTTATTGAACTATATTTAGTGGAAAAAGTGGATCTTTATTACACTAGCGCAATAAAACGTTTATTGCATTCATCTGTCATTCTACTACAGTGTTTTGTCATCATGACAAATATAAACGTTCAAATCAACGTCATGTTTTCCTACACTTTTATGAACGTAGAAAAAATATTGTATGCAACTCGTACAAAAAGTGCTTATTGCACTCGACGTGTTGTCCTACTCGACCTAACGGCCTCGTTGGACAGTTTTACGTCTCGTCCAATAAACACTTACTTTTTGTATTTGTTGCATAAGCAACAAGTACAAAAAGCATTTATAAAAGTCTCAATTGTAGAAAAAAGCTTAAATTTACATATATTAAAATTATCATCCAGAATAAAAGTTATCATTAAGCGTATTTTTATAGCATCTGAATAATCTGAAAAATTAGTTATCCGAATATGCTACGGTCCCAAATTATTCAGATAAATAAAGTAATATGTATCTAAAACTACAGTACTTAAGTGACAAAAATATTCAATATATATCTTTTTTTTTAAATTAAAATTAATAATAGTACTAACCTGTGATCCCTAAAAAGTCTTGTGTATGTTTATACCGATGGGCAAATTAGAGATCATAAATTAAAGTTTGAGATTCTCTGTTCTACCTATTCTTGAATATTTGAAACAGTTGTCTAATTCCCAAATGGGTATGATATTTTGCTTACTTTTTGCACTTTTATATTAAAAATACTCGATTTTGGTAATAAATGACATCAACGTTGCTAAATAATTTTATTATGAAATATAGATATAGTTAAAACATAAACTGTAAAGATATAGGTACACTAAAAAAAATAAGCTGATGTCAATAACAACAGTAAATAATTCGAATAAAAAATTATAAATATAAAATTTGAAGTGCTGACTTGATATAGTAAAATCATAAACAGGAATATCTACATAAACTTTGTAGGTTTCGGTTCTCGAAAAATGTTCTTGAATTTCTAGTTTCTGAATATCAAGTTCTCGATTTTGCCCATCTCCAGTTTATTCTTTTATTTCTTAACAAAATATCTCTTACCTTTCTAATTTAGAGAAGAATGGGTGGCAGCTATTAAAATGATATCGGAGAAATTAAGCGAATGTGAGGATGTGGAAATGAATCCTGCCAGTCAAGAGATAGGAACTATGGAAGATTTATGTGAAAAATTCTCATTACAGGGGACTTCTATATCGAAGTCCACCGGTAAAAGAAAAGTGACTTTAGAAAGTTTTGAGTTCATCAAAGTATTGGGTAAAGGAACCTTCGGAAAAGTTATTCTTTGCAGAGAGAAAGCTACAGGCAGGTTGTTTGCAATAAAGATCTTAAAGAAGGAAGTTATTATCCAGAAAGACGAAGTTGCTCATACACAAACTGAGAACCGTGTTTTAAGAAGTACTCACCATCCATTCTTAACGGTAAATAAATTTAATATTTTAAACTTGAGTTACTTCACGGAAGTTAAATATTTTCTTAAAATGTTATTGACATATTTTATATATTTTGTATGTGTATTTTGCAGTCACTGAAATATTCTTTTCAAACCAATGATAGGCTATGTTTTGTGATGGAGTACGTGAATGGGGGAGAGTTATTCTTTCATCTGTCTCGAGAGCGAGTCTTCTCGGAAGACAGAACTAGATTTTATGGTGCCGAAATTATTTCCGCTCTTGCCTACCTTCATTCACAGGGAATTATTTATAGAGATTTAAAATTAGAGAATTTGTTACTGGACAGGGATGGTCATATTAAAATCGCAGATTTCGGATTGTGTAAAGAAGATATTACTTATGGTCGTACTACAAAAACCTTTTGTGGAACTCCAGAATATTTGGCACCAGAGGTGCTGGATGACAATGATTACGGGCGTGCTGTAGATTGGTGGGGCACTGGGGTTGTTATGTATGAAATGGTGAGATACTTTAACTTACGGTACAGATTTCATAAATATCTTGTTGCTTCTCTTTTTTATATGTAGATGTGTGGGAGGCTGCCTTTTTACAATAGAGATCACGATGTACTTTTCACACTGATATTAATGGAAGAAGTAAAGTTTCCTAGGAATTTAAGCTTCGAGGCTAAAGATTTATTGGCTGGTTTGTTAGTCAAGGACCCTACAAAAAGGTTGGGTGGTGGTCCTGAAGATGCAAAGCAGATTATGGCACATCCGTTCTTTAGCAGTATCAACTGGAGGGATTTAGAACACAAGAAGGTAAATAACTATTGTTAGAACAACTTTTATTGTTTTTATAAAAATATAAATTAACATGTGATAATGATAATAATTAAGGTGCCTTCTTTGGCAGCTACCACTTGACTGTGTCGTGGACCCACACGTGCCGGCCGCACCCGTCTCGCTCCAGATTGTTTTGCCGACTTGACATATTTATGGTTTCCAAATCATCAATCCTTAACACTATTTTCATTACATTTTCAATTTTGCTTTTTTTTAAAAAAAACAAATATATAAAATGTGCACTTTTTTTATTTACTCGTATAATAAGGTGAAAAGAAAAATACACACAAAATAGGTATTTGATGTCAAATTACATATTTTGTGGGTTTGTGCGTTTAAACTACTTTTCTCAATATACATAATTCTTAATAGTTGTAAATAATTCAAGCCTATAATTTGTCAGTAAAATGATATGGAGTTGTGATTAAACACAATATATGCCATTTACATATAGTGACTAGCCATTACTATTGGCCATTGTGAAAACAGACAAACAAGATGTCACATAATTTCCTTGTAAACAGTTTCTGATTTTGACTTATTATTTCATAAATAATAAAATTGTTATGCCATCTATTAATTTCATAAGTATTTTATATTTAAATACATATTTTTTATACAGGGTGGCTTGATTTCTTATCAAATTTTAGGAAAAGGTAAATTATCAAAAAATAAGGATAGTTTGTCGTATCTCTAAAAAAAATGTTGGATTTTATACACAGGTGTTGTTAATGTTTTACTATTTTTTATTTTCCACGTACAGTAGAACCTTGATTATCCGGGCCGGCCGGGACCGAATTGTTGCTGGATAATCGAAAACACGGTTAATCGAAATAACGCTCAAACTCACCAATTTTGCTAAAAATATGAACTTTATTACACATACCTATTAAATCCATGCATATGTACATTATGTAAAACGAAAATTAACATATTTACGTTTGCGCTTTTCATTGACTCTTTGCCGATTCATTTTGTATGCACGTAAACGGACCAAATGCTAGACTGCGTAAGTAAATAATGCGTATGCCATAAACAAGCGGACTCGTATTTGTTTTTGTTTCCGAGCGCTTTTTTCGGCCCGTCACGGATAATCCGCGCACGGATAGCGGTCAGTAATAAACATCGCATGGCACGAAGAATACGCCGCACGGATCAGCCGCGCATGGATAATCGAGGTTCTACTGTACATGATATTGCAAACTCAGCTGGGTTAATACTTAATATCAAAAATTTTTTCTTATATGAATATAGGTCCGCCCGAGAATACCGACAAACATACTTTAACGCTAAATGTCAAATGAATAAACAAAATGACACAAATAATAATTATTCCTAACCATCATGAAATATATTTTTTAAATGTTTGTAACTTCTAAACAAAAATGAATCGAACCTATGTTTATATAAGAAAAAATGTTTAACATTAACCCAGCTGCCTTCTACTAAAGTTCGTAATTTGTAGAACACCCTGTATGTTCAGTTACTTGTTAAAGTTTTATTATATTTATCCTATTTTCATGTGTCCTTCAAATCACAGAACAGTGTGCCTTTCAGGTATAATTTTAAAATGGCAGATTTTTTGAAATTTAAAGTTTAAATTACTTCATCAGATTTCTCTACTTATGACAAAATCACCCATAATCCCCCTCAAAACAACAAATTTGAACCACCCTGTATATGACAAATTATGTCTTAATAAACTACTTGAAAAAATTGAATCACCCTATAGATTAGTTATACAGGGTGTCCGGAATAAGAGTGTCGTAATTTTAAGGGCTTATACATCTCGCCAAAAGCAATAAAAAACTTATGAAAAAAGTGTCTAAAACCAATAGTTTGTCTACATTTCAAATATAAAAATGCAACTGCAATAATATGCAAAATTACAAATTTAGGTACAATTAAGGTTAAGTAAAATGAAGTAAACAATTGAAGTTTCCGAGAATTTTGTTAATGCTGTAACGTAGGTACTGTAACGTTTGAAAACACTGCAGTATCAGGCTATTGCCGATAATCTAAAAGTAATATTAGTCATAGTGGTGCGTATAGCTAAAATGTTTCATTTTTCTCTAGTTTTTCTTTAATGTTTATAAGTGCACATAAACCAAAATGGAACAATTTATAGTAACCGTAACCGCAGCTGCATGACATGTTCATTTCAGCGAATATAGGCAAAACTCTCTGGCTATGAGACGTTTATACAGTAAACGCTTCTTGCAAGAAACACAAATCATTTTAAACACTTGTAATTATTATTCTGTGTTGTGAAAAGAGCTCTTAGAAAACCATTCACAGTAACCTATGTTTAGGTGTACCTATTTGTAATTATTACGTATAAATATATAATCCTAAGTTAGTATATGAGCGACATGTTCAAGACCTGTTTGCTGTCATAATTCTGTTACTATTGGGAGAGAAACAAAATTGTTAAGTCAAATATATTTTGTTTAGTACAAACAAAATTAAGGCACTTATATTCCGGACACCCTGTAGAAACGATGCTATTTAACTACTATTACAGTTGTGGCAAGAATTCAGACGACTGACATCATACAATCAAATTAATAATTCATTATAGTTTCATCAAAATATTTAAGGAATTGCAACTGAGAATAATAAAACTATATACTAAAACGCTTGCGCTATATTATATTACACTAAATTACAAAGATTGTTTTTAACGTGACACTCGAAAATTATGTTGACAATAAAAACAATTGCGTGACGTAAACCGTCTGAATTCTTGCCGCAACTATAATAAAAAAAGAATTTATTTTCGTCCACCTACAATACTTAATTTTTTCCTCAGATACCCCCTCCGTTTAAACCCCAGGTCACAAGTGATATAGACACGCGATATTTTGATTCAGAGTTTACTGGGGAGAGTGTAGAGTTAACGCCTCCGGACAATACAAGGCCGTTAGGATCCATTCAAGAGGAGCCTTATTTCCCACAGTTCAGTTTTCAGGATCTGTCTTCGACTCTTGGAAATTCGGCGTATATCGGCGGAAGCATGACAAGTGTCGCCCCTATGCAATGAGGTCTTACTAACTAGGTGAGTAGGTTTCGTAATATAGCGCAATGATATACGAGAGTCAAATTTGGAATTTCAAAGTATTTCAAAATCTATTGAAGTTAGAATTCAACAGTCACATCAGATATTTGATATCTTTATTCTTTATCGAGTTAATGCAATATTTTTAGCCACCTTTGCCACTAACTGGGAGTTAAGTAAAAACTATCACAGATAAATTTTTTAGAATAAAATTGACTCGTGATACTTCACTTCATTTTGTAATAATCCTGAGAGTAGGGTTTTATCATTAATTTTTGTTGCTATGTTCTTGTCCGGGCGCGCAGTTGCATTCCATGTATTATTTTTACTGCATTTTTTATTCGAGCTATTAATTATTTCATGTGTCAATTATCAGTGTCTCTTGCTGCTTAAACCATTCTTACAAATATCTGAGGAAGAGAAAATTATTCTTCTTAAATTAATGTGCCCATTAGTTTATTATTGCCAATTGTAGAGGCGATGAAAATAAATAAACATTTTTATTAATAACAAAACCTGATAAACATCAATAATCTGGATCACTGTAGAGTTTTAAATTCTTTCCGTCTTTGCAAACTGATTTTTTTACTCATGACAAGGATCAGCATTAACACCAGAATATTTTAATTCAAGCAGCTGTTTCAAATTCTTAAATTTCAAATTGTTGCTGCTATAATAATTATTTATTTTATTGAAGTAAGACTGTATTAAAAATAAATATGGTACACACAGAAAATGTCTCTTTGGAGTAAATATTTTAACATCGTTAAAGGAATATAATATCTAAAAATGGTATTCTCGTTAACATTAAAATATGTTTGTCAAGAAACATAAATCATACCAAAGCTGGCAAGGCATCTGAAATTATTGTGTTGATGGTTGCATAGCTGAGGTGTAGGATAATGTCTGACATTTTAGCTTTGTTCGCAATAGCAATCCTGAACAGTCCAGGATGAATTTAAGCATTTAATGCAAGCACAGTTTGAATTTGTTTCTCTGAAATACAAACTGCACTTGCGCCTCATGTGCAAAATTAATCCTGAACCATGAACAAAGCTTAAGATTGATAACACCAGAATTGAGTGTTGTTGAAGTGAATTTCATATAGAACAACATTGAAATATTTCTGATTGCCACTATTTATTAATAGGAGGAAATGCATTCGTACACATGGCTGGATAAATATTTTTTTTTATTTAAATGTTCATGCATTGAGGTTTGATGACAACATTTTGAACATTTGTTGTGATACTTTTTCTTTTGTTCTCTATTGTTGTGTGTTGTGTTATTTTTGTTTGTTCCTTAATATTCAATATTTTATTGTTTTGCTTTGATTGGAAAATTTAAAAAAAAACAAGCATCTCATTTAAAAATAGTAAGACCTTTTTGCTTTAGAATAAACTGCCATGTCAAAAAAATTTGTCATTTTGAAAATTTTCCAGTGGTGTAGATATTATATTAAAAATAGGGTTTGTCAAAGTCCCTTGCGGACGCTTATAATTAATCTATTTTCACAATAATTTGTAAAGTTATAGAGCTTTTGATTGATCTATCGATGATTAAAGTCCTAGTTATAAAAAGTGAATATCCCTGTATAATTTAGAAAAAAAAAATTCTGCTTTATGATGCTAATTTTGGAAATTTTTGAAGGGCGATTCCGTTAATTCATATTTTTTCTATCCTCTGAAATATTTCACTTTGTCACAGTTTACCCCTATATAAAAGGTTTCCCTACGACTGAAAAACAAATGAAGACATTGAATTTCTAATTTGACAGTTGAATGAGCTAAAGTTCCTTTAAATTTGACTCATCCTGTACGTTTAAACGGCTATTTAGTACAAATTGTACTAATGTGGCAGATTTTTATAGTGATTTTACTGTTGCACTTTCAGGAATGCTGGTACTTACATAATTAAAAAAAATATAGAGAAAGAAGGGGAGTGTAAGTTTGTTATCATTTTTGTGATAATCTATCTTTTATACATAATGTAAATAGTAGGAATTTTCAGTTTTAGCAAATGTTTTATTGAACATTGTATATATTATGGAAGGAATAAATGCCAACATTCATGGATTACATAAGTTTCTCTTGTAACTGGTATTTAGCCATATATTTCATTTTGGTGTGTTCATAAAAACTTGTCATACTCTGCAGTAGCTAAAGGTTTGTGTTTTATGTCGATCTGAAAAATTAGTCGTTTATATTTTAATTTTAAAATGCACAATGAAAAATTAAAAATAGTAAAGATGAAACTATATTTCAGATAAAAACTTAAGCTCAAGAAGTACAGGGTGTTTTAAATTTCCACTGACAAATGTATTGATAATAAGGAAAAAAAATCATGTGAACATAGGGTAAAATACTTTTTTTGGGGTTTGTTTTATTATTTTTTAGTTACTGTCATTGGTATTCATCAAATGGTCACATTTTTCTATTATTTAGCTTTTAGGCAAAACTGGTGATTAGGAGACAAAATAAATGTGAATAAATAAAAAAATAATAAATTGTATCGCCCTGTATCTCAAAACAAACTATTTGTTCTCTTATTTTTAATTAATTACTTACCTCTACACAATTTTGTCATTGGAATATTACAACACTTTGTATAACAAATCAAATGAAATTTATTGTTACCTTAATTTTACAAATTAAGTTTCATAATTTTTTAATGAAACTAGTAGAAATAAAAATGAAATTTCAAATATGAAATTCATGAGAAAAATACCAGTCGTAATTGTTCATCATTTTTGAAAATATTAAACACTAATAATGTTGCATCAAATTTTCATTTATAGTTAATTTAAAAAAAAACATTATATATATTTGTAATGAGACATAATGTGTTTTAAT
This sequence comes from Monochamus saltuarius, assembly GCA_025584915.1. Taxonomy (NCBI): domain Eukaryota; kingdom Metazoa; phylum Arthropoda; class Insecta; order Coleoptera; family Cerambycidae; genus Monochamus; species Monochamus saltuarius. Next base: position 20,719,173 of record CM046724.1, on the reverse strand, counting down.
TAATGTATAGTGTGACTTTCATTCTTGAAATTTTTCCTCTTATTGCAGTGGTACAACTGTTGCAATAGTAATTATAATTATTATTTAATTCCAAGTTTATTGTTTTATTTATACCCAGTGGCACCAAAATTTGAAATATTTGATTTAAACCTCTTTTACATTTACCAATGTTTGACCCAATGCATTCAATTAATTCATTAAAATAAAATTCAAACATAATAAAATACAAACCATAATAATCATTTATAACTAGAGTTTGGGGATGATTACAAATAACTGATGGAGGTAGGTACACACTTTTGTAATATTAATGGCACTCCTTCAAAACAGTTTGAAAGCTACTTTAATTTTCAGTAGAAATTCATGTTCCTGATCCTCAATTTTTTTTTTCAAAAACTTTTGTTTCCATTTTCTTCTAAATTATTTGCCATTGCATTCAAAGCGGTGTTTCATTCTACACAAAAAGTACTGTTTACTTTGAAGATTAATATTTCAGAAAAAGTTGCTAAAGCTGTAGTGCAAACATTGGCAAATGTAACAAAAAGATCCGTAAAAAGGTGTAGAGCCTATAATTAATAAAGATATATAGATTTTTCTAAATGCTAAAAACAATGTTTTCGTCTTTTAGGCTTAGCATTCTACTTTTTTGTGTAGAACCAAAGGGTGCTCCTAATGCAGTGGCAAAGAATTTAGAAATAAAAGTTTTTGAAAGAACTAGCGCCGTGTCATACTTGACAAAATTACTTTCTTAATAATGTTCAGATAGACTGTCTACAACCCCATACCAAATTCCATTAAAATTGGCTTAGGCATTCCGGAGATATTTGCAAAAAACATTTTAAGCCCAATTTCAAGGAGCCCCAAGGTCTTAAAAAATTAGAATTCGAGAAAACAAAAAAATAATTTTTTATGCAAATTTATACCCAATTTTTTTCCTAGTATTTCTGAATCACCCTGTAACACATTTAAAACACTTCTATTTAAGGTTCCTTCAGAAAACAATGTAGTATTGCCGGCAACATCACCACCAGTTTAATTTATATGAAATAAAGATTTTATAGTCAGTTTTGTGTTTGCTGGTTATGTACAACTGTTGCTCCATTGTATACATAGTTGAAGTTGGAAATTTTGAACTTAATTCGACTTAAACAGCGAAAAGAGAGGAAGACGATTAATTTCATTGGCCGAAAATCACGTGATGTTGCTGGCAAGTTGGCAACACTACGTTGTTCTCTGAAAGTAGCTTTATTCTATGATTTTTAAATGTTTTCAATATGTTTGTTTCAGCAGTAGTCGGGGATTACTTTGAAATGCCAAAAAGTTCATCCAACTACTACTTATTTACGTTAAATTTATTGGCAACTTGTTCCTAATTTAACATGTTACGAATATTTTTAATAGTTTCAAACTGCTGCAGTAACAAATCCAATAATAATTTTTTACCTCAATCTTGCATGGACCCTCTTCCTATACATATGTCATGGTTTAATGCGTTGCTTTGAGATGAGTCTTATTACCCTGTGTTTGCGCATCATTACCCTCATAAGGTGGATAATTGTGTACAATGCTACTTTTTTTAGTAACGTTTGTTGTCCCAATGATATTCACTTTTAATTAGAATTGACTATATCATATTACAGTCAAAGCCTCACTTTGTTACAACTTTGAAGCGCTACTTTCACATATTTTCAGAAATATCTTGATCTAGGCTTAAGTGCACACAATTATCTGACCTCCCCTATTAGTTATTTATATTCTTGCAGCGGATTATTTAGTGGGGCCCATAAGACGTAAACTGTCCTGGAGCGCACCATGGATATAGGCAGCGCTGGCTATCATGTCAGACGTACTTCAAAGTTTCCATAGGTTTGATAATATGCATATAACAAAAGAAGTACATAAAAATTCATGTCGTATACATAAATTAATATTAACTTTTAAATAAAAATCTGTAAGGATTTGAAATTTATTTGCTTTGGAAAATATTGACTTATTAAAATGTCATGAATGGTTTGTAAATCTGTGAAACAATATTAGCAAAAATATAATAAACTGAACATACGCTATCAACTTTGTCATTACTGACAGTATACATATTTACATCCTATTATTAAATATTCTTTTTTAATATATATTTATGCATACATAAGTACTTACAAAATAATTAACATAATCTTGATAGGCAAATCAAATTTGGTCCTTATGTACGCACAAAAAGTAACACTAATTACATTATTTTTAAAATTGAGCAGTTTTAAAAAAAATCCCCTGGCACATCGATTTTGTTTTTAAAAAGGCACTTTTTGACATACAACCCATGTTCGAGATATGACATCATCAACAATTTTTTTAAATAGCAACCCCCAATTTTGACCATGGCATTTGAAAGAGCGCGTCATTCTACATACACATCATGAAAAATTATGGTGTTACATAACAAAAATTTAAGAAAATAATGCTTGAAGATTTAAAAATTTAATTTTCACAATACCGAAAATGATAATGATTATGTAAAAAATCGACCAAATTAAATGTTCAAATTGTGCACCGTTGGCTGCCTGACAGTAGCGATTAATAAATTCTTTTTGGACATTATCAATAACTTCAGGAGGTATACGATGCATCTCGTGACAAATTCTTGCTTTTAAATCTTCTAAATTAACCGGTCTAGTAACATATACTTTGCTTTTTAAATATCCCACAAGAAATAAACTAGGGGTGTCAAATCAGGCGATCTGGCTGGCCACTCAATCGGCCCCCTTCTCCCTATCCAACGATTCGGGGACACCTCATCTAAATAAGGACGAACAGGTGCTGCATAATGGGGAGGTGCATCATCTTGTTGAAAGAAAATGTCATTTCTTGGATGGACATAAAGTTATTAGTTCAGGAATGAGGTTGCCTCGATGAAAATCCAAATATCTTGCACCAGTTAGGTTGACGTCAAAGAAATAAGGACCCAGAATTCTTCTGTTGACTATGCTTCACCACACATTTACTTTCTGGGGACTTTGAGTGTGATAGTCTATCATCTATCGGGGATTCTCGGTAGTCCAATAACGGCAGTTTTGCCTATTGACATGGCCGTTCAAATCAAACGTAGCCTCATCAGAAAAAAATAAGTTTTTTACAAAATTATTATCATTATTGCATAGCTCTTGCATTTGCTTGCAGAATTGATTTCGCCGATCAAAGTCGTCTTAAGATAGCTCATGAGCAAGGCATACCTTATAAGGATGATACCTTGCTTTTTTTCATAATTTTGTGAACCGTGGATTGGTTAAGTATTAAGTGATGATTTTCTTGTCTTGCCAACAAAACATTAAGCTGATCATCTACTGATTTTGACGGTCGACCAGATTTAGGAATATCACGAACATATCCAAAGTTACAGTATTTAGACTCAATATTGCTTACCATGTTTTGGCTAATGGGATGTTGATTAGGATGAGTTTCATTGAACAATTCAACTACTTCTTTTTGGGTGCGCATCCTGTCTCCAAATCCGATCATGCAAAGAATTTCAATTCGTTCTCGTTCAGTTAATTTAACCATTTTTTTTTTTTTTCATAAAATGACAGTTACTACTCAATAAACACTTCAAGCTCACTGCTTTTGCCAAACAAAAGATAAGAACTAAAGAAATAACTCAAAAAACAAAATAAACTATTTAATATAGTACAATTTCAAGTTTTTATCTGACAGCAATAAAAAACATTCTCGGTCGCTAAGGCTACTGTCGGGTAACCATGATTTTTGACGATGCGTATGTAGAATGATACGCTCTTTCAAATGGCATGGTCAAAATTGGGGTTGTTGCTATTTACAAAATGTTTTGAATTACAAAAGATTTTCAAATGTTAGCAAAATGTTTTATTTAGTCATTTTTATTGAAAAGCGGTTGACTTGAGAGCAATGAACCAAGAGAACTATTTTTGTGTAAAATTCATTGGTGCTTCAGAATTTGCTGTCAAATGACAATTTTTCCAGTAAAATGTTGTATGAATTCGAGAAGGGTGCGAAAAAGTAGCTATTAATAGTGGTAACGTCGTAGTGGTAAAAGCTCAGTCGTGTAGTTCAACAGTTCCTAAGATACTGGAAAAAAGTAAAAATAAATTAAAGTTTTGACACCGTGTATCTCGAAAACGAAAGCCCGGAGAGAAAAATGGAAGGGGACAAAAATGTTTGTTTTTCAAGAAGAATTTAGTTTTCCGTTGCGACACTTATTTAGAAACGCCCTGTATAGTTCATTAACAGTAACAAAATTAGTATAAACTCATGTAAGAAAGATGATAGATAGATAGTTTTTATTAGTCCATATGTTAAAAATTACAACAAAATACCCAAAGGGTGTAGGACTTGTCACAAAAAAAATGTCATTTACAAAGACACTACAAAAAAATCAGAAATAGTATAAAAAAAGAATAAAATATACCTAAGGGTACAAAATGACAAATAAAAGAAATATAAATATGAGACTACAAAAAAAAGTAATAGCGTAAAAACAAAAAATAATGTATACCATATAATGGTATTTTAAAAATGAGCTACCAACAAAAAAATTGGGTTGCTATATCTTACAAGGTCTACTTTCCCTAGAATATACAAGAAGAGTACATTTGCAAATTATGCGCGACATATGAATTATGGTATGTGAATTTCCATATGAAAATAAATCAATGAGTTTATTGATAGAAAAAGACGAAATAGTGATATGGCAAATAAACTATTTAAAATAAATATTTTCTACGTTCATGCAAAAAATAAAACTTTATTGAACTATATTTAGTGGAAAAAGTGGTTCAGTGCAATAAAGTGTTTATTGCATTCATCTGTCATTCTACAATAGCGTTTTGTCATCATGACAAACATAAATGTTCAAATCAATGTCACATTTTCCTAGACTTAGTGTCATCTAAATAACATTTTTTGGTTTTTGCATGAACGTAGAAAAAATATTGTATGCAACTCGTACAAAAAGTGCTTATTGCACTCGACGGGTTGTCGAACTACTAAAAGGTCGAAATGTAAATTAATAGTTATTTATGCAACATGTACAAAAAATACATGAAATTGTCCAACGTGGCCGTCGGGCCGAGTAGGACAACACATCGAGTGCACATTTTGATTTGAACGTTTATGTTTGTCATGATGACAAAACGCTGTAGTAAAATGACAGATGAACGCAGTAAACATTTTATTGCACTAGTGCAAAAAAAAACCCACGTACCCCTTGCTCGTAGCGCTAGTCCACAAGTTAGCGATGAATCAGTCTCTAGATTTTCGGCGGTTGAGTGTAGTGATTGAACGATTGATACAAAAGATTCATTAATTTTGGTAACAATATACGTCTACTTCAGTCTATTCCTGACGTATGACTGTTTAAACTTGACACCCTGCATTATTCACCGTTCAGTGTCTTCCCTTATACGAAATCAAATATACCCTTGTCCTTAGTTTTATTTAATAACACAAATGATTTCAAAAAAAGTTTAATCCTTCTAGAGAAACAATAAGGTTATTTTTAGTGAATTACAATATTCTTATTTTACATATACAAATGTAAATATAAACAAAAAAAAATATATTCAAAAAGATTGGGCAGCCATATCATCGGCACAAATTCCTAAAAGGGCCAAATCGTCATCGGGTGGTAAAGGGGGTGGCTGCAAAGGCATGGTATGAGAATGTGGTACACTGGGTGCAGAACTATCGCTTTGTGGATATTCGTAGTTATGTGAATACATCATGCTATTACTATAATCAGAGTAATAGTGACCCATCATGTTAGGGTTCACCCCATTCCCGGCTTCAGCATACAACATTTCATCGTCACTTAAATTCATAGTCTCGACTTTAGCCTTTTCTTTTTGGGCGATTTTAGGTGGAGGTGGTGCCTTAGGGGGACTTTCCTTGCTTATTTTAGGAGGCTCTGGTGGCACTATGACCGGTTCCGATACGGTGGGAGGCGGCGGGATCGTCAGAGGAGGAATGCTGGATAACTTGGGAAAGCACACCACATCCGGCTTTGGGATGAAAGCTCTTGCGAGATTTCCAGGCTGGAATCTGGTACGTCTCGGCACTTCGTAACTTTCCTTCTGTATCTCTTTCTTCTCTTCTTTCTCTTCCATCTTCTTGTTTTTAAACAGAGGCATTCTTCCTATGAACGGAAGTTTTTTGTAACTTGGTGGACCCGGTGGTTTCTTCTTGTTTGCGCTATCATCAGATCTTCTTTCTGGTGGCGATCTACTTCTACTCTTTGAACGTTCACGTTCACGTTGAGACCTTTCTGATCTAGTTTCACGTTCGTGAGATCTCTCCAACCTACTTTCCCGTTCGTAAGATCTTTCTGGTCTAGTTTCTCGTTCGTGCGACCTCTCCGACCTGCTCTCACGTTCATGAGATCTATTCGACCTGCTTTCGTGTTCGTGGGACCTCTCCGGCCTTTCATTTCTGTATCTGGAAAATAAAAGATTAGCTTCAAATATAAAATCATATATTTCATAAATCCACTAATTTGTGAACTAAATAACATAAAAGCGAATAAATACGTAGAAACCTTACCTCTCGCGTTTATATTTATCGTGATGGGGACTCTCTTCCTCATCGCTTCTTGAAGGTGTGCGTCTTTTCCTGTAATTTGTTTTAAATCTAACTTGGTTCCTATCTTTATTCCTGATCCGTTCGAGTTCCTCCTGTTCCTTTCGTTTCCTTTCCCTTTCAGCTTCTTCCTCAGCCTCCCTCGCTGCCCTTTCTTGTCTTTCTAACATTTCCTTTTCTTCTCTTTCTTTCTCCCTTTTCTTTTTGTCTAATTCAACTTGTTTAGCTTTTTCCAGCTCTTGCTTCTGCTTCATTCGGTCCTTCAAATCTTCTAATAGGCGCTTGTCTTTCTCTAGGGGTTGAGACACTGTCATCCACTGATTAATGAGTGGGTCTTCGAGTTCTTTCACTTTCTCTTTCTCCTTTTCTTTTTTCTCCTCCTTCTTTTTGTGCTCCTCTACTAATCGTTCCAAGACATTCCATTTACTTGACAAATCTTCGTCTATTATCGACTGGACTTGCTTCATGTTACGCATTGCCACTCTTATGCTTCTAGATCTGTCGGCTTTTTCGTCATCTGAACTACTGTCTGACGAACTGGAACTACTGCTGGAATCTGATACTTGTTTCTTACGCTTCTTTGAGCGTTTCTTCTTCTTCTTCTCTTTGATGGCAAACAGGTCGCTGAGACGTTTCTCTTTGAGTTTCTTCTTTTTTTTGTTGCTGTCTGAATCGGAAGAATCCTGAATGCCATTTCTAGCCATTGCTCTTTCTCTGTCTTTCAGCCATTCCATTTCCCAATGGGGATTTTGTACAACAAAATTCTAAAATATAGAATTAATTGTAATATAGACAATAAACAGAATAAATTAAATTATGCCATAAATAAATAACTTTTGATAATATCGAACATAAAAATTATATTGATTTAAAATATAAAAACGAATTGATGAATTAAGGTAACGATATTTCTTAATAAAAAACTTTATGCTGCTATAGTGTTTCACAGATGCTTTTATTTTTTTTTACTTATAAATGAAATGCTAGAAATTAATTGTCTAAAAATTATTATCAGGCAATTTTATATATTTATGTAGATAAAAATATGAATTAAAACATGTAGTTCTGGAACTGTTACTTACCTCATAATTTTGATAATGTGATTTAGACTTTAAATGATGAGATGCACAATGCAAATCTCCAATCCATACATCACACAATTTACAGTACCAAGATGGAGCAGATATAAAAAACTGCAAACCTATAAATGGAGATTATGCCATAATGAAAATGTACGACAATGTTCAAAATTAACTGTAATTTTTGCAGCCATAATAATTTGTTAAAATTCTATAGTGAATACATTGGAATATATAATTATTCCACAGATAATGTACATTTGAAACAATTAAATCAATCAACTGAACAAGAAGAATGATTTAAATTTAAAAGCAGTCAAAAGACCAAAAGTCTCCAAGGAATGAAAAATTGAAAAATTTAATATGAATTCCTATTGTATTTAACCAATTAATTGTTGAACAGTAAATGGATAATTTAAATATTTTTTTCAAACTATTTCTGGAGCCATCTCTTCTGTATACAAGGTGTCTCAAATATTAATTGCAAATATTCAGAAATTTATAGAAGTAAAAATAATTTAAGATATTGCAATTAAATTTTATGTACATAATACATGAATAAATTTTGTGAAGAGTATAGAGATTTTTGGAAAATGATTAGTTCTTTCAAAACAAGCTTTAATTAGCTTTAAAAAAAGATACTTGCTGCATGCCGCCAAAATGCACCATTTTAGAGAAAATTGCATTTAATGTATTTGTTTAGCTTGGAAATCAATATATAAATTGTAATAAATTATTAATTCAAAAAATTTTTACAGTCAGTAGTGTCTGGTAGGTAAGTAGCTGCCTAACATATATTAAATCATATATCAAAAATAAATTTAAAATAGAGATTCTATTTTTTCTATTGTGTTTTGGTTTAACTGGTTACTCGTATTTCAAAATAAATAATAAGGAATAAGGATAAGCAGGAATAATATAATGGACAACTTACCTCAAAAATTAATTACAGTAGAACCTCGATTATCCGGGCCAGCCGGGACCAAACCGTTGCTGGATAATGGAAAGCACGGTTAATCGAAATGACGCTCAAACTCACCAATTTTTAAAAAAATATGAACTTTATTACACATACTTATTAAATAATGTGAAAAGAAAATTAACATTTTCACGTTTCCGATTCATTTTGTCTGCACGAACCAAATGTTAGACTACGTAACACTACAAATAATTTTCAGCAAAATTACGTATACATTTTTTTGGTAATTTTTGTTAGAAAAATGTGAATCTTAGTTAATTTATGAATGTTGTTATATAAAAATTCACAGTAAAATTATCTTCATACGCGAGCGTATTAACTCGGTTTATGTGGCACCATCTGTTGAGTGATTATATTTTGTGAAATATTGAAGGGAAGGAACCTATCATAATTATTGCCAGAACATGTTCTAAATTTTAATGGACATACAGTGTCATACGGCTTTATGTCAATGATGCGTATGTGACAAACAAGCAGCCTCGGTTTTGTTTCTGAGCGCTTTTTTCGGCTCGCTACAGATAATCATCGCACGGATAATCGAGGTCCTACTGTATATACAATTTATCTAAAAAATAAAAAAAACCGAGAAATATCGTAAAATAAAAAAAGTAATTTCTTAGGCCTGCAACTTCTTAGACCGCTGTTATATTATGCTTATGGTGCCGTTTGGCGGGATGATATACATCAATTTACACCAATCCTGCAAAACAGGACAATGGAATAAATATTTAAATTATTTTGACACATTATGGACTCATAAAACACAACCAACATTTTTTTGAATACTATGGTATGTCCACAAAGTCATTTGATGAATTACTTGACATTATACGACCATATATATCAAAACAACCCACTTCATTCAGACCTTCAATAAGTCCAGAATATGTTTTCGTTGTGTTGCCGTCATCCCGTAATACCACTTTGTGGCAGCATGCTACCGCATGCGAGTTCTGCATCCCGTTGGTACATTCTTGCGGGACAAGTGTGACACTGTTCATTTAAAACAATATGGTACTGTCATCCCGCCAAACGGCACCCGTTTTGCTGGTTCCGCAATATGGCATAATATAACAGCGGCCTTAAGGAAGCAAGTTCATTTAAATCACAATATTTGTATCAAAGGAAACTAACTTTAAAGTATGGCTTAGTCTTTACTGAACATCCTGTACAATAGTTAATAATTTTGAAATATTATCAGTGTATATTAGTAAAAAATATTGAATTAGTAATTATTAAAAAAGGGCTGTAATATAGGAATTTACTTATGTGGAATACAATCAAAAGTGATGAGAATTTATCTATTATATTATTTACTTACAAAATGTCATTCTACTTCCTCTACGGATTCCTGATTTTTTAAATTAAAATTTGAGACATCATGTCAAACTACCCCAAAAAATATTTTATTTATTTAAAACAACAATAAAAGCGCCTGGTAAACTTACCCTTAATAGGAATCCTTTTCTTTGGTGCGTTTTCATCTGATGGTAAAATGGGTTCAGGCGACAACTTGTGCCATGGCGTATTGTCCACATCATTCTCCTTGGCCATTGCCCGGTGTTTCTTGTCTTGAAGATGCAAAAGAAAATCCTTTGCTGTTTCTGGAAATTCGTCACATAGCCAACACCAGTGTAAGCCTGTGTCATAATGTATGTAACAATATTTTTCTATCGCTGACAAATTTGATTCAGGAGAATGACTTTTCACTTGATCATTTCCATCTTGGAATTTTGATTGGCTGGTTGGTGAATTAGATACATTATTGCTTCCAAGACATGCCTCCAGGTCAGGTAAGGTACGTCCATCTTTTATAATACTGGACAACATCTCTATAACATTGTGAATAGCTTTCATTTTACCTTGAATTTCCTCCTGAAAAGAAATATGGATTTAAAAATTTGATCCGCTTGTATATATAATACGAATGTACTCAATACATACTGGCACCTCCCCTTCCTCTGCTTTAAATTAATATTACAATGGAAAATATATGAAAATTTCATGGAAATATCGGACCTGATGCTATGCTGGACTTTCAAGCCAAAACTGCGAAACAAAACAATGCTACCAAGTGGTAATACTCAAACTTACCCTACTTTCATTTTCTCGTTTTTAGGAAATATGTTATGAGGTATTTACCTGTAATTTATCGTTTTCTCTTAAAATGTTTGCCAGATCACGGTCTGTAGAGCCATCTCCTACAAGTTCCTGCTTTTGCAAACGAAGTTGCTCCAGTTCATGGCGTAAAACTGACACTTTCTTTACGTAATCCTCGCGCTGTTTAACTAGCTGCGCCCTTTGCTGCTGCATTTCTTGCGCCACGGCTACAATAAACATATTATTAGTAAATATAGCAAAAGCAAAATCCAAAGATATATACAAATAAAAATAATTCTGTATAATCATTTTAACTGCCCCTGATGTAATTGATTTTTACCACTCCAATAGATATTATTGGTGTTAAGATCCTCCTACGAAAAAATTATATTAATTTGTGATTCAAATCTGCGTATTATAATATGTTATTTCAAAAAGTACTTATGCAATATACATAATATGTGAGCTGTCGTTATTTTTGTTTGAACTCTTCTTGTATCTAAAAGCGCAGGAAAGTATATGAAAAGCTTAAAGAAATGTAAAATCCAGTTTATAGTTAAAAAATTTTTACAATTACAGTAAACTATAGCCATATGAACATAACTAAATTAACTTGATTTAATATTTTGTAGGGAAATTAGAATATCTATAAATACAGATATTCATATCTTGCTGAAACCATTTAACACTGCTAAAATATATACAAATTCATCATAGTATCATTCTCTTATACATTTATTTATTTGGTTTGTAATTTATTTTTTAGAATATTACAATCGCTCAAACATAAAATAAATTTGTAAATTGTTACGTACTTAACGAAATTTATGACCATTTGCGTCGCAAACTTCTTACATTTATCAATTTATAAGCTTTAAAAATGTCAGTACTTATATTTTTTCTAAATAGAGTGGAATCATTGACATTTCAGTAAAAAGAAATTGTACTTCAATAAGCGTCCAGTAAATACAGTCCCTTTAATTCGAATGTTTTCGAACCACAGCACATTCTTATAATCAATTTTTAATATTGCAAAGAAACTATACAAATATACTAAGAGAAAACAATTTTTATTCTGGGTATCTTCACAATATTAATATACTAAAAACATAAATTTATGTTTTTTCAATTACGTTGTTTTCAAAAGAAATTGGCAACTGAACTTTGCGCTGCAGACGTGGTTTATACACAAGTTTTTAAAATTATCCATATAATGCAATTATATTGAAATCAATTACCGTGACTGCGGATTGATATCATGCAGTGGTTGTACTGTAATTGAATTGTTAAACCCGTAATCAGATAAATCATGTTAACTTTGTCATACTAATCTATCGAATCAGCTGAATTTCGAAAATGATTTTTTTAATATTACATTGTGGCCATGGCAATACTACACTCTTATCAATAAATATTCAAGTTTTGCTGTTTCAATTACTAGAGGTGACAGTTAGCTTGTTTGATCATGTTTCTGAATACAGTTATTGATAATTTTGACATTCGCTGAAAAATGGCGATATCAATCAAAAAACCTGTCACACCATTGTCCCCGCTGTCTTTGTATGGCGTACTGTAATGTGGTGCCTCCAGGGTTACTATTTGGAAACATAAATATCACTTTTGACATTTTATTTTTACATTAACTAATTTAAAAAATTATTTAAATTCTCAAAGCAATTATTTAACTTCATTTATAGCAAAATATACATATTTTTCTTCAGGTATTTTGAAAATATACAATATTAATAATATTACAAGTCCATATAAAGTAGATCTATCTAAATTCTTTATGTATCATCACTTTTTTGAGGAAATTGTGTCCTAGCATTATTCTTACCATTTCACTTTGACAATAGGAAATTTATAAATAAAAAACACTGCCTGAAAAAATATTTAACATTTGTCATAATTTCTAAGAAATATCAGTTTAGTAATTTAAATAAATGATATTTGTTAAAAGTGCAGGTGTGTGCTGCCACCAATGGAGAATCTCCAAAACGAGATAATTTGGCAGACTAGAGATACACATGCTGTGATTTATCAGATGACGGTTAAAGACACATTTTAACCTGTAATCTCTAATTCAGATTAGAGATTACAAAGGAAATCATACACGGGAAATAGTTCTGAATTAAAAGAACTAATAAATTTATTTAAAAAAGTGGTTTCTTGTTTAGAAGACATACAAATAGGTGACATTAGGAAACTTAAATTGAATAATTTTTCTATTTTCACAGAAGCAAAACAATTTTTCTGAACAACACAATTAATAATTAATTTATGTACTAGTTTTAACTTCTGCCAGCCATACATAATTTGTATACTCTTAGTAATATAAAACTGGCAGGAATATCTTTTGTCGTTAGCCTTTAAGAAGTAATGTTCTACAGTTTCTATTACTGACCAAACTGTTCCTGAAATTAAAAAAAAATTAATTTCTGATCTCGCTTTGCGAATATAATTTGTTTTCAAATTTCACTCACTGTGTCGCGTTATACTGACAAAAATTATTATTTATACTAACCATCATTTTGAGATGCTCCGTAATTACCGACTTGTGATGAATTCCAGTTTTCTGAAGAAAAATGTTCTCCAGGTGGTGTTGGCTGTGTACTCTGTTGCTGCAGAAAAAACGTAAAGGTAGGTTTTTTATTACAAATAATGAGAAAGCATTTTTTACGAAAAAAATGTTTAAATTATAGTCATTTATAAGTAAACAAAAATTTACCTGAGTTGTGTATTGGGTTCCATAACCTGTGTACCCATAAGAACCACCATAATTCTGCTGATATTGTGGATAAGCACTTTGGTAACCAGTAGGGTAGTGCGTAGACTGAAGTAAGAAACACGCACAATCAAATAATGAATAATCTTTTATTTTATTTATGTACCTATTTCTTTTTTTTAAACTATTTTATTAAACCACATAAATGTCTGAGCCCAAAAACAAAATATGAACTTTTTAGATATTTTACTTTCACCCACATTAAATTCCTTTTGTTGAAGAAAAATAATGTGAACCAGCAGCCGTAACCAATTATGCATTTGTGAATTAAATGATTTGGTGAAAAAAGTGAAGGTGAAAGAAATATATATGTTACGGTTACAGTGTAAACTTGGTTAGTTTGTAAATTATGCTATCTTAAGAATAGATGTACATATTTCCATGTACGCGTTTATAAAAGTTGTAACTTAGTGTTAGTTCTAAGGAGATTTTAAAACCTAACCTTGAAAAAACGTTCCTATCTTTTAATTTCTTAGGACTGAGAGTAAGTCCAAATAAGTACGCATGCGCAAGAGGTCTCCACTTCCTTCTACATGCCTTTTACGGCATTGGAGATTGACGGAGAAAAAATAAAGGTTGATATATGACTTGATATTTATAAATAGTGTCAATATATTAGACTAAAGTTAAGATTAAGGCTGTTAGGAATACATTTGGGTTAAAAAAATGTATACTCATCATTAGTTTATAAAGTATCCGCTAATATTGTAGAATGTGCGTTTTCTATCAAAATAACCTACGGTTCAGTTACTTTGTATACTAGTTAGCTAGTTCACAAACTAACCAAGTTTACGCTTTAGCCGTTACATATATATTGCGTATGATATTGAACCACATGTGGCGACTACAGATAATCTTATTAATTAATGATTTGTGTTAAACAATAACAGTGAAATTATAATTAAGATCTAAATACTTAAATATACTTACGTTGTTATACATATTGCAAACAAACCAAGAAAGGTATTGCGAAAAATCTTGATCCTGACTATGTTTTACAACCAATATGCATTATTTTTAGATGCAATATTATATTTTCATTAAACACTGAAATGTAATAAACATGATACAAAAATATAATTTATTTATGTATATATCGTACCTATTGCAAAGAAACTACTTAATATAATTTGAACAAAGCGCCATCAGGAGAGACGCTAATGTCAAAATTACACTTAATATTTTTTTCAATATCGTTATGAGGAAATAGTATTATCCCAAAGTTAGATAATTTTATTAACTCACGTTTCTCCTAGTTTTTATTCTAATACTATATAAATCTTGTAATAATAACTATAATTATTTTTATACAGCGCAAAGCATTAAACACACTTATCCACCTCTCACCACTTATAGGTATTTTATTTACTAAACAGGTCTGCCAAGTGCCAATAGTGCAAATAATTTTATTCCTACATACAAGGGCTATTCGATTCGTCGGACTAATGCGTCTTCCATTTTCTATCCAATAACTGTTTTAAATATACCAATATGCCTACAACCAAGTTCTGTTAAAATTCTTAGTAAGGACAATTGAGAACCACAACAAATAGAACGAGGATATATTTAGTTGTAATAGAAAATTTCTCATAATTTTTTTCTACAAAAAATATAAATCAAAAATAATTTGTTCACGACTATATTATAATACATACTACCTAACAAAGAAAGGTCCATTAATTATCATTTTTTTTTCTGTAATTTTTTGCATGTTTATTTCTCTCGGCGAAGTAATAAATGATTAAATATTCAGGTTTATTTGTTTAGTTTTTTTAGTGTTTGCATATACCTAGGTCGTACTTTGATAACATATCAATCTGTTTAAAAAATGTCTGCTCACATTTGTGTTGCAAGTGTTTTATTACAGCTGATTACGCTTAGAGGACTTAGATTTGAGCATATTTCTCAGCTTAGTGACTGGGACAAGGGGCAGATTGTTGGGTTGCACGAAGTAGGTTTGTCGGTGAGAGAAGGGACTGACAGATCCTTATGTACCATAGGGTTTATTCCAACACAGCAAGAATCGATTCCGAACCGTCCAGAACTAGTTAGTCAGTTCAGTTGTCAATGAATTCTCGGTGAATGCGACGGAATACGGTGTTGGTCAAACATTTCTCACGGTTTTGAACCAGGTGTCGATGGCTGTTGGAACAGACCTATAGTCACACCATAGTACTGTATTACTAGGTGTAGGTGTGGACTCAGGATGACAGTGGATACAGAGCAAGAGGCACCAGCCATCGTAGAGGAACCACCGAGCGACTATTAGCTCTCAGATATCAATTTAGCAGAAGCCGGACTATTATTGAATATCAATGGTTTGAGGAAAATGAGTAGGTACAGTATAACGCCAATACGAAGTTTTGGTCGCTTGTCTCATCGTTCACATTGGCTGGCTAACTCATCAATATGGAAGTAACCGCCAACAATGGTGTAGAGAAAGGATTCAGAGGGACCAGGAATGGAATAATTTGATTTTTAGTGATAAATCTCGTTTCTGTCTGGGGATCACAATGCTTGTGCAAGGGCGAGATGGCGACATATAGTGTCATGTCATTCCATATCTTCACACCATCCAAAACGCCATTTTCCAGCAAAAGAATGCTAGACCTCATATGTTGCCAGACAGATAGAAACCTTGGTTTTCTGAAGTTACGTCGGGAATTACCTCAGAACATAAATTAAAATAAAAATATGTAATGTTTACTGCAACATTCACTTATTTAAACAGTAAAAAATACTTCTGATCTGATAAGTAGTTATATGTTCATCCTACTTTTAAAATCAAATACATTTTTGTCTATATTATTTGGCCGTTAATTATACATTTTTTGCTCCTTAAGAAGATAATTTTGAATATTAATCATACTATAAACCATTTTAATTACTAAATACTTGATTAAACTAGAATGTACACAAGAATGAGGTTAAGAAGAGTAAATTCTCGATCTCTATAAATCACCCGTTACACAAAAATTCTTAAACTGGCTGTAATTTTTGCCACTTTTACCTCACGTTTGGTATTTTACTAGGTGACCTAATACACAATTTCATCTTGCTAAGTGTTTAAATCTTCTATCAGTTATTATTTGTGCATCTGGTTCTATAAAATAAAAAACACATTTTCAACAATCTTTTTGTTTGTTGTATGACCGTCTCTTGTAATAAAACAAATTTAGAAGTCAAGTGTGCCTACAGTCTATCAAAAATTTGATGGTATTGCAGCTTTTATATATTCTGAACAAATAAAAGACTACACGATTTGATTCATTAGTTTTTGTATAGATACTTTAAGTTAGTCTATTATACACTGCCATAATGTCCTACTATTCTAGTCCCTTGACATGGCAATAAAACATTTGTTATGTTTTGTGTTTTCACACTTGTATTTTCACATTTTGATATGATATAAAATTTACAATTTTTCGTTTCGCTCAAAATTCTACAAATTTCATGAAATACCGTGAACTTTCACCAACCGCGCACGCGCACTTTGAACTTAGTACTTGCAGTGCTGCTGATGAGCGTGCGGTGTGTGGTCGTTAGGATTTTATGACGCAGAACTTAGCCACGCCCCGCTTTCTAGAAAACCCACTTTAACGGCGATATTAGGGGTGAAGCTGAAGGCAGAAAAATCTAATTTTTTGCACATAGGCTTTTCTGATAAAGAACTTTCGATTACTTAAATAAAAAAAAATCGAAAGGCGACACTCACCTACGGCCTCGTGAATTACAACCATCGTTATTTGTTCGTATAATATATTAATAGTTTTTATAAACTTCTCCTGTAGATACTTTATAATTTAACTATCATATAGTGTAGGTACGCATCCCCATTATTTGAAGTTGCAATAAAAGATATTTTTTTTCTATTCATCAGAGTCACGTGCTTATTTAATGTAGGAAGGGCTAATTAAATTTACAAACATTAAAGATATACCTATTACAATAATTGTAATTTTATTCTTCAAGATTTCTGTTTATAACCTTTTTGTTCAAATGTTCAAAAACTAAGACCTGCGCCTATCTGCCGCAAATCGATAATTTAGTATTACCCAGTAACGCCATTACTCCTTTCAAAAGAATTTAGTAGTTTTGATTTATATACAAAATAAACAGTTAAATATATTATTATTTATGGAATTTTTCGTTATGGGACATAAAAAGTAAGTGGGCACCTTTAAATTTTCACAAAATGTACCTATTTCCTTCGTAGATATTTAATTATTCATTTTTTAAATATATACCCAAGTCTTTTTTATTGAAATGTAACTGAAATGTAACATTACCAATTTAGGTATCGTTTATAAAAAAATACTTACATATTGTACAAATTACGAAAAGATACAGGGTTTTTATAAAAAAAAATAAGTCAAGCCTTTTAACCGCAGATTATTTAGGCAAAATTAATTCATCGTTCCTTATGTAATTCTTTAATTAGTTGTCTCGTCTCAAGATACAGGGAGTCAAATTTGAAATTACAAAGTTTTTGACCTCTGTAGCTATTTGAAAATTTGCATAAACTTCTATCTCAAGCAGGCACATTTTTTTGTATAATTTTAGTTAAATGGAAATACTGGTAAGTGGGTTGCAGTTGTCATTAGCGTCCTCAAATTAAATAGTTTTCAAACCTAGAAAAATAAGTGAAAAACGTATGATATTTTTATTGGATAAACTCAAAAGACATAAAGTAGTAAGATTAATTTAATAATGTAAAATGCATTAGGCAGCCAAACGAAAAGAAAATTTTTTGGGTACATTTGAAATTTAGCCTCCCAAAAAAAGTTACTAATTTTCTAGTTTTGTGACACTAAAGACTTGTCTCAAAGACAGGCTTTTGTAACACCTTAATATTGTATTTTCTAACGTAGGTAATAAATATTATAATAACTTTACCACTAGTTAACAATATCAGGCAGTTTTATTTCAATAATTAATTTTATATTACCTTCTGCATTTATTTAAAACAAAAATCTTGTTATATAACACAAAAGTAGCAAATGTAGGCATAAGATAATTAATTTTATGTAGATAGGATAAATAAGTGTAGGTATGTACTCAACAAACAAGAGCTTTTTTATCTGATATGGGTATTTTAATTAAAAAAGCAGATTTAATTTAATATTTCAAAAGATAATATATCATCAACAAATATAAGATCCATTATTCAATTTCAACACTGAGGTCGGCTTCAATATTAAAAAGAAAATATTTGTCAACTTCTTAGACCAAAAGTGTATAGCGAGTAAAATAAAAATTCTCAACCAAATTTCTATAAAATTTTGGTAATATCTCATTATTGTTTATATCGCACTTAGTAGTGAAGTGCATCAATAGATATAATGTAGGTGGACAGCTATATAGTGCCTGAAAAGCAAAATCAATAGCGTCTCGGCGCTGATCGTGACGTCGCACTCGACGTCCCGATGGCAGCCATCGCGATCCACCCGGAATAAAGTCAAATTTTATACTCGTAGTTAAAGGGAATGTGTAAGGTTCTAGTGAAATTTATATAAAATAAATAGAGATGTAATTACTTAATGAACATTTAGTGATTTGGATCCCAGATGTTTGAGGTGAGAGATAAAACAGACTGTTCCTATCAAATATTAAAATATTTTTCATTTTTCCTATCAGGAAGTGAACAAGTAGTTTATATTACGTGAATATAAATATTAAATATTTTTTAAGTACTTTAATGTTCACGTAAATGTAAATCTTTACTTTTCATGTACAATGCACAACCTTTCTTACACATATAACATAGAAATTTAATTTAGAAACTACAAACTGATTAAAATAAAAATAATTAAATAATCTTGTATCTTTGATATAGAAAAGAGAAAAATATATTAATTTGAATCAAAAGTAAATAATGCCAAGAAAACATTTATTTAAATGTAGAAGTTTTTGTTGGGTCAATGTTATATGGGCACTTTATAAGCAGATAAATTATTTATTAATATTTTAATCATTGACGCTCTCAAACGGGTTCTTAAAAGGATATGCCCTTTATTATTTTGGTAAAATGTTTATACGTACAAAAATGCTTTTTATTTCTCTAATAAATCATAATACCTATAAAAAAAATAAAAATTCATATACAATCACCGTTTTTGTACTTCCCGAACTTTTACTATATGTGGTATATAAGTATAATGGCTATAACATAAGTTGAATTTAATTAAAATATAATGGTTGAAGAAAGTGAATAGTTCTAAACAATTGGAACAATTTAGTAGTCACGCGTGATTTAGTGATCAATGATTACGCGAAAATTTTAGCTCCGTCTGCAACTTTGTTACTTTAGGAGGAGATATCGAGGAACTGAAGTACATTTCTTGACTTGTTATTTCACAAGAATTTTAATTTCTTTATCAAAAAAAACCAATCGTCGAGCATCGCACTACAGAAATGTTGGTACCAATTTGTTGTTTCTTATGAAACACCCTGCATATTAATACGTTTTTAGATTCTCCACACTTTCCTGATTACAATGGCACAACATATAATTATACAGTTAGGAATCATATTTGGTTAAACTGAATCTATGTCGCGTGATCACCTTTTATCTACATATTGTAATTGATAAACATAATGGAAGGAAAATTGATTACATCATTTAATTTTAAGCCAATCTGACAGTATAACTTAAATTTAAAACTATACCAGGTATACTGCTGAAGTGTTTAGATTAAAGGGGACATTCTTTGCTGGTATTTTTGACTCCGCCACTTTCACTTCTAAGCAAGGGTAAGCATCACCCCAAAATATTTCAATGGCATTGGGAGTTGAGTAATACTTATATTGAAAGCTCTTACAATTCTCTTTACAACAGACTTTAAATTTTATAATTCCGCCCAATACTTTATTGTTGATTACATGTTCAAACTGATGACCGCCCGCTTCCATACATGAATAAAGATTTTGTTCGAAATGTTCGCGCACATTCTGAAGCATTTCCGGAGTGATTCGACGGCATTCGTCGACGATTCTTTGACGCAAATCTTGCAGCAATGCTTCCTATGTTTAATGGATTTTACTTTTTAAGTATCCCCACAAAAAAAAATCAAGGGGCGATAAATCCAGTGATCGTGGAGGCCACTCAATGCTGCCTCTTCTCCTAATCCAATTCCGTAAAAAACGTTTGGTCCAAATACTGACGGACAATTAACGCATAATATCAGTCAAGGCAGGGACAATAGCGTCTTCCAGTAATTGTAAATATATTTGTCCAGTCAAATTACCAGGTAGAAAAAAAGGATCCACCAGCCGGTCACCGAAAATTCCACCCCATACATTTAATTTTTCCGGTTGCTGTGTAATGCACTTCGTGAAAAACTCTTGGATTTGAATCTGACCAATAGCGGCAATTGTGACGATTTACCGTCCAGTTCAAGAAAAAACTGCATTCATCAGAAAAATAGATGTTAAAAAGGAACGATGTTAAAAAGAACTATGGTTCGTTTCCTGCTCGCCCACTCATTATTTCACAAAATTGCAAACGGCGGTTATAATCATCCTCATGAAGTTCCTGGACTAAATGTATTTTGTATGGATGGAATGTATTCTTCTTCAAAATGGTTTGTATGCTAGTTCGATTGATCCCAGACACAGATGCCAGCTGCTTCATACTTAATGTAGGATCAAGATGAATTTGTCCCAAAACTGCAACTTCACTAGCTTCATTAACTATATGTTTTTAAATTTCTCGTTTTTATTGGACACGTTCCCTGTTTCTTTGAATTTTTTACTAACTCTAGAACATACCTCCTCCTGACATGTCGATTTCGATGTTCATTAAATAGCTGAGCTGTTCTATTCGCACATTTATTGTTTATAAAGTAAAGCGAAATCTACCCTTTCCGTTTCCGCAATGGAATAAACCATAATGTTTAATTTTCAAAAACACAATTAAATAAACTACCAACCAATGCTTACAAATAATACTAGAAAATAAATTTGGAATCCACTAATTTTACGTTCGTTGTGTGTGTATAGTACATATCTCCAAAAACCAATGCAACGCAAGAAATACTAAATTTATACCACTGATGTACATAAGTTTCAACTTTAAAATCAAAATTCTTATTAAGTATTGAGCGGAACTATAAAATTTAAAGTCTGTTGTAAAGAGTATTTTAAGAGTTTTCAAATTAAATAGTACTCAACTCTCAATGCCATTTAAATATTTTGGGGTGATGCTTACCCTTGCTTGGGGGGCGAAAGTTGTTCCCTTTTAATCTAAAATCGACGGGTCGGAGCATTTTTCTACAATCTTGACGCAGTTCCTGAAAATGGATCTGTTTCGTTTTCATCTGGCCACCCTGTATAACGACAGAAAGCGGACACCTTTCAAAATACGTATTTTTTAAATTTAACTGTAGATGTAAATATTATTAAACATAAACTTAGGTACTATCGTTTGCAATATTAATGACACTGACTAAAATGAATTTTGCGATTTATTTTGAAGTTCTGACGTATTCATATTGAAATCTGCTTTAAATTTTTAACATTAGTTATTAGTTGTTTCACTTACCAAGAGAGAATGAAATGAAATTCTATTCAGAACTTCCAGAAGTTCAAAAACTGTTTTAAGAGAGTGTCATTATTATTGCAAACGATTGTACATAGCTCAGCATATAAGATTGTTCACTTCTGTTTATAAGTACGTGAAAATAATTGTTAAAATATGGGGTTAGAATAGAAATAATGCGTGTTTTACGAACGCTTTTTTAGTTATCTTATTGAGCATTTAAATAATAAAGGTAAATAAACAAAACATCAAGAATTTTTAATACTACTTTTGTTCCACAGGTTTTAGAGATTTCTGTACCTAAAAACACCACAAATTTAATTATTTTACGGCGAGAAATATGGCGACCTTAAATTAAAAAAGTTATATTGTCACCATCGACATTACCCTAAAAATGTATGGCATAATAACAAATTTAAACAAGTGATATAATACCACTGTTCTAAACAATAAAAACTGTTCTTTTCGTGCAGTAAATATTTTGAAAAGAAATATTAATATAATTAAAATTAAATTATTGATCTAATAATGATCGGCCTTTCTCGTCCACTACGAGATTATATTTTTAATACGAATTTGCGAAATAAAAGTAATTATCATAGTTCCATTCTTGAATATTAATTTTAAATTCAACAATAATTACCGCCCCTTTAAATTCACAACATACAGTTAAGGATTTAGTTAAATTATTTCTTCTAATTCATTTTTACAGATTTGACTAATCACCCTATACCAAATCGCTTTTAAAATTACCTGAATAAATGCGAAATAAAAGTAATTATCATAGTTCCATTCTTGAATATTAATTTTAAATTCAACAATAATTACCGCCCCTTTAAATTCACAACATACAGTTAAGGATTTAGTTAAATTATTTCTTCTAATTCATTTTTACAGATTTGACTAATCACCCTATACCAAATCGCTTTTAAAATCACCTGAATCTCTTAATTTAATTACTTTTATTACTGGTTAAATTGTCACAATCAAAATGTCACATTCTTCTCGAATTTTCTGCACCATAATTCCAGAGTACAGTTGATTTATCCTGTTACAAGGAGTAACAGGATAAGCACGTTCTCACAGTGAAGGCAAATTCAATTCAAATATTGCAATAGTGTACGAGTGAGTAGTGTGTAGTGAACAATATCAAATTTTGTTATAACATACAATAATTATAAAGAGAAACAATATAGTACAAAAACAATGGGACACTTGAATTTAGTAATACCATTGTCTTGTTACGTTCCTAAATATGTTGCAAACTGGCATAATAACTGGAAGGATCTTAGTAGATAAAATAATAAAGAAACGT
Source organism: Monochamus saltuarius (assembly GCA_025584915.1). NCBI lineage: Eukaryota > Metazoa > Arthropoda > Insecta > Coleoptera > Cerambycidae > Monochamus > Monochamus saltuarius. Next base: position 20,695,776 of record CM046724.1, on the reverse strand, counting down.
ATATTAAACGAAAAACTATAGATAAATCTACAGGGTCTTTTTAAATAAAGTAGCAAAAATGAGACCACAGATTCCTTCCAGATCCCAAGTCGCATAATAAAAAAGATACAGGGTGTCAAAGTTAAAATTTTATTTTTTTAAATAACTTCTTAAGAAATCCAAATATTTACATACAATTTGTAATTCAAGGGTTTTTGCAGGCGAGAAATTCAAATTTGTTTCTAATTTTGACGTCACTAGTAGAGGGCGCACTTTACCTGAAACCCAAACAGTTTTTACTCGGTGCACTGAGCATTTCAAATAGGATTATTTTAAAAATGGTTACTCCTGCCAATTTCAGCAAGGTATACATTTTTCAAATAAAACAGATAGGAGAATCGATTGTTTTGATAGTCAGATGGATACACTGAACTACAAAAAAGTTCTGCCCTTTAAAAGAAACTTGGTGTGCCACAAGTGGTGTCCTCTACTAGTGACGTCAAAACTAGAAACAAATTTGAACTTCTCGCCTGCTAAAACTCCTGATTTACAAATTTTATGTAAATATTTGGATTATTTAAGAAGTTATCTACAAATATCGAAAATAAAATTTTAACTTTGACACCCTGTATCATTATTATACTACTTGGGATGTAGGTATGTTTAGGTTAAATCGATTTAATTTTACCTAAGAATTCTGTGGTCTCATTTTTGCTACTTCATTTAAAAACACCCTGTAAATCTAATACAGTGCTTGCTTGTAGGGATCTCAATGAAACTTATATTAGATAATGCACAAAATAACCAAAGGATTGAAAAAGAAGAAAAAAGGTAAGAAATCTAAACATAAGGAAGAAGAATTATTTAAACCAGAAGAACTCGAGGAATATCGCAAAGAGCACCAGGCCGCGACAAGTTCAGACTCTGCGGAGAAAAACGAGGAGTGGAAAAAGTTCATCGCTCTCACCTCCGAAGTAGACGACATCTTAAAAAAAACTCAGGGTGACCTAGATCGCATCAAGAGTACATCATTCTTTCAAAGAAAACCGACAGAGAGCGAAGTCCAGCAAAAGGCGGAAAAACAAAAACAAGTAGAAGCAGAAAAGCAGGAATTGAAAAAAGCAGAGGAAGTTAGCCAGGAAGAAACACAAGCTAACCTTGGAATTGTCGAAGTTTCTGAATCCGAATCTGAGGAAGAAGATGATAATATATTCGATACAGCTTACATAGATGCTATTGCTGCTGGTGAAGTTAAACTAGCTTACATTCCAGATTCTCCTACAGACAAATTAGATGGAGATGATCCTTTTGATACGTCTATTGCTGAAAGAGCGATATTAGGACCTGAGGTTGAACGCAAAGGTAAAAAATTAGTGCCCATTGGTGCAGCAGTTGAAGTTTTAACAGGTCGAGTACAATTACCAACTTGTGCCACCAAGAGACCTACTAGCAGACGACAGGTTCTAAAAGAAAGAGACTTACTTTTAGGAAGTTTTGAAGATAATTCCGATCTTCCGAGAGACATCGGTAAATGATATTATTTAATGAAATACGAAAGACAATTTTTTTTAATGTCTATTTTCTAGCACCTTCGCAAGAAGCTCCGAGGACTCTACTAGATGATGATTCAGTTCCTCTTCCTGATGAACCAATCAACTTAAACGCACCTCCTCCTGTACACATTACAAATATTACAAGTAACGTCAAGTTTCAGGAGAATGTTGATCGAAGTAGAAATATCATTAACGAATTTGATGTAATTGCTAAGGAATCCGAGGATCCAGATGATTTAGAGTTTGAAACACTAGCGGCAGAAAGTCTATCAAAATCTGCTAAAGTCCTTGAATCCTTGCCAACTAATTCTTCTGGGCCTATAGACAGTATTAAGTGGAATGCTTTTGAAGATGAGTAAGTGAATATTTATTTAAATTATTATATCATGTAATAAATTATAGCAAGCATTTGTCAATTTCTTTTATTAAAATAACGTAAAGAATAAACAAAAAATGTTTACAAAAAGAACGGAACAAAATCTTGTTTTAATTTTTAGTGAAACTGCTGGTTTAGATATTGATCCATTCGACACTTCTTTCGCGGAAAATATTTTACCAGGACGAGCTGAATTAAAAATTATCGAAAAAGAGATACTAAATGAAGATATTGAATTTAAAATTCAAGAAGACAGTTCTGACCTTTTTAATGGACACATATTCGATAGTTCTAACCAGATAAATATAATCAAAGAACAGCGAGTGTCAGGTAGGATAATTGTAATATTTACTAGGTGGTGGTAATATGAAACATTTTTTTAGAAGCTGACTTGAACTTGATCAAGCCTATTCATAGGGATCTCCTAGGTGGGAGTAATACAGATTTATCGACAATAAACCAGCCCATACATCCCAAGACTACCCAAGGACTGTGTGTCACCGACCTTTTAGATTCATCAATTGTAGACATAGTTAAAGATGCGGATATAATCGGATTAGACCAAGAAATTACGAACGCTTTAAGTGACGATGATTTTGATCCTCGAGCTGAAGAGAAACCCAGGGAAAGAACCGTGTCGCGACCAGATGTATTAAACATCTCTAACGCGAAAACTGTTTCCTTTGATCTGCTCTCTCCAAAACAATCTAACCTTTTGGGGACAGGTGAAGGAGGGAAAATTATAAAACCCTTAACACCATTTTACGTGCGAAAAAATTCTGTACCGGAACTACCAGTCGAGGAAGATCTAAGCGATCCGTTTGACACTTCGTTTGCTTCAAATATTGCACCAGGGAAGGCTGAACTCAGGGTAATCGAAACCGAACTTTTCGATCCGAACATTGAAAAGCAATTAAGTTTGGTTGACAACGATTTTGACCCTAGGGATGAGAAGAAAGCTGAGAGGGACAAAGTAGTGAACATAATCAAAGATATAACTAACACAAAATTGCCCGATAAAAAAGTAGAACAAGCAGTTGATTTATTGGCAATCGATGACAACATATCAGCAAAAGTGTTGACACCGGGGGGTGATATTAGGTTACAAGAATTATCTTATTGTGATCCTTTTGATACATCTACTATTGCTACTAATATATTACCTGGAAAGACAGAACTGAAATTGCTGGAAACGGAGTTGATCTATCGGGAAACCGATTCGAACTTTGACAAACCCGTAGAGGATCTGTTAGAAGATCACCATGACATAATCAGTCATCAACCATTATCTCCTTCTGGATGTTGTGTTGGATTACCGACAATTGACGATCGAGGAGATTTTGATCCATTCGACACGAGCATCGCTAATAATATTCAGCCTGGCAAAACAGAGCTCAAATTTCTTGAGTCAGAATTAATTTAACTAAAACATTATGGCGGCTAATCCGTTTCTTTTTAACGAGGAGGTTTATCATTCTCCTCCTTCGGCAACATCTAATCCTTTTCTTTTGGACGATGATGTCGCACATAACGCGAGTGAATTTAGTGACAATCCTTTCTTGTCTTCGGATACTTTTGTATCATCTACTAATACTACCAATCCTTTCGCGTTTGACTCTTTCGAGTCAGTATCGCCACAAAGTAATCAGTTTAACGCGGCTTCAAGTAGTACATACGCGAACAGCACAGAGCACGATTTCTTCGCCACAGATGATGTACTGATGCCAAATAAAAACTCTGTTTTGGACGTTTTGGTGAATTCCGATCCGGTAGCTCCTCCTCAGAAACCAGTGGATTTGAAATTAAAGTGTTCCCAGACTTCTAACGGTAATGGACCACCCAGGCCACCACCTCCCAGGCCACCACCATCTAAAGAAACTCAAGATTTGTTAATGTCAGTCATGGGTGCTATGGACGCGACTAGTTCTAGCTTACTGGATAAAATCCCTCCTACAAGAACACCTAGTCCTGTTTCTATGCGTGATTTACATTCGCCTAGTCCAACGCCAGATACTACCTTTGGCGACCTACTCGATGTTAGTGATAGAACGAACGAAACAATTGAAAGCAATAAGTCAGAAGATTTTCTAAAGATGGACCCAGAACTAAATTGCGATATTAATCAGAATCCTTCTGTTATTCCAACTGTCCAACAGGCAAAGCCTACTAGACCGTCCCCGCCTGTTAGGCCTCCGAAGCCTGCACTACCTCAGAAGCCACCTCAACCTGAGCTTCCGGGAATTTTGTCAAATTCACAAATGCAAACACAACCACAGCAGACGAAACCTTTAGAAAACAAAGCAAGGGAAGTATTAGACGAAATGCCTAACATGTTTGACGTTGAAGCGACACAACCGCAGAAAACATCCGTTTCCAAAGCTGATATTCTTAATTTGTATAACACAGCACCCTCTAAACCAGAAACCGTGAAAACTGATCTCCTTTTCGATATGGTTGATCCCGAGGAAGCTAATCAAGCTGAACCGCAAAGTATCACACAAGAAAAAACTGAGGAAATACCTGCCAAAGAAGACTTAATAACTGAAGTGTCTCCTGTGCATCCTGTCACCGAAGTGGTAAGAGACAGTTTTCTTTCGCCTGAACCCCAAAACGAATTTCAGATGGACACTAGTGACAGCCAGAGTAAAGGATCTGTGTCGAGTGTTACATTTAATCCTTTCGCTGCTACGGATGACTTTAATCAACAAGTGAGCCCTCAGAGTCACAATGAAGTGTTCGAAGACAACACTAGCACAAAAGATAGCCACACAAGCGATATTTTAGACAATATCGTGACTACCGCACCGCAAACTGAGGACATTTTCACCATTTCTGATACCACACCAACACCTTTCAACGACGATTTTGATGCGTTTGCTGAGAAATTTGATTCGGTTAGGATTGAAGAAAATAAAAATACCCCCTCGCAAATTCATAGCGCATGGGGCAACGAAACATCAAATAATAACGAGGTGTCATTAGGTTTCGGAACTGATGACAATTTCGACGCATTTCTTGCTTTAGAGGAGCCACCCTGCGTTCCACAAAGCACCCCTAATCGAATAAGTAAGACGGCGTCGCAGGAATCTGATGAAGACAAGGACTTTTCAGTTTTCATTCGGTAATATAGTATTAGAAATATTCGAAGATCTAAATAAATACATTTTCCTTTTTTAGGCCCAAAGGAAACGAGGAATTTGGAGGGACACTTCCTACGATAGCACCCCCACCAGCTCCTATTTCGACGGCATTTACGGACACCTCCCCCAGATTCAATCCATTCGATCAGCAAAATGATACTTCTGTATTAGAAGCTGTACAAGCTCAAATTCCTGGTAATATAACTTTTAGTATTTTTTTCTCCAATTAGCGATCTTAACTATTTATCAATGTCCCAGTTATAGTGGGGTAAAGATCAAAATGTTTAGAAACACACTATACACTATATTTATTTTTTGCCAACGTTTCGGTTTTATATATTTACACCATCATTAGGATCAGGAAAAAAATACATACAAATATGTCCTCTTAATATGATTTACAGACACAAATAATTCTAATTATCTTAAAAATACATATAAGTAAAAACAAAAAATACATTACATCTAAAAATGCTATTATTTCGTTTTTTCATATTAATTAATGGAAAAATCTTTAGAAACACACTATACACTATATTTATGTTTTGCCAACGTTTCGGTTTTATATATTTACACCATCATTAGGATCAGGAAAAAAATACATACAAATATGTCCTCTTAATATGATTTTATAAACACAAACAATGCAAATTATCTTAAAAATATAAGTAAAAACAAACAAAAAATGCATTACATCTAAACATGCTATTAATATTTCCTTTTTTATATCAATTAAATTAATTAATGGATAATATTTAATGGTATATCTTATATACAGTGTTGATGAACTTGTGTCAATAATTTAAAGGGATTGATAAGAAAAACTTCAAAAACTGAGTTGGTTAATGTCATAAACTTGTATCAAAAATGTAAATTTTAGTCATTTTTCCTCCATTAGGGATCTTGATTATTTGTCAATGTCCAGGTTATAGTGGGATAAAGATCAAAAGGTTTAAAAACACACTTTTCCTCCATTAGGGATCTTGATTATTTGTCAATGTCCAGGTTATAGTGGCATAAAGATCAAAAGGTTTAAAAACACACTATAGCTCACGACTATTTGCTCGACGAGACACATCGAGTCGCTCGAGGAACATCAGGGTTTTTTGATTTTGGTTTTTTCTTGTTACTGTAAACACTGAGAAAATGCTAAATTATTGCTATGTTGCAGCTTGAGCAGATTTAGTGTAATATTGAAGTTGGTTAGATTGTAAAATTACTACTACCTACTATTTAGTCAACACAAAACCGTGTTTTGAGCTCATTTCAACATAACGGACATCTCGCAAAAAAGTAGACATACTTACGTTCATTGTCACCTTGTATATTCATTACATAGTTTGTGTAGCTGATACCTTCTTCTAAGTGTTGTCCTGTTTATCTGAGTTTGAAAATACAGCAAAACTTAATTTTTATGATATTTTGAATTTGTCTAGTTGGGGAAATAACGAGAACAGACTCTCAAGAAACGCCTCCAACGCCTTTATTCGACGATGACGTGTCTCAGCCTCTGGAATCATTCCCAAGAGTTGAGTTCACAGGCGAAGGATGGGAGATGCATCTGAGGCAACCAAACAAAAAGAAAATCACAGGTCAGCGGTTCTGGAAAAAGATATTCGTCAAGCTTGTACACCAAACCGACTGTGTTCTTCTGCAGCTGTTCAACCAAAAGGACGACAAGGATCCGTTTCAAGAGCTCCCTTTGCAGCCCTGTTACTCCGTTTCTGACATTGGCGCGCAGCAGTACGATCAGTTTGGTAAAATATTTACCATAAAGCTGCAGTATATCTTCTACAAGGAGAGACCTGGTGTTAGGCCGGGCCAAGTGAAAAAGGCTGAAAGGATAACCAACAAACTTAGCCAGTTCGCAGCTTATGCTATTCAAGGAGATTACCAAGGTATCGTTTCTTTGTCGTAATTATAAATTATATCACTTTGACTACTTTCGTTTTGTTATTTTAGGTGTTAAAGAATTTGGCAGTGACCTGAAAAAGTTAGGGTTACCTGTTGAGCATGCGCCACAAGTGTCTCAGCTAATGAAACTAGGGTCATTAAGCTATGAAGATTTGAAGCAGTTTTCTTATTCCATTGAGGAAGCCTTGTTCAAGCTAACTGCTCATAGAGACAGAGCCTTGCATTACAAGATGGAAGAAGTTCAAATTACTGCGGTGGATGAACTTTACGTAGAGCAAGATGCTGAAGGTAAATTAACATTTTATTTAACGGAGAATTTTTTTTTGTGAAACGAAAAAAACTTGCAGGTCATGTGGACAAGCAAATAGCACGGGTCCGATTGTTTTTCTTGGGATTCTTAACTGGAATGCCTGACGTTGAATTAGGCATAAATGACATGAGAAGACAAGGAAAGGAAGTAGTAGGTCGACATGATATCATTCCCGTGGTGACAGAAGAGTGGATTAGATTGGAGGAAGTAGAATTTCATTCTTGTGTGCAGCAGGACGAATACAATGATACACATATTATTAAGTAAGCCAAAAACAAATATTTAACAACTTTATTTATTGTGTATACAGAATCACAAAAAAATTCCGAGCCTGATAAGTTGGAAACTGCAAGATATTTGTTTGACGTTAATTAAACCTCAAAACAAATTCTCTGTGTTTTTGGGAACAACAATAACAGTAACAGTAATAGTAACAGTAGCACTAACACTATAAGCGCGGCAAGAATTCAGACGACTTACGCAATACAAACAAATGAATAATTATATTTTCATCAACATATTTAAGAAACTGCAACTGAGAATGATAAAACTATATACTACATTAAAGTTTGCACTATATATTGCACTAAATTGCAAAAAAATTGGTTTTTAACATGACCAAACATCGAAAATTATGTTGACAATAAAAACAAATGCGTAACGTCAGCTGTGACGTAAGTCGTCTGAATTCTTGCCGCTACTATAGCAGTAAGAGTAGTTGTAGCAGTAGCAGTAACAATAACAACAGCAATAACAATAACAAACAATTTTGATTCCTTTGATGTCATTTTGATCCTGTGTCCATGCACTGGGATAAAGCGACGGAAGGGAACAAACCAAGTGGTTTTTGATTAACACAGGACCAAAGTGATGCTAGCCTTCACTTCACGTTGCTTCTCATGCTTCTTTTTTGTTATAAAAAAGAACAATGAACAAAAAGAATTATTTAAACCAAAATCCAGTCATCTCATGTTGTTAATATATAACAATAATTACAAATTTCTTTATATGTTGTTGCTATTTGACGAAATGACTCTGATTCTGGATCCGCCACTGGTCACTACTAACTAGTTTTTATTCCAGGTTTAAACCTCCAGATGCCTGTTACATAGAGCTGCTCAGATTCAGAGTGAGACCTCCGAAAAATCGAGAACTTCCTCTGCAGCTTAAAGCTCAAATATGTGTTACAGGGTACAAAGTATGTTATAACATCGATGTATACGTCTCAGATCTAAGGTAATTTTGATATTTCAGGTGGAACTTAGAGCTGACGTGCTGGTCCCCGGTTTCGCATCGAGAAAATTGGGTCAAATACCCTGCGAGGATGTCATGATTCGCTTTCCAATACCGGAATGTTGGATATATATGTTTAGAGTTGAGAAACACTTCAGATACGGATCTGTGAAGTCAGCGCACAGAAGGTAAAGTTGAGAAGTTTCGATCATTGAAAAACGCGAATTTATTAAAGGTGGTTCTTTTAATTTAGCTGAATATCTTAAATATGGGCAATTTGAAAAATATATTATTTTGACACCAAATAACTGTAGGGTGCAATTTGTAGAATAAGGAGTAATATAATATTGAATGAAGTTTTTAATCAATATTGTTTAAGAATTTTTGAAAAACGGGTTCCAAATTTGATACAATACAGTTTTAAACAGATTCGAAAAATACCAACGTTCTCTTTGTTCTACAATAAGAGAAAAAAACAAACTCTTGTCAAACCAAGAAAACGTAACAAACGCTGCCAGACTAGATATTTCAGCACTGTCTTTTTTAATATTCTAATAAGTCGTTCCACACTGTATCTGTTAACGCTTTTCTTCCTGCCTACCAACTTAATATCGATCACCGGCTTACTAACGATTCGTTGCGTTAGTTTGAGCGCCCCATAATAGATGTGGATAATTTGATTTTATGGAATTAGAATTTAAGATCCTCTCACTATAAATATGCAGTATTATTCATCACCAACATAAACCGTGATTGTCTTTCACCCAGATCTCTATTGACTTTGTTGCTTTTACGTACAAGTGATGAGTAGACTTAAACTTCCCGAACGCGTCGATGCACATGAGGTATCAAGCTAATTGCAAAATTGTTCTTTAAACAAGACTATAGTTTCAAGTATCTCAACTTTGATAACAACTTTATTAGACTAGCACTTCGGTGCTATACACTTCATTTTTTAAATATCCCTACAAAAAGAAGGATATAAGTCAGGAGATCGTGGCGGCCATGGTACTGGTCCCCCTCGCCTAATCCATCGTATTCCTTGAGCTTCATTATAGTACTCTTGAACATTTTGTCGAAAATGAGGAGGGCATCATCGTGCAAAAACCACATTCGGAACTCGAAATACTAAACCCCATCCATTCGATTTGGTAATATGAATGATCCAATCAAGCGATCATCGACAATCCCTGCCCAAACATTTAAGGAAAAGCGTTGTTGGAAATGATCCCTTTGAATCGTGTGAGGCTTTTGAAAATCCCAAACATGAGCCTTATGAAAGTTATGCATCCCATTTCTTGAAAAAATAGCACGTCAATTGTAATTTTGAGCTTTTTGTTGGAGCAATCATTCACAAAATCTTCGTAAGGGATAATGCCGTATGGATATAATTGAGCCTCGTGACCGATACACCACACTGTTGATTAGGACTTTCCTTGTACTGGTTGAGCGATTTACCTGGTACTTAGTCGGGAATTCTCTTCAACAATCTTCTAAATTGTGTTTCTCAGCTGCTGCAATACACCGTGGACGCTCTGGAACTCCATCTGTACCACGTTCGGTTGCTAATTTTCCGTGTCACGCCCGGGTTGCCTACCGCAGTAAAGGTAACTGCATTTGGCACATGTCTACCGGGAAATCGTTCAGCGTACAGACGAGAAGCTGTTAAAGAATTTTGTCTTACTTCGCCATAAATTAAAAAGATATCCATCAACTCCGAGTTGCTATACACTTAAATAATTTTTCACACAGCATGTAAACGCTATCGTAAAAGCATTAATACTACAGTCGGATTTCAGTATTCGGAATCGCCTGCATTCCGATGACGCTAGAGACTACGGTAGTCCAACGATGTAAAGGTTGAAATTACTACAACTTCAATAATTTTTTTCTCGGAAACTATTCGATACACATTGACGTATGCATGGAAGTCATTTCTTAGACAACACCCGAAGAAATACTTAGACAAGAAGCTTGCGTCTCATTCGTGGCGCGATCCCTGAAAATATAATTCGTAATAAAGGATTAGATGGAAAATTAACTAAAGTTTCTATTCAGAAAGTGTTTTTAATTCTTTTTGGATTACTATTCCATGAAACACCTGCAGATTGATGGCTCTTGATTTTTAAAATTAGTTTAATTTTTTAAGCAACTATAATATAAATTTCAGAACGGGAAAAATTAAGGGCATTGAGAGGATCCTAGGAACTGTAGATACTCTACAAGAAAATCTAATAGAAGTAACATCTGGACAAGCAAAATACGAGCATCAGCATAGAGCAATAGTGTGGCGATGTCCGCGGTTACCAAAAGAAGGCCAAGGTTTGTACTTTTAACATTTTTGATTAATTCTAACAGCTACAATTTTTAGGAGCGTACACAACTCATAACATGGTGTGCCGCATAGCACTGACCAATTATGACCAAATGCCTGAAAAATTAGCCGAATACTGCTACGTAGAGTTCACGATGCCTGCTACGCAAGTTAGTCATACGACGTGTAGGAGCGTCAGCTTACAGAATTCTGACAGCGATGAACCCCCCGAAAAATACGTTAGATATTTAGCTAGGCATGAGTATAGGTAAGTGCTCCATTACTTCTAAACTTATAGAACTTGTACTACCAAGTAGCATAACTTTATCTTTAAAACATCTAGAAAATAATAATAGGATTTAGACTACAGTGAGATATTCAGAAGAGTTCCTTACAAAGGCCAAATGTCCGCTTCATTATGTTTCTTATACATCTTGTAGGATTCAAAAATAGATTTCGATTTTTGTATTCCATAATTGTCTAATAGATTTCCAGTGAAAATCTACAAATAGCCTGTTTATAGTTATATTCTGCATGTGTCCTAAAGGAAGTTTTAATCAGACCTCGTATGAAGGGTGTTCTACAAGCTCTATGACTAACTTTGGCAGATAGTAGCTGAGTTAATTTCAAACATTTTTTTCTTATATGAACTTAAGTCCTATTCGTTATCATTTTAAAAATTTTATAATTTCATATTTAAATCAAAGTAAAATTCATGGTTTGTTAACAGAAAATGCAACTTGAAATTAGTGATATCTTATGACAGATAAAGGTTAGAAATTGATGTTTTCTTCAAACATGTTATAAAATCACTCATTACTGTCACCAGCATTAAAATGGTTTTTTTTACACACACGATATTCATTTAGGTAAATCCATTAAAAGTTTTTGGTTTTGATTTCCTCGTTTTGTGCAAAAAAAGCTTCTACAGTAAATCAAAAATATAGTAGGTAGTTGCAGAGAATCATTTGATGAAGTCCTCGAGACTTCATTCAATATTTGGTTTTGATATCCTCGTTTTGTGCGAAAAACCTTCCCCGGTACACAAAACTTAAGAACTATCCTAATAACCGACTACTGCAAGAAAACTTAAGAATTACAAATAACCAACTACTCCAAGAAGTCGAAGGTACATGAATACCAGAATTTCGCTGTGGAACTAACTGAAATATATTGAGGAGTTCCAAATGAATTCTGTGCTACTTGGGGATATAAATAAATTGAAAAAATAAATTATAATGGAAAGTCGATAGTTTATGCAAAACAAATATTTTATAGTTAGTGGCAGAATATATCTAAAAATGATTAACATTTTCCCTCACAAATGAGGTGTCTGGTTTCCTGTAGATAATTTTTAAGAACGTTTTTGACAACTTAATAAGATGTTTGATTATATCTATTAAATAAATTATAACCGTAGCTTAATAAATGGTTTCCAGTAAATCATTTTATGTGACATACCTCAAGGGTAGCTATTTTGAATAAATAAAATAATCAAGGTCATTTATTAGAATTTTGTTTCTAAAAAAGTTACAAGTCTTTAAACATGTCATTTTTTTATGATAGCTCTGCTACTTTTGAGATATTTCAAACAAACTTAGTACCGGGCACCATTTGAACCAGCCAAATATGAATTTACCTTTTTTACCTAGCAATATAGCAACATAGAAGTTGCATATAACACAGTAAGCAATTTGTTTGTTTTTTTTTAATTTTGAGTAAATGCAGATATCTTTTCTTTTAATAGCACTTTATTTACTATTGTCACGGGTTTCCCAACCCGACTTTTTCTACTACCAGAAAAATAATCCGTTAATGAATAACTTATCTTTATTAACTACTCTGTACACTACTGAATACTAATTACAACTCAAGCACTATTTATTTCACTTTGAAACTCCAGGTATTTACTCCACTCCAATTTAAGACTGTAATTCAATACTGACTGATTCGGCCATTTATTCTTCTTTTATGACCAAACGAATATTCCAGGTATTTTATAGCATCTCTAGATCCATTTTCTCGAACGCTTCTCGTCGATTCCCAATATTTCCAGTCACGCCTCGATACCCGACATTATTGTTTGTTTACCAGAATGACGTAGGGGCGATCGGGGCAATCTAACGTTTCGCGATACCACAGTCGTCGAATTCTGTGACACTATAAAAAGGTATACATATCGCTTAACCACATAGTTTCACAGAAAATTAAGTTTTTATCAAATCAAACAAATATACTCATATTATTTGCTGATTTTATTACATTTGTTCTTATGTTATCATAAAGATACCCTAAGAATGTTTTACCAAAGTGGTTGAATTTCAGGATTGCCTCGCATTCATCCAGTAGATATAATGCGGTTTTTCTTTTCAATCTGGCAGATCTGATGCTCTAGTGTACCAATTTTATGTTGTGACATGTTTCTTCAAGCACTTCAAGCAGTCTCCTGTTAAAAGTCCTGCGATTTTTCTAAGATTTGGTCTTTCTAAGAAAATTAAGCTCTCCTTTATTGAAGAGTCTTCCGTGATTTAGCTCTCTAGTAATCGCACCAAACATTTTCACGTCACCTCTGAGGTAATATTCCATGACGCGTTTATAGTTTTTTATGATGGACATCTTCGTCAATATCACTATTATAACCATAACTTAAAAAAATTAATGACATCAGAACTTAGAATTTTATTTACAATACAAAAAAATATATTTATTTATTGTGTCACCCTGTATAACTTACGTTTAAAAGAGTTATGATACTTACCAGAAAACACATCCCCTATAAGTTTAGGTGGATAGGAATTTTAATAGTTATAGTTAGATCACAAAGTAAAAAAAGCATGAAAGCTGAACTAGTTCAATTAATTGCTTAGGGTTGGAATTGAGCATACCGAAGGGGAATCCCCAAATCCGTATGCAGCAGCAACTTTCGTCAGTAAACCACCTGAACCTGTAGTTGAGGAAAAACCGATTGTTGAAGAGTCAAGCTCAGATAGTGATTAAGCATTTGTGTATGGATTATTTCAAATATTATTTTGTCAACGAGACAATTGTAACACTATATTAAAAGGGATAAATTAGAGTCTAGGCGATATTCTTTTAAATAAGTAATTGGTTTGATACGCGATATAGTACGTCTAATCTATCTTTTCCATTTTGATTGACTATTTTTTTATTTTATCGGAAATTTGTAACAAATATTTTGAAGTGTAAAGAAAATACATTTTGTAGCATTATGAAGTTTTAAAAAGGTGCTCTTATTTCATTATATTTATTGAATATTTTGTGATTACCAAATATCTTTTTGTGACCATAGAAACTAGAATCATACCCTAAATAACGGTATGGGTTCCAAGCTTCATTATAAAAAAATGATCACTAAGAATACAGCTCTAAAATTTGGACCCTCCTCCACTGGACACCCTGTATTTTACCCTACATCTTTAAAAACATATTTGCCTCTTTCATGTTTTATTACATGTCCTGTTATTAATTCAGAAATCAAGATCAAAGAGATGATTAGACGTAGATATTCAATTTTATATGTAAATGTTTACATATCTCTCCACATGGCCCTCTATATTTTAGTTGGATTAGCGTAACGATTAGAGTAATTTACAAATTTAGATTTGTTACATAACGTAGTTATGATATATTTTTTTTAGTGTGATTATATGTTGACGATAACCTATTAGTAAAAAGGTTCTTAATATAATTAAGGAATATCACAGTGTAAAGATGGACCTGCTAAATGTATTTTTATGTATATCTATTAAGGTAGTTAAAACCTTAGCACCCGGGACAATATGATAAAGTAATATAGTCTAGTTGAAACCTGTAATATGCTTGACAAATGCCATTTATTTTTGTGTACAAATCATTTCTAATATTGTTGACACTTATGCTTCACTAAACTAATTAGTTAAGAAATGAATAAGGGAGATGTTAGATGTACCGCTGTAACAACTGTCTTATAGAAGAGATAATAATAATTGAATGTTGACCACAAGAATTGAGTATACTCAATGCCACAAGTTACCTATTCCTACAGCATGTTAAACAATGTTTTTACAGTAAGGAAAATTTTTAACTGTTTAGGAAGTTATAAAAACATAAGTACACAATTTTTGTATATAAATAAGGACGAATCGATTTTTCTATTCATATTTAATTGTACATTTTATCACCAAAAATTATTAAAAACTTTCTATTATTTGTGTATGTAAATATTTGTATTTAATTGTTACATTTTCTTATTTATCTTCGAAGTATCTTAAACTGTTATATTACAACAGCAAACTGCTAAGCACTGCAAAACAATTTATATAATAATTATTAAATAATTCCACTCCTGTTTTATTCCAAAAATTATTATAAAATTACGAAATAGATTTTCAAATAAATTTTAAATAAATAAAAATAGGTAAGTGTATGATTTAATTATAAATGATATTAAAAATAGTTATTGATAAAGCGAATTTTTGCATTACATGTTTTTTTTTGTAAAATTTATCACATTTATTTCCTACAGACGTATTTCCACATAGTGTTTCAAACACAAAATAAATATTATTTTGAAATTGCCACCCCAAACAATGCATTGTTTTTATAATAAGGACTTTAAAGTGATAAAATGGTGGACGTGATGACAGGGTGTTTTTAAATGAAGTAGCAAAAATGAGACCACAGATTGGTTAGGTGAAAATAAATCAGTTTAACCGAACATACCCATATCCCAAGTCGCATAATAAAAAAGATACAGGGTGTCAAAGTTAACATTTTCGTTTCGATATTTGTAGATAACTTTAAAAATCCAAATATTTACATAAAATTTAATTTCTAATTTTGACGTCACTAGTAGAGGGCGTCACTTATGGCACATCATGTTTGTTTTAAATGGCAGAACTTTTTTGCTGGTTAGTGTATCCATCTGACTATTGAAACAATAGATTATTCGAGCTGTTATATCTGAAAAAAGTATACCTTGTTGAAGTCTTTAGGAGTAACAGTTTTCTAAATAATCCTATTTGAAATGTGCAGTGCACCGATTGAAAACTGTTATCGTTTCAGCTAAAGTGCCTGTTCTACTGAAAATATAGCAAAATGTTACTTGAAAAAGTTCTTCAGAACGGTAAATTATGGAGACGTGCAAAATTTCAAAAAGATCGGCCTGCTTTGATAAAATCTTTGTGCTTTGTTGAAAAATGGTTTCATCAGACCACGCCAATCTTCTTGAAATTTTGCCCGTCTCCATAATTTACCGTTTTGAATAGCTTTTTCCAGTAACATATTGCTGTATTTTCAGCAGAAACGGCACTTTACCTAAAACCAAAACAGTTTTTACTCGGTGCACTGAGCATTTCAAATAGGATTATTTAAAAAATGATACTCCTACCGACTTCAGCAAGGTATAACGTTTTCAAATAAAACAGGTAGGATAATCAATTGTTTCGATAGTCAGATGGAGACACTAACCTGCATACAAGTTCTGCCATTTAAAAGAAACATGGTGTGCCACAAGTGGCGTCGTCTACTAGTGACGTCAAAATTAGAAACAAATTTGAATTTTTCTCCGCAAAACCCCCGATTTACAAATTTTATGTAAATATTTGAATTTCTTAAGAAGTTATTTGCGAATATCGAAAATAAAGTTTTAACTTTGACACGCTGTATCTTTTTTATTATGCGATTTGGAATATAGGTTAAATCGATTTATTTTCGCCTAAGGAATATGTGGTATCATTTGCTACTTCATTTAAAAATATCCTGTACAAACAAAAAAAAAAAAGGAAAACACAAAAATAATCAAGAATTAATATGTGAAACCTGTCAATTTTGCTTTTAGTTACCACTGATTTACATTTTATTTAAAGATGCCTTATTCAAATTAGGAATTTGCAATATGATGTGAATTGTTCAGATAATGATGTTGAAGGTTACGATATGCTACGTGGAAATTCGCCTAAACCTGCCAACATGCTTCAGTGTTTCCTTTACTATTGATATTAGTAAATTAATAACTAAAATATGTTTACGCTGATGTTGTTACAGCAAAAATTCGTTTTTATACTGTTTAGATAACTGTTGACTAGTTTTAGTAAACACTTGTTTTGACTTACATGTTTTTAAATTAATATATTATTTTAATTATTGATTGCGCGTTATTTGGGGATCAAGTCCCCCGAGTGAATTCTAGTCACTAGTTTTTAAGGGTACTTGTAAGTAAATAAAAAGAGTATGTGAATAGATATTATTATTGTAAAAGATAATGCCAAGTAGTTAAATATGAGTCTGTATATTAATGTAAACCTATATAAATAAAATGTATTAATGCTTGTATTTTTTATTTACATGAATATTTAGGAGAAACGCAGAAGGATTAAAAATACAGTGTGTCACTAGGAATGTCTTGAAAAATAAGCTGTAGGTTAAAAAAATCTACAGTTTTTATAAAATCAAGTTTGGACAATATTTGGAAAACCATTTCATATACCATCAATCAATCGGATACAGAGGGCGTTTTTGAAATAAGTACATTGCTTCAAAATGATGATAAAATAAACAATTGTGGTAAATGTTATGTTTTCAAGAGAAAAAAATTGTCAAGAAAACAGAAGATTTTGGAAATGGTTCTATTGAGTAATGCCTATTTAAGAACATACCAGCCTGCCGAAATCTGTCGGTTAGAAAGTTTTAGAAATAAACTAACTACTTACCACTAGAATTAGTACCAGCGCAGAATCTAACAAGGTCGAACGTGCGGATCGTTGGCTTTCACAGCTGACTCGCATTTTGAACTGCGCTTTTAGTTATTCACGGAACGCTGTAATCGTCGCTGTTGCGACGATACGTTTCTTTCTTACGTCTGCTGTAATGTATTCGCCGTGTGTATTCAAATAATTATTTATAAATAGTAACATAATTTACATTAACACATTACAATACATTTACTAGTTGAGGGGAGAAGTGAATGAAGTAATATGCGTAAATTATTTTAAATGTGGTTTAATCCCGAAGGTTATAGGGATGTACGTATTAAAGGAAATTACCTATTTTGTACTGTGTGAACGCATTAGATTTTTCTGACAAAACTAAAGTGATGATAAGACATTTGAAAAACCATGCCTCGTCCAGCGCTGAAGACTGTATTTTTGTATGAACTTAAAGACGCCTTTCTTACAAGCAATATACCATGAAACAAACTAGAAAACCCCACGTTACATAAATTTTTAGAAAAATATATGGATCGGAAAATCTCTCATGAAAGTACGTTAAAACTAAGATATCTCGATAGAGTTTACAACAATGTACTGACATCAATACACGAAGACATTGCGGGCAATTTCGTTTATTTCACTATACCTAGTCGAAGATACTGATGCTTGTGGGTGACCAGTAGCCAATATTTTAATTGTTGTGTTAATAAGTGACACTGTTAGTGACAGCTACTAAGCTGATGGACAAAACTACTCACAAAACTATTACAAATTTTGTTATTGACTGTTTTCATTACACAGGGTGTTAAAAAAGAGTGTAGAATATTTCAGGAGGTAAAAGTATGAACCAAAATAAGCAGAAAGGTCTTAATAAACATGTGTCCGCAAAGTAACTGTTGCGGAGATATTGATCACTATTCGTTTTTCAAACATGTTATTTTATTACGAATAAACCGACAAAGGAAGCTTTTAACAAACAAAAAACAAAGTTACAGAAGATGTTCAAAGTGCCCTCCGTCCATTTCCAAGCAGGCACGACATTTTCGTCTCAACGATATTCGAACTCTTTCGAAAACACCCTCCTTGGTTTGGATTTCTTGGCACTTTTGATTAATCCGTAGCTGCAGAAATCTAGAGGGTTCAGATCAGGCCGGACCTGTTTTATGGCCTCCAAGATCGCCTGATCTGAACCCTCTAGATGTCTTTGTTTTTTGGATATTTCAAGACATTAGTGTATGGTACTTCTGTAAATAGCCTGGAAGAGCTGCAGCTACGGATTAATCAAAAGTGTCAAGAAATCCAAACCAAGGAGGGTGTTTTCGAAAGAGTTCGAATATCGTTGCGACGAAGATGTCGTGCCTGCTTGGAAATGGACGGAGGGCACTTTGAACATCTTCTGTAACTTTGTTTTTTATTTGTTAAAAGCATCCTTTGTCGGTTTCATCCTAATAAAATAAAATGTTTGAAAAACGAATACTGGTCCATATCTCCGCAACAGTTACTTTGCGGACCCATGTTTATTAAAACCTTTCTGCTTATTTTGGTTCATAATATTACCTCCTGAAATATTTTAAACTCTTTTTTTAACACCCTGTATATAGCCCGATCAAGATGCTTCGGATAAAATGCTAAATGATGCCGCGTACATGTTAAAAGTAGTACAGATTTTATGTTAAAAATATATAAAATTGATATAATATAATATGTTTTGTATGGGTGATTTTAATATAGATTTACTTAAACCCCGTCACTCTAATTCGCAAAAATTATATCAATTACTTGAATCTTTTGGTTTATCTCAGATTGTTGATTCCCCTACACGTATTACTTTTAATTCGGTGTCCCTTATTGATCTTATTATAACATCTAATGAAAACATTGTTTCCTCTGTAAAAGTCACATCATTGAACCACATGTCAGATCACGAATTAACAGCTTGTAACTTGGATATTCCTTGTGATACAAATCAACCTATATTTAAAAATATAAGAAATTTTAAAAGCTTGGACTTTGATCAATTTATGCTAGATCTTGGAAAAATTCCATTTCAGAGGATATTTGCCTTAAATAATATAGATGAAAAAATCGTTTTCTTTAGTGAGTATATTGACATTATTTGATATCCATGCTCCATATAAAAATATTAGAATTACCAAATCCGACTCTCCATGGATCACTGAAAACATTAAACTGTTGATGTCAATTAGAGATAAAGCTTATACTAGGTGGAGACGTACTAAAAGTATTCCTCACTATGATTATTACAAGCAGTTAAGGAACTTTACAACTTTAGCATGTAAGAGAGAAGAAAGCATATTTTGAACAACGTCTAAGCGGAGGAGTGAATAATTTGTGGAAGGAGCTTAAGTTATTAAATATTGGAAATAAAAATGTAAATATTCCAGATCATTTAAATAATCCTGATGCTGTTAATGACTATTATATTAATAATATTCCTAACCTTCTCCCTGATCAAAATACTTTAGATCTTTACTTAAATAAACGTACCTCAAATATTGGATTATTTAAATTTGAAACAGTAGATGTAGGAACTGTTCAGGATATTTTGTATAAAAGTAAATCTAATGCACAAGGCCATGATGGTATTAATCTAAAAATGCTTTTAATGTGTTGTCCAATCATACTGCCTTATTTAACACATATTATTAATGAATGTTTAGTGCAAGGTTTCTTCCCTGAATGTTGGAAAGAAGCAGTAGTTAAACCGTTACCTAAGATTAGCTCTCCCCTTCAATATAAAGATCTTCGTCCCATTAGTATCCTGCCAACTGTTTCTAAAATTTTAGAGGGTATTGTAGATCGACAGCTAAGATTACATATTTCAAAATTTTTCCTTACTCCCCAACATACAGTCAGGTTTTAGACCACATCACAGTTGTGAAACTACCCTGTTAAATATAACAGATGACATATTTTGTAAGCTTGATTTGAATAATGCCACAATTTTAGTGTTAATAGACTTTTCCAAAGCATTTGATACTTTAAATCATAAGTTGCTTTTAGCTATTCTTAAATCAATAAATTTAGATCCTCTTTCTCTAAACTTTTTGAAAGTTATTTAATGAACAGAAGTCAGAGAGTGAAAATAGCTTCTCAGGTTTCCAACCCTCTCATGGTATCTAAAGGTGTTCCGCAAGGTTCAATACTTGGTCCACTTCTGTTTTCGTTTTATACTAGTGAATTTCCAAAAGCTGTTAAGGACTGTAATATCCATTTATATGCAGATGATACTCAAATTTACCACTCATTCGACTTATCACAATTTCGCCAAGCAGAATTGTCCTTAAATAATGACCTTAATAATTTGCTTCAAATTTCAAAACATCATGCTCTCCATATTAATCCTACTAAAACTGTAGCTATCGCATTTATGCCGCGTAAATTTAAGCAAAATATTAGTGATCTTATTAAGTTAAATTTGGATAATCAGGATATTACATTTTGTAACGAGGTTAAGAATCTTGGGATTATTATCGATTCATCGCTCAGATTTAAAGCCCATGTTAAGAAATGCATTCGTTTGGCATATTTCAATCTTAAAATGATTTATAACTGTCGACATTATTTAAACAGGAAAGCTAAAATTGTTCTGACTGAATCCTTAGTATTATCTAGATTTAATTTTGGGGACACCATTTATGGCTCTTGTATTTGCTCTGATGACATCAGGCGTATTCAAGTTGTTCAAAATGCCTGTATGAGGCTCATTTATGGAATACGAAAATTTGAACATATTTCCCATAAATTGAAGGAGGTGGGTTGGCTCAATATGTCAAATAGACGGTTATTGCATTCTGCTTCCCTATATCATAAAATTATAACTTACAAAGAACCTATTTACCTTTACTCTAAAATAACTTATAGGACTGATGTACACAATATAAACATAAGGTCTAAAGGTAGGTTGACACCACCTAAACATAGAACTCAACAATTTAAATGTTCCTTTTCTTATCAAATTACTAAAATTTACAACTCCCTTCCCTCATTCTTAAAAAAATTATCAGTTACTCGTTTTAAGTTTAAATTTAAACACGATCTCTTTTCCAGACAATAAGATAGTCACTCTTTTTGTAGTTACCTTTGACTATGTATTATCCTCCATCTACTCTCTGTACCTTATTAAATTCATGTTTATTAATTTATTACACATTTTCTTAATTTATTATTTATTAATTAACTTATTAATTTATTAATTTGCTGTCATTATTTTAGTTGTAATGTCATATTATAGGAACTTTCCCTTGTGGGAGGTTCATCTGATCTTCGGCCATTTCTCGAACTAATTTATTTATTTTTTTTATTATTGTAGCTATTTGTGTAGAGAAATAAAGACCTATTATTATTATTATTATTATTATATATTTTACATGTGCTGGTCACAACTTCTAAATAAAAGTTCAACATATACTAGTGATGTGGGAGCGTTCACAATAAAACTCTGTGATCTAACGTTTTCTTTCGATCTGCTTTACAATTTTTATATACATAAAGTGC
The DNA here is from genome assembly GCA_025584915.1 of Monochamus saltuarius. Classification (NCBI taxonomy): domain Eukaryota; kingdom Metazoa; phylum Arthropoda; class Insecta; order Coleoptera; family Cerambycidae; genus Monochamus; species Monochamus saltuarius. Next base: position 20,673,729 of record CM046724.1, on the reverse strand, counting down.
AATCTTGAAAATAATAATAAAATAGACAATGAGATACTAATATAATTTATTTATAACATTTTAGGAAAATATATTAGTGTTATTTGCTACCTCACAGATGGAAACATTTTTGGATATAAGTCATTTATTTTTATACCTATTATCTCTTTAAAGTTAGAAGAAAAACGAGGTTTTTTAATTATATTTAAAAAAAAACTTTATTAATTGCATTTAAAAAAATGGTGACCGATTATACAACATTTTTCTCATCCTTTATTCTGATGTAGCAAATCTATTACATTTAATTTATAACACCCTATAATAAACTCTTAAAGTTTTCGTACTATATCTTACTTATTTATATAGAATAAAGTACTTATAGTTTCGCTTTTACACCACAGTCTGATTCAAGTGTTTGGCCATAGCTAAAAATTCTGACACCATAGACGTCCACAGTTGGCAAATTATGTGAGTCTGCCTCTTGAAAATATTTTTTCATTATAGTATATCTCTTACCTTAATTATTATTATTTTTTTAAATAATATAACGAAGGAGGACACAAAATAAATACACAACGGTTGGCAAACGTGAGTAGAGGCAGATGTGGCAGATTATTACATGAAAACCTAACCTAACCACTAATTCTCGCGCTCTAGTCTATTCCGTTGTGTGATGAATATTGAGCTCTTTTGGATTTTCAAATAATTTTTTTAATTTTTGTAAAAATTTGCAAATGTGATTGTAAAGTTATTTTTAACCTTTTTATTACGTTTAAACATCCTTGTTAAAAATCTCAATCCAATGGGAAACATGTATTAATAAAAGTGGAGAATATATTTGTAGAAAAATATGATATATTAAAATTTTCTTTTACTGTCATAATAAATTTAATAAAAACAAATTCAGTGATTTATATTTGATCTATCCTCGTATCACAATTTCAGCATAATTATGGCAAATTATTTTCTCATTATAAGAAATATGAAAATACCAAATTATATCAGACATGATGAATAACTGTTTTTTGAATGCGTCAATTAGCAGTTTTTTATAATTAATAATAATGGTAGCTATTTAAAAAAGAAATATTTGAAGCCTATACAGTTATGATTGATTGTTCTTAATTATAGTCTATATCTTTACCATTTAAAGTAGTGGTTCCCACAATTTTTGAAGTCTGGATGTATTTAGAATGTTTATTTTATAAAAATATGAGAAAATTAAAAATATAGTGTAATTTCAGCTTAAGAACATTCGTAAAAACTTTGATCTTATTTTTGGTAAGGAAATCGCATAATTGTCGATATAATATTACAACACGTTACATGTTTATAACTAGGTAGGTATAAATAAAATACTTATACTATAAAATTTATAGGATAACATTTTATTGTTTTATTTTTTGAGAATATTCTCTCGGAATACTTAAGTATCACATTTTGTAAATACAATTAAAACATATTTTTATTTTAGTTAAAAATTAGTATTTTCACACGTTTTTGCAACAAAACTTGCTGCATATATCACTTATTTGTTTATTAGTAAGCTATTTAACCACACAACAAATCTGTCAAAATAAATAAGAGACAATTTAAGTACACAAATATAAAAATTGTAGGTATACAAGCGAGTCAAAATAATTGCTATATTTGAGCAACAGGAAAAAAGTTAAGAAGGAGGTTGTCAATTTGTTTGAACAATAACATATTAATTTGAAATTGTCAAGGTCGTCTATCCAGCAGTTATCTTTACTAAAAGTAGGTTAATAATAACTAGGGCTGTCAGAGAGAGCCGCAATTCAATGGCGTGTCAAGAGGGGCCAACCGCTCCTTCAGAATGCATTCCACAATCACTTTAGTATACGGTTGCTTTCGTTATCGTGCGGATGTTGCGTAATTAATTCATATTGGTTGGTGTTTATGGTGATGTATTGTACACAATTTAATTTATTGCTTTTTAATAAATAATAATACAGTATGTCATAAGTGGGGAAGGGTAAAAAGCAGCCACTCGCTAACACACTGAATAAATTTATCGGCAAATTCCCGAATTTATTTTATGTTGATGCCACAATAGTTTGTAAAGTGAGCAACGGAGACCTAATGAGTTGACAATATAGTTTATCTTCGATTTACAATTAATTGCCTCTAATATTCCATTGCATACACTCGATACACAACCATTCCTCAGCTGCCGTTACCAAGTCGTACAGCGTTATGCAATTATTTACCAACTGCACCCGAAGACATTGTCGACAACATCAAATGTGTATTAAAAAATATACGGCTGTGTTTATGTGTAGGCGAGACAACAGACTGTAAAAAAATCCGTTGTAAATGTAATAGCACGTGTACGTGTATTTACCAACTGCACCCGAAGACATTGTCGACAACATCAAATGTGTATTAAAAAATATACGGCTGTGTTTATGTGTAGGCGAGGCAACAGACTCTCTGAAACCGAGATTTTCACTGTAAATAATTAGTAAAAGACTGTACTGGCCAAACAATTGCGTAGATGGTACTAGAGAATTTTAACCGACGGTGCCGCGACAATGGGTTTGGTCAGCCGTTCTCTTCAAGAACACGGATGTCGTTTCGTATATATTACGTGTAAAGTTCATGCTTCTTGTGGCAGAAACTATTCGTGAAGGTTTTCCAGAGGTAGATAAATTAATAACCAATACAAAAAAAAATCTTTCCTAAATTTTATCCGCGAATTTCACAGCCAGTGTCCAGGTACTCCCGAACCACCACAGCCGATTATTACACGTTGGGCAACGTGGCTGCAGGCAGGAAATAAAAGCTGTAATATAAACAATTCAATCATGGTGAGGCTGTAGCTGTTAAGGGGTGCCAGACAGCATTTGCAAATAGTGACGTAGCAAGCGATTTACAAACTATTAACACTACAGCAGCTTACATGAGGCCATCGAAAAACTGCAAAACAATGCGTTGTCATTAGCGACTGCTCAACACTATAGATGGTGCAAAAATGAGCGCGTTAGGAAAGAGTTTGGAACTGTGTTAAAGAAAGACGCCGGTCTTACTCGATTAAGACAAATTTGTGATGATACTATTAGCGAATACTCAGATCTATTCAGACTATTTTAAGTACGCCTGTATTACTTTAATAGATGAGAAACGGTTGTTCTCCAAATATAAGCAAGTTTTTTCACCCAAATGAACAACAATAGAAACTTACCTGATGCTGCAAGTTATCATACAGCTTCTCCAGTTTGTGATAACACTAACAACCAACCTATTACATCGAGCTAGATAACAGGGTGAGTTTTGGGTACATTGTTATAAATTATACTAATTTATTGTTTGTTTTATTACGTTTAACATGCTTCGTACGCCTATGTCCCAAGGCTCAGTTCTGACAGCCCTAATAATGACAACTTCAATGGTTATGTTAATGGTTGGATTGTTAGAATTTTTGTAACCTTTATTACTACCCTGCTGTTCCATTTCAATTATGAGTCAACTTCTACTCATTATGTATATTGAATCAGTAACTTCACTGAACCTAAATCACATTTGGGATAACAATAATGTATTAGTATTAATAATGTCTTTTCACGATTTTGTCATATTTAATATGGCATAGTAACTTCCAGAGAATAAACCGAACAAAGATACACCCATTATGAGTACATCTTTGTACAGAATCCAGTTGAGAAAACCCCAGTTCCTCCAATTTATGACTATGTCGATGAAAGCCGGAACTAATAATCCTAAGGTGGAGAGGAATATGGCTCCCACGAGATCAATAAGAGCATCCAGATGATGTCCAGCTGAAGCAGCTATTCCAGTCACAAAGATAACAGCACCAGTTCTTAATAGTATTTGGCTGATGTTGTGTCGCTTTTCCGGAATCTTGTCTTTGATTCTCCTCCAAGTAATGTCAATTGGAACGTAGAACTGGAGCATGAAAGTGAAGAAGACCGCCATGGATATACTGACTTGAACAACTTGAGCAGGTCTAAAAAAAATAATTAATTGCATTATTAATTCTTCTGACAAAACTAAAGTGACAAGACATTTGAAGAGCCATGCCTCATCCAGCGCTGAAGATTGTGTTTTTCTATGAACTTACAGACATCTTTTTTACAAGCAATATACCATTAAATAAACTAGATAACCCCATGTTACGTACGTTTTTAGAAAAATATTATAGGCTGAAAAATCCCTCAAGAAAGTACGTTAAGACTGAGATATGTCGATAGGGTTTACAACAATGTACTAACATCAATACACGGACAATTTTGTTTATTTTATTATAGACGAAGCTACTGATGCTTGTGGACGTTCAGTTGCCAATGTTTTAATTGGTGCGTTAAAAAGTGATACTGCTAGTGACAGTCACCTACTGGCTTCTAGGATGCTAGACAAACCAATCACAAAACTGTTATAAATTTTGTTATTGCCTGTTTTCATTACATATGACCCGATCAAGATGCTTCAAATAAAGTTCTTATAATGCTAAGTGATGCAGCTGCGTACATGTTAAAAGTAGGACAGATTTTATCTCACAGATATACAAAAATGATACATTCCACATGTGCACTTAATCGGGTAGTTGATAAAATAATTGAAAGTTTCCCTTTAGTAAAAACTTTTATATCAACTGTTAAAAAAGTTTTTATTAAAGCGCCTACAAGAAGGGACGTTTTTAGGGTGACTTTACCAGGCATACCTCTGCCTCAGTTTGGTTTGTAAGCTTCCGTGGCTTCCGTCAATGGTTTGGCTGCTTCCGGGCTGTTGGCCACGTGGTCGGTTTAAGACTCTTGACGTTTCGAGTGACATGTCGCTCTCTTCTTCAGAAGATTCTCCAGTTTCAGATCTTCTGAAGAAGAGAGCGACATGTCTTTCAAAACGTCAAGAGTCTTAAACCGACGACGTGGCCAACAGCCTGGTAGCAGCCAAACCATGTCTCTGCCTCCCGAACCAATTTTTTCAAGAATTTCAGTTGACTTTTTATTTTAATATCTGGGCTGTGAGAATCCATCACCAATTAGGGCAAAGACCATTGATATGAAATTCAACTACCGATAATTTATATACCGATTAATATCTTGACCATCCATTAGAAACGATACAAAATATATTTACAAAGCATTTACATTATATATTATTTAAAAAATAGTTATTTGTTAAACCATGTAGTAAACTACAAGATTTAATGCTGCGGATGAAGCAGCAAAGGCATTAAATTTACTTTACTGCCAAGTTACACATATTTTTTTTACCGATCAATTTTTTTCATAATAGCAAATAAAGCTATTTACCTATTTTATATTATTAATATTGTATGATACTTTTTTCATGAATAATAATAATTTCATCAGGTCGCCTGTGGTTACTATGACTATTATTGTAAATAACTTAGGTAGACAGTAGTCGATATAGTTCCTATTTAAATCCATAAAAATGACTATTTATTATTTGAAATAGAAGAATTCACATTAATTCAGCCAGAAATTATTGAATCAGAAAAGCAAATAGGGTAATTTATTAAATAATGCAGTTGAATCGCATACAAATATACAGAATTCAATTTAAATAAATGAATGTCTGGGTTACATTTTAAAAGAGACACCTTGTAGATAAATTACAAGTATGCCACAATGGCGTACTATGTAAAAAACTGTATCAGAAGCAATTTTAACTTTCAATCATTTTTAGATTAACTGTATTGCAAATAAAAATAAGAACATTTTTCTATGTACCAGATATGTAATCTCTCTATATAGTATTATTTGCATTGGTTCATTTTTAGTTTTATAATAAATAATGATCAGCTAGTGCACTGATTTATTTCTTTAGTATAGCTAGATATCTGAGAGCATATCTAAACTCTTTTTTGTATTTTGGAACATTTTTAGAACTTACAGCAAAAATGAAACACGTTTCTTACTCTCGTACTTACATTTCTTCAGATGGAAGATTCTTGGTAATGGTAGCTTCCGTTCCTTCTCCATACCTTAAGTAACCGAAGAAACCAATAGAGCTGTATAAACTAACCACCACAGTCATGGCTATATTCAGTACTCCTGGACATCCGACAAACTGCGGTTTGGTCAGTGAATTCTCGACTGGCATGATGGTACCAATTCCTTCCATGGCAAATATGACGGTAGCGAAAAATGACGGAATACCAGAAACATCGTTTGCCAACTTAGTGTCGCTAAATTTTACTTCTTTCATGCCGTAGAAGATGTAATACAGCGTTATGCTGAACGCTATAATCATGGTCGTGTTTGCGATGAAAGAGAATGGTACTAAATGTTTAAGTTCTCTTATTTGGCAGCATAGTATAAGAAGTACCATCGTACAGACTACCAAATAAGGGTACCATGAATCTGCGTCTTTAAAGTAAGAGCCAAGGAGCTGAAAAATTGTAAAAAAGATATTAAATATTGTAAGAATTAAATCGAATAGAAAAAACACTATATTTAATTTTCTTTATGGATATAAAGGCTATATATTTAAAGGAATTAGCAAAAATACCATTAATTCTAGAGTTGGAAGTAAAATAATGTAATTCAACATACTTCCATCAAAGTGGCTTTATTTGGCCGCTAGAGGATGTCACAGTTGGCAAAAAATGTTATTATTTATTATTATTTCCAAATAACTTGTGTACACATATCAGTTTTTGATATGGTAGCGAGTATGACCTGGTACGGTAAAAATTTAAACTATATTTAGAGAGTCTTTGGACTGAGTAGTTTGTGGACCAAGACTAATTTATTATATTATAGTTTTCCATCGGGCATCGAAATTTGTTCAGGTACCAATTATTAGTTAGATAGTTCTTAAACTTTAATGCAATACAAATTTAGGTTAGAAAATTCAATTCCTAAGGGCTTAAAGTACTAATGCTACGACTTAAAATTTATCAGTATGAATGTCTAGGTAATCTTGATACCTTCAATCAATACATTGTACCTATTTTTAGTAGCATCGTATAAAATTAAATAACTAGAATTAAGAATGTTCTCCTTTCCGTATATTCCTAGACGCCGGAGTTGCACTGAAGGAATCGTTCCAAAAGTTTGAGTCTTATACACATTTTGTATGATATTTCATTTCAATCTTAGAAAACAGTAACTAATAATAAAGAAAACTGTCAGTAATAACAATATTTACAAGAACACGAAACATGAAGAAGTAACATTTAAACACAACGAAAATAATCAAAATATATTTCAAGGTAGCCACAAAGCCACCAAATCCATATAAAAACAGGGTGATTCAGAACTTATCTAAATAAATTCAGGAATAGATGCTTCATGAAAAATGAAGTCAATATCGTAAACAAATGTTTGTAAAATTATTGAAGTTCTAATAGTTTCAATACGTACAGTCGTTGAGTGATAACGGTACAGTACAGCGTGTCCTACCAAAGGTTGGACGAGGAGGACCTGTACCATGGCCGCCACGATCTCCTGACTTTAAATTATTTGGACTTATTTTTGTGGGGACATTTAAAAAATGAGGTATGTTGCACGGAAGTGGACACTATTGATGGTTTACGCAAAAATATTATACCTCCTGCCAATAAATTACAAATTCAAAGCGGACAAGACGCAGAAATAATTGTGTTAGTTTGTAGAAACTGGGTAAGACGGGCCAAACATTTTGTTGTAACATTAGGTATGTCAAACTTACTAATTAAACCCACAAATTAATTCTATTAATAATTAATAACAATAGCGGCAAAATCAGTCGAATTTGCTGTGTAAAAATAGGTGTCGTAAAATGTGATTATACGCCTTATCAGGTTTTACAGTGAACCGAGCAGTGTACCAATTTCCAGTGCCGTGCAGAAGTGTATTTTTAAATAATTTTTGAACTGCTCCTTTTGATTTTATCTCGGATTTTATTTTAGATAAGTTCTGAACCACCCTCCATAATGAACAACATTCAACAATTATGGATGCTCAGTCACCGACTCTCTACCGTGACTACTTTGAAGCTTTCCCGCGCTTTTCAAATTTAAATCGCCAATTGTGTCTACAATAATTATATCTACCCAAATTGTAAGGATTTTTGCAGAAAACCTATGAGTAGATAGGTAGGTAAGTATATTTACATAGATAGATAGGGGTAATTTTTACGTTTTCTGTAAATTAAACTAAAAACGCACAAGTTATTTGGGAAAACTATTTTTGCCAATTTTGACGCCATTTAGAAGTTTAATTTTTTTCTCTCTAATACAGTGGTATTATTTTTGCTATTTAATTTAAAAATACTCTGTATAAGCTATCAGTGTCATTTAACAACAAATATCTCTCCCATAAATTCGGTACAATAATTTATGATGACGCATAAGACGTTTACAAAAAACGAGGCGATCAGTGGCGGTGTTTGTTTTGGACTACAGCTGACTCGACTGCCGAGACGGAACAAACCGCTGTGCCTGTCATTATCCTAAGATCCACATTTTCTACTTAATTTTTAATATTGGAAAAATTCAAAATATAGATTTTATTCATACCATATCTTATTATTTTCAGAACATTATATCTTATATTTTAAGTGAATATGTATAATACGCATATACAGGGTGTCGTCAGATAGTTGAAACGCCTCTGGTAAGAGACAAAAAATTTTGATTTTGGCTTTGAAAAATGGCCTTCTGGAATTCAGTTCGAAACAAAATCTGCATTTATTTCGAATCCATAAAATCCAATATATCTTGCAAATATGGAAAAACTGTTTTTTTAACTAGTAAAGTGCTGTTTCTGTATACTGTATGATGGGATACAGAAAAGTTTCTCAAAATGAAAAACTGAGTATGTCTTAAGCCTACTTTGATTTTTTGCTCCGTTTCAGAATTTTCTCAAAGTAGGCATAGAATACTACAATTTTGCACATGACCTCAGTTCTTCATTCTTAATAATATTTTATCGTATATAATACAGAAATAGCACTTTACTAGTGAAAAATAGTTTTTTCTAAATTTCCAAGGATTTGAAATCATGACAGATTGTGTTTCTTGAACAAGCAGAGCTGAATTCCGGAACAAGTTCCTTTTTAATAACCTTGATCCCGGAAGGCCATTTTTCAACACTAAAATTAATTGTTTGTCCCTTACCAGAGTAGTTTTACCTATCCGGAAACACCCTGTATATCACCTAATAGAACCTTACAAGGTCATCTATAATATGTAGAATTTTTAAAATAATAGTAAAATAATATTTTACGTACTTTAGTTATGGATTCCGTGATAAAAACTACGTAGACTGCATTCCCAACGTAATATGTAAGCACCAGTGCTATTTCAACGAAATTCCTGAAAAATAAAAGGCACGGTTGAAGAAGAGGTTATAATGTCGGTTCATCTCAAAACGTTAAAAAAAAAAGTAAGTAATCTTTCAGGGAATACCTATCACAAATTCATTAGAAATTTTCACGTCACCGTTTTCACGTTTTCTAACCAATTGTTCCGTTACCATGGTAATTCAAAAAATTTTCGCAAATATTAATTCTCCAAGATCTGTACGTGAAACAATAAAAAAATTTTGAAAAAAAATCTATTACTAAAAGTAAATAATAGAGGTAATAAACAATGCTTTTATGCAGAAAATTACGGAGCTTTTCTTAAATTAACTGAACTACATCAAACCTGATATTTTGATAATTGTTCTCGAAAACGGTTGAGATTAGAAGCCATGCGATATAGTTTTGTTTATTTTGATGTATACTATTGCCTGTTAAAAAGTTAGTTAAACTTCTCCCGTATAAGCAAAATACTGCAAGTGGTGCTCTCTACGATATATGTACAGCAAAAATATGAGGAAATTTTAATTTATCATTCCAGAAAATTGCGTCACGCGAAATTTCGTGCAAATACTACAATTATTAAAAAAGTTATTGAAGAACTGAAACGAAATGATCCTGAAACCCCGTATACTTCTGGACACTACTATTCCACTAAAATAATAAGATGCTTTGAGAAACACTTCGTGTATCATAAAATCAAATATGATTTTGAAAATAAATTAAATCCCTTTTTTTGTTAACAAAGGAATTTACATTGATAAAAAATATTTGTTTGTGTAAAAATGGCACATCTAGCTAGCCTTATATTCAGAGACACTCTGTATAAGAACACTTTAAAGTGAGTTACAACATTACAAATTGTTCCTTTGTAGCTATAAATTTAAAAATAATATTAAGTGCAACTCATTTTACTATCCCTAACGTTGCGTGTTGAAAAATCGAATTTATTTCGAAAGAGTTTTATGAAAAATTATCAAAAGTAATAAAATATTCTAAACAAAATTCTATATTAATTTGGTTAATAATAAGAAGTATCTATAAAATTTCAAAGTGCAAAAATATGAAGAAATTATAGCGAACAATTTTAAAAGTTCTTTAACTTTAACACCCTGTATCTTTCAAGGGAGGCATTTTTGTATATAGGATAGTTCTACACCCTGTAGAACTCGTATAGCAGAATTACGGTTCCCTAAAAACATAAATCTAGGAAGACTATATCATCGTTCTTTTTTATATAGGCAAGTGCTTTTTGTTTTGTTGACGTATTTGTAGTTTTTGTCCGTTCTTTGCCACTGCACGTTTTAGAATACATTTTAGTTTTGGTTATTATATACGTATATGAAGTAAACGCGGTTCAGTTTAAAAAATATATTTAAATTTAAGTTCGGTTTGTAAAATTTGCGGTGTACAGCACACGGTAAATTTATGGGTTACTTGGTGAACTAACGTGAATGTTGAACAATAGTTGTGATTTGTGAAGGTTTTTCTCTCTGACTTGAGTTCCAAGATGTAGAAGAAAATGAAAGTAAGTAGGTAACTTAAAATTGATATGACGCTCTAACAATTTAGATCCATTTACTTTAAAGTTTTATAAGTTCCCAGTTTAAATATAAGTTAACCTATCACTGAAACTGTCCATCTTAGCTATTATTGTTTGTTACATTTATTAAAACGGTATACTTTTTGTTGAACAAAAAACTGCAGACTCAGTGCATTTTCGACATTTACAAATTAAATACTAAATAGACAGGTAGCTACCTACTACTTTCAAATTTTTTTATCACTATTTTTAGGTTAGAATCTGCAATTTAAATTAAATTTCATTTATTATTACAAGTATTCTTTTTTCTGCTAATTATAATATGCCCTAATTAATCATTACAACATTGCATGATTGAACATGAAGAATTTGTTTCACTTCGAATAATTATCTTTAATGTTATGTAACGGGTGTTGAGACATTGTTTACTGCAATTTTTTATAAGTTCGTATTACTTTCACCTTAAATTATGTTCTGATATCTTGGAAAATACGAGGGAAGACCGAAATTTTACAGAATGGATGTTTTATTTTGAGACGCTTTTTATATCCTTTATTGCTACATAGAGATGATTCACTTAAATTTTAATGTGAACATGTACAATCATTTGCAATAATAAGGGCACTCTTTAAAATTCGTTTTTCGATTTCTTTTAAACCACTCACGTACTTGTAATGAAATCTACTATCAACTTTTAACATTAGTCCGTAGTTGTTTCTATTCAGAACTTCCAGAAGTTCAAAAATGTTTTGATTGAGTGTCATTATTATTGTAAAAGCTTGTACCTGTACAGGGTGTAAATAAATAAGTGTGAAAATATCCATAAGGTGATGCTCTGTGGATTAATAAGGTGGATTTTTCATATAAAAAATCTCATTTGAACATCCCCTGTGAAAATACAATAAAGAGGGTGCCAAAAAAAATTAGTTTTTAATTTTTGTCTGAAATATCAAAAAAAATGACAGAAATGAAATTAAGTAGATATTTACTGTTATTGAGAAGAGACTCAGTAAACAATTTGTTGATTTTTACTTACTGTTGTAAGTAATGGGTTGATTAGAATGAATCAAGCTATCTGAAATAAATTTTTAAAGGGTAAGGTAGCTAAGTATAAGAAAAACAGTAACATATGAAACAAGGGTAATCATTTACTGTAGCGAAAACTCTCCAATCGTAATTTAAAAAATCCTACTTCTACCCTATTTTCAAGGGTGCTGAACACGAATCTAAAATTAGTTTTGTGCGCTCGAGCCGTTTTCGACAAAAAATCAAAATTGTAATTTCTATGTATACATTACATTAGGTTGAAATTGCAATATAACACTTATATATTTTGACAATAGTATGCCGTCATAAAATAAAGATATAGAGGCATTATATTGCAACCTAATGTAATGTATACATAGATGTTAAATTTTGAAACTTTTTTTTTTTAAACTAGACTCGAACGCAAAAAAATAATTTTAGATTCGTGTTCAGCACCCTTGAAAATAGGGGGTTAGGAATTTTAATTTAAGATTGTAGAGTTTTACGCCATAGTAAATAATTACCGAAACAAGTCTTAGAGGTGACTTTTAGTACCCATTTCTGGCACCATTTTGGTATTTTCAAAAAATATTAGACAATTTTTTTGGTTTTGGACAATAAGATTGTTTTATATGAAAGATCCACCTTATTTTTGCACAGGGAACCACCCCCTAATTTTTTGCGCACTTATTTATTTACATTACATCATGTATAGATATTTTTTTCTGGAAGTTTTGAAACACCTGTGGAGTGACCGATAATAACATCAAACTGTTACATAAATTCTTTAGCAATTTGCTGCTAGCAGAATCATCACATTTAAACATCACCTTCACACTTCCTTTTTCTAATATGTATTGCGTTTATTACAATAAAGACGGCTTCAAACGAGGCTTCAAATCACGCGTATGGGTATAACGACTTCCTTGTCAAATTAAGACAAAAGTATAGGCAAAATCTATGATGGTCTTCGACCTAATTAATCCTTAGTTATGAGTAGTTAAAGTGTACATGTAAAGATTTAATGGAGGTTATGCGAAAAAGTTAAAAGTAGTTTTATTATACCGAGTGTTCGGTATATGAGTGTTTTTTTTGTTTAACTAAACAATTTTTTTCTCTTTCCAAAACAGGTTTTGAATATGTGTCAACGTCATAGGGCTAGTATATTACATGTTAGGTATTTCTAAATAATAATTACAAGATCCTCTTACTTTGAAATAGTTATGTGTTCAAACTGACAGCTGTTGCTTGCCAAATACATTCACCGCACATTCAAGTAACATTATGCTGCATTTTCAGCAGAAAAGGCACTTTATCTGAAACCAAAACAGTTTTTAATCGATGCACTGAATCTTTCAAATAGGATTATTTGGGAAACCGTTACTGCTATCGATTTCAACAAGGTATACTTTTTTCAGATAAAACAGGTAGTAAAATCGATTGTTTCAATAGTCAGATGGATACACTAAGCAACCGAAAAGTTCTGACATTTAAAAGAAACATGATGTGCCATAAGTGGCGCCCTCTACTAGTGACGTCAAAATTAGAAACAAATTTGAATTTCTCGCCCGCAAAAACCTCCGATTTACAAATTTTATGTAAATATTTGGATTTCTTAAGAAGTTATTTATAAATATCGAAAATAAAATTTTAACTTCAACACTCTCGGAATCGCGACTTTAAAATGAAAAATGTTATATGAACTACCCCCAATATTTTTTCAAGGCCAACTCACATCTCAATTTTTTTAGTATAATCGGGACACCCTGTATATGTATTTGTAGAAAAAATAATCTTTTAGATATTTCTTTCACAAAGTTTTCTTGTTGATTTTGGTTAGATATACCTAGAACCCCTTTCAATATTGGCTAATATTCCGGACACCCTGTACATATAACTATTTATTTATTTTAGCTCATAAACTTACATTTTTTGAAAGATTTAGCATCTATCTGAAGCTTAAAGTATCGTTAACATTTTGCATCATTTTAATAATTAATTTGTGATATCAATGTCATAATATTTTAACCTCTTTTCAAAACCAGATTTATAAGGAGAAAACTATTAAACGGTCATGGCTTTCCAGAGTTTTAATAAAAACACAATCTGTATCACTCTTGGTATTTACAATGAATATAACTGGTTTTATTACTTAACAAGTTGAACATTTTTGTATTGCCAATAATTAACATATCTACGAGTAGTATGAGAATAATAAAATTATTTAAATAATAGCCGCATTTTCTGACCATGACTTCATTCCATAACTAGGAATCTACGATATGTAATAGGTATTTAGTTTTGCATATTGAATGTATCTCGATTGCGTATATTTGCTTTTATTCGATTTGCTCTACCCTCGTATATATTTTGGATTTAGATTCATGATAAAAAATTTAAATTAAAAAAAAGATACTATACCTGCACTTTCACTGGTTAATTGTAAATAGAGAAATTTTCAAAACTAAAAACCCAAAACAAATTGGAATTCTATATTTCCATGCTTACGTGTTTTCTCATATTTATAGAAATCGTGCAGTAAAAATACTATATCTACAGGGTAGTCTAGTTTTAATCGGAAAATTAGATCAGACCAAATTAGTTTAAGCAAAATATTTTATATATTACACATGAAACTCTAAATAGAATTACTGCTTAACTTGAATCAATAGAACTTGATGATAATTTAAAAAATTTGACCCTTTTTGCCAAATAAAATGCAAATATAAAATAATTAAAAAACGGCTTGTTTTTGGAATTTTCTTCTCCTTTCTTCTTCTTTCTTTTTTCTTTCAAATACAATTAAGAGTTATATAGATTTTTCAGTGGTTTTGAAATATTGAAGTTGTTATACCTAATATGAAATATTGGGATTTTGGTTGTCTCTTAGTATTTTGGCCACTGGTTCTTTGCTGGTATGTTAACTTAAGTAAATCACTAGCCTACTGTCATTAATATACATCCAACATCTTCAGACATATTATTTACCTTACCTATATACAGGGTGTACGGAAATAAATGCAACATAGAGTAAGAATAAATTCTTAACGACAAAATAATGCGTTGTTGCCAAACTTACCTTGGTCAAAAGTTGATGGTTAAAAATATACAAGGTGCCAAGGTTGCATACATTTTGGTGATTGGAGGTTTTTGGGGGCCAGAAATTATGGCACATCATGCTTCTTTTAAATGACAACTTTTTTCGGCTTAGTATATACATTTGACTATAGAAAAAATTGGTTCTTTTTTATGTGAAAAAGGTATACCTTGTTGAAGTCGTTAGAAGTAACCATAACTTTGACCATCAACTTTTGACTAAGATGTCGTCAGGGACCCCCTTTTGCTTTATGTTGCATTTATTTTCGGATACCCTATAGTATAGAAGTTATTTACTATGGGAATTAGTTTTAACATTTTTATGTGCGAATATGTTTAGTCCTTTTTTCAATACTATGTGGAGTTTCCTTTTTCCTGAAAATCTTTAACCTTTAAAGTTCATCAGTTTTCTTACTTCCCTAAACAATTTTGAAACGGTGAGCCACTCTTTGCTTAAAATACATATACAGGGTGTCTCCGAAATGTCTAAATTTTACCACGTTCTTTGAATCAAAATAAATGGATTAGATTAATCTCACTTATTATTAGCACAAATGTACTTAATGCATTGTTTACACGAGCTTTGTGCTAACCATTAGTACTAATCAATTGTAACTAATGGTAAGAGTAGAAGTTTACACTAGTTGGAAGTGTGTACCCGGTATATAGTGGTTAGTCTGCAGATATATCAATTCGTTCTAGAACCTTCTTTACAGTGTGCAATTCTTTCTGCAATTTGCAAGTCTCGCACGTAGGTATGCGCTCTGAACAGTAGCGTATTGCAAAAACCGTCGTATCTGAAAGGCTCTTGCGCTTTGAAAATATAGGTTTTGCTAAAATTTTATTGCAGCTTTTTTGCAATTCTGAGGAATAATTTAGTGAGTTGCATGGTTGCTCCCAAGGCTGAACTGTCAAATTCAAACTGCCTTCTTCCGCTTCTAATTGATTATTGTCTAATTGTTGAACTTGCAAAATATATTAACTAAAACGTTTCAACCTTTCAAATTTGGAATAAACAGTTTAGTTTTTAGTGTGCATTTGGGTTGAAGTGTTGATATCACTTCTGTTGTGAGCTGACAATTGTAAAAAAAAACTGCATGTCAGAATTTTAGAAAAAAAATTACGCTGTAAAGCGGATTTAACTCCTAACTTGTAACTTCAGATATATTTTTTGAAATTTATTACAAAAAATTATTTAAAAATTGAACTGCAGAGATGCCAACTAAACCCAATTTATTTAAATGGACTAATTTTATCCAAACGTGATCTGATCTTTTAGAAACACCCTGTATTTTATAATTTTAATTAGACAAGTGAACATAGATAGCATGCTTATTGATTTATTTTCTATAATTTTGATGTTCCTAATTTACTGATTTTTGTACATCAGTCCCAAATTATGGTTGCGAATTAAATACCATTCACCCTTTCCATAGTAATTTGTGATCATTATAGAATGTGGTAAGCACTATTATCTTAGTAGTAGTAGTAAACAATTTTTGGTGAATTCTGATACACGAGGTGTTTTGGCCGTATTTATATGCATTTTTAAATAAGTTCATTTTCATTGAATCATTTGTCATGTCACAACCTACAGATGTAAATTAAATCATTGTTAACATATTTTGACAAACCACAGCCTTCTAAAAGTTTCAGGGTTTAACCTCTAAAAGAACAACAAAGAGAATAATTTACAGTTTCATATTAAATATAACCTTAAATTGAATGACTAATTTATGTTTCAATTCAATGCTATAAAAATTATTATAACTTTTGCTTGTATGTATGTTGCCATGAATAGATATAGTAACACAAAGTAACAGAATAAAGGAACCTGCATATTTACATATTTGCCATTTTTAGATAGACACGATTTAGTCTTACAGCTATAACTTGGCCTGGTGACATTTTAAAAATATTTTTAAAAGAAGTTTCTCTTTCTGACTTACATAATAATATCGACAAAAATAATTAGTTGCAAACCAATAAGTATATTCGGATGTTAAAGAGTATTATACATTTTAAAGCAAAAGTACGGATTTACATTTTCAAGGTGATAATTATACAGTATGAGAAATCGAGATAAATCTGTATTGATTACTTTCCTAGATTGAAGGCGTTTAAATTTAAAAAATATATATATGTTACATCAAATATCTCACAAATATTTGACATCAATATTAGAGAAACCGTTACTAGTAATTTAGCTAAATAAGAAGTTACCTACTGAATACAATTACATCAACCAGTGGCAAATATATTGGGAAAAATTGTCACTAAAAACCTCAAAAACTTTTTGGCGTCACTGACTGCTTTTGAACTACCATAAGTGTATCTGATACATAGTGATTTTCTGAGTCGTTATGCCGTGACCTCGGTAACTGGTCGCTGTTTAATTTTATGAATCGTAGGCAACAAACTTGGCAACTGTGCAGTGTCTTGTCTACCAACTCGCCGACGTACGTCGTTCTTGAGTACCGTAAGAACGACAAAGAGAGCAATTAACGATGCAACTTAAATTATTACGTATTTACTTTGCTGGCAGTGCATGACAGTACTTTTCACTTTTAGGTGATTTTGCAGGCTCGAGCATGTTATAATTTGTGCTTTCGTGATATACTAGGTGTTTTTTAATTACTGTTATCGGTAGCTCATTATAAAATAGTGCTGTGAATACATAATTATTTAAACAGTGTTGTGAATAATACATTAGCGTTGTGATTACTTAGTGTTGTGTGCGAATAAACGAGTGTTTGCTTTAATTTATCTAGTACTTAGATCATCTATAGTAACTATTAGTTTTTTCGACTTAAAAATATTGTGGTGTTAGATTCTGCACGTTTAACATGTCTAATAAGATATGGAGATAATATTCAGACCTTGGGAGGATTTCTTGGAAGAACCTCAACCTGGCACAAGTAGAGATCCAACGACTAGGGATAGAGAAGATGTAGAGATTAATGCATACACAGTGAGGGAGAACAAAAGGCATTAGAAAAATGGCTTATTTATTAATATTCTCTCTGTCTTTGTATTAGACAACACTCCATACCATTGCAGACTTAAGATATTGGCATAAAAAATGATAATCAAGAATTTCTTCAAATTCATAGCATTGCCAGTTTGAAGAAAGATGAGTTGCTGCGTATAGTCAAGAGCAATAATTTTGCAAAGAAATGCGTTATTGATGAAATGGCTGCGGATCAGGACATACCGCTCTACGATTGCTTCCATACTACTGTTTTCAATCCCATCGAATTCTAAGAAATAATGCCTTTCCAAAATTATAGAAAAGAATAAAATTACATCAGTTAATTAGAAAAAATGCATCGAGCATAAACATTGAGGAAGAATATATAAAACTGCACCAATCGAATGGGACAAATAAATGTCGCTTTATCATAACTGTCAATGAAGAATCGCATACAAGTGACATTACTAGTGACTCTGACAAATGTTAGTGCTGGTGTTTTTCTTATTATAATGATGTCGTTGTTATGTAGTATATAGCTATTAATTATATTGATTTTGTTATTTGCTTATTATATTTATATACCACTAGGATATAAATACAGCTAATAATATTTTTGTACCTATAATTTCTTCCTTTTATTATTTTTTCATGTACTTTTATACTAATCCTACCCTCCTGACAGAGAACGCTCGTACCTCCTCATGGACGTTACTGGTTAGTAATAATTTAAAGTTACATAATAGAGAGTTATTGGACGTGTCATAAGGTTAAGCAGTATTTAGGTTTCCCTTATATTGTCATCATGCGCATATGTGCTGTATTATTAAGGCAGCAATAATAAGGATAGTGCTCGACCATATTTATGCATGATTAAGGTAACGTTGAGCAATTCCTTATTTGATAGATCGGTTCGTTCGACCGTAATCGGTCATACCTGTCCTAACCTAAATTAAAAATAAAATGTTTTTCGTTTTTTTAAATAAGTTTCGTCGCATGTTTCAAGAAAAATGAAATAAAGATAAGTAAACTAATTTTATTTTTTTCAAAATATTGACTTCTATTCCTTTTCTCATTCACCATTAAAATGGCAATAATTGACACATAACAAGTTTTATGTGATAATTGAGAGATATAAACAAAAGAATAAGGGAATCCCATCCGTCAAATTATTAACCAATAACTATATTTTTCTGAACAAAATAAGGGCAAGCAGTATTTAAATAAAGTCGTTCCTAATACTGTTTGGCAGTATTAAAGGGATTTCCAATAACTCTCTAATGTCATTGAACGTTTATACTTAATTTTATTTTAAATTATTATTGGTGAAATTGAGCGAATACTGGTATCTGACTTAAGGCTTACGGTGAACGCTCGATCAACAGGGATATAGTTTTCGCTCAGTAACTCCTCAACGAAAAATGATAAAAATATGCGGTTTTTTTAATAGACTACAAATACTATTTTACGTCGGCGCTGTGTTTTGAAATTTTAAAAATATGCAAAATTCATTTTAAAAAAATTTATTTTACACTTTTTCAAAATTTCAAAACACAGCGCCGACGTAAAATAATATTTGAAGTCTATTAAAAAAAACGCACATTTTTATCATTATCCGTTAAGGAGTTACTGAGCGAGAACTATGGGTTTGTTCCAACACAGCAAGAATCGATTCCGAACCGTCCAGAATTAGTCAGTCAGTTTAATTGTTAATGTACTCTCGGCGAATGCGACGTAAGACGGTGTTGGTCAAACATTTCTCACGGTACTGAACAGTTCTCGACGGTTGTTGGAACAGATGTTATATATCGTTTGATAGAGCGCACCGTAAGCCTTAAATACGATCCTGTCTACGGTTCACAAAGCTACATGCGGAAGCCTTCGTTGTATCTATGGAAATTGTGTTTTTATTCCCTTATATCGATGAGATAAATTTTAGATAATTACTAACGTAAATTAATGCCAAAATTTTGAAAACATAGACTGACTGCTGAGATTTATTTGCGAAAATATTGATTTTTTGACAATTTCAACGAACTGAGGTTACATGCAACATAAGATATACATCCTGCAGCTATGTACAACAATATGAAAATTCATAAAATTATTCGCGTCTACGATAGCACATCTACGCTAAAAAATTAACTGAGTCATTCTAGATTTTGGTTTCAGTTTTTTTTTCACATTCGGTTTGACGTGGTCCAGTCTAAATCCGACACTGTCATGTCTTCAAGTGATATGAGGTCTAAATAGCAAATCACAAATTAATACTTTCTGTTTATATCCCGTACAGTTCTATTTTTACGTAAGTTGTTTTTGTGCACAATATAGAAAGTATGCATGAAAATACCAACAAATTAGTAATGACATAAAGTTACTATTGCATTTTCTTTCCGGGTTATTAAACAAACTTAGAAAACTTAGTTACTTTAATTTCACAACTTAATCTCACTGGTGAGATATCTATGTCGATCAACACATAACTTTGTTTTTATAACTTGAAATCTGATAATAAGAATGTTACACAATAAAAAGATAAGCTACTTCAAGAATTCCTCTTTAATCGATTCTTTACTTATTTACTGTGTAAATATTATTGTTACAGTGTTCTAAACATGTGAAGGTAAATCCTTTCATTTTACGGTTTATTACATCGTGTTACCTTGGCTTTCAATTTCCGTGGGTTGTTATTTGACTAAAAAGCCAATTAAAATCCTTTCATGTACGCGATATGCATGCTTCGAAAACTTTAGTAGTTAGTCAGTAGTGATTCATTTATTTTTTCGAGAAATATTTGAAGGGGACGAAGAAGTACTTAATTCAGGCAACGTGAAATGTTAAAGAAGAAACCCACCAAATTTAAAATATCGCCCAGGAAAATTTAATTGATTTTAACATCTTCTCTTGAGATCATTTTTAAAATATCGCCTAGAAAAATTTAATTGATCCTTTTAACATATATTGAGATAATTTTTAAAGATCGCGCACATTATGGCTGCACGGACCAGCACAGACCTGCAAAGCCTACTCCTGAAGGTTCCCATGTTATTTAATGGAGCGTCGCACACTAGACCAGCACCTGCATGGACCGTCACCTGCAACAACCGCCACTGCAGGTCGTATCGGTGGTCTATAATTTCTATGCTATACTCCAAGTTGTGAATGTATCGGTGAACTATGGGGTATCCTTGCTTATCAACAACCACTATTTGTAAGTGTTTCGTCAGATGACACTATGGATGCTGTAGTCCAGAAAACAAATGATGAACCAGCACTCTCTTTTTATTGATAGGGTGAACTCAAAACTTTCTCATTATCTTGACTTTCCTTTCCAAAAGTTTCTTCTTCCGAGCTATACTCAACTACTACTTTAAAATTTCAAAACGCTTGCCACACACATAACCTAAACAAAAAGTTGCTGGTCCTTGACAAGTGTGCGAAGTCGTGCAAATTTGCAGGTCCGTGATCTGTTACTTGAAGAAAAGTAGAAGTTTTAAGTTGAAGTATATTGAACTTTAATATAGTGTTCATTCATTGTTAAATCAAAGGAAAACTACTATATTTATTTAGTAGTATTGCATCATCAATAGGCAAATATTTTTCTAGTAAAATTCAATATATTGATACCTATAATAAGTATCTCTTCATATCTTATCGCATAAACGAAATATGGACTACATAATTATTTACTTTCATAGACTAGTAATATTGCATTCATTCTTGCACACTTTCTTAGAACAATCTATTTATTTAACAGTAAAAAAAATGAACACCTGTTTATATCCTTTTACAATGCATATCAGGTTTTGTTACGTAAATATATTTACGAGAGATGAATAATGTAAACATAATGACATGGTTAAGGATTCCCTCTGAGGTTTTGACCATAGCAATAAAGAATCAAGACATTGTTTTCTATTGTAAAAAACAATACAAGAAGTGTGAATTCCCGATTCATACAGTGTTGGCAATCGAAAAGTTACCATCCAGATTTCCTTCGTTTTGCTGTAGAAAGAAAAAATACTCGGACCTTTCAACTTTTGGCTTGAGGGATATATTTTATTCATGTAATCAATCTTTCCTTAAATTTATAACCTTAGATCCTTAAAAAAGATTAAATAGAAATGGTATTATATGATCTTATACTTATTAATTTCTACTCTTTTCATGATTTATGATGTTTTGGCTCTGTACCCAACAGAACGTCTCTTGAAAAAATCAATCATTTTACTATATTTGCTAATATATATACAGGGTGTCTGAAATATGAGTGCCGCAATTTTAAAGGCTTATATGTATCTACATATCTAATGTGACTGAAGGCAATAACGAACTCTTATGAAAAAAATGTCTAAAACGAATAGTTTGTCTATAAATACATTTCAAAAATAAAAATACAACTGCAATAATATGCAAAACTATATTACAAAATTACAAACTAAGATACAATTAGGGTTAAGTAAAAGTGCCTGTAACGTAATTTGTTCATAATTTGATTTTTGGATCAGTATTAATGAAGAAAACAATTGACGTTTCCGAGAAATTCGTTAAAACTGTAACGTCAACGTTGCAGTGTCAGGCTGCTGATGATAACCTAAAAGTAATATTAGTCATAATGGTGCGTACAGCTAGTATGATTCAGTTTTGTCTAGTTTTTCTTTGATGTTTGTGAGTGTACATAAACAAAAATGTAAAAATTTATAGTAGCCATAACCAGCTGCATGACATGTAAATTTTTTGTTATTTATATATTTTTTTTTTTAATTTGCGGCGAATCTAGGCAAAACTCTGGATATGAGATGTTTACGGTAAACGCTTCTTACAAGAAACATAAGTCATTTTAAACACTTGTATCTATTATTCTGTGTTGTGAAATCCTTAAGAGATCCATTCACAGTAAGTACATATGTTTAGGTGTACGTATTTGTAATTATTAAGTATAAATACATAACAATCCTAAGATAGTATGTGAGCGACGTTGTCACATATTCAAGACCTGTTTGCTGTCATAATTCTGTTATCATTGGTCAGAGAAGAAAAAACTGTTGTATATGTTTTATTGAGTACCTACAACTTATCATATGGCAAAATTAAGGCACGCATATTCCGGACACCTTGTATATGGCTAGTATCTACATTATGCTTCACTGAGAGTGTAGTTCTAAATTGACCACATTATTGATCATTTCTTGCTCTTGGCTATATCGGCAAAATATGCCTAATAACACATTTTCTGAATACAATCCAGTTTATTTGATTTACATTAATTTACCAATACATAATATTCATTTCCATATCTTATTTTGGATTTTTTAAGGAAGTTATCATAATTTAGTGTCATGGTTAATTAGTTTTTTCACGCGAAAACATAGAACGTTCGGCGAATGGTTAAATGTTAGAAACGTTGGTAATTGTCAACTTTCTGTAAAATAACAGTTTGATCTACTTGCAATCTCAGTCATCGAAAAGCATAATTTTTCAAAAAAAACGATGCTCCTCCATATTATACGATGCATATAACACAATTTTTATTTTTTTAATGAAGCATTTCAATAACGGATTGGAAGGGGAAACCATACTAAATAGGGCCATTTAAAGATAAAAATTTATGCCACACAGCCTGAATCATTACAAGAATCGTGACAACGCGTCCAAAAAGCACAAATTCTCCATAATATTTTAGAATAATTTGAGTATTTTCTCGAAAACTGGTCATCTAAAATTTAAAAAAATTGAGGATATTTGAATGCTCTTAAAAATAATGCATCCTATAATACCACATCCTACTTCAGATTTTAAGGGTGAAAGTTATCTCTTAGGGGTAGAAATTTGGCAAATGAAATGTCCCTCTTAATCATTTTTGCGTTGTTCACAGTGTTTCTTTCAATTCTGTAGGACGCCAATTTTGTGTAAACAATTGCAAATGTATTTTATTTGTTTATTTTATGAGTTTTAAAACTATTGTTATCATTATTACATTTTGACACACGTACACAAGATAAAAAGTGCATCACTTACTTTGCTGCCCTGGACCAATTCCTCAAACCTCTGGGTCCATTTTTAAAGACTTCCTCTGCAGTCTCTGCGAATCCTAAACTAGGTACTTTAGACTTTTTACACATTTCTTGAGACGCTACAACCTGAAACAAATAATAATACAAGGTGTTGAACTAAAATGGTTTGTCATTGCCTATCCTAGATAATATTTAGTTCTAACTAAGAGACTAAAAATAGCAATTTGTTTTGAGTTGACAATATTTTATTTTGACACATTCGAAAATGTTTTATTTTCGTGAAAGAATCAAATTACAGCTCGGCCAAATTCATTTAAACTCTGACTACAAGGCCCAATGCTTCAAAAATGTGAGCAAACCTTTGATATTTTTCTGTTAAAAAATTTGCCTATAAAAGTACAGCAAATAACACAAGATTTTTAGAAATGCTACTGAATTTCGGATTTCTCACTGCTAAACGATAAAATTTGTGGTGTTTCATAGGTACAGAAATCTCGAAAAATAAAACACGACACACAACATGATGTTTGATTTATCCACTTTTACTATATAAATCTTCTTCAAACAATATAGTAACTTTTAAAATGCATTTGTAAGACACACATTGCTATTCTAACCCTCATTTTAACAATTATGTTCACATATAAATAAAAATGAACAATCTTATATGCAGAACTATGTTAAGTTTATGTTATAACAATATTTACATCTACATCATGTCATTATATATTCGTTTTACTTATCTTTAAATATTCGCAGGTGACATGAAATAACATTCCTGTTATTTGCTAAACTCTATATTAGTTGGTTTTTTATTATCTAAAATTAGGTAGGTATTTGTATTTGTATAAAACAGTATTTCAAAAATACGGCTGAAATAGCTGAATCTTCTTAATAATCTTTTTGCCCTTTGAAACATTTTGAAGAGAAACTTTACTTACTAGTATGTGAATGGTATGTGTACAAATGAATCCTATGAGAATTGTTCCTACGAGTCCTACTAACAGTCCAGCATTCTTAAAGGCTCTGGGTATTGCTAAAATTCCTGTACCTAATGAACTTTTGAGTAAGTGTATAAGAGCCCCCGAGAACCTAAAACAAGATTCAAATCATGTTTTTATAGCATTTACATATACAATACCTTCATAAATGATTACAAGCCACGTGATCAGAGCCGAGATTCTCAAATCAATCGCAGAGCAATTCATATGTGAATATCCTTTTCCTCACTACGGCAATTGAAAGACAAGAAATCTATTCGCATACGAGTTGCTCTTCGAGAATCACAGTCCTGGTCAAGTGGCTTGTACTCATTTATTAAGACTATGTACAAACATATCTATACAAAAAAATACATATTGAAATATACTAGTAATAATATGCTGTTTTCACATATAGCAAGAATACAATTAAATCGACATTAATAGGAAAACAAATAATGCATATAATATGAAAGGGTGAAGTTCAGGTGTGCAGCCTCAAGAGGCAACACAAATTAAATTACAAATTAATTATATACATACATACAACTACACACTTAAGCAGTAATAATAAGAGATCAGTCAAAAATATGTTTGAACAAGCGAAGCAATTATAAGGATTAAGTACCCACTGTTGAGAGTCAAAGAGAATTGCTTTATACTTTTTCTTAAAACAACTGACAGCCAGTAATTTGAGAGGCAACGGAAGGAATTGTAAGTTTTCGGTATATTGTAACTAAATGTAGTTTTATGTAAAGGAGGAGTTAAATCATCCTTAAACCTGGTGTTGTGAAACCCAAATTGTGAACGTCCGTACGAAATCTGATTTTATTAAAGAGGCACTGAGGAGATTTATTTAGAATGATTTTCATAAAAAGAGTAGCACTGTGATGTAGACGTATGTTTTTCATATTTAGCCACTTTGTATCCTTAAATTTATGTCTTACTGAATTTCTTTTTTTAATACCATAAATAAATCTAAGGCAGTAATGGGATTGAAACGCAGACTATGAAATTCGACGAAGTGTTTCAAGTCCACTATTTATTATTTTACATTTGTTTTTTATATCACTGGAATTAAATGTATAAAACAATTGAGTATCATCCGCATACATTTGAATTTTACAGTGATTTAAAAATTTTGGGAATGAGGATGTATATAATGAGAACAACGTAGGTTCCAGCAGGGATCCTTGAGGCACTCCACAATCAGTATTAATATAACTCAAAAAATCTTTTTTGAGTACTACCCTCGGCTGTCTACCTGTTAAATAATTAGAAATAAATTGTACTGCAGATATATCAAAACCAACAAAAATGATATAATCCCGAATCTATAGCCCTGAAAATATGGTCTGTTACATTTAACAATGCAGTTGAACAACTGTGTCCTTCTCGAATCCCATATGTTCACTTGGTAGTATAAAATAATAAAATCAATATGTATCCCGTTAGAACCAATTACTCTGGGCTGGATCTTAAGTATTTGTATACTTCACACTCATTAACATTTCTGAATTTAAGTTTTGAAGATATATCTGTCTTAACAATGTCATAATAACATCTTTTGTAATATTATTAACTAAAGCGGTCCGTACGAAATAATTATTTATTAAATTCACATCCGACAATTCAGATGGAATTTCTATGGTTTGCTTTTTATTATAACTATTTAAATAACTTAATTTTTAGCATTTGATTTTGAAAAACGTAAGAAAGCTTTTTTTCACGTCTAATAGCAGAAGTCGTAAAATTTTTCCACTGTTTAAAATTTTGCCAATCATGCAATGTTTTAGTTTTTTTAAATTTATTCAATAATTTATTTTTAATTTTTATTAGCTCCTTAATATCATTTGCCGGTACTAAATTAAATAACATGTTTTCGTAAATATTCAAGAAATCTCTGCAGTTACATTTAGGATGTCTGTATATGCAGCCAATAAAGATTTTATAACAAAATTATCTTTATTTTGCAAAGAACTTTCATTCAGATGTGTGTTCGACGTTTCGGTTACGAGAAGTGATCACCAACTTTCTCATGATCGCCTTATTGGACTCTGTTCGAGACCAAAAGAGCATTTTTTATATTTCATATATATATACCACGGTACAAAATATTCAATAACGTACAGAAAATATACAAAAAAGTTTCTTCTCTCAGTTTATAAATTATCAGCAATAACATAGTTTACTGTTTGTTGATCATTTAGATTATATTTTTTCTTCCTGCCTTATTTTATTTGAAGATCTATTATGTCTGTATATTTTAGAGTAACTAATTATTTACATATTTAAATTTTTTAAATGGTCATATAAAATTCTCTTATCCATCTTCAGAAAACCTAGCTACTGAAAATTTCGTGTTGAGAGATTTTGTAAATCTTCACCATCTTATTTTTTTTAGTACAGCTTGAAGAAATCGAAACGACGTTTTGATTGTCGGAAGTTCGAAATATGTGAAAGTAAATGGAAAACTTGGCTACTCTCATTTGTAGTCACGCTCCCTATTCTTATCTATAAATTTTGTTTTTTTTATTCATTCTAATATTTGAATTTCAATGAAAATTATTCATTCTCAAATGCAGCTACACTATGGTCGACAGCGCAAGGCTTCATGTTGCAAAGGTGTTGCCAGTAGGTAGTTAGATGGGGTTGATATTCTAGATTAGAATGACCTGCGTGCAACCCTGGTCTTAATTTCATCTATAGATCAACTTAAAAGAACAAATAAAAAGATCAAGTGATCTTTAGTGACGAATCCCATTTCTACCTGAGGATGTACGATAATGATAATAATATCTCTACCCCTCATTCTAATCACGAGAATTAGCCCAGAAGTCGAAGACATGTGCGGGAGAGGGGGCGGCATATTACTATTAAGCAGGCCGCATTTGCGCCCAGGAACGACTTACGTTGGTAGGCCCTAACCACCATTCAGTGCAGGAATGAGGGAAACCTAGAAAACCTCATTAATTAGGGGGGTAGTCAAATGTCAACCGGTATCAATCTCTCACATTGACCCAAGCCAACATTCTTCCACCCTACCATACCCGCAGAGAGGATGCCAAACTCTCCACAAATAAAGCTTATACACGGTCTACCGGCTGCGGTGGTCGAACCCACAGCAATCTAGTCACCTCGATCCAGGTAATGACGCCTTAAACCGAGCTACCATTGACCGATATGACGATGGCCGTGAAAGGTTGAGGTGGTAAAAGACGCAATCCATAATTTGACAGAGAGTGTCTTGTCTATCACACAGTAGGCGTTATGGTATTAAGTGATGTTGCGTATACCAGCAGATTACCACTAGTTTTCATTAGATTAGAAGCAACATGACAGACCAATGCTACATCGAGGAAGTAGTTTAGTCATATGTCACTCCATAAAGTCACACCAGCAAGACAATCTTAGATAGTCAGATCAATCGTTTACCCTGGCCACCAAGATCGCCGGAATTGTCACCTACTGAACATGTCTGGGACATGATCGATCGTAGACTGCTGCATTTGCAACACTCCCCACATATTTTAGCAGCTCTTACCCATGAAGTTCAGATATATTGAAATGAGATACCCCAATAATTTATCGACAACCTTAGCAGATCAGAGCCCAGGCGCATCAATGAGTGTATTAGGAATCGTTTGTTCCCTACACACTACTGAACCAATTTTGACAGTAGATTCTCTGATCTTTATGTAATCATTAAATAAGTAAGTGGCCCTGAATATGTGTCAAAATTTATTAAAATCTGTTAAACATATAGTTAGTTGCTAGTAGTGTTTACCCTTCTTGGTCACGTAGTGTATTAGTTATTGCTTTAATACTGTTATAAAAGTGCATGGTTATCTCCAAAATTGCAGTTTTAATAATTAACACTATTATCTCATAAAGATTAAGTAAAAATATAAAAAGGCAGCAATCTCCTCAAATGAGAAAGTTTAATTGGCACCCTTCTTATACTCTTATTGAAGCCAGAACATCGTTTGAAAAACAAAATTGAGCTGTATTTTAATTATTAAGTTGTCATCCATCCATGATGTTCTTGAGTGAGTGGTAGGCATACTATGCTAATAACTTCATCAGTTCTGTTTTTTATATATACATGAAATTAAACGAATAAAATAGTTACTCTACATATTATATCGATTCTAGGCCATTAAGATCGAATAGTAAAAGGTCTATGAACGTTGCAGTAAATAACCACTATGCAACGAAAGACGGTTCTACAAATATTGCAACAATGGAGAAATTGCCAATATCGTAACTCAACTGAATAGCGACTGTCAACTTGTAGTATATCTGAGAGCGGAAATTTCATGTACATTTACGATTTATTTATCAGCATTGTTAATATGAAACATTTAAAATGACAATTAACTGTTTTTATTGGCAAAAAAACTGTGGGTAACTGAACAAAACTGATCAGAAGAGGTTTGTCAACATCCATAAAAAAAAAATCATATTACCTACCAAAAGTCGATTTAACAGAAATTGTTATTTATTGGGTATTAAAAGAAAGAAGTAATGGATAATTTTAATTTTGAATCTACAGAATGAAAATAAGTAAAAAAGTTCAGTTACTTAAAAGCACTTAAAATCTTCGTCGTTTTTAGAACAACAGCTTTAGGACTCTATGTGTTAGATAAATAAAAAACTTCCATTTGTCCATAGGGACATTTAGATATAAAATTGAAAATCTTTTCTGTTTTACGTACTGTTTCAGTTCATAAATAATTTGTTTTTCCACATATATTTATTTGAAAGTAAATCGTATTTTGATTAAAATTTAGTTTCTCTGTGATTACGTTTTTTATGAAGCTTTATGAAATCAGGTAACAACAATGATAATTTTTAAGTCGATTGTGTGAAAATACTCAAACATGTGTATATGGATTTCATGTATGAATTTCACAGACAAAACGATTATCTTATCTAGTTACTATTTGTCTAAATTATTTAAAGATCCTTTAACAAAAGAAACAGTGGTATAATAAAACTGATTATAATAAATCCAGTTTATAAATGAATCTACATTTCCTTCAAAACCTCCAAAAATGTCATTCAGTTTGTTCTATATTTTCGGGTTTAGTCTTTTAATGTCTTACGTATTTTATCTTTACTGTTGAATCCTTATGTTTAATAATAGTTCTGGTTACATTTTTTATGTCATATACAGAGTGTTTAGTAAAGAATGGGCTACTTTAAGGCTAGCTTTCTTTGATAAAATTATTTTACTTTCGTCTTTTTTATATTTATTAATTGCGTTTTATTATCAATATCCAAATCTGGCTTTTCGTTACTATATTTACCACCGATGATGTTTGTTAAATTGTTTGTGTTTACTTTAATGTCATTGTCAATTATCAAATAACTGTTCGAAAGGGATGTAATTGAAAGTGAGGAGGAGTTATTACCATTAACATCACCTGAGATAAAGGACCTGGCGCGAGTTGTGGAATTGAATCTATTACCGGATAAGTCAAGAACTGTATATGAACTCACATATAGCAGATCCATGGAATATATACTGAAGAAGAAGAACTTTATCTGAAAATGTGCTGATTGCCTATTTTTCCGATATTTCAAAGAAAATAAAGTTTTCAACGCTATGGACTACCTATTCGATCTTGAGCGCTACTCTGAATATAAAAAATAACATTGATTTGGCAAAATATCTGAAGTTACGAGCTTTTTTGAAATGGCAGTCAGATGGTTTCCATGCAAGAGTTTTTCAAAGAGAAGAAATCGAGAATTTTTATCAGAGGCCTCAGATGAACTGTATTTGAGCACGAAGGTAGGAATATACTGAAAATTATCTATTATGGATTAAAGAACTATTTTTCAATTTATATTTTAGGTTGTACTTATTGTTGCAGTCGCTGGGGCTTGTAGATGTGATGAGCTTTTGCAAATGAAAACTGATGATATAAATGATATGGGCGATAAATTGCTACCAAATAGTAGAACCAAAAATCAATCAATTTAAGCATTTATAGAAAATATTTCTAATAAGTAAAGATTTCCTGTTATAGTTGTAATGTAATAACACCAGTTTTGTGCATTTTTTTAAACTTCATCATTTTGTGTTTACCTACTGTCATTGTCAATTTTAATTACCAGTTTGATTTAAATTATTACCTGGAACCTTGCATAGCAACGAATTTTTTTTGCCTAGGCAGTAAAAATACACCTTTTAAGCCTGTCAAGTGTCATTAAAAAGCCGCTTTTAATGTCATTTGGCGAAAAAGTACTTTTTTAATTTAAATTTTCTTTTTTGTTGAGTAATTGTACTCAAATTTTAGAAAAAAATCAATTACATGTTCATTTTTTGTTTTGTTTAGTCAGTTCCCCCAGTTCAACTCAAAAAATGATTGAGATGTGAATTCCCCACATCCCTCGAGTACATAAATTTTCTTCAATCATTTGAATCAAATCAGTTTGCTATAACCTCATTTTTTAAAATTGACGTTTTTGCTAGTCAAAAATGGAAGATATAGAAGTATATGGTGCCGAAAGGCAGTTTGTGTATACTTTTATATTTTGTGGTCACGAGGAAGCAAAGAGATGTGAAAACGGCAAATATAGAGATGAAAGTAACAATATAACATAAACAGAGGCCATCCACTACTACAGTTTTTTCCAGTTTTATCAAATGGCACCATTTCACTACTGAACTTCGAGGTATTCTAAAATGAGTTTTAAAATCGCTCTCATAATATGAAATAACAGTGTCTTCAAAATAATTTAAAGTTTTTTTATGTTTTGCGCTCTGATACATTTCATATTCTCTGTCGTATGACGAATGCTGCTACTTCTTGAACACTGTCAATATCGCTGGTACTGCTTTCCAGCATAATAGGGGAACCCATTCAGTTTACGTTATGATTAAATCTGTGGATTGTAGTTTCATTAAATACATTTTGAGGAAAATTTGTGAGAAAATTAGAAAATGGCGTACTATTGTGGATTTTCTTTGGTTTTTCATTCATTTCATTTGGTTCATAGGGAGTTGAATATATTATTGCCATATTTACATGTTCGAGAACCAAATAGGTACATAGGGAAGTGCTATGAAAACTGATACACTGTTGTTCATATGTCCGACTCTGCGAGAGATCAAATCTACTTATAAAACCTTTTTCAATTCTTTAAGTCGGGTTTTCTTAAAATTATTTTATCCCTTTTCAATTACATTTTAACCGTCGTGAGGTTTTCAAAATTTTTCATTTTGCTTTTATAAATGTACTCGATAAAGCTTGCAACGGCGATACTACATATGTTATCTAATTGGACAAGTATATCTTATATAATTCAGAAGGCACTTCCTACAGGTAAGTCGTCTGTTCTTGTAAATGTATATAGGTAATAAGTTTAACTTTCTTTTAACTTCAAATTTTTCATAAACGATTAAGGATGATGCAAAACATTGCTAATAATTAAAATATGTGACATATACATGACATAATCAGAAGGTTGTTATTCTGCATTATGTGTATTACAGCTTATCATGTATTCAGGTCAACGATTCCAAAGTGATCCTCTTGTGCAAAACCATTGACGCTAGAGTTTTTTCCACCTCTGTAAACGTGACCTTTGCGTGTAGTATGTCATCACTACACTCGTGACAACCTGAATTCAAGGTGACTTTTTACTTCAGCCACTTAGTTTATTGTTTTACTTTGTATTAAGTACTAAGTTATAATTAGGGCTGGACCGTTGCGAGGTATGCCATCTGCGTGGACACAACGGGGCTGCATTTTATTTCGCATCTATTAATGGCAATTTGTGTATAAATTCTTTTCATATGTATTGTAGAAATAAAAAATTTATATATTTTATATTAACAAGCCAGGTCGTGTGCTTAGCATAACAGGGCCGTACTTAGGTATCGTTTTCTATTTGAACGTACAATGAAACTTTAAAATTGTTTAATTTCATCTGTACAAAATTATTACTTTTAGTAATCGCTAAGGGTTCTGATTTAGTACAAATTTTGTTGCATCCTAAATTTTGTTTCTGTAAAAAATCTTGGATATCTTTTTTTTTAATTCGAATTGGGAATGTTGTCTTATATCCGGCAGTAAGCACTATTTGTTTCTATATTTGGAAGTTGTAAGAATTTTTAAATCATTCTTAAATATCATTATTAATGTTTTAGTGACAGCTAACACTTTAAGGTCGCTATATATCTTGCGGTAAAATGATCAAATTTGTGGTGTTTTTTTGGTACAGAAATCTCGAAGAATTAAGAGCAAAAGTAATATCGAAAATAAAATTATTAATGTTTTATTTATCCACATTTAATATTTAAATTCGCCTCAAATAATATAAAAACTTTTAAAATGCGTTTATATGAGACACACATTATTTTGTTCTTCTAACCCCATATTTTACCAATTATTTTCACATACTTATAAACAAAGGTGAACAATCTTATATGCAGAACCATGTAAGTTTATGTTATAACAATATTTACATCTACAGCTGAATATAAAAATACGTATTTTGAAAAATTTCTGTAGCTAAAAAATTGTTGGTTGGACCCAAGGATTGTAGTACCATCCTTGGGTTAGACCGCTTTCATCCGTTATACATATATTCGTTTTACTTCAGTACCTTTGAATATTCCCAGGTGACATGAGATAACGTTGCTATAATTTGCTAAACTCTATATTATTCAGTTTTTAAATATCTAAAATTATTTGTGTATTTGTGAAAACACTATTTCAAGAATTCGGCGCCCAAGGACACATCCATTCTCACTACCAAAATGTCGGATTCTTAATTTTGTTCTGTTTGGGAGCATATCTAGTTTGCATCTGTCTGAATCATCCATCCAAGCCCTTTTCAGAGTGCCATGTGTATCATACCAAGTTTCGTCTAAAAAATAAATAGGTCTCTATTTCTTTCTAATTTTGTTAAATTTTTTAAATACTCCATACGTGACAACACATTTTCTGAGTTTTCAATATTTTTGACCATTTTCACAACGTTATATTACGTACTTGCAGATGATATCCCATTCATTTTCAATATCGTCAGTAAGATTTATTTTTTTGATATTTATCGTAAATTATGTTTCGTAACAATTTTTCTTACGATGGATCGATTTTAATATTATTATTTCGTGTTTTTTTTTCTTCAGCTCCTTTCGTAATTATTTTATAAATAGTCGATATTGGTAATTCTGCGAGATACGATGTTTTTTCCACCGCTCTACTTTCTCCCGCACTAAAAAGTTTTTATTATACTTTTATCACAATTTGTTAGACCTGCCTGGTGACAGATGTGTTGTCGAGTTATTTTCTTTTTAAGTGGTGTTTTAAAATCACTCTGGTCTGTAGGACAATAACCCTTACATTAGGATAATGTTGTAGATTTTCCCATGGTCTGAACATTGATAATATAATCAACGAACCAACAGACACTACTACGCAAATTATAAATAATGGCACTGAATTACAAAACTTACCCAATAAAAACGTATAGTAAGACAAAAATCATATTCACAAATCACAAATTTCAAGTAGTAAGTTCACTACGTACAGTTGTTGATTGTTATTGTCTTGCATTAGGAATTTGAGGACAACGTACGTCTTAGAGTGATGGTTACAATTTGTTATTTTCAATGTTTCGGCAAGTTAGTATTTTGCTAAAAACGGTCCACATAAATTTAAAGAATGAAGTGGATAATTCAATATAAATTTAAGCAAATTCAACAGATGCAGCGTTATTCATTTAGGGACATGTTTTTCATATCGACTACTTAGGACAGACACTCAGTGAATCTACGTTCCGCCCACTTAGGGTAAAGAGGAGCCATCTTTAAATTGAATACCGGACAAACTATCTAATTCTTGATTAAAATCACTCAACTGTATTTTTAAATCATTTTTGAACTTCCCTTTTTTTTTTTTAAATTGTATTTGTAAGAGTCCCCTATAC
The DNA here is from genome assembly GCA_025584915.1 of Monochamus saltuarius. Taxonomy (NCBI): domain Eukaryota; kingdom Metazoa; phylum Arthropoda; class Insecta; order Coleoptera; family Cerambycidae; genus Monochamus; species Monochamus saltuarius. Next base: position 20,638,878 of record CM046724.1, on the reverse strand, counting down.
ATTTATTTTGTTTTGATAAGTTCTGAATCATCCTGTACTTGCTAAAATAAAAACCCTAACCTTTTAAATAATTATTAATCAAGGAATACCCTGTACATGTTGTGCAGGCGAATTAAGAAACACTGTATAATTCTTTTAATGTAACATGTTTGTTAATGATTCCATTCTCCAGTTTGTTTGGCCAAAATATGTTAAGAACATAGATGTACATTTTATTGATAAATTGAAAGAGATAATAAAAATCTAGGACGTCGTAAAATTTATGTTTTATCAAAGATGTAATAATTGTTTTGATTTACTGTTTACAATTAAATGATTTAGTTGTGGTAATAAAGAAAATCCTAAATAAATATTACACTAAGCACATAATCTACCAATTATTTTAAATACTTTTTTATGATCGCATCATATCATTATTTAATTGGTTGTAGTAGTATAAATTGTATAGAATAATAAATTTGTAAAGCTAGCTATAGATTATACGTGAATTCGCCATTTGTGATTCATAAGCAATTCGTGCAAAGTGTGTAGAGACCCATTCGTTAAAAATCGACTCAGGAACAACAAACTGGTTATATATAACATTGGTTTTATAAACTAGGTCTCATATATCTAATAATATTTGACAAAATATAAGCCAGTTTTTTTTATTTAAAAGTACTAGAAGTTATACTAAATATATTGCATTTGTTATTTGAAATACCAGTATGCAACACGTTTCTGATGAATGTAGAAAGTCAAGACATAAAAACTGAATACATTCAAGCAAGGACAGTAAATAATTCAAAGAAAATGAAGTAGTATGGTACTACATAGTATGGTCCGAAGTAAACAAATCATGAAAAAAAGTTTGTATTAATTTAGTTTGTTTATCTTCTTTATTGCATCTCAGCAAAGGAATCATCTTGTTATTAAATTTTATAAGAAAATAACAAGAAAAGGTTATTCACTTTCTGTTAACGGGGATGTTGAATTTTAATCAATCAACAAAATGACAATGTACCAGTGTACCTGCATGTAAGTTATACATACATATATGTATTTAAATTTATTCAAATAAACATATATAACTACTGACATGATACAGCATTCAGCACCTTTAAAATAATGGTTTTAATCATTTACCTACAACTTATTATCATTACTATTTGGATACTCTTAGATACGATAACTTAATGTTTAATTTGATATCACTTGACAATTTTTATAAATTTTATTACATTGACGTCATTGCTTTGAGTCAGATCACATCCAACTTATGAATTATTTATAACTCCACTTGATACATATACATATATATTTTTTAAATGAATTATGTTAATTTTTTTGGGTACGGCAACACATTTCTGCTACTAGGAAGCAAATGAAAAAAAATATCTCTGTGCTACGCTCACAGTTTTTGTTTTAAATTTTGTACTATTTACTTCACTGGTCCTGCTCTACAGAAGAGTCTGAGCTTTGATATCTAAAAAAAATTTTTTGCTATGAGTGTATATCCAAAATCGTGAACAATAGAAAATCAGCAGGGGGCATGAATTGAATTTAATTTTTAAGGAATTGAAGGTTATCGTTATCTAGTATTTTTCAATAAAATATTCTTAAAACCATTGCAGACAAACTTTTTAGGAAAGATATATATCACTACTTACGTATTAGGATGTTCTAATATTCTGTGTTCATAAGGATTATATTCCTTTTCACCAATCTTATCGGTACTTGAAATTGGTACCTTGATTTGATCATTGTTTGCCAATGTAGCCCTGAAAATAAAAGATTTATCATTTTCTTCTTAATATTAGGTACTTGTCGATTTTCTCAAGTAGATATTAATGCAATCATACATCATCTTGGACAGTGTATGTAAGATTTATTATACTGTATGAACCACCACACCAGGCGCTTGTTAACGTTTATTTTATGTACTCATTTTTCAAATTTCTACCCCTAAGCGGAAGTGACCGTCACCCTTAAAATCTTAAATGGAAAATGGTATTGTGTGATGCATAATTTCAAAGGGCAGTCGGTTACATCGGCACACAAAAAAGAGTAATTTGTACTTTTGACCAGGCCCACCTATCTTTGTATATTTTGACGCACTGATTCTGAATTTGAAGTAAATTACAAAAAAACAATGCCCTTGATAAAAGTATATTTCTTATGTATTTTGATGCGCTGAATTCGAATCTGAAGTCTATTGAGATGCATCACCCACAGAATTTGCAATATCGAGAGAAATAGCTGGAATAAGCAAAAAATCGTTCTTTTTCTGATCTCGATCAAGTATATTTATTATGTGTTTTGATGCGTTCAATCAAAATTTAGAGCCTGTTCAGCTTTACGACCTCAGATTTTGCGAAAAATGTTTTCTATATAGGATCAAGTGCCCTTCTTATATAGTTTGGTGAATCGAATTTGAATCTGAAGTCTACTGAGGATCATCACCCAACAATTTTGCAAAATATCGCAAACAAATTGGCATGTATTTATCATACTCGGTATCGATCCCACTGCCTTCATTAATCAAATTCCATATCTTTCTCCTCGCGAAAATGATCCACATCCATAGATTCGGGAACTACACAACAATTTTTTCTGGTCTTACAACTGAAGAAATATTAGAAACAGAAATGTTAGCTTTTGTTGTCGAGTTAGAACATGTAACGTCTTTTATATAGAAATAGCAGTTTTCTTGTCATGACGATACAGACCATATCATAGACAGTCTTTTTTCATCGCATCAACATCGTTTTACACTGATCACAAACTATATGGCACCCAATTCACATCCTGGTTGGTAATTTCAAAACTAAAGCATATCAGTAAAGATATTTCAATTTGTCAGAATCCCCGATATTTGGAAACTTCAAATTCACTACAAACAAAACAAAACGCATCAAGACTTTTATCACACTCAATGGATTGATCTTTAGAAAATTCTACTACCTCTTTGTATGAAGCAGTTCGACAAAGCTCAGGACAAAGATGGTGACTGTTTTCAATATTTAGGAAAGAAGTTTCCTGCAATAAGTGAAGCGAAATTGAAAGAAGGTATTTTCGATAACCCTTATATACGTACTCTTTTTCCAGACGAAATTTCATTACAAAGATGAATTACACTGAAAAAGCATCATGGCAAAGTTTCAAGAATATCTCTCAGAACATTTTAGGAAATGAGGAGAGTAGATATTACCAGATTTTGGTTGAAGAGTTGGTGAAAAATGTTAAACTTACACTCTGACCTTGACTATTTTATCAAAACCTCGGAGACTACAGTGAGAACAAGGAGAACGATTCCATCAAGATATAAGGGAAATGGAGAATCGATACCAGAGAAGGTGGAATATTAACACTATGGGCACTAAAAAGAGAAATGAATCCGAATAAAGAGAAAAGAGAAAGGAAAACCTGTTGCATGTCATGCAAAGAGAATAGTTTGCTACAAGAAAAAGATAGTGAGCAACATCAATAAAATCCTGAATCGAGTCAGTAGAATTTATTCCGAAGTAATCATATCCATGACATTTATTCAAAAAATGTTGGTATTTACAATTTCCAATACTTTTTTTTGCGATTTTTGCAATATATTTGGGCGATGGGGCTCAACAGATTCCAGATTCACATTCGACTCGCCAAAATATATAAGAAGAGCACTTGATCCAATCTAGAAAACATTTTTCTAAAGTTTCTCACTTCTATTAATATGATTTTTTGCCATTATCAATAATTTTTTTGATTTTCGCAAAATCTGTGGTGACTAAACTGACTGAGAGACTATAAAATAGACATTTTTATATAAAATAGTTATTTTTATATTAAGTGCACAAAATCAGTTTTTTTAATGCTGTGTGAAAATGCGAATTTTTGGTCGAAACCGTAAACCGAGGCAAAAAATCATTCGAAAGCACCATAAAACACTGATTTTGCGCATGAAATATAAACAATATTTGTTGTCCAACTGTCCAGAGTATTTGCCACTGTAGACTATTTTTCAATACGTGAAACTGTACTTTTGTTCATGGCCGCTAATCGCCGCTATAGCTATTAAAAAGTCGTCTCTTTTGACAGTTGGATAAAAATAACCACTTCATTCGAAACTATAGCATATTTTTATTTAGGTACTTATTTCAAGGATTATGTTCCATTTTATTATATTTTACCAATTTTAGGGATATTACTTAATGTTTCAAGGGATTAACTCTAAATTAAATTTAATTCACAAGTATCAATATCGCAGAAGCGTGAAGTTATAACGACAAAATATTTAATGAAATAAATGCTAATAAAACGTTACTTATCTATTAAATACTTACGTAGAGCTAAAGTTTTCTATCGTAAAAGTAGATGGGTATTTTTCTTTTGTTTCATCCATGTTGATATCTAAAAAACAAAAAAATATCATCAGCATACGCAAATGTCAACACGAACCTAATAAGAAAATTAGAGTTGTGAATAATAAAATAAATGTATCTAATTATTTCATTTTTAAAAACTTCCTGTTGGAAATAGACACTTTATAAATTGTGTTTGTTATCTATAGAATTTTGGAAAAATGTATAGAAACCTGAATATTTCGAAACAGTTTTTTATTAATTGTCAATATACAGGATAAGATACAGAGTATGGCATGTTTAATGCGGAGAAAATAAAATCCAGATTCCTGGGAATATTCGGAATAAAAAGAATAAAAAGAAAATCTTAATTCACGTTTTGCCAAGAAAGTTAAACTTTAGTTTGGTAGTGGAAAATTAAATCCTAGTACGGCCCTGACCAAAATGTTTCTGTTTAAAAGCCATGAATGGTTGCCTATCCAATGGCCGAACCAGTGTTAGCAGATCGTATAATTTTACGGAAATTTGTAAAACGAACGAGAGATAAATGGTTTTCATACACTAATTCATATTGAACTGGATATTTTTAGGGAAAATTGGTCTAGTTATTAATAAGAACCTAGTAGTTATAACTTTACCGACATCTAACAATTATTTTTATTGTTTCTTCTTGCTAGACTAAAATAAAAAAAAATTGCGAATGGTCGACATGGTTTAAAAAAGTATTTTTTCAACAACTAGCCTAAATGGCTATAAGAAATTCAGTTCAAAATCAGGATAAATATGGACAGTAATAATTTTATGTAGTTTAATAGAATCCTCATTTTCATAAAGAGAAATAAACTGTAAAAGCGAACTGGGTACTTCTCTGTGAACGGTAACGTGTGATTCAAGATAAGATATTTGTAGATACAAAATTGCAGAAATGCATTTTATTATTTTAACAGATGATGGTTGGATTCTGCAAACGAAATTAGGTGCAAACTTATCATTTTTTTATAATGATACTAGTTAGTTACTTAGTCTTTACTTAATGTAATTTACAATAACACTAATATACATACACTCATCTGTTACTCAAATCAAAACAGCAAAACAAACACAACACAATGCAAATCCATAAATACAATAACGTAATACACCAATATTTTTAACAGAACTTGACTTGGAAATTTAAATATTTCTTCGTATAATAAAATCCTCTATGGAACAGCAAAAATAATTAGAATACTTATTAAAAAGCAGCTTTAATATAAATGTTCATAAATTGAGTAGATATTGTAGTTTATAATAACCTATTGTTCAAAATAATGTCAAATGTCATTTAATCATCACGAATCGAACGTCTACACTAAATAGTTCTAATAACATTTTAGTACTACACTACATTGGAATAAATAGCATGATATCCGACTATTTAAAAATCGAGCAAAAAATGTATAGAAAACTTTAAAACTAAGTAAATCAGAAAATTCTTCACATTTTACTGATTTGAAAATTTTTATTAACGAGGGTCAAACTTCAGATCAAAATTCTTCAATGTGAAGAAAATATTTACATCTGGGAACACTGATCGCGATATCCGACTATAAATCGAGTAAAAATTTATAGAAAACTTTAAAACTAATCAGACAATCTTTTACATGTTAGTGATGGTTTGGTTAGGTTTGTTTTTAATTCTTGTGAAGAAAATATTTACATATGGCAACACTGATCTCGTAGTTTCCACTATACTCTACTCCACATATGCATGTATCGCAGTGCGGGTCCGAAATCGGCGCTCGCTCATAATATAGCCAGAACCGGCTTTAACTTTTTGTCACTTTGTATAGATTTTTAATAGTATGCATGAAAGACGCCACTCTCTCTATACACTTGATCGAAGCGGCTCGCTAATGCAAATTAATTATTTTAATATAGATATAACTGAAATATAACTTTTAGCGAGTTGAGCTGAACATAACCGCATGTGGAAATGACTAATATCTGTGTAGTCCATATCCATTTTCTTCTAAAATGTCTATGAAGCAGGCACGTCCATCAAGTATCATGTAACAATCTCTTAAATAACTAATTTGTTTATTTAAAACGCAGTTTAGCGATGACAGGCGAGTTTTAAAATTTGCAATTATTCAATTATCGATAATATTGGATGATATTTTATACGGCGCCATGGTTTGATGTCCATTATCAAATTCTGTTATCTTCAAGTAGGTATTGTTTGACCCTTGTAATATGAGATTTTGTGTCAATACAGCTACTTATCGATGATATCAATTGATATGTCTTCATAATTATTGTACTTCAACTTTGCAAAGTTACGTCTCCCAGACTACAGAAGGTAGTATTTATAACCTAATTTAGGTTCTTATGAAATTGCCAGAGTGCCTACAAATTAGATTGCTAAAATATTAAGTGCGTAGTAAGAATAATAAATAGAATTGGTACAGAATCTCAGGTATTTTTCCAAATAAAAAATAAAGTTACATACAGGGTGTAGAGGTAAAAAGAGGACGTATTCTGTGGCCAAAAATAAAAAGGTTGTGTGTTATGTAAATTATCAGATTTAGAAAGTTACCAGTGGCGGAGGTGTGGTATCATCGATCATTATTTGCAAAAAATATATATCACCTTGTATAATATTACAAATAAAATAGGCCATCATATGCGCCATTGTATTATCTTTACTTTTTTGTTTCTTTACACTTTTTTGTATTCCAAATCGATTAACAACAAAATTGATTATTTGATAGTGCATTTTTACACAGCTATTTAAATTACTTAAACATATCTTAGGGAGGCCATGCAAAACAACAATATTGAGTACTATCAAATTAAGCTTACTTTATAAAAATATTAAGTTTTAATAGTGGCTAACGCATATTCAAATGCTGAAATGACCGGATATGGTTATAGATGGAAACGATACTGAGGCTAGGTGAATTTATGTGGAAAATCATCCAACTCCAAATTCAAGAATGTCCTGGAATGTTTTTCAACGTCTTTCGGAGTCAGGCTCATTTCAAAAAGGTTCAATTCCTGAAGGACCTTCGAGTGTTAGAATGCCTGAGTTGGAAGAAGCTATTCTACACCAAATAAATCCGTTCTGAGGCACACCCGCATCACATACAAAGGGTTCAAACCTTACTGCCGCAAGACTAGTCAGCACCGCTAGCATATTGTTTACCGACTAAACTAATTTTTCCAGATGCTATTATGCATTTCCACAGTAAACACGTTTGATCTGATGAATAGCCTAACGCCTTAATGGAATCTCGATTTCACCATCAGTTTTCTTTGAATGTATGTGTGTGTATTATTGGAAAGTTTTTTGTTGGGCCTTACTTTTTACCAAGAACTTTAACCGGCGTCTCCTACAGTCTTCTTCACATTTTAGTTTCACTGCTCATGAATTTTTAAATGATAGATTCGGTAGTAACATTAGACGAGGCACTCAAGAATCAGGTCAACTTAGCCACCCAGATCACCCGATATGAACTGTATTGATTTTTTTATTTGGGGACATCTCAAGACAAGGTTCACATTGAATCTGAGGAGCACTTAACGTCAACATATTATATCTGGAAGATGTAAGGGAAATCATATGCGAAATGCAAGCTGTACGCGTTTGTACAGTTGCATCTAGCGTGGCTCTTTAACAAAATATACATATATTTTATTTGTCTACCGTGCAAAAGTATAATTGTATCGACAATGGGAATAATTTACTTTGCAAATGCACACATTAAAATACTGAACCTTAAAAATAATTTCAGACAATTTTCTCTTAGAACTTGATAGGAACTTGTTAATTATTTATTTATATGCAAACAAGTGCAGATGTATTATAATATAGGTGAATTTTGTTTAACTGTCAAATTAGGAACTAATTTCGTTAATCACTTGTTTGGCAGAAATTTATACAAAATGCACGTACGTGATATATTCCTGCAAACATTCTTATTGATATCGGTTCGCTTCCTCGATTTCTGTACTGTACATACCTATATTTTAGCATATTTCTCATGTAATCTATATGTAATGGTCAAAGACCGCGATGCCACCGGCTGAGTTATTGACCTTGAAATTTTCTACTATAAAGGCCCTAAGGGGCCTTAACTAAGTAATTGCGCCTTTCGTAAGCTGTTAAAATTGCACATTACTGATGTAATTGTCAAGCAGACCATATAGAGGGTGTTAAAGCCGCATGACACAACAAAAAATTTTCAGCAAAATTATTTATAAAATTTTGTTGGTAATTTTCATTAGAAAAATGTGAATTTTAGTTAATTTATAAATGCCATTAAGAATCAATATTATAAAATTCACAGTAAAATTATCTTGATGCGCGTGCGTATTAACCGAGTTTCTGGAGCGTCATTTGTTGAGGGTGATTATATTTTGTTACTTATTGAAATGAAGAGAGCTGTAGTAATAATTGTTAAATAGTATATTACGTAATAAGTATTGTAAAAAGCATTTTACGCACGAATGGAAAAGTTACCTAATTTAATAACATCAATAAGAAGGTATATATTTTAATAATTCGATAGTAGTACATTAATGACAGAATATGATTATTACAATTTATAAATTGTTATTTTTTATTATATTATTTATTCTTATCATAATAATTATTTATAGTTACAGAACAATTATTGAAGACAAACGGTATATCGGTTGTTTTGCTTGAAGCATAAGTAAAATTTACATTATTAGTTGCCCTATTACTAGTATTTACTATTGCAGATGATATTTTAGACGAATTGTTAGTTTGATTATTTAGGGAATTATCCACATACCCTTCAGCTACGGCTGATGACTGCCATCCACCGTGTCTTTTTAAATCTAATAAATCACCACCCGCGTTAACAATAGTCGCGGACTAGCGTCGAAAACAGTATCCTTACCTGAAGTCGCTGCTTTTGGTAGTCCCAGATACATGGCTATTTGTTTTGGAATCTTTCCTAACTTGTTAATACCAACACACTGTCTGGTACATTTTCCATGTATATAGTATAGAAAAAAAGGTAAATTTGGAGCTGTATTTACTGAAGAGCGAAAATTTATATATTTTTTAACCTTGGGGTAAAAATACTCAGATACCACAAAAGAACGTTGCCGTTTAGTTTTTGAATCGGGAATATTAATAATTAGGTTTTTCCCTGCGTCTTGAATATCTGACGGTTTTATATTACGCAACTCTTGTTTCCTGCACGCACCGCTTATACCAATTATAAGCCAATTTGAAATAAATTTACATATCTAACATTAGGTATATTGAGCTCAATATATTACCTTCATAAACAAATATTTATCACCTGGTGCGTTTTCTGGAAAATCATATTTTTGTTTGTCAAAATCTTGGATTTTTTTCATTTAAAGCCGTCCGATTTTCTCTTTAGGAGAGCTTGTGATTTGGAGTAGTTTGCAATATCGATATTGTGATTTATATTAATTGTGGCCTTTAACATTGAGTAAAATGACCAAAGTGAGGAAGGCTTCATAGGTTTTGATAGTTCTTGGAAATATGTCATCATCATATTCTCGGAAAATGATTTAACGTCGTTTTTTAATAGCCATTCCATAAATCTTTGGTAAGTAAATTTGTATCGATATTCAGATTTCGCCGGTAACAAATTGTTTTTAGCAGCTTCTGTAATTTCACTAATATTAGGTGAAGTTAAATTTTCTATTTCACTGTCACTCGACAGTTTTTATGTAGTCAAACTAATTTCACTTTATAATATTACCTCACATACAAATATGATTTAAGATTATGACAGTTTTTGAATAAGTTTGTATAGTATACAGTGGTTTGTATTGACCGTTGCTTAGGCGGTTGCTAGGAAAACTGTACGATTTTTGTACTGTATAGAACTTTTTTTGGAAAACGACCTTTTTAATTTCATTAATGACGTGGGGCTTAATTCAATATATGTGATATCAGCACGATGATGCACCACGACATATGGGGAGACAAATAACTGTTTGGTTAAATGATGATTTCCCGAATAAATGATCACAAGGTCTAATAGCATTGCCACCGCGTTTCCCAGATCTAAATATTTAGGACTTTTCTTCGTGGGGCCAATGGCCGTGTCTACCACGTTGAAATCGCTACCCGTTAGCAATAACTTGAACGAATTCAGGATCACAGATTCTTAGAGTTAATATATAGGTTTAACTATACCCAATCTTCAGAAATGTAGAGAGTGACTCACAGATAATTTAAGCACTATTACTATAAAGCAGGGGTCGGCAACCTTTTTCGGACGATGGGCCATTTTCAAAATAAAATATTTTATGCGGGCCGCACATTCAAATGTAACTTAAATAGTGCTTTTATATCATATACGAGTATAAATATTATTAAAAATAAATAATATTGGTGCTTAGGCGGGCCGCGCAAAAAGTTGCAAAGGGCCGCAGGTTGCCGACCCCTGCTATAAAGGATATAAAATTTAGCACTGATGCTAAAAGTATTTATTAATATAATATAAATATTTATTTACTAAATTAAATGTACAGTTAGAGAAATTACATTTAGAATAATTAATTCCATGGCCAATCCGATTAGTAGTTGTAATAATAATTATTTTTGTGAAGCTTGTACCAGGGTAGGGAGCAATATTATCCGCTAAAGTTTTGCACAAAATTTAGCCTGCATTGCTATTCTTGTTTTGGAATGAGTCTTCTACATAAATAACCCTCTGCTACTGTACTGGACTCTATCCTCCGTGTTTCTTAATTATAGTAATTAGCACCAGAATCTGCCAACAAACTCTCTGAAGATCGTTGGAAGCAATGTCTAGTAAAAAAGTGAGAATCTGGTAAATTTATAATTTCAGCAATATTGGTATTTTACCGAATATATTGATTTCAACTGGAGCCGTGAGACATTTATTTCTAATGTATTTTATGAACATTCTTGAATGATTATTGTTAGCTGGATCAAGGGCTGTGTACTTTTTACATGAGTTCAAATATTAATAAAGAAAGTTCGTTGCACATTCGTTTTTATGTCTGATATGTAGGTACAACTAGTGAAGTTCCTAAATCTTCGATATTATTGAATACCTATAAGTTTAACAGTTTTTCGTAACAAGCTCCAAATACACCGAAAATTACGACAACCTTCTGCATAAGATTTTTTTCATCCTGCGCTTTTGCAAGATATTTGTTGATTTGTTCCCTGGTCAATACTTTTTCGGTTGATATTCTTCGCCCCGTCAATTCTAAAAAGCAACAAGTTTGTAACGTTTGCTTATATCCTGATTATTTTTGTTCATTATCGCCTTTAGCATGGAGTAATAATTTAATCAAGCCATTGACGATTTTTATATTTTGGACTTTTCTTCAAAGTATTCTAACAGCACTTTTACAGTGAGCTTGCCACTGAAGGAAAAATTGTACGAAAACTCGTTAATGTCGCCTTGACTTACTAGGCAATAACACTAAACGTGGTTTTATTAGCAATTTCTTCGATTTCTGCCGGAAAAAATTAATTTTCTTGATCACTTTCTATGTTATGAGATTTTTTGATGTTGAGTTACTTGTCAACAAACGATCGCACGTTTATTACCTTAACAACAATACACTTCATGGATATGGATTTATAAAATGAGTAACATAAGAAATGTATTGATTTGTACTTTTAATGATGTTTGTAGAAAAAATAGTGTAAATGTGTTAAAAACGATTTTATTCTGTTCGAAAAGATGGTGCATACTTTTTTTCTCACAAAGAAAATGTCACTCTTACCACTTATGTCATTAATAACTATTAAATAATTTTGCACAAAGTAATTATTAATATGGATAATACATTTTTTCCTCTTTAAAATTGAATGTGAATTATGACACAACTCGGTTATTAGCATTACCAATGAACGCAGTATTCTTTATACTCTAACACAGTTAGGTACGTAGCTCATGATTCACCAAAATGTACAAAAGGTGTGAACATTTCTGTAATAAAGAAGGAATTTAGGTGTATATATCTATAGTGTGACTCAGTGCCGATTGTAGACAATAATTTAAAGTGCTGTTTTTTTCTCTTTTTTATAAATTAATTATTATTCTAATAGACACATCAATTAATTGTTACTTAAATAATAATGAACAACTTTAAAAAATAAATCTACACATCGTAAATAGGGTTGAATGTTTGCTAAACTAATAATTATAAGTAATTTTCAGGAAACCTGAATGATTCTCTTACATGTTCATATTCATTGGCAGGGCAATGTACTTTCTTGGTATAAAAATATTCATGAATATAAATCCAGTGGACTCAGTTCTGGATAGTGACTAGGCAGTTTCTTATTTAATCATTATTATTATTACAATTTTATTTGCAATTAAGCAATTTAATTTTTTACTGTATTAGAAAGGTATTTTAAGGTAATATAAATCAAATCTCGTACAATTCCTATCAATGAAGTCATATGATAGGAGTTGTAGGAGATTTGATTTATATTAGCTTAAAATACCTTTCTAATACAGTAAAAAATGTTACAAAAGCTAATAATAAGGAATGTATGGGTAGATATTGTGGTTGTAATTCAACGCTGGTTGGGGCTTTTGTCCACAGAGTAGTTAGTTACAAAACAATATTATTAATACCTAAAATATATATATAAGCAATTTAATATTACCTAGGCTATAAGTACAGACGATTCATTCGCAAAAATTATTCATTTTAATTTTGTCATTAAAGGAAGAAGAAAAAAAACTAAATTGGATAAAACTTCTTGTAGATGATGCTAAATAATAATGAAAAATGTCGCAGAAAAGTTACAGGCTGTTAAAGTTTCATTTTTTATTTTTTTTCTCCTTAACTCAGAATCCAGTTAACCGATTTAAGCAAAATTTGCTGTTGCTTAGGTTCTCTTCATAAAGCATGCAGTGATTATGTTCCTATTAGGTTAAATCATACAAGGAGTTTATTTTACTGCAACCTTTTGTAAATATTCTTCTGTAACTTTTTTCTACGTTTAAATTTTTACACGTACACTATCAGAAATAGGTAGATAATTTTATTCTACATAAAAAATGTATACTTGTCAAAAGTCGAAATTATGCTCGGTTATAAAGATATTACAGAAAATATTTATTAACACATATACTCGCATCAAGAATTCAGACGTCTTACGTCACGGCTGACGTTACACATTTTTTTTTATTGTCAACGTAATTTTCGATATTTGGTCGCGCTAGAAACAATCATTTTTTGCAATTTAGTGCAATATATAATGCAAACTTATAGTGTAGTATATAGTTTTATTACTATCAGTTGCAGTTTCTTAAATATTTTGATGAAAATATAATGAATTATTCATTTGTTCGTATGACGTAAGTCGTCTGAATTCTTGTCGCGAGTATACCTACTCCATATATATTTTTTAAATAACTACGTATCCATAACAACATGACAGTTTCGAAAAGTCACTGTCAAGTTTGTATTTTGCAAAAGTTTGTTTCTGAAAATGCGTCGTCACAATAAATTACAAATTATGAAATGAAAAACATGAGAGTGGTAGGTATATGTATAGGAACATTTTAGTAAATGCGCTGCTAAGAGAACATATGAAGAACTTTATGCTAATCGCAAACAGCCTTCTCATAGATTGTTTGCTTCTTTATATTAGGAGAAACTGGGAACTTTAGGTTTAATTCACGAAATGGAAGGTACGTTCAAAGAAGGGTACAAGAGGAAGAACAAATTCACAGCAGCAGTTACAATGTTTCTATTCTTGCCCTGTCCAAATTTTGCCTCAACCAGACCGCCCGCTGTGATTAATATTTTGCAAACTATTTCTCCAGTTACATAAGTAACAGGGATTACACTTTTCTCGGGAGAATTGCCTTTACAAATAAAACTGTTTTTACCGGTAGAAGTGTTTCTAATTGTAAAAACTCTCACGTGTGGAGCGAAGAAAATCCACACGTAATAAAAGAGCATCACTTCCAACACGAATATTCAGTTAACGGCTGGTGCGAAATAATAGGAAATTTTAGTTTGAGGTCTATCGCTCTACCTGCAAAGTTGAACGGCCAAAATTGTTTGGAATTCCTTCAGCAGGAACTTCCTGGGGCTCTCGAAGTACCCATTGATACTAGACGACAAATGTGGTTCATGCACGATGTTGCCCGTGCTCATTAAAGCCATTTGGTGAGAGATCATGTAAATCAAGCATTTCCAAACTGTTGGATTAGTCGAGGTAGTGACTTTCCTTGGCCTTGTCGCTGTCCGGATTTTAATTCGTTAGACTTTTACTTTTGGGGTCATTTGAAAGAAATTGTTTACAACACTGTAACACCTAATATGGGAGAAGAACTTTGGGACGCCGTACGACAAGTTAGACGAACCTATAATTTGTTTGCTATTCTCAATAGTTTCATAAAACGTTTAAGAAAATGTGTCGAAGAGAATGGCGGACACGTAGTAACATTTATTATAAATTAGTAGACTTTTTATTACTGCCACCTTGTATGGATTTGTACCCAACAAACAATTAAAGTGAAAATTACGTTAACTTGACCTCTGAATTGGTCAAAAACTTTTCATGACCAATTCCATATAAGAGAAGTTTACCTATATTCGTTGGCCTTTTTCCTTATGTGGGGAAAAAACTAAAGTAATATGGAAGTTAATAATTGGTCGGCAAGAATTTTATACCAATAAGATAATTGGACCTAAAAGAAATACGGACCAATTTTATGTTAAAATTTCGAAATATAAAAGACATTATTACCAAAATATACCCTAATTATGCCCTTTATATGACATACTTTTGCCAGAGAGAGACAACATTATATGTTTGATTTTATATATTCTAATAGCGAACAGGGATAGGAAGAAAAAGAAAGACTACCTATGTCAGGCTACTAAGCTACAAGTAGAGTAGGAGTTAGTATATTTATAGATATTTAGATTTTAATATAATAAAGTCTGTATTTTTGGTTTCCATTCATCAAATTGTACAACCCAGGAAATTTTTTCGTATAATGTCATGACCAAACTTTCATAAAAATAACGCGCCTTATAAATATACAATTTTACTATTGCTTTTTAATAATATTACTATACTGAAAAATAACCTAAAATAAAAACTGAATGTACTTCGTGATAAAATGTGTTTAATAATCTTTCGTCATAAATGTATTAACTAGTATTATCTGTATTAACATAATTTTAATGAGTAATCAATTAGAAATAATGAACAAAACATTTAGTGTTTATTACAACATGTCCGCTCAATTAAGATCAACTTTGAAGTCAATTTGTCTATAAGTTTTAATCTATAGAACAGTGTCTATGCCAATGTTGACACAGCAAAATATTTGCTTTCTGGTTGAAATTTTCTCCAAAACAAGATATTTTATGGTAATTTATTACCAATTAAATTATTACTAGGTACCTACATATAAAATTCTACTCATGGATTTATTTGTGATTGAAAATTCAAATTAAAGCCAATAATATTATGTATGCGTAATAGCAAAACAAAATAATTATTTTCTAACGGATGTCAATTCAATTTCAATTCACATGCACTACTGAATTCATCTGACACGATAACAGTCATAAGAATACTTATAATATGAAGTGTTTGTCGATATATTATCATTAGATTGTTTTAATATGCAGTGTTGGTTTAAATTCGTTTTTACAACTATCTAATATTGTGTAGGGCTTAGTTTTCACTGCAGATTGCCAAAACACAAAACAATTTCTACGCGCTATTACATGAAGATATGTCGGAATACATATAACAAGAAGCTTGTTCCCTAAAAGACCTTTATAAGACACACTTACGTCGAAGTATTATTAACAAGTAAATTTGTTCCATAATATTTCTATTAGGTTAATTGAAATGGTCAAATATTCTTTAGAAGTTATCAACAAAGTTGAAAATAGGATTATATTGTAATAAAAATAGAACTTAACCAATTCAAGGATTTAATAGGGCAAAATAACTAGTTATTACCTTATTTTTAACTACTAGTTGAAGACAAAATAAGTTTTACAATTTCGTAATAAATATGTAAATATTTACCTATTGTAATAATTTAAAAAATCCTTGGATATTGAAGACATATTTCAAGGCGAAATTAAGTAAATTATAACTTCATCTTACACGTTATTGGAAGGTAAACAATATGTAATTTCGAACTGTATAAATTGACATATATTTCATTTTACTTGGAAGGCATTATATTACTCTTAGTTAACAAATTTTTGACTAAAATTTTGGTATTATAAGATTTTGTAACATTGAAGACTATTTTTATGAGAAAAGTAGTAAATCTTGATCAACTCAGGATTATTTTTCTTGTGTAGTAGTCTATTAGGCTTAAATGTTAGTTGGGTATAGTTATTTCCAAAAAATATGGGTTATATGTCAATAAATATTTTCTATAATATCTTCTTAACCGATCATAATTTCGATTTTTTGTATACATTTTTTGTGTAGAATAAAATTTTCTACTTATTTCTGACAGTTGCGTGTAAAAATTTAAACGTACAAACAAGTTATAGAAGAATATTCACAAAAGATTGTAGTAAAATGAACGCCCTGTATAATTTAATCTAATAGGAACATAATCATTACATACTTCATGAGGAGAAATTAAGCAACTGCAAATTTTGCTCAAATTGGTTAACTGGGTTCTGAGTTAAAGAGAAAACAAGATATAAAAAATGAAACTTAAACACCCTGTAACTATTTTTTGCGACATTTTTCTTTTAAATAGTTAAATCGACACCATTTGGGGTCTAGATTATACCCTTGAAGTATGTAAAATTCGTTAGATGACACTCTGTATAAATGATTTCTGAACAAAAAGGAGCATACTAAAAATTAAAATGAGATCATGAAAAATTGTTATTTGAAAAAATATTATTTACGAATTACACATATATATTACCCTTGTTTATGTACTTACTAGTTAGACAACCTATCGAATTTTTGGATTCCTCCGCTAGATGGCAATGCCCCTGTAAAATCCACGTTAAATTTTTATTAAATTGCAGATCCCGCACACAAAGTTTGGCTTTTGCATACTGAGTGGCGCTTTTCGTGACGTTGTTTCTATGTGGCTGCGTTGTCAAATCGTTTTCTTTCCTACACTGCCCTACAGTAAAATGAATCACTCTGCAGAAGAGTTAATATATAATTTATTTTTTAACACATTCTGCAGGCAAACATAATTTTTCTCTTCATGGAGATATTTTTTTAATTAAAGATAGGTACTATCTAAAAAGTTTTGTGTGAGTACACATGTATGTAAAAAGCAATTCAAATACAAAAGAATACGTGTGAAAATGAGCAACATATATTTTAAGCTTCTGATATTAAAAGTAATAAAATCAGTGGCGGCTCGTGGATATAGTAATAGTGAAGCAGAATGATAACAAATAGTTTGTGGTAAATTTATTATATTATAGTAAAACATGTAGCAATTTAATTCACCCATTTACATTTTAAATATAAGATCTATTCTACTATTTTTAAAGAAGCAAACTTATAATGACTCTGTACTTAGAGAGCGGAGCAACAATTATGTTGAACCTCGCCACTTCTTTAATAACATTTCTTCACTATGTATAGTTTGAATTTTAATAAAGACACATTATTATTATTATTATTATAAGTTCAATTAATATCCCTTTTACTAAATTGTTTGCCTCTCGTTTTCATCATTAAGTTACGCAAATAAGTTTTCATTCTTTTTAAGCACGAAAAATTGTTTTCTATCGAAGCAAGAAAACTTTTTTCAGTCATTAATAGAGAGAAACGTCACGATTACACGATAATATAGTGCCATAAAGGAATTTGAATATTGCATTGCATGAGCAGGGCAATAGACAAAAAGTGGATGTGGATGTTCGCGACAATAATGGCGGCACAATTTGTCAGAATTTGCACATTAAAAACTAAGGTTAAGTTATATTGTAAATACCGTTCCTTTCAAAACTTCCGCACATTTTGTTTTTCATTGTCCTTTTTTGTCAATTTCAAGTGAGGCACAGGTCTCATTGAATTTAAAAAGTATCCTCATTTTTTCATCTAGAAAATAGTATTTCCGACACAAACGGATCGGTTAGTGGTCGCGCGGTTTAAGGCGTTAGTACTTGAATCGAGGTGACTAGACGGAGTTGGTTCGAGCCCAGCTGCCGGTAGACCGTATATAAGCTATATTCGTGAGAGGATTGGCATCCTCTCTGTGGGTATGGTAGGGTGGAATAATGTTAGCTTGGGTCAATGTGAGAGATTGATGCCGGCTGATATTTGACCACCCCCCTAATTAATGAGGTTTTCCAGGTTTTCCTCATTCCTGCACTGAATATTGGTTAGGGCCTACCAACGTAAGTCGTTCCTGGGCGCAAATGCGGCCTGCTTAATAATAATATGCCGCCCCCTCTCCCGCACAAGTCTCCGACTTCTGGCTAATCCCTGTGATTAGAATGAGAGGTAGAGATATTATCATTATTAAACGATAGGTACCATGAATTAAATATATTTCGACAAATTTCAATATTTATAATCGAATACATAGGTACATATAAAAAACACTACTGTCAACTATGCGTTTCGCCGTTGTCTTGACAACCGCCGTAAATACGGCTGATGGGGCTGATGATGATTTATAGCTTGCAGCGGATTTTTACTGGTGCCGGTTTCTCAGACGTTACCAGACGCTACTTCTGCATTATTATAAGAAATCGTAGTCGCGCTCAACGAAATAAGCACTGTTACTGTGAGAACGCGTTCAGCGCCCTACGTTTTAAGGTTATTATTACTGATTCTGATAAATTTTGCAATAAATATAAATCATGTATTTTAGTCTACAACACAAATTACAAAATTTATATTAGATTAAAAATAACTGAGTGGTACGCACAACCCAAATCGAATTTCAGTGGCAAGGTACATATTCTGTACCCAAAATATTGTATTGTATTTTATTAATTGATTAATCGTATTAGTAGCCAAAAAAAACAGCATCGGATTGACTTAATTACCTAACCGGCAGAACATAATACAAAAGACTTCCGCGACCCTAAATAATAGCTGGGTAAACATTTATGAAATTATCATTCCTATGGCCCGCGGTCGGTAGGTATGACCAGAGACATGACTTACACTAGCAAAATACACGATTTGCGACCGCATAAGCAAAACACACTGTTACAGATTATATCCTTGGATATCAGGGGTTAAAAAAATTTCTGTTTATTTGTCTGTTTAGCGTAGTCGTCTACTCGAATTGCTTTTTTTAATTTAAAACCTTATATTTTGTTGTATAAGTATATTTGTATATTAATTTAATGTTTTATTTTTTGCAATGGTTTTTTTGTATGTATTTTTCGTTTTATTTGATATACAAAGTGTCCCAAAATTAGCCTGCCAAACGTCAACAGCAGAATCTATGTTCAGAAATAGGAAGAAAAGTTTTATTAAATCGATCATAAAATGTACTGCCTATGGAAGTTATGATCTCCGTATATCTCGCCGTAAAATTTTCAAATTTTATAAAATTATTTTAAACCGTTCCAAAGATATTTGAAAAAACCTTTCCTTTAAGGTTGCTGTATTTCTCGCAGTAAAATGACCAAATTTGTGGTGTTTTTTAGGGACAAAAGTCTCGAAAAATTGAATTGAAGCAAAAGCAATATCGAAAATAAAATTATTTAAATTGTCAAATAATATAATAACTTTTAAAATGCATTTGTATGACACACATTATTTTGCTACTCTAATCCCACATTTTAACAATTATTTTCACATATTTATAAACAAAAGTGAACTATCTTATATACAGAACCATGTAACCAGGTTTACATCTAGTTGAATTTAAAAAATACGTCTTTTGAAAGATTTGACCTAAAAATTTGTTGGTTAGACCGCTTTCAGCCATTATACCTATATTCGTTTTACTTCGATACCTTTGAATATTCGCAGGTGACATGTGATAACATTGCTGTTATTTGCTAAACTATATATTATTCAGTTCTTAAATGTCTAAAACTACTTTTATTTGTAAAAACCATTATTTCAGGAATAAGGAATATAAATCCCTTAGAATACATTTTACGATCCATGTTTATTAAAACTTGTCTTCCTATTTTTAACTTAAATATTTTTAAATAACTTTATACAGGGGTCCCATAACTAATGGGCCTTACAGCAACAGGGCATAGTAGACGTGAAAATATACCATACAAACCAAAAGAGAATGAAAAAAATACAATTTTGTCGTTCATTTAAAAAAAGTGTTCATAATAAAATATTTTAGTCAAACCGACGGTGCAACTTATATAGGAGACATTAATGAAGTTTTACTGCATATTACTTCAAGTAAGAGGTCTGTTCAAGTAAAGAATCCGGACTGGTTCCATACTGTCAAAAACGCTCGTCCAACTACTTCCTGCATGATGTTTACTGAAAACAAATTCATAATTTTACTGGTCGAATATTTCTGACAGTTTGAAACTATTACAGATTCCTTGCGCGAACAGAATAAAATTGTCGAAATGTAGGTCACACCTAAGTGACAAAGAAACCACATTCTGCGATCTTTAATCGTATTGTAGCATAATATCAGTGTAATTACAAAAGAAATTACCCGAATAGTTTATTTGCAACGAAAAATGTACATAACACAGATATTTTATGTTAAATTTAATGATTATCAAAAACTGTAAGGGAAAAGAAAAAAATGTAAAATTGCCAGTTTTGCAAAGTATATGTATACCTACAATATATTTTGTTATTATCTGTATTTTATTCCTTTAGGCTAATTTATTTCAAAGTCTCAAATATTTGTTTTTATATATTTGTATATACGAAGACAACTCTACTACCATATTTACGTAATTACATAGAATGTTTTCATCACCGTATGCCTAATTTTAACAGAAGATAGCTTATGAAAAGTTAACTCATTTTTTTCTTAAACAGAAAAATTTAATACCGGATTGAGCCAGTTTGCAGATTAGGTTAATGGAACAAGAAGCTTGAAATTTAATGAAATAGGCATTATATCCATTTAAAATTAAGAGTACAATCTACACCAGAAAGTTTATGCAAAAAGATGTCCCTCTTCCAATAATAATCACCTTGTCAGGGGACACCCTGTATATACGTATATTACAAATTTTGTTATATTATGTGATTTAGATCAAATGTTTTTACATGTTGTTTTCTGTTTGGTGTTGTTTTTAGTTATTTATTATTATTGTTTTTTATTATTATTATTATTATTATTTATCTTATGTATATTTTTTATTAAACTAATTATCTATAATATTTGTATACCCAATACAATTTTCAGTTTCGTTGAGGACGGACGCCAAGTCGTAATTTGCCACAGACGCCAGTAAGACTAATTACGGCTCTGACACAATTTTCAACCTTATATGTATAAAGAAGGTTTTTTTTATTAACATGTGTATTTCGAAATACAATAATAATTATTGTAGGAAATTCAGCAACTTATAAACTGATTTTTCTTTTTAATTCCTTTTTGCTACTTTTTGAAATATTTTAAAAATATGTAATTTTACGTTTTACGTTTGCAATTATTATTTTCAGCGGAATGAGTATAAAATAATACGGTTCTGTGATTACTTTGTGATCTAATCCGAAAATGTAGGTATACATTTTAAGAACAATTTTATTTCTCAAAACATTGAAAATAATTGTCAGGAACGATAAAATTTCAAATTGCTCCTTTTGGGCCCCGTACCGTCAACATCGTTATGAATATGTTACCGCATTATATTTTTATTTTCAATCGCACAAAATAAAATATTATTGAAAAATACTCGAAAATAATTTAATCACTGATTATTTGTCAAAATAAAGAGAATATTATAGGTATACTGTTTTGTGAAATGTAGACTTGTCAGTTCTCTGCCAAAGAATGTTTTGCGAACTAGTATCATAAATACTAGGTACTTATTTAGCAATTTGCCGCATTATTTTATATTTTCTATAGTAAGACAAAATAACATCACTGAAAATATTCCAGTGTACATTGAGTCATTGGTTATTTGTCGAAATAAAGAAAATATGTATTATTTGTAAAATTCAAATTCGTCCTTGAACATAAATAACGGTTCAAATATCAATATCTTGTTCTCCTTATTTAGTTTTAAAAATAATTATTAGAATATCCAACATTGAATTTATACCTATATTGAATTTACATAAAACTTATTGCTGCGTGAAAAGCATTGTTAAATGCTGGTAAAAATGACGCTATAATATCATTTTGAAATAACTGACTTAGCAACCGTATATTGCGAATAAAATTGTATTAAATTTGGCAACACAGTGTAGTAATAAATGGTACAGATTACTGATTCTCATTTGCTTTATTTATTGCATTAAGCTTCTCACCGTCAGAGAGCAGCACTTCCTTGGACCTTATTTTATCACGTGCTAAATTAGGTTGACCAACTAGTAAGTACATAAACAAGGATATTACACGTCTTAATTACTTCCAATCCCATGCTTAAAAGGTAAATAAACTTGCTACTCACGTCTCAGTGCGGTTAGTTTTGAATGGTTTGTACAGTTGGTAAACAATACCTTTCCAAATAATAAGTTCTGATATTTACTTACTTTCTTGAGAAAATATCTATTTTTTGAGGATATGAAGTTCAATGACTGTTCAAAGTAGTTACTATGTTATTAGATATTCTTTTTTGCGAAATACTGGCACGGGTTAACAACTATTTGTAAATTGATATCTCGATAGTTGGTCTGCCATTTATGGCAATTTAAAAGGACATGGTTATTTCACGACTTTACTTTCATTTGTGAAATTCAGTTCTAAATATGTACTTATATAAATTTAATGATATATGTTATCAGTCGATAGAAAGGTTCCTGAAATGAGGGAGGTATAGTTAATTGACAATTTACAGGCTAAAATTATTTGAAAATTGATATTTAGAAAATCTAACTGCATGTGTAGGTTCATGAAGTTTAAAAAATCATAAAGGTATTAAACTTAAATTAGTGGGTAGTTGTAGGCAAAAAATTTGTAACCTTCTGAAGTTATGAGCTAGACTTAGAGAACAATCTGTATACTGTAATACATTTACTTGAAGTAAACCTCAAGCTATATTATTATTGTCGAAATAGCTTTAGGTTGAATCTGATAACTGTCTGTCAAACCCAATCAGAAAATGTTCAAGTAATTTATACTATATATACTCTTAATGTGGAATAACGGTTTGAAATATAATTCTGCAACACTATTTCACGTTTTAAGATGGCCATACACGGGCCGGCTTGTCGGAAGACCATACACGTTTCTTTCGCTGCTGTAGTCTCTAGCGTCATTTGTGACATTTAAACTGTATAGGACAAGTCAAAATGGACCAAAAACATAAACAACACAATACCATTACGATACGGCTCTGTTGATTCGTTATAGAATCATAATTTCTAAGCGCTCAATTAGCTTACTTGTCATTTAACGTTGGTTTTTGCTAAATTATTTTGTAAACGGCAGCCAATGTCAACGCGAAGACAAGTGTGAAAAGTTATAATGATTTTAATGAATTTGGCGATGCTTTTAAGTCAAAAACAATGAAATTTCAAATTCAATTCAAAATATTTGTTTTAATTATAATAATATTATAATTACTTAATACACGGCGCATGTAAAATTTAGAGAAATTATCTCCGCAATAAAAATTGCTTTTAAAAAGTACAGTAAAACGCGTAAAGTAATATTGAGTAATACATTGCGATTGCGATTAAATAAAGGTGCTCTTTACTTTACACTTTCTGATACCTTTGCAATATAGTTAGTAAATAATTTAGTTTTATTGATGTATTTTATGCTATAAAAATATCGTATTATTGGTTCTAAAGATACCAAAATAGAGCCCTTATTATTTAGTTGATTTGTTGCTATTATAAAACTATTTTTTAATTGTTTCCAATAGGCCTTACAAAATCTCAATGCGAGAGTGTTTTATAATATGGTACCAATTTTGGCTGTATAAATGCTGTATAAACATTGTTACAATGTATTGGTGACTTACACTTTTTTGTAGTTGTTATAAAATACCAAATTGCCAAGTGGGTTATGAATTGCGAAATGATATCTTATTATCCGAAATAGATAACAAGGTACAAGAATAAAAGTTGTAAGGGTTTAACAAAAAAGAATCACTTTTTTAAAAAGAAACATCCTATGTGAGTTATGGTGGGCATACAGGAAGACAAGCCTCTCGGTTACCAAACCGACCGGCAAACCGTAACGTTAGTGGTTGTATTGGCCGGAAGGCTCAGCCTGAACTCTCGTTCTACCGAAAAACTATCAACGCTTGAAATTTTGTTTGCCATTTTACCTTCCAGCATGCATATAAGTAATTTACTGGTACGTATGTACTTAACATATACGCACCGGTAGGTAGTTATTTAAAAAAATTGTTATCTATTGAAAAGGTTATGTAAAATTATCAACAAATGAGGGGATATATATAAATATGTATTTTTAGATAGAAGTTTTACTAATGTATTGATTAAAAATAATGACCATTTGAAACCAAGAAATGCGAGAAAATATAAATCTTCTGAAGAATATTATGAATTGCGAAATTGATTTATTATTATCCAAAAGTGTAAGAATAAAAGTTGTAGGGATTTAACAAATAAAAAATCACTTTTTATCGGAAGGCAAGCCTCCTAAAAAACTGCCATCACTTGAAATTTTGCCTGCCAAATCGTTTTTTCGCAAACAAGTCAAACCGTGTAAGTATGTGTGAAGAGTGGATACAGGTCGTGAGTTAGAACGATGGGAAGCAGTATGGTTGATATAATGTATTCCGTAGTCTTCTGATACAGAAATACTTATTTATGTAAAAAATGATTGACATAAGAATGTAGTATCTTCAAATATTTGATGTTAACTGCCTACAATGTGTTGTGAAAAAAATAAAGACAGTAGATGCATTACGTTCTTTTTGAAATAATGGAAAATATGTTTAACTAATTAAGTGTATAAATTTTCGTCCTTACGCTCATAATTTCTATAACCATACACACACAACGTCAAAAGTCTTGAACTCTCCCTCATTCCTGTTAAAAGCATCTTTTTGTCAGAAAAACCAAATACGTTTATAAAAATATATTATTTTCTGAGTCTTTTTTGTGAAAAAGATGTTCGATAAACTGGGTACTTTTTTAATTTAAAACCAGCAAATGTGTGACATTTTTGACAACATTTATTAAATCAAAACCAAGTAACAAAGCAAGTTCATTACTTGACTAATAGTCGGTATAGCCTACAGCACATTCCAATAGCATATTGACATGTCTGTGCATTGAGATAATCAAGCGGTTAACGATCTTTTACGGAATATTGTTCCATGCCTCTTCTGCCGCTACGACTAACTCATCTGCAGTATGAGGTGGAGGAATATGATTATGAAGGGCTCTAGAAATGAAATTCGACATGTTTTCAATAGGATTCAGGAAGTCAGGAGAGTTGGCTGGCCAATCTAATCTATTGATATGTCCTACTTCGAGTGTTTCTTGACCCCTTTTTGCACAATGTGGTCGAGCGTTGTCGTCCATAAACACAAAACTTTCACCTTATTCATTATGTTGGGGGTAGATAATGGGCGTAATAACTTGTTCGATGTAAATTTGATTGGTCATATTATGTGGCTTGCGAATTAATGGGGTGCGGCGGTTGGACATTATTCGACCCCATAACATTACGGTACTTCCTTCATACGGAGCAACTTCACGGGGAAAATGAAGTGGTTGTTGACGACCTGGTTTTCTCCAGACTCTTTGTAGATTGTCATCAATAACCAGCCCAATTCTGGTTTCGTCTGTAAATAAGACCCACCGCCACTGGAGTAAAAGCCAACTCCTATGCTCTCGCGCCCACTGGAGACGAGCAGCACGATGCCTTGGAAGTAGAGTGGGGACCCATACTCGTCTTCTAGCACGTAAATTTGCGTGTTGATTCGTCTTCGAATAGTAGGTGTCGATATAACACGGCGAAAGGTACCTTCAAAGTGGGCCCTGAGAGCTGAAGCTGAAGATGTGCGGTGTCTACGGGCATATTGCACCAAATGCCGATCCTCCCTTTCATTAGATACTCGAGGACGTCCACTACGTAGTCTGGTTTCCACTGTATCAAATTCTTCATATATGTGTACTGTTCGTACAACAGATGATCTAGGGATGCCCAACATGTTCGATATTTGATGATTAGAATGTCCTGCATCATGTAAAGCAGTCATTATTGCTCGGGTAAACGCAGAAATTTTACGTCCTGACAATATAATGTACAAATATTCAAAGGAACACTTGGCTGAATACACTGCCAAAACTGACCAGATTTGTAAAAACATTGTTAATAAAGTAAAGATTCATGGTCTGCAATTTCTATTCTTCTTTTTGTTCTCTAAGTACATGTACTTTTTTACCACATTAAGAAAAACCACTAGAGTTAATCGAATCATTTTATATACAGGGGGGTCCAAGACTTTTGACGTTGTGTGTAGAAGGGAAGGCGGATTGCGTGCTAGTCCAGTTACCAGTTTAGTGAAGAATCTTCTAATGATTTTAAACGTATACGTTTCCACATTCTGAAGAATCTCGGCAATTCGCGTTAAATAAAAGAACTAATAAAAATATTTCTTCCGCGGAACATATTTTTACATCTAAATAGTACATCAGAACGAGTTGGGAGCGCATAGAGACCTACATAGTATGTCCCTGATTTTGTAAAAGGCCAGTAGTATTCATTTATTAGATGCATGTGATATAACATTTTTTAACCAATGCTTTACCATTTAGAACGTTTCCGCTTTATCTTTGGCTCTCTATACATCAAACCAACTGTCTATTCCTATTAAAGTAAGATTATAGAAAACATGTATATAAAACTATTTTAATATAAAACCCAACGATTAAAAAGTAACGTGCACGTCGAAAGTACAGGTTTAGCCTTTCGGCTTAATGGCCGGCTTGTGTATGGTCACCTTCAAGACTATCAAGAGCTTTAGAAAAATATACCCTGGCACTTATCCTTTATCTTTTACGATTTTCAAGATATTTGTAAATATATTTATTATTAACACCATAGCCATAGCAAGTTGTGAGATGTAGTATCTTTTGAAAAAGTAACGATTGTTATTCTAATATAGAAAGCAAACCCACCGTTTCTAATTAAGAATGCAATTTCGATATCATAATTTTTCCATTTATCTTTAAGCTGTTGTTTCTTTTTTATTTTTTAAAACGAGTTTTGCCTCAATTTCCTATATATTAATGTAGTTAAAAGCATGTTTAAAAGAAAAATTATATGGAGAAGTAAAGTGCATACTCAGAAAAAATAGTTTTTTTAAGTAGTTATATAAATATAACTAATATGAAATTACATCTGGCTGAATATGCGTTATATTTAAGTAAATTGACACACTATTCTATCTTTTTGCATCTATGTATAAATATTTTCTGTCTATGGAGTATAGATATACAGGATGTTCCATTTAAGATCCATCTATTCTTGATGATATAATATGATAAAAAATATTTTAAAAATGTGTACGATTTTTTACAGATTTTCTGTACCTCAGATAATAATGCAGAGAAGAGGAGGGGAAGGGAATCGAGTGATTTAGTGTGATACCTTTTGGGGTTCCAAAAATGTATACATCATTTATAGGATTTTATTTCTATAAATGGTAAAATAAATAAGTTAGTAGGATGATTTTCTCTATGGAAACTGTACATTAAATGATTTAAATTACCAAAAAATTACATCACGTTATACTTAATAAATAAATGTGTGAAGGTTAAAAGTATACTACTGAGAGCTGCTTGACCACAAAATATCCTTGTAAAAAATGAAACAATAGGTAACTCTTTTTTTCTTAACCGATGCAGATGTCTGAATTGTAAAAATTGAGATGGATCTTAATTTTTAAAAGAAATAATTTAAATATCCTTAAGAACAAGATGCCGCACTTTGGTTAAAAACTGTTTACAGGAATAGATATACAGGATGTACTGTTTATCACCTAAAATAATACGTAAATGAGACGAATCGTTTTAGAGTTATTTATAAAAACTTTCTGCCCAGTGGATAAACAAAGTAATTTGTTTTTTTTTAACAGATACTTCAAAAAATTTTTGACTATGTGTGATTTCGCTATTGGTGCTATGTATGGCTTGTAATTAATTCGTGCATATAGTGTGTAGCGTGTTTATGAGTGGATTTAACGAACAAGACTCTACACACTATTCACGAATTAATTACAAATTAGGCATTGCGCATCACGAATTGCGAATATCATGCATAGTTTGTAGCTTAAGCTGGCTACAAACAGTCAAATTAAGCTAATTTAAAAAAAAATAAGTTTTAATAACGGCTTATGCATATTCAAATGATGAAATGGCCAATATGATTTACATTTATGGCCTTGCAGATGGAAATGGTACTGAGGCTAGGCGAATTTATATGGAAAGATTTTCATATCAACCAACTCCAAATCCAAGAATGTCCATACATGTTTTTCAACGTCTTTTGCAGTCAGGCTCATTTCAGAAAGGTTCAATTCCTGAAATACCTTTGAGAGTTAGAACGCCTGATTTGAAAGAAGCTACTCTACACGAAATTGAAAAAGACCCAAATCTTAATGTGAATCATAAATTAGTTTGGCCCGTTCTGAAGCATCAACAGTTATAAGTACCCGTATTACATGTAAAGGGTTCAAGGCTTACTGTCGCAAAAATATCCTGCTCGCCTACAACTTTGCCACTAGATTTTGCAAAAAATTGAAGGAAATATTGACTTTACCACAGGCATATTGTTTACCGACGAAACCAATTTTTCCAGAGATGTTATAATGAACTTCCACAATAAACACGTTTGGTCCGATGAAAACCCTATAATGTAATTTCGATTTCAACATCAGCATTCTTTGAATGTATGGGTGGGTGTTATTGGAAATTCTTTTGTTGGGCCTTGCTTTTTACCAAGAACATTAATCAGTGCCTCCTTCAGACATTTTCTTGAAAACATTTTATCTGAGCCACCTACTTGACGATGTTTCTTATGCGCTGAGACAAATAATGTAGTTCATGCACGACGTTGCTTCCTCACATTTTAATTAGACTGCTCGTGAATTTTGAAATGAAAGATAAACCGATTTTTTTTTAATATTTGACAATGGCTGTTCTAAGACTCCACATTTATATAATAAAAGACCTTTATTTTTAGTCACAGATACGCTCCTGGATTTTTGACTTCTACTTAGGAACACCCTGTATAGTTAAGTTTAATTAAACTATCGTATTTTAACAACTATAATCTGTAGTTTTCTTGTGTCTATGTAATTTTAGGATATTTTAGCCTTTTATTATAAGAAGATTTGTTTTTCTTCTACACTTTAATAAGTATAGAAAAGCACGGTTAAATTAAAAACTTAATTATCAAAATATTGTAACACTTCGACTCAAAATCAAGTATTCTATTACCCCCTACAATTATTGTAACAACTTGCAAGCCACCCTGTATACAGCCATTACAAAATTTAATCAAACACTAGATATTTTTCTTTCAGTGCTAGGAATCGCGAACAATCTTTCTGATTTCAACAGTATAAATGGTAAACCGTTTTCCAATAATTGTTTAAAATGTTTAATTATTCAACTCTCATGAGTACTCACATCAATAGGTCTTAATGAACACGATGTATATGGAATATCAATTAAAATTATGGTTTCCTTGGCCTACATATACCAATTCTAGTTATACCTGGATGAGTATTATGTAAAAATCATACATCAGTGATGTAAGTCTAAAATGTTACAATTTCCTAAAACCACAACTGCTACATATACTAATGATTACAGGTTTGTCAATTGTTAGGAAAATAAGTGCCTAATTATCCAACTGAAATATAGCACATGGTTGTTGACTTAATGCAGAAATAAATATAAATCTCATTGTTGTCAAGCAATTCATATTAGACAGACAATAGACATTTCTACAACTTTTTCGATTTTCGTTATCGATTAATATTATATATGTCATAACTTGTTCGCCATATGTCTATGTGCATTTTATTTATCTGCTTTGATATTGTTTTATAACATGAGAGATATCACATAATATTTGTTTTATTATTACATTAATTAAAACGAAGGATTAATTTGGAATAAACGTCAACATTATGGAAGTTTCTTAATAAACTACTACAAATTTTATATTTATAATATATAATTGTTAATCTTTGGTAATTCAAAAAATTGGCAATTAAAATTAAATTTAAAAACAGGGATACAGCGAAAAAGATACGCACATACAATTTTTCTTTAGTTTTATTGGGTTTTTGCCACACTTCTGAAAAAATAAAGATTAATTAAATAAGCCCTTACGTCAAACGGACCAGTCAAGGGCTATTTTTGAAACCAAGTTTGCCTAACTAAAAAATCTTACACTGAAAAAACAGATAAGTAAAAATTAACAAAAATCACATAACTATCGCGCACTTCCGTATTTTTGACGTTTCGAAAATCTCTCTGTTTTCGTTTTCAGTAAGTATAAAGTAATACGAATTCTAGATATTTTCAAAATGTCTCCTTTATCCTAATATTAATAATAATATACCATCCCTTCCCCATCAGCCATTGATAAAGTTATTTGAAGAGGTTGCAGTACCAGTTGCTTTGAAATAGAAAAATTTGTTAGGCTAATAGAAACAAATTTGGCAAATAGAATACGAGAAAATAAAGCTGTGATAATGTTTAGTGTATTTTGTAATTATCATTATAATATTGACAGTCACACTTATGTCTTATCTAAAGAAACTTTTGAAATTACATCCTTTGTTTTATAAGTTTCTTAGACTTAGGTAATGCATATGTATATGATACAGCGATAATTTTTTATGTACACAAAAGAAATATTTTAGCAACATGTTCGCTTCTCCACTCATTAACAAGCCAACAAATGTATGTTACTAAAATTAATTTATTTTGATATCGAAGTTAATAAGAAAAGTGCTTAAAGCATACTTTATACACTGCGATCTACTAAAGCAAGAGGACAAATTTAAATTTAAGACATATAACGTAATATATTAATAAAAAAATTACATTAAATTTAAAAATGACATATTATAATTATTTAAAATTTCATTACAAAATATGAAATATATTTTTTTCAAAAATACCATAGTCATTTAATTATGACTTGAAAATTGTTGTAGGTACTACTTTTTTCTTTAGTTGAAAATTATGTCTACATTTCAAAAACTTTTAAAGGAACTTGTAACAGCTCTATTAACTAACTTACCTTTGTATTTGTTTTGTTTGCTTACTGCATATAATAGATATATAAAAACACTATAATAGCTCCGAAAAGAAAACTTCTGCTTTCTCGTAAAAACTCAAATTCACAATCCACATACAAGTGAACTTATCTACCGGAAAAAAAAAACAATAAAACTAATTATTAACTTTATCGCCAAGCATGTAAAATTCATAAAAGTACCATTATCCAATAAATTGATTTTAGGTATGTTAACTGTTAAAGATAAATTAATATTTTATCCTCGCCATAATAAATATTTGATTCATGACTAGGATGGTCTGAAGTAATAAAAATAATTACCCACATAAAAATGCACGTGCCAGTAAAATTAAATGTTGTGCACAATTAAATCATGCAAAAAGAGTAACACAAGTCGTGGTTAAAAATATTAAATATGTTGGGTTGCTTAAAAGAGGTACTTACTTTTTAAGAAGTTAATCCAAAAATTCGCTACACTTTCGAATTATTCTGAAATAGAAAATTGAACATTCCAAACTACAGCGACCACAATTCGCAAAAATTTTCTTTCCACGCGAAAAATTTGAAATCTGCAACACTCCGGCACTTCGAAAGAGAAATTCCTTTTTGCCCGATTGTTACGAAATAGAAATAGGTAATAACAGCAATTACTTCATTCATTTATTTATCAGAGTTTACCCACTAACACGATAGTACACATTCATGGGCGACATGTAAAGGTACCGACAGATTGGCGCGTTACCATCGCACTAGGTAGTACCACCTGTAACAGTGACAGTATATAAGATATATATGTATAAACATTAACAGATTTCACATTTATTATCGCAGATAGTGGCGAAATAAGCGTGTCGCAGGTAAATTGGTGGGAATGACTGGCTTCTGAGGCTGCGGTGTTATCGACAGTGAGGAAATAGGAATTAGAACAAAGCCGGACACTTCTAATTTCTTTAGATTAGTCTCTTCAGGGACTACAATATTTGCATTGCAAGCCAACCTTCCTAATTATTATTTTTGGGGAGCAAACTATCATTCTTAATCCCACAAACATGCAAAAAGGTTGTCAGATTTTGAAAGGTGTTGCACAATAATACATTTTTTCTCCAATCGTCACAAAACTATAACATTTTTTGACTGTCAGGAGTCAGTAAGTTTGACATTTTCCTTGCTGGAAAAAAATGGTATGTTAGCAACAGAAGGATTCACTTTGAATTCTAGGAGCTAAAGTTGTCACTTTTAATCTAAGGATTAAAATTAACAATTAATTGGGAGATTTCGGTTGGAGAAAAAATAACATGTTATATTCAGATTAAAAGTGACATTTTTAATTCTAATATAGTAATATACTATTTTCATTTTCTCTCTTATGAAAGTATATTTTTTTGTTTTAAAGAGGCAAACACAAGTGAAACATGCTAGATTATCAGTTGCTAAGGATGAAAAACTTTCATGTCCTGTCAAATTATTAATGTTATAGAGTGGAACTTCAAAGCTCAAAATTACAATAATTGTCGTATGTTTCTCAAATATTTAACGGCAAATGTTGACTTATTTGTCGATTTCCGGAATATGATCATTAAATTATGTTTCTGAATATTTGATTTGCTGAATAGATATCAATTTTTCAGGCATGATTTTATTAGCAGCTTCTAGCAATGACCCATGAGATCTGATCTATATCTGCATTTTTAGGATTGCTTCCTCAGGTGGCCCCTTTAAGTTGGGTCAAATATCTAACTATAAAAATTATTATATATATTAAAATTATTTGAAATTAAATATCGACAATGACAAAAGTGACATTAGCCTGTCAATGAATTTTAAATTAAATATGACAAATATCTACTTAAATAATATTTACCCTTTATGTAAAAATTTTTAAAATGATTTTTATAGAATATAATCAATTAAAATTTTGCCAATACGGTTTTCCCAATCATAATATACAAATTTACTACTACAAAGGAAGTTGTGTCCAGAACTATTTCTATAATGGCCCCATTTTTTTTTTAGAAATTTAATACGAAAAACCCATAGTTGATCATTTTGTTATATTTTAATTTAATATCTAATCATCTAAAATTTCAATAAAGGAGTTTTCTAAATACTTTGTTTCACACATTTCCAAATTTGGTTAGATTTCATACCAACAGACGCAAAAACTGTGTAATCTCATAAATGAAATTATTGTATTTCTGAAATAGTTCGTTTTTGCAGAATGATATATTTTAATATAAAAACTTTTTTTCATACCTAGGAAAATTTTGATATTTTCCATAGAAGTCGAAATTTAGTATGAAGTAAATACTGATTATGCAGGTTGTTTCTTAAGTAGAAGGCAATGCCAGGGAAATATTCTGTAGATGAAAATAAGGGTTTTTTGTTATATAAATCTGGAGTACTAGGACAGCCATTGTCCAGCTACAGCGACTCAAAAATTAAAAAAAAATCAGTTTTAATTTCTAAATCGCTTGCGAGAATTTGACCAAATGCGGTGTGCAAGTTTAGTATGACAGTGGGTATGAAACAAAAATTACCAGCTTTAGAAACTTACCAGTGGCGGTGGTGAATATATACCCTGTATAATGTTACAAATGAAATAGGTCATCATATGCGCTCGTATGCGCCATTATATTATCTTCACTTGTTGTTTCTTTATACTTTTTATATTCCAAACCAATTAACAACAAAATTGATTTATTTGATCCAGTGCATTTTTACACCGTTACTTAAATTACTTAAACATATCTTGAAGACGCCATGCAAAACAATAATAATAATAAGCCGTCCTCTTATTTAATATTGTGTATTGTCAAATTAAGTTTTAATAATGGCTTATGCATATTCAAATGCTGAAATTGCCAATATGGTTTACATGTATGGCCTCGCAGATGGAAATGGTACTAAGGCTAGACGAATTTATATGGAAAGATTTCCAAATCATCCAATTCCAAATCCAAGAATGTTCAGAAATGTTTTTCAACGTCTTTTGGAGTCACGCTATTTTAGTAACGTCAAATTCCTGGAAGATCTTTAAGTGTAAGAACGCCTGAGTTGGAAGAAGCTATTCTACACGAAATTGAAGAAGACTCAAATACTAGTATTAGGAAAATCGCTGCAAATCTTAATATGAATCATAAATTAGTTTCTTCCGCCTTGAAGTATCAACAGTTATACCCGTATCACATACAGAGGGTGCAAGCTTTACTGCCGCAAGTCTATCCTACTCGTCTACAATTTTACCATGATTTTGCAAAAAAAAATTGAACAAAAAGTTGACTTTATCGTTGGTATATTGTTTACCGATGAAGCTAATACAGAGATGCTATAATGAACTTCTACAATAAACACGTTTGGTCTGACGAAAACTGTAATGTCATAATGGAAACTTGATTTCAACATCAATATTCTTTGAATGTATGGGTGGGTATTTTTGCAAATTTTCTTGTTGGACCTTACTTTTTACCAATACCTTTATCCGGTGTCTCCCTCCTACAGACATTTACGCTAAGACAAAGAATGTGGTTTACGCACGACGGAGCTTTCCCACTTTTTAGTTTGACTGCTCGTAAATGATTGGGTAATAACGTGATTGGACGAGCCACTCAAGAACCAGGTCAACCTTGGCCACCCAGATTACCCGATATAAACCCCACTGATTTCTTTGTTTGAAGACACTAGTTTACAAGGTTCACATTAAATCTGAGGAGCAGTTACGTCAGCAAATTATAACTGGTTGTGATGTAATAAGAGCTAATCATGGACATTTTGCACGTGTTCGAGCAAGAAGTTTAAGAAGATCTGAAACATGTATTTTGACTGAAGATAGCCATTTCCTACACTTAATAATAAAAATAATATCTCTCCCCTCATTCTAATCACGAGGATTAGCCCAGAAGTCGAAGACTTGTGCGGGAGAGGGGGTGACATATTATTATTAAGCAGGCCGCATTTGCGCCCAGGAACGACCTACGTTGGTAGGCCCTAACCACCATTCAGTGCAGGAAGGAGGGAAACCTGGAAAACCTCATTAATTAGGGGGGTAGTCAAATGTCAACCGGTATCAATCTCTCACATTGACCCAAGCCAACATTCTTCCACCCTACCATACCCGCAGAGAGGGTGCCAATATCTCCACGAATATAGCTTATATACGTTCTACCGGCTGCGGGGGTCGAACCCACAGCGATCCAGTCACCTCGATTCAAGTACTGACGCCTTAAACCGCGCAACCACTGACCGATCCGACTTGTTATAATAAATCACAGAAAAGTAATTCCATTGTTAATTAATTATTTTCTTATTATTCTAAGTAATGTAATGAGTATCGTAAAAATGTACTTGATCAAATAAATCACGTTTGTTGTTAATTGGTTTGAAATACAAAAAAGTGTAAGGAAAGTGTTTCTTACCTACTGTTATACTAAATATCAGCGCCGAATTTGGTTAAATTATCTCACGCGGTTTAGAAATTAAAAACTGATTATATTTTTTAAATTGTTTGCACGCTGTAACTGAACAATGGCAGTTCTAATACTCCACAGTTATATAACAAAAAACCATTTATTTTTGGACACAGAATATGCCCATGGATTTTTGACCTCTACTAAAGAAACACCCGGTATGCCGGTTTTAGCTTCTCATAATTCTGAAATAAAATAATATTTACATAAAATAATCATAATGTTTACATCTAGATTTACTAAAATAATTTGCATATTTTTTGCGGTATTAGATTCATAGAAAAGTAGTAACTTAATGAATTGCAAATGTATTCAGGCATCAAATTCTATGTTTTGTTTCGGTGATGCGTCAGTTCCAGAAATGACGTGTATAATAGCTAAATAAAAAAATAAACGCTCCCACATAGCATTCCAGTGTGCACTCTAAAGCTGAAGGATAACTGGATCATTGTTTCATTCTTAAACGGCGGAACATCCCTGAAATAACCTTCCTTTGTATACACTATTTTTTAATTTTGCTTTAAGTATTATCCTAGTGCAGTCTGTTTATCATAGCAGTGCAATATGTTTAAATATACGGGGTGTTTTTATATTATGTAGCAAAAATGGTACCAGTGAATGTAGAGCCAAAGTCAAATGTCAACCGGTATCAATGTCTCACATTGACCCAAGCCAACATTCTTCCACTCTACCATACCCGCAGAGAGGGTGCCAATCTCTCCAGGAATATAGCTTATATACGGTCTACCGGCTGCGGGAGTCGAACCCACAGCGATCCAGTCACCTCGATTCAAGTACTGACGCCTTAAACCGCGCGACCACTGACCGATCCGCCGATCCGAAATACAAAATTAAATTTATAGAATAATTTCCATTTTGGTGCAAGCATAAATAAACATAAACTGAAATTATGTTGGTTGACATATTGAAACAAATATTTCATGAGTATTTTCTTCCAACCATGAATGAACATTATGAAGATTTACTGCACCTACTCTGGGAAAATTTACTTCATCGATGAATAGTATATTCATTACGAAATTTAAGTCATGCCTGGAAATGTTAATGTACCATTGACAAAAATCCACGCGATTAGGTGAACAGCTCATTCAATTCTTGCACGGGTTGATGGTGAAAAGGGTATAACAAATTTTCATGAGTTACATTCCACACAAGACTGTGAGAAACTTACAGGTGTTTTGACACCTGTCTTGTGCTTGTACCACAGTCTTGTTCTATATCACAAACCTAGAAAAAATATAGACTGCGTCGGTTCATGATATAGATCACGTGACAGGTGCCGCGTTTCTAGGGACCTTAGGTCCAAAAAATGGATATTTTATTTGCTTTATGTTGGCGGTTGTGCAAACATGATGGCTGCATTGCAATCTGAAATGAACTAATTTGCTGTCATTTTAAATGTCAATAAAGAATGTGACCAATCGCAGTAAACAAATGAGCTTCACGCTACAATACAACCAACGTAAATTGGCATAAAAACCAAGTTTTAGCGATTCTAGACCTTTTAGGGCAGCCATGAATTTGCGGTCGCCGGCAATATGACACTGGCACAGTCTATATTTTTTCTAGGTTTGTGTTCTATATGTTCCAGTATAGCTTCCTTAGTTTCAACAGTTCAGATATTATGCCTGCTTGTCTATGAAGAATTGGTCGGTTTGGATATCTTTGGTGGTATAATCTTACTGCAGCGTTACTATTTTTCCTGGATCCGAAAAACACTTGGAGCATGTCGACATAATCGTCATTGGTATAAATATTATTTGCCATCATTATTCTGATAATTAATTAATCAATTGGTATTAATTATTGCTTGACAGAAAGTGTCAATTTATTAATATGGTAAATAACAATTTATTTATTATGACATCCGCCTACTTTATTTTTACAAATTTTCGCAATTACCCCTTTAGTAAATGATGAAGCATCTATTTTTTTTAATAGAAAACTATCGGTTTTATCCAAAAATTACAAGAGGTAAAAAAGTTGACAATAAATATTTTTAAATAAATTTGCGTTATATAAAAAATTTCTTATAAAATATTACAATGGGGTTGACTGTTTCACTCCATTATAAAATACGGCAATGATTGAAAAAATATTGAAAAGGTGTCTGTTTATTGGTAGGATGCTCATACCAAGTTTCGTGACTCTAGCATTCCCGATGTTAAAGAAAAAAAACTTAAAATTTGAATTTCAATCCTCTCCTTTAAGATAGTATATCGTCTCAGGGGTGCAACTTTCATATAAGGTATTTTTACTTCCATCCTCTTATTTTTGGCTCTACATTTATTGGTACCATTTTGCTACTTCATCTAAAAACACCCTACATTCCTAATAATATAGTGACTCATTTTATAAATCCGCTCAAAATTGATAGCAATCTACACAAAGACAAATACAAATCGTCGATAAATTCTTCGTATAAAATTGTGTACAATATTTTTCTGACAACGCAAGAAAAATTAAAAACATAAATACTTTATTTTTCTAAACACAAATTAATAACAATTTTTAATAAGAAGCTGTATGAAATTTATTATACCCGCTGAAATATTTTATTTAGGCTTTTTGCTATTAAAACTATTTAGTAATTGTATTGTTACAATTACAAAAATTTATAGAATGACACAATGTATGTGTGCTTAAAATGTAGAATAACAATTGTTCTTGAACCAACTGTACAATTTCTACTTCACTTGGAATAGGTGGTCCTGTTTTGTTGATGGTGGATTTATAGCATTCAAAATGCCATTTGAAATTTCCATTTTATTTATTATAGATTCGTCAATGTAAATTTCTGCCATAGCGGTCGATTTCCATCCTCCTTGTCATTTAAGTGTCATTATGTCACCACTTGCGTCCACAAGAATTGTAGGTGATGATCTCTGAAAGTGACTAGTAAATAATTCAGGATCTTGTAATTTTAATATATTATGTTTGGTATATTTCCGAATTTGTTGACACCTACCGCTTGCTTGGTGCATATCCCTTTCTGATAGTTTATGAAAAAAACGGAAGTCGATTTAAGATTAGCGCATATTTCTTTAAAATTTCGTGAAATTAGCCCATTAACGTGAATGCTCTTGGTTGCTTTGTTTTAGTATCCGGCATTTTAATAATAGTTGCCGATCCAAGGTTATCTATATTTTTTACTTTAAGTTGAGATAATTCTTACTTCCGACAAACTCCAGAAATATTAACAATTATATCCACTTTAGTAAACAAATGCTGGATCGTCAGAAGCTTCATGAAAAAATTTGTTAACTTGTTCGGTGGTAAATTTTTTTATCTCTTTTGATATGTAGCCGTAAGATTTGCGTTTCAGCAGTGCTTTCAAGTTGAAATATTTGGTTATATTGACGTCATGATAAATGCTAAAAGTACTTCGTAGCATAGAATATTGGGTCCATAAGCTATTTGGTTTAATTTCTTCAGATTAACTCAACTACATAACCCGTTAAAACATTTTCAAAAAATGAACAAAATACCTTCTTATCCGCTCTCCATTTCATAAAATTCTTTTAACCACTTTTGCATCTTATATGAGATTTTTGGGTAACAAATCCAGTGATTAATTTTTAGCTGATTGAACTATTAACGACGGAGTACAATCTGTGGAATCACTGCAATCCATATTCATTATATAATGCTTTTTACTTACTTGGATCGCTTTCATATCAAATAATCAATAATAAATAATTAAATATTATGTCGTTTTGACATGGCAAACGTATTTATAATATTTAGGTAAATGGAAACAAAGCGCAAGCGGCAGCCAATCTGTTCCAGTAGCAGAACACACCCTATTTGGAAACAAGATTTGACGAAAATGTGTTAAAGTTTTCATACGACATTTAAATTGATTACCACGTAAACGTTCATCCAGATTTAACCCAATTAAGTCCACAAAAATTAAACTATGATTTATTAGAAGTTTGTATACTTAAATAAAATCACCACCCAGATGCCCCGCATTGGTATAAGTAATTTTCAAATAATCTAAACGGTGATGCTATGGAAGTGATCTGAATTTGGGCATGCATTTCGTGAATCTTTACGCCCTCTATGACAAAATGTTTACGCAGTGTTCTAGATGCGCATGAATATAAGTTTTATTATAATTTTAAAAAGACCTAATAATTTGAATTCTGGAAACACCGCTTTAGGAGAAAATATACAGAGTTGCCTTTTTTCAGAGTGGCGGGAATATGTTCTGACCAAGTGAGACTGGAATTAAATAGCACATCTAAATCAGTCTATCTATTAAGAGTTGTTACAGGTTGACCTTGATTGAAAGTATCTGTTAACTTGGAATTACGTCTACCCATATGTAAAACAGTACACTTATTCTCGATGGAAATAGCATTTTCTTGTAGGATTTGTTGATCTTGCACTGCATTTCCTAATATCAGTGCAGGTCACCCTTATATACCAAAAATAGAACTGGTCCCAAGACGGAACCTTGTGGATCTCCGGAAAGAACTACTGAATGACAACTTGTCTAACAATTTTTACCATATACAAGTAGTCATTTTTAAATAAGACATCTATTGAAAAAAAAAACTTTAGAGAAAACGACGACAAAATAATTGTCGAGTGGTACAAATAGTTTTGAAATTAATGTATAACTTTTTTCATGCCTTGTAGAGTGCACAGAAACAATATTTAATTAAAGATACAGATCAATCACTCTATTTCATACACTATGTGACACAGAAAGTTAAACACATTTGAATCCAATCAACCATTGCGGATTTATTTACAAAACTATGTTTGGTAGTTCACTTTCGTTACTATGTAACTTTTTTACTAAGCATTTCTCGACTCATATTTACGAGAAATGTAATATGACCTATCTTATTTCCATTTGGCATGCAATCGATACATCTTCATTTGTTTTAGATCCAAGAACAGTTATTTCAATATTTTAATTTGAAGTTTCGACAACATTCAGTCAACCATTTACGTATTCTTCCTACAAAGTATTTAGCAAACTGCATGAGTATGCTAATCTAGTATTATCCAGTGGCGTACCTTTAACAGGAATTAGCCGGGTGCTACTGTTTTTCCGTTTGTGGTTGCGGTGAAGATAGATGTCGAATGCGTGCGAACATAAGATGAAACGTCTATTACTCATCCGTGGTTTTTATGTTCGCAATAGAAACATATTCGTATCCACTGGGTACTATTCAATTATTCATAACTTAAATCGTTACTTAATAATAATTAGTAAACGTAATGTGTACACTACTTGGAACTAATTATGACTTGTGCAATATAGATTTCCAACTTCACTGGTTTGGCTTTAACTGAATGACGTTGCTTGATTGTTGAAATATGTTTCTCTTAGAATACAAACAAGGAAGGAAGTATTAAGAAATATCTGTAACAGAATAAAATGCATGCTTTCCTTATAGGAATAAAATTGTCATACAGGATGTTACTGAAATAGATGCGTATTGCATCAGCTGAGCAACACAGTTTAGAGATTATTGAAGAGAATCCCCTAATAAGTACCAGGCAACTCTCTCAATAAATACAAGGCATGCCCCAATCAACAGTGCAACGTATCTTACACGGGATTAGAAAACGTAGTTAAATTTATGGTACTACTTTTAGAACCGTCTTGTAACAAAAGAGGTATGTAGCAAATTCATTTTGCACAGCTCATATGTAGGTATCTCCAAAGATACTACAATTACATTTCTTAAAATTCTTGTCATTGTTTTGTGTGATATCAATTAATAAAATAAAATTTTCACAATAGGACGACCTTGGGATTGTAAGACCTGGAGACCCTGTATATGAACCGATTACAGCTGGTGTTCGTCAAATGTTTTCCATATTTTGTGACAAGAAATGAAATAATACATGTTTCACGCCATTCTGGAATTAAGGGAAGGTAGCAAAAGGGCTACAGCACTTAGGCCCCATTGGGCCCCTTGTACCTCCTCCCATTAGGAGGAGATCGGTCCACCTGAGCCGCCAGCCAGCCTAATAAAGAAAAAAAGGTGGTGACGTTGCTCAGGGGGATCTCTCTAATGTAGGCCTTAGAAGGCCATCGATCTCCCAACACGGACTCTCTTATTGACGAGATGGCAGTGCACTCACAGAGTGCATGGAGTATTGCCTCGTATTCCCCTTCGCAACCCCTACAAAGAGGTGTATCCCACTTCCTCATGTAATAAAGGTGCTTTCTTAGCCAGCAATGCCCAGTTTGAATACCTGTTACCAGACGAAGGTTTGTCCTAGACATAGCCATGTACTTTTTGGCTGTATCCTTGCAGGGGTACTCTAGGAACTCCCTAGCAAAACAGCCATTTGTTTCATCTCAACGTTTCATAAACTCTTTATGGGTGTATTCTTTGATAATTTCAACAAATGCTGACAACGGAAGCATACTAGAGGGACCAGCTCCAAAAATATTCAGACCCGATCATGCACTCCTAGCCGACTTGTCAGCTACTTTATTGCCATTGCACCGGTGTCCCTTTACCCAGCATACTGATACGCTGTTGTTAGCTGAGGCCACTACTAGTGCCTGATGGCATTCCCATGCTGATCTAGTTGTTATCTTATGATTACGTAAGATCAGTAGTGATTGTCTACTATCTGTGTAGATTCTAATGATTTTGCCCGTTGTATGTCTACGGGCAATTTCTTTGGCGGCTATGGTTATACCTGCTAATTCCGTTTGTACTACGGTAGCATGCCTATCCATTGCCCACTGATAACGAATATGCAAGGATCTGGAATAAATCCCACATCCTGCACCTTCCTTCTTTTTTGACCCGTCTGTGTAGATGTTGATAACATCTTCACTGGCGGTCTCTTCATTCCTGATAAGTACCGTGTAGGGTCTGTCAAACACAAACTTGGGAAATGCTATCAGTGTCTGCCTGCAAAAGGGGCATCTTTCTGACGACCCCACTTCACAGGCGACTCCTAGCTTCTCCACATCCTGCATCAGGTGTAATACCAGTATTTTTGAGGCGAAGCATAGTTGTCGCAGCTACTTCTCTTAAATAAATATCCAGAGGTGGTAGACATAGCATCACCTCATGTCTCACACCATATGCACCATATTCATCGCAGTGTAACAACATTGTTATTACATTTTTAAATAAAAATTACATCATAATCTAAGAATTTTTTCTAGTCTTTATTTAGTTAATTCTTATTTATACTCCAGTTTTGTTAATATTTATTCATTTAAGTATTATCAATTTTAGTGTTACATTAAAAGGATTATAATATTTTTCGGTTGTATCCCGATTTAACTAATAATAGTCTTGATTTGTTTATCTGTGGCAAACATATGATAGGTATTTTATTGTGATATGGTACTTTATTTGTCACATGGTGGTTCATAC
Organism: Monochamus saltuarius; assembly: GCA_025584915.1. Taxonomy (NCBI): domain Eukaryota; kingdom Metazoa; phylum Arthropoda; class Insecta; order Coleoptera; family Cerambycidae; genus Monochamus; species Monochamus saltuarius. The sequence goes on along the minus strand of CM046724.1, from coordinate 20,595,337 downwards.
AAAATGTACTACTTAATTTAAGTATTTCTATTTAAATTTTTATTTAACTAGATTTCTTTTAAATAAATTATATGTAAATAAATCTACATCTTTTATATATCGTTTTGAGTATACTTAATAATGATAAAATCATACAACAATATTTTTAATTCTTGTTGGTTAACGAGAATTTAATATAGATTTAATAAATCTTCGAATTTCTTAATATAAAATTGAAAAACTGTAAAAAAAACCCATATGGTTTAATGACAAATAAATATTGGAAGCGTGAAAACTTTTAATATAGATGCCTATGTAATTCCAACTTTAATATATTCAAACCATTCCAAGCAAATATGCAAACATATATATGTAGGCATAATTAGTGTGCATTTTTTAAAACTACTTATTTTTGTTGTTGAGTTATCATCAAATGAGGTACTCTAATAGATATGGCGGTTTTAGTATCAAATAGTTGAGTATGGTATAGTTCCAATAAAAATAAGTACTTACATATATTTTATTATTAATTTTTCTTATTAAAAAATAGTTGTAATTTACAAAAATCCAATTATTTTTAGAGGAGAGAAATAAAAATTTCTTTCTAATTTTGACGTCACTAGTAGAGGGCGTCACTTATGACACATCATACTTCTCTTAAATGACATAACTTTTTTGCGACTTGGTGTATCCATCTGACTATTGAGACAATTGATTTTTCTACCTTTTATTTCTGAAAAAGGTATACCTTGTTAAAGTCGTTAGGAATAACCGTTTTCGAAATAATCCTATTTGAAATATTCAGTACACCGAGTAAAAACTGTTTTGGTTTCAGGTAAAGTGCCATCTTCCCTGATAATAAAGCGAAATATTACTTTAAATTCAGAATGGTAAATAATGCCGGTGCAAAATTTGAAGAAGATCGGCAAGGTTTAATGAAACCGTTATCTATAGATTTTCAACAATGGTTTCGACAATCAGAGATTTTATCAAAGCAGGCCGATCTTCTTGAAATTTTGCACATTTTATTATTTACCATTCTGTATAACTTTTTACTGTATTTTCAGCGGAAATGGCGCTTTACCTAAAACCAGAGCAGTCTTTATTTGGGCACATACTATTTCAAATAGGATTATCAGAAAAAACATGGTAGACAAATCAATTATTGTCTGAATAGTCAGATGAATACACTGAGCCGTAAAAGTTCTGCTAATTAAAAGAAGGATGATGTGTCGTAAGTGGCGCCCTGTACTAGTGACGTCAAAATTAGAAACGAACTTGGATAATTCAAAATTCATATTAATAAATTCTGTAAATATTTTAGATTTCAAATCATATAATATTTAATAGCATACATTTAGAATCTGAAGTAAACAAATTATTTGTAATATTTATGAAATGTTGGCGGATGTAAACTAAACTACGTAGATTCAAAACAAGCACAATATTTTGTTTGTTCTCTTCATAGCAAAGAGTTTTTGTTTAAAAAAATTCCATGTCTATGCAAATTTCTCTTATGTATATATCTAGTTATGGGATGAACTCGAAGAATCACCTAAAAGTCGTTTCAAGGATGTTATGCTGTGTTTAACGACAGTTCAACATTAATCATTATAATGGAAAAATAATTGATAAATTTATATATATTGTTATGTTATGAAATTTTTGTTGGGCGCCAATTAATATTTGTGTTGAAATTGTATTTGTGTTTCTGTAATGTTTTGTGTTTGTGTATTTTGTGTATAAAAGAAAATTGTATTTATTGGACTACAAACCTGTATCTTATATATTTTTTATGCTTATTCAATTACCCTGGCTGCTTGGAGAACATAGACTCTGGTAGTCGGTTCGCTCGTCAAGTCAAATCTTTTTAACACACTGTATCTTACTTTCAAATAAATATCAATTTAAAATGGACAATTTTTATTTCATAAGATATTTGTTTACTACTTATTCAAGAATATTTAACGTTTTATGAACATTTAATTAATAGGTAACATATAAATTTTATTTTAAAGGCATTTGTGTATTAAAAGTTGCCTATCTTTAATATTTTAAATTTCTTAATAGGATACAACATTCTTAAAATCCGTGATTCTATGGTATTCTGCTAGTGTATGTTCATTGATGGTAATGTATTATATTTACAAATCATAACTTTTTGACAGATGTTCCACTAAATAACGAATTTTAATATATTAAATAGAAAAGTAAAGATTATTAATTATACTAAGGTAAGTAACTTATTGTTTTAATAAGTTTTAGAGTCTGTGACTGTCTATTTTGTGAATTTAATAGCTAGCTAGCGTTTATTTTCTCTGATATAATTTACGTAAATTTCTGTGAATTTATGTGCACATAAAATACCTTTCTGTAGTTGATTTTCTTTTTATAAGACTTCGACTGGAAATCCTTTGGAACTCCCTCTGAACTGGTGATTGGGCTGCAGATGATTGGTTTTCCCACTATATGGTACTGCCAAATTTCTGTCTTGGATCTGGATCTCTGTTTATATTGTTGTTCGACACTTTTCTTGCAACGTGAGTATTACTTTTGACTATTATTTGGACTTTTTCTTGCTAATTTCTAAATTTTATGGAACCTCTGTTCAAAAAACCGACGCTGCCCGTTCTTACATTCTTTCGTCTCTAATCAACAAACTTTTGTTTTTCCACTCTTTTTCTACCAATTTGATAACTTGATGCCTTGTTGTAAAATTTGCACACATATTATGGTCCATACATATGATCTTATATAGTTTTTCGATGCACTGTTTTTATGTTTTCACTCCACTACTTAAAACTATGACAAAATTTTTAATGTTATTACAATTTTCCTTATATCTAATTATTAAATATTCTTCAATATTACTCTTTTATGTACATTGTTATATCCCTTGTGAAGCCAACTTTAGACTTGACATTTGTCCCTGTCTATGATATTTATTTGACATTTCTAAATATTTTACTAATTTTATTTATTTAAATTACTAATATTTTAATTATCTTCACTTGACTTATGTTGATATGTGTATGATGTTATTAAATGATCTTTTCTTTTTCTTTCTATATACTTTAATCTTGGTTTAAGTCCTTTTTTGTTTATGTACTATACAAAAATGTGATATCATGTCCCAATATTTAATGAATTTTAACTATATTTTATTTCAAAAATGGTAATTTATTTAATTTACTCTACAATAACTGTTTATATGCTCTGCATTGTCAATTTTAATATTATTTTGTATAATTCTACTATGTTTTAATTTTTATAACAACAATAATTTCTATTCTATTTTATGGTTTTTCAAAATAAACATGTAAATTCTCATAAGTATTGAAGCTGATTTTTCATATTGTCTCAATTTTCCCAAAATTCAATTGGAAATTTTATTTCCCAAGAAAATTTTCAATTTAATTTTTTTTTTTTTTTTTTTTATATGATTAGTATGATATTTTAATTTTATTTGTCCTAAATTATATTTAGTCTTTGTAGTATGGGTGTAGTTGTGTCACGTTGTATATGCCTTTTGTTCTGTCTGAGTCTATGTATTTTAGTTCGTAGCTGTTAGTTCCGTTTGTCGTGTTAATCATATAAGGTCCGTCATATGGTAGCATTAACTTTGCACATCGGTTGTCTCTTCTATTTGGAACCCTTAGTGTTTTCACAATAACCAAATCTCCTTTTTCATATTTTATTAAATTTTTCTTTGTCTTTGTCATACGTCTATGGTATTTGTCAGCGGCTCGTTGTAGTCGTTCGTTCACTTTTTGAATAATGTCATTGTACTGAGTGTTTGTTGTTATCGTCCACGGTCTGTCAGGTTGCTCGTTTTTGAATATTGTGATGGGGCTTTGGTCTGTCACGTTGTTTGGTATGTGATTTAAATATTTTTCAACGTCTGTCAAATAATCTTCCCAAAGTGGTTGTTCGTCAAATACTAGCATACGTAGGTACTTAGATACCTCCTTTACGTATCTCTCGGCAGGATTAGCCTGTGGATGACGTATACTAGTATAGTGTAGTCTTGTCTGTCTTTGTCTAAAATAATTTTGTATTCTGTCATTCCTAAAATATGTAGCATTGTCAAGTATACATTCATCGTATTGTCCTTCTTCTTGTACGTATCGGTTTAGTAAGTGTATAACTGTTTTCGTGTTTGTCTTTCTACAAGGGTAGATTCTCACGTACTTTGAAAAAATCAACAATTAGAAAAATATGTCTACTACCCTTGTAGCTTGTGATGAGGTTGCTTATAAAGTCTATTGCAATTTTATGTCTAGGTCTAGTCGCTCTTATTGATTTCGGCTGTCCGTCGTAATGTCGGTTTTTGTCTTTTGCTAGTTGGCATATATGGCATGTCTGTATAATATTTTTCGTAATTTGTCGGTCTTGTTTGTTATAGTATGTTTCTCTGTAAATTTTCCATGTCTTGTCAATCCCTACATGTCCATAGTCATGATGTATTCGTCTTACTATTTCCTTCGTCAGTTCATTTGTAATGGCATATAACTCTGTTTCTTTAATTTTCTTTATATAAATTTGATCTTTTACTGTGAATTTCTTCTTGTCATTGTCTGTTAATTTTTGCTGGTCTTGTAATATCGTTGCGTTTGAAAACAGTCCGTCATTATCTTTTAAAACATTTACTCCAATTTTGATTATATTTCTATCATCCTGTCTTTCATCCATCCTTGTCAGTGCGTCAGCTAATATGTTAGTCTTTCCCGGTATGTACTGTATGTCAAAATTGTATTCGTTTAATAGTAGTGCCCATCTGTGTATCCTGTTGTTTCCGTATTTGTTGTTAAGTATCGATGTCAATGCCTGGTTGTCTGTCTGTACTATGAATTTATTTCCTAACAAGTAAAATCTCATTTTGGTTATCGTGAAAATAATACTAGCAAGTTCTAGTTCCGATACGCTATAGTTTCTTTCATGCTTCTTTGTTACCCTCGATGTGAAAGAAATTGGTACCTCTATGTCGTCTTGTGTCTGTAGTAATACTCCTGCCAGTCTGTGTATAGAAGCGTCCGTTCGTATAGTAAAAGGTAAGTTATAGTTTGGGTGGTAAATTTTAAGTTTATCTATTATAATGTCTTTAAGATCGTCAAATGCTTTCTGTTGTGTTTCTGTCCATGTCCATCGTACGTTTTTCTTTAATAATTCTATTAGTGGTAATTCAAAAGCAGTCAAGTCTGGTATAAGTCTTTTAAAATAATTTATCATCCCCAAAAATCCCTTAATGTTTTTAAATTGTTCGGTCTTTTAAATTGTTTTATCGTTTGTATTCTGTCCTCGTCCATTTGAATTCCCGTCTGATTAATTTGATATCCCAAATACGTTACTTGTTGTTTGTAAAATTGGCATTTGTCTATGTTGAGTTTGAGTCCGTTCTTGTCTAGTTCATACAGTACTATGTCTAAGTGTTTTCGGTGATTGTCAATGTTGTCTGAGTATATTAGTATATCGTCAATATAATGTAGAACAAATTTATCATATTTATTAAGAATGTTATGTAGGCACGCACAAGAGCAGAGCATGAACTTTGCAAGCCAAACGGAGTTGTGTTGAAGTGATATATTTCCCCATCCACTGTAAATCCTGTATATTTTCTAGATTCTTCATCTAACGGTATGAGCCAAAAACTATGTTTTAAATCTAATTTTGAAAAAATTTTAGCATTTGTTATTCTCACTAGAATAGCGTCCACCATTAATGGTGCCTCATATTGGGGACCAGTGTACTTATTAATAGTCCTCGCGTCAAGACATATTCTGATCTCTCCACTCTTTTGTGTTACTATTACCAGCGGATTTATATATGGTGTATTGCTTCTTTCAATTATTCCATCTTTTAATAATTTGCCAATTTCAATCTTAACTTTTTCTTTATGCATATATGGTATGGGATATGTTTTTGCTTTAAAATTCGTAATATCTCTAACCTCTAATCTATGTACATAACTCTCAGCTACTCTCATTTCATTTGACACTAACCTCTCATATTTTCTTAACGCTGCTCTTACCTCACTTTCATAATTATCATCTACATTTATTTTAATTTTATTAATATCAAATATTTCATCATCTACCTCATCATCATAATAATTATCATTCCCACAAAAATACATTTCCTTTTCATTCCTACCTTCATCAAAACCTACTTTACCTTGTTCACTTCCTTCTATGTACATAAATTCATCCCTATCTTTTTTAAATTCAACCCATATATCATCTATGCATAATTTTCTTGCCTCATAATCTATTTTAGCTTTGTATTTGTTTAAATAATCAGAACCTATCACTATATCCATTGGCATGTTTGGCACGATTAAAAGTTGAAATAATACATTTTTTTCATTAAATTTTAAATTGATATTTAGCATTTTATTTACATCATATAGTTTCTTTTGGTTAGGACCTATTAATGTTACTCTATTCACCTTTATAATATGTTTATTCAATTGAGGAAATTTATCTAAAATATTTTTACTAATTAATGAAGCTTCAGAACCAGAATCTATCAATATCTCTAGATTTGAATTTTGAAATTTTGAATTTACATATACTAAAATATTATTTTGATTTATAATTACATTTTCATCTAACTTAATAAATTCACGAGGATGGGTATAATTACTAATAAAATTTTTGACTATGTTGTTTGACTTGCTCTCTACTGAAAATTTTGATTGTTATCTACATTTTGTATTGCAGGTTCCTATCCATTGATACAGATCTGCGCTGTTCGACTGGTCGTTCGTCACATTGTGAATTTTGGACACGTTCTACTGATCTGCTCGAGTTTCGTATACTTTGAAAATTTACCTGTCTATTTTGGTTTCCATCGTCTCGTCTCGATGGCTGATTTTGATTTCTGTTATAATTTTGGTTATTGTTGTTAAATCTATTATTAAAATTATCATTGTTATTATTGTTATAATTTCTATTATTATTATACTGATATTGTTGATTTCTATTGTTATTATATCTGTTATTATAGTTAAAATTATTACCATTATTGTTGTATCTATTATTAGTATTAAAATTATTGTTAAAATTGTTTCGTGGATAATTAGTATTATTATTATTATTAGGCCTAAAGTTATTGGATCTATGATTAAAATTGTTATTATATCTAAAATCTTGATTATTATTATTTTGATTGTTACGAAAATTTTGTGAATTGTTTCTAGTGCTATTATTCATATTATTACTATAATTTTGATAATTATTTGTGACATTTCTCTCTATTCGATTTAAATAACTATACATTTGTTCCATAGTCCTAATATTTTGCATAGCAATCGTTTCTGCAATTTCCGGTTTGAATTGTCGTGAAATGTATAGCACCAAATCTTGTTCGTTTAGCTTTGGGGTTAGATATTGTGCAGACGAGTATAATCTTAATGCATAATTTGTTAAACTGTTTGTTAAATTAGGATTGTACTTTCCAAAATACAATTTTTCTTACTGCTAGTTGTGCATTGTCCCCCCAAAAATGTTGTGTAAAGCGTTGTGTAAATTGTGTATAGTCGTTTATATTATTTTCAATTCCATTAAACCATAATAACGCCTCATTTTCCAGGTTTTCCCTAATAGTTTCTTTGATTCTATCCATTCTTGTGTCTTCCGACGTTGTCCTATCATAAATTTCTTGTATTTTTCTGGTTAGCGCTTTTAAAAACACTACTGGGTGTAGTTTATTGATATTTCCTGAAAATTTGTGAATTTTGTTATCTTCATGGCAGATTATTTTCGTTATTACTTCTCCTTCTCTATGTTTCATCTCTCGGACATGTTCTATCTCCTTCTTAAGCTGTTCTATCTGTTCTTCTGTTCTTTTCCTTTCTATGTCCAATACTTCTTGATCTGCTGGTATTCCTTTCTGTACTTGACTTTTGACTAATTCTATTTCTTCTGTATTTTTGTTGACCTGTCTTTCTATCGTCCCTATTTCAGTTTCTTGTCGGTTTGCCCTGTCTTCTAATTCATTCGTCCTAGTCACCATTGTTGCTACGTCTTGTTCTATCTTGTCCACATTTTTCTTTAAATCGTCTTTCCACACGTTCAAATCTTTTCGGAATTCCTCTCTCATGTCTTTTAATTTAACATCCAATAATGTCACCACACTTTCCAAGTCCTCCTTTCGTCCTTTTTCTAATTTCTCCATATCTTCTTTTCGTCCTTCCATGATCGTCTCAGTCAATTTTTTTCTGTCTTCTTCTTGTCTTTTCCTATCCTCCTCTTGTCTTTTTCTGTCTTCCTCTTGTCTTTTTCTGTCTTCTTCATGTCTTTTTCTGTCCTCCTCTTGTCTTTTTCTGTCCTCCATAATTGTCCTCATCATCTCTTCTAACATACTTCTTACTCCTGTCTCGCTTGCTTCTCCTACACTCGTTCCCTGTTCCTGTACACTTTCTTGGTCCGATTGTGTCTCCGTCGACTCCTCTCCAAGTTGTTTCCCACTTCGTAAATCCATTTTGCTTCTTTTTATGTATTCTTTTTTTTATAAACCTGTACTATTTTCGAGCTTGCCTCACGTTGGGCACGCCAATTTGTTATGTTATGAAATTTTTGTTGGGCGCCAATTAATATTTGTGTTGAAATTGTATTTGTGTTTCTGTAATGTTTTGTGTTTGTGTATTTTGTGTATAAAAGAAAATTGTATTTATTGGACTACAAACCTGTATCTTATATATTTTTTAATGCTTATTCAATTACCCTGGCTGCTTGGAGAACATAGACTCTGGTAGTCGGTTCGCTCGTCAAGTCAAATCTTTTTAACACACTGTATCTTACTTTCAAATAAATATCAATTTAAAATGGACAATTTTTATTTCATAAGATATTTGTTTACTACTTATTCAAGAATATTTAACGTTTTATGAACATTTAATTAATAGGTAACATATAAATTTTATTTTAAAGGCATTTGTGTATTAAAAGTTGCCTATCTTTAATATTTTAAATTTCTTAATAGGATACAACATTCTTAAAATCCGTGATTCTATGGTATTCTGCTAGTGTATGTTCATTGATGGTAATGTATTATATTTACAAATCATAACTTTTTGACAGATGTTCCACCAAATAACGAATTTTAATATATTAAATAGAAAAGTAAAGATTATTAATTATACTAAGGTAAGTAACTTATTGTTTTAATAAGTTTTAGAGTCTGTGACTGTCTATTTTGTGAATTTAATAGCTAGCTAGCGTTTATTTTCTCTGATATAATTTACGTAAATTTCTGTGAATTTATGTGCACATAAAATACCTTTCTGTAGTTGATTTTCTTTTTTTTTATAAGACTTCGACTGGAAATCCTTTGGAACTCCCTCTGAACTGGTGATTGGGCTGCAGATGATTGGTTTTCCCACTATATGGTACTGCCAAATTTCTGTCTTGGATCTGGATCTCTGTTTATATTGTTGTTCGACACTTTTCTTGCAACGTGAGTATTACTTTTGACTATTATTTGGACTTTTTCTTGCTAATTTCTAAATTTTATGGAACCTCTGTTCAAAAACCGACGCTGCCCGTTCTTACATTCTTTCGTCTCTAATCAACAAACTTTTGTTTTTCCACTCTTTTTCTACCAATTTGATAACTTGATGCCTTGTTGTAAAATTTGCACACATATTATGGTCCATACATATGATCTTATATAGTTTTTCGATGCACTGTTTTTTTTATGTTTTCACTCCACTACTTAAAACTATGACAAAATTTTTAATGTTATTACAATTTTCCTTATATCTAATTATTAAATATTCTTCAATATTACTCTTTTTATGTACATTGTTATATCACTTGTGAAGCCAACTTTAGACTTGACATTTGTCCCTGTCTATGATATTTATTTGACATTTCTAAATATTTTACTAATTTTATTTATTTAAATTACTAATATTTTAATTATCTTCACTTGACTTATGTTGATATGTGTATGATGTTATTAAATGATCTTTTCTTTTTCTTTCTATATACTTTAATCTTGGTTTAAGTCCTTTTTGTTTATGTACTATACAAAAATGTGATATCATGTCCCAATATTTAATGAATTTTAACTATTTTTTCTTTCAAAATGGTAATTTATTTAATTTACTCTACAATAACTGTTTATATGCTCTTCATTGTCTATTTTATATTATTTTGTATAATTCTACTATGTTTTAATTTTTATAACAACAATAATTTCTATTCTATTTTATGGTTTTTCAAAATAAACATGTAAATTCTCATAAGTATTGAAGCTGATTTTTCATATTGTCTCAATATATATGTTTAGTACAGTTCATACCAAAAAATAAGCAGGCATATTTGGACAATTTTAAACAAGAGGTACACTATTATGCATATAAAAATAATAAAAAATGAAACGGTTTTCAATTTTGTATGCAGTTTGACTAAAAGTGAAGTATTTATTTCATTTAAAAATGGTACTTAACTTTCGTTATTTACATAATAATTTCATTCGCATAAACATCCAAAATAAATTCATTTTAGAAAAACCAATTTCCTTCGTCTCTATGAGAGTATTGCTAATATTGATTGGTCTTCTGCAGTCATTTACTTATGTGGAAAATGCAACTGACTATTTCTATAATAATTTGTATAAGTGTCTTGATATGCATGTACCTAGACGTAATACGTTTCGGAAAAATACATACCCTCCATGATACAACTCGTTTATCATTAGAAATATTCAATTAAAATCTAAAATGTTGCGTAGGTACAGAAATCATGGGGGATGTTGCTGTACTTAATGAATTTGAAAGACTGAGAGCTAGTGTTAAATTAGCTGTTGATGTCGCTTGCAGGAATTATGTACACTCAGCTGAATTTAATATTAATAACGATCCAAATAAATTCTGGGCTTTTGTAAAAAGTAAAACTTGATCGACTACGATTTCCAATTACATGCTTTACAATGGTAGAAGTTTAGATAATCCTACAGATATTATACATTCATATTCTATATGCTTTGCTACTTCTTTTACAGCGACTAATAATGGTGCAGTTAATTGTGAAGTTTTATCTGCTTTAAAGAACTCTAAATCTAAAATGACAACTGGGCCGGATTTGATACCTGCTTTTATTCTTAAAGATTGCGCATGTGTTCTTGCACCTCTGCTAACTTATTTATTTAATTTATGCCTCAGTACCTCCACTTTTCCCAATCTATGGAAGTTTTCTAAAGTTTGCCCTGTTTTCAAATATGTGATAGAACAAAATAAATATTGAAAATTTCCGTCCGGTCTCACTTATCTGTAATTTTTCAAAAACTTTCGAATTTTTACTTCTTTCCATGGCTTTGTGAAAAGTAGATCTACCGTATCAAACTTAGCGTCTGTAACTCAATTCATCAAACAATCGTTGGACAATCATACTCAGGTGGACGTTGTGTATACCGATTTTTCGAAGGCGTTCGACAGGCTTGACCATTATCTACTTCTTAACAAATTGGTAAAATTTGGTATTTCTGAACCTCTTTTAAATCTTTTAAGGTCGTACCTCTCCTATAGGAGACAATATGTTTAATGGTTTCAAGTCTGTTGAATATCGACGTCAGGTGTCCCTCAAGGATCCGTTCTTGGACCACTGTTATTTAATATGTTTGTGACCGATATAGGTGATAACTTAGATATTAATCATTACCGTTTGTATGAGGATGATCTCAAGTTATTTGATGTGATTACCAATGTTGGTGATTGTGATCTAATGCAACATAATCTTGAAAAAATTTATGATTGGTATCAGTTGAACAACTTGAATTTGAATGTGAAGAAATCCAATGTATTGTCCTTTTGCCTAAAGACTACCACCTTTATCTTTGATTACAATATCAATGGAGCCCACGATGCTAAATCGGGATTTACTCGAGCGTCATAGAGACTTATTGGGTTGAGAAGCTTATATGATAAAAAGAAAAAAATGTCATATAATATATACCATTTCATCGGTGGGGGGAGCGGCTATAGATTTTCAAATATGTAAAAAAAAACTGTTACATGGACATACTCAAGCGCGTCAGATATTGATATCATCCATGTCCTACGTATTTTTAAAAATGTACGTATGTTAATCTGACTGTTTTCATGATGGGGGTGGTCGTACGTAAGGGTTGAAAATGAAAAAAAAAATGTATCGAGCGCGTCAGATTTTCTAAGGGGATGTTAAGTGAACCTAAAAAATGCTCTTATATAATAATCTGACGATTTGGATGTGACGCAAACGCGCTGCCATTATTAGAATATACCTGATTCTGGAGTATTCTCAAGAATATCAGGTGTTATGACTATATCTTCATACGCTTTCGGCAATTGATCACCTGCAAACCAGATCATTTCGAACTTTCCGTCGACTACTTTCCATCCATAGTCCGTTGGTAAAAGATCAATAATTTTTGCATTATGGGCATTACTCCACAAGCATGCCATGAATCTTGTGCGTAACACTTGTTGGAGTAACTCCGATTGACAGGGTGGCAAGTTGCACGCATCGTAATTCTGGATACTCAAGGAGAAGGGTTGTGATTTGTCTTTTACCTTGTACGTCTTATTGAAGATGACAATCCTGGCTTGATTGACATCGTCTAACGGAGTGAGAGAGGAATAGAAACGCGGAGAGAGGAATATATGCATCACGCAGCTGCACGCATTAAACTTTATCAATGAATTTTTGTTACTTCGGCTTGTGGAAATCGTCAGATTATATATTTTTCGTAATCCTTGAATTATTTCCTTCAAAATAAAAAAAATTTAGCCACGCTCGAGAATGTCGAGATGACGTTTTTTTTTACAACTTTGTAGCCCTCCCCCTTCTTTACGTCACTCTCAAATTGTCAGATTAGTGGAATATACACGTTTTAGCATGTAACTAACTCACCCTATCTTAATCTGACGCGCTCGAGAATTTCAGATGATCAATTTTTTTTTACTAATCTGATCCTTTATCCTTGACGGGCGGCCATATATATGGGGCACATATTTGGTGGAAGTACTTAACCGGGTACAAGGTATCCCCCTGTATATTAATCTGCCGCGCTATAGTAAATCCCGAAATCCCCGCTTGGGCTCCCCTACTATTACTGCTGAGACCTGATTGTTTCCGTGATCTTGGGGTCATTTTTGATAAATAAATGTCTTTTAACAGTCATGTTCAGTGCATTATATCTGATGCCTCTAAAACATATGGATTTATAGCCCGCTGTAGTCGTGGCTTTACTGAGCCTGAGACTATTAAACTACTTTTCAATATATTTGTACGCTCTAAGCTTGAGTACGAGTATGCTTGCCTGGTATGGTATCCTATCTATAACGTACATATTGACAGGATCGAATCCTTTCAACGTAAGTTTTTAAAATTGTTAAATTTCAAATATACTTGTGTTTATCCTCCCGTGGGATTTCCTCAAAATTAGTTGCTTATGACTCATTCGATGACTAGCCTTTTAAGTAGGCGTAAATATCATTCTGTGGTTTTTTGTTTAAATTATTACTTAATAAGATAGATTGTCAAAGATTATTAGAGATGCTTAGTCTCCATTGATAATGTAACATTTTATCTAAAGACTCCTCTTGCAACATTCGCCTCTTTATACAATGTGTAATAACTGAAATGATCTGCGATTTCAGCTTGATATTTTCTCTTGCAGCCTTAATGATCTTTTCCCGGTTTTCCAGGTGTAATTCAATGCTGGTCGGGGCATTAGCCCGCAGAGTAGTTGTTTCCTGGAATTCCGTGTTTGCGATCTTAAATCTGTTTGTTTAAAATAACTTGTTATATTTTTGTGTTTTTCCCTCTTATAATTTACTATATTTATTTAGTATTTATTTTTTTACTTTCCCCCCTGTTCTTTAGTTGGGTTTGCCTGTAGAACAGTGTATAAATAAATAAATAAATTAATTAACAATTTATTACAAGCAATAAACACACTAATTACAACAATAAAACTGCAAACCAAGTAAGTGACACTTTAACCTATTTAATTTCATAAACAGTTTCCTAGCAACGACATTTTATGACATAATTTGGCATAACAATTATAAATGACGTGAATGCCATTGTTTTCTAGACATTTCACATACATATAGACAATACAGTTTATCTCGCCCTTGCTTCAAATGAAAAATTCTTACATTTGTCTGAAATGGAAAGTAAAAAATTGTAATGTACCTACCACGCTGCTTAGAACATGATTTTGCTTGTAGTATGAACTTAAAATTAGTATTCTTCTATGGTTTTTGTACTATTTTATGTGTTTTCAAGTTTCATCGTAGTTTAACGAACCAGAATATTTTATGGCCGCAGTTTACAACTTCCATTAGCAAGTTTTATTTGCATTCTTAAGGGAAGATTTAAAAATTTATAATTTTAAGACCAGAACTTAATATTTACCAGCAAGTACTACCCATGAATAACTTGTTTCTTGCAAACGAATGACCTTTTCTAAGCAAAACTGTCACATTATTTTAATTAAGCGACTTACAGGATGAGCAAATTTCAATATTTTTTATAGTATCTCGTTTTTCTAATTCCATAGAGGATAGACATAAAATAATTTTACGGTTCAACTAAAAACTATAGGGAGTTAAATGACTTTTGAAAGTCGAAGTCGAGTAATTTTTAGACAGAAGCTTTTACTTTCTGGAAAAGGCTACAAATAATCAGTATAAGGTCTCCGTAAAATTATTAAATTTGTGGTGCTTTCTAGGTACATAAATTTCGGAAAATAGAACACGTAGAACAAAAGTAATATCAAAAATAAAATTATTGATGCTTTGTTTATCCATTTACTATTTAAAATCTCCGCAAATAAAATAATAATTTTTTAAAAGCCTTTGCAAGACACATTATTTTGCTATTCTAACCCCACATATTAACAATTATTTTTACATACTTATATATAAAACTGAACAATCTTATATACAGAACTATGTAAGTTTATGTTATAACAATATTTACAACTAAGTACAGTTAAATTTAGAAAAATAAAAATTTCGAAAGATTTCTGTACCTAAAAATTTGTTGGTTAGACCGCGTTCTGTCGTTATATGCTACGTGATAAAGAAAGGTAAACACTTATTAAATATAATTTTATTATCATAATTTTTTGCATATATATTTCTCTCGATGAAAGTAAAAAATAATTCAATTTTCATGCCACATCCGGCGAGACGACTCGGTGAGAACTATTAAAATACTCGACGAGTGCTGTATCCACACCAGTGGCGTAGCCACGGGGGGGTTTTGGGGGTCAGAACCCCCCCATGGGTTGGGTTGGTTGGGTCATATAGGTAATGTCTCACTACAAACCTGCAATCACTCTATTCGCCAAGATTTAGCAACGCGGTCAGTGAACTAGATCTCCTACGGCAACCTTACATTAGGGTTCACCTGCAACTAAGTTCTAATTTTATTTTTGTCATTTTTGTAACAAATATTGTTCGTACCTGTTTATTATTTACTTGTTTATGATGAGATTGTTTTTTTTTCATTTACTTTTTATTGTTTCAATTTATTAAAAATTATTTATTTTTTTTATTAAAAAATCTAGTTTGAAATACTTTGTTCACTGACCCCCCTCCCCATGTCAAATTTCTGGCTACGCCACTGATCCACACTCTCGTGTTGTCGCGTTTGTTTTTTGCAATCGCTACTTCTCTTTACTCTATAAGTTGTTATAATTACTGTTATATTAGGTATATACAATTGTCATGTAAAAAATTGAAAACTTTGTAGGAGAAGAAGAATATTGTGAATGAGCAGCACATCGCAATAGCTCAAAGTTATGATTTTTTTTATTTTATAAATTATTGATCATCAGAATAGTATATATTTTTTGCAGAATGGCCATAGAAAAACAGCTCTCAGAGTTGTTGCGAATCTACTGGAGAATTTCAATACTTTACTCACATGCCATTAGAGGATTTTAATCAGTTATATCAAAGCAAGATACTCAATTGAGGCAAACTATTCCAGCGAAAGTGGTACAGCTATAACAGTCTTTACTATTTCTGCAAAGTGTCCCCAAATAAATTGAAAAATTATACCTTGATTGTAATATTCCTATAACATTTACATACATGGTGTATCAGGTTTAAATCAGAATGGATAGTATATCGAAATATAATTATTTGCTCTATAACATTTTCTTTTAAAACACTTAGTTTTTGAGATACAGGACGTTCAACATTATTTTTTAAAAGTTTCCGTAGCATAACTTTTTTTTAGTTTCATACATGTATATATATTTAAATTGGTATATAGTTAATTCTTTGGAAAGACCACAAAATGATGCAAAACTTACCCATTATCAATCACATGGGCGTAGAAATGGGGGTTTAGACCCCCCATTTTAAAAACAAAATGTACGCCTATGGACATTTGGAAATATTTTTTATATTTTTTCAGTCTTCATAACTTTCTTGACAAAATATTTCTTTTGACAATTTTTGTTATTAGCTTTCCAGGAAATCGTTTAAATGGTATGATGTATTTCACAGTATCTACGTCTTCTATTGGATTGCAACTTTGAGTAAAATAATAAGAAAAAAGTAACATAAAAACTGTTTCACCCACAGCTTGCAGAAATTAGGCTGTTTTAGTCCTAGTACTGATAAAAATAATATTTTACGTTTCTGACTGACCAAAACGCCAATAACCATTTCAAAAATTGACAATTGAATTTTTTTTTAATTTATAACTTTATTGACAAAACATGTCTCAAAGTATTGTATCACTATATGTTTGCAAATAACTTTTGGTAATTTTGTGTTTGTTGAGCCCTTATTAAGTGGCACGCCTAAGGAATATTCAATCCTCATCGCCTGTACTCATCTAGGTACTATGACTGCTATCAATGAATCACTATCTATTATTTTGGACCTTGGGTATAGAAACAATAACGTCATGCATATCCAATATCACTACAAGTGCATGCAGGTATGTAGACATGTATCTTGCCTCGCCATGTTCTTCTGAAAAAATCCTTTGATTCGTGTCTCAAATCCCGACACCGAAGCGAGCGCAGGCAGAAGGGAGCGAGATATCTCGAGGCGAGACAAGTCCATCCTCCACACTCTCGTGCCCGATTGATCTCGGTGAGAATAGGCACTAGGCAGCATTACACCCGTGTCCCAAATTCCTAGACCAAAGCGAGAGCTAGCAAAAGGGAGCGAGCCATCTCGAGGCGAGAGTGGCGAGATCAGTCCTAAGATTCACTCTCTCGTGCTCGATCGGTCTCGGACTATGTCGACGACAATGTGGATGCGGCATCAGTTTTATCTGTTAATTTTTTTGGAGTTTGCGTAGGTCGTACTTTGATAACGTAGCACTCTGTTTTAAAAATGTCTGTTCATATTTGTGTTGTGAAGCATGTTGCAAACAACATTTTTTACAGCTGGTAGATTTGGACAGATTTCCTGGCTTAGTGATTTTGAGATGGTTCGGATTGTTGGATTGCGCGAGGCAGGTCTGTCGGTGAGAGAAATTTGTAGAAGGACTAACACATCCTTACGTACCATAGTACGATGTTAGCATGTGTAGATTCAGGAAGGCCGTGGAATCATAACGAGCGGCATCGACCGTCATAGAAGAACCGTAGAGAGTGAAGATCTTCGATTGCGACTTTTAGCTCTCAGAGACTGATTTAGCAGCAGCCGAACTATTGCAAATCAGTGGTTTGAAGAACATCGGCGAATACGAAGTTTTGTTCTCTTGTCTTATCGTCCACATTGGGTGCTGCCTATCATTCTTCAGCATCGAACTATCCGCTTACAATGATATAGAGAGAAGACTAAGTGGAACCAAGAATGATATTATTTGATCTTTAGTGACGAATCTGGTTTCTGCCTGGGGATGCAAGGGTGAGAAGGCGACGTGGTGAAAGACGCGATCCACAATTTGACAGAGAGTGTCATGTCCATCACACAGTAGGTGTTATAGTAATGGGTGTTATCGTATATGGTAGCCAGACCACCACTAGTTTTCATTAGAGGCAACATGACGCCATATGTCTGTAACCGCGGACGTCGCGTACCCGGCGACGTGACATCACTTCCCACATCTTCTGATCTCGCGCATGCTTCCGGTATTTCTTCCCGTATCGAATTCCGGAACATTTCCTTCGTCCCGGTAAATCTCTCAGCCTTCAGAAATCCCCTGAGTACGAAGCCCTAGAAGGGCCACGTCTACAATTTTTTTTAAGTTTAGACTTTAATCTCTGAATTCATACTTATAACTCTGAATTCAGACTTTAATCTTTGAATTCATACTTTAATTTCTGAATTCAGACTTTAATCTCTGAATTCAGACTTTAAACTCTGAATTCAGACTTTAAACTCTGAATTCAGACTTTAATCTCTGAATTTACACTGCTAACGAAATTATAGGACAAGTCGTAGCACTCAGAGTTTTCTAGATAGAGAATTGAGATTTAGAGGACATACTATACAGGGGAAAATGAAAACTATAAAATTTTACAACACCCTATATAATTTTACTGTTTTTGATTCTAGAGATGACTGTACTTTTTTGGGAAATGATTTAGACTACTTAATTTCCTTAGACCTATTTTTATTTCTGGATCTAGATTTCCGTGATGTGCTAACACCAATTACCTGATTAAATTTGATTGTATCATTGTCATGAACAGTATTATTTAAGAACTGGATGTCTAAATAACGTTGCATCTTTGAATTACACCGGAATTGCCTATAGCAAACAACCGCAGTTAGTCTTCAGTGGTGCCACTATTTATGTACTGGTTTCGAACTGGTTAGTTCTTATCAGTATATCACAAATGAAGCCAATAACTCGCAACTTTAGCTCTTCCCAATCTGTCATAATAGTTAACAGAACATGAGTACGCAAGATGTAGCACGTGTGTACACATCTAGTAGTCATTGGCTCCTCAAAGCTGGGCTTGAATACAGTCACAAGCAGAAAGCAATCCACTGTACTGAGAGTATCTACTATTAAATGCTCCAACCATTGCCATATTTTTAAAAGCGGAATTTTAGGAAAAACTACTCTGTGGACTAATGCCCTGACTCTATATAGCAACCAACCACGGTTAGTCGTAAGTGGTGCCATCAGACATATATCAGTTTCGAGCTGTCTCATCAGTATGCTATAGGTGAGGCCAACGACGAACAACCCTGGCTGTTCATGTTGTGTTATTACCGACGGAGCATATAAGTATGCGAGGTGTAGCATGTAGTGTCTACATTTGGTACTTACTGATTACTCAATGGCTGGGCCCCAATAAAGCTAGAAGCAGAAAAGGACCCCCTACACTGTAAATACTATTGAAAGCCCTATTCGGACATTAAAGGCTGAATTCAGACATAAAAGTCTGAATTCAGAGTATAAAGTCTGAATTCAGAGTTTAAAATCTGAATTCAAAGTTTAAAGTCTGAATTCAGACATAAAAGTCTGAATTCAGAGTTTAAAGTCTGAATTCAGAGTTAAAAGTCTGAATCTAAAAAAAATTGTGGACGTGGCCCTTCTACGGCTTCGTACCTGAGAACATCTTCCAGTGATACCGTGTCGGAAGGCGATTCGATCCTGCGCACTAACTTACGAGTAGGCATTGCTAGAGCTCACGCTAACGATCGCTGATCTGCATCCATGATGCAGGTTATTTACTAGGAATTCTACTTTGTGCCACCCAGTATAGTTTTGGTAGGATACCGAATAGTGTTTTGCAGTAGTATTATTATCAATTAATGCCTGTTCTTTACAGGAATGATACAGCACAACTAAGATGACACTTTTATTCACGTAAACTGTTAATTACTGTCACTTTATTTATTTTTTTCTTTTTTTATCTCTCCTGTCACTAAACTTACGCTGTGATTCAATCTTGAAACATTAAAAAATATCAGGTCTTCACCTCAGATTTTCTTTTCAGAAAATCCGAATCGGTGACATGCCATTTCATATTTTCACCCTATGCAAAATGCTATTTTCCATCAAAACAATAATGCTAGGCCCCATATTGCCAAACAAACGATAGCTTTTAGGGATCAACATCAAATCAACCATTTACCCTAGCCACCAAGGTCTCCGAATCTGTCACCTATTGAATATGTCTGGGACAGCATTTACAACACCCCCCACAAACTTTAGCAGCTATAAAGTTCAGATAGCTTGGATAGAGATACCCCATGAATGAATCGACCTTATTAGATCTGCGCCCAGGCATATAAATGAGAGTATTAGGAATTGCGAGTTCTCAGACACTAGTGTGTTAATTTTTGTAGTAGGCTTTCTGATCTTGCTTAAAATGTAACCATTTAATAAGGAGAGATGTTTACCTTTCTTTATCGTGTAGTAAGTATATATTCGTTTTATTTCGTTACCTTTGAATATTTGCAAGTGATATGAGATAAAGTTCCTCTTAAACTCTATATTATTCGGTTTTTAAATTATTTGAATTTGTAGAAAATACTATTTCAATATTCAGCACCCTTAATTTATATTTAACAACCGCAAAATTACTTAAATACATTAATGCAATATCCAACGTTTGTGGTTAAGAAAAATAGCCTATATAGTAACCCTAGCATACTACAGTATCTAATGTCAAACAGGGTGATGTTTATTAGGCCTTCTTGCCTTAATTTTTTATGTACTTTCCGCCTTAGAAGTCTAGAAATAAGGTTGCTACTTTCCTTTTAATAGCAAAAGTCTTCATTAATTGATTATATGCTATTCAACAAGAGAACAAAATAATAAAAATAAACATGAAACTTCATTTTTCTTTCTAATTTTGACAAAGTGATAGTTTTAAAAACTGTGACTGGTGGTGAAAGATATTTTATTTCCAATTTTATGACCTCAGAATATTATGTAGTGTACAGTTTCATGTAACACTGTTATAGAAAACACAATTATTTTCAAAACTGCCAACGTTTAAGCTATTTATTAAGCCTTCCTCAGGGCAAGTTGGTTTTTTGTTTCTGTTGTCAAAAATCTATTAAATAAAAGGATATATAGATAAATAAAATTTACATACAAAAACCAATATGAAGTATTTGATAGTTGGTGTTCTCAAGAAAAGAAATCGAAGCGTAAGCTTGAGATTCAACAGTTGTTTTATTATTTGGACCTGTAAACCCCTTCCAGAAAGATCAACTGTAAAAAGTTGTAGCGAGGTTTATTAATATTTCATAATAAAATTACACATCGCATTTGTTGGAAATGCAAATTAACATTGATAAGTACAAGTTAATAAAATATTACAACGGCATTGGACGACAATTCGGGAAAATCCTCAAAGACTTAGTTAAAATATTCTTATTTAAATGAATTTATTCGCCTAACAAAGTAGATCAATTTACCTATAAATAATTATTAAGAAAAAAGTTTCCAAAATTGTTTAATTCTGTAGTTAGTATTTGGAACAGTCCCAGGCTTCTTGCCTCACTAGTTTAAAAAATTACGAGTTGCCACTGATTGCATCCTTTCTTGAACTAACTAATCCTCCAAAATATGCTTGCCATAGCATTAGAAGGTACTCCGCGCCGCTTTTGGTTGATACTTTCAGACTTAAACATCATGGTGGATGGCGACCGGAGACAGTTACAGAATAATAACTGGAACATTCCATGGAAAAAAGTGAAAATTTGAAACGGTATTTTTAATGCTGTATTACGAAAAACCGTGTAATTTACCTACTATTATCAAACTCGTCGTTTGGAATTAATATACATAATAACAGCAATTGTACTATTATTATAAACGTTTTAAAAATAGTATTAGAATATAATAATTAATTTAATTTATGTTTTATAAAAAAACGATGGAAATGATATAGATACTGTGTATTATTTAAACAATATAAGACTATATTTTTTGCATAGCGTGCAAAAAATATATTATATGTAGATATAATATGTGTTATATGATTCAATAGAATAAAATTGGTTAAAATTTTATTTTAATGTTTGACATTGTAAGTCAGCACGGGCCAATTATTTATTAAATAAAAATAAAATAAAATTGCACACAAGGTGAACAACTGGGATGTGACCGGGAGACGGGATTTCCCCAACCATGTAGTGACTTCTTGGTAGTATGTGGACGTCGGTCGAGATTCTAAATTATGTATTCTTGTCATCAACTTAGTACTTTTATCTTTTTTTAATAAGAAGTTTAACTTCCACAAGTTCAATTAATTTTTGATATTTCAACGAACTGAAAATATATTTCTCGCAATTATGTGAAAAATACTCTCATTTTTAAGTGACTGCATCTTGCGAACGCACTGATTTACAAAAATAATAGAAAACTAAGAATTTTATAAATAACTCGGATAATGACACATTTGTCAAATGCGATCAACCATAATTTTAATAGAAAAAGCAAACATTTTGATAATTATTGTTAAAAAATAAGTTTTTCTATAGCTAATGTTAAAGTTGTCTTTCACATACTAACAATTGTATACAGGGTGTTAAAAAAAGAGTGTAAAATATTTAAGGAGGTAACAGTATGAACCAAAATAAGCAGAAAAGTCTCAATAAACATGGGTCCGCAAAGTAACGGTTGCGGAGATATAGAAAGTTTTATGTTTTAGCCCTTTTTTATTTTGCAAAAACGTTGTGTATTTTCTTATAATAGTTGGTTGATGTTTAGTGAAATAAACAGTACGTATTTGACAGTTGTTCTCAGTGCACAAGTTTTCTTTCGCTATGGCTGGTTACTCTAACGCAGAATTAACAGACATGCATTTCATGTATGGTGGTGCTAATGGGAATGCCACCGAAGCACGACGTCTTTATGTTGACGCTTATCCAAATCGCCAAATTCCTTCACAACGTATGTTTGGAAGAATTTACCAAAGATAGCGTGATACCGGTTCCTTGAGCAAACAGTGCCATTTATCCGAAAGACTAAGGTCGGTATCCACTCCTAGAGCAGAAGAAAAAATTCTAGCATTGGTATCAGCCGAGGTAGGAATTAGTGGTCCTCTTGTTTGGAGAATCCTTCACGAGCAACTGCTTTATCCATATCATGTGCAACTAGTACAGGCCTTAAATCCAATAAATTAGAGATTAAATTAAAGTAGAAGCATGTTGGATTTAAATTTTATTTATCTATATATCCTTTTATTTAATAGATTTTTGACAACAGAAACAAAAAACCAACTTGCCCTGAGGAAGGCTTAATAAATAGCTGAAACGTTGGCAGTTTTGAAAATTGTGTTTTCTATAACAGTGTTACATGAAACTGTACACTACATAATATTCTGAGGTCATAAAATTGGAAATAAAATATCTTTCACCACCAGTCACAGTTTTTAAAACTATCACTTTGTCAAAATTAGAAAGAAAAATGAAGTTTCATGTTTATTTTTATTATTTTGTTCTCTTGTTGAATAGCATATAATCAATTAATGAAGACTTTTGCTATTGAAAGGAAAGTAGCAACCTTATTTCTAGACTTCTAAGGCGGAAAGTACATAGTAGCCTGGCTTTTACTAGTAGAAGTTGTAAGTTATATCCTTCGATTTACTCCACTTTGGCAGAAATATAAGAATGATCAACCATTATCGATTACCATGATCAACAATCATGGTATCAAAAATCAAAATTATGTATAAAAATCAAATAAAAAAACTGCTTTACATTCTACTTATATAATAGTTATTTATTTCATGTTGTTCAATAATAATGCATTTTTGGACCATTTCATGGAAAAATGGAAGTTTAAAGAAGTAGAATAAAGTAAAATAAATGTCCTGAGACTTTAAAGACATTTCCATGTAGCCCACGTATTACATATTATTGGGGATATTTTTTGACCTTTTAGAAAAGTAACATGACAGTTTGATTTTTTAAATCATGAAAATATTGATAGCGCAAACGCAAAAGTATGAAGTAAAATTTCTCTCCTACTTCTGCTTCTACTACTTGTACTTATTCTTCTTATTTTTCTCCTTCTTCGCCGTTAACGTTTAGGTAATAGACTGCAGTGTTGCCGTATGTTATAGTACGTACAATTTACAAGGATTTATTGCAAAGCCTTTACTGTTTACTTCATTAATACTAATATAACACAAAGTACGTTACAGCAGCTTCTACTTAATCTTAGTTTGTAATTTCGTAAAATAGTTTTGCAATCTATTGTAGTTGTATTTTTATTTTTGAAACGTATTTGTAGAGAAACTATTCGTTTTAGACATTGCTTTTCATTACAGTTTTTTGTTGCTTTTGATCAGATACAGAGTGTTAAAAAAAGAGTGTAAAATATTTCAGGAGGAAATAGTAGGGACCAAAATAAGCAGAAAAGTCTTAATAAACATGGGTCCGCAAAGTAACGGTTGCGGAGATATGGACCACTATTCGTTTTCCAAACATTTTATTTTATTAGGAATAAACCGACAAAGGACGCTTTTAACAAACAAAAAATAAAGTTACAGAAGATGTTCAAAGTGCCCTCCGTCCATTTCCAAGCAGGCACGACATCTTCATCTCAACGATATTCGAAAACACCCCCCTTGGTTTGGATTTCTTGACATTTTTAATTAATCCGTAGCTGCAGCTCTTCAAGGCTATTTACAGCAGTACCATACACTAATGTCTTCAAATATCCCCAAACAAAGACATCTAGAAGGTTCAGATCAGGCGATCGTGGAGGCCATTAAACAGGTCCGGCCCTTCCTACCCATCTATGTGGGAAAGTTTGGTGTAAATGCTCTCTAACGGCCATGGAAAAATGATCTGGAGCACCATCATGCTGGTATCACATTTAATGCCTCTGATTCAAAGGAATGTCTTCCAAAAACTCATACAGTGTGTTCAGCAGAAAGTTGAGGTAAGCAGCGCCTGTTAATCGGTTTGGTAAAACAACAGGGCCTAGAAACCTGTCAGCTACAATACTCATTCAAATGCTTAATGAAAAACGTACCTGATGTCCAGATTCTATTAGAGCATGAGGATTTTCGTCGACCCAAACATGCGTATTGTGAAAATTAAACACTCCATTTCTTGTGAACCCGGCTTCATCAGTGAAAAGAATGTTTGCAAGAAAACGAGGGTCTTCAGCATCATGACGAAGAAACCAGCGGCAAAAAACCAAACGTGCTTGATGATCATTTATTGGATTTAAGGTCTGTACTCGTTGCACATGGTATCGATAAAGCAGTTGCTCGTGAAGGATTCACCAAACAAGAGGACCACTAATTCCTACCTCGGCTGTTATTCTCCGCACACTCGTACCTGGATTCTGCTCTACCAGTGCTAGAATTTCTTCTTCTGCTCTAAAAGTGGATACCGACCTTGGTCTTCCGGATAAATGGCATTGTTTGCTCAAGGAATCGGTATCACGCAATCTTTGGTGAATTCTTCCAAACATGCGTTGTGAAGGAATCTGGCCATTTGGATAAGCGTCAACATAAAGACGTCGCGCTTCGGTGGCGTTCCCATTGGCACCACCATACATGAAATGCATGTCTGTTAATTTTGCGTTAGAGTAACCAGTCATAGCAAAAGAAAACTTGTGCACTGTGAACAACTGTCAAATACGTACTGTTTATTTCACTAAACATCAACCAACTATTATAAGAAAATCCACAACGTTTTTGCAAAATAGAAAAAGGGGCTAAAAAACCGTTACTTTGCGGACCCATGTTTATTGAGACTTTTCTGCTTATTTTGGTTCATACTATTACCTCCTTAAATATTTTACACTCTTTTTTTAACACCCTGTATACAAGCCCCTTTAGTATCGGCCCTTATGTTCCGGACACCTTGTATAATAATATATTTGCTAAAAAACCAGAAATAAAAGATCCCAATGCAAGCCAATAATAATCGGTTTTCACATAATATGTATGTACCTCGTGGTAATATTTCACTCTGTCGTAGATGGTTAGTCTTCATATGACCTATTACTGTCGAAGATTTATTACCGTGTCTTTTATGGTTACAAAAAGCATAATGAAGTATTATTGTAATAAATTAGAGAAAATAAGGTAAATCCCTGACTGAGAAAACGTCGGGGCATAATGTAATTGGAAAAGAATAATAAAAGTTCATTACACTTGCAAATTTCTTGTAAGTACGTAATTGTATAGTTCTAGATCGTTCTTGTACAAATATTCGTCACTGGTTATTCCAGAGAAAAGCCTCCTTGAAATATGATTACTTGAAATGGGTTACACTTGATAACATTTTTAAATTTCAATTTGCAGAGAAACAACCGAGGACCTATTTATGAATGTCTTGATTTTATACAAGGTATCCCTGAACATAACCCTAGCCACTAGCCAGATTTACTATTTT
The DNA here is from genome assembly GCA_025584915.1 of Monochamus saltuarius. NCBI lineage: Eukaryota > Metazoa > Arthropoda > Insecta > Coleoptera > Cerambycidae > Monochamus > Monochamus saltuarius. The sequence continues at coordinate 20,569,056 of CM046724.1, read as the reverse complement.
TAGGCAATCAAATATTTTATCTATGTGATTTCGTTTACTAAGAAAAACTAAAACAGGTATTTAAGAAACAGATTACTTTAATACTCTTCAACGCTACAATTGAATTAAACATGATTTCGCTAATTCAATATTTTTCTTTATTAATTATTCCACAGTCCGTTGCCGTCCATGTGATGATGTGTCACAAAATCTTCAATTTTTATAGGGCTCTACTTATATTCGCCTGCTCTCTAATCTAATGTTACTGCACTATTTTGAGATATTGTAAAAAATCGACGCTCAAAATTATAATGCAGTATCACCACACATTTCAACTCTCATTTTATTCAAACAATACGCAGATGTGTTACGTTTCTTCTTTAAATTTTTATAAGAAATACAACAGTACAACAATATTTACAGCTACAGTGGTACTGCGTTGATACTTTTGGTATATTAATTATTCCAATCTGTTTTATTTATGGATATGCTTCAATCGTTATACAGGGTGATTCAGTCATAATGTCATTAATTTTAACTATGCATTCGGAAGGTCTAATAAAGACAGAAAATCGAAGAAAAAAATATTCGACCTTAAAAACATAATCAAATCAACCCATAACAATCAGTAATGCGGCGCTCCTGGAGCGCTACTGATGCGTTCGACTGTTGAAGCGAAACCACGTTGCCACATCAGAACTACATACATATATTTTTTCTAATAACAAACTTCTAGTATGCAATATAAAATGTCAATTTGTGTGTTTTTTAAGTACCTTTAAAAATCATTGTATTTTTAGGCTATTCAATTAGCGTCAAATTGTGACGTAAAATTCACTAATTCGCGAAAAATACCAGAAGTTTGAGAATTTTCGGATTCAACATGTCCTCGTAGTGAAATTTCAAAAGTCTCGAAAAATTTTAAACAGGGAATGACTTCGGATAAAACATATTTTTTTGCTTTCTCGTCATGATTACTACCGAATAACACACGAAAAACAGCATTTTTTCCTGAACAGCCACAATTTTTCTACGGATGTTCAGCAACTGTTTAAATCAGGCAGGGTATGACCGCGCTCTTTCACTATTTTCAAAATTTGTGAAATTTGCCCAATTTGAATTGCACTTTTATTTAGGTAAATACTAAAATGTTACTAATTCTAAACCACACTGGCGATACAAACAAAAAACAACAAACACGATCAGAATTTGGATTGCCGGATTGTTAATCACTGAATCGATTTTAACGTCTCGGACTTTTTTGTTGTCAGCTCGAGGGTGTTTTTGTATTACAGTAAGTATTTACATAATGAAATGTAAATGGTTTATTATTTAATCCGTTGAAGTTGGTAATATCAATATTAAATACTTGTTAAGGTGAAACTGAATATATTAATTGCGCACTTTAAAAATAAAATAATTTATAGCCATTACATATTTTAACATTACAATAAGCAGGTCCTAGAAAAATATTTAAATTTAGCAACATCGCATTAGGTCGACCATGAGTTGAACTGCCGCCAGCGGTCAGTAACAGTATGAAAAGGAGGTTTAAACAATGGTTTGAAAATATTTTTTTTTCGGCATATAAACAATTTTTAATCGCGTATTAGTATTATATTAATTTTCCTCTATTTTCTCTTTAAATTAATGACACTATGATTAATCACCTTGTATTTATGTATATGTACAGGGTTGGGCAAAAGTCCGGAATAAAATTAATATATCTGAAACCAGTAACTCCTAAAAAATGGCTTGGGCAGTTCAGTTTTGTTTTTCAGAGACGAACTTTAGTGAAATTTAATTTTCAAAAATTAACCAGTGACGGCATAGGGGCAATAAGTTTTTTTTAATGGCAACCACCTTTTTTATTGCACCGTATGAAGGCTTATATCTTTCTGATTAATTTAGTGTGGAATATGTAGGGGATTGATAGGAAAAATTTTGGAGAAAAATCTAAAAAATCATAAACTCTGTAATTCTCTTCAACGAGATAACTGAGTCTAGGCGCCTGAACATGATCAATTTTTGTTGAAATAACTCTTCTTATTTGATTTTAAAAGATTCATAAACTTCGTACTTATTTTATATTTTAAGATAAATTTCATACTATGCATAAGAGTCCGTTATTAATATTACGAATCAAATAAAATTTAAATTTTTATCACTGATAATTAAAAAAATTATTATTATTAGTTAATTGGGAAAATCTAAATTTGTCTAATCTATTTTATAAAAGAGATGTGAATACAAGATCGGGGAACTAACATAATTTAAAATTTTTTATTATTTTGGCATACTTACAACTTTTGTAAAATGTGATACAAATAATTATTTTTTTCATGTGAAATCAATACAGCTATATTAACTAATCGTGGTGTAAAATAGAATGTAAATTGCTATAGATTTTCAAGTTATACAAACTAATCTTAGGTGCAAAAAGTATAATAACCTACGGTTTTCTCGAAACTATAAATTTTTATTTGCGGTGGTATTGTATTGATAGTACGACATAATGACACTAGGGATCCCAAGAAATTAATTTTGAAAATTATTCTCTCTTCTTTATTGCTATTTTGAAGTTTTTCCTTTCTGCATTCAAAGAGCCTTTCCGCTACATTTATTTCGACCATGTCGGGAATTCTTGCAGTTTTTATTAATCACATAATATGACGCAGTTGCCGATTCGAAGAATAACTGTTTGTTCCTCGATAACGATAGAAAGCTACAAGAGATAATTATGGCTAATAGTTAATTCATGATTTACCAGAAAGGACAAGGTTATGTGTAACCTACCTATGTTTAACCTTATCGTGAATAGTTTACATCCTTCTACTTTTTAGTTTTAATGAATAATGAATGAGAAGTATAGTTTTATCATTGTAGTAACTTTCCAATAATAATGTTTTTTATTTGTACAACGCAATTGTTATGAAGTTGCAAAAATCGAAAAGAATTAGAACTGGTAAAATAAAGTGCTTCTCACACACATATGTTATTTATTACATTCTTTTAATAAATTACCCAATTCCCAATCTTTTTTATATTTATTTTTATATACAGAGAGTTCTAAAACGCTTAAATTGTAATTGTAGCACTATTTCAGAATTTGGTACTCGATCAAGCTCTGTTTAAAAATTGAAGAAATTCCCAATTCTTTAAGGGCGCCGTATTCTTGAAATAATGTTTTTTACAAATATAAGTAATTTTAGGTATTTAAGAACTGAATAATATAAAGTTAAGCATATAACAGGAATGTTATCTCATGCCACCTGCGAATATTCAAAGATATCGTAGTAAAACGAAAAGTAAGTAAATGTGGATAAACAAAACAACAACAATTTTATTTTTGCTCTACCTGTTTTATTGTTCGAGATTTCGACCTTGATCATTTTATTTTTTACTGAGTTTTGAAGTTTTAAACTTATTATATTTTTCAGCTGGATGTTTTATTTCTGATTTCGAAAGAGCTGGTTTTTCAAAAATACAACACAACAATAATAAACAAGTATTTAATTAATTGTACAGTTAGAGAAACTACCATTAGAATAAGTAATTCCAAGGTCAATCTCATTGGTAGCTGTAGTATTCATTATTTCTGTGAAACTTATATCAGGGTAGGGAGCAATGTTATTCGTCGAAGTTTTGGACAAAATTTGACCCGCGATACTTTTCTTGTTTTGTAACTAGTCTTCTATATAATCCTCTGCTAATGTACTGAACGTTCATCCACCGGGTCTCTTAATAGTGACAAGATTAGCACCAGAGTCTGCCAACAAACTATCTGAAGATCGTCAGAAGCAATGTTCGTATTGTGAATCAGGCAAATTCAGAAATTTAGCAATATAAAGGTCCATTTACACACATCAGTGACGTATCAGTTCAGTATCAGTGTTATTTTGTGGTCGATCACTGATGCTAGTTTACACATATCCGTCTGTAGTCCGTAAAAAGGAGTTAGTAGACGATCAAACAAAGTGATCTGAATATATTTATCATGCAGTTGATCAAAATTCCGTACCAGCTCGATAAGCTTTTCATCCATTCTAAGCAATAGAAAAATCTGGTCAGTTTGTCAGTAAAATTACAAAAATATCGTCGCCGGCGTATTTAAAAGCCACAGAACGGCCACTGAAGTAGCACTGGCAGCACTGATACGGCACTGTGACGGACGTGTATAAACATGCCAATTTAAAATCTAAGCAAAGATTTTTTATTTTTTCTGATACTGATATGGAACTGACACGGCACTGATGTGTGTAAATATACCTTTAGCAGGCATCTTACTAAATGTGTTGATTCCAACTGGAGTCGTGACACATATATCCTTAATGTATGAACATTCTCGAATGATTACTGTTCGCTGAACTTAGGGCTATGTACTTTTTTAATATCATTTCCTTGTCACGAGATTGTTTTAAGTTACTTGTCAACAAACGATCTAACTTTCATTACCGTAGCAACAATAAACTTCATTGGACAATTAGATTTCAAAATGATATTTTATAAATTTAATAATGTAAGAAATGCGTTGATTTGTGCTGTAGAAAAAATAGTGTAAGTATGATGTACAGAGCCAATGAGTCATTCATTAAGAATAGACAATCTCTAAACTGGACAACAAAATATAATGATTAAGCTTGGCATATCTTATGGTATTTTAGGTTTATGAGATACAGGGTGTTCAAAGTTGGAATTTTAAATTGAAATTAATCAATAATATTGCAATTTTTAGGAAAATTGGTATAATTGCGTCAAGAATTCAGACGACTTACGTCATACGAAGAAATGAATAATTCATTATATTTTTATCAAAATATTTAAGAAACTGCAACTGAGAGTAATAAAACTATATACTACACTAAATGTTTGCATTATATATTGCACTAAATTACAAACAATTGTTGTTTTTAACGCGACCAAATATCGAAAATTACGTTGACAATAGACAATTGTCTAATGTCAACCATGACGTAAGACGTCTGAATTCTTGACGCGAGTATAGTATTATGTTTTTTTTTGTATGAAAATTACGAATTTGATACTGAATTTGTCGCTGTCTATAGAGGGCGTTAGTTGAAGCCTGTTACTTCAGTAAATCAGAACAATTTTTTTTTACATAGGAAAGGTACTCTTGTTTAATTCATATAACTTTATCGGTTGCAGTTATTTGCATTTTAATCAATCGTTCAATGTATTTTGCTTTTATAAAATTGTTATTCTTATCAATTACAAATGTGCAGAGTAACAATGGTCGCGTTCATCGCACTGATCGCTACTAGAGCGATCACTGATCAGTGTTCTGAACGAAGCAATATGAAGAAAGCGCTCAGCGGCCATGTTATGTATCATAAAATTTTTCTGATACATGATAAGTGATCAGTAATCATAAACAAAAAACAACATAACTTAAATCCTAATGTTTAGAAAAAGTATAGACCGAAACTTGTCTTACATTTTAAAATGTCAGAGTCAGAAATGAAAGTGGCTTATGAAAAAGCAGTTATAAAATGTACACAAACGTATAGAAACGCGTTCAGCCGGTTTAGTGATCATAACCAAAATGATAACAAATCGCTCAGTGATCGCTACTGCGTCATGAACGAGACCAATAACAAAGACAACAAATAGCAATATCAATCGAAAACTTAAAAGTGAATGCTCAAAATGTGCGACCTCCACCTTAGTACACTTTGCAATGCGCTTTGCATAATAAATAAAATGTGTCGATTATTTTCAATCTTATTCGCCTTCTTCTTGAAATCTTTTGTTGCATCTTGTCGATGGAATAATTTTTTCTTTGTAAACCATTTCTTTTATTTCAGATCCATAGTATTTAAATTTAAACCACCGACGAGGAAAATGACTAAATCCAATAGAATTGATATGAGCGCAAGTAAAAGGAGACATAGCCGAAGAGAATAGGACATTTAAATTGGGCGATGTACAAGTAATGCTTAAAAGAGCAATTGCAAAAGTAAATGCGAAAGATTGGCAAAAATGTATCAATCACGTCCAAAAAGAAGAACAAAAAATGCGGGATCTTGAAATCGATCCAATTATAACCCATATTGGAAATAGTGATAGTGACGATGACAGTGCTAATGAAGATTATACCCTGAGGTATGTTTTTTACATTTTGAAACGTTTTTATGTATTTATTTATCTATTTAATTGATTAAGTAATTTTCTTAATATTTTCATTAATACATGTATAATTTTTCTATTTTTTGTTATCTATTGATTTTGGAGATATTTATTTTATTTTTTGTCATTTAAATGATGATTTTTGGTTGTTATACAGGAAATAGGGCTACTAGCACATACTATATAGCGTTAGCTATATATTCTGTGCTTCTAGTTAACCACCCACTAAAAAATGGTAACGCGCCATAACAACAAAGCTTTGTAAAAGCATAAACATGCTATGTTTACTTACAACACAGCAAAACATCTAATCATATATTAATGCTAATTAAACTTATTCAATTAAAATTTTTCATTCATTCGTATATTTACTGATCATTTTCTAGCATTTTCAAAAAAGTTACACGTACGCCTATGCTTTAGAGTACATAGGTACGTTATATTTGTAGGTCATTCAACTGTCCATAATTATTAGATGAAGTGTAGTGCAGGAGAAAATTGACTTATTTTCACCTGTTATGTTTCATCATAAACTTTCAAGATGTATACAGTATTATAAACATTATCACACCTTAAGAATTCTTTTAATATTTAATAGACTACTTAGAATTGAACTGATGTATTTTACACACTGTAAGGTAGGAGGTGAAAAGTTACCAAGGGTGGTCTTTCAATGGGGATCTGGTTTCTCCAACGCATTTCTCCTCCAAAAGTTTCAATTATTCAATTTCAGCATAGTTTGGTGCTAATCCCAAACTAAAAGTGCAAGTCCGCCAGTCTTAATACGTATTTATCAATTATTATCATTTTCAAATATATGCAACCCACAACACCAACATGCATTGCATATTTTTTAATTATACATTGAATTAATAGGTAATTATTCTGAACATTATTTTTCCTCGGTAATGTTTAAACTTATAAATATAACGCCATTGAACCAGTCATCGATAAAGTCAGCTGACAAATAGTTTTTATAGATTTTAACTGCTTCCTCAATTTAATGAATAATAATGCATTTAAGGTTGTGTAATAAAATAGATAATGAATAACGAAGAGAATGTTACATTGGAATGATATAATAGTATTCCCCGTCCTCTCTTTGCCTCACCTCATCTTTACTAAAATATAATTAATTATTTAGTTGATAAAAACTACTCAGGAAGAATAATTTAAATGAAGCAAAATAAAGGTAATTTAAAAGCTATTTGTGTAACAAGCACGTAAAGTAATTCTTTGATGGACCAAAAATGTCTACATTTCTCTTTTTGCTTTCATGTGATTTATTTATTAACAACATATTGAGATCATATTGTATAAAACTATTGGATGTTTTCATTGTTGTAAAATGAATAGTAAATACATTTTAGAAAGAGCGAGGTAAAATGAAATTAAAATTTTTGCCAAAAAGTTGGGTCAGACAAAATATTAAATATAACATAAATAACGGTGTTGTTGATGCCATACATATAATCACAGTTTAAGGAAGGATAGAATGAGCAGAGAAAGGGTCAAGACTCAAAATATAAGTAAGGAAAATAGTTTTAACGATATTTGTAAGTAGATGATGACCTTGTTATACTCATATCAGGAAAATCGCCGGCCGTTATTAGTGAGCTCACTCAAAGAGCCCTAAATATCATAGAAAGCTGGTGCATAGAACGGGAGCTTGGGGTTAATGTCTCTAAAGTCGATGTTGTTCTCTTTACCGGGAGGTGGAAGATAGTTGGCTTCAGGGAGCCGACTATTTCTAACGTTGCCATTCAGAAGGAGGAACAATTAAATTTTTAGGGGTTATTCTGCATGGTAAACTAACCTGGGTACCCATATTGGCAGGCAATTGCAAAAGGCTACATCGTCTTGGATTTGCAGGAGGCTCTTGAGGAAAATGTGGGAGCTTAATCCAAAAGCTACGTTGTGACTTTATACTGCAGCCTCTCTCACTTTTGCGCGCAGCAAGGGTTGGTTTTGAACCCTATAGTCAGTGGCATATACAATGGGTGTTCAGACTTTAATGCCACGGTAATCTGCACTGCTTTATCAACAACAACAACAACAACAACAACAAAAAGTAATGGTTAAATGTTATATAAACTGTAGATAACGTGGTAGGAATCCAAACATTTGGTAAGACGCCTGCAAAAACGATTTTATCTATGTAGAATACTATTGAATGAAATAGACATGCAGCAAAAATGCGACCAATGAGCTTCTCTTAAGATATCACTGGCGTATCTTAGACCATTGATTTCATGTTATCCTACAATAGAAAATCCACTGCTGTCAAATCTGACCATCTAACGGGGGTCAAAATTTCCACGTCTTTTCAGTTATTTTATAGAATACGAAAGAATTTATTATTATTTTTTAAAACGTCTTGAATTTATATATGCTCTTGTGACATAAGATCAATTTTATTTATAGAAAATAATGTTGATGGATGAATTAATGTATTTGTATATTAAAATGCGTCATCTGCTTTTGACAGACACGATATTCCTGCTCTTCTTGTACATTTATTTACACTTTTGTCGAATGCTGTTCCTTTCGGACAAGTAAGTTTAATACTCTCTAGCGTTGAACCACTTCTGTCCTTTCTATGGCATATAAAAAACTCATTACAATTATTAGGATCTCCAAAAGTCCCCTCCTTCATGCAAGTAAAAGCCTCTGTTTGGTCACAGTTAGTAGTGGGAGGAACCGTAGTAATTTCTTCACAAACTGCGGGAGTAGTGGTTTCTGAACAGTTACTTTGAGGAAGAAGGTTATTTAATGAATTATGGTCTATCGCATTACTTGGAATTGAACATTCAGCGTCTTTATTGCTATTTAATTTTAAAACAATATCAATTCTATTCGCATCCATGCTTTTAAAATCGTTTCTTTTTATTCCATAGGATCCGTTTGCTAAGTGTGGCTTTGCAGTTACAAGTATTGTTTCTGATACACAGATGATATGTAAAATATAGGTTACCTTAAAATAAAATGCGAATTACAGGTATGGGAACTAATTTTTACATGTATTTTACCTTCAAACATAAAATTAAAAAACACATTTCAAAAAATATTGTGACATTGTCAGAGATGACATTAAATCACAGATTAATAGTACATGATAAGAGAAGTTCCTAAATTTTGCTTACAGCTAAATACACAGTGAGCACCAATGAAATTATTTATATGTATACGAAGTGGGAGACTTACTGCCTCTTGAGCAAGGGCTCTTTGCTCTTAGCATGCGTGTGGCCAAATGCATTAAGCCTTGTCCTCATGGACTCGACAAACCTTACTGTGCTGAGAGAAGGTTTCTGTGGCATATTGGATTGAGGAAGCCGCTGAAAAGGCGAAAAATTGCGGCCGAAAAAATCAAAAGCTTTATACGAGAACACTTACTTTGAATATGTGAAATGGTGTAATTAAGGAAGAATATGGTCAAAAATTATCCCTAAAAAAAGTCTCCTGGCTTACTTCTGTATTTGTCGAAGAAAAGGAAACCCTCATCGCTATGATCTTATTATTTGATGCTTAAGGCCACCAGAAACCCAACCATGGCGTAGATATTAGCAATTACCCAAGTTTATTTGGATTTTTAAAGAAAAAATCGGACGCATACAAGCTTAAAAAATCTAAGATGTTTGCTAAGGAAGATATCGAATCTTTTCTATTTCAAGCACCCGATGAAATATATTTAATAAATAAAAGAAAAAATAATTGTAACAGGTTGCGCTAATTTTTGGTTTGGGTGGGGCATACCGAAAGCAGGAACATTGGTTATATAATCTACGCTATCTATAAACTCATTGGCAGGCACTCGTTTAGTTTAAATTGATGATATTCAGGATTTAGGGTCATTGCTACCAGTTACTCTGCGTGATACTAAGACCAATAAAAATCGAATGTTTGGCGTTATTAACATTGATAAGCAAACGTTTTTTGGATATTTATATAGATTATGTTTCTGCATCCATCAAATAATATAATTCCCCGTTTTCTTTTCTGGCATACAAAAATGGGCCTTGCATAAGATAAGTCGGTGGGAAATACGTTTTTAATGAAACTTCAAAGAAGATAGCTACCTACCTCAAACTTTCTAATCCTGAGTTATACATTGGGCATTCATTTCGTCTTTTTGACAAACTTCGGAGAAGGAATTATGTAGAAGTGGTTTTAAGGCTTTAACGGCCGGTGCTATCATTTCATACATACTGATGAACCGTTCTTCGGATAATGGTGGTCTTCCGAGATGTCTCGTAGCCTCCTCTGTAACTGGTCGTATCCCGTGCTTCCAAACATTTCGTCGCTTTTCACTGTCGGTATCTTCAGCGCTGACTCTGCAAAAGTTTCGCCGCGTCTCAGGTTGTTTGGGATCTCGTTAGCCGTCTCATAATGTCGTTGCTGCTGCATGCGCCTTTGCACCTATACAAACAGGCAGTGGGCGGGACCTCGAGCTCAACACCAGTAACGACGCACGCACCGTCATGGCTCAGGAGCCGCGTGACCACGCTATTATTAGTCATCGATCGTGTAACGTAGTGGACGGAGCCTCAAGCTTGACTCCAGAGCCGACACTTTCCCAGTCACAGCTCGACAGTCTCGTGGGCGCGGCTTCGCTGATATTAGTCATCGACCGTGTAATCCGAGTGCTGGCCCATGTAAGTTCGGAGCTGCGCAATCGGTCAGTGGGCGAGGCCTCGGGCTTAACCCCGGTGATGGCGCACGCCCCGTCACGGTTGGGCAAACATGTTGGCGTGGCTATGTCATTAGTCATCGATTGTGTAGTGTGAACGGTTTTCTGAGTGCGTTCGAACTTGCGCAGTCGAAGAGTAGGTGGAGCCTCGAGGTCGGCCCTGGTGTTGACGTAGATCTGGTCCCAGTTCGGTAACTGCGTAAACGTGGCCAAGTTGTTATTATTCACTGTTAACATACACCTGATTTCATCTACAATAGGGGCATCCCTAAATGCGCCACTAACCGAAGTTGTTGCCACAAGATTTCCCTGCGTAATCATGATAGAGGTGTCTATTCGTCCTGCAATTCCACACTCCTATTGCCACTTACCCCATCTCGTTCTTGTTTGTTTTTCAGTAAGGATAACCACGTTCTATATGTTATATGAACGGTTCATGTTATTTGGATGTTGTTCAATTTCCGGTACCTCCCACCTAACCAAGTTATAAAATTCTGTTGTTCTCACAAGAACGCTAGTGTTCTCAAAATGTATTACATGCGCTTCGTTCAAAAGATGCTGGGCAATGGCGGACTTTTCGGGTTGGTTAAGTCGTAAAGCCCTTTCATTTCCTTTTTTCCTTTCGCCGATCTCTGTGTCGTACCTATATACTCCGCATTCACAAGGTCGCATACCTTCACTCCAGAAGTGACCGCCTACATGTGTCGAATCGTGATGGGGCGTGCGTCATCACCGGGGTTAAGCCTGAAGTTCCGCCCACTGGCCGACTGCGCAGGTCCGAACTCACTTGTACCAGCACCCGCATTGCACGATCGATGACTAATATCAGCGTAGTCACGTCCACAAAGCTGTCGAGCTGTGACGGGGAGAGTGTCGGCTCTGGAGTCGAACTTGAGGCCCCGCTCACTACCCAACAGCGCAGGTCCAAAAGCGCTTATACCACTCCCAACGCAACATGATTGATGACTAATAATAGCGTGACCACTTCTTTGCGGCTCCTCAGCGGTGACGGGGCGTGCGTCATTATTGGTGTTGAGCTCGAGACCCCGCCCACTGCTTGCTTGCGCAGGTGCAAAGGCGCACGCAGCGGCAACGACATTTTGAGACCGCTAACGAGGGCCCAAATAACCTCAGTTCCGGCGAACCTTTGGCAGAGTCACCACTGAAGATGCCAACAGTGAAGAGCGGCGAAACGTTTGGAAGCATGGGATACGACCAGTTATTGAGGCGGCTACGGGACGTCTCGGAAGACCATAGTTATCCGAGGACGGTTCCGACCATGAAGTCGTAATACCAACAATATGAGCCAAAATCAATAGGGCGGGCCCAAAGATACCGATAGCAGGTCTGTCCCCACAGAGCCTAACCCAAGAACAACTGGGGCAGATAAAAGAATCCCGGCTAATGCTACGGATATGCATTGTAATTCTGTTTCTGGCAGCGAGCAGTTACCGAGGTCACGGCGTAACATAACAAGATTCAGTATCAAATAAAATTGGACTAGCTGAAAAATATATTTAACCGAAACGCTAAGGTATCGAACCGTCTGGACCTCAAAGGGGAACTAGCTAACCCCAGGTGCCTCCAGACATCGTTCGATTTTGCCTTTAAGCAATTTCGTACAAATTAATGCTGTGATTGACAGATAGATTCGAGACGAAATCAAAAATTTTCCTTATATAACAGCTACACTAGCGACCCAGTGTATCACACTAGACAATTTTACTTAAAAACTTCGTTATGTTTCATATTTGTTGTTTTTCTATCTTAGAATATTACAACTAATAACATATTTGAACTTCTGTTACAGTGCAGCCGGTAATTTTACTAAATAGTCACAGGAACAACTCATCTAGACTGAAAATTATAACAACTTACCATAATATGTAAAAAGAATCAATAAAATAAATTATGCCGTATTTACATTATAGAGAAATAATGTATTTTATTTATAAGGAAAACTAGAGTACTTTTATTATAATACTTTTATTCACAGAATAAAAACATTACTATCCTGTTGTATAATATATTATTAACTATTAATAACTATCCCATATCACCTTAATGAAATATAAATATCTAACTTTCTTATTCTAAGGGGCACCTATCTTTCATTTTCATTCCCTCTCACTCATCAGTTTCAAAATAAAAACAATTTTCTCTTCATTTTAACAAAAATGTATTTTTTGACAGTTATTAAATACATTTACAAGCAATGACTTTACAAAAATAAATTACTCATTTTTTATATACAAATTTATAATAAGAAATCTGAGAGAGACTGTCTTTAATGATCTTGTGTACATATACCTAGAACTAAAATATTTATTATTTCTTCGAAAAATTATTTTACATGTCGCATTTCATGCTCATCATTTTAAAAATTAATTTTGCAAAAATAAAACCCTTGAATGTGTACAATGTTCAATCGATATGCCCAAGATAATATAGTTTTAGCAACTGTCACGGTTAAGGCAATATTTTCAAATGAAAATCGTTTCTACTTTGAATATATCGGTACAAGCCGAAAATGGGTGATAACAGTGCGATAACATTAGGGACGGTCTCTCCCATGTCACTAAATTTTCAAGAAATTTATCGAATTGTTGTAGTAATTAACCAGCCTGCAGAGAAATCAGAAGATAAATTAAAGAAATGTAGATTCTGTTTTAACAGCTTGATCTGTCACCTACGTACAAGGACAAGCATAACTTATATCACAAACTTGAAGTGGAGGGTTAAAATATGAATATTCTGGGCAGTCGTATTTTGTTTGTAAATAGGATCCATTTCTAAGTTGGTTACAAAGGAAGTAAGTTTGGCACGTAGGATCGTTTAAATTTGGGAATCTGCCTGTTGTACTGCAAGTGAAATAATCAGGGTCATAGTTGATAACACAAGGCTCAGTGTTACTTCCTGTGCTGGTTGATATTGTAACATCGGTTGGTAATGTTGAAGATGAGGAATCGGTTGAAGTTCCTGTTGATTTGCTTGTAGAAGTACTTGTAATTTCATTTGTAATCTCGGTAGATATAATTGTAGTTTGTATTGTTGTAACTGTTTGTGTCGTTGTTTCTTGACAAGGACACGTGTAACTTACATCACATACTTGAAGTTGTGGATTAAAATAGGATAATTCTGGACAACTGTAGCTTGTTTGTAAGTAAGATCCATTTCTAAGAAGGTTACAAAGGAAGTAAGATTGACAAGAGGGGTCGTTTAAATTCGGATACCTTCCCGTCGTACTGCAAGCAAAATAGTCCGGGTCGTAATTGATAATACAAGGCTCAGTGGTATCTTCTGTGGTAGGTGTGGTCACATCTGTTTGTACTGTACTAGAGGAATCAGTTGAATTGGTAATAGATTCAGATGTCGTTTCAATAGTTGTGGTTGCAGTAGAAGAACTTGCAGGTTCAGTAGTAATTTCAGTAAAGTCACTTGTGTCATTAGAGGAACTAGAAGTTGCAGATGTTATAGTTATTCCTTGACATGGGCACGTGTAACTTACATCACATACTTGAAGTTGTGGATTAAAATAGGATAGTTCTGGACAACTGTAACTTGTCTGTAAATATGATCCATTTCTAAGTAGATTACAGAGGAAGTAAGTTTGGCAGGAGGGATCATTTAAATTCGGATACTTTCCCGTCGTACTGCAAACAAAATAGTCCGCGTCGTAATTGATAATACAAGGCTCAGTGGTATCTTCTGCGGTAGGTGTGGTCACATCTGTTTGTACTGTACTAGGGGATTCAGTTGAATTGGTTGTAGATTCAGATGTCGTTTCAATAATTGTGGTTGCAGCAGAAGGACTTGAAGTTTGAGTAAATATTATACTAGATGTTGAATTGGTTGTAGATTTAGTTGTTGTTTCAATAATTGTGGTTGCAGTAGAAGGACTTGAAGTTTCAGTAGATGCTATAGTTATTCCTTGACAAGGGCACGTGTAACTTACATCACATACTTGAAGTTGTGGATTAAAGTAGGATAGTTCTGGACAACTGTAACTTGTCTGTAAATATGATCCATTTCTAAGTAGATTGCAGAGGAAGTAAGTTTGGCAGGAGGGGTCGTTTAAATTCGGATACCTTCCCGTCGTACTACAAACAAAATAGTCCGGGTCGTAATTGATAATACAAGGCTCAGTGGTATCTTCTGTGGTAGGTGTGGTCACACCTGTTTGTACTGTACTAGAGGAATCAGTTGAATTGGTAATAGATTCAGATGTCGTTTCAATAGTTGTGGTTGCAGTAGAAGAACTTGGAGGTTCAGTAGTAATTTCAGTAAAGTCACTTGTGTCATTAGAGGAACTAGAAGTTGCAGATGTTATAGTTATTCCTTGACATGGGCACGTGTAACTTACATCACATACTTGAAGTTGTGGATTAAAATAGGATAGTTCTGGACAACTGTAACTTGTCTGTAAATATGATCCATTTCTAAGTAAATTGCAGAGGAAGTAAGTTTGGCAGGAGGGGTCGTTTAAATTCGGATACCTTCCCGTCGTACTACAAACAAAATAGTCCGGGTCGTAATTGATAATACAAGGCTCAGTGGTATCTTCTGTGGTAGGTGTGGTCACATCTGTTTGTACTGTACTAGAGGAATCAGTTGAATTGGTAATAGATTCAGATGTCGTTTCAATAGTTGTGGTTGCAGTTGAAGTTGCAGGTTCAGTAGTAATTTCAGTAAAGTCACTAGTGTCAGTAGAGGAACTAGAAGTTGCAGATGTTATAGTTATTCCTTGACATGGGCACGTGTAACTTACATCACATACTTGAAGTTGTGGATTAAAATAGGATAGTTCTGGACAACTGTAACTTGTCTGTAAATATGATCCATTTCTAAGTAGATTACAGAGGAAGTAAGTTTGGCAGGAGGGGTCGTTTAAATTCGGATACCTTCCCGTCGTACTACAAACAAAATAGTCCGGGTCGTAATTGATAATACAAGGCTCAGTGGTATCTTCTGTGGTAGGTGTGGTCACACCTGTTTGTACTGTACTAGAGGAATCAGTTGAATTGGTAATAGATTCAGATGTCGTTTCAATAGTTGTGGTTGCAGTTGAAGTTGCAGGTTCAGTAGTAATTTCAGTAAAGTCACTAGTGTCAGTAGAGGAACTAGAAGTTGCAGATGTTATAGTTATTCCTTGACATGGGCACGTGTAACTTACATCACATACTTGAAGTTGTGGATTAAAATAGGATAGTTCTGGACAACTGTAACTTGTCTGTAAATATGATCCATTTCTAAGTAAATTGCAGAGGAAGTAAGTTTGGCAGGAGGGGTCGTTTAAATTCGGATACCTTCCCGTCGTACTACAAACAAAATAGTCCGGGTCGTAATTGATAATACAAGGCTCAGTGGTATCTTCTGTGGTAGGTGTGGTCACATCTGTTTGTACTGTACTAGAGGAATCAGTTGAATTGGTAATAGATTCAGATGTCGTTTCAATAGTTGTGGTTGCAGTTGAAGTTGCAGGTTCAGTAGTAATTTCAGTAAAGTCACTAGTGTCAGTAGAGGAACTAGAAGTTGCAGATGTTATAGTTATTCCTTGACATGGGCACGTGTAACTTACATCACATACTTGAAGTTGTGGATTAAAATAGGATAGTTCTGGACAACTGTAACTTGTCTGTAAATATGATCCATTTCTAAGTAGATTACAGAGGAAGTAAGTTTGGCAGGAGGGGTCGTTTAAATTCGGATACCTTCCCGTCGTACTACAAACAAAATAGTCCGGGTCGTAATTGATAATACAAGGCTCAGTGGTATCTTCTGTGGTAGGTGTGGTCACATCTGTTTGTACTGTACTAGAGGAATCAGTTGAATTGGTAATAGATTCAGATGTCGTTTCAATAGTTGTGGTTGCAGTAGAAGAACTTGGAGGTTCAGTAGTAATTTCAGTAAAGTCACTTGTGTCATTAGAGGAACTAGAAGTTGCAGATGTTATAGTTATTCCTTGACATGGGCACGTGTAACTTACATCACATACTTGAAGTTGTGGATTAAAATAGGATAGTTCTGGACAACTGTAACTTGTCTGTAAATATGATCCATTTCTAAGTAGATTGCAGAGGAAGTAAGTTTGGCAGGAGGGGTCGTTTAAATTCGGATACCTTCCCGTCGTACTACAAACAAAATAGTCCGGGTCGTAATTGATAATACAAGGCTCAGTGGTATCTTCTGTGGTAGGTGTGGTCACATCTGTTTGTACTGTACTAGAGGAATCAGTTGAATTGGTAATAGATTCAGATGTCGTTTCAATAGTTGTGGTTGCAGTAGAAGAACTTGGAGGTTCAGTAGTAATTTCAGTAAAGTCACTTGTGTCAGTAGAGGAACTAGAAGTTGCAGATGTTATAGTTATTCCTTGACATGGGCACGTGTAACTTACATCACACACTTGAAGTTGTGGATTAAAATAGGATAGTTCTGGACAACTGTAACTTGTCTGTAAATATGATCCATTTCTAAGTAGATTACAGAGGAAGTAAGTTTGGCAGGAGGGGTCGTTTAAATTCGGATACCTTCCCGTCGTACTGCAAGCAAAATAGTCCGGGTCGTAATTGATAATACAAGGCTCAGTGGTATCTTCTGTGGTAGGTGTGGTCACATATGTTTGTACTGTACTAGAAGATTCAGTTGAATTGGTTGTAGATTCAGATGTTGTTTCAATAATTGTGGTTGCAGCAGAAGGACTTGAAGTTTGAGTAAATGTTGAATTGGTTGTAGATTCAGTTGTTGTTTCAACAATTGTGGTTGCAGTAGAAGAACTTGAAGTTTTAGTAGATGTTATAGTTATTCCTTGACAAGGGCACATGTAACTTACATCACATACTTGAAGTTGTGAATTAAAATAGGATAGTTTTGGACAACTGTAACTTGTCTGTAAATATGATCCATTTCTAAGTAGATTACAGAGGAAGTAAGTTTGGCAGGAGGGGTCGTTTAAATTCGGATACCTTCCCGTCGTACTGCAAACAAAATAGTCCGGGTCGTAATTGATAATACAAGGCTCAGTGGTATCTTCTGTGGTAGGTGTGGTCACATCTGTTTGTACTGTACTAGAGGAATCAGTTGAATTGGTAATAGATTCAGATGTCGTTTCAATAGTTGTGGCTGCAGTAGAAGAACTTGTAGGTTCGCTAGTAATTTCAATAAAGTCACTTCTGCCAGTAGATGAACTAGAAGTTGCAGATGTTATAGTTATTCCTTGACAAGGGCACGTGTAACTTACATCACATACTTGAAGTTGTGGATTAAAATAAGATAGTTCTGGACAACTGTAACTTGTCTGTAAATATGATCCATTTCTAAGTAGATTACAGAGGAAGTAAGTTTGGCAGGAGGGGTCGTTTAAATTCGGATACCTTCCCGTCGCACTGCAAACAAAATAGTCCGGGTTGTAATTGATAATACAAGGCTCAATGGTATCTTCTGCGGTAGGTGTGGTCACATCTGTTTGTACTATACTAGAGGAATCAGTTGAATTGGTAATAGATTCAGATGTCGTTTCAATAGTTGTGGTTGCAGTAGAAGAACTTGCAGGTTCACTAGTAATTTCAGTAAAGTCACTTGTGTCATTAGAGGAACTAGAAGTTGCAGATGTTATAGTTATTCCTTGACAAGGGCACGTGTAACTTACATCACATACTTGAAGTTGTGGATTAAAATAGGATAATTCTGGACAACTGTAACTTGTTTGTAAATATGACCCATTTCTAAGTAGATTGCAGAGGAAGTAAGTTTGGCAGGAGGGGTCGTTTAAATTCGGATACCTTCCTGTCGTACTGCAAACAAAATAGTCCGGGTCGTAATTGATAATACAAGGCTCAGTAGTATCTTCTGTGGTAGGTGTTGTGACATTTGCTTGTATTGTACTTGAGGAATCAGTGGAATTGGTTATAGCTTCAGTTGAAGAATATGTAGTTTCAATAATTGCGATTGGAGTAGAAGAACTTGAAGTGTCAGTAGATGTTATAGTTATTCCTTGACAAGGGCATGTGTAACTTACATCGCATACTTGAAGTTGTGGATTAAAATACGATAAATCTGGACAGGTGTAGCTTGTTTGTAAATACGAACCATTTCTAAGCAGGTTACAGAGGAAGTAGGTTTGACAGGAGGGGTCGTTTAAATTCGGATACCTTCCCGTCGTACTGCAGACAAAATAATCCGGGTCATAACTGATAACGCAAGATTCCGTGGTACTTCCTGTGGTAGATGTAACGTCTGTTGGTAATATAGAAGGTAAATCAGTAGTACTTGTTACTTTATTTAAACTTGTGGATTCTGTTACCAGTTCAGTTGATACACTTATGTCAGTAGCACTTTCTGTAGGAAGCGATGTAACACTAACAGTAAAAACTGTACTTGCTGTAGCCGCTGGAGGAGTATAATTATATGGGCAAGGATAATCACTCGCACATTCCTGGGTGCTTGAATCAAAATATGTTCCTTCTGGACAAACTAGGCTTATCACTATAAATGTAGAAGAATATTGGACACACAAATAATACCTGGTGCACGTTGTGTCAAGTGGTTCACTAAATTTTCCATTGGAAGTACAACTATACGTTTGGTTACTAAAGTCAGCTTCACAGCTTTTGTATACTGTTGTTGTAGATGACTCTACCTTAGCTGGCTGGTACCAAATCTGTAAATTTAAAAACAAATTTTGTTAAAGGAGATTTGATTGTTGTTATTTCTATGTTTACTGACTACATTCTGTTATATGTGTTTCCTTAACATAGGCTATTAGAAACGTGTAATTAACTAATCTGCATCATAATGATAAAGTTTATCTTTAGGTGCATATATAAAGATAAAAAATTAGTAAAATAATTTTCCAATTATTAGCGTTTTACTCTTACAAGTACCTACATTAAAAACAATTACTTCATAGGCAACTGGCCATGTAGAACGCCTTTCTAGCTTTCTTCTATTCATTTTCGTCGTAAGTGATAACAACCAAAACAACTGTATTTTTGTAAAATAAATATTACGATTTATTGTAAATCATATAATACCTATATTTTTTGTGTTTATTTATTTATTGTGCTTATATTGTAGTGAAACTGTCTGTCCATCGTATCCGAGTACCTATAATGTTTAAAGTTTTTCTTTGTTGACACAAATTGAAATTTAAGTAATTGGTAACTGAATTATTAATTTGTTTTAATTTTAGCAATGACTGCAAATATAATCTATAACATTACCAATTTTTATTATATTTAGAAAATTATAACACACTTGACACTTTCGTATTACGCAATTCTTATTAGTTTATTGCCTACACGACATTCAATATTTACTCATACCTACTATTTATATAGCCGTTGCAATATAAATCATCTCCTTTCTCATACAGTTTTAATTGTGTTATTTTTATTTTAATCAACCGTGTACTTTGTGTCAATCCATATCAAACAATTTAATTTGAAAAGGTTGCTGTCAATATTTATTTATTTTTTTACCTAAGTTTGTACTATGCTCAGAAAGTTGAAAACAAGTAACTTTTAGATTTTTAAAGTGTGGTCCTTCTGAAAGATTTCAGATTGGAAATAATCAATTTTAGAAAAATTTTTGAAGACCCATTAAAAAACCTTATAATTCTAAAGCCTAAAACATTTTAGAGAAGTAGTATAGTATAACGACTATATGCAGAAAAAAAAATTGAAGGCAAGTCTTAGTTTATCTGTAACATTTTTAATTTTAAGGGGTACCTAAGGTATTCAGCTTGAAAATGTACATTTACTTTTTTTGTTTATTTACAGTTAAGCAGGCTTAAATATATTTTGGAAAGAAAAGATACATTTTATACTCTTTAACATGGTTTTTGTTGAACTGAATATGTTAAAAAACCAAGAAGCTTGGTTTAGTACAAATCTCTGTAAAATGCAAAATATACTGTCACTTCACTACAAAATTAAGGCTAAAAAAACTGTAAATCTAAAAAATTAATGAATACCTGTTTTCAACTTTCTGAATATATTATATAAGAAAATTAAAAATAAATAAATTTTGTCAGCCAGTGGCGTAGCCAGAAATTTGACATGGGGGAGGAGTTCAGTGAACAAAGTTAAGTATTTCAAACTACATTTTAAATAATTTTTAATAAATTAAAACAATAAAAAGCAGATAAAAAACAACCTCTTCATAAACATGTAAATAATAAACAGGTACGAACAATATTTGTTACAAAAATGACAAAAATAAAATTAGAACTTAGTTGCAGGTGAACCTTAGGGTTGCCGTAGGAGATCTAGTTCACTGTACCGCGTTGCCAAATCTTGGCGGATTGATTGCAGGTTTGTAGTGGGACATTACCTATATGACCAAACCAACCCAACCCATGGGAGGGGGGTTCTGACCCCCAAAACCCCCCGTGGCTACGCCACTGTTGTCAGCAACCATCATTGGTTGATTGGATTAATCAAAATTATAGATATATTTAATTTTAACAATTTAAGATTAGTTTCACCTTTATAATGATTTTTAAAAATCGGAGATGGGACCACATGAAAAATAGTATTTCAAATATAAAAAATTTTCACAGAAGCACCCAACAGTTATTGCTTTTTTCTGGTATCACTTATGTCATGTTGACAAGTTGACGTGCAAAAAATATCACAATTTTGCTATACTCGCGTCAAGAATTCAGACGTCTTACGGCTGACGTTACACATTTGTTTTTATTGTCAACGTAATTTCCGATATTTGGTCGCGTTAAAAACAATAATTTTTTTGCAATTTAGTGCAATATATAATACGAACTTTTAGTGTAGTATATAGTTTTATTACTATCAGTTGCAGTTTCTTAAATATTTAGATGAAAATATAATGAATTATTCATTTGTTCGTATGACGTAAGTCGTCTGAATTCTTGTCGCGAATATAGATTTTTTTAAAGTTTATTCTGCAACCTCATACATATTTTAAACGTGGGTATATACAAAAAAAATCTAAATAAAGACAGAATATAGTGTGGTATCATTTAAAATAACAAAATTGGTTGCCATACCAACAAAATAAACGAAAAAGCTCCGAAATAAACTCGCTCCCTACCAAAGTGTGCAAAAAAACTTAACCAAAAAATATTTGCCTGCACAATTTTTTCATACAGGATGCTTTCAAAAAGTTATAAACATTATTCCATACATATTGGAAGGGGATATTGGAAGTATAATATTATGAAATGTAAATTTTACAAATGATAATGGTGACATTTTTTTAAATATGTACCTGTAGCTATAATATACCTACCATGTATCCATTTCTGTTGATGTTTGAAATATTGTTTTCATGTCACATTTTCTATTTATAAAAATATTATGAACCAAAACTAATGTTAAATTATTAACATTACATAATCATTGTCAAAAATAAAAATGTATAATTCTGATTAATCTGATATTATTGAATTAATTTTACACTTTAGACTTCGACTCTTAAAATTAATTTAAATTACTCTAGCTTCCCTCGTTTTAAAATCACATTTAAAAAAAATATGCAAGAATGCAAAATCAATAATTTTGATGGTCTTTTGTCATCATGTGTTATTCATTTTCTTCATACTTTCTTTCATGAACCACAAAAAATATATCTGATGCAAACGCGTTTCAATAATCTTGTTTAAACAACTAATTAGGCTCCTTTTTAAAAATGTTATACCTGCATTTACGATTTACTTTGGTAAGCAATGGATAATACAAATAATTATCTAAATATTCGTGTTTGAATTAAATATTCACAATCAGCGTTATAAAAATTATTATTATAATTTGTCCAGAAGCTAGTGGTTAAAAATGATAGGGCATACAGGGAGAGTCAAAATAATGTCAGTACTTCAAATAAATTTTGGCGGTGTTGACTAATAGTTATTTATGCAACAAGTACAAAAAGTAAGTGTTTATTGCACGCGACGTGAAATTGTCCAACGAGGCCGTTAGGCCGTGTAGGACAACACGTCGAATGCAATAAGCACTTTTTGTACGAGTTGCATACAATATTTTTTCTACGTTCATGCAAAAACGAAAAAATGATATTAGATGACACTAAGTTTAGGAAAATGTGACGTCGATTTGAACGTTTATGTTTATCATGATGACAAAACGCTGTAGTAGAATGACATATGGATGCAATAAACATTTTATTGCACTAGTGCAATAAAGAACCACTTTTTCCACTAAATATAGTTCAATAAAGTTTGGTTTTTTGCATGAACGTAGAAAAAACATTTTGCATTCACACTTCGATTTCCATTTTCAAGATAAACGATAAGTATTTCCGGGCAAAAAAATAAAACAATGAATAATATTAAGGTTTTCAATATGAGCACCTTGAGATTCTATACATTTTGTAAAATTGTCTTAAACGTCTCTGTGCGGAACAACATGTTGGGGCATTTCTAAATCCTTTTAGGCGTGCCCGATGGAATAAATGCAAAGGATTAAGGCCAGGAGATTAAAGCGACCACATACTATTTCTAATGTTATTATATATTTTTAAACCAAAAGATTTAGTTCTTCTTATAAAAAATAGGTATTTTCTCCCATTAATATTCCATCAATTTCGTACGGTCCTATCAAGTAGCCACCAATTATCCCCAATCATTTGTTAAGTAAAAATCTATGTTGGTGTTTTGTTTTAATGAATTATGCGAATTAAACTACTCCGCGAGTAAATCCAGCTTTATTAGTAAAGATCACTTTGCTTATAATTGTTGTTTTTCCAAGAATGATACGCAAAATCGTAAAATTATAGGTAATCAGCCTCAGTCAAGGCATGTACGTTTTGTAAATATGGTACAGCTGTTGTACTTGTTCTTCGAGTATGTTCTAGTATTTATTGTATGCTTTTCATCCACCAATTCCAAAACCCGTGCTTCAGCGTCAACAGTTCGAGCAATCTCGATCTTCCACCATCGTGTTTTGGTTTGAACGACTCTGTGCAGTTTTATAAAATAACACAGCGTTAAATTTAACAGAAGTACCTACCAATTTCACGTAACTTCCTGTCTGTCAACCCGTATTATACAGATGTATAATATGCTTGCCAATTTTCCTTAATCGAAAAATTGATAGTGTCCGAAATATATGATGTCAAAGTTATTACTTTTTTTGTAAATATTTATCCTAATAATAGCATGATTCACACGAAATTTGGTACTTTTTAGGATGAGAAATTGAGATCTGACCACAGTTTTGGTGTACATTACGAAGGCATTTATATATCTAATCAGTATATCTAATTCCAATTTAAATAGTAAAAGTTGTATTACTATGAGTTACTATCATCCGAAAAGAGAGGGCCATGGAGCAGAAACTTTTGCAGGGCCCCAATAAAGTGAATATTTTTCAGGAAGTTCAAGGTAGCTGTATTTTTCGTTTATATTTATGTAAAGCTACCTAACAACATTGCATTACCGTAATTCACACGATAACAAACTATTAAATACATTTATATATATATATATATATATATATATATATATATATATATATATATATATATATATATATATATATATATAAAGCTGTTTACAGGCCTTTTAGGCCCAGAGCTGTGTTATTCTCATCCACTCCATTCTGTCATTCGCCTTTCTTTTCCAATCCATTACATTTTTCTCGCTTAGATCTATTGCCACTGCCTCTCTCCATCGCTTCCTCGGTCTACCTCTTTTTTTCTTGTAGTTATGTTTACTCCCTACTATTTTCTTAACTGCCCTTTCATCCTCCATACGTTCTAGATGCCCTAGCCACTGCACTCTCCTGGCTTTTACAAATTCGTCTATTGTTGGTGCCTGGTACATTCCATATATTTCCTCATTATTTCTCCTTACATAGCCTTCCTCTGTCCTCTTACCACCTAGAATTTTCTTCCTTTCCCACCTTAAAAGGTTTTCTCTTGACTTCTTATTGAGAACCCAGGTTTCACTACCATACAGCGCTGTCGGTCTCAAAATTGTTTTATACATTCTAAATTTTACTCGTCTGGACAAATTTTTTGATTTCAATAAGTGGTTGACTGCTGCCGAACTTCTGTTTGCTTTTATTATTCTCCTATTTATTTCTTGTTCCTCATCACAGTTAGCTGTTATTAGCGCCCCCAAATACACATATTCTTGAACTTCTTCAAACTCCATCTCTCCATGCTCTGTTCTCAATTTAAAATTTGTATCCTTTTTTTGTTCTCCTATTCTCAGAAGCTTGCTTTTCTCTTGATTTATCTGCAATCCCACTTTACTTGCTTCCTCCACAAGTTTTCTCGTTACTTCTTCTAATTCCCTACTATCTCTAGCAATAATCGCCACGTCATCTGCATAACTTACTATTTGGTGACTTTTAAACAATATGTGTCCTTCTCTGTTCAACTCACTATCTCTATGACCTTTTCTAGTACTAAATTAAAAAGAAGCGTTGAAAGTGGGTCTCCTTGTCTCAGTCCTGTATCAATAGTAAAGCCTTCCGAACGAATTTATAAATAACACGTTCATATTTTTAAGAAATAAACAAATGACTAATACGTACATATACATCAGGGTATTATTATATCGAAAACATAAAACATGAAATAAGTAAATACTAATCAAGTAATCAAACAATACTTACTTAATATAATGGCGTTTTTCTACGTTCAAGCAAAAACAAAACTTTATTGAACTATATTTAGTGGAAAAAGTGGTTCTTTATTGCACTAGTGCAACAAAATGTTTATTGCATTCATCTGTCATTCTACTACAGCGTTTTGT
This sequence comes from Monochamus saltuarius, assembly GCA_025584915.1. Taxonomy (NCBI): domain Eukaryota; kingdom Metazoa; phylum Arthropoda; class Insecta; order Coleoptera; family Cerambycidae; genus Monochamus; species Monochamus saltuarius. The sequence goes on along the minus strand of CM046724.1, from coordinate 20,543,491 downwards.
CATCATGACAAACCTAAACGTTCAAATCGACGTCACATTTTCCTAGACTTAGTGTCATCTAAATAACATTTTTTGGTTTTTGCATGAACGTAGAAAAAATATTGTATGCAACTCGTACAAAAAGTTACTTTTTGTACTTGTTGCATAAATAACTATTTGCGTGCCTTTCGACTTGAAAATTAATGTATTATTGCACTAAAATCACAATTTTTAGCTAAATCTGACGTTCATATTTTTAAGAAATAAATAAATGACTAATACCTGCATATACATCACGGCATTATTATATGGAAAACATAAGCTAATACACCTAAATCTGACAAAGATATTGAACCATTGTTTTCTTCAAAGATAAATAATTTTAGACATTTAGACTGAATATACTAGGGTTTAGCAAATAACAGGAATGTCATCACATGCCAGCTGCAAATTTTCAAAGATACCGAACCAAAACGATTAAATAACGGAAAAAGTATTATAAGCAACAAATATTTAAGTACAGAAAATACATATTTTTTAAAATTTAACAGTACATGTAAGCTACTTAGTGTTACAATTGATACTTTTTATTTATTTATAAATATTTAAAAATAATTGTTAAAATGTGGGGTTAGAATAGCAAAATGTGTGTCCTAGACCCACTTACAGTCCAGAAGTTTTTCTTGAGTTAATTTTTTTGTTCAAATTTCTCGACTCAATTTTCTAGTAGAAACGTTTTATAATTTTCAGTCGCTCTTGAAATTACCGTAATCCAAACAACGTTGGAAAGCGAAAGTCATCTTGTTAATGCATTTTAATTTTTAATATTTTTTTACCTCTGCTTTACAGAACAGAAAATATCAACACAGCAAATCTGCCTTGGGAAGTTTTGTGTCCAATTCGAAAAATTTCTTGAACTTTTGTCTTCACTGTGCATACTTAAGACAAAAACTTGAGCGAAAACTTTTGGACTGTACAGCTTTTACAGACGCTCAAAATTAAACAGTAGCAATGAATAAACAAAATATCAAGAATGTTATTTTTGAAATTATTTTTTTTATTTTTCGAGACTTCTTCTAATTTGAGCATTTTACTACGACAAATATGGCGATTTTAATATATTCTTGCAATAAAAAATAATTCGCACCATTTTCATTTCGAAATAACATAATCTATACATGTAATGCTTAGACAGTGGTAGAAGTTGTCGCTCCTTCTGTGGTAGTAGTAGGTTGCTCTGGCGTTAGCGTGGAAGTAACAGTGGTCGTAGTTGCCGACTCTTCTGTTGTGGTAGGTTCTTCAGGTGCTAACGTGGATGCGACAGTGGTAGAAGTTGTCGCTCCTTCTGTGGTAGTAGTAGGTTCCTCTGGCGTTAGCGTGGAAGCAACAGTGGTCGTAGTTGCCGACTCTTCTGTTGTGGTAGGTTCTTCAGGTGCTAACGTGGATGCGACAGTGGTAGAAGTTGTCGCTCCTTCTGTGGTAGTAGGTTCCTCTGGCGTTAGCGTGGAAGCAACAGTGGTCGTAGTTGCCGACTCTTCTGTTGTGGTAGGTTCTTCAGGTGCTACCGTAGATGCAACAGTGGGAGAAGTTGTCGCTTCCTCTGTGGTAGTAGGTTCCTCTGGCGTTAGCGTGGAAGCAACAGTGGTCGTAGTTGCCGACTCTTCTGTTGTGGTAGGTTCTTCAGGTGCTAACGTGGATGCGACAGTGGTAGAAGTTGTCGCTCCTTCTGTGGTAGTAGTAGGTTCCTCTGGCGTTAGCGTGGAAGCAACAGTGGTCGTAGTTGCCGACTCTTCTGTTGTGGTAGGTTCTTCAGGTGCTAACGTGGATGCGACAGTGGTAGAAGTTGTCGCTCCTTCTGTGGTAGTAGTAGGTTCCTCTGGCGTTAGCGTGGAAGCAACAGTGGTCGTAGTTGCCGACTCTTCTGTTGTGGTAGGTTCTTCAGGTGCTAACGTGGATGCGACAGTGGTAGAAGTTGTCGCTCCTTCTGTGGTAGTAGTAGGTTCCTCTGGCGTTAGCGTGGAAGCAACAGTGGTCGTAGTTGCCGACTCTTCTGTTGTGGTAGGTTCTTCAGGTGCTAACGTGGATGCGACAGTGGTAGAAGTTGTCGCTCCTTGTAGTAGGTTCCTCTGGCGTTAGCGTGGAAGCAACAGTGGTCGTAGTTGCCGACTCTTCTGTTGTGGTAGGTTCTTCAGGTGCTAACGTGGATGCGACAGTGGTAGAAGTTGTCGCTCCTTCTGTGGTAGTAGTAGGTTCCTCTGGCGTTAGCGTGGAAGCAACAGTGGTCGTAGTTGCCGACTCTTCTGTTGTGGTAGGTTCTTCAGGTGCTAACGTGGATGCGACAGTGGTAGAAGTTGTCGCTCCTTCTGTAGTAGTAGGTTCCTCTGGCGTTAGCGTGGAAGCAACAGTGGTCGTAGTTGCCGACTCTTCTGTTGTGGTAGGTTCTTCAGGTGCTAACGTGGATGCGACAGTGGTAGAAGTTGTCGCTCCTTCTGTGGTAGTAGTAGGTTCCTCTGGCGTTAGCGTGGAAGCAACAGTGGTCGTAGTTGCCGACTCTTCTGTTGTGGTAGGTTCTTCAGGTGCTAACGTGGATGCGACAGTGGTAGAAGTTGTCGCTCCTTCTGTGGTAGTAGTAGGTTCCTCTGGCGTTAGCGTGGAAGCAACAGTGGTCGTAGTTGCCGACTCTTCTGTTGTGGTAGGTTCTTCAGGTGCTACCGTAGATGCAACAGTGGTCGTAGTTGCCGACTCTTCTGTTGTGGTAGGTTCTTCAGGTGCTAACGTGGATGCGACAGTGGTAGAAGTTGTCGCTCCTTCTGTGGTAGTAGTAGGTTCCTCTGGCGTTAGCGTGGAAGCAACAGTGGTCGTAGTTGCCGACTCTTCTGTTGTGGTAGGTTCTTCAGGTGCTAACGTGGATGCGACAGTGGTAGAAGTTGTCGCTCCTTCTGTGGTAGTAGTAGGTTCCTCTGGCGTTAGCGTGGAAGCAACAGTGGTCGTAGTTGCCGACTCTTCTGTTGTGGTAGGTTCTTCAGGTGCTAACGTGGATGCGACAGTGGTAGAAGTTGTCGCTCCTTCTGTGGTAGTAGTAGGTTCCTCTGGCGTTAGCGTGGAAGCAACAGTGGTCGTAGTTGCCGACTCTTCTGTTGTGGTAGGTTCTTCAGGTGCTAACGTGGATGCGACAGTGGTAGAAGTTGTCGCTTCTTCTGTGGCAGTAGTAGGTTCCTCTGGCGTTAGCGTGGAAGCAACAGTGGTCGTAGTTGCCGACTCTTCTGTTGTGGTAGGTTCTTCAGGTGCTAACGTGGATGCGACAGTGGTAGAAGTTGTCGCTCCTTCTGTGGTAGTAGTAGGTTCCTCTGGCGTTAGCGTGGAAGCAACAGTGGTCGTAGTTGCCGACTCTTCTGTTGTGGTAGGTTCTTCAGTTGCTGACGTAGATGCGACAGTGGTAGAAGTTGTCGCTCCTTCTGTGGTAGTAGTAGGTTCCTCTGGCGTTAGCGTGGAAGCAACAGTGGTCGTAGTTGCCGACTCTTCTGTTGTGGTAGGTTCTTCAGGTGCTAACGTGGATGCGACAGTGGTAGAAGTTGTCGCTCCTTCTGTGGTAGTAGTAGGTTCCTCTGGCGTTAGCGTGGAAGTAACAGTGGTCGTAGTTGCCGACTCTTCTGTTGTGGTAGGTTCTTCAGGTGCTACCGTGGATGCAACAGTGGTCGTAGTTGCCGACTCTTCTGTTGTGGTAGGTTCTTCAGGTGCTAACGTGGATGCGACAGTGGTAGAAGTTGTCGCTCCTTCTGTGGTAGTAGTAGGTTCCTCTGGCGTTAGCGTGGAAGCAACAGTGGTCGTAGTTGCCGACTCTTCTGTTGTGGTAGGTTCTTCAGGTGCTAACGTGGATGCGACAGTGGTAGAAGTTGTCGCTCCTTCTGTGGTAGTAGTAGGTTCCTCTGGCGTTAGCGTGGAAGCAACAGTGGTCGTAGTTGCCGACTCTTCTGTTGTGGTAGGTTCTTCAGGTGCTAACGTGGATGCGACAGTGGTAGAAGTTGTCGCTCCTTCTGTGGTAGTAGGTTCCTCTGGCGTTAGCGTGGAAGCAACAGTGGTCGTAGTTGCCGACTCTTCTGTTGTGGTAGGTTCTTCAGGTGCTAACGTGGATGCGACAGTGGTAGAAGTTGTCGCTCCTTCTGTGGTAGTAGTAGGTTCCTCTGGCGTTAGCGTGGAAGCAACAGTGGTCGTAGTTGCCGACTCTTCTGTTGTGGTAGGTTCTTCAGGTGCTACCGTAGATGCAACAGTGGGAGTAGTTACCGATTCCTCTGTTGTGGTAGGTTTCTCAGGTGCTACCGTAGATGCAACAGTGGTCGTAGTTGCCGACCCTTCTGTTGTGGTAGGTTCTTGGCGTTGGCGTGGATGCGACAGTGGTCGTAGTTGTCGCTCCTTCTGTTGTGGTAGGTTCTCTCAGGTGGAAGTAACAGTGGTCGTAGTTGCCGACTCTTCTGTTGTGGTAGGTTCTTCAGGTGCTAACGTGGATGCGACAGTGGTAGAAGTTGTCGCTCCTTCTGTAGTAGTAGGTTCCTCTGGCGTTAGCGTGGAAGCAACAGTGGTCGTAGTTGCCGACTCTTCTGTTGTGGTAGGTTCTTCAGGTGCTAACGTGGATGCGACAGTGGTAGAAGTTGTCGCTCCTTCTGTGGTAGTAGTAGGTTCCTCTGGCGTTAGCGTGGAAGCAACAGTGGTCGTAGTTGCCGACTCTTCTGTTGTGGTAGGTTCTTCAGGTGCTAACGTGGATGCGACAGTGGTAGAAGTTGTCGCTCCTTCTGTGGTAGTAGTAGGTTCCTCTGGCGTTAGCGTGGAAGCAACAGTGGTCGTAGATGCAACAGTGGGAGTAGTTGCCGATTCCTCTGTTGTGGTAGGTTCTTCAGTTGCTGACGTAGATGCGACAGTGGTAGAAGTTGTCGCTCCTTCTGTGGTAGTAGTAGGTTCCTCTGGCGTTAGCGTGGAAGCAACAGTGGTCGTAGTTGCCGACTCTTCTGTTGTGGTAGGTTCTTCAGGTGCTAACGTGGATGCGACAGTGGTAGAAGTTGTCGCTCCTTCTGTGGTAGTAGTAGGTTGCTCTGGCGTTAGCGTGGAAGTAACAGTGGTCGTAGTTGCCGACTCTTCTGTTGTGGTAGGTTCTTCAGGTGCTACCGTAGATGCAATAGTGGTAGAAGTTGTCGTTCCTTCTGTGGTAGTAGTAGGTTCCTCTGGCGTTAGCGTGGAAGCAACAGTGGTCGTAGTTGCCGACTCTTCTGTTGTGGTAGGTTCTTCAGGTGCTACCGTAGATGCAACAGTGGTAGAAATTATCGCTCCTTCTGTGGTAGTAGTAGGTTCCTCTGGCGTTAGCGTGGAAGCAACAGTGGTCGTAGTTGCCGACTCTTCTGTTGTGGTAGGTTCTTCAGTTGCTGACGTAGATGCGACAGTGGTAGAAGTTGTCGCTCCTTCTGTGGTAGTAGTAGGTTCCTCTGGCGTTAGCGTGGAAGCAACAGTGGTCGTAGTTGCCGACTCTTCTGTTGTGGTAGGTTCTTCAGGTGCTAACGTGGATGCGACAGTGGTAGAAGTTGTCGCTCCTTCTGTGGTAGTAGTAGGTTCCTCTGGCGTTAGCGTGGAAGCAACAGTGGTCGTAGTTGCCGAATCCTCTGTTGTTGTAGGTTCTTCAGTTGCTGACGTAGATGCGATAGTGGTAGAAGTTGTCGCTTCTTCTGTGGCAGTAGTAGGTTCCTCTGGCGTTAGCGTGGAAGCAACAGTGGTCGTGGATGCAACAGTGGGAGTAGTTGCTGATTCCTCTGTTGTGGTAGGTTTCTCAGGTGCTACCGTAGATGCAACAGTGGTAGAAGTTGTCGCTCCTTCTGTGGTAGTAGTAGGTTGCTCTGGCGTTAGCGTGGAAGTAACAGTGGTCGTAGTTGCCGACTCTTCTGTTGTGGTAGGTTCTTCAGTTGCTGACGTAGATGCGACAGTGGTAGAAGTTGTCGCTCCTTCTGTGGTAGTAGTAGGTTCCTCTGGCGTTAGCGTGGAAGCAACAGTGGTCGTAGTTGCCGACTCTTCTGTTGTGGTAGGTTCTTCAGGTGCTAACGTGGATGCGACAGTGGTAGAAGTTGTCGCTCCTTCTGTGGTAGTAGTAGGTTCCTCTGGCGTTAGCGTGGAAGCAACAGTGGTCGTAGTTGCCGACTCTTCTGTTGTGGTAGGTTCTTCAGGTGCTAACGTGGATGCGACAGTGGTAGAAGTTGTCGCTCCTTCTGTGGTAGTAAGTAGGTTCCTCTGGCGTTGGCGTGGAAGTAACAGTGGTCGTAGTTGCCGACTCGTCTGTTGTGGTAGGTTCTTCAGGTGCTGACGTAGATGCGACAGTGGTAGAAGTTGTCGCTCCTTCTGTGGTAGTAGTAGGTTCCTCTGGCGCTGGCGTGGAGGTAACAGTGGTCGTAGTTGCCGACTCTTCTGTTGTGGTAGGTTCTTCAGGTGCTAACGTGGATGCGACAGTGGTAGAAGTTGTCGCTCCTTCTGTGGTAGTCGTAGGTTCCTCTGGCGTTAGCGTGGAAGCAACAGTGGTCGTAGTTGCCGACTCTTCTGTTGTGGTAGGTTCTTCAGGTGCTAACGTGGATGCGACAGTGGTAGAAGTTGTCGCTCCTTCTGTGGTAGTAGTAGGTTCCTCTGGCGTTAGCGTGGAAGCAACAGTGGTCGTAGTTGCCGACTCTTCTGTTGTGGTAGGTTCTTCAGGTGCTACCGTAGATGTGACAGTTGTAGAAATTGTCGCTTCTTCTGTTGTAGTAGTAGGTTTCCCTGGCGTTAGCGTGGAAGAAACAGTGTTAGTAGTTGTCAACTCTTCTGTGGTAGTAGGTTCCTCTGGCGTCAGCGTGGAAGCAACAGTGGTCGTAGTTGCCGACTCTTCTGTTGTGGTAGGTTCTTCAGGTGCTAACGTGGATGCGACAGTGGTAGAAGTTGTCGCTCCTTCTGTGGTAGTAGTAGGTTCCTCTGGCGTTGGCGTGGTACAGTGGTCGTAGTTGCAGTGGGTCGTAGTTGCCGACCCTTCTGTTGTGGTAGGTTCTTCAGGTGCTAACGTAGATGCGACAGTGGTAGAAGTTGTCGCTCCTTCTGTGGTAGTAGTAGGTTCCTCTGGCGTTAGCGTGGAAGCAACAGTGGTCGTAGTTGCCGACTCTTCTGTTGTGGTAGGTTCTTCAGGTGCTACCGTGGATGCGACAGTGGTAGAAGTTGTCGCTCCTTCTGTGGTAGTAGTAGGTTCCTCTGGCGTTAGCGTGGAAGCAACAGTGGTCGTAGTTGCCGACTCTTCTGTTGTGGTAGGTTCTTCAGGTGCTAACGTAGATGCGACAGTGGTAGAAGTTGTCGCTCCTTCTGTGGTAGTAGTAGGTTCCTCTGGCGTTAGCGTGGTAGCAACAGTTGTCGTAGTTGCCGACTCTTCTGTTGTGGTAGGTTCTTCAGGTGCTAACGTGGATGCGACAGTGGTAGAAATTGTCGCTCCTTCTGTGGTAGTAGTAGGTTCCTCTGGCGTTAGCGTGGAAGCAACAGTGGTCGTAGTTGCCGACTCTTCTGTTGTGGTAGGTTCTTCAGGTGCTAACGTGGATGCGACAGTGGTAGAAGTTGTCGTTCCTTCTGTGGTAGTAGTAGTAGGTTCCTCTGGCGTTAGCGTGGAAGCAACAGTGGTCGTAGTTGCCGACTCTTCTGTTGTGGTAGGTTCTTCAGGTGCTAACGTGGATGCGACAGTGGTAGAAGTTGTCGCTCCTTCTGTGGTAGTAGTAGGTTCCTCTGGCGTTAGCGTGGAAGCAACAGTGGTCGTAGTTGCCGACTCTTCTGTTGTGGTAGGTTCTTCAGGTGCTAACGTGGATGCGACAGTGGTAGAAGTTGTCGCTCCTTCTGTGGTAGTAGTAGGTTGCTCTGGCGTTAGCGTGGAAGTAACAGTGGTCGTAGTTGCCGACTCTTCTGTTGTGGTAGGTTCTTCAGGTGCTAACGTAGATGCAACAGTGGTAGAAGTTGTCGCTCCTTCTTCTAGTAGGTTCCTCTGGCTAGCGTGGAAGCACAGTGGTTCGTAGTAGTAGGTTCCTCTGGCGTTAGCGTGGAAGTAACAGTGCCGTACTCTTCTGTTGTGGTAGGTTCTTCAGGTACTAACGTGGATGCGACAGTGGCAGAAGTTGTCGCTCCTTCTGTGGTAGTAGTAGGTTCCTCTGGCGTTAGCGTGGAAGCAACAGTTGTCGTAGTTGCCGACTCTTCTGTTGTGGTAGGTTCTTCAGGTGCTACCGTAGATGCAATAGTGGTAGAGGTTGTCGCTCCTTCTGTGGTAGTAGTAGGTTCCTCTGGCGAAAGCGTGGAAGCAGCAGTGGTCGTAGTTGTTGACTCCTCTGTTGTGGTAGGTTCTTCAGGTGCTAACGTGGATGCGACAGTGGTAGAAGTTGTACTCTTCTCTGTGGTAGTAGGTTCTTAGCGTGGAAGCTAACGTGGTCGTGCAATAGTGGTCGTAGTTGCCGACTCTTCTGTTGTGGTAGGTTCTTCAGGCGCTAACGTGGATGCGACAGTGGTAGAAGTTGTCGCTCCTTCTGTGGTAGTAGTAGGTTCCTCTGGCGTTAGCGTGGAAGCAACAGTTGTCGTAGTTGCCGACTCTTCTGTTGTGGTAGGTTCTTCAGGTGCTAACGTGGATGCGACAGTGGTAGAAGTTGTCGCTCCTTCTGTGGTAGTAGTAGGTTCCTCTGGCGTTAGCGTGGAAGCAACAGTGGTCGTAGTTGCCGACTCGTCTGTTGTGGTAGGATCTAACGTGGATGCGATAGTGGTAGAAGTTGTCGCTCCTTCTGTGGTAGTAGTAGGTTCCTCTGGCGTTAGCGTGGAGGTAACAGTGGTAGTTGCCGACTCTTCTGTTGTGGTAGGTTCTTCAGGTGCTAACGTGGATGCGACAGTGGTAGAAGTTGTCGTTCCTCCTGTGGTAGTAGTAGGTTCCTCTGGCGTGAGCGTGGAAGCAACAGTGGTCGTAGTTGCCGAATCCTCTGTTGTTGTAGGTTCTTCAGGTGCTGACGTAGATGCGATAGTGGTAGAAGTTGTCGCTCCTTCTGTGGTAGTAGTAGGTTCCTCTGGCGTTAGCGTGGAGGTAACAGTGGTCGTAGTTGCCGACTCTTCTGTTGTGGTAGGTTCTTCAGGTGCTACCGTGGATGCAACAGTGGTATTGACAGTAATGTTCTAGCATTTTAGTAGTAGTTCCTCTGGTAGCGTGGAATAACAGTGGTCGTAGTTGCCGCCTCTTCTGTTGTGGTAGGTTCTTCAGGTGCTAACGTGGATGCGACAGTGGTAGAACTTCCTTCTGTGGTGGTAGTTAGTAATTTTTATAATAACAATTTAGTTGCAGACTCTTCTGTTGTGGTAGGTTCTTCATGCTGACGTAATGCGACAGTGGTAGTTGTTCTCTTCTGTGGTAGTAGGTTCCTCTGGTGAGTGGAAGTGAACAGTGGTCGTAGTTGCCGACTGTTCTGTTGTGGTAGGTTCTTCAGGTAACGTGGCTGCGTTGGTACGAAGCGGTAGTCATCTCTTTCAAGTATGCATAAGAAGGGGTGGTCGAAGCTTTATTTGATGTTGTTTGCCGATTCTGTTGTGGTAGGTTCTTCAGTTGCTGACGTAGATGCAACAGTGGTAGTAGTTAGCATCATTCTGTGTCCAGTAGTAGGTTCCTCTGTAGTTAGTTAGATGTAAGAACACTTCTATATGAAGGTAGACAATTTGTGCATTTCTTCTGGGATTAAGTCGTGGTTGTTTTCAGTTTTAAATAATAATTAGAGTTTTCGTCAAGAAGGTCATTATCGCTATCAATTATATTTATGTTTATATCCCCTACGAATATATAATAATCCGTTTTTATGAAATTTGACTGTAAAATGTTCTTAAGGCATCAATGAATTCGCTACAGTTACTGGAAGGAGATCTATATACTGCAGTTATTATGTATTGTTTATCATTGTAAGTTAGAGTTGTTTTTAAAAATTTAAAATTTGTTATCTCAACAGTTTCGAAGTATATACTATTCCTTCCTTTATATACATAACCACACCATCACATTTATTATAATTTCCATAATTATATATCATATTGTAACCACTAATTTTAAACATATCTAAATTGTCAATTTGCCAAGTTTCAGTTAAAACAATACATTCTAAACTAGAGACAAACTGATGCAAATAGCACTGAAATGCTTTGAAATTTCTGTTTATACTTCGTATATTATTATGAATTAGTTTAAAATTATTGCTTGTCATATTAACATTTAAGACTTCACTTGCTTCTCTAACATTATCAAGTACCTCTGTTTTTATAGCATCTAATTCAAAATCCCAGATATATGGTTCCGTATCGCAAAATGTTTTCCTAATAACAAACTAGCAAACAGAAACTGACAAGCATTTATTACTTTATTTAATTATTTTTCTATACATATATAAAACATAAATATCTAATGGCAGAAATTAGAATGTCAGCCGCTTGCTTAAATATTTTTTTGTTGCAATATATTATCAGCTAAAAAATTTGAAATATTTGCTGAATCGTTATTTTTGGTTGGTTTAACAGCCTTCAGTAAAGTATTTCTTTATATTTTTACTAATATCTTAATTCATTTATATATGGTAATTGAAACGGCTGTAATTTGAAAACCAATAAAGGTGGTAAATATTAGTCAAACTTTACGCAATTATTCTACTACTGCATGTGCAACTTCTTAACGATTTTTCGAAAATTTCTGCTTCTTTGAGGGGAGTTGAAATATGCATCCCCAGAGTTATTTCTGTTACAACTTATAATTGAGTATTAAATATTTTTTAATTGCAATATATTACCTTCTAATGATAACAATTAAATGATAAAATTTGAAATATTTGTAGAATCGTTATTTTTAGTTGGGTTAACTGCATAAAGTATTTCTTAATATTTTTACCAATATCTTAATTCGTTTATTTGGTAATTAAAACGGATATTATTAGGAAACTTAACGACTAAATAATGATATTTTATACCCGACACAAAAGGCTTTTAATAAAAATGTTGCAACTTGTAGATTCATTAAAAAACAAAAGAGACTTTCAAAAAATTATGTAAGGGTTCTAAGTACTTCACTGAAACGCAAGTTAGTGTTTTTTCTGTAAATGCATTTGAATAAATTAATATTTTATATACAGATAGAGGCCATGATCCCACGAACGCCTAAGCAAAACAAAATTATTTGCAATAATTTCTAACTTACATTGTAAAAAAATAGGACTATTAGTCCAAATATCAAACGCATGTTTCTTTTCACATCTCACTTGATACTGGCTGTCCTATGAAACAAAATTAGCAATTTAATATTTTTCTTAATATCCATTGTCTTTTAAATCCTTACTAAATTCTTGTATAAATATGTTATCAGCTACCTAATGTTTCCTTGAATTAACATATAGGCGCAAGTAGCTATTTACTTGATAAAACATTTTCTGTACAAGGAATATTTTTCAATGAACGGCAAATTATTTATCCGTGAATATAAACTAACAACAGCTAAAATAAAACAGTAGGACCACAAACCTAGAAAAAATATAGACTGTGCCAGTGTCATATTGCCGGCGACCGTAAATTCATGGCTACCTTAAAAGGTCCAGAATCGCTAAAACTTGGTTTTTATGCCAATTTACGTTAGTTGTATTGTAGCGTGAAGCTCATTTATTTACTGTGATTGGTCACTTTCATGTCACATTCCTTAATGACATTTAAAATGACAGCAAGTTAGTTTTATTTCAGATTGCAATGTAGCCATCATATTTGCACAACCGCCAACATAAAGAAAATAAAATATCCATTTTCTGGACCTTAGGTCCCTAGAAAACGCGGCACCTGTCACGTGACCTATACCATGAACCGATGCAGTCTATATTTTTTCTAGGTTTGTGAGTAGGACAGAACGGTAAATATTATAATCAAACTAGCAGTATCGTTTATTCAAGAAAGAGATCATGAAACTTCTTTTGGCAAAATAAAAAAGTAGTTTATTCTATCAGTCATTTTGATGTCATAAATACCTTGACTTGTCAAAATATTTATGTTTTTATGTTTTACGTCAGATTTTCGCTCTCTAAATTTTCAGTATAAAATTTGTAATAGACCGATGATCTCCAGATTTAACTTGATTTTCCTTGTATTGTTTACTAAAAAAATTAATTGATCAGTCAGCAATTTAGTACCTACTTGGTTGTAATAACTCGTATGCACTAGTAGTAGTAGTAGTTGTTGTTGTAACAGGACGACAGCAGCCTGGAAATTAGGATAGTGGGCTCTTTTTGCCTACACCACCATTCCACCTACGAACACCTTCTAACCTACCTACGTTCCTCTTCGAATCTGCCCAACACCCTATTGAACGCCAGGATGTTAGTCCATCATCTCTTCCATTTGCAGTTCCTCAGCACCAAGGATCCTATGTCTTAGCCTCCCAAAAGCTGCGCCCTTCTGTACATTCAAGGATACTATCCCTATCAAACTTAAATACCTTCCGATTTCTGCAATAACCTATCTAGGTTTGGTTCAGGAACCTTCGACTAGAGTTCAGCAGTCACGCCGTCGTAGATAAAAATCTTATGTAAGTTGCTCAGAAATTCTAAGAAACGTTTTATTGAAAACAATGCTTCATTTCGAACTGGCCCAATTACTTCACGTTTCTTGTTTAAAAGCGAACCTGTTGCAACAAATTTGTCAATCAGGTGTTTAACGTACTGGTGGTTTACATTTTTTTCAGGATGATTGGCATTAAAAATTCGTGCTGTAGCTTTAGCGCAATCGTGATTTCGATAATAAATTGCAACAATTTCTACTCTTTCCGCGATAGAATAAACCATTTCGAACACACGTTAATACTTTCAATAACGGCTGAAACTAACGATTTCTTGGTCACAAGCAAAAAACACCGACTTTTTTTGTAGTACTGATTTTTTGTTATTTTGAAAGGTCTGAATTCTTATAAACTTAAGTATCTTCTACTAATAACTATTTTAGTATCTAGTTTTATTTGCTTCAGCTTTTATTTCATTTGTGACTTTTATGTAAACTGATAGACACATCAATAACAATTAGGTAATGCGGTCATGTGTAGTAGATGAAAAACTTATTAGTGGTGGGCATTTGTGTAGAAATTACTACGCGTAAGTTGGTTTGTCATGTTTTCGTTTGTAACCAATAATTATGTCAAATCTCAACCGATTTCTAAAAACGGTACGTCACTGTATTCGCAATGAAAAGGGCTTTAAAATGATGTGCCACAAGTGGATAGTTGCATTTGAAATTTTTAAGTTGGGGTTGCTAGGCATTAGGGGGATCAACATATCGAGTTGGCTTGACTGTCAAAAAAGCTCCCCCCAAGAACAAAAATCGACGGGTCTCGGCGAATTTTTAAATATTATTCGGTTTTCCAATTATAGGGGGGGTCAAATTTTCGTTGGGATACCCTGTATGCGTCTAATCATATGTTTTTAACTACTACAGTATTATGAATATATTTAATGAAAAAACGATTTTTTCGTCAAAAAGTTTATAGTCATAACATTTTCATCAGTACAAACTGTTTATGTATACGACAATAGCTATTTACATCTTAAGGGAAAGTGTTACTTTTCTTCTTGTGGATTGTTCGATGCCCAAAGGGTAGTGGATGGCAAGGAAAGAAAAGACGCTTTACTCCCGAGGAATGTATCTGATTTTTTCTACTACCCATATTGCCATACATTATTTCCAAAAGTATACAGGGTGTTAAAAAAGAGTGTAAAATATTTAAGGAGGTAATAGTATGAACCAAAATAAGCAGAAAAGTCTCAATAAATATGGGTCCGTAAAGTAACGGTTGCGGAGATATGGAATGTTTTATGTTTTTAGCCCCTTTTTTTATCGTCCATCGTCCGAAATAGCTTAGATCCGTCATCTACCATGCGGTCGTTTTTTACAGCGTTACCAAACGTAGAAACAAAGAAGTGAACATTTTTATTAATAATAAATATATGTTATACCCGATAGGTAACAATCAATTCGGTTAGCTGCAATATTTTGAATTTGTTTTTCGTTCTTTTGTTTCAATCTGACAAAATTACATTTTCGCTAATTACAAGTACGTCAGGATTAACTAACCACTAACAACAATACTCTCTGCACGTAGTTAAAAATTTTTTTTTTAAAAATCGAACGAAAGGAGTACTAACAGATAATAGAAAACTTTGAATGCATCTGTATTGTCTTGTTTGATAACCTAGAAAAACAAACCGGTGAACATATTATAAGAAAATATCCCTAGCCGACACAAATTCCTCTCTTTAATTACTACAAAACGTTTAAAATTAAGAAGTGGCGCTAAAGACTGAAGGGAAATACAAAATCACAACGTAAACACAGGATTTAAATTATGATAACAAATTTTACCATTTAGTGTTGCTGCGTTAAACGTGCGAAATAAATATTCTCGCCAGAACATATAGTTTCAAAACATCTTTTTGTCACTTTATATTATTTCTATTCCTTTGTACTTTTGTACTTAGTCATAACCCTGTAGATACGTATGAAACTTATATTTTCCGGCAATGGAAGAAACACTTTTCTTACAGCAAATGATACTATACCTAACAGGTACACTACATTTAAAGGGATGTTAAGTCGGTGAACTATTAAGAATAGGATTTTTGAGAGGCATCAATGTAGGTCGTGTGATATATGTGACAGTAACTATTTTTGTCTAAGCACATGTGTGATGAAATATGATAATGAATCTGGTTGGAAACCTTTATGTTGCGATGTGCACATGAAAATTATAAAATTGAGGTATACAGGGTGTCCCAAAATAGAAGGCCATACCATTAACCACATATTCTTTGGACAAAAATAATGCGACTTTTCTTATGCCATTTTTTATTTGGGCGCCCCTGTTTCAATATACAGGGTGTTAAAGTTACATTTTAAAAAACTATTTTTGTTAATAATCCCATTGTTTTGTAAGATACACACTTGAAATTTTGCACGTACTTTTATCTTATTCCGGCATACTCATGTAATTTTGGTGAAAAAAATCGAAGGGTGAATGGAGGCAACTGAGGGATGCAGTACCCTTTATCCCCTCCAATTATTTCTAAGTACGCCGATGCAGGTTTTTCTTGAAATATCAACCTTCTGATCATTTTATCTCTTTTGTAATTTTTTGTTTAAATGCTCCGTTTTGAAGAAAAACGGTAATTTGTAGTGCCCATAAATCATCATTTACATCATTTTCAAGTAAAACTGAAATTTTGTGGATATACTTATTATTACAATACCTTGGCAACTTAGCAAATCGTAATACTTACTGAATGAATAATTGCTAATTAAAACAGAATGGATAATTTTAAATTTTATAAAATGAGGAATATGAAATGAAACAATAATATGGCATTAAAATCTGTAATACAGTTCTCTTATCAACCAAAAAATAATAGTCTTAAAATAATTAATTAATTACTACCTACTAATTTAACAAACGTTCTACTTGCCCACCCTCCTCATTAACACATGTACGTGCCCATTTAAGTAGCGAATACCTTATCTTTTGAAAGATATTCTCTTTTTGTTTTAATTAGCAAATATTCATTCAGTATTACGAATTGCTAAGTTGCCAAGATATTGTAATAACAGGTATATCCACAAAATTTCAGTTTCAATTCAATCTTTCTCCAAAACGAAGCATTTGAGCAAAAAATTATAAAAGGGGTAAAATGATCAGAAGAAAATTCTACGTTTGATATTTCAAGAAAAAGCTGCATAGGCGTACTTATAAATAATTGGAGGGGATAAAGGGTACTGCATCCCTCAGTTACCTCCATTCGTCCTTCGATTTTTTTCAAAATTACATGATAAGTATGAAGCAATAAGATAAAAGTATGTGCAAAATTTCAAGTGTGTATCTTAGAAAACAATGGGATTATTAACAAAAACAGTTTTCTAAAATGTAACTTTAACACTCTGTATATTGAAACAGAGACGTCCAAATAAAAAATGGCATAAGGAATGTCGCATTATTTTTGTCCAAAGAATATGTGGTTAATGGTATTGCCTTCTATTTTGGGACACCCTGTATATCAAATATAAAATAACTATTAGCACCTACATGAAATCAACGATTCAGTTGCATTTGGCAGTGATAGTACCTCAACTTTAATAAGTTTTTCTTAAAAATTAAGTTTTGAGCGCACTACAAAATGAGAGAGAAAAAACGGAAAGGCTTAGACTTTCTATAACCACATATTAAATTCCATTAAGATCGGCTTAGGAGTTCAGAAGATATTTGCAAAAAACTAATTTTTAGATCAAATTCAAGAGGCCCCCAAAATTAGGTTTCAGGGAAACAAAAGAAAACGTGTCAAATACATTTTTTTTAACTAGTATTTCTGAAATGCCATGTATTGTGTCTACATATAAGTATTTAATATCTTCTACCATAGTTAATATTTTACCCCAGATCTGTAGATTCTAGATAAATCCCTTTGATAAAATGCGTCTTGCATTCGAATCTACTACAATGTAAAAGTTGTTTGCAACTTAATATCACATGCGAGCACTTGGTAACAAAGGTTTACATTTTCACGATACGAAGATAAGGGGTAATGTGCTTCAATAAACACAATTCGTGGGAGCTGAAATACGTAATCAGACAAATGTTTACAGATGTATTAAGTTCAACTTTAACATCACAGACCTATTTTAATGCGCTGTTCAGTTCGACTCTTAAAAGTCGCAAACATAATGACAAACAGATTTTTGTTTATAATTAATATCTTCTAGGCTCTTCTAGGTTAGTGCACTGTATACAGGACCGGTTCCAGCTTTTCCGGGGCCTGGTGAAAAATAAATTGCAGGGCTGATTGGCAAATGATTTATTGGAAAAGAAATAACTCACTCTGCATCACATAAAAAAATAAAAAACTCCGTTGTCAGTTCATGTATACAAGTAAATGTTATGAGTAATAATTAAGAAAGTAAAAGCTTTGGTAACAATAAATATTAATATTATAAAAAAAATGTATATTTAAATAAGTACCGAAAGCCTGAAGTAGAACAGAAAAAGTATTGCATTGTTTGCACCTTGTACTACTAATGTACTGTGTAGTGATAAGAATGATAAAACGACAAAATACGCGAATTCCAAACGATGGCGGAACATTGCTTCAAACCAAGATCCCTAACAGAGGAGATTGCCGACAAACTTTCGGCCAATAGCATTGCAGTATTTTTGAGACGGAATGATGGTATTTATTATGATTTTCGCCAGCCAACTCGGTGTTATATTTGAATTTTCAGTCGTTTTAATAATTTCTGTGTGGATATATGTTGCTAAACAGTACTATTACAATATTATTAACAGTTTAGGACATATAACAAAGAATTTCAAACAGACAGTGGGTATATTCTGTAACCTATAATTAGGTAGGTATGCCAAGTGTTTTGATGCTGCTACAAAATCACTCAAGATTTCGGTTTAAATGCGTTTACCTTACAAATTATAACTTTATGACATATATAGTAAAATACCATATATTATTACCCTTTAAGTGATAAAATACCATAAAACAATAACAATTCTTAATCTTAAAACTGATAATAGTACGCCTCTGGCAATTTTATTTTTATCTAAATCGACATTTTGATGACTTAAAAATATTAAAAAAAAACGCCCTTGTAACATAAGTATACATCTACATTATGCTCGGTTTTGAAAATTAAATGTTGAAGACTCTTGAAAACGTATTTAAATGAAAACTCCATAATTAGAACTTTCGTAGACCTCATCTGTACTATATATCAGATCAGAAAGGAAGTTGCACCAATTTGAGGCAATAAAATATTACCATCTTCATGACAATCATTATTTATTTGCTTCAGCAAAATATAAAAGAAATATGAAAATAGTAAATAGTAACTGAAATTTCTGGCGACTCTACTTGTCTTGTTGTGGCTTTCGATTCCAGAAGTTTACTTACTATATTTTTGCGCATAGTGTTTTGGAGAGCACAGTGAAGAGATATTTTTTCTAATTTGCTTAGATTTTTTTAGACGGTCAATAAAGATAGCTAAGAATTTGTTGAAAATTGCTTTTAAAAGTTGTACATGAAAACTTTGATTGTCTAGCTGCAATTGGAACATCTTGCAGGTGTTAATTCATCTGATTTTGTAAAAGCTCTCTACAAGTCTTGTCATTAGGTCTCTAAAGTAGGAAAGCTGGAAACTGATAATGATTCCTACATTGGATTACATATATAGATTTTCATCTCCATACAAGTCACGCCTTTTTTTCTAGAAACACTCAAACTTTATTTATAATTTATTTACTTAATTAACATAATATTAAATGAAAATGAAATCCAAGGAGGATTCAGAATTAGTAAAACCCCTGTTATTACATCAGCTCGTTTTGGACGACTTGCAGCTGCGACCGTTGCAGATCTTCGTTCTCCATGTTATTTTAATGATTTGATGTTCGCCCTGCATTTTCCAATAACGTAGCAGATGATTTTCTCATAGAGTGACCGCTGTATAACTCAGACTGTTGTAAACCCAAGTACGAAGCAATTTTGGATGGTACTTTTGACAAAGTGTTTATTCCAACGCATCATGTCGTACACTTGTCATCTTTATAAAATAAAAAAAAATATGGGTGGTATTTTTTGGTATTAAAGACATGTATTTCTTTTTATTGATTAGAAACCTTTCCTGCATTATAGTTAAACTACGAGACTTATTTGTATCAGGTATATTTACATACAAAATAGAAATTCTTGTCTTGCCAATTTCCACACTCAAATTAGTCAGTTCATCTCATCTGCAAGCTCCCGCAATTCCTATAATTAAAGCTGTTTGCATGAGCAAAAATTAACCATCAGGTGCTTCTTTCAAAAACCTCATAATATCATTGGGTTCGAAAGTTTATCATTTTTTGATGATTGCTTATGATCTTTTGTCTTGGTCTTCAAAAAACTTAGAAGTTTGAGAAAATTAGTGATATCAATGTTTATCTGAAGCTGAAGGCTGAAGAGTTGACTTCAGCATTGAATACTGAACAATGATGCAACAAATTTCTTGTGTAGTTCGAGAAAGTAAGCAAGCAAAACACTTTCATTTATACCTTTACCCTGCTTAAATTTCATCCAATCTTCAAATGCCTTGAATTCCTTGTCATAAAAGCCACGAGATTTCTCTGATGAAATTTGCAATGTTGTATATTATACTTGCGGTTCTTCGTGATCCATTTTTGTTTAAAAACTGGTTTTTGGTATTAAAAAATTACTGTTATTGGTTATTTAAAATTCTTATTATTTAAAAAACGCACATAAGTGTTCCATAGTAACGTAAAACCACCTTGATAATTTCATTTCATTATAAATAAACAGCTAGCGAAAAAGTAACATTCATTTGAGATAATATAATTCTGCTGTTGTAATAAACTTGATAGTATGAAATGGCTTTCAGGTTTCCATCCGATCCGGAACCTGGCAGGCGAAACAGGATAATGTATTGTTTAAATATAGTTTTTAAAAAATACAAACATACCTAATCAATTCTTAAAAGTTTGACTTTTCTTTAGTTCTAGCTTGTGTGTGTTATTAATTATTACACTTGTTGATTTATGATAATCTCAGTATTTTCTAGTGTTCGTTGGAAACCAGTAAAATTTCTAATTTTAATTAAAATTTTATAACCACTGTATTACACGTTTTAACTACAGATATGTGTATTATTTTTTTACAGTCCTGAACCAAATATACGTATTAAAATATTGTATACGGAATGTTTCGTTAAGTATGGACCGTTTCCCGTTTCGCTTTTTCAATCTGCAAATTGTTAAATTTAAAAGAGAAATTCTGGTTTTGATAATATTTAGAAGCAGTATATAAAACACCTCTGTTGCTTAAATTGTATACAAAAATTACGAATACGAAAGGAAGTAAAATTCTGAATCAACATACAGTATGCCCCACCACAAAAATTCTTTCTTAAAACTTCTTTCATGAATTCTGAAAATTTGGTTACTTACCAAGGTCTACTTAAAAATATTTTTACGTTTCTGTCACTTGTGGTTATACCAGATTTTAAATGGACCATCCTGTGTATTATTGCGTTTTTGGATTCTATTTTGTATACAATTCTCTATACTTAAATTCAGTTATTTTCAAATTATTTAGTGTTTTAAGAAAAAATATACAGGGTGTTCCGCATAAAACCGACACAGAGCAGATGCATGTAGAGGGTCCCGAAATATTGCAATTTAACCAAACATACCTATATACAAAGTTGCAAACAGGCGAGTTACAGGCCTTCGATGTGGTACCAAATATTTCGAAAAAAAAAATAACCTATCTGGATTACTTTTACTTGGAATAACCAAATTTAGTACATGATTTAGATTTATTATTGGTCTTGTTTCACTATGAGTTCAAGTAAATTGAGACACTACAAGCTGTCTATTGAGGGTGAGTCACCTCTACAATTATACTAAACTTTCTTACATTGATCGAATTTAAAAAGAATAATAATAGCTCGCCCAGAATTTAATTTTAAACACTTTTATGTTTGTTAAATTTTAAAAAACTTTACGATTTTCAAGAAAATTAATTGATTAAAACAAGATTTTAATAGCGTTCTCGGATATTATTGAAAAATTTCTGTCTCTCGAGCCCGTCTTCAAACATTAGAAACTGCTCTCTATGGGGAATCACTCAATTTGGAAACTCCTACTGTATTATTCCACACTTCTCCAGTTTTCTTCACAGAAGCCTTTTTCAACAACAACAGTAGCAGAAATAAAATAATTTTATTACTAACTGTAAAATGTTAACAACTAAACCTACTACTGACTTTTTGATTTCTTCTAATAAACACTATTAAAGTCTTGTTTAATTAATGCAGTTTTTCTTGAAAATATTAGTTTTTAAAATTTAACAGGAGTTTTAAATTGAATTCTGCACGGTATATTATCATTCTTTTTAAATTCGATCGATGGAAAAAAGCGACTCACCCTTAATGAACACCCTGTAGTGTTTCGATTTACTTGAACTCATAGTCAAAGAAGACCAATAATAAATCTAAGTCATGTACCAAATTGGGTTATTTCAAGTAAAAGTAATTTAATTTCTCGACCTCTTGAAATTGGATCCAATTTCGGGGGGTCCTAGAGCCCCCAAGATTTCATTTAAACCCAGGTTCGGTTCTGAGTGTCCCCTCTGTTAAACATTTTTTAAAACTTTAAAATTTTTGTTTAAACATGTTATTTAATTGTATAGCACATGAAATATTTAACACAATATATACAAAACTGAACCTATATAAACATTTTATAAGTTTAATTTATATGACACAACTTGAATGTAGATAATGTGTTGTTTACTCGGACATATAGTTAAATACTTCGTGTTTGACTATTTTGTGTTAATTATATTAATACCAAATAAACACATAAACCTACTGTTTTCTCTGTTTACAGAGTTTTTATATTAAAAAAAAACTACGTAAATTTACTAAGCTCTTTTGGTTAGCCTCTCTTGATAATAATATACAATACAAGTTTAACTGCATACATGGGTGAATCTTAAGTAACTACAAATATTTGAACTGCAGGTGTAGTTCGTCATATAGATAAGTCTAGTGAAAGTAATTTTTATCAAAAATTTCAAATATTTACGGAGATATTATTTTTTTTTAAATATCCACATTTTGATAACCGCTGACCAGATAGACCACTGACGTAAGATAAATAATTGTTTAAACTAAATTCAATTTTTGCGGTTGTTTCTAATTTAAAAGCACTATCAATTAAAGTTTTTAGGAAGTTACTTTGTTCAATGATCCCAAAAATTATCTATAAACGTGCATAAAAGCTCACCTACTTACTGAAAAACCAACGATTTAAACAGTTCAGAAGATAATACCATTGTACACTGTTAGAAAGATTACCACAAATTATACCCTTAAATTATTTTGTGAAGAATAACAAAAAACCTATGATTTTCAAATAACACCTTAGAGTTAATTTTCGCCACATAACTTCAAATAATGTGTCAGTGCTAACAATTTCGTACTTCGTAGTGGGTGAAACATATTTTAAAAATAAACACAAAACATGAAATAACAAAATAACTAGCTGAAATGTCCCGTACCAGCCCCACTTTCTAGGATCTAGGATAGTCGAGGTCGACCAAGAGGTTGTGTTGATGTTGATGCCGAAAACTGTGCCGGTACAGTGTACACTAGTATGGTCCAGCGCAAATGAATAAGCTGTGTGCAAGTTACAAGTAAAAGAAAAAAACATTGTGGAAACGGATTTGATAATTTCAATACACGTAAATTGGAAGTTAATATGAGATACTTTTGCATCTTCTGAAACCGAACTAAAGTAATGGTTTCTTTAAGTAATACACTGCTTGCCGCATTTTTTTTCTAACTCTTTTAGGGAAAATTACACTTGCGAGGCGGCAGCTCTCGTTCGGTGAACACTGGGTGTGAGTAAGGATTGCAAATCACACTACAACAAAAAACACTATACTCTCTGCTGATTATATAAGGGTGCCACTTAGTTTAAAATTAAGTCTTTGTTATTCAAACTAAGAAATTACACACATGCACAGATGCGATTCAATAGGATTTTAATTTGATAAATATTTAGCTACAGCAAGTAATATTTGATAACAAGGAAGTTATTTACGGTGTGAAAATAGTACAATGATAAATTATTTTATTGTTTAGTTTAACTTTAACTTAGTATTAACTTAGTTTGACACTTGATTCTGAATCACCCTGTAAATAGTAGTATTTTACGGTCGCATCTTAGGCAAAATTAAAATAAGTAATAAAATGGAACATACATATCTAAATTATGTTGTTAATTGTCACATAAAGCCTGGCAACTAATTATAGCTGCCCTGCACTTTTGAATTTCATAATTTTGAAATATTGGTATAAAAATAAAGGGTAGATCTGACCTGGGGATATCCTTAAATATTGCAAGATAAAATGGTTCTTTGGACCTAGAATTAGGCCACTCTGGATAAGCTACACGGTATATACAGGGGTGGAGGGTGTATGTCTAACTTCCTTGAAAACGGTCTGCCTGTTATGGTGCAGCAGAACAATTCAACGCAGCAAACATTAAAGGTTATTCTTCTAACAAAGTAGGGTAATTTCAAATCATTCTGCATTTCAGCCTGCTTGCCTTACTATTTTAAAAATTCACTGGCCACCACTGATAAATTGCTTCTGCAACTGAGAAAAAAATAGATTTGTAATACCTTGCTTACCTTGCTGTATTTGGTAGGTACATCAATTTTTAAAAAATAATACTTACAATAGTTGTATGGATATTCTATATGTTCACAAATTGTGAGTCATAACCAAATAGGTATTTAAAATTACATACGAAAATAAAGTCCGATCCTGTGTTATTTATTGAATACTTCGGAAAAGTTTTTAAGCAACCTTATTTGGGTCAATATAAGGTATGTTCAAGCAAGGAATCCAGGCTGGTTCCAAACTGTCAAAAACGTTCGTCCAACTACTTCAAGCACGATGTTTACTAAAAACAAATTCATAACTTTACTGGTTGAATATTTTTGACAGTTTGAAACCATTCCGAATTCCTTGCTTGAACAGACCTATAATCTAATACTAAAAGGTTATCTGCAATCAGCTGATTTTGTATTTCATTATTGTTAGATCAGAATTTAAGTGCTTTAGGAGATTCAAGTTAAAAGTTTTTATAAATTCTACAATAATGTATTTTTATAAAGTAAAAAATAAGAAACGCGTGCCGCTGTATCCAGGACCGTCCTAGTGATAATTTTGCGATGCATAATTGAAATTTAATTTGCGTTTTTCGTTATTACATTTTCTGTTATAAATATCATCAGAAAGCTATAGTTTAATTTCGCTAAATTCTGTATACTTAAGATCTGATTTTTGTACTGTACAGGGTAGGTACATCTCGTTATAACTGTAGGAGATAGAAAAAAATTACCTCCCCACTCTCAATTTCTTTTTTAAGAGAAAATTAATGGTCAAAACCAAAATGACCTATCGTCTTTTGTTTAAGAGTCAGAAACAAAATTCATGTTTTCCACTTTTCTCGATACATGTCTGTAACTTGGTTGTTTGTAAAGTTAGAAAAAATATAATTAATAGGTTTTCAGACACTTTTTTGTGTCCAGTGGCGTGCATAATTTTTTGTAACTTTGAGTTATAACCTTAAGTTTAAATGCAAGCCATAGATGGCCATGGCCCAGTTAAAATTGTTATTTTCTTCTTTTTCTATTAATATAATATATGTAGGGTTAAATATGATTATTTGTCATTTTATTGAGACAATAATTTATTATATAGTCGCGACAAGAATTCAGACATTACGCAATTGTTTTTATTGTCAACATAATTTTCGATATTTGGTAGCGTCATTTTTGCAATTTATTTAGCTTTTTCCGTACATTAATTTAATTACGTCTTGGATACATTATCAGCATGATTGTTATTGCGAATATATAATTTTACTAATACTATTATTTGTTTAGTAACTCATTCTGTCACAATTTCTTCAAAATGTCTTGTCAAAAACATTTAAAAAATTTAATTGAACTCTGGAATAAACTTTTTTCTGAGTAAAAGCCTATAAAAACATCGAAATTTGCCCACCCTGTACTGTAAAATAATTAATTTGTATTCTTTATTAATCTAGATTTTGTTACATTATCAAAAAAATATTACCAATCTTACCAAAATTATCTAGACAGTATACCTATGTAAAAGAGGCTACATAATGTTTTCAGCGAGGAATGCAATAAATATTTTGCATGTATGTAATGGAGAAACAGAAAATAAATTGTATACACAAAAAGTATGCAAATAATATAAAAAGTGTTTGCTTTAGCGTCAGTATAAAGATCGACTGGAATAAACAAAATGAGATTTAAATAACAGCAATTTTGCCTTTCCCGACAAAGTACTAAGAGGTCGTAAGCTTTCTAAGAACAAACTTATAAAGTATATTCTATTAAGCTATACACAAATATTTGAGTACACTATTAAACTGATTACATAGTGGTGTGCGTATATTTTTGTTTCTATTCAGAGAGCACACAAAGCGCTATTTTGGAGAGTATATGTTTTTAGAAAAATTTTATTTGGAAATGTACAAATTTATTTTGAGCCTAGAAGTCCTTCCTACAATATTTCAGACTGAAATTTTTGCTATAATTGCGTGTTTGACAGATAATTACGGAGCGGTTACATACATCTGAAACATCTTGCCTAACCTATGACCTGAACCAACTTTTGGCTATTTCTTTCAGTCTACAGTAAAGCAAGTTTGAGGAAGTGGGTTAAAAAAAGAATTTTTATTTATACTCGTATGTTTTTGTAGCAACCAAAATTTTAACACATTTATTCTTTAAAAAATGTGTTTAAATTTCTCAGGAAATAATAAAGCAGGCGTTAGCATGCACGCTTAAACATGTCCCATTTTGTTGCATGCAACAATAACCAAAAAAAATATTTTTTGAGTGTACAGGAGACTTACAAATACAATTTTGTAAAAAAAAATCAAAAAGTTCAGTTCGAAAATGTTTTAAAAATACACTTCTGCACGGCACTGGAAACTTGTACACTGTAAAATCTGATAAGGCCGCAATCTGCGACCGGACAAATGGGAAGAAATAATAATAGTTATATAATATCTCTACCCCTCATTCTAATCACGAGGATTAGCCCAGAAGTCGAAGACTTGTGCGGGAGAGGGGGCGGCATATTATTATTAAGCAGGCCGCATTTGCGCCCAGAAACGACTTACGTTGGTAGGCCCTAACCACCATTCAGTGCAGGAATGAGGGAAACCTGGAAAACCTCATTAATTAGGGGGGTAGTCAAATGTCAACCGGTATCAATCTCTCACATTGACCCAAGCCAACACTCTTCCACCCTACCATACCCGCAGAGAGGGTGCCAATCTCTCCACGAATATAGCTTATATACGGTCTACCGGCTGCGGGGGTCGAACCCACAGCGATCCAGTCACCTCGATTCAAGTACTGACGCCTTAACACGTTGACTGCCGTGAGACATAAATGTGGTGTCTCAGGTTATTTTTAATAATAGCCGCGTGACTGTTACTGTTGTCTCAGACGCAATTCTGCATTATAGCCGCGTGAGCCGTGAACAGCGTCTCAGTCCTGTATAAATTATATGGGAGTAAAAGAGCACGGCTGTAAGTGCCGGCAGGTGTTTTTCGTTTTTGAATCTGAGACTCACAAGTGGGTTCTCATGGCCTGAAATATACATAATATATAAAATCAAAATATATTGAAAAGGAACTATTTATTGGTGTAAAATACAACATAAAAGTAAATGATTTTCGAAAAATAAAACAAAATACATAACAATTCATAACAAATACTAAAAAATTATTTGGTGCATTTATGCACTACCCTTTGCGATGAAGATTGGCCCTCTGCTCGGTCTTGTCCGCAATAAATAAGTATATTGTAAGTGTATCCCTTTTCAATGCACAGTTTGTATAGTTTTATTCCGAACTTGTGCCTTTTATTTCTAATATATTGGCGAAAAGACAACCGACCTCAAAAAGGCTCAGACTTGTAAAAGTGAGACTCAACATTTGGTGCACGCGGCCATTGAGTCAAATTTTATGTGTTGAGGCCGCGTGACCATAATCTCATTAAAAATTTTCAAAAAATTGATAATAAACATTTTATTTAGAAAAACAAAATACCCACGAGTGTTCTAGGACATCAAAGGAAACCTTTTACAAAAAAAAAATTGGCCTGTGGGACTGATTTTTTTTTTTAGTATTGCGGCAGTCAACGTGTTAAACCGCGCAACCACTGACCGATCCATGCCCAAGCCCAAGCAAATAAATAAATAACATTTTATAACGTCGATTTTATACATCAAATTTAACTGCTTTTGCCGCTATTGTTATTAATTATTAATATAGATTTAATTTGTGGTTTTAATTAATAAAATAGTTTGACATACCTGATCTTACAACAACATTTTGGGCTCGTCTTACCCAGTTTCTACAAACTAACAAAAATGTTTCTGCTTCTTGTCGGTTTTGAACTCGTAAGTTATTGGCAGCAACTCTGATACGATTCCGTAAATCAGCAATAGTATGTATTCACTTCGCTGCGATACATTTCATTTTTTTAATATGGCCACAAAAAGAAGTCCAAATGATTTAAAGTCAGGAGATCGTGGCGGCCATGGTACCGGTCCTCCTCGTCCAATCCCTTGGTATTAATGCTTGGACACGCTGTACATGGTACGGATATAATTGAGTCTCGTGTATGATACGCCACACTGCTGCAATAGGCCGTGGAAGTCCTGGACCTCCATCTCTTCCACGATTCGGTATCGCGTTGCACTACACTTGCACTCACTGCACACCGCGGTAAGAATAGCTGCATTTTCACAGCATCATAAATTAAAACGATATCCATAAACTCCGAGTTGCTACTATACCATTTTTGACACTTGAAAAATTAATGTAAAGACTAGCGTCACAAAAACTTTAGTGCCTACAAAAAGCAATCGGATTTCAATATTCGGAATCGCCTGTCTAGAGACCACAGTAGCCCAGCGATGTAAAGGTTGAAAATACTACAACTTCAATAATGTTTTACTCGGAAACTATAAGGCTTTTACAAAAAAAGTATTTACGATATTGACTCTATTTTGTTTTGGAAAGTAAGATAAACTAATATTTTAACTTCCTTCTCTTCCACAGTATAATAAAACAATATATAAACTGCTATACATATTTAATTTTCTTTTAAATTGAAAATGTCATGTTAAATTAGGTTAAATATTATTGATGTAAAAGCAATGGTATCTAGTTATTTGTTTCATTACATATAGGGTATTCCAACGAAAATTTGACCCCCCCCCTATAATTGGAAAACCGAATAATATTTCAAAATTCGCCGAGACCCGTCGATTTTTGTTCTTGGGGGGAGCTTTTTTGACAGTCAAGCCAACTCGATATGTTCATCCCCCTAATGCCTAGCAACCCCAACTTAAAAATTTCAAATGCAACTACCCCACTTGTGGCACATCATTTTAAAGCCCTTTTCATTGCGAATACAGTGACGTACCGTTTTTAGAAATCGGTTGAGATTTGACAGAATTATTGGTTACAAATGAAAAATGACAAACCAACTTACGCGTAGTCAATTTCTACACAAATGTCCACCACTAATAAGTTTTTCATCTACTACACATGACCGCATTACCTAATTGTTATTGATGTGTCTATCAGTTTACAAAAAAGTCACAAATGAAATAAAAAAGCTGAAGCAAATAAAACTAGATACTAAAATAGTTATTAGTAGAAGATACTTAAGTTTATAGGAATTCAGACCTTTTCAAAATAACAAAAATTAGTACTACAAAAAATGTCGGTGTTTTTTGCTTGTGACCAAGAAATCGTTAGTTTCAGCCGTTATTGAAAGTATTAACGTGTGTTCGAAATGGTTTATTCTATCGCGGAAAGAGTAGAAATTGTTGCAATTTATTATCGAAATCACGATTGCGCTAAAGCTACAGCACGAATTTTTAATGCCAATCATCCTGAAAAAAATGTACGTTAAACACCTGATTGACAAATTTGTTGCAACAGGTTCGCTTTTAAACAAGAAACATGAAGTAATTGGGCCAGTTCGAAATGAAGCAGTTGAAGTGGCAGTTTTGGGTCATGTACAGATGGATAATAAGCAATCGATTACAACTGTGTCTCAAGCTTCTGGCGTATCCCGTTCCAGTGTTCATCGAATTTTGAAAAATCACACGTTTCATCCATTTAAGATGATTCTGGTTCAAGAGTTACAGGAAGATGACTTTGATGGCCGTAACCAATTTTGCGAATACTTTAGTGAACAACTTCTACTGAATCCCAAATCTTCTCTACAATACATGTTTCTCCGACGAATGCACATTTATGTTGAATGGCGAAGTGAATAGACACAATTGTCGTTATTGGAGTGATACTACTCGTAATCCGCATTTAATAAGGGAATTTCATACTCAGGCACCTCAAAAATTGAATGTTTGGGCAGGCATTTTAGGCGACCATCTTGTTGGACCATTTTTCATCCAAGGTAATCTCGATGGAAACACCTATCTAGAATTATTGGACAATAGATCCTAGGATAACAGAGATTTTAGAAAGTGACGACAATTTACTAGAAAATAAAATAACCTTCCAACAAGATGGTGCGCCCCCGCACTATGCTGCTGCTGTGCGACAATTTTTGGATGACCATTTCCCGGGGCATTGGATTGGCAGAAGAGGTCCCGTCGAATGGCCACCAAGATCTCCGGATCTGCCCCCTTTGGACTTTTTTCTGTGGGGTCATTTAAAATCACGAGTGTACGCCACTCAGCCGGAAACATTGCAAGTGCTACGTCAGAGAATTGTAGAAGAATGCCGATTAATAACTGCGGATGTCTTTAATAATGTTCGAACAGAATTAGCAATTCATCAAATAAATCTGATTTATTATTTGCTTCAGCTTTTTTATTTCATTTCTGACTTTTTTGTAAACTGATAGACACATCAATAACAATTAGGTAATGTGGTCATGTGTAGTAGATGAAAAACTTATTAGTGGTGGGCATTTGTGTAGAAATTACTACGCGTAAGTTGGTTTGTCATCTTTTCGTTTGTAACCAATAATTCTGTCAAATTTCAACCGATTTCTAAAAACGGTACGTCACTGTATTCGCAATGAAAAGGGCTTTAAAATGATGTGCCACAAGTGGGGTAGTTGCATTTGAAATTTTTAAGTTGGGGTTGCTAGGCATTAGAGGGATGAACATATCGAGTTGGCTTGACTGTCAAAAAAGCTCCCCCCAAGAACAAAAATCGACGGGTCTCGGCGAATTTTGAAATATTATTCAGTTTTCCAATTATAGGGGGGGTCAAATTTTCGTTGGGATACCCTGTATATAGTGATTACGCTCATAAAATTATGCATTTTAGTTCAAGAAAAAGTCTAATAGGGTCACCGCGTTCTTGTAAGTCGACATTTAGTAATGAATTTACTTAATTAACTTGTAATTAATGTAATGTAAATTTTCATGTCGTAAGAAAATTGCAAATTTTTGTAGATATTTTATTTTTCGTTAAATGCGAATGCAAAGTATAGAATCATGTCAGTATATCGCAATAATCTTCCAAGTTAATTGATAAATTTCAGCACTGAACTTAAATTTTCTCATTTAAGTTAAACAATTGTGCCTATAGGTCTCGTTTATGCTGATGATGATCTCATAATCAATGTAAATTATGTCACTTTACTTAGACTTGGAACAAATATCATGCCTACATTTGTAGTCGCATAAAAGTTAAAACCGCTAGTACTTTCGCAATAACGGGCTACTTTAACACTTCATAGCACAAAATTAAACATTTCAAGTGGGTGTAATGTAATCAATATGTATAGGAGGATAAATTTAGATTTTTAATTAGTTAACTAGAAGTTTAGGCACACTGCACGTTTGGTTAACATAATGCGGTGGCTTTTAGTTTTGTTACTGGTACTGGTAAGCGCATTTTTAAAGTTACTAATAATAATTTTAATATTAGTTAATATTTTAAAAAATAAAAATTTGCCGTGTTACTATTTTTACAAAAATTTTAAGTAAGTGGCTTACCTGTTTTATCTAAATTACACAATTCTTAGTAATTTCTAAAACACAATTGTTCAAGAATTACTTGTATCCAAATTATCAGGGAGTTCTTACGAGTTAAAATTATGTTAATAAAAAATATTTGGTTTAAAATTAAAAATTCCAAAAAGCATATATTGTGTGTTAGGTATTTCTTTATGTTGCCATAAAATTAATAACATTTATTGCAACTATTTACAAATAATATTTCTTTTGGAAATACATATAAATCTCAGAAAATTATTTGCCTATCCAATACCACTACTACTACGACTACCAAGTTTTTTTGTTAAGAAAAATTTTGAAACGACAATGCAGAGTGTTTGAAAAAATGACGTGCCAATGTTGCTAGAGCTGATATAATATTGAAATATAAATAAACGTGTGTCCTAGAGCCCCTCGTTTTTGAGAAAATGGGTGGAAATGATAATTTTAGAAAATCAAATTTTGGATGTAAATTCTTTAAAGCAGATTAAGTATGTTATTTTATCAAGTGTGCACGTGCCAAACCTCGAACTCTTGCATTGCTATATCATATTTTGTATAAGAGAAATTACGGTATATTGTTTATTCTCTGATTTAATTCTCTCTGCGGGTATGATAGGGTGAAAGAATGTTGGCTTGGATTAATGTGAAAGATTGATACCGGTTGACATTTGACTACCCACCTAATTAATGAGGTTTTCCAGGTTTCCCTCATTCCTGCACTGAATGGTGGTTAGGGCCTACCAACGTAAGTCGTTTCTGGGCGCAAATGCGGCCTGCTTAATAATAATATGCCGCTCCCTCTTCCACACAAGTCTTCGACTTCTGGGCTAATCCTCGTGATTAGAATGAGGGGTAGAGATATTATTATTATCATTTTAATATAATTTGTTCTTTTAGTGAATATTGTAAGCTTGTTACGACTTTATTTTGTTTATTAAGCGTTACTACATAATAATAATAGTGGAAACTACCAATTAATATACAGATATGCTGCTGACTTTAGGATAATGTTTTGGGAGCGAGATGCTCCGCAATTTTTTTGTACTTTTCTGTAATGGTAGATGCAATTGTAATTCCTGACGCTACAAGTCATCCACATTTAGGATCTGTAAAGATATTTTTCTTACATTAATGGTTGAATCTTCGGAGACGAAATCTAAAATATCTTGTTCCTTTTGAGCAATTCCAGCCGATCTACGTCTACCGGAATTATTTTTGTTGGTTTAATATCGCTAATTTATCGACGATGCCTTTCTACTAACAAAAATGTTTTTCTATTTGGCAGCTGCCTCTCAGGAAATTTTTCGGAATATCATCTAACTGCTGCTGCAAAACATTCTCAGAAGTCAACATCTGCACATCTATACTGTTGGTATACATTTTTATATTATTATGTAGTAGCAACTAACAAATACATAACGGAATAAAATCTTAAGTTTACAATATTCACTAAAAGAACAAATTACTATTCAAACCAGATAATAAAACAACATATGATGAGTTCGGGGTTTGACACATACTCACTTGATAAATAAGATCTATTAGAGAACACCTGGTTCATTTTACTACTTATTTTGCATTTTCCTCAAAAATAGGCATTGATATTATTTATTAAGAGCACGTTTTGTGGAAAATAAAGTTTTACTTAATATCACGTGACCTAAAATAAGGTAAACATAACTTAATATAAAAAGTTATAGAAAAAATGTCAGCAACTATACCCAACCGCCAAAAATCTAGAGAGTGACTCATCGCTAGCTTATACAACATTTTTGCGACTTTCGTGGCGTTAGATAATAAGAATGGTAGTTATTTCCAAATTTAAAGTTTATATCTTGTGTTATCAACCCTGTGCCATCATCTGTACAAATTAGAATGTCGTCCTTTTGGATAGCGATGACCCACCACCACCTACACCTACCTGATGCGCACTCCGCGGATGTCACATCTAAGCCTTGTCCTTTTCCTCATGGTGATGTTAATAAGTTACCATGACAGTTTCATGATGAAAATTATAGAAAATGTTATAGTTGACAAAACTCATTACAGGTAGAGATTTTCCCATCCCATAAATCGCGCAAATATTCGCGAATTTTGAATCCATAAGGACAACAGGCTTTAGAATACATTGTACTTTTATATACACACTATCTACTATTGTTTACTAGCACTGTCACTATAGCGTTACACATTAACACTTATTATATAATATCGTACCGCCTTCCGATTGACTTTCATGTATCCATGTTTCGTCAAAATTTAATATATTCTTTGACTCAGATTCCGAACTTATAATATTTATTTTAAATAGTTTCTTCGCCATACCACTATTTCGTGTTTCTCCTATCAGTATACTCTTTTCGATACGGATAACATGCATAATTCGCAAAGTCACCCTTGTATATATTCTAGGCAAAGTTGTAAGATATAGCAACCCAATTTTTTTTGTCGAAAATTAAATTTACAAATAACATCTTCCTTTCTCGAGTTTCCACTATTTTCCGTTTCGTAGTCGTACTTCTTTACCATCCTTTTATACACTATACATATATTCTACTCACGGATATTCTTGTTAATGAACTACATATTTTAACATCACTTACACTCATATTTTGGCCTCGCGTCCTAAACCTTTCATACATGTCATCATCCCATATTCCTCACTTGTTAAATTAGGACGTTTACGAATTTGAGAATACGCTGTAGAGCTTGAATTGTTCTCCATTCTTAAGAGTCCGTTCTCTGTACACTCCTCGGGTAGCGCTCCGGGGTTGGGTGCACGGGCGTTACGGCTAGAGGCGGAGATTATCGATCTCCCACTACAATGACTTTACGGTGGACGTATTTAGAATATTTAGATTTAGTGGAGTAAAATCGGCTAGCAATTATGTCGTTTTGTTTTTAAGAAAATATAATCATCTTGTAAAAGGACATTTTTAGTATTCAAAATGGAGGCGTACAACTTTTTTTAGTAGGGCCGCATTTTATAAAAATAAAATCAAATTATTGATGCTTGGGACATTATTTGATAATTATTACGTTTTTTGTTACATCGCGCTTGTAAATCAAGGATTTTACTTATGTTCGTAGTTTTTTACAGCTTATATAAAACACTACAGTACTTCTCACGGTACACACCAATAAATAAAAACAGTATAAAAACGAAAACTAGGTTTAGCATCAGCATATCCTTTATAGAAAAGAGAGAACGTATAGATTATAAGTGACTACGTATTTCTTTGAACTCCGGTCCTGCCTGCATTTACCAATCTCTAAGCCCATCCCACTGAGTGAAGCACACGTGGTTGCAGCATTTAAAATATATTCGTTTCTGAAGTTGTGGACGTTCGGCATTTAGCATAGAATTTTGAGTAATTTTTATCAATTCGATATAATTTTGGTATTGTTGAAAAGCTAAAAGACAGACTTACTTCCCTCGTGTAACCAATTTTCGATTTAAGCCTTTATTTTTAAGTAAATAAATTGTAAATATGATGATTTCTTGCACAGTTAGCTCTTTAAATTTAAATAATTAAAACCTAATTTTGAATAAAATATTACACAAGAGCCTTAGGAAACAACTTTGTCTTTCGATTATTTTTTTATTTGAACCACTATGTTTATTCGTTGTCTAAATAAGTGTTATGGGCCGAGCCTTAAAAATCGGTTTATTTCAAGCGCGCGACGGACTCTTAAGAACACAAAATTAATAATAAATTAATTACTTTCATAATTAAATTATGACAGCGCTTAAAATAGAACAGGTGGACCTGTCAATTCGTCACAATCAATAGAAAGCTAACTTTTTCGATCTGGCGCATGCATATTTGCTTCGACGCATGCGTATTTGCTGCAGCAGAAGCTGTGTAAACGGGTATGCTCTCAGGGATATGCGACACACGATTTTATAGGAAACATATACGAGTTGCATGTATGTTTCTTTGTGTCGACTGCTATAAATTGTGAGCGGGTTTATCACTCTACATTTTTGGCGGTTGGATATAGCGTCCTCTACTTTGTACAAAAGAACTGATAACTCCAGCGTGTTCAGCATCATCAAGAGAGTATGTGAAATTTTGAGGTAATATGTTGTACTTTTTAAAAATTATCTTACATGCCCTGTATCTCAAACACTAGTGGCTCTAGGGCATACTTTTATTAATCAAATCCCATTTATTTTTCGATGTTACCAATTCTAGAAATATTGTCATGTGTTTACGAAGCAACTTGTATAATTTACTCTTATTATTATTTTTAGGTATGTTTCACGCATTACAATAATGGACGAGAAGTCGCTTGCAGCAAAAAAGGCTTCGTCTGTTACGACGAATCAAAATTTTATCAGTGCGTTCACAAAAATGGGAAATATATCATAGCCGGATCCCCGAAGAAATGTCCCGAAGGACTGCTGTGCAGAAACGATGGAGAACTGGAATGCGAAGAGGAAATTCCAAAAGAGTATATGATCGCTTCCAATGTAGAAGCATTTGACGATAGTGATCATAGATCAGATGAAATATAAGCTACGCAATTTACTGTAATATACTCCTGTTTATGTTTAACGTTTGCTGTTTGCTTTTGTTATGCTGTACCTGAAATAAAAATTGTTTATATTCTACTATTACGAAATTTTAAATTAAACATATTATATTTATCAATTTTTATATCAATATTTACCATGTATTTAGAAAATTCTAAGAAGTATATAGTGTGGGTTACCGAAAACTTGCCACTCACGTTTTCTACGTTTTGATACAAAAATTAAAAAAACAGTGGGACCTTTCAATTTTCTATTTAAGGTGCATATTTTACCTTTAAAATTTTAAATGGAACACTTTGCATGTATCCACAGTATCACTGTACTTTGTGATACCTTATTTTAAATAGCATTCAGTTCAACACCATCTATTTTTTTAATTATAAACATTAATATTCTTAATTTATTTCGGTAAAAAACAACAAAATTGACCAAATAAACAGTTTAGCGATGCTATATAATATCGTAATCGCCGATAGCGATAGAGGTATTTTAATGATCAAGGACTTTAATGGTACCAACACTATGGTTCAGCATGGAGTAGCTAGTACCCACTGGATGTAGACACATACTACATGCTACATTTCGCGTAATGAAGAATTTTGTTTTGTTCTTACTTTTGTTTCATAGACACCGGTTTAAACGGGGGCGAGGAGCCCTTGCCCCTCCAGCATTCTTTACTAAGGTCGTATAAGTATTTACTGTAAGTCT
The DNA here is from genome assembly GCA_025584915.1 of Monochamus saltuarius. Classification (NCBI taxonomy): domain Eukaryota; kingdom Metazoa; phylum Arthropoda; class Insecta; order Coleoptera; family Cerambycidae; genus Monochamus; species Monochamus saltuarius. The sequence goes on along the minus strand of CM046724.1, from coordinate 20,507,538 downwards.
GTTTGGAAATGAAAGAGAGTAATAAAACCCCGAGATAAGAACCGGCCATGGGCGTGGTAATATTTCGTTTCAGGTAATTATCGGGTAACATTAATGCTAACAGGTAATGGGTGTACATTAGTACATTTTACTGGATACATCATAGGGCAGGAGCTAGTGTATTGTGACAGATCAATCCAGTCTTAGAGCTGAATATACGAAGACGTGCTAGTGCAGTAGAGTAAAATTCGACTTGTGTTTAGTGACTATTGTGCCAGTGGATATAATATTGTTTCGGTAAAATGTTGAGCTTATCAGATTACGTACCTGATAAACGCGCGAAAAGATGTGCGCTGTCTCAGAATGAGAAGACTATTATATTAAATGTATTTAATGCATTGAAACACCAAAATCCTACCAACAGTGCTGACGACATCGTGAAAAATTTTTCCAAAATGACAGGAATTGGAAAATCGACTATCTACAGTCTTTTAAAGGAATCAAAAAATGAACAATATACTGTAAATCCCCCAAAATCATCTACAGGGAGGTCAAAAGTCGTTATAAGTAGATGATTTCTTCAAAAATGTCATTCTCAGAATAGTACACTTATTTTATTTAAAAAAAGAAATACCAACGCTAAACAAAATTTTAAGTGAACTTTCAGAGGATAACGATTTGCCAAAAATCAGTAGAAGCAAATTATGGGTCGTCTTACGAGAGTTGAATTTTTGCTGGGAAAAGCAGAACAGGAAGTCAGTTCTTGTCGATAAAGATCAAATTATTTGTTGGCGAAGATCCTACTTAAGATCAATTAGAAAATTCCGTGACGAAGGGAGGACTATTTATTATCTAGACGAAACTTGGGTAAACGAGGGATATACTGTAACAAAAGTATGGCAAGATAAAAATGTAAAAAGTTTTCGACAAGCATTTTTTGATGGACTTTCTCAACAGGTTTCAAGGCACCTTCAGGTAAAGGGCGAAGATTAATAGTGACACATATAGGTAGAGTCAGTGGTTTTGTAGATGGCGGTTTACTTTTATTTGAATCTAAAAATACAGGTGACTATCACGAAGACATGAACGCAGATGTTTTCGAAGAGTATTTTACACAGATGTTGGATCTTATTCTTCCGGAGTCTGTAATTATCATGGATAATGCCAGTTACCATTCACGGCAGACCGAGCGGACGCCTACGACTGCTTGAAGGAAAGCCGATTTAATTCAATGGTTATCCGGAAAAACATTTATCTTGAAACAAATATGGTGAGAAAGGAACTTTTGACACTGCCAATCTTAATAAAGATCAGAAAAAATATGTTATCGCTGAAATGGCAACAAATAATGGTACTACGGTTACCACCTTATCACTATGAACTTAACCCAATCGAATTAGTCTGGGAGCAGGTAAAAGGAGATGTAGCGCGAAATAATACGACGTTTAAATTAAGTGACGTGAAAATTTTGTTAAAAAATTCCTTGGAACGAGTAACTGCAGATAACTGGCAAAGATGTATACATCATGTATAAAAAGAAGAGGAGAAAATGTGGGAACTCGATAATTTAATTGATGTTACTGTGGAACCTATCGTTATCAATCTAGGAGACGAAGATAATTCATCAGAATATTCAGAGGATGAATTTTAATATACCTACTTTTTTATTTTTTTTATTGTACATTTATACAACACTACATTTACTCACCATAATTTCAATTTTCAAAATACATATATTTTTGTGTGGAATAAAAGTCTATTCACTAAATTTAAATAAATATTTTGATAATAATATTGAATAATTTTATTTGAATTACTAAAAACTCTCTTAACCCGGTTATGATGCTTAAAGTTGCCTCATGTTTTGAAATGCTGTTTTTATATTGTTTACTAATAAGAGAAATGGGCCGAGAAATTGAAGCGGCATAGAGAAAGACGGATTGTCGGGGATTAAATTTTAGTTACCTGCTACAATTTAGTACGGTTCGATCACACAAAGTTTTTTTAAAAGTACACCTTATCTAGACCGATAATACATACTATACAAATATTGAATATAAGCACCAGTACTACATTTATTTACGATTTGCATACATAATAAGCTTTTATTACTCTCTTTCATTTCTAAACAGACTATACATGGCTCAAAGATTTATTTTAAAATAATAATATTGTTGAAAAGTGGTGCAATATGAAATAATGCCTTTATTTTGTGATTTTTCGACAGGTAAAGAAAATTATATTATAGCTATTTTTTTGTTTCCCTACTGTTGTTATAATTTACAAACCTGTAGATCGTTTTTAATAATAATAAACCGAAACGTTGTTCAGGATAAACTATCACTATTTTGTTTTTAATTTAATCCTTTCACTGTAATTCCCATTTTAAATGCAACATTTATGTACAGGGTGATTCAGAACTTATCTAAAAAATGATACGGTTGCGTAAATCATCAATAGTGTCCGCTTCAGTGCAATATACTTCATTTTTTAAATATGCCCACAAAAATAAGTCCAAATGATTTAAAGTCAGGAGATCGTGGCGGCCATGGCGTCCTCGTCCAATCCCCTGGTATTAATGCTTTAACACGCTGTACATGGTACGAATATAATTAAGAATTGGACCTCCATCTATTTCACGATTCGGTTGCAAATTTCCGCGCCACGCCTGCGTTTGCACTACACCTGCACTCACTGCACACCATTGTAAAAGTAGCTACATTTGGTACATGTTTACCGGGAAATCGTTCTGCTAAAGCATTTTCACTCCACCATAAATGAAAACGATACCCATCAAGTGCGGGTTGCTATATGTAAGCCATTTTTGATATTTGAAAAACTAATGTAAATAGTTGCATCACAAAAAGTTAATACGATAAATAATCTGATATTTGAAATCGCCTGGCCAGACACTACAGCAGCTCAGTGATGTAAAGGTTGAAACTACCAGAATTTTAATATTTTTTTTTCTCGGAAACTATAAGGATTTTACCATTTTTTTTTACGATATTGACTCCAGTTTCCTTGACGCATCTATTCCTATTTTTTTTTTTTAGATAAATTCTGAATCACCCTGTATAATACTGACAGTCAACAAAGAAGAAGTTTTATTTTCGTTTTGTTGTGTTTTGTTACGTTTTCATATTTTTATTAGTAAAAATTTATAAAATAAATACGTATTTAGATGAATATTTTATTTTACGTTTTGGTAAAATAAACCTATAAATAAGTAGTATAAATATGTATTTAGAATGGAGACGTCTATTACCTCCCGGCAAGCCAAATTCAGCGGCGATGGATGGTTTTCTTGCTAATTTGATAGCAGTTTCAATTTTGTAGCTTGTGCTGTTTTCAAGAAAAGTGGTGGCTGCTAAGTATTACGCTAGTAGACCCTAGAATAATTGCTCCGCAACTAAGAACGGTGGCAAAGCGATTTTTGCATTATATTTTGTTGTTCTTCGAGTACTTTCAGAAGGTGTATAGTTAAGGAAATAGTGATACAACGCATACAGTCAGTCAACAATTTAATAATAATAATAGATGTTTATTGCTCAACAGATAAATCCAGTTACAGGACAATTATAAAAGCAAAAAGAATACATAAAATTTAAAGTAAAGTAAAATGATATCATAGTGTACACTTAATGTAAAAGCGAATAACTTAATGGTAAAACAAATTAATACTAAAAATATAACTAGGAATACGTAAATAAAATGTACGAAACGAACTACTTAGGGATGTATGACCAACTCTTTAATTTTAGTTGAATAACTTTTAAAACACCAACAAAACAAATCACAATTATTACTACTACTACTTATATCATTGTAGGAACACACCATAGAATATACAGGGGACTTACTAAGTACATTTGTTCGAAATAAAACAGTTCATTTTGACGTGACTGAAATGTAGGTATGTATTTTAAAATTAATTTTAGATAACAGCCATTAACATGAACTAAATAATTTAATAGTTTATATAGAAAACACAATGTTACAATTAATCTTCGTTGTTCAAGTGATTGCATATCAAATCTCAACAGTAACAAATCATTAGGATAGCCTCTATCAGGATAAATGTTGTGTACTTTGAAAAATAAGTAGGTACTTCATAAACCTCCGTTGATCTTTATTTAAAAATTGTAAATGTATGTTATATATTGGATGCCAAATAATTACTGCATACTCAATCTTGGAACGTACCATCGAATAATATAATATCTTAACGGTTTCAATACTGCTAAAATTCTTACAATTTCTAATAATAAAACCTAATAGTTTAAGAACTTCGTTGACGGATACAGTAACATGTTTTACAAAATCGAGCCTACTATCAAAAATAACACCTAAATCCTTAGTTTCAGTAGCTCTTAGAAGTTGAGTTCTGTTAAAAGTATATATAAAATTTGTTGTTTATACATTTGTTGTCTAAAAACGAAAAATGAAATACGGCTGCCAAAAACATGTCTGTATATTTTGTTGTCAATTTGTAGTTTGTGCCGTTTTCGAGACAAATGGTGGCTGAATATTACGCTGCTAAATCATCGAATTGCTCCCCAAAGACAGAAAAAACAAAAAAATGGAATTTCTTGGATATCTTGTCGAGAACAGAATGATTATTTGATTATTTATTTTTAAACAAGGGGAATACAGCAACAAATGTATGAGTTGAATGACCAAATTTTTTTTTATTTTTGAAAAAAACTACTCCTGAAGTTACTCGTTGAGCATCAAAACATGCTGCAAACATTGAATGGGTGGTACAAATTATCAGCAAAATATTCATCACATCAAGTTAGCTTGCCAGAGTAATAGACGTTGACTGGAGTTCTATTCAATACAGCAATAAGTTAACGTAACGATAAGGTAACATAATATAATCAGTCACCGTTCAGTGCATTTCGTATCAGTCAAGATGCGAGAAGCACTGAAGATGCCAAAATTTTCCATATTTGGTCACGTTAAAAAGTATAATTTTTTACAAATTAGTGCAATATATAATGCAAACATTTAGTGTAGTATATAGTTTTATTACTCTCTGTTGCAGTTTTTAATGTATTTTGATGAAAATACAATGAATTATTCATTTGTTCGGATGACGTAAGTCGTCTGAATTCTTGCCGCGACTATATAGGAACTTTCTACATCAGCAACGTTTACCCCTCCACCAATTTTCAAGTTTCGCCGCCTATGTTTTGTTCTATATGTTTTACTTTGGTACAAAATCGGAAATTTGATCATTTCATTATGAGAATTTTGTATAAAACACTATTTCAAGAACACGGCATCGTTCATGTTAATAATTTATAAGCACCTGTAGATTTTTATTCATTGGATTTCAAGTCCGAGTTAAAGTCACATGCAATTTATATCCCAAGTGCAGAATCAGATAAAATAATACTTTACGTTAGAATACCTTACGTATATTATATATCTGCTCCGTCTGAGATAAGATAAGCATTATTTTATTGTGAAATGACAAAAAATGTTCTTGCCTTGCGACGTACGTAAACAAAATGTATAAAAACTAAGAATTTTCAGTGATGTGCATTAAAAAATCCAAAAACAAACTCGTCGAGGAACCGCATCATAATACATACGAATATCCGCGGTGACAGGACAATGCACAGAAGTGTGACCTTTTCTGAGATATTCTCGTCGACATTTTCAGACGACTTAAATAGATACGGCGACTCATATGACCAAAACGTCAAAGCGAAATTTGTTGCCAAAATCGGAATAGGGTTAGTCGAGGTAAGTGCAAACAAGCGTAAAATTTAACTAAATTGTCCAAAAAGCTTTAGACGCAAAGACCCTGCAGGTGTAAATTATCACAAAAGCAACAAATAGTATTCATCAAATTGTTAATATTTGTACAGAATGATAAGGTCCTCAAGGCTTTGCAGTATCACAGTGAGACGTACAGTTTTGTTAAATAAACACCTAAATTTCACCTATCATTTCCATAGCAATATTGATATTACTTTAGTCCCCACAGTAATTTCTTTAATTATGCATAATATGCAAGATATAATGATTGTTAAAGCAATAATGAGTAGCATAAATCAAATTAACAGTTGTATGATGGAAAACGTTTTCGTTCTAAGAATATTTTTGTAGCAAAAGAAAGTAAATTAAAGAGTTCAATTTACACCGATTAAAATGTTCATCTAAAATTTTCAAGTACCCACTTAATTTCAGTTTATACTGTCGTCAATATTTCTGTGTTATGGAATCGTATTTTCCGAATGTGTAAGTCTTCAGGTATGTACTATTGAAGATGGATTGTGGACAACGATATTATACACAGCTGCCTGGTATGCTGCAGGTACGTTGATTCTTTTTATTGAAATATATAAATATTTAATTTCGCTATAAGGAATTTTCTGGTATTCACATAAAAACAATTATTTATACGATACGTATTGACACAATCTAATATCATTGATGGCTCCCAAAATTCTTATTAATAATCCACCGCCTCATTCCTTTAAAATAGTATACCATAGTTAGGTCAAACCTTTATGTTTTGGGGCCACTGTACAGCAGTGGCCAAGTTTATTTATGGCTAAAATATAATTGAGGCAAAAAATTTCAAAATAGGTTTGGGCGAGGGGGCATTAAATTGATATTTTAAAGATAATTTGACTTGTACACGGTGATTCCTTTTCAGAGGGCAGACCAAAGTTGTATTTTTTTTACTTAAAATCATGCGAAGAGTTAACCCCCTGTATAAAGACATACTATTATGAAACGGTCTGCATATACAAAATAATGCCAACGTAGATATTTTGAGATATAGAAAAATTAATTCTGTGGTATTTGGGATACATATGATATCTCTAAAAATGTACTTTTTCTGTCTCCATTGTCCCACATGATTTTTTAAAATATTTATATTAGGTATAATGCTTAATGTCCAACATTACTAACAAACCCGCTATTTTGTAATCTGAACTAAAATTCTGGTTGGTTTACATGATCCATTAGAATCTTTAAATGCATTTTTTGAAAAACAACATTTTTGGAGTTATCGCATGTGTACCAAACAATTAGAGTTGATTTCAAAGAACATAGAAATATAAACAATTGTTAAAAGTCGGTGTCGGTCACATTAAATTCGGAAACTAAAAATAGGAATAAATTTCCGTTACTACATCAAAAATGACATTATTTTAATCTTAGCTATCTCAGTTATTTTAAAAATGTATTACAAAATCCGGGATCAATTACTATTTTGCAATATTTATATTTTCAAATCAATGGAAAAGAAATCTTGATAACTTATTCCAGTAGGTAACTAACTTGACCACGTTAACCAAACTAGAGCTATTTTACTCTGTTTTGACACTTTTGCAATCATATTTAAATAACAAGAATCAGTTTTTTCAGTATCGAGGTTTTAAGTCTCACATGTTTCATTAAATATCTGGCGTTCTGCAGGGTTCCACACTCGGACCTTTACTTTTTGTGTTATTTATAAATGGCGTTGTTGAGGACTTGCAGGTGCCCTATCAGATGATCTCAAACTTTTATGTGAAATTTACACTATTGATGATTGTGACTAGAGAATGGTCGCTAGTTGTAGCTTTGCTACACCGCGTACACACTAGTAGTTTTATTTAGGAAAATTATTTTCATTATAACTGCAACGTATCTTTCTAGAGCCTATTTTGCTGGGAATAGTTAATATCTACTAATGGCAAAAAATATTAACCTCAGTGCAGTATATGAACTTGTCATATGCTTACAAAATGTTAATAGTTTCTGCTGCCAATACAAAATTCGGACACATTTTTTTTAAGAATGTAAACTGATAAACTGAATCAGATTTAGCAAAATTTTTCTCATATAAACAGCTTTGTATCTATTTCATAGGCATAATCTTTACAATGGAATGTTATTACCCAACCTTGACATTGTCCCAGATACAGGTACGCATAATATTGACGAAATCATTCTTACATTGTAGTAAATCTCGTTAGTATATACATATTCTGTAATTCATTTGGGTTTACACTAAAAATTACATCAGATATTCTTTGATTTCTTAATGCAATGGGTTTTGAATCTCATGTTAAGAGTTTCTTGGAAATGAATTAGACGTATGTGAAGGTTGCTCTAATGCCTTACTATTGTTTATTTGAACTGATAAATTTGTACAGAGATTATGTAAATTATTTACAAAAGAAAATGAAGTGTTAAGTAGAAACACACGAGCGCTTCCGATGTAGCTACCTACTATTATGTTCGAGTGCAATGGAGAAAAGATCATCTGATTAATGAAGATGTTAAAACTCTTGATCTAATGTTGATCTGCATTAATCAATATTGCTCCATCAGATTTCCACCTACTATTACTAAAAAAATGTTTATATGAAAAATTTCATTTATTTTTAAAAATTTTATCACTACTCTCGAGTCGAGTTAATTTTTTAATATTGCAAAGATTTTCCCTTACTTTTAGGTCCTTGGTCAAAACACATCTGCGAATATTTCGAAAATAACAAGTACAACGTGTTCAGGTACAGCATTTGCGCAGCCACGATATTTCTATTTATGGGTTTTCTGATACCTGGTCAAATGTTATCCTATGGACTGTTTGGAGGTAAGCTACTCAAACAAGGCTTCCCAAAACTAAAATATTTATTTGTAGGAATCTTCTCTAACTTTATTTCTGTTCAGTTAAAATTTATAGCAACTGAAAGATTTGATATGGATCTGAAAAGTTTCGAGGGAAACGTACAAGTCGCTAGGGCACTAAATCTTCTAATAATGCCACATTTTATGTTACTTCTGACTAGCTATTACGATATGTACCAAGTGAAACTTATATTTGCTACGTTCTTGTTAAATATAATTCCGGCATCTTTATTGATAAAACCTTTCAAGATTAGAGAAAGAGATCCAGAAATATCGCGATACCAGACATTACCAGCGTAAGTGCAAAATATTAAAAATTCATTCAATTATTATTTAAAAGTTATTTCCAGATTTTCGAATCAAATAAGAGAAATGATGGAATTCACGAATTCATTACACACAACTAATCCCAACACACCAGACGAGTCTTCCGGTTCTGATGATGAAGAAAAAGAAGATATTATTATACCACCATCAGGTAAAGAAGATGACGATCTAACTTATAACATTGATGTTGTCAATGATCAACTTTTACAGCCAATACAGTTAACTCCTTACAATGTACAAACGTATTACAGCAAAGTTGGTGTCAGTATTTTGCCAGGAATTCCCGAAGAAATGGAAAATGAAGAAATGTATGATGCAATAGATACAATTAATTCTAGAAGAATTAGTAAAATCAGCATGCGCCTTGAAGAAATTAACCAGCTTTCGAAAAAAGAGTCAGAAGAGGAACAGAATGCTAAAAATATTCAACGCCCTCTTCATTTACATGCAGATACGACGTATAAAGATAAAAGTACGTCTGGAGAAATTTTGAACGTTAAGGCTTTGGAGACGCCAAACGAAACAGAAACTGGAGATAGTGAAGACCAACATATTTTTTACGCAAATGAAATAAATAATACAAATGATCTCGAGCGTTTGGATATCAATACTTTAGTACCAAATAAGCAGGTAGTAGAACCGGACAGAATTGAAAACATTGAATATATACACAATTACGGAAAAAACAAGACTAAATTTTTTAAAGAATTTAGGACTATGAAATCTGGTTATTGTTGTGGATGTTCTCCTTATAGAAAATTTATATGGAAAAGAAGATACCGAACTGTCGTGGATTTCTTCATAGATAACATATTTAAACCTCTTTGGGTTTCATTGAAAGATTTACATTTCTATCCCACACTTTTGTCAAAGGTGATGACAACGATCACAGCGACTATGTGTTTTACACTTACGCCCTATATGGCTCTGGAAAAGAATAGTAGTTTCCAACCTGAAGATGCCACAATTTTATTATCTTATGTGGCATTCTCTTGGTGTTTATTCCTAGTACTGCTCCCACTGGTGATAAACTTTTCAAAAGCAAAATTTAGAGCTACCTTCATATGTGGTCTAGTGTTAGCCGGAACTTGTATGATATGTAAGTATACAATATTTTCTTAATTTGTTGCAAAGAGCAGGAAATGTTAACTTTTTAATGCAATTTGGGAAGTATCAGAAGAGTTTGGAAGGGCATGTGGATTATGTAGACATATGACGTAATACATATTTATATATACTTATTTCATTTTCTCAGTTATGTTTTATTTATAACCGATCATCCCTTACTTCTAAAATGCGCCTCATACTTGTTCTTTTCTTAATTATGTACCCCTTTTTGTTAAGGTTTGTTCATCAAGCAGTTGGAAACGGTTTTAAACTATTAAAAATGTCCTTCTAACTACTTCTTGGGTTAAATTCACTTGTAAACTCGTTCTCAACTTAACGGATCGAATATATCTGACAGTTTCAAACCGTTTCTAACTGTTGCAGGAACAGATCTATAAATCTGTATTATAAGTTTATCAATATACGTGTTAGTGATAAGTAAAATACGTCATTTCACTTGAACTTTCTTTTTAGTGATTTCGAAACAAATGACCAATGATATAATGACGATAAGCTGCTTGCTTTATGGATTTGGATATGGCATTATAAGTTATACAGAAAATATGGTTTACAGAGCCTTCATAGGAGCCAGAAAATGGAACTTGATTCAAGGGACGCTGGCAACTACGACCGCAATTTTTGTGATATTAACTTATTATATAATTTATCACTATAACTTAAATTTAAGTTTTTTACTTTTAGTTGCTCTTTTTGCTCATTATTTAAACGCTATTTTATGGACGGTAGCCCCGATTTTAAAAGATATCATTATTTTCTGCAACAAGTATTACTGCAGGAAACAAGACCAACAAATTGTTATGTAAGACTAAAAAAGATTAAGAACTGATTTTTGAATGTACTGTTTGGTTTTATAGTATTCAAGAACTTACTGTAGATTGATAAAATTAAATTTCTCGTATATTTGCCGAAACAATAATATTTTATGAACATTTGCTGTTAATGTCTACGTATTTATTAATTTTTTACCTGTGACAGTGTTACTCTAAATTTGCTAGTCAACGACTTTTTTAGCAGAAAAAATTATTTTAATTCTGGGGATGAATAAGAAAATACTTGTATAATTTTATATGTAGGTACACACCTACTTTTAATAAATATAGTAAATAAATATTTTATAGTCATCAATATGTTTTTACTTCATTATTTATTAATAAAATAGTGTAATGGCGCATATCAGTTTGAAATGTCAAATCCCTTGGTATTAATGCTTGGACATGCTGTATACATAGTACTGATATAATTAATAAGCCTCGTGTATGATACGCTACATTGCTGCAATACGCTGTGGACGCCCTGAACCTCTTGCACAATTCGGTTTCAAATGTCCCTCGCGTTGCCTACACTTGCATTCACTGCACACCGCGGTAAAAGAAACTGCATTTGGCATACCTAATATTTACCGGGAAATCATGCTGCTAAAGCATTTTTACATCAACAAATTAAAACTATATCCATGAACTCCGAGTTGCTATATATACATACGTAAGCCATTCTTGACACTTGAAAACTAATGAAAAGACTGGCATCACAAAAACTTTTAATATCTACAAAAAGTGACCGGATTTCAATATTCATCGGAATCGCTTGACTAGAGATTGATTGCAGTAGTCCAGCGATGTAAAGGTTGAAAATACTACAACTTCAGTAATTTTCTACTTGGAAATTATTAGAATTTTACAAAAATGTTTTTTTACGATATTGACTCCATTTTCGTAACGCATCTACTCCTAAATTTTTTTAGATAAGTTCTGAATTACCCTGTATATAAAAATAATTTATTAAAATGGCGCGTCCCACGAGTGTTCTAGTCTTTAATGAGCCACACTGTATTTTGTGCCTTTGTGGTTACAATTTTTTGCAGCAAGCCATAAAACAACTTCACCGGTAAATTGCCTGCCTGACTAGTCTATAGTTATGTTTTTCTATGGGGAAGTTACTTATTTCAAAACTTCCTGAGCGCTTTTTAACTTTTCAATGAAATTGATGGAGTACTACATAGTGACAAATCAATTGTCAATTAAAATATTATATTTGCATTTGATGCGATTTTGTAAAGGAAAAAGTTCCCCATTTTAATTCTGAACTGTGATTGGAACAGCCTCAATAAGCAAATCGAATGACCTTATTTTGACGTCATTACGTCATTGTCATATACATGTCAAATTTTAGGGTTAGGTATAGGTTGTAGGTTAGGAAAAAATGTTAAAAGAAGAATTACTACAAAAATATAAAAACGATGTAGACAATTTACGAAAAAGTGCCAAAGACCTAGGTTTAAGTAACAAAGAACTAGATATAATTTTTAAGCAATGTTTCAATGATATAAAAAAGTCAACAAATAGCTCAAAGCAAAACAAAACCAAAGCTCAACAACTGTTCCGTACTGTTATAAATATATTTTTATTATTCACATTAATAACAATTTTTATTTATATTTTATTAAATGTACATCAGCCCACTTCTAGTATTGTTTTACGAAATGTACAAGGTTTAACATACCCAACTTTAAAAATAGTAAGATTTTTATCTGTTCCAATAATCAAAATGTTCCCATCTTTAACTGGTAAGGTCTAAATAAATAGGTACCACAACCTTCAGAATAAAATTGAAAATTTATAGATTTATATGATGAGACTTGCCTGTTCGAGAACCCATATTTTTATGTAGCAGATATGGAATGTTGGCCTTGTGAAGGTGTTCAAGCAGTTTTAGATTTATCTGAGGTTGACCAAAGCCCATTTAGTTCGGGTTCAGGTACACCATTTATTGTAAAGGTAAGGATTTGTTTACATAAGTACAAAAATATACATCTATTCTTTTTATTTATAGACAGATCTGAAACCTGTTACTTTTAAGACTTTGCAACATATGTACAATGAAAACCAAGAAGTATTTAATGCTGAGGCACGAAGGATAAAGTCAACCAATTCTAATATTCGTAATCTAAAAGACTTATTTCACAATGAAACAGCACATTCAACCCATACCGCAACACATACTTCGTGGCGAATTAACAAAATGGTCCCAGCACGGTTAATTCGTAAATTATTTCCGCGACCACAATATCTTTCTGATCGATCTGGTCAAAGTGTAGAGCGATTTATAATGATTGATGGAGCCAAAGCAGAGCCATATATTTTACCTAATACTGAGTGCAGCTATATTTTTGTGATTCAAGGCTCTGGTGAAAGAACTATTGTTCTTAAGCCTTCAATGGAATGCAGTCAGAACTGCCGAACTGTCTCGGTAATTTTGAAGCCGTCATATGTTTGTAAGTAAAAATTAAATACAATAGTTTGTACAGAAAGAAAATAAGTATTTGAATAATACAATTTTTAAAAACTTCAATTCTGTAATTCAGAACCAGTTTATTAATCTTAGATTAATTCCAAGGTAAATCTGGATTAAATTTAGTTGTTTTAAAATTGGATTATGTTATTTATTTTTCGGCTGTATCCCGATTTAAATTAATTTTTTGCTACCAAGCGATTAATATATAATCTCAATTCTCACTAATGGTATCAACCAAATATACAAATAAACAGCAGCTAAGAAAATCTTACATAGGCAGAAAACAATAACCTCTGTTGGAAATTACTAAATCAACTAAAATTGAGTAAGTTTTTATGATGCATATATTTAATTTTTTTATTAAATAAATGTGTTTTTTTAATCCGCAGTTAGACTTCATTCATGAGCATTTTGAATATCAAGATATAAAAAAAAGACTATGTACTTGTAAACTAGTTGGGTTTAGTTCTAGCCGATTGGCTGTAAAATGTTATATGAATCTAATCAAAGGATGTGATACCAAAAAATTAAGTTACGATAAAATATAGGGGAAGTCAATTGTTGTGCAAAAGATTGTGTAGAAATGAGTTACGATAAAATATAGGGGAAGTCAATTGTTGTGCAAAAGATTGTGTAGAAATGTGATGGGAGTATTATAAATCTCCTCTTCTTTAAAGACTGAAAGTTAAACCTAGATATTAATAAGTTGTTATTAAAACCTTATACTAGATAAACTCCATCAGATTTAAATGAGATATTTAAGAAATTTGCTCAAAACAGATTTAATACTGTTGATGTAACAGGTATAATAAGCATACCAAATTAAAGAACAGTATTCCAGCTTGGATCTATTGAAAGCATAATATAATAATTTTAATGTGTTCTATCCATCTGCAAGCGTGAAATAAATAAATGTAATAAATAAAAAAACTTTTTAAATTCATATTTCTGAAAATTGTGTGTTGATATTTAATTATCACATTATTTAAATACCTACATTAAAGTGCATCATTAAAAACCAATGCCACTGAAGATTATTTCCCTAAATGTGATATTTTTTATATTTCAACATATTTCAATATTTTAATTGATTTTGGATATGTACACTTGCCGCAATTTTCAAACATTTTGATTCTAGCTGGTTGGCGGCTCAGGTGGATTGATCTAATGGAGGAAGTAGAGCCCAATGAGTCTTGTAGCCTTTTTAAGTTAACCTTTCCACAATTGCAGATTCCAAAAAGGTTTCTATCCGAATCAGTATCATATATTGTTTGAATAATGATTTCTTATCCGCTTGTTCGTCACACATTTGATTAGGCAAAAACAATTATTGACATAACCTAATCATTGATGCCTCCCTTGAAAAGTAGAAAATCTTTATGTTGCGTCCACTGTAGACCCCTGTATAACACCTACTTTTTTAATTGTATTTGTTATATTTAAATGAATATTAATAGTAGTCAGTACTTGAATCGTTTTTTGCCTCGAATCCCACGGCCGGTAAACCGTTGGTTTGGTCAATGTATGGTAATAGCTCGTTTAAATATAAATTCAAGGAATATTTTGTAAATCACCAAAATTAATAGAAATAATTAAAATTGTCAAATACTCAACAAATACATGTTTACACTTGGTACTGTTTTTTTGTTTCTTTTACTTCAATTTGTTCTGTATTGCTAATTAGTATTGCAATGATTTAATATGTATATTATTCAAATGCTGCTCCGCAAAATAAAGATCTTGTTTATTTGATTTCAATGTGTGGGATTGGTACCACTTGACGTTTGATCATCCCCCTAATTAACAAGGTTTTCCTCAGTCCGGCACTGAATGGTAGTTAAGGTCTACCATGGTAAGTCGTTTATGGACCCAAATACAGCTTAATAATAATATGCCAATCCCTCTCCCGGACAAGTGTCCGACTTCTGGGCTAATCTTTGTGATTATAATATGATATTATATAGGTACTAGCAATTTTTGTATCTTGGAAATAGAAATTAATTTGAGTTTTATTTTTATCGCTTAGTGCATATAAAGAGGCGTAATACTTTTTTTTTCAGTATGGTACAATTGGTGGTACTGGAGACCAATAAGTCTTCCTACTGAAAATTCGACTGGACCTTCCATTAGCTATATTAATTCATATTGTTAATATTTATGCCCAAAATTGCCATATTTTATGTAATTTTAATGTAACTTATACATTTAATAAAGTCTGAATTTTAATACGATTGTGATGATTTAATTTTATCACTTGCTAGATGTTAAATTTGAGAATTGCAACTTTCTCAAATTTTAGCTTTTTTAAGTAGTATAGTAATTTACCTTATAGTTCAATAGGTGACTTATTACAGTACAAGTTCACGGACGAGGCAATGTAGGATCCAAGTTCAGAATAAAAACAAGTACTGTAATAAGACCTAATGAACGTGCCATAATATTTTATTCATACTCTCTATAATCTTTTTCAAAATGAATAAAAAGTTAATTAATTAAAAAAATATATTAGTTGTTAATCTTTTGCTCATCACTGTCAAATAAAATTATATTTTGGCATTGTTTTGTATTATCAAAATTTCGGAGATTTTAAATAAATTTGCGGAAGCAACATGACAACCCAAACAAATTCATTGTAATTTCAATACTGATTTACTTTGCCCTATGAAACACTTAACACAAACATATTAAACATTTATGTTACATATTCTTTATACGTATCTTTACCCACCTAGGACCCCTATTCGCTCTCATGTCCCATGTTTTATTACTAGTCAATTACACATTTCTTCATCACAAAACATCTATTAACAGTACCAAAATAAAAACAGGCAAAAATCGAGAAGTACTTAGTAAAACTGCAAAATTACCAAATTCATATTATAAACAGAGATAGGTACATACATTCCTATAAAGTTTTAAGGGGCCTCATACCTTGAAACTAGTTTCAAATAAATCCGATGTGTATGATCCAATTTCGATATGGCTTGCACCAGACTTTTTGTAAAAATATTTAATTTCTAGAATGTTCCAAATCATATTTTTTGATAAGGATAAATTGAGGTTTAAAACGTACATAGATAATAAATGGGCATTCTAGAAATCAAGAATTATTTTATTAATTTGTATATACCCCGTTTCTGAAAATAATTTATAACTTTATAAATTTGGAACTAACAGAGTGCTGAGTAACCGCTTATGTTCAAATAGAATCAGGCGATGAGGGATACGAGGCAGGGAAAGATGGAAAATGTAAGGGAAGTCATACGGTTAGAGTGTGTTTAACGCAATGGGGGCTATACGAGTTTGTACGGTTGCATCTAGCGTAATTCCAACATAAATAAAATTAAGCAAAATAATAAAGTGTAGGCAATACACATTACAGTATCACCGTAATGTTCTATTTCCTGGCCACAAATGACTGGGAAATGTCACTTAACGGACAGTATGAAACAAAATATATTTACCCCTATTATAAAATAATGGTTCATATAGATAAAAGATCAATCTATAAACTTAAGTTTTTTTTAAAAAAAAGATCTTTCTTGATTCATGTTTATTTGAAAATAAAAATTTATAAATATTTATGAACTACCACAATGGTCATTTAAAAAAAAAATCAAGCAAGTGAATACTAGTATTAACTAAAACCCTGTACAAATGTGGATTAGTTCCATTTTAAACCCATATTTTTTACAATATACATGGTACTTTTCATCACTTATACTTAAATATTATCTGAGAAGAAATTCAATTCACCTGTGGATGATCTAATCAATTGTACATTTTCTTTTACCGGAAAACATAATTTACAACATACCTAACGGCAAGAGTCACTTTTGCTAACACTACCAACAAAATTTGAAGAATCTATCGGGACAAATATCACACTTTTATTGGACTATTTTAAATAAAGTGTTAAACATCGAACAAACATTATATATTACATTTTTATTTTTATGCATTGCAGTCAACTTATTTGTTTCATTTTGTATTTGAAATAAGAAAACATTACCTAAACTGCAACCACTTTAAGATTGCATATTGTCGTTTCTCATAACTGAAAATTCCTAGGTAATATTTCCAATCCCATTTTCTATAGAAAATAGACTAGAAACATTAACGTCATACAAAATGCCTTAATTTTCGTGCAGTATGCATACATTATCATCTTTATTTTCTTGTCTGTGACACCATCTATAGCACATATTTTATAAGTTAATATAATATTCACAATTTACAAAATGCAATCGTTACCCAAAATATATAAGGAATTCAAGTATTATTTCAAACCCAACAAGAATGTTTTTAATGATAATATAAAACTATAACAACAATACTGAGCATTTATCAACATTAAATGTTCAAAGTTTCCCTTCTTTTAAAGAAAATTTAATTTCATTTTGAACTTTGTCAAAATTCTTGTTTAAAACTAGACAATTCTAAAACAATTCAACAAAATAAAAATACAAACATTATAATACATAATTTAACTACATAATTTATTTACATACATGTGAAGAGATTTAATCTATCTTATCTCTTAGTCTTTTCTTGAGAAATATTGGAATGAGAGATATTACCCCAAAGACTGCCAGCCATATAAAAGATTTTATACTAAATGCACTATCTTCAGCAGTCATGCTATGCAGAGTTTGCCCACCCTGAATTGCGATAAATGAAGGCGGAGCAACACCCACAAAAGTCCCAAAGGCGAATGGGAATAAAGGCACTCCAATCACGGGAGCGGTTAGATTTATAAACCAATTTGGCAAAAACGGTGTGACTCGTAAAAATACTATGTAATTGAATAAATTGTCTTTGTGTTTATTCACTTCTAAGGCCCACTTCTCGGCTCTCTCGGGAAAATGTTTCAACACTAGCCTTCTTCCTAAGAGTTGAGACAGTAAGAAGCACAGTGTAGCGCCCACCATTGAACACGTGCAGACTAGCGCTAAAGCTATGAAAAATGGAAATAAAAATCCTGACAGTATTGACAGGAATAATGATCCTGGAATGGCAAATGTCTGTAAGCTGTTAAAAAGTTAAGAAATACAATACCTAAATTAATGCTTTACAAATACCTACTTCTTTAAAAGAAACTTAATTGAAAATTTTTTAATACAAATAATTTTCGAGCAACTGACTACTATCAAACAAACTTATTAGAAAGGATACAATATGTAGGAAATAAAAACTCCTGCCATAACCTCATAATAGTGTTCGCTTTTATAACGATTTAACACAATGCCCAACTGCTTTGCATCTTCGATATTCCATGGTAACTTAATGTGTTGACTTTCTTCCCTAAAAATTTAGGAGGTCTCAATAAAAACAAATATTAAGATACCTATTAAAACTTACTCGGTTACGTTTGGGAATGTTCGGTAAACCAAAAATAGTGCAAACAGTGAACTGATAAATATTATTAATACAGCAACCGTCGCAAATCTCGTAGATACCACCTCTCGTTGAGTTTCTAAAAAAAATAAAATATATTATAATGATGTGATCGAGGTATAGTCAATAAAGGGAAATCACAGATATTGAGGTTAGAATTTACTTCCACATACTGGGTAACAGGATAGTTTCTGATTCGGACATAGGTAGGAAGAACCTAGGATGTTCAGGCAAACTTAATCGTCTAAATGGTCCTCTAAATGAAGGTCTTCCTTGAATTAGGAAGTTGGACTTAAAAGGACAATGAATTCGATCAGTGGTAGAAGTAACATCACCATTCTGTATGTAATTACCGCCTAAATTTGCCTGGGATGTCATTGTGTGTTTTCTTTGTAAACAGCTATATCTTTCACTTTCACCTACACAAAACCATTTCAAAATTTTGAAGTTTTTACTTCAACTTTTAACTTCAGTCAACACAGCAGCCCGCGATAATGCGCATCAGGGTTGGGACAGAACTACTATAAGATTTGTAATGACATCTGCATGCAAAATGTAATAGATTGGTAATAGATTTTTTACTGCAGATTTCGGCAAATAAATTTAATTTTAGTGATTTTCTATGGTGTTTATATTTTGTCTATGGTCTAGTGTTGAGAAAAACCGAGTTATTTCGATAACCGAATACTGAGTATTTCAGTGATATCAAAAACCGATTGATAACTCGAGTGATGGTTACTTGAATTCTCAACAGCCAGACATATAACTATTTTTTAGTTTATATGTAAATGTTTTATTTTAAATACATAAATATATACTTTCCGTATGGGTAAATTTATATATTTAAAATAAACAATACAAATTTTCGATATGTTGCATTTACATAAAAAAAAATGTTTTCAATTTTTCAAAAATTATTTTACGACTTCCGTCAACACAAAATTTTTTTGATCTATGGCTATGACAGTTTTCGTTGTTTGTTATAGTGGCGGCAAGAAGTCAGACGACTTACGTCATATAAACAAATGAATAATTCATTCTATTTTCAGGAAAATATTTAAAAACGGCAACTGAGAATAAGAAAATAACTACTTACTACAGTAAATGTTTGCACTATATATTGCATTAAATTACATATAACGATTGAACGTAAAAAGAAGAATACAAAAGATAAGAATATCCTACTTGAGCATATGACAAGGGTGGCAACCTTAGTGAACAGTGGAAAAAAAAATCTTATACATAATTCGTTACTCATATAACTGATAACCGAGTGATTTCGGTTATTGCAATAACCGAATAATCAGTTATTTTTTGGTATCAGTTATTTGCAGAGGGCTCATAGAAAAGGATTATTTGTCAATCACGTACTCTTTATTACTAAAATTAAAAACCGAAAGAGTGTAATAAAATTTACCTGTTTTCTTTAGTTTGTAATAGATCCAGCATAATTTCTGGTTTGTCGTAATAGCGTAATGACAGTCTATGAATTGTAATAGATCTGTTACGATTGTAATAGCAATCCCAACCCTGATGCGCATGCGTAAAAATAATCAGACGATTATCATAGAACACAAAGATACAGAAGGATCGCAGATCATATGATTCTGAGATTTTAATTAAGGCAGCGTTCCCCATAAGCTGGAAATTTGTTCTTAAAATCAAGTAATCGGTTGCCTTCATTTTAGTTTATAATCTAAAAATCATTAGCTAAAATCAATATTGAATATCCGAAACTTTGCACAATAAATATTAATATCAGAAAACATAATCAATCACGCAACTAAAACAACTAGGCCACAAACCTAGAAAAAATATAGACTGTGCCAGTGTCATATTGCCGGCGACCGCAAATTCATGGCTGCCCTAAAAGGTCCAGAATTGCTAAAACTTGGTTTTTATGCCAATTTACGTTGGTTGTATTGTAGCGTACAGCTCATTTGTTCACTGCGATTGGTCACATTCATGTCACATTCTTTAATGACAGCAAGTTAGTTCATTTCAGATGGCAATGCAGCCATCATGTTTGCACAACCGCCAACATAAAGCAAATAAAATATCCATTTTCTGGACCTAAGGTCCCTAGAAAACGCGGCACCTGTCACGTGACCCATATCATGAACCAACGCCGTCTATATTTTTTCTAGGTTTATGAACTAGGCCTAAGGAATTTGGCAGGACTCAGTAATGAGCAACAATTTTTGTAATTAGACTAACTTATAAATAATAGCTATTATATACAGGGTGTCACGTTGGTTTTTCAAAAAAAGTGAGGGGTGGGGAGGTAAGTTCCTCTTGGAAAAATAGTGGGGGTTGTTTATATATCTTTTTTTTATTAATGTAGTGTTTTTGGAAGAGGGTGTTAAAATTGTTACTCTGAAGTTTTCTTAATCTTTAACTCGGCTGAAGACAAAAAGATATGAAAATTTGTACACGAATTTATAATATCAACTGCACCTTGAGAAAAACATGCTAATAATTTTATTCTTAATATCAGTGGCGTGGCAGTTTGTGGAAAATATATGTTAAAAATCAAAATTTCTTAAATATATGAAAAGCTTTGTGAACCCCAAGGGAAACTAATACAAAAAAAGTATACAAGTTGATTATGTATAGGATATACCTAATTACAATTTTTGAGAAAAATTAAGGTTATTGTTAGAACTGCAGAGTAAAGCATGGATTTGATTTGAGCAATAACATTTTTTGTTTCATAGCTTTTTAAATGTAAAACAATATAAGTGTACAAGATCTCATGTTGGGGAAAAGTTAGGAAGTTAGTCGGAAAAAATCGAATTTTCCCAAAAATATTCATAAACATCTCACACACATATCAGAACCGAAATTATAACACAGTCCACCAGGAGCGTTAGCCTACGCAATCATAAAATCTCCTGAATTTTACAAGTCAACTGCACATTGAAAAAATTGTGTACGACATTATAACATTATCACATTCCGAGCCGAGAATTCTTTTAAAAAAAACTAGTAACACTAGAATTTATGTAAATTATCAAGTATTTTTCACGGTGTATAGAACACAGTGATAAAGTACAAATTCACGATTTTTCAAGTTCTCTAGCACATTTTCCCGTTAAAAGTTAAAGAAAATGATTCAATTTCGGCATTATATTTTAGTAATACGCTAATAAGAACCTCCACCTAACCTACTGGGTAAGTTTTTTTGTGCATTTTTAGACGCGATTATTTGGAAAAATACGGCACATACCTATGTTTATTTTTTATATACATAAAATAGCAGAAACAAATTTTAAAATATCGACAAAAAAGTACAATTTGACAACACAAAATAGTAGGTACCTAACTGTTCCAAGATATTCTATTCTATTCTATTCAACTCTATTAATTGTTAGTATGTTATAGTGTAATTATTAGCATACAGGTTCAATAAAATGGCTGATATTCAGATAGTAATTAATAAAATTGTTTTGATATTTAGTAACATACTGCTTTAATGTTTTTAAATCTATTTATAGACATTTTATGTAACAGTAACTACGTATCTACTTCATTAACAAATGAGAAATATGACACAGGAATGGCTTCGTACCCAATTGTAGTAATTACATTCGAAAACCACTCTTTTACTTATTTTCGAGTTTCGCATTTAATAAAATCTTGTTACATAGATTACGAACACAAATTTAAAGCTACTATACGTTCCTACATATTATTATGTAAATGTAAAAAGCTGCTATACAGGGAGAAGTAAGTGTTTTCCTCTACTTATACTAATAAAAATATTTGTATGGAATACTCCACACTAAAGTGTTAAATTTCTCTGTACACTATACAAGATTATCAGTTGTAAATATCACTCCATATAACTTTTTATTTTATTTTTATATAAAAAATCACAAATACGAAAATAGGTAATCTAGAAGATTTTTATAATGAGAACTTGGTTCCTACAGGAAATTATTAAAACGCGGAGGAAAATAAATTTGTGAAGTTTTAAATTTTACACTGTACATTATATTTGCGTAAGTGTGCAAAAGTTCTGCTGGATATGTTCGTAAGGTTCATAGTCTACCTTTAATGGAAATGGTATAGAGGAAACATAAATGGACATTAAAATATGCAATATGTGCCCTTATTATTTATTATAAATAAGGGCAATCTGTAAGTAAAATTGTTAAACAGTTGAACCTAATATTACTTATATGCATAGCCACATCTTTTTTAAGATGAAAAGTGAGAATAGCGTACATGATGTTCTCTAAGAATTCTTAAAATTAATGATAATGCACAGTTAATATTGGTATGTTTTTGAGAGAGGTTACATGTGGTTCTATCATAGATAGAGCTAATCTGTATCACTGTATATCTTACCTGTTTCGAGCTACAGCAAAACCGAGTTAAAGACACACTGTAATTCGAGAAGGGTAAGAGTTGCAACGGTATTTTCTCGAAAAAGGGCCCAAAACTCGTTCATCAAATTCTAATCTAAAATAGAACAACCCCCTATCGTTAATTTTAAGATTTTTTAGATCATTTAGAACATCCTGTATGTTATTCTCACTCTTCATTTTAAAAAGAATGTGGCCATGCATATAAGATGCGATTTGCCATTGATTCTCGAAGAATGAGTCTAGGACTTGTCCACCAGATTTGCTCCACCTATGAGAGAATCACCCGTAACACTTAAAAACAAACCAATCTGTACCACTCTATACGTCATTGTACCGGCAAGACAGGCTCATTTGAGTACTTTGAAAAATGTATTTTAGTGTTTCGTGTACAGAAATGATGTTTCAATCTTAGCTAGGTACTGTATATATTTGACAGTAAAAACGACAACTTTTAGAGTGTATCTGTATATGTTTTAATAATATATGTTTATTGCCAAGTTTTAGTGTAATACTTTAAAAATATCTATATATTTTGCAACAGATAATAAAAGTTTTAGGAAGTATTACTTATTACTCACATACAGAGAAAGACGTGCGACAGAACGTGTATTTTATGTATTGAAGTTATAATTTTAATAAATTGTGGTAAAAATTGTCTAAAAAATTGTGAAAATTTGATAGAAGGCAGTTGAAGCTGTTATGTTGACATTATCAAAGTGAATTTTCTGGGAAAAGTAGAAACACATATTACATTGTAATAAACAATTTGTAGTGACAGTTTAAAATTGTAAAAAGGTTAAGAAGAGTAAAATTCTTTATCAGCTTAAAATTTTATTTGTGCGAATAAAACAACTGCTAGTGTTTTTTCTATTCTGCTCCAGGATAAATACAAGGTGTTTAGTGTGTAAAAGTTATGGAAGAGAAAGATGTATCCAATAAAGCTATTTATGATCTACTACAAAGTGTGTTAAAAAAAACTGATTCTATTGAGCAACAGTTAATAACTAATACAAATGAACTTAAGCAAGAAATAAGAAATATTAATTTAGAAATAAATGAAAAATTAGAAATACTGAAATCTGAAACAGAAGAAATTAAAAAAGAAAATCAGTATTTAAAAAGTCGTCTATTGTTCGCAGAACGGAAACTTAAAAAATATAATTTGGTGTTTTATGGCTTACAAGAGCAGGATGATGGAGTTGCTGAAATAAATAAACTGTTAAATATCATTACTGATACTCTTGGCATTAACGCCAATTTTTCTGATATCAGAGATGTGCACAGAATAGGTAGAAGGATAGAAAATAAAAACCGTCCATTGGTCATTGAAGTAGTAAATTATCAGCTCAAGCAAGAGATCTTCAGGCATGCAAAGAAACTAAAAGGTACAGACATTTTTGTATCTGCTGATTATTCCCCAGAAGACTATGAGCAACAGAAAATATTAAGAAAAAATCTAAAAATTGCCAGGGAGAAAATTTAAACGCAAAATTAAGAAACAACATTTTGATAGTGGAAGGAGAAGTATATACTTGTGATGACCTAAAAGATCAAGAGTTTAGAACTAAAGAGAAGAGTAATGAGAACATAGTAGAAATAGAAAGTCCCGCAACAACCACATCAAGTTCTACAAGCAACAACCTTGGAAAAGCAAAGAAGCAAACATTTAGTGAACTAATAAATGATCAATCTAGAACGGGTAAAAGAAAGGAACAGCCTCTAATTATAGAGAATCAGGTTAAAAGATCTACTCGACTAATGAAAGCATAGTTACTTTATATTATTGGTGTTATAGATCTACTAGATTAATGAAATTATAAGAATTTTGTACTCCTGTTTAAGGTAATTTAATTTGTATTAATTATTGTAATAAATTTTAAATGCATTATGGATCCATATATTAGAGATTTTAAAACTAATGAAATTGACACGATAACTCTAGATTCTTTATTTGAATGCAATGAAGTTCTTAAAATCAATGATAGTAATGCAAATTTCAAAATGCTTCATAATAATATCAGAAGTATAAATAAAAATTTTAATGAATTTTGCTGTTACTTAGAGCAGCTCACGGAAATTCCAGAATGTATTATATTAACAGAGACAAGACAGTTGGAAGATATCAATTTATTTAATATACCTGGATATAATATTGTATATAACTATGGGACAATTAATCAAAATGATGGCACTATAGTATATTTGAAATCTGGTATTGAATGTTTGCATAAGCTAGTTACTTTCACCAATGGAAATAAATTGATTTTGCTTGACATTAAATTTCAGCAAAAAAACATCATTATTTTGACAGGATATAGATCACCTTCTGCGGAACCTTTGGAGTTTATACGGGACCTAAAACAATATTTTTTGAATACTAATTTGGATGCGGCCGATTATTTTCTATTTGTGGGTGATATAAATATTAACATACTTGAAAATGAAATAAATGTACATGTAACAGAATATCTAAATACTCTAAGTGAGTTTAATTTTGTTTCTACAATCAATGATTTTACAAGAGTCACAGAAAATAGTCGGTCTTGCTTGGACCATGTTTTCATTAGGACTAAATACGATAACGATTATTTATTACCGTTTGTGATAAAAACAAAACTAACTGATCATTACACTGTGTTTGTTCAAATTATTTATGAAGCTAATAAAATTTCCATAAAAAATACAAAAATAAATAGAAAAATTGACTATAAAAAGCTTAATGAAAGCATGGCAAAAATCAATTATAACAAAATCTATCTAGCCAATAGTATTGAATTGGGTTTTGGGAACTCTTAAATCTTATTACAAAAGAGGTTCAAAATTCCACTTGCTGTCTAAGAAAACTAGAAAGAAAGCGCAAAAGCTGGATTACGCATGGTATTATTAAATCAATAAATAAAAGGGATAAAATGTATCATCAGCTATTGAATAGATTTGACAATAATTTAAAACATCGATATATACTTTATAGAAATCGTTTGAGTGGCATTATAAAATCTGCTAAGGCAAATTATTATAAAAACAGAATTGCGCAAAAAAAACAATAAAGCATTGTGGGAAACGGTACAGGAATTAACTGCATCTAGAAAGGTATCAACAAATATTCAGTATGTAAACCACAACGAAGAAACAATAAAAGATAAACAAATTATAGCTAACATATTTAATAGTCATTATGTTGCTGTGGGGCAGAAACTAGCTAGTAAATTTAACAATCAATCAGAAGCAAATGTAACTTCCAATCATCTTACGCATATTCAATCCATGTTTCTTAAACCAACAACAATAGCTGAAATAAAAAATATTATACAATCACTTAAAAATAATAAATCGCCCGGTGAAGATGGCATTACTAGTGAATTATTGAAATGTGTAGCTCCATTTGTAGCTGAACCTTTGATGTATTTGTTTAATAAATGTTTTGAACAGGGTTACTTTCCCCATGCGCTAAAAACTTCTATGGTGATACCAATATTTAAATGTGGTGATCGTGCTAACGTTATTAATTATCGACCAATATCACTGATAACAACTATCTCTAATGTCTTTGAAAAGATAATAAAAGAAAGATTATGTACCTACCTGGAGATTCATAGTATTTTATCACCTAGACAGTATGGCTTTAAAACTGGAGTTTCTACACAAGATGCAATTCTTCATTTAACTTCCAATATATATTCAGCTATGGATAACAATAAAAATCCTTAGTGTTTTTATAGATTTATCAAAAGCGTTTGACACTGTGAGCCATGATTTGTTGCTGAATTGTCTGGAAAAAGCAGGTGTTAGAGGGGTGTCATTGAATCTTTTCAAGAATTATCTTAAGCATCGCTATCAGTTTGTAAAAATAAATAATTATCGAAGTGAATTACAACTGATTAAGTACGGAGTGCCCCAGGGCTCCGTTCTGGGGCCTATACTGTTTAATTTATACCTAAATGATTTATTTTGTTTAGAGACTTCGGGAGATATCATAGCATATGCTGACGATACTTGCATTTTCTACAGTGACGATGACTGGGAAACTGTTAAAAGAAAGGCTGAAAAAGATCTAGCTATAATATTTCAGTGGTTTAGCTCAATGTTGCTTACAGTAAATTACGATAAAACACGTTTTTTGCATAATTATGTTGATATTCGTTCCTTACCTACTTTTCAGTCTTTAACTATCTCACATGATATTACTGTTAATTCAGTCACAGAATTCAAGTATCTCGGTATTATGTTGGATAATCATTTGAAATGGGACAAACATATTAAATACGTCTCTAAGAAAGTGAGATTTTTATTTCATAGGTTTAAAGTGTTGAGGGATATACTTGACCCCAATTCACTGAAAATAATTTATACGTCATTAGTGCAATCACATTTAATTTATGGAATTGTGGTTTGGGGAAATGTAAGCAAAAGTATTTTAAGAAATCTTGAAATAGTACAAAAAACAATTATTAAAATTATGTTGAAAAAAATGCGTACTTACCCTTCTGATGACCTTTTTTCTGAAGCATGCTTGATGGACCTGCGACAACTGTATTTCTACTTTCTAACTATATACCAACATAAAAATAAAAATAAATTAATAACTACGGAACATACATATGATACAAGAAACAAAAACAAAATATTTGTAACTCAAAAAAGAAATAAAGGAATAGGACAAAAAAGTCATACTTACCTTGGTCCAAAGTTATATGCTCTATTACCGGATAAAATTCAAGCCTTGAGATTTGCAACCACTTTTAAAAAAGAACTTAAAAATTTTATCTTCTCTATCTCCAGAAACGTGATTCATGATGCTGTAGAACTAAAATTAGTTAATTGCTTAGCATTTATTTGACATATCTACGTTTTTATTTTATATCCTTGTTTGTTGTCAATATTAATCATTTTTAACTGTTAAACTTATTGTGTAACTGTGTTTTAGGGTTTATATTTTATTTTATATTCTTGTTTGTTGTCAATATTAATATTTTTTAACTGTTTAACTTATTATGTAACTGTGTTTTAGATGTTTTAGCGTGTAGTTTGTACATTAGTTGTTTGTTATTTATTCATTGTATTTTAGATTAAATGTTAATTCATTTTCCTCTCACCACGCACAGGCTATGCCTATAGTGGTTGTATTTATGTTTATTTTATGTACTTGTACTATAGTGTTGCAGTTTTTAATTGCATTGAATATTGAATAAACATATATTATTATTATTATTATTATTACTTAGTTGATTCACATTTCTCTAGCAGCACTTAAAGCTCTTTACTCTAGGGCTCGATTCCCGAGTTCAGTGAAACGTATTGCCGCAGGAAAGTGTCGTAAATTTCTCATGAGAAAATGGAAAACTGTATTCCTTGACCATTCTCTATTTGAGTTATATCGCATAAAACACAGCAAAATTATTTCGCATGGTTTTTACCAAAGAAATATAAAGCCTTAAGAATTGTAAATACAGATTTGGAAAGCGAGGATCTTGATGGTGAATTGTGTTTTGCGGCTTGCGTGTATTTGTGTCATGCTACACGCATACTTCCACCACAGCGTGTTCGCATCAGGCAGTGTTGCCAGGTGGGAAAAATTCAGTGCATGAGAATAATTTCAAAGAAGCATGAGGTTGGGAGAAAAAAGCATGAGATGGCTTGATTTATTAAAAATCACCTCTTGACACAGCTTAATTTTTAATTACTTTTGTAATGCCATTTTTATTTCATTAAAAAGCATTATGTTCTGCTATTTTATCATAAAATTACATTGTAAGTAGGTACTTACAGGTACTTACTTAAAAGTTACTAACCACGTAACCTTTCTAATTTATTTTATTGTTAGGCCGGGACGTTGAGGCGCAGTTGACGTGACGCAGGGTGACTCACGGGTCGTAAAATCTGTTGTTTCCAGAAAATGTAGGTACCCTTACGGAATAGAGTTAAGAATCACTACAATACAGCGTGAATACAGCACACACACCGCATATCCGTAGACTGTCATACCCGTTTATGTATTCATTGCTAATTATTAAGAGAGCAGTCTACAATAAAGGACATTTCAAGTACCCAAATATTGTAGATACCTTCCTCTATCTATTCAATTTTGCCCTCGATTTTGCCTTCATTTCTCGTTAGGTCTTTGTTTTGGTAGATTTCAAAGAGTAATTTTAATAATTTTATTATTTCTTTTTGTGTCTATTAAAAAGCATGAGATTTTGTAATCAAAATATGAGAGCATGAGATTTCCTCCGAATGCATGAGATCTCATGCAAAAGCATAAGACCTGGCAACACTGGCATCAGTTGACCGGACAGTTAGATTTGCAATGGCGAATTGGCGTTGGCGATACGGAACCGATTACCGTAGTAGTGGGGAATGCTAGACCAATGCACGTCGCCGCGCCTCTTATACTTCGTACCTTCCCTGGGATGAAACGGCAATTTCTACTTTCTCTGTAAAGATCCGCAATTTCCGAATCTGTATAAAGTGATAGGTGAGATACTCATGGGATTTAAGCGGAAGGAATTCCCACTCGAATCTATACCACTACATTCGTGAATCGAGGCCCTCTTGAAGCTTTATATTCCTTTGGTAAAAACCATGGGGAAATAATTCCTCTATATTTTTTTATGGGAAATAACTACAATAAGAGTGGTCAAGATGATGATTTGCATTTTTTCATGAGAATTTACGTCACTCGAGAATTGAACTCTTATCATAGAAATCATAAAATATGTAGAACGCCAAAATAGATACCGAAAATAGTCAACCTATGGAGAAAACGGGAGTTTGATAACATTGCAGTAACTTAGCTTTTATGAGTTGGTTGCACTAACGGGAATTTCATAATATGAATATGATTCTATGGTCCAATTACAAACATTCCGATTTGGTTTCAGTTGTATGCTAGGATTACAATGCAAAACAACCAACAGCTTACATTAAGTATTCCCTAGATGGCTTAGAAAGCTAAGCACCTCCATAGTCTTACTATTTTTGAGTACTCATATATTTTATGATTTCTATGGCTCTTGTACAAAAATATTTCTGAAAGCGCCTCCAGCAGAACAGCGGCCTCTTCGTTTCATCATTAGGACTATGCCGTTTAAGAACAGTATAAAATTAATTATCATCGTAAAAACTGTACCTGATAGTTACAATCTTAAAGAGCTTGCTAGATTGTCCAAATTATTATCCTAATTTTCATTTCAATTATTTATGATCGCGTTTGGATTCAACCTTCTGTGTGCAAGAAAAACAGTCTATGTTTGGGCGCCAGCTTATTAAGTCCTATTGAGGCAGGAATGAATGAAACGATAATATTAAAAGAAAATTACAAATATTCAGATCTGTTCCCGAGGCTATTCGTCACACATGCTGGGTACTGGAAAAACTAAACCTGGCAAATCGGAGACAAGAAACGTTAGAAACAGTTCAGTTGCAGAGCCGGATTACAAATTTAAATAAAAGTGTCTTTGAATTTACATAAAGTATTAAGGTAATAAATAGGTACAAAATAAAGTTTCGATTAAAAGTTGTACCTCTGAGGTGGGTTTCATTGTATAAACTTTCTGCTCTTGTTAAAAGATTAACTAAAGGAGTTAGCAATTAGGGTCTAAGACCACTATCACCTGTAATTGAAGAAATGGATCAGACTCCCATATAGGTAATAAAAGTTCCTTTAAAATTATTGCAGGTGTAACTTTACCTAATAAAATATAATTGGGAAACTAATAGTTTTTAAATCGTCGTCTTAAGTTAATAAGGCTGTAACCGAACCCCTTTAATAAGTTAATGGAAACACAGTGGCGCGCAGAAGTTGTGGGATACAAGAAGCAATAATATATTTTTTAATGAAACGCCCGGTGTATTGTTGAATTTTTCAATTATTCTCTTTTTCAGTTTTCACATGACATTCCTATATTAAAATTAAATTATATTTTGTAGTTGTCTTAATAATTAATTGATTTTGAAAATCGTATTTACCTAAGCTATTTATTATACGAACGGAAATTACAATTATTATCAATGTAGTGTATGAAAATGGCAAGTATTCTATTATTATATGACATTTACCTTATCAAATCAGTTGAAATTGAAATAAATTGTTTGTAGTTTTCTTAATAATTTATTATGTCCAATAACATAACTCTGTACATAATATGGGCGTTTGCAGAAAAATTTCTCAGGAGAAGCGAAAATGGAATGGGAAGCGGGCGCTCATGGTACATAATATTTAAGTAGGTAGTGATGAAATTATCAAAAAATGTAAGTATAAAATTCCAAAAATGTGTATTTATCTTTTTATTATCACCTAACAGCCTAAAATTTCTGGAAAAATGCTTTGACAAATTGCTTTCTAGTTTAGTATTATTGCAGTTACGTGAGTCATCTGACAAATTGTAGACCTAGTTATTACCTATTATGCTTTAATGTTGCAGATTTGATTTATTATGATTTTTGCTCTAAAAGTTGGGAGTCTTGAGTTCGATCAATACCATGTGTTTTATTTATATAACAAATGTTGGATTTTATAAGCTTCGCTGTATGTTTAATGACCAATACCGCTGGTTTTTTAAACTTCGCTTATATTTAATGACCAATACCAAAGATTTTCCAAGATCGTTGATCAATACCAATTGAATGTAACGGGTAAAATAATAGGTATCACAATATTTAAAAAGGCAATAAGAATCTACGAATAATGATCTCTCAAAACATTTTTATATTTTATTATTATTTTTTTTTTAAAAGAATTCTTTTAAAAAATCTTTGTCTCCTGTAATAATTACCATTACCGTAGATAAATTTCATACACAGAGTGCTGAAAATATAAGAACAAAAATTGTTATATTAACAGTTTTTTGTAATGAAAAAAATCTACTATTGTATTAATAATTATATTTTTAAATATTAAAAACAAAAAACTATTTAGTCAAAAATGCCACAATACATGCCTACATGCCTACACATTATTCCAATATTTTTTCCTGTATGAATTTATTTCATGTAGCAAAATTTTTGTAATGCGTCTCTAATTTTGTTCTTTAATAAATTAAACGATATTTTTAAAATCAAAACTTTCATAAACATTAAGCTTCAAATCTATGTTGAAAGGAAATCTATGTCTGCTCGGATAACAACATTTTTACTAAAATTTCAAAAAATAGTTTTTAATTACAGATTTTGACTTTTTCTGTAATGCGATTATAGCCTCCCCCTACCCTTTATTTTAAGAGATCTCAAACAAACAATTTGTAAATAGAAGAGTTCAAAATCGTTCAACATTATAAGTGGAAATGAAATTTGAAAGTGCAAAAATAATTTTATTATACTTCTCGGCATCATTTTTGTTATCAATTTTTTTTTCGCTGTATAATGAGTAGTTTCCGAGATACAGCTGCTGACCGACCTTAACGTCTCACCCGGTATATGAGAAGTAGTTTAATAATTTAGAGTAAGCTAATACTTTCTATAGCAACTGTAAGGTCCTAGACTTAGACAGTCATCTATATATATAGTTTTTATATTAAAAATTAGACAATCCAACCCTGTTCAAATGAAAGCAGTGAAAAAGATCATTACGCAAAACATTGTGATTCCAGAAAAGGGATGATATGTGTCGCGCTGTCGCGCATATGTCAAGTCTACAATGTTACGAGAATGTGACGCGAAGGGAAATTAAACGGCTCAAATATATTTTCCACAATAAAGCAAAATGTATGACGTAAGCTGACAAAAACATAAATTATCGAGGAGAAGTAAAGATTGTTGAATATAATTATTTTACTTTTCAATCACATTGCAATTTTTCTTGCATAGTTTCCCAAGAAAGAACGTTTATTTAAATAAACAATAATGTAAATTTACTGTTTTATATACAGGGTGTTTCTTAAGTAGGGGTCAGAGGCGTATTCTGTGGGCAAAAATAAGGATTTCTCGTTATATAAATGTGGGTCTTGCAACAGCCATTGTCCAGCTACAGCGTCTCAAAAATTAAAAAAAAAATAGTTTCTGAACCTCTTCATATAATTTAACCAAATTCAGTGTGCATATTTAGTATAGGCGCTCCAAGAATTCAGACGTCTTATGTCATGGCTGACATTACGCAATTGTTTTTATTGCCACCGTAATTTTAGATATTTCGTCGCGTTAAAAACAATAATTTTTTGCAATTTAGTGCAACATATAATGCGAACTTTTAGTGTAGTATATAGTTTTATTACTCTCAGTTGCAATTTCTTAAATATGTAAATGAAAATATAATGAACTATTCATTTGTTCGTATGACGTAAGTCGTTTGAATTCTTGCCACGAGTTATGAAATAAAACATTATCAGCTTTAGAAACATACCAGTAGCGGAGGTGTAGGTATCAGCGGTCATTATATTGCAAATAAAATAGGTCATCATTTGCGCCATTGTATTAGATCTCTTTACTTTTGTTTCTTTACACTTTCATGTCTTCCAAACCTATTACCAACAAAATCGATTGATTTGATCAAGTGCAAATTACTTAAACATATCTTAGGGAGGCCATGCAAATAATGATAAGAAGCCGTCATCTTATTTAATATTGTGTATTGTCAAATTAAGCAATTTTTTTTAAAAAGATAAAGGTTCAATAAAGGCTTATGCATAGTCAAATGCTGAAATGACCAATATGGTTTATATGTATGGACTTGCAGATAGAAATGGTACTGAGGTTAGGCCAGGGCCGCTCTAGCTACTTTGACGCCCTGGGCGAGATTACATTTGCCGCCCCCCTTCTATGTAATTAAGATAAAAGTTTTTTTTATATAAGTATAAGATATTTTGATATATCTTGGGTCAATTTCAGTTATTACAAATTTTGTGACGACTGTAATAAATAAATAATACAGGGTGTCCAGAAATGATGAGCAAAACATTCAGGGAAAATTGTAGACCGAAAATAAATGCTACCGCTTTCTATAACATTGTTTCCAAAACTGATTAACTGATTATTAACGGAGTTACAGGGTGTTAAATTTAAAATTTTATTTTCGATATTTGTAAATAGCTTCTTAAAATTCAAATATTTACATAGAATTTGTAAATTGGGGGTTTTGCGGAAGAGAAATTCAAATATGTTTCCAATTTTGACGTCACTAGTAGAGGGCGCCACTTATGGCACACCATGTTTCTTTTAAATGGCAGAACTTTTTTGCATCTTATTGTATCCATCTGACTATCGAAACAATCGATTCTCCTACCTGTTTTATTTGAAAAAGGTATACCTTGCTAAAGTCGGTAGACGTAACCATTTTTGAAATAATCCTATTTGAAATGCTCAGTGCACCGAGTAAAAACTGTTTTGGTTTCAGGTAAAGTGCATTTTTTACTGAAAATACAGCAAAATGTTACTTGAAAAAGTTGTGAATCGTAAATTATGGAAACGTGCAAAATTTCAAGAAGGTCGGCAAGGTTTGATGAAACCATTTTTCAACAAAGCACAAAGATTTTATCAAAGCAGGCCGATTTATTATGAAATTTTGCACATCTCCATAATTTACCATTCTGAACAACTTTTTCAAGTAACATTTTCCTGTATTTTCAGTAGAAAAAGCACTTTAACTGAAACGATAACAGTTTTCAATCGGTGCACTGAATATTTCAAATAAGATTATTTCGAAAACTGTTACTCCTAACGACTACTGAGGTATACCTTTTTCAGATACAACAGGTAGGAGAATCGATTGTTTCATTAGTCAGACGGATACACTAAGAAGCAAAGAAGTTATGTCATTTAAAAGAAACATGA
The DNA here is from genome assembly GCA_025584915.1 of Monochamus saltuarius. NCBI lineage: Eukaryota > Metazoa > Arthropoda > Insecta > Coleoptera > Cerambycidae > Monochamus > Monochamus saltuarius. The sequence continues at coordinate 20,472,637 of CM046724.1, read as the reverse complement.
TGTGCCATAAGTGGCGCCCTCTACTAGTGACGTCAAAATTAGAAACATATTTGTATTTCTCGTCCGCAAAAACCCCCGATTTACAAATTCTATGTAAATATTTGAATTTTTTAAGAAGTTATTTACAAATATCGAAAATAAAATTTTAAATTTAACACCCTGTAACTCTGTTAATAACCAGTTTTGGAAAAATGTTATAGAAAGAGGTAGCATTTATTTTCGGTCTAGAATTATCCTGAATTTTTTGCTTCTTTCGCCGCTTGTCACACTAACAGGCAGTGTTAACAAGACTCCAAGTGCTACTATGACATTTGGAGTAAAGAGTAATTCAATGGCAATTTTACACCACATACCCTGAATAGGAAAATGACACATATTACTTACATACTAATAAATACAAGGGAACGCAAATGGATCGGCGCTGTAGATGCTGCAACTCCGCATACTGCGCAGTTAGCGGGCTCCGAGTCTACGGCAGAGATGCCGCCCCTACAATTGTGGCGCCCCGAGCGGTTGCTCAGTACGCTCACCGTCTGGAGCGGCCCCTGAGGTTAGGCGAACTTATATGGAAAAATGTCCAAATCCAAGAATGTTGAGAAATGTTTGGCAATGTGCTTCGGAGTCAGGCTCATTTCAGAAAGGTCCCATTTTTGGACCTTTGAATGTTAGAGCGCCTGAGTTGGAACAAGCTATTCTACACGAAATAGAGGAAAATCCAAGTACTAGGAATAAGATCGCTACAAATTTTAATGTGAGTCATAAATTATTTAGGTCCGTTCAACAGTTGTACTCGTATCACATACAAGGGGTGCAAGCCTTACTGCCGCAAGACTATCCTGCTCGCCTACAATTTTGGCACTGGATTTTGCAAAACATTAAACAAAATGTCGACTTTATCGCTAGCATATTATTTACAGATGAAACTAATTTTTCCAGATATACTATAATAAACTCATTTGGTCTGATGAAAACCTAAATGTCATAATGGAATCACGATTTCAACATCAATATTCTTTGAATGTATAGGTGGGTATTATTGGAAATGTTCTTGTTGGGCCTTACTTTTTACCAAGAACTTTAACCGATGTCTCATACAGACATTTTCTTGAAAACGTTTTACCTGAACTACTTGACGATGTTCTCTATGCGCTAAGGCAAAGAATGTGGTTTATGCCCCCACATTTTAGTTTGACTCATCGTTTATTTTTAAATGAAAGATTCGACAATAAAATAACGTAATTAGACGGGGCACTCAAGAATCAAGTCAACCATGGCCACATAGACCACCATATGAACCCTATTGATTTTTTTGTTTGGGGACATGTCAAGACATTAGTTTACAAGGCTCACATTAAATCTGAGGAGCACTTATGTCTTACGACAACAAATTATAGCTGGTTGTGACGTGATAAGAGCTACTCCTGGAATTGTTGCACGTGTTCGAACTGCAATTTCAAGAAGATCTGAAACATGTATTGTGGTTGAAGGTAGCCATTTCCAACATTTGTTATAATAAAGTAATTCATATCTATTGTCATACTAAATATGCATGGTTAACTTATCTCAAGAGGTTTAGAAATTAGAGTTAAAAACTATTTTTTTTTTTAATTTTTAACAGTTGTAGCTGGACCATGGCTGTTCCAAGACCCACATTTGTATAACGAAAAACCCTTATTTTTGGCCACAAAATACGCCCCTGATTTTTTGACCCCTACTTAAGAAACACTCTATATAGATATACATATATTTTTTCATGATATATGAATATTCGTCTATAAATATTCCTTTCTTTTGGAATTTTACTCAATTTGTTAAACGACATATAAGTAATGCAAATATATAGTTTGAATAATTGAAAAGAGTGTCATAAAAAATAATTCAAAAATATTTTTCTTAAGAGTACAGTTTTGCGCGAAGTTAGTAGTTGAAGCGATAATCTGTACTCTGTAGTGAAATATTTCCAAAGATTAATGAAAATATTTCACAATATTAGTTCCAGATAACCATTTATCTTTGTCAAGAAAACTAATGTCGGCCTGTTTATGACATCATAAACGTTATGAAGTTTTCGCAAGGAGAAATATTAATTTATCAAAAAGATTGTACAAAAGCTAAAAGACATTTTACCCTCTTTATTAAATCACTAGAAATTCCAATTCAGAACAGAATGTAGATATACCTACGCTACAAAAGTCAAAACAATGTATAGCAGCAACAGTCATAGCCGCAACTAGAAAACTATTACAACTCAAAATACCCCTTAAAAAATTGAGTTTTGATGAAAATAGATCCAGGCGGTCTATGTGATGGTAAATTGTTTCATGTAAACTTTTAGCATTATCTAAGAAATGAGACAAAGTAAAAGCATATTTTAGAAAAAATTTTAATTGATGATTAGTATTTTTATGTTCTTACAATTAAAAAAAAAAAATCACATTCATTCTATACGACAGGCATATATACTCATATTGTTTTAGAATTAAAAAATTTAATATTTTACTTCTTTTCCCCAAAAAGCGTTATACAGGGTGTCTGGAATATGAGTGCCGTAATTTTAAGGGCTTATCTGTCCGACCAAATGCAACAAAAAAAACTCGTATGAAAAAAATGTTTAAAACAAATAGTTTATCCACAAATACATTTCTAATATAAAAATACAACTACAATAATATTCAAAACTATACTACGAAATTGCAAACTAAGGTGCAATTAAGGTTAAGTAAAAGCGCCTGTAACGTAATTATTTCGTAATATCTTTTTTTGATCAGTATTAAACAGTTTCCGAGAAACCTGTTAAAACTGTAACCTACTGCAACGTTTGACAATGTTGCAATATGTCAGGCTGCTGCTGATAACCTAAAAGTAATATTGTATAATATAGTAATATTGTAGGTAATGCGTTTCATTTTTCTGTAATTTTTCTTTGATGCTTGTGAGTGTACAGAAACAAACAATTTATAGTAACTATAACCAGCTGCATCACATATTAATTTACGACGAATCTACGCAAAACTCTCTGACTACGAGACGTTTGCATGGTAAACGATTCTTGCAAGCAACAGAAATCATTTTGAACTTTGTAAGTATTATTCTGTCTTGTGAAAAGAGCTCTAAGTACCTATTTGTAATTATTATGCATAAATACATAACAATCCTAACATAATGTGTGAGCGACGTTTTCACATCTTCAAGACCTGTTTGCTGTCATAATTCTGTTACCGTTGGTCAGAGAAAAAAATTGTTAAGTCAAATATGTTTTGTTTAGTACGACTTACTTCATTTTTTAAATAATTTGTTAAGTAAGTAAGAATAATTTTTAGCAGAAAATAAAAAATTGAAAAAGTGACTATTCACTTTTTATTTATTATTTTTTTTTTTTGTTAAAGTCATATAACTAAAATAAAGACAAAGTACTTCCAAACTAAAATAGCCAAGAGATTCAAACAGACAACCATAGCAGCTTCTTCCAAAAAGTTTGCCATTTTCCGGTTGTAATAATTAGGTTATTTGTGAGTTGAAAATTATATGATTTGGCAGCGCCGCTTGTTTTAATGTTGGTAGGGTGCTTAACATAGCACCGCTATGGCAACAGTTCTATATTAACATGATTTGTTTTAAACTGTTTTCCAAAAATTATCCTGGACAGTACGTTGTCCTGTACAGTAGCGGAGGAAAACTTCTATATGTACATATGTATATTTTTGAAAAGAAAAGTTGGACCACATTATCTGGAAATTCGAAAATTGTGGTCGTTCTGTATAAATTGCGGCTTCATGAATAATTACGTAAAATGTATCTGAAATCGAGGATCATATAAACAGCTGTTATCTACTTTTAGTTGAGAAGCCTCACTTTGCTGTTTTGGTTTGCTAGTAGCACCTGGTACTGTACGCAGGCACAGGTGTTAGTTCTACTGGATATACATGCATGCCTTCATGTGCAGTTGACACTGACTTTAAAATTATTTCTGGAATATACTAATTTAAGAATCATTCATATTCCCCTCTGATTCAAGAAGTCATTTCAAGTACCTCCGGGAAGCTAAACTTGTATTTAGAAATTTATGAAATTATTAATTTTGGCGTGCCCACTTTTATGTTATATAGAGTGATTCTTAAGTAGCTATACAGGGTGTAACTAAATAAGTGTAAAACATTTAAGGGGGTGATTCCTCATCGAAAAAAAGATAGGATCTTTCATATAAAGAAACTTCATTGGAGCATTCCTTGTTAAGATACAGCCCCTTAAAGGGGGTACATAAAATTTGTTTAACAATTATTTTCACAAGCACTAAACAAGTTACAATATTGAAATTAACCTGACATTTTCTACTACCAAAAAGACACTTAGCCAGTAATTTATTTGGTTTACCCCATGGTTGTAAGGGGTGAAAAACGCAACCCCTAAAATTTATTTCCAACGTAACTTTTTGTCTTATTATTTGTTTACCATTTAAAAATTTATTTCTGATAGCCTGTTTCATTCTAAAAAAAAAATGTCTCTTGAATTTTTTGCCCAAAATAAACCAGTTCGCACCAGAAAATTATTTTACGAATAAGATACATATCGCCATAAACGAAAATATGAAACTAATTTATCTAGTAGGCCGCTATTAGCGATACTGACAATTAAATTGGAATCAAGCTGTCAGTTTGTAAATTTTTGAAATTGAAGTAATACTAATTGTGTATTGTTGTTCTGTTCTTAATTTGTTACTTTAATAATTCACTTGTTATTAAAATGGCATACACAAATGATGAAATGGCTGATATGCATTACGTGTTTACGGTCTGTCGCAGGGGAATGGGTTAGAAGCTTCTAGAAGATATGCTGAAATGTATCCTCAACGCCAGCATCCTTCACATAGAATATTTGCCCGACTTCATCAACGATTACGAGAATATGGTTCATTCAACAAAAGAACGCAGGATTGTGGTCGCCATCGAGAAGTAAGAACACCACAGCTTGAGGAAGCAGTACTTAAATTGATAGAAGAACAACCTACTACCAGTACTAGAAAGATTGCTTTCCAGCTAAATGTTGATCATATGACGGTATTTCGAATTTTAAAGGAACATCTCTTATACCCGTACCATCTGCAACGAGTACAGGCACTGTTACCGCGAGACTTTACGAACCGTCTTGAATTTTTCAATTTGATGCTGGAAATGATTAGAAAAAATCGTGACTTTCTGAAGACGATCGAATTCACAGACGAATGTAGTTTTTCTCGGGACAAGATTATTAATTTTCATAATCACCACATATGGTCTGATGAAAACCCTCACGCTATTGTCGAAACTAACAATCAAGAACAGTTTTCTCTTAACGTGTGGGTCGGAGTTATTGGGGATTATTTAATTAGGCCTCATTTTCTTCCTCCTCGATTAAATGGTGAGGCATACGTTCAATTTTTGAGAGAAGTGCATCCCGTACTGCTGGAGGAAGTTCCTTTGGGCGTCAGAAGGGATATGGTTTTTATGCATGATGGGGCTCCCGCCCATTTTAGCCAAGTAGGTAGCACGTCAGCATTTAACTGAAACATATGCAAATCAGTGGATAGGTCGAGGAGGACCACAGAATTGGCCCGCTCGATCCCCAGATCTCAATCCTCTCGATTTCTCTACTTGGGGCCATTTGCAGTATTTGGTTTATAGTACTCCTGTTCGCGATGTAGAGGACTTAAGAAACCGCATTATCGATGCGTGCAGGGTAATTAGAGAGACTCCAGGAATATTTGAGCGAATACGTGGCTCAATGCGCCGACGTCTAGACGCATGCGTAATGTCAGAAGGTAGACATATTGAACATTTACTATGATTTCTACATGTTGTATGTTTTGTTATTAATAAATTAGTTTTCATTATTCCCCTTTAATCATTTAATGCAGGTAGTAACTACAAAATAACAGTAAATCCAGTTCGCATTTATGACGATGTATCTCTGTAGTTGTTCGTAAAATAATTTTTTGCTGCGAACTGGTTTATTTTGGGCAAAAAATAAGAGAGATTTTTTTTTCAGAATGAAACAGGCTATCGGAAATAAATTTTTAAATGGTAAACAAATAATAAGACAAAAAGTTACGTTGGAGATAAATTTTAGGGGTTGCGTTTTCCACCCCTTACAACCATGGGGTAAACCAAATAAATTACTGGCTAAGTGTCTTTTTGGTAGTAGAAAATGTCAGGATAATTTCAATATTGTAACTTGTTTAGTGCTTGTGAAAATAATTTTATGTACCCCCTTTAAAGGGCTGTATCTTAACAAGGGATGCTCAAATGAAGTTTCTTTATATGAAAGATCCTATCTTTTTTCGATGAATCACCCCCTTAAATGTTTTACACTTATTTAGTTACACCCTGTATAGGTTCCAATAATAAAGAAGGATATTCGTTAGATTATTGAAAAACAGTTCCTATTTTATATGTAGGCTTATAACGGCTTAGCTTAGTTTTCAAGATACAAGTTTTTTTAAATATATAATCAATGATATCCAAATTTTTCTACAAAATAATCATCAGCATAAAAACGGTTAAATTCAGTTTATCGAATATGGATTTGAGATGCTCTTACTACAAATGGGTAGTATTGTTTAGATCGTGAAACAATGCAATAAATAACTGTCTTTGTCTATCGTACTAACTTTGACTAACTTTGTTCTTCTTACGTAAAGGTAATGAGAAAACATAAACTTTGCGAGAATTTATGTATATTGTGTTATAAATTGGAAAACTGTGGAATACATTTAACCAGACAAAAAATAGAACTGTAAATAAAGTATCAAATGATAAGAAACGTTTTCAACACGGCATCTTTCGTTACGTACTCATAGTTGAAAACTTTCACCCTCGATTCCCTACACCTGGGTGCCTTTGCCACGTGTTTCTATGTGTATCCTCCCTTTAAAATTATTTTAGTCATGCTGAAGATACGAAAAAAGTGTGTAAAAGGACATGTCAATCGGGATCTTCGACTAAAAAAAGTTACTGATAATATTAGTAAGTAGGTACTTCAAATACCGGCAGTTTTTACCTTTTTGAGCTGCAGGAATGTATACATCTACAGTTAGTGCTAACGTTCAGTTTATATGATTGTATAGTAGCTTACTCGTATATAGCCAATGAAACCAATCCGTGCCAGGGCCGTGCTTTGGTTTCATTAAACATAAATATAATATAACTTTCACAGCCATCTTGCAAGAAATTGGATCATTTTAACCATTTATTACAAAAACCGTCAATAAAACACCTTTTTTGATAGAATTGAAATATTTCAAAATTAGAGATATACAGGGTGTCCAGAAACTCTCCTGACAAACGAAGACCGGAGATTCCTCAGATAATTTTAAGACAATTTAACCCAATTCACCTAGTCCGAAAATGCTTCCTAAGGGAACTAGAGCTCTTTGAAGATGGCGCCTTGTAAATAGTTTTGTTTAAATACCTCCAGAACGCTTCTACTTAGAAAAACAAAAACTGGTATGCTTGTTTAGCCTTCAGAGATGAATCGATTCCATCAATTGCGAATTTCTAGTACCGGTCATAGGCGTCCGTTTTGGGTAGGTCAACGGTTATTTTAACGCATAACTTTTTGTATTTAACTTTTAAGCATTTGTGACACTAGATTATTAAATTTTCAGGTATTCTAGTACTAAAAGGTACTCTTACTTTAAGTCATTAGGATACACCGTTTTATAGAAAAATGGATTTGAAAATTTTTCGTTTTTCGTCATTGAAGTTTAAAAATTTTAGTTAAAGATTTTTCAAAACAAAGTCTTTATTACAATGGAACGAAAGTAACAAAAAAAAAGTATCAAAGGTAGATAGTTACAAAAGATGCTCGATGTGATGACCATTAGTCTCTATGCATAAATTTACCCTTTTGCTTAGAGAACGCCGAATTCTTGCAAAAATTCCAAAGTTATTTCTAAATTCGTTGCAAGCATCTTGTATCCTTCGCCAGAGTTGTGCACGATTTTGTATCGGAACGGAATAAACAAATGCTTTTATGTATCCCCAAACACAATAATCGCAAGGATTCAAATTCGACGACCTTACTGGCCAAGCAACTGGGCGTCCTCTTCCAATCCAATGGTCTTCATAGTTAATATCTAGAAAGTCTCGTACATTCCTGCTAAAGTGGGCCGGACAGCCGTCCTGTAGAAACCATAAGTTTTGCCGAATATTTAAACGCACCTCATCTAACAAATCAGGTAAAATATTTTGCAGGAAATGTAAGTAATCAGCACCATTTAAACGAGCAGGTAATTCTATAGGTCCAAGTAGATAATCGTCAACTACTCCTATCCAGACATTTATCTTAAACCTATGCTGATGCTTAAATTCTTGAACAACGTGGGGATTGTCACCAACGTACGAATAATAATGTGCATTATGTACATTAAAAATTCCATTTTTTGTGAATGTAGCTTCGTCACCAAACAAAATGTATCTGAAAAAATCCTCATCTTGATTTTTCTGGTTTTGTAACCATCTAGTGAATTCTACACGAGCAGGAAAATCTCCTTCTAGCAGTGCTTGCACCTTTGTAAAATGAAAAGGATATAAATTTTCTTTGTGTAAGATATTTCCTACGGAAGATTTTGAAATTGTGGGGTACATGGCAGATAGTCTTCGAACGCTAATTTCTGGATTTTCATCAACTTCCATTAAAATAACATCTTCATGTTCTGCTGTTACATCATTATGTCTCCCTGTTTCATTATTTTTTGGGACCACTGAACCTGTTTCTCTTATTCGTTGATGAAGAGCTGTAAATGTTGAGTGAGTGGGATGCTCACGATTGGGAAATTTTTCAGCGTATCTACGTTGCGCTGCTCGAGCGTTACACCTCATTTCGCCATAAACTAAATGCATATCGGCGTATTCCTCATTAGTAAAAATCATTTTTAAAAAAATTGAAATCGTTGTGTTTGAATTCCACAAAGTAAAAAATTAAAAGAAAAACTTCGTGAACTGACAACAATTTGACAATGAAAAACGTATGTTTTACTTTTGTTGACAGTTCAGAGCCAGATAGTGCAAAAATATAAATTGAACTTTAATGACGAAAAACGAAAAATTTTCAAATCCATTTTCTAGAAAACGGTGTATCCTAATGACTTAAAGTAAGAGTACCTTTTAGTACTAGAATACCTGAAAATTTAATAATCTAGTGTCACAAATGCTTAAAAGTTAAAGACAAAAAGTTATGCGTTAAAATAACCGTTGACCTACCCAAAACGGACGCCTATGACCGGTACTAGAAATTCGCAATTGATGGAATCGATTCATCTCTGAAGGCTAAACAAGCATACCAGTTTTTGTTTTTCTAAGTAGAAGCGTTCTGGAGGTATTTAAACAAAACTATTTACAAGGCGCCATCTTCAAAGAGCTCTAGTTCCCTTAGGAAGCATTTTCGGACTAGGTGAATTGGGTTAAATTGTCTTAAAATTATCTGAGGAATCTCCGGTCTTCGTTTGTCAGGAGAGTTTCTGGACACCCGTATAAGGTCCCTCTAAAATACGCGTAGAATATGTAAGAATATACAGAGTGTTCCATTTCAAATAAGCAAGTAGATGGAAACTTCCAGTATAACTACAGCTACAGGGATGGAATTGTTTTATTTAAATAGAGCACCCCCGAAAATTCAAAGGTCCAAATTTTCAAAATTGAAATCGAAGTAGTCTCTGAAATATTCTAATGGGTCGTGTTGTGTTTTTAATGGTATGGTAACTGACCTATAAAAACGTGGAACTCTCTATCAACGTTAAGACAACAAGGATATTTTTATCGAGTAACTGATGTATTCGGAAGCTTTTTACCTTCTCAAAAATTTTCGTTGGATGACCGGTTTTGACACATAAATTAATTAATAGAACAATGAGTAAATGTTGGAAGTAATAAAAATCATTAAAATATTGAATCAGACTCTATATAAAACACCAAATATTTTTTTAAGATTATCTACCATGGACTGATTTGAAAAATCATTCAGAACATACTAGATCGCAGAAGATTTCTTTAAGGTGGCCATATTTGTGGCCCAAAACAGTGGAATGTCGAAGTAATTTTAAAGTTAAGAATTTTGAACACTGTTAAAGTTACCAAAAAGAATTATACATTATTGGATACTAGAAAGTTCAGCTTAGGTAGTGTTAGTATTTATATTGCCAAAATGTAGCGATTTTATACTTAAAATAATTATTATTGAATGTGGCACTTTTAATGGAATTTTTACATAAACTTCAACAATTAAAATGTGTGAAAAATCATATTTTAAAGCCAAAGCAAGAAAAATGAACACAAACCTTTCCTAAGTTCATCCTTTATGAGTGTTTTGCTGCAGTCAAAAAAACTGTTAACTTTTTTGTAGAACAGATAGGTAAACTTAAAATTATCTATGTCGATATGCATATTGTTTTGATTACGTAATATACAGTTATCAGTACTGTCTTGAAGACTACTCTGCTAATACACGGTGACGGGGCTCTTAAGGGCTTAACTAATCTCAGCCAAAAACATAAAGACCTAGTTATTTTTTACGTTACAATTCGTAAAGTATTTAAGCTATTAAAAATTTATTTTCCAAAATTTCTATTAATGAAGTTATATGCATGTTCTTAATATACAGATTTGGAAAGTGAGGATCTTGATGGTGAATTGTATTTTGCCGCTTGCGTGTATTTGTGTCATGCTACACGCATACTTCGACCACAGCGTGTTTGCATCAAGCAGTGTTGCCAGGTGGGAAAAATTCAGTGCATGAGAATAATTTCAAAGAAGCATGAGGTTTGGAGAAAAAAGCATGAGATGGCTTAATTTATCAAAAAACACCTCTTGACACAGCTTAATTTTTAATTAATTTTGTAATGCCATTTTTATTTCATCTAAAAGCATTATGTTCTGCTATTTTATCATAATATTACATTGTAAGTAGGTAGTTACAGGTACTTACTTAAAAGTTATTAACCACGTAACCTTTCTAATTTATTTTATTGTTAGGCCGGGCGAATGTTGAGGCGCAGTTGACGTGACGCAGGGTGACTCACGGGTCGTAAAATCTGTTGTTTCCAGAAAATGTAGGTACCCTTACAAATAGAGTTAAGAATCACTGCAATACAGCGTGAATACAGCACACACACCGCATATCCGTAGACTGTCACACCCGTTTATGTATTCATTGCTAATTATTAAGAGAGCAGTCTACAATAAAGGACATTTCAAGTACCTAAATATTGTAGATACCTCTATCTATTCAATTTTGCCCTCGATTTTGCCTTTATTTCTCGTTAGGTCTTTGTTTTGGTAGATTTCAAAGAGTAATTTTAATAATTTTATTATTTCTTTTTGTGTCTATTAAAAAGCATGAGATTTTGTAATCAAAATATGAGAGCATGAGATTTCCTCGGAATGCATGAGATCTGACAACACTGGCATCAGTTGACCGGACAGTTAGATTTGCAATGGCGAATTGGCGTTGGCGATACGGAACCGATTACCGTAGTAGTGGGGAATGCTAGACCAATGCACGTCGCCGCCCCTCTTAAAGTTCGTACCTTCCCTGGAATGAAGCGGCAATTTCTACTTTCTCTGTAAAGATTCGCAATTTCCGAATCTGTATATGTATCTAATAATTATCTAACACAAAAATTAATATAGGTATATTCTATAACATTCAAAACTCAAATTCACTTTTAAACAAGTGTGGGAATCATAAATTCAACCACAATAGATGAGACCTGACCTATTTCTACATTTTCAAGATTGCTTCTTCAGAACTGATTCAGATATTCTAGCTATAACAATTAAAATTATTAAAGAAACAACATTCTAAAACGATAATATAAAAAGTGCTAATTTCTAATTCATATGTATGTTCTCTGATACCAAATATCTAGGTATGCTAGTCATTAATTAGACTGGAGTGGACAAGACTAGATTCAACAAATATCTAAAATAAAAATTAATCCTAGGAAATGTATGAAAATTCACTTCTTTCTATTAGCTTAAATAGCTTTACAATACAGACAACAAAGACTATACAAGGCGTCTCTAATAGGTCTGTACCAAACACTAGGCCAAATAACATGATTCGCACGAAATTTGGTACGTATGGGTTTTTTAGGATGAGAAATTGAGATCTGATCTCAGTTTTTCTGTAAACTGTAGAAGGCGCCACCACCAGCATTGTACCTACATCCAAAGCTTCATCACTTTTTTGTGTCTCGGTACATTAAATTTCTAGTTGAAAGTTCTTGTTCCTTAGCATCTTTTGTCTAGAAAAATTATACCTAAAAGGTGTCGCTTCGAACAGTCGTTTCTAAGATAATCGAATAAATACATGTTTTATTGAAACTCCTCATAACAGCGAGTTAACAATGGTAAGTGCCGTCATTATTTACAAAAAAAGTACTTCAATCGATTCAATCTGACAAAACTTTACACCTTTACAAAAAAGTTTGAAAAATTTTAACACCTTGTGTTTCGGAACCTTTTGGACCAAAGTAAACTGGGATAGATCGTCATATTTTAATCCCAGGAATTTGTGCTAGTGTTTTCTACAGATCTTTTACATACATCTTGTATAGATAAATATTGTAGGTGTAAAACTGTAAATTATTGATTAAATCAATAACTGTATGAAATTCCTGTACACCATTGTTTATATCAAGTGACCCTGAGATAAAGGGGCACGATTTGATGAGATAAGTTTAAGTGCAAACAATCACTTGGTTAATCAGGAATCTGGGATACTTAAGGGATTTGCCCCTAGAATAATGGAATTATGTTTCAGACCCTTGTTGCTTAATTGACTGATACACTGTACCAAAATACAACTTAGACGCAGGTACAGGAAAATTTGTAGCGCGATGGGCCATCATAAATATTTATATGACGAAGCTTTTTTATCTGACCTTCCAATGGCAATATGTGGTATAAGAGCAGCGCAACTCACCGTCAACGTTAAGAAAGCGGATCCCTGTTATCTCGTATATTACACTCTTTTCTTCCATTACATATCACACAATTTTCTTTACAAGTACTTCTCAGCTACTATGTATCGGCTTTTTCGCAAATGTGACGTTCAACGATGTGGACATAATCATATCCACTCAAACACTCCAAGATTCATATGGGTTTTACTTACGTTCATATAAAAATAAAAAGTGTATTCTAAAATAATAAAAGTTACAGTTGCACCATGATTCTGAATTTCTTTAAAAATAACTTAAGATGAAACAAACGGAAAATTAAATATATGTACAGGGTGTTTCGTGAAGTTCTCCCGGCACTAATACAGGATGTTCCTTGGGTTATTTCTAGAAAAAAAGTTCATATAAACATGTGTCCGATTTGCTTTACTTATTGAGCTACACGAATTTGAAAATAAAATAATGGAAATTAATTTTAATTTTTATTTTTGGAACATCGGTAATAGCCTTGTAATAGTGACATACATTCTTAATTTAAAAGGTTTTCGAAAATTCCATCTTCTACTTCAATACATTTGTCAGCTTGCCTGTGAATTGCTCGCGTTGCATTTCTAATATTCCCGTGCTTTTCTTTTATTTGCGTTGCAGCATTAACAATTCTTTGGATTAGAGCTTTGCGTGTTTGCACTTTCTCTTGATAAACCAAATCCTTCATACAACCCTACATGTTGTAATCGAACGGATTGAAGTCTGGAGACCTAGCTGGCCAATTGTGAGGCCCACCTCGACCGATCCAGCGACCAGGGTAATGCTCATTTAGGTGAGCAGTGACAATTCGGGAAATATGAGGTGGAGCTCCATCATGTTGCAAGTACATTCTTAATAGTCTTGCCAGAGGTACATCTTCAAGCAATCGCGGGAGTTCTTTCTCTAAAAATTTTACCTTGCAAATGTCGTCAGAGCACACTTGACCAATGCGTAGGGCCCCGACACGTAACGCAACAAATTTGATTACTACTTTTTACATTCAAATTTCAAATTCATGTAGCTCACAAAGTAAAGCAAATCGGACATATGTTTATATAAACTTTTTTCTAGAAATAACACAAGGAAAATCCTATATTCGTGCCGGGAGAACTTCATGAAACACCCTGTATATGTGTATTTATTTGATGTTGTGTTGTTCAGAACATATATAAAAAAAATGAATGTAAAGGGTAGGTAGGTGGTCTTACAAATACAATTTTGTAAAAAAAATCAAAAAGAGCAGTTCAAAAATGACTTTAAAAAAACTTCTGCACGGCACTGGAAACCGGTCCACAGGAAAACCTGATAAGACAAAGCATACAATCGGCGACCGGGCAAAAAATTAAAAAAAAACTCAGGGAAAGAAATAAATTACATTAACACTTATTTTATACAGCAAATTCAACTGCTTCTACCGTTATTGTTATTAATTATTAATAAAGTAGTTTAACGTACCTGATGTTACAATAACAAAATTTTGGGTCCTTCTTACCCAGTTTCTGCAAACTAACACAAATGTTTCTGCTTCTTGTCCGTTTTGAACTTGTAAGTTCTTGGCAGCAGCTATGGTACGTTTGCGTAAACCATCAATAGTGTCCACTTGCAATATACTTCATTTTCTAAATATCCCCACCAAAATAAGTCAAAATAATTTAAAGTCAGGAAGTCGTGGCGGCCATGGTTCCGGTCCTCCTTGTTCAATCCCTTGTATTAATGCTTGGAGTACATGGTACGGATATAATTGAGCCTCGTGTATGATATCCACATTGCTGCAATACGCCATGGACGCCCCGGACCTCAATCTCTTCCACGAATCGGTTGCAAATTTCCTGTGTCATGCCTGTGTTTGTACTACACTTGCACTCACTGCGCACCGTTGTAAAAGTAGCTGCATTTTGCACATGTTTATCGGGAAACTATTCTGCGAAAGCATTTTCACTTCATCATAAATTAAAACGATATCCGTCAACTGCTAGTTGCTATACACGTAAGCCATTTTTGACATTTGAAATCGCTTGGTTAGAGGCTACAGTAACCCAGCGATGTAAAGAATGAAAATACTAGAACATTGACTCCATTCTTCATGACGCATCTATTCCCAAATTTTTTTAGATAAGTTCTGAATCACCCTGTACATTTATTCAAAAAATGTCGAGCGCTTTTTAATCTAAATGGATGTATTTTTGAGCATATACTCATATAAAATCATTAAAATGATGACGTCACTGACTTTCACTAAATAATTTTTTATATATTTAAAAATAAAATAATGTTTTATTAACATCTTGTATCTTTTTAACGGAGTGTCCTAGATAAAAAATATATACTAAATTAAATTTTATTTAATCATGCAAACAAATAATTTTTTAATTAATTTTGAACAGAGCATTTTTTTTCAAAATATTTCAGAAGCAATCCAACTTCTTATTTTCTATTTATAATGTTAATGGAATGAAAATGTGAATTTTTCTTTGTAATTTACCAATTTTGTACTTCAAATTTAACATAAAATCCTTTCGAGATAATGTGGAACCTGTTACCATAAAATGAAAGTGGTAGGTAGTCACTTGTATTAGTGACAAATTGATATAATAGATGTATATGAAATATGTACACCATTCAAATTTTGTTAATCGATTGAACAACACTTAACAGCAAAATAGGATTAAACAGATTTTTTACGGATAACATCATTTATCAGCTTAGGCTTAACAAAGAATAGAATAGAAGCAGATTACTCAATGGTTAATATTTCCCCACTTTACTTGTCGTTTTATAAATATTCAGATTGTATGGGTAGCATATATTATTCTATATGCACGATGTTTTTAAAACGTATGGACAATATAAATACTGCTAGAAATATTTTAAAAACTGTTTAATTTTATACAGGCTGGTAAAAAGTTATTATCG
Organism: Monochamus saltuarius; assembly: GCA_025584915.1. Lineage (NCBI taxonomy): Eukaryota > Metazoa > Arthropoda > Insecta > Coleoptera > Cerambycidae > Monochamus > Monochamus saltuarius. The sequence goes on along the minus strand of CM046724.1, from coordinate 20,456,763 downwards.
AATTTGCTTCGAACAACCAAAAGAATGGTTTTCTAAATGAACACCTTGAATATGTAATCAAAAACTGTTCTCTATCTATCCATATTACGCTTCTCTATACCTATCTCTTTTCATTTTTCTGTTATTAACTGTTTTCCAATTTGATGGCTGTGAAATTTCCTGCAAACTTAAAAACAAAACAGCCAAGCAAATCATGATATATGACATATTTGCTCGGCTCGCCTCGCCTCTTGACAAAACAATCAGATAGCAAACCACCTTATAGTGTATGTATATATTTAGTGATTGATAACTATAAAATAAAACAATTGCAATTGAATTTCTTACCATTCGTAACTCAACTCATAATTACTCATAATATAGTTTTTCAAAGAAAACTGCCGAAAGTTGACATTTTTATTAAATTTCCATTTGACAAAGTGAGTCTTTTTTGTCACCTAGCTGCCAAATTCTTTTATGATTTAGAACGCCAAAGTTTTTTTTGTTGTAGAATATAAAACAACTGCCAAATAATTTGTCATATACATTTTAAGTAATATAACATTTTAATACAAAACAGTAACTATTATAAATAGGACCTTTAGAATTTATTTTACACTACACTTAAATTGAAAGTGTCGATATTGCAGTGAGTTCAATATACGTTGTATTATTGGCAAGTTCCATAGGCTCTGCTGAAGATGGTAACAGTTTATTTGTGATTGAAATTTTATTTTGTATAGAATATTCTATATATGTCTCCATTACAGTGCTAGAACGCCACTCTCAGGTCGTTTAATGGTGGTAATGTCGACCCTTGCGTTCGCTAACAGAATGGCGGAAGAACGTCTAAAACAGTATCCTGTATAAGTTTGCTATTTGTTTGGTTAACACATTTTTCTCTGACATACTTTATACAAAATCTACGACTTGTAGTAACTGGCGGGCGTACAGCACAGTATTTGTTGTATGTCTTCATTTGGTCTGGACCTGAAACCACAAAACATCTCGGAGGACGAGTTTTGGAATGGGGATTTTTTATAATAATGAATATTTGTCTTCTATATCATCGATTGTTATTTTTAGTAGCTCATCTCTTCTTAAGGCTCCAGAAACACCAGTTATTAAAATGTCCTGAAAAGTTGTTCAAAATTAGTCGATCGATTTGAATTACCTTTTTTAGCAGAAATCTATCATCAGATGATTCTTGTAAAAATCTCTCAACTTTCTCTTTCGCTAGAATTCTAGATTTTTTTTTGGATGGGATCCAACTGATTTGCTTTTCAAATATGGTATTAGTAAAATTTCTGATATTTACATTTTCTTTAACATACAGTACTTTTTAACATGGAACATACTGACCATTAAATTTATTATCGAAATATGCCTGTAATACCGTATCAGACACTTTTTCAATTTTCTTCGACGTACAACCACCCTTTGAATTCATTGCAGGCAATATCATACTGTCTCGGCGATTTTTTGGGGTTTAATTGTGAAACAGCACTTTCTGCCGCTTCCAATACTTCACCTGGTAAATGCTCGTTTTCACTTTCCGAGCTAATTTTGAAACACTATTTGTTCAAACAACTATTTTTTATTGTTTATTAGGTTGCTATCGTGATGATAGTCACCGCGCCTAAATCGTCTTGATTCAAACATGGTTGAAATGATTTCAAATATAAATTAAATTGTTGTACATAATACAATTGTCTTATTTTATTTCAGTTTTCGAAATATATTGTTTATATCTAACGTGAAATGCTTTTGCGTTCTCGCCTCGCTAAGCTCAGCAAAATAACTTCCATTCTTGAATACAAACCATTTCGCGGTACAAAAATAGCTATTTTCAGTGTATCGAAACGAAATATTCTGATAACTTATTAACAATATTACAAAAATTTATGCGACATGCTTGGTTTGGTTTATTATCCATTTATTGTTCGAGTATCAGGAGTCAGCTAAACTTCCCCATTCTCCTGTCATGTAAAGTACTCTCAAACATAAATTAAGTCCAAAGATGTATAAGCGTAAAGGACTAAAACATATATTTACTTTAAACTTTCTTAAAAACATTTTCCCACTTTGTAAAGTGTCAGGCGAAACTTATTATGCTTTTCACCATTCCAAATTTTAAGTGTTCAAAATAACACTACTTCCTTGTCTCGATGTCCAGGAAAATAACTTGTTATAAGAAGCTGCGGTATTAAGTTTTTATTACATTGTGAATAGCTTTGCCCTAATTATAAAAGCAAATTTAGATTATGTGTAAAAATAAAAATATGGTAGCCTAATAAATCGTAATATTTTATGTTAGAACATAGAGTGGTTTCAAGAATCACATAAATTTACTTTTTAAATAAATAAGTAATAGTTCCGCCGATGACAAATGATTAGTTATTACCGACATATTTTTAAAATTAAATATGAGCTATTAAAATTGTGGCAATAAAACCCTATAAATATATTTTCTCGATAACATATGGAAAAAATAAATTATGCTTGTTTTGGAGAACAGCCTAGCCCTGGGCTGTACATCCTAATAAATATTGTTTCATGCCAAAAACACTATTTTTAACTCAGATCGACAGGCGCAATTTCACTTCAATACCATCGTAATTAATCGTCTTATTTTATAAACGTTTCTGCGAATAATTACAATACACAAATTGGTTTCCCAATGGGTTTAACACGTCACGGGATTTTCACGTGGACATAGTGTGAGATCTTTTATTGGAAAGCATAATTCTACAAAATGTAAAATGAACAGTTGTTCTCTAGTTGCACAACTTATACACGGCTCTATACAAGGCGTCCCAAAAAGTTGAGACATCACTATACCACAATCCCCTGGGATCAAATTAAGCAGATTTAAGTCAACTTACGATTTATAAAAGTCAACGCCTGCCTCTGTGAATGTGAAAAACTTTTTTAGCTAGAAACCTCTTAGTCTCAGCCTACCCGAATATAAATAAATGGAAATTTGCATCTTGCAATAAAGCTCACTCCAAGATCATTAATGCATTGCTCTCGAAATCAATCTTGGTGATGGGATCTGATCAACTTGCAGAATCAAAACTTTAGAGGATAGGCTCAAGTAAAGAAAACCTTGAGTTTTCCTTCGTAGATTAGGCTCAGAGAAATCGCAGGACTGTTAACAGGAGACTGACGTGAAGAAACATCTTTAAAAAATAAATTAGAAGAGAAATGTTTATAATAGCATCTCCAATTATAGGAACGAAATTTATTAACACTCTATAGTAAATCAAAGACTACTTGCCACCCATAATATCAGAGCTTCACAAGATATAAAAAAATCTCATTTGAAAACCTATTCGTAAAATAGAAAATCACTAGCGTACATATTTTTAGGGTAATTAGCAAAGCGAAGGCTAATGAAACAATAACATCCTGTGTGTAACTTTCTTGCACATATAAGAAATATATTACAGTCAAATAAAGAAAGCTGTAGCTAAACCATTTTAGAGTAATAGTAAAAAATGTCCTGTATATTTAAAATATATATTTACATTTAGCCGGCTAATTTTTGTATTTACAGGGGACTCTTACAAATACAATTTTATACAAAAAATCAAAAAAGGCAGTTCGAAAATGATTTAAAAATGTACTTCTGCACGGCACTGGAAACTGTTCTACTGTAAAACCTGATAAGGCAATGCATGCAATCGGCGACCGGACAAAAAACTGAAAGATTTTTCCAACGAAAGAATTATATTAAATAACATTTTATAACACCTATTTTATACAGCAAATTCTACCGCTTTTGCAGCTATTGTTATTAATTATTAATAGAAACAATTTATGGTTTTAATTAATAAAATAGTTTGACATATCTGATGTTACAACAACAAAATTGTGGGCCTGTCTTATCCAGTTTTTACAGACTAACACAAATGTTTATAATGTTTGTCAGTTTTTAACTCATAAGTCGTGCAACACACTTCATTTTTTTAAATATCCCCACAAAATTACCAAATAACCTTAGTAGTAATGCTTGGACACACGCTGTAAATGGTACGGATATAATTGAGCCTCGTATATGGTACGCCACACTGCTGCAATACGCCGTGGACGCCCTGGACCTCTATCTCCTCCATGATTCTATTCCAAATTTTCCATGCCACGCCTGCGTTTGCATACACTTGCACTCACTGCACACCGTTGTAAATGTGGCTGCAATTAGCACATATTTACTGGGAAATCGTTCTGCTAAAGCATATTCACAATTAAAACGATATCAATTGCGGGTTGCTATACATTTGAAAAACTAATATAAATACTCGCATCACAATAACGTTAATACAATAAGTAATCGAATATTTCAAATCGCCTGACTGGAGACTATAGTAGTCCAGCAATGTAAAAGTTGAAAGTACTAGAACTAGAACTTCACGGAAACTAAGGATTTTACGATGTGGACTCCATTTTTCACGACTCATCTATTCCCATTTTTTTTACATATCTTCTAAATCATCTTGTATACGTGCATGTTAGATAAATAGGATTTCAATATTTAAAAGAATTTAATTTGAGTACTTTAACAAATGACAGGTAATTCGTAATTTTGTGTCAGGGCCTACCGGAAAACGATTTAAATGTGCGTATTTACAAAATTATCCATGAAAAAATGAATCCGTCTTACTTAGTTAACTTTGGATGTAAGGATTACAGTAAAACTAGTTCTAACCTTGACATAATAGAGCAACAATTTGCAACAATACGAATTGGGTTATACACGCATGAAAATTTTGTACCTTCCTCTCACTACTATCTAAGTATGCACACTGCACAGCACAGAACAAAATTGTCACATGTTAATCATCACACACATCAAGTATCCATTTTAATTTAAATGAAAATGAGATTAACAAGTGGTAACAATAATAGCAAGGATGGGGATAAAAGCAAACATGAAATGTGCAATACCTACAGAGATATGCTTGTCGGTGGGATTATCTTTAATGGCTTGTAAAGTTGCGGCTTTGGTTATAGATGAAGAAGATAAAATACGTGTAAAAAGCCATTAAAACAGCAGCAAATCTGTCATCGCCATCAGGGTTGAGTTTGAGGATGGAATAGCAACGCAAAGAGATTTTCTTTCAGACTGTGTAAACGTAGATACTAATAATATTCAAAACACGATAAATATATAAACAAAACCGTGATAAAAATTCACAAAATATTAATTTATGCAGTTTATTGTACCTTTTACAAGCATATACGACAGTGCCGTAGCCAAAAGGGAGCCAGGTGGAGATGAGCCCCCTAGAGCTGGTCCCCTTGGAGAAAAAATACTTGAAATATAAAAAATCTATTAGTATTCGAAAAAAGCTCATTACTAAAATTATTGTTAAATAAAAATTGGTCACTATGTAAATAAATGAAGAAAATATGTAAAATAGATAAATTAACTTTTGTAATAGCTCTCGCAAATAAATTATAAATTTGTCATGTTATGTTCTATGGTATAAGAGTGATAATAAAATACTTACCTTAGGTAAATTGATTTAAATTACATTATCTTTATCCAAGAAAGCTAAACCATGGCCCATTCTTTACTGAACACTCTCTATGAAATATGCCGCCTCAAAATAAAAGTTGCGTATCCAAGTGTTTTTTAAGAAACCAAATCTTATCTAAATTTAAGGAAGAAAAGCTTTCTTCATCTCCAACTTGGTATTTGACGAAATATTATTATCTTCAGCAAATAAACGTATCATAATTGAGTTGTTTTTAAATTTCTTAATTTATTAGAACAATATAGCACCATTTGACATATATTATTCAATATGTTTGAATAGTTTTTTGGCCCAGCTTTTCTATTTTATTAATTTTCAGGTTGGCCAGAAATACAACCTTCTCCTGAAACTCTAGCCCTTAAATGAAAAAAGTGAGAAGTATTTTTCTGTGTATAGTAAAATTCTGCATCAGATTCCACGAAAAAGAAGATGGAAAATGGCAATGTGCATAACTATATCGCCTTCTGTGTCACTTGGGACACAACTACCATATTAATCACGGTCTAATATACTATGGTCAGATATTTAAATATCACTTCCCGTTGGTGCTCTCCTTCTTCTGGTGTGCCACAAAGCTCTAATTTAGGGTCACTCTTATTTTTACTTTTCATTAATGATCTTCTTGATGTTGTCTCGTGTAATTGGCTGATGTTCGCTGATGATTTCAAGTTATACTCTGTAAGCTCTCTGTCTGATTGTTTTCATCTACAGCTTTGTTTAGACCGTATGTCGAATTGGTGTGAATATAATCGTTTGTCTCTAGTGTAAAGCAATGTCATATTCGCGTAAAATTAATTTTATTACTCACAATTACTCAATTAATGAATATACAATTAGCCATGTCGAATCATACAAAGATCTGGGTATTACTTTTGTTAAAAATCTTACTTTCGTCGAGCATATCAGTAATGTTGCAGCAAGTGCACAAATTTATGGATTTATATACCGCAGTTGTAGGGATTTAAAAACGTACGTACATTTACTTTGCTCACTTATTAGATCTATGATGGAGTATGCTTTTCTTATATGGTATACTATATACAGGGTGCTTCAGAACTTATCAAATTTTTTTTTTTAATGTATAGGGGACTCTCACAAATACAATTTTGTAAAAATAAAATCAAAAAGAGCAGTTTAAAAATTATTTTAAAAAATCCTTCCGCACGACACTAGAAACAGGTCCACTGTAAAACCTGATGAAGCGTATAATCGGCGACCGGACAAAAAAGAAAAGAAATAAATTACATATTACAACACTATTTGTATACAGCAAAATCAACTGCTTTTGCCGCTATTGTTATTAATTATTAATAGAATTAATTTATGGTTGAGATGTAACTGGTCTGCTACTTCCTGCTCCTGCACTCGATTTATATGTGAACCTACATATGAAGGAACAGCCAGTTCAATTGTCAGTTATCTCACCTATGGCATACTGATAAGGGCTAACAAGCCCGAAACCGTTCTATATCTGGTGGAGTGGCCGATAAGGGTTCTTGGCTATTCACACAGATCCTGCAGGTGTAATTCAATGCCGGTCGGGGCATTAGCCCGCGGAGTAGTTGTTTTCTGCAGTATCATTTATAGATTTAATTTATGGTTTCCACTACACTTGCACTCACTGCACACCGTTGTAAAAGTACCTGCATTTGGCACATATTTATTGGGAAATCGTTCTGCTAAAGCATTTTCACTTCACCATAAATTATAACTGCGAGTTACTATAGACGTAAGCCATTTTTGATATTTATAAAACTAATGTAAATATTTGCTACACAAAAAAGTTAATACGTAATCGGATATTTGAAATTGTCTGGCTAGAGACTACAGTAGCCCAGCGATGAAAAGGTTGAAACTACTAGAACTTCAACATTGTTTTTCTCGGAAACTAAGGATTTTACAAAAAACTTTTTTACGATATTGACTCCAATTTGACCATGTCACATCTATATCCAAATTCATTTAGATAAGTAAGATTCTGAACCATCCTGTATAACATACATCGGCAAAGATTGGAGGATTTGAACATGCCAGTCTTTTAAAACGTTTCGACTTAGAATCGCTGGATGTGTGTCATGATATTGCGGTAGTTCGTTATCTTCACAACTTATTGAACAGCAAAGTTGATTGCTCTAAACTTTTAAGACGGATTCATTTTTGGGTCTGACGTGGTAATTCCAGACAACAGACACTTTTTTACTGTGGCATTTCTAGAACGAATGCATTAGCATATTCACCATTGCTTTTAATGTGTATGTTCATTTAATAGAATTCAATCCAAATGTAATATATAATAATAGTTTAAACGTTGTTTGTATTTATATTTCACATTTGGGATAACCTTGTTTGCTTGATTGTGTGTATTTTACTTAGTATATATTTTGTGGGATAAATAACAACTACCATATTCTATTGAAACTGGTGGTTCGGGAGATATTTGCAAAAATTAAAATTCAAGAAAATAAAAAAGCTGGTCAAATAAATTCTCATCTTTAGCTGCAATCTTAAATGTTAAATATTCAAACTGCAAAATATTTTGAAACAAATAACCTTTTTAACTGCCATCAATATGATTTTCGAAATCGTTTATCAACTACTTTAGCTATTAACTATTTAACATCAATTATAAATACTGGTTTTGCGGAGGGGGAGTTTGTTGCCTCCCAATTTTTAGATCCGTGTTTCGTATAATATCCTTATAAAGAAATTATATTTTTATGGTTTCTCAACCGAAAGCACAAGATTAGTGGAATCAAATCCAGTATTAAGAAAACTATTCATGGTGTGCCTCAGGGCTCAGTACAGGGTCCTTTGCTATTTTTAATTTACATTAATGACTTTCCCATTTTATTAGATAGAGATATTAATACTGATACCAATATCTGACGATACAAATATAATTTATAGAAATAGATACTTGTTGTTGTTATGGGTTCATTATGCCAATTACATATGTTCCAAAATATTAATGCATATATATTCGCTCCGTTCTCTCTCATGTTATCTGTATTAATTTAACATGTATTTATTTGTATGTTTGTAATATTTTTTTAAATAATTTACCCTGTATTTTTTATGTTAGTTTTATCTATATATTTGTGTAGTCCTTAGCTTTTTTCAAGCATGAAGTCAATGTTTCTAATTTATGATGTTTGTTGCTCTTTATTTGACGTGTGTAAACACTTTAGTGTATATTGACACGAATTTGAATAAATAAAATAAATAAAACATCTATAAGACCCATATGAATGAAAAAAATCATAAGAATCGTGCGTCTCAAATTTTTTTTATAAGGGTGTTCTGGTTCTTAATGGGTCACCTAAGTTCTTTGTTCTCGTTCCTAGGACACGCTCACGTGCTGTAGCACCCTGCCCAAAGGCAATAAGAACATATTGATTGTTTTGACGGAAATTTGGATGTTGCCTCAATTGTTACAGTAAAATTGACTGCAGTGGCATACCCTCGTATTCTAAATAGAAATTGGAAACCTTGACAAATCGGCGCCTTTAAACAGGGGGTGGTAAAACAGCGCCTTCCGTCTTCATTGTCATAAAACACCCCATATACACGATTATCCTCCCCCACCATAACGACGGGCCCCAGAGTCACTTCATAGTGCGAAGAGCAAGACCCGCTACAACAGTACCAGTCCCACATGTGCAAGAAAAGAAACGTCCATCCAGCGGCGGTATATTTATTCATTGGGCGTCCGAGTAGAATTCAATTAGAATATTTTACGGTCATGCGAGGAAGCAACGGAAGTAGAAGATACTTAGTACGTCTAACAGTGCCGATGGAAAATTGTTAAAAAATAGTGCTGCCAATTCGCTATTCAAATAAACGTACGATTCCAGCGGTCGGAAACAGCAAGGACACCTTCGACTGTCACAGTGACGTGGCCGAGCCGGACCGTTTTCGCGAAAGATTGTGATTTTTTCTGTGTTTGGAAAATTCGCACCGCGGCGCAGCCGACGTGCTCACGGCCGCGCGAAGTTAATTTTGAAATAAGTTGGCCGGCAAGTTTGAAAGTTGCCAGTTGCGATTCGGCGACGGAGGTAGGAAAGTATTCGTGTGGCGCGCTGCAGATCCCAAGAAGCGCGTGTGCATCGCATCTAACAAAAATAATAAATATAGCATGTGGCGCAAAAGTGTGCGAGTTTTCGTTTGTTTGAGTTACTCTATAAACTAGATCATTTTGGATATCTGCTACGGATGGCGATTTTAAAAATCTTTAGGGTGAGTACAAAAGTATTTTCAGGGCATGAAAATGTTACAATTGCAGTTGTAAAGCTGGGAAAAGTTGACAATGAAAAATTATACGTGAATGTCAAATAAGAGCTATAGAGGAGTGGACCTTAATTTTCAGTACGCTCACTACATAAAAAATTAGGGTACTTTAGATATACCATATACCCCGAAGGTGGAGGATATCATATATACACTCACCGGCAAAAAACCGGGCACTAAAAACTAGCCCCAATTTTAAAGTTGTCTTCCTCGCGAACCGCTCATTTGATTTTGATAATCTTTTTTTAAATTGTACATTGATTTCTCAGGAACGAATGCTATGTCGGAAATTTTTATTCGAAATTTAATTTGAGCATATACGGGGCGCAATAAAAAGTCGAAGTTTTTTTCCCGAAGTTTGTAACACCCTGTGGGGTGCAGCAGCTACAGTCGCTGTTGCTAATTGGAGTCACATTGTAGCTTCATCTTTTGTGAACATTTAATTTTTTTATTCACAACATTATCTTTGTTTTTACGGGAGATACAGTGTTTTAAAACGGACGAACGATTTTGGTATAGAATTTGGAATAGTATTGTAGATAGTCTATTTAAACATAATTAATAAAGATTTTTTTTTGTCAAATACTAAATAGAAAGAGCTATTTATGGATAATGCCATTTGTTTTTTTTTCATGTTATTTTCCATTTCGTTTAAAAAAAATTTCCAGTACATGTGAAGCTTAGTTTTACAGAAAATGTTGTTAATAAGTTTTCGCAAGCATTTTAATTATGAAAATTAAAAAATTATCAGTTAATATTAGTGTATTTCCTAAATATACAGGGTATTTCTTAAGTAGAGGTCAAAAATCCAGAGGCTTATTATGTGGCCAAAAATAAGGGGTTTTTGTTATATAAATCTGTCAAGCTACAGCGTATTAAAAATTTAAAAAAAATCTATCTCTAAACCGCTTGGGAAACTTACCACTGGTGTACTTAGGTGAGTATCATCGATCATTATTTGCCAAAAAATATATATCTCCCTGTATAATATTACAAATAAAATAGATCAGCATATGCGTCATTGTATTATCTTAACACTTTTTTGTATTCCAAACCGATTAACAACAAAATTGATTTATTTGATCAAGTGCATCTTTAAGTTATTTATTACGCTACGAATCCTTTGTATCTGATAGAAGTAGTATATCTCACATTAAGATTTGCAGCGATCTGCAGTACTAGTATTTGCGTCTTCTTCTATTTCGTGTAGAATAGCTTCTTCCAACTCAGGCGTTCTAACACTCAAAGGTCTTTGAAGAATTGGACCTCTCTGAAATGAGCCTGACACCGAAAGACGTTGAAAAACGTTTCTGGAGATTCTTGGATTTGGAGTTAGTAATGATTTGGAAATCTTTCTATATGAATTCACCTAGCCTCAGTACAATTTCCATCTGCAAGGCCATAAATATAAACCGTATTGATCATTTCAGCATTAGAATATGCATAAGCCATTACTTAAAACTCAATATTTTTAAAAAATAAATTTAATTTGACAATACACAATATTAAATAAGGTGACAGCTTCTTATCATTAGTGTTTTGCATGGCCTCCCTAAGATATGTTTAAGGCTGGCGTTTCAAGGACAAATGATCCTATCTAAAGATGCACAAAAAATACACCCAGTAGGTGGACGTTCTCATTAGCGCAGTACTAAAATATAATGCTAAAATTGATAATTTTCTTTAATTTTTGAAGAGAAAATGTGCTAGAGAACATGAAGAACCATGAATTTGTAACTTATCACTGCGTTCTATAAACCGTGAAAAATACTTGATAATTTACATAAATTCAAGTGTTACTAGTTTTTTTTAAGAATTCTGAGGGATGTGATAATGTTTATAATGTCGTAAACAATTTTCTTAACCTGGAGTTGACTTGTAAAATTCTGGATATTTTATGATAAAACATAATAGGTTAAAATTGTGCTCTTTTTTCTTATTTTATATGACTTGTTTGCCTGGAAATTGTTTTATATACTGGAGAAAACTTGTATAATTGATATAGTGAAGAGATATTCTTTATAACTTACTCAGATATTTTTCAGACTGTCCCAACAAACAGCTATGAAATTCGTTGAAAATTTGCATATAAAAACGGCGCCCTTAAGTAATTTAAGTAACTATAAAAATACACTTTATCAAATAAATCGCAGTTTTGTTGTTAATCGGTTTGTAATACAAAAAAGTGCAAAGAAACAAAAAGTGAAAATAATATAATAGCTCATATGATGACCTGTTTTATACAGGGTTATGATACTCAGCACTAGTAAGTAAGCTAGTAATTTATTTTTTGTGGCATACCAATTGTAATATTAAATATGCACACCGAGTTTGGTTAAATTATCTCAAGCGGTTTTGAACTTAAAAACTTGTTTTTTATTTTTGACACGCTGTAGCTGGACAAAGCTGTCCTAAGATCCCACAATTATATAAAAAAAAACACCTTTTTTTTGGACACCGAATACTCCTCTGGATTTTTGATCTCTACTTAAGAAATGTCCTGTAAAATACTAAGCCTGAAATGAATAATAAAAATTCAGTATTGGGCGTTTCATTTTATTTACGAATTTTTCAATTGCAATTGCCGGCTGCGTGTATATTTTTGCACTCGATGACCTAAAACCACTAAAATTAAAATATCTCATACATCTGACTACAAATTTTGATATTATCTATTAACATTCTGCACCGGCTGTGAAAAATTGTTGCTGCAATAATTGAATTTGCAGTTTTATAAATGTTCTGTATTTATTTTTTATCATATACATAAGAGCAGGCAGTAATTAGTAAATATCCAGGGTATTACAATATTCCATAGACAAAATTGTTTATATAAATCTGAAACTTATATCTTTTTAGTTACTGTTCAGTTAAAGTTGCAATAGAAGAAAACAAATTAGTAAGTCGCATATTTGATTCAAACAGTAAAATGTATAAAACACGTTAACGAAATAATAACAAAATTAAAGGATAAAATGAAGAAATCGTTTCTCAAAAATTCCAAGAGAGTTGGAATCAACTCAATAAGTTTATGTTTATCTCCCTATTTTTGTCTAGAGAATTTTGTCAGTGGAATATTCCAACACCTTGTAGCTACATGTAATATTGTATAAAATAGGCTGATTCTATATTAACGGTTACTTAAGGGTAGATTTTTAAAATTAATTTAATACAAGATAAATTGTAAATGTACGTTTTCATTTAATAAAAAAAATACACTGAAATAACATAACACTCACCAGTAATACTTGTGCTACACATGCATTAGTATTATTAAGATACATAGAAGATGAGGTCGGTAAAATAAATTTGGGATTTATTTTTGTTAAAATGACATTGAAAGATCAGCTGTTACACATCAGATATGTGTTCCATCACTTCTCATTTTTTATTGCGTACGAAATATTTTATTTAAAATTAAAATTAGACATTGAAAAACATTTAACAAAATAATGAAACCCTTATTAAAGAAATACTACTATGTTCATTTAGGTATACCCTTCAATTTTGTTCACCACTATCCTATAAAATGCTCATTACACATGGGTTTCCTTAATAATAATAATATCCATTATTCACTGGTTTGAATGAATCGGAAATGAAGTAGCGAAACAAAAATTTTCCGGTGTCAGCAATTGCACCTAAACCTCCTGTGTGAAAGTCAAGCGCTATCCACATACCACTATACCAGTTGCGGGAATATTAACATTTTTCCGAATGGTGGTAGAACTTTACTAATTAAAGTTTTATTTGCTTTTTTAAATTTATCAAGTGAACGATAAATGTCAAAATTGAAAACAAGATGTTTTGACAGTTTTGAATTGTATGTAATATCATGTTCATGTTATGAGTATCAAAATATTGTGTAATGTTTTCAGTAAAAAGTTTGCTAAAATATTGTTAATAGTCCTGGATAAAGTATAGACTTCTACTTGCTTATAATGGCTCTAATTCACTCGGCTGATTTAGAGAAAAAACATTTATACCAAATAGAAAAATATTTACGATAATTATTTTTTTTAGTAACATAGTTTACTTGAAGGGTTTTTCTCAGTATGACATTTTAACAATTTCCAAAGTCCTTATTATTTTTTCATGCTATATCCTTTCCCACAGTTAAGAACAGAAAAACGGGGACATCCTGTAGAATTTTTAGTCAAAATTTTAATGGATACTTCAGTTACCGTGGTAGCATCGTGACGCAATTGTTTGTAAGAGTACCCGCCATACGCTGATTACGGTAGCGAAATCATTTAACGTATGTATGTGGTTAAATTACAAGATAAACTAAACAATTTGTGGTCGGAAGAATCTAACAGTTAATTTCCTTGCATTTTAGAGACACACTCTCGAGGCATGTTAATTAATTTTCTCATTTCCTAGTCGACGTGTTCCAGAAATAAAATCCGAGAATGGTTTTCCGATCATCCTGGATCATCCTCCCCAACTTCTGAATTAACAAATCAAAAATAAATATTCAGTTTTAGAAAGTGTTATTAATAAAAAAATTAAAATGTTCAAAGTCGGGTAAAAACTAAACTTTAGAAACAATTAAACCAAGTACCTAATTACTATATAAAAGTATAAATGATTAGGTATATTTTTATGAAATACTCTTTATTAAAGTAGTAGTTCTTTGTTTATTTGCTTCCATAATGGGGAAGTTATATTGGTTTCAAATGTATTACAAGGTAATCTAATCTAATCAAACATATTGAAATATAATATATAATCACATTATAATAATTAACATTAACATTAATAAATTGCCATAGAATGTAAATGAAACCACGTTTCCGAAAACACGATATAATTGATGTGACGTTACACGCCGTTCAACGAGGTTTGTTTCCGTGGACACAGATGGTGGTTACGGTGTTGGTGATGTAAATAGGCGTTTGTTTCTTGTACTTTTGCGTTCTCGTAGCATTTGTGGATTATAGATATATAGTGTAAATACTGTGTAGGTAATGCCATAACTATTAGTGGTGATGTGAAATTACGGAATTGTTAAACCAAACTTATTCCTTTGTTTACAATATAGATCCGTTTGTGACAATTACGGCTGTTGGTATAGATGATTTTACTTGAGACACTTATAAAATTAAGCCATCTGATTTCGTATTAAACTATTTGTTTTAATTTGAAAAATAATAAATAAAAACAAGGAATATCATTTATTAATTTTTAAATTATTTTTTATTGTTATTTACTATTAATTTCATATATCCCTGAATATTCTTAAAAAATCCTTATTTGATCTTTTATTTATTATGTTTTCGAAATAAAACAAGTAATTTAATGAAGTGAAGTCAGATATACTAGCGACAAGAATTCAGACGACTTACGTCATACGAACAAATGAATAATTCATTATATTTTCATCAAAATATTTAAGAAACTGCAACTGATAGTAATAGAACTATATACCTACTAGACTAAAAGTTTGCAATATATATTGAACTTATTTGTAAAAAATGATTGTTTTTAACGCGACCAAATATCGAAAATTAGGCTGACAAATGTGTAACGTTAGCTGTGACGTAATACATCTGAATTCTTGACGCGAGTATAGCAAAATTTTAATAAACTTACATTAAAATCGTCTTTGCAAACAAACAATGCTGCAATCCTTCCTTTCGTCGCGTCTTGCACAACATTTTTCTTTTCATTTTAGGCATAATGCACTACTACTTCAATTTGCCCGGTGAGATGCACTTTTTGTGTCCTTTTACGAGTATATTTTGCAAGTTGATTCAATATCTATCAAGGTCTATTTAACACAATAACATCAAATAATATCACAAATGACAAATTAACTATTCTAAACGTATGACCGCGTTGTCCGAAAGCATGGAAATACATGAGCGAACGGCGCCTGACGTCACAGGTCTATACTGTGACGGCGATCGTTTTGTGGGGGCATGGCCAGACTAAATTTATAAGTGCCGTTTTTACTTATTTCTCCACGAAATTGTAAAATAATATATTCCTTCTTCTACACGTATTTGGAAAAATTGCAATTTTTTACAGGTAGGAAAACAGTCAAGTAAACAGAAAAACTATGATTATAAAATATGCTACAAGTAAATAATTTCAGACTATAAAAAAAACCTCGTAAAATTTCGATGCGTACATAATTTGAGAAGATAATTATTCACAGAAGAAAAAAAATTGAATAGCTCAAAATAATACCAGCAAGGTTGTATTACATACGCATAATCAATCAAATTCTTAATTATGTGTCAAACCAAAAGCAAAAAGACTCGATGTAAACCCTAAACATACAGTTTTTAAAAATATACGTGCAGTAGATGATATAATTATCAGCCGATGGCAATATAAAATTCCGAACCTGTCCTAATCAATCTTATCTGTCATCGCCACGAGCAGACCGGAAGTGGAACTACCGAGGGACTACCCCAGTCCAAAATTTCTAAAAAGTGACATTGTGGACCCTTAAGTTTCTATAGTTACCTCGAATGACTCACACAAACATTTAGTACACGTTGAAAACTAAATGTAAGTTCTTAGCAATGATATAGAATAAAAAGAGTTGTTGAACAGAATAGTTATTAAGGATATCAGTGCTAAAAGCGACATTTTATTTTGTGAGAAGGGTTGTCTCACTTCGAACAAAATAAAATCAATTTTTGGCGCATAGATCATACACTATTTTTTCTACAAACATCATTAAAATTACAAATCAACGCGTTTAGTCCAGGGCATTTAGATCAAAATCGACCGAATAGCGGACATTTTTAGGCACAGCAGATATCGAGATGCGGTTTTCTGCATTGAGTTCAGGAAGGTCCCAGGAAAAAAGTATATATCGTCTGGTTTAGCCATTTTTTGAAAAATGCCTTCTGGGCCGGAAAATGCATTACACCATTATAGGAACGACTGGAAACTCGGAAAAATCGCTCGGAAATCGTTACCCGGAGGTTTTCGGGGCTGCTGAACACGATTTTCGCATTAGAATTACCCGGAGATGCACGGGGGTGGCTCTGTGGGGGTCCGCGGGGGGTGAATTGGGGAAGAAATGGCAGCGTTCATGAAAATAGCTCCAAACTCGTTACTCGGGGGTTTTTGGGGATGCCGAATTCAGTCTTTTAGGTGGTGTTGGTTATATAGAAGACTCATCACAAAAGACGACGAGTATCGTGGGCCAATTTGTGTTCAAAACTTTGGCGGATAACATTGATCCCTACTCTGGCACAAGTTTCACACAAATAATGACCACTACATCTATTAATAAGATTGGTCATGGAATTACTTATTCTAATAAAAATAAATATTTCTTTGATTTAAAATTTCTTAATATTTATCTATTTTTGTACTACTTAGGCACTTTTAGCACCAGTTCCATAAAATCACATTTTAGACACTGACAGCACACCTTACTGACGTTTGCAGAAAGAATACTTTCATTGCCTTCAAACTTTTGCTAAGAGAAGCCTACACGTTAAATCTTAATTTAATTTAAACCAGAAATCGAACAATAGACCCTTTTCCCTTCACTCCAAACACGTAATCTTGTAGATTAAGCTCTTAATTGTGGGGATGAAAAGTTTGGAAGGCACCGTTCCAATCCTATAAAATTAGCTTGCGGTTCTTATCACGCATTTTGATCATGATCGTGTGTGGTCGACTATTAATAGAATTATAAACTTTTTCATTTCCCTTGTCTATATACTAATGGACATTTTAATTTATCAAAAAACATTTATTTTTTTAAACATATACAATTGTTTAGTTTCAAATACTAACTAATCGATAAACTTAAAAAATCTATAGAACTTCTAAATACGATAAACAAATAGTGCCCAAAATGTAAGTTGTTAACCACTAAGATAAATGCAAAAAAAATACGTACATTTCTAATTTTTAATTGGAATCAATAAATTTATCCATACTACAGCTCTACAGTAAATTGTACCTACCTTATATTCATGAGATAAATTAAAATGTATTTCCAAATGAATTATTTTTAAGGGATCTCAGTTTTTTATTGCAATTACCTGTTGTGGAAAACTGAATATTTGAGGGTATACTATAGCCTAACTAAACTTCACCTACTTGCTAAATTCATACTTAACCTTAATCTAAATCAATTTTATTTTACCCATTCAAGATACAGATATAAGTATACGAGTAGATCACTAACATTTTGTGATATCATGTTTAATTAAGAAATAATTTGTACAAATGAATGATGAATTCATATAATTAAGTGTCATTTGCATAACATTAATCACGTCAATTTTAAAATATGAGTGTGCTGAGTGTGTTTGTGTCCTTAATAAAAATATAATTGATTTATCTTTAACAAAACCCATATCTTCTTACACGGAAAAAGTTTATATATAACAAACACATTATTTTTCAGACACCGATATAAAATTAAATTGCATATTTACAGGGTGTGAAACGTTATTTCTTAATGATGGTTTTTAATCAGTATTCTCCAACCGCATAAAGATAAATAATGAAAAGAAAACTTTTTACATAATAAAGGTACTCTTATTGAAATTCTATGTCGGCAACAATTTTCGAGAAAAATGGATTTTAATATCCATGTTAAATCTCATTAAAATCTATAGAACTTAAAATATAGTTGGCTTTTAAATGAAAAAGAAACAATGTTGACATCAATTAATACTTTATATGTATGGAAATGTTTACTTCTTAGCCTCTTAATCCTCAACTATATTATCCCAAGATTATACGTATAAGTTAAGAATCACCCTGTATATTATTTATTATCTTTATCAAAGAGATATGGCAAGAATTGGTGATATGAGAACATTTATTTCAATTTATTCCATAAATGATTGTTTTAATGGTATATGATTATTTAAATACAGATATAGCGTTTTACAAATTGTGTTTTAGTGTATCTGAATGTAAAATTTAGGTCAGGGAAAAATTTTCTACTCTCTTTTGAATATATTATTAAACATTGACACCTATTCAGAAACTGTTAAAGACCTTGGTATATTTTTTATTATTATGGTTTATCATTTCAAGAATATATTCAACAAAATAAATGAAGCAAGATTATAGGGCTTTATTTTGAAGAGCTGCAGAAACGTTAATAACATTAAAGCTTTACAAAGTAATACTATTTCTTCGTTAGGTACAAATTGGAATACAGTTCTATCATCAATATAATCAATGCAATAAAATCGGTATTGAAAATATTCAAAGAAAGTTTCTCTAGATACATCAAACAATGCTCCTTAATGATTAATTGGTGTGTACAAAATTTCATAAAAATATTTGGAGTGATAAGAAAATTATAATAAAAAAGTAAATTTTTTCTTAAAACTGTAACACCCTGTAGCTCAAAAATTAAGAGGTTTAGGACATATGTTGATATTAAGTTTTCTTCTTAAAATGACCCAAGGATTCACACCCTTAAGTATCGGCATTCAATTAATAAACACCCTGTATAATGCTCTGTTGAATAATAAAGCTATTATGATTAGTATTATTATTACTTGCAACTTTGTTGAATAGAATATAACTGATATTAAAATCATGCATCAATAAATCTATGTAATAAATTGAAATTTTGACCCTGTAATTAGTACTTGTCAGTTCTGTAACGATCAAATATGTATATAGATAAAATACCAGATGCAGTGCATGCGATTAACTAGATCTATACATATGCACATCCGGAAATAAATTTGACATCACGTATTTCTATACAAATCCGTAGATCGAACCATTTATCGAATGTCAGCTGAATGCTGTTTCAGTAGATAGGGAAGTTATCCTAATTTACTCTCGGATTTGCTCTTATGTAAGGTTTTACTGCTGGTGCTGGTACCGATTTCATTTAAGGATTATCGCCATCATCACACATGACCTCACACTATCTCTACCGCTTATAATAAAAGTTTGCTAATTCTTGTGACGCACTACAATCCCTACTAAGAATCTGTATTCAATTGCCTAGGTCAGTCCTTAATGCCTGACAAATATACAAGATAAGCAATTGCCTAGGTCATTTTTAAGGAAAAAATATCTGAAACATACTAGATTTTGAGATTGCCGCTGTTAAGTAAACTTACGCAGGTTTATAACATATATGAATCCCCAATCATTATTAAGTAAAATAAAATAAGTATACTTGTTTCGTTTCGATAAACCGCTCAGTTTTCGAGATATTCGAACTTCAACTTTTCAATGCACTTTGACTTTATATCAGGCCTTTTAGGCCCAGAGCTGTGTTATTCTCCTCCATTCCATTATGTCCTTCGCCTTTCTTTTCCAATCCGTTACATTTTTCTCCCTTAGATCTATTGCCACTGCCTCTCTCCATCGCTTCCTCGGGGTACCTCTTTTTTTCTTGTAGTTAGGTTTACGTACTACTATTTTATTAACTTCCTTTCATCTTCCATACGTTCTAGATGCCCTAGCCACTGCACTCTTCTGGCTTTTACAATTTCGTCTATTGTTGGTGCCTGGTACATTGCACATATTTTCCCATTATTTCTCCTTACATAGCCTTCCTCCGTCTTCTTACCCCCTAGAATTCTCCTTAAGATTCTCCTTTCTCTTGACTTCTTATTGAGAACCCAGGTTTCACTACGATATAGCGCTGTCGGTCTCAAAATTGTTTTATACATTCTAAATTTTACTCCTCTGGACAAATTTTTTGATTTCAATAAAAGGTTGACTGCTGCCGAACTTCTGTTTGCTTTTATTATTCTCCTATTTATTTCTTGTTCCTCATCACAGTTAGCTGTTATTAGCGCCCCCAAATATACAAAACTCCGTCTCTCCATGCTCTGTTCTCAATTTAAAATTGGTATCCTTTTTTTGTTCTCCTATTCTCAAAAGCTTACTTTTCTCTTGATTTATCTGCAATCCCACTTTACGTGCTTCCTCCACAAGTTTTCTCGTTACTTCTTCTAATTCCCTACTATCTCTAGCAATAAAAGCCACGTCATCTGCATAACTTACAATTTGATGACTTTTAAACAATATGTGTCCTTTTCTGTTCAACTGACTATCTCTTATGACCTTTTCTAGTACTAAATTAAAAAGAAGCGTTGAGAGTGGGTCTCCTTGTCTCAGTCCTGTATCAATAGCACTTTGACTTTAGTCAACAACATTCATTAAAACTAATTCAAGTAGACTTTCATTTAAAAAACTATTTCTGTTGCGAACAAATGAAATACTGTGCCTTGACATAGCAGAAATTGTCAAAAAACTACGATACAGTTGTTTTTATATACAAAAATTAACGAGACATACAATACATTTACGAATTCTAAAATGCCAAACATGATTTGTGTATATGCTCAAGTAAATTATAATAGCCGTGCCCCAACTAGAAGATATTTTCTTCAACTGTACTCAAATCGCAAACAACCAGATCGTAACATTTATCAAAGACTTTTTATCCGATTAGGCGAATTTTGTTCTAACCGAAAGATTGATCGTCCAAAAATGGTGACTGTTCAACAAGAAAAAGAAATCTTGGTGAGTTTAGTTGATAATTTTGAGATAAGCACAAGACGCTTACGTGCAGCAACAGGGGTGAATAGAACAGCAATTCTAAAAGTTTTTCATGACGAAAGACTTTATCCATACCATTTTACCCCTGTCCATAATTTGTTCCTCAACGATCTACCGAACGTTTTTATATACCTAGATGGAGGAAGTCGTCGCAGCAAATTTCCTTGGCCACCTCATAGCTCCGACCTTAACCTCTTAGATTTCTTCTTTTGGGGCCATTTGAACGATTTAGTTTATAAAGTGAAGCTTTTATCCCGCGAAGACCTTCCTCAAAAGATTGATGATGGTATCAATGTAATTAGGAATAAGACAGGTACTTTAGTTAAAGTTGGACGATATTTAAATAAGGACATAAGAAAATGTATTCATGTTAATGGTGGAAATTTCGCTTTATTATTAAAGTAGTTTTTACTGTAATAATGTTATAAATTTGTTGTTCATTATTAAACTATTTATTTAAAAATTTTGTTGTGGTTAGTTTTACTGAACATTGTTTACTATTAAGGTCGCTGTATTTAAAACAGAATTGTTCATGCATTGCTTATCCACTTTTACAATTTAAATTCTCCTCAAATAATATAATAACTTTTAAAACGCATTAGTAAGACACACATTATTTTGCTATTCTAACTCCACATTTTAATAATTATTTTCACACACTTGGATCGGTCAGTGGTCGCAAGGTTTAAGGCGTCAGTACTTGAATCGAGGTGACTAGATCGCTGTGGGTTCGACCCCCGCAGCCGGTAGACCGTATATAAGCTATATTCGTGGAGAGATTGGCACCCTCTCTGCGGGTATGGTAGGGTGGAAGAATGTTGGCTTGGGTCAATGTAAGAGATTGATACCGGTTGACATTTGACTACCTCCCTAATTAATGAGGTTTACCTCATTCCTCCACTGAATGGTGGTTAGGGCCTACCAACGTAAGTCGTTCCTGGGCGCAAATGCGGCTTAATAATAATATGTCTCCCCCTCTCCCGCACAAGTCTTCGACTTCTGGGCTAATCCTCGCGATTAGAATGACGGGTAGAGATATTACTATTATTACTTAAAGATAAAGAGAACTGAACAATCTTAAATGCAGAACTTTGTTAAATTTATGTTATGACAATATTTATACTTAGAATTGAATTTTAAAAAAACTACGTATTTTGAAAGAAAATAAGAAGGTAAGAATAAAAATTTGTTGGTTATCTAAAAAAATTTGTTTAATGTACAGGGGACTCTTACAAGCAATGCTCAAGGGAAGAAATAAATTACATTTTACAACACCTTTTTTTATACAACAAATCCAACTGCTTTTGCCACTATTGTTATTAATTATTAATAGAATAGAATAGTTTTAATGAGTAAAATAGTTTGACATACCTGATGTTACAACAACATTTATGGTCTGTCTTACCCAGTTTTTACAAACTAACACAAATGTTTGCTTTTTATCCGTTTTGAACATGTAAGTTATTGGCAGCAGCTGCGATACGTTTGCATAAATCATCAATACTTCCACTTCGATGCAATACATTTCATTTTTTAAATATTCGCACAAAAGAGTTCAAAGCATTTACAGTTAGGAGATCGTGGCGGTCATGGTACTGGTCCTCCTTGTCCAATCCCTTGGTATTAATGCTTGGACACGCTGTACATGGTACGGATATAATTGAGCCTCGTGTATGATACGCCACACTGCTGCAATACGCCGTGGACGCCCTGGACCTCCATCTCTTCCACGATTCGATTGCAAATTTACCGTGTCACGCCAGCGTTTACACTACACTTGCACACCATTGTAAAAGTAGCTGCATTTGGCACATGTTTACCAGGAAATCGTTCTGTTAAAGCATTTTCACTTCAGCATAAATTAAAACGATATTCATACACCGCGAATTGCTATAGACAGTATAGACGTAAGCTATTTCTGATATTTGAAAAGCTAATGTAAATAGTTGCATCACAAAAAAGTTAATATGATAAATAATCGGATATTTGAAATCGCCTGGCTAGCTACTACACTAACCCAGCGATGTAAAGGTTGAAACTACTAGAACTTCAATAACTTTTTCTCGGAAACTATAAGGATTTTACAAAAAAAAATTACGTTTTTCAAGGCACCCAAATTTTTTTAGATAAGTTCTGAATGACCCTGTATATTCGTTTTACTTAACGGTACCTTTGAATATTTGCAGGTGGCAAGATATAACATTTCTCTTATGTGCTAAACTCTATATTATTCAGTTCTTAAATGTCTAACTCGTATTTGTAGAAAACATTATTTCAAAAATACGGTGCCCTTAAGTCAACATGCAATGAAAGATTGAAATTCGAATAACTCGAAAACGGAGTGGTTTATCGAAATGAAACAAATAAGAAATGCGATAAACATACCTACAAAAAAGTTTAATCCGATGATAAGTGAGCATTCGATATGATATGGCCCTTAAATTTTCTCATTTACACCCCGTATATTTTTTAATAAATATAGCTGACACGATATATTTCCTAGAATCCATAGTTAGTCTAAGGTGCATTCATTTCGGGCCACTCCGTATAATAAACGTTTTAATCTTACATTTTTTCGATACCTCATGGATATTTCGTCTACCAGCTGGCAAAATATTTCCAATTAGCTCTTTTTATATGTTTTGATGATATTTTTTTTTACTTAAGCAAAAACGGCGTAACTGGTTTTATGAAAGCGTAACTCACTCTCTTTTCAGACGTTAATTGGAAAATTATTTTACGGAAAAAATCCGCTGCCAGCTAACTTCAAAGACGTAAATAGCACCGCGAAATTCTTTTAATTACTGGAACCTCCTCGTTAAATAGCAGGAAATTACAACAACATCCTCGCATCCAGACAAAATAACCAATTAACTTAATTATCGACGAGTTGATTCACCCCGTCAGTCAACTGGGTTCGGTAGGACGCTCCGTTCTAAACCAATAAATAATATCTTCCTATTTATACTTCCTCCTTCGCCCCCTCAACGGTCCATAATGATATTTTTCTTTGATGCCGAGCCATATATTTTCATAATCTAAATCAAAAGAGATTTAACGAATTCATGTGTATAAATATACGACTGGGTGTTTCGGAGAATTAAAGGGTTGCCCTGGTGCGTACCTTCTAGGTTAAATCAAATGATACAAAATAAGCAGAAGCAGATGCACACATTTATACGGATGCATTTATGCTTCAGTGCATCCAATCGTAATGTGTAATTAATATTATTTTTATTTATAATTGTAAATCTAATCATATATCAAATGTGATGAAAAAAAATATTTAAACTAAAATAATCCAAATAATTCCACAATATGACTTATTTATATCAATGTGTAGTTTTAAAATACTGAAAACAAACTTAATAAAACATTTTTGTCTCTTTTGTACTTACAGATTGTCTGTTTTTTTACTGACTTGATCTTATTTGTAAGGTATGAAATAGTTCTAGCAAAAATTCTTCTCAACTTTGCTTTCCCCTACGAGCTACCATAAATTACAACTTTTGTTTTCAGTGACATTAGAAAGTTGCCACAAAAACTTCCAAGATAAATTAAGGGAAAGGTAATTAGTGGGGAAACTTTTTCAATTTCCTAAGAGCCAGTTTTTTCCATAAGAGAATCGTAACAGAGAAAACGTTTAGTAAAGGCATTGAGAATTTTTTGTTGAAATAACAGTTTAGCTGTGTATTTACACTTTTAAATTAAAAATGCTCCAAGGTGAAAAATGTTACTGCTTTGAAAAATTCAAGGTAAAATTATTTATAAAACATCTGAATGTTTTGGAATATCATTGTTTTAATGCTTTTAAGAAGTTTATTTGAACGATATTTAAATTTATTCATTATCTTGGATCGGTCAGTGGTCGCGCGGTTTAAGGCGTTAGTACTTGAATCGAGGTGACTAGACGGAGTTTTGGTTCAAGCCCAGTTGCCGGTAGACCGTATATAAGCTATATTCGTGGAGAGGATTGGCACCCTCTCTGTGGGTATGGTAGGGTGGAATAATGTTAGCTTGGGTCAATGTGAGAGATTGATGCCGGTTGATATTTGACCACCCCCCTAATTAATGAGGTTTTCCAGGTTTTCCTCATTCCTGCACTGAATAGTGGTTAGGGCCTACCAACGTGTCTCCGACTTATTATTATTATTATTATTATTATTATTATTATTATTATTATTATTATTATTATTATTATTATTATTATTATTATTATTATTATTATTATTATTATTATTATTATTATTATTATTATTATTATTATTATTATTATTATTATTATTATTATTATTATTATTATTATTATTATTATTATTATTATTATTATTATTATTATTATTATTATTATTATTATTATTATTATTATTATTATTATTATTATTATTATTATTATTATTATTATTATTATTATTATTATTATTATTATTATTATTATTATTATTATTATTATTATTATTATTATTATTATTATTATTATTATTATTATTATTATTATTATTATTATTATTATTATTATTATTATTATTATTATTATTATTATTATTATTATTATTATTATTATTATTATTATTATTATTATTATTATTATTATTATTATTATTATTATTATTATTATTATTATTATTATTATTATTATTATTATTATTATTATTATTATTATTATTATTATTATTATTATTATTATTATTATTATTATTATTATTATTATTATTATTATTATTATTATTATTATTATTATTATTATTATTATTATTATTATTATTATTATTATTATTATTATTATTATTATTATTATTATTATTATTATTATTATTATTATTATTATTATTATTATTATTATTATTATTATTATTATTATTATTATTATTATTATTATTATTATTATTATTATTATTATTATTATTATTATTATTATTATTATTATTATTATTATTATTATTATTATTATTATTATTATTATTATTATTATTATTATTATTATTATTATTATTATTATTATTATTATTATTATTATTATTATTATTATTATTATTATTATTATTATTATTATTATTATTATTATTATTATTATTATTATTATTATTATTATTATTATTATTATTATTATTATTATTATTATTATTATTATTATTATTATTATTATTATTATTATTATTATTATTATTATTATTATTATTATTATTATTATTATTATTATTATTATTATTATTATTATTATTATTATTATTATTATTATTATTATTATTATTATTATTATTATTATTATTATTATTATTATTATTATTATTATTATTATTATTATTATTATTATTATTATTATTATTATTATTATTATTATTATTATTATTATTATTATTATTATTATTATTATTATTATTATTATTATTATTATTATTATTATTATTATTATTATTATTATTATTATTATTATTATTATTATTATTATTATTATTATTATTATTATTATTATTATTATTATTATTATTATTATTATTATTATTATTATTATTATTATTATTATTATTATTATTATTATTATTATTATTATTATTATTATTATTATTATTATTATTATTATTATTATTATTATTATTATTATTATTATTATTATTATTATTATTATTATTATTATTATTATTATTATTATTATTATTATTATTATTATTATTATTATTATTATTATTATTATTATTATTATTATTATTATTATTATTATTATTATTATTATTATTATTATTATTATTATTATTATTATTATTATTATTATTATTATTATTATTATTATTATTATTATTATTATTATTATTATTATTATTATTATTATTATTATTCATTATCTTCTTAATTTTTCTGTTGTTGGGGAAGGTGTAAACATTAATTATGACGATGTTTCTGAGTTCCTGAAATAAATGCGTTCGTTTTAATGGTGGCATAATACACTTAGGGAAATATATTTTACCCATTAGGAGGTATTGATCTTCAGCAAAATAAAATACAGGGTGTAACTTTGATGGGGGTCCGGTTTGGAGGGGGTACCTGTGACCCTTATAAACACATATCATAAGTTTGTTTTCCTAAATTCCGCCATAAAACTGATTTTTTTGTTACCTTTTTTTCTGAATTTTCATACTCCGCTGGTTAGGCCAGCGTTGGGCTAATCTAGAGACGCGGCCTTTATCGGTTGCTCCAGGCGTATACAGTAGTCCTTTGCGCTGTTGTCACATTTCATTATTGAAGTGAGAGATGGGCAAGATGAGAAATTTTACTGTTAGAAAACAAATTTCCACACCACCCGTGAGGTACTGTTTTGAGAGTTACTTTTATTGAGTGGGTGTTCGCCTATAGCCCTATTATCCCACATAAATAAAAAATATATTCTTTTAAATAAAATACTCTATAAATCAACAACAATTCAACTAACAGAAAATTAAGTCAGAACAGTAATAAATAAATAAAAATAAATACATAATATTTTTCTACTCACGTGATGTTTATAGGGAGGTTTACAAACAATTTCTTAGGTACGTGTCGATCGATAATTCATCCGATATCGTCTTCTTGCAACTGCACTGTTTTCTCCTGACAAAAATAGGCTCTAACCATATCAACTCTTTCTTGATTCGTATACATGTTTTTCATAATATTGCACACACTTGACAATAAAAGCACACTTTTATAAGTTATAAACTTACACTACACAAGGCACTGAACAAAATACCACTTTAAATTAATACGAAAATAAATTTGGTAAAACACAATACTGCACTGAACAAATTATATTTTGATTTCACTAAAAACACATAAAAACTCTCAAAAATACCCACCGCGTTACATCCTGCTCCTCATGCGACAAAAGGAAACTGAATCTAAGTCAAAATCAAAACAAAGCTGTGGCATATCTGACTCATTGGCCAGTTGTTATTTTGCCGCTTTGACTACTGCCAATTGACGGTATATTTTATTCTAACAGGTGCGTGTTAAGGGTGCCATAACCACCACATTCACGTATGCTAACATCGCAAGTTATAGTAGTAGTTTAACTTTATATTTTCGTATATCTGTTTATTTTTACATAAAACGACAAATAGTTTAATAAAATTGCATACATGTTCATTAACTATACATAAAATTTAATATAAATAATTCTGCACAATAGAATAGTAAACAAAATGCAAATTTGATTTTGACCATTGCCGGGCACAATTTGTGTAAAACAAATTAACAACACAGAGTTTTAAAAGTGATAACTCAAGTTTATATGGTTCTTGGTGATAACTGGCAAGGCTTATTTTAATCGAACGAAGGTGTTGTCTGTTGGAGCCCTTCAGTATATCTATATCATATCCATCCTCCGTATTATGAGGTATTTTATAAACTAGGCCAGAGCAAAGGTTATTCAAGGGTCATTGACACACTGTTTAAAAAAACAGATACTTTGTATTAAATACTATTACTTTAAAAATATTTTAAAACTATGTTAATAAATAAATTTATTTATTTTTAATTATGTAGGTACATTTTATAAACCAACAAATTATTTTACAACAAGCTTTGCTGACAATAAATTAATACCTAACGTATGCTTATTCATCCACCAATATTATTATTTAAGATTAATAATAATTATTAGTTAATACATTATACTTTAGACGACATACCTCTCTCTCATATCTGTATATTTTTTTACAAAAAACGATCTAGTCTGGTTTCATGTATTGTGTGCAGTATTTATGCGATATTTGTATTTTATAAACTAGGTCAATGTCACGGTTATTGAAGGGACGTTGATAAAACCCTTAAAAGTAGTATCAAAACATTTTATAAAACAGCAACAATTATTTTAAAACATTAAGTTTTACCGGCAATAATTAGTAGGTAACGTATTAAAATCCACCTAACAATACTATTATTTAATAATAATAATTAGTTAATAGATCAGTAAAGAATTGTATTTTTACGTACTTTACATTACGTACTTTTTACAACACTCGAAAATGGTTTTAAGATCCATACTTCATCAGGATTGATAGAAAAGTATAATGACATGAGTCGCAATGTTATAAAAAGCATATTTAAAAGATTATTCATTGCAGTTTTTCTTTTGTATCTCCCTTACTTAACATTTAGACGTCGGAACTTGTCGTATCATTGGCAGTTTATTACGATCAAACTGAGGTGTATACATGCAAAAATTAGTTTAACATAGGTATTTACATTGAATTGGTGCTCTGTTATTTCTAGTGACTCGCATCGCCGAAATCTCATCACAATAAATTGGAAGCTGTAGTTTTGCATATCCAGACTATTGTTTTCTGCATTCACATTACCTCACTAAAATCCTCACTTTCACATTTCACGGCCTCACAATTATGTCAAACTATATCACTATTTTTGTTATAGCTTCTGCATTTGCGTGTTCTAGTACTTTTGATGCGATCAGATGAGATCTTGTGGCAACATTTTCTTCCAATGCACCTGTTATAACGTGTTATTAATACGTAGTACACACAAAGCTACGTATGTACTGAATTCATTATAAAATATCAGCTTCCGTCGCATCGCGCTGCGTGGAATACGACCCTGGGCCTGAAATGACCGGACAAGTTTCGAAATCTAACTGGCAACGCCGTAGACATGGTTCTGCAGTGAAACTCGGACGCTGTGCAGGGGCGGCGTGTATAGCAATTTGGGTGCAGTTTAAAAATTAATTATAACTCGGCTATTTATTTGATTTAAAACTAATTTCAGATTAGCAATCTAGGAACACGGACTACCCCCTCTAAACCGGACCCCCTTCAAAGTTACACCCTGTATATGGATTAAATGGGCTTCGGAAGGATTGCGTTGCTGTCATAATAAAACATTTTTGCTAAAGGTGGTTAAATTTTTTTTCATTTATTACTGCAATCCCACCTTCTCATTATAGCAGCTTCTACAATTTTTTACTCTACGAAAAATTTGTATTGAGACTCTAGTATAGTAAGCTTTCATTCCAGTTCTATACGGCAAATATTTATTTACACTTCAAATAAGTGACTAAGTGAAATAGTGATAAGTAACTTTTTAGTCACTACTAAATGATTTTGTTGCTATTACTATGTGCATGTGCATTTAGCTTTTTGACGTACTGAATCCGAATCTCAATCCGTTTAACTCAAACACTCTCAAAATTTTGAGTGAGCGCAAAAATATTCGGATTTTTTTTATCTGGCCTTGATTCTTATGTACTTATTTCGACACGCTGAATCTCAAGTCTATGGAGCTGGAAAACTCACAGATTTTACAATAATCTTGAAGTATAAGTGCAAAAGGCGAAAAATCGCAAAAATCACATTAGTAAGCGCGGAAAAATTCGGAAACGTTTTTTCTGCTCTCGATCAAAAGTATGTTTTTTTATGCGCTCAATAAAAATTTAGAGTCTGTTCAGCTTCATCACCACAAATTTTACGCAAATTGCAAAAAAGCTCAAAATAACAATCATATTAATGTGAGCAAGAATCGTTAGAAAAATGTGTTTTGTATTGGATCAAGTGTTCTTCTGTTATACAAGGTGTTTCAGTAAGATCTACTCTAAATACAGGATGTGATGGTACGTCAAAGAATAAAAATATTTTTGTCTTATGAACTATATGTCTATCTCCTCCTTATCGAAACGGTGCGAAATATTTGTATGAAATTTGGTATTTCGTAATTTTTAAGGACGCCATACCTGGTCAGGGTGGAGACCCTCTGAAGCTCCTATTATGAGAGGGGTCTCATATTAGAAACATACAACGGTAATATTATAAAATAAAACTTTTACCTGAAAACTTCGTTTCTGAAACACACAAAAAGGTTAAAAAAAGGCACGCCAAAAGAAGTTAAGGAGTTGAAGAAAATTGATTTAAGTGATAGTTCGAGTGATGAGAGTGACAAGGAAAAAGTTGTTTTTGTTGATGACAGTGATGGAGAGGGAAACTATGATGCAGAGTAGGTATCTCTTTTGCACAGGCCTGTATGAAGCAGACGAACATGGCGAACAGTGGGTTAAATGCACAGTTTGTTATAGATGGGCACATGAAGACTGTGGTCCAGAAGAAGAAGAGGAAGAAGCCTTTGTGTACCCAATGTGCATAAAGAAGCAGAGAAAATAATTTATTATGGCATTTTAAGATGTTAATTTAATAAAAATTATGTTATTTGATACATATTAGGAGCCGGTTTTTTTTTTCAGTTACTATTTGCGTTATATTACTAGTGTTTTTTCTCAAAATAAACACCCTGACCATTTCAAAAATTACATCGATATTTAATTTTAATAATAATAATAATAATAATAATAATAATAATAATAATAATAATAATAATAATAATAATAATAATAATAATAATAATAATAATAATAATAATAATAATAATAATAATAATAAGTGCAGAGTGCTCTCTACCCCTCATTCTCATCACGAGGATTAGCCCAGAAGTCGAAGACTTGTGCGGGAGAGGGGGCGGCATATTATTATTAAGCAGGCTGCATTTGCGCCCAGGAACGACTTACGTTGGTTGGCCCTAACCACCATTCAGTGCAGGAATGAGGGAAACCTGGAAAACCTGATTAATTAGGGAGGTAGTCAAATGTCAACCGGTATCAATCTCTCACATTGACCCTAGCCAACATTCTTCCATCCTACCATACCCGCAGAGAGGGTGCCAATCTCTCCACGAATATAGCTTATATACGGTCTACCGGATGCGGGGGTTGAACCCACAGCGATCTAGTCACCTCGATTCAAGTACTGACGCCTTAAACCGCGCGACCACTGACCGATCATATTAGGTAACCGCTTACCGCCCCTGGTAAACTAAAAAATCTAAATATATTTCAAGGGCACTATTTTAAGAGGTCCTTACTAGTGTCCATCGCATTGATTTTTTTATTAAATTATATTTATTCAAGAAAAACCGCTTTCCATCGGCGTCCTTCAGGGACACATCTCCGTAGGAAAAATTTTCTCTGTATATAACATCACATATTACGTTTATTTTTTTCAAATTATCTGCAGTGTATCACGTAGCTGCTCTTTGATGTTGGTACTACGCGTTTCGAATCTCGTTTAATTATTTTACTGTCCAAATTGAGACGTAATGGTTTCGTAAATGTCTGTACTTCTGATTTTCTATAAACAGTCACCTCTTTTAAATACATTATCGCACATTTTAGATTTAACGGTTGAAGAACATTATTTACAAAATTTTCAAATAAGCCATCATAATAACGGACATTTCGGAAAACATTTTTTATTCCCAAGTCAAATAATGTAACCATACCACTACAGCGAGCTATTTGATCTATTGTATCTGTCTCTGACAAGGTTAGATTCTTTTTTAAGAAGTTAATGCCCAATAAATCACGATAACATAGGGCTGTAGCAAGGGGGACATGGAATTACTTAAGGCACTTGACCTGTAGCAAGTAGGAGACTGCTAATAGAGGCCATCTGTGGTTGTTTCTTTAATTTACCGTACTTACTTTAACTACCTAAAAGGTTTAAATGAATAATAATATTATTATCTAATTTAGACTGCTAAATATGCATAATTGTTAGGGCGATATTCCAGATACAGCGTGTCCCACGATGAACAGACCCACTATTTATACTTTTAATTTTTCACAATCGACGCTTGTTTTAGTCGAGCTTTTAATATGCCTCACGCCTCTTCAAATAACTTTAATTTAGTACTTGATTATAATGGTTTACTTGCTACAAAAATGTTATTCAAAAAATGTGAAATAATAGACGAAATTAATATATTTATTTATTTTATATAAATCAAAATCTGTGAAATTCGCAAAAATTTCAACGAATTTCGCGTCATGAGGACAAGGCTTTAAAGTGTGGCGTTTGTCGCTAATAATCCATTTCGGTTTCGAAAACGTGTTCAACGTCCACAGAGGTCACTGGGGTATATTTAAAGTACAGTGCTTTCGAAGAGTAACGAATAAATTCATTATTTTTGAAATTGAGAAGTTTTCGAAAAAATCCCCAAGCACTTCGATTTTGTTTTAAAAAAAAGGCACTTTTTGACATACGACTCACATTTGTGACGTAATCGTTGTTCGAGATATGACGTCATCGACAATTTTTTGAAATAGCAATTTTGACCATGCCATTTGAAAGAGCGTATCATTCTACATACGCATGTAGAAAATCGTCAAAAATCATGGTTGCCTGACAGTAGCCTTAGCCACCGAGAATGTTTTTTATTGCAGTGCGTTTGAAGTGTTTATTGAGTAGTAACTTTGTCATTTTATAAAAAAATGGTTAAATTAACTGAACGAGAACGAATTGAAATTCTTTGCATAATCGAATTTGGAGACAGGATGAAGTAGTTGAATTGTTCAATGAAACTCATCCTGATCGACATCCCATTAGCCAAAGCATGATAAGCAATATTGAGTCTAAATACCGTAACTTTGGACATGTTCGTGATCTTCCTAAATCTGGGCGACCGTCAAAATCAGTAGATGATGAGCTTAATGTTTTGTTGGCAATACAAGAAAATCATCACTCAACACTTAACCAATTGGCTTCTGATTTCAATATGGCAGCGTCCACAGTTCACAAAATTATGAAAAAAGTATCATCCTTATAAGGTATGCCTTGTTCATGAGCTATCTGAAGACGACTTTGATCGGCAAAATTAATTCTGCGAGCAAATGTAAGAGCTATGCAATAATGATAATAATTTCGTAAAAAAACGTATTTTTTCTGACAAGGCTACCTTTGTTTTGAATGGCCATGTCAATAGGCAAAACTGCCGTTATTGGGCTACCGAGAATCCCCGATGAATGATTCACATTCACATTCAAAGTCCTCAGAAAGTAAATGTGTGGTGCGGCATAGTCGACGGAATAATTCTGGATCCCTATTTCTTTGACGTCATCCTAACTGGTGCAAGATATTTGGATTTTCTTTGAGACGACCTACCACATTCCTGAACTAATAACTTTATATCCAGATATAGAGAGACATGATCTTCCAAGAAATGATATTTTCTTTCAACAAGATGGTGCACCTCCCCATTATGCAACACCTGTATGTGCTTATTTAGATGAGCTGTTCCCGAATCGTTGGATAGGGAGAAGGGGACCGATTGAGTGGCCAGCCAGATCGCCTGATTTGACACCCCTACATTATTTCTTGTGGGGATACTTAAAAAGCAAAGTATACGTTACTAGACCGGTTAATTTAGAAGATTTAAAAGCAAGAATTCGTCACGAGATACATCGTATACCTCCTGAAGTTATTGATAATATCCAAAAAGAATTTATTAATCGTCTTGGCTACTGTCAGACAGCCAACGGTGCACAATTTGAACATTTAATTTAGTTGATTTCTTACATAATCGTTATCATTTTCAGTATTGTGAAAATTAAATTTTAAAATCTTCAAACATTATTTTCTTGAAATTTTTATTATGTAACACCATAATTTTTCATGATGTGTATGTAGAATGACACGCTCTTTCAAATGGTATGGTCAATATTGGGGTTTGCTATTTAAAAAAATTGTCGATGACGTCATATCTCGAACAACGATGTCACAAATATAGGTCGTATACTCGGTCGTATATCAAAAACTGCCTCTTTTAAAAACAAAA
Organism: Monochamus saltuarius; assembly: GCA_025584915.1. Taxonomy (NCBI): domain Eukaryota; kingdom Metazoa; phylum Arthropoda; class Insecta; order Coleoptera; family Cerambycidae; genus Monochamus; species Monochamus saltuarius. The sequence goes on along the minus strand of CM046724.1, from coordinate 20,421,781 downwards.
TCGACGTGCCAGGGGATTTTTTCGAAAATAATTAATTTATTCGTTACTTTTCGAAAGCACTGTATATATAATTTTTCATGGATGGCACATTTAGGGTGGGTTCAGAAAAATCTACTTCTTTGCCATTAAAAAGATCTACTATACGATTGTTCTGCAAAACGGTGTTATTTTTTTCTTCACACTTTCAGCACTAAGTCCTTATAACTGGGAAATAAAACTGGGGCAAATAAAAAAATAATTTACTGCCTTATTTATTGAATATCCTGATGTTGTTACAGTTACTTCAAGACGGCGTATAACTGAAGGTATTCGTGAATAATTAAAATGTATATATGCTAAATTTTCGCGAATTCTAGGATCGTTAAATATCCGTTAATAAAAACCATATGAAATAATTTCCCAATTTGTTTTAATATGGGTGTGATTTTATCGGTCACCAGTTTAATATAGTTTCCATTACCAAATAATTAGATGTATTCTCAGAATGATAGATCTGTCACCAATTTGTTAACACCAACCTATTTCAAACCAATTATCTATAAATTTATGTACAATCACCCGAAAACGTAATTTGTCATCAAATACTTAGATTTGTTATCAAAATGATAGATCTGTCACCAATTATTTGTTAACACTAAACTATTCCAAAACGATTGTCTATAACTATAACTTATGTACAATCACCCTAAAACGTAATTAACCTAACCTAACCCAACCTAACCTAACCTGACCATTATTCGTTTATTTTGGATAAAAATGGTATAAATTTGGATACATGCATTTAGTGACATTTATGTTAATCTGATATAAAAAATAATTTCTGGGATTGAATTTCATAATCAGAGGATTTCATTTGGTGACAAATATTTATTTTGGTGATAAATAAAATTATCCCCTTTTAATATAAAGTATATTTAAATAAAGTGCGGGCTTTACACATTAATGTAAAAATACTAATTCCATACTTATAAGAATTTTCATAATACCGTACATTTACATTTTTCAGATAAAATTACAATTATATTTTTTCTAAATATACAGTAATAACGTAAAATACGGTTTTACTATAAAAAAATGCATATTCATAAGTAATAATTTTCTATTACATTCTGGTGTGTTCATTTACACTATTATTGACCTAGGCAATAAATAATCAACAGTCCACCGTGTAATATTGCTAATAATTTTTATCAGTGTGACAGCAAATGGACTAATTTTATAAAAAAAATATTTTTCTATCGCCTTACAGAAAATTAAGTTGCCGTGATTTAGATTTAATCGTATTTTTCAAATAGAACCACTCTGATATGAATTTCACCAATTGATCAACATTTTCAGATTATCTTGAAGGTTATCAGCACGACTTATAATTATAGAAAATGATATAAGGTCATATGTATAAAGAAAATAGCGAACGTTCATGTCGCTAAAGATTATAAAAGAGGACCCGGTGCCGAACCTTGTGGAACAGCTGAAGTTGGAAAGGAGAAATCAGCTACTAAATTAGTTAAATTGATAGATTTATGTTAATTTGAATTACCTTTTCTTGGAAAACTCTATTATCAGGTGCTTCTAGCTAGTAGTTAAAAGATAGATTGCGAGAAAAATTGACTGTAAGAAGTACATCATTTTGTAAGGTTAAAGGAAGACATAACAAAAATAAATACAAAATGTTATTTCTTAACAGTTCGATTATTTTTTTTACAAATTGCTTTCAGTAAAATTAAATTACAGGAAATATTTGCTGAAGAGAAAATAGTATGTTGAAAATATTCAAACATGAAAACGAAGTTATCTTGTACTGCCTCTTGTTAGTATTCTATATAGAGCCTTTATCTTTATGCAATCAATTGAACTCTGTATTTTCAGAATGAATGGGAAAGTCAAAACGAACGCTGATTTAATTCCGGCTTGTGTCAATGTTTGTCAACGCCTTCTTTGCTCTTTATATTTAATAAACCTTTAGGGTTTGGTAAAATTGGCTTTGGTAAATTTATTAAAACTAGAAGCGTATAATATGGAAATACTAAAAATAAAATATATTCTTTGATCTTTAGATAAATGATCTTGTTGACATGTAAATTTAAAAACTACAAGTTTATTTCGTGTATTGGCGAGGAAGAAATATTAGTACATATATATATAGTTGCTTCTATCTTTTTATAATTAATTGCGTGTTATTTTATATTTGCTAGAAATAAACTTTTAAATAGTATTTACTTAACAAACAAAGCTAAAATATCATTACTTTGTTTTTTGTACATAATTCTCGATAAGATTTTTAATAAACCCAGATTATTTTTGTAATTATGCATATTACTCTGATGCCATCTTAAATTTTTCGTATTAATTATTTTGAAAATGACTTTTCCAACATCCCAAACTTAATTTTTTCGAAGGTTTTCGGAAGCCCCGGAATGCATTTGAAATGGATACCTACTATTATAGAACTTCTTTCTCTGATTTTTGACTTTTTGGAACCTTATTGATTGGCTTGTAAAACTATGCGACAATACAAAGAATTTCTTCCAATGCAAAAAAGAACGTATAAGTGTGATGTGGGAATAGCAAACATCAATGCTGATTTATGAATTCTCAATTCCCAAAGAGATATATCAACCGCACCGCGGCAAAAATAGTTCTATGGAAGTTTAACCAATTTGAGAAAGAACACAATTGCAATAAATAATGCAATATTTATAAACACAATAGTTAATAAATTATTACAATACCTTTGTTATCCATTTATTCATGTATCTTCAGAATTGTTTTAGAAAAGGTACGTTTAGTGTATTAAAAAAATGAAAAATGTAATTGATTCCTCGATATCTACAGCGAAGATTATACAGAGTGTTTCATTGGACAATGTACATACGTCAATAGTGAATACAGAGCGCCTAGAAAGCCTCAAAAAATCTGTTGTTGAAGGGTCTAACCATTGTCAATAGCAAGATACAGGACATTTTACCGATTTTGGCTATTTATTTAATTTGCCATAAAAGACCAACCACTATGTACAATCAAGTGATTTCTGGTAGGCACTAGGCATACTCTTCTTACTTTGCTCAATCTACTAAGCTCATAAGCGAAACAGAAATACAGGTCTGGTGGCACAATTTTTTTAAATTTTATTTATTTGCAAAAATAACATCCTGTATATAGAATAGAAATATGAAAATCTGTTCAGACATTTGAGTAGTGCAGGAATAGTAGAGTATGGTGAATTTAATTCTTCCGGTTTGTTTGTTCGACTAAAGCATCTGTTTAATCTAATCCTTTCCGCCTCTACATCTCCCACTTTGTGGAAAACCGCACGCATATCTCCAATTTTAAAGAATGTAAATCCGAGTTTATTAGCAAACTACAGCGATCTCTATTTTTATTTACAATGCTATTAGTTCTATGATTTTGCCGGACCAGCATGGTTTCATGTAGAAAAGATCCTGCATCTCAAATCTTACTTGTTTAACTTAATATGTTGCTGAAGGTCTGGATGATCAGAGGCAAGTTGACGTTATATATTTTGACTTTCAAAACGCCTTTGATCAAATTGATCATTCTCTTCTTTTGAACAGAGTCATTACCTACGGATTTTCCCCGCAGCTCTACAATGTAATGAAGTCCTATTTACTGCGAAGGAAACAATATGTTAAATGTGAAAGTTTTGCAACGCCACAATTTGTTCCTACATCGGGTGTCTCACAGGGATCCAATTTAGGTCTTTTGCTCTTTCTATTGTTTATTAATAGCTTACTGGATGAAGTCAAAACTAATAAACTTGTATATGTAGATGATATGGAACTGTTTGAAACTATCAACACTGTCAATGATTGTTTATTGTTACAATATGATTTAATCGCTATAAATAATTGGTGCCTTAGGAATAAATTAAATTTAAATATATCCAAATGTTTTGTCTTATCTTTTAACAGGACCAATTTATTTTTATTACCAAATAAATGACACTGTCATAAAGATACACTGAATTTTAGACATTTAGGAATACTCTTTGATGAGAAGCTTTTAACCTGCATGTTCAACAAATAATTGCATCTGCAAGTAAAACGTGAGGCTTTATTTTACGGAATTGCAGCAACTTTCTCAATACAACTGTTTTTCAAATTCTTTATTTTGCTTTAGTCAGGTTAAAATTAGAGTACGGGGCTGTAATCTGGAATCCTCTAGCTCGGGGCCATGCATTCAGTCTTGAGGGCGTTCAAAGAAAATTTTTAAAGTACTTGGCTTTTCGGACTGACGGAGTTTATCCTGATAGAGAAACGGATCAGCAATAATTACAACTTGACGGATTTCGATGTATTTTGTTAGCCAACAGAAGGAAAATGTTATCAGTTTTCTTTTTATATAAGTTGTTGCATAACGGTATTGATTGTAAAACTATGTTGTACAAAATAAACTTTTTGGTTCCAAGATTTCATTCGAGACGCAAGTCTACATTTTACTGTGGAAGACCTACGACGAATACTCTTAGTAGATCTCCAGTTCATTCAACTGTATTGCTGATATCTGCGATATTAATCATGATACCTTAAATTCTATAACCTCTAAGCTATTTGTTGCTACTTAATCAGTCTATTTTTGTTTTGTTTTTTTCTCTTTTTTATCTATACATTTATGTATGGATTTTTAAAAGCGTACGTATGAAAATTTATGTATATTTAATCTAAGTATTTCTTGTAATTGGGTGTAAACCTGTTAGAAATTTATAAATCTATCTGTCTACATACCATTGGTTTCTTTAACTTAACTATGCGTCTCAAACATTTGCAAACTCTTTACAATGCCCTTGTATTTGCCGCTAAATTCCATCTTGATTATCCCAAGTAAAACATTTGAAACAGTTAATAAAATATCTGCGGAACCGAGTACAGAATATTATCCTCTTTATGATCCATGATCAAAAGACTAATTTATTTTTATCTGTTTAACGACCGCACGGTCATTGGTCACATTACGTCCATCAGTACCCCCAAATTTCTTCAAAGCATTGTTTAAGAGACAGCGAATTGTTATTTAACGGAACCGATAGAAACTTGAAGTCAATAATCTACGTCATTCGAACATATAGAAAAAAAATTGGCAGTGACATATATACCTGAAATACGTCCATTGAAAATAACATAGTTACAATAAGTATAATTTGTTATATTATTAAATATACGTATTGTTATTTTAAACACTACTGTAATTTAAATAATAAAATATTTCATGGGACATACTAAAAGGGTAAGTGTAATAAATAGTCAATAATTGGTAATTATTGTCCCCGAGGTGTCATCTTACAGATTGGATTATATGCAATCAAAATGGTTAAAACATGCGCGTGTATATATGCATGTACAGCGTGTCCGAAATAAAACTGCCATAAATATTCAATCAAAAGGCTTCTATGTCCAAAAGCAGCAAAAGCTCTTATAAAATGTCTACAATTAATAATTTTTCTAGAAAAGTAAAACTAGCAAAGCAAAATTATATTACGAAATTGCAAACTAAGATTAAGCAAAAACCCTTGTTTAATTTGTTTGCAATCTATTCTTTGCATGAATATTAATAAAGAACATTGCAACTCAAATCAATCTCAAATTAGTTGTGCATCGTACTTGCTGTGTTTGTACCTAGCGTTTGCTCGATGTTTGTCAGAGTACATAAGCAAATGTGGAACGTCTTATTAACGATGCCATGATAATTTACAATAAAATTCTCTGATTACGAAAAGTATGGTAAACGTTTTCCACAACTAACAGAAATGATTATGAACAATTATTATGACCACAGCGTTATAACTATGTCAAACTTTATTTTGTGTTATGAGAAAAGTTCTAAGACAACCATTCGCGGTAAGTATGTTTAGGAGTACTTGTTGTTATTATGTAGAAACACTTATTATGGACAGGTATGTGACTTTGTCACATATCCAACATTTGTTTACTGTCATAACTCTATACCGTTGGTCAGAGAAAAAAATTGTTAAATCCGTTATGTCCTTTTGGTGCAATTTATCATACATTTCTTAAAATTTAGATATATGCAACAACACAGAAATAAGCAGTACTAAAACAACTAATTTATTACTTTTCTATTGAATAAATTATAGATTTTTTTTAATTAAGGTTTTGGTTATTGGACAAATATTATTATAAATGAGTAAAACTTGTATAAATTTTATTAAATCAGCAGTAGCACACTGGTTATAATGTAACCGTCTCGTATGACTAAGGATGTTTATTACTAAAAACATTTGTAACCTGGATTTTTCAATTAACTATACTTTGTAATTTTGCCATTACAGCCTTTCCTTGCTTACTTGCTATTACTACCTTGTACTTGCTTACATAGAAATTTCAGTACAATATCTGTATAAAGGTTATGGTAAATTTATAAATGTTTTTCTCTAGTTATAAATATACTTTCGGCTACACTATAAATCAACCATTTTAGAATTTTGCTCACATTTTTCGAAACGTTGTGTATCATGCAACTTGTGAAACCCTTTTAGATCCTTCTATGCGTAAAATATTACTGAACGAATTCAGGTGCCCCGTCTGGTCACAAGTTCAAATAGTAGTCTTTATGATATTTTGTTCACATTATGGCTATTAATTTAGTGACTATCAGAAAAGCTGAAGCAGATGATGCTCTAATAACATGTTACACGAATCAAATTTTCGTACAGGTTAAGAATTTGTTAAACTTCCTGAATATACTCGCGACAAGAATTCAGACGACTTACGTCATACGAACAAATGAATAATTCATTATATTTTTATCAAAATATTTAAGAAACTGCAACTGATAGTAATAAAACTATATACTACACTAAAAGTTTGCATTATACAGGGTGTCCGGAAAAGACGTGTACAACGGAAGACCACAGACTCCTGGGTTCAAAATAAGCCGATTTAGCCCAATTTACTTATTTCCAAAATTGCTTCGTTTAGCCGCTAGAGAGCGCCAAAGTTTGCGAAAAATTTTTGTTTATTCCGAATATCTCGAAAACGACTTGATCGATTTTAACCATTTTTAGGCCACGCAGTTATAAGTCTAACTGACACTTATTGACCTTATTTAGAATCTTTTTCAGTCATTAGAAATATAAGAAAATGATGTATCATGCAAATATAAGCACATATTTTTTAACCTCCTGTACAATTTCTCTCAGTTTTTTTGTTAGTAGCTGACTTTATTTAGAAACTTTTTTATACTTTCAGAATTTTGAATAGATGAGTAGTTTAGGCAGAAAAATATTTTTCGTATGTCAACAATATCAGCATTCGTTCTGCAACAATGAAGTACCAGAAGTTGGCTCTGTTATTTTAAGTGTCAGTTGTGTGTCAAATCTAATCAGCTACTGAAATTAGTCTCTCGGTGTATTCTTCTTGCTCAATTACTTAGTTACTTTAGATCTTACTTTATTTGTTGTCGTTATTGTTGTGTTTGTTTATTTTTCTCATTTTTCATTATTTCATCATGGATACGTATACATATTCCGAACAAGTAGATATGCTTTTGGTTTATGGATTTTGTCAAGGTAACGGCCGCAAAAGTGTTAGGGTCTACATGGACAGATTCCTCATCGACGAGTGCCAAATCATCAAACTTTTGCCAACATCGAAAGGCGACTTCGCGAATTTGGTTCCTTCCACCAAATGAATGCGGCTCAAGGGCGTCAACGTACTACGAAAACTATAGAGGTGGAGGAACAAATCCTAGATAAGATAGAAGAGAACCCAAAAATTAGTGCAAGACGCATTGGACATGAAATAGGGATACCAAAACCATAGTTCATGATGTTTTGAAGGAGCAATTACTACATCCGTACCACATTCAATCGGTACATGAATTGCTACCCATTGACCCTGAAAACGTTTAGCATTTTGTAATTTTATACAAGATCAAAGAGCCCATGATATTGTCACGGATTTCCCAATCCGTCTTTTTTCTTTCTTCCAGAAAAACAATCCGTTAATTAATTACTTTTATTAACTGCACACTACTAATTACAGCTCAACTAAACGCTTATTTAATTAATCGCTATCTAAATCGTCTTGATCTCTCTAACTAAACACTTCACTTCAACACTGTAATACAAGACTTATACAAGACTAACTAACTCGGCCGTTTATTCTTCTTTTATAGACCTAACGAATGTTCCAGGTATATTCCAGTATCTCTAGATCCCTTTCTCGTACGACTGGAACGCTTCTCGTCGATTCCCGATTTTTCCAGGCCGATCTCGATCAGCGGCATGTTGTTTGTTTACCAGAATCGCGTAGGGGCGATCGGGGCAATCTCAGGCAATTCGCGGTGCCACAGTCGTCGGTTTGGGAGTGAGTGGGGCAAATTCCGTGACAATGCCCCCTCCTTAGGACCGATCGTCACGATCGGATACACCTCTATACGGGGACAGACGCTCCAGATGGACGACCTTCATCTTACTCCTGGGAGTACTCTGTATCCGGTATACGACATCATTGATTCTTTGACTGACGGGGTAGGGGCCCTCCCAACGGTTCTGTAGTTTAGGCGATTGTCCTTTCTTCCGCGTGGGGTTGTACAGCCACACCAGGTCACCTTGTTGGAATCCGACTGTATTGGCCCGGATGTCATATCGAGTCTTCATGCGATCGCTCTCTAGTCGCATTCGAGATCTGACTTGGTCGTGTACGGCTGCTAGTCTTCGTTCTAGCTCATGGGTATAAGTGTCTGGCTCTGTGGGCTGTTCCGCAGGACGACCAAATACCAAATCTGCTGGAAGGCGAAGCTCTCTTCCAAAGATGATCCTTGCGGGAGTCTTCCCAGTGGTTTCATGGACAGCTGAGCGGTAAGCTAACAGGAAGAGTGGAATGAGCTTGTCCCAGTCTGTTTGGTTCTCGTTCACAAACATCCTCAGATTGGTTTCTAGTGTGGCGTTGAAGCGTTCCACCATACCATCTGACTGGGGATGCAGTGGGGTGGTCCTGGTTTTCGGATTCCCATAAGCTCGCAGACCTTTCGGAACACACCTGATTCGAAATTTCTGCCCTGATCTGAATGTAGTTCCATGGGCACACCAAATCTGCAGAACAGGTTGTTGACTAGCGCTTCTGCTACGGTTGTGGTCTCTTGATTGGGAAGGGGTATACTTCCGGCCATTTACTGAAGTAGTCCATGGCTACTAGCAGATATCGGTTCCCACTTTGGGTTTTCGGAAATGGGCCAGCGATATCAATGGCAATCCTCTCGAACGGTGCTCCTACGATGTACTGGCGCATTTTGCCTCTGGAACGGGTCTTCGGTCCCTTGCTGGCTGCACATATGTCACATTTTCGGCACCAATCTTCTACATCCGTCCTACAACTCAACCAGTAGAACCGCTCCCTAACCTTCTGTAGAGTCCTATTGATACCAAAATGTCCACCCCAGTACCTCCATGTACTTCAGCAGTTCCTTGATCCGGGACCTCGGGAGTAGTACTTGCTTCTTCACCTCCGTTTCGTCATTGTTCTCCAATGCTCTCTTTAGAACTCCGTCTTCCAACACCAGGGAATTCCATTGAGCCCAATAGCTCTTTAATGCTGGGCTTTTACTACTGACTTCAGCCCAAGAGGGTCGGTTGTTGGCTTCTTTCCAGTCTAGTAACGGCTTGATGTCACAGTCAGCTTGCTGGTCTTCAAGAATCGCCGCTGAACTCCATCTGTCTTCAGGTTGGGCTACTACTATCTTGCAAGGAACAAATGATATGTCCTCTTTTCTTTCGAGACTACCACAGTGTTTGTTGCTGGTCGGACAAAGTCTAGAAAGAGCATCTGTGTTTCCATGTTCCTTGCCTGCCTGGGAGTCGCGCCATTGCCGATCCGCGACTGGCGCCCTACACTGTCCCTTTAGGTGGCTGCCTCAAATTCCAGTGCATGCGAAAGAGCGTCATTCAACGTTTTAGGTCTAGCGAGCCGTAATGCCTGCTGTGTTTCGCAATCTCTTAGGCCGTCGATAAACACTTGGATGGAGAGCTGGTCTACAAATTCGGACGGAGCTGTTGGATATGCCAAGCGAACCAGTCGAGCAACGTCTGTCTCAAAATGTTGTAAATTCTCTCCACTCTGCTGGTGACGATTTTTTAATTGTGCCTGGTACACTTGCTGCAGGTGCTTATCCCCATATCTCATTTCCATATGCTGTTTCAGAAGGTCATAGTTACTCTGCTGCCCAGCAGGAACTCCTTGTAAGACGTCAAGAGCTTCCCCTCGTAAAGCAACTATCAGAGCTGTAGCCTTCTCATAGTCAGACCATTCGTTTGCCGCAGCTGCTGCTTCGAACTGACGCAGATAGACATTCCAGGAGACCTTGCCGTCAAATTCAGGAGGCTTCGTTTTCTGAGTTCGGATAACAGGTCCTTCTGATTTGATCACGCCCTCCTTTGTTACCTTGTCTAATTTATGTCTAAGCTCTTCGCAGGTTTCTTTGACCAAGTTTATTTCTTCGTCTATTACCTTTTTGTGCTAACAATTCTTCATTCATTTCTTTTCTTTGTTCTAACAGTTTCTCTTCTACTGTATTTTCTAATTTTTCTAACTTCACCTGCATTTCGTTTGTCTGAGTTCTCATTTCCTGTTGTATTATCTGCATCTGTTCTTTCATTTTATACCCTTGTTCTTCTAATTTATTTTCTAATTTCTCCTGCATCGCTTGTCCCTGTTCTTCTAATTTCTTTTCTAATCTCTCCTGCATCGTTTGAGACTGATCTTCGATTTTATGCCCTTGTTCTTCAAATTTCTCCTGCATTGTCTTTGTCTGGTCTTCCATTTTATGTCCCTGTTCCTCTAATTTCTCTTGCATCGTCCGTCCCTGTTCTTGCATCGTCTTCGCCTGGTCTTCCATTTTATTTTGCATTGCTTGCATCATTTCTAACAGTTTTGCCAGTTGTGCATCCATGTTGACTTGGCCTCTAGTTACAGGCATTCACTTTATTTTCTTTAGAATGTTCTAGAATGTCCAGGAATGTATTTCTAGATATCACCGTTGCCTTCCTTACAATGAAACGAGTGCAGTGATATGCCACACTTGGGTCTTTGTCTCACTTTGGTATAAAGTTCTAGAATGTTCGAGATTGTCCTTCGCGAATAACACCGTTCACTTCCTTAAGTCACGACGAGTGCAGTGATATGTCGCACTTGGGTCTTTGTCTCACTTCGGTATAAAGTTCTAGAATGTTCGAGAATGTCCTTTGCAAATAGCACCGTTCACTTCCTTAAGTCACGACGAGTGCGGCGATATGTCACACTTGGGTCTTTGTTTTACTCCCGTACAAAGTTCTAGAATGTTCGAGAATGTCTTTCGCAAATACCACCGTTCACTTCCTTGAGTCACGACGAGTGCAGTGATATGTCACACTTGGGTCTTTGTCGCACTCCCGTACAAAGTTCTAGAATGTTCGAGATTGTCCTTCGAGAATACCACCGTTCACTTCCTTGAGTCACGACGAGTGCGGTGATATATCACACTTGGGTATTTGTCTCACTCCTGTACAAAGTTCTAGAATGTTCGAGATTGTCCTTCGCGAATACCACCGTTCACTTCCTTTCGACAAGACGAGTGCGGTGATATATCACACTTGGGTCTTTATTCCACCCACGTACAGGGTTCCAGAAAGTTCTTCAAACTTCCACTTAAATCCCACTTTCGCACAGGGTTCCAGAAAGCTCCTCAAACTTCCAGTTAAATCCCACTTTGTGCACAGGGTTCCAGAAAGCTCCTCAAACTTCCAGTTAAATCCACTTCCGACACCAATTGTCACGGATTTCCCAATCCGTCTTTTTCTCTTACTGACACAAAAAACAATCCGTTAATTAATTACTTCTTTATTAACTACTGCACACTACTAATTACAGGTCAACTAAACACTTATTTAATTAATCGCTATCTAAATCGCTTTGATCTCTCTAACTAAACACTTCACTTCAACACTGTAATACAAGACTTATACAAGACTAACTAACTCGGCCGTTTATTCTTCTTTTATAGACCCAACGAATGTTCCAGGTATATTCCAGTATCTCTAGATCCCTTTTCTCGTACGACTGGAACGCTTCTCGTCGATTCCCGATTTTTCCAGGCCGATCTCGATCAGCGGCATGTTGTTTGTTTACCAGAATCGCGTAGGGGCGATCGGGGCAATCTCAGGCAATTCGCGGTGCCACAGTCGTCGGTTTGGGAGTGAGTGGGGCAAATTCCGTGACAATATCAACTTCAGCAAAAACATTTTATTTACAGATGAAGCATGTTTCACTAGGTCAGGCATCATTAATAACCACAACAAACACGTTTATGCTGATGAAAATCCACACTGTACTGAAATAAGACATTTTCAATAAGAATTCAGAGTAAACGTGTGGGCGGGAATTATCGACAACTTTATTATTGGCCCGGTTGTGCTTCCACATCGATTGAATGGGGTCAACTATTTAAATTTTCTACAGCAAGTATTACCTAATTTGTTGGACGATTTGCCGTTATTACTTCGTCGTAACATGTGGTTTATGCACGATGGTGCACCCCCTCATTTTACAATACCCGTTCGTCAATATTTACATAATCTGTATCCTAACAGGTGGATCGGAAGAGGAAACGATGCTCCTATAAAATGGCCACCTCGAGCACCAGACTTAACCCCTTGCGATTTTTTTGTGGGGTGCAGTAAAACTAAAGTATATGCCTCTGCAGTTAATAATGAAGAGGAATTGTTTAGGCGAATCCAAGACGCAGTTAATATTTTACGAGGTAATGCAGGAATCATGGAGAGGCTGCACTACAACTTCGTAAAACGGATTACTTGTTGCATAAGAGAAAACGGTGGTCACTTTGAGCATTTATTGTAAAGTGATCATAACTCTTTTTTGTTATATTTTATTATCTTGTATTTATTAAATAAAATATAAATGAGAGTTTTGGAATTTTCGTTATTTGTTGCAGAACGAATGCTGATATTGTTGACATATGAAAATATTTTTTCTGCCTAAACTACTCATCTATTCAAAATTCTGTGAGTATAAAAAGTTTCTAAATAAAGTCAGCTACTAACAAAAAAACTGAGAGTAATTGTACTGGAGGTTAAAAAAATATGTGCTTATATTTGCATGATACATGATTTTTCTTACATTTCTAATAACTGCAAAAGATTCTAAATAACGTCAAAAAGTGTCGGTTAGACTTATAACTGCGTAGCCCAAAAATGGTTAAAATCGATCAAGTCGTTTTCGAGATATTCGGAATAAACAAAAATTTTCTCAAACTTTGGCGCTCTCTAGCGGCTAAACGAAGCAATTTTGGAAATAAGTAAATTGGGCTAAATCGGCTTAATTTGAACCCAGGAGTCTGTGGTCTTCCGTTGTACACGTCTTTTCCGGACACCCTGTATATTGCACTAAACTGCAAAAAATTGTTGTTTTTGACGCGACCAAATATCGAAAATTGCGTTGACAATAAAAACAATTGCCTAATGTCAACTATGACGTAAGACGTCTGAATTCTTGACGCGAGTATAGAATGGATAACAGCAAAGTTGTTTGTATTTCAAGTTCCTTTACATTTTTTAGATTCTTCTTTAAGTACATTTTCCAATCGTAAATTTCTGCCGAACAGTATTTAGTATGACTTTCAATACTACTTACCCTTACTCTGTTCACAAAGTTAATGGTCAATAATTTATCGGAAGGGATTCCCTTATCCTTTTGTTTATATCTTTCAGTTTTTGCCCAATTTAATGGTGAATCAGAAAAAGAATCTAAGACAATACTTTGGTAAGATAAATTTACTTATTCTCATTTAATTTTTCTTCAAACATGCAACGGAAAGTAATTAAAAAAGCGGAAGAATTTTTTTTTTATTTTAGGTTAGAAGGTTATTACAACGACCCGATCTAATAAATAAGGGATTGTTCAACGTTACCTTAATTATGCATAAATATGGTCAAGCACTATCCTTATTACTGCGGTCTTAATGAAACAGCACATGCTTAGATGTGAATATAAGGGAAACCTAAATACTGCTTAACCCTATGAGACTCTAAAATGTAAAGTAACTTATTTCGGGCGTAGATTTTCTGTATGTATTTGGTTCATTATTTGAGGCTACCATTTTATGGTATGCTAAAAGCATTGTGTCACGTGTAAATCAAATCATGAAAACATCTTGCCCACTTTATGTGGAGAATGTTCAAGAGTGAAATAAAAACTAATATCAGTTAGGTCCTTTGAATGTGGACTAATGGTTATTTGATTATCGTTGCCGATTTGCTCAAACCCAAATTGTTTTACAGAAATGGCAATCCCTGTAAAAAGTTACACATTATTAAAACGGAGAAAGAAGCTTAGAACTGTACAGTTACCGGATGTGGTACTCAAAATCAAATTAAACAAAAAAAAAACCTTTTGACTTCTTCAAAACTGCTAGTGCAAATTGGGTCGCCGATCCAGAGATTACATGATTACAACCAATTTTAGCAAATAATGGTAATGAATAGGATCATAATGAAAATCGTGATATATGTGAGCTGTAAATTTGTTCCATAGAAACAAAATAAATGCAGTCTAAGGTAGATTTTTATATTGAGGCATTATAAATATGCGATTTTTTGTTTCATATTTGATTAAATTTATTTCTCGATCAATAGGATCATTTGGTCAAACCCCAAATTGCACTATGTGCCTAATTTTTTTAAATTGTTTATGACGAATGGTCAGACCAGAAAAGTCTGATAAGTAGTTCTCGAAATATACGAGGTTAAATTAGAAATAGGAGGTAGTGACGTCACACAACGGTTTACGCGAGCTCGTGTTCTCAAATTATTTTAAAAGATTTAGAGGCGTCAGAAATTTTTTTTCAGATTGCACAAAAATTACAAAATCATTCAGAAAATGTAATAAAAAAAATGCCAAATTATCCCATTCATCCACACATCATTTTTTATATTTTTGAAAATTTCAAGAAAACTAAAAAAATACAAATATTTTACGCTACACGAGTTTTAAAAATGAATTAATGATAAAGATGGAAAGGACCCTTTTATGATGTTTTATTGAGGTGAAATGTAGATATAAAAAGAAAGGATCCAAGCAAATTCCAGTTCCTGAAGTTACACTCGAAAGGCCTTAATTTCCCACGACTACATCTGTGATATATCGATGTGGGGACGTTTTGACACTCATTCACTCCCACTACACGCTGGTCATATAGCACAGGGAGCATCTTCTGGAAGTTGAAATTCTTTATAAAATGATCGACCATTAGGAGGCGGTTTCTACGACGCAGTTCTAATGGAACGAAAAAGGATTTTCATCTGAGCAGTTACGTTAAAAATTTATTCAGGTGTATACAGCTCACGCTGAAATTTATATACAGTTTGTAGCAGATATTTTAGAATTGGTGTTTTCAGATAGTTATTAATAAATATGTAGATTTATATTTTAAAAACTCCTATGAGGGTTTTATGTATTCCTTCATACCTTGTCACTAACACCTCTGTCGGTGAGAAGAGAAAGGATATATTTTTTTAAAAGTTGCATTTTTTGAAGGCCATTTAGGTAAACTCTACTTTGTAGAATATTTATCTGTTTTGTTAGGTTAAGTATTGAATTTTGTTGTTGTCAAGAACCACTAGATTTTATATTTAAATTATTATATTTTTTAAATGTTAATGGTTATTCTTCGTATAAAGTTGTATTGCTATATATTGACGTATTCGCATTCTGCAACTGTTACTGTCAAGATCCAATATGGCGTTCATAAGAAAAAAAACAAATGGATGTTACATAATTGAACCTAGAGGTCGTAGAAATGTTCTTTTCATGAAAATCGATTTCTAATATATTCTTTTCACCCTGTACCATGTTTCACTTCTTCCTGTTGAGAGATAATGTTGCTAGATGGCATTTTCTAACATCGCTATTTTTAATTTTTCACAATATTTTGGCAACGGTAGCATATATATATCTTGGATTGTTTGGTTTATCTGAATGGCCATAAAAAGGTGCAACTTTTTTCAAATTTGGACCACCCGGTATGTTTTATGGTTTCTGAGATACGAATGGTGAGCCATGAAAAACGGACCACCCTATATATCTACACTTAGTATCATTAGAAAAAAATTGTATTACCACCCTGTATTATATTAAAATATTGACAATGATGACAGTTTAAAACCTAGGGTTTAATTTCAAATTAAAATTTAATTTTAACCTATTTTCGTATCTGTTAACATTTGAATTTTTCCTTTTTATTTGACTGGTCTTGTTAAAACAAAACAAAATTAGTACAGGTTGATTCAAGGCGATAGACCGTTAGAAGATTTATTGGTTGTAGTAGTTACTTTTTCTGAAAATGTGTCTCCCTGTATTTTTTAAATAAATTAATATAATTTTTTTTTCAATTTTTGGATTCCCCACGTTATTTGAATGAGACTGTTATAAGACTTTCCTATACCTAATCCTTGTCATTTTCGATATTTACAATATTTCGAAAAAATTTTCATCGTTTTGTTTAATATTAGTTATATCGAATGCTATGAAAGTTAAAGAAATAATTTTTATACAAGAAATAGTTGAATCTTACAGCTTTCTAACAATGTCTTACAAGTGGTTTACTGTCATACAAGGCGTTGAAAAATCAAGTGCTTGTGTAAATTTCAAACCGTCGTTAGAATATTTTTTTTATGGATCGACCTGTATATTTTTACATTTTCTAGTGCAGAATTCTATTCTCTATCGTTCGTTTCATATTACATTTCCCGATACTTATCTTACTTTCTGTGGAAATGAGATGTTTTATTAAAATTACGTGAATACGTTTTCTTCTTGCAGAGATATCTTGATAATTACATAAATTGGAACTGTCAAATCATACCAACACAATTATAA
Source organism: Monochamus saltuarius (assembly GCA_025584915.1). NCBI lineage: Eukaryota > Metazoa > Arthropoda > Insecta > Coleoptera > Cerambycidae > Monochamus > Monochamus saltuarius. The sequence continues at coordinate 20,404,877 of CM046724.1, read as the reverse complement.
TGGTAAACAGTGAAAATTATTATTGAGACGATGCTCTAAATTTATTATTTATTTATTGTGGGCAGAACCTACCGGATTTTATAGAGATGTAGGTATCTAAAATTACCGTAGTAACTGAAAAAGTATAGACGATTATTATAAAACTTTTCCAAAGAAATAAAATAAAAGCAGCAATGAATGTTTCTTTGAAATGCATAATAATTGTTATAGCATTCTATTTACAACTCTAAAATCCTTTGTTATGACGTTCTTAACCTGGGGAAAAGGTACCAGATACACATTTTCTCCTTTTGCTTATCAGGCAATAATAATAATTATTATTAAAAATGGTGTGTCTTTAAAGGAACAGTGAAATAAACGGAATAGTCAAAATTTAAAACTGAATCACCCCGTACATTCGGAAAAGGAGTAATGCACGTAGTTGAAATAGATTTATTTATACTGACTGAAGAGATAGAGGCAAGCAGTGGAATGAATTTTTTAAAGGTGAATTTCCTTTAAATAATGAGTTTATTTTAAATGATAGCTATTTTTCTTCGGGCACTCTCCCCAAATTACTTGGAAGTTACCTGCCGACTGCCTTAAAATTACTAAAAAATATATAGTTTTTCTTGTATGTCAGAGTTTACATAGATTTTCGGCGCCTACATGAAAATTTTTACTAGGTAAAATAACAACAATCTAATAATTTTAAAACAAATTACAAGCTGATAATGGACATGATAGTAATATCCCAATACACACAATATTATTTACAAACACTTAAATTTTAAGAAATTGTTACAGGATGTTGTAATGTGTAAATTCCGTGTACTAATTTGTTTTAATTGCTAATAAACATAACCGAAAATCTGGCATTCATTAATAACAGTTGCTATTTATGAATGGATACGTCTTTGTTTATTTACAAGTTATTGTTAACGGCACGGTACCTAAAAACAGTTTCGTAAGGTTTGGCATAAGCGTGACTTGATAAAAAGCTTGTTTTTCAGTTATAAATAGGGTTAGTTGGGGTAAAAATGAAACAGTTTCCGAAACTTTTGGAGAAAAAATTGAGATGCGTATGGGAAACAAGTAAAAATAAAGTCTTCCGAAAAAATGACACAAAATAATTATAAAAATTTATCTTTTTTGTTGTATCCAAAATTCACATGTTTGCTGTAAAGTTTCAATAAAAACATATTTTTTCAGAGTAAATGAATTAAAAATGTTTATAATGTGTATGCAGTTTGTACAGGGCGACTCAGAACTTATCTTAAAAAAATGACGGGACGCTTGCAAATATATATATTTTTTTTTAAATCAAAAAGGGCAGTTCGAAAATGATTTAAAAATACACCTGCACGGCACTGGAAACTGCTCCACTGTAAAACCTGATAAAGCGACAAAGCATGCAATCGGCGACTGGACAAAAAATGTAAAGAAATTCCGAAGGAAAGAAAGATATAACGTTTTATAACGCCTATTTTATACAGCAAATTCAATTGAATTTGCCGCTATTTTTATTAATTATTAATAGAATTAATATGTGGTTTTAATTAATAAAATAGTTTGACATATCTGATGTTACAACAAATTTTTGGGCCCGTCGAGTTTCTACAAACTAACACAAATGTTTCTGCTTGTTGTCCGTTTTGAACTCGTAAATTTTCCTACGGCAGTTTTATTATTTCCTCAGGTCTATCGATATGATTGGACAAACTCACTAAGCAGATCTATTTAAAACTTAGAGGATTACTTAGCGTCATTTAGTTGCTAGTAGTCAAAATAGTATGGATAGTATATATGTGCAAAAATACGAGATCTATAAGGTCAAGTTTGGCACATCTTTGAAAATTTGTAGATATAAAAGTTCCGCGATATGAGTTACAAAAAACTTTTAACTTATTATATTGTACAAACTGCTTAGAAACTTGTAACCATACTATAGAAACATGAAACTGCACACTAGTACTTTCAAATACTGGTGACATAAGGGATAAGTAGACATAGTAGAGCTAGCCATTTCATTTTTACTCAAACAATTTGATGTCCCTTTTTACCCCGCTTAACCCTACTTACCACATTTTCCTGCAGTGTGAATTTTAGAGAAAAAACTAGTAAACTGCATACACTGTTTATTATTAAATCTTCTTTCGACACGTTTCCAAATCGGATAAAACTGTTTAACTAGTTGTCTTTTGCATAAATTATGTCAGTTGTTTGTTGTTTACATCCCAACCAAGTTTTATTACCTCATCTAAGTTGAAACAGGCGAACGTTTCTCTAGTTGTCCCAGGACTACTCCTTGCCGTTATTATTAACTGCGTATCGTCATAACTGTCTATTCGTCAATATCATGCAAATTAAAATATATGTATACATGGTGTCTCTAAAAGGTTGCTGCAAAATGCTAGCACAAATTCCTCAGGCTAAAATATGAAGATCTAGCTCAATTTACTTTGATCCAAAAGTTATTACATTAATATTATTGTTGTTTAAATCATTTTTGTAAATATATATCTTAATAAAAATCATGATTTGCATGAAATTTAATACTTGGGTTTTTTAGGATGAGAAATCGAAATCTGTTCGTAGTTTCGATGTGTTTCGATTTACAGAATAGGAACAATAGGTACATTCACAAAATTACCTACAGTACGACATGCATCACATAAAATTTAAATGTTTTATTGCATACTGAAACTTATTGTATCAGCTAGTTAACAATAACTATCGTCCAAAGATATTGAAAGAGATAGAGGTAGCAGTAGAATATGGCATCATTCAAATTGATGTCTGTGATTGATGGGTGAGAGGAGTGGGAAGGATGGGCAATAGTCTTTGGCTTATGTTCCTCTTATTACATCTATAGTATTGACATTTGTTACAAAAGTAGAATCGTCTTTTCTTCATCCTCCGGTATCTTAGCCATACGATTCCGTTCATAAGCAACCGTTGTAGGATCAAAACTACCGGTTGCTCGAAGATGCCTTTCAAATGCTTAGTTGAAATCTTTCTTGGTATAAGTACAGCCACCGATTCCCAACCTTTTCTTTGGCGATAACCGTAAACTAATATCATATCGGATATGTCTGAGTTACTACTTTAAGGATTAGTAATTTTGAGGATTAAATGCAATATGATAAAATTAAACGATAAAGGTTTGCCAGATTTAATGGTTTGACAATACTCTTTTGCAATTTATTTATAGTTTACGCCATCCAACAGTATCAAAACAATTTACAGAGTGGGAAAACACTGAAAAACAAATAAGCAAGAAACAAACTACAGTAGAAGTATACAATGTACAAAGAACAAACTAGTTGATATGATTATTATATATAAATTCATCTTTCAGTGAATACAAAACTATGAAATAAAACTAATAGGTTACAAAAACACATTTTTAATGAGTTATAGGAACAGTTATATATATCAACTTCGTTTTGCAAATTGTTACAGTTGCTACACATTAAGTGCAATGGCTAAAATTTTAATACGTTAGTGCGCGGGGTGGGAAGATAAAACAAACTGTCATTTCGGTTTGCCGTTGAGGGAACGCAAAATCTGAGTTGCTCAAGTAATTGAGGACAATTCACTTTATTATTTACAAGTTTATTCAGAAAAATCAGTGAGTTTTGCTGCGATTTTCGAGACTCATTTTGAGGGCTTCCAATTAAAGGATAACTACCATCCAGATAAAAAAGAATTTTTAGAAAACGCCGCTGAACATTTTCCAACCTTTCCACATACGTATTGTACCCAGGTTGTCATACCAGAGACGCGTATTCGAGCTTGGACTTGACAAAAACATTGAAGAGCAGCTTTGAAGTTTATGTATCAGTGAAACCTCTTGAGTTACGGATCAAAAATCCCAAATTTCTAGACGTGTTTATAACTTCATTTACATGCAAGTTAAAAGTTAGTTTAGTGTCAAACGTAACCCCTAGGTCTTCAAAGAAATCTGGTCGATTTAAAACTGTGCCACCGATAATGTAGTTATAAATAAATGGACCTTTTTCGTAAATGTCATAACGTTACATTTTGCTGCATTTAAGAGAAGGTTATTTAAATTGCACCAACCGTTTACTTAATTCAAACAGTGCAATTAATGACGATATTTTGCAATGTACATCGAAACTATGATAAGATCTACATTTCTCATCCTAAAAAACCCCTATGCACCAGTTCATGCAAATCATGCTATTATTAAGGTAATAATTTTTCAAAAAAAATGGCACCCTGTATTTCGGATAGATGATAGTTTTATCAACTTTTGGGCAAGATGTTCATATTTTATCTGCAGAAATTTGTCCTATCGTTTTCTATAGACCTTCTATAGACACCCTGTATATTCCATTCAATTTTAAAACATTGGTCTGATACAGACCATACAGTTTTGTTGGTATATCAGCTATGCCGTTATTTTTTCAGAAACTTTAAAAGACTGGAAGTGATTTGTTCTTCCCGGATACCTGTTTTTTGAACAATCATTTTATCGTTTTCATTAAATGAAATACACGTGACTTCCTTCACTAATCGCAGTTTTTAAAACAGTATCGGATTGATAGCTAGGTTCCTTGACCAGCAAAGGACTTACGCATATTTTAGAATTGTTGTCCCGTTAGTCCATATTGACAATGAGTATCTACTTACACGAGGTTATGGTGTTCCATAGAGTACTCGTGAGATATTCTCGTTGCTTTATCTCTGTTGGTTATTTAGTAATTTGGCATTTGCATTGTAAAAACCATACGGGATGTCTGGAATATAAGTGCCTTTATAAAAGAAAGCAAACCACAAAAAAGAACTTCATTCAAATAAGAACAGATGATAACAAGTATAAATATGTATTTATTTTGTCAATTTTAATTGACTGTTACTATTAATTTTATAATTTATACTTTAACTATATGCATGTATAATTAAGCAAGCTGTTACTTACAATCAACTGTTTGTTTGTTAGTAATTATAAAAATGTACAACTAAATAAGAATATGAAGGTTCAAGGAATGAGTATAAGTGCATAGACATATAAAGTAAAATTTCGTCTCTCGGATCTCTATCGTGTACATTATTAATGAACATTAACTTAGATTTAAGATATGACGGATTGTTCGTATTTACGACTTTATCTATTAAATTAATATAATGAGTATTTCTACAGACTTCCATTTTTAATCACCCATTGTTAACAAAATAACGAATGATGTGATCTCTCCTCTTGATTCTTTCTGCGTATCTCATACTTGAATTTTGTTGAATTTATATTCTACAAGAGTCAGAAACTGACCAAGACGGTTCATAAACAATATCACAATGATCAAATACAGATAGAATGAAGACTGTTAATTTTAGTTTAACATTTAATAGTTAAAACATTTTTAAAAATGTGTACAGGGTGTTTCTTAAGTAGAGGTCAACAATCGAAAAGCGTATTCTGTGACCAAAAATAATGATTTTTTTGAATTTATCATTATCTTTACTTTTTGATTATTTACACTATTTTATATTCTAAAGCGATTAACAACAAAATTGATCAAGTGCATTCTTACGATACTCATTGCACTGCTTAAAATAATAACAATAGATAATAATAACAATTGATAACAGGGTTACTTTACCACGGTTTATTATGACAAATGTTGCAAATGGCCACCTTCAGCCAAAATACGTGTTTCAGATCTTCTTGAAATTGCAGCTTGAACACGTGCAAAAATTCCAGGACAAGCTCTTACCACATCACAACCAGCTATAATTTGTAGTCATAAGTGTTCCTCAGAGTCAATGTAAATCTTGTAAACTAATGTCTTGAGATCCCCCAAACAAAAAATCAATAGGGTTCATACCGGGTTATCTGGGTGGCTAAGGTTGACCTGGTTTTTGCGTGCCTCATCCAATCACGTTATTACCGAATCTTTCATTTCAAAATTCACGAGCAGTCAAGCTAATATTTGGGATCCCCGTCGTGCATAAACCACATTCTTTGTCTTAGCACTTAAGGAACATTGTCAGAAAATTTGCAGCGATCTTCGTAGTATTAGTATTTGGGTCTTTTTCTAATCGCTTTAGAATAAATACAAAAAGTGTAAAAAAACAAGAAGTGAAAATAATACAATGGCGCATATGATGATCTATTTTATTTGTAATATTACACAGGAAGACATATTTTTTGGAAAATAATGATCGATGATACCCACACGTTCTATGACCATCCTGACCTGTCATACTAAATATGCACACTAAATTTGGTTAACTTATCTCAAGCGGTTTAGAAATTAATAACTGTTTTTTTTTTTAATTTTTGACACGTTGGAGCTAGACAATGGCTGTCCTAAAACCCCACATTTATATAACAAAAAAGAAAACCTATTTTTAGTAACAAAATACGCGAGGAGGTAATGTTCCAGTACGTTACAGTTTAAAGGATTTTTTTTTAATACAAAAAAAAAACAAATTACGTTAAAAGTGTTTGCTCACTCTTCATTGCTCCTTAGTCTGAAATTTCGTAACACAGTTTTGCATATTGTAGTACACCCCGTATACTTTATTTGATACGAAACTCAGTTTACGGTCCTTTGTTAGATGTTTGCGAAGCAGACCGAAGATTTCATTTCCGTCTAAATTATTATTTATACAAAGTCTATACTAGCTGTTAGAAACAAAATATTTAGCAGATCTTTATATACCTAGCTACCTATCTACACCAATAAATTGTAACCTCAAAATAATCATTGTCTGCAGGCGTATTTTGATTACAAAAATAATCAAACACGGGGAATGTTGATCTAGAGAATTTTATTTCGTTTTTATTTCGTTTTTATTTCTCGCCGTACTTGATGTGTTTTAACCAGAGCTGAATGTAAAAGCCTTTGGGAGAATGGTAAACAATTTTACGTTGGTTGGTGTGAAAAAAGTGGCCTTTAGACGACTGTAAACAAATTACCCAACTTTTAAAAGATGCACATTACAGAACGACGATACTTGCGTTGTAATATCCATGGACCTATACTAATATATCTATGGTAATATCCAATTTGTAATTATGAAATACTGCATTCACATTCCATATTGTACATTTATTAATAGTTGCAGTGATTTATGTTAATAGATAAATAATAGCTACATATTTTAAGTATTTCAAGAATTATTTTCAATAAATCTTCATTATTTAAAGTTATGTCGTAAAACTGACCACAGTTTACATTAATTTACATTTATTGTAGATACTTAAATTTACAATGACAAACACATGCTGCTTATAATAACAGACAAATAACAAACAAAACACAAAGCACCAATGAGGAACACAATATGTTTAAAATTTAATTGGTGTTTTTCTTTAAATTTGTATGTTCTTTGTGAGCAGTAATTATCTTTAACAACAAAATATAGAAGGTAGCTACATTCATATACTTTATTTCGACTAATTAAACAAACAAGGGGTTTGTTTATAATTTGGTACCAAAGTGAAACAAGAAGATCAAGTTATTTTAGTACAATTACAATAGTACAGTATAATTTTATAGTAATAAAACTATAAAATAAAGTTTAAATTAAATAAATAAAATTGAAACTAAAGAAATTGTTCAAAATAAACTGAAATATAAATTTACTCTGCCTAATAAATAATGATGATCGTTTCTTATAACGTTACATTTATTCGTAATATGATTTCAAAAATCTTTTCTGGACCATTGAATAATAGTTATTACTCAATGAAAATAATCACTTTTGTTGGCGTCTGGCGATTGTGGTGGTCAATTTTGAGGATAATTATTTCTTCTGCCTAACCATTTATTTGGAAACTTAAAATTCTTAACATATCTAACAGTACCACTGAAATGAGGTGGTCTAGTCTAAGTTGCAACGGTAAATTTTCGATTAAATCAAAGAGAGTACTTTGCAGAAATCCCAAATAACTTTCATCATTTAATCGATTTGGCAAAATAACTAGTCTAATGAAATTACGATCATTAATACCGGCCCAAACATTTATCTTAAACTCGTGTTGAAAATGTCTAAGAGTTATTACATTACATAATGTGATACAAAATGCATATAAAAGTTTAGGATTTGTATTAAGAAATTCCATAGATTTCAATGATAAAAAAACTGTTAATTAACGCTTTTTAATGCTTTCGTGAGACCTAAGCTTGAGTATGCTTCCTTAATTTGGAATCCTGGCTATGTGACACACTCTGGGGGCTTGGAAGCAATTCAAAGACGATTTCTTAATTATTTGGCGTTTAGGGAGGATGGTTTGTATTCACCTATTGGTATACCGGAAGAACTATTGCTTAATAGGTTTGCATTATCAAGCTTACAGAAACGTAGAGTTTCGCAGTCTCTAATATTTTTGTATAAATTAATAAATAATAAAATAGATTCTCCTGATGCATTGGGTCAGCTGTCGTTTTGTGTGCCTAGGATTGAATCTCGCAATGGTGCGACGTTTTATCTGAATACACCAAGAACCAACATACTTAAATTTTCTCCACTTTATTTTATGTGTGAAAGTTGTAATAGTTTGCAAGATCAGTTGGATATTTTTAATTATACCATTAAAAATATAAAGAAAATGTTTGCGTGAGTATTTGTTGATCTGTTTCTTTTTTGACATTCTCTTAGTGCCCTTTTTATTTGTATTTGATTATATTGTTTTAATGTTTGACGTTTTCTTTTGTGTTATATTTTAACATTTTTGATCACTTGTTTGTAGTTATTTGTCTGTTATGTAATTGTTTGTAATTTTGCACTTTCCCACCCAGTAAAAGGTCTCTGACTGTTGGGTGGTGTACTACAATAAATAAAATAAATAAATTACATCAGAATATTCATGAAAGTTCTGAACATTTGTAATTTTGAAACAAACCTCATCAATGAAGGATTTTCTTGTGAAAATTGATATTCCGATGCAAGATAAACTAGCAAAGGGTCACCCGTCGATCCAAATTTTGAGGCAATGGCTCTTGCATTTTTTGAATGTGACGTGGATGTATTAGATTACGTTTAAGAATTCGGTGTACAGAAGTTCTTGATAATCCAGTTTTTCGAGATAAACGTTTAGTACTTATTTGCGGTTCATCTTCAACCGTTTGAAATACATTTTTCTCTATCTTGTACCCTTATATAACAAGGATGTTCTCGGATATTATTGAAAAACTTTCCTGTCTCTCGAGCCCGTCGTTCAACATTAGAAAACGTTTCTTTATGGGGAATCACTCGATTTGGAAATCTTCTCCTATATTCTTCCACACTTCCTCTACAGTTTCCTTCATAGAAATCTAGCACAAGCCTTGTCATGTCAACTTGTTCACTCAATGTAAATTTTCCAGCCATTTCAATAAAAAATAATCACAAAGTATCTTTGTGCAAATAATAACAGAAACAAAATAGTTTTATTACTAACTGACTTTTAAAAACAAACCCTACTACTGAATGTTTGATTTCTTCTAATAAAAACACTATTAAAATCTTGTTTTAATGAATGCATTTTTTGCAAGATGACTAAAATTTATTTTAAAAAGTCTCCATGGTTCGTAAGGAAAAAACGTATCAAATTTTAAAATTCCATCACCTCGTTATTTTTTTACACTAATTTCTAAACTACCATGTATGATTAAACGATTAACAACCGCACGACGATAAAATTTGACTGTGGAACTCTACATCCACTTAACATTTCAAAATACTGATTCACCTAAACATTAACATAACATACAAATCAATTCGAGCTTCGAACAAACAATCCAGAGATCAAAAAACCTGCCAAAAGTTCTTCATTCTTTCATCTTTCACATACTCCTCCATCTCACAGGATTTACGGTCACAACGAAAGAATTAACTCGTCATCTATTAGTTACCAAATGATGATTTTTAATTTCAACTTAAGACGCACCAGCACAATAAAAAATGTAAGACATTACATATCGTAAACATAAATCAATCTAATGGGTAAATATACACAGCCTAAAGTGAGGCCGTGAATCAAATTGGAATTCCATCCATAAACACATAGCAATAATAGCTGGTTGGTAAAAATACATTTGTCAACGAATATTATAGATACTTCCTCTATAATGGTCTCAAAGCAAAGGAAGTAGTAACAGTTATTTTTGTAGGCACCACTCTTGCATGGCCTGTCTATTGGCACATTGTCTAATTTTATGGACCTACATTAAAAATGAGTTACTTAATAATTATTACGTATAAAAAATCAACGCCGGGCCAGACGTCTGCCGACAAAGATATTAATAAATGTAAATTGACAGAATTACACGCCGAGGAAAATTATAATCGCGTTTTGTTATTTTCGGCCTGTATGTGTTTTAAGTGGGAGGATTACTATACACTAAATTGTGTAGTATTTGTAGTGGGATACTCTATATTTATCTCTACCTACACGAAATTCGCCTAATTTGAAGGGCAGCAACAGTCTAGTTAAAACAAAATAGGAACACTACAAAATTTATGTAATTGGCCTCGGTTCTTTTCAGTGATTTTTTTGATATCGTGTTTTTTTTTTAATTTGTGTCAGATGCTGATTCTAAAAACTAAATAAGGTCGCCGTATTTCCAGCCGTAAAATGATCAAATCTGTGGTGTTTTTTAGGTACAGAAATCGCGAAAAATAAAACACGTAGAGCAAAAGTGATCAAAAAATAAATTTATTGATGTTTTGTTTATCTACTTTTACTATTTAAATTCTCGTCACATAATATAATAACTTTTAAAATGCATTTGTAGGACACCCATTATTTTTCTATTCTAACCGTAGATTAATTATTTTCACATTTCTGTACCTAAAAATTTGTTGATTAGAACGCTTTTTGTGGTTATATATTCGTTTTACTTCCGTACCTTTGAATAATCGCAAGCGACATGAGATAACATTCCTTTTATTTGCTAAAATCTATATTATTCAGTTTGCAAATGTTTAAAATTACTTGTATTTGTAGAAAACACTTATTCAAGAATACGGTGCCCTTAACGTTGCATTTTATTCATGATATACTCAGCGACGTAGCTACAGGGGATTTTGGGAGTCAAAATACCTCCCATGAGTTGGGTTGGTTCATATAGGTATAATATAAATATATGTACAATAAAAAAATATCAGCGAATTTATCAGCGACAGACATTCTAGATGAACTTGCTAGAAATAAAATAAGACATGTTACATTAGAGTTCACCTGCGACTAAGTTGTAGTTTTATTTTTGTGATATCTTTAACAAATATGATACGTTTATTATTTATATGTTCATGAAATCGTTATTGTTAATTGTTATTTATTTATTAAAAATTATTTATTTTTTATTTTAAAAAATCTAGTCTGAAATAATTAACTTTGTTTACTGAACACGCTTCCCCCTCCACACTACAACTTTTTGACTACGCCACTGGATATACCGGATAACTAACAATAATTACTGTATATTTTTTAACGTCTGAGTTGGCCCACTTGAGAACTTCCTGTGTTTCTTGTAATGTATTTAAGTCAGTATTAATTATTATCTAAGTATTTCACCAAATTGATTTTTTTATTATACCAGGTGTTTTCCTGAAACATTAGTACTGGTTTACTTTTTCGCAAAATATATGTATATGCAAATGTAGCAAATATCTAGTGGCCACTAGCTTACTCCATGCTGAACCTGAGAGGCCACAGACAAGAAGCGCTCTACATTGCAGTATCTAGATACCATTGAAAGCTTCCGACTTCTATCGCGATTCGGCGATACTGATATTTGCAAAAACGGAATTTCGGGAAACAGCTACTCTGCGGGTTAATGCATCTCAATCTTTGCATTGAATTACACCCGAAAAAACTATAGCAAAAGGCCAAAGTAATTCGTCAGCGGCCCATCCGATATATACTGGTTTCGAGCTTATTAGCTCTCATCAGTATGTCATAGGTGAGGTAACCAAACGAATAACCCTGGCTGTTTTATGTATGTCTAACCCGACAGAAGGGACCATGCGGACGCAAAGTCTAGCAAAGCTACATCTAATGATACTCATATGTATATCTTTTCGATCTTATTAGCTCTCATCAGTATGTCAGAGGTGAGGTAATCCTGGTTGTTTTACGTCTGTCTAATCAGACAGAAGGGACCATGAGTACGCGAAATCTAGCAAAGCTACATCTAGCGATACTTATATGTATATTGTTTTTACCTACTCGGCTAATGTAACTCACTTTTTAGATTATCCATTGTAATAATTTTGTACCAAAAATGATAAGCTGGTAAATAGAAAACATTGTTAGTAGTAGAAAAGCGTGTTTGAGAAACTGACGTGAATTAAATCTAAACAAAATAATTGCAGTGTGCCTAGATCAGCTAGAACTAATGAAAACGTCAAGATAGCGTGTGGAGAATATCAAAATAACAACAATTGCATTCATACTATTACAGAAAATCATAAGAATTTTTACGAAACATCTACCTAACTGCAGTGGCACTCTTAAAACATTCCCCCAATACAATATTCACAAAGTAAAAATTGCGGAACATATTTAAAAATATACAGAGTGCTTCGCTGTATACATCTTGTATTTTTCAATATAATTTTATGGTCTAGGTTTCTTGATCCTCTAAAACATTGTTTCTGTATTATGAATAACAAGAGAGTTATTTAACTTTCTCGCTTAATGATCCACCCTGTATATATTTTTAAAGGTATCTATATATGTTTCATTCACATTTATAATATGTATACAGGCATAAATCATTTTCTAGTTGCTTTACAGACAAATAAGCTACACATACACTGTTTCTTTGGAATGAAATAAACGTTTTTCATATCTGTCAAAGCCATATGGCCCCCTACAGAAGGTAGAAGAAGAAGTCTTTAAATTAAATAGAAATAATAAATAAGCAGTATAAAACTAAATATTTTAAGCTCAAGGGCAAGCACACGTTCAAACAAGCTGTATTTTCCTTACAACATTTCTCTTCTGCCAATGAGGCAGTTCTTTGCGGCAATCATAAAAATTAACTTCAGTCTGCTTCATGATGGGTTCTTATTTAGATCGACGAGTAAATTTAAATTTCCTCCTCTCAACACGCTGATAGAAAAATATGCATACCCTCTTCGCGAACAAAAGTTTGCGTACACGACCTGAAAGCTTTTCATATCTTAAGGAAGCCTTGATTACGAAAGTCTATAGCCGACTATAAATAGAAACATTAGTGTTCTCGGTTGGTACAACGCTCTAGGTGAATTATGGAGGCTCTTATTTTTAAAACTGTAATTGACTTCCCTTTTCGAATTTTTAGTGTGTAATAACGTACGGATTTTACTGCCCGATCATTTTCTTTAAAAGCAATTCACCCTAAATCCGTAATTTCACTGTAAAGTGTAAAAGAAGGATTATGTCTATCTCTCAAGATTAAAAACACTCTCTTTTAAACTCGAAATTTCTACTCTAAAATTATATGCATGAAGATTTTCAACTTTGGGAAAGTACATGATAAAATTTACTCATGATGAATTTAAGAGATGATACGCACTTTGCGGTTGATTGTAAATAGTAGTAAAGTAGCGATAACGTTGTTTGGACTAATAAATCTTACTTACAAGTTCTACGATTTTTAAGGAACAATTAAGGTTCCCTGAATGTATTAACACTACACACAACGTCAAAAGTATTTGACCCTCCTGTATACAAAATGATTCGATTACACCAAGTGATTTAATAAATTTTGTCAAAAATGTCACATATTTACTGGTTTTTAATTTTCCAAGTAGGCAATTTATCGAACATATTATTTTCACAAAAAAAAAAAAGATTTAGAAAACAATATACGTCTATAAATGTATTTGGTTTTTCTGACAAAAAGATGTCTTTAACCAGAACGAGGGGGAGTCCAAGACTTTTGACGTTGTGTGTACTTGAAAGTGATTAAATTTTGAAGTTATATTTTACTAGCATGAGTTAATCGCTGCTACTCTCATTTGCCACTTTCTAGTTCTAAAAACTTACAGGTCGTCCCACTGGTAACTGAGACGTCTCCAAAACCAGGATAGCTACTTAGAAGTCATACAACTGTAGAGTAACCAGAAGTAGTTGAAAATACGTAGCAGTGACTGTAACTTTGTAGTATGAAGTTATTTATACAACAAAGTAGCAAATTTGGTGGCGGTTCCGTAACAGTTACTCTTTGACAGTTATAAATGAAATGGGACAACATCCGTGTTTGCGTTCTATTAATATTTGGAACAGCCTTCTTCGGTCTCTCAGATCAAAAATAGGTTTTTTGTTCTGTCGTTCTTTACACAAATACAATAAAATCAGGTATTCTATTTTTGACAACAATGTTTTACATCCTTTAAATCCGAAATTTCATAAAAATGTCATCTATACCTTTATTATAATGCCTTGAAATTATGTAAGATTTAAATCATTTAAAATTTACTTTTTTACAAAAAGAAAAGGCTACGGATGACGCCGTATAAAGACTTTCCTTATGATTTTCGGTTAATTTACAAACAGAACTTGTTACCTATGCCGTCGTGTAGCTTAAAAGCGACCTGAAGTAGCAAGTAATTAGACGGAAAATTTACAGCGTTTTGTTTTAACGTAACGTCCAGCTGCTGTTTATTTAAGTCTAAATGTGCATGCCAAGAATATTCACGTTGCCACTTATGATCACTGCTCGTTCGGCTATCAAACATTATAGTGTTAGATTTAGGGGTAATAAATCGCCCGTAAGCTCGAGATTTACATTAATAAATCATCTCAAAAGTTAAACATTACACATAAACACTTGTATATTTACTTATTTGACTAGTAAATACAACTCACTGAGTAACGCTACCGTTACACATGTAATACACGAATATTAATTATATGTGATTACAATTATTTCACTAATTACAAAATAACCAGCAGCCTTGGTATCCAGGCAGCGTTCACGTTCGGTCCGAGTCCGAAACATGAATAATCCGCTGACAGGAGGCGGCTTCTTGGGCTTGGTGACGACATAGCCCAATAATGTTTTATAAACACCGGCCGATAACGATTCATATATCTAACACGGCCACCCTGACAGGAACTTCGCTCTCGAAGTTATTTAAAAAAAAATCAAACAGTACAGCAAATCATTCAATCTGGCAATACACAATTTGAATTTCACAAGTGAAATAACATTATCGCTTAAATACAACCAGTCAGCCTATAAAATGACTAATCAAATGCAAACTGTAAACTTTACTTTTCTTTTTAAATTAAGTACACACAAGCCACATTGGTAATCTGGCCAAACTAAGAAACCATCATTCATTGACAAGTCACTTCGTCATACGAGCTTGACCTACTATAAGCTGATGCAGGTACACATTTCTTAGTTTACTTAAATCATAGTTAAGATTTCAGTTTTACAATTTCGTCAGATAATTATTGATCAGAACACATTGTGTTGATACCAATTGTACGTTCATCATTACTGATTACTTACTTCACCAGGTATAATACTGTCCTGATTAAACATGTATGTTAAATTCGTTACCTGTACTAGAATGCTCCACCAGATTCCGCAATTCTGATGTACTAAGGGTCTACAGGTTTGGCACAAATTTTGACATAATTACTTACTGTTTGTTGTTTTGATGAGTTCTGAAATAATAAAAGCAGATAACAAGTCAAACTATTTGACTTCGGCAACTTTTTAAGTTTTCACAACAAATCAGTCACTACTATCGGAATATCGTAATCTAGGTTACTTCCAACGATATCAGAGTACACAGTAGCATCAATTTTCGTGCAACAAATAAATGATGAAAGTTAAATTGCACCTCCTCCGTAATTCTACAAAGTATTTTTCCGTTCAGAGCCACAAACCATTCTACAGTGGGCTACTATTTATTTAACAAAACCTTGTGCTCTCAAGTCTGCAATTCCGTCTGGTAATATACCGAAGTGGTGAGACAATTCCTTTAGAAATTTACATTACTACTTTTAAAACATTTAAAATCTCTAATATACAGTTCTCTTCGGTATATACCAACGTGTTTAAACTCCGTCAGGTTCTACACACATACAAATTTTTGTTTCAGCTTCGACAGTGCCATCAGATCCTACGACGCTGACGTCGTCAAAAGCACAAATTTTTGTTTCAGCTCCGACAGAGCCATCAGGCCCAGCAACGCTGACGTCGTCAAAAGCTAAACACATACAAATTTTTGTTTCAGCTTCGACAGTGCCATCAGGTTCTGCGACGCTGACGTCGTCAAAAGCTCAGCTTCGACAGTGCCATCAGGTTCTGCGACGCTGACGTCGTCAAAAGCTACACACATACAAATTTTCGTTTCAGCTTCGACAGTGCCATCAGGTCCTACGACGCTGACGTCGTCAAAAGCACAAATTTTTGTTTCAGCTCCGACAGTGCCATCAGGCCCAGCAACGCTGACGTCGTCAAAAGCTAAACACATACAAATTTTGTTTCAGCTTCGACAGTGCCATCAGGTTCTGCGACGCTGACGTCGTCAAAAGCTACTTTAAAGACCCAAAAGTCGTATTGAAAGTCATCTTTATTACATTTTAACACGAGCTATATTTTTCACAAGTGCTCGACCATTCTGACTTAAGATCTGTCTCATACGCAAGAGATTCATACTTGTTCGCACATGCCTCAATATGGTCATTTCTCGATGTACATGAGGTATCACACTAATGATGACGTTCGCCGGCGTCGGTGAGTCGAGTATCGTGCAATTTCCAAATTTTGGAAATTTAGGCAGGCATCAGCTATTAGTAACATATCAACAATGAAAAAGAAATTTTCCAGCTGGCCTCTTATTTCTTTGTATGTGACAGTTTTTAAGAGCCCCGTATTCTTGTGTCGGCAATTTTAGTGACCTTGTTGAGACCATAGGTCAAGGTCCTGAAACAAGAACATTCAGCGACTGTTATGATTATTCGTCGGTATTCTCGATCTGCTTGTCTGGCGTTCTCATTGGGACACCCATACACAAAGACAATATCTCCATACATTTCAGTTGTAAATTAATGCATTTTTTTTTTATTTAGCACTAACGCTGTCAAATGACATACACAATTATTGTTTAACAACCATTATTTGTATTTATCAAGCTACTTTGATTGAAATTATATTTTTTTAAATGCTTGTAACTTTTAAACAAAAATAAATTGAACCTATTGTCACGGAATTTGCCCCACTCACTCCCAAACCGACGACTGTGGCACCGCGAATTGCCTAAGATTGCCCCGATCGCCCCTACGCCATTCTGGTAAACAAACAACATGCCGTGATCGAGATCGGCCTGGAAAAATCGAGAATCGACGAGAAGCGTTCCAGTCGTACGAGAAAAGGGATCTAGAGATACTGGAATATATCTGGAATATTCGTTGGGTCTATAAAAGAAGAATAAACGGCCGAGTTAGTTAGTCTTGTACTAGAGTCTTGTATAAGTCTTGTGTTACAGTCTGAATTAAAGTGTTTAGTTGGAGATATCAAAGTGATTTAGATAGCGATTAATTAAATAAGTGTTTAGTTGAGTTATAATTAGTGTTTAGTAGTGTTCAGTAGTTAATAAAGAAGTAATTAATTAACGGATTGTTTTTTTGTGTCAGTAAGAGAAAAGACGGATTGGGAAATCCGTGACAATTTGGTGTCGGAAGTGGATTTAGTTGGAAGTTTTAAAGAGCTTTCTGGAACCCTGTCCACAAAGTGGGATTTAAGTGGAAGTTTGAAGAACTTTCTGGAACCCTGTGCGCGGGTGGAATAAATACCCAAGTGTGATATATCACCGCACTCGTCGTGACTCAAGGAAGTGAACGGTGGTATTCGCGAAGGACAATCTCGAACATTCTAGAACTTTGTACAGGAGTGAGACGAATACCCAAGTGTGACATATCACTGCACTCGTCGTGACTCAAGGAAGTGAACGGTGGTATTTGCGAAAGACATTCTCGAACATTCTAGAACTTTGTACGGGAGTAAGACAAAGACCCAAGTGTGACATATCGCCGCACTCGTCGTGACTTAAGGAAGTGAACGGTGCTATTTGCGAAGGACATTCTCGAACATTCTAGAACTTTATACCGAAGTGAGACAAAGACCCAAGTGTGACATATCACTGCACTCGTCGTGACTCAAGGAAGTGAACGGTGGTATTTGCGAAAGACATTCTCGAACATTCTAGAACTTTGTACGGGAGTAAGACAAAGACCCAAGTGTGACATATCGCCGCACTCGTCGTGACTTAAGGAAGTGAACGGTACTATTTGCGAAGGACATTCTCGAACATTCTAGAACTTTATACCGAAGTGAGACAAAGACCCAAGTGCGACATATCACTGCACTCGTCGTGACTTAAGGAAGTGAACGGTGTTATTCGCGAAGGACAATCTCGAACATTCTAGAACTTTATACCAAAGTGAGACAAAGACCCAAGTGTGGCATATCACTGCACTCGTTTCATTGTAAGGAAGGCAACGGTGATATCTAGAAATACATTCGTGGACATTCTAGAACTTTCCAAATAGAGTGCATGCCTGTAACTAGAAGCCAAGTCAATATGGATGCACAACTGGCAAAACTATTAGAAATGATGCAGACAATGCAAAAGAAATTAGAAGAGCAGGGACATAAAATGGAAGACCAGGCGAAGACGATGCAAGAGAAATTAGAAGAGCAGGGACATAAAATGGAAGACCAGACGAAAACAATGCAGGAAAAATTTGAAGAACAAGGGCATAAAATGGAAGATCAGTCCCAGATGATGCAGGAGAAATTAGAAGACCAGACGAAGACGATGCAAGAGAAATTAGACGAACAAGGGTATAAAATGAAAGATCAGATACAGGCAATACAACAGGAAATGAGGGATCAGACGAAAGAAATGCAGACAAAGTTAGAGAAATTGGAGAATACACTAGAAGAAAAACTAGAGGAGCAGTCATATAAAGTGACACAACTAGAAGAAAAACTAGAGGAGCAGTCACATAAGGTAGAAACACAAGTAGAAGAGAAAATGTTAGCACAAAACAAGAAATAGACGAAGAAATAAACTTGGTTAGAGAAACCTGCGAAGAGCTTCGACATAAATTAGACAAGATAGCAAAGGAGGGCGTAATCAAATCAGAAGGACCTGTTATCCGAACTCAGAAAACGAAGCCTCCTGAATTTGACGGCAAGGTCTCCTGGAATGTCTATCTACGTCAGTTCGAAGCAGCAGCTGCGGCAAACGAATGGTCTGACTATGAGAAGGCTACAGCTCTGATAGTTGCTTTACGAGGGGAAGCTCTTGACGTCTTACAAGGAGTTCCTGCTGGGCAGCAGAGTAACTATGACCTTCTGAAACAGCATATGGAAATGAGATATGGGGATAAGCACCTGCAGCAAGTGTACCAGGCACAATTGAAAAATCGTCACCAGCAGAGTGGAGAGAATTTACAACATTTTGAGACAGACGTTGCCCGACTGGTTCGATTGGCATATCCAACAGCCCCGTCCGAATTTGTAGATCAGCTCTCCATCCAAGTCTTTATCGATGGCCTAAGAGATTGCGAAACACAGCAGGCACTACGGCTCGCTAGACCTAAAACGTTGAATGACGCTCTTTCGCATGCACTAGAATTTGAGGCAGCAAAGATGGCATCCGGTAGACATGTTAAAGTTCGGGCCATCAGTGATACCAGCGATAGTATGGCAAATGGAGACATAATCAAAACGTTGAAGGAGGTCATTGAGAAATTTAGCCCAACTGCCAATCCGAAGAGAGAACAACCTGGCAGCCGAAGAGATCGCCCTCTCCAATGTTGGAACTGTGGGCAGACGGGACATCTGAAGAGACAGTGTAGGGCCCCGGTCGCGGATCAGCAAAAACGCGACTCCCAGGCGGCAGCTGCACAGGAAAACTAGGCTCAGCCGGCTTAACGGGGCAAAAGCCGGCTGCGTCCTCCTACCATGCCCCACGAGAAGAAATTACGTTGTCACGTCTCCAGGACTCTGACTCCTTGCTAGTAGAAGGCATTATTTTTGGTCGTATGTTCCTATGGTAATCGACACTGGAGCGGCAAGAACTATTGTACGACCGAATATTATTGGTGATTGGCGTATTAAGAGCCCTACCAAGCGTTATGTCCTTACAACAGCCAATGGACAACAACTGCCAGTCAAAGGGGAATGCGAGCTTGACATAGAATTAGGAGACGTCAAATTCAAACACAGAGCCCTGGTAGCAGATATATCGGACAATGTCATACTCGGACTAGACTTACTACGAGCAAAAGGGGTGAACTTAGATTTGAATGCTGGTACGCTGCGGATAATGGGTGAGGAAGTAGTGCTAACGACCACCACTGAGAATAACGCTGTACGGAGACTCGTTGTTAAAGAAGATGTGGTACTACCTGGTCAGACCGAAATATTGGTTGCCACTGTAATGGATGGGGAAATGTCTTGCAGTGTTGGAGTGGTGGAACCCAGTAATCCGGATCTGTTCAATAAATCTATAGTCACCGGCCGCACCCTGATTAAACCAGAGAAAACGACAATAGTACGGGTAGTAAACCTGAAAACTTTTCCACAGAAAATTACAAAAGGAACTGAAGTAGGACTCTGTGAACCTGTTACCATGGTCAGAACACTCAAACAAAACAACGAAATAGAGAAGAAACCAAACAAGACCAGTCTACCGGAATGTCTAAGGGACATCGTGGATAGGGCCAAAGAAAGATTAACAGAGATGGAGGTGGAACAACTGGAAGAGCTGCTAAGTGAAAATGAAGATGTGTTTGCACTTAAACCAGGCGACTTTGGGAGAACAAATGTAGTGAAGCATCGAATCGATACTGGTTCATCATCTCCTATAAAGCAGCCACCACGAGGACTTCCACTAGCCAAGCGAGAAGAAGTTAACAAGATGTTAATCGAGATGCAAAAGCAAGGCACCATAGAGCCATCTCAGAGTCCTTGGGCTTCTCCTGTAGTTCTGGTCAAGAAGAAAGACGGCTCCACCCGATTTTGTGTGGACTACAGAAAATTAAATGACGTCACCAAGAAAGACAGTTACCCATTACCGAGGATTGACGATACTCTGGACACCTTGGCTGGTGCGCAATGGTTTTCCACTTTGGATTTAAAGAGTGGATATTGGCAAGTCGAGGTCAGCCCAGAAGACAAGGAAAAGACAGCATTCACTACCGGAAATGGATTGTGGCAGTTCAATGTAATGCCATTTGGTCTATGTAATGCCCCTGCCACTTTTGAACGACTGATGGAAACTGTACTTCATGGCCTGCATTGGGAGACCTGCTTGATTTACTTGGACGACGTGGTGGTGCTGGGACGCTCTTTCCAGGAGCACCTAAAGAACGTGTCCGAAGTGTTCAAGAAGTTGAAAGCAGCAAACCTGAAGTTGAACCCGAAGAAGTGCAGTCTGTTCCAAAAGGAGGTTAGATACTTAGGCCACATTATTACTCCAAACGGTGTGAAAACAGACCCGGAAGACAGAGTGCATAAAGAACTGGCCGGTTCCTAAAGACAAACATCAAGTTCGAAGTTTTCTCGGCCTATGCACATACTACCGACGGTTTGTCCAAGGATTCTCTGACATTGCCAAGCCTCTTCATAAACTGACAGAAGACAACATCCCGTTCGAATGGACTTCGAGATGCCAGCAAGCCTTTGAGACGCTGAAAGAGGCTCTCTGCACTACCCCGATTTTGACATACCCAATACCTGGACAACCATTTATAGTGGACACGGACGCAAGTAACATTGGAATTGGTGGAGTTCTTTCGCAAGTACAAGATGGACAAGAGCGAGTAGTTGGCTACTTCAGCAAAGTCCTATCAAAAGCCGAAAAGAACTATTGTGTGACTCGGAAAGAATTGCTTGCCATCGTCAAGAGTCTAGAACACTTTCATAAATACCTGTATGGCCAAGAATTCCTCCTAAGAACGGATCACGCTTCCTTAAATGGTTGCTTCAGTTTAAAAACCCTGAAGGACAGATGGCCAGGTGGCTGGAACGGCTCCAAGAATATCACTTTGTTGTTGAACATCGAGCCGGCAGGAAACATGGAAATGCAGATGCCCTTTCTAGGAGACCCTGTCCTGTCAACTGCAAGCACTGTAGTAGTCTTGAAAGGAAAGAGGACATCTCATCTGTTCCTTGCAAGATAGTAGTAGCCCAACCTGAAGACAGATGGAGTTCAGCGGCAATTCGAGAAGACCAGCAAGCTGACTGTGACATCAAGCCATTATTAGACTGGAAAGAAGCCAACAACTGACCCTCATGGGCTGAAGTCAGCAGTAAAAGCCCAACATTAAAGAGTTATTGGGCTCAATGGAATTCCTTGGTGTTGGAAGACGGTGTCCTAAAAGAGCATGGGAGAACAATGACGGAACGGAGGTCAAGAATCAAGTACTACTCCCGAGGTCCCGGGTCAAGGAAGTGCTGCAGGAAGTACATGGAGGTACTGGAGGTGGACATTTCGGTATCAATAGGACTCTACAGAAGGTTAGGGAGCGTTTCTACTGGTTGAGTTGTAGGACGGATGTAGAAGATTGGTGCCGAAAATGTGACATATGTGCAGCCAGCAAGGGACCGAAGACCCGTTCCAGAGGCAAAATGCGCCAGTACATCGTAGGAGCACCGTTCGAGAGGATTGCCATTGATATCGCTGGCCCGTTTCCGAAAACCCAAAGTGGCAACCGATATCTGCTAGTCGCCATGGACTACTTTAGTAAATGGCCGGAAGTATACCCTCTTCCCAATCAAGAGACCACGATCGTAGCAGAAGCCCTAGTCAACAACCTGTTCTGCAGATTTGGTGTGCCCATGGAACTGCATTCAGATCAGGGCAGAAATTTCGAATCAGGTGTGTTCCGAAAGGTCTGCGAGCTTATGGGAATCCGGAAAACCAGGACCACCCCACTGCATCCCCAGTCAGATGGTATGGTGGAACGCTTCAACGCCACACTAGAAACCAATCTGAGGATGTTTGTGAACGAGAACCAGACAGACTGGGACAAGCTCATTCCACTCTTCCTGTTAGCTTACCGCTCAGCTGTCCATGAAACTACTGGGAAGACTCCCGCAAGGATCATCTTTGGAAGAGGCTTCGCCTTCCAGCAGATTTGGTATTTGGTCGTCCTGCGGAACAGCCCACAGAGCCAGACACTTATACCCATGACCTAGAACGAAGACTAGCAGCCGTACACGATCAAGTCAGATCTCGAATGCGATTAGAGAGCGATCGCATGAAGACTCGGCCAATACAGTCGGATTCCAACAAGGCGACCTGGTGTGGCTGTACAACCCCACGCGGAAGAAAGGAAAATCGCCTAAACTACAGAACCGTTGGGAGGGCCCCTATACCGTCATTAAAAGAATCAATGACGTCGTCTACCGGATACAAAGGACTCCCAGAAGTAAAATGAAGGTCGTCCATCTGGAGCGTCTGTCCCCGTATAGAGTGTATCCGATCGGGACGATCGGTCCTAAGGAGAGGGCAGTGTCACGGAATTTGCCCCACTCACTCCCAAACCGACGACTGTGGCACCGCGAATTGCCTAAGATTGCCCCGATCGCCCCTACGCCATTCTGGTAAACAAACAACATGCCGTGATCGAGATCGGCCTGGAAAAATCGAGAATCGACGAGAAGCGTTCCAGTCGTACGAGAAAAGGGATCTAGAGATACTGGAATATATCTGGAATATTCGTTGGGTCTATAAAAGAAGAATAAACGGCCGAGTTAGTTAGTCTTGTACTAGAGTCTTGTATAAGTCTTGTGTTACAGTCTGAATTAAAGTGTTTAGTTGGAGATATCAAAGTGATTTAGATAGCGATTAATTAAATAAGTGTTTAGTTGAGTTATAATTAGTGTTTAGTAGTGTTCAGTAGTTAATAAAGAAGTAATTAATTAACGGATTGTTTTTTTGTGTCAGTAAGAGAAAAGACGGATTGGGAAATCCGTGACACTATGTTCCTATAGGAAAATGTTTGACATAACCCAGGTACCATATGCTAAAGTTTGTCATAGAACTTGTAGAAGAAGCTTCACTGTATGTGAGGTCAACAAAATTGACCTCCTTATCTCCGCCACTGATACCATATCGAGTTTCATTCGTTCGTGTTAAGAATCCTTTAGAGATATTTCTTTCAACACCCTGTATCTCGAAAATGAAACCTTGTACCACCTACCTTCATATGAAGCTATTTGCTAAAAATGATTTACTTTGTCACTTCGTGAAATTCCCAATTAATACTTGAATAAAAAAAAACACGTATACGGCAAAGTAAATAGGAAACAACTCTATTCATTGGTTTACGTTGTAGTTTACAAATGCCATAATAATTTATTTAATGTACGCGTAAATTTATTATACTTGTACTTGGTTAGATGTTTACAAAACAAACGTGGCAAATCTGCCGGACAGACTTAAGCAGAACATACTCATTTTCCTGTATTAACATTATAACGAACCAGAACGTTACAACAAATTGTTCTAAGGTTCTTATAAGCATTATTTTTATCATTTCAATTAACACACCCCTTCAGGGTTGTTTGCACTTGTGTTTTCCACAAAGACAAATAATCCCAAACATCCAACAACTGAACTGCACATGACCCAGCAAATAACGGAAATATTATACCCGTCTCACCTAGGTATTATCAAGGATTAACAAAATTTACTCACAAAATGTTTACTCTTATTTATGCATCATCATTTAGGCATCCATGTCAAAATAACTGATAGAATGAGACATTGCATCGCCAACAAAGACATGTAAAAGTTTTTCAAAATTTCATTTAAGGAACATTTAAATTGTAACAATTAACAAACAAGACATCAATAATTTTATTTCATTGCACCTTTATTATATATGTCTTATTCTTCCTAACCTCGGCACCCAAAACATCAGAAACTTGATATTCTATGGTGAGATATACAGTGAATTTAAGAGTAATAATAGGTCCCAATAAATTCGCTAAAAAGTATCGATAGTAAGTTTTAATGGGTCTAAAGAATTCAGGAATTGACATATACTGTGGAAAAATATTTCCAAGACTCAGGCAGTGGTCAAACATAACTTTTAAGGAACACCTGTATGTACATTCTTCACTGCGATCAATAAACAAAGCATTACTAATATTTCTCACTATTGTCGGAGAGTAATTCCGAACAATCTAGATAATGAAACTGGTGAATTTTAGAAAAGTTAATTAACTGTATTTTTCTTAATTAATACTGACACTATAGGAAATTAAAACATTGTTTTATACTTGTTAGGATCTAGTAAAATTCAGGCCATTCAAGTACCAGATTTTAAAGTAAATATTTTCATTTTTCCAATTGATTAAATTACTGGTAAAGGTTAACAATCTTTTTATTATGTGAGTATTAAATTTACAGTAACTATCTTTCCTTTTATGTGCTACAAGCTTAGGACTACCTACTATCTGTGAATGTTATTGCTAAGCGATTTCCGAATAATTGAACGTTGTTGTAACCAAATATTATTAAAACTTCAAACTCGACTAGCTTAAGCTTTATTTGCCGTTTTAATGTGATAGGCGAATACTGGAAGTCTGTTTTAGCTTTAAGACACAGCATTCTTGCTCCAGTCAAGTTCCAGCCATAGCATTTAGGCGAAACACATATTAATTATCTCGCATTATAACATCAAAATCTACAAGACTACTTGAAATTAATAAAATAAAAATTCAGTTCTAAATTATGTCATTCCTACGGTACCCGGTAACGTCTCAACAAAGCACACTAAGCACAGTATTTTTCATAGATCAGCGTTACCTCGCAGACCGTATCAATGAGACCTTGAAATTTCAACAGTCTAAATAAACATACGTGGTTATGTTATGATTTTGTCTGTTATACCAAACTTTCGTCTTTGTTGAATCGCCTCTTTTTATTTTGCGACGTAAATTTCCAATATGTCTCAATTTATAAAACTTATGTTATTGGTTTTAAATAATTCTACCCGAAAGTTCAGTATCGTTACAGTTCTTTGTTCCCTCTTTTCTTAAAAGAAAAACTGTCAAATACAATTACTGAATAGTTTTACAATTTCTCGACATTGCGGCGTCGCAAATATGTGACCCCTCTTCAAACGCACAATTCTCTCTTCTAAATTCTACTCTTGTCAAGACAGAAATTTCTTAATAAAGATGACTTTTTGTGAACATAACATCACATACAAATTACTGCAGCTAGTATTTTAGCAGCATCGACCAATAAACGATCCAAATTTTTACTTGGTCGACAAACATCGGTAAAAAGTATTTCAATCTCTTACCTGAGATTTCCACAATAACGTACATACCCGTACCAATACTTCTATGTCAGATCAAACCCAATTCTCTGCTTGCTCAGAGAACTTGGCTGCATGTCCGTCTCTGGATGCTGCTTGCTCAGGTAACTTGGCTGCATGTCCGTTTCTGGGTGGATTTGATCGCCTTCAAAGCCTTCCCAAAGTCGGACACCAACTGCTTCATTTTATATCGTCAGGAACACACTATTGTGAAGAAATGAGCACAATCCCACTTCTGATGTTAGATTTAGGGGTAATAAATCGCCCCTAAGCTCGAGATTTACATTAATAAATCATCTCAAAAGTTAAACATTACACATAAACACTTGTATATTTACTTATTTGACTAGTAAATACAACTCACTGAGTAACGCTACCGTTACACATGTAATACACGAATATTAATTATATGTGATTACAATTATTTCACTAATTACAAAATAACCAGCAGCCTTGGTATCCAGGCAGCGTTCACGTTCGGCCCGAGTCCGAAACATGAATAATCCGCTGACAGGAGGCGGCTTCTTGGGCTTGGTGACGACATAGCCCAATAATGTTTTATAAACACCGGCCGATAACGATTCATATATCTAACAATAGAAATAAAACCAACACGCTTCTATAAACTGTATCCAAGGACGGAAAATATTGAAAATAACTTTAACTAGTAACGTCTGGCTAGTATAATTTGGCAAAACAAATGTAGGGGGAATGTTAAGTCTGCTAGTTCTGGGAAAGCCTCAGCCATACAAGCGATGAGAATATCTAAAGCTTCTTGATTTACCTACAGATTGATATTCAAGGCATCGGCAACTACTCAAATGTATGCCCAAAACATCGAGATAAATAACGATTTGCGTACTTCCCAAAAGCGTCCAATGTACGTTTTAGTAATAAGTTATGTAGTACCCATAATATACGAGTATTTATGTTACTCATTTGTAAGTGTCAATTTATCAAAACACCGTATTAATAAAGTTTATTTTTGCAAGCTATTAACTTGTAAAAATTTGTACAGGTTGCCTGCCAATTTTACACGTTAGTAGCGTTATTTACATTAAAGAATTATGTTTTATTTGTATCGTATATGATAAAAATCATGGTACAACTGCTATTTCCGGTAATACAAAATTTGGACGAGGAAATAGTTGAAAATGAATATATCATTTATTGACTCTACTAAGAAATAATTTTTTCAGCATTTCGATTTTGTTATTGATGGAATTATCGACAATTTCGCTAGATTTCCATTCCTCTGCACGTTTTAGTGATAAAATATCTCCACCGCATTCACCAACAGTTGACCCAGACCGGCTAAATGAATGATCGATATAGGTATAACTCTAGTTCATTTAAACTTAAATATTTTGCAATTTGCTTTGTTGCAGAGCCAATAGTATGTTGACTAGCATTAAGGGAAATGCACTTTCCATTTCGATATGCTACAAAAATTGTAGGCTTTCTATTCTAGCACGCCGAAGATTTTTTACATATTTTCTATACAACATGCAGAGCTTGAAACTACAACCATCATCAGTTATGGTAAATCTTCTTGTTGTTAATTTCCTTTTTGTCGCAATGTCACAAATCCGTAATTGCCCATATCTTCTGCGTCATTCATGTTCAGGGGCAGAAGTTCATCATCGACATCAACCATAAACCCTGAATATTGTCACAATTGTCTCAAGCAACCAATGGCCAATCTCTTCTTTAGTTAAAACCTTGGAATTTTTTGGAATGTGATGCTCATTTTGTTTAAGAAATGCAAATATCTGTAGAAATCTAGAAATGTCAACTAAATGTCAAATTTTACCATATAATATTAATTAAAAAAACAAATCTGCGAGCTTCAACATTGGCCTTGATTTCTAAACAACTTTTTAACATAGACCATTTTGCCCATAATGTATTTGGACTGAATCTAACAGATATTTGATTCATGTAAAGCAACAGAACATCTTCTGTTACCCCAATCACACCATTTCTTCTCTGCCAGTTTTTGAAGTTGCTATATTCATGCTCGTACCTTGAAGATGATTTTTCTGGCAATAAACTTGAAACAAAGCTGGTGGCTTTCTTAATAATTGCTTCGAGTACATTCATTCATTTTCAGCAAAATAAATAAACAGTGAAATAAACAATATAGGTACGTAGTACGGTAGCGCTTTCAGAGCTTACGACAAATTATTTAGAATTTTTTTCGAAATCGAAATCGAAATTTGAATATCTATGAATATATTTGCAAAAGAATAACAAATAAAATATATAACAATACACGCAATGTAATAGTTTACCATGCTGGTAGTGTTATACAGGGCGTCCTGAAACAAATACAATATAGAGCAATAGTAGTTTTCTGACGACAAAACAATATGATGTAGTCAAACTCACCCTCATCGTCAAAATTTGATAGTTAAAATGATAAAGGGGGTCAAAGTTAAAATTTTATTTTCGATATCTATTTATAAATAACTTCTAAAATATCCAAATATGTGCATAGATTTTGGAAATTGTGTTTATTTAGGGCGAGATATTCAAATGCAGTAAAATATACAGTTTACTACAGTTTTGTGGTAAATATTACAATGGGTAGTTCAATTTCTGAAGCATTCTACGAGCGATACTGAAATTTTGTAGTAATGAATCTCATTTAGTTTGTACACATGAAGGACAATTGGGAAGGAAAATGTAGAAAGAATTTGTTGAACAATATCAATTTGGTTACTATTTATAATGATTACCAAATTTGTATTTTCCATTGTCACTATCCTGAAAATATAAAACTACAAGTGAGAGATTAAAAATAAATAAAATATACAATACTATGACACCGACATATTTTTAGATAAACTGATAAATTAAAAAAAAACGGTGATGTTTTAGTGTAGATCATGATCTAAAAAGATGACAAATAAGTGTTTTTGACGAAATGATGACTATGTAGAAAAATAATGTATCCACTGCCAGTTCTTTCGGTATATATTCCATATTGGTGGTACGAGTATGTGCTTCAGTCAAAACGGTTTTTTTACTGTACTAGTCATAGACACTGTCTAGAATCCTACTGGGTATTAACTTTAACATCAGATAATTATTTGTGTTTAACGGGGTTAAGTATCCAACGGAATTACTATGCATTCTGCGTACATACACACTAGAATAATTACGTTGTGGCTTAAACATCTTTGATGTTTCCAGAAAAACCGACAAAGGATGGATTTCTCGTTCTTTGAATGTAACTCAAAACCGTTTGAGTTCTTATTCGAGGCACATTGCGGCAACAAATTTATTTGTCAGTACATGTAAAATATGCGGCATTTCTATACATTTTTTCATTAAACTTAGAATCGATGATTTTATGATGGAGAAAAACAACTGCTAAATCCTTTGTTTTAGACGTTTAAAAAATTAGAATGTTGAGAAATGCAGAGAAATATGTAGAATGATTGCATTGACCATTTCTTTCTGTATATTAATTTAAACAATGAAATCAAATGGAATATGGTACACCAGTGAAATGTTGTTTGAAATAGATGACATTCAAGAAGTTACATTCTTAATTTGCGAATCAATGAGTAGTTTCGAGAATTTTTAGCGATTACCTAATATAATTAATTTCTCTTTGCCATCTTCTATTAATATTTTTTATAGTTTCCTTTTCTTGAATTTAAAATTTTGGTCTTTACGTATCTTAGGAACAATAAATCGCAATTTAATTTTGAGCTTCTAGTTTTCCTCACGATTTCCCATATGTTTTGTTGGAATTTCTGTCGGTTTTACTTAAAATATAGTGTCATCAAAATTCCTACTTGTATGCACAAATAGTTTTCCGTTAATTAACTGATTTTTATTGATAAATGGTATATATTAGATCTGTTCCAACAGCCGTCGAGAACTGGTTCAAAACCGTCATAAATGCTTGACCAACTCCGTTTTAGATCGCGTTCGCCGAAAATACATTAACAACTGAACTGACTGAATAGTTCTCGAAGGTTAGGAATCGATTCTTGCCATTGTTGGAACAACCCAAAATTGATAACTAGTATTTACAATATCTACCCATATATTCTTTATTATTAGCTTTTGTAACATTTTTTACTGTTTTAGAAAGGTATTTTAAGCTAATATATATCAAATCTCCTACAATTCCTATCAATGAGGTCATATGTATGTTCTCTGATACCAAACATCTAGGTATGCTAATGAACAATTCCTCAGGACGATGTTGCTTATAAGTTTATGCCATACAGATCAATCAATCAAAAGTAATAGAAGAGAATTTACTAGCAAATGACATGAGGTTACACTTAGTAGCAATAAGAGGTAATCTATAATTATAATGGTCCCAGAGCTGAACCCTGGGTCACACCTGATGGAGCTAAAATTCAACAGATTTAAACGATTGCAAAAGTAAAAAAATCTATTTCATATGTTGAACACACCTTCGATATGAACTACGATATTCAAGTTGTTATATTGCAACTTGTTCGTATCGTATGCAAAAGCAACATTTTGTCTTCATAATGTATTAGAGTTATTAGTTACACCTTTTTTTTGGGGTTTTTATAAAAGTCCATAACTTATTAAATAGGGTTTATAGCACTCGTCGTTTGGAGTATTAACCTTGCGGTTCGTTATTTTCGTTTAAGTTTTGATTCGACACGCTGGTGTCCGTTCCGAGAAACGAGAAATGTGGAATGAATGAATATATTCGTTCCCATGACTGCGGAGAGTAACAAGAGTATCACAGTAATTTGTATTGTAAGCGCTCGACTAGGAACCGCGCAAGAAAGGGCAATGAAACCCGCCATTTACTTAACACCTACGGTTAAGTGAGCCATTAATTAAAGTATATAAACATAAATCTTCGGCGGATACGCACGTACGTACGCGCACGCGTATTTTTAGCGAGATGCAATAAGAATCGCGAGCCCAGAGACAAGCGACAACATAAATAAACACACGTAAACAGAATTATGGGAGCAGACCGGGGGCAGACGGTATATTATTCTTAAAATCCTCCCGCCTCTGGAGCGTGCAGTCATGCTGCATGCATTAGCCGGGCAGAGGCTCGACGTAGATGACTCGGCCTCGCTTTGTGACATATGGTTACCATAATACTCTCACCGGGTTTACATTTAAATCTCAACAACCTCTTCCTTCCTTTCCTAAATCTCCTAAGGAAATACACGCAGACAAATGAAAGGAATTTGGACAGCTGCGGAAACGGTCCTATATCGCGACTGCTCCAGTGGACGTATGCAGGGTGATTCAGAACTTATCTTAAAAAATTGAGAATAGATGCGTCATGTGAAAGTCAATATCACGAAAAATTTGTTTAAATATATTAAATCCTAAGTTTCCAAGAAAAAAATTATTGTTCTAGTCGTCTCAACCTTTACATCGCTGGACTATTGTAGTTTCTAGCCAGGCTATTTCAAATATCCGGTTACTTATCGTATTAACTTTTTTGTGATGCAAGTCTTTACATTAGTTTTTCAAATACCAGTACGTATAGCAGCTCGCAGTTGATGGGTATCGCTTTAATTTATGGTGAAAGTACAGTGTGTTAAAAAAAGAGTGTAAAATATTTCAGGAGGTAATAAATAGTATGAACCAAAATAAGCAGAAAAGTATGCAAATTTTTCGATATTTCTCACATTTGTCTCATATTCGGTTTCCTCAAATAAAATGTTTAATGCAACAACCTGTACATTTTTTTATTTTAAAGATGA
The DNA here is from genome assembly GCA_025584915.1 of Monochamus saltuarius. Lineage (NCBI taxonomy): Eukaryota > Metazoa > Arthropoda > Insecta > Coleoptera > Cerambycidae > Monochamus > Monochamus saltuarius. The sequence goes on along the minus strand of CM046724.1, from coordinate 20,372,846 downwards.
CTGCACTTATTTGAGAAACATTTTAATCCATTTGATTCTTTTGGATCTATTTCTGTATCTAGAGTGCTGTGAATGTGAAATTAAAAAAAACATATCTATATACCTACTCTAATGTAATTATAAAAATAATCAATTATCCTATCGAAATATATTTTGGCCAGTCGTATCAAATAAAAGAGCTAATATTAGAAATACATTTTCCACAGAACATATTTTGACACCTAAATAGTACAGTAGAAAAAGTCGGAAGTGCATAGAGAACGACATAATGTGTCTAATTTTGTAAAAGGCCGTGGTCAGCTCGACACGGAACAGTCCGCGATGCTCTTAGACCTCGACCGCATAGTGCTGTTTCATCTTAAGGCTTACGGTGAGCGCTCTATCAAACGATATATAACATCTGTTCCAACAACCGTCGAGAACTGTTCAGTACCGTGAGAAATGTTTGACCAACACCGTCTTACGTCGCATTCGCCGAGAGAACATTAACAACTAAACTGACTGACTAATTCTGGACGGTTCGGAATCGATTCTTGCTGTGTTGGAACAAACCCATAGTTTTCGCTCAGTAACTCCTTAACGGATAATGATAAAAATATGCGGTTTTTTTTTAATAGACTTCAAATATTATTTTACGTCGGCGCTGTGTTTTGAAATTTTGAAAAAGTGTAAAATAAATTTTGCATATTTTCAAAATTTCAAAACACAGCGCCGACGTAAAATAGTATTTGTAGTCTATTAAAAAAACTGCATATTTTTATCATTTTTCGTTGAGGAGTTACTGAGCGAAAACTATATCCCTTTGGATCGAGCGCTCACCGTAAGCCTTAAGGCTCACCTGAAAAAAATGACTTTTACGACAATGTTCTTAATAGTTAAATTTTGTGATACTTTTGTTTTTTCAGAAATCGTGTCAATGATCTAACTTTCTCAAAACAGTGTAGGTTATCAATGATGATCAGGAATACCCATTTTACCTATTTTAAAAGATTCTTTTAGAAGAATGTAATATTTTTATGTTTCAAAAAAACCTCAGATAATTTTTAAGTATATAAAAATTTCCACCACCATGCATGAGAAAAATATTCTCTGGTTTAGGTGCACATTGAGGCTTGTTATTTATTTTTTAATAAAAAATTCCAATGCCATACAAGTTTTCTAATTTATTTTAATGACTTCGCCTTTTTATTTGAATTAAACATGCAATTTAATTCAAACAGTTTTAATAATAAAAATACTTTCCCATGAAGGAAAATAGACCTGAGTATTATTAAAATTGAAAGAATATTTGTGCTGGTTATCCAATTTACTTTTATAGGCGGCATTACCATTGATGAGAAGCAATAATTATTAAACTTTATGATTGATTTGAACAAAACTAATGGGTTATGAAAAACAATTTAAATTATTTACAGTTAAAAAATATTGACATATTTCCTAGGCAAGTTTAAAATAAGAAAAATAAAACGAAACTTGTTACAACCATGTAAATTTTGTCCCTAAATCTGCTGATGATTTTTAAAAAGGGATATTCGAATCGGGAAGGCTAGTATTTGTAAGGTTGGGGGATGCTTTTTCAATAACTCCCTTGGGAATATTTTTTTTAAGTCATGAATATTGTTTTCAAAAACTGCGTACTTCTTTATACAAAAATGTTACTCTTGCTGCAAACCGCTGAGGGCAATGGGTTTTCAGAAAATTGATTGTTAATATTCTGCTGTACTTCCACTTCAGAAATAAAAATCAAATTGTTCTTTGATTATTTTGTGTAATAATGGATTTAATAATAAAGTTTGATTTTTTACAAAAATAAATTAAGAAATACAATTTTTAAATTAAATTATTTTTCTTATTTTAAAGTTGCTATTGAAAAACATCTTTTTTAAATTTACGGTTTTACCGTCTCTTATGCTTAAGCGTTTGCAAACCTATACTCATGAACTTTTTTTTCATTTTTTTTACTATAATCCCCTGGATTTTTTTACACCATTTCAATGATACCCTGCATAAAAAGTCATCATGTGTTTTAAAAAATATTAAATACCTTCAGAAAGTTATTGAATTCTGCCTTTTATTTTATCTCAACAATAATTCATAGGTATCGATAAAGAAAACGCACTTCCCCGTTATATTTCTTTTTATATACTAATATATGGCACCTATGAGACTACATAAAACGAGATATTCTATTATCTCTATAAGTATTGGTAGTCTCCTATATTGAAAAAAAAAGAACTATGTATTCCATAATATAGACACATGATGATGATATGATAAATAATAAATTTTAATTACAATATTTAAACTTAACAGGTTGGGCATATTTCATGATGCATTTTTAAAAACACATTAAAAAATATTGGACAAAATTAACTATTCAAAATGTTTTCTTTACACTCAAAATACTTTATTTTCACACGTATTCAAGGATTAAAAATTTATGTACATAGTAAATATTGCCGTTCAATATGTATTTAAGTATATACACACACTGCACAATTTATTATATTTACTTACTTACCTATATAAAAAACACGCTTTTCGCGTCTGATATAATTTATCAACACGGCCACTATTATTAATTACATGATCCAGGTACTGTCAATATCAACACGAAGTATAAATAAACGATTCTGTGAAAAGCCGATTTCATAGGAAACGATCGTTTATTGTGCTTTCTTTATGAGAGGCAACAAAGAGAGAAAAGTAATTATTGTTCTTTGCAAAGCAAACTTCACCCTGCACCAATACTGCGAATTCAGCATTGTTTGTTTCCTTAGATATAGGTACAAACTCGTATTCTATTAGATGAAAAGTTTTTTTGAATTTTTAGGTAGCCCAGTATCCTTCTTAAAAGAAAAAATACATACATATATTTCCGTAAATTTTATCTGATGAATGCCATTAAAATTTTTTGACTGGTAGATTCACCAGAAGATTGCGCACATAATGCTTGCATGGACCTGCAAAACCTATTCATAAAAATACTCTTATTTATAATGGAGCATCACACACTAGACCTGCACCAGCACGTACCGTCACCTGCAACGACGATCAACGCAGATCGTGTCGGTGACCTGTAATTTCTATGCATGGCCGCACTAATTCTACGTAAGGTCTGTTCCCAGAAAAGTCAGGGATTGATTTCAAGTTGTAGATGTGTTGCTGAACTGTCGGGCACCCTCGCTTATCAACGACCTCTATTTACTTACCTTAAACGAACCACAAGTCTTTTATCAGATGAGACTGCTCTGCAAAATCTTGTGTTCTGAGATACACTCAACTACTATTTCAAAGCATCTGCCACACACAGAACTTGCACAAAAAGTTGCTGGTCCGTGCTGGAGAAGTGTGCAACGTCGTGCAGGTCTGCAGATTCGCGCTATGCTGGTCCGTGTAGGAATAATATTCGCGATCTTTAACAGTTTAATGTTTTCGAAAATGTAGGCGTAGACTGACGAATACTAAAATATTGAGCTATTATCACTCGGAATGTACTACGAAATTTGTTTCCTAGAACATTATTGCTTTTCGTCAATAATTACTTATTTGGAACTGGTTTTCAATCATTTACTGATAAATAAGAGACGCTATTTATGATGTCTGAGAGTTACATACTTCCTACATGCATTAGGTAGGTACTTGTTAATCAAGTTTCATTTCAAATACTTTTTCTTAACTACAGAATTTTTTGATAACATAAATCATTAAGATAATTAATAGCTCTGCAAGAAGACATTTTATAATGTTACAGTGAGACCAATTTGAATATAGTTTGTAAAAGTATCTTTACAAACTAGTAATTTATACAAAAAACTATAAAAGTTATGAATAAAAAAGATATAGTTTTGTTTAGTATTCGCAACACTACACATCCAAACTAAGGAGACACTGATGTATCAATGACTTACTAAGTGCAAATGCGGCCTGCTTAATAATAATAATATGTCAGCCCCTGTCCCGCACAACTCTCCCGACTTCTGGTCTAATCCTCGAGATTAAAGCGAGGGATAGATGTATTATAATATTATTATTGAACGCCATTAACGTATTAGACACAAGAAAATTGTTTCAATATCTTTATATTTTGCTTCATTACTTCATAAAAATGGAAAACAGAATTAATAATACTATCATCTGTAAATTTGTTTTATATAAAAGTATTATAGTTAGGTATTAATGAGAAGTCATTAAATCAGTTCTTGGAAGTTTGTATTTTATACAAACTTATTACAAAAATAAGATCGTAAAGTTTATATGGCCAATCTTCTTAACAAGTGGAACAAACTTGGCTTAATTGTTAATTAAGCCAGGGTATAATAAACTTTTATTAAACAAGCCCCCTTAATGTCTTGAATAAATCTGCAGCTCTGAAATATTAATTGGGCAATGATCTTAGCTTTGCTTTTAATTTTCATGAATTAGCTAATTTATCTAACTTTACATGAACATCAGAGTTTGAATATATTATAACGGTTTTATTTAACCCTAAATGTCACTTTTACCGATTACCGTTACCGTTTAATTGTTTCTCAAACACCTATAATATACACAAAAATCCAGAAAGACTAAACCAATTTAACGCAAACACATAATAAATAATTTCTATTAAATTACGACTGAGCGGCACATAAAATATATCTGGAAGGCGGCACGTTGTATAAACCTTTCTGTATAAAATAGTTAAGTATACAATGATAATCAAGGTTTTTAAATTCAAAAATATTTAAAATATGCCGCAAATAAAACAAAAAAGAACGGAAATGCATTTCATGTGCACTAAAATGCGGTTATACACCGAAAAATACATATTCACAAGTGAATGAGGTATATTTACATAATGTACTTATTATGAATTTTCAAACAAGCTGTAATAACGTTCAATAAAATTGTTTGCACCATATCACGTGGTAACGGGAGAGTGGGGGTGAGAACTACATTTATGTTACTCTCAAGGAAATATCCCTGTACCTAATCGTTTTTTTGTGTTGTTTTGTCATATTTTACAGATTATACACAAATTACCTAACATATATTATTTCATATACTTACTTATTCATTATTGTACTTTTAGAAAAAAAAAGTTTTGAGAAATACGTTAAAAACAACAATGTTGCAGCATGACTCAAAACACAAATTTTAACAATCCTTATTTATTTTATGCTGCGTAAATACTAATGTACTGCAACTAAATTACAAAAAAAAAATAAATAACGTTGAATGAACATTGATATTTATTTTGACTACATTGGAAAGAGATAAAGTATAAGAGATTTCGGCTTTTTATCCTTAACAAACCATATTTAGGTAGGTTTTGTTGAAAGAATTAAATATTTAGGCAATAATTGATAATAAATATAGTACTTAATCAAACACTAAAAATCAAAATAACTCGGAAACGCACAGGAATTTCGAAACAGAAGAAAGAACATTATTTTTGGTAAACTGTATGTAGATAATGGAAATATCAGTTTTTTTTTTAAATAGTCATTGGCGTAGAAGTTCTGTTTATGAAAGGGGTTGAGCACTCCCTCCACTCAGCCACTGTTCAAGTTTTTGAACATTCTTATTGCTTGCTCGATGCCTCTTATTTAATAGGCATTATCCCCTAAATATGAAACAAATCTCAGCACTCCTTATAAGTTATAATGAAAATTCGAGAACAAAAAATTATATTCAACACCCTGTATCTCGGAAATGAAGCCTTCTACGACATGTTTATAGGAACTTTTCTTCTTAGAAACATGTATTCTATCTTCTGTTAAAGTTTGTCTACAAAAAACTGACTCACCCTGTATAATATGGGTACTAATCGTAACCGTTTTGAAGAAAGAAATTATCATATCTGGTTTGATGTGCAAAAATTCAGTTAATTTAGGAATCTCTCCGTAATTTTTTTGCATAGTATGTCAAAAAATGCAATGTTTACTACATCTGTTGTTTACTTTAGTCAAAATAGTTTTTTCTTAATTAATAAAATTCGATGTCGCGAAATATCATCATCGAGGATAAAACACACTCGTATACTAAATTAAGAAAAAATATCTAACTAAAAGAAAAGAGACAAGAACAAGATATTTTGATTTTTTTTTCTCGGAAACGGTTGGAATTACTACCCATGTTATGTTTTGTTTATATGACAGTCAAATCTCTAACGCCTTGTAGGTATATTCTTTATACAATTTTGTATAAGAATTCAGATATCTGTCGATTAATGCAGAAATATAATAGTTGTTCAGCTTCTCCTTCAGTGTCATGGTTAAGTCCTTTACCAACATCTGTGCCCAAATAGGAATATAGATTTATCAAACTAATTTATCTTATAAACTTTAATTTTAAAAGAATTTGGTGCAATACTATTTACATACCATGAACCCAAACATGTTCATTTTCCACCCTACCTATATTTTTGTGAGCCATAATCTGATACAGTTATTCTACTATTTACGTTAGCGTCCTATGGCAACACCCTAAAACCAGCTTATAAAGAAAACAAACCAAATTGCTCGAATATTCTCACCCCACGGAGCCACATTCGAAGCGAATAATCCCGTGTTTTAAAGAAATACAAACGAAAAAGTGGGCAGGTTAATTTATTCGGTATTTGTAAACTCGGAGAAACAAAGCTACGATGAACCAAAGACTTCTAAACCCCGCCGGTATTAAATATCCTTTAGTGCAACATTTTATTCAAGGCTGACACGAGAACAGATGTGTTTAAATAGGCGACAATAGAAAAAACATTCAACTATTTCACGCCAGACAAATGAAGACCAAACACGGAGTATGATCCGAGTAAATATCCCCGGATAATTAAGACAATATTGATTTAGAACCCTCGGAACCCTGGCCGTTTAATAACCGCAATATTTATATCAGTCATAAATAATTCAGACACTTATCCGACAGCACGTATTTTTCCTTGTCAGATAGTGTCTGTCGTCTCATAATTAGGGATATTAATTGGTCGGGCTTCAGACATGGCTTTTGCTTTTATATTAAAGCCCAAGTTATATTTGAATCTCGAAGTGACAGATGAGTAAACATTTTCCTAGTAAAAACTCAATTTTTTATTTTCTTTCTCGGAGATCTAGCGCTTTTGATGGGACATTTAACCAATACGCAAAATTAGTTTAGTTAAAATACATTTATTTAATAGCAATATCGTTATACATACATGAAATATGGGTGATGATATTGGCAATTTTTCTTTATAGAGTACTTAAATTCATTTCTACATTAGAAAGATCACTTCAGGAATGAATTTATCAAGAAGAAACTTAAGATTTACTTGGAACTATTATCTGTTGTTGCTAAATAAAACCGCAAAGTTGATTATATCACATGACTAAAATCACTGCAATTCAATGTCTGCCTATACAGGGTGATTCAGAATTTATCCAAAAAAGAAATTTTTAAATGTACACAATGACTCTGAGATACAAATTTGTAAAAAAAATCAAAAAGGGCAGGTTGAATATGATTTAAAAATACACTTCTGCACGGCACTTGAAACTAGTCCACTGTAAAACTTGACCTTGCTCAAGGTAAAATATGCAGTCGGCGACCGGTACAAAGAATAATAAAAAATTAACGAACAAAAATCAATTTCCCAAGAAAAGAAATAAATAAAATTTTATGACACCTATTTTATATGAAATTGAACTGCTTTTGGCGCTGTTGTTATTATTAATTAATTTGTGGTGTTAATTAATAACATAACTTTACAAACCTGATGTTAAAACAACTGTTAAAATTTTGTATGTTTCTGGTGTTTGTCCGTTTTGAATTCGTAAGTTATTGACAGCACCTATGATACGTTCGCGTAAATCATGACTAGTGTCACTTCGGTGCACACTTCATTTTTTAAATATCCCGACAAAATGAAATCCAAAGGATTTAAGTCAGGAGAACGTGGAGGTCACGATATCGGTCCTCCTCGTCCCAGCTCTTTCACAGTACGGTTGCAAATTTCCCGTGTCACGCCCGCGTTGCATACCGCGGTAATAGTAGCTGCACTTAACAAATGTATGCCGTGAAATTGTTTTGCGTACAAACGAGAAGCTGCTAAAGCATTTTGTTTTACTTCGCCATAAATTAAAACTACATCCATCAGTTCGAGTTGCTATACACGTCATTTTTGATACTTGAAAAACTAATGTCAACGCTACCGCAAAAACACTAATACTAAAATCAGATTTCAGTATTGCGAATCATCCAGGACCATGGTGCAAAGAACATAATTACTACATTCACATTTTAAACAGTCTTGGGTCGAAGATATTTGAAAAAAAATAGTACTGTAACTAGTGACTATAAAAACCTGCTGAAGTATAAAAGTGTTGCAATGCTCTAAATAAATAAGAACGTTTAAGTGGTAGGTCCTAAATTAATTATACTTACGCAGGAATTGAAGACAATAATGAAGAAACTGCCAGAGAGGTAGATACCACCTCCATCTAATTGATTCAATTTGCTGAAATGAAATTGCGATTCTGCAATAGCACCAGTTAACTAAAGGTGCATTTTCATTTCTATGATTCATTAAAATTGTATTGATGATAACACACACATAAATAGTAGTTGGTGGTGTTCCTTAAGTGCATTATATTTGCAGAACTTTTTATTTTTTCCGTGGTGACAAAGACGTCCAAAGTAGAAAATATATTTTTTAAATAACGTTGGAAAAGAGAACAAAAGTATCGAGACTATGGTAACTTTATGGAAAAAATTAAGTGAAAATATATATGTTATTTCTCTCTAACTTGCTAATTTATCTTCTGAATTATTGTCAAGGGTGCAATATTCATAACAATATACTACATTATGAGAAACACTACCTAATTTTCAAGATATACTTATCAGTCAAATCAGAAATATGATAGTTTTAAAGTTAAAGGTTGATATTACTGAATGTGACTGATAATAAATGAAGGTTTCAAATTTCTGATTCGACAGTTGAACTTGTTCTGGAAATAGGATACGAAGATTTTATCGGGATCAGATACCTTGGATTTCCCTTGAAGATAGGACGGTCCACAAGTATGTATACACAGCGAAATAAGTAAACACCAATTACGAATAAAGAAAATATTGCATAAGGGTTATACTAGAATCATTCCTATTAAAAACTAGTACTGAAAAAAGACCCAATGAACTGCTTTTCCCGCGGGAAATTGGCGAAACACTGCACAATTAAAGGCAGTCCCTGGCGATGCTTTCCATTTGAATGAACGAAGCGCGTTGGATTCCCCAGCCGAAACACTCTTATGGAAAGTGTTTTCTGTTTTATAGCAAGCACCGAACAACATACGATTCTCAACTCAGTAATCTCCATAAAAGGTTGCCATTGTATTGCAGAATTTATGGTGATATGTTAAAAGGTCTGAGAAACTTGCAGCACATCTAACATGTAGAATGGAAAAGGAAAAATGTGGCATCTAAGATAACAATGAAAACTTAGATGCCAATTCTTAAGTAGTCAATATATAAACTTTACTTTAAAGGTATTAAGCTCATTCTAATTAATTCTAAAAATGTTCCACATGAAATTAATTAATATTCCCCGACACCAAATACCCTAGACGAATTCCATAAAAAAGGTAGTTATCAATCAAATAAGATTTTGTGCTCAATTCCGCCTAACATTGAAAAAAAAAAAAATATATCTGACTATATATAATAATAGCAAAATATTCCAATTTAATTTTGTACAACAAATTTTATGGTACCTATACCAAAAATTAAATGCGCAAAAATGTCAAATATTCCATAACGGCAAAAAGTTCATGCCCTTTCCAAAAATACAATAATAGGGTGTTCTATTTGAAATAAGGAAATAAAGTCACTTAATATAGACATTCTATTTTCTTCTCTCTAAGATAGCTGCTCTAAAATTTTTTATATAGCAAGCGATATTATGTGTGAAACAATTTAAAAGAATGATTTGAACACTATGAAATTTTTTATATAGTTTGTGATATCTTGATATGAACTTTAAATTAACTACTTAATACAAAAAGGGAATCACCACCATGATAACCAGATATTAGTATCGATTAACATTAATAAACATTATCCAGAAGAAATGTATTTTGAGAGCGGAATTATGTATAGTCAAGGGAGTAATTTTTGAGACATTTTTTATTTTAATTCAATGTTCTACATTCTTGAAGTCAGTATTTTGATTATACTCCTTTCTTGTTTCGAAAATCCAATGAATAAGATCAGAAGTGGAGAACTCTGCTAATTTAACCAACTTCATAGCTTTAACAACAAGAAAGTTATAGCTGAAGAGCCGAAACCCAAATTATTAAGGTTTGTATATTGAAAACGAGACGACAATTGTTTTAATTAATAGATTCCCAACTTTATGTAAATTTTCGCTTTATTAAAAATTTTTCCATTATATTTTCATAAAGTTTGGAGTAGGGACTTTAGATTGAGTAAAGCAGAGCAGTGCCTTGTCTGCGCTTCACACAGCACCCTTAATAATCTTGACACATTTTCCACTGCTTCTGCTTTTGTAAGGCAGGCCTTAATTACATGTGAGTAATGTGACTTGAAACAATTTATCAACTCACATGAATAAGGCAACAACAACTTAGAAATATTATACTAAATTAATTTTCATTCTCATATTTTAACAAGTAGGTACTTTTAAGATTGAAAATTGGTACCCAAGATTAAATATTTTCGTTTATACACGACAATTACAATTCAGACTTAGACTTTCGATATCTTTGATTTAGATGACTCAACCACTAATTTTTATCAACACTTGAACAGAAATTTGGCACGCAAAAACATATATTTTTTTGTTTCATTTTGCAGTCGAAAAATATTTTATATTTTTCTGTTAAAACGATTGCCGATTTCAAAATAATTCGTTTATTTATACTTTTAAAATTGGACAATCGACATTCGTTTAAATCGGTGCATGTGAGAACCCAAATGATACAAAGTCATTTTCTAAGAATAACTTTTTATCGGAAGAGATTTTTCTCAGGAAATTGTATTATTCCAGAAGTAAAATGTATGGCCGGATATTGTCGGTCCTGGTGCTAATATTCTATGAGGCTATTCCGATAAATTTATCTCACTGAAAACATGTTGATCTATAAAATGATGCCAAAATTTCATTATATAATTCAAGAAATGCCATTATACATTTTCAAGTATCAATGTGCTATAATTATATGAAAGAGGTTTTTCCGCGTTTTTTCAGAAACATTTTCTATTCCTCACCGAACATCGACATCTGTGAGACGCAAGAAACATGCGCGCCGATTTGGCTAATTTTAAAATAAAGTTAGTTTTCCCGAAAATGCTACCTATTTTTGTGATGTGATATTTTATAAATAACTGTCAAATTGACTTGCAACCTCAATCCATGATAATATCAATTTGTGTAGAAAGTTTTAAACATATGGGAGTTAAGGATAAGGAAAAATCTGTCTTGATTTCCGGCCAACAAATTTACTGAAACACTTCAGCCAAACCTACATTTTTGCCAGAAGATCTACTGTGATTTTCCAGGTTGTTATGCCCTGACCAAGGTACCTAACTGGTCGCTGTCAGAAACAGAATGTATGTTCAAATTCTGCACTGATAAGAATTTGTCTGTAATTTCACTAACCTTACGTTGACAATTTGTGACCAGCGTAGAGTTATATAAAATTGTATAATAATTTTGTAAATGAAAATACATTATAATATTACAGAAATAAACATGGGTGCAATTCCATATTACGTTTTGTGATTTTATAACTATGTAAATGTACTAAATTCCATCGCAAATTTTCGACAGTATAATTTATATTGATTTATGCATTGTAATTTTTAAATTGGAACTGTAAAATATAGATATGTAATTTTACTGAGTAGATAATTTTAATAGCCTTATATATTATATATACTTACATCTATAACTACAATTGAAAAATATGTTTAGAGAAAAACTTTCAATAGCTAACATTATTTTACATATATTACTGAATATCAGTGTGTAAAAAATGTACATAATGAATAGTAGATATGCATATTTAAAAAAAATGTATATATCAAAGAGTTTATGAATCAGTTTAAATATCTTTGATTTTGTTTCACCTGAATAGTGTAACAAAAGCGAATTTAAAAATGTATTAATATTATTTTTGTAGTATAAAGAGTGTGTGTCAACGATGAGGTTGAAAATAGGGAAAGCTTTTTACGACGAAAAAGTTACTTGTTAAATGTACAAAAATATGTATATAATATGCATGTGGATGTCCCTTACTAACGAATTATTAGAAATACATTAGATTTTATTATTAGAATTCAATAACAAATAATGCAATATACGATCATTTTTATTTCTAAATAGTTAAGAACGTCATGTTAGGGGCAGAAATAACTTCTGTGCAGGAATTCTTTTAGTGGAATTTGTAGATCTATCCTCTAAATGTGAATTATCTCTCATTTTCTTTAAAAGTTTATTGTTCACCCATCATTTAAAAATGTATTACAACATATTTCATTCGCATTAGAAAATATGTTGAATATTTTCGCTGAAAATACTGCATAATTATTCTTAAAACATCAGTATATGTAATATTCCTTGGTTTTTACAAATTTTTGTAGATATACGTATATCTGTGTGAAAATAAATATTTTTAGCTTGAATTTTAGTTACAGTAAATTTACAATTAACGTACCTACAACCAATGTTAATATCTGTTGTAAACTATTACTGTTTTTACTGTCACAAAGATAAATACGTTGTTTGAAATGTTGTGGATCGTTTAGACACATGTAATGGCGCAGTCACACGTAACAAAATATAATCTTGTACTTACTTTTCCACGAATATCTCATAAAAATCCTTATTAATGAACCGTACATGTTTGTCTACTCCCACCTTAACACAACTAAAACGCATTAGGATAAAAATTAAGGTTAGATTGATGTGCTTCTGCGCATGTGCAACAGAAATCACATGAAGGATTTCGTAAAATTTCGCAACAAATTCAGGAAAACTAAATAGTTCCAATGCAGTACATTGTATTACCACATTATCCCTGAAATTTCCTAATTTTATTACGTAAAACACATAGATAGGTACTTAATTTTTCCATAATACATAATGTAAATTAAAAATTACCAATAAATATTATGTAAAAAGAGCTTAACAAAACATAGAAATATCCACCCATTTTTATCAATGTAACCTTAGCTTGGAATCGTTGACTTGTCCTTGTTGTTCTCGGGCTAGGCTCTGTAAGAGCGACGCAGCTGTTGGTAGTACGGTTGCTTCGGTCAGAAGCGCCCCTCGGATAACGGTGGTCTTCCGCGACGTAGTAACCTTCACTATCGGCATCTTCAGTTGTGACGCTGCAAAAGCTTTTCCGGAATCAACAAATCAAATAACAGTATGAGCCATGAAAGTCGAAGCCAAAATCACTATTAATATAAAACTATTTGCTTAGTATCACTAAACTAAAAAATCGATATCAAAAAATCGGCTTCTAAACTGTAGGGATATAAAAATCATAAATTATTATTATTTTGTTGTTTCAGGTGATGGTGTCAGCCTACACATCCTTCCTTGTATTCTCGAGTCTCGCGTATCTAGCATCGGCCTCGATTTGCCCCGACGGACAATACTTAAACTCCAAACTGCAAGAATGCATGAACTGCACGGACTGCAAGAACGGCACGGTCGTCCTGAGACCTTGTGAGTTCCACAGGGACACCCATTGCGGGCCGATCAGCAAGTTACTTAAGACCATGGACACCGGCAACCCCCACAGACACAAGCACAACAACAAACACCACCAGCGCAGGGAGCACAACGACGACGTGGTATGGAGGTATGGGAGCGACATCGTCAAGGAGCAGCCAGTTGTAGCCTTGGAAGTGGCCAGCTCGGAGGCTCCCTTTTCGAGTGCAGAGACTCTTGTGTGGGACTGGCAGGCGGTGGCGCTCACCTCGGCAGTATTCGCGTGTATATTGTTTTTTCTAGTTATCACCCTCTATTCCTTGCACCAGGCTAGGCAATGGAGGAGGCTGAAGGAGAACTTTGAGGCCGGTAAGTGTTTCATTCCTCGTTTGCATTATTTTTTGGAAATACGAAACGCATTTCAACCGATCAGTTATAAAAACAATACAAATAGGAATATTACAAATACCAAATACATGGGGAAGTTGCATGAATTTTATATTGGTTATAATATAGGGTATGTTCCAGACATATTGAAAGGTCAGAACATGTGTCTGGCGGCAATAACCACAAAATAATTAAAATATTAACATTAATAAATTGCCATAGCATATAAACAAAACCACGCGGCTGAAAACGTGATCTCATTGGTGTGACGTTACACGTCGTTCAGCGCGGTTTGTTTCCGTGGATATAAGTGCACGTTACAGTATTGGTGATGTAAACAGGCAACATGCGAACGGCGTCTGACGTCACAGGTGTACACTGTGGCGGTGGCGATGTGGGGGTGTGGCCAGACTAAATTTTTAAATGCAGTCTTTAGGCTTATTTTTCCACGAAATTGCCTAGGACAAACAGCATTTCGATTAAAATAATACATTCCCTCTTCTGCATGTATTTGGAAAATCATGCCATTTCTCCATTATGAATTTACAGATTAAACCCAACAGTAAAACAAGTAGAAGCTTGGAATTACTGAGAATCCCGTACTATAGACAAACCTTATCATTTATCTCTATTTGGCGTTGTTTTCAGAAATAACTAGGCTAGCATTATGAGTATGGCTTCATTAATGATGTGAAATCAGTCACATCCACAAATCTAGACTATTACCGATAAAGTCGTGGTCATACATCTAACACGTATCTAGTCAAATTTTTTGAAATTGTTATATGACCTTTAACAATTTTAATACAGGATTATTGAAAACAATAAATTAATTATAGTATTCCTCACTATAATTAGAAACTAGGGACTGTCGTAGGAGAAATATAGTTAAAAATTGAAAGAAATGTAGGAACTATTCCTGTATTTACATTGTAATTTTGTGTTCTTCTTCAGTTTTTAGTGCCTTATTTTAATTTTAAACGTTTTATAGTTATTAAATAAAGGAATTTATGTCGGCAGATATTTTGCCACAATATAGTTCACCGGTTTAATTTTTCTAGGTTATGGGACAACTACCGCGGGTGCATTAAAAGTTTTCTATTACCTACTTATTAGTACCACTCATTCCTTTCGTCCGATATTCTTATAATGAATAGGCATTTTATCTAATTGTACCTACGATAAGTGTCTTTTATCGGTAGTGAGTGGCTGTAATGAGCGAATATGTAGTTTTACCAGTTTATAATGAAATAATGAAAAACGAATGCAAAATACTGGAGCTAACTGTTACTTATCTATCAGGTATTATTAGTAATAAGAATGTTCTACATTTAGAAACGCTACAAAAAGATGACAGCATGGTAGTTGACATTGTTGACAGATGTAATCTTTATCTATCAATCTAAGCCATCTCTCTCATCACTCAGTCTTATCATAAGCGCCGACTTTCCGTAGGAAAAAAGGGTTTTGCCCCATTTTTTAAATATCGAGCTAAAATTCTGGAATAATTTTTGTATTGTCTTTTAGGCCTCCCTGAGCACGTGGTTAAATTTTTTGTACTTAGTCATAGTTAACCCTGTATAAATCAAACCTCCTACAATTCCTACCAATGAAGTCATATATATGGTTGAATTTTCGAGTTCACACATTTTCAAAAGTGAACTCAGATATTTATAGTGTTTTTATTAAACCAGGTTAGTAAATTTAGATAGATTATTTTTTTTAGATAATCATTGAATTGTAGGAGATTTGATTTATATTAGGTTAAAATACCTTTCAAATAGAGTAAAAAATGTTACAAAAGCTAATAATAAATAATATATGGGTAGATATTGTGGGCGTAATTCAACTCTGGTCGGGGCTTTAGTCCGCAGAGTAGTTAGTTTCACAGAATATTGTTAATACCTAAAAATATATAAAACAGCATATTTGTTAAGTAGTGATAATCAATGATAGTGATAACAATAACGTAATGTGATAAATCAGTTGGAGGGTAAAAATGGATAATAACCAAAATCTGGTTTATATTTTCAATTTATTGGTGAGGTATAGGAATGACAAAGAGGAGAAGATGGCATAAATTAACATACAGTGCCTTCATAAATGATTACAAGCCACGTGATCAGGGCCGAGATTCTCAAATCAATCGCAGAGCAATTCATATGCGAATATCTTTTTGCTCACTACAGCAATTGAGAGAGACAAGAAATCTATTCGCATACGAGTTGCTCTTCGAGAATCACAGTCCTGGTCACGTGGCTTGTAATCATTTATGAAGACTCTGTATTTCTATCATTCTTTGACATGTCTAAAAATTCTAGTTAACATTTTTGAAGCCTATTCCAAGGCATTAGTGTAACACTGGCAACGCTGTGGAATTCTCATTCACCATGACTCTTAAAAATATTAGTATCGAGTGAGAGTGGAATCAGCAGTCCTCAACAAGTTTTCGATTGAAAAATCACAAAATTTATTTAAAATTTGACTTTTGTATTCGTGATTTTGTTGTAAAAAACTATTAATTATGTGTTCTACATAGTGAACTGTACTGCTGGTTAAAATATTTACGTATTTCAGGTTCACCTTGTATATAACGAAAATATCTCTTTAGTATTGTAACATTATTTTTACATTATGCAAGGCCAAGATGACAGACTCCGAGGTCGGAAATCTCTTGCAACAAGCCCAAGTAGGTACTCTATTAACGAGGTTAAATTGATTTATCTCGATCCAAACCGAGATGTATATAAAAGGGAGAAGAATAGAAAGCCGTTCCACCATATGCTTCAAATTTATGCGGAATGAGTCACGATCATTGTGTGTCACTTATATAAAATGTATTTTTGCACCTGTGCCATTGTGACAAATTAAATCCGTTCGAATATATGGCTTCGGGCGTCGCAGCGCGCATCATCGAAAAGCTGCGTCTGCAGCCTACGTTCATCAATCATGTATTTTTAAAATATTCCGAGTTTATTTTAGCAGTATTATTGACTTGTTAATCTTATTTCGTCCTCGTCGCCAACAAAGGTATTGTTCGGGGGCAATTAAGTTCAGCATTGTTCGGTGTTTTGTTTTCGTGGGCCTACTATGATAATAATTAATTTATTCCTTATTGTTTTTATTAATAAAGCCTCTTATTGTCTGTAGCTGCCAAATTAATATATAAACATCATATTATTGTCTGCCGTGTTTAATACAGGCAATCATGTTAACTGTAATAGTTGTGGTTTTCTCGAATTTAGGTCAGTATAATTCCAGACCGTTGACACAGTGCGTTCGTTTTGTCTGTAGGTATTATTGGACAGATGCTATTATTTTTGGGAACTGTCTGGTCTTTTAAAAGTGAAATCAGCGTCTTGGTACTTAATCAACTGCGGCTTCGGAGCATTTCAAAATCCTCGAAATTTGTCTTCTGGAGGAAATTACAACACCTAATACCACCCATAGAGACAAAAATGTTTTTGAAAAGGAACATGAGAAACTAAGAATGACACTGAGATTATTTTGTGTAGCAACTTTCAGGAAATCACTACTGTAACGCCTCGATCAGCATTGAATTACACCTGAAAAGCATACAGGTTGATTCAGAACTCATCCGAAAAACAATTTGGGCATTTGGACAACATATATGTACAAAAATGGTAAAGCAAAAAAAATATATATATACGCATTCTGAAAACTATTTCAAAATATTTAATCTCATCTACTGTAATGGAGTGACAATGCAAACTGGAGATGCCACGTGTGATTGAATCTACACAGGCTCAAAAGATTTACCGCGTTTTTACTTTAAAATGAATCAAATTTTGTTGTACTAATTTTGAAGAAGAATTGCGGTACTTGATCACTATTAGAAACATGAAATCTATAAAAAATTAGCATATGTCAACTACAAAAACTGTTCGACCCAATGTCCCTATCCAACTTTGCCGTACCAATTCTCCTGGTTGCTGTTCCTGTAAACGCAAACTATACGCTCGCGCATTTTTTAAATGGTCCCTCAAAAATAGGTCAAGAGAGTTTAAATCGGGAAACCGCAGAGGCCGTGCTACCTGTCGACACCGTCCAATCCACCATACTCCGTGCACTTAATAAAGATAATTTCGAACATCTACAACCTCTCATAAAACCTACCTCGTAATGGATAATCCGCTGGTAACAGTGCTTGAACACACTGGATCATATAGGTATAACTGAGCTTCGTGTAGTAAGCGCCACAGTGTTGATTGGTATACTACAGGCAATCTGCCTGTACTGATTCGCTAATTTTCACGGACCACATTTAACACTTTTTCTTTAGCTGCTAAAATATGTTGTGGTCAGCCGGGGTCACCATCTCGTTCACGATTTGCACGTAAATTACCAGCTCGATTACCAGTATCACGTCCACGTTGCAGCACTGCCGTAAAAGTATCAATATTTGGCGTATGTCGATCGAAAAATCGATCAGCATATAAGCGCAAAGCATTTTGTCTAACTTCACCAAAAATAAGAATCATGTCAATTAACACAGCATTGCTGTACACATGAGCTACTTTGAAAATTTTAAAGATTGACTATCCCACGGTAAATAAAACATTGCTGACCTCGCTAGTTTACCACCTAGAGAGCATGTCCCCTCTCCAACCCTGTTCGCCAGGTAGGCGTGTTGGCACTCGCTACAGGCGCAAAAACTTGTTTACTTTATTTGTATATCAGATGCCGTTGAAGTACAGTTGCCCAGCTACGTATTCCTTTATAATGTTATTTTTATGCTAAATCTATTAGACTTTTATTATATTTTTTTAGTGATATCGACTTCTTATTTAAGGATGCACATTTCTTCAAAGTTTTTCGGATAAGTTATGTATAACCCTGTATAGCAAACAGTCACGGTTAGTCGTCACCAGTGTCACCAGTAATATTAACATTTTAATTCACAAATATAATATTTTAATTTACTAAATGCTCTACGTCATAATATGGGTATAATTTTACATACATTTCTTTCTGTGCGTAGTATCTATTGTGCATCGCGAAAATTATAGTTTATAAATTATAATGATACATGTTTTCTGCATACCACTATTGAAAATTTCGGTATTCTTAAACGATTACTTTCTGTTAGAACTATTAATTTTTGCAACTTGTAAGTTGTTTTCCTATTTTCAAGGAACATATAAAGCTATCAGTTTTCTGTATAAATTCTGAGTTGCTTTGAAGCCAGGAATTTTACAGACTGACGGCTTTAGAACATTAAAATGTATAAACGTTAAAATTCATAAACAAATCACTTACAACTTCTAAATGTAATTTATTTTTAAATACTGTGGCAAAACATAAAACATGAACTTTGTTGCAAATACCGCAAAAACCCATTTTACTTCTATATTGACGCAATGCTCAACATGGCGATAAATCAAATGTCACGGAATTATGTAACTATTTATGAGATGATGTTTTTAGATGTAAATCAGACACTGATAATTTTGGCGGATTCGCTGGTGTTACGATAACATTTATGAATGTCTGTTTTGCAGCATTACAGTCGGTAAACTTAAACCTTCACAAATCGCGAAATTCACAAACCACTAGATGGCGCTGTAAACTTCAACGTGTTGGATGTAAAGGTGCGAATAGCAATTTGTTTACAATTGCCACTAAAGATTATAAAGCTTTTAAGTATTTTATGACTTATCAAACCTTAATGTAAAACAACATTTTAGAGGGCATATACAGGGTGGTCTAAAAGTTCGTCAGAAAACTCCGGGAGGTGATTCTACGGATTAAAATAATAGCAGTACGTCATGAAATTTTTTTTCGGATTGTCAATAATTGTTTGCAGGTTACAGCTTGTCAAAGTTCATTTTTTTTCTTTTTCTTTTTAAATAACTTATTTAATTCAAGTTCGATTATTCTCCCATTGGACTCTATTGGACTAGTCAAAGAAAAGTTTTATTATGCGCCGCTAGAGGGCACTTCACCTAAAACTCAGAATTAGTTTTATTCATAACTTTTTTCTTGCTAGACATCACAGAAATTTAAACATTATTAAAAAGAGAAGTATTATTAGAACAAATTATGTACTCTTTATTCAAACCGACAAATGTAACCGTTTAGCAGGGAATCGTTATTAAACATCAAATTTTAATCATTCTTTCTGTAA
The DNA here is from genome assembly GCA_025584915.1 of Monochamus saltuarius. Classification (NCBI taxonomy): domain Eukaryota; kingdom Metazoa; phylum Arthropoda; class Insecta; order Coleoptera; family Cerambycidae; genus Monochamus; species Monochamus saltuarius. The sequence continues at coordinate 20,352,612 of CM046724.1, read as the reverse complement.
TCAATCAAGTTACCATGCTTCAAATAAATGTATTTAGTAATTTTGGTGTTACAAATTGTAACGAATATGTTTAAAGCAGGTATAAGTTTGATTTTTCACCATAATAATTTGAGCAATGCATTTTTGTTATGGCTAAGCAAATGGTAATTTACGACATTTTTTTCGAAATTACATAGAGGCATATCCCAATAGAGGATTTCCACATGCACAAACATTCGTTAACATTCATAGACGTCTGGGGCAGCAAGGTTTTTTTAAAAATGATAATTATGGCACAGGAAGACCAAGAACCACGGGAATTTCAGAGTGCTAGATGCAATAGAAATAAATTCAGCTATAAGTTCAAGACGCTGCTGCTCATGAAGCACTTTATCATGAAGATCCAATGTGTCGTTTACGGCTCTGTAATAGTATTGTGGAAAAATATGTTGAGGATAATGAATTTATGAATAATATTTTATTTACTGACGAAGCTGGTTTTAAATGAGATGGCGTTAAATGATATTATACAATGCCGAAAAATATATATTGTGGTGGAAAATCGAACTTATACCTGCTTTAAACAGTTTTTGTTACAATTTAACACCAAAATTACTACTGACATTTATTTGAAGCAAAATTTTATATTTAATAAATCTTTAATAGGGATTTCCTGTTAAACGGTTATATTTATCGGCTTGAATAAAGAGTACATAATTTTTTCTGATATTATTCCTCTTTTCAATAATGTTTAAATGTCTTTGATGTCTAGTAAGAGAAAAAAATTATGAATAAAATAAATGCTGAGTTTTAGGTAAAGTGCCCTCTAGCGGTGCATAATAAAACCTTTCTTTGACTGGTCCAATAGAGCTTGATCTACTTAGTGGGTGTGACAAATGAGAGAATAATCGAACTTGAATTAAATAAGTTATTTAAATAAAAATAAAAAAAATAACTTTGACAAGTTGTAACTTGCAAACAATTGACAATTTCGAAAAAATTTCATTACATACTGCTATTATTTTAATCCATAGAACCAACACCCTGCATATCGTAAATTATTTGTATGTTTGTAACCCCAACCTTTCAAAGTCGGGTATAATGCTTCGGTTCGAGATATACATATATCTTGGCTAATTGGGAGCTCGTGTGCCACTTCTAAAAGAAGGCGAAGCGAGTCATATAGTTTTGTCTGGGGTAGAACGTGAGAAGCCTTAAGTTGTCAAAAACCTGTGTTTATAGACGTCTGCCTTAGTTCAACTACCCCATAAAATACCTATTTTATTAAAGGGAGAAAACTGTCAGCGTAATACAGATAAAAACATCCTTAATTAATTCATAACATGACCTTGTTATAATTACTTGGCATAAAATTCTCTAAGAGAATATTTGCTTCCACTGCTCACACAGTTTCGATTTATGGAGGGAAATATCAGAAGCAAGTACAGTAAGAGAAGCATTTTGGAACAGCACCGAGATTGTCTGCAAATATTGCGTATGTTTTGCATTTTCATACGCTTTTTATACGTACACTAAATATAGTACAATCTCAATAAAGTTTGCAAAATTACTAAAACATACACATTTCCACTACACCGACACATACGAAACCGATTTCGTGGATTGTTGTTTGCTCCCACACCCGACTTATTACAAATGGTCTAATGCAGATTCTGCACTTTTCTTCATTCAAGATAAAATTATACTATTGTATTGTTCCGGTACTATTTATACCTACTAAAAAGATTATAGAAAAATATTTAAAATCACACAAAATTTTACACTTCTATTATGCTAGTAATTTGTTGTTCACCCCTACAGCAGTTCCGAAATCTATCAACAGATGTCAGCCACTTTCGATCTGAAAGATATTTAACTATATTTTAACTATATTGCTGCGTGTCATCATTTTACATATTATAACTTCAATGATTTTGCCCAGTCTTACTATCTTGTAGGTATCTAAAAACTTTAAAGTAAACAGTAGATACGTAAGATATTTTATAAAATATTTCCCTAATAATAAACAGTGAACTTTTAACAGTTTATTATAAATTTCTTAAATGAAAGAATTATAATTTGTTAGTGATTTATCTTCCTAGTTCAAATTCTATTTAAAAGTGTTGTAAAGAATTGTTTTAATAACAACAACTGGCGAAAAATCTCTTTTGATGGATAGCTGCAGGTATGAAACGAAACTTCTTTCAATAAAATAACAATGTTCACATAAAAAAGACATTACTCGGACGAAAGTCTCCTAAAATATAAACTTAAAGAAATACGCTGTTTTGACTTGCTTTTTTTCTCTAATTAAAATGAATTACAAGCTGAAGCTGAAAATGTCATTAATTAGAGTTAAGGGTCTCTTAAATACAAAAATACACCCAAGCAAATTGATTTAGAATATTCAGAACAGACTTTCAAAGTTCTAGGAATGTACTTAATGTTTTGATTAGACTCAATTGCTTTAAATGAGAAAATAGTTTAATAATTAATAAGTTTGGAATTACTGTAAAATAATTTAAGTATGTCATGACATCGATTGAGACCTTAATATACGGGGTGAGTCATTAATAATGGTACATAGCTTAAGGGCAGATTGTTAACGTCAAAATAAAGTGATTGAGCCCTATATGCCCTTTTCATTCTACAGGGTGTTAAAATTGAAAAAATGTTTTCGATTTTTTGCTATATTTTAAGATGAGGATTTTCTAGTTCCCAAAAATACCTCCTCGGATAAATGTGGATTCGTCCGTAAATAATGTTTGTTGCTGGGTCATTTTGTTGTTGGCGAAGAAACTGTGCAAATCGTAACCTAGCTAGAGGGTCTTCTAGCGTTAAATGTTGCACTGGAGTAAAATGATAAGGATACAATTTTTCTTTGTGGAATATTCTGCTAACGGAACACTAACTGATGCCAGTAGCTGCCGTGTGTTTTCAGCAATTCCCACTAAAAAACATCAACTTCTTGATCCGCTGTTTATATTTTTACCCTTCCTACGTCTCTTTTCGGGCGAAATGATTCTGTTTCACCTAATCTGTCGTACAATCTCTTAAATAGTCTATGATCGGGTTGTCTGTTACCTCAATATAACTCCAAGTACCTCCCTGCTGTACGACGACCACAAACATTTTCTTGGACATATACACATATGTTTCTCATTTCAATATTCGAAAAATTATTATGATGGGGCATTTTAACTATAAAAAAAATAATAAGAAACACTACTGCCTAATCTATGAATTGAATAACATTGACAGAAACAATATAGTATTGCAAGTAGTGACAGTTGTCTACTAATTATTATTTCCACGCCTACTACTTTGGAAAAATTAATTTTCTACTTTAATTTCCACCTAATATCAAAAACTTAAATCGTCTGTCTTTTCGAAAACAGTTGAGTTTATCGAATTGTAACAAGTATACCTTTTCTATTTAGAGTTGAAGTTAGTTCAATAGTTTCATATAAAAAATTGAAAGTGTAAAATACAAAAAGTTGGACATATTTTTACATCACACTACAGTATAACTAGGGCCCCTAGTCGTGACCTCAACACTGTTTGCATATTCGTAATTGCCATCTCAAAAAACATAAGACTACAAATTTTCAAAACAATTGGTCCATACGTTCTTAAAATATAGCAAAAAATCGAAGTTTTTTCAACTTTAACACCCTATAGAATGAAAAGAAGCAAGAATTGCATAAGGCATGTTGCTCAATCGCTTTATTTTGACGTTAATAATCTGCCCTTAAGCAATGTACCATTATTAATGACTCACTGCGTATAAATAATATTCATTTTCAGTATTACAGTCTACAAAAAATATAAATAGAACGGTATTAGGCTGTTGAGATGATTGATTTGTTTTCGACACTCCCAAAATATATGTAAATTTCAAAGTGAAAGAAAGTAATGCAGTTTGGCCCACCTTATAGGAGCTGGCTCTCGGCAACAGCGTAGGTCGAGTGTGTTAATTTTACAAATGTAAGAGGTCAAAGACTTTTAGTGCCATTCTTTTATTCGGTAAAAGAATGAACTTTTCATGCACATTCACACTCTGTCAAGCTGTTACTTAAAGAAACAGTTGTAAAAGAAGATTGAAAAAAAGTACTACTTTACAAAAATTAATTTGATGTATTTTAATTTTTTTCTAATACATTTTTTTGTTTTGTCCCATATTCAGAAATCGATAGAAGAAATCGTTATTCATTATTAGCAAAGTATTACAACTTAAATAGGTATATACATATCAATAATATTTATTTTTGAACCATCTCCTTTTACGAAAATTTTTGGATTTATTGGGAACAAGGTAATTTTTTAATCATTTAAAAATATTCTAGAAACTACCAAATATTGAAGAATATCTCCAGGCTCTGTTAATTATTTAATAGTGTAATAATAATAATAATAATAATAATATCTCTACCCCTCATTCTAATCACAGGGATTAGCCCAGAAGTCGGAGACTTGTGCGGGAGAGGGGGCGGCATATTATTATTAAGCAGGCCGCATTTGCGCCCAGGAACGACTTACGTTGGTAGGCCCTAACCACTATTCAGTGCAGGAATGAGGAAAACCTGGAAAACCTCATTAATTAGGGGGGTGGTCAAATATCAACCGGCATCAATCTCTCACATTGACCCAAGCTAACATTATTCCACCCTACCATACCCACAGAGAGGGTGCCAATCCTCTCCACAAATATAGTTTATATACGGTCTACCGGCAGCTGGGCTCAAACCAACTCCGTCTAGTCACCTCGATTCAAGTACTAACGCCTTAAACCGCGCGACCACTGACCGATCCCGGTAATAAACAAAATAGTTTGAAAAAATTCCTAATTAGGAAATAAACGTTATACGAAGATTTTTAAATTATTAAAAAACTAACCTTGTTCCCAATAAATCCAAAATATTTCGTACATATGTATCTATATAAAAATTACAATCCTATAGTATTATTTCCAATATTTTGGGTATCGAGAATTGGATATTGTAACCTATACTGGGTGTTTCATGAATAACCCTGGTCTGTGATTAAAGAAGATACAGGGACAATTTATTACTAAAATCGTTAATAATTTTTGCAGTTGTTGACTTATCGTATTCACATTTAGTGTTTATGGATTTTTTGGAGGTGCCAAATTTAAATATGACTTTTGAGCTATCTTTTTTTACCGAATACAAGAGATAATATTTTTTTAAATTATAATAATTTGGACTTTTTCAATGCTTTATCGAAACCTATATCTTCAACCGTCTTCGAGATACTTTCATTTAAACATTCTCTCTCTAGTGTTAGATAAAAAAAAAGTTATACCAATTTATTTACATCAGCTATAAATTGTGTGACTCCTCCTATAAGATAGATTCAAAATAATATACTATTTCAATTTGACAGCAAAAACTCATCGACACCAAATTTTAATTCGATATATCAAAAGTTATTTGAAATTTTAGTAACAAATATTTTACTTCAACACCCTGTATCTCCGTTAATATTAACATTCGTTCCCACACATATATGTGTCAAGTGTATTCTTAATATTTTGGCTTAAGGTCGCCGTATTTCTCGTCGTAAAATGATCAAATCTGTCGCATTCTTTAGGTACTGAAATCTCGAAAAATATAACACGTAGAGCAAAAGTAATATCAAAAATAAAATTATTGATGTTTTGTTTATACACTTTTACTATTTAAACCCTCCTCGAATAATATAATAACTTTTAAAATGCATTTGTATGACGTACATTATTTCGCTATTCTAACCCCACATTTTACAATTATTTTCGCATACTTATGAACAAAAGTAAACAATGTTATATGCAGACCTATGTAAGTGTATGTTATAACAATGTTTACATCAATAGTTGAATTTAAAGAAACACGTATTGTGAAAAATTTCAGTACCTAAAAGTTTGTTGGATAGATCGTTTTCTGACGTTATATATTGATTTTACTTCGGTACCTTTGAATATTCGCAGGTGGCATGAGATAACATTCTTGTTATTTACTAAACTCTATATTATTCAGTTATTAAATGTCTAAAATTACCTGTATTTGTAGAAAACACTATTTCAAGAAAACGGCGCCCTTAAACAATTAGGTATACTGTGACTGACCCATTACTTATTAAATATCCTGTATAATAAAACAGTAAAACAAATTAAAAGAAAATTAATAAATGTATCAATTTAACCATTTATAAAGAAATTAGTAACAATTGTTCTAATTACTATATTAATCGACTTCTAAATATGATATTTAAATATTTTCAGTTTTCTATAAACTATAATTATTTAAGAAACGCCTTATTTTTTAATAACTATAAAAGAAGATAACGCAATGAAAATTTATTTTAAAGTTATGCAAAACAAAATGTGACCAAACGACGCTGGGCGTCACGACGCAAGCAAGCAGATTATTAAATTAAACAAAATACGTTACACATTTTCTATATACCGAAAATCATAAAAAATGCCAGTGAATTTTGGTTTAAATACCTTTAGTAAATTTTTAAAGTATTTGCAATGTGGGATAGAGCATAGTAGAGGAAATAGAAGGATTTTATTTGCATTTAAACCTTCTACATTTCTACGCCTATGGTAAGTAGATAATAGGTACAGTTTTGAATAAGATTTCTGAACAATGGTACTCTTGGCAAAGTTCCTTAGGAGAACCCATTTCCAGATAGTTTGACTTTTCTAATCACTGTTATGTAATTACAGAGATTTAGGTATACATGTGTATTGTGTACACTTGGTATACATCAATCGTAGTAAAACTCGTATTTACTGTATCACGAAAAAGCAGTTTTAGAAAATTTATACCCTATCATTTTCCAAACCAAAGATAAGAACGAAAACACCGAGAATAGCTTCTCTCTTTCAAAAAGTCTAGACACGCTACTGGATTGTTGCATTTCTTATATAAAGGTCTATGTTTAACTGCAATACATATGAAAATAATACTCTGTATCTGAAAAAACGTTTATATACTTTAGGTGTAAGTCTAAAACTGCGAAAATTATAATTGCTTTGCATATCAGAAGCAGTGCATAGACAAACCACGGCTGTACATAATTTATTAGGGCACATTACTAAATCAGCAGCCAAGAGACTAAATTAGTGTGGTTGAAACTAAGATATATAATGCCTCCAATCTCCCATTATGTCTTATGTACTTGGTGTGTAGGACTTCTTAACTGTAATTTATCTGGTTATATTTCATTGTAATAGGAGGACAAATTGGAAATAATGTTGATTTTAATAAATGTACATGAAATGCGTTGTGCATATGCATGTGCCGGATTTAAAGTACCTAACCAGGGGATTTTGCTTAATATTCAGGTTATGATAAACTTTTACTATTACGAGTATAGCACCTAAGAAAGTTGGTTGCAAAAAATGCTTGACGTTTGAATCCGGGACCTTTCCCTTTTAGGTGAGTGTTCTAAACACTGAGCTATCACGCCACAGTTCCCAATTCTATTTAAGTGAGGATAGACTTTTTCACACAATTCAACCCCTGCCTCTTCTTCTACTTATTTAAAAATTATTTTTAAATATATTTATTTCCAACTATATACAGGGTGAGTCAACGCTATGGCAAAGTTGATATATCAACAGTAAATTCACAAGAGCTTGTAACGAAATAATTTTGCCAATCAGTAATTTTACCAAAGCTTGCAAAGCTCAAAGTAACAAAAACATCACTATTAATACACATTTTTATATGGGACTTAATTTATTACTTAAATATAATTCATTCAAAAAATTTCAAAGTAGGTTTGAATGAAAGGGCAAGAAATACACATTTTAAAAATAATTTCACTTATACAGGGTGAAGTGAAAGATCTCAAAATCTACAACTTTCATAATAGGTGTTATAATCAGTTCTCCATATTTTACCACATTTTTAGTAATTTTAATTATTTTACCTGACAATATACCATGACAGTTTTATGATGAAAATGATAGAAAATATTGCATTTGGCAAAAATCGCTAAAAGTTGTGAATTTTCCCACCATTAACACATAAATTAGCTAAACAAATTTATATGTGCTACTAATAATGTCGTAAAATATGAGGTACTGATTACAGCGTTTTATGAAAGTTGTAGATTTTGAGATCTTTCACATCCCGTTAAGATAGGGTGTTCCAATTGAAAAAAACAAACGTCTGCTTTTGAAAAAGATAACATTTGGCACGAACACCATGTATGACATTTGTAAAGAGTGACTCTGTATACAGTGATGATGATTTTTTTTATTTTGTCTATGAGGAAATATTATTCCGGACAAAAACCACTGAAATGAACTATTTGAAATTTCTAATAATATTTTTCAGTGGAACTTTTCGATTTAAAAAAATTGTATATTTTTAGGTATTAATAATATTGTGTGAAACTAACTACTCGCTAAAAATGCAGTAAACATGTTACAAAAGCTAATAATAAAAAAAATTGCTTCTGATTACTTTTCAATGTTTCTAATAATATCACCTTGTATATGAAATCAATAAGATTGTCACATTTTTACCAGATAATGAAATTTTTTAATAAATTTACTATTTACACCAAATTATTAATGTCTATCAATCAACCATTTAAATTATTTATATAGTACTCACCTATAAATTAACCTGAATTTTCCTTTATGCATCTCTTTCGTTTTGACCATCTCACACACTCACAAAAAATCACAAAAACCTCACTCCACCTGCACTGCGAATTCACTATCAGCAAAAAACACGCAAATGTACTGGATATTGCAATCAGTCATTCATTTCCTACGATTCCAACACAAAACCTCATGATTTCAATTCAATTTACACCGCATATAGTCTTATAGCAAGGCATAAACACAACAACTAAAACTAGATGCAACTGTTGAAACACACGACACAAGGTGCAAAAACTGGACAAATATCAAAAAAAGCTGAGAAAAGAATCATTCGAGCAAACGCTTTTTAAATATACACTTACAAAAAACGTACAATGGTTTGCACCAAATTAAATATAAAGCTTGCTACACAATACGCAGGCGGTCTCTCCAGTAGTATACAGGAGAAGTCAAAATAATGTCAGTACTTTATATACGCGTTTATCCTATTTGGCTTCGTTGCGAATATGCAGGGAGTCCAAGTAAAAAGTTAAATATTGAATTTCAGTCATAATTTCTAAACCGTTATCTTGGCAACTTTAAAAATTGGATGATAGTAGTAGTTCAGAGTAATACAACTTTCACTATTTAAACTGGAATTAGACACACTTCATTATATAGGTACGGTCAAAATTATATTTTAAAATTTATACAATTTTGACGGTGTTGCCAAATTTGATATATTGCCCTATCCAATACTTGAACCTGAATAAATTTACTTACTAGTTACATTTATTTACAAAAGAAATATTCTGCGAGGAATATTTCGAAGAAACGTTAATTTTTGTATAAAGTATATACCTAAGTGTAAACATATAAAAATATTAAGCCATGTCGAGTCAAAATTTACAGAATACGAGTTGATTCACTCGACCACGTGTCGATACATCCAATGTCCCCCGCCTGTCATTTCTGGTATACATTGGTACGCAAACAAAACACTTTGGGTTGTGCGGAGAACATAGGAGGACCTCAAACGCTTGTCAAGGCACTGCACCGAATGAAATAACATATTTTGTAAACTTTGGTAGACAATACAAAAAGTTTCCACCACATAAATTAGGCTGTCTGAAATCAACTTTCATTAAAATCTGAATTCTTTCGTTAGGTGTAATTTGATTGTAAAAAACAAAAGATACCAAGTAGTAATAAGTTAAAATTAATATTATACCCTTATAAAATGAGCCAGGCTATCATGCAATATAAAACATCTTTAACACCTTGGTTTTTTTAACTAAAAAAAAATGGTTCGTCCGCAAACTAAAGAGTTATAATTACTTTTATCATCAGTAAAGGCCATTACAGCTTTAGTTTTTTTTTTGTATATTATAGGCAACTTATTGTATACCATATTTGAAAAATTTAATTGAAAAAAGAGTTATCGTAAATGAGGTAATTTTTTTATTACATTTTCTAAATGATTTTGTAATTTTGTGCGATCACAAGCGATATTTTTCTAATATATGCATAAATTGGTGAGATCTCATCTATTGTGGTTGAATTTTCGAGTTCCCACAGTTTCAACAGTGAACTTAGATATTTTTTTTTGTATATTATAGGCAACTTATTGTATACCATATTTGAAAAATTTAATTGAAAAAAGAGTTATCGTAAATGAGGTAATTTTTTTATTACATTTTCTAAATGATTTTGTAATTTTAGTGCGATCACAAGCGATATTTTTCTAATATATGCAGAAATTGGTGAGATCTCATCTATTGTGGTTGAATTTTCGAGTTCCCACAGTTTCAACAGTGAACTTAGATATTTTTTTTTGTATATTATAGGCAACTTATTGTATACCATATTTGAAAAATTTAATTGAAAAAAGAGTTATCGTAAATGAGGTAATTTTTTTATTACATTTTCTAAATGATTTTGTAATTTTAGTGCGATCACAAGCGATATTTTTCTAATATATGCAGAAATTGGTGAGATCTCATCTATTGTGGTTGAATTTTCGAGTTCCCACAGTTTCAACAGTGAACTTAGATATTTATAGAATGTTTTCATCAAACCAGGTTAGTAAATTTAGCTAGATTAATTTTTTTAGATAACTATTGAATAGAGCTTTGTCTGTGGAATTGTTTATTAGCATACCTAGCTGTTTGGTATCAGAGAGCATACATATGACTTCATTGATAGGAATTGTAGAAGATTTGATATATATATTATCTTAAAATACCTTTCTAATACAGTAAAAAATGTTACAAAAGCTAATAATAAAGAATATATGGATAGATCTTGTGACTGTAATTCAACGCTGATCGGGGCTTTAGTCCACAGTGGTAGTTAGTTTCACACAATATTTTTAATACCTAAAAATATATATATAAAAAACACCCTGTATAATTAGTACCCAAGCTTTAAATTAACTAAGATTTAAAAAAGCTGGCTAATAGCTATATAACAAAACAAACAAAAAACTCTTTTTTAGAAACCAAAGCATTTCATTTTATTTTCTCATTCATAATAAATACATATTTTTTAATTATTTAAGTACCTATCTACATTATTTGAAAAACCAATTTCGTTTTAGAACTCACTATTGCATTCTTACACCTCTCACTTCAGCACTTACAAATTGGTGATTTGTATTAAGTCCATCATCATAATTAAATCTACCATCGGTAGATTAGACGAATTGCATGGTGTGAATTTTAAAAGTAGTTAGTTTTTGCTAATCTGTTTGACTTGAACACAGAAAGGTTCTTGTTCGAGGTCGAAGCGGAAGAGTTTAATTCCAATTTGGCCTCGTATATTTCGGAATTATCTGAATTGACCATCATAAATGCTTTGAAAAAAAGGCAAATAGTGTTATTTAAGGTCTAACCTAATGACTCTATTGTCACAGGACCTTGTACCATTTTCTTTATAGTACAATCACCGCTTAACAGGTCTGCTCATAAGTTTCCGATACTCTGTATATACCATCTAAGCATTGTCTCATTCATCTACCCTCCATTCAGTTGTTAAACCTGAATCTCAATAAAGGCTTTGTACGCAGAATTTAAAAGTAACGGCCGCGCGATGCTCAGCAATTCGTTTACGATTTCGTAATGCAATTTGTTTAAATATTTTCCTCATGTGTCTCAAACGTTGCTGTATATAAATTCACTTCATATTTCAGTTGAATATATTGCTCGATTGCGCATGTTGCCAAACCGATATGTAAATGAACTTAAATTCTAAATACATCGCGTCCGTAATTGAACAACAAGCAATTTGAAAACTTTCGAACATGGGATTCACATTGATTGCAGAAGGTATAATTGAAAATGATAACGTACAGGATGTCATATTTTGACATTTCAGGGTGATCAGTCCTATATTGTAACATGCACAAATATGTTCAGCTAAACAAATGCCTACGTAGTTATCCATTTTTGCTTTGCTTAGGTATAGACGACATACATTCTATACATATATAGCCTGTACTGAGCTAGTACTTTTAATTGAATACTTTGCCAAACTAAAAAAGAGAACTAAATTAAGTACTATATGCTAATATATACGATAATTGTTATCATTTTCTTCCTATAATTGACTAATCGAAGATTTACAGGATTATTTGTCAAACATTATCATTATTTTACATTATTTTCGATGTCTTCTCTCTTTTTGTGTTCAGTTTTCTTCTCTTTCGAGTTTTCTCTTTTATCTCTTAATGTTTATTTCCTAAATTTTTTTATCTCTTAATTTCTTTAAAATAAGGAGTCTGGTTATACGAGTGTTATGTAACCATGGTAGCTTCTTCTGCTTTATACTTAAGTAGCAATAAGTAAGGCTAACATATCTAGGACAGCTATAATTAAGAAAGTATTTCATGAAATGCGATTTAAAAGTTAAACAAAAAACTGATGCATACAATCATAAAGACAATAAGTATAAAAGTATATCTTTTTCCTTCAAAGTCTTCATATACAATTTTTTAAACAATCAGCTCTCTGTAAATATTAATTTTAACAGTATATTACCAAAATATGATAATAATTAATTATTATTATGGTATTGAAATTTAGAATAATAATAATTTATTGTTTTTGACTTTAGGTTTAAAATTGGTTTACCCAATTTACAAACTGGCAACCTATATAATTAAAATAAGCTTTAAATTTATTCTGAAATCAACTCCAAAAATATTACTTATTTTTCATTATAACGTTATTAAAAAAATACTAGAAAAATATTCTATACCCCTGTATTTAAACTTATTTTTCTTCACTTAGAAAACATGAATTGAAACATTTCTAATAATATTCATAACTGTCATGAAATAGATCAATAAACTGTATATGCAAACTGAAAATGCCGTTGCGTTTGTTTAGTACTTTTGAAAGATTAAAGATAAACAACTCTATATCCTATCCGATATGTGGAATAGTGCCTATGGATTCTGATGATGCGCGCTTGAGAATAAGTTCAAACCATCAAAAGATACTCCCTACAAACAAAAATTAATCTGTAGATTGTCTTTGGCATAGAATCATGATAATTTACTTTAAAAGCGGCAATATTAGTTGACCTCAATAATAATTTATAAAAAAAATACTTTAGTCCTCCCTCCTCTAAATTGCTATTTATAGTAAATACTTCGAATATAAATTTCAAGGCGGAAAAAATGATAAAAATTAGAGAAAAAGATAATATTGGTAAAGATGAACAGTTTTGAAATGAAAATAAAATTAATGAGAAATAAAAATAAATTGAGAGGAACTATAGCATCATCAGTATATTATCTTGCAAAACAAGAGAGAATGCTTCAAAAAATAATAGGGGAAAAAATACAATTGGAATAAAATAACAAAACGTTTGGAGAAAACAGTTAAAAAAAAACTATATAAACCTGACAAGAAACGAAATAAGTTGACGAACAGGCAAGAATAAGGACAACTCTGAAAATGGACAAACAAAAGAAGTGTGGAAAATAGGAACATGAAACATAAGGAGCATTTATGGAAAAGAATTAACGCAAGAGTTTGAAAATGCGGGATTTGATATTTTAACAGTGTCGAAGACAAAAAAAAAAGTAAAGGGATGATAGAATTAGAGAATGGTCGCTTGTTGATATATAGTGGAGTTGAAAATAATAAAAAGGCAGCAGCAGATGTCGGATGTATAATTCATCAAAAATATTGCAAGAGTTAAAGAGGATCAGTAATAAATAGCAACCACTATTTAGTAGTAAGTAATATTAAGAATGATGAAAATGATGAAATAAATAATCAACAAAATGAGACAACCTGAAACAATAAAATCGTATAAACTAACAAGCCCAAAAGTGATATAAAAATATGAAGAGAATAAGAGAAAAAATATTAACAGACAATGAGAGCGTTATAGCTAACCAATTATGGTTATATTAATTGAATGTAACAAGAAAACATGTGGAAGAAGTAAAATAATAAACAACAGGAAGCCGACAGTGTGGTCGTATGAAGAAATAAAATAACAAGTTCAAATTAAAAAAATAAGTGGAAAGTTTACTTAATAAATAAAACTAAAGAAAGCCATGAATAATACTCGTATAAGCAACAATAAATTATTGTTAAAAACATTGTGTCTGCAGCTACAAAAGGAATGGAAGAGAATTGTAAGAGCAATCAAATATTATTTTATAAAGTACTGAAAAATGTGAGAAAAGGAAAAACGATACAAATAACGTCAATAAAAAATGCAGACGGATTTTGACAGACGAAGTGGACATAATGAAAAGATGAAAAGAATAATTTCAAGAATTACCAGAGAATGAAATAAAAGAGAAAGAAAATAAAGCAATAACCGTGGAATAAATGAATCAAGCATTAAGAAAAATAAAGAATAAAAAAGCGCCAGGTCAAGTTAAAATAATAACAGAAATGCTTAAAAATATGGAATGAGAACATTACTGAAAATAGTAAATACAAAAAACTTGAAATGAACAATCTATACCAGCAAATTGGGAAATGGATTAATATTACCAATATTCAAAAAAGGAGATCAGAAAAATTGTATTAATTATAGAGAAATAATGTTGTTGAGTACCGGAATGAAATTATACAAATTTTGAATGCAAGATTGTAGAATGTAATAAGTGATAATGCCAAAAGTGGTTTTAGAAAGGGTAGAAGCGTGCAGGACCATATATTTATTTACCCTTCAGCAAATTATAAATAAGATGTGATTGACAAAAGGAAGTGCCTATATAGCATTTATAGATAAAAATTTTGACAAAGTACCAAGAAGAACAAGGGTGACCGATATATTAGAAGAAAAAGAAATAAATATCAAATTGAATTAAGTCATATATAGAAACATAACAAATATGGTTATTTATAAAAATATGATATCGACAATAATTAAAACGCAACAAGAAAGGCAAGGTAGAGAACCTTATTAAAGAATGTAACGAAAGAACAAAATATTTTTTTGAAGGATACAGAAACGAATAAACAGTAAACATATCAAAATGTGCTTACGCAGATGATGTAATAATGGCTGCAAGTGAGAAAGAATTACAGAAAAATATTGATGTGTGGAAAGATATATTAGCAGTAAATGTAATGAAAATAAATGCAAAGAAAACAAACGTAATGGCAATAACAGATGAACAACAGCAAATAAATATACAAATATACAGACTAGAGTTAGAGTGTCGATAGAAGAATCAGGAAAACAAGAGATATAAATAAAAAAAGAATAAAAAATACAATGAAAGTATCTACAAAATCCAAAATTAATTTCTATAAAGCAAGTTTATAAATTTATTTTAACATGTGGATGTGAGACATGGACGGGACAAAAAAGGAGCAAAATTCAAGCAACAGAAATAAAAAATCTGAGAAGAGTGAGAGGAGTAACAAAAATGAATCAAATAAGGAATGAGCAAATCAGAAATGATAAATTACAATTATAAGACAAGTGAAAAGAGTATGGGAACCTAAAACGCAAGTTAAAAAAGACAAGGACGACCAAGGGAAACGTGGAATAGTTCAATAGGAAAAGTGCTAAAAAATACAGGGAAATCATGGCAAGAAGTAAGAGACCAAAAACCGTGATGTATATTTGTATATAGTTAGGAATTGTGTATATAAGTCATTATCCCGACACCTAAAGGTAAAAGGAAATCTGATTATACGAGTATATACACTTCGACAATATTTATCTGCGTATTATAATAGAAATTGTCATTTCCATATTCACCACCGGTTATTCGACAATATAAATGTATACAATAGGCTCCCCAAGATGCAGGACCACCAATGGAGTGTGTTTTATTAGCATAAAACATAAACCGCAAACCGCGAGTCTTAATAATCAGTGAAATGAATTAATCGGTTTTTAATGTAACTCGATACGACGAGCTTCTGGTAATTTGTATAATTAAACTGAACATATGCCACTAATTATGCTATGCAAAACAAATCGGATGGATGAAGACAGTTTTAATGGCTTTTAATTTACAGGAAGTTCAATAAAAAATTTGCCTGTAATTTCACATAATTTATGTAAAATTACATAATATTTTTATTTAATGAAATAAGTACCTATACTGTAATATTACAGAAATAAATCAATAATTAACATTATTTCACACATACGACTTGTTATTCAGTTACTGTGTAAAAAATCTAATGTTGCACAAGAAAATTTACCAAATACCACATTAAATGTTTATATAAAATTAAACTTAATACTATACAAATTATATTTATATTAAAGTAAGAACTAACAATTTACACAGGAAGTGGCAAAATCTTTAAAATATTCGTATTGGATGCTGGTAAATATAAGATCATTTTACCTAAACGAAAACTGGGAACTCTGGCATTAAAATATTCTAATAATGACATACTACTATCAATTTTGTTGTTAATTAAATTGTGCAAAAATAATACACTATTTTCAGCTCGACTTGGTTTTAATGAGGGAATATCGATGAACTCTTACTCTGTAAAGTAAGAGTTCATCGTTGCAGCTCTGAGTGGGCTGAGTGGGATATATAACAACACACTTGAAATACAGAAATTGACATAGGATACCAAATTATAGCACCGTAAAACCATCCAATTTACTTCTGCTTTACGTGTTTTATTTTTTTAGATTTCAGTACCTAAAAACACCACAAATTTGGTAATTTTACGCCGAGAAATACGGCGACCTTAAACGAGGATTTAACTACAGTATTAAAATGTTTCAAATAACTCAATTTAGAGTGAAATGCAATGTCCAAATCCCTTATTGTGGAAAACATAATTGTTTAGGGAATAAGGGAATAAAATCGATTTTTCTGAAATAGGTAATCA
This sequence comes from Monochamus saltuarius, assembly GCA_025584915.1. Lineage (NCBI taxonomy): Eukaryota > Metazoa > Arthropoda > Insecta > Coleoptera > Cerambycidae > Monochamus > Monochamus saltuarius. Next base: position 20,335,680 of record CM046724.1, on the reverse strand, counting down.
CTTTACATTTGGATAAATTCAATTTAAGTTTAAATGTTACAAAACTCACAGCAGCTCAATAAATATTATGAATAATATATAGAGGGCCAATATTTGACCCCTGAGAAACACTGAGACAGCCGCAAATGGGTCAGATTTAAATCCATTACAGGCAATATAATAAAACCGTCATTTAAATAAGAATTAAAAACTGTAGTAAATTATCAAATAACTCCACCAGATTAGCATTCTGGAGAACATGAACTATTACCCGTAAAAAAACTGACCCACACTTAAAGTTACATCCTGTATAAGAACTAAAATTTCTGATGTACCTAAAGTTTGTTCCTTATCAATAAAAGCATTTTCATTAGTGATTTGTCAAAAAAGTTTTGAACATTTTGTACGGATGAGAATAAAGATCACGTTTTAAAATTCCTCGAATGGATGTATTCGAAATATTCAAAAAGTGAGATGTTTTTAAATATAAATATTATGTTATAATTTTTACTAATTAAATTTGTAGTCCAAATTGTAATACAATATGTATCTGTTAATGTAGCTAGGAGGCACATAGCCTACTAGAAATAGTTTCACGTCGTTTATAATTAATCTTTCAATGACACACTTACTATTGCTAACTGATATAAATGTACGTCCATTTATGGGACGTGTTAGAGTTTTTAACTCGTTTTTAATTCGTAGACAAGCCACAAACAACTGAATTGTGGCGCAATAACGAATCGAGTGTAATAGAAAGTTTCTTTCCCGAAATTAATTGGATTCCTTGCTGCAGTCGTCCTGAATAGTTTAAACTTTTGGTTTGATTAAAAATGGCAGTCGCTTCTTTGATTAAATTTTGCAATTACTCTGGTCACCAGCGTATGAAATGCGTGTCAGTTGCATTCCGCTGGTGGTGATGTTTATTGTTAGAAAATGCTCCTGTTTTCCTTTTAATTATGTAGCTTTCGTTAAGTAATGCTTAAAATGAATGCAATATTAATTTGCCCCAACAAAGTTGTCGTATAATCCCCAGATTACAAAACAAAGAGGCTATAAAATATAATTTTAGATCAACGTTTTTAAAATTTTGTTATATTTTCTAAAATAGTTTCGGAAAGAATGTAAACAAACAAATGCAAGTTAGTAAACTCTATTTTTGAAATTATAGTTTAAAAATATTCTCGTTGCGAAACAGCTAAAATATGTATCAACTTCCTGCATTCTACATTAACGATAAGTATTTGTTATACATATATTTTATGGGGTATTTTATTGTATCCATGACAGCTACATTCATTTCCAATGTATCAGAAGTTCGTTGGGTGCCAAATTCTGTACATTTTATGTCATAAATATCCATTAACAAACTATATTTAATATAGTGATTCTAAGGTTATTTGGTTTAGGACCAAAATTAAATCATCTCTATGAAAATGTTGTATCTTTTTTATTTGTCAATTACCACTAATATAATTTCTATACAAAGCTATAAAAGGTTTAGGAAGCACTGATTTAATCAAAAAATATTCAGTATATTGAATAAATAAAAAGCTTCAAGCTCTACAAATTGTTAATTACTTTTGAAAAATGGTTCGGAATGGTCATGCGAAAATTAAAAAACTAATTCTTAATTAAAAATGTGTAATTGCATATCTTTCATTTAAAATATGTAAAGAGATATATTTCATTAGTTATCTACAGGGTGACTCAGAACTTATCTAAAAAAAATATGAATGTAAGTACAGGGTACTCTTACAAATATAATTTTATAAAAAAAATCAATAAGGGCATTTCGAAAATGATTTAAAAATACACTTCTGCATGTCACTGGAAACTGGTTCTCTGTAAAACCTAAAACGTCAAAGCATGCAACCGGTCAAAAATTTAAAGAAATTCAACTGCTTTTGCCGCTGTTGTTATTAATTATTAATAGAATTAATTTGTGGTTTTAATTCATAACATAGTTTGACATACCTGATGTTACAATAAAATGTATGCCCCATCTTACCCAGTTTCTACAAACTAACACAAATATTTCTGCTTCTTGTCCGTTTTCAACTCGTAAGTTATTGGCAGCTATTATGATCTATTTGCGTAAATCATCAATAGTATGTATCCACTTCGGTGAAACACACACAAAAAGTGAGGAGATCGTGGATGCCATGGTACTGGCCCTCCTCGACCAATCCTTTGGTACTAATGCTTGGACACGCTGTACATGGTACGGATATAATTGAGCCTCGTGTATGATACACCACACTGCTGCAATAAGCCGTGAATTCCCTGGATCTCCATCTCTTCTACGATTCGGTTGTAAATTTCCCATGTCACGCCCGCGTTGCCCTACACTTGCACTCACTGCACTCCGCAGTAAAAGTTGCTGCTTCACCATAAATTAAAACGATATCCATCAACTCCGAGTTGCTATACACTTAAGCCATTTTTGACACTTGAAAAACTAATATAAACACTCGCATCACAAAAACGTTAAAACTATAAGTAATCGCTAATCGGATTTCAATATTCAGAATCACCTAGCAAGAGACTACAGGAGCCTAGCGATGTTAAGATTGAAAATACTACAACTACAATAATTGTGTACTCGGAAACTACATAAATTTTACAAAAAAAATTAATATTGACTTCATTTTTCATGACGTGTCGTCAAATGTATTTAGATAAGTTGTGTATTGTATATGATTGTTATGATGTTTCATGTTAACAATAAACATATATCTCGAAAACCGTAAAAGATTATGTATAATATATTTTTAAGGGCTTTCCAATGACGTAAAAATATAGAGGGTCTTCTATTAAAAAAAAAAACAAAAGTTAGGCATACATCTCAAAAATTCGATATTCAATTGTTTTTATGATATATGCTTTAAAAAATATTTAGAAGTTTCTACAACTTTCACTCTCACCCCTTTTTTCCTATCTCGAATAATAACGGAGAGAAACGGGGGCAATTTTCGCGTGACCACACATTAGTTTTTCACTGAGCAAATTTATATTTCTAAAATATTAACTAATAAAAAAGTGTGTTAAGTATGCTATATTTTTTCCTTTTTATATCTTCAAATCTAGGCACACATAAAACAATTTTTGCGCAAATAAAACAGAACATTTATCACAGTATCACACAGTTTACACTTCACTAACGTTTTGTGTATCTCTGGAGTTTATAGCCTATGCATCGCCCACAGTGAAAATAAGATTTGTGATTTATAACCGTACGGACAATATGGGTTTTCGAGTAGTTTATGATCGTATTTTATATTCAATATCGAGCTTCCCGCATATATTTTTAAAAATCGTAGAAAGAATAAACGAAGGAATAATAATTAACAGCATTCTATACATATAAATTATAAATGATTACTCAATAGTGTCGGTCATTCATAATCATTTTTTATAAAGTATTTTGTACATTTAGAAATAAAACAAGAAATTATTTTTTCTACAAACGTCTGTAATCCACGTGATACACTTTCATATCATAAATACTGGTATTAATACTAAAAAAATGGAAATAAGAACTAATAATGTTAAATGGTTGAATTCGTGATGTGACATTAGTTTGTTGTCATAGTCCAGGGAACTTAGGAAAAATAGCGGAAATTTTTAGGCACAGCAGATATCGAGATGCGGTTTTCTGCATTATGTTCAGGAAGGTCCCAGGAAAAAAGTCTATATCGTCTGGTTTAGCCATTTTTTGAAAAATGCCTTCTGGGCCGGAAAATGCATTATACCATTATAGGAACGACTGGAAATCGTTACTCGGGGGGTTTTCGGGGCTGCCAAACTCGATTCTGGCATTAGAATTACCCGGAGATGCACGGGGGTGGCTCGGTGGGGGTGCGCGGTGGGTGAATTGGGGGAGAAATGGCAGCGTGCATGAAAATCGCTCCAAACTCGTTACTTGGGGGTTTTCGGGGATGCCGAATTCAATTATAGCATTAGATATCCCCCGGGCGCTCGGAGGTCCCTCTGTCCATGGTCCATGAAAATCACTCTAAAATCGATACTCAGGGGTTTTCGGAGATGCCGAATTCAATTCTGGCATTACACTTCCCCGGGGGCGCTCGGGGGTGGCTCTGTGGGAAATGGTAAAGGAGAAACTGAAGAATCACAAATTATGAAAATAATACTTTATTCAAATAACAAATATTTATTTCCCCCCAATCACCCCCAGACAACCCCACAGAACCACCCCCGAGCGCCCCCGGGGAAATCTAATGCTACAATTGAATTTGGCATCCCCGAAAACCGTCGAGTAACGATTTCCGAGCGATTTTTCCGAGTTTCCAGTCGTTCCTATAATGGTGCAAGTAATGATGCAATTGGAAAATGTATTTTCCGGCCCAAAAGGCATTTTTCTAAAAATGGCTAAACCAGACGGTATAGACTTTTTTCTTGGGACCTTCCTGAACACAATGCAGAAAACCGCATCTCGATATCTGCTGTGCCCAAAAATTTCCGCTATTCCGGTCGATTTTGATCTAAATGCTCTAGACTATAAAAAAATGAGAAAAACAAAAATTAATTTGTAATCTATCACGTAAGATTACTTCTTATCACGACAATTATTATTACTGGTTGTATATTCTTTAAAAATAAGTTCCAATATTGATTACTTAAATAGTAAATCAGAACCGCGATTAATACCGGAAAACGCTTATAAAAAAGAATACGATAAGTTCATCAAGTGGATAGAAGAACAAAAGGTAACAGATACAGATGAACGAGTTGTGCTTGCTTACTTTCAGAAAATGTCGGAGCAGTATAAGGCGTCGACTATGTGGACTATCCATTCGAAATTTCAAAGTATGTTGAGGATAAACAAAGGGATTGATTTAAAATCATTTGTGAAAGTGCATGTATTCATGAAGGAAATTAGCAAGAATGATGTAGCCAAGAAGGCATATGTATTCAAGGAAGACGATTTGCGTATGTTTGTCACAGATGCATCGAACATTACATATTAATTTTTGAAGGTGGTATTGGAAGATATTAATGTGATGGAATTAGTTATTTGCGTTTGGTGAAGCAGTATTTATCATTGCGTCCCCAAAATGTAGTACAGACCGAGTTTTCTTACGGTATGACAAGGGGCAGTGAACCAATCAAGTGATTGGTGCGATACGTTTGCATCAAGTCCCTTGCAAATTGAGAGTTATCTTAAATTGTATGCTGAGAAATACACTGGACAGCGTTTCGTCGTACGTCAACTACCATTGTGGCGAATAGTAGCATGATAATATATCAAATCCAACGACAAGTAAGATGGAAATCGGCAGCTGTGACGACTGTTCACGTTTAAGAAGAGAGTATCAGCAATAAGAAGAATGTTTCAAACATTATTGGTAGTGTCATTAATGGACAGTGGCGTAGCTACCATACCGCCAAACCCCGCGACCCCGGGGGGCCCTGATGTCAAAGAAACCCAAAAAATATCAAACAACTTCGACAAGATTTAAAAGGCCAACTGGCACTGCCACTATTAGCCTTATCATAAAAAAATACACTCTTATAACTCGGTAATAATTAACCCGCCTCTATTCAAATATTACTTTGCCACGTGCGTCGGCGCTCTATGTAATCGAACCGTTTATTGTTTTCATGTTTTGCTGCTCTCCAAACTCCTGATTGAATGGAGGCAAATTCGTCTCTAGAAAATATCAAATTATCGAAGTAATTACGAAAATTTGAAAAATAACGCAATTAGTATTGCTAAAAGATGGATTATTAATTCATTATTTACAGGAAAAAGTCAACATAAGCCAAAAAAAACAATATGGTGAATGTGGTGTAAATTTTCTACTTTATAATCAAGAGCATCATTTTAAAGTAAATATTTATTACAAAGTTTTTGACGTTATTTTAGTCAATTAAACAACCGTTTTGAAGAGCTAGAAGACTGTTAACAAAATCAATGACAGAAGAATAATTATTTAAAGCTTCTCAGCAAACTTATCCTCGCGATATATCGTCAGCATTTCCTTTTGCAAATTATTGCCTTATCTTTCCTTTAAGATAATAGAGAGTTCGCACATTATTTAATTGTAGAAAATGATACCCTACCATCAAATTTTGCAGAGGTATATACACCTTTAATATTATTTTTGGCGCTTCCTGTAACCATTGCGTCATCAAAACGCTCATTTTCTAAATTAAAGATAATCAAAAACTATTTGAGAAATTGTTGTTCTCAAAATAGTAATTTGGCATTGCTTAGTATAGAGGCCGAGGAAGCTGCAGCAATGGACAAAACTGACTTAATCAAAGTCTTTTATGTTATTTTCAGTATTGTTATTTTTAATCTTATCACATATTTTTTTATTTTACAGTCTATACTTATTTACTGTTGTTGTTTGATTTGTTGTATAATTTATAAAAAAAATGTAACCTATTCACGAGTATGTCATGTATGTTCCTTTTAGACACTTATTTTAACTTCAGAAATAAATATTTTTAAAATATTCTCCTACTTAGTTATCTTTTACTCTTGTCCGAATGTAGCATTCTGCACGTTATTAACTTGAACTGTGACTTTGTAGGGAGGGGGAAGAGGGGTGGCAAGTGATATTTGGCGGGTGGGCCGAAAATCTGAAGCTAGGCCACTGTTAATGGAAGTGCAACCTCATTGACATCCGAAAGCTGCCAAAGCTTTTAAATTAATATTGCTAACAAGTAGTATTAGTTTGAACAGCATTTCCTCCGATTTAAAAAATAAAAAATTAAAAGGTATTATATATTTGGAACAATACCAACTGTAATTTTTACATTCATTAAAAAAATTAAGATTGTTGAATATTTTTATCAAAGTTTTTGAAACATTTGTTAGTAATATGTATTTCATTTGACACTACAAGGTACTCCTGTCAGATCACTAATGCTAGTTTGTGCACTAATTAAAAAGGTGACATTTCGACTTCATGTATCTCGGGTAGCTGATTTTTGATGATAACTTAATATTACAATTATTAGAATACGTCACTCCATATCCAATCTCATTAGTAGCTGTAATAGTAATTATTCCTGTGAAACTTATATCAGGGTAGGGAGCAATGTTATCGCCGAAGTTTTAGACAAAATTTGACCCGTGATGATCTTGTTTTGTAACGAGACTTCTATATAACTCTCCGCTACTGTACCGGACTTCCATCAACAGTGTCTCTTAATTGTAGTAGTAAGATTAGCACCAAAATCTGCCAACAAACTATTCAAAGATCGTCTTGAGCAATGTCGAGTATAAAGGTAATAATTAGGCAAATTTAGAAATTCAGCAATATTGGCAGGCAAGATCAGATGTGTTGACTCCAACTATAGTCTTTTTAATGTAATTTAAGAAAATTTTTGAACGATCAGTGTTTTCTGGGCGAAAGGATATGTACTTTTTATAATAGTTCAAATATAATGTGCCAGTAATTGTTAATTTGTGTGACAGTTTGATTCGATTTTTTCGACCGTTTTATCACTACTTTGTGCTACTGCACCACATCTGTGAGTATAGTTTCTTGGTATACTCAGGTATTGCTAGAAGGACCAGAAACAAACGATAACACTTGTTTCAAACAGACTGTATTTTTAATTTATGTACAAAAATGTATGTATTAAAGAAGACACTGTGTTAAACTATTTGGGAGCGTGTGCACCCTACGTTACAGACTCTTTTACTCGACTTTTTTGCAATTTGCAATTTCTTATATGGCGTTACAATATACCTCTTACTTAATTCTTACCCTAATTTTATTTACAACTTCACTTAAGATTAAATAGTTACAACCGTAAACAAAAAAAGAAGCTTAAGATTAAATTATAACTTAGTATTAAATTATAAACAGGATAATAAATTTAAACTAGAAGATACTTAGGCAGGGTTAAAGGTAAACTACGGGAAAATCCCAACTACTCTGCAATGTCCAGGTAAATTCGAACAGTAATAATGAAAATTTAGTGTACATTAGTTTTCGTGTCTGGTATGTACACAGTTAGTGAAGTTCGATATTATTTAATGTCAAGTTGTACAGTCATTCTCAACGACAGTCTCCAAATACACCGAAAATTACGGCAAGCTTCGACATGAAATATGTTTCATCCTCCGTTTCTGTGAACAAATTTTTTGATTTATTTACTTGTCCAATACTTTCGTATTTCAGTCGATATCCTTTCTTTCGCTTTAAAAGCAACAAGCTTGTAATATTTGTCCTAATTCTTGATGTTCATCATCGCCTTCTACATGGAGTAATTTGACGATTTCCGTATTTTGGAGTTTTCTTCAAAGTATGCCAAAAGCACTTTTTCACCACTGAACTTGCCATTATAATTTTCAGATCACACCATCTCAAAGAAAACGATTGTATGAAAACTCGTACTGGTGTTTTGACTTACTAGGCAATAACTCCAAAGTGGCTTTATTGGCAGTTTTTTTCGATTTCCGCCGGGAAAAAATAATTTTCTTGATTACTTTCCATCCCAAGATCTGAAGTTGCAACAACAAACTTTCTTGGACAATTGGATTATGTCACTTATATAAATATAAATTACAGATACGTAAAAATAAAAGTAAAGGAAATAATTACATATATGAGAACTTTTAAATACGCTCGTATCTCTGTTGTGTCTTGCTGACCTAAACTGATGGTGAATTAAACAGCCAGAAATATGTGGCGTCCAAGGCAACCACAGCACACTTGATTATATATGCAGTGTATTACAATGCCACAAATGACATACCTACTAAGCATTTGATTGTATCGTGTATCAACGGTAACTTCCAGTAAATGTATTAATACCAAGATATGCTGTTTCCTCGAAAATACGCACTGACATATAGATAACGGAGGTTCCCACTGTCTAGAAAGAATAATGAAAGTATTCCATTCAGGTCAATAATTTATAGAATTGACGTTTGTACTGTAAGTCTTCTATCTATGATGTGTTCTAAAACATCAGGAAGTTGTTCATTGGATGATTTTGGACCGAAGAGAAGCCTTAATAAACTAAGGGTTTAAATTCACTGGGTTTGTTTAACATTGATGTGATGATGGGTCAACTAATTAAAGACGAACGAGATAGACGAACCAAAAGTGTGTTTATTTATTTTTTTTGTTACGCTAAAAATAGATAAACAATTTCCGTGATATCAGAGTCATTATTTTACAGAAAGACAATGTCACAAATTCAACTCGATATTCTGGTCATAATTCAACAACAGAGGAATAAAGGTTATGCTACGCAAAATATAGTAACTACGTCTAGTTCTATCGCGTTCAGCGATAACGATATTTGAAACAGTGGGATTTCAGGAATTTCATCTGAAAAACCTAAGACATAGAATTTTAAAAAATGCGGGTATATCAATTTTTAGCTTTGTTTCTCCTTGAATTGTTTCTAATTTTTTTCATTTGTAAACAACTTGTTCACCAATATCTATATTTATCTATGGTAATGCCTTGAGAAGCAAACATTTTTATGAAGATCCTGGATATCTAGTATATCTTATTATAATAATAATTTTATAAAAATGATTTTAATATGTACCAGCCTATTTTTTATTTGAATATTTATGTCGATAAACTGTATTATAAATTTTTGCGACAGTTATCTCTACTTATAGCCCACAGCTCTTGCTTTTGAACAAGTAATATATTCGTTTATAGCCTGTTATGTGTACCTGTTTTTGTGTGCATGTTGAACACTGTTATTTAAAAAACAACGTACACTAAAATAACCTAATATTATTTTTCATGATGTGATTCAACAAATATATGAAAAACCCACAGCTTTGTGAACTTTGCCAGAAAAAACAATGCATCGAAATTAAACTTGACAGGACAAATTCCCAATTTCATTAACTCTTACTGTTGAGCATCGAAACAAATGTATTGTTTCTCGTTGGAACCCCGTCCCTCGGTTAATTGTTTGTAAAATTATTTGAATATCACTCACCACAAGAGAAATTTAACCAATTCGTCAGCCCTGACGACATATTGTCTTGCTCCTGCTACGTTTTCAAAAGCCCAGCGTTTCACAATGATTCGTTATCCTGACAAAAAAATATAATTGTTAACAATGGAGGTAGGGGATTTTACAAGCTGAAACATGATGAAACATTCAGCATTTAATTCTCACAGTGCTATTATTGAATGCCGATACCAGTACAAGGGGATACAAAATTGCTAATGTAAGTGCCTTCATTAAAATTGCAATTAAGAGATGCACTTAACGTAATCAAAATGAAAATTAGGTTTAATGGAATCGCGTCATTTTAGTAGGTCTAATTTGATTACTAATTTAGTTCCACTTGCGAATAGGTGCTCTTGTGTATATTTTTCTGTTATTTGATCTACAACTGTCACATAATGTTTATGATTTGACGCAGTCATAATGACGTACATTATCCCACATGTGCTATTTGAAATTTACTAACACACTCAGTGCGATAATGACATTGTAGTATGACTTTTATTAAATAAACAACATCATATGAAAACTCTTTTAATAAAAACATTGACAGTAAAATCTTTAAAATTGGATAAATTAATACCAAATGCTGACATGCGTAACGATTAGCCTGAATAGGTGGAAATATTTTAAGTGTGAACATAATTTTTAAATGTTGATGAAATATTGAGGAAATATTCTCGCTTTCACCTAGAATTTCCTTGTTCTCAGTGAAGTTGCGATGTAGGCTTCAGTGACAGAATTAGATCAGTTACCATGTCCAAAGATCTTCCTACAATCAGCTAAAAGAAAGATTGACGATCGCCCAGTATACGCTTTGCCATCAATATTTCTAGATGTTACAAAAAGCTACAAGCAGATTTATGAGTTTTTCCCACATGCATCCACCAAACCAATAATCATAATACCCTAAAATAAATATTGGCTATAAAACTTTTTTACTAAAAAACGCATTTGTAATATAGCTACCTTCATGAACAGAAACTCATCATCGTCCATATTGATAAAAAATCTGGATATTCCTTTTTTTGTTAGTAGCTTAAATATTTTTTGGTTAGTACTCTTCTGATTTTCGCTTCAGGAATGCAATAAAAATTAAGTATTTTTTGAAATCGATATTCCTCTTGAATGTAATTTATGTCCTTTTCATTGAGTACATAGCAGCAAAGAGATGAAGGCTTCTGTGCTTTGCTTGTTCGTATTTCTTTCGTGGTTTCTCTGACATGAGATTGGAAACAACATCACTGGAAGCTTCACTCTCAATATCTGATAGCAAATCATCGCTTGAACTCATATTTACACTTCAGAACATACATTATGTATAATAATTCTAATTATTATTATTAATAATAACATCAACAGTTGTAGATAAAACTTTGTACGCAATACGTGGGATACTACATTATTAATAACATCAACAGTTGTAGATTACAGCACTTATGTGATTATACGGCTTCATTCTACATTTTCGTCATACAAACTTCACATGCGTACGGTAATAATACTAATAATGTATATGTGCCACTTATTTAAATAACTATTCAAGGCATTTAACAGTTTAATTCCTTCCTTGTAATTGTAGTTTATCTACAGGGTCTATTTTAAAATATGACTCAAGCATACATTTTTAAAAATAAAAGACCTTGTATATTTTTTTGCATTGTATTATTTTTTTCCTTCGTAAAAAACGTTAAACTGACTAAAGATAAAACTGATGTTAGGCGCGCACAGTTGGTCATGCATTTTTATGAGATTAGTTCACTTTAATAATTTCAAAAATAATTTTCTGAATAATAATTCAGTAATTAATTATAATAAGATAGTTATGTTAGCCAATTATAATTTTAAAATACATATATACATAAACAAACATTAAAACATTAAAATAACGTAAAGGCACAAGGAAATATCAAATTCTGATCCTAAACTTTCATATATTTCAGATCAAAGGATGGTGTTTATAAAGGGATACGAAAGAAACTACAGACAATAATATTCACCATGCTTCGAATTCTCAAATCATTTACGCTTCAGGAAACTGAAATTGATTTACGGGTCGAACCAATAGCAAAAATAAACCGATTTATAATACGATCTAGAAACTATTACAAAAATAGAAATTTTAATGTGACACATAAATTATTCAACCGTTTGATTTTTCCTGTCATAAAAATATTAATTGAACACAACAGCTAGGTTAACGAACCTGCCGTTTGGTTTGAACTTTTTTGTCAGATAAATATTATAGATCCATTAAGACAAACTGAGGCGTAAAATTTTAAATGTTGGAACGAGGAATGATTTCAGATATTGACGTTTTTATAAACGCTGTTCCAGGAATTTCGTTATGGCCAATGAACTATAAAATATTTCCTTTTCCTCCATTCTAAATATTAAATTATCATACTCCGATGATATTTGCTTGAACTATAATATTACAAAATTCTTTCAAATTAAATAAACACATGAATAAGTAAAATTAAATGAGTACAGCATTTAATGTTTTATCATCACTGTGATTCTGCAGATATATCAAGGTTACAGGTAAATTATATTAACAATATTATTTTTCTACAAGGTCAGTTCTATAAAAACAAACGCATTATAAAACATACTTTTTGAGAATGAGTTTTCAACGCCATGCACGTATTAAAAGGGTCATAACTCTCACGAACACCATAGTGGCCATACTACAAGAATGGTAACCGAGAATGAATTCTTTATTCAACTACATTTCTCATATCTAATAATAATTTTAAAATTTATATTCTGAGTATTGTCTGCGCAACATTCGCAGTTCTATTTAAAACTTATATAACGTTTATCTGAATAGTTCAAAACATAAATAACATTAAATGATGGAACCGTTAAGTAATTATAATTGCATGGTAATTACATATTGCGATGCAATTCAGAGTTAATAGCACTATTTAATAATTACAAATTAAAATTATTAAAGCCCACAAAAAATTCTATTTAAAATAAATATTTTATTTCCGCCTATTCTCGTTTATTAGTTATTTATTATGCAGATAAGTGCTCAAAGTCACATTTTATTTTGTGTAAAATTACTTTTAGAACATATCATACATTATTTTCATCACCATTAAACGTACAAATCAAAGCATTTATTACGTTACTAAATTTATAAAATATAATTTTGCAATCCAATTGTCCATGAAGTTCTTGCTGAGGTAATGAAAGTTGAATCGTTTGTTGACAAGTAACTTTAAATCATTGAAAGTGGTCAAGAAAATGAATTTCTCCTGACGGAAATCGACGAAGCTGCTGATAAAGTCACTGTCGAGTCATTGCCTAGTAACTGTCCAACTTAACATTCAATAATATCAAAGATTAGGGAACTTCACTAGTTATGGATATGCTACATTGAAAATCTAATGTACCACGACCTTTCGTTATTATTGATACATTATATTTGAACTATTATAAAAAGGGCATAGCCATTCGTCCAGCAAAAAGTAATCATCAAGAATTTTCATAAAATACATTAAAAATAAATATGATACGACTCCAGTTGGAATCAACACTTTGGTATGATGCTTGTCAATATTGCTGAATTCCTCGAACAGTTTGTTAGCAGACTCTGGTGCTAATCTTATTGCAGTTAAAAGATACGGTGAATGGAAGTCCAGTACAGGAATGAAGGGATACATTACAAAACAATAAGAGCATCGGGGCTAAATGTTGGTCCAAAACTTCAACGGACAATAATGCTTCTTACCCTGGTCCAAGTTTCACAGAAATAATGACTACTACAGCTACTAATGAGATTGGCCACGGAATAACTTATTCTAATTGTAGTTTCTCTCACTGTGTATTTAATTAAATAAATAAATATTATTTTTATTTAAAAGTTCTTGTTTTCTATTTCCACACTAGTGTTAAAAGTAAATCACGTCAGTTGCTTTAAGCACAGCGCAAAAAGTACATTAATTTTAAAGCCAGCGTCTTAAAATGGCATTTTTAATACTGACAGCATGCGCTAAAAATTATACTTTTATACAATTATTTTATTAGAATTTGTTTTATATTTACATACATACGATGTTAACTATCAAACATTGGCCACCTTGGTTTTATTCATTTTGACGAAAAAACTAAAAACTTCTGTTTTGGGAAAGCCATATTTTATGGATGTTAATTTTGGATGATCAATTCTTCAGAAAAATTAGAGGTGAAAAGTTCAGATCATTAAGCAGCAAAGACATTGCTCAAAATGTTTTATAGCATTGAGGAACATTTGTGGAATAATAAAGTTACACTCGTGTACATTGTGTTATGCAAATCTTATAATGATGTGTGGTATAAAGTTTTGTCTTGGTTCCACAGAAAAAAAACTTCAACGGAGACAAATCTGGTGAACGTACAGGCTATCCAGTAGGTTCCTCTATTCCAATCCATTCCTTAAATGATTCGTTTAAACATTGTCCCATAAGCACTGTATAATGTAGAGGAGTCTCGTATTGTTGAAAAACTAAGTTTTCGACATGGTAACGATCATCTTGTATGTCGGTTAAATTTAAAAATTTGTTTCCCACAGATCTAGTTTCACGAAATTTTCTCACTGCTTCGCTGACATAAACATGGAACACATGGCTATCTTGATGTTGTTGTTGTTGTTCATTTAATAAATGTTGCAACAGCTCCAGTACTATAGTTGCGGCAAGAATTCAAACGGCTGACGTTACGCAGTTGTTTTTATTGTCAACATAATTTGATATTTGATCGCGTTAAAAACAATATTTTTCGTAATTTAGTGCAATATATAGTGCAATGATTTAGTGTTGTATATAGTTTTATTATTCTCAGTTGCAGTTTCTTAAATAATTTGATAAAAATATAATGAATTATTCATTTGTTCGTATGTCGTCTGAATTCTTGTCGCTACTATATCATTATTCCGAAACAAAAGAGAAATTACTTCAACTCTTTCTTGAATAGTATACACCATTTTGATCAAGATCTCTAAACACAGGAGATTGCCTACAAACTTTTGTCCAAGAGCATTGCAGTATTTTATAACTTTTTAAAAGAAAACAATGTTGTTCCAATCTGAAGCAATAAAAAGTCACAATTTTTTTGACAATCATTATTTATCTGCTTAAGCAATATTACACAAAAGAAATGCAAAATGATAATAGGTATATTAATTGTCACAAACAAATAATAACTATACGAGTACAACGCAATCAATACACCCCCTCAAATATTGGCGAAGAAAATCTGGTATTCGATGGTACACGCTATATAATCACATGTCCAATAAATGAATACAATTTACTGTTTCATGGCTGTCTTACTGTTGTCCTTAATCTACAGTAATTGAAATAAATTGACATGAATCATGTAGAGATATTGAAATAATATTTCAAATCACCATACCCAATCAACGTAATTATTTCTCTGAAGATATTTCGTTACTGTAAACAATTATAGCATATATTTATTCCACCGCCTCAATATTTTTCATGAACTATTTAATAAGAGGTAAATAAAGATAAAGTGGCAAGTTATGTGGTATACGCCAGCAGTTATATTAGCCTGAAGTATTATTACACAGAAATAGAACATAAATTTTAATTTAAGTAACTAAGTAAATCACATGGGCGCAATTAGGTCGCGGGCTGAAGAACATTGGTAGATAAATGTGAACTAGGTGTAGGAGTTGTTCTACTTTCATGTTTTCATTATGAAAAATATATGTGGACTAAAAAATATTGTTGAAAACGTCTCTTGGAAACATTATCTAAGCAATTTTATGTATTTCTGCGCATATACCTACTAACTTTATAAAATAATTTATCATTACTCATTAAGGTTTGTTTACATAACTAGCTAACGCTGCGTAAGACTGTTGAGTGAGAAATTATAGATAGAGGCGCAACCTTATGGCGAAATGCGTATACACTTTTGGGCCCGAGATAGTATTAGGTAATAGCAGCTCTTTGGTTCTAAGATTAGCCAATTTATCGACAACTTACTGTTCACGGAGGTTTTCTTTGCTTTTTAAACCATTGAATCAGACAGAACACTCAAAATTGACGTTATTGTTGTTAGCAACAGTTCTCGACAGACGGACAAATCTCGGGCCCAAAAACTCCTACTGTAAAACACGGTGTAACATAGGGGAACGTCAAACATGAAGGCCTTTATTTCTTGTCCGACTTTAAAAACATTTTGCCCTATAGATATTTTCTATTAGGGCCTTTGTTTTGAAGATACAGGGTGTTAAACTTGTAGATCGTATACGCATTTCGTCATTAAGGTTGCGCCTCTATCTATAATTTCTCACTCAACGGTAAGACGCAACACATTATTCTGCACCCATCGAAATATCCCATATCAATCCAGTTAAAAAAATCACATTATACTAAATGTGATGCGGATTAATTTCATCTTATTAATTTGTGATTAAAAATATATAAAAATTATAAAATTGCACTAACTTTCTTTGGAGAATATTATTGATACTGAAACTCATCTACCTTTTTAGTTTGTTAATTATGTTCCTGTTTGCGTTCGAATTTATTATTTTTGAGATACGTTTATTTTGACTTTTTCTAGAACATTCCATTCTAAGACCAGGTTGACATTACATTTCTTTTTTAAATTTTCTTCCATTTGGTGTTGACTCTTCTTCATTTCTTTCATCATTTCGATTAACTGTTTGAACGTTTCCTCCATTTCTGTTGCTTTGGTTTTTGTATTCTGGACGATATTCGGTATGTCTAAAGCCTGTATCAAGGGCCATTTCGCAATCCCGTCCGCATATACGCCCTGGTACTACCAAACTTGTTCCATTATTTTGCAGTCGGGTTACCTTGATGTTAACAGTTGGTGAGGCTTGGTAGCACCTAGCCAGCTTTCGATGCCAGACTAGTTGGCGTTTTCCTGATCCTGCATAGATGTATGTTTAGGGCATCGATTCCTAAGATGGCCTTCACCTCCACAGTGAATGGGTCTTCTCCTGCTGCATATAGTGGAATCAGTACCGTCCTGTTCTTTCTGGAAGTTATTCATTTAATCTTGCAATATCTTCATAAATACTTTCGTGCTCTTGTGATACTTCAATGTTATGCCCTTTGGTCTCTGCAACGCACCAGCCACATTTAAAAGACTTATGGAAACCATTCCACGAGGAATGACCTGGAAAACTTGTCTCATTTACCTTGATGACATAATAATACTCGGCAAAGACTTTGAAGATCATTTGAAGTTTTTCAAAAGTTGAAAGAGGTCCGACTTATGTTGCCTTAAGAGGTGCATGCTCTTTCAAAAGAATGCCAAGTATTTAGAACACATTATTTTCTCTAATAGAGTGAAGACTGACCCAGGAAAAACTGACACTATCTGAAAATGGCTAGCACCAAAAGACAAACATGAATTAAGAAGTTTGCTAGGACGCTTACTATCGGAAATTTGTAAACAATTTTGTCGAGATCGCCAAACTTTTACATCAACAATCAGCCATTTATCTGAACAGATGAACAGAATAATGTCAACAAGCTTTTGAAAGATCTCCGATCCTGTCATATCCACTTCTGACACCAATGTAACCTCTACGTTTTGAAACACGTCACGTATAAAAACAAACTTTATTATCACTACTTGATTACATAACGAATATACTTCAAACAAATTCGCAACGGTTAAATCTTTACTTTGATATTTCTGTCACTCACATAGGCGAAACCGATATATATTTTTAGGGTTCTAGAAGTTTCTGTGGCATTGAGAACGTGTCGAAAATCAAGTCGAATATGGTCTGAAATGTTCTAGAAAAGATCAAAATAAAAGTATCACAAACATTACAAATTCTAATGCAAACAGGAACATAATTAACAAAATAAAAAGTAAGGGAGTTTCTGTATCTTCATTATGTATGTAGTATGATTTATTTAGATTTTCGCTATGCTTCAAATGTTTCAAAAATACTTTTAAAAAATTGATTCACTATCGTAAGTAATTAATTTCAATAGTACAGTAATGTCTATAAAATATTTGTATAATAATATAATGTATTACCTCAATATGATTTGTAATTCGTGGATATTTTATAGATAGAGCTCTGAAGATAATTATTATTTTTACTATGAAGTACAATTATTCGTTAATTATTACAAATAGCGAATACCTTTTTAATTCTGTTATTCGAATAACTTTTGTCCATCTGTGGATGTAGGTAGGTACCAAAAAATTGATAACTACAAGTTAACACTGTGCAATTAGATGCTAAAAATATTATTAATAAATTTTATGGAATATTGTTCGTTAATTCCCTACTAATCATTTTAGTATAAAATTTCTTGTGTGGATTATAGTTGGGGGGTCTAATAACGTTCCTCACACCGAATCAAACACTTTTAAAGGCAATTAAGTAGTAAAACGTTTTGTATGTTTCCTTGGATATAAAACGAATGATGATAGGATTCATAATAATTTTATATACAAAGGAAATGATGAATTAAAGTCTGTACTTCATCACTAATTTCCTAGCATTTTATTTTAGAAAGAATGTGATCAAATGTGTTTCTTAATGATATGAAAATATTTAAAGAGGTGATTCTACATCGAAAATTAATGATAGTTTGCTTTATAAACTATGGTTCAAAAATGTTTCGTTACAAAAATACGGGATGTTAGAGCTTTAGGAAAAATAAGGAAAAAATTAATATTTTCGAAACTGCTTTAGATATTTTCGTGAAATTTAGTATGTGGTGACTATTAATAGATAAAGGTGCATATTTTGCAATATAAACATAATTTCTACCTTTAACAGTGGCGTACGCACAAGCAGTGACTTTAATATTTTTAAAGAAAAAAATGGTACGCCAATGGTTTTCTCCCAGATATATATTTATTTTAAATTCGTTCAATTTGAAAAATAAGAGCCCTCATAAAATTTTGGACTGCAATGCGCTGTTTTTGAGAAACAAAAATAAAAACCGTTAAATTGTCTGAGAGAATTCATGTAATTATTAAAGGATACAATTTTGATAGAAAACAACAACCAACAACATAACACATTAACATATATATTATAACTACCTAAATTAAAACTGATAATTTTAGTAATAATGGTAACAAATCATTATTACAGAAATTGTTGAAAATGGCCACCATTACTTAATATTCTTGCATCCGCTCTCCTTTGCATGGAATTGCGCACTCGTTCAAATATTCCCGGAGTATGTCGCATTCTATGACATGCTCCAACTGCTGCATTCTTTCTCTTAATCCTCTTCAATGTTAATGGGACGTATGTACACGAGCGTCTTAAGGTGACCCCACAAAAAAAATCTAAACTATTGAGGTCGGCCATTTCTGAAGCCCACCGCGCCCAATCCAACGATTTGGATAAATTGTTTGTAAATAATTGCGTACTGTTATACTGAAATGTGCTGGTGCACAATCGTGCATTACCACATTTGATTTCTTATTCCTAAATGAACATCCTCAAGCAACAAAGGTAACTGTTGTTGAAGGAAATTCAGGTAAGATTGTCCGTCAAGTCGTCCCGGCAGGAAGAATGGTCCACTAAAGTAATCACCAATGATACCTGCACATACGTTAACCGAAAATTGTTGTTGGAAATGGGTTTCAGTTATAGCATGAGGATTTTCATCCGCCCAAATATGATTGTTATGGAAATTTTGAAAGAAATTTCTTGAAAAATTAGCTTCGTCAGTGAACAGAATATGTGTTCTAAATTACGGATTTCGGGCAACATTATGAAGATATCACTGACAAAAGGGCACAAGCTTTGGAGAATCTGTGGGAAGTAACGCCTGCATTCTTAAAATATGATAAGGATATAACAAAAAATCCAATAAATTCTCCAAATAATTTGGTGGCAAATATTCAAGTTTCTAGAGATCTTCCTCGTACTCGTTTCAGGATATTCTCCGATAATGTGCAACACCTCCTCCTCAATTTCGGGTGTTCTTACATTTCGAGGTCTACCTTCAGATGCACCTTTTCGGACACTACCAGTTTCAAGAAGACGACGATGAATATTAGAAAAAGTGCGACTATCTGGCAGAGCACGATTGGGATATCTCTCGTGATAAATACGTCTAGCTTGCTCTGCATTACCGTCGGCTAGGTTGTACACATAATGGATTTCCACCATTTCCACATTTGAATAGTTCACCATTATTAGCGAGTTTGTAAAAATAAGATATTCTCAGCAAACAGATTTTAACGGCAAAATGTTGATTGAAATGTCAAATCAGAAAGCAAGTGATATATTCCAGACCAACTAGATTTATTGCAAAATTGTATCCTTTAATAATTACATGAATTCTCTCGGATAATCCAAAGATTTTTTTTCTCAAAAACGGCGCATTGCAGTCCAATAACTCAAAGGGCTCTTATTTTTCAAATTGAACGATTTCAAAAATAATTTTTATCTGGGAAAAAACCATTGGCGTAGCATTTTTGCACTATTAAAGATATAAATTATGTTTATATTGCAAAATATGCACCTTTATTTGTAGTCTCCATATACCAAATATTATGAAAATATCTGAAACGGTTTCGAAATTATTAATTATTATCCTTTTTTTTTCCTAAAACTATAACAACCCGTATTTTTGTAACGGGACATTTTTGGACCATAGTTTATAAAGCAAACTATCATTAATTATTATCGATGTAGAATCACTCTCTTAAATATTCGCATATCATTAAGGACCACCCTGTATATCCAAATATGAATTAATCACTTGCCAGAGACGTGATATGGCGTTGGGAAAATCTAATAATTAAAATGAAGTCATAGACTGGCAGCCACACACTATTTCGGTTGAAGTAGCAGACGCATGTGACGTATGTTTTACGAGATTGTAAATCACACAGGAATAATTGGTTTGCGGTCTGAGGAACACCAGTCGGTAGATGTGCAAAAGAAGATCCCACACAAGCCCGACTAAGAACTGCTTCCGATTGCCGGCATCGGTATGCAGAACACGGAGCCCTGTGGCCTCGCCGCTGCGGAAGTGACGCGTACGCTCATCTCTAGAACTCCATAATACTATCGCGTATTGTTTACTTGCGACGCCGATGTTTTTGATATTGTATTCATGTGGTTTTGTCGTTATTCAATACAACCAAAACATTATAGTAAGGATACCTCACAGCCTTTGCGTGTGTGCGTTACATGGAAAGGTTTTTGGAAGCCGACTACCAGCCATCTACAAAGGTAGCTTGTATTGCCCGAATTTCGACTGGATTCTTGGAAATTGTGGGAAAATTTCAATGTTTCCGCCTACTTCTTCCATCGACTTGGTTTAATCAATTGTGGGAAATTATTTAGTATTTAATTCAAAAGTAGAGTTCTATATTTTTCCCTTCAAAAATAGATGACAAAGGACGACTTCCAACTGTAATTTTATTGTGGAGTCACCAATCTGCAATTAAATCAATAGTTTATTGTAGCTTTTCCTATTAAATTTTTTAAGGTCACCGTATTTCTCGCCGTAAAATGGTCAAATTTGTAGTGTTTTTAGGTACAAAAATCTCGTAATATAAAGCGTAGAAAGTATAACATCAAAAATAAAATTATTGATGTTTTGTTTATCCACTTTTACTATTTAAATTCTTCTCATATAAAACAAATTTTAAAAAGCTTTTGTAAGACAAACATTATTTTGTTATTCTAACCCCACATTTTAACAATAATTTTTACATACCATAGACCTTATAAATCATGGACCGGCCCTAGAATGAGAGGTCCGCTGTCCTGATGTGTACAAGAGGGATGAAGCTAGTCCGGGCAAAAACAGATGTTCTATGACAGAAAAATATATAAACATAACCTGACAAAACCTTTCCTAAATAATTAAAACATTCCTTACAAATTGTTATTATCAAAATGTAATTATAAATAAAATTTCTGAATAAATGAGTAATTATCCAATATAATTCGGTCTGTCACACGTCTGTCATACGTCTGTCATTTACGGTTTTTATTTTTTTCGGCCAATGATCTGTGGGTTTTTGCCCGGACTAGCTCTATCTCTGTCGCGCACATCTGAGCATCAACGATTTATATTGGCAGAAAACGGTTTCGGGCGCGTCCATGATTTATAAGGTCTATGTTACATACTTACTACAACTAAAGTGACCAATTTTATATGCAGAACTATGTAAGTTTATGTTATAAAAATATTCTCATCTGCAGCTAAATTTAAAAATCTACGTATTTCGAAAGATTTTTATACCTAAAAATTTGTTGGTTAGACCGCTTTCTGTCGTTATATATTCGTTTTATTTCGGTACCCTATGATGTAATAATATCGGGATCGGGGTTTAAACGTCGATTGATAATTTTATGTCTTCTCTAATAAGCATTTTAATAAAGGTATTAAAATTCGAGATAGCGTTAGTACTTTGTTTTCAGTTTAAAAATAATACATTTAATAGTGGTTTTTAGGCTTTCACGGCCAGTGCTGTAATTTGATACATGGTGATTTTCCGGGTTGTTATGCCGTAACCTCGGTAACTTCTGGCAGCTACCAGTTACCGAGGTCACGGCATAACAACCCGGAAAATCACCATGTATCAAATTAATACATTTAATAACCTCAATACCATAAAATACTTGTTTAGATTTATTCTTTATAACATTAGTTAATATTTGCCAATACCGGTTACACCTATGTTGGTGGATTGGTTTAAGGCAAAATTTAAATACAAAAATTCTCACTGTCAAATGACTGATGCAAGTATCTTTTTCTAAAATGGGTTTATTAGATTTGTATATGAAGAATTCCTCGGTGTTCTATGCGTATGGGTCTAGTTCTGGCCCTACAATAGAATCCATACATTCCGTTGCAGCATTTCGCAAGCCAAACGGCAACCCAATAAATTCAAAATAAAAATAGTCACCGTTTCGACAGCATTGGTAGTAGTAAAATGAAGTTAAATGCTTATGAAGATAGCCACTGTCTTGCTCAAACCAAAAGACATGTAGGTAATATCTTAAACATAAACGATATGGCATTAGATTGTTGTTCGAACTCTAAATTTTGTTGGAAATGTTTTTAGTTTTATGTATTCTTTTGACTTGAACTTTAAATCCTTCGTTTTATCTACTTTGTTGTTAATTAACGTCTAACGAATGTCTAATTTTATCGTATAAGTAATACAATATATTGCCAAAAGATTACTGGCCAACATATACTTATTTATTTTAGAACACTAAAGTTAATTTCTTCTGTGCAGTGGAGAAACTATGAATTGCTAATTATATGGTTGCTGTTGGTACTTATGTTCGAATTACAGATTTAATACTTAGTAGAAGATAGAAATGAAATCAATAAGAATATAGAAATAATTCATAAAGTTTTAAGGTAAAAACACATTTGGCAAGTGACACCAGTATCTAGTAACAAACATCAAAGACTAATATCACCCATAGAAATACACAAAATACTGACAAACACATACCTAATGTGTTTGTAGTCATGAACGGAGAAAGAGAGTAAAATGAATTAAAATTGCGAAGAATTTGTACTTCTACATTGTTATATTATAAATATTTAGAACAAAGAAAATTAATACTGTAGTAGAAACAATGAATATTTTGTGTTGGTATACAAATAAATAAAGTAAAATTACATCCTGATGAAATAAAATAAATATTTCACAAAAACTGTCACAATACATTTAAAAACATTTGAAACAGTGACTTCTATTACGTATAATTTATTTTACAACCATTTGTGATACATTTTTCGTTACTTTCAAATAAATACCATTGTCCATTACGTTTCTAGTGAATTGAAGCCTTAAAATGCGAAGCTAATGCCATTATTGCGTATCTCTTGATATAATTTGTCCTAAGAAAACAAAGACAAACCATAGCAAATCTAGAAAAACTCCATTTGATAGAGTACTATTAATCAACCTCAGTAAGATTATACTTTATTTCCACAATGCTTTTCTACTTCTCTTGAAAAGAAGCTATAGTTACATCCTACCACAATTTCGTTTCACATCATTCGTCCATTAAATAAAAAATATCTACTTAAAATATAAAGAGTATGGTTTCAAAAAAGTTTTTAACAACAATTTTCAAATGATATCTAAACATTATTTTGAAATTACTTTTATTGGAAATCTGCGATATAGAAACAATTTTGTATCTACATTTCATTTATCAGCATTCAGTTCTTAGATCAACATGGCTGAATTCGAACAGAATATCAATTCTTATTCGCTGTGAAAAGTGGCTAATAGAAAAAATATCCTTTAAACTGGATCGGGGAAATTTCCATATTTATTTAAAACGGTACGTATACTCGAAACTAATAGAAACAGTATAATTACAGCCTACAAAAAACAGAGCATTTTAATAAATAGAAAATCAGTCATTATATAAATTTATCAAAACCTCAAAAATGTACATCGTGTTTCAGAATAATGCATCATAAAAAATATATATTCCTATAAGCTATGGATTTAATTTTCATTGTTTCCAAGGGAGTATTATATTATTATAAATGTTATAACTTTTTTAAATAAATTGTGTTCAAAAGTATTCAAGTTGCTAGAAAAGATGTGAGGCCAAAATTACCAAATTTCAATACAATTTGTTTATTATTTTTGGAAACATTAGTATTATCGTTAACATTCTGTATCTTTAAAAGAGAGAACGATAAATTTATAGTTAACTAAAAACAAAACTTATTTTTTAATATTCTATAATCTCTAGAATGTATAGTGTTATTGCTTATAGGGTGTATCTAAATAACAACAAAAAATCATAGAGGGCGATTCTCTGATAAAAATGGCCTCTGGTATACATTTTTTTAAACCCCTTCAAAAATTCCAAAAGATTGTTTTTCTTTTTTATCTTCCATGGGGTTTAAAATAATTAACCTCTATAGCATTTTTCCTGTTATTTTATTTTCTTGTTCCTTTTCAAAAATATGTCTAAAAATCAAAATCATCAATTCATTTACTAACTTTTTGATCTCTGAAAAGTTAAGGATTTATGAGAAAAATATCTAGTGGTCTGTTCTTTGCAATTGAATCCATAGAAACAGTAACAATAAATGACATTGACCATTTATTATTACTGTTTCTTGCTTTTTCACAAGTTTTACGATTTTGTGTAGGAAATATTATCGATTTCATTGCGTTTTGTTAAGTTTTTATTTATTTACATAATAAATATTTATCTACGTAAAATAAATAAATCGATCAATAACCCTTATATTCTAAAGCTTTCTCTAAACCTTTATATCGTTTAGCACAAACCAAATAATATGGTTCATTCAAACATCATTTTACGATTACAAACCCTAATTTAAGGCCACTTTCACCATTAAAGAGTGTGAGAAATCAATAATGTCGTTTGTGCAGTATACATAATATGTTCTACAAAGACAAAGTTCAATATTTCGTTTTGTTCTTAGATATTCTAGGAACTAGTCGGCGTCTAACTAATTGTAAGTTTTGATTGTTCACAAATTGTTTGCTGACCCACAACTCCTCTCCGTTTCTCTGATTGCAAATTCCAACCTTCATCTGTTAAACTAC